>CM050402.1:16586127-19534598 GCA_027562975.1 Rhynchospora breviuscula
ATTTGCTCCTATATGTTACTTCTCGTCCCCTTCTTTGATCTGATTGAAAGTTAATGACAACACCTCTAATGCCATGGTCTGAAGCCTAGCATCAGCCATGGTTTCATTGGAGTCAATTGAAGCAATCTTACGAGAGTTTGAAGCGTAGCATCAAATCTCATGTGATAGCTTTGCATACTGGTAACGGTATAACAGCGAATACCTAGGGATCTGAAGCGTAGCATCAGTCCCTATGTATGAGCTTCCACCCAATCTTGCTCAAGTCACGGCATGGCAGTGACTTAGCATGTATTAGGGTGCTCTTGGCAAGACAAGAGAGTCTAGTTAAGAGATTTACTAGACCTATAGCCATAAGAGTATATACCAGTGTGCAACAATCTCCAATCTGTCATGTAATTAAGCTGTAGCAATTTCTCTATGATGATCTTTACTCTAAGTTAATTGAAGGGGTCTCTCTGTAAAAAGTCTGAATTTGCCTTGTCAGATAGACATTATGTGAAATTTGTATTGCATTCTTTTCATAGATCTTCTTACGTTGCTGCTTGTACAAAGAGTTTGATGTCACATAGTAATTTCCTGAAAATATGGACTAAACAGTGAAAGGGGTAAGTGTGAAGTTGCCAAATGTGTTATACGTACATGCTCTGCTGATTTGGGACATTTAGAGATAATAGAAAAATTCAGAGGTTGATTTGCAAAAAGTATTTCTTTTAGTGAATTTCAAGTAATTTCAAGGTAAAAGAAAAAGGTACAGGGAAGGTTTCATTTCTTTGTGACTAGCAGGCATTTCTTATTTTAATGATTCCCTGACTTATTGTATTCATTATATGTATATATCTGTCATTACTGTATAATTGAGATATAAAGTCACGATTAAGTCAATATGTGGGACTGTTCTAAATAAAAAAAAAGACTTCCTTATGTATTTCTTTGATGATGAGTGGTAATGAAGGGACCCTTTTGTAAATATTCTGCAGCCAACCAATCATGATCTGATAACTTCCAAGTGAGTCTTTGATTACATGAGAACATGTTAATCTTTGATATGTTGCAATTGTTGTATAAAAGAAAGGCGATATATGTGTGGTAGTTACTTGACTGTAATTTTAAAAGATGGTAAGGACTGATTGGTAAAAAGTAAATACTTATTGTCAGAGGAGAGTGGTTTCCTATGTTTATTAAAAAATCTGATTACTTCTTGATAAGTAATTCTGTGAGAATCAGGGAACAATTGACAAAAGTCAAGTATTGCTAGTCAGAAGTTTCTTAGAATGATAAGATTCACATAACAGTACTGTCTGGTCTTATGGTATCATGGTACAGTTAAATTGCAAGTAAAGCTCAGTGTTAAAGGAAACTAATAAAAGTGTTGATAATACAAGTAATTGTCGTTTGTTTGTGTCAACAATCAGTCCCTTGTAAATTTAACATGTGTGAATATCTCTTTTTCATAACGTTTCTTTTGCATTTCTATTTGAGCTTAATTCCAAGAGATAAAGGTCCATGCATTAATTTCGCTAAGTACAAAGAAAAACTAGAAGACAATTTCCCTTGGATAGCATAATGGGTTTGCTCGTGTGTAGTGTGTGAATTGAAATGTATAGTAATATCCTATAGGCTGCCCAAATCATATTCGTGACCAAATGTTGATTAATAGTTAGATTGTGGAAAGTGTCAGTTGATAACCATGCTGCTCCAGGGCCATACAAGGAGATGAGTACATAATAAACCCCTCAAGAGTTGAGTCAAGCATGGTTCTAAAATCCAGTCTGTACCCAGTCGAGCTTCCTCTTTATTTTACCAAAATTAAGTAGACACCAAATAAATGGAGCTTTAAGCCGTCCTCTACCTAATATATTAGCACTAAGAAAACTCGTTCTGGTACAATTCAAATTCCCAAACTCTGTCGGTACCAAAGCTTCACTGCCACCGTACCATTACTTGGCCTCCCCACTAAATTAAAGCAACGCGAACCCAAGTGAACATCCTCCTGCGCTCTCCTCTTCGTCACGGTTCCAACGAGGCCATCCTTGTCAATGTTGGTCATGGTGATCGCCGGGAAACGTAAAATAAAATTTGTAGGGACTAAACTGAAGAAACGCCTGTTGCTTTCTAACGAAGACGACGCAGCAGAGGTAGAGATCACCGTTGAACTCGTCTCTCTCTCACGAAGCTGTGGCACCTCTTTTCCTGGGTTGCCGTGGCCGGAAAAGATAGCGGATTTAAACCCGTTAACGGAAGCAGTCTTCTCCAATCGAACTACAGCGCGCGATGACTCCTTCCATCTGATGCGGCCGAAAGTCGTGTAGTGTCGTCGGAAACCCGTTACACGAAGCCCGACCCTGTATAGCGAAATCAAAAGAAGAAAAATAATAGGCGTCGGTCCTTAACCAGTGAAGCCCAGCGTGCACAGCAAGCCCAACAGTGGAAATTGATCAAGCCCAGTCAGATCATCACCTTGGTGTTAGCATAGCTGCCACCTCAGCTGAAAGAGGATGACGTGGACCAATGACGAAATTCCAAATAAACAGAAAATTTGAAAATTCACTAAAAATAGTATACAACTCAGAAAAATATAAATAAAATATCCATAAATTTCTAAAAATCTAAATAAACCAAATTCACTGATACTTTGATATGAAATTGTGTCAAAGTAATGGCCTTTTGTATTTTTTGAAGTATTTTTACTATAAAAAATAAATTTCATATAATATTCTCCTTTAAACAAACTTCTTAAACACTTTCAAAATAAAAAGACTTCAAACATGATATTTTCAAAGATAAGCATTCTCAAGTATGATACTTTCAAAATCATAAAGAAATCGAAATAATAAACTCACCAAACCCCTTTTAATAAGATTTTCAAGGCCGAAACCTAAATATCTTCGAATATCAAATGATTTCATAATTGATATTTTCAAAAGTCAAATATCTTCGAAGGTAAGTACTTTTTAAACTATAAAAGGAATTTTTAAATCTCAAAAGTACGAAAGGCCAAAGTGAATAAAATTGTGAAAATCACCAATATCCAAAGAGAAACGTCATAAAGTTAAAAGACAAAACGTGAAACCCAAAGTCAGCGCCGAAACCTCTTCGTTGAGGAAAAGTCCCTCGCTGGGATTGAGATCAATCTCAGATGACTTGAAATTGAATTTTTATCAAACAACCTCCCCGATTGAATAATTCAGTTTTGTTCTCATAAGAAGCCGCTAACGAGCCCGAGAACCAACTCTTATTAAGAAGGCCGTCCAAGAGGCCCCTAGGGTTGTAAAAGAACCAACTCTCCTGAAGAAGGTCATTGAAGGACCCCGAAGGTTGTAAAAGAACCAATTCTTGTTAAGAAGACCGCTGGAAGGTCCCTAGAATTGTATCCTTTCGTTCTCGCAAGAAGCCGCTAACGGGCCTGAGAACCAACTCTTAATAAGAAGGCCACCCAAGAGGCCCCTGGGGTTGTAAAAGAACCAACTTTCACAAGAAGGCCGTCCAAGAGGCCCCGAAGGTTGTAAAACTCCTTTCATTCCTACAAGAAGGCCAGCCGTTGCCCCAGGAACCTACTCTCACAAGAAGGCCAGCCGTTGCCCCGAGAGCTATCCAATAACTTTAATCGATATTGAATAACCTTAAACAACTCTAAACAACTTCGAGACGACTCCAAATGAAGAAGCTCCTCCTTTCAAGCAAATACCAAAACTGACTCTTCCTCTAGAATCCTTAGAAGTTTAGAAGTTCCTTAATTGAGTCCCGTCAATTAGGTTTGGTACCATCAATTAAGTCACTTTAAGAGACGATTTCTCCTAGCCTATTACGTATTTCTTTAGACCCCTTAATCAGAGGTTCCCGTAGGCAACTACGGGGTAATTAACAGTAGGGGCTTGCGCCTTCTGGAAAGAAAGGACCCGCAAAATTAATAAACCCTCATAAGAAGCGACTCTTGTCCTGATTCTCTTGTCGTTAAGGGATACTCAGATCAGAGATCGAACCTTAAGGGGGGTGAATCTAAGACTTATTCCAATTTCTCGAGGAAACCCTTTCATTCTTCGAGGGATAACGAAAAAGTCCACCCAGATTCTCTGGCACGCCCGGTGGGACATCTTTCTCCTCTCATCTTCGGGGTTAAACGTAAAGGCTAGAAAAATTGTTTCTTAAAATTGAATGAGCATCCCTAACGTTAACATTGAGGTTGTGTCATTGCAGGTTGAGATGGCGCCTACCACCGTTGACATGAGCAAACCAGAAGGTGTGATCAATATCGGAGGAGTACCGATTTGCTATCAGCATGACTTTATGATTGGGGCTATGCCGTACGGATTCTCCTATGTACCCATAGTTCAAGTTAAGGACGGGACTTACCAGTTAGCCCGGGTGGTTGAGGAAGAGTCGCAGCAAGAGACGCTGACGCTCGATCCACGGGCTGTTGATATGCCTGTCGAGGCTAGGATCAAAGAGGAGGAATGGTCACTTATCCCTCAGGAACAAGCCCTCCCAAATCCATTTACCAGGACGCGTTCCTTTTACCGCCGTCCCAAAAATACTGTGAGAAAAACATACGTGCCTGTCTCCCACGGCACAAGGACCTTCAAGAAGGTTCAAAGGGCCTACAAGAATGAGCTGGAGGTGAAACCCAACTTACCTGTCAGCAATCCATTTTCCTCGCTACGTCTAGTGCGGAAGAACTCTCCCACAGCCGTACTAAAAACCATGGAGGAATTCCCTCCTGAATATCAGGCCCAATTCCGGGGCAGGAATCCCCAAACTAGACGATCGGTGAAGGAAAGACTCACGTTTCCTCGAACACCGGTTCATGAAAGGTTGGGACCAAACAGACAAAAGAGACAATCAACCCCGGTACACGAGAGACTGGGGCAAAAAATGGTAAGAGGTTCCGAAAAAGCTTGGGTCCCCAAAGAATGGCGTAGGAAAGAGTCCGCAGCGCATGTTCATGTCAACATGGTTCGAATTGATGAAGTGCATGAGATGCACGCATTTGTGAATGTGATAAGCGATGAAGATATTCCTCTCAATAAGAGGGATAGTAAGGGTAAACGAGATTTTGCACCCGCAAGTCATGACGGTCCTCATGAAGGGATAGAGGATAAAGAAGAACATCTTGAAAATGGCCAAGAGGATACTCGTAACAAGGATCGATGGGGCGAAGGTGAAAACGCCCGATTGATGAGTATCTTAGAGAGAAACGAGATAAAAATGTCTCAAATGATGGGTGAAAGGGAGAAAGAAAAGGAAATGGTCAAAAGAATGTACAAGTTTTTAGAGAAGAAAAACTTGCTTGAGGAGTTAGATAAAGAATATCCCTCTTCATCAGATGAAGAGGATAGATCCAAAGAAAGATTGCTCAAAGAAAAGAAAAATAAAAGTAGATATGAGATCTCCGATGAAGAAGAAGAGAGAAACAAAAAGAGAATCATTAGGGAAAGGAGGAGTAAAAGCAAGTATGGTTCTTCAGATGAAGAAGAGGTGAAAATTAAAAGGCGACCTTCTAAGGAAAAGAAAAACAAACATAGACATGAGTCTTCAGAAGAAGAGGGAGAAAGAGCGTACAAGCGGCATCCTAAAGAAAGGAGAAATAAAAGGTACGGGTCAGATGAGGAAGAAACCTTTTATACAAGGCCTCGAACTGGGACAGGAAGGCGAGAGCCAACAAAACAAATCATCCAAGATATGATTAACTTGCAGCTCCAAGCATCGGGAGCGGGACGATTGGTGAATCTCCGCAAGAGGTGTGGGAGACCATACCCAAGGGAATATGAGCAAATTCCTTACCCGAATGGGTACCAAGTTCCCAAATTTAACTTGTTCGATGGGACGGGAAGGGAAAGTATTACGCCCGACCAACATCTCGTCCAATTCAAGAATGCTTGTGCCAATACCGCCCATGATGAAGCTCTTTTGTTGAAGCAATTCTCCCAGAGTCTCACTGGGGCTGCCTTTGAGTGGTACTCTTCTCTAGAGAATGATTCTGTTGAGACATGGGACGAGATGGAGGATCTCTTTCATGCGAAATTTGCAATGGTGACTCAAAGGCTTACCATGGCTGATATGGCATGTGAAAAGCCAAGGTCGGGTGAAGCACCTCTTGATTACATCAATCGATGGAGAAACATGAATATAAGGTGCACTCACCAGATGCCAGAAAGAGAGGCGGTGGAGTTCTTAATCAGGAACCTCGATGATTGGATACGCCGGCCTCTATCAGGAAGTGACATTTACACATATGAGGATCTAGTCACAAGAGTTGCTAGAGTTGTGCACATTGGGCCTCCTAAGGACACATTGGTCTCAAACAATAGAAATGAGCAAAGAAACAGGGTACAAATACCCATTAAGGTGGCGGGAGCTAATGAAACGTCCACAAGTCAAGGAGGTGGCTTTAGAAACAACAAAGGGAATGGCAACAACAACAATAATGGAAATAGTCGTCCAGCCACTCTTGCTGAGCGATTGAGTAAGCCATACTCATTCAAAAAGGAGAAGACTGGGGCACTTCTCAAGCAATTGTTAGAAGGAAAAGCAATAGAGTTGCCTATATGCAAAAGACCCGAAGAGTCACACAAAACAGGTGATCCGACATATTGCGCTTTTCACCAGGTCTTAGGACATCCAACAGGTGACTGCTATGTGTTCAAGAATATAGCGGAAAAAATGATCAAACAAGGGGATTTGATTTTGCCTGAAAGCTTCAAGCAGGCACCCGCTCCACATGCTCAAGTAAACGCAGTGGCACACCGGGGCAATCCAAGGCGCAATATGGAATGCAATGTCATAGTAATAGTGGATGATGAAATTGAGCAAGAAAAGTACTATGTACAAAAGAAGAATGAGAAAAATGAAAAAGAAAGTGAAAAAGAAAAAGAAAATGAAAAAGAAAAAGAAAAAGAAATGATTGTAAAGAAAGAGAAAATAAAGAAAGAAAGTGAAGATTTCACTAGCCACTATTACGATGACACTGAAGATGAGAATGAAGCGCCATATGGAGGCCTCTTCGCCAAAAATATGTTTAAAGAAAAGGAGTGCCACGTGAATTTGCGTTCAGGTACCAATATCCCTGAAAGGCAGGCAACCAAGGAGAATGAAAGAATGAAAGGAAAGAATAAGCCTCAAGAAGCAGAAGATGAATCGGGGCCAAGTCAAAAAGTGAAAGAAACAAAAGGAGATTACAACATTCTGGCTCATCTAAGGCGCACGCCAGCACTCATAAGCGTATTCGAAGCGCTAATGATGTCTAGAGAGTTAAGAGAAACAATGATGGAAGCTCTTCAAGATCCCGAAAGATTTCAAGCATATTTAGCTGAGAAACACATGACTGAGGCCCTTTATATAGAACCTCGAGGTCAGATTACTTTCACAAGCGAGGACTTAATGATAGGAACGGCCCACCATAACAAGCCTCTATACATTACGGGCAAGACTAATGGAAGTCAGTTGAGTAGAATGTTAGTGGACCCAGGGTCATCCATTAACATTCTACCCCTCCAGTCATTGAATCAACTTGCTTTAGGAGGGAGGCGGCTCTCTGATGAGAATGTTTTCATACATGGGTTTAACCAAAATTCAGAACGAGCCTTGGGAGCTATCACACTTCCTATGCGATTTGGAGAGTTAGAAACTCTAGTGAAATTCTATGTGATTGACACAGACACTTCTTACAGAGCCCTATTAGGAAGGCCTTGGCTTCACGAGAATGGTCTCGTACCTTCAACACTCCACCAATGTGTGAAATACCTACAGGATGGTGAGCAAAAGGTAATCAAAGGCGATGCTCAGCACTATGGGGTACATGAGATAGAATTGGAAGAAATAGATCGATTCTACGCTCCAGCATCACAAAGGAGCGCCTCCCCGATCCATAGGTCAAGGGCTGTTGGTCAAGAAGATATTAGTGAGAGACCGAGGTTGAAAGAAAGACCTAGAACCTCATGTGTGGTAAAAACTCCCATTTATATTAGGTCCTCAGATGAAGAAGATGAGAAAGAGAGCCAAAAAGAGGGATTATGCATAAGAAGCAATTCCGAAGATGTATTTCAAAGGCCGAGGGACATAATTCATGTGTACGATACTGATCTAGACGAAGAGTTCTACGGTGGAGAAGATTCAATGGTTATCGAGCAAGTTCCTATGGGATATTACAAAGAACTCACGCCAAGAGAAGTGTACCAAATTAAAGAAATGGAGACCTTCTATGTCCCACCGAAAGTAGAGAAAGTGAAAGGAAGATCAGTGTTCCACAAAGGAATTTTATTCTATAAGGCTGAAAATGCAGACCCATCTGGCAACCCTCCTGATTCAAATGATTGGGAAAGATGGTTAAGGGAAGAGGAAGAAGGATACGACAGAATAGAGGTGATGGGCTACTATAATCGGGGATTGATAAATCTGTTTCAAAAGACACATTGCTTAGAGCCAATTTCAAAACAAAGGGACAAGACTTTTCAAGACCTATGGAATGGAAAATCTCGACTGATTAGGGGTCTAGATGGAAAGGTTAAAAACACCAAGGGCTTAGGCTTCCAAAAACCACAAGGAGAAACCTTATTCGCAGAATGTCTCACGATAGAGATTGAAGTTCAAGAGCCAAGAATAGAGGATCCTAGTGAGGGAAAGAAGCTAGAAGAAGTAGAAACGCTCTCCGAAGAAATGAGCATGAGTGACCTGGCCTTGCTAGAAGAATTGGAAAGGCGATTCCACGAAGCGAGAAGCTTCCAACAAAAACTGGGTTGCGAAGTGGCTCTCCTCTTTGTGGACAATGTCAGTTTGCGCCATGAGGTCGACGAGAGAAAACACGAAGAAGAAGCAAAAGAGCAGAAAATAATGATGCTTCAACAAGAAAATGAAAGATACAGACAAGAAATAAAGGCATTAAAGCAAACAAATGGAGAGAATAAACAGGAATTGACCCTACTTCAACAAGAGAATGCCCAGCATAAGTGTGAAATGACCTTCCTACAACAAAAGGACGAAGAGAGCCAACGAGAGATAGCCCTACTGAGAACCATAGCCATGCAACAGTCACTGGTCAAAGCAAACAGAGCGGAACGACGAAGGAAAAGAAAGTTGAAAGAGAAGATGGAGAAAGAAGAAATAGAGAAAAGTAAAGGTGTCTCAAGCAAAAGACTCAAAGAAGAGAACATTTCTCCGAGTAAAGAAAAAATATCGCTCCATGAAGAAGATGAGGCGAGAATCCCAATGTCTTTTACAAGAGAAGGCATGGAGGAATTACCAAAGGCACATGAAAGAAAACCGTACCCCATTGAATACGATGAAGTGCCCTACCCAGATGGTTACCAAAATCCTATGATAGCATACTTCACGGGAGATAGAAAATGGCACAGCGCAGAAGATCACTTGTTACGCTTCATACAAGGAAGCCAAAAGATTATGAATAATGATGCTCTCATGTTAAAGCAATTTCCACAAACTCTTGTTAGTGTAGCACGAGAGTGGTACAATTCGTTGGAGGATAATAGCATCAAAACATGGAGTGATATGATCAGGGTGTTTAGAGAACGGTTCGGTCAGAAGATGATGACCCTCGGGTCAACTATGAATAGAGGGAATAACATGCAAAGAAGGAGGAAGCTTAGGTTGAGGGCCATGAAGGTAGGGCCCCATAATGAGGTGTTAGCTCCACAAGAAACTAAAGTCCCTCTGTACATATCTTCATCCTCATCTTCACAAGAAAACAGAGCAACCAAAAGCATGACCATTCCTGCACGAGAGGCGACCTCCTAAGAATCAAATATGAAAGTCTTTTCCTAGAAGACCAAAACCCACACATCTTACCCTTATCAAAAATCTAAAAACCTAATCCAATAAACCTAAAACTCCAATAAATCACAACAACAAAAAACCTATTGAATCAAAAAAAAAAAACTCCAGAATTATGACAACAAAAACATATCAAACCAAAAATATGTACAAAGCTCAATAAAATCTTGAATAAAATCCCATAAAGTCTCAAAACATAACCAATAAAGCCGTGTCATAAACTCCTAACCAAAATCCAAAACGCTAATCCTATTCCTAACCAAAATTCAAAATCCTAAACTTTAAACTTATACTCATTCTTAACCCAAAACCCAAAACCTTAGCCAATAAAGGGGCAAGACTTTAGAGACCAGCCCCGCTATGTGATATTTACTCTATGTCATAATCCGCGGTCAATGATGGGACTCTCGGGTTCCGGAGAACGCGAAGCCGTGTCAAAGAGAGCCCTCGTGGTTTTCCAAAACACCTATGCCTAATGAAGATTAAGCCTTTGCGGCGTCTGAAGGCATTAAGGCACCGCCCTATGAAGGTATCTGAGGGCTCCACACCCCACATTCACCATGTCCCCATCGCCAATGCCGATTTTGAGTGCCATCATAATGAGTGCCTATGCCCAGTGAGAGGACGAGCGATGTGAGAAATGAGAGGGTGAGGAGTGATGTGAGGAACGAGAGGAGGAGTGATGTGAGGATTAGTGAGATATTCCCAACTCCACAAAATCCACTAGCCAAAATGTAGTATAGGAACTTTATTTTGCGATCGATGACAGAATTCTAGGACTCTCGAGGGCGCAAAATTATCACCGATCCCACTCACGTTACTGAGGCCATCACAAGAGAAGGATTGACGATCAGTTGTGCTGGGGCAAGAACCGATAAATAACCATACTAGAGCACAGGTTGATGATCAATTACACTAGGAAAAATACCAACAAACAACCATGCTGGGGCATAGACTGATGACCGATCATGCTGGGGCAGTCGTAAAGTGTATACGACAAGAAAAAGAGAATGGCAAAGTAAAGAAGGATGCAATGAAAAGGGAGAGATGTAAAGTTTCATTCATCAAGTAAATAGGTGCCAGTACAACCATTACACAAGAGAGCTTAATACAAGAAAAGCCTAAGCAGCAAGTACAACAATAGAGTGGACCTAATACAAGCCAGGGGATACAAATTAAGGGCTACAAACTAGAGAAAACATAAAGGAGATCCTAAAGTAATACAGGGGCAGAACAAGTCCAAAAGCTCGTTTATTTTGGGGCAGCCGCACCCATAGCTCCACCACCAGCCATGCCATTCAGAGTCGCAGAGATAGCTTGAAGCATCCCTTCAAGAGCCTCCAAGCGAGTATTCACTTCTCCAAATCGCTGGTCAATAAGAGCCCTAATTGAAGCAGAGGCAGGGGCCTCAAGAGCTGGTGCAATAGAATCATCATCCGGCGGGAAATCTGTCCCTAGAGGACCATATTGGTTAGGAGCAGCATTGGAAAGCAAGATGTAGTCATTCACGGGTAGATTGGGATCTGGCACCAACATGTCCATGGAGGATTCAACCCATCCAATGAGAGACAAAGAAGAAAGAAGGTTGAAGGGATGTGCTACGTCAACATCAGAAACTCGACTGCCCCACAGCATTTCAGGCACTCGAATGCGAGCCCTAAGCATTAGAGCCTCAATGAGATGGCCATAGGGAAGTGGCCCTCGGTCTGATATGGCCACTTGATGCATGTGGAAAAGGATCATATGGGCCAGGTTGATTGGCCACTGCTTCTGGATGAGGTTGCGAAGGTAAAATAGGGTTCCAGGACTTGCAAAATGAGTCATCACTCCTTGAGGGAAGATAATGTCATTGATCACTAAAAAGAGGAACCTGGAAAGAATGAACAAGAGTTTGTAAAGAAAGAAGAAAGAGAAAAAGGGTTGAAAGGCAAGAAATGGAGAAATAAAGGAAAGAATTAAACAAGAAATATGGGCACCTATGGAGAGCAGGCAAATGCTCGGTGTACACCGATTCAACATCAGCCGCTGCAGCTCTAAACCATTGACGGCACTCTTGATAACTACCAAAACCTCGAGGCCAACGCTGATATGCATAGATGGTTGAGCCATTCAAAGTACCATTGGCCTGTAAGAAGTTGGCCAAATCGCCTGTTGTGATGTAGAGATGGCGGCCAAACAAATAAGAGGTGGCAGAAGGAGACCCAAAGTGGTTGAAGGAGAGCCTAAGATTGGCATAAAAGAGGCGAGTGATCTTGGGATGGTAAGGCTGGTCGCAGTCTACCAGGCCACCTAGACTCCATGCATCAAACCAACCTCTGATGAGATTCGCTTGCTCTACAGGAATACGCCTCATGTGTCGAAAATAGTAACAATCAGCCACAGGGCGCTCATTACAACCCATGTCGTTGTAGTAGGAAAGAAAAGCAGTCTCGTCTCGGAAGAGATAGCGATTGTCAAGGCTGAAAGTCCAATCTGGAACGGTGGAAGGACTCTTACGCACGGCAGAAGTGCCAGCGGCTCCTCTAGGACGCTTAGAAGAAGAAGGAGAAGACATGATCAAAGATGAGTTGAGAAACAACGAAATATTGCGGTGAATTGAACAAAGAGATGAGATGGCAAGCCACGTTTATATAGGCGTTGGAATAAGAAGAAACGTGGCTTGGAGTTAAGAGCATGTGTGGGAACATGTGAGAAAGTGAAAGCCGTAGTGGCGAGTAGTGGGAAATGAAACCGTTCGTACTAACATGTAAAGAAAAACGGTGCAATGTCAAGAAGACGTGGAAGAAGCCGAAAGAGTCAAGGCTAATTTTGGAAGAAAAGAAACAAAAAAATCGGATCAGGGCCCATGTAGGTTCAAACCCAAGGAAATACAGGAGCGGGCCAAAATACCCTAACCTAAATTGTGGAATGGATCTGTGTGTGCGTCCAAGATCCCAAAAAGAAGAAGAAGAAAACTATATATGGGCCGAAATACCCATATTCTCCAAAATGAAATATAGGCGAAAGTAAGATTACTTAAGCCTCACAAGCCAAGTATGAAGAAACCTTGAGCGCGGAAGCCTAATCAGGCGCAAGAATGACAAAACACTCGTCCCATTTCAAGCAAGCATGGAAAGAAACCTTGAGTGCGAGGGCCCAATCAAGTGTTGTTTAAGGAGACATGGTTAAGACAAAGACAAGATTACTTGTAGCTTCACAAGCAAGTACACAAGGGAGTCTCAAGCGTGAGAGCTCAGCCAAGCACAAGATTGATTGAGTGTTGCAAAGCAAAGGTTACCACACTTCGCTGAAATAAATAAGCAAAACCCACGTAGCCGAATGCCAAAGTGTCAAACACCTAAACCCCAAACTGGGACAAGATGAGCATCAAGGGAAAAGCGATGCAGCTCAACTGAGTGCAAATCTCATTGAGTGAGATCTAAAAGAATAGCAGATGGGTGAGAAAGGAAATGAAGAGAAAGAAGACTTCATCAAATAAAAAAAAATATAGAAAAAAAAGGGAAAGTGTGGAATCAGAAGAAGTGTGAAATGGGAATTAATCTCAATTGACGGAATATGGAGGAAAGCAGAAAACTCGATGTTGAGATGAGGCAAAGGAAAGACCTAACCGTCTAACACGAGAATGAGAAGAGGAATGAGACTCAGGGCTCAGTATTAGATTAAGGAATCAATTGTAAGATGGGATTTGAAAGTGAATTAGAGAATAAATGAAAACCTGCCCATGGGCCCAAGCTATCAGTGAAACAAGAAAATAAAAAGGTGTGATGAAACTAAAATGGATCGCCTGTGATATAAATGGTGTAGCCCCGTACATGGTAAACAAAGAGAATAAAAGAAGAAAATGGAGCAAATCAGGCTGTAAGTTAAAACAAAGGATATGAAGAGACGCCACTGGAATCAATCGTTCCCATCCAGGATTGTCACAATCAATTCCAGTGGGGGGCATTTGTTTGACCCTATTTTATGGTGCCATATTCGCGAAATGATTGAATAATCTCATGGCAAATAAAATCAAGGAGCTTGAAAAATTCATGGAAAATATCAAACGGAGTCCAAAAATTGTGGAAAATTACCCAAAAATCCAGGAGATGATGAAGAAAATTATGGTGCTTTTACATTGGCCAGAAGCCTTACAAAAGTTCTATTTTATGCAAAAAGGCCCCCATATTTAGAGAAAATAAATAAAATAATTAGAGGGGTCGGTTCAGAAAATTCTTGATTCCACTAGATTCCACATATTTTTGTGAGTCTACAAACCAAATTTCATGCCAAAACTCATTCGGAAAGTATCCTAAACAATTTATTTAGTTTCAACAACCCATGAAAATACAGCAAATGATAAAATGGACATCTCCAATAGACTGAAAATGGAGAAGAGAATGGGGACGAAATTTGAATCAATTCTCCATGTAAAGAGACGATAGGTAGACGGACTAGTTATACTGTATACCATGCACAAAGAATTGTTGGGCCTACTGACAGTGGCGTGGCTCACCATATGCCGTGCGCAGCCAAAGTAAAGAAGAAGAGTGGAGAAGACCTCTCTAACAGAAATCGTTGGAGGAGTTTGTTACGCCAAAAACCGCCGGGCTTTCGACGCCTATAAGAAGAGAAGTCGAAGAGAGAGAAAGGACCTTTTTTTTTCAGACGTTTTCTTCACACAATCTCTCTCGGCTACACTTAGATATATTACACACACAGAAACGCAATTAAAGAAAGCTTTAGAGTAGGCATTTGTACAAGCACCTTGCGTGCATAGGTAGGAAGAGAGTGTAAGAGAGAAAGAGGACAGCTAGAAGGAGCGATTTGTAAAGAAGAAAAGGTATCTAGGTCAAGAACGAACGGTGTAAGTCAATTTGTGTGTAATTTGGAGCTTTTAATGAAGAATTGAGAATTTTGTTTGAAATCCATGGCTGAACTTTCTTTCCCTTTTCCTTTCGCATAATGTGCTGGTTCTTGCTCTAGTCTGAAGCGTAGTATCAGTTAGAGCGTGTTTTAATGTCGTACAATCCAGATCTAGAATTGACTGATCTTGATCTTTCTTTCTTTGATTTACCATTAGTTAACATAAGATCGATCTTAGTCTGAAGCGTAGCATCAGCTAAGATCAGATCTTGTCAGACGATTCCCTTTTTCATAGTCTAATTGTACTCTTGTTTGAAGCTTAGCATCAGTTGGAGTACGATTCTCTTTGATAAGTCTAGTTTCTAATAAAATCGATTGATTCTTTCCTTTCTTGAACTTCCAATTGATAAACACAAGTTCTGATCTTGATCTAAAGCGTAGCATTAGTCAAGATCCGAAATTATTTGCTAATTCCTATTTCTTGTGATGCAATTGCATTCTTGTTTGAAGCGCAGCATCAACTTGAATGTAGTTTGTTGATCTTGATCCCTTCTGCCATAGGTTTGATTTTTCTTTCTCCAATTCTTAAGTAATAAAAGTAATTTCTGATCTTGATTGAGATTTGATTAGCAGTTCTTGTCCCTATGATATGATTCTTGAGAAGAAATTGCTTTGAGTTGAAATTTCCCTTTCATTTACTGTACCTAAATTTGCTCCTATATGTTACTTCTCGTCCCCTTCTTTGATCTGATTGAAAGTTAATGACAACACCTCTAATGCCATGGTCTGAAGCCTAGCATCAGCCATGGTTTCATTGGAGTCAATTGAAGCAATCTTACGAGAGTTTGAAGCGTAGCATCAAATCTCATGTGATAGCTTTGCATACTGGTAACGGTATAACAGCGAATACCTAGGGATCTGAAGCGTAGCATCAGTCCCTATGTATGAGCTTCCACCCAATCTTGCTCAAGTCACGGCATGGCAGTGACTTAGCATGTATTAGGGTGCTCTTGGCAAGACAAGAGAGTCTAGTTAAGAGATTTACTAGACCTATAGCCATAAGAGTATATACCAGTGTGCAACAATCTCCAATCTGTCATGTAATTAAGCTGTAGCAATTTCTCTATGATGATCTTTACTCTAAGTTAATTGAAGGGGTCTCTCTGTAAAAAGTCTGAATTTGCCTTGTCAGATAGACATTATGTGAAATTTGTATTGCATTCTTTTCATAGATCTTCTTACGTTGCTGCTTGTACAAAGAGTTTGATGTCACATAGTAATTTCCTGAAAATATGGACTAAACAGTGAAAGGGGTAAGTGTGAAGTTGCCAAATGTGTTATACGTACATGCTCTGCTGATTTGGGACATTTAGAGATAATAGAAAAATTCAGAGGTTGATTTGCAAAAAGTATTTCTTTTAGTGAATTTCAAGTAATTTCAAGGTAAAAGAAAAAGGTACAGGGAAGGTTTCATTTCTTTGTGACTAGCAGGCATTTCTTATTTTAATGATTCCCTGACTTATTGTATTCATTATATGTATATATCTGTCATTACTGTATAATTGAGATATAAAGTCACGATTAAGTCAATATGTGGGACTGTTCTAAATAAAAAAAAAGACTTCCTTATGTATTTCTTTGATGATGAGTGGTAATGAAGGGACCCTTTTGTAAATATTCTGCAGCCAACCAATCATGATCTGATAACTTCCAAGTGAGTCTTTGATTACATGAGAACATGTTAATCTTTGATATGTTGCAATTGTTGTATAAAAGAAAGGCGATATATGTGTGGTAGTTACTTGACTGTAATTTTAAAAGATGGTAAGGACTGATTGGTAAAAAGTAAATACTTATTGTCAGAGGAGAGTGGTTTCCTATGTTTATTAAAAAATCTGATTACTTCTTGATAAGTAATTCTGTGAGAATCAGGGAACAATTGACAAAAGTCAAGTATTGCTAGTCAGAAGTTTCTTAGAATGATAAGATTCACATAACAGTACTGTCTGGTCTTATGGTATCATGGTACAGTTAAATTGCAAGTAAAGCTCAGTGTTAAAGGAAACTAATAAAAGTGTTGATAATACAAGTAATTGTCGTTTGTTTGTGTCAACAATCAGTCCCTTGTAAATTTAACATGTGTGAATATCTCTTTTTCATAACGTTTCTTTTGCATTTCTATTTGAGCTTAATTCCAAGAGATAAAGGTCCATGCATTAATTTCGCTAAGTACAAAGAAAAACTAGAAGACAATTTCCCTTGGATAGCATAATGGGTTTGCTCGTGTGTAGTGTGTGAATTGAAATGTATAGTAATATCCTATAGGCTGCCCAAATCATATTCGTGACCAAATGTTGATTAATAGTTAGATTGTGGAAAGTGTCAGTTGATAACCATGCTGCTCCAGGGCCATACAAGGAGATGAGTACATAATAAACCCCTCAAGAGTTGAGTCAAGCATGGTTCTAAAATCCAGTCTGTACCCAGTCGAGCTTCCTCTTTATTTTACCAAAATTAAGTAGACACCAAATAAATGGAGCTTTAAGCCGTCCTCTACCTAATATATTAGCACTAAGAAAACTCGTTCTGGTACAATTCAAATTCCCAAACTCTGTCGGTACCAAAGCTTCACTGCCACCGTACCATTACTTGGCCTCCCCACTAAATTAAAGCAACGCGAACCCAAGTGAACATCCTCCTGCGCTCTCCTCTTCGTCACGGTTCCAACGAGGCCATCCTTGTCAATGTTGGTCATGGTGATCGCCGGGAAACGTAAAATAAAATTTGTAGGGACTAAACTGAAGAAACGCCTGTTGCTTTCTAACGAAGACGACGCAGCAGAGGTAGAGATCACCGTTGAACTCGTCTCTCTCTCACGAAGCTGTGGCACCTCTTTTCCTGGGTTGCCGTGGCCGGAAAAGATAGCGGATTTAAACCCGTTAACGGAAGCAGTCTTCTCCAATCGAACTACAGCGCGCGATGACTCCTTCCATCTGATGCGGCCGAAAGTCGTGTAGTGTCGTCGGAAACCCGTTACACGAAGCCCGACCCTGTATAGCGAAATCAAAAGAAGAAAAATAATAGGCGTCGGTCCTTAACCAGTGAAGCCCAGCGTGCACAGCAAGCCCAACAGTGGAAATTGATCAAGCCCAGTCAGATCATCACCTTGGTGTTAGCATAGCTGCCACCTCAGCTGAAAGAGGATGACGTGGACCAATGACGAAATTCCAAATAAACAGAAAATTTGAAAATTCACTAAAAATAGTATACAACTCAGAAAAATATAAATAAAATATCCATAAATTTCTAAAAATCTAAATAAACCAAATTCACTGATACTTTGATATGAAATTGTGTCAAAGTAATGGCCTTTTGTATTTTTTGAAGTATTTTTACTATAAAAAATAAATTTCATATAATATTCTCCTTTAAACAAACTTCTTAAACACTTTCAAAATAAAAAGACTTCAAACATGATATTTTCAAAGATAAGCATTCTCAAGTATGATACTTTCAAAATCATAAAGAAATCGAAATAATAAACTCACCAAACCCCTTTTAATAAGATTTTCAAGGCCGAAACCTAAATATCTTCGAATATCAAATGATTTCATAATTGATATTTTCAAAAGTCAAATATCTTCGAAGGTAAGTACTTTTTAAACTATAAAAGGAATTTTTAAATCTCAAAAGTACGAAAGGCCAAAGTGAATAAAATTGTGAAAATCACCAATATCCAAAGAGAAACGTCATAAAGTTAAAAGACAAAACGTGAAACCCAAAGTCAGCGCCGAAACCTCTTCGTTGAGGAAAAGTCCCTCGCTGGGATTGAGATCAATCTCAGATGACTTGAAATTGAATTTTTATCAAACAACCTCCCCGATTGAATAATTCAGTTTTGTTCTCATAAGAAGCCGCTAACGAGCCCGAGAACCAACTCTTATTAAGAAGGCCGTCCAAGAGGCCCCTAGGGTTGTAAAAGAACCAACTCTCCTGAAGAAGGTCATTGAAGGACCCCGAAGGTTGTAAAAGAACCAATTCTTGTTAAGAAGACCGCTGGAAGGTCCCTAGAATTGTATCCTTTCGTTCTCGCAAGAAGCCGCTAACGGGCCTGAGAACCAACTCTTAATAAGAAGGCCACCCAAGAGGCCCCTGGGGTTGTAAAAGAACCAACTTTCACAAGAAGGCCGTCCAAGAGGCCCCGAAGGTTGTAAAACTCCTTTCATTCCTACAAGAAGGCCAGCCGTTGCCCCAGGAACCTACTCTCACAAGAAGGCCAGCCGTTGCCCCAAGAGCTATCCAATAACTTTAATCGATATTGAATAACCTTAAACAACTCTAAACAACTTCGAGACGACTCCAAATGAAGAAGCTCCTCCTTTCAAGCAAATACCAAAACTGACTCTTCCTCTAGAATCCTTAGAAGTTTAGAAGTTCCTTAATTGAGTCCCGTCAATTAGGTTTGGTACCATCAATTAAGTCACTTTAAGAGACGATTTCTCCTAGCCTATTACGTATTTCTTTAGACCCCTTAATCAGAGGTTCCCGTAGGCAACTACGGGGTAATTAACAGTAGGGGCTTGCGCCTTCTGGAAAGAAAGGACCCGCAAAATTAATAAACCCTCATAAGAAGCGACTCTTGTCCTGATTCTCTTGTCGTTAAGGGATACTCAGATCAGAGATCGAACCTTAAGGGGGGTGAATCTAAGACTTATTCCAATTTCTCGAGGAAACCCTTTCATTCTTCGAGGGATAACGAAAAAGTCCACCCACCTGGTAGTCACTACCCGGCTTATCCAAAAAAAAAAAAACATCACGTGTCAAATCTCTGTCATTATCATACTCAATAGGAACCGCCTTAGCTAATTTTCTATGGCATTTTGGTATTGCAAGCTATGCATTGGCATTGGCTGTCCAATTTTTTAAATAATTTTGATGATATTGGCATCATATAAAGCACCAAAAAAGATTTGGTCCCCCGCTTTGCTTTGATGAATCAAGCATAAGATTGCCATCTCCTTTTTATTTCGAGATACGCTGAAGTACTTTTCATACTCTCTTTTTGAAACTAAAAATAGATCCCAACAAGTACTCAATAGAGTGGTTACTCTTAAAATTGATATGTCAATTGGACATCTTTAAAAAATAATTGAACTAACTTTTTTACAAGAAAGACAAAGGAAGGATCAATCAGCAGCCCACGTAGGTAGCGATGAGTTGGAAGTATGCGGAAATTAAGTGACACTTATAATGATGTATATCTTACCTATGACTTGGCATTATGATAGGTACTAACTAATACAAGATAATACATATTTTGGTTTTTTTTTTTTTTTTTTTTTTTTTTTTGTGCTTTTCGGCACGTGTATACTATCGATTGAATGAAAGGATTAAACTGAAGTATGCAAATTTGGCATTAGAATTGATAAATTAAGGCTCGCATTTGACTAGAAATATATTAAATCATTCCACGAGATTGCAATCGGATGCATTGGGTTAATTAAGGACGAGAACCTATGATTTAAGCACATAGTTCTCAACGGAGAACGAATTTCAAATTTATTATGCGAGCCACGTACCCAGTTGACATGTTACACTGGAAAATGGGAAAACCTTTTTTATTCACCGTGATGTTGCGTGAAAGTGAAATAAGGACAAGAACCTATGATTGTATAAATTCATAAGCATTTTACAATTTTTTTTGTTCATTGGCATGTAGCAGTTTTTGTGTCATGTACTGATAATATCAAATTTAGAGCAGATGTTGGCTTAGAGTCAATCCAAAGGAGAAATAAAAGAGTAACGGTGCTGCCCGAGCAGCTGACCAGGTCAGGCTAAAGAAGTAATCATTTAACTGAAGATGGGCCCGGCAAATTATTAGTAAAGAGGTCAGAATCAAGATTTAAGCAACTGACGAGTGGGGTCCACATACTTAAAGGGAGCTGTGAATGAATCTGTTGAAATTGATTTACTGTCGAAGATATTTCCTTTTTACTATTACTCTTTTACTGAAGTTGATTTGCTGTAATTCCTGAATTGTATATAAGAAATGAGATGTAATAATCAGTGGAGAAGATTAATCAAGAAATTCATTTTTCAACTCTACTCTCTCTTCTCTCGTTCTTCCCTTTCTTCTCTGTATCTTCTCTTCCTCTCTCAATCTGACCTCTCTTCTCTCTCTAATTCTCTCAATTTATCCCAAATACATAAGTCAGATCATGACATTTTGTTGTTATGAAGATTATGGAAACATTGAATTTAGAGGTTACAGAAGGGTGAAACGAATTAATGGAACGCATTCGTCTACTATTGGTTTAATTTAGTTTGTATTGAATTCTACATATTTGGAAGTTTGAGCTCTTAATTTTGATATTAGTTGAAAAAGAATACATAAATCACGGTATGATGGTGATATTTATTTTAGTAACTTTCACGTATACTTGGAAATTTCGTTTTTCTTTCCTAATCGTACTTTATTAATAGATAATAAAGTTACAATAAGATGACTAAGAAAAAGCACAATTCTAAAGTTAATCAAAGGACAAAAAGCTGTTGGTACTTTGTTGATCTGAGGAACGAGGATAGCAACTTTTTTTTACTTTTTACTTCAAAACAACTACTGAGTAGTAGCGTTGAAAACTGTTGTCTGGGGTTCAACCCTTGAACATTCATATTATTAGGCCCACTTTAAATTGTAGTTAACTAATACGTTCGTTCGATGTTTTCTAGGTTTTTATTGGGCCCAGTTGTATATTTTTCTCCCTTCAGGCCCTGAACTTGTAAATAATCTCAAAACTAAATTTTGGATCGTAACGTTCATGAATTGACAGAATTGTATAAACCTGTCAACAAAATTGTCCTTGCATAAAGGGTGCCGTTGCCATTAGGGCTGAAAACGGAAGACCGTTTAACTATTTTTCGTTTCATTTCGTCCAGACGAAACGGTTAACGAGACAATAAAACGATTTCGTTTGATTAGACGAAACGGTTAACAAAACAATGAAACTGTTTCATCCATGTGTAAATCATGAAAATTTCGTTAATTTCGATCGTTTCGTCCAGACGAAACGATTAACGAAATAAAAAAATATGTTTCGTCAACGAAACGAAACGAAACACCCTAATTTCATCACCGTTTCGATCGTTTTGTAGCCCTAGTTGCCATTAGCATATTGAACTTGTAGTCAATTAATTTATATTATTGAAAAGATTGCAAACAGTGAATTTGAGAGAAAAGATGAGGCTACAATGAATTAATAAAACATGGTGACCTTTTTTGGTTTAATATTGTTAGTATTAAATTCAAGATATTTAGAATTCAATATTTTCTAATTTAAAAAAATTCGGTAACAAAAAGAATAAATGCGTCACGGCATGATTACAATGGATAATAATATGTATGAGCAAGTGTTTTAGTAACGCATAAACATAAGCACTATTTTAGATATATGAAATCCTAAAGTATCCAGAACATAATTTCATGCTTATTGTTTAATTTAGTCCCACAACGGATATTTTATGAGGTACACTATACCAAAAGCTATTAACAAAAAAAAAAGCGGTCAGGCTACTCCTACAAACAGATCTCTTCTTCAAAACAAGTGCCAATGGCTTTCTTTCCGCTGGAAAACTTCTTTAAATAAGGTTAGCAGATCATCACCATATTTCAATTATTTTTAGTTAATTTTCTCAATTATTTAAGAATTTATTGAGTAAATAATGTCGCGAACCACTCTTGCGAGCTCGGATATGGAACCTTGAAATTGCTACTTCAAAAATGTAAGAGAAGAAAATGCAGTTTCATTTATATAACATTAATGTCTCTTCTTTTATATTTCTACTATTCCTTTTGGTTTTTTTATTTTTTGTTTTTCTTCAGTTTTATGTTACAAATAGCAAATGATGTTGAAATCGGATTTCTTCTTCATGCATGAATTTGACCTTGTCACAAGTCAAAAGTTTTGTCATACTTTTAAGCGTTAATGGAGTGGGAAATACTTTTAGCGCCAACAAAACTAACCTATTGTAAATTTGTAATCAATTTTTTTTTTTCTGGTAAATATGTACAGAGCTAATCGAGTTGTACCACGGTAATATATTTCCATTTGCCCAAATTAATCGGTTTCTAAGTATTCGCATCTACATATTCTATCTCACTAACTAATGCTCCTTTAATTTGTTTCTTTTTGTGTTGTTCAACTAATTTTACTCTGCACAATAACCAATCTCAGAAGCAGATGTGATACTTGCTCAGTGATTAAATAATTTGGCAATGCAAAAGGAGACTAAAAGAAGGAAAAAGATATTATGAGTAGAGGTATGTGTAGGTGCGGGTACTTGGAAATTGGTTTCGACCTGTAAAAACATTTCTGTCGGTCGGCACCTAAGAGAAAAACACTTCTGCCATATGTCCTTATCCATCGTATTGAAACAATTCTACAAATAGATAAAACGGAAAAAAAGAAACAATTCTACAAATAGATAAAACGGAAAAAAAATTCATCCGAGATTATTATTTTTTTTCCGTTTTAATTTGTTTCTCAGTATTATTTGATTTTATTTGCATCATTTACGTTTAGGATGTCCAGCATACTCACAACTTCCCCTAGAGGCTACTTTTTGTTTTAACGATTATAGACAGAGACCAGCTGTAAATTTCTTATTACTAGATGAAGGGGAGGCGGCTTCGCCGCCATTTGAGAAATTTTGATGGCTAAATCTATCAATATATAAAGAAATATATATTTCCAATATATCTATTTTATATCTACTTTATATATAAAGAACTATCTTAGATGATTGATACAACTATTTTTAATATATTTAACCAAAAAAATATTTTTAATTAAAAGCCAATGCAGTCACGGTTTTTAATTAAGAAGGGTAAACTTCTAGAATATATTCAGATTGATCGATCAACGAAAATTGAATGGCTCAAATTGCATGTCGTATGATGGGATAATTTTTTTTCTATAGATTAGGCATGAACTACCTTAGACTTCCAAATATATCTACATTATATTTCCAAATATATTTAATTTTTAAACTATTTTAAATTTATATAAATAACAGTGTAAAAAAAAATGACCCTATTTTTTACCGCATTTTAATCTTTAAAAAGCGGTCACGGATCTTTATTAATAATATAGGGGTCGTTTGGATGGGTTAGGAATAGCCAATTCCTAGGAAGGAATAAGGATTTTCGTTGGGAAGTGTGTAACTTTGTGAGAGAGATGAATTGTTTATATTAAAATTTATGTCCGGAATTGGAAAATTCCCAAATTCCGGCCCAATCCAAACGACCCCATAGATATCTTTAGACGAGAGCTTCTATTTTCTTAAGGAGGCTACACACTCCAGTGATGTACTGAAATGTTTATACCATCTGATTTAAATTACATCCAGCTCTTCGTCAAAAAAATAAATAAATAAATAAATAAATAATTTGATTGCTTGCACGAATTTTTCAGTTAGAATAATCTGATAAAAGTAGTGCTCTTTCTTTTTTTAAAAGTTAATTAACTGTTTTTTTCCCCCCTTTCAGTCCCAGAAGGGAATAGTTAGGAGCACAAACCTTAAAAGGGTTGTCAACAGTAGTTCTCTTACGAGAATAAATATGTCAAGCAAAATGGAAATGATCAAGTACACTCTTTTTTCTACATTTTTGGTCAAGATTGATAATGGAATTGCAAATTTGAAATGCGTATCTGCCAGTTTGGTAACAACAGAATATGCCTCTAAACCGTCAAATGGAAGTTGGATAAGATAACATCTCTTTACAAGATCAGTATTATGATTTTGAGGTACCCAAGTTCAACAGTTTTCCTCATTTGTAAGATCAACACCCGTAAATAACAGTATGATATGTCCGAACCAGTATACAAAGTCAAAAATTTGAAGCATTATTTACCACCCGTAACCTATCTTAGTTAAACAAGCTATGAAGTTTTATGGGTCTACAAGAAATAAAAAATTATATAGAGTTGGCAAAAAGAAATGAAAAAGTTTGCCTACAAAATCTGCCACTTGAATACTATAGATACTCGTTGAAATTTTGAAACATATATGTACAAATTAGTTTTACAATGAGAAGAGTGCTCTTAAGATGAAGAACTTTATTTCCCCGTGAACATATACAATGAACACATTTTTCCAAGCAGCCCCAGCCTTATGGTGTTGCAATTCAATTGCTGAATGTTCAACTTGCTGTGAACAAACTCTGGAGCAGTAAAATCAAACCTCTGAAGAAACCAAAATAATGAAAGCAAGAGGAGATGCATGTACAGATTCAAGATTGATAAAGAAAAAAAAAAAGAAAAGAAAATCAGACGCTATCTAGAATTAGATGACCAGGAAGGGCCACTAGAGGAAAAGGATAAGCTCCTAACTGCAACCTTAACAGCACCGACAGTTCCAAACTGCAACATTTCAGGACTAATGCCATTTAATTCTCCTTTGGATGCTTCATCTAGTATTACTCCAATATAATATGCAATCTGCATCTAATAAATGTCTTATTAGAAATTTAACACTTAAGAAAATAATTTGGATTCAGCTGATTTGGGATCAACTTAAGCTCTAACCTTTCCAGTTGCATTTCTTACGGGTGAGATGTGGAATAGATTCCAGAAGGAGCTTCCATCCTTCCTGAAGAGAGAACAAAATTTAACAGTAAGATAAAAATAGAAAATATTTTAGCATCAAGCAAAATTTTGCAAATGTACATAGGCACCTGTAATTCAATAATCGCAATGTACAAGATTTCTCAGCACTAATACTCTTATTTATCTGCATTAAGGGAAAAAACAGGGTGAAATTTAAATTGTTTAACAAAAAGAATAGATAAACAATTAGCCGACAATTCTACCCCTGTATGCTTCAATTGCCCTAGAAAACATTAACCTATTTCAGTAAACCAAATGTGTAAAGAAAAAAAATAAACAAGAAGAGAATTAATATAGGTCAATCCATTTGGCAAGCTAATGAGACCAAAACCATATCAAATCTATGTTCCTTTGGTTTATACATAATGAGCTTATTTAGATTGTACCTCTTGCAAAGCTTTTGAACAAGTGCCTGGTCCATTTAGAAATTTAGAGTTACGCCCCAAGACTTCGCATCTTGAGTAACCTGTTTTGTGAAGAAAATATTTGATAGAACAATGTAACGTGAATAATCGCATCAGACTAACATAGCAACATTTCAGAACAAAGGTACTCTGTTGACTTTTCAGGAAATTTTACGTCTTTAAATAATATGAAGTTATTTCTCCTTTGTTTTCTCTTGTTTTAGTTTTTTCCATATAAAAACTATACCGTATATCAAGAAAGGCTGTAGGAGCAATTCTATGATCCACCAGGTAAATGTAGCAACTAACAATAATTGCATAGAAATAAAGAGTTAATAAAGCATAAACAATAATAAGATTACCGGTTAAACTCAAAAATGCATCACTAGCATAAACAATAGGCATGCCAGGCAAATGCGGGTCAGACCTACAAAATCATATAATTTTTGCCAAATCAGTTCCATTTGGAAGCACATTTGTTATTAAAATTAACAGAGCTCAGGCATGGGTTGAGGTAACAGAACAATTGAGCTATACTCACTAAGAAACATTCAGACCATAAAGCCCACTTCCCTTATCAATCAGCAGTTAACACTAAATTTAACACAACAGTAAAATAATAACCCTTGAAATACTCGAAATAGTAAGCCTCAATTTAAAACATATTAATATTGCACTTCAGCACGTAAGACAATTTAAAAGGGCCCAACTCAAAATGAAAACAACAATAGATACAATTTTGGTCAGACAAGTGTTGGCTCAAACTAAATTGCTAGAAACACACAACACAAAGAAAACAGAAAACTCACAACACAAAGCTCTTATTGATTCCACCGAGGGAGAGGTTCAAGCAAGAGCTAAAAGCAGGGATGGTGCGGGGCCCGCAACATTGCTTGGTGCTAACCACCAGACCAGTAAAATTGTTGTAGCGATTAAGAGCTGATATGATGCTATTGGAAGCATTTAATGCTCTTTCCCTCTCCAATTCACCAGCCATGCATGTTTCACCTTCCTCTGACACTGTATCAGTCAACTAGCAAGAATGCATTTTTTACGAACTTGTATTTATAGTTCTCCAATTAAACAATACTTAAGAAGAACAAGACCTAAATATTTGGCATCTGGTAAGTTATGGTTACTGTACAAGATGGAACAAAAGGCCAGCCTATGCAGCACAGACACTTCTTGAATCATGCCATGTCAGTGTCCAACACGTATCATGTCCATGTTTGGCATGACACCAACACTTATCTAATAGAAATTGAATAGAAGATTGTGTCATATCATGTCGTGCTATGTCAGGTTGGACACTTATTTGTGTCCCTGCTAACCATAGGTTTACATATACCAAATAGACAAATACTAGCAAATGCTGTTGTAAATAAATGTGAGTATGTGAGCAGATATCGATTACTTCCAATAAAACAATTTTTAACCAGAATTGAACACATTTAACCATGATAAAGCTAAAAGGAGAATATACCATAAATGGAACTGACCTCTATTACATGACTACTACAAATTCAAACCAATTTAGGAAAAGTAGAATAAACCATGAATGGAACTGACCTCTGTTACACACATTATCAAACACCTTCTGTGCATGAGCATCACACCCCTTTCTCACCTCATCTCTACAACCCCTCAACAAACCCTTGCTACATGCACCATGCTGGGTCCCGGGCCGCCTCACAATCGGCACCTGAATAGCAAAGAAGTGCAACACACTCCCATCCTCTTCTACAAACACCGGGCTCATATGAAACAACACCTGGTGAGGCGTACCATCCTTCCTATAATTCACCAAATTAACCTGTACCGATTGTCTGGTCCTAACAGCCTCTCGGATCTGCGATACCGATCCGCGATCCGTTTCGGGGCCCTGAAACAACCTCGGATTCCGACCAAGAATTTCCGACTTGGAATAGCCTGACATGGAGAGAAACGATTGGCTAGCGAACACTATCGGGTGACCAGAGATAGCAGGATCCGTTATGAGAAAACAATCCGATAACTCCTCGAGTGCTTCGAGTACCCAATCGGAGTAGCGGGAAGTAAGGGAAAGTCGAAACGGGTCGGAGTCGGATCTTGAAGTGTCCATTGTCGCAACGGGATGCGATGGAGGTGGAGGTGGGAAGAGGAGAAGAGGAATGAAGTGTGCATGGAGAGAGAGAGAGAGAGAGAGAGAGGTGGAGAGAGGTAATGAATGAAGGAATATCTATGGAGGTTTGGTCGTTGACTGTTTGAGTTAATTTTTTTAATTTTGTTTTATTTTTGGGTGGGAATAGAATAAATTGGTGGATATTGGGAGGGAGAGAGAGAGAGAGAGAGAGAGGGGGGAACAGGAAACAGCGGCAAGGGCCAATGATTTAAGAAGCGTGGCAGCGAATCAGAGAAAAGCTGAAAGTGACGCTCAGTGTAGAGACTAGAGAGAGAGTCAGACAGAGATTAATGTTATTTTTGTTTATGTCAAATGTCATTGTTGGTTTTTTGCGAGAAATTAAAGATCATATTATCTATGGGCAACAGACAACTGACGTGTCGGAGCTAGAGCTTGGAATTACTGGAAGAACGTGGAGCAATTCGTATAAATGGACCGTCAAGCAAATCTTTTTTTTTTTTTTGAAAAAAATAAAAGAGAAAACAGAGTTTGGTACTTGCAAAAAAAAAAGAAACTAAAATTTGGCCATTTTCGGTTACACATTCAAATAGACGAAAGTATAAAATGAGGTAAACTCTAGATGTTCGAACATGTCTGAAGAGTTGATCCTGATCCACAACAGTGATGAAACTGAAAAAAGATTAGATGAGACAAGGTAAAGAAAACTCTAACTTGGAGAGAGTTAATCCCAAATCTATAATTCGTATTTTGGAATGACCTTTACATCAACGCCCTTAATTTTCCTCACCTCTCCTCTATCATTTTGGTTCTAGAGCAGAGGATTAGATACTAAAAGTTCTTCAAATATGATAATTAATTTTCATATTTCATGTCTATTGATAAGGCATTTACTACTCGAAAAAAAATTATAAGAAGATGCTCCATATGTATGACATTCATACAGTCATCAATTGAGTTATCAACCACAAAGAATAAAAAAAAAAATCTAGCTATGATCAAAGAAAACTAAAACAAAACTAAATATTATAGAATATAGAATTTTCAAAATCAATTAATTTGACAATTTTAGAATTATAAAAAAAATTAATTTTGAAATTCAATTTTTAGAACATATAATATAGTAATTGATACGTATTTTTATCTTTCATCAAAGTCCTTGATATTCATAACAGGATATAATAGTCTTGATCGATATACCAAATGACATTTCAATTGCGTCATATTTGATATCCAACCAATATATAAAAAGGAACAATATATACATAAAGTTCTTTTCCCATTTTTTACAATTATTTTTAAAAACATTATTTTTAAAATTGCCAAGTTTAGCATTATCATAGGATTATGATCCTCCATAAAAACTAACAAATCTCCTCGACTCCATCATTAATAAATCGATGATGTCTATTACTATGAATCTATGATTTATTCATATAAATTGAAATATCAAATATATTTGTTTAACAAGTCAAAATAAATTTATTGAATTAAAAAAAACAGCACTCTAACATTTAAAAACACAACAAATATAAATGTTCGTGCCAAGCACCCTCCATACTCCTGGTTCATTCATTCTGGGCGGGCACAAGTTAATGGATTGAAAATTTATTTCTTAGTTTAGCAACCAAACAACTGAAATTTTTTGCACTAAAATCAAGCTCACTCCTATCCGGAAACCCTGTTTTCTTTGCTATATAGGAAATTAATGGCGGGTACGAGAGAGCCATACTAATTACTTGAACAAAACGTGATTAGAAACCCGTTATACGGTAATCTAATAAGTTGGATGCCACAGGACGAAAATGACAAATTGCAGCTTACGTGGACGTGGGGGATTAGTCATCGGATAAGAACAAAAGAATTGAGTAGGAAATCTACAAACCATTTAAAGCCGTTGATCAACACAACAGAACCTCAAAATTCAAGATATTTTAAAGCAACTTGTGACAAGAGTCCAAATAGTCTTACATAGAACTAAAATCCTATGTCCTTACAAATTTTATTTATATTTAAAAATTTTAAAATTTAAATACTGAATCTAAACCGTTAATCTTGTTCAATTTTACAGACGATGTGTTTTCATATAAGCTTTATAAAATTTAAGTCAATTTGATACTCAATTAAGTGATCAAATTATGAACGTATTTGAATTAATCAGCGATAGTTAACAGTATTCGTTCATTTGTTGATCACTTGATCTAGTTTCAAATCAATTCTAAATTTTATAAAACTTATATAAAAACGCATCGCTCGTAGAATTGAACAAAATCAACGGTTTGAATTCAGTATTTAAATTTTAAAATTTTTAAATATTAATAAAATTATGAGGACAATAGACCATCTGTCTTTTACGACAGTAGAGGATTTCAATCCTACATGGTATGTACTTGTCTGATGCTTTCAAATAAAAACTAGTTTCAAAATTCTCCGCTCTAGCCAATAAAGTTTAATTTCTAAATTATCAAGTGGAAAATTAAAATTTGTTGGATTATGATAAATGTTGTTTTAAATTCTAATAAATTGAAATGGTTTTTTTTTTTTTTCCGGAGCTGAGGATGTGGAAAACAGGGGAAGGTGGTACCGTGGTAGCCGCGAGCACACAGAAGAGAGAGAGAGAGAGAGAGAGAGAGATCCGGATCTCTCTATAACCACTCATGTTATGGCCACGTATGTGGTCTGTAATGTCTCCTGAATAGGTAAGTGACCTCTCAATAAATTTATTTTATAGATTGAGAAAAAATAAATCTAATCCAAATAAGTGATTATATCGAAACACTATTAGACATTTGATGTGTAGATACTAGATAACTATTTATAACAATAATAATTACAAACTCTCTGCAAAGTTATTCAAACCATAAAATAAAGTAGCAACAACTTAAAAATTTAAATTTGGGTACAAATTTTACTCTCTTAACCCATGATTTAAAGATTAAAACCCACCCCATTCAACAGAGATGGAAGAATTTGCGGTCCTATTCAATCTTGATAAAGAAATTCGACGCACTAAGCGGTGCCATGTTTTTTCCTTCAATTTGATTACGTAAGCTGCTGTGACTTTTATTTCATTATTGTAATATTTAAGTTATTTTTCACGTAAATAGTGCAGAATTGTCTTATTCATAGATATTGCGTTCAATTATATTAGTCATATTATTATTCCAATTCAAACAAATAAATTTTCTGGACAATAACTCAAGTATCCAGATTTCGGAAATATCTATTTAATGTTAAGATGGTACAATCATACAATGAAAAAGAAAATAAACATCACGCTCATGAAGCATCAGCATCGATGGTAAAAGAAATAAAAGCCAAGAAAAAATAGAACATCATGTGAAATAAACTAATTCATGAAGAAGTTTAATCAATGAATGGCCTTCCTCCTTACAGAATGTGAAGTGTGGGATGAAATGTCAAGTTATGATGAAAGATCAGGAAGACATGAAAAGACATGGCGAGCATTCCCTAATAATTATGGTGTTAACTTTATAATGAGTCTTTAATTTTCTACTGAGTGTAAAATGAAATGTCTGTTGAGAATCTAGAAGACATTTAGTTTAAAAAATTAAAATAAAAAAGATGACACAAAGAGTTATCAACGGGAGCCATCTAATTCTGAGGGAGGCGAATTTATAAAACCCATAGCCACAAGCGAACTCCCAATCAAAAAAATATTAGAATGATTTGTTCAATGCGTATGATAGATAGATCGATTCAATTAGCATAAAAAAATGAATTGAACATTGATACATGACAGTTCTGTTTGGGAACTTTTTAGCAATTGCGTGGAGACTTGAGTCAAATTGTATCATTAACACCAAGTTTGATAGAACAAGACAATTTAATTATTTGAATTGGAATAGCAATATGACTTATATAATTAAATGCAATATCTATGAACAAGACAATTCTGCAATATTTACGTAAAAAAAAAAACTTAAAATTTATGTTTTAATGGATTAGTTACTGGGTCTGACGGCATTATCAACAACCATATTGATAATATAATTTGAGTATGCCATTTTTTTGTTAGTCATTAAAAATTGCATTCATTTTAATTATTTCTCGTATCAAATTAATTTATTATTAATGGATTCCGCACCCTTCGTACATTTCTGTAATCTAGATCTCCCATTACACAACCTTTCTTAACCCTATTACCAGGAAATTACACCAAATAAAGGGCCTGGGTATGACAAATTCTTGTTTAAACGAAATAAAATTAGTATTTTCTTATAACTGGAGTCGCATATATTATGAAACAAAGAACATTACAAAGGAAAACAATGAATGATCAAGCAATCAAAGAATTTCGGATAAGGCTTTGATCAAAATGTTTTCTAAGCAGGATTTCATTTCATTTCATTTAAATTGATTTCTCATAATTTCGTTGGATCTAATAATATGGAAATTACAACCAAATGACACCAAATCCATCCATTTTGATAAAAAATAATGAAATGAAATCCCATGTTGAAAAAAAAAAAAAAGGATTTTGATCAGGGCCTAAATCCTGTATCTCCCAAGTCATACGGATGGAGATACATGACTAGCGTTAAGTCTACATCACTGGCCTAAGTTCATATTAAGGTATTCAGTTTGAACATTTTTGAGTTCCATTTGATGGGTAAACCAGTCCGGTTCTATCAAATTTGAAAATTCTGGCAGTCCATGTAAATTGAGGACATGCCAGTGGCGGCTCCAGCATATCTTCATCTTCCATAAGTAGTTGATCACAGCAAAATTGATTCTATAATAAATCATTGATTAATTTTCCAGCAAATCCTTGTGAGATATTGTGTGTACCACATTCGTACACATGTAAGGTGACACACATCCATGAACCTGTAACAAAATATATATCATATCTCAGAGCTCAAAGCCACACCACATAACAAATATCGCAATTTTAGCCAATATACCATATTTCAAAATGTACATAATGCTCCATGCTCTCAAAATAAAGAACGATTTAGACCTCCATTAAAGTATCGGCTGTGCAATAGGGGATGAATTGAGTTTCAAATTTTTTTTTCCAATGAGCAGTGACAACCAAACAAGAAAAAGAGAAATAAAAACAAAGAAGGCAAATATTTTATCAACACAATACAGGAACTGTACCAATAACAAATCACAACAAAAACTGGATGTACAAGATTTTGATGTTTACTTGAACACCAGCTCGTCAAATACAATTCGGCAGTTAATCCTAAGTAGTGCAAAAGGGAAGAGATGTTTACCTGCAAAAGGCTTGTTGGTATTTCGATAAGGCCTTGTAGCAAAATATCAACTTTTTGAAGGGAGTGAATTGGAACAGGGGTTATTACATACAACAAACCTCTCGACGCATCTATTCCTCTGACAATACCTGAAACAATAGAAAATCACATAACTACGGGATTACAGGAAAGGAAAACACACTTTTTGCCATTTGCAATTTCATTATATTTGGGCATCATAAGCAAATGAGCAAGAATACGTCACTTCAAATAAAAACACTACATAAACAGAGATGTAAAAATACCAAGACCAATACACCATGGATATGAATTAGCTCTTGTTGGTCGATCTGAACTAACAGCTAGACCCACGATTGTTGCATTCAGGTTATGCCATATCTCATCAGCTGGGACCTCCATGAATTCATAAAAGGAAAAATTAATAAATAATCATAAAAAAGATTACATCCTAACAATCTTGCAAAGCACATTGGAAAAGTCATCCCAAAAGACCTACAGCTCCTTCAAACCTCACTTAACCACATCAGTTACCCAACAAGTGTAAATAAACACCAAAGCCATGAAGAGGTAAGCATAAAGGAAAACAAATAAAATAAATACAAGGGTAGTAAAAGCATACAACATTCCAGATTCTACAGGGCCATACCATAGGACACACAGGTTAGTGTGATACCACTCAATGCTGGTATGCCTCGATATGTTTATTCTAGGAAAATGGAAACAGTCCCTCAACAAATATAAAACTTCTGGATAAGAGACCCTGACCATGAAGAGCGCAATTATTAATATAACTAATATAATCACATGTGATGCGAAAGGGGGAAAAAAAGGTTGCAAACAGGCAATTTTCTGCACTGCAACCCACTGATTTTATCACCAACCTTAACAACATAATCAAATCCATCCAGTTACAGCATACCCTTCTTTCCTTTTCGGAGGTTACTTCCTTGTATTTTTACTATGCCTCTTATTATAACAGAGATTTGGTTAATCATTTTTCATTGAATAAACAGTTGCAACAAACTTCCTGTTTGGTAAACCAATTGATTGATCTTTGGTTATATTGGGATATTCCAAATTAATTTATAATTTTAAAACCTTTCCAACTTTTAACTTCAAATCTTCTAAGAGACTAAGACCATTACCTGGTGATGCAGATGCTTGACCATAACACTTGAAAAGGGAACTTGATAGGGAGGAATAGAAGCAAGTGCAAATGCAAGCTCCTTGTTTGTGGAAATTGAAATATCACTTGTAAAGCATTGTCTAAAGTACTCAGAAATAAGTGAGCCCCTAAAGAACCGTGCATCCTTTTTCACCAAAACCCTAAGAAGAGCTTAAAGTTGCAATAAGTGAATCACAAATACAGAAAATAAAAAAGTTGCAGCAACCAATATTCAGACCGAAATGCTTCAAAGCAGATAAGCCATGTAAGTTCTAGAGAAATATCAATCGTAGAAGTGACTGTCTTATACATGTTTGATCATATTTTCATACTGGCAAATGTTGTATGTATCAGTACAGGCAGGTATAACAATCTTGGATGGTGGTCCCAACAGGTGGTATAAGATTAACTACAATCTAGAGTCTGCACTTACGATTGATGAAGTAAATCTTGTTGGGCAGATTCTATGTTGATCAAATCAAGTAGGTCTGTTGGTTCTTCACCTTCCAACCAAAAAGCACCAGTTGGAAGGTTCTTTCTCTGAAGCGATATCCGTAATTGAACCACCACAGATGGAGAAACATATCTCATTATCTCTACTAAAATATCAAAACCAGTACCTGAATTGACAAATACAACAATAAATAAGATGGAGAAATGTTATTTTAGAATCTGAAGTTTATACAACCAATTTCAACACCACAAGTCTTGGTATTGTAAATACCAGTTGATGTAAACAAGTGGTAATTCAGCCTTAATTAAGCTCAGTTATTGCTCAAACTACAGGCCCAAATGAAACCTCAACTTTGCAACACTAATACACCTTTCAATTGTGCAAGTAATTACAAAGGAAGCTAACAAAAGGAAAATATAACGTAAGAAAAGACAAAACCAGATTTTGCCTGCAGTGAAAGCAAATGCATCACAATTTCATACCAACTGGTATTTCAGTATCCAAATACCGCTTTATAATCCTTACTAACAACACTTCACCAATGGAGTACATTTCACAATGAATCCTAATTGGAAATGCTTAAAGCCCTAAACGATGAAATTTTAAATTCAATGCTAATTAAAACTAGACAATACCTTTGACCCATCCAGGTGTGTTAATAATTAAAGGCAGCACAGATCCACGATTATCTTCACTTTTATTATTTCGAAAATGTGTGACAAAATGATCATACAAATTATACACACAATTCAAATAAGCTTCAGGGTCTCTTTTAGAAGAAATATCTCCAAAGAAGAAGCTCCTAGGTTATGAAACCAAAATAATAATAAAAATATAATCATAAAGAATGGTTGACTAACATGGCAATAATAGCAATTTTAGCATCAAAGACTGACAAATCACAAATAACATATACTTACCTCTCTGGAGCTGTTACAGAAGAATTACTCAAATCTACAAAAAGAAATATAGAAAAAAGAGCTTATATCACAACAATGATAAAATATAGAAGAAAAAAGCTTATACCACAACATCAAGTACATGCAGGGAAGGAACCCAACAGATTTATGGTGGGCGATTGGATGCAAAATTTGTTGTTATAAAACTTGCACCATGGTAATTTCAACCAAATACACAAATATACACTTATAACCATTAAGTGCTAAATTAAACCTAGCCTACTAAGGCAAATTGTATGTTTCCTTATTATGCAATAACTGAAATGTTGTTTATGAGAAAATGTAATATGGGTACTCTGAGTACCCATTAATTTTTCTGGGTCAGTGCTAAGTGCTAACTAAAGAAGAGATAAGATTGATACCTTCAATTACTTCATCAACAATATGTAACGACATACAACCAGGAGGAGAGAACTCCGGCTGCCCCACATCTGTATCCAAATACGCCACTCTACTATACCTACACACAAAAAAAAACCATTAAGCATTCAACATGAAACTCTACTTTAATTACTATAATCAACACTCCATTAGAAGAGAAATATACAAGGTTGCATCACCTCTGGAGTAGTGTGTTGAGGAGGAAGCGGGAGAAAGTCGACTTGCCACTGTTCTTCGGGCCGCATATCGCCACCACCAGCCCCGGCCGAGATGCGGCTGCGCGAGAGATTGCCTCCGCTGCCTCAGACCAACATGGAGGTATCGTTATTTCATCGTTTTGAGCTGATGGAGATGCACCACCTCTGTGCGCCACCATGGTTGTACTTGTCGCTGGTAACGATGGCACGATCGATTGGCGTAGGGTTCTGTGACTTGACTTCTGTCACTCTGTGTCGTAGTCTGTCGTTCTGCGACAGAGGGTTTTGTGTAGTTCGTTTTTCAATTTTGGGTTCAAAATTTAGAAACGATAGGCTGGGCTATAATGGCCCATATATTCTTTTTAAGGGCCCATATATCTAGGGTCAAAACTCAAAAAGTAAAAATGTAGAATCTAGCCATCTAGGGTTTTCTGAGTTGAAAAGAGAGGGTAAAAAGGCGGAACAAAAATATTTTTATTTATTTTGCTCTCAAATTTACTTGTGGAAAAAAAAAACAAATAAATAAATCGCTCATAGATAAAATAATTGATTCAGTAGTCAGTACAGAATTTGTCTGCAGCAAAATATATAACGTATTTATTTCAAAAATTATATATTCTCAATTTGGAATATAAGAAAGATACTTTTTATTTTTTTATTTATTGGAACTCGGAATAAATAACTTTTTTTCTCTTGAATCACTGACTGGTGGATCTAGTACTCTATTATTATTCATTATTATCCCGTGCCCTAAAACTTTACTCTTTTGTGGGTGTGGTTCCTTCACAAATCCTCACCGGAAATTTCGAAGTCGGCCGGTTCTCCCTCTCATCCTAAACCCAGGTACTCTCTTCTCTTCTTCACTGTCTTTTCACTCCGTTTGGTTCTCGTTTCCTCTGGAAGGAAACAATTTTTTTTTCCCGTTGTTTAGCTCAGGGAGTTTTAATTTGAACCTATTATTATTCTCTAAACCGAAAGGGAAAATAAGAGCATGCAAAGAGGAGGGAGACAAAAGTTCGGGTTCTCAGAAGTCAGAACTAGCTTTGATCGCTAATTTTCATTCGTCCCGTAGGGATTTTTATTATTGTTTTTTTTTTCGGGCCTAGTTTTTTAGATGGACGGTGTTCAATTTGAATTGTCCTTTTAAGTTGAAAATTAGAACTTGAATCAGGCCTCCACGTGGAGTGGGTCCGCGGCTTGTTCTTTTACAATCAAACAGTTGAATTTTTTTTTAATAACTTGAAGAAGAAAAACACAACTTGACGACAAAATGCTTTTTGACGTCTATTATTTCTATAAATTTCCAGCGGCATCGACATATTTCTCTATGCTCCTAATATACGTGGGTAATCTAGAGTCTCAAATGCTCTGATTTTATCTATCCTTCCATTTTGTCACCAAAAATACTGTCACCTGAAATAACAGAAACTCATTGGTTTTGCATGCTTTTATTTTTCCTTTGTACATCGCCATTTATTCTGACATTGCAATGCTTTTGTAGTCAAAGCAAATTACAGAATGGAATGGCTCACGAAGGTAGGTTTCACCTTGCTGACATGTAATACTGGCTTGGCAATATATCGATCGGGGAATGACTTGTCGTCTCTGGCATTTGTCGTGGTTTCGTACTTTGCTCTTCTCCTTCTTTTCTGGTGCTTGCATTTGTTTGAAAGAGCGGCTCCTGATGGACCTAGAAGAATGCAACTGAAGACTGCGGTATGGTCATTGTCTACTCTGATAACAGTGATGTTTGCATATAGGGTTGCCGCTTTGATGCCTTTGCCACTTGCTGTTGTTGTTTGGGTCATGGCCACCACTGTACCAGTAGGAGGCTTCTATGCCTTTTTTATATATAATGACCGGAATTAGAAATGCAATCATATCTAGCTGGACTTGGTGAAATCGAAATTAGTAGGTTGGCTATGCCAAATTTAGGCACTTTGTGTTTTGATGTTGTAGATTAATTACCTGTTGTTTTAACTTTCAAGTACTAATGGGGTGATAAAAAGTAGTATTGTAATTTCTTTTGTTATGAACTTATGATCCTTACCCTTTGGTTTGAAGTGATATCCTTGTGTGACACCTTATTTCTGAGCTTCTTGATTAAATATTAACTAACGAGTGAGTTGTTATCCCATATAGAATCATTTTTGTTTGTGTGATAATATAAGTCGCCGGGCATTACTTTTCTAATAGGGGTATGTTTTCAGCTAAATATATCTTATATAAATGTGGCAAGCTGTCTTCGCTTTGGTGCGCTCCTGAGTTTGAAAAGAAAAAAAAATGAATAAAGAAAAAGCAAGGGGAGAGAAGAAAGACGAACAGAACGTTTACATTTAAAATCAGAAGTGAATAATCTTTTGAAGAAATAAATAGATGGATCCTTTTTATTGTTGGAATTGGATTTCCAAAGTCTAGATGAGTGTGACCCGCTTGTTCCATCTAATTTCTTGTTCTGTTTTTATTCAGTCCAGTCCGGAGCATAGATAAACATCCGATTTAGTATATGACAAATCACTCAATTATATTTTTACAAATATAAGCACGTAGGTTGCAACCAGATTAAATAATGAGGTGTGTCATATATGATAGGTCACAGCATTACATCTCAACTGGCACACATGATACAAGAGTACAAAATATTAATAATAGTACAACTAAATATCAGATGGAACGGACTGCTTACTAGGTATTTCTTCAATGCTCATGAAATGCTGTCTCATTGAATGGTTGGACAACTGGTGTGCCCCTCTGGCTCTCTTCCTTGTATGTTGCCGTATGGAGTTCATTTGTTGCATAGCCTTCCAAGATGGTGATGCTTGTAGATGTCCCCATTGATTCTTGATGCTAGATTTAAACAATTTTGTTACTGGCATAAGAATAAGTGTGAAGAAACTGAGGAGCTACCTGGACAGCATGGTACAGTACCAAATAATATTTCGGCATGAACAACATTTTGTGTCTCAGCTTGCTTGAACAATATAAATGGCGACCTTCCATCACATGTGTAGAGGACAATCGAAAAGCCTTTTTTTTTGTATAAATAAATAAATAAACCTGTTATCAACTGGTACTAATACTTTTCTTTTATCCCATTATGATCCAACGTTGCTCTCACCTGGTATAGAACTAATTCTGGTGGAACTTGGTAGCCTCAATAATATATATATATATAGAATGGATATAGAACACTAATGTGCATGTGGGCTTTATGCACAGCATTTCTGTGACATCATATTTGCTTTAAAAATCGTGTTGAGATTATATCTTACGGACAGGATTTAGGCGCTGAAGGTTCAGTTTCTTTTAATTTTTCCGTTTCTTTCTGTTTCCTCTCTCTCCGTCTCCGTGAAATTAAAGACAGCTAGAGCTTCGCTCCGTTGTCTCTCTCTCGTTCTATCAACCCTTCCTCCTAAGTTCTAACCATCTCGCCTCCTCCGTCAAAGCTTCGAAAAAGAAGAAAACACGGGGGCATCTTCTCTTCCCCACTGCCTCGGCAACTGTCTCTCTCGCCACCTCTTCTCGCGACTCTCTCCTTCACGACCTGGACACCCTTCTCTCTCCTTCACTCCTCTATCGATCTTCCCTCCCTTCTACTGCTCTGTGCTTCTTGCTTCGTCGATTGTGATTAGTGTAGGTGAGGCAAACGATATAAAGAGGCGAAGGTCCAAATTAATAGTTGGAAAAGGCACTTTTATTTTTTTCCCACCAGTTGCAATATTCATACGAAGCTCTTCAATGGCAGAATATAGCTAATGCTTAAAACATTAGAAAAACATGTAAGGCTTATCCTTAAATTTCTTGCATACTTAATGAACATTCTGATTAAATTATAGGTTGTGAGGTTTATGACACCTGAAAGGACCACTGGCATCAAGCTCTTTGCTGGTCTAATGATCTGGTATGGTCTATTTGCTTTAATTTGTTTTCTAACCATGGCCTGCTATGGTCTGGCAGTGAGGTCTGGCATCAAGCTCTTTGCTGGTCTAATTTGTTTTCTAACCATGGCCAGTACCACCAGTGTTATCTATCCCCATAAAGTTGTACACAAAAGAGCTCCCCTCAATAATTATATTACACCACCTATATAAATATCAGAACTGTATAGTAGAGCAAAATCAAAATTCATAGAAATGCAATCTAAAATCATTGGTCTCCATCTGAGTTATGAATCTTCCCACTTGATCTTCGCTTCTATGCATAAGCATTTGTTGCTTCTTGTACTCTTTGACCAGAGCCACTTTCACATCATGACAGAACTACCCAATTTACTTATTAGTCCCATTTTTCACGCCAATTCTAGCTGTTTTGACTACTCGTTCCTACATTACATAATAATCTACTATGATTAAAAATCAATTAAATAGATAAAAATAGATTAGAAACCCCAAAATTGAAGTAATATTATTTGTTCTCTTATCTCTAACCCCTCGTACAAATTGTATAGAACAATGATTTTACAAAATTAAAGAGAGATCTGACCTGAATGAAGAGACGCAAGACAAAGATATTGTCTAGGGTTCCACGAGAAAGCAGCATGTTTGCAATTTGGTCCAGAGAAAGGTTTGAGTTTCGCTAGGTGCTGAATGAGTATAATGAGAATCGTGAAGGAGAATTGCGAGGGGCTTAGGAGAAAGCCGCGATTGTGCTCGCAAGGAGAGAGGGTCAAGGGTTTCTTCTCTTTCGAAAAAGGATCGATTCTGAGGCACGACAGAGGAGAGGTGAGAATATTGGGAGACGGAGGAATAAACAGAAGGGACGGAAAATTTTAAACGGACGGAGAAATCGAGAGTAATCGGCGCCTGTATCTGATTCGTCCATCTAAATCTCTGCACGATTTTTAAAGCAAATCTGATGACACATAAATGCTGTGCACAAGTCCCATATACACATTAGTGTTCTATATCCATTCTCTCTCTATATATATATCTATAGAGTTTTGCTATGGTGAATTGCAACTCACCAAAGGGTCGGTGAGTCGCGCTCAAAACTGCTAAATCTAGTTCAAAATGACCGATCCAAACCGTCTAATACGATCTCCCTATTAAAATCTCCATGCAGACCAAATTTTACATTTTTTCGAAATTTTTAAGTATTTTTTTGAAATTTTAGAAAATCGTTAATCTAATTAGTTCTGAACCGTTAAAAAACAGCAGTTTTTAAAAATCCGAAAAAAATACTTAAAAATTTCAAAAAAATATAAAATTTGATCTGCATGGAGATTTTAATAGAGAGATCATATTGGACGGTTTGGATCGGTCATTTTAAACTAGATTTAGGAGTTTTTGAGCGCGACTCACCAACCCTTTGGTGAGTTGCAACTCACCATAGCAAAACTATATATATATTAAAAAAAATACCTTTCATCTGCAGCACAACGTGTTGCAAGCAAGGAGTTTGTACTCGTGATAGTAGGTTAATAAGCATAAGAGTAGAGAATAGAGAATAAAAAAGAGTGAAGAGTTAACAAGGAAGAAGTTTATTTCTGAAATATAAATGTTGTTTGAATGATGAATAAAAGAAGAGAGTCTATTCATGAGTTTTATTTTAATAAAAATGGAAAATAAAGAAGAGGCGAGAAGAGATGCAGCCATTTAAATTATTTCGTATTTGAATTAGCTCAATTCATAAATTAAAATTCTGTTGTTTTACACAATGATAACAAAGAAAAAAATATATATATATATCGGATGGATTTGATTTAAATTAGAACCAAGAAGAAAGCATTTCCTATATTGCTCTTGTTGATCAGAAATGAGGTAGAACAGAAGACAGGATTTGACTTGAAGGAAATTGCGATCAACACTGACTTTTGAGGGTTGCGAAATACTGTTGATTCCAATATTTTTTTTCTCTTCATTGTCATTTCCGATCGATCAGAAAAGTTGAAAAAGAGATTTTGAATCTGATTCCTACGATTAGAAGAATAGATTTCCAATCAGAATGTTATCGTTAATTATAGAACAAAACAAATCCAACATTTAGCAAAAATAAGTTACGGGTGTGTTTGGTAGTTTCATTCACATAAGACAATTAGCAATTTTAATAATAAAAAGTGGGTTTCTCTCTCCTCTCTTATTCATGTGGGAAGAATAAGTAATTCTTTCAAAAGATGAAATTGCAATAAGAAAACAAATAAGTAATTTGTGACTTATTCAAATTACTAGTTTCGTGTTTGATTTGGACCTCAATAAGCTGTTTTTCAAGGAAAATGACAGGAATAAATTATGATTTTCTGATACCACATATCAGAAGCACGCCTTCACACGTACTGTTGTATATAAAAATTAGCCAGCACTCCCATGTGAATATGGCCGTTACAACTTACAAGGTGCTGATATTGAGGATCAACTTTATACGTTACTCCATTTCTTTGTATCTTTAAAATTGGAAGTTGTAACTTTTTATGAACACCAGCAATTTTTAATTTGTCGTCTCTAACTATCCATCTTAATTTTTGAACTCTGTCCATAGAGAAAGAAATTCTTTTTCACTTGTATAGAAAATTCGGTGTAGTTGTTGCATGAAACGCAACAAACTTGTCGTGCACTGCGTAAATTGTTAGCATGCAACAAATTCTCAATATTATTAATTTCTGTTTTGCTTGAGGTGTATATAGATTCAATTTCGTAAATTCATTGGTCTGGCAAAATCACCTTTGATATTTCTTTTTCGGGAGTGACTAGAGCCTAAACTTGTTGGACACGTACACTCGTTCAACATGATTAAATTTTAATTTTTGAGATTACAATGGCCGACTCGAACCGTTCATATTGTTCTTCATAATGAAATCTCCACGTAGACCAAATTTTATATTTTTTTAAAACTTTTAAAATTTTTTTTAGAATTTTAGAAAATGCTCAATCTAATTACTAGTTATGGACTTACGGCCCTCAATTTAGAAAAATTGAAAAAATAGTTATAAAAATTCAAAAAGAATATAAAATTTGATTTTCAAAAAGATTTTAATATAGAGATCGCATTGACTGGATTGGACATGCATTTGAAATTTTAATGGTTGATGTTCGGATCGTGTTTGATATCAAATATATTTGATTCTATCATTACTCTTTCTTTCTCTTCTATTACTAATACATTGAACTGAACACCATAATTACATCTAGAATCCAGATTGGTTGGCGAATCATCGCAATTTAAAAAAAAAAAATACAAGTAAGATCTTAAGTTTTCTTTTAGTTGTACAAAAATGTTTGACCAATTAAATGGAGATGAGTGGCGAAGATACTATTTTCGGCGGGTCCGGGACCTGACGGTATACTATTTTTGGTGGGTCCGGACCCAACTGACAATTTTTTTAGATAACAATAATTTGTAAATTAAAAAATATATATAAAGAAGTAGGGACCCCATCTCAGAAATTTGAAGGACTTGGGTGAGCACATCACATTCGTTTTGAATTACATATTGACTCTTGAAAAATTGAAAATGGACCCAGATTACATTTTTTCATGTCGAATCGCATTCTCCCTTCCTCGCATTTGTTAATGAATCTATTGAAAGAGAGGTATTTAGAGAGATCCTAATGAATCTATTATGCAAAATTATCATAAAATATTATGTCTATATTAAATATATGTCGTATATATGTTGTCAGTAAATTTTTTTTTTGAAACGTAAATACAATACTATTTCTAAAAATGTCCAACTAAAACTTTATGCAGTGCGCCAGTGCAGACCTCTCAAATTTGTCCCGCATGTGTTGCTCCGCTTGGCTTGACTGGAACGGGGAAATAAAATAATTTTTTAATCTTATGATATTCACACTTTGGTTGATTGAGATGTTTAGTGGACCCAACCCACGTTAATGGAAACCGTCCACTGTAAAATCCATCTGATTATTACCCAATAAATTTGATTTTATAGAATTAAATAATTGATATTATCAGATCGCATAATTTGATATAAAATTAATTTCTAATTAGTGAATTTTACATTACACAATTTTAGTATGTAAATTGTGATTTTTTTGTTATATTTTCGATCGTTAATCAGCACAAACTAGATTTTAAATCTATAGTATTTTCCTAGTATTAATTAAAAGTCATGGGTGTCAAGATTATTTTTCCTTGTGTGTCGAATCTTTTTGGGGGCGGAGCCAGGATCTGAATTTGGGGGAGGGGGGGATGGCTGACATCCAATGCCAAAATGCTGAGAAAAATAACTACAAAAATTAATATAAATATATAATGAAATAATAAGTAACAACTTTTAAACTTTGTTTCAGTGATAAGAGTAAATTGAACAAAAATTAATATATATAAATATATAATGAAGTAATAAGTAACAACTTTTAAACTTTGTTTCAGTGATAAGAGTAAATCGAAGAAGTATGTATTAATTTCTGTTGTCCCATACAATGCTTCACTGAGTATAAATATAAGCTACAACCCATATGCGCATCTACCAATATAATGACATCATAAATCTAATAATAGCTCATAAAAAATACGGACTTTTCTGTTACATTATTAAGGCCCAAAAAAGATACAAAGAAATAACGAGAGGTAATACAGGAATGATAAGTGTCATCGCTAAAAAAACCATCCGCGTCATCGCTGCTGTCGGTTACAAATGTTCAGTTTAATAATCAAATGTGTTCAGTTTAATAATAAAAAATGTTCAGTTAAATGCGTTCCACGCGTCAGTCGCATCAGCCTTGGAGAGAGGCGCGCCAAGGGCAGAGTCGGAAAACAAATTTAATTTGAACCGGATCGGTTCATGAACCCTTCTAATTTTTTCATGTGGTTTATTTCGGTTCGTGACCCCTTCGCTTGACATGCACCTATTTAAAATAAAACTGAAAATAATACTTAATAAACTGAACATGTATATGTAATAACCTGAACATTTGTACTTATGAAACCGAACATTTGTCCTTGCTAAACTAAACACTTATACTTATTCAAATGAACATTTTTGCTAATAACATTTATATTTTTTATTGTAACTAACTGAACATTTATACTCAATTAACAGAACATATGTACTTATCCAACTGAACATTTACGTACGAAATAAAATGCACTGAATGAGAAAAAAATACGCTGGATGAGAGGATCGCTGACTTAGTAATGACATCCCTAGGGATGGCACTAATCAATTTTCGAGGTAATAGGAATCTCTCATTTGCCCCCCGCGCATCTCTATTGGCTCCTTGCTGTCTTTCGACACACAGTTAATTTTTTTTTTTTTCTCTTCCTGTCTATTATTGTTCTTCCTACGTGTGTTTCAACAAGCCATTAATTATTTTATTTTGTCTCTTCTTATCATTATTATTCCTTCCAAAATAGAAATTATAATAATATTTATTTTTAATTTCCTTTTATATCATTTATTCTTATTTACTTTGATAAAATAAATGTTCGAGAACATAATAACACATTATAAAAATAATTTTCACTCTTTTTTATGTTAAATACTAACTGATTTTTAACATAATTCAAGCTGCTAGAAAAACGGCAAACAACGACAGCACATAAGCTTCATATAAAAGATAGCTTTGTATAACGTATATTTATTATTATTTTATTATCTTCAGCTAGGCAACGTGTTTATGTTTATGCAAGAATCCAATATAGAAAATATTTAATAAAGAAAGAGATCATAAAGGTCGTGCCAAGTATTATTTTTCAATTTAATTTAATAATTAAATATATCTCGAAACCTAAGGTAGTTCATGCCTAATTGTTACTAGACATGACAGTCGTAGCTTCGCTATGCTATGTTGTTTTAGATAGAAGAATAATCCAATCTATTTCGTCAAACTTGTCAAAATAGAAATAAAGATATCTGTTCAATCAGTAATAAATTTGTAAGTTCAAATTTAGTAATAAATTTAGCATAAATTTTCTGCCAAAAAAAACTTGTCAAAAGCAACTTCTTACATAAATTCGGATCAATCAGCGAAAATTGGAGGGCTTGGCCGGATCGAATGTCGTAGGTGGGGATTTTTTTTTTCTATAGATTAGACATAAAATACTTTATATTTCTAAATATATCTAGCTTAGATTTCTAAATATATTTATTTCTTAATTTAATTAATGATTGGTATGACTTTTTTAGTTTATATTTGTATTTAACAAAAAAAACTATTTTTAACAATTATAAATTTGTCAATGCGGACCGCTAATGCGGTCACGCATCTTAATTAATAAAAATAATATTAATTTGGTCTCTTTAACCGTTGTTTTGAATTACTATACAATAAATTTTATAACCATTACAATTGATATAATATCATATAATCTAACTACATAATAATAATTTGCAATATAATATCATTTCAATTGATTTCGTTGAATCTAATAACATTAAAATTCCAACCAAATGACACAATTTTTTTTATTTTGATCAGAAAAAAATGAAATCCCATTTTAAAAAGCAAGGATTTTGATCAGGGGTTAAGTGTCCAGAGAACCGAGAACCAGCTCTTGGTCTAGTGGCAAAGAGCAATGCATCTCAAGTGAGAAGTCACAGGTTCGAAACTCTGCTTGAGTCTTTATAGAGATTTAATTTAAAAATAAGTTGGGAGGCTTGACCCCCAATTTATCTTAAAAAAAAAAAAAAGTGTCCAGAGAACCCTCACCACATCATCTCGGAAGATTACTGAATAATCGTGTGCGTCATATTCAGCCCGCGTGGCGCGTGCTATTCACGGGTCATCGCAGGAAGCTGCCAAGTTATTCACACGATGTTTCAAGAACTGCGCTACGTGTACCTTCTGTGTTCGCAAGGACGGCAGGAGGAATTGCTGTGCACTGTGCAGGAATCAATTAATGATGCGGAGCTACGTACTGAAGGCTAATAGCCTAATAAGTAATAACCCATACCAAGGAGCCGGCAAGGACAAATATCCTAACCCTCGTGTCTAGTGATCACAAGTTCACAACCGTCGGCTACGCGCTTCTCCCTGTCTATCTTTCTCAAACTCCTAGCCCGCTCTCTCTTTCTGGCATTAAATTAATTATAAAATTTATACATTCTTATGCAAGCAGAAGCAAAGTGTCGTGCTTCCAAAGAAATTGGAATTGAGTGGAAATGATACTGGTCAAAGTCAAAGGCGGTGGAGCTCTTGTATATATCTTGGCCTCTTGAGTCTTGAGGACTAAGGTACCGATGTGTTATTTAAACAGGGATGTCCCCTATGAAAGCAGCCCCACTCCATGGCAGTTCCGCAAGAACAACTTGGCTGGCTCCGGTAATTCTCCACCTTAGTATCCTTTTTATCGCTGGTTAATGAATTCCTGACAAATTAATTAAGTGGCAATGGCAATATATTGCACGACACACTATTCATGCACGACCGACAATTTGTTACTAGTACAAGTCGGTTATGTGAAAATATAGATCATTTTTATGCTCTTTACGATCATATATACTGGTTTCGTCCGGCCAGTATTATATTATTTTTTTTCTATTATTATTATTATTATTATTATTATTTTAAGATAAAAATATCATCAAATCTTTCCATTTTTAATATTTATTATAGAACATCTCACCGATTAATATTGTCCATAACGACTAGAGTACTTGTTGGTATTATTCTTCTTCACAGTATATGCCTCATAATTGTTAAAATTAATTAATTCAATCGGTTATTTCCTTCACTTATATATCATCCTATGTAACGATTCATTTCTAAATTCAAAAAAGATAACTTTTTAAGCAGGAAATAAATATGATCAACATCATCAACGTTGCATTTTTTTACAAGCCGGGTGTTTGGCCTAGTGGTTTCGCTCTATTCTGCCAACTAAGTGGTTCTTGGTTCGATTCATGGAGAGAGCATTTATTTTCCAATTTCTTATAACAAAAATCGCTAGTTTCAAACCAACCTTCAAAAAAAAAAAAAAATGTTGCATTTTATTGGTCTTGCTCTTCACATTTTCAAGCCAGTTCCTAATTTTCATTTTTAATTCCCAGATTTGTTCAATAAAATTAATTAACAAATGGACCAAGATGGTGGCAACTGGCTTATTGGTGTTAGCTTTGTCATGTTAACATGCAACTCTGCTCTGGCAATATATCGTTCAAAGGAAGATGCATGGTCGGTGGCTTTTGTCCTGTCAGCATATTTTGCTTTGCTTCTTCTCTTCTGGTGTTTGCGACTGTACGAGCGAGCTGCTCCAAACGCAGCTCAAAGATGGAAACTTAAAGTAGCAGTTTGGTCATTGTCTACGTTTTTAACTGCCATGTTCTCATATAAAGTAGCAAATTTGATGACGTGGCCCGTTGATCTAGTCGTCTGGGCCATGGCAGCTACTGTTATTTGTGGTGGCTTCTATGCTTACTTCATTCATCATAATCATCAGTAGATTATTTATGTATGTGATCTGGCATGCAGAAGTTTGATGGCGTATATATGTGGAACTTAACTTCCATTTCTGTCATTTGTTTAACCTGTCCGTTGCTAGCAACACTGATAAGCTCTTAGAGTGGATATATTTTTTTTCTTTATTTAATTAAAAGAAAGATTGTAATGTGATAATATTTTTTTAGTTTTATGATATACTAGTGGGGGATGTCTCGCGTTGCGCGACCTATGTTTCCACTCGTATATATATTTTTTTCACTGTTACATTATATTTTATCGTAGTTCAGTTTATTACATTAGCCATAGTGTAAAAATAGATAAATTATGAGAAAAAAAAAACGAATATAGAAAAATTTATTATCAGTTGGTTGCAACAAATCGATATTCAAATCTTAATAACTGATTATCATTTGTAATGATAATTTTATTACTATACAGTGTGATCATATGGTTTTGCGTTGGAATTTTTGTACTGCATTTTTATTTATTTGGGCTTTGGTTTAGGTTAAGATTTATTGACGTGAATTGACAAAATTTTTTGTAAGTTCAGGTTTATTAAAGAATTAGGCTTCGTTCATATGGAAAAATTTTCTAACTTTTAATTTAATTCAAGAAACGTCGAGACCTTTTCGTAAAACACAGTAACTTGTTGTCCCTAAAGAGGCGGCTTAAACAAGATTTAGCGAAAACAATTAAAGTTTTAGACCGGTTTGGTATGAACTACCCTAACACAATTCAATTGGTACCCAACAATTGACAAGCACACAAGCAATTCAAGTAGCAAGAAAATAAAGGGAGAAAGAGAGAGAGAAATTGAACACTCGATGTGATTACGGAGTTCCGACCCGCTAGGAAAGGCTAGCCTTAGTCGTACGTCTCCGGGAGTTCCACTACCACGAAATGACGCGCTCCGTTCAATTCCAATAAGAACGGGACTACAACTTCGAACCAAATCACCTCGTCACAAGGACACTCGAGGCGGATCGGCCTAACTCGAAAACAAATGGCACCAAGACCTCCAATGGAGATGAGCTCTCAACCTATTCCAACCTACACCTAGCGACAATGTCGGGACGGTGGTGTTTGAGGCTACTTTATCTCTCAAAATGATCTAGCTATGAAAAGCTCAAGTATGAGAGTATCCCTGTGCTCAAAAGCTCAATTCTGGTCTAATTTTGCAAGACAAAGCTCTCTGAAGAGAGAGAACAAGGGGTGGATATATATAGGGCTCGGAATGAGCAGTTTACCAGTAAAAACTGGGCAGAGCGTTGCCTGCCACTAAATAACGTTGTACAACGTTGAATATTACCGTTGTAAAATCAAACGACTATTTAATATAGCCGTTGGACTTTCAGAGCGTTGTGCAACGTTATATGCCGTTGCACAACGATGGAGTGTACAGCCAAATGATAACTCCGACAGTTCCATTGAAATTTGTCAGAGCGTTATGCAACACCAAATACCGTTACACAACGATGGAGTGTATAAGTCAAAGAAAAGTTCCGACAGTTTCGTTGGTAAACGAACTAGTATCGGTGGGAGTAACTTTGACGAATTCAAAAGGGGCGTCATACAACACTAAAGACCGTTACACAACGCTGTCATTACACATCTATACTCAGGAGCGTTGTGCAACTTTAAAGGGCGTTGCACAACGTTCTGTCTTAAGTATACAGAAAATTTCAAGTCTTTAACTGGAGCGTTGTACAATGCTACTGAGAGTTGTACAACGTTATGACTCAGCGTTACCTAACGCTATTTAGCGTTGTGTGACGTCGTTTCACAAATTGTCATAATTTAGCTGTTTTAGTTTTGAAACCACAGCGTTGTGCGACACCATATAGCGTTGTACGACGCTCTGTCACTGAAAACTAGATTTTGCTGGTAAATTGAGCTTTTCTGCTATCTAGATCATTTTAAGGATAATAAAGAACTAAAGTATACTTTCTACCCTAGTTTAAACTAGCCTACAACATCTCTAAAAACTTGATCTTGGTCTTGCTCATAGCTCTTATCCAAGTCTTCATAATTTGCAACTTCTTCCTATAAAACTCAAAGAAGATTGTTAAATGCCAAATGATATTGTTTTGTAATCGACAAACCTAGAGACGTTTAGTACAACATAACTAATTAATCATGTGCCATTGATGATTAACATTTTAATGTGTTTGAATAAATTGCCACACCAAAAATCATCATTCATCAATTGAAATAAAGAATTGTATATTTTTATTTATTTTTTGGTCTTTGCATATCAAACAAATCGTTACTTTTTTTTTTTTGGGCCAAAGCATTAACAAATAGAATCAAAACATAAATCATAAATCGTATCAAAATAAAAACTATTGGAAATAAGTGATAGCTTATCTAGCTAAAATGATGACTTATAACATAGAGAACTGAGATATCAAATAAGGCAGCAGACCTATATATATGAGCTGAACATTCGCTAATCTTTTCTAATTCTATACGTAGCACTTGCATGATTTAATTGAGCTGATATATGATTTTATTAAAGTTGTAGGCCTATATCATATATAAAATAAACTTACTTATAAAACTTATCTGAATATACTGGTATTATTCCAAAGAAACAGTGAATTATCAACTAAAGACCATGTAAAGTATGAACATAAAAGCTCAGTCTTGTTTTAAGCTAAAGAAACCTACAATTATAGTAATTAGCAAATTAGCAATAATTATGGAACATGCAACTGAAAATCTCTAGAAACCAATTATTCCATAAATTTCTAGTAAATGACATTTTATCCGAAGTGTTTAGAATGATGGTTTCAAATAAACAATATCAGCCTCAGATATTACTGTTATAAAGTGCTCAATTTTCAATTTTAGTTACTAATTAACTTAATTAAACATCAAGCACAAAGGATCTTGCTAAGCAATCAACACACACATGAGAAAATAGAAGGAATCGATTACCTCTCGCGGAATCGTATTCGCGAGTCTCGACCGATACATGGGAGTTGATGGCGTGCTCTCCTTCGCCTTCTCCTCCGTCGACGGCCGCCTCGAGTCCACTAAGAAGTTTAATCACCTCCTCTTTCAACTTGTGCTAGCAAGGAAGAAGAGAGCAACTAATTCTCAAGATTTTCTCTCTTCTACCTTTGTCAGTTAACTAGTTTAATTAATGGAGAAGGGAGAAATCTCAATACATGAGCTAGATGAGGTGGAAAAGAGCAAGAGAAAGAAATGAAAATTCTGAAATTTTCTCTCTAATTTTCGTTCTAGGAGGAAGAGGGAGAGAAAAAGCTATGGTGGCTCGGGTTTCTCTCTCCAAATGACCTCCTTTTATAGACCAACTACTCCACAAACTTTAGGGACCTTTTTACCCCTATTAGGGCAGCCACTATATGGGCTATCAAGCCCATTTGTGGTGTGTTAAATGTCCACTAATTCAATTAATTAATGGATCTTTCTCTTGTACTCAAATCGGACCTTTAATTTACTAATTAAATAAAGGTCTATAAGCTCTATTTAATTCCTATAATTAAATTGTGTTGAACAAAATTAATTATTAACTTATTAATAATTATTTTAGGATTAGTTAATGCATTAATTTATTTCTATATGATCTCTTTGACTTAATTAATTATAACGGTTCGCAACGGTATATAATTAATTAATCAACTTATCATATTTTCGCAATACACTGCTGCGAATAAATAAATAATGCACTGTGTGATTAAAGTCCAATTTGTGTGACCCTTTGAAGATTTACGCTACGTTGGCCATGGAATTAAATCGCTATTTAATTTCAATAATCATAAGCGGTATCTAGCAACACGTTATGATTCCCAATTCACATAAATAATGTACTGCTACAATATCTCAATCCTGCATAAGAAATAAAAGTATCTTCTTGTCTGATTCTTATGTCACATGATATCACTGTATAATCCAAGATATGAATGTGTCATTCTTGCAGATTATACATTTCTTGATCTAGAGTTGATTGTACAAGTTGGTCAAACAATCCAACTCCATCAAGGGGCCCAAACAGATATCATCACTCACTAGGTATACTAATGAGGGACATACGGTTTTCTTGAAGAACAACTTTTTCCTGCACAATTCAAGAGAACATAAATAAAATCCGTATAGCAGCCCTTATCAGGAATCAACGGTAGACGATATTTATTGAACCTATCCTCATGTGGAAAAGTTGAACCATCTCAAACTTAGAATCAAACTCATATGAAATAAATAATGACACACAACACAATCCATATGTTTATTTCATTGGGTCATGTCCTGTACTATGTTCTAATAACATACACATATGTAATTAAGTTGGTAACTCCTTACCTATGATTTGTAGAACTTAATCATCACTTAACTTGCATACTAATCTTTTATGATAATTAATGTTCCTTGTTAATTATCAAGATTACGGACGATTTAGATTTATTACTGTCATTCTAATGAATGATCCACAGAGATCTACAATTCAGATCCTCAACCTGAATGATCTGTCAGTAATAAACTCTAGGAACAAATGATTAAATATCATCAATAACATAAACTAAGATATTAAGTCATTAAATATTGATTTCTCGGACACAATTCCAACAATCTCCCACTTGGTCTAGAGTCAATCAGTAGTGACTTTTAGCCAGTGAAGAATTTAGACCGATGTCATATATCCATATATATACATGTCTCGAACCTCAAAATAAATAATACGCTTAAAGCAAGTTATTCATACGTCCATCACGTATGGATGCACAACTGCATCTCGTGTACTGCTCAAGGTAGAAGTTATGTCAGAGTGTTCGCTGTGTTCGCGAACCTATCTAATTTTGTTTGACCCTATACGTATATATACTCCTATATATATGTTCTTGATCATCATCATATGAGATCAAGTGATAATGTCATAGATCATAGTTTGATCACCAATTTAGTATTGGGTTCTTCAGGACTAAGCTATGGTTCGAGATGCATAGAGCCATATTAGCTTAACTGAGAATTTCTTGATCAAAATCTTTCTTTTCGTTGTTTCACAAGTTGCTATGTATTTTGTTTTGGTGACGGAAACGGTTGTACTATCCTGTTTAGAACACTTTCTAAACTTACAACACCACCCTTAAGCAAAATATATAGCTCAATTGTGATTATATCAATTTTTCGAAAAACTAGCATCAGTGCAACAACTTACATGATCTTTCTTTAATCTTAAAGGATGGAAAAGATATATCACTCTTTCTCACAAGATACTCGAGGATATCCTTGATTATTGTCCAAATGTGTCTCTATTGTATCCATTTGATAACTGTTTATCATGCTCCTTGGATACTACACATTGAGACATGTGCATAAGTATGGCGTACATAATGAAACTCATAATAAAAGAAAGCTTCACCTATTTCATGCACTTCTTCTCGAATTGAGTTGCAATAAACCGAGTCAAACTCAAGTCTTATGCCATATGACGTGGTTAGACATCATTTCTCGGAGTTCACCATAATGTGTTACTACAACACTTCGTCATTATATGCACACTAGCTCAAATCTAATATCCACCATAATCTATCTCCATAGATTTTGTTTCCTTAGATTTAGACGATTTTGTCCTAGTTCTCTATTGAGAAAATTCTCCAAAGAGATTTTGACAACATTCATTTCCTTAATATTATTCTCAATTAGTGTCTTGTTATCTTGTACAATACAAATAACACAATCATGCTCCCACTGAATATCTTGTCTATACAAGATGTTTTTTGACGAAATTCAACTCCTTAACTTTCTTGTCAAAATGTTTATTGCACTTTTTACAATACTTGCTTCAATCCATTAATAGATACTTGAAGTATGTATATGTTTCTAGCAATACATCAAACATAGTTCTTAATTTGTATCATATACACAATATTTTCCTTCATTAATTCGAAGAAGGCGATTTTGATGTTCTTTTTTATATATCAATATATACGAAATATATCCGTTGCTAGAACGATCTTTATTGACTTATACATAGTTACAAGCAATAAGCCGTGCTTAGTATATAGTCAACTTGTTATCGACTTAGACATAGCTATAAGCGCGAAGTTATGCTTTGTACATAGTCAACTTACCGTCCATGTCAATCTTTCCTTTAAAGATCTAAATGTTCTTGATGGATTGCTCATTCATGAACATCAACCAAGGTCTGTACCTTGTTGTTATACATAGATTGTATTTAAAGATTGTATGGATTTAAACCATACTTGTGGAATCGGATGCTTCCATCATTTTTTTATTTATCAACGGATTCTCATATAACAAGTACGAGGATATCGTGAAACCTATGTACCATTCGGTTAGGCGATTCACTCTCGTTGACCTTTGTAGGATTGATGCTCGAGGTTAATGAACTATTTTTACAACAACTTGTAGAATAAGTTCTTGATCCTAATATATCGCACGAGTTTCTCGAACATCATCTACTCACGAGATGTTCGAGTACTCTTTAGAAGTGAGCGTGCATATAAGGTTCCTTCTTTCACAACTGCTTGTGAATGAAGTTTCGCTCAACTCCCATTAAGCACCATGTATGGAGTGACAAGTTTTCCATAAGAGTACTTCTTGTCATGACGCATAAACTCCTTTAATGCTTACTTTACTCCCACTATTTCTTCTTGAGAATATCATTCTCCAAGACAACGTAATTATGAGCAACAACTATTTTGTTCTTATCATGTTCGTAGAAGTAGTACCTTTTGATTAGTATAAGATATCTTACAAACTATCAATTGTTCAATTTGGGTCCAAGCTTATCAATCAACAAACCTTGAAATAAGTTTCTTAACACCAAATCTTGAGAAATAACGTACTTAGAAATCAAATCTCGTAAGATATTTTTCTCAACGAATTTCGATGGAACTTTTATTCAGTGTAAAGAATATTGTCCTCAAACATAAATTCATAATACGAGTTGAATAAGTTAACTTGATTTATTACCGATTGAACGATATCAAACAATATTCGATACCTATATTTTTGGACATATTATTCTAATATAATATCCTTATGGAGCGAGTTGTGAAACGACTTTCATACTTTTTAGATAATATATCAAACCATATGACTTAACTATTTACCATGATCAATCGTAAGACTTTTACTTTTTTTGAATGGTATTTCAACTTCACTCTTGAACTCTTTTGAACTAGTCAAAATGTTCATACTTATACCTTATCAAATAGATACGTTAATATCTACTATGATCGTTGATCAAGTAGTAAAGTATTAACAACCTTCCATAACACAAAGTGCTTATAGGTCTATATACATCGACATGTTTAAATCCTGATCAAGTCACTTGTCCTTAAACCTTCGTAGGTTAAAGGCACTTTTTGTCATCTAACAAACATGATTCACATATTTCAATTGATTCCCAATCGAATTGAGTTACGAGCTCTACGTTACATAGACTCTCATAATGCGATTCTCATTTATTTATGACTAAGCGGTTATTTCACATTAAAGTCAAATACTTACGTGAAGCCTTACGTCTCCTATTTGTCATTCAACACTTGTTTATCTATTTCAAGCAAATTCAATCAAGATGTATGAAATCATATAAACAAATCCATAATAAGATAACAATATTTCTCTTTTACAAAAATATTATCATCTATCATCAAGTATGAAGTGGAGATAAGAGTTTTTTGAGATATTAGGAATGAGGTATACAACCTCTAATTCCTAAACAAACTAAAAATAACTCTACGTATTCAATGGTAGTGGCTTAGACGAACAAGTCATTTCCAAAACGGAGTTTACTTTATTTATTTCGAACTTTCTCTTATTTTTCATTGCCTACACATTTTGTTAAATGCGAGCACATGAACTAGCATCTAATTACTAGTGTGAATTAGAGATAGCGAGATAATTTGAATGACAAGCACCTTAAGGATTAGAACATTTCTATTTATCATAATCATGATATTTCGGACAACCTTTCAAATGCCTCCATAAAACGGCAAATGAAACATCTCATGCGACACACGGTCTCAAACGAGAATCTCGAAATCTCAACTCATACCTTAGCGAAGTATTCCTTTAATACTCGACTAATTATATTTTGCAAAACAAGTGTGCGAAAAGTAACATCATATCCTTCATTACTAAGTAAGAGATTGCATGACAATATCAACGATCCTTGATATTGAAGATCTTAACATCTCTAGTTGACAATTAGCTACTCATACCTTTCGGTTTGTAAGCTAATAGAACATTCACATATTTTCTTATAGAAGAAGAATCTCTTGGTTTACTCATACTCTATCACTCGATCATAAACGATTGAGTCGATATCTATTTTCTCTAAGAACAACTTCTTAAGTAAGTGGATGAGAACGTAGGAGTCAAATCTAGTCCGTATGAATTCTCCAATTTAAAAGTCTAGAAATTCCAAAAATGAGGATATAGGCATCCGCTTTATTGAATAACTTTTCGCTAAAAGTCAATCAATCATTGCGATGCTACGTTCGATAAGTTGAGAAAAAATTTAGAAATAAGCATGATCAAATTTCTTTTCACTAAGATCATGTCTTAGGAATCGGTATTATTTCTCCAAATAAATATCTTTAGAAACGAGTTTGTTCTTTTCAAAGATTGATCGCAACAAAATTAATATTTTTAAATATCTATAACAAAATCAATTTAAAGGTCATTTAGTTTATGCAATGTTTTATTTATAATGATAAACAAAACTCCCACTACATTTATTTAATGTCACAAATGTAGTTGGTTCTCCAAGATCCTCGTTTTCATCAAGTAGAGCCTCCTATGGCACGTCACCCTACTTAACTAGATAAGATAGGTTCTCCAACCAATCATATCAAACATATGATTCTTGGTTTGTGAATATCTATATATATTAACAAACTTCGCCCCGATGTCCAAACTCTAGTTGGGTCCATCGATAAGCAACATCTCTCTATTTTTTCCTAATAAATCATTTTATTTGTACCCCGACTATCGAATTGACAACCATGACGTCCGCTTGGGCGGACCGCGCCATTAGAGGGCAATTGACGTGAAGGGGATAGAGAGAAGGAGGGCGGTTGAGTTAATCAAATTAAATTGGAACAAATAATTATGTGACTCTTGTTTGGTGATCGTGTAAACATACACCCATACCTATCCTATGACATTTCATAGCATTCACAAATATTCACATAATAAGCATCTCAACCATTGTTGTGGGTTTGTATGGCTCCCGCTTGCATTAATTCCGTCGCATCTCCATGTAGCAAAACTAATCTAATTGTCCCTACTACTAATTATATAGATTCTATCCTATATAATTAAGGAACAAAAATACATGTGAAAATATTCATAATTCCTATCTAGCCTTAAGGACATGCAAGCCTCACAAGTTACATTAAGAAATTAATCATTATTAATTAATTAACCATGTCACCAAAATCCTTACATACATTCATTTACATGTATTCACAAATTACAACACACAAGACATTGGTTTCTTGAGCCATACTAAACCCACGATCCTTCCTACAAAACAAAGTTAGCACATATCCCTTTGTTTCTTAATCAACAACAATGAATTAGAATCTTTGCACATCGCTTGTAGTTCGGTTCTTTCCGCATAAAAGTTTAACCTTTTAAACAACCAATTTGCTTAAACCATTTTAAAAGCCAAATCAACATTTGAAACAGAAAGGAGGAATATTAAGGAGTATTCTAATTAACTTATTCAACCAACTTGATTAATTAGAAAATACTTTAACTATTTAAAATATTAAATGGGATCCGATAAAATTCAAAAATTTTCGGTCTCCAAAAATTATAAAATAAATCATGCAGACTCTCTATTATGAGTGTAACTACCTGTCAAAATTTCAGGGAGAGATCACTTACCATCAGAGAGAAAAAAAATTAACAAATAGTCAAACTGTGCGCGAAACACCGTTATCCGATTTTTTGTTTTTGTCTAACTCTTTTGGTCTGTAGGATAATCTTCCAAAACGATTTCATGCAAACACTTTACATAACAAATCTACTATATGTTATTGGCTACCAATCCATGAAAAGAAAACGAACTAGTTCTATTTAAAATCATCAAGATAAATAGCATACAAACTACTTGCCCTGTTCTGAAACAGACTGACGACTAAAAACTTTTTACCCAGTTGAGGTATCAAACCTTAATGAAATTCTTTGAAAGTAATTTTCACAGAATTCTAACTTCAATTAGAAACTTTATATTCAAACACTTTTGCATAAAGATTTCTCAATAAGTACAGTTTATCCAAACAATCAGTTTGTTGGAAAACCAGATCTGACAACCGATTCAATTCTCATGGCTTGAACGCCCACATAAAATCTGAAGCATGCAACAATTTTTACATGTCCAGAAAGAGCATCAAGTTTACAAGATTTCTAGCCAAGAAATACAGATAGTTATTTTCGAAAAATAAATCCTACAAGCCAAAAACACAGAACTGTGCAGACATAAACTGGTCTTGCGCACCGTTACCGTTTAATTCACCGAAAATTCATAACAGCTTAGATAAAGATGAAACCAGTGGCAAAAGAACCATATTTCAAAGATTTACAATCTCCAATTAAAGATAGAATTTTTCTGAAAGCTTTTCTCAGCGAAAAAATTAAAATAATCTCGAAAACAGAGAACAGATCCAGACAGCAAGCAAGTGCATCACTAATTCATGTGTTAATTAACCGTTTCTCATCTAATTATGTGTTAAAATGTTTAAGCACAACTTGGAGCTCTGATACCACTGTTATAAAGTACTCAATTATCAATTTTACTTACTAATTAACTTAATTAAACATCAAGCACAAAAGATCTTGCTAAACAATCAACACACACATGAGAAAAAGGAAGGAATCGATTACCTCTCGCGGAATCGTATCTGCGGAATCGTATCCGCGAGACTCGACCAATACATGGGAGTTGATGACGTACTCTCTTTCGCCTTCACCTCCGTCGACGGCCGACTCGAGTCCACCAAGAAAGGAAGAGGAGAGCAACTAATCCCTAAAGTTTTCTTTCTTCTACCTTTGTCAATTAACTAGTTTAATTAATGGAGAAGGGAGAAATCTCAACACATGAGCTAGATGAGGTGGAAAAGAGCAAGAGAAAGAGATGAAAATTCCGAAATTTTCTCTCTAATTTTCGTTCTAGGAGGAAGAGGGAGAGAAAAGGCTATGGTGGCTCGGGTTTCTCTGTTAAAATGACCTTCTTTTATAGACCAACTACTCCACAAACTTTAGGGACCTTTTTACCCCTATTAGGGCAGCCACTATATGGGCTATCAAGCTCATTTTGTGGTGTGTCAAATGTCCACTAATTCAATTAATTAATGAATTTTTCTCTTGTACTCAAATCGGACTTTTAATTTACTAATTAAATAAAAGTCCATAAGCTCTATTTAATTCCTATAATTAAATTGTGTTGAACAAAATTAATTATTAAATTATTAATAATTATTTTAGGATTAGTTAATGCATTAATTTATTTCTATATGATCTTCTTGACTTAATTAATTATAACGGTTCGCAACGGTATATAATTAATTAATCAACTTATCATATTTTCGCAATACACTGCTGCGAATAAATAAATAATGCACTGTGTGATTAAAGTCCTATTTGTGTGACCCTTTGAGGATTTACGCTACGTTGGCCATGGAATTAAATCGCTATTTAATTTCAATAATCATAAGCGGTATCTAGCAACATGTTATGATTCCCAATTCGCATAAATAATGTACTGCTACAATATCTCAATCCTGCAAAAGAAATAAAAGTATCTCCTTATCTGATTCTTATGTCACATGATATCACTGTATAATTCAAGATATGAATGTGTCATTCTTGCAGATTATACATTTCTTGATCTAGAGTTGATTGTACAAGTTGGCCAAACAATCCAACTCCATCAAGGGGCCCAAACAGATATCATCACTCATTAGGTATATTAATGAGGGACATACAGTTTTCTTGATGAACAACTTTTTCCCGCACAATTCAAGAGAACATAAATAAAGTCTGTATAGCAGCCCTTATCAGGAATCAACGGTAGACGATATTTATTGAACCTATCCTCATGTGGAAAAGTTGAACCATCTCAAACTTAGAATCAAACGCATATGAAATAAACAATGACACACAACACAATCCATATGTTTATTTCATTGGGTCATATCCTGTACTATGTTCTAATAACATACACATATGTAATTAAGTTGGTAACTCCTTACCTATGATTTGTAGAACTTAATTATCACTTAACTTGCATACTAATCTTTTATGATAATTAATGTTTCTTGTTAATTATCAAGATTACGGACGATTTAGATTTATTATTGTCATTCTAATGAATGATCCACAGAGATCTACAATTCAGATCCTTAACCTGAATGATCTGTCAATAATAAACTCTAGGAACAAATGATTAAATATCATCAATAACATAAATTAAGATATTAAGTCATTAAATATTGACTTCTAGGACACAACTCCAACACTTACTCGATGGAGCAATATTAGCCTTTTTTATTTCACATCTAAAAAAAAAATTGATCTTGATAGTCCTTCATATCACATGACAATGAGCATCTAATATTGCTGTGAAGTGACATTGCCAATTCTAGAAAGAAATATTAAAAATCTTGTAATGCAAACTTTCATAAGAGATTAACTCAGCCAGTGACCATTCACGTGCTTAAGTATGGTCAACAAAATTTCTTTCTACAAACGAAGTGTTTTAGCTTTTATCCATTTGTTGCCTGTTATTTTGATTTTTCAAAAATTGCTTGGATTGGCTTAATAAATAATGAGCAATTTAGATAATCCCAGAAATCAGAATACAACCTTTCACAGCACAGAAACCGAGTTTGCATTAATGGTTGAGATTCTAGATAATTGTGTGAGATGAAATAAGAGATTTCTTGGTTGCTGGACATAATTACCTCTTAAGGAAATAGTAAGACATCTTTTCATGGAGTCCGTCTACTTTAAAATTGAAGCAATAAATTGTAAAGACTTGACTCGGTGCAACCACTCGACCGGTGAAGAAAAACGCCTCGTGAACCTTTCTGCAAATATAGTATTTACATCAATAAAATATTTGTTTCATCAATAAAATAGTATTTACATCTAAATTATTTTACTTTGGTCTTCTATAAGTGTATGTACATAAATGGTTCTTAAATCATCACCCATTTTCTACCTTGGCCCATAGAATCCCAAAGTCTTATCCAGGTCCCAGATCTTGTATACTTCAATTGTTATAATTTAGTGTTGCCTCTCACTCAAATTGGTTCCCCATAAAGGGTTTTCACAGTTGTGAGTTAATATACCATGTCACTTAATTAGCACAGTTCATTATTTCCTTATCTTTCGCATGTCAGTTCAAACAAAATTGAAATCTATCCAACCTTGTGGAAAAATGAGTTGTTTGCTCAGTATAAAAAAGCTAACATTTAAAAAAAAAAAAAGTCAAGGAGGGCAATATGCTCACCTAATTAAAGACAGCCAGTCTGCAGTGCCAAACGAGGTTGTAGCTGAACCCGTTCCGTAAGCCGTTGTGGAAGAGATTCAAGAGTACACTCCCTCAAATGAGGACTCGAACATATCGCGAGTCGATAGTGTTAGAGTTATGTCCTAGGAGCCAATTATTAAATGGCCACTTCTATGGTTTATGTGATTGATGATATTTTATCATTTATTCCTTGATTTATTAATTGACAGATCATTCAGGTTGAGGATCTGAATTGTGGATCTCTGTAGTTCATTTATAATTAAATGACAATAATAAATCTAAAAGGTCCGTAATCTTGATAATTAACAAGGAATATTAATTATCGGATAAGATTAGTATGCAAGTTAAGTGATGATTAAGTTCTACAGATCATAGGTAAGGAGTTGCCAACTTAATTGCATATGTATATGTTATAGAACATAGTACAGGACGCGACCCAGTGAAATAAATATATGGATTGTGTTATGTGTCATTATTTATTTCATTTGAGTTTGATTCTAAGTTTGAGATGGTTCAGCTTTTCCACATGAGGATAGGTTCAATAAATATCGTCTACCGTTGATTCCTGATAAGGGCTGCTATACGGACTTTATTTATGTTCTCTTGAATTGTGCGGGGAAAAGTTGTTCATCAAGAAAACCGTATGTCCCTCATTAATTAACTTAGTGAGCGATGATATCTGTTTGGGCCCCTTGATGGAGATGGATTGTTTGCTAGCAACTGATACAGTCATCTCTAGATCAAGAAACGTATAATCTGCAAGAATGACACATTCCTATCTTGGATTATACGATGATATCATGTGACATAAGAATCAGACAAGGAAATACTATTATTTCTTATGCAGGATTAAAAATATTGTAGCAGTACACTATTTATGCGAATTGGGAATCATAACGTGTTGCTAGATACCGCTTATGATTATTGGAAATAAATAGCGATTTATTTTCCATGTCCAACAGAGCATAAATCCTCAAAGGGTCACACAAATAGGTTTTGACCATGCGTGCATTATTTATTTGGTTGTATTAAGGAATGCAACAATATGATATGTTGACTGATTAAATTATGTACTGTTGCGAACCGTCATAATTAATTAATTAAGTCAAACGGATTATATAGAAATAAATTAATGCATATTCTAATCCTTAAATAATTATCAAAGTGTTGATAATTAATTTGTTCAACATGAATTAATTAAAGTAATTAATTTGAGCTAACGGGCCTATATTTAAATTGTAAATTAAAGGTCCAACTTGAGAGCAATTAATTGGGCCACTAATTAATTGAATTAGAGGACCAATTAAATAATTAATGGAGCCCATTTAGGCCCATTTTATGGCTGCCCTAGTGATGGCATAGTTGTAAATTAGTTACAACTTTTTGGGAGAGTGGTTGGTCTATAAAAGGACCACTTTGGGAGCCAAAACCCTAGCCACCTTGCCTTTTTCTCTCTCCCTAATATTTTGGACGAAAATTAAAGGAAAAATTTCAGAATTTTTCCTCTCCACCATTGCTCTCTTAAGCTCATGTGTTGAGCACCTCTTGCCTCCATCCAATTAAATAGTTAATTAAGGCAAAGGGAAGGAAGGGATTAGGCTTAACCTCTCATCTACTAGCATAGATCGAGGTTTTGGTTAATACCTTGGTGGACTTGAGGCCGAGACACGCGTGGTGGTGCGCACAACCTCGACTCGACGGATTCGAGCCTTGCGATTACAAGTTCGCAAGAGGTAGCCCTTTTTCCCTCTTTCTCTTGTGTGTTTGGATGGCTTTTGCACTAGATCTCCTTTGCACTTAGTTTAATTAGGATTAATTAAGAGTAATTAGTCTAAAAATTAAATTTGTGCACTTCCTAACAGTGGTATCAGAGCACATGGTCGTGCTTAAGTTATTTTGACACTTAATTAAGAGAAATTGGTTAATTAATGGATTAGTAGAGTTGATGCTATTGCTTGCTGTCTGGAAACAGCAATTTCTGTGTTGTTATGCGTTTTTCGCTATGAAATGTTCTCTGGAAATTTTTTCTGTCAACTAGAAAGTTGTAGATCTGTGGATTGTGGTTCTTTTGGCGTTGGATTCACATTTTTCTGAAATTGTATGGATTTACTGTGAATAAAATGGCAACGGTGCGCAGAACCAGTTTCTGCTTGCACTGTTCTGTTTGAATGGCTTAAAAGATTTATATTTTGAATATAAGTACCAGTGTTCTTTGGCTAGATTTAAAGAGGACTTGAAACACTTTCTGGACATGTATAGAATGTTGCATGGTTCAGATTAATTCGTGGTTTTTCAAGTATGAAAAGAAAGATCTCGTCAGATCTGGTTTATTGAGCAAACTGATTGTTCTAATAAACTGTACCAACTGAGAACTCTTTCTGGAAAATTGTTTGAATAGAGTTGTTTAGTTTTAAGTTAGGATTCCAGGAAAATTAATTTCATAATTTTTCATGGAAGTTTGGTACCTCAACCAGGTCAAACCTTTTCGGTCGATAGTCTGTTCCTGTACAGGTCTAGTCGATTGTTAAGCTTGTAACTTGAATTTCTTAAACAGAACTTAGTGGTTTTCTTTTCATGAATAGTTAGCCAATAGATTAAACAAGTTTTTCTATGTATATTGTATGTATAAAAACTGGATGGAAGGTGATCTTTCAGACCGGATGGTTGAGAAGAAAAACAGAATATCTCAAAACGGTGCGTTCGCGCACTTGTTTCAGATTTGTCTTTTTTGATTCTCTCAGATGGTATATGATCTCTTCCTGAAATTTTGACTGGTATTTACAATCTAGACAAGGAGCTTATATAAATTATTTCATAATTTTTGGAGACCGAAAACTGTGGATTTTGTCGTGTCCCATTAGATACCTTTTTATCAAAGTATTATTTATCTAATTATTCAAACTAGTTGAAAAAGTAATTAGGATACTCCTTGTGCGATCTCCTTTCAGTTTTTTGATGATTGAAAAGTTTTCAAAAGGAATTTAAACAAGTTTGGTTGTTTGAAATTTGAGCATTTATACACGGAAATTGCGAATGGCAAATAATACGCAAAGACACTTGAAAGTCATTAATTATAAACAAAGTACACTAGTGGATAGACTTGTGCTAACTTTGTTTTGTAGGAGGATGTGGGTTTAGTATGGCTCATGATTCAATGCCTTGTGGTTTGTAAATTGAATGCATGTGTGATTGTGTGTAATTAGGCCTTTGGTGCCATTAATTAATTTTGATTAATTTTTGTGTAACTTGTGTGGCTTGCATGCCCCTAAGGTTAGGATGGGAATAGAAATTTACACATGTAATTTTGTTCCTTTATTTTATATAGGATTTAGATCCATATAGAATTTAGTGGGAGGGACAAAGGTTAGATTAGTTTTGCTACATGGAGATGCGGCGAAAACTAATGCAAGCGGGAGCCATACAAACCCACAACAATGCTTGAGATGCTTATTATGTGAATGTTTGTGAATGCTATGAATGTCATAGGATAGGTATGGGTGTATGCTTACACGACCACCAAACAAGAGTCACATAATTGTTTGTCCCAAACGATTGAGCCAAATCACTCTCCTTCTCTCTATCCCCTTCACGCCTTATGTTCGGCCATTGATGCATTCCGCCGACGCGGACATCGTGGTCCACCATAGGTAGTCGGGGTGTAAATCGGATTTGCAAGGAGCAAATAGAGAGGAGTTACTTAACAATGGACCCTAATCGGATTGGACATTGGAGTGAAGTTCGCGACGCGAACCAAGAGTCATAAAGTTGTATGATTGGTTAAGGAGAACCTACCTCATTATTAGTTGCTTTGATGTTGTGCCGACGCCGGCATCATCTCAACGAAAGTGGGGGTCTTGGAAATTCATTACTTTTAGGGACTTATATTAAAGTAGTGAAAGTTTTACTTTATTGGAAATTAAAACAAAACATAAACTAATTGACCTTTAATTTGAAAATTGTTGTAGATGTCTTCCTCGTCTTTTTCGCTACGTTCTCTTTTAGAGAAAGAGAAGCTCGCCTTCAACGGTGCCAACTTTCTGGATTGGCACCGGAACCTTAGGCTTGTCCTTAGGTTTGAAAAGAAGGAATATCTCTTGACCACTCCCGTCCCCGCGGCTCCCAAGTCGGATGCCCCTAAAGCGGATCAGGACAAACATGACAAGCACGTCACGGACGACATGGAGATGTCCGTCTTGATTGTCGCTGTCATGGAGTCAGAACTCCAAAAGGAGTTCATGGATAGTGGTCTAGGAGTGTTTGAAATGGTCTCTCGTCTCTCGAACATGTTCCAAACCAAGGCCCGCACCGAAAGGGCTCGTCTCATCAAGGCCGTCGCCAATACTCGATTGGCGGAGGGTCATGAAGTCGGGCCACACGTCATGAAGATGGCGGGGTTGTTTCGGCAGCTTGAAAGGCTTGATACGCCCTTCCCGTCAGGGGCGATTCAAGACTTTATTCTCAACTCTCTCCCTCACAGCTTCACCGGTTTTGTTGTGAACTACCGGATGAATGGCATGGACAAGAGCATGGATGATCTCCAAAACATGCTTGTCGAGACGGAGGAGAGTCTCAAGAAAGAGAAGGGCCCCAAAGATGTTCTTGCGGTGAGTGACAAGAGCAAGAAGAGCAAGAAAAGAAAGACCCGCCGAACTAAAAAGGGCAAAGGCCCGGTGACGCCCCAAGGTCCGGCCAAGGGAGCTCCCGAGGGTTCCAAGAGAAAGAAGAACCCGGCCACTTCCGAGACCGTATGCTATTACTGTAGCAAGACGGGCCATTGGAAGAGGAACTGCCCCAAGTACCTCGCTGACAAGAAGGCGGGAACCGTCCAGCCTTCTACCTCAGGTATATTTGTCATTGAAACCCTTCTCGCTACCTCTAACACAGACTGGATTTTTGACACCGGTTCTTGTGCTCACATTTGTCGAAATGTGCAGGCACTAAAGAGTAGGAGGCGGCTCGAGAAAGGCGAAGTACAACTCCGCGTCGGTAACGGCACGTGTGTCTCCGCTATGGCCGTTGGGAATGTGGATGTAACTTTGCCTTCTGGTTTCATTTTGGAACTCAAAGATGTCTATGTAGTTCCTTGTATCACTCGGAACATTATCTCTATTTCTTGTTTAGACTTGGATGGATTTGGTGTTGTAATAAAGAACAAAAGTTGTACTTTGTTGCGTGATGATGTTTGTTATGGTGTTGCGCATTTATTGAATGGTCTTTATGTGCTTGATTCTAGCGAACATGTTTTGAGTGTTGAACGTGACAGTAGGAAACGTAAGATTTCACATGAAAGTACGACTCTAATGTGGCATTGCCGCTTAGGTCATATCAACGAGAAACGCATTAAGAGATTGCAAACCGTTGGTCTCTTAGATCAATTCGCTTTCGAGCCAATTGACACATGCGAATCATGTTTGATGGGAAAGATGACCAAAGCGCCTTTTCCTAACAAAGGGATTAGGACAAACGACTTGTTAGATCTCATACATACCGATGTGTGTGGACCTATGAGCATTTGTGCACGAGGAGGTTATTCATACTTCATCACTTTCACCGATGATCATAGTAGATACGGGTATATCTACTTGATGCGGCACAAGTCTGAATCCTTTGAAAAGTTCAAGGAGTTCAAGAATGAAGTTGAGAACCAACTCAATCGAAAGATTAAGGTCTTGCGTTCCGATCGAGGTGGAGAGTACTTGAGCCACGAATTTGGTGATTATCTAAAGGAGTGTGGAATCGTTCCACAACTCACTCCACCGGGAACACCACAATGGAATGGTGTATCCGAGAGGAGGAATCGAACTTTGCTAGACATGGTTCGATCGATGATGAGCCAAACCGACTTGCCTAAATCGTTTTGGGGTTTTGCATTAGAAACCGCAGCTTTTACTTTAAACCGTGTTCCGTCAAAGTCCGTTGAGAAGACGCCTTATGAGCTTTGGTTTGGTAGGAAACCAAGCATGTTTTTTCTCAAGATTTGGGGTTGTGAAGCTTATGTGAAAAGGCTAATGAGCGATAAGCTTGGACCCAAATCGGACAAATGTTATTTCGTAGGATACCCTAAGGAAACAAAGGGTTACTACTTCTACAACCGTGTCGAGAACAAGATAGTTGTTGCACGACATGCGGAGTTCTTGGAGAAGGAGTTTCTCTCAAGAAGAAGTAGTGGGAGCAACGTGGTGATTGAAGAAATTCAAGAACCGCAGCAACAAGAGATGCCTCAAGTAGGCAATCTAGTTGTTCCCAATGTGGTGCCAAATGAGGTGGTAGTCGAACCCATTCCACAAGTAGTTGTAGAAGAAGAGGTTCAAGAGCAAGCTCCCTCAATTGAAGACTCAAACATATCGCGAGTCGATGATGTTGAAGTTGCACCCACACTTGAAGTTCAAGAACTAAGTCCGCAAATCGTTGTGGAACAAGTTCAAGAACCTCAAGCGTCTACCCTACGAAGATCGGCAAGGCCAAGTCGTCCACCTATAAGATACTTAGGTTTGCACGACGTTCTCGTCATTGCGAATGACGAACCCTTGACCATAAAGGACATGAAGGAAAAATCCGACTCAAAGGAATGGCTTAAAGCCATGGAATCCGAAATGCAATCCATGTATGAGAACAAGGTATGGACCTTAGTTGACCTTCCCGACGGAGTAAAACCCGTTGAGAACAAATGGATCTTTAAGAGAAAGGTCGACATGGATGGCAACTTGACCATTTACAAAGCACGACTAGTTGCGAAAGGTTACAAGCAAGTTCATGGTATTGACTATGAAGAAACCTTCTCGCCAGTCGTCATGTTCAAGTCAATTCGGATCTTGTTAGCAATTGCCGCATTCTACGACTATGAGATATGGCAAATGGATGTCAAAACTGCCTTCCTAAATGGCAACTTGGAAGAGGATGTGTATATGACACAACCCGAGTGTTTTGTGGATCCAAAGAATGCTAACAAGGTGTGCAAGCTTCAAAGGTCCATTTATGGATTGAAGCAAGCATCAAGGAGTTGGAACAAGCGCTTTGATGAAGAGGTCAAGAAGTTGAACTTCATTCAAAGCGAGAAGGAACCTTGTGTTTACAAGAGGATTAGTGGGAGCGTGGTTGTGTTTCTTGTTCTATATGTTGATGATATACTCTTGATCGGGAATGATATCCCCGAATTGAATGCAGTCAAGGATTCATTGAAGAAGGTGTTCTCAATGAAAGACTTGGGCGAAGCCGCCTACATCCTAGGAATCAAGATCTATCGAGATAGATCAAGAAGGTTGTTAGGCTTGAGCCAAGATGCATATATTGACAAAGTGTTGGAAAAACACAACATGGCTAGTTCCAAGAAGGGTTACTTGCCTATGTCACATGGCATATTCTTGAGCAAGACTCAATGTCCGACGACTGATACAGATAGAAAGTACATGAATCAGTTCAAGTATCCATCTGTGGTCGGTTCGATTATGTATGCCATGCTATGCACTCGCCCCGATGTGGCGCATCCGATTAGTGTGACTAGTCGATACCAAGCTAACCCTGGTATGCCACACTGGACCGCAGTCAAGAATATCCTCAAGTATCTCAAGAGAACAAAGGATAGCATCCTCGTGTATGGTGGAGACCAAGAGCTCGTTGTAAGTGGTTACACCGATGCTAGTTTCCAAACCGATCGAGATGATGCGAAGTCACAGTCCGGCTTCGTATATCTGCTCAATGGTGGGGCCGTGAGTTGGAAGAGTTCCAAACAGGATACCACGGCCGATTCCGTCACCGAAGCAGAATACTTAGCGGCGGGTGAAGCAGCGAAAGAAGGCGTTTGGATCAAGGAATTCTTGACCGAGCTGGAGGTGGTTCCAAGCATCTCAGGTCCAGTGGATCTCTACTGCGACAACACGGGAGCCATAGCTCAGTCCAAGGAGCCTAGGTCTCACCAAAAGACCAAGCACATTCTACGACGATTCCATCTCATCCGTCAGTTTGTGAATGACGGGTGGATCAAGGTCAAGAAGGTGGACGGTGCCGCGAACACAGCGGACCCTCTGACAAAGCCTCTATCTCGAGCCGCACATGAGTTGCACGTTGCATCCATGGGGATTAGGCGTATGCCTGAGTGGCTTTGAGTTGTATCTTTTATCTTTTGAGGTTTTAGTATGAGACATGTATATTTTGGATATTACATTGAGTACTATGCACTGGCTAGAAGTCGCTGTTGATTGACTCTAGGCCAAGTGGGAGATTGTTAGAGTTATGTCCTAGGAGCCAATTATTAAATGGCCACTTCTATGGTTTATGTGATTGATGATATTTTATCATTTATTCTTTGATTTATTAATTGACAGATCATTCAGGTTGAGGATCTGAATTGTGGATCTCTGTAGTTCATTTATAATTAAATGACAATAATAAATCTAAAAGGTCCGTAATCTTGATAATTAACAAGGAATATTAATTATCGGATAAGATTAGTATGCAAGTTAAGTGATGATTAAGTTCTACAGATCATAGGTAAGGAGTTGCCAACTTAATTGCATATGTATATGTTATAGAACATAGTACAGGACGCGACCCAGTGAAATAAATATATGGATTGTGTTATGTGTCATTATTTATTTCATTTGAGTTTGATTCTAAGTTTGAGATGGTTCAGCTTTTCCACATGAGGATAGGTTCAATAAATATCGTCTACCGTTGATTCCTGATAAGGGCTGCTATACGGACTTTATTTATGTTCTCTTGAATTGTGCGGGGAAAAGTTGTTCATCAAGAAAACCGTATGTCCCTCATTAATTAACTTAGTGAGCGATGATATCTGTTTGGGCCCCTTGATGGAGATGGATTGTTTGCTAGCAACTGATACAGTCATCTCTAGATCAAGAAACGTATAATCTGCAAGAATGACACATTCCTATCTTGGATTATACGATGATATCATGTGACATAAGAATCAGACAAGGAAATACTATTATTTCTTATGCAGGATTAAAAATATTGTAGCAGTACACTATTTATGCGAATTGGGAATCATAACGTGTTGCTAGATACCGCTTATGATTATTGGAAATAAATAGCGATTTATTTTCCATGTCCAACAGAGCATAAATCCTCAAAGGGTCACACAAATAGGTTTTGACCATGCGTGCATTATTTATTTGGTTGTATTAAGGAATGCAACAATATGATATGTTGACTGATTAAATTATGTACTGTTGCGAACCGTCATAATTAATTAATTAAGTCAAACGGATTATATAGAAATAAATTAATGCATATTCTAATCCTTAAATAATTATCAAAGTGTTGATAATTAATTTGTTCAACATGAATTAATTAAAGTAATTAATTTGAGCTAACGGGCCTATATTTAAATTGTAAATTAAAGGTCCAACTTGAGAGCAATTAATTGGGCCACTAATTAATTGAATTAGAGGACCAATTAAATAATTAATGGAGCCCATTTAGGCCCATTTTATGGCTGCCCTAGTGATGGCATAGTTGTAAATTAGTTACAACTTTTTGGGAGAGTGGTTGGTCTATAAAAGGACCACTTTGGGAGCCAAAACCCTAGCCACCTTGCCTTTTTCTCTCTCCCTAATATTTTGGACGAAAATTAAAGGAAAAATTTCAGAATTTTTCCTCTCCACCATTGCTCTCTTAAGCTCATGTGTTGAGCACCTCTTGCCTCCATCCAATTAAATAGTTAATTAAGGCAAAGGGAAGGAAGGGATTAGGCTTAACCTCTCATCTACTAGCATAGATCGAGGTTTTGGTTAATACCTTGGTGGACTTGAGGCCGAGACACGCGTGGTGGTGCGCACAACCTCGACTCGACGGATTCGAGCCTTGCGATTACAAGTTCGCAAGAGGTAGACCTTTTTCCCTCTTTCTCTTGTGTGTTTGGATGGCTTTTGCACTAGATCTCCTTTGCACTTAGTTTAATTAGGATTAATTAAGAGTAATTAGTCTAAAAATTAAATTTGTGCACTTCCTAACACTGCCGTCTTCATGCATTCTGCCCAAAATCTTCCTGGCACATTCTTGGCGTGTATCATGCTTCGACATGTTTTGGCAATATGTCGATTCTTCCTTTCTGCTATGCCATTTTGTTGTGGAGTGTTTGGACATGTTAACTGTCGTCGAATCTTGTGCTTCTTTAGGTAGGCGTCAAACTCATGTGATACATATTCTCTTCCATTATCAGTACGAAGACACCGTACCTTTTTGTTGAGCTCACTTTCCACCTTCTCTTTGAACTCCTTGAATTTAGAAAGTGTTTCAGATTTTTTCTTCATAAAGTATATCCACACATACCTCGAGAAGTCGTCGATAAAGGTCACCATGTACTTTGAGCCGCTTATAGAAACTTGCTTGATTGGCCCAAAGACATCTGAGTGGACTAACTCCAAGGGCTCCTTAGCTCTAAACTTCGATTGTTGGTAAGGAAGTTGATGTGGCTTACCAAATTGACATCCCGCACATACTATGTCAGTGTGTACCTCTACGTCCGATAGGCCCTTGACCATCGACTTCTCGACAATGAGCTTCAGCTCGTGGTAGCTCACGTGCCCTAGTCGTGCGTGCCAGAGATTAGATGTCTCGTTCTTTCGAGTCTTGTCTACATAGGCCAACTCTGCCGACATCACATAGATCGACTCCATTCTTCGACCCTCCATGATTGGTGTGCCTGATGCCTTTATGTTGCAGTACACCTTAACTTCTTGCGGTTCGAACAACACATAGTTGCCTTGTGCGGTCAGTTGTGAGACCGACAATAGGTTCTTCTTCATACCAGGAACGTGGTAGACTCTTTGCAACTCGATTTGCCCTGGGTTGAAGCAAGAGGGAATCGTTGTCTTACCGATGTAGGCGATCGGCAACTTGTGTTAGAGATATGTCATAGAAGCCAATCAGTTGGTGGCTATTATATTAGTTTATGTTATTGATGATACTTGATCATTTGTTCCTAGAGTTTATTATTGACAGATCATTCAGGTTGAGAATCTGAATTGTAGATCTTTGTGGATCATTCGTTAGAATGACAATAATATCTCTAAAGAGTCCATAATCTTGATAATTAACAAGGAACATTAATTATCATATAAGATTAGTATGCAAGTTAAGTGATGATTAATTTCTACAAATCATAGGTAAAGAGTTACCGACTTAATTGCATATGTATATGTTACTAGAACATAGTAAAGGACATGACCCAATGAAATAAATATATGGATTGTGTTATGTGTCATTATTTATTTCATACGTGTTTGATTCTGAGTTTGAGATTGTGACACCCCGTCGAATACTGTAACTGGACAACACACGACGGAGTGCCCGCCGCGGATGCCTGCTGCACCCGCAAGGCTTACTAATGCTTATTTTACAAATTATTGTCGATTAAACACAATTAATATTCATATTAAATATAAATTTACAATTAATTACTTAATATAAGATAAATCATACAACAATTTGGTTCATAAAGATGGTTAACCACAGTACCCAATGGCTCGCTACTCGTCCTGCTGTCCAGCACTTGATCTGAAATCTGGAACCCACAACCAATTGTGGAAAACATACAAAAAAGTATGGAATGAGATAAATAAAATTTATCTCAGTACGGTATTCAGTTCCAGTCACTTGAGTTTTGATTATCATGCGTTGGAACTAAATACACGACTGAGCCAAACAATTTTCAAATCAAATCCATATTTATTTCAAATAAACAGTAAATATAAGATTTCGATCAAATAATGCAATTATGAAATAAATTCAATACTCTTTAAAATCATTTAAAATTCAAAATATGACAACTGTCATTTCAATTCTTTGGAAAAATAATTAACCGTATGCAACAACTAACATATAAAAAGAAACATTCACATCTCATTTCAAACTGACATGACAATGTCAAATTAATTAAATCAATGTAATATGCAATGTGAGCTCGGCAATCACTTCCATAACAATTCGAATTTCAAAATATAACAAATGCTGACTCAGTTGGTTGGACAATTATCTAATATGCCAGTCTGGTTTATTTTCTCATCATCAAAGTCAAATATGTCGCGAGACACCTTCTATGAGGATAATCATTTAATAGAAAGTTTCAATCAAGTAATGAAATGATAAAATGAATTCAATATTCTTCAAAATGATTTGAAAATCAAAGTATGGCAACTATCCTTTCATTTAATTAGACAAGTAGTATGCAACACTAACATGCAAATTAAGAGCAACACTTACAAATAGTTTACAGTAGAAATAACAATGTCAAATCAATTCCATCAATGCAAAATGAAATGTGAGTTCGGCATCAATTCCATAACAATTCAAATTTCAAACTATATCAAATGCCGACTCATTATATTTGGACAATCAGTAACAATGCAGGCCTGGTTTTAAAGAGCAATTCAAGTTAGATATGCTGCGAGTCACCTTCTCTGAGGCCTACCAACAACCAATTCAAATCATATATCATTTAATCAATAAACATCCAAATGTATAAGCAAGCTGGGAACTCTCACACTCCGGACCATTCTAGACTGGACCTACTGAGTCCCGGTACATAAGTGCTTATTACACGGTGCTTGGTAGGATGGGTCATGACTCCACCTCCAAACATTACGAGTGTCTATCTCAACCACACAAGCTGTACTTACCTCAATCAAATCACATTTCAATCGGATACCATTCAATATGCCTCTGTACAATCATGCATCATTTACATATTCACAAATTAATCAGATTTTTATGAATGCAGCAATTAATGAACACAACATGCAAGCTACTAATTAAATCTCTATATTTGTTTATGTATATAAAATTAAATTAAAACTCAAGTGGAATCCGTACCTTTACCGGAACTTTCGCCATAGCGGCTCATCAGTCAGTGCCACACTCTATGTCTATGTATTAAGTAAAAACCCATGGTCACACAAACAACACAGAAAGCTAAAAAGGAGATCTTCGCTATACACCACTCAAATTATAAGGACCAGCATATACAAGGCAATTTGAGAGCAACAAGATATGACAACAGTGATAGACAACCTATATATTTGGACAGACCACATTGTGGTACCAAATCAGAATTTGTAAGCCAAACTATAAATATTCAACGCATAAATATATGATTATATCATGGCTCTCTTAAGCAAGACCTGATTATTTGCATCGAGTGTAACCAATGATATTACTTTCGGATTTTTATATCTTTGGTACCAAACTGTACCAGTTCGGGTTTCAGCCCAATAACAATCTTTTGTTTTTTTTTTGTGGAATTTTATGTAGTAAACCCTTCTTTAATAGTGTGACCAGCCATATTTATAAGAACCCACATAATCATATTCTTATGTAATACTAATTACAAGTGGGAGAAAACAAGAGATGAAAGCTCATATCAAATTCCAGGATAATACTTCATAAATCACTACAAAACCTCATTAGAATTGATAAGAAAATCAGAGAACTTACTAATTCTTTTAATTTACTCCATGAGACATGAAGTAGTTGATTATACCCTCAAACCCTAACTTCCTCTTGAGCTTGAACAGCTTGATTTCGATGAAATTAAGTGGAGATCGGTACAAAGAACAAGCTTTCTAGCTATTTTGGTATTTATTTGTGGATTTTCAGTTTGAAAGAACCAGGTTGCATAACACCATTGAGGTTTGGAACTTACGGTCATGGAGAAAGAAAGAGTAAAGAGAGAGAGGCGCAGGTCTTCTTAGAAAGTTGGTAACTTGGTCACTGTAATGGGTTAAATGGGGAGAAAATAATGAGAGAGAATATATGGTTGGAGCTAATTGGTTAATGATTTTATGCGGCTGCCTTGTGGGAACCCTTTGCCACTCTAATATTCTATAACTCATATAATATCCCAGCAATTATTAAAGGAAAGGTAATCAACTTGAACTTTGGACTTGTGCGCTGTTCACAACCACCTTAAACTTTAACTTGGACATAATTTAATTACTAGAGATTACACAAATTGTTATGAAACTTTTCTAGCTTCCAAATAAAACAAAAGTGTAACACGTCTTGAAACATATTTGCTTGCTTATTATAAATTATGAGAAATACAATCTGAACCCCACGTCTAAATTAATTGAGAGAAAAACAAGGATTACTTTCAAAAGAAATTTCTAAGATACTAATAAAGTTTTCACATTCCTAACCTAAATAACAGTGAATGTAAAATTTAAATTTCCTGAAAATAAAATCACCCAAATTAGAATTTCAATCATGAATTATCAAAATTTCACTAAAAGAAAAAAAAATTCAGAAACAGTGAAAATTCAGGGTGTAACATTCCTCCCTCCTAAAAAAAATATTTCGTCCTCGAAATCTATCTAAATACACGAGTCCTTTAAGAAATAAACTACTATTAAGTTTGCAATCCTAATAAAAGAAACTTATAACTATCCCATACTAATAAAGCAGAAGATCCAAAATATATAAGAAAATCTTCAAATTGCTAAAACTTATAAAGCAAACCCTTTTTAGTCAAAAGAATTGAAGCTGGTATACAAATGACATCTTAGAGATTGGTATACAAATGACATCTTAGACAAGGCTCAAGTAATAAGATACTTCTCATAGCTAATAACATATTTAAAGTTCTAGTTCAATTCTTATCTTTTAAGAAGCACGGTAATATCAAAATTATTCTTGGCTGCCTTGTTGATCAGTCAAGGAAGTAAGGATAATTATGGTATTATTGAGATTCAATTAACAAGTCAGATAATCGGTCAGCTTGTTTGATCTTGTGCCAACAAAAAAATAAGAAGACCTCTACTCAAATAAATTCCAAAAGTTTGTGCATACTATAATGAACTTAGAAATCCTTAACATTTCAAACAGTAGAAAATAAGCCCTACTACTTTAATACACATAAATTGTTTCAACCTATGAAACATATCTTTTAAAATTACCACACATATATAAAATAATCAAGAAACCATAAACAATGAATATATTAAATTATGAGTTCATATATTATAACTTAAAACAATGCAATACAGACACAAATTTTAACTTAACTATTCAACACACAAAGAACAATCATCAAAGAAAAATTTAAAAATCACATTTACTTTCTAAACAATAATTATTTGAAGCAATAAATCACCTTGTACTAATAACGAAACAATCAAAACAACAAGTTAAGATATATATTAGATATATTTAAAAACAAAGCATCTGTATACTATCACACTTATAAACAAGCTAGACAAACATTAATTTGCTAGCACAAATAATAAGAAATCAAACTCACCTACAAAACAACCCTTTAGACGTACCCCACTCACGCAACCTATTGGTCTGGTTGATTGTTAAACCATTCTCTGATACCACCTGTGACACCCCGTCGAATACTGTAACTGGACAACACACGACGGAGTGCCCGCCGCGGATGCCTGCTGCACCCGCAAGGCTTACTAATGCTTATTTTACAAATTATTGTCGATTAAACACAATTAATATTCATATTAAATATAAATTTACAATTAATTACTTAATATAAGATAAATCATACAACAATTTGGTTCATAAAAATGGTTAACCACAGTACCCAATGGCTCGCTACTCGTCCTGCTGTCCAGCACTTGATCTGAAATCTGGAACCCACAACCAATTGTGGAAAACATACAAAAAAGTATGAAATGAGATAAATAAAATTTATCTCAATACGGTATTCAGTTCCAGCCACTTGAGTTTTGATTATCATGCGTTGGAACTAAATACACGACTGAGCCAAACAATTTTCAAATCAAATCCATATTTATTTCAAATAAACAGTAAATATAAGATTTCGATCAAACAATGCAATTATGAAATAAATTCAATATCTTTAAAATCATTTAAAATTCAAAATATGACAACTGTCATTTCAATTCTTTGGAAAAATAATTAACCGTATGCAACAACTAACATATAAAAAGAAACATTCACATCTCATTTCAAGCTGACATGACAATGTCAAATTAATTAAATCAATGTAATATGCAATGTGAGCTCGGCAACCACTTCCATAACAATTCGAATTTCAAAATATAACAAATGCTGACTCAGTTGGTTGGACAATTATCTAATATGCCAGTCTGGTTTATTTTCTCATCATCAAAGTCAAATATGTCGCGAGACACCTTCTATGAGGATAATCATTTAATAGAAAGTTTCAATCAAGTAATGAAATGATAAAATGAATTCAATATTCTTCAAAATTATTTGAAAATCAAAGTATGGCAACTATCCTTTCATTTAATTAGACAAGTAGTATGCAACACTAACATGCAAATTAAGAGCAACACTTACAAATAGTTTACAGTAGAAATAACAATGTCAAATCAATCCCATCAATGCAATATGAAATGTGAGTTCGGCATCAATTCCATAACAATTCAAATTTCAAACTATATCAAATGCCGACTCATTATATTTGGACAATCAGTAACAATGCAGGCCTGGTTTTAAAGAGCAATTCAAGTTAGATATGCTGCGAGTCACCTTCTCTGAGGCCTACCAACAGCCAATTCAAATCATATATCATTTAATCAATAAACATCCAAATGTATAAGCAAGCTGGGAACACTCACACTCCGGACCATTCTAGACTGGACCTACTGAGTCCCGGTACATAAGTGCTTATTACACGGTGCTTGGTAGGATGGGTCATGACTCCACCTCCAAACATTACGAGTGTCTATCTCAACCACACAAGCTGTACTTACCTCAATCAAATCACATTTCAATCGGATACCATTCAATATGCCTCTGTACAATCATGCATCATTTACATATTCACAAATTAATCAGATTTTTATGAATGCAGCAATTAATGAACACAACATGCAAGCTACTAATTAAATCTCTATATTTGTTTATGTATATAAAATTAAATTAAAACTCAAGTGGAATCCGTACCTTTACCGGAACTTTCGCCATAGCGGCTCATCAGTCAGTGCCACACTCTATGTCTATGTATTAAGTAAAAACCCATGGTCACGCAAACAACACAGAAAGCTAAAAAGGAGATCTTCGCTATACACCACTCAAATTATAAGGACCAGCATATACAAGGCAATTTGAGAGCAACAAGATATGACAACAGTGATAGACAACCTATATATTTGGACAGACCACATTGTGGTACCAAATCAGAATTTGTAAGCCAAACTAGAAATATTCAACGCAGAAATATATGATTATATCATGGCTCTCTTAAGCAAGACCTGATTATTTGCATCGAGTGTAACCAATGATATTACTTTCGGATTTTTATATCTTTGGTACCAAACTGTACTAGTTCGGGTTTCAGCCCAATAACAATCTTTTGTTTTTTTTTTGTGGAATTTTATGTAGTAAACCCTTCTTTAATAGTGTGACCAGCCATATTTATAAGAACCCACATAATCATATTCTTATGTAATACTAATTACAAGTGGGAGAAAACAAGAGATGAAAGCTCATATCAAATTCCAGGATAATACTTCATAAATCACTACAAAACCTCATTAGAATTGATAAGAAAATCAGAGAACTTACTAATTCTTTTAATTTACTCCATGAGACATGAAGTAGTTGATTATACCCTCAAACCCTAACTTCCTCTTGAGCTTGAACAGCTTGATTTCGATGAAATTAAGTGGAGATCGGTACAAAGAACAAGCTTTCTAGCTATTTTGGTATTTATTTGTGGATTTTCAGTTTGAAAGAACCAGGTTGCATAACACCATTGAGGTTTGGAACTTACGGTCATGGAGAAAGAAAGAGTAAAGAGAGAGAGGCGCAGGTCTTCTTAGAAAGTTGGTAACTTGGTCACTGTAATGGGTTAAATGGGGAGAAAATAATGAGAGAGAATATATGGTTGGAGCTAATTGGTTAATGATTTTATGCGGCTGCCTTGTGGGAACCCTTTGCCACTCTAATATTCTAACTCATATAATATCCCAGCAATTATTAAAGGAAAGGTAATCAACTTGAACTTTGGACTTGTGCGCTGTTCACAACCACCTTAAACTTTAACTTGGACATAATTTAATTACTAGAGATTACACAAATTGTTATGAAAATTTTCTAGCTTCCAAATAAAACAAAAGTGTAACACGTCTTGAAACATATTTGCTTGCTTATTATAAATTATGAGAAATACAATCTGAACCCCACGTCTAAATTAATTGAGAGAAAAATAAGGATTACTTTCAAAAGAAATTTCTAAGATACTAATAAAGTTTTCACATTCCTAACCTAAATAACAGTGAATGTAAAATTTAAATTTCCTGAAAATAAAATCACCCAAATTAGAATTTCAATCATGAATTATCAAAATTTCACTAAAAGAAAAAAAATTCAGAAACAGTGAAAATTCAGGGTGTAACAGAGATGGTTCAGTTTCTTAGAGGTGGCGGCGGCGGATCGGGATCGAATCAAAAGAAGAGACTGAAGAGGAGGAGACATAAGAGAAGGAAGTTATCTTAGAGGGAAGGAACTAGAGAGCGTGCAGGTGATGGGGTTGGGGGTGGAGGAGGTGGAGGTATTAGGAAAGGAGTCGTGGAAGACACGGAGGACGGTGGAGTCGAAGTCGCCGTCGTAGACCTAGTCGTGGCAGGAGCAGCAGAAGAGCTCGGCGCGGAGGAGGTAGACGGAGATGTGGTGGTAGGGGGAGTAGGCGTGAGAAGGGCAAAAAACTGAAGACCTGAGCGCAGGAGAGGCAGGCGAGGAGGCGAGGAGGGGATGGAGAGGTAGAGGTAGTGGGACATAAGGGGCAGTTGGGGTAGAGACGTAGAGTCGGATAGAAGGGAGGCCCAGGGGTTGGGTTGGGGGGTTGACGGAGGAAGCAGCAGAAGGGTCGGGAGGAGGAGGTGCGGCACAAAATAGAAGGAATACTAATAGCCGAATCGGCGAAGAGTATGAAACGCAAGCGGAGCAAAATGCTTTTCACGTAGCGCAATAATCGCGTGTTCGCGAAAAGACAATCGGACTCCCACGGATTTTTATTTATAAAATACTGAATACTGATGTACAAAATTTTGTTGTAATATGTTCTTATTTTTCTATTAACTTTTTTCTGCAGACTTGAATAATTTTACATCCTTTCCTTTCCTTTCTTTCTTTCTTTCTTTCTTTCTTTTCAGCAGCTAATAATTGAAACTAAACACCTGTCCTAGTACAAAACTGAGAAAGAATATTCATGCTTCCTCTGAACAACAAATAGTTTGTTGTTACTAACCAAGATTTTTATAATCCTTCTCCAAAATTTATTTGCTGTCCTCGTACCAGAAATTGATCAAGAACTTTGATCCAAAAAAAAAAAAATAATATTAAAACATTATTAAATTTTGGAAATACTACTAAATAATCAAAATTATATAAATAATATCACAGTATCGTTCTTTGAAAGAATGAGACTAATATTGTTCTTTGCGACGAGATCTACCGTATCGTTTTTTGAAAGAAAAATATTAGTCTTATCTTTCAAAAAAAACGATATTATGATACTATTTATATAATTTTGATTATTTTTATAATATTTTCCAAATTTAATAATATTTTAGTATTATTTTAACTTTAACCGCCTAAGGCCGATGGGTCATTGAAATGGTCCAATCAAGTTGGTCTATTAGTTATATTTACGATTCAAGAGATGAAAAGCCTTAGGCCCATGCAAGCCCAATACATTTGGACAAAAGAAAGTGTAACATTATTAATAACAGTTAAACTGAATCGAATACAGGTAAATTTTTTGTTTCTAGTGCCACCCCTGATATATAAATTTATATAAAATTAATTGATTATTGTAATAGTAAGTTAGGAGTTTAGGTTAGATATATATTAATTAAATTATTATACCATAAAGGAACAAAAGAAGTTTGAAAACCTGGCGGACCACTTCATTAAAGTCCGGTTTACTCATCAAAATTCAGGCCTAAATCCGGTCTTATTTTTAGTGTCGCGCCGAAAGGACCCCCACAGCCCCACTATCCAGAAAACATGATTGGTAAATGAACATGTTCATTTTTTAACAAATAATAATTTACCGAGAAGTCGGTTTCCTTGTTTGAATCTTCAAAAATTATAATTTTTGTAAACAATGCCTTTTATCCTCTTGTATTAAACAATATTGCACTGCATAGCGCACTTCGCCGTTCCAATTACCTTCTGGACTACGTTAATAAAAAAAATGGAAATTTTTTTTTTTGTTGTACAAAAGTTGACAGTGAAGTTCTTGCGTGAGTTTAATAACAACAACAACAAACAAGAATAATTGTAGCAACAGCAGTAGCAATAGCAATAACAATAATAATAACAGTACCAATAATAATAATAATAATAATAATAATAATAATAATAATAATTATTATTATTATTATAATAGTAATAGTAATTATTGCTAATATTATTATTCAGCATGCAACAAGACTTTCCGAGCAATCAGTTGACAAACTTATATAATTTTTTGTGAATAACAGTACGAACATGCGTAGATAATCTACGAAACTGACGATTCATTCATTATTAATAGACTATAATCTTCCGATCATTCTGTATATTTTTCTCCTCCTTTCTGTGACTTTTGTGATACTAATAGTTCACCAAATTATCACTCGCTTCCTTATAAATTAAGCAGCAGTTGAAAAGTCGATCCATTTAGGAATTTCCCGGTCCATAAAGGAGTAGGTTCCTTGGTGCTTTAATTTTTTCACTGAAAGAGCACATATATATAGTACCCTTTTCTTTTTCTTTCTGGTAGAACCACTGCAATGGTCTCCATCTTTTGTTAATTTATTCGATGACAAACAAAATCATCTTTCCGGTATATTAAGATATCTTATCTGCTGATGACATTTGTAGTCTTATTCGATGGCCTACCAACTTAAAAAGTCCCAATAGTAGATTGCACTTCAGCACTTGCACACAAAGAGGAATTGGCGCTAGCTCTTGCAAAGGTTAAGTCTGTTTAATTTATAAATTATAATTGATTATTAATTGGACCCTGGGCCCTGACTATGCATTCTCATATCAACGCTGCTAGCAGGAGACCAGGAGCTGCGTGGAATACCAATTACCAAGGAATAAGGAATATCATCATCGAAGGTACATCTTTCATTACTTCTATGAGAAAATTCCTTTGGGGTCGTTTGGATGTGTCCGGAATTTGGGGATTTTCCAATTCCGGGCATAAATTTTAATATAAACAATTCATCTCTCTCACAAAGTTACACACTTCCCAACGAAAATCCTTATTCCTTTCTAGGAATTGGCTATTCCTAACCCATCCAAACGACCCCTTTCTAGTTTTTATTACCGACAGACACAGAAGAGGACAACTAGTTAGATATGTTGTGCCACAATTTGGACTTTTCAAAGGAATAATTGCTATAAGCATCACTCAAATTGATATAAAACGGCATTTTAGTTAATTAATTTTATATTATGTATGTATTCTAATTAGAGAATGGATATAGTACACTAGTGTGCATATAGGCCTTATGCACAGGATTTCTGTGCTGTTGGATTCCTTCAATTTTCGTGCAAGAAATTAAGATGAGAGGTGTGGATTGAGGCGCTGACGATGGGTTGATCTCCGTTTCCAATAAACTTTTCCATTTAATCCTCCGTCTCCTTGTACTCTCTCGTACCGGAACCGAATCCTCTACGGAACTGTTTATTTCCGCACCGTGCGGAACTTTTTATATGAACCGTTGGATTTCATCGAATGAATCATATTGAGTAGGTTTGTTAAATCGCTCCAAAAAAAAAAAAATGAAAAGCACTGCCTAGAGGCTAGAACTCTTCGTCTCCTTCTGTCGAATCCTGTCCCTTTCTCCTCCTCTTCATCACTTCCTGTTACCTCCCCCCTAGCACAATCGTGGCACTCCCAAATCTATCACAACTCTCTCTTCACCTTGCTAGATCCGCCGTCACTGCCTCGTCAAATCGTGTGTTAATTAAGATTTAATTTAAAATGAAACAAGTAAAAGTAAGCGGGAAACTAATCAACTAATTCAGCTTTTTTATTAGAAATCATTATTTAACAAGAATGAAAAAGACTGTAATTCCTCCTCCACAGTGGAAAGCTACTGCCAATAGGAAAGATGAACGAAACAAAAAAAAATAATAATAAATAGCATCAACATATAGACTGCTAACAAATCACAGACAGAATAAACCCACATAGCAATCAACATCTTGGTCAGCTCTTCTTAGGTTTGATCTTCTCTACTTCTTTAGTCCCAATTTGGAATGCCTTTGTTAACACATCATCTGGCACTGAGGATGTGAAGAGTGTTAGAGCGATAGATTGCGTGCCAGGTTGCTGGCTGTTGAAGCCGGATATTACGGCTGCCGGCACCTTTTGGTTGTTCTTTTGGAAATGAACCAGGCTCAAGTTGGATCTGTTGGGGGTTTTTCTGTCCCTCGACGGAGAGACGGAGAGAGGCGAGTTCTTTTGTTTTTTTAATAGCGCCTGTAAATCCTGACCTTTAGATTTGATCGAACAGATCGGACAGTGCAGATAAAAAGTTCTCCACGATGCGGAACAAAAATGTTCCGTAGAGGATTCGGTTCCCTCTCGTACCTCATACCTCTTCTCTCCGCACTCATCAACGACAGTCGACAGACTCTCTGCCTCTCTCTCTCTCTTGCTCACCCCTTTTCCCTCTCGTCTCCGACAAAATAGAAATGTCGAAAATGTCTTCTCCGCTTCGATCGCCTCGAGTGACATAACACCTCCAAGTTGCAGCCTCCAGTGACGTTGATCTTCCCTCAGTGACGCTCGTCTCAATCTTCCTTTCTGATGATAACGAATAAACCCTAGAACAGCTCTTTCCGAGAGGAAACGAAGTACAGGTGCTTCTCTCTCTCTCTCTCTCATCTGTCTAATTTCAATTTAATAGTCAAATTGAAGCAATTTCAGATTGGGTCAGTTTCAGTTCTGGATTTGTAATTTTTTTTGAGGGTCAGCAATTGCTGACAATTTTCCAATAATAAAAAACAAAAGTTTACATAACAATAAAAGCTGAAAACAAATACCAGTATCAAAGCTGATACGTCACAACAAATAAGCAGTATAAACTCCTAACAATGTCTATACCTAATGTATCGGTATCTCACCGATGTCAACTCATCCAAATCCAATCAATCTGAACTGTCCACTGTCGCGCCAGTAAAAAATCAGATCGGAACGACACCTTGACCGTGCACCCACGACGACAGCCTCTCGCCACCACACCTCAGCAGCATTGCATCTCGGCTGGACATCCACGACGTCCGTGCCGCACACCTCGGCTATGCACCCACATGGCCGCAGCGCACCTCAACTGTGCACCTTAAAGGTCGCACCACACATCGGTTGCGCATCCACGACGATCTTGCCGCAAATCTCGGCTGTGCTCCCCTGACGGTCGTCCGACACCTAGCTGCGCACCCACGGCAGCCAAATCACGTCTCTACTGTGCATGGCCAACAGTCGCACGACACCCGACGCGACAGCAGAATCAACAGACCTCACCGCCTTCTACTGGCTGCTGTTTCAGGAGAAGGGGAGGGAAGAAGTGGAAAAAGATTGGCGGAGGAGGTCGGCACAGCAATCTCGGTCGCTCATCCCTGGCGGCCGCACTGCACCTCGACTGCGCAATCTCGACAACAAATCACATCTCTACGACGCACGACCGATAATCGCACGGCACCCGGTCCTCGAGCTGCCGAATCAATGGATCACTGCCTTATACCGGCTATACTTGTAGCAAAAAGGAGAGAAGAACGAAAAAAAGAGAGAGTGGGGGAGGTCGGCGGCGGCCGCCTCCCCCGTCTAGGGTTTGTGTACGATGTATTATCAGTAATTTAAGACTATCTTTTAATTCATTCAACTATGTACAAGGAAAATGAATCAAGGAATGGCACAATGTTTAAAGGGTAATGGGTACTGGGTACATTCGTTAAAGGATAAAAACTGGATATGATGCAAAAGATGGTATGTTAACCGAATATGGATAATGGATATTACCTGGTTGATAATATCATCTAGTAAACAACATTAAGGCGTGACAAGCCAGTAAATAGCATACAGTATTCAACTATATTTGAATGTTTGATATACTTGTTTTTGTTTCAGGTTGAGAACTGACTTGAATAAAGTCAAAAGAGTATTGGTGTAGTACATTATGTAGCTTCTAGATAATGTCTCTAGCTAATCTATGCACAAACAAATGTTTATGTTTTGTTAAGGCTTCATGTATAGCATGGGAAATCATGAAATATTGTGTTCATGTATAGTTATTGAACAATTTTGGATTATACTTTTAACTTGTTATATAATTAGCTTATGTATCAATATTTGAATTGAGAAAATGAGATGTATTGGGAGGGAGAGATAGGTTTGGCAATTGATAATTTTTGTTGGTTATCATTCAGATAGGTTAATTAATGTATAAATCTTCTTGACATGTAAACAAATGTTTATTGTTGTCATGTAATGACGTTGGTACATATAGTTGGTACCTTACCTAGTACCCAGTACCTAAGTCATGTTGGTACCCAATACCCATGTACCAGAAAGCGAACATGCAAAGCCCTGAATCAAATTTGAATCCATTATCACCCAGTAACCAATTTCAATGTACCCAGCTACAAGCACAATAAACACATGCAACTTAAACTAGCACTATTTGTCTTCTTCAGTTCTTTCAATGCCTCTTCCATTCTTCCGATAGCTTCTTCATGCTATCTTCAAATTGCTGATTTAGATTGTAACGGTCATCTTGAACTGGTAGCAACTACTGGATCGATCCATTGTTGTTATCATCGGCAATTGATGAAGATGCTCTTTCATTTAACATTATGTTCTCACGAGTAAATGTCTACATAAAACAAAAACTTTATTATTCTGTAATTATTTTCAAGGCATATATAAACGTGGTTGAAAACTTAAAAAACTAATAGGTTGTAATCATGTGCAATTGGCGTATTTGATGAAATTGAAGAAATTTGGATCCAAATAGTGCAACAATTTGGTGAAATTTCATTTGGGTCAATGTGAGCATTTTATGTGTGCATAATTACATGCCTAATCAAATTCATAAAAACAAACTAATTACATGTGCACTATAATGTCTGGACTCTCAATTGCTAATCAAATTTGAACAAATTGAGGAAATCGGAGATTGTTTCTCTGAAATGGTGCTAATTTGCAGGTTACTGGTGCTAATTCGAAAAGTCCACTGTTACTGGTGCTATGTTTTACAATGTCTGTGAGCATTGCTTGTACGGATTGTAAGTTTGCAATTTCACTGTATTAATTTTTTTTTCCACCAGTTATTCAGAAACTAACTTCATGATTCAAAATTGAAACAGATAGGGAACGGAATTGAAGCATATGTTGAGTGGCAGTAGAGTTCTTTTGAAACGGATAGGGAACGGAATCTAGAGAAAGCATAAACTCAAAAGTCTAGTTAAACTTTAAATATAAAACATAATGATTGAGAAGCTACTAATTAAACTGACCTGTGCAAAGAATCCGTACAAGCTAGGGTTTGATTGTGCGATTACAGGAACAGAAACTGATGTGCGATCAAAACCAGTCGAGTCGAAGCTATGCTGAGTGGCGCGAGAGAGAAGGGAGGAGGCGAGCCCCAGCCCCCAGGAGACGAGAGAGAGAGAGAGGAGAGGAGAGGTGCGATCAGGCTTGTAAATTGGGGAGGCATGACCGCATGAGAGAGATGAGGAGATGTATCATGTATAAGGATCAACTAACGGAGAAGGGACGGGAATATTTAAAAAGACGGAGAAATCAATCCAATCTCAGCGCCTCAATCCACGCCCTTAATCTTAATCTCAGCGCGAAAATTAAAGGGATCCGACAGCATAGAAATCCTGTGTATATGGCCAATTTCTATATCCATTCTCTTCTAATTAATAAATTTGCTATTTGGTTATAATTTTTAACAAAAATAATACAACCGACCAAAATGTTGAATTAAAAATAAATAAAAATAAAGAAATAAATTCATACTAAATACCAAATTCAGCGAACTCGGATAAACATGCATGAAAAACTTACGTGGCGTGCCACCATCTCACCCTGCCGACCAGCCGTCCAGGTGTACCGTTCATATTTCTAAATTCAAAGTCGGTTGCATGCTATATTAATGGTTTCACGCATCGATAAATGATAACGCGCGGGTGTTCACTCTTAAATCTTTGATCTGTTTAATCTCTGCAGAGAGCACCTCAGCAACCTGCTGTACGTATTTTCTCTAATACTTATGGACCGAGATGGCGGCAACCTGCTTACTGGTATTGGCTTCACCATGTTAACATGCAACTCTGTTCTGGCAGTCTATCGATCAAAGAATGATACATGGTCTGTAGCATTCGTCTTGTCAGCATACTTTGCGCTGCTTCTGCTCTTCTGGTGTCTGCGGTTGTATGAGAGAACTGCTCCGAATGCAGCTCAACGGTGGAAACTGAAATTAGCAGTTTGGTCATTGTCTACCTTTATAACTACCATGTTTTCGTACAAAGTAGCGCTCTTAATGCCATGGCCAGTCACTCTAATCGTCTGGGCGATGGCCGGAACTGTGATTTGTGGTGGATTCTATGCTTTCTTCGTTCATCAAAATCACTAGTATATTTTGGGCAAATTTATGCAAAAACTCCATCGTGTAATTATTTTTTTAATTCATTTTTGCCATATGTTTACTATTTACTGTTCTCTAGCTGCACGCTCTTTTCAGTGTGTTTTTTTTTTTGTTGTTGGAAACATATTGTACTGTAATTTTGTAGTTGTATGATGTACAAATTGTATTGTAAACCCTTTGTTACATTATTTTCTATCTTTCTTTCTTTCCTGCCATCAATAATTGAAAGAAAACGCTAGTCCTAGAGTAAACTGAGATAGAATATGCATGCTTCACGCGAATAAACCAAATCCTCTACGGAACTTGTTTTTCTCTCCGCATCGTGGAGAACTTTTTATATACACCGTTCGATCAAATCTAAAGGTCAAGATTTAATGACGCTATTAAAAAAAATTCATGCGAATAACCATTTATTTTGTTTCCATTATATAAATGGAATATTATGTTCAGATAATTTTGGAAGAAAAATTATTCAACTGGAAAACAGTATGATCATGAACATCATCATTGTTGCATATATTCTTGCTCTACACATTTTCACGTTAATTTCTAAGGCTCTGATCAATTTTTTTTTTTAAAAAAAACACGGAATTTCATTTTGTTTCTTTGCATTAGAAATTTTTTTATCAGAATGAATGGATTTGATGTCATCGGATTAGAATTTTTATGTTATTAGATCTAACAAAATTCTAAGAAATCAATTCAAACGATCGAATTGAAATGAATTGAAATACATGCAAAAAAACATTATGATCAAAGCCTAAATAATTTTTATTTATACAGATTTGTTCAACAATTAATCAACAAATGAACCGTGATGGCGGCAACTGGCTTACCGGTGTTGGCTTCACCATGTTAACTTGCAACTCTGTTCTGGCAGTCTATCGATCAAAGAATGATACATGGTCTGTGGCATTTGTCGTGTCAGCATACTTTGCTCTGCTGCTTCTCTTCTGGTGTCTGCGATTGTATGAGAGAACGGCTCCAAATGCAGCACAACAGTGGAAACTGAAATTAGCAGTTTGGTCATTGTCTACCTTTTTAACTGCTATGTTTTCGTACAAAGTAGCACTCTTAACGCCGTGGCCGGTTGCTCTAATCGTCTGGGGGATGGCCGGAACTGTTATTTGTGGTGGATTCTATGCTTTCTTCGTTTATCAAAATCACTAGTATATTTTGGGCAAATTATTTATGAATATATATGCATGATCGGATATGCAGAAACTCCATTGTGTACTTATTATTTTTTTAATTCATTTCTGCCATATGTTTACTATTTACTGTGCTCTAGCTGCACGCTCTTTTCAGTGTGTTTTTTCTTGTTGTTGGAAACAGATTGTACTGTAATTTTTTAGTTGTATGATATACAAATTGTATTGTAAACCGTTTGTTACATTATTTTCTTTCTTTCTTTCCTGCCATCAATAATTGAAAGAAAACGCTAGTCCTTGAGTAAACTGAGATAGAATATGCATATGCTTCATCCGAACAACAAATTGTTTGTTGTTATTTATCAATAGTTTTGTAATCCTTGCTCCAAAATTTATTTGTTATCCTCGTACTAGAAATTTGTCAAAAACTTCGATGTAGCTACATAAGGGCGCAGGCCGATGCGATATTTTGAATTTTTCCAAATTTCCAATCAAGTGGCCTGTTAGTTACATTTTCGATCCAAAGCTATAGTATTAAATTCAATATAAACAAATAGAAAGCCTAGTTTGAACACTGTAGGCCCATTTAAGCCCAATATTTTTGGGCTACAAAGACTAACATTGGTCCTAACTGTTCCTGCAACAAATGAAATATATAGAACATATTTCGAGAAAAGTATTACCACAATTACAAATAAAATATTAAAATAATTAGAGAAATTTTATCTCAAATGAAAATAACGTAGCGTAGATTGATTGTTTGTTTGTGGAACTAATTAATTAGAAAGAAAAAATCAGCTCTGATTATAATTATATAGAAGCTTTCTGTAATGTTACTGCAGCGGGTGGTTCCCGTATGAAATATCAACTAGCTGCACGAGTAACAAATACAAACAATATTCAGAGGGAAGCTTCCAAGAAAAAAAAAAAAAAGTGCCAATGTTTTCGTCCTTTTTTTTTTTTTTTTTTTTTGGGACTTTGAACGCGTGATCTGGTCATTAAAATAAAATAAAAAAACTCGAAGCGGCTTTAGATCGTTTCAGACGGTCACATTCTCTCTTTTCCGAAGTAATAATAAATATTAAGAAAGGAAGTTCTCCTCTCTCTTTCGGCTGCACGGTGAAGAGCGCTAGCCTGCTTCCATTACAAGAAAAATCAAGCTTCGGTATGTTTCCAAATTCCAACTCAACTTCTCTTTTTATTTTTCCCTTGGTTAATTCCTGACAAGTTATATTTGAACAAAATAACCATTATCCATTTCTTTCAAAATCACTGGACATAGTCAGTTAGTCACATAGAACGCCTCTATTCGCTAAAACAAGTAAACAACAGTGTGCTCCCCTTCACCCACAATTGAATAAGTATGCATTTTGACAAACAGGTTATAGCTTTATTGTGCATGATCATTAATTGTCTTGCTTTCATTCCTGATAAGTATGCCAAATTTTGCTTTCATATTTGTGACACAAATGGACTGCTGCTTTGTCACTCAAAATACAAATGAACACATATTCTAGTTAATATAAAGCTATAACACAAAATCAGCATATTTAATGGGGGTCAAAATGCATACTTATTCAAGTAATCAGCATATTTTATATTCGCTAAAACAAGTAAAGAACAGTGTGCTCCTCAAAATGCATACTTATTCAATTGTACACCTTTAAGGCTTTAACACCAGTTTAGCCACTGCATTACAATCATCACATGGCCTCTGTATTGCAAATCGCCTCCTAGGCTTTTACACTTGGTTCCACCCATAAAGGACAACAAGATAGGCGATGGAGTCATGCTCGATATGTCTCGGCATTTTGACAAACATCTCAAAGTCATCAGCTGTGCGCACATGCATAGGTCAGGTCTGACTGAGATATCGACCTATAAGTTATAACCTTCTATTTGCATCTCAACAGACACGCAGTTGTGAAGAACATATATGCATTATGTACAAACTATTAGTGAATCAAAGTTGGCATGGGCGTGCAAAATGATTGAACAAAGCCGGAGAAGACACGGTCGAATGAGGCTTAGGGGAGACAATGCAGTGTTTGATAAATTGGCTCGAAAGCGTGTGTGTGTGAGGGGGGGGGGGGGGGTGTGGCGTGGAAGAGACTGGAGGTGAGGAGGTCAATGTGGAGCTATGAAAGAAGGTAGCACGGCAACGAGTTTAAGCGTTCCATATTTCTTGTTTTTTCAGAGAGATAGGACGGGTTTATTTTGGTCAAGAAAATTAAATATAAAATTGATTTCTACTATTTGAATTATCATATAAACTTTAATGAATGTAAGTATCTAAAATTAACAAGATTTAAGGGGTAAATATCCAATTTCAAAGATTAGTGAGGTATATTTCTAATTAGAGAAAATTTGAGAGGTATATGACTGATCCCCCCCTTTTTTAATCATCGTTTAGATAGAAAATAAAATCCAAGCTTCCAATTTTAATATTTATAAGCGATCTCATTTTTCAAATTTAAACTCATATTTTTCTTATTCAGGTAATGTTTGTCCTCAATTATAAGACTATTAGTTGTTATGATTACTCTTTACAGTTTTCGGTAGAAATAATAAAGGTTTTTACTTTGACTGGTCATTTCCTTATCTTATTAAGGCGGCGATGTGGCTTAGTATTTACGATGTGATGATTCATTAATTTGCAAAGTTAGAAGAAGATAATTACGCCGTTGATAATTGGTAGAATAATAGTTGGACAAACGTAATAAGTTCCTTTTTCTCCCTTCCAAAATGAAGCTGCCATAATATTATGTTCAGATTTTTTTTTAACACCAAGAAGGAAAACAGTATGATCAGTTTGATCACCAACATCATCGCTGCTATTTTTTTATTCTTGCTCTACTCATTTTCATGTCAATTTCAATTCTTAACTTCAATTGAAATTCATAGATTCTTGCTCAAAATTAATCAGCAAATGGACAGAGATGGCGGCAACTGGCTTACTGGTCTTGGTTTCGGAATGTTAACCTGTAACTCTGTTTTGGCGATCTATCGATCAAAGGAAGATGCATGGTCGGTGGCTTTCGTCGTATCAGCATATTTTGCTCTGCTATTTCTGTTCTGGTGTCTGCGATTGTACGAGCGAACTGCTCCAAATGTAGCTCAAAGGTGGAAACTGAAAGTAGCTATTTGGTCCTTGTCCACCTTTTTAACTGCCATTTTTTCATATAAAGTAGCAAAATTGATGCCACGGCCGGTGGATCTCATAGTCTGGGGCATGGCAGTTTCTGTGATTTGTGGTGGCTTCTATGCTTTCTTCATTCATCACGATCATCAGTAGGTTTCCTGTAAATTTTTATGTACGATGACCGGGCATGCAGTAATTTCGTACCATATTTATAGCTTTTCGCAATTCAGTGATTTGTTTACTCTGTACTGCGCACTGCAACCTTGATCAGCTCTTTGAGTGGATTGCTGTTTTTTGGTTAAGATATTGTAATGTACTGTTTTAAGTGTTATGGAATTTGCAATTTGTCTTTTTCTTCCCAACTTCAGCATCGTTGAAGAATTTCATATTATTTTCTTTCTTTCTTTCTTTCCTTCCAACAACCAATACACTAATTATCTATTGAGAATGGTTCCGCTATCAACATTTTAGTTGCCCCCAAATGCCAACATATTACTACTAAGTTATTTTTTCAAATTTTAAAATTCAAACGTCTAATCCAAACCGTTGATCTTATTTAGTTTGACGAGTGATACATTTTCATATAAGTTTTAAGTTTTGAATTTATTTGATACTCGATCAAATAAATTGTTTTTGCTAAAGAGTGATATCAGGGATGGATTTCTTAAGAAATGGATGCTTACTTTCTATTTTTCTGTCTGTATTTGTCTAAAAAGGAGCAAATGAAAAGGACAGGCCTACTGTCTATTTTTTTGTCTGTGAGTTTCAAAAAGCAACAGAAAAAGTTTGAAAAATTGGACTACAATTGGGGGCCCTTTTGACTAACAAATAAAATAGACCTAAATTACGCAATATATCAGGGAATTGCCTACGACAGAATAATAAAATAAAATGAGAATTACCTCATACCTCCCTTTTGGAAATTACTTCTAACCATCCCTTAAAATACCATCTTGTACCATCCAGCGACTCCCTCTTTCTCTCTCCTGTAGCGTGCATCGCTGACTCGCTCTCCCTCCCTCCCTCCCTCTAGTGGCGGAGCTAGAAAATATTCTAATGGAGTTCAACAAATTCATAATATTAATATGGGAGAATTTAAATTACTTTTATCTAAAGACTAGATAATTGAAGACTCTGATCAATTAGCAAAATCCAAACATCAATTTATTTTTCTATAGATATAGATGCGCACAAAGACAAAAATAAAAAAGAAAAAAATAGAATTGGTTTTGGTATAAAATTGTGCTCTCGATGAAAATATAAAATGAGAAATGGAAAGACAAAAAATTAGGTAACTTAACTATTTTGTTCTTATTCAATATCTTTCCATTTTTTTCAAAAAATTTACCTTATAAGAATAGATTTATATATTTTAATGGGGGTTCAATCAGTAAATTATTTTATATTTATTGTCGGGTTCAAATTAGTGTGATCATAGAAAATATATGCTATAAGTATAATTTTTTATACATAAGGCATCAAATTTTTTTTTTGAAATGGGGTAAATTGATCCCCATATGTTGAACGTATCTCCGCCACTACCTGCCTCCCTCCTTCCAGCGACTCCCTCGCCTCTCTCCTTTCGTCCCTCCGGAGATTCTCTCTCTCCTCTCTCCTCTCTCCTTCCTCGCATTTCTCCATTTTACTGTTGTCTTCTAAATTCCCTCTTCGTTCTAAATCCTTTGTTTTCTAATTCTAAAGTTGTTATAATAATCGATCAACTAATAAGAGTAAATGATTAGTTTGTCGCAACAAATGATCATCTTATAAATGCATATATTAGATACGATAAGAGATCATCTTATAAATATAAATGATCAGATTGTTATAATAAGGGATCATCTTATAAAGTTTATTAGATATAATAAGTGATTATCTTACAAGCATAAATGTTCAATTAAGTGTAACAAAGGATTACCTTATTAGTGTATTTATTAGATGTAATAAGGGATCAACTTATAAGCACAAATGCTCAATTAGTTGTAAGAAGGGATCACTTAATATAAGCGTATAAGTGAAACTTATAAGCATAAATGTTGAATTAGTTGTAAGAAGGGATCATCTTAATCTAAATGAATTGAATATAGATGAGAGAAACGGAAATCACGAGATAGAACAGAGGAGAATGTAGGAAACATGTCAGGTATAAAATATAGGAGATGAGAGGGAGGAGTTAGGAGTGTAGAAGGGAGGAGATGAGAGGAGAGGAAAGAGGGGGAGGGGAGCGTAGCGGAGCGCTAAAAATGGAAAGGACACTCCCAGTGTCCTTTTCATTTTTAGTTGGGATGGTATGAATGGTAAATAAAGGGATTGTACCTATAACACCCGCTTCCTTTTCTCTTCTCTCCCGACTCGCAATATCCTCTCCCTCCTTCATTAGATCCAACGATTCTCTTCCTTCTACGATTCGTTCTCTCTTATTTCCTTTTTCCTTTCTCCTTGATTTCTCCTCTCCCTTCTTCACTTCCCTATCGCTCCATGCTCCCCTTGCTCTCGCTCCTCCTTTTCTATTATCTCATCCTCATGATGCTCATATATTTCTCTTTTTCGCTCTAAATCTTCTGTTTTTATTCCTAAAGTTATTCTAATAAAAGAGTAACTAATAATAGTAAATGATTAGATAGTTGTAATAAGGGAGCATCTTATAAATACGTTTATTATATATAATAAGTGATCATCTTGTAAGTATAAATATTCATTTCTGTAAAATAAGTAATCATCTTATAAATAAAATGGCCAGTTAGTTGTAATAAAGGAGCATCTTATAAAGTGCACTTATTAGACATAATAAGGGAACAACTTTAATTAGCATAAATGTTCAGTTAGTTATAAGAAATGATCATCTTAAGTGTATAAGGGAACAACTTGTAGCATAAATGTTCAATTAGTTATAAGAAATGATCATCTTAAGTGTATATATTATATTATATCTGTAAGAAAGCGAAGTCGGAAGAGAGAAAGAAATGGGAGCAGATTCGAGGAGAGTGCAAATGAGAAAAAGACGAGAGTCAAAGAACAAAGAAGAGGAGAGGGATGGAAACATTTCAGGAACAGGGGAGGAAAAAGAGGGAAGCACGAGTTAGAGGAGAGGGAGGCTCTATCACCAAAAAATAAATAAATAAATAAATAAATGCTCCCCCTACGCCCCTTTCTTTTTTGGGTGGGAAGGTAGAGATGAAAATCTAGGAAATTAAACTTATCAGCTCTGAAATAAAAAAAAATAAATATAATATATCAGGGAATGCAATGTGGTTCTTCCTGGATCCTGGACATATTTAGCACCAAAATGGCCCCACTCTCCGAATTTAAGCTTACCATGTCCGCCATTTTCTTTTTCTTTTTATTTTGAAAAGTGAAAAAAGATTTTTTTTTAAAAAAAAAATTAGATGGGTTAAGTCTCCAACTTATTTTGAAATTAAATATCACAAAAGACCGTAGTGGGTGCTTTACCACTAAATCAAGATCAGGTTCTAAAAAATTGAAAAAGTTGTAGCAGTTTTTCATAATCGACCACAAAAAAAAAAAGATATAAGAGAAAGTAATGGTTACAAACTGACAATCTAATATTAATCTTTGCAGAAAGAAGGTTTTCCATTTTCGTAAATTCTGAAAATTTATATGATATTTGGGAGAAATTTAAGTTGTGTTGTAAGTGAAAAATTTGTAACTAGTTAAGTCATCTTACTCCATATCTAAAATTGTATTTGGTATACAATTTAAAAATTAGTAACAGATAAGGATGTAAAATGTTTACATTTGTCTAATATTGTTCGGGCATTGGAAAAAAAATATATAGCTTTACGCAAAGCTTTTTATATTTTAATATATAGATTCAGAAATTAGATTATAGATATTGACGAGAATGTTCATCAAAATACGAAATCATTGTTAGATGGTTAATGTTGACAGTGCGGTAAGATATAAGATATTTCCATCGGATGAAAAAATCGACAGCTATTATTTCCTCCTTGAACAATTATCGATAACACCTGATGTTAATTTTGTTTGCTAATACAAAAATTTAGGAACGTTTTGACTCCGGAGCAAAATATCTTTACCAATTTTTTTTTCCTTCATTTTTGTGGTTTGCATCAACAACTCTTGGCGGGGGAAAAAAAAAAAAAACTTGGCGAGCAAAATGAGAAAGTATCATGTCAGAGGCTTCGCATGAAATTTTCGAGTGGTACTTGACTAACAGAGAAGGAAGGAAAAATAGGATTATTATTTACCCAGTACTCGTGTTGTTCTTATTCAATAAGAATTTTTATTTACCGGTCAACGAATCCTTTAACACGAGCAATTATTACAACAATTGTACAAAATTAACCAGTCAAACTAATTGTACAAAAGTAATTATTTTTTTTTTTAAAAACATAAGAATAAAAAGTTGCACTCTCAGTAAGACCTTTTTTTATTCATTTGAGAAATCCAAGAAAAACCCAATGATATTTTCATGTGAATAGCATGCATGGAATATTGTATTAGAAGGTGGGGAAGATGATCGATGAACCACATGCACCAGTTGGGAAAACAGGGCAATCAATCAATGTTGTGCCAGAATGGTCGACGCAAATGTAGACCTGATACAATTGGTACCGACCTGATGCATCCTTGTTGCACTCGATCCAAGGTATATGGCCAATACACGCGGCGATTGCATTCTTGATGCTAGTTAAAGTATAGGATGCGCCATTTGGCAAAATATCTGTTATATATGTAGGTCAACAAAATTAGTATGTTTTCTTTTAAAAGGCATATACAATTTTTCTTTCAGTATGAGTGGAACAGAACAGAAGTACTTAACAAAGCTCTTAGATTTAATTTCTTAATTAGTTTATTATTACTTGCTGATTTAAGGCATGAAAGAACTTTAGTCATGCTCTTCAGGTTTAGTGCATCTTGGAAGTAAGAGTGCTCATCTAATACTGTTTCAGAGCATGTGCCATGCTTTTCCCACTCATGCTGCCAGAATGAGGTGCTATCGCTGCTCGGACATGCCAGTGATGCCCAATTTGGTTGCAGGCTGCTAACTAAATCTTGAATCTGCAATTAATTACAACATTCTCTTTGATTATTGATGCCATTTTTTATTTTTGCCTTTGTACAACATGTCGGTTGGTGCTTACAGTTGAGTAGGTACATAATCAGTGCTAAAAGATGAAAATATTTTAGTTCTGAATAAAATAGAGAAGGTAGATCAGACTTAAACGTGGTGAATAATGGGTGATTATCCCCAGCCTTGAATAGAAAACTAAGAAAAGCACACCTGATTTATCTGTTAGCTAGTTTGAACTAACCGTGTACATGGAATATTCTTACCTCGTACTAAATGACAATTAGTCTTGTTATATCGATCTTTCCAAGAAACTTCCAAAAGTAGTTACCTTTGATAAATCAAAAGGATTATTTGGATCACAGTTGGATGGATAGGACCCATTGTTATAATTCGGCCAAAGACCATGAATATCAAAGTCAGATGGTGGTTTTCCATAAGTTGGATAGCAACAGCCAGAGCTTGTGTCACAATAAGACCCGGGCCACTGTTTCATGTAAAAAATGATCAATATCTATATCAGTTCACTCAATCTAACATCAATAACCAATACTGATTAGATAATTAAGTAACAAAGCTAATTACACTTTCAATTTGCCAACGGGGCACTCCCTTACTTGTTTCCAAAAATTTGCCAATGCAAGGAAATTCTAAAATGCCCTGGTACCCTTGCATTCGACTATGTATAATATAAATACCATACACATTATAACAAGAAAACTACTTTAATTTACCTGTTGGACAAAGTAAAAGAAATCATATGCATATCCATGAGCACTCAACACTACTGCCAACAAGCTGAAAAGTGCCAGCGGAGCAATTGTCAGTATGTTCATGGTTTAATCTTTCTTTATATATCTGTTGGTATATCTTTGTTGTAGTTGATGCTGGTGAAGAAGGTCCTCGTACATATTTATAGTTGAGTGAACAGTATATGAAATGGCATAAAACATATTCCTTGTGTATGAACTTTAAATTTCATAATAAATAACAAAATTGAGAGAATGAAGCAACAAATGCTGGATGAAAATTTGTATTTTTCATTATAAAAAGTATGTCGTGTATTTAATTATTACTTCGAAGTATTTTTGTACAATACAATAATATCTAGATGGTGCCTATCCTTAGATCCTTACAATGACCACTTTAGTACTTATTTTTAAGCTCCAGAATGTATAGGATATTGATATAGAGTAATATAAATCTTGACCAATATGATCACTGACATTTGTTTTCCATTTTTCCTTTGTTTTATGTCTTTGACCAATTGTAAAATGAAGAGTATAAGAAAGGAAAAACAGAGAGATGCTTGAGAAATTAGAACCGAGGCTCCAAACCTTGGAACACCTGATATCTGACCTTGCAATGTAACTGTGAACAAATAGAATATTTCAGTTAGGCCCTGATGGTATTTTTTTTTTACATGAGATTACATATCGTTAGAAAATTTTTGATCAAAATGGATGAATTTGATGTCAATTGGTCAGAATTTCCATATTATTAGACCCAACGTAATCTTGACAATCAATTTCAATGAAATAAAATGAAATGAATCCGCCTAAATATTATTTTGATCAAAGCCTTAATGTAGTTCTTCATGTTATCTACGAAACAGTATTATAAAAGACATACATACCGGGATACATTTACTGACCAAATATTCTCCAGAATATATATACATCGAAGCTATGTTGCACAGGTGAGGGTATCGTATCGGATTCGATGCGGGTGCGGAGATACGTCATTTTTCAAAAAACTAGGATGCGGCAATATATTTAAAATAATAAAAATAATTAAAAATAATATATTTTTAATTGAAAACTAATTTATATATTGCATTAATATAATGTTATTATTTATTAACATTATATTATAATCTTTTAATTTATATTGAGAAACTTAATAATTAATAATATTATGTTGACAATATAACTAATATAATGTTATTGGCCGTATAATTTAAGGTATGCAACCTCTAATTCCTAAACAAACTAAAGATAACTCTACGTATTCAATGGTAGTGGCTTAAACGAACAAGCCATTTCCAAAATAGAGTTTACTTTATTTATTTTGAACTTTCTCTTATTCTTCATTGCTTACACATTTCGTTAAATGCGAGCACATGAACTAGTACCTAATTACTAGTGTGAATTAGAGATAACGAGATAATTTGAATGACAAACACCTTAAGGATTAGAACATTTCTATTTATCATAATTATGGTATTTCGAACAACCTTTCAAATGCCTCCATAAAACGGCAAATGAAACATCTCATGCGACACACGGTCTCAAATGAGGGTCTCGAAGTCTCAACTCATACCTTAGCGAAGTATTCCTTTAATACTCAACTAATTACCATTTGCACAAACAAGTGTGCGAAAAGTAATATCATATCCTTCATTACTAAGTAAGACATTGTATGACAATATCAATGATCCTTGATATTGGAGATCTCAATATCTCTAGTTGGCAATTAGCTACTCATACCTTTCGGTTTGTAAGCTAATGGAACATTCATATATTTTCTTATAGAAAAAGAATCTCTTGGTTAACTCATGACTCGATCATAAATGATTGAGTCGATATGTACTTTTTCTAAGAACACCTTCTTAAGTAAGTGGACGAGAGCATAAGAGTTAAATCTAGTCCGTATAAATTCTCAAATTCAAAAGGTCTAGAGATTTCTAAAATGGGCATCCGCTTTATTGAATAACTTTTCGCTAAAAGTCAATCAATCATTGCGATGCTGCATTTGGGAAGTCGAGGAATAATTTGGGAATAAGCACGCTCAAGTTTCTTTTCACTAAGATCATGTCTTAGGAATCAGTATTATTTCTCCAAATAAATACCTTTAGAAACGAGCTTGTTCTTTTCAAAAAATTGATCGCAACGAAATTAACATATTTAATATCTATAACAAACTCAATTTTAAGATCATTTAGTTTATGCAATGTTTTATTTATAACAAATAAAACTCCCACTACATTTATTTAATGTCCCAAATGTAGTTGGTTCTCCAAGATTCCCGTTTTCATCAAGTAGAGCCTGCTATGGCACGTCACCCTACTTAACTAGACAAGGTAGGTTCTCTAACCAATCATATCAACCATATGATTCTTGATTTGTGAATATCTATATATATTTACAAACTTCGCCCCGATGTCCAAACTCTAGTTGGGTCCATCGATAAGCAACATCTCTCTATTTGCTCCTAACAAATCTATTTATTTGTACCCCGACTATCAAATTGACAACCATGACGTCCGCTTGGGCGGACCGCGCCATGAGAGGACAATTGACGTGAAAGGGATAGAGAGAAGGAGGGCGGTCGACTTAATCAAATTAAATTGGGATAAACAATTATGTGACTTTTGTTTGGTGGTCGTGTAAACATACACCCATACCTATCCTATGACATTCATAGCATCCACAAACATTCACATAATAATAAGCATCTCAAGCATTGTTGTGGGTTTGTATGGCTCTCGCTTGCATTAGTTCCGCCGCATCTCCATGTAGCAAAACTAATCTAATTGTCCCTCCCACTAATCATATGGATCATATCCTATATAATTTAAAGAACAAAAATACATGTGAAAATATCTCTAATTCCTTCCTAGCCTTAGGGGCATGCAAGCCTCACAAGTTACATTATGAAATTAATCATTATTAATTAATTAACCATGGCACCAAAGGCCTTACATACATTCATTCACATGCATTCACAAATTACAACACACAAGGCATTGGTTTCTTGAGCCATACTAAATCCACGATCCTTCCTACAAAACAAAGTTATCACATGTCCCTTTGTTTCTTAATCAACAACAATGAATTAGAGTCTTTGCACATCGCTTATAGTTCGGGTCTTTCCGCATAAAAGTTTAACCTTTTAAACAACCAATTTGCTTAAACCATGTGAAAAGTCAAATCAACATTTGAAACAGAAAGGAGGAGTATTAAAGAGTATTCTAATTAACTTATTCAACCAACTTGATTAATTAGAAAATACTTTAACTATTTAAAATATTAAATGGGACCCGATAAAATCCAAAATTTTTCGGTCTCCAAAAATTATGAAATAAATCATGCATACGCCCTATTATTATTGTAACTACCTGTCAAAATTTCAGGGACATATCACTTACCATCAGAGAGAAACAAAATTAACAAATCGTCAAACTGTGCGTGAAACACCATTATCCGATTTTCTGTTTTTGTCTAACTCTTTTGGTCTGTAGGATCATCTTCCAAAACGATTTCATGCAAACACTTTACATAACAAATCTACTATATGTTATAGGTTACCAATCCATAAAAAGAAAACCAACAAGTTCTATTTAAAATCATCAAGATAAATAGCATAAAAGCTACTTGCCCTGTTCTGAAACAGACTGACGACTAAAAACTTTTGACTCAGTTGAGATATCAAATCTTAATGAAATTATTTGAAACTAATTTTCACAGATTTCTAACTTAAATTAGAAACTTTCCATTCAAACACTTTTTCATAAAAGTTTCTCAATAAGTACAGTTTATCTAAACAATCAGTTTGTTGGAAAACAAGATCTGACAACCGATTCACTTCTCATGACTTGAACGCCCACAAAAAAAATCTGAAGCATGCAACAAATTTTACATGTCCAGAAAGAGCATCAAGTTTACAAGATTTATAGCCAAGAAATACAGATAGTTATTTTCGAAAAATAAATCCTTCATGCCTAAAACACAGAACTGTGGAGCAGAGTACCAGATCTGCGCACCGTTACCGTTTAATTCACCATAAATTCATAACAGCTTAGAAAAAGGTGAAACCAGTGGCAATAGGACCATATCTCATAGATCTACAATTTCATCCAAAAGGAAAATTTTTCTGAAAGCTTTTCTCAGCGAAAACCCAAAACAATCACGAAATCAGAACATAAATCCAGACAACAAACAAGTGCATCACTAATCCATGTGTTAATTAACCATTTCTCATCTATTTATGTGTTAAAATGCTCAAGCACGACCTAGAGCTCTGATACCACTGTTAGAAAGTGCTCGTTTTTTAATTTTAGTTACTAATTAAATTAATTAAACATCTAGCATAAAGGATCTTGCTAAGCAATCAACACACACATGAGAAAAGGGAAGGAATCGATTACCTCTCGCGGAATCGTATCCACGAGGCTCGACCAATACATGGGAGTTGATGGCGTGCTCTCCTTCGCCTTCTCCTCCGTCGACGGCCGCCTCGAGTCCACCAAGAAATTTAATCACCTCCTTTTTCAACTTGTGCTAGCAAGGAAGAGGAGAGCAACTAATCCCCAAGGTTTTCTCTCTTCTACCTTTGTCAATTAATTAGTTTAATTAATAGAGAAGGGAGAAATCTCAACATATAAGTTAGATGAGGTGGAAAAGAGCAAGAAAAAGGGATGAAAATTCTAAAATTTTCTCTCTAATTTTCGTTCTAGGAGAAAGAGGGAGAGAAAAGGCTATGGTGGCTAGAGTTTCTCTCTCCAAATGACCTCTTTTTATAGACCAACCACTCCACAAACTTTAGGGACATTTTTACCCCTATTAGGGCAGCCACTATATGGGCTATCAAGCCCATTTTGTGGTGTGTTAAATGTCCACTAATTTAATTAATTAATGGACATTTCTCTTATACTCAAATCGGACCTTTAATTTACTAATTAAATAAAGGTCCATAAGCTCTATTTAATTCCTATAATTAAATTGTGTTGAACAAAATTAATTATTAACTTATTAATAATTATTTTGGGATTAGTTAATGCATTAATTTATTTCTATATGATCTCCTTGACTTAATTAATTATAACAGTTCGCAACGGTATATAATTAATTAATAAACTTATCATATTTTCGCAATACACTGCTGCGAATAAATAAATAATGCACTGTGTGATTAAAGCCCTATTTGTGTGACCCTTTGAGAATTTATGCTACGTTGGCTATGGAATTAAATCGCTATTAATTCCAATAATCATAAGCGGTATCTAGCAACACGTTATGATTCCCAATTCGCATAAATAATGTACTGCTACAATATCTCAATCCTACATAAGAAATAAAAGTATCTCCTTATTTGATTCTTATGTCACATGATATCACTGTATAATCTAAGATAGGAATGTGTCATTCTTGCAGATTATACATTTCTTGATCTAGAATTGATTGTACAAGTTGGCCAAACAATCCAACTCCATCAAGGGGCCCAAACAGATATCATCACTCACTAGGTATACTAATGAGGGACATACGATTTTCTTGATGAACAACTTTTCCCCGCACAATTCAAGAGAGCATAAATAAAGTCCGTATAGCAGCCCTTATCAGGAATCAACGGTAGACGATATTTATTGAACCTATCCTCATGTGGAAAAGTTGAACAATCTCAAATTTAGAATCAAACTCATATGAAATAAACAATGACACATAACATAATCCATATGTTTATTTCATTAGATCAAGTCCTGTACTATGTTCTAATAACATACACATATGCAATTAAGTTGGTAACTCCTTACCTATGATTTGTAGAACTTAATCATCACTTAACTTGCATACTAATCTTTTATGATAATTAATGTTTCTTGTTAATTATCAAGATTACGGACGATTTAGATTTATTACTGTCATTCTAATGAATGATCCACAGAGATCTACAATTTAGATCCTCAACCTGAATGATCTGTCAGTAATAAACTCTAGGAACAAATGATTAAATATCATCAATAACATAAACTAAGAAATTAAGTCATTAAATATTGACTTTTAGGACACAACTCCAACACCTTATCAGTCCCGGAAATAAAATGCATAGATTATTTCGGAAAGTACCATATTCCATCTATGGAAATATTATCAAGTTCTGTAATTTTAAATATTTATAATTAAAAGATTTCAGTGTGAATGTCGAAGCAATTATTTGTACTCTTATAACTTGCTTTTAACTAGGAGACCAACTAGTTTGGAATTATTGGAGATGTTTGGTTGTGGCATAGAGGGTTCTCTTTTCATTAAAAGAGAGAAGGAAATGGTTAGAAGGGTCCGAAAATTTGTGCCTCTCTTTCCCAGACGTAATCGTGGCAAATTTTGACCATTTTTCTCGGAATTTCAGAAGCCTAAATTTTTTTCTTGAAACAGTGCCAAACGAATTCAACTCGCGACTCTTTATCCGTTCCGATCAGAAAATATTAAAAGACGCAAATTTCATTTGACGTTTGAGCCACTGAATTTTGATTCCGATCAGAACCTTAGTTTTTCCTACTGGCTAAGTTGGGTTGGGGCCAAACTAGAGAGAACGTCTAAGAGAAAGAAAAGGTTAGTCAAGGACATTTTGGTCATAATATTATAGACCTGAATTTTACAATTTGAATTCTCAGTAAAGGTATTGGCAATGATAAATATCTTTATTTAACATGATTATTGGAGGGTTAAATATCCGATTTAAAATATTAGAGGGATATATATCCGAATAAGAAATATTACAGGAGTATATAGTTAATTTTCCATTTTTGTTCTAATTATAATTATCCTAATATTACAGATTAAGTTTAATTCAAATAATTGGAATTAATATCATTATAGTATTTTTTATCATTAGTTTTGTAATTACTACTTAATAATAAAAATGAAAATTAATTTTTAAAACAATATTATTTATTAATTTATTTTTGTCATTAAAAATAATTTTATTATAATAATAAATTTAATTATCACTAAAATTCAATGATGTTATCGAGATATAGTAAATAAAAATTATTACTTAAAATATTCCCTCCCTATTTTTATAATAATATTATAATAATATAATATAATATAATACCATCGTTAATATTATCATAATAATAATTAATATAATAATGAAAATAATAACTTTTGCCATCACTAGTTATTCGTCTAACTATGTCACACCCAAACACCTTATTAACTTTTACGGTCTGCCTCATTGATATAAAAATATTAATCATGGTTTATTTCTTAATGAGTAATTCGATCAGTACTTTGCTTATTAATTAAGGCAACGCGTCTTACTATCTACTAAGGTTGTACAAAAATTATGTATTTGATCAACAGGAATATAGATGGAAGAACCATTTATTTTGTTTCCATTATATAAATGGAATATTATGTTCAGATAATTTTGGAAGAAAAATTATTCAACTGGAAAACAGTATGATCATGAACATCATCATTGTTGCATATATTCTTGCTCTACACATTTTCACGTTAATTTCTAAGGCTCTGATCAATTTTTTTTTTTAAAAAACACGGAATTTCATTTTGTTTCTTTGCATTAGAAATTTTTTTATCAGAATGAATGGATTTGATGTCATCGGATTAGAATTTTTATGTTATTAGATCTAACAAAATTCTAAGAAATCAATTCAAACGATCGAATTGAAATGAATTGAAATACATGCAAAAAAACATTATGATCAAAGCCTAAATAATTTTTATTTATACAGATTTGTTCAACAATTAATCAACAAATGAACCGTGATGGCGGCAACTGGCTTACCGGTGTTGGCTTCACCATGTTAACTTGCAACTCTGTTCTGGCAGTCTATCGATCAAAGAATGATACATGGTCTGTGGCATTCGTCGTGTCAGCATACTTTGCTCTGCTGCTTCTCTTCTGGTGTCTGCGATTGTATGAGAGAACGGCTCCAAATGCAGCACAACAGTGGAAACTGAAATTAGCAGTTTGGTCATTGTCTACCTTTTTAACTGCTATGTTTTCGTACAAAGTAGCGCTCTTAACGCCGTGGCCGGTTGCTCTAATCGTCTGGGGGATGGCAGGAACTGTGATTATGGGTGGCTACTATGCTTTTTTTATTCATCATAATCATCTGTAGATTATCTTTAAATTGATTATGTAAATGATCGGGCCAACGGGCATGCATGCAGTAATTTCATACTGTATATATTTATATTATTTTCCCGTTTTTGTCTTTTGTTTACTTTGTACTGTGCCATGCGACCTTAATCAGCAGCAGTTTGGGCGTATTGTTTTTGTTTTGTAAACAGATTGTAATGTATTTTTTTTTTTTTGAGTGTTATGATATCTACAACTTTATTGTAATTCCATATATATTTTTTATTCCCGATAGCACTTTGCAGCCTTGTATAATTTTTGTTATTTTCTTTCTTTCTTTCCGGCAACCTGTAGTATCTACTAATTCCCTATTAGTCCTTGTTATTGATAAGTGTTTCGGTAATCCTTGTTTAAAACTTTATTTGTTGCCAAAGAATAATATCTGTTAGGGTTTTAGTGTTTGGAAGAAACACAAAAGAAGAGAGAAAGTTGGGTCTAAAAGTGGTTTTCTACATTATTGATTCTAACATTGTATCTTACAGAACAAACTAAATAAGGATGTAATTTTGTAAATCTAATCCTATATAAGATACAAATAACTAAAAGGTCCTACAGGTGAGATGAGAGATATTCCTAACAATATCTTATATGACAGATTTCTTCGGAGGGAATGTTAGGTCCTTGTTGGATCTTCAATTTAAACTCTCTAATAGTATGTTTTCTTTCCGAAAATTCGAAATCAATGACCTGAGCACAATAATAATAAGTTAAAATTTGACAATAAGCTTGACTATCTTGAATTTAGAAAGAAAAATGGATGTTTACTTAATATTTTTCTGTCTGCATTTGTCTAAAAGGAACAAAAGAAAAATTGAAGGTCAGTTTTTTTTTTCGGACGAAACGGAACGATCGGATAGACGAAAGGGCTTCCGTTTACTAATACGAGAGATAAAAGCTAGGGGTAGGTCTGTTTAGGTTTAACTGTTGTTTTCTGGATGTTTGTTTTTGTTTCTTGTTTCTTTTTGGGAACAAATAAAGCATGTTTCAGTCTCAGTTCTGTAATTTATCCAAACTCTGAGCTGATCAGGTGCCTTTTGATTTGCTGTTTATGTATCCTAAACATTCAGAGCTCTATGTTATAAAAATGAAAAACGATTAAACAGTTGAAACGGTTAAACTGTTTTGATCGAACGAAACACCTAACGAAACAAAAAAATCCTTACGTTCAAATGACGAAACGCAACACGCAACTAAAAAAATTTCTGTGACATAGGACGAAACAATCAATGCAACAGCTCATTTGCATGATTGTTATAACCGTTTTGCAGATTCTCTAAAAGGAACAGAAGTTTGAAAAAATGAACTACAATTGGGCCCCTCTTTGACTAACAAAGACACCGGCCTAAAATCGGCCTGAATTTAAATGTGCCGCAGGAAATTACGCAATATATCAGGGAATACAATTTGATACTCCCTGGACCCACTCTCCGGAATGAACCCTGGGCCCATTTAGCACCGAAATGGCTCACTCAGTACTCTCCGAAAATAAGCATAACCGATTTCCATTTTCTTATTCTTTTTAATCTAGAAAGTGAAAGAAACTTGTCGCGGTTTTTCACAATCAACGCACACAGAAAAGAAAAAGATCTAAAACAAAAACTAGTTATTAGTTGTTTCACATTACAATTTATTTATTAAGCCTTAGAACAGTGTTTTTAATACCCTATTGGGCCGGTAATAGAAATATCAGATCGACCCGGAACGGTGGCTAAAACGCTTTATCCATTAAAAAGGACAGAATACTGAAAAGTATCGAAACATACTGGATTTCGGTCAGTCCGGCCCGTAAGGGTGCCAGTATGGCATTCAAAACACTGCATTAGAGAAAAAAATGTTTCCAGTTTCATAAGTTCTTAGATTTAAGATGCAAAAGATTTACCTTTGTCTAATAATATAGTCAACATCTTAAATTTTGCAGAGCTGCTTTTCATCATAAATTTTGTAGTCTCAAATACAAATAAGAAATCTTTTTAGATGGTACTTGATGTTAATTGTGCGGTAATATAAGAATATTTCCATCTGGTTCATTGATTGATATATATTTCATCCTAGAACGACTATCAGTTCACCCAATGTTATTTCTTAAATAATAGACAAAATAGGAAAAATTTGACTCCGGAGCAAAATGTCTTGACCCTGTTTTTTTTTTTTTTTTCTTTGTCTAATTATTGAGGATTGTGTCACTATCACCGACAATTCTTAGAGGAGAAACAGAAAGGATCATGTCAGAGGACTTCGCAAGTTTCACATGGCACTTGACTAACAAAGAAGGATGGAAAAATAAGATCATAATTATTTATGCAGTACTCGCTGTTTTTATCCAATAGCAATTTTTATTTACTGATCAATGAATCCTCCATTATGTGCAATTATTACAACAACATAATTTACCAAAGAAAGAAGCAGCCCATTGACACGAAAGAACAAAAATTAACCAGTCAAACTAAATGCACAAAAGTAATTATTATTTTTTAGAAATCATGTGAAAAAATAATTGCACTCTCAGTAAGACCCTTTTTATTCATTGGGAAAATCCAGGGAAAGCACAATGATATTGTCCTGTCATTGGCATTGAATATTGTACTAGAAAGTGGGGAAGATGATTGATGAACCGCATGCACCAGTTGGGAAAACAGGGCAATCAATCAATGTTGTTCCAGAATGGTCGACGCAAATGTAGACCTGATACAATTGGTAGCGACCTGATGCATCCTTGTTGCATTCAATCCAAGGTACATGGCCAATACATGCTGTGATCGCATTCTTGATGCTAGTTAAAGTATAGGATGCACCATTTGGCAAAATATCTGTTGTATAGGTCAACAAAATTAGAAAGTTTTCTTATAAAAGGCATATACAATTTTGCTTTCAGTATAGGCAGAACTGAAGTACTTAACAAAGCTCTTAGATTTAATTTCTTAGTTTATTATTACTTGCTGATTTAAGACATGAAAGAACTGTAGTCATGCTCTTCAGGTTAAGTGCATCTTGGAAGTAAGAGTGCTCATCCAATACTGTTTCAGAGCATGTGCCATGCTTTTCCCACTCATGCTGCCAGAATGAGGTGCTATCACTGCTCGGACATGCCAGTGATGCCCAATTTGGTTGAAGACTGCTGACTAAATCTTGAATCTGCAATTAATTGCAACATCTTCTTTCATTATTGTTGCAATTTTCAAATGTGCCTTTGTACATCATATCAATCTTGGGCCATTCAAAATTAGAGCTAATTTGATGCAGTTCAGTAGGAGATTGGTGCTAAAAGATGAAAATATCTAGTTCTGAATAAATTAGAGAAGGAATAATGCCTGACTATCCCCAATCCTGAGTAGAAAAAACAACCGAAAAGCACACCTGATTCATCTGTGAGCTAATTTGAACGAACAGTGTGCATGCAATATTCTTAAATCGTTTTAAGAGGAAAATTAGTCTTGTTATTGTCTTTCCAATAGAGCTTTCAAAATTAGTTACCTTTGATAAATCAAAAGGATTATTTGGATCACAGTTGGATGGATATGACCCATTGTTATAATTCGGCCAAAGACCATGAATATCAAAGTCAGATGGTGGTTTTCCATAAGTTGGATAGCAACAGCCAGAGCTTGTGTCACAATAAGACCCGGGCCACTGTTTCAAACATAAAACGATCAAGATCAATATTAATTAACTCAATCTAACATAAATAAACAATACTGCTTAGATAATTAAGACACCTAGATAATTATACTTTCAATTTGCCAATGGGGCACTCCCTCACTTGTTTACAAAAAAAATATGCCAATGTAAGTTAATTATCTCAACTGGTCTTGCAAATTCTAAAATGCTCTGATACTATTACATTCCACTCTGTATAATATATATACTATCACACATTAACCAGAAAAATACTTTAATTTACCTGTTGGACAAAGTAGAAGAAATCATATGCATATCCTTGAGCACTCAACGCTACTGCTAACAAGCAGAGAAATACCAAAGGAGCAATTGTCAGTATCTTCATGGTTTAATCTTTCTTTATGTATCTGTTGCTATATCTTTGCTTTAGTTTATGCTGGTGAAGGAGGTCCTTGAACATATTTATAGTTAAGGGAACAGTATATGAAATGGTATAAAATGTATTCCTTGTGTATAAACTTAAATTTCATAATAAATAACGAAATTGAGAGTATGAAGTAACAAATGCTTGATCAGATGGACATATGCATTGCTACAAATTAACTTTATTGAATCTTTTAATCTTTTCTTGTTATTTCAATTTTAATAATAGTATTCTTTTTTATAAAAAGTCTTAAATGTATTTAATTATTACTTCGAATTATTTTTGTACATTTACGAGAATATCTAGATGGTGACTATCCTTAGTTTCTTACAATAACGTAATAGACCAATATGACCACAGTTGACATTGTTTATTCCATTTTTTCTTTGTTTTATGTCTTTGACCAATTGTAAAATAAAGAATATATTAAAGGAGAAACAGAGAGATGCTTGAGAAAAAAGAACTGAGGCTGCAAACCTTAGAATACTTGGGCTCGTTTGGATGAGTTAGGAATAAGGAAGGAATAAGGAATAACGTTGGAAAGTGTGTAACTTTATTGGGGAGTGTGTAAATTTGTGAAGGAAATATGAAGGATTTATGCCTAGGCGGAAATTTCCGCCCAATTCCCCTTATTCCCACACCATCCAAACGCCCCCCTTGATATTTGACCTTGCATTGTAACTGTGAATAAACAGAACATTTCAATTAATGTACTTCTTCATGTTTTCTAAGAAACAGTGTTATAAAAGATTAACATACCTGTATACTTTTACTAACCACATATTTCCCCAAATATGACAACAGTTGACATTGTTTATTCCATTTTTTCTTTGTTTTGTGTCTTTGACCAATTGTAAAATAAAGAATATTTTAAAGGAGAAACAGAGAGATTCTTGAGAAATAAGAACTGAGGCTCCAAACCTTAGAATACTTGATATTTGACCTTGCATTATAACTGTGAATAAACAGAACATTTTAATTAATGTACTTCTTCATGTTTTCTAAGAAACAGTGTTATAAAAGATATACATACCGGGATACTTTTACTAACCACATAATTCCCCGAAATATAATACACACCGAACATATATTTTTGCTTCTTCAATTCATTCCCTTGTATCTGTTTTGGATAGTTCAATTTATAATGTTCTGGCTTGTATCAGTTATCGACGAGCAGCCTTCGATTGAAATTCCTTCCGCGTGTGTGTCAATTAAGTAATTGTTTAATCAACCCCCAACTCAGCACACTCAGCTCATTGCAAGTGCTTTACGAATTTTATTACATGAAATATTGGAAACAATTTTTTTTATTTATTTGTTACAGGACAATATTTTAAGGGGAAGTTGCAGATTTGAAAACTGATTGGGAGACCCTTATAGATATTTTAAAAGAGAAATCTTACCTCATTTTAACTTTCACAAAATCAAAATAGAGAGAGAAAAAAAATAGGGCCACGTTAGTGTTAATTTTGAACAGAAAACATCTCAATTCTATATTCGAAGTACCAACCTAAATGTAAATAGGCCCTAACCATGTTTAGAACCAATCTATTTGAAGCAAAAATTGAATTTGGCTTGGTGGGCGAGTCAATAGTTAAATTTTTAATTCTTATATCTGTTACTTTCTTCAGGAAGAAATGTTAATTAAAACAAACAATACTTGTCCTATGCTTAAAGTTACATATTGAAGAAAAGTGTGTTATTTATCTTCTAGGAGTAAGAACTTTTCACTTATGTTGAGTGGTAACAGGTGGTACCTCTCTTCTGTGGCATGGTACCTCCATGAGTAATGCTAGAATAACAAAAGGGGATGGTAAAGGCGAGAATAAATTTAACCATATTCATGTTATTGTTTCCAGTACTTTTTTTTGAAGATAAATTGGGGGTCAAGCCTCCCAACTTATTTTTAAATTAAATGTCTATAAAGACCCTCCAGCCGGATTTCGAACCTGCGACCTCTCATTTAAGATGCATTGCTCTTTGTCACTAGATCAAGAACTGGTTCTTTATTATTTCCAGTACTAAGTTCCATTTACTAATAAGATAAGACATTGAACACATTCACAATGATTACATGAGAAATTTATAGGAAAAACGAAGCAGCCTGAGAGAGAGACCATTTAATAATGCTGTTCCAATAATTGTAAAGTGGTAATTACAACTCCCAATTATTAAATATAAAACAACAGTTACATCAATTAGAGAGCAGTAGAACTCTCTGTTTTTTCATTGGAGAAAACAACAGAGAGAAAATTATTGGAACTGTTTTGTTGAAAATTATCAAAATATTACAAATTGAATTTTGTATATTTTATTGACTCGAGAAGCATTAAAAGGTTGGGAAGATGATTGAAGAACCACAAGCACCAGATGGAAAAACAGGGCAATCAATCAATGTTTTGCCGGAATGGTCAACACAAATAATGTAGACCTGATACAATTGGTAACAACCTGATGCATCCTTGCTGCACTCGATCCACGGTACATGACCAATTCATGCAGCGATTGCATTCTTAATGCTAGTTAGAGTATAGGATCCACCATTGGGCAAAATATCTGAGAATTACATTCCAACATATTAGTGTTTCATTCCTCAAACAGCATAAATGATTTTGTTTTTATTAACTAGAACACTTAAAAGAAATTTATTTATTTCCTTTTTCATGAAAAGATAAGTTTTTATTACTTGCTGATTTAAGGCATGAAAGAACTTTAGTTGCGCTTTTGAGATTGAGTGCATCTTGAAAGTAAGAGTGCTCATCCAACACAGTTTCAGAGCATGCGCCATGCTTATGATGGAACTAATAGGCAAAGAATACTGTAGTTTTTTAATTTTTTTTATTTTAAAAGAAAGACACAATGAAACCTATTTTAAATCATAAGGTCATACCTTTAAACTACAGTTATTTTACAGTTCAACTCAATACGTGTGCACTTCATTTTTAAGTTGTTCCATGTATTTTATTGTTCTGGCAAAGGAGAATATATACTAGCTAATGTTACAGCACCTTGAGAATAATATCATTAACTTGTGGAGCTTTACTTTTTTATGTTATTTTTCTGAGTTTCAGTTCTATGTGACATTTTACTTTGTTTTTTTTTTTGTTCTTATGTATGAAGTAACCTTCTTGGCAGTTCGTTTTTTTTTTCCCCCTTTTATCTTTTCTTACGAGGTTTGACGTTCTAGACTTATTATGATTGGCATTTCCCTAATTGATTGCTGAAAGAAATAATTAAGAATGACTAATCTAATTGAATCACTTTTTTTTTTTAAAGTATTCCAGTATTTGAAAATTTATAACCTGACACTAATATAATCCCGCTACGTTGAATATATATTATAAGTTTACTTCTTGTTCTTTGCAGATTGGCAATTTTTAGAGGGTTGAGCCCAATGACATAAATTCTAAAACTTGATTGTTACATACACACGTAGATATTTAACTATAGAATCTAAAGAAATCAACGAATGCTTAAGAAAATCGAACCGTTTTTTTTTTTATTTCAGTAATTCAACTTTTATAGGTTTGGGATGAATTTGAGAACATTCACAAACTAGGTAAACCAACAGCAAGCAGAGTTTGACGTCTTTGATGTATTCAGGCTGTAACTAAGGTTGTACTTTTGAATTAATAATAAAAAAAAAAAGTTTGTACTTTTGAAAGTCAGTATAGCACAAGTGTCCTCTGTTGGCGACATTTGTTTCAATTAATGATGTATATTTTATATATTTACCTTTTTAAGAGATTCATCTTATGCCACTCAGTGTTATTGATTACGGTTCAACGCAATATCGTATGTTGATATTGAAGTCTTATGATAGTTCTCATTGCTATGGTGAATTTGTTGAGTTGTCGATATTTTTGTTTGCTGCATTTTATTGATACGTCTTGGTTGTTAACTTTGATGTGATGTTAATGTTGTTGGCGTGATGATGGATTCAATATTTTTTTTATGTCTTTGGAATTGAACTAGTCAAAATTGCTGAACATCTCTATCTCTATATCTACTCCTTATAAACAAATGGATCCAAGATGAGTTACAAGCTAGATCTAGCGTGTATCTACCTGTTTATGTCGTTCGATCGATTTGATATATGATTAGATATCAATTGCTAGACGAAGCAACAATATATTTTGATTTTCCATCTAATAATTAAGGAAATAAATTGAGCAACATATCAAGCTCAATTTGTTTATTGTAGATTGAGTAACATATTTTATGGTCTAATATTATATGCTTTCTTTATTTGCGCAATATGAGGGTATTTTTGCTAGTATTTTTTTAAAAAAAAAAGGTTTGGTGATGAGATATCTGGGCATTCAATTTCAATATCGAAGGGGTTGGCAGAGGAAGAATATATTTGACCAATATTCTTAATGTTAAATATATAAAACATTTAATTTCCAAGTAAGGCAACGCATTAAATGCATTATCAATATATATATAATAATATTAAAGAGGAACTAGGGCGTCCTAGTAGACGATCTAATAGTACTGTCACAATAATCGTAGAGTCGCCATTACAATTCCCACTTTATTAAAAATAAAAACATAGATGCATCATTACAGAGCATTAGAAACTCTGTTTATTAATTGGAGAAAACAATGGAAAGAAAAGTAGAATTGTTCTTTCGAAAACATTCAATATTGAATTTCTTTTCCATCTTGGCCTGAGAAGCATCAGAAGGTTGGGAAGATGATGGAAGAACCACAAGCACCAGTAGGGAAAACAGGGCAATCAATCAAAGTTGTGCCAGAATGGTCGACACAGATGTAGACCTGATACAACTGGTACCGACCTGATGCGTCCTTGTTACACTCAATCCAAGGTACATGACCAATACAAGCGGCGATTGCATTCTTAATGCTGGTTAAAGTATAGGACCCGCCGTTTGGTGAAATATCTGAGAAGATATGTCAATAAATCATCAAGTTTAATTCCTCAAAATGCATATATAATTTCGATTTTGTAATGAAATTGACCACGTGAACATTTTTTATTATTTTTTTTTTTTTTGGAAATAAGTGGGGAGCGCCCACCACTCTTTCAAAAGAAGAGCATCCAAAGTGTAAACTAAAAACAGAAATTACAATCCAAGAGTTCAACTGTAGTACTCACATACCTATGTTTTATATCTTCCTACCAATACAACTACTCCACCTTCTGCCTATGTTATATCTTCTTATCAAAACAACTATTATTTTTGCTTCATGAAGAGAAGTTTTTATTACTTGCAGATTTTAGGCATGTTAGAACTTTAGTTGTGCTTTTGAGATTGAGTGCATCTTGGAAATAAGAGTGCTCATCCAATACTGTTTCAGAGCATGTGCCATGCTTATCCCACTCATGCTGCCAGAATGAGGTGCTATCGCTGCTCGGACATGCCAGTGATGCCCAATTTGTTTGTAGGCTGCTAACTAAGTCTTGAATCTGCAATTAAATTATCATGACTTTAACTTTACCCTTAATGATCTTCTAGTTATTTTCACATATTGGTCACTGAACCATGTCAGTCTTCGGACTTTTACATTTGGAACTATTTTGGTGCAATTAGTATTTAGTAGAGAGTGCCAGTTTAAAATAGGAAATTTTTTTGTTTTAATTTAATGACTGTTCACTTTAGACATAAGAAAACATGCATGCTGCAAATTAGAAGAATTAATTAATCCCCTACCTTCAATGGGAGTTTAATAAAATGCATGCCAGTTATAAGCTAGTCATTTTAATTAATCAATTACTTGCCTTGGATAAATCGAAAGGATTGTTTGGATCACAGTTTGATGGATACGATCCGTTGTTGTAATTCGGCCATAGACCATGAATGTCAAAATCAGACGGTGGTTTGCCATAAGTTGGATAACAGCAACCTGAGCTAGTATCACAGTAAGATCCGGGCCACTGTTCATCAAGAATGATGTTTAATATCAATGTTAATTCATGGCCACATAAATGACAAATAGTAATATAAAATGCCCCATTACCCATTTACCCCCAGCATTCAATTGTTTACACTGAAGTATTCAATGTTGTACGAAATATTTTAAAGTTTGTAAAGAAAATCATTAGAAAACACTCATATACGTATACCTGTTGAACAAAGTAGAAGAAATCGTACGCATATCCTTGTGTACTTGACACTAAGGCTAACAGACAGAGTGCCAAAGGAGCAAATGCCTCGATCTTCATGGTTTATAGTTTTATGTTATTTGTCTATTGTTATCTTTTTTTTTTTTTGGTGATTTCAATGTTGTCCGGTCATGTATTTATAGGGCCTCTTTTAAGCGAATATGAAATGGCATAAATTATATTCCTTATATATAGATTATAAAATTTGAATTTCTTAATTTGAATTTAAAATTGAGATAATGAAGTAACCAATGTTAATCAAATGGACATACCTTGCTCTCTAAACCAACCATATGCTCTAAGCAACTTTTTCATTATTTTCTTTTCTTATCCAATTTTAAAAATTCCAAATTTATTGAAATTCAATTGTCCCGTTAATTAATTAAGCTGAACTGTGAGCATACACAAAATGAATATCTAGATGCTGCCTATTTCAACCAACAATTTGTATGCATTTTTCACTTGTTCTGTTTTCATTGGCAAAGCAAATATTGAAAAACTTCCATTTAAATAAAAGAAAGATATCAATAGGAACTATTTAATTAACTAGGGTAAACCTTGGGACTAAATGACTAATGATATTTTACCACGTGGCTAACATTTGTGTACTTTTTAATTTGAACTTGTTCCTTATATTTTTCCAAAAAAGAGTATCAAAACAGATTATATACTAGCTTGGTACAGTGCCTACCACAGATTGGACCAGCGAAGACATTGAACATGTACTTAGCATTTTTTTTTTTTTTTTTGTACAAGGCATATATCTACATTTCTGTATGCAAAACATTATTCACTAGTGACCAATTTTTTATACGTCATTTTCATGATTTCAATTTTTTGTAACACATCAATTGCTTTGTGTTTCGTGTCTTATGTATGATGTCATTACAATGGCATTTTTTTTTTTTTTTGACTTATCAGAATATCAGATTAGCATTTCACTAGTTGATTCCCGAAATATAATAAGAATAGCTGACTTATTGGAATTACATTTTCAAACCGATCCTCGCCCACAAAATATAAATAAATAAATAAAACAAAACTTCAGTAATCGACCGTGTATAACCCTATCCCATAAAAAATTGACTTTGTTGTTTCTGTATTGGCATTTTTAAAAGTACTGACATCCAATCACATCAACGCCAGAACCTTGTCCACATATATTAATTGATATTTAACTGTAGAAATGAAAGCAATCAACGAGTGCCAATTAAATAGGAACCGTTTTTTTATTTAATAATTCAAATTTAATATTTTTGAAGAGAAAAATGACGAGGGTACCTCACCCAAGACACCCGAGGGTACCTCACTCAAGACACCCGAGGGTACCTCACCCAAGACATTACCCGAGGGTACCTCACCCGAGCACAGCGCGAGCCGAATCCGAAAGGGTGCCTCACCACCCGAGGCTACCTCACTACTTTTACCCGAGGATACCTCACCACCCGAGGGTACCTCACTACCTTCACCCCGAGGGTATCTCACCCGGGCACAGCGCGTGCCAAATCCGAGAGGGAGACTCATCCGAGTTTGACTCGGAATCCGACGTGGATTTATCTTAGGACATTACTATATTTGTAATTTTCATATTTTCTTTCTATTTTTGTAAATTTTCTTTTTAGGGTACTATTTTTGAAAATACACTGACTTGTAGTCCAAGACGCCGCCTCCCTATATAAAGGGGCGCTTGTCATTGTAAAAGACTGTTGGTTAATTAATGAAATTTCCTCTTTGGACTCTTTGAGTTCCTCTTTGCTATTTAGCATTTCTTTGTGATTTCTAATTCCACTAAACCAGTTATCGCCGCCCGCCACTAACGGAGCGGTGGTTTGGGACGAGAGCTTCGTCAAGTGGTATTAGAGCCAGGTTTCGACAATCCACCTTCGCGCTTGCGTGAAGTTGTATCTCCGCCACCCACCACCGTCGCCGATCGCTGCAACCCACCTACTCCTACCCCTACTACCTTCACCTTCCACTTTCACGCCGGAATCCATGGCCGACCCTAATATCATCGCTCTTATCGAACAGATGCAGAAGAACCAAGAAACCCTACTTCAGCGTATGGATGACAACGCTGCCAACGCCGCCGCGCGTCATACAGAACTGATTACAGCACTCATGGGGCAACTAAACCCTAATGACGAAAGAGGTGGGGCCCGCAACCCCAATCCCAACCCCAACAACACTGACAACCGTGATCGAAATAACGCTCGAGATCGCAACTGGAAAGGAGGTCTCCGAGTTGAGATTCCTGACTTCTCTGGGAGTCTCAAACCCGAGGAGTTCCTAGACTGGACACACACTGTAGAAGAGGTTTTGAGTTGAAAGAAGTTCCCCCTGAGAAGCGTGTACCCTTAGTTACCATTCGGTTTCGAGATCGAGCAGCCGCTTGGTGGCAGAATTTTAAATATCGTCGCTATCTCAACAACCTTCCACCTCTCAGTGACTGGGACGAACTCAAACGCGAGATGAATCGTGAATTCCTACCACTCAACTATCGGCAGACACTATTTCGACAGTTTCAGTCGCTCAGACAGGGACCGAGGAGTGTGGATGAATATACCCTCGAGTTCTATCAGTTGGAGGCTCGCAATCAACTGAATGAGACCGAGGATCAACGAGTTGCTCGATTCCTCCATGGACTTCGCAGCTCGATCCAAGATGCACTTGTTGTGCAAACCTTCTACAACCTTTCCGAGGCCCAAGCCAAGGCAAAGGCAGTAGAGCAACAACAAGCTCGAAGTCGCGGCTTGCCCCTAAGGAATGTACCTGTCACGAGCCGAGTCCAATCCGAGACCCCCAGAAATGTCTTTCCGCCAGACAATCCGAGCTCCAATCCGCCCCGCAACACACCTCCCCTGCCAAATCCGAGCAACTCCTCGGACAATCGCAAAGCGAACATTCGCTGTCATAGGTGTCACTCTCTTGGACATTATGCCAATGAGTGTCCTAAAGCTCGAGTTCAGTACACTGCTGACCAGGATGATTACTTCGAGGATGAAGAAGGATATGTTGCAGCTGAAGAAGAGGTCTACGAGGCTAGTCCCGATGATGTCGGAGGAGAGAGTCTAGTCGCAAGACGTTTGTGTCTCGCACCACCCACCAAGGAGAATTGGAAAAGGCACGACATTTTCAAAACTCAGTGCTCTATCCAAGGAAAGAAGTGCAATATAATCATTGACTCCGAAAGTTGGGAGAACATAATCTCCGAGGAAGCTATGAAGAAGTTGAGCCTCGCGACTACACCACACCCTCACCCCTATAAGCTTGGATGGGTCAACAAGGACACCGAGATTATGGTTAACCGACGATGTCAGGTCGAGTTTTCAATCGGCCCGAACTACTCTACCACTGTCCGAGCAGATGTTGTCCCGATGGATGCTTCACACCTCATCCTTGGACGACCATGGCAATTTGACAATCATGCTGTTTACGATGGTCGCAAGCATCTCTATTCAGTCCAGCTATGAGACAAGAAGGTGCACATTTTACCTCTGCAAAAAGATTTCTCTAACACAGGGAAGACAATATTTTGTGTGTCCACAGATGAGTTCGAGACCGAACTTGAAGCTGAGAGGATGTGTTTGATCGTGGCCTCGACCACATTCACAGAACACGAGCCTAGCGAACTGCCTCGAGGATTGGTCGAGCCAATCCTAGCCACATACAGAAATGTTCTGGGAGAGCTTCCCGATGGACTCACACCTCTTCGGGACATACAACACCAAATCGACCTGGTGTCGGGTTCGAGTCTTCCTAACAGAGCTCATTACCGAATGTCCCCGGATCAACACGAGGAGCTACGTCGACAGGTGCAAGAATTGCTCGACAAGGGTTTTGTGGGAGAAAGTATAAGCCCATGTGCTATTCCTACGCACGTTTCGAATGTGTGTAGACAGTCGAGCCATCAACCGGATCACAATCAAGTATCGATTTCCTATCCCGAGGCTCGAAGACATGCTCGACCAACTGAGCGGAGCCACAGTCTTCTCAAAGGTTGATCTGAAGAGCGGGTATCACCAAATCCGTATCAAGCCCGGAGACGAATGGAAGACAACTTTTAAGACTAAGGATGGACTATTCGAGTGGGTTGTCATGCCCTTTGGTTTGTCAAATGCTCCGAGCACTTTCATGAGAGTAATGAATCAAGTACTCCGCCCCTTTCTTAACAAATTTGTGGTGGTCTACTTCGATGATATCCTCATATACAGTCGAAACAAGACCGACCACCTGCACCACCTGCGCGAAGTGCTTGAAACTCTTCGAGCAAACCAACTATTCGCCAACCCAGCGAAGTGTTCTTGGATGGTTTCGAGCCTTACCTTCTTGGGTTTTATCATCTCGAGCAAAGGCATGAGTCCAGATGAGAGCAAGGTGGAAGCAATCCGAAACTGGCCAAGCCCAACTACCATAGGGGAGGTTCGCTCATTTCTTGGTCTCGCTGGTTTCTACCAAAGGTTCATTAAAGGTTTCAGCTCAATCGCCTCACCAATCACTGACTTACTCAAAGCGAAAGACTTCGCTTGGAATGAAAAAGCTCAGAAGGCATTCGAACAGCTCAAAATCTTGCTCACAAATGCTCCCGTGCTATCTTTGCCAAATTTTGATAAAGTGTTCGAAGTTGAGTGTGATGCTTCCTTCACTGGTATTGGGGCTGTTCTATCTCAGAAGAAGAGGCTAATCGCATACTTCAGTGAGAAGATTGGTGGACCGCGAGTGAATTACTCGGTCTATGATGTTGAGCTCTACGCCATTGTTCAGGCCCTCCATCACTGGCAACATTACCTCCTCCCTAAGGAATTTCTCCTCTACACTGACCATCAAGCTCTGAAGTTCTTGCAGGATCAAAACAAACTAAACTCCCGCCATGCCAAGTGGTTCATTATGTTGCAAGAATACACCTTCACCATCGTGCATAAATCTGGTGTAAGCAACAAAGCGGCTGATGCCTTAAGTCGCCGGGTCAATTTGATGTCGGCAATGAAAAATGTGGTCCTCGGATTCGAAGAGCTACCTCGTGAGATCAGAGAAGACGCCGAGTTCGGACCCATAGTTGAAGCAGTGGAGCTGAAGACCCGACATGATTATATCCTTCATAATGGGTATCTCTTCTTTGGAAACTCACTGTGCATTCCGAACACCTCGCTCCGGTTCTTTATAGTCCAAGAGTTGCATAAACAAGGTCATTTTGGAGCTGAGAAGATGCTTCACTTGATCCGAGAGAGGTTCTTTTGCCCGAACATGTCAAAAGATATCAAACTATTTGTGAAGCGCTGCCAAGTTTGCCAAGCTGCTAAGGGGACTGACACCAACCAAGGCCTGTACACACCTCTACCTATCCCAACAGCACCTTGGAGAGACATATCGATGGATTTTGTTGTGGGTTTACCAACAACCAAGAAGAAAAATGACAGCATCTTTGTTGTTGTAGATCGATTCAGCAAGATGGCCATCTTCGCGGCATGCAAAACAACAATTGATGCGCGCAAGGTTGCCGAGTTGTTCTTCGTCGAGGTTGTGCGCCATCATGGATTATCGAGTTCCATAGTCTCTGACCGAGATGTGAAGTTCATGAGTATATTTTGGGAGGAAGTGTGGTCTCGTCTTGGAACCGAGCTGAAGTTTAGCACCACATGCCACCCACAGACAGACGGACAGACTGAAGTAGTAAACAAGAGTCTCGCGAATATGCTGCGAGCTCAAGTGACCTCGTTTGGAACCTGGGATACTCTCCTACCAAAGATTGAGTTTGAGTACAATTGCTCTGTCAACCGCTCTTCACAATTTGCTCCTTTCTATGTACTCTACGGATACATTCCCCGAGGTCCTCTCGACCTGTTACCAGTAGACGCTCCGAGCAAAGGTCCGAGGGATGCAGCCTCTCGTGTCCGCGACTTACAGGAGATTCATGCTCAAGTTCACCAGAATTTAAAGGCAGCTTATGAGAAGTACAAAGCCTACGAGGATAAAAAGCGCCGACAGGCATACTTCGAGGTGGAAGAGCTTGTTTGGGTTTATCTGAGCAAAGATCGCTACCCCGGAGGTGAATACAATAAGCTTACTCGTCACAAGTTCGGACCTTATCCAATCCTGGAGAAGTTCAGAGAAAATGCCTACAGACTCATGTTGCCCGAGGATATGCACATCTTTCACGTATTCAATGTTCGCCATCTTCACAAGTACTATGGCGAAAATACAAGCTTGAGGTCAAGCTCATCTCAACCGGGGAAGCATGACGAGGGTCCCTCACCCAAGACACCCGAGGGTACCTCACGCAAGACACCCGAGGGTACCTCACCCAAGACATTACCCGAGGGTACCTCACCCGAGCACAGCGCGAGCCGAATCCGAGAGGGTGCCTCACCACCCGAGGCTACCTCACTACTTTTACCCGAGGGTACCTCACCCAAGACATTACCCGAGGGTACCTCACCCGAGCACAGCGCGAGCCGAATCCGAGAGGGTGCCTCACCACCCGAGGCTACCTCACTACTTTTACCCGAGGGTACCTCACCCAAGCACAGCGCGAGACGAATCCAAGATGGTGCCTCACCACCCGAGGGTACCTCACCACCCGAGGGTACCTCACTACCTTCACCCGAGGGTATCTCACCCGGGCACAGCGCGTGCCAAATCCGAGAAGGAGACTCATCCGAGTTTGACTCGGAATCCGACGTGGATTTATCTTAGGACATTACTATATTTGTAATTTTCATATTTTCTTTTTATTTTTGCAAATTTTCTTTTTAGAGTACTATTTTTGAAAATACACTGACTTGTAAGTCCAAGGCGCCGCCTCCCTATATAAAGGGGCGCTTGTCATTGTAAAAGACTGTTGGTTAATTAATGAAATTTTCCCTTTGGACTCTTTGAGTTCCTCTTTGCTATTTAGCATTTCTTTGTGATTTCTAATTCCACTAAACCAGTTATCGCCGCCCGCCACTAACGGAGCGGTGGTTTGGGACGAGAGCTTCGTCAAAAAACTTGAGTTGAGAAGATTCACAAACATGAAGTTTGCACTTAAGAACGAGTAAACGGACAGTCTATAAAATTCACTATCATTCCTTATTCTAAGCGCTTGCTAAGTCATATAAGTTTGGACAATCAGATGCAAACTTACACTACTCGAGTGGCATTAGAGTTCTTCGGGTGTTTTGGCTTGTACCTCTTATGCTTAATTTAATATATTCAACCTCTAAAAGGCTACCATTTGTATGTATTGGTTTATTTCCTAATAACCGAGTCAGTACATGAATATTTTTGTTTAAACTACCGTTCCCCGGCATAATGTTAAAAAAAGTTCATTAATTATGACAAGCTAAGAAACGAGTTTCATTTAAATCTGGCAACATTCGAACCCACCCTCACCGAGTCACCCTGTAGAAATCGGACGACTTAAATTAAAAATCGAAAAAATTGAAACTAACGTTACTGTTCACACCAATTTCGAGAATAACAGTTAAAAATTGGGAATTTTAAAAATAACGTTGTTGGATCGGCGTTTCAATCGCCGAAAATACAGAACCCTTGAATCGGCGATTGAAACGCCGATCCAAGCTTGGATCGGCATTCCAATCGCCGATCCAAGCTTGGATCGGCATTCCAATCGCCGATCCAAGCTTGGATCGGCGTTCCAATCGCCGATCCAAGGTCTGAGCTCCTATATAAGCAAGACAGCGACCCCTCATCCCCACCCCTTCTCTCTCTCTCTCTCTCTCTCTCGCGCGCGGGACAGAAGCTCTCCTCTCCTCAGGTTAGTTTTTTCTTAATATTTATTTTATTTATTTAATTTAATTAGTTTAATTAGGTAAGTAATTAAAAAAATACATTAAAAATTGAAAAAATAATGAAAAAATAAGTAAAAAATCAGAATAAATATAAATAATTATAATATGTAATTTGGGAATTTTTTTTATTGAATTTAATTAGTTTATTTATTTAATTTAAGTAGTTTAATTAGGTAAGTAATTAAAAAAATAGATTAAATATTGAAAAAATAATGAAAAAATTAGTAAAAAATCAGAATAAATATAAATAATTTTAATATGTAATTTGAAATTTTTTTATTGAATTTAATTAGTTTATTTATTTAATTTAATTAGTTTAATTAGGTAATTAATAGAAAAAATAGAATAAATATTGAAAACATAATTAAAAATTAATAAAAAATCAAAATAATTATAAATAATTATAATATGTAATTACAAAATTTTTTTGAATTATTTTGTACATTTTATAATTGTGGATAAGTTAATTACAAATTAGAAAAAGTAAATAAAATAATAAAAAATTGATAGATTAATTTTTTAAATGTAGGGAAATTTTTTAAAAAGAGACAAGCAGCGCTTCTAGTCGAGGTGAGTTTTTTTTTTAATATTTATACATTTAATTAATTAATTTTATTGAGGTAAATAAATGAAAAATTAGAATAATTATTCTAAAAAAAATTTTAAATATGTAAAAAAATAGAAAATTGGAAATGTTGTTGTATGAGATTGGAAATTTTGTTGTATGAGATTTGGGTTTGTAATTAGGAGGGATTTGGATGTTTTTTTTTTCGGAAACACTCCAGGTACAGAGGAGATGCTGCCGAAATTTTATTAGATTATTTACATTGATAATTTTTATTGTAGTGTAGTAAAAATGCCACCGAGAAGAAGAGTACCAGAGGCACCACCTCGTAGTTCTACGAGGCTTCGTGGAGATCCTGGCGCTTCTACATCTACCGTTTCTGTTGATGTCGAGGCTTCTACATCAGCGGATCCTGTTGTTCCCCCCGGTCCTGTTAATGCAGATCGTCTCTTGCATTTGGATGAGTCGAAAGTTCGTGGCACTGGTGTAAGTTATTATTGTTCTTTTATTTTTTTTTACTTATATATTTCTATTTTGATAGTACTTTTTAAAATAATTAAAAAATATATATATACAGCATTGGAGGGCAGTACTACATAGGGCTAAGATGTCACGAACTGCTGAGGTGGATGAGCGTTTGATGACACTTAGACTGATACATTTCGTTCAGTTAGGTCACTCTAGAGACCATAGACCCACACTTTCTTTTTTCCGCACGTTGGCGAGATGACGGTAACTCTAGAGGTAAGGATCAATACCTATCTGTAATATTTTTTTTTAACTATATATGTATAAAATTTGAACTATTTGCAAGATGTGGCCTTCTTATACGGTTTACCTACGGCTGGCAGAACCGTTACTGGACGGACCAATTACGACGCCATACAGTTATTCCAGAATTTGGCGTTGCCGGAGGATACAGATACGGCGATAGTTGAGAAGTGCTTCAGGAAAAAAGAACGGAAGTAAGAAGGTTTTAAAAAAAATATTTTTATGTTAATTTTAAATATATATAGTTCTTATAATCAAATTACATTAATAATGTAATGCAGGAAATCTCATTCCATTAGGTTAAAGGAACTGCATAAGATTTGGAATCAGATTGGGGGGCCTGGCACGAATAACGCAGCGAGGATCGACAGATACACACGCGCTTGCGTGTTGGAGATTTTTGGGTGCGAGTTATTTCCTGACGGCACGGGTGACTCGGTTCCATGTTTTTATTTGCAATTATTGGAGGTTAGCCAAGAAATAAATATCTCACATTTATTGCACTTTAATAAGAAATTAAATATATGAAAGAATTGATGATATTCCTTAAGAAAATAATTCATATTTGCAGGATCTTCATTCTAGTAACTCGGTGCAATACAATTGGGGTGGTGCCACTCTTGCCATGCTATACCGAAGCTTGGACACTGCCTTCATTAATAACAATATAAATATTGGTGCTCCTTGGTTGCTCTTGCAGTTGTGTTCGTATGCAAGATTACTACTTAGTCGGCCGTCGATCACGAAGGATTTTGATGGTTGGGGTCTACCAAGTATTGACTCGTGTCCGTCTTATGGGAGGTATGTTGATTTGATTTTAATTGTAATATTTAAAATATGTTTTATTTGACTTTAACAAACAACAAAATGAAAATGCAGGAAGTGGACGACGAGACATAAATCGAAAAAGTTCACCGGCCCTACTCGCAGTGGAATAGAATATGCGAGAGATGTCTGCATGAAAATGAAGCCTGAGCATATCGTGTGGAGGCCTTATGATCACATCAGGGACCGCATGCCTCGTTGTGCCTAGGTTGAGCAGAGGATGTTCCTTCTACACATCTCATGCATTCATTATTGGGTCGTGATGTGGCACCACGTAGATCGTGTCATGCATCAGTTTATGCTCTATCAGACAGTTCCCCCACCGCCACCTCAGGTATATTTAACTCTTCACATTATTAATTTCATTATTTAATTCTCGCAATTATATTTTGTTGATTAACTATGATTTGAATAAAACAGCCTTGGTCGAGAATGGAGGAATTGATGGGATACCAGCATAATACCTATCGAGGTATTGACTGGCATTAACTATTTGTGAATGAGGTCAACAAGTGGGCGAACACTAATGAGGCTAGGGTGATAGAGGATCGGCCGTGGAGCGAAGATATTTGGAGCGACTACCGACGCTGGTTGAGCGTACATGGAGGTGCGCATCTTGTGCGAAATCCTGAAGGGGCAGCGTCTGGTTCGGCTCATAACTTGTCATACCTTCGCGAGACGCCTGGTCACATGAATTTGGTAAGTTACATTACGCAGAATTTTGTGCCTAATAAATAATTCAATGGCTAACAAAAATTGAACAGGTCAAGCATACTTTGCGGGAGGCGTTGCGAGGATGTGCATGGGTTGTCAAGAAGGGATTTCGTCGTGCTGGGAAGTAATTGCTGAAGGGGTGCAGCACGTCCTTGGATATTGTGGGCGAGCCTGATCGATTACCTCGACTCTTAGAGTCGAAGGGTCTTCATTCAGACATCGACTCTATCCCTGATACGGATGATGAGAATGATGCGCCAGAGCCGGGATCTGTTGAAGAGCAGCTTTTCATGCGGGTATAATACATTTTTCAATCCCTTTTATTAATATTATTGTTCCTTTCATGCTTAATATTCTATAATTATTTAAAATATTTTTATTATTTTTATAATATTATCTGTAACAGGATGATTTTAGTCTGCATGATTGGGATTCATATTTTGATACTCCACGACCCAGTCAGCCTCTGGTTCGGAGCAGACGGTCACATTCCGGTGTTTTTGGGCCTCACTCCGGATCCATAGGACCTCATTCCCAGCCTCAGACCACAGAGCCGCAGGCCCCACCCCATTCGCAGCCCCGGACCACACAGCCGCAGCCTCCACCCCGTTCGCAGCCCCAGACCATACAGCCGCGGCCTCCACCGCACAGCACACAGTACACATACGGGAGTCCTTATCCTCCACCTCCACCATATACTCAGACTCAGTACGGAGAAGGGTACAGTCAGCCCTTTGTGCCTACCCCCGCACCTATCTCTCAGGCTGATGCTTATTATCAGGCATACGGTACCCCACTGCAGGACCCATTCACACCTATGTCGCACCATCCATTAGACGATTCTGGGGCCTCATCTAGCAGACCGCCTCGTCATTCCACTCCATTTTCTACGACTTATCCTCCCCCCTCCTCCCCCAGGACTTGCTCCCGGTTGAGAGCCTCGAAACTTGCGTGGTGCTGCATGGGATATATCTCCTTCTCAGGGATGGTTCCGTCATGATGGACATAAGTAAGATAGTGTGATATTTATTGTGATATTTATATTTTTGTACGAGTGTGATATTTATTGTGATATTTATATTTTTGTACGAGTGTGATATTTATTGTGATATTTATATTTCGTATTTGACTTTGATTCCGTCACTTGTTAGGATTGCAAAACAACGCGAAAAAATTCTAACAAATTCATAAAATATCACATTAGGTTATAAAGGCGCTGCACTCTCATGCCTGTAAGTTTCATACCATAAGGTCAAACGCATAAAAAACATAAAATTGCTAAAATACTTAAGATATCATTTCCGACGAACCCTACTTCTAATTTGTTCCATTTTTAGGATTGCAAAACTACGCGAAAAAAAATTTAAAAAAAACCATAAATAATTATTGTAGATGCAAAATATTATGAATTTAGTCAACCATAAATATTAAAATTAGAGCTATCTTCACCGAATAACATAAAGTCAACCCTTACATCGATCTATAAAGGGTAAATTTTAAAAAAAAATAATACGTAAAAATATTACATAAAACTAACGCCGGCCTCCTCCTAGTAAGATATTCATGAACTTTAATCCTCGCCGGACAACCCCACGTCATAGTCCCCCTCCCCCACTGTTTGTGCTTTGAGATGGTCCCCTGCTACTTGATGCGCCATGACTCTCCATGCTACTTGATGCTCCGTGACTTGTGGGAAATCGGAGCGACATTGATCGGTCACCCAGGCTAATGGAATTTCGACGTGGTTGAATACCTTCTATCCCAAGACTGACGCGACTTTCATTGCAAGGATCAATACTGATAGAATTCCGGCTAGGTTGAACCGGCTCCCTATAAAGTTCACTTTGGTTCCCTGTAGAAGATTGAGTTCTGTTCCTTGCAGAAGGTCCTGTAGTCCTCCGTGTCCTCGGTGTGTTGGTAGGACGACCTGTACGACGACCAGATTGAAGGTCCTCCATCGACATAGGTTGTTAAGTGTCGTTGGCCGTCGCAGCGTCCCTTCTGGTTCGACGCCTCTGGTTTACCTGATTTTTATTTCTCATTGCATCCATCCACATTCAATCACGATCCTTCTTTCGCCTTCTCCGATTAATCATTGTCTTATCCGGATAGATCACGGGACCATCATACCCAGGCCACTTATCTTCGTCTTCGTAGTAGTGAAAATCACATGTTGACCATATTTTAACCATATTCTCTGTGCTGTATCGTTCTTCTACAAAATCAGAAACATCCCACCTACAATGACCGCATACGGCAACCACATGAAGACATGGTATTCCTGTGAGTTGAGGTTTTCTGCACTTACACCAAGCACGCCTGCTCGGTAGTTGAGGATCTCTCGGTTGTTAATCATGTATGAGGAAAACTTGGTACTTCCAGGTTATCCTCGAATCATTTTTTTCGAATGGCACTTGAGCTTCAAATTCTCAACGTTCAATGTCAACGGTGATAACGTTTATTGCCGCTGTAAATATGAATTTATATCATTATACATTTTAAAGAGTAGAAGTAAATATGATTACATTGGAAGTACATTTGTACCTGCTTTGAGAGTATGTTTCATCAGCTTAAGTTGGATTTCTTTTGGCCATCGTTCTCCCTCCGCTTGTCTCGCCAAAGCTATTTGCTTCCTCTCATTAAACCATTTAACAGTTTTGTATCAAGTGCCTTCCACAAGTCCAACAACTGGTACTCTTCTCTCAGCCTTGTACCTGCTATTGAGACTTTCTGATCCATTACGCGTCATAATTCCCCAACGATAACCACCGTCATACGTTTGTGCCCACCTTCCAGGTTTCCACTGCTCGTTGCCATCTGTTTCATTTTCTTTCCCACACTTTTCAAGGTAATCGATCGCCTTTGGATTCGTTTTCTTCAGTTCGTTCTACATTTTGTAGAAGGGCCTCCTTTTTTTCTTGTTGGCCAACTTATTTCTGAATTTGTCTGGTAGAGCTGCGTCTTTTCTAGATGCCTTGAACATATTTTCACATACATGTTGCATGCAATACCGGTACACGGCATATGAAAGGTTCGCATCCTCTTGCCAACCGTATTGGGGTTGTTTGAACGCGTTCCTTATTCCCCAATGGCGATCCGAAACAACACAGAATTTTCTTTCTTCCTCGATAACTTGCCGCCTTAGAAAATTCATGAACCAACCCCAACATTGTTCGTTCTCAGTTCGCACTAGTGCAAATGCTAGTGGAAGCAACCGCTACTCTGGGTCATAACCGCATGCCGCTAATAATCTTCCCTTGTAACGACCCGATAAGAACGACGCGTCGATGCTGATAACAGGCCTTAGTTATGGTACTGCCGCGATACAAGGCCCATATGTCCATGCTGCTGCGGTGAACATAGCTCTGTTGGGATCCCCTACGCTCTCTGTCAACCATTTGATCTGTGTCCCTGGGATTGTTCTCTGTATAGCCAATAATAAACTCGAAAGTTTGTTGTATGAATCCTCCCACGATCCAAAAAGTTGTTCGATCGCTTTCTCTCTCCCACGCCATAACTTGTTATAGGTTGGTTTTACATTTGGATATTCTTTCTCCAATATAGATTTTACGTCATCTATAGAAATACCAAGATCTCTCTTCACTGCATTCCTGATGCTATTTGCGATTACCTCTGCCGTCAGATTTTCATGCGTGAAATCTCCGGCCCTTCTCACACAAGTATGTTCTTCTTCATTCTTTATTATTCTCCAAAATTCACCTTCCCTTTCTGTACGGGCATACAAATGCCACTTACAGGTAGGCACCTTACAATCCAATATATACAATGCTGGAGTACTTCTAGTGGCTTTATGCTGTACATTATTATCTACGGCGTATTTATTACAAGCTTGTTTTAATTGTGGTTTTGACATAAAAATGTTTCCTTGTGCTAAAGGCCCAGAAGTTTCTATTTGAGACGGTTGTGGAATCGAATTTCTGTACTCAGAGATATCCAGAAATTGCCTAACGGGATGGTAATTATCGGTCATTCCGGTAATGTAATACTCGTGATTCGCGAAACCCTGCGCATACAGACCCTTTCCCTCCATATCCTGTGACGCCCAAAACTCTTCCTCTTCATCAGTGAAGTCCTCCACCGTTGCATAATTCGACTGATAACCCGAGCCACGGTCGTATATCTCGTCAAGTTCGTCTATATCCCCTTTTTCTTCTTCTTCATCTTCCTCTGCTTCTTCTCTAACTGGTCTACTACTCTCAGGTTGGTCCCATGGATTCCAATCATGTGCATTGGTATTGTACTCATTATTTGTTTCATCTTGTCTTTCTCGTCCGCTACTACTCTCAGGTTGGTCCCTAGGATCCGAACCCAATGCACTCACATTTGTTTGCTCTTGTCTTTGTTGTCGACTACTACTCTCAGGTTGTTCCCAAGAATCCCAACCCTGTGCACTCGTATTGTATTGATTATTTCTTTCTTCGTCTTCTTCGGTATTATTGACTTGTTCATTCAAATTATAATTATAATCATAATTATAATTATAATCATAATTATAATTATAATTTGTGTGTCCCCCTAATTTAAAAATATATAATTAAAAATTATATAATTTCCGTGTCATCATAATCAAAATTATTGATTTGCTTTTATTTTAAAAAGCTTAATTTAAAATTTTATTATTCAAGAGTAAAGGCAAGAGCAAATTAATTATAAATGCGTACAATTAATAGCAAGAGCAAATTAATTACTTTAAAAAACTAATTTATCAATTCTATAATGGCACAAATTTAATAAGTAATTTTGTCCAATTATGCAAAAGATTTTTTAAGCAAAAGTTTCTTAATAAGCCAATTATGTTTAGTAAAGAATTATAATCCTAATTTAAGCAAACCATATATTGCATATGTTCATGACTATTGTAATCCTAATTCAAAAATAAATAATAAAGTAATTTTACTAATAAAATTTGTCGTAAGTTACCTTGTAGGTCACCACCAGTAGCTGGAAGCAAATCAACGTGAAGTTGAAAACCGTGTAGCCTTCTTGCTTGAAAGCACTCACGTCGTACATAACGCCATTCATTTTCAGATTTCACCGGCAACTGCATCTGCTAGAACCTCCCTTCAATTATGGTATTAAAATGGGAAACAATTCTCAAATTATAATGACCTTGATAAAATTCCAATGCTGACAAAATTATTTCTTTAATTGATTCATAATCAGTTTGCGAAGTTGCATCCAAACTGAAATAATTTGATGGATTATATGGAGATTGATTAACGAAAACCGGAATGGAAATCATATTTTTGACAGTATAGAGAGTCGAGTATTTGAAAATGATGGGTGATTTTCAAATTCGGAACGGCATGTTCTATTTATAACCAAATGAGAGTCGAAATAATGATGAGCAATCAAATCAAATCGCACTAAAACGCACTTAAATTCAACTTACACCTTGCATCGGCATTTGGGACGCCGATCCAATTCTTTTAATGATAAAAACCACTAAAAATCAGTAAAAGCATTAAAAAAAAATCACTTTTAGCGGGAAATTAGTTGGATATGCATTCGGATTGCCGATCCAAGCTTGGATCGGCGATTGGAACGTCGATCCAACTGGTTTCCCGCTAAAAGTGACTTTTTTTAATGCTTTTACTGTTTTATCTTTTATTATTATTTTCTATTATTACATTTACTTATTAATATTATTATTAATTGCTATTACATTATTATTAATATTAATTTGGTAATTGTTATTAGTTATTATATTAGTAATAATTTAATTATTAAATATTATGATTTATTATGTATTTTTGTGATTATTGCATGATTATTACTATTAAATTGGTAAGTGTTATTAGTTATTATATTACTAATAATTTAATTATTAAATATTATTGTTTATTATGTATTTTTGTGATTGCTTATTAATATTATTATTAATTGTTAATAGTTAAAAAAATAAAACTAAGGTAAATTTGTTAGACTTCATTAATGGACCATTTATTATTATTGCACCATTTTATTATTAATGCATGAAAAAAAAATTAAGAATCTACCATTTATTATTAATGCAGCATTTATTGTTTAACCTAATAATTAGCTGCAAAAGGACAGGCGTGATCTGATAAAGTCTGAAAAAGTAAACTGATACCCATCTGTCATCTGCAAAAGGACATGCATGGTCTGATAAAGTTTGAAAAAATATACTGATGCATATCTGTCCTCTGCAAAAAGACAGGCGTGGTCTGATAAAGTCTGAAAAAGTATACTGATCCCCATCTGCCCTCTGCAAAAAGGCAGGCGTGGTCTGATAAAGTCTGAAAAAATATACTGATGCACATCTGCTCTTTGCAAAAGGACAGGTGTGGGCTGAAAAAGAATCACGTGATATTAATTTTTTATTGTGTGATTCTAAGTCTAAAATTATCTATAAAACCACCTTTCATCAACCAGATTATGCAACACACACTCAATTCTTTTTCCTGAAAAATTCACTGTCATGGACAAAGAAAATAGCTCTCACTCCAATAGTGATGTCCTAAATTGGCGAACAGCTACCCGAGATGAATACTGGTCAAATTACCAACATTCCCCTGTCAATACAAATGAAATAGAAAAATGAGATTATCATGCAAGATGTCGCATATGTTTTCGCACTTTTAAATACAATATCTACGAAGATGACGGGATAGAGTTCGATTTAAAAATACACTACCAGTGGCACATTAATGGTGGGGAAGAAAGATATCGCAAGAAGCACCTCCAAAGAATGCTGAGCAAACCCAAACATAAGAATTGTGACTGGTATAAAGATTACAACAAAAAACCGCAACCAATTCCCCAACAAACACCAACAAAAAAACCATATTCAGTACCAAAAACACACTGCACCGTTTATGAAAAAATCTACAACTTTCGTGGAGACCACACAGTGACCTGTACAAAGTGTGGTCAGGTTTTCAATTACAAAGAGACCATCTTGCGTGACCACTACGATGACTACGAAAAACAAGCTTGGTGGGATCAACAAGAAAAGAAATGGAAAGAGAGAAATGAGACGGAAAAAAAGAGAAAAATTGCACAAAAGACTGCCGAAGAGAGGAAAAAATTGAAAGAAAAAGAAATTGGAAAAAAAATCAGAGAGCGCCTGAGATGGCACAATGAGAGAGATGAACAAAAAAGTATTGCAGCAGCTAAAATGACAGAGATAAAACAATAAGAAGCCGATGCAGCTTTCTGGAACGAAGCCGCTCAATTCGCTGATAATCCTAGTGTGAGCAACCAACAACAAAAGGAAGACGAAGAAGAAGACCCATGGTGGGATGAAATTCTACAATATGCGGACACCAAAAATATCTAAATATTTTATTTTCTTAGGTAATTTGTTTTTAAGTAGGAACTGAATGGTTTGTTCTTTAAATAGTTTTTTTTTTTATTTTGTTGTGTTACTTTATATTATGATTATAAAATTTAGCTCTTGTTCTAATGGTGTGGATTTTTTAATTCTGAATTTCTTGACATATTAATTTTCAATATATATCATAAAAAAATTTAATAAAAGTAAATAGACAAAACAAAATATTTCAGTAATATAAGGCAAACATTACAAGTGACGACTGTCACACAAACTTATTTCACTAATAATGACCATAATAAGATACCGATGACAGAAACATAATACTATTCCATTTAGCGGAGATGGACAACATTTGAAGCTGCGGGATAATTTTCAAAACCAGATGGAACTGCTAGCAGGTGAGTCAACCACGACCCTCCAAGATCAAAACATTTATTCCTCTCAACCAAATCTGTAAAAAATTTGGGGCCCCTAACATGATATTGATTTCCTTCTAATTTCTTAACTACAAATTTTTCCCCATGATATTGTAACATCAATACAGAAAATAATCGTTGTTCGTTAGTCCGCTCATCTCCGATCAAAATAACATCAGAAGAGACGCAGCTTGGCTTAGGACCCATTTGCTTAAAATTTCAAAATTAAAACTCTATTAGCAAATCAAATAAAATAAATTTAATAATTAATTTAAAATTATTACCTACGAAGAAGTGATATTGCGAATATGAAATGACGAGGAGAAAGTTTATCAATTTCAGACTAACGAGAAAAACTTAGTTTGTGAAGAATAAATAATGACAATTGAGCTTATATAGACAATTTTAAGCGGGAAAACGATAAAAAAAATTATTGCAAATCAACTTTGAATGTTTAAAAATCAAATTGCGCACTAAAAAAAACAAATTCAGCGGACTCAAATGGTCAGACCTTGGATCGGCGATAGAAACGCCGATCCAAGCTTAGATCGGCGATTGGAATGCCGATCCAAACTGCAAACCAACTTTGAGTGTTTATAAATCAAATTGCGCACTAAAAAAAAGCAAATTCAGCGGTTCAGACCTTGGATCGGCGATTGAAACGCCAATGCCGATCCAAGGGTTCTGTATTTTCGACGATTGAAACGCCGATCCAACAACGTTATTTTTAAAAATCTGAATTTTTAACTGTTATTCTCGAAATTCGTATGAACAGTAACGTTAGTTTTAATTTTTTCGAAATTAAAAACCAATTGGGCCCATTACAAAACAAAGCAGAAGCCCAAATATGGACCCAAAATCAAATCTTTTTTCGGCACATTTTATTTATTAGGCCTCACATAAGTTATATTTATTTATGTTTGGATATTAATATTAATAGTAGCATATATCAATTAAATAAATTAAATACATATTCCTAAATTATATAAATTAAATATAAGAATATCAATAATGGATAAATCTATGTTTGAATATGCATATTTTCTGTAAAAATTGTATCAACCAAAAATATTAATTTTGAAGCAACAGGTTCTCACACGAAGAATTCATTTTAATTAAACCGAAATGAAGGCAAGGGACCCGAGACTCGAGTGGAGAGTTGGGAATTCGTGGGGCCTTCAGCAAAACGGCAGCGGAAATATCCTCTGTCGTTTTCGTTCTGTTTCGGCAACAAAACACACTGCTCATTTCGTTTCTGTTTTGTTTCGTTAAACGAAATGATTTTTTTCATTTCGTTTCTGTTCCACTTTCAATTTTCCATTGATTTCAATGCATTTTCTATTGATTTCAGCCAGTTTTCGATAAAACGAAACAGTAACGTGTACCACTCCATGTTTGTTTCCGTTCCGTTCTCAAATTCGAAACTATTTTTCCTTCCACTTCTGTTCCGTTTCGGACGAAACGAAACGGAAACGTACGAAACGGTATGGTATTGACAGCTTACGCTTACGGGAGAGTGGAGAATTGCGTAAGATCGCCGCTTGATTTTAATTTTCTGCCCCAAAAGATTTGTATGTACTAAATTGTGTTGTCTTTCGTGCAGCACATCTAATTCGAACTAATAATAGATCCAGAATGACCCTCTATATATTATTATTGTTGATTACAGTAAATTATCTTATTTACAAAAAGTAAATTAACTTACATTATTGTCAGAATATTGGACTAAGACCCACAAAATAATCTTCGGCCCATCGTATCTCTCAAGAATTAAATATAATAATAATAACTTGTTAAAAAAGCTGTTGTTAATGCGTCTTGACAAAGGATTATCTTTTGAGTTTTGACTTGAGAAGAGGAGACTTCTGGTCTGGAGTCTGGATAGGATTCTCTTGCTGGCTTCAATCCTCAAAAATCATACTTTCCTAAAATGGAAATTGAACACCTGACATGGATCGGTTTCATTTTCCTCACAGGCAACTCTGCCATGGCTATCTACAGGTCCAAAGACGACTTCTACAACATATCTTTTGTTATAGTGGCCTACTTGAGTTTGCTACTGCTCTTCTGGTGTCTCCGATCGTTTGAAAGAGCAGGCCGCAACGCACCTCAAAGGCCGTGTCTTAAGGCATATGTTTGGTCTCTCAGTACTCTGCTCACTTGTATGTTTTCTTATAAAGTCGCGGCGATTATGCCGTGGCCGGTTGATTTGGTGGTTTGGGGCTTGGGCTTATCTGTGGTTATTGGTGGATTTTATGTTTTCTTTCTGTATAGAGATGGTAATTACTAATTAGTATTATCTACACTAAACTAAAGAGTTTTGTGTATAGTGTAAACTGTACAGGTTTTTGCAGTTTCTTTGTTGTAATCTGAAGTTGGGAGGGAGGGTTAGTTAATTGGCTTTTAGTGTGCTTAGTATGTACATATGGTATGTTTTGTGTGCTGGAGTGGATGAATTATGGGAATGATTGTAAATTTTGTATATATTGGTATGATATATATCGTATTATGAGCAATAAATTGAATAATTGCACTGGACAATTCCAGCTTTTTTAAATTAACGTCATAATTAATTAGTACGTATCTTTAAGTGCTGTAATGGTGACAGATCTATGCTAGAACCATTTCCGAACCAGGGACATAGTTAGAATTTCATGTTAGCAGAGTCCATAAATTTTTTTTTTTTAAAATATATGTACAACATAACGTCTAATATAGAATAATGCACTCGTAGGAGAAAACAAATTAATTTCTGATTTCCTAAGATGGGTCCTTTGAACTTTTTTAGATGGGTTCATGTAAATTCTTTTATTTACATATAGGAACTACTTTAAATATAAAAAAATTTCAAGGTGGATCCCTGGACCCACTAATCAGGCTGTAGGCTGTAGCTTCGCCCCTGTTCCGAGAGGAAGTCTTCAATTGGGTCCACTATGCATCATTAGGGGTCCCATATTAGTGTCACGGATATGTTTTTCTGGTCAAGTCGTGTAGACTTGTTAAACTATACTTATATTTGATTAAAAAGTCTCACCAGGATTTCGTTCGTCCATTTGGACGATCAGTTTAGAATGGTGATTGGAATATGGATGCTGAGCTAATTAACGTCTCTGATCACTGACTTCCTATTGTTTTGTTGACAGGTGTAACGCTCCAGTTTGAATAAAAGTGTCTAGACATATCCAGCGCTCTCCACTAAATTTTATGCTTGTGTATGAACCTACTAGATTTTCAAAACAATCCTCAAACATACATATATGTCAATTGTGAGTTGAGTTAGAAAAGCTAGTGTTAAAATAACGTCGGTCGTCGCAGCGGAATTATTTCATCATCAGGTCGGTCGGGAGAGGCATGGTCCGAGTGTCATCTGCACACGCACCGTACCCCTAAAAGTGTGAACTTAGAAATCAATCAAGCACAGAAATAAAAATAAACACAAGGTTTAACGAGGTTCAACACCAACTTGGTGCCTACGTCCTCCACACAAACGCACATTATTTTTATTATTTTCTGAATAATCTGAGTTGATATAACACAATGAGAGAAGATGAATAAATAGAAAAATAATAACTTCTTTCCCAAGACACAATCGGGTAAGAAATATAAGAATATCTGATCACATCTTCAGATAATTTAATCAGATTCTCAACAATTAGTTATCACTTTCTTTGTGCATATTCTTTCTTTTTTTAGAAATATTTTCAAGGATTGTTTCTTCTTCTCTGAGATGCTTCCAAATAAGGTCAAAACTATCATTTTCCGTCGATGCCATGTATCTGATTCAGGATACGATCTTATGCGACAAAACTCGTGTCTATCGATGCCATGCATCCGATCCCGAATACGATCTTCTGCGGCATCATATTCCAACACTCCCTCTCAAGTTGACATGTACAATTTTGTCATGACAACTTACCAAGTTTGTCGCTGAATCCTAGACTCGCCATCTTGACTCCTCCATCAAGCAACTCCAAATCATGTTTTCAAGAGAGTAAACATTCACCACCTGATACGCAACTCTCTCAACTCCAGATCCAGAGCGAGCAGATTCTATACGACTCCCCATAGAAAGTGATGAAATCCAAAACTGATCAATTGACCAGCCCATGACTGCATATTCGATGCAGCCTCTACTGAATCATCTCGACAGACTTGTTGACGATCCACCCCGCCAACCAGGTCAACTGTGCGGTAACTTGCAAAGGAAAAAGGTCGACTGTGCGGTAACTTGCACAAGAAAATGGTCAACTACACGAATGTCTTGTGCAGGGATAAAAGTTTGACTATGCGGTAACTTGCACAGAGAAAAATGTCAACTGGGTTAACAATCGCAGGCACTCACCTACGACCTAAACAACAACACTTATTGCCCAAAGCGGTAAATACCGATCTCAAGTTCCTGTTCTAAACTGGTAACACCTACCAGTCCACACATGCCCGGTCCGTGTCCATCCTGACACAACCCGTGCACCATAACAATCAAGAAGTCTTTCTTTCAAACAACATGACCCGATTAGGACCATATTCTTTATGTTGACATCAAATATTTCTCTCACATCAATTCTCTCCCTGAAAGGAATATTTGATGGCTTGCATACATCGTTTCTCTTCTTGACTCCAAATGTCCTCGACTCGAAGACAACAAATTCTTCAAACTTGAAGATCCTTTCAAACCCGCAACTTGCGAGCAATTCTCATGCATCAACATCATATTGCCAACATAGCAATCCAATTTTCTGACAACCAAAGAGAATCTCCAACCCGACCTAGACCATCTTGGCAAATCTTTTCAGTTCATTAAATTACCAAATTCATCAAAATACCAAATCACCAAAAAAAGGTTTACCCGAGCAAAAATTAGGAAACGCCTAAATAGTCTAATAAATCTCTTTGCTTTTGACATCGCTCACCAAACAATTGTGCACCAAAGTAAATCTCCGAGTCATGAAAACCCGAAATCAACCAATATCCAAATCCATCACATATCTAACTATCAAAATAAAATTGTTGGGAATTGAAATATTGACTATTTTCCGGATTATTAAATCAAAGGACAAATATATGGCACAATTTACGAGTTACCATATATAAAAAATAACTTTCCAAATCACTTTTCTCCTTTGCGTGCGTGGTGCATACCAAAAAAGATTACAGAGTAACGTGATTCCAATTAACTTGTGCGGATCCATAAAATCCAAATATATTTTAATGTATTAATTGGAAATTGCAGAAATTCCTGAGACCAATCAAAGAGCCAGGCTAAAAATGCTACCAAACTAATTCTTATGAAGTCACGAACACGACTCAAGCACGTCTGTATGCAGCGCACGACCTTCATTCTTCATGTCTTTGCGTGACTCACATAGAATAAGCAAGAAGTAATTAAGTGACACGACTTGCACATATTTCAAACACCGCGGATCCCAGAAGCTAGATACAATCCCGCAATTATGGCTCGTCTAATGGTCATCGCGGCTCTCAAGGGCAGTGATACGGAGACAATAGAGTAGTTGCACGAGAGCAGAAGCAAATGCACTTCATGTACGAAAGCAAATTCTCGTCGAAATAATTATCAATTCTTCAAACATCAAGTCGACGCCACGCTCTGATACCATGTTAAAATAACGTCAGTCATCGCAGCGGAATAGATTCTTCATTATCAAGTCGGGTACGGAGAGGCACGATCCGAATGTCATAGCACACGAATCGTGCCCCTAAAAGTCTCAATATAGTGAACTCAGAAAATCAATCAAGCACACAAATAAAAATAGACAGAAGATTTAACGAGATTCAGCACTAATTTGGTGCCTACATCCTCCACACAGATGCACATTATTTTTATTATTTTCTGAATAATCTGAGTTGATACAACACAATGAGAGAAGATGAATAAATAGAAAAACAATAACTTTTTCCCCAAGACACAATTGGGTAAGAAATGTAAGAATATCTGATCACATTTTCAGATAATCTAATCAGATTCTCAACAATCAGTCATCACTTTTCTTGTGCATATTTTTTTTTTTCTGAAATATCTCCAAGGATTTTTTCATCTTCTCTGAGATGCTTCCAAATAAGGTCAAAACTATCATTTTCTGTCGATGTCATGCATCCGATCCCGAGTATGATCTTCTGCGGTATCATATTCCAACAGCTAGTGTTAATTAATATTTTTAAAATTGAGAAAATCAGTCATTTACCTCTAAAACCATAGTTAATTGGATATCTCCCCTCCAATCTTTAAATTCGAAAATATTCCCTATAAACATCACTATTGTATTTATTAGGCCTTTTGATTAATTATAATGATATTCTAGTTGTGAAAAATCATTGAGCTGATACCACTGTTGGGTGCAATCATTCTTAATTTAGTTGGACATTCTTCCAAATCAAGTGGGGCAAGGTGCAAGAATTGTCCAAGCTGTAACTAATTTTCTTGAGATAATTTCTGAATATGCATCATAGATGACAGATCCCATTTATTCTTTTTCTTTGCTTGAAAATCAAGTTTGTACCAGCATGGCAGCATTCATTCATTCTTCTTCTTCTTTTTTACATTTGTTAAATAACAAAACAAAAAGTTTGCATTGTGCGTTTGATTCTATTTGTTTAACAGAATCGGTGCCTTGTCCACTTTTTGCTTTGGTTCAGCGATTTATCTTGGGGAGTTTCAAGCAGCAGTACAGGTTAACTTACTAAGCACACTAGGACGGAGTTCATCATACTTCTCGCACTTTTTTATTCGATTATTATAGAAGTAAATAAATTGTACGTACATAATAATATGACACTGCATAAGTCCATTTTCAGGCGCTGTATATATTCCAATTATCGTAACTAAACCTTCTCTTCGAGAGATAGTTTACGAGACTCCTTTTCCTCCTCACCATCGGTGTCCAGTTTACAATAGTTCTTTGCTAATAATGCATTTTTTCCTCTGTATAAGAAGAAAAAGTAGAACCTAACTGTAAGGACACAGGCATTAATACCCCAGATAATAACACCAAAATACCAAGGCATAAATTGTGAAATTCGCCATGCAAAAGCACATGCGATGAGAGTGCAGATTATCCATACGATAATCTTCAACCTGTCTCTGTGCTCAGTCGGAGCATCAGGAGTGAGGTTCTCATATTTTTTCAGACAAATGAATAACAAAATCAGCCCGACATAGCAAGAGATTATGAATCCTAAATTCCATGGGTTTGTTCTTGATCTATATGCAAGCAACCCGAAATTATAGGTAAAGTAAAGGAAAACAATAATTGTAGCAAAGAATGCACGATTCCTGTTGGGTTGTAGTAGTGGTTCAGATTCTGGCAGCTCAGTGTTGTTGGCTTCAGCATTGCTCTTTACATCCATTATGATGAGGATAAATCTTCTACAAATTATTGAGGAGCTACCAAATATTGTAAGGTATGTTGGGTTTAGCTTTCGCTCATTGGAATATGTATAACCGGAAGCAAGGGTTCCAAAAAATTGACTTTGATTGGTTTCCTAGTTGGGAACTGGTCATTAGCAAATTAACACGGAGCAACTTCAAAGACTCGTTATTTATGCAGTGAACTGAACTTTTCTTTCTAAAACATTCCAAGGAAATGAAAACGAAGTTCCTTGATTCTTTATAAAAACGTATTTTCTTATTGTTCATCATGTTTTTTTAAGGTTAGTTGACAAGTATTTTCTTATTGTTAATTAGCTAAATTAATTCTTCAAACACGCGGTTTAGCAGGTCAATCATTATTTTCTTTATTAACATGCCAATATGAAAATGACTTCAATCTGAAAGTAGTAATCTGAATGGTCAAGTTGATCAATCAAAGCAGGTACAAGTGAAATCAAATCAGAGTTACTTTTTATTTGAATATATAGTTGGGATGTCACTGGTCAGTCGGGTTGGTTAGAACGAGTTTCAGATTGTTCAGCTATGAAGTATTTCAAGGCTCGGGTTAAATCGGGTCAAATTTAGATTGTTGAACGTTCAGTTTTTCAATTATCAGGACAAATATGTTAGCTTGACAGTCACTGTCAAGTTTCCTAAAATAAAAATTAGGATATATATTTCATCAATTTAACTCGAGTCTTAAGTTCAGTTCTAATTAAGACTGGTTGGCAAAGTCGTTTGAATTATAAGTATTAATATTAATAGTCAGATTGACAGCAGGAACCAGTGACACGGTTTGAATGAGACTGTTTGCTTTTCAACCTTTGTTCTTTTACAACTATGTTGAATGTTGAAAAGTAGTGCAGTGGACTGGCCTGTCCTTTTTTTTTTTATTTGATGAGTGATGACTCGGCTTCCCAAGGGGTCAGCCTGCCGATGGAGCATTCGTCCACGTGGTTCCGTGGACGTTCCGTTCAAACGTAACGGCGGACGGTACAAAATAACATTTCGTTTCTAGAAACGGAACGGTAAACGGAATAAGATGACATACCGTTGTCGAAACAGAACGGTAAATGGAACGGCCTATTTCGCTTCCGTTTCGATGATTAGTGCAGTTTTTAGTATAACGGAATGAAATGTCATTTTGTTTTCTGAAACGAAACGAAACGAAAAACGGAATGAAATAGTTATACCGTTGATGGAACGAAACGGTAAACGGAATAGCCCCATTCCGTTGCCGTATGGAACGTTCAACAGGCCTACTGTCGGAATTTGTGGGAAATGATGATAAAACTTAAAATGTTTTTTTCTGATCTCAATATTTACAGTACAAGCGCTATTTATAGCCAAGTACACACAGTGTACCGTTATTGCTACCTAATTCTATCCTAATTAATTTACAATATTTACCTAAGAATCTTTCTCTATTTGTACCTAACGGCTACTTGATTGATACACAGAAGATTTGATTTATTTGATGGTTGGCTTTCTATATTTGGGTCTGTGATGAATCTTCTGAGACCCAATCTTTTATTTTCTCTTTTTGGTCATTTTCCTCAACACTCCCCCTCAAGCTAGGATTGTAGATGTCGAATAATCCTAGCTTGTCTGTAATAGAGTTGAAAGCTTTGATGCTTAGTCCTTTTGTGAAAACATCGGCGAGCTGATCTTGACTTCTTACATATGGTGTCTCAATCTCCTTAGTTTGAACTTTGTTTCTTATAAAGTGGCAGTCCACTTCGATGTGCTTAGTCCGCTCATGAAATACAGGATTTGCCGCAATGTGTCTTGCTGCTTGATTATCACAAAACATTTTCATGGGTTCTTCATCTTTGATATTCAAGTCTGATAGCACTTGCTTGATCCATGTTAATTCACTTGCAGTAGACGCCATGGCTCGATATTCTGCTTCTGCACTTGATCTTGCCACGACGTTTTGCTTCTTGCTTTTCCATGTGACTAGATTTCCGCCTACAAATATGCAAAAGCCGGTAGTTGATTTGCGATCAAAGCTCCCAGCCCAATCTGCATCGGAATAGCCACACACAGCATTAGTTCCATTTCTTTTCATCCAAATTCCCTTTCCTGGGCAACTTTTTAAATACCTTAAGATTCTGTTAACAGCATCTAGATGAGGGGTTCTTGGTGCATGCATAAATTTACTTACTTGGCTTACAGCAAAAGATAGGTCTGGTCTAGTTACTGTTAAGTAAATTAATTTTCCAACCAGTTTCTGGTATTGGCTTATGTCTTTTAATGGTTCACCATCCTCAGGATTAAGTTTTACATTTATATCAATGGGAGTCGAAGCAGGCTTACACCCTAGTTTACCTGTTTCCTTAAGTAGGTCAAGAACATACTTCCTTTGGGAAATAAATAGTCCTTTTGAGGAATGAGCAATTTCAATTCCAAGAAAGTATTTCAATTTCCCTAAATCTTTAATTTCAAATTTTTCTTTGAGGTCTCGTTTGATCGACTCAATTTCAAGTTGGTTGCTACCAGTTATAATGATGTCATCAACATAAACTAAGACTACTGTAATATCATGTCCATTACTTTTTGTGAATAAAGATGTATCGGCTTCACTCACCTTGAAATTACAAGAAGTTAAAAAATGACTTAGTTTTTCATACCAAGCTCTTGGAGACTGCTTCAATCCGTAAATAGATTTATTTAACCTGCAAACACGGTTAGGTACATTTTCTTCCTTATGACCTTGGGGTAAGGTCATATAAACCTCTTCCTCAAGTGTACCTTGAAGAAAGGCATTTTTAACGTCCATTTGGTGAAGACCCCAACCATTGTTAACAGCAATAGAAAAGAGAATTCGAACAGTTTTCATTTTTGCTACAGGAGCAAAGGTCTCATAGTAATCAATTCCATAGGTTTGGGTATATCCTTTGGCCACTAACCTAGCCTTATACCGTTCTATGGTCCCATCACTGTTGTATTTAATCTTGTATACCCATTTACATCCTACTGGTCTTTTATTCCTAGGCAGAGGGCAAACAGTCCAGGTTTGATTTTTTTCTAAAGCATGAAGTTCTTCTTCCATTGCCTTACACCATTTTGGTTCTTGTTTGGCTTCCTCATAGGTGGTTGGTTCTTTCATATTTGAGATGACATTTATAAAGGCAAAATGTTCATTTGAAATATTATTGTATGAAATATAATCTTGGATAGGATATTGTACCGTATAAGTTACAAAGTCCTTTAACCTTGTTGATGCTTGTGTTTGACGACTTGATCTTCTCAAGTTGTGCTCGATTTCTTGTGTTGGAATTTCTGGTTCATCATCTTCATTTCCTCCTTGATTTTCGTTGCCTGTTTCATTAACAATTCTTTCTACAACAATTTCTCTATTGTTGTCGTTAGTGGTGCAAGGAAGAACAAATTCACTCGAGTTTACTTGCTCATGCGAGCATTCTCCTCGAGGCTTAAAGAACGGTTTTGTTTCAAAAAAGGTTACATGTCTTGAAACATAAAATTTCTTTTCTGTGGGGTCATAGCATTTGTATCCTTTTTTTTGAGTAGAATACCCTAAGAAAATAGTTTTTATAGAAGTAAAATCTAATTTGTCAATTCGATTTTTGTGTACAAAACTAGTGCATCCAAAAATCTTTAAATGATCCAAACTAATTTTTCGATTGTAAAGTATTTCCAAAGGGCTTTTAAAACCTAGTTTAGCACTTGGCACTCTATTTATCAAATAGGTTGCGGTAAGAACTGCTTCTGACCAAAAAATTTTGGGAACATTGTTTTGAAATAAAAGTGCTCTAGTTACTTCAAGAAGATGACGATTTTTCCTTTCAGAAATACCGTTTTGTTGAGGAGTATAGATGCACGAGGTTTGATGAAAAATACCTTTTTGATTCAAATAGTTTGAAAAATTTTGGTTGATAAATTCAGTCCCATTGTCGGTCCTAAGAATTTTGACTTTCTTATCATACTGTGTTTCTACTAAATTTGAAAAGGTTTGAAAATGCGAAAAAACTTCACTTTTATTTTTCATCAAATAAAGCCAAGTTGTTCGAGAAAAATCATCTATGAAAATAACAAAATATCTATAATAATTATAAGAATCTACGGGAGCAGGTCCCCAAACGTCCGAATGGATAAGTTCAAACGGTTCGCTACTTCTAGACTTAGAATCAGAGAAAGGAAGTTTGGTGTGTTTAGCAAATTTACACACCTCACAATTATTACAGTCCAAATTCGAAAAATTAAACATAGTTTTTAAAATTTTATCAGAAGGATGTCCAACCCGCTTGTGCCAGAGTGTGCTCAAATCTTCATCTTTTGAAATATTAAAACTAAACTTGTTGCTGTCCAAAAAATAAAGTCCATTTTCAAGGAAACCTTCACCAATCTTCTCCTTGGTGACTAGGTCCTGAAAAGTCACAGTATTATTGTCAAAAATAATTTCACAATTTAATTCTTTTGAAATTTTGCTAATAGAAAGTAAGTTGACAGAACAATTTTCGACAAAAAAGACATCTTGTAAAAAACCTTTTGGAAAAATGCTTATCATCCCCCATCCTTTAATTTTTATTTTCTCGTTATTTGCAACAGTAAAGAATTGACCATTTTGGGATAATCGAAAATTCTTAAGCATATCTCTATTGCCAGTCATATGGTCCGTTGCTCCTGAGTCTAGAATCCACTTGGTACAATTATTTGGAGCGTTTTTTGGAGCAAATCCAACAGCTAAACATTTGTTTTCAATTTCAAGTCTGCAATTTGTTTCAGGGTCAAGACAGTTTGTTTTTCTTTCCGATCCTAGACAATTAAATCGTTGGTCTGGACATATTTTATTTTTCTGTTTTAGCTGCAAACCTGAAGGGCCCGTGAGGCCCGTAATTCCTTGTTGGCCCAGTAGCAGGGTGAGACGGTGTAGCTCAGATTCGAGTCGATTAAAACGATCCGTCGACTCGCGCTGTGAGTCAGACCCATTCGATCCTTCCTCTTTCTTCTCCCCCTGACGCGAATCTAGGGTTAGATGGTCCGCCATGAAAGCTCGCCTGTTCGGCGCCTCCCCCTGATTTCGAGCGTTGCCTCCACCTCCTTGCCCCTTCCATTTGGGTTTGAGATGCGGATAGAGGTTCCAGCAGTCATCCTTGAGGTGACCGTCTTTGTTGCAATGCGAGCACTTCAACCCTGCATTTTTCTTACTACGACCAGCTTGGGAATTAACGGCTGAGAAGGCATGGCTCTCTGTCTGTGGGTTCTGGGCAGAGGAGTGCATTGCTACTCGCCTTGATTCCTCTTGCTGAAACCTGGCCGTCACCCCTGAGAAGGTGAGAATGTCGGAGCTGCTGAGGACCTGAGATTTGAGCGTGTCGTAGCTGCTGTCCAGAGCATCAAGGAAGGTATAGATCTGATCGAGCTCATCTCTTTGTTGCAGCACAGCCAGGTCAGTGGTTAATGGTCTATACAGTCGGAGCTCTTGGTATTTGGATTTGATTTGGCCCATGAGTTGGCTTACGGATTTGTCTTTTTGAGTGATTTGTTGGAGTTCTTTTTTTATGTAATATATGTGGGAATTGTTGGTTTTTTGGCTGTGCTGTTCTGATATTGCGTCCCACAGTTCTTTTGCTGTCTCATGATGAACAAAAATATCAAAAAGTTCTGGATTTAAAGAATTGAGAATAAGAGTAAAAGTTTGACCATCGAGAGTGTCCCATTCGTCCTGGCTATCGCCGGTGGCATCGGGTCTAGGTCGATTGCCATTGATGAAGCCTATCAAACCCTTGCCTTTGAGGGACACCTTGGCCGCCTTGGACCATGCCAGAAAGTTGTGGCCGTCGAGTGGGACATTGGTCAATCTTTGAGACGAGTTGAAATCTGGCCGAGTGCTTTGATAGGTGACAATTTTTTGAGTCGGTTGTGGGATTGGATTAGGTTGTTTATCACCAGTTGGAGCCGCCATGTCTTGTATAGGGCTGGCTTACTGGGGAGGGATTGATGCGGAAATTATTAGTGCCTCAGGGGCTCTGATACCATGTCGGAATTTGTGAGAAATGATGATAAAACTTAAAATGTTTTTTTCTGATCTCAATATTTACAGTACAAGCGCTATTTATAGCCAAGTACACACAGTGTACCGTTATTGCTGCCTAATTCTATCCTAATTAATTTACAATATTTACCTAAGAATCTTTCTCTATTTGTACCTAACGGCTACTTGATTGATACACAGAAGATTTGATTTATTTGATGGTTGGCTTTCTATATTTGGGTCTGTGATGAATCTTCTGAGACCCAATCTTTTATTTTCTCTTTTTGGTCATTTTCCTCAACACCTACCAAGGGGAGATAGTCCGTAGTGACTGTTTCATTGTCAAAGGAAAAAAAACATCCCCCTCCCAGGAATGCATCCTTTATTTGTCCTTGGTTTCATCTTCCCAGAAGGCCAGACCAGAATCTCAAAAAAGTGCTCCGCGGCGCCTTTCCTTTCTCCCCCACCCCTTTGCCTTCAATGTTTCTTTACTGGTGCCACCTATTGCTCTCTTCTCCATTCCTCTTTATCTTTGCTTGAAGCCTCTGCCTGAAGCCAATCTCCCTCTTTACTAGTCGCATACCTCCCTGCTTAAACGCTCCCCTAATCCCTATCTGCTCCTTTTCGACCATGAGTTATAGCTTTATTATGGTTTCCATGCGACCCTTAATCAATGATTCAATTTAAATATTTTCCTGATTTGCTAAATTGCAGGATTAAAAAGTGGTGAAGTCGTGAAGGTACTCGAGAAGACCCAAATTCCAAGCACTCAGCTGAGTAGCATGTAGAGTCCCCTTCAGTGACAATTCATATTAAATCCGATGGAGTACAAAATTTGGAGCATTCATACAAAAGCTAATCCCTCCTATGCCTTCTTAAATCAAATAAGCCGGTTTAGATTTTTAAAGCAAGATGTGCTCCATAAACATGAAAAACAGCTGGATTGTAGGTTAATCTCTCCAAATGGTACATATATCTATCGAGCTAAGTTTTTTTTGCTACTAGGATCAATAATTGAATTAGCTTTTTTTTTTTTATAAAAAAAATTTGTGAAGTCATTATACAATTAATTTTAGGCAAAGTTTTATAAGAAATATGTGAATTAGATGGTTGAATTAGCTTTTTGAAATAAATGTAAATATTATTGCTTTACTATTTTAATAAAAAAATTAATGAGTATTTTAGAAGAAAAATAACCATATATCTCTCAATTCTCAAATCGTAGCTAATTGGAAAAATTCTACTTCAAATCTTTAAATTTTGAAAATATCCCTCTCTAAACATCATTTTGATTATTTCTAATATTTTTTAATTCTGAAAATTTCATTTTTGAAAAGTTCGGACGAAATTGCCCTCAGCCTATTCAACTTCACAAGTACTTTCACCTCCATATATCAGAAAGAATTATATTTATGGGATATCAATCTCTTTAAGTACTCCTTTATGACCTCCTCACCTAGAAATTATTGAACATGTCACTGTTTCTTCCTCATCCAAATAACAATGGAGTCGCTTATTATATATGCTTTCAGTTTTTGGAGATCGATGTTATCTACTGTAAATAATATTCTATATTTGTTTAATAGAAGAGAAAAGTAAGTTTCCCGTATGGTGACTTACGATTAGGCCTGTCAAACGTGTCTAAAAAACACGGAATACGTAAAAACTGTTTCCGTTTTGTTAAGGCGCACGATATAGTTAATCATTTTAGAAACAAAACGGCACACAATTTCGATTTGTTAACCGTGTTACTTCAAAAAATACGTATGTAACAGTTTGAAATGAGTCTAAAACGATTGAAACGGTACAGTTTGGTGTTCCGTCTACCGTTTTATTTTAGAACATAGAACATTTCAGCATTTCATTATTCGTTTCGTTTATACCGTGGTGGCAAACGGTACACGCGTACTGTTTACAGGCCTACTTACGAGTTACGAGTTCTTTTCAATTAGGATCCGCCGATCCGTTGATTTAGCGGCGCCAACTCAAGCTGGACTCTAGTTCGAGAAAATATCAGGCTTAGGTTGGGGTTCCCCGCGCCGCCGTGCGTCATAATTTTTGGACTCATTAAACCTTTTTTAAAAAATATCAGGCTTCTTTAAATCTTTCTATTTGCATATCAAAAGTTTGAATTTGTTCTTTTTAAAGAAATGGCAGCGTCAATATCATATATATATAATACAATGTAATCTGATTTTCATGCACAGGTAGCAGATCTTGTATTTCAATAACAATAAAAACATTCATAATATAATCTCTACTCTATACACTGCTAACGATGAATATTCCAAATTCTCAATATGAACCGATACACCATTGTTTTCATTATTTCCTTCTTTGTTAAGATCACTATGCAGGATTTCTTTTTCTTTTTTTTTTGTACAGGTGGAGGATGGTGGGTTTTAATAGTCGGTGACTGGCCGTAGCTTCAGCATAAAAGTAGGTAAAAAGATTATTTACGATGAACATAATTGAGACGGTCATGTTTCTAAACTAACTAGGGGACTCTGTCTTCGCGGTGAAGCCGCGACCAGCCCCATAATTTAGCCTATTAATTTTAAGTTGCTCGTAAGTGTATTATTGTGATACTTTAGGTTTATTTGGTTGATAGATAGTTGTTGATCATAAATATGTGTTTTCTTTTATTTGTATAGACAATATAAGAAAACTATTGAATCGAATACTTTATTATAAGACCTGATTCTAGTATTTTCATTCAAGCGACAACATTGCGGTTCATACTGAATATTTATTAGACATTTGTCTCACAAAAACCTCACTTGTAATTTGAATGATTAAATACTTGAAGTGAGGTAACAAAATTAATGCGAGTTAACTAAAATGTTATATAAAACAAATGAAAAAGTTTACGAAAATCACCAACTTCCTTTGTCTCAATTTGCTTCCTAAAGGGGAGCTACAGTGGGCTATGTTCTCCATTGGCTTCAATCCTTCGTATTTAATTTTTAAACAGCTTCTAGCCATTCCTATTGGATGCTGCAATGTATCTGGTACTCACATTGAAAGCAATCTCCTGAAGTCATGGTCTATTGCAGATGGCACAGCTCCATCTAATTATCTTCACAACACTCTAATTAACATAGTATTTCATCAAAAAGGGGAAAAATATAAAGTAATCATAATCAACAATGCATGGCAGATAAGGCACCAAAAAAATGCATAATAAGTATACAGAAATAATTTAGCCTATCCAGCTCGGTGTGGCTCTGTCCTTGCTTTTCCTTCCTCAGCTCAATGCACTTCCGACGACATCAATCATCTCCGATTCTCCATCAATAATTATTCTATATTGAATTATAAATACAAAAAGAATCAATGCCTCAGCAACCTAACAACCATGTAGATTCATCAGGACATTCGACAATTACCTTCTATCATCCTAGTTTCACTCTTTGTGTCCCAGATACATTACAGGGTAAATCATGGACTTCGGCATTCATATTGTCTTGCTAGACCAGACGGTGGTATTATTTTGTTGATCATGCACTGGAAAGGAAAGGAGATCAAGAGGAGGGGCTAGAGAGGTAGCAGCGTGCGTTAGCATCATTCATGTTTCCCCGTGTGAAAACAGAGATCTCAGAGAGAAAGAAAGGAACTGTAGGAGTGATGGAGCAGAATTGGGATGAGAGATCACCGTATCTAACCAGATTCCTCTGGCGTGTAACAATGCATTCGAATACCTTTGGGATGAAAAAATTTTAATATGATCTATCCTAATATGTTTGGTATTCGAAACTTTGTTTTAATGAAATTTACATTTCCATTTATTTGTTTTGAAAAACACATTTTACTTTTTTATTATTTGATGATTTCACTAAATTCATTTGTATACCAAATTTTATATACATGCCTATAAAATTACATGCAACCCAATAATATCAAATTTTTCCATTTTTTGACTTTTAAAATATTTTTAATAATTTTCAGCATATTATTATATATATTTAGATGTCTTTAACTTTTAAATTGTTTGGAGCCCTCCAAATATTCGTTTTTCATAAAATTTTACATTCATAGTCAGAAAAATTATAAGAATTCCAACAATACTAATTTTTTTAGCTTCTCAAATAAAAAATATAAAAAGTAAAAGTTGATCGCGCAACGCGCGATATTTGCACTAGTTCAAATTAAAGACGAACCAAGGTAGGGGCTAGTGAGAGAGACTACCCCCAACATACAGTAAGTCGATCCAGGTGTGACCAGGCTGATCCAGGGGTGGAGCCTAAATTTTAAAATAGGAGGACAAGAAGGTTCTTGCATTGAGATTTTTTTTTTAATTTATAGACGTCGAAGAATAAATCGATTAGACTAATATGTAATCTGGGAACTTTGATGGGCCAATTTGAAATGTTTAAGGGGGCAAGTTCCCTGTGATAAAGCATGGCTTTTGTCAGTGTAAAACTGGACAAATTCGCAAAATTAGAAAAAAAAAATTTGTTCAAGACCAGGGATGAGCTGTAACTAGTGTTCTCCAATCGTGCGTGTCGTGTCGTGTCAAACACGATCGTGTTAGAGTCTCGTGTCGTGTCGTGTTGACACGAACTACTTTTTTAATCGTGTCGTGTCGTGTCGTGTTTAGTGGTGAGAAGAGGCAACACGACACGCATTCTGACACGACACGATTGACACGATCATGTCGTGTCGTGTTGACACGTCGTGTTAGTCGTGTCAGATTATTTTATTATTTTTTAAATTAAAAAATTATTAAAAAAATTAAAAGTAAGGAAAAAATTACTAAACTTCATAATTTATTATTTGATTAAGTTTAAACTTTTTATTAATATATTTAAAAAAAATAATAATTAAATTAGAATAATATTATGATTTAAATGATAGTAAATAATATGATGTAGTATTATAAATTGAAATTAAATTATTAATTTTGCTTAAATAATCAACATTAATAATTAAATTCGTGTTGAGGTGTCGTGTTAATTCGTGTTCGTGTCGTGTTGAGTGTCGAATCGTGTCGTGTTGAATCGTGTCAAACTTTCTAATGTCCCAACACGACACGATTATGACACGACACGATAACACAATCGTGTCGTGTCAATTTTGTATTTGTGTCGTGTCGTGTCAACACGCACATCGTGTCGTGCCAACACGATCGTGTCGTGTCATTTCAGAGAACACTAGCAGTAACTATGGGGTGGGTAGGTTGTTTCAGATTCGCTGACCCTTTTTTCAGTTTTTTTTTTTATCTGTAATATCGGGTTTTTCTTTTAATTTAAGCATGCCCATGAGGCCGTTTTAGCCTTCCAAACAAGGGGAAAAAAAACACACCGGACAAAAAAGTGAGGCACAAAGTTGGCCTATTAATTTGCATAAAGTGATAAAGTCTACAGCAAAATGCTTACGTATTCGTATAAATTTTAGTACAAATAAATTGCTAATTTGACAAGTCAACAAGTAGAGAGTTTAGACTAAAAGTTCAATAAAAAAAAAATGAAGAAATATGAAGAGGGCAGGCGGTCTATGAATTTGTCCTTTATTGGGCTTCTTGATCATGTGAATGACACGAGGGCTCTCAGGTAGGGTGTCCAACCGTAGAAACGGCGACGAAATCGTTAACTGTTTTGTTTCATTGACGAAATTAGTTTCAATTTTATTAATCGTTTCGCAGTGTGATGAAACGGTCGAAATTTAAGTAATTTTCATGATTTACATAGTGACGTAATTGTTTTATTATTTCCTCAATCATTTCGCTAAATCAAACGAAACTAAATTTTTTTTCGTTAACCCTTTAACTGGGACGAAACGAAACAGAACCAAAAACAGTCAAACGCGTTTGCAGCCCTCCTCCCAAGTCCCAACTCCCAACCCATGTCAAATTAATTAAAACCCAGCTCAAAAATTCCTCGAGGTATCTCAATCTCACGGAATTTTTAAATCACAGGGAACAATACCCAGTCCCTCACCCGCTGTTCCTCTGCCCCTGGGCCGATCGATCGTCTCCTGGAAACTGGAAAGTCAACCTTAGCGTTAACGTAAAGGTACCCGAAAAAGCACGATTCTCAGCCTTTTTCCCACACCTGGATTAATTGTCCAGTGGGTGCCAACTGCCAAGGTCTCTGCGTGTTGCACAGTATTGTTAATTTGTTATATTAAGAAAGAGAAAACTAGAGTTTGGTAAAGCAATCGCGTGTTGACTGTTGACGCATTAGTTTAACAAACAACAGATGAGTAATTAAAAAAAAAAAAAAAAAAAAGTTAAACCCACTAATACTATATACGTTATGCGAGTTCTCTGAACTTGCTTCGTCTTTTCTAAGAACACACCCAACTCGATCCCCAGTCAAAGTCAATTCATGAAATGATCTTGAATATTCCTTTGGAGCACATATATATACACACATCTTCATTATGCTGTACATATGAGCAAAAGCCTCACTGAAGAGTACCTTAGTTACAGCCTTTCTTAGCTCCTCGCTGCACCCAAGATAATTACACCTATTTAGTTTCTAGTTTATTAGCTACACAATTCAGCCTCGATGGATTCAAAGAGCAATGCTTGTGCCAATTGCATTGAGCAGCCAAAATCTGAACCAGTATCTCATCAGCAACCCAACAACAGTCGTTTTTCTTTCTTTCCTACTATTGCTTTCCTTTACCTTTCATATAATTTCGGTCTCTCCGCATATCGATCAAGAAGTAACCCGTGGGATTTAGCATTCATAATCTCCTGCTACGTTGAGCTGATTCTATTGTTCCTTTGTCTGAAGAAACATGAGAACCTTGCTGCTGATGCTCCAACCGAGAGCAGAGACAGATTGAAAGTCTTCGTGTGGATTCTCTGCACTCTCCTCACTTGCACGTTTGCATGGCGAATTTCACAAATTATGCCTTGGTACTTGAATGTAATTATCTGGGCTATGAGTTCCTCTGTCATACTAGTTGGATTCTACTTTTTCTTCTTATTCAACGGCGACGATGCACAATTAGCAAATAAGTATTCCAAACTGAATAGTCACGATACGGAGGAAAACGGACTCTGTAAATTATCACCAGAAGAGAAGGTTTAGTGCGAGTGAAATCTAAAGACAACGGAAAGTGCTTGTGGGCTTATACAAGAAAATCTCAGTATTTCATTTCGCTTCCTTATGGGAATCAACTTAATAAGTACAGTTTGTTTAATTACTTAGTGCCATTGAAAAAATAAGTTCGAGAAATAATATGAAGTTTTGTCATATATATATGGTGCAAGTTATTATTATTTATTAAATGTGTTCCATTGTAATTCGTAAATATTGTGCTTTATTTGCTTAATTAAAGAGCAAAATATCCGGCATTGTGTTTACTGTTTAATTTCAAAAAAAATATATTGAATCAGAAAAGAGTCAAAAGATTAATTCTTTTTTTTCTTTAAAGTGAAAGCCAAAAAAGTTGCAGATCGTGTTTGGTACGAGTGATTTTACAAATGGGATCCGTTAGAGTATGGAGCACACAATAGCAACACTGAACCGAAATTCAAGCCAGATTGGACCCTCCTCCAATTCTAAATAAGAGAAAAAAGAACAGAGGAAATCATGCTATAATAGCTTAAATTTGGGAATAATTTGTTCCCCGGAGAAATTACGCGGCACTCTGTTGACTGTTGGTGAATGTGACCAGGAGGTCTGCAAAAGTTAAAATTTGTTCCTACTATTGCTTTCCTTTACCTTTCATATAATTTCGGTCTCTCCTCATATCGATTAATTTGGCTAGCAGTTTTATTTTTGAAAATTTGCTTTTATTTAACTCACTTTTGTCCCAATCAGCAATTCTTCAAGTTTGTTCAATTTTGGCTTAATTAACAGGACCAATTTGTTCAATTGAGCGCTAATGTAATTTGAGACTGAACATTGTAGGAAATGAGTTTAACCAATAATCCATTATGCAATGTGTTTCTGCTGATGCAAACCAAGAGGCTGTAGACTTTTTGTCTTTCTGTTACTCTTGCTTTGCTTCTTTGCCGTATGAATTAAGAAACAAAACAGTGATCGACCATTGTTTTGCTAATTTTTTCAAAAAAAAAAAAAAAAAAAACATAAAAATAAACCTTTTTATTTTTCAGTCTAAGAGGTTGGTTTGGCTAGGGGAGCTTTAACAGTGACCACAATTGGCATCATAGATACAGGCACCTGTTCATTTGACCCGTTGATACTGGGTGCCCCCGAGAGTTAGCTCTGTTCTTCTTTTCCTTCTTTTATGCATCATGTTGAATATCAAAAAATGTAATTAATCAGGGACAAATTAATTCTAAAAAATGTCATGATTATATATCTTGATATTTCGACTATCCTAACTATCCATTATTAATCATGATGATTATACTTTTCTGCACATGTTATACAAAGAGGCACAGGTTGCTCAAATACAGTACTACCAGACCATGCCACCACGCTTGTTTTTTTTTCAAAAAAAAAAAAGCCAGATCATGCCAATTTAGCACGAGACACTGCCGTTCATGGAAAAAAAAATAGCAATGTCAGTACATGAGCACAATGATAGAATCAACTATAGCTCAACTTTCATCGCGCGAAGCGCGCTGCGATAGCTAGTGTTATAATTAATTTAATGCCAGAGAGAGAGGGGGGGTTAAGAGTTTGAGAAAGAGAGATAGGGAGCAGCGCGTTGTGAGGTGCTGGTATTTGTCCTTCCTGTCTTCTTTATGACCGACTGACCTATCTGGGGAAGTCACATGAGTACATGACCTACTATCTATTGACCTTAAATTGGTGGAGTCGCGTCATCCACATCCCGTCCGAAAATTTAATAATACTTTAAATGCAGACTAATTATGGAATATATTTAATTTTTAAAAAATTGATATTTTATGACAATATTTTTGAAAATAGATCCTTCATTTGATTGCAATAGATGATCCGAATAATTGCAACAAGAAAGATTTTTTGAAATTATTTAATGAATAGCCATTCAACGTATCATATTTCGCAATTGCAAATTTATTGTACAAACAAATGATGTGGGAAATAAGATGGCCAGCGAAATCAACGAGCCAAATTAGGGTATAAACTTAGTATATGTATATGTTATCTGGAGCAGTTACAATTGAAATAAAACAAATAGAACTGACTAATAGATATTATTTTAATATGAATAGAATATTTCCTTTTTTAAACTAAAAGTTAGGGTTTTAAATAAGTAGGATACGATACGGTCGAGATTTTTTTCATATCCATACGTTTTAAAAAAAAATTTATCCATACTATACTTTTATCTGTTAAAAAATACATTACTTTACCGATACATTACCCTTATCTGTTAAGAAATTCGGATAAGTGCAGGTAGCGATAAAAAGGGTAATAATAATCATAATAATTCAATAAAAAATTGTACAATATGAATAAATATTTAACATTAAATAAATATATTAGTAAAGTGCAACATTAAATAATTCTTTAAGATATAATGAAACTATACTGTATCTTCTAATGTCAATTGTCTCAAAAATATTGTTGGATTTAACTCTAACTCTCGATTTGCCGATTTAAAAAACAACACCAAACATCTCAACTAACCATTTAATTTAGTGTCTTTTAGTGATTATTTTGGAAGAATGACTTGGAGTGAGTCAAACAAAGCTGCAGAAGACCGTTGAAGATTAGTTAGATAGTCAGAATTGTTTAAGGTTGTAATTCTAAACTAATCTCCTCAAATTTCTAAGTTTAATGCTCAGAATTTAATAATAACGTTATACAACGTTTTATAGCGTTATACAACGTTACAGAACTCCTCCAACTGTGCCTAGTCGCAAAAACAGCTTTCATGCGTTACACAACGCTTCATTCAGTTGTGTAACGCTTAGTCAAACGATGTGTAACGATTGAAGACGTTACACAACGGATTGACCAAGTCAGCAATCTTTCTCTCTGCACCTTTGCGTTGTGTAACGGTTTCTAGCGTTACACAACGGATCAAAAACAAGCGTTACAAGACGTTTGTTTAGGAAATTCTAACGCTTTGAGGTCTTTGGCCATTTTGAGGGAGTTCTGGCGTATGTCGTGTAACGTTATGTCCGTCACACAACGTTTTGTTTTTCAAACGTTTCACAACGCTTCCTAGCGTTGTGTAACGTCTCTAACAACCTTTTGAACATTGGAGTCTACTGTTCAGTGCGTTGTATAACGTCTCACAAACGTTATACAACGTTTCTGACACCCTCCAACGTTATTGTCGGAATTTGTTTTATTTAACGGATATATCGAAACGTTGTGTAACGTTTCGGAGCGTTGTGTAACGTTATGTTCAGAATTTGACTGGTTTAGAGCTTTTGGCACCCTCTATATATATCAGACCTTTTTGAGCTGATCCAACTGATTGAATACCTGGCTATATCTCTACTTTTGAGCTCTAAACCTGAGAGATTCATCATTTCACCTAATTGAGCATTTCTTAGACAATTTGTAGAGATTTTGAGAGCATCAATCAAACCCATAGTTTTATAGCTAGATTATTGAGCGATTTGGTTGAGAGCCTCAATCTTTGTTGCTATTTGGTGATTAGTTAGAGGTTAGGCCGATCCGCTTCGAGATCCTTGTGACGAAGCGATTCGGTTCGCATTTTTAGACCCGTTCGATTAGAATAGAACGGAGCGTGCCCGTTTTGTGGTCGCGAAACTCCCGGAGACGTACGACTAAGGCTAGCTTCATCTAGCGGGTCGGAACTCCGTAATCAATCGCTTGTCATCTCTTTCTCTCTTTATTTATTTTACTTTTGACTTGTGCTTGATTGTTTGCGTGTGAACCAATTTGAATTGTTTGAATTGTTATTTTTCCGCAAAATTGTCCAAACCGGTTTAGGATTTGAATTTGTGCCTATTCACCCCCCCTCCCTCTAGGCCTAGTTTTAGGGACAACAAAGTGGTATCAGAGCAGGAGTTATCTTTTTGACCTATTTGTGTATTAGAGAACCTCGATTCATGGCCTCTAGGGTGATAGAAAAACCGGACAAGTTTGGTTCCACTTGCAATAACTTTCGTTATTGGAAGAGGTGTATGGTTGTATACATTAACTTGATTGACCTTTGGGATGTAGTGGATAAGCCATATGCTCCAAACCTAGATAGTGAAGGTAGGGAGATTCATGCCTCCAAATTGCTTAGGGCCAAAAATGACAATGCCGTAAATGTCCTTCTCAACTCGGTCCATTAGTCCATAGCGGCCATTTTCGGTAGCTCAATCAATGCACATGAAATGTGGGTTTCTCTCTTGAACCGTTATGAGGGAAATTCTCTAATCAAAAGCTCCCGTCAATTTGAGTTGGAGTCAAGATTAGACAATTTCCGCATAATGGATGGTGAATGCATCGAGGAAATGTATACCCGGTTTATACAATTGCTCGATGAATTCAACAACATTGGAGAAACCCTATCTAATAGCCGTGTGATAGGAAGATTGCTTAGGGCTTTGGTGGGAAGACCTCAATTCGACAATCTCATCTCGACTCTTGAGACACAATAAAGGTCCCACAACAACCTCACACCGGAGATCATTTATACTCACTACCGATGTGTAGAAGAGAAGCTCAAGCAACTTGGAGAGTTGAGATATGAGCCTAAATCCATTGTTTTGTCGGCTAGTGAGAACAAAGCCTCTCCCTCCAAACACTGCCAAAATGACAACCATCAAGATAGGCACCGTCACTCGAGTGACAAGACAAAGGGCATATTCGACCTTGATAAGGACAAGCAAGGAGCCGTGCTCTCAAAAATATTTCGGGCCATTATGATCTTTGAGGGAAAGTTCAACAAGGAACGGCTTGAAAATGATGAGAGGGCTCTTTGCTTTGTGTGTCAAAAGGAGGGTCACACCATGTACACTTACTTCAAGCTTTTCCCTCACTTGAAGAAGGACAAGAAAGATGGTGGCAAGAAAAGAGGTGATGGCCGGTACAAATCCAAAAAGGGACATTACAAAGGCAAGAAGAAGGGTGAGAAAGCCATGCAAGCCACATGGGACAATGATTCCGACTCGAGCTCATCTTCCTCATCCGATTCGGAGTCCGAATGCGACTTTGACAATCTTGCTCTAGTGGCTCAAGTCAATGGTGTGATGATGCCCTTGGATAATTATCTTGATGACTTGGTGAAGGAGGTCTTTAATGAGTTCAACCGAGGCAACATCTATGTGCATCCATTGAGCAAGGCAAGCATTGGAGAAGCCTCAACTACCTCATCAATTATAACTCCAATCTCTACTCCAATTCAAGAAGTGATACCTAAGGTAGCTATTGAAGCGCCTAAAGTTACCAATGAGGTACAACTAAACTCATTTCTATGTAGTGATAGTGATAGCGATAGTGAAATTGGCTTGTGCTTGAATGATGATACAAACTTTCAAATTGATAAGTTGAATGATTATTTTGATGAGTCCCTTAAGACTATTGCTAGTCAAAAAGGAGAAATTAGTCTTTTGACGGCTAAGGTACATGATCTTGAAGCTTTGGTGAGTAAGTATAAGGGTATGATTAAGAGTTTTGAAAAATCAAAAGATTGTGAAAAATGTCAAGTTCTTTTGAGTAAGGCAAATACTTTGAAAAATAATGAAAGAACATCAAGTTCATCTAGTGCTTCAAATAGTACTAAGATGAATCTTGATAAAATGTATGTGGACCAAAAACCCAATGACAAATCGAGACTTGGTTTCAAGAAGGGAAATTAATTCTCTTTTAGATCAAGAAACTCGATTAGCCCGACACAAAATGAGAGACATTATAACAAGGGCACCAATGGTAGGAACACACATGGGAAAATGCAAAAGAATTTCTTTGGTTCGCAAAATGGTGCTCAAAAGAATTTTGATAGGAATAGAAATGGTTTCAAGGGTCCTCAAAAGAATTTGCAAAACAATCGGGTCTCAAACAATTTGTATTTCAAGAGACCCGATGGGTGCTTTCATCTTTTCTAAAATAATGGAGGAAATAGAAATAGCACACACACTAGACCTCAAAACAATGGAGAAAATAAGAATGCCTCTCAACAAAACAAAACGAATTTTTAAAAATCAAATTTGAAAGGTTCTCAATCATACACTTTCTCTAAGGATCCAAAGATCAAGGCCATGGAGCTTAGGCGTTATTATGAGACACATTTTGTTAGAGAAATGTCACAAATGAACAAACCCACTAGTGCATGTTGCAACTATTATGGTAAGAATGGCCATCTCACATTAGAATGCAAGTTTAGGAAAGCAAACCATATATCCGGTTCAAAGAGTATGGTTTGGGTTCCTAAAATCGCTTCCACTTCCACTTCATCTAGTGGAAGCGGTTCTAATGTGACTTGAAAAGTCACTCTATATCCCCGGACCTTATAGTAAAATTTTAAGGGGGAGAAAATACAAGAATTATGTTAGTTGTTTGTTTCTAACTAATATATATTCTTGTAGGTTTGTTTATTATCATCATTCAAGAAAAGTGCTTGGATAAAAAATAGTGGGTTCTCACATCACATGACCGGTGATGAATCTTGTTTCAAAACACTTGAATCTTTTGATGGTGGTGAGGTTACTTTTGGAAATAATTTTAGAAAGAGCACTATTATTGGTATAGGCTCGGTTGGTAACCAAAATCTTACGGTATCTAATGTATATCTTGTTGATGGTCTTAACTACAACCTTTTAAGTATGAGTAAATTGTGTGATGCCGGATATTATTTGAAGTTTGATCACTCCTCTTGCTTTGTACATCAAACTTCGGATAATTCCCTTGTATATACCGGACAAAGGAAAAAGGATGTCTATTACTTGAACTTTGACCACTTTACCACTGGTGAACAATGCTTTAGTGCCATGGCTTCCGGTTCATGGCTATGGCATAGAAGACTTGATCACGTTTCAATAGACTCCTTAAAGAAACTTGTCAAATTAAACCTTGTCCGTAGTCTACCATTACACAAACTTGACTTAAATGGATTGTGTGAAGCTTGCATGAAAGGCAAGCAAACCAAGTCTAATTTTAAGACCAAAGAAGTTATCTCTACCTCTCAACCCTTGGAATTACTCCATATGGACTTGTTTGGACCAATAAATGTTATGAGTTTCAGCAAAAATAGGTATGTGTTTGTGGTAGTTGATGACTATATTCGTTTTACTTAGGTTTTCTTTCTTGCTCATAAGAAATAAGCATTTGACTATTTTGTCAAATTTAGGAACCGGGTTGAAAATGAAAAAAAAGTTAAAAATCTCTAGAATTTGTAGTGACCATGGAAGGGAATTTGAAAATGCTAAATTTGATGAATTATGCATAGAAAAAGGATATAAACAAGAGTTTTCCGCTCCACGCACTCTCCAACAAAATGGTGTAGTGGAGAGGAAGAACCGAACTCTACAAGAGCTAGCACGCACAATGCTACATGAATTTGCCGTACCCAAGTTTATTTGGGCCGAAGCGGTAAATACGGCATGTCATGTAGTAAACCGTGCATGTATTCGTTCCAAACTTAAGAAAACACCTTTTGAATTGGGGGTTGGCCGAACTCCAAATATAACATATTTCCGTGTATTTGGGTCCAAGTGTTTGATGCTAAATTTTTGACCGGTATATTTGTTGGTTACTCAAACACAAGTAAAGCGTATAGAGTCTATTTGCCTAACTCAAGGGTTGTAATTGGGTCCTTAAATGTCAAATTTAATGAAAATCCTAATGAGAAAACCGAGGAAGGTAACTCTATTGTAGGTATCCAAGATGGAGGAACAACTCAAGAAATTGAGTTTCAACCAAAGGATGAGCTTTCACCGGTGATATTTGAGGAACCTTTGAACCGGGACGATGACAATTTGATAGGGGGAGAGAATCATGAGGAAAACACAATTGACACAACTCAAGATGAGACGCCTCATGATGAAACTCAACCTATACCTCAACCGGTTCATGAGTCTCCCGAAGTGCTTAGAGAAGTGTCATCTCATCCTCTTTCTAATGTTATAGGTGACTCTAGGGAAGGTGTTAGGACTAGGTCGGGTTTGAACCAAATGATTGGTTATTGTGCTTTTGTGTCTCAACTAGAACCAAAATCTTTCAAAGAGGCCAATGTTGACCCAAATTGGATTGTTGCCATGCAAGAGGAGTTGAACCAATTTGAAAGAAATCAAGTTTGGAAACTTGTACCCTTACCAAGTGGTAAGCAAGTTATTGATACCAAATGAGTTTATAGGAACAAGCTAGATGAAATTGGTAATTTGGTTAGAAACAAAGCCCGCTTGGTTGCACAAGGTTTCAAGCAACAAGAAAGTATTGATTTTAAGGAAACCTTTGCACCCGTTACTCGTCTTGAATCCATTAGAATGCTCTTGGCATATGCCGCTAACAAATGTTTCACCCTATTCCAAATGGATGTTAAGAGTGCATTTCTAAATGGGTGGATAGATGAGGAAGTGTATGTCCAACAACCTCCCGGTTTTGTTGACCATTTTAACCCCGACCATGTGTTCAAGCTTCATAAAGCTTTGTATGGTTTAAAACAAGCACCTAGAGCTTGGAGAGCTTGGTATGGTAGACTTTGTACCTTACTTCTTGACAATGATTTTGCTAGAGGAAAAATAGACACAACTCTTTTCACCAAGAAAAGGGATAACCATTTATTACTCGTGCAAATTTATGTGGATGATATTATTTTTGGCTCTACTAATGCAACTCTTGCACAAGAGTTTTCCTCTTTGATGAGTAGTGAATTTGAGATGAGCATGATGGGAGAACTCAACTTCTTTTTGGGACTAAAATCAAACAACTCCAAGATGGCAATTTCATTAGTCAAATCAAATAATGTAAGGAGTTAATCAAGAAATTTGGTGTTGAGGATAGCAAAAGTTTGGATACACCAATGGACAAGAGTAAATATTGATGCGGATGAGAAATGCAAGCCGATGGACATAACTCTTTACCGAGGCATAATTGGAAGGTTGCTTTATCTCACGGCGAGTAAGCCGGATATTATGTATGCCGTATGTTTATGTGCTAGGTACCAAGCCAATCCTAAGGAATCTCACCACAAAGCGGTAAAAAGAATTTTGAGATATGTTAAGGGTATCCAAAATCTAGGCCTTTGGTATGGTAAACAAACCGAACTTGACTTAGTAGGGTATATCGATGCCGACTTTGCCGGTGACCGCATGGACCGAATGAGTACAAGTGGAACTTGTCAATTTCTTGGTGGTTCACTAGTCTCTTGGTCAAGCCGCAAACAAACATCGGTTGCTCTTTCAACCGCGAAAGTCGAGTATGTAGCGGCCGGTAGTTGTTGCACACAACTACTTTGGATGATGCAAACCCTTAGAGATTATGAGTTAAAGTTCCAAAAGATACCAATCTTGTGTGACAATACTAGTGTTATCCTTATATCCAAAAACCCGGTATTGCACTCTAGAACCAAGCACATAGAGATACGACATCATTTTATCCGAGATCATGTTGAGAAATGTGATGTGGAGTTGGTACATGTTGATACAAAAGAGCAAATTGTCGACATCTTCACTAAACCATTGCCTACACAACAACATCTTGAACTTAGGTTCAAGCTCGGTATACTTGAACTCAAAGATTAAATTTCTATGCATATCATGATCTTGTCTGTCTGTTTGCTACATCTATTCGATATTTTCGTTCCTATCTTCAGTTAAAAACAAGTTGTTTTCAACTTTATTTCAGTGTTATGTCTGAAAAGCAGTTTTTCTGGTACAAACGTTATATAACGCTTTATAACGTTTTACAACGTTTTGTTATTTAAAAAGGATTTTCATTGCGATTTTTGTTCTGTTTATCCATAACGTTGTACAACGTTATTAAACGTTTCATAACGCTTTGTATAGGGTTTCGCAGCATTTAAGAAACGTCATGCAACGTTTGGATTTTGAATTTTGAATTTCTTTCACTGTTGTGAAACGTTGTACAATGTTTTAAAACGTTGTGTAACGATTATAGTATCGTTACAAGACGTTTAGGAAACGTTATACAACGCTTCAGATCTGGTTTTTGAATCGACTCTGCGCATTTAATTCGAATCTTTTCTCCGAAACGTTGTATAACGTTTTATAACGTTGTATAACGTTGTATAACGTTTGAACGGAGCTTTTTGTGGCTGGCGTCTTTTCTTCTTTTCTCTTCTCCTTTCTTCTGTAACCCGACAGCACCTCTCTCTCTTACTCTCTTTCTCACACCCTTTCAATCTCTCCACTCAATATACCTCTCTACTCACTCTTTGATCTCAACCAAACACTCAAATTTACTCTCTTCTCTCTCCTCTACACACTCATACCCTCTATTTATCCTCTCTCTTCCTCTTTCACTCAATCTACCAAAAACCCTAGACTCACTCTTCCCTTCGATTCCGGCAAATCCGACCGTTGGATTCTCAATCGGCTTCGAGTTCAACCTCTTCAAGGCATCCTCCTCACTTCTCTCTCCTCAATTTCAAGGTTACTCTTTTTTTATCTTTTCTCAAATGGCACCACCCAAGTCTCGTAGCGGGGCACCACCCAAGGCTCCCGCAAAACGACCAAGAACCGGTACCACTAGTTCTTCCAGTCTTGTACCAATCCAATCACCGTTACAAGGTACCGTACCCGGTTCTCTACCATCTCCTTCTCTTGAGAATTGGACTCTTTCACCATTAAACCGGTATTTATTTAAGGATGATGATGCATACCGGTATTACACTTGCAATATCCAAGGCAATGACCGAAATGTGAGTGAATGTTTCTACTTGGTGCAACCCAAAGAAAATGAAAAGGAATGGAGGATTAGCGACTCGGATTGGAATAGAATCAAACCGCACCTTGATTACTTGCGTGCATGTGGTCTTTTGAACTGCACTCAACCATACAACAAAGACCTCATCAAACTCTTCTATGCCAACATGACTATCACTTGGGAGGACGGTATTCCGGTGGTTCATTCTTACGTGTGTGGCACACCTATTACCATAGACTTGGATCGGGTGGTTCGTGAGTTATTCTTGCGGAATGAGGGGAAGCAAATCTGCATTTCCAAGGCATGGCCAAGGGATGCCGACATAGAGCCTTTCGAGAGATATCATGAGTTCTTCTATTGTTGGCGGGATTATTCTCTCAAGCAATTCTCCGCCGCCGAGCTTCCCGCCTACCACCGTCTCTTCTTCCTCATCATCAACAATATTCTCGCTCCAAAGAAACAAATCAAAACCAATGTGGAGCTTAGAGAGGTGTTCTACCTTCGTTGTCTCATTGAGAAGAGCCCACAAGTTAACCTTGCCTATCTCTTTTTCATGCACTTGGAGAAAATCAAGAACACAAGCAACACCTCTCTCCCCTATGCCAATGTGATTTACTACTTTCTTGCCAAGGACGGTGGTCCTCATCGGTTTAACACTTTCGGCCGAGAAGCCGAAGTATTTGGGCCAACAAACCTCATCAATATCCTTGCTTCAGTCGGGTGACAACTTGATGAAAACACCGGTATTCTCATTCCCGATCCTAACAACATCAAGAACCGGTATCTCCTCCGAGATGGTGCAAAGCCCAATCAATATGCACCGGTGGGACAAGAACCCACGGGTCCTCTCCGTGGACCTAGCTCCTCAAGCCAACAAGCCATGGATTCCAACTACCAAGCTTACTTCAATGAGAAATTTGGTGGTTGGAACGACACTTTGACGGGCTATGGGACCCGATTGACCAATCTAGAGAATGATTGGTCAAAGGGGGAGATTGTTGGATTTAACTCTAACTCTCGATTTGCCGATTTACAAAACAACACCAAACATCTCAACTAACCATTTAATTTAGTGTCTTTTAGTGATTATTTTGGAAGAATGACTTGGAGTGAGTCAAACAAAGCTACAGAAGACCGTTGAAGATTAGTTAGATAGTCAGAATTGTTTAAGGTTGTAATTCTAAACTAATCTCCTCAAATTTCTAAGTTTAATGCTCAGAATTTAATAATAACGTTATACAACGTTTTATAGTGTTATACAACGTTACAGAACTCCTCCAACTGTGCCTAGTCGCAAAAACAGCTTTCATGCGTTACACAACGCTTCATTCAGTTGTGTAACGCTTAGTCAAACGATGTGTAACGATTGAAGACGTTACACAACGGATTGACCAAGTCAGCAATCTTTCTCTCTGCACCTTTGCGTTGTGTAACGGTTTCTAGCGTTACACAACGGATCAAAAACAAGCGTTACAAGACGTTTGTTTAGGAAATTCTAACACTTTGAGGTCTTTGGCCATTTTGAGGGAGTTCTGGCGTATGTCGTGTAACGTTATGTCCGTCACACAACGTTTTGTTTTTCAAACGTTTCACAACGCTTCCTAGCATTGTGTAACGTCTCTAACAACCTTTTGAACATTGGAGTCTACTGTTCAGTGCGTTGTATAACGTCTCACAAACGTTATACAACGTTTCTGACACCCTCCAACGTTATTGTCGGAATTTGTTTTATTTAACGGATATATCGAAACGTTGTGTAACGTTTCGGAGCGTTGTGTAACGTTATGTTCAGAATTTGACTGGTTTAGAGCTTTTGGCACCCTCTATATATATCAGACCTTTTTGAGCTGATCCAACTGATTGAATACCTGGCTATATCCCTACTTTTGAGCTCTAAACCTGAGAGATTCATCATTTCACCTAATTGAGCATTTCTTAGACAATTTGTAGAGATTTTGAGAGCATCAATCAAACCCATAGTTTTATAGCTAGATTATTGAGCGATTTGGTTGAGAGCCTCAATCTTTGTTGCTATTTGGTGATTAGTTAGAGGTTAGGCCGATCCGCTTCGAGATCCTTGTGACGAAGCGATTCGGTTCGCATTTGTAGACCCGTTCGATTGGAATAGAACGGAGCGCGCCCGTTTTGTGGTCGCTAAACTCCCTGAGACGTACGACTAAGGCTAGCTTCATCTAGCGGGTCGGAACTCCGTAATCAATCGCTTGTCATCTCTTTCTCTCTTTATTTATTTTACTTTTGACTTGTGCTTGATTGTTTGTGTGTGAACCAACTTGAATTGTTTGAATTGTTATTTTTCCGCAAAACTGTCCAAACCGGTTTAGGATTTGAATTTGTGCCTATTCACCCCCCCCCCATCTAGGCCTAGTTTTAGGGACAACAAATATATATATAGAGAGAGAGAGAGAATGGCTAATGTGCCACGGGTGGCAATGCCACCCATTTTCTTTTGAGTTATTTTTCAATATCCAAAATTCAAATGGTCCATCCAAACCGTTCAAGTTGATCTCTATATTGGAATATCCTTGAAGACCAAATTTTATATTTTTTCGAATTTTTTTGCTATTTATTATGATATTTTTAAATTGAAAGGCCTGAAATACTCCAATTATAATGTTTTTTGAAAATATCATAATAAATAGCAAAAAAATTCAAAAAAATATAAAATTTCGTCTCCAAAGTTATTCCAATATAGAGATCAACTTGAACGGTTTGGATCGACCATTTGAATTTTGAATATCGAAAAATGACTCAAAAGAAAAATGGATGGCATTGCCACCCGTGGCAATTTAGCCATTATATATATATATATATAAAACTACTAATTATACAATATCAAAATGGAATAGACTGCAAACTATGTTACCCAGTTCGGCATTTATGCCAGCGAATCGAACCGGGTGCAGGTTCTGGTTCGGCACTGGTGCACACCAAATGTGCCACGTGGCGCACTCAATTAATTTAATATATTTGATTAGCCAATACGGTCTCGGATACAGCACCGGTGCGGATATCGGATCCATTTAGAGTGGGCCGTATCGAATCCAATTTATACCCGCTGAACATGGTGTGGCTGTCACGTGCAAGTCAGTTGCAGCAGCTCTCCTTCCGGCAATCACATGACAGCGTTCTTCCAAAATTAGCTTATATACAGGTCAAAAATAGTTGTATCTTCAATATGGGACTAGAAGAGTTCAAAACTGAAAAAGTCGGACAACCAAGTAGCAAATTAGTAGGCCTGCATAACGTGCGAAACGGTTACGAAATTAGAGTGTTTTGTTAACCGTTTTGTTTCATTGATGAAACTGATTTTCAATTTTATTAACCGTTTCGTAAGGACGAAACGATCGAAATTAACGAAATTTTCGTGATTTACACATGGACAAAACGGTTTTTCGTTTCGTTAATCGTTTCGTCCAACCAGACGAAATCATTTTATTGTTTCGTTAACCGTTTCGTCTGGACGAAACGAAATGAAAAACGGATAAACGGACTTCCGTTTGCAGGCCTACAAATGAGAGCTTGTATTTCCAATTGTGGGCCTAAGGCCTGTATTTTTTATGAGCCGAGAAATTAAGTGGCATTTAACTGTGGGACTAAGGCCCGTATTTTTAATTGTGGGACTCTTTTTATGGGGCCGGCACCTTAATCTCAGTAGCAATTTTAATAGTATTTTATATTTTTAACATCTAATTCTTATCATATTTTCAAAAATTAATACTATATATATATATACATCGTCGCACTCGAATCAGAGATTTTTGAAAATTTTTAAATCGCCGCACCCGCATAGCACCAAGTTCGGTTCACGAACCCGAATCCATGCAACATAGAGTGCAAATCAATTTCTTCATCAACCAAAAATATTATATTTTTTTTCCCTTTGATACACTTTCAATTTTGCCTTAAAGAAAAATATTGAAGAGCAATTTTTTTAGTTTCTTTAGAGATCAACCGAATTATCTCTACTACTTACAAAACCATCCATAAAAAATGTCTGAGCAATTTCACTAGAGGGGTAGAAAACAATTGTTATATCAATTATGGACCACTGATTTGTGGCTTAGATGCTGATTTCTGATAAAAGGCCAAACCCTTTAACATAAAAGAGTCAGGCAGTGTTTAAACAATTTATTTTTCACAAAGATATTCACCCGAATCGCTGGAAGATTCAACTAAACATATTTATTTCCTTACATTATTTTATTTCTTTATTTGTTCACATATTGAGGGCAACTTTTGCTAGTCTAGACCAATTCATTTTCTATGTTCAGGTAAAACAAAATTGGAAAGATGTATAACTAAAAAATGCATTGGAAAAAAATAAAGAATATTTTAATATAGCATTGTCATCTAGCATTATAAGTACCTGATTTAGTCATTAATGTATCAATTAAATCTTGTAATCATATCTTTTCGATTATGAGAAAGATTATTAACTATATATATAATGGTATGGATAATTGACGGATACAAAATAGTCTTGTTTGTACTCTTTCCTAGTAAACTAACGTTTTTTTTTTTCATATCCAATAGCTTAACGAAAATAAAGTATTATCCGTATACGGGGCGAATAAAAGATTAAACAAATACAATGGGTAGCCCTACTAAAAGTAACCCAAACACTGCCTGCCAGCTTGCCAATTTTCCATTAAACAAGTACAGTAGATTAAAAAAAAAAAAAAAAGAAGACAGCTACTATTAAAACATGGAACATCCCCTGCAAATGACATTTCCTAAATAACAAAACACAGTATTATTTCTGCTAACAGCAATTTAGACTATAACAACAAGTAGACTATTCTAATGCATGATAAAAATTACAAGAAAAGATTATTATATAGTTGAACACAAGCTGCTTGAAAAATCAAAGGATTAAATGTCGAGAAAGATAATTAAAAAAAATTGTAAAGATAATTTTAAAAAGTATTTTCTTCTATATATGATGAAAGCAATAGAAACTTTCATACGGTGAAAAACTACTAGGCAGCTGCTAAAAAGCACTTTTCAATAGAGATATCACATATATTAGCAGCTAGAGAAATAAAAAAAGAGAGCAGAAGGAATCCAGGCGGGTTGCTGTGCAAGTTAATCCTGTGGTAAAGAATATATTAAAAAAAGAAAAATCAAGACTTGATCGTAAAAAAATTCCAACAGTATTTCTAATTCCTTCAATTGTTGGAAACTTTTTAATTAGAGTTTTGAGAATAATTCAATTTTTTTAGAAAATATAACTTGCATCCGATCCAGTAGAACAAAATTAGTGTATTTATTCCGGGAGTTGTATCTCTTATCAATGATATTTAATTGAGAAAAAGGAATTAGTAAAAGACAAAATTAGATATAACCCCTCGAATCATCTCCAATTAGATATAATCTCTCCGAAACTTCAAATTTTGATATAACCTTTTTTAATCATTTTAATCATAGATATAATCCCTTTTTAATAATTTAGATATTTTTTAACAATATTGTTTTAAAAAATAATAAATTGTACAAAATTTGGACGAAAATGCCCTCCCTTTCAGTCCAAAACCTTTCATGACTTTCCCCGTTAACCAAACAGGAAGGTTAAATTCCAATTTACAGAGGTGGATTCCGTCGATCCGATTCATAAAGTTACTGAATTTACTTGTTAAATTAATATAATTGGTTTCTCGGCCCTCCAACCTAAATATACTTTTCAAGCCTCAAGAGCATCTGTCTTATTTTGGACATTTTATCATTTTTTTTTTCTGTTCTTGATTTATATCAAATATAATAATTTATGCAAGATTATTTATGCACTAGACGTGGGATCTGTTTTTACCTTAAAATCAGAACATATTTATTTTGTTTTTTCAAGTAGCTAGTATTCTTAATTTTTATATAAAGGGAACAACAGCCCGCGCGTGTGTTGACACATTATTTAACATAAGTTTCTATTTGCAAAATTAAATAAATAAATAGTATTTAACAGAAGCTTTCATTAGTTTGTTCCTTTTTTTTTCCTCTTTTCTTCGACTTTTCTATTCTATTGCGTTGCACGTACCCACTGACCAGTCGAAGTCAACCTTGAAATGTTCAATATGATAGTCCTCTCTGAGGATGAAAAAAATGAAGAGCCCCGGAGTGGTATATATTGTGACATGCCATAGCATGAGCAAAATTAAGCAACAGTAAGCGTACTTTTAGTATTTGTTAGCTCCTCATTACTTTCTCCAACTTGTTAAGGGAATTTAGCTGAGGATTTTGGATATAATGAGCAAAGCCGAAGTCCATAGCGAGGAGCCGCCAAAATCTGAACCAGTATCTCATTCTAAGCAACCCAACAACAGTCCTTTTGCATTATTTCCAATTTTGCTCCTTTATTTTACTTTTAGTTTCGGCCTCGCCGAATATAATTCAAGAAGCAGCCCATGGGATTCGGCATTTGTAATCTCTTGCCATGTCCAGTATGTTCTAGTACTGCTTTTTCTGAAGCTAGATGAGAACCTAGCTGCTGATGATGCCGCGTCTACCGAGTACAAGCACAGATTGAAGGTCGTTGCTTGGATTCTCTGCACTCTCCTCTCCTGTACTGTTGGATGGAGAATTTCACAAAATGTGCCTTGGTACTTGAATATTATCATATGGGGTATGAGTGCCTCTGTCAGTATAGTTGAGTTGTACTATTTCTTCTTATTCAGGGACGATGATTCACAATTAACAAACAACTATTGTAAACTGAAGAGTGATGATAAGGAGGAAACGGAGTTTCGTAAACCTACGGATGCAAAATTGATGTTTGCAATTTCATTGATCTTGGTCATGAGTGTCATAATAATTACAGCTTATGTACTTGTAATAATTCAATAAATTAGTGCAAGAACCAGCAATTCTATTCAAAGCAGACTTCGCAAAAGCCTTTGACTCAGTCTCTTGGTGCTTCCTTGTCAATTTATTAGTGGAAAGAGGGTTTCCGCCCTTGTGGATTTCGTGGGTTCTTTGTATCCTACAAACTTCAACTTCGACAGTTTTAGTGAATGGTAAAGAATCTAACACTTTCCGTCATCTTCGAGAACTTAGACAAGGTGACCCGCTTTCACCATTGCTATTTATTTTGGTTGCGGATGCACTACAACGCTTCATGCTAAATGCATCGCACCTAATGGAACCTCCCATTCTACTACCCCACGTACCTTACAATTTGCAGATGACACTTCCCTTATAATGGAGGCCCACCCAAAAAACTTGCGCGTTGTTGTAACGATCTTGCAACATTATGCCTCTCTTACAGGTCTGAAGCTTAATAATAATAAGTTCTGTTTTGTGCCAATTGCGATGAGACAAGAGCACATTTTGGTTGTCCAATCAATTATTGATTGTCAACCTAAGGTAAGTCAAATCTCTTATTTAGGACTTCCTTTGTCAGTTAAGAAGCTTAAAAAGATTCATTTTCAATCGCTCCTTACAGTCATCCAAAGAAGGTTGCAAGGTTGGAAATCAAAACTCATGTCTCTTGCAGGAAGGCTAACATTGGTTAAATCAGTGCTTTCGGCTATGCCGCTACACTTTATGCAGGTCATCAGGTTGCCCAAATGGGTGATAAACCAAATTGATAAAATACGCAGGAGTTTTCTTTGGAAAGGAAACAATAAGTGCTTGGGTGGGCATTGCCTTGTTAGTTGGGATAAGTGTTGTTTGCCAAAAATACATGGAGGTCTAGGGATTCACAATCTCACGACTCAAAATGAGGCACTGCTAGCTAAATGGATTTGGCTGCTAAGAGCAAAACCAAACTCGGTTTGGACTACCACCATCCTCGACCTGTATGGCAATAGAGAACCTAACCTACTCCACAACAACATGACAACCTCTGCTCTTCTAAAGGATATTCTCAAAACAAGAGCCATTTTTCCTCCGCTCGAAGGGCCGGACGACCTTCGACCTATCATGGATTGGCGCTTTACTTCGGACAGACTTTTCACAGTAGCTTCCGCTTACAAAATGATGGCTTGGTCGGGGATAGTTTCCCCCTATCAGAAGCAACTTTGGAAGATGAAGGCTCCTCCCAAAGTGATCTTTTTCTTCTGGCTACTGCTCCGCGATAGACTTCTCACTCAACACAACCTAGCCAAGAGGGGGTGGCCTTCAATAATGACATGCAAACATTGCCACATGCAGGCGGTTGAAACCGCTAACCACTTATTCGTGGAGTGCCCTTTTGCCAAGGACGTCCTCACTAGGGTCGTAGCAATTTTTAACATCACTCCTTGTGCTTTGGCCATAGATGTCCAATCAATCTGGCTTCTTACTGGTTCTAGCCTTCCGGTGCATATGAAGGGTCTCTGGACTACAGTTTGGGCTGCAACTTGCTGGTTGATTTGGAAACATCGTTGTTCTTTAATCTTCGATAATCGTCAGGCCACCTTGCTGTGCTTAGTTTCTGACATAGAGGCCAAGACAAGATACTGGCAGCTCAGATCATAGCCGTGATTAGCTAGTCCTTTTTCTTTTCTTTTTATTTTTCCTTTTCAGCTGAGGCGAGTAGCAGGAAAGTTGCTGCTCCTCGGTTGTATTTATTTCACTTTCTTTTAATAAAATTCCTGCCGCTGGTATTTCGCCAGCTGGCCTTCAAAAAATAAAAAAATAAATTAGTGCAAGAAGTACGATTAACTCCACAACACACAGGGTGTCAAATTATTATTTTTCCACTTTTTATGTTGCACTAAATAAAGTTTTTTTTAAATTTTTTTGTAATCAATGTACACTTTGATTTTCTCAGCGGCCCGCATCACCTCATTGTGATCCACAACAGAGACTAAAAAAAGTCGATTTCTTACGTGTTCGACTTGATCTTGGTCCGATTTACTCTGGATTTTTGTTCATAGATTTTTTCATCTACTCATTTTAAATAGAAAAAAAATATAAGATAGTTGTTAAATTAACAAAAACATAAAATTCAAACATGCATAAGATTATAAGAATTGCAAGGAGAGTTTTACACAATTTCTGATGATCAGTACTGCATTATTTACATTTTGATATTGGTTTTGTAGTATGGACGGGTCTTCGTTTGGAAGGATGCATCGACACTTTTTCTTTCAACTATCGGTTAAAGCTTGATGAGGCATGTGAAACAGGACATTTTGGAGTCGACACCAACCACATTTCTTTCAACTATTGGTTAAAATTCGTACCGTAATTTGACGCACATTTGTGGCTAAATAACACTGTATTTTATCTGTCTGATGCCTTTGCGAAACAATGCAAAGCCGCACACAAAACCCTGAGGCAAATATGGTCGACGCCAAAATGTCCTGTTTCACATGCAGCATCAAGCTTCAACAGGGATGTTTCTCCTCTGAAGTTGGTCCTGCGTTAGATCCTCCCATGTGACCATGTCCACTGGGACAATTTACAACTTTCCAGTTAGAGGAAACCTGCCATTCTGGTAAGCTATTATTGAGATTTGAGCACTATCCGATTCGTATCCGATCTGTTTTCATCCCTAGTCCTAGGTACTGTTCTCACTGCAACGTTTGCATGAAGACACAAGTAAATTCAAGAAACAAAATGGAGGACACTGTCCAAATTCTTTCAGAAAATGAATATATTTTATAATGCATTTATAACATTATGCATGTAAGGGAAATGTATATTTCAAATTTTCAACTACACAAAACTATGATAATCATTTCATTGGTGACCCCATTAAATGCAATTTATACTTTTTTATGTAATAATTTATAATAATGTTAGTACTTGAGAAAATTCCACAACTTATACCGAATTTATTAAAGTTTTTGCTGGCTCTGCCTATGCATGGAGGATTTCTGAAATCATGCTAATGTTCTTAAAAAAACGTCTGTCTGGGACATGAGTAAATCAGTAATAGTAGTGGGGTTGTACACTTTTTTTTTTTTTTATATTGTCAACAAGGATGTTATTGGAGCGAATAATTATTGCAAATTTGATAGTAATGGGGAGAAGGAAAATAAATTATATGCCAGTTAAACCCGGAGGAAAAGGTTTAAGCAGGGTGATGTCATTACGGATTGAATTTGAAGTTTCTGTTCATATTGGTTATTATCGTAATTATGTCATTTATTATACACTTTACCATTAATTAAAGTGTTCGAATTTTGTAATACATACTGTGAGCCAAATTGCTCGGTTATCGCAGAATTTAAGTTGAGAAAAGTGACATGTTTAGGTTAGACCAAAACCAAAGCGTTCAAATACTACCGCCGTTGACCGCTTGATCACAACTATAGCTATCAAACGTGCATAACGGGCACGGAAGACAGCATTTCCGTTTTTGTTCCGTTCCAGTTAACGAAACAGCTTTTTCTTTTGTTTTCCGTTCCGTCCTTCATTTAGCATTGATTTCAGTCAATTTTCGTGTTCCGTTTCGTTCTATTGTAGTAACATTCACAAATTTCCGTTTTGTTTCCGTTCCGTTTTTAGAAACGAAATTCATTTTTTCTTTCCGTTTCGGACAAAACAGAACGAAAACGTGCGAGACGGATGAAAATTGACAGCCTAATCACAACCACTTAGGAGTTAGGATTTAGGAAGCACGACACGTTACTTGTAAAGATTTTTTGTTTCTCACAATTTAACCAATGAAAGAAACGCACAAACGGGAAATTGCGGCTGATTGGGTAAATTTTATTGCTTACATTGTTAAATTTTAATTATTTTATTATTGTTATCTGACAATTTATTCGAACTTCATTCAAGATTTAGTTACTTTTGCTATTATTTTGCATAAAAAGTTGACAGAATGATCAATTATAAATAAATATTAAAATTTACTCTTTCAATAACACATGATTTAAAATTTTATTAGTAAAAGTTAATTTTGTGTTGAATTAGTGACGTTCCATAAAATTGACTTTTCTGAAAAGTCATGCTTTGGAGTGAATCTTTTGCTTGTGAATCAATTTGCGAAGTTAACAGAGAAATTATAAAAATTACGTGCGCTGCAACTTGCGAAATATCTGTCTTTCTTTACCTTTTAATCCCACATATTATGCATATGCGGTTGCACGGGACAATATTTCAAAAATAGTTTTCAAGTTTTTCAACACTTCTATAAATTTCAGGACTTTACAGTAGAGGCAAGCCCAGGTAGTGCCTGGGCTTCTTTTTTGGAAATCTGAGCCCAGTTAGTAATATAATAGATTGTGTCTGGGCTTAGATTGGAGTTGTGCCTGTGCTTTGAATCAGAAATTGGTGTGTTGGCTTGGGATTAAAACATTTTATCTAGCTTCGTGCTTAATTCCTCGGTAATTACTATCTACCATCCAATCCAACTAGAGAGCATCAAAGCATCCAATGAACTCTTTCGCTCTCTCGCTCCGCCTTTATTATATGAGCCCACTACTGCCCAGCCTTCATTTTCATTCCGCTCCTCCTCTTTCTTCTAGTTCTAGGTCTAAACTCAAAACACAAGATAGATAGGCTAAGAACAAACCCTAGAAACCACCATGTGAGCTCTCCCTCCGTCGGATGGGAGCCATCTCCAGATCGAACGGGCGTGGTACGTTTTCACGGTGCTTCTCTGCCTTGACCGTCCGATTCGACCGCCGGAACTGGATCGGAATCCCGATCTGGTCGAATCTCTGTGTCAGATCGACGGATCACCATTGTCTCTCACCGAGGAAGCAATGGAGCGCCTCGACGAGCGGGAAGGGGAAGAAAGAATACTGTGGCGATGGAGGTGCGGTCCAATGCGTGGTCGCGACAGGATTGGACAGCAGCGGGAGGAGGATTGGACAGCAGTGTAATTATGTGAAGACTAATTACACTCGTAGTTACTTTTAATATTATGTATCATTTCTAGGAGTTTCGAAGATATTCAAGTTGCTTAAATTCTTAGTCAAACTCAAAGATCTAATCAAGAGATGTGGTGAATCGATCTATGAATGTCATAGGACGTCTCTATTATTAGCGAATTTCCAAGAAGGTGATGCCAGTAATGAAGGCATTGAACAGCGTTCTCTAAACAATAATGATCAAGTAATATTCAGTGAATTGTTACTATTTGTTCATAGCATCAAAAAATTGAAATTAGTAGATACTTTCATGACTAATCACTTAATTCAATCATTTTGCAATCAAATAGAAGATGTTCAATTTCATTTCATTTTCAATTTTTTTGGTTAGATACTTTTATGACCAATCACTTAATTCAATCATTTCTGTTCATGGCTAATCACGCATTAAAGTTAGATGTTCAATTTCATTTTTTTTGGTTATTGAATTGTGAAATTTAAACTCATTTTGAATTTCAGTTTCAATTTCAATTTTTTTAATTTTTTTGAATCTGATCTAGATATACTAATTAATTGTGTAGTTTCCCTAATGGATTAGTGTACAAGTGTTCAGGTAGTGTCTATATATGTACAATTAAATTACATTTAGGTGAGTAGCATAATAACCATGCTGTACAAGTGTTCAGTTAGTGTCCATATATGTTTTTCTTATTGCATGTAGGGATGAATTACATCAATTACAATAATCTGCATGATATTTATTACTTTGTTGTCATTAGTGTTCAGTTAATTGTAATTATGGATTAACTTAATTATCATTAAGTGTTCAGATATACTAATTAATTGTTTAGTTTCCCTAATAGATTAGTTAGTCATCATATGTGTTAAGTTAGTATCTCTAAGGGATCATCTTGTTTCATTATGTATTTTTTTAAAACTTCACATGACCTGAAATGATTAAATATTATTAGAGCACTTAATTAATAATTGGTCTTAATTGTATTTTGTTTTATTTTGTGTAGGAATTACAGGACATGATGAGAAGAGTTGTGCGGAAGAAATCGAAGGAGGAGTTGTTGAATTGTGTTAGCTTGTAGTGGTTAAAACTGTGTAGGATTTGTGTTATTATTAATGGATGTATTATTAATAGAATTGTTCAGTTTGTTGAAATAATTGATATTATTCTTAATAAATGATCAGTGTTCAAATTATGAATGCATCTAACTGAACACATAGACAATTTTAAATTATCCCTTAACTAGTTTAAGGGAACACAAAAAACTACGAAATCAATTTTCTTCTGCAACTAACTGAACACATAAACACTTTAAATTCATCCTTTAATCTGTTTAACTGAACACAGAAACCTCAAACTTCATATTATTACTGCATCTAATTGAACACTTAATTAGTTTAACTCATCCCTTGACGCATCTAATTGAACACAAAAATCCGTCCATTTGATGACGTTAGCGCGCAAAAAAAAATTGAAAAAAAAAAATTTTCGGAAAAATTTCAATGACGTCATCACACGAAAATGATGACGTCAGCATGCGAAAAAATTGAGTCTGGACCCCCAGAAGCCCATTAGAAAGTCGCTGGTGGGTGAGGGGTGGATGTTTGGATATTTTTTGGTTGGATGGTGTATATCAGACCCGTCTAATTCCTCTGGAATTTAGCATAACGGGTCCGCTCAGCTCGGACTGCCTTTGAGTCCTCACCCGATTGGAGACCTTGGGACTTGGGAGATGATTCGATTCTCTAAAAATCCGATAATTACCTATTCAGTTTTGATAAAAAAATAAATAAATAAATTTGTTGGCTCTAAGAACAAATCACTGCTCTTTAATCGAAGCTCTGATCTACAACGTATTAAACCAAAGTATCATCCTCTGCATTAGAGCGAGTTTGGTGTTCATAATTAGACACAATATATTTTTATACGAAAGATAAGGTTTCAAGTAAAATTAAGCAACTAAACCAACACTGCTTGGGCAAAATAATAAGTACCGAAAATTGAAAATGCACGTGAAACATCTATTCTTTAACAGACCCAAATAACTTTTATGTTCATATTAATAGGTTAAAAGAATCAACGCATTAATTTTATGAACATCATGATCTAGTATAAAATGAACTCCAAAATTATGAAACTGTATAGATTCCAAATAAAATTTAACAAGATAATGGATTAGATTCAATATTTGAATTTCAAGTTTTAATTACGTGAGTCGGATTTGCCCCTGTTTGACCGACCTATTTCTGATAATTACGTGATCTTAATCAATATTTAATAACAACGACAGGCACGAGAATATGGCTAATTGTAGATTTAAATTTATAATGACAGTTTAGGCATGACATCAGTATCGCCTAATTTAAAAGGGAATTAAAAAAAGGGCGGCAGAAATGACAATGACAATGACAATGTAGATTTAAATTAATAATTATTAACAAAAGAATTACGGAAATGATCAGATGTGTTTACTTCTTTCTCAGCAGTCAGCTACCCTTTATTCCTTCAATATCTATATATATCAATATCGTCATTGGTGGAAGAAATTAATTATTTAAAGGGAATGGTAAGGTATACAAGCCAATATGAACGTTGAATTATCTTAGCTTCCTACACATGAAAGTTGGTATTTATATGCTTTACGAATTAAATATTTATTTTAATGAAATAGAGATTTTTGGATATAAAAAAAATGACTCTGCTGTGTTATTTACACTTTAATAATTCGTTAATTCGATTATAGTAGGATTATTGCTATATAATTGAAAGAGCGGTTCCAAATATTATGTTTTCAACCTTTGCGTTGACATTCACTGTTTACAGTCTTTTAAAAAAAAAAAAAAAAAGAAGCAATTTTATGTTTTATTTATTTATTGTTTTGTCCAAAGTTCAAAGACATCAAAACATCTAAACATGTATAAAAATCCGATGATGGAATACTATGGCTATTCCTGTGCAGATTTCGAGTAATGGTTATAAATTGCTTTTACTTGTGCACGCCGCACAAAAGTTAACAGGCAACATGATGCAAATTATTAAACATTTACAAAAGGGAGAAAAAGAATGGTACGCTTTCTGCAAGCGCACATGGATTTTTTTTCTTTTTTTTCACCTGAGCAGTGAGCTCAATAAATTTTCACGAAAGGCCTAAGCGCTAAAGGGTCTAAATAAACCATGTGTATCAAAAAAGCAAAGTTTAAGAAAGTTTTTAAATATCATCTATACACCAATGTGGAAGTAAGATTTCAAAGTAGTACTATTACTACTTCGCAACTGACATATATCATCAATGATTCGTTTGTATCACACTTCCAAATTCAAAAATAACTTGAACAAGTCTTTTGTACTTTATAATAAGTTAATAAAACATTCAATGTATTGCTAGCGTGGCTGTCGTCACCTAGCCTTCAAAATTTGCACTATATATGCGTAATTACTATAAATAATCAAATTTTTTTGAATAAATAAGATATGAATCATATTCTAGACAGTATAAAGAGTTTAAATATAAATTATTACGATGAAATGACTTAGAATGAATAAAAAAACGATTGAAATTCTCAAATTATACTCAGAATTGCATTATTTGCATTTTATATGCGCAATTACTATGTATAATCTAATATTTTTGAATAAATAAGATATAAATCATATTCTAGACAGTATAAAGAGTTTAAATGTAGATTATTGTGATGAAATGACTTAGAATGAATGCAGGAATGAAGGAAATGCACAAATGAGACTCAGAATTGCATTATTTGCACTTTATATGCGTAATTACTATGTATAATCCAATCTTTTTCAATAAATAAGGTATGAATCATATTCTAGATAGTACAAAGAGTTTAAATATAGATTAATTTGATGAAATGACTTAGAATTAATGAAAAAACGATTGAAATGCTCAAAAAATACCCAGAATTGCATTATTGCACTTTATATGTATCATTACTACGTATAAACCAATATTTTAAATAAATAGGATCTGAATCATATTTTTGGTAGTATAAAGAGTTTAAATGTTGATTATTATGATAAAATGACTTAGAATGAAAGTAGAAAATAATTGAAAAGCTCAAATGATACTCAGAAATTCATTATTTGAAATTTATATGCGTAATTACTATGTATAATCAAATCTTTTTGAATAAATAAGATATGAATCATATTATAGACAGTATAAAGAGATTAAATTTAGATTATTGTGATGAAATTATAAAGAATAAATCCAGAAACGATTGAAATGCTCAAATGATACTCAGAATTGCATTGTTTGCACTTTATATGCGTAATTACTATGTATAATCCAATCTTTTTGAATAAATAAGATATGAATCATATTCTAGACAGTATAAAGAGTTTAAATGAAGATTATTATGATGAAATAACTTAGAATGAATCCAGAAACGATTGAAATGCTCAAATGATACTCAGAATTGCATTGTTTGCACTTTATATGCGTAATTACTATGTATAATCCAATCTTTTTGAATAAATAAGATATGAATCATATTCTAGACAGTATAAAGAGTTTAAATGTAGATTATTGCGACGAAATTACTCAGAATAAAAGCAGAAATGATTGAAATGCTCAAATAATACTCATAATTGCATTATTTGCACTTTATGCTCAAACAATACTCATAATTGTATTATTTTCACTTTATATGTATAATTACTATGTATAATCCAATCTTTATGAATAAATAAGATATCAATCATATTCCAGACAGTATAAAGAGTTTAAATGTAGATTATTGTGATGAAATGACTTTCAATGAATCTATGAACAATTGAAATGCTCAAATGATACTCAGAATTGCATTATTAGCAATTTATATGAGTAATTACTATGTATAATCTAATTTTTTGAATAAATAAGATATGAATCATATTCTAGACAGTATAAAGATTTGAAATGTAGATTATTGTGATGAAATGACTTAGAATGAAAGCAGAAACCATTGAAAAACTCAAATCATACTCAGAATTGAATTATTTGTAATTTGTATGCATAATTACTATGTTTAAATCAATATTTTTGAATAAATAAGATATGAATTATATTCTAGACAGTATAAAGAGTTTAAATTAATATTATTGTGATGAAATGACTTAGAATGAATGCAGAAACAATTGAAATGCTCAAATGATACTCAGAATTGCATTATTTACACTTTATATGCGTAATTACTATGCATAAATCAATCTTTTTGAATAAATAAGATATAAACCTTATTCAAGACAATATAAATAGTTTAAATGTAGATTATTGTGATGAAATGACTTAGGATGAATGCAGAAATAATTAAAATTCTCAACTAACATTCAAATTGCAGAGCCACGTCTGTGCTCTCTTCAATCCCAGTTTTCTTCATGTCGGTTTTCCAATTACCGACTTGGGTGGTTAAAGAAATTGATAAGATACGAAGGAATTTTATCTGGAAAGGCACCTCTAATAAAGGATTACCTTTGCTCGCGTGGGACAGAGTTTGCCTACCCAAACAGTTTGGAGGCTTCGGCTTACAAAATCTAAAATTGCAAAACATTTCTTTGCTCTTGCGATGGATATGGCGACTGTACTCACAAAGGGATTCCATGTGGTCCACCTATACAAAATTGCTTTATGGGAAAAGAGATTCTAAGGTCCCACCTTTAGCTTGGAACAGCAATGGTTCCTTTTTCTGGAGACAATTGCTTGCCCTGCGATTTTACTTTCAGATTTCCACCAAAACAGAATTGCAAAGGGGCAGAAATTCCCTGTTCTGGTTTGACAACTGGGGTGGTTTTTGTTTGCAATTTTTTGGTTCTAATCCTTCTCCTAACAGGAAACTGGCCTCTGTTAGGCAAGCAAAGCAAAATTGGTTTGATCTGGTACCTGCGCCATCTACTCGGATAGAGAGCACACTGTATGAACACCTACAAAACCTTACTCTGGGTGAAGGAAGAGATTCAATTCTTTGGAAGTGGCGCTCAGACGGAAGATATTCCTCAGCCTCCACTTACAGAGCCCTTATCTCGGCTGGTAAAGTGAAGTTCAAGTTCCCAAAAATCTGGAAACTCAAACTACCACCCTCTGTCAAATTTTTTATGGTCTTACTGGCGCATGATCGCCTACTGACTCAGGAGCAGTTGCTTAAGAGGAACTTTCAATGCCAACATTTTTGCCATCTTTGCCAGCAAGGGATTTTAGAGACGGCGGATCACCTTTTTTCACACTGCATCTTCTCGGATCAGGTCTGGTTGAGGTTAGGACTGGATACTTCCCAGCATACTGGAGTGCATTCCCTCTTGTCTTTCATCTGCTCTGATAGAACACCAAACGGAACCTCCACCATGTTCTCTACAGCTGTCTGGGCGCTATGGCTGGAGCGTAATAACAGAATTTTTAGGGATGAAAGAAGAAATATTGAAGCGATACAAGACTGGATAGTTCAACAAGCTTCACTTTTCATGAAATTTTGCTGACAACTCGGGATCCTGCTACTGTTTTCTTGTTGTTTTTTTGCTTCTTTCCTAGATAGCCGCTATCTAGATTATCTAAAAACATTCAAATTGCAATATTTGCATTTTCTATGCTTAATTACTCTGTATAATCTATTTTTTTGGAATAAATAAGATATTAATGATATTCTAGACAGTATAAATAGTTTAAATGTAGAATATTGTGATGAAATGACTTAGAATGAATCCAGAAACGACTGAAAATCTCAATTGATATTCAGAATTGCATTATTTGCACTTTATATGCGTAATTACTCTGTATAATCTATTTTTTTTAATAAATAAGATATTAATGATATTCTAGACAGTATAAATAGTTAAAATATAGATTATTGTGATTAAATAACTTAGAATGAATCCAGAAATGATTGAAATGCTCAAATGATACTCAGAATTGCATTATTTTCCCTTATATGCGTAATTACTATGTATAAATCAATCATTTTGACTAAATAAGATATGAATCATATTCTAGACAGTATAAGGAAATTTAAATGTAGATTATTGTGATGAAATGACTTTGAATGAATCCAGAAAAAATTGAAATGCTAAATTAATACTCAGAATTGCATTATTAGCACTTTATAGGCATAATTACTATATATAATCCAATTTTTTTGAATAAGTAAGATTTGATTCATATTCTAGACAGTATAAAGAGTTTAAATGTAAATTTTTGTGATGATACGACTTTAAATAAATTCAGAAAGGATTGAAATGCTCAAATGAAACTCAGAATTGCATTATTTGCACTTTATATGCGTAAGTATTATGTATAAATCATTCTTTTTGAATAAATAAGATATGAATCATATTCTACACTTTATAAAGAGTTTAAATGTTGATTCTGGTGAGAAATTGGCTTAGAATGAATCCAGAAACGATTCAAATGCTCAAATGATATTCAGAATTGCATTATTTGCACTTTATATGCCTAATTACTATGTATAATCTAATTTTTTTGAATAAATAAGATATGAATAATATTCTAGACAGTATAAAGAGTCTAAATGTAGATTATTGTGATGAAATAACTTAGAATTAGTGCAGAAACAATTGAAAATGCTCAAATGAAACTCAGAATTGCATTATTTGCACTTTATATGCGTAATTATTATGTATAAATCAATCTTTTTGAATAAAAAAAGATATGAATCATATTCTAGACAGCATAAAGAGTTTAAATTAAGATTATGGTGATGAAATGACTTAGAATGAATCCAGAAACGATTGAAATGCTCAAATAATATTCAGAACTGCATTATTTGCTCTTTTTTATGGATAATTAATTTGTATAATCTAGTTTTTTTTAATAACTAAGATATGAATCATATTCTAGACAGTATGAACAGTTTAAATGTAAATTATTGTGATGAAATGACTTAAAATGAATGAAGAAACAATTGAAATGCTCAAATGATACTCAGAATTGAATTATTTGAACATTATATGGGTAATTACTATGTATAAATCAATTATTTTGAATAAATAAGATATGAATCATATTCAAGATAGTATAAAGAGTTTAAATATAGAATATTGTGATGAAATGACTTAGAATTAAAGCAAAAATGATTAAAATACTCAACTAATACAAAAAATTGCATTATTTGCACTTTCTATGAGTAATTACTATGTATAATCTGTTCTTTTTTAATAAATAAGATATGAATAATATTTGAGACAGTATAAAGTGTTTAAATGTAGATTATTGTGATGAAATGATTTAGAATGAATGGAGAAACAATTCAAATGCTCAAATGATTTTAAGAATTGCATTATTTGCACTTTATATGCGTAATTACTATGTATAAATCAATCTTTTTGAATAAATAAGATAGGAATAATATTCTATACAGTATGAAGAGTTTAAATGTAGATTATTGTGTTGAAATTACTTAGAAAGAATATAGAAACAATTCAAATGCTCTTTCTTGGCAGTCGCTGTCAAGCTCTCTAAAAAAGAACAATTCAAAAGCTCAAATGATACTAAGAATTGTAGTATTTGCACTTTATATGCATAATTACTATGTATAAATCAATTTTTTTTTAATAAATATGATATGAATCTTATTCTATACAGTATAAAGAGTTTAAATGAACATTACTATGATGAAATGACTTAGAATGAATGCAGAAACGATTGAAATGCTAAAATGATACTAAGAATTGAATTATTTGCAGATTATATGGGTAATTACTATGTATAAATCAAACTTTTTGAATAATTAAGATATGAATCATATTTTGGACAGTATAAAGAGTTTAAATGTAGATTATTGTGATGAAATAACTTAGAATAAATGCAGAAACGATTAAAATGCTCAACTGATACAAAAAATTGCATTATTTGCACTTTCTATGCGTAATTACAATGTATAATCTTTTTTTTTTAATAAATAAGATATGAATAATATTCTAGACAGTATAAAGAGTTTAAATATAAACTATTGTGATGAAATGACTTAGAATGAATGGTGAAACAATTCAAATGCTCAAATAATTTGAAGAATTGCATTATTTGCAATTTATATGCGTAATTACTATGTATAAATCAATTTTTTTGAATAAATAAGATATGAATATTATTCTAGACAGTATGAAGAGTTTAAATATAGATTATTGTGATGAAATTCCTCAGAATGAATATAGAAACAATTCAAATGCTGAAAAGATACTAAGAATTGCATGATTTGCACGTTATATGCATAATTACTATGTATAAATCAATCTTTTTGAATAAATAAGATATGGATCTTATTCTAGATAGTATAAAGAGTTTAAATGAACATTATTGTGATGAAATGACTTAGAATGAATGCAGAAACGATTAAAATGCTCAACTCATACTCAAAATTGCATTATTTGCACTTTTTATGTGTAATTAAGATGTTTAATCCATTCTTTTTTAATAAATAAGATATGAATAATATTCTATAAAGTATAAAGAGTTTAAATATAGATTATTGTGATAAAATTACATAGAATAAATCCAGAAACGATTGAAATGCTCAAATGATACTCAAAATTGCAGTATTTGCACTTTATATGTAAAATTAATAGGTATAATCAATTTTTTTTTGAATAAATAAGGTATGAATCATATTCTAGACAGTATAAAAAGCTTAAATATAGATTATTGTGTTGAAATGACTTATCATTAATGCAGAAACGATTGAAATGCTCAAACGATACTTAGAATAGCATTATTTGCAATTTATATGCGTAATTACTATGTATAATCTATTTTTTTTTAATAAATAAGATATGAATCATATTCTAGACAGTATAAACAGTTTAAATGTTGATTATTGTGATGAAATGACTTACAATAAATGTAGAAACGATTGAAAGGCTCTAATAATAACTTAGAATTGCATTATTTGCACTTTATATGCGTAATTACTTTGTATAATCCAATTTTCTCTTAACTGTATAAACGGTTTAAATGTATTTTATTGTGATGAAATGATTTTGAATGAATGCAGAAACGATTGAAATGTTCAACTGATACTCAGAATTACATTATTTGCACTTTATATTCGTAATTACTATGTATAATCCAATTTTTTTGAGTAAATAAGATAGTAAACATATTATAGACTGTATAAAGAGTTTAAATGTAGATTATTGTGATGAAATGACTTAGAATGAATCCAGAAACGATTGAAATGCTCAAATGATACTCAAAATTGTATTATTTGCACTTCATATGCGTAATTACTATGTATAATCTAATTTTTTTCAATAAATAAAATATGATTCACATTCTAGACACTATAAGGATTTTAAATGTAGATTATGTTGCTAAAATAACTTAGAATAAATGCAGAAACGATTGAAATGCTCAAATGATACTTAGAATTGCATTATTTACACATTATATGCATAATTACTATGTATAATCCAATTTGTTTAAATAAATAAGATATTAACCATATTTTGAACAGTCTAAATAGTTTAAATGTAGATTATTGTGATGAAATAACTTAGACTAAATCCAGAAACGATTGAAATCCACATATGGTACTCAGAATTGCATTTATTGCACTTTCTATGCGTAATTATTATGTATAATTCATTCTTTTTGAAAAAAATAAGATATGAATTATATTCAAGAAAGTATAAAGAGTTTAAATGTAGATTATTGTAATAAAATTAGTTAGAATTACTGCAGAAACGATTGAAATGCTAAAATAATACTCATAATTGCATTATTTGCACTTTATGCTCAAATAATACTCATAATTGCATTATTTACACTTTATATGCATAATTATTATGAATAATACAATCTTTTTGAATAAATAAGATATGAATCATATTCTAGACTGTATAAAGAGTTGAAATGTAGATTATTGTGATGAAATGACTTAGAATGAATCCATGAAACGATTGAAATGCTCAATTGATAGTCAAAATTGCATTATTTGCACTTTATATGCATAATTAATATGTATAATCCTATCTTTTTGAACAAAAAAGATATGATTCATATTCTAGATAGTACCAAGAGTTTAAATGAAGATTATTATGATGAAATGACTTTGAATGAATCAAGAAATGATTGAAATGCTTAAATGATACATATAATTGCGTTATTTGCAATTTATATGAGTAATTACTATGTATAATACATTTTTTTTAATAAATAAGATATGACTCAAATTCTAGAAAGTACAAAGAGTTGAAATATAGATTATTCTGATGAAATGACTTAGAATGAATGCAGAAACCATTAAAATGCTCAAATCAAACTCAGAATTGCATTATCTGCACTTTATATGCGTAATTATTATGTATAAATCCAACTTTTTGAATAAATAAGATATGAATCATATTCTAGACAGTATAAAGAGTTTAAATTAAGATTATGGTGATGAAATGACTTAGAATGTGTCCCGAAACGAATGAAATACTCAAATGATATTCAGAATTGCATTATTTGTACTTTCTATGCGTAACTACTATGTATAATCCAATTTTTTTGAATAAATAAGATATGAATGATATTCTAGAGACTCTAAACAGTTTAAATATGGATTATAGAGATGAAATGACTTAGAATGAATGCAGAAACAATTGAAATACTCAAATGATACTCAGAATTGCATTATTTGCAATTTATATGCGTAAATCAATATTTTTGAATAAATAAGATATGAATCATATTCTAGACAGCATAAAGAGTTTAAATGTAGATTATTGGGATAAAATGACTTAGAATGAAAGTAGAAATGATTGAAAAGCTCAAATGATACTCAGAAATGCATTATTTGCACTTTATATGCGTCATTGCTATGTATAATTAAATCTTTTTGAATAAATAAGATATGAATCATCTTATAGACAGTATAAAGAGTTTAAATTTAGATTATTGTGATGAAATTACAAAGAATAAATGCAGAAACGATTAAAATGCTCTACTAATACTCATAATTGCATCATTTGCACTTTATATGCATAATTACTTTGTATAATCCAATTTTTTTCAATAAATAAGATATGAATCATATCCTAGAGAGTATAAAGAGTTAAAATGAAGATTATTGTGGTGAAATAACTTAGAATGAATCTAGAAATGATTGAAATGCTGAAATGACATTTAGAATTGCATTATTTGCACTTTATATACGTAATTACTATGTATAATCCAATCTTTTTGAATAAATAAGATATGAATCATATTCTAGAAAGTATAAAGAGTTAAATGAAGATTATTGCGATGAAATTACTTAGAATGAAAACAGAAACGATTGAAATGCTCAAATAATACTCATAATTGGATTATTTGCTATTTATGCTCAAACAATACTCATAATTGTATTATTTGCACTTTATATGCATAATTACTATGTATAATCCAATCTTTATGAATAAATAAGATATCAATCATATTCCAGACAGTATAATGAGTTTAAATGTAGATTATTGTGATGAAATGACTTTGAATGAATCTATAAACAATTGAAATGCTCAAATGATACTCAGAATTTCATTATTAGCAATTTATATGAGCAATTACTATGTATAATCTAATTTTTTGATTAAATAAGTTATGAATCATATTCTCGAAGTATAAAGAGTTGAAATATAGATTATTTTGATGAAATGACTTATAATGAATGCAGAAACCATTGAAAAAGTCAAATCATAGTCAGAATTGCATTATTTGCAATTTGTATGCGTAATTACTATGTTTAAATCAATATTTTTGAATGAATAAGATATGAATCATATTCTAGACAGTATAAAGAGTTTAAATTAAGATTATGGTGATGAAATGACTTAGAATGAATCCAGAATCGATTGAAATTCTCAAATGATATTCAGAATTGCATTATTTGCACTTTATATGCGTAATTACTATGTATAATCCAATTTTTTTATTAGATATGAATCATATTCTAGAGAGTATAAAGAGTTTAAATATAGATTATTGTGATGAAATGACTTAAAATGAATGCAGAAACAATTGAAATGCTCAAATGATACTCAGAATTACATTATTTGCACTTTATATGCGTAATTACTTTGCATAAATCAATCTTTTTGAATAAATAAAATATATACCTTATTCTAGACAATATAAAGTGTTTAGATGTAGATTATTGTGATGAAATGTCATAAGATGAATGTAGAAACGATTAAAATTCTCAACTAATATTCAAAATTGCAATATTTGCATTTTCTATGCGTAATTACTCTGTATAATCCATTCTTTTTTAATAAATAAGATATTAGTGATATTGTAGACAGTATAAAGAGTTTAAATGTAGATTATTGTGATGAAATGACTTAGAATGAATCCAGAAATGATTGAAATGCTCAATTGATATTCAGAATTGCATTATTTGCACTTTATATGCATAATTACTATGTATAATCCAATATTTTATAATAAATAAGATATTAATCATATTCTAGACAGTATAAAGAGTTTAAATGTAAATTATTGAGATGAAATGACTTAGAATGAATCCAGAAATGATTGAAATGCTCAAATGATTTTAAGAATTGCATTATTTGCACTTTATATGCGTAATTACTATGTATAAATCAATCTTTTTGAATAAATAAGATTTGAATAATATGCTAGATAGTATGAATAGTTTAAATGTAGATTATTGTATTGAAATTACTTAGAAAGAACATAGAAACAATTCAAATGCTCCAATGATACTAAGAATTGCATGATTTGCACTTTATATGCATAATTACTATGTATAAATCAATCTTTTTGAATAAATAAGATATGAATCTTATTCTAGACAGTATAAAGAGTTTAAATGAACATTATTGTGATGAAATGACTTAGAATGAATGCAGAAACGATTGAAATGCTAAAATGATACTAAGAATTGAATTATTTGCACATTATATGGGTAATTACTACGTATAAATCAAACTTTTTGAATAATTAAGATATGAATCATATTCTGGACAGTATAAAGAGTTTAAATGTAGATTATTGTGATGAAATAACTTAGAATAAATGCAGAAACGATTAAAATGCTCAACTGATACAAAAAATTGCATTATTTGCACTTTCTATGCGTAATTACTATGTATAATCCGTTCTTTTTAAATAAATAAGATATGAATAATATTCTAGACAGTATAAAGAGTTTAAATGTAAATTATTGTGATGAAATGACTTAGAATGAATGCAGAAACGATTGAAATGCTCAAATGATACTCAGATTTGCATTATTTGCACTTTATATGCGTAATTAATATGTATAAATCAATCTTTTTGAATAAATAACATTTGAATAATATTCTAGATAGTATGAAGAGTATAAATGTAGATTATTGTGATGAAATTACTTGGGTTGAATATAGAAACAATTCAAATGCTGAAATGATATTAAGAATTGCATGATTTGCACTTTATATGCATAATTACTATGTATAAATCAATCTTTTTGAATAAAAATGATATGGATCTTATTCTAGATAGTTTAAAGAGTTTAAATGAACATTATTTTGATGGAATGACTTAGAATGAAAATTCAGAAACGATTAAAATGCTCAACTCAAACTCAAAATTGCTTTATTTGAACTTTTTATGTGTAATTAAGATGTTTAATCCATTTTTTTGAATAAATAAGATATGAATAATATTCTATAAAGTATAAAGAGTTTAAATGTATATTATTGTGATGAAATGACTTAGAATGAATCTAGAAACGATTGAAATGCTCAAATGATACTCAGAATTGCATTATTTGCACTTTATATGCGTAATTACTATGTATAATGCAATGTTTTTGAATAAATAAGAGATGAATCATATTCTAGACAATATAAAGAGTTTAATTGTAGATTATTGTGATGAAATGATTTAGAATCAATGCAGAAACGATTGAAATGCTCAAATGATACTCAAAATTGCATTATTTGCACTTTATATGTAAAATTACTAGGTATAATCAAATTTTTTTGAATAAATAAGATATGGATCATATTCTAGACAGTATAAAAAGCTTAAATATAGATTATTGTGCTGAAATGACTTATCATTAAAGCAGAAACGATTGAAATGCTCAAACGATAGTCAGGATTGCATTATTTGCGATTTATATGTGTAATTACTATGTATAATCCAATTTTTTTGAATAAATAAGATATGAATCATATTCTAGATAGTATAAACAGTATAAATTTTGATTATTGTGATGAAATGACTTAAAATGAATGCAGAAACGATTCAAATGCTCAAATGATACTTAGAACTACATTGTTAGCACTTTATATGCGTAATTACTGTGTCTAATCCAATTTTTTTTAAATAAATAAGATATGAATCATACTCTTGATAATATAAACAGTTTACACTTCTTAGAATGCTCAAATAAAATTCAGAATTGTTTATTTACACTTTTTATATGTAATTAATTGTATAATCTAATTTTTTTTAATAAATATGATATGAATCATATACTAGACAGTATAAAGAATTTAAATATAAATTATGGTGATGAAATGACCTAGAATGAATGGAGAAACAATTGAAATGCCAAAACGATACTCAGAATTGAATTATTTGCACATTATAAGAGTAATTACTATGTATAAATCAAACTTTTTGAATAATTAAGATGTGAATCATATTCTGGGCAGTATAAAGAGTTTAAATGTAGATTATTGTGACGAAATAACTTAGAATGAATGCAGCAACAATTAAAATGCTCAACTGATACTAAATTTTTCATTATTTGCACTTTCTATGCGTAATTGCTATGTATAATCCGTTCTTTTTAAATAAATAAGATATGAATAATATTCAAGACAGTATAGTGAGTTTAAATGTAGATTATTGTGATGAAATGACTTAGAATGAATGGAGAAACAATTCAAATGCTCAAATGATATTAAGAATTGCATTATTTGCATTTTATATGGATAATTACTATGTATAATCCAATTTTTTTGAATAAATAAGATATGAATCATACTCTTAACTGTATAAACAGTTTAAATGTAGATTATTGTGCTGAAATGACTTAGAATGAAAGCAGAAATGATTGAAATGTTCAACTAATACTCAGAATTATATTATTTGCACTTCATATGCGTAATTACTATGTATAATCTAATATTTTTTAATAAATAAAATATGATTCATATTCTAGACACTATTAGGAGTTTAAATGTAGATTATGTTGCTAAAATAACTTAGATTAAATGTAGAAACGATTGAAATTCTCAAATGATACTCAGAATTGCATTATTTACACATTATATGCATAATTATTATGTATAATCCAATTTGTTTAAATAAATAAGATATTAACCATATTATGAACAGTCTAAATAGTCTAAATGTAGATTATTGTGATGAAATGACTTAGACTAAATCCAGAAACGATTGAAATCCACATATGGTACTCAGAATTGCATTTATTGCACTTTCTATGCGTAATTATTATGTATAATCCATTCTTTTTGAAAAAAATAAGATATGAATTATATTCTAGAAAGTATAAAGAGTTTAAATGTAGATTATTGCAATAAAATTAGTTAGAATTAATGCAGAAACGATTGAAATGCTAAAATAATACTCATAATTGCATTATTTGCACTTTATGCTCAAATAATACTCATAATTGCATTATTTGCACTTTATATGCATAATTATTATGTATAATACGATCTTTTTGAATAAATAAGATATGAATCAAATTCTAGACTATATAAAGAGTTGGAATGCAGATTATTGTGATGAAATGACTTAGAATGAATCCATGAAACGATTAAAATGCTCAATTGATACTCAGAATTACATTATTTACTCTTTATATGCATAATTACTAAGTATAATCTAAACTTTTTGAATAAATAAGATATGAATCATATTTTAGAAAGTATAAAGAGTTTAAACGTAGATTATTGCGATGAAATTACTTAGAATGAATGCAGAAACGATTGAAATGTTCAAATAATACTCATACTTGCTATTTGCACATTAAGCTCAAATAATACTCATAATTGCATTATTTGCACTTTATATGCATAATTACTATGTATAATCCAATCTTTTTTACTAGAAAAGATATGATTCATATTCTAGATTGTATCAAGACTTTAAATGTAGATTATTGAGATGAAATGACTTTGAATGAATCAAGAAACGATTGAAATACTCAAATGATACATATAATTACATTATTCGCAATTTATATGAGTAATTACTATGTATAATACAATTTTTTGAATATATAAGATATGAATAAAATTCTAGAAAGTATAAAGAGTTGAAATATAGATTATTCTGATGAAATGACATAGAATAAATGCAGAAACCATTGAAATGCTCAAATCAAATTCAGAATTGCATTATTTACACTTTATATGCGTAATTATTATGTATAAATCAAACTTTTTGAATAAATAAGATATGAATCATATTCTAGACAGTATAAAGAGTTTAAATTAAGATTATGGTGATGAAATGACTTAGAATGTATCCCGAAACGAATGAAATGCTGAAATGATATTCAAAATTGCATTATTTGTACTTTCTATGCGTAACTACTATGTATAATCCAATTTTTTTGAATAAATAAGATATGAATGATATTCTAGAGAGTCTAAACAGTTTAAATATAGATTATAGAGATGAAATGACTTAGAATGAATGCAGAAACAATTGAAATACTCAAATGATACTCAGAATTGCATTATTTGCAATTTATATGCGTAATTACTATTCTTAAATCAATCTTTTTGAATAAATAAGATATTAATTTTTTTCTAGACAATATAAAGTGTTAAAATGTATATTATTGTGATGAAATGACTTAGAATGAATGCAGAAACGATTAAAATGCTCAACTAATACTCGAAATTGTAATATTTTCATTTTCGTGATGTAATTACTCTGTATAATCCATTCTTTTTTAATAAATAAGATATGAATGATATTCTAGACAGTATAAATAGTTTTAAATGTAGATTATAGTGATGAAATGACTTAGAATGAATCCAAAAACAATTGAAATGCTCAATTGATATTCAAAATTGCAATATTTGCAATTTATATGCGTAATTACTATGTATAATCCGATCTTTTTCAATAAATAAGATATGAATCAAATTCTAGACAGTATAAATAGTTTAAATGTAGATTATTATGATGAAATGACTTAGAATGAATATAGAAACGACTGAAATGCTCAAATGATACTTAGAATTGCATTATTTGCACTTATATGCGTAATTACTATGTATAAATCAATATTTTTACATAAATAAGATATGAATCTTTTTCTAGATAGCGTAAAGAATTTTAAATGTAGATTATTGTGATGAAATGACTTAGAATTAAAGCAGAAACGATTGAAATGCTCAAATGATACTCAGAATTGCATTATTTGCACTTTATATGCGTAATTACTATGTATAATCCATTTTTTTTAATAAATAAGATATGATTCATATTCTAGACAGTATAAATAGTCTAAATGTAGATTATTATGATGAAATGGCTTAGAATGAATCCAGAAACGACTGAATGCTCAAATGATACTTAGAATTACAATATTTGCACTTATATGCATAGTTACTATGTATAAATCAATCTTTTTGAATAAATAAGATATGAATCATATTCTGGACAGTATAAAGAGTTTGAATGTAGATTATTGTGATGAAATGACTTAGAATGAATGCAGAAACGATTGAAATGCTCAAATGATACTCAGAATTGAATGAATTGCACTTTATTTTCATAATTACTATGTATAATCCATTCTTTTTTGATAAATAAGGTATGAATGATATTCTAGACAGTATAAAGAGTTTAAATGTAGATTATTTTGATGAAATGACTTAGAATGAATCCAGAAACGATTGAAATGCTCAAATGATAATCAGAATTGCAATATTTTGCAATTTATATGCGTAATTACCATGTATAATCCAATCATTTTGAAAAAATAAGATATGAATCATATGTTAGACAGTATAAATATTTCAAATATAGATTATTGTGATGAAATGACTTAGAATGAATAAAAAACGATTTAAATTCTCAAATGATACTCAGAATTGCATTATTTGCACTTATATGCGTAATTACTCTGTATAAATGAATCTTTTTGAATAAATAAGATATGAATCATATTTCAGACAGTATAAAGAATACAAATGTAAATTATTGTGATGAAATTACTTAGATTAAAACCAGAAACGGTCGAAATTCTCAAATGATACTCAGAATTGGATTATTTGCACTTTATATGCGTTATTACTAATTACTATGAATAATCTAATTTTTTTAAATAAATAAGATTGCAATCATATTATAGACAGTTTAAACAGTGTAAATGTAGATTATTGTGCAGAAATGACAGATAATGAATGCCGAAACTATTGAAATGCTCAAATAATACTCAAAATTGCATTATTTGCAATTTATATCTGAAATTACTATGTACAATCCAATTTTTTTCAATAAATAAGATATGAATCATATTCTAGACAGTATATAGTGCTTAAATATAGATTATTGTGCTCAAATGACTTATAATTAAAGCAGAAACGATTGAAATGCTCAAACGATAGTCAGAATTGCATTATTTGCGATTTATATGTGTAATTACTATGTATAATCCAATTTTTTTGAATAAATAAGATATGAATCATATTCTAGACAGTATAAACAGTATAAATGTTGAATATTGTGATGAAATGACTTAAAATGAATGTAGAAACGATTCAAATGCTCAAATGATACTTAGAACTGCATTGCTAGCACTTTATATGCGTAATCACTGTGTCTAATCCAATTTTTTTTAAATAAATAAGATATGAATCATACTCTTGATAATATAAACAGTTTACACTTCTTAGAATGCTCAAATAAAATTCAGAATTGTTTATTTACACTTTTTATATGTAATTAATTGTATAATCTAATTTTTTTGAATAAATATGATATGAATCATATACTAGACAGTATAAAGAATTTAAATGTAAATTATGGTGATGAAATGACCTAGAATGAATGGAGAAACAATTGAAATGCCAAAACGATACTCAGAATTGAATTATTTGCACATTATAAGGGTAATTACTATGTATAAATCAAACTTTTTGAATAATTAAGATGTGAATCATATTCTGGACAGTATAAAGAGTTTAAATGTAGATTATTGTGACGAAATAACTTAGAATGAATGCAGCAACGATTAAAATGCTCAACTGATACTAAATTTTGCATTATTTGCACTTTCTATGCGTAATTGCTATGTATAATCCGTTCTTTTTAAATAAATAAGATATGAATAATATTCTAGATAGTATAGTGAGTTTAAATGTAGATTATTGTGATGAAATGACTTAGAATGAATGGAGAAACAATTCAAATGCTCAAATGATATTAAGAATTGCATTATTTGTACTTTATATGGATAATTACTATGTATAAATCAATCTTTTTGAATAAATAAGATATGAATTATATTCTAGACAGTATAAAGAGTTTAAATGTAGATTATTGGGATGAAATTACTTATAATGAACATAGAAACAATTCAAATGCTCAAATGATACTAAGAATGGCATGATTTGCACTTTATATGCATAATTACTATTTATAAATCAATCTTTTTGAATAAATAAGATATGAATAATGTTCTAGACAGTATAAAGTGTTTAAATGTAGATTATTGTGATGAAATGACTTATAATGAATGAAGAAACGATTGAAATGCTCAAATGAAACTCAGAATTGCATTATTTGCACTTTATATGCGTAATTACAATGTATAAATCAATCTTTTTTAAGAAATGAGATATGAATCATATTTCTAGATAGTATAAAGAGTTTAAATATAGATTATTGTGATGAAATGACCTTGAATGAATTTAGAAACGATTGAAATGCCCCAATGATACTCAGAATTGCATTATTTGCACTTTATAAGAGTAATTACTATGTATAATCAAATTTTTTTAATAAATAAGATATGAATAATATTCTAGAGAGTATAAAGAGTTTAAATGTAGATTATTGTGATGAAATGACTTCGAATGAATGCAGGAACTATTGAAATGCTCAAATCATACTCAGAATTGCATTATTTGCAATTTATATGTGTAATTGCTAGGTATAAATCAAGCTTTTTGAATAAATAAGATATAAATCATATTCTAGACAGCATAAAGAGTTTAAATTAATATTATGGCAATGAAATGACTTAGAATGAATCAATAAATGATTAAAATGCTCAAATGATATTCAGAATTGCATTATTTGCAATTTCTATGCGTAATTACTATGTATAATCCATTTTTTTTGAAAAAAATAAGATATTAATCATATTCTAGCTCAGTATAAAGAGTTTAGAGGTAGATGATTGTGATAAAATGACTTAGAATGAAAGCAAAAATATTTGAAATGATCAAAATGATACTCAGAATTGCATTATTTGTGTTTTATATGCGTAATTACTATGTATAAATCAATCTTTTTGAATAAATAAGATATGAATATTATTCTAGACTATATAAAGAGTTTAAATATAGGTTAGTGTGATAAAATGACTTAGAATGAATGCAGAAACGATTAAAATATTCAACTAATACTAAAAATTGCAATATTTGCATTTTCTATGCGTAATTACTCTGTATAATCCAATCTTTTTGAATAAATAAGATATGAATGATATTCTAGACATTATAAAGAGTTTGAATGTAGACTATTGTGATAAAATGACATAGAATGAATCCAAAAATAATTGAAATGCTTAATTGATATTCAGAATTGCATTATTTGCATTTTATATGCATAATTACAATGTATTATCCAATCTTTTTGAATAAATAAGATATGAATCACATTCAAGACAGTTCAAATTGTTTAAATATAGATTATTGTGATCAAATGACTTAGAATGAATCCAAAAATGATTGAAATGCTCAAATGATACTCAGAATTGCATTATTTGCACTTTATATGCGTAATTACTATGAATAATCTAATTTTTTAATAAATAAGATAGGAATCATATTCTAGACAGTATAACAGTTTAAATATAGATTCTTGTGAAGAAATGACTTATAATGAATACAGAAACGATTGAAATGCTCAAATGATACTCAAAATTGTATTATTTGCACTTTATATGTGAAATTACTTTGTATAATCCAATTTTTTTGAATAAATAAGATATGAATCATATTCTAGGCAGTATAAAGAGCTTAAATATAGATTATTGTGCTGAAATGACTTATCATTAATGCAGAAACGACTGGAATGCTCAAACGATACTAAAAATTGCATTATTTACGATTTATATGGGTAATTATTTTGTATAATCCAATTTTTTCGATTAAATAAGATATGAATCATATTATGGACAGTATAAACAGTTTAAATGTTGATTATTGTGATGAAATGACTTAGAATGAATCCAAAAACGATTGAAATGCTCAAATGATACTCAAAATTGTATTATTTTCACTTCATATGCGTAATTACTTTGTATAATCTAATTTTTTTAATAAATAAAATACAATTCATATTCTAGACACTATAAAGAGTTTAAATGTAGATTATTGTGCTGAAATAACTTAAAATGAATGTAGAAACGATTGAAATGCTCAAATGATACTCAGAATTGCATTAATTGCACTTTATTTGCATAATTACTATGTATAATCCAATTTTTTTTAAATAAATAAGGTATTAACCATATTCTGAATAGTATAAATAGTTTAAATTTAGATTATTGTGATGAAATGACTTAGATTGAATCTAGAAACGAATAAAATGCTCAAATGGTACTCAGAATTGCATTTACTGCACTTTCTATGCGTAATTATTATGTATAATCTATTCTTTTTGAAAAAAATAAGATATGAATTATATTCTAGACAGTATAAAGAGTTTAAACATAGATTATGGTGATGACATGACTTAGAATGAATCCAGAAACGATTAAAATGCTCAAAAAATAATTAGAATTGTATTTTTTGCACTTTATATGCATAATTACTATGTATAAATCAACTTTTTTGAATAAATAAGATATGAATCATATTCTAGACAGTATAAAGAGTTTAAATGTAGATTATTGTGATGAAATGACTTAGAATGAATCTAGAAACGATTGAAATGCTCAAATGATACTCAGAATTGCATTATTTGCACTTTATATGCGTAATTACAATGTATAATGCAATGTTTTTGAATAAATAAGAGATGAATTATATTCTAGACAATATAAAGAGTTTAATTGTAGATTATTGTGATGAAATGATTTAGAATCAATGCAGAAATGATTGAAATGCTCAAATGATACTCAGAATTGTATTATTTGCTCTTTATATGCGTAATTATTATGTATAATCTAATTTTTTTGAATAAATAAGATATGAATCTTATTTTAAATATCATAAAGAGTTTAAATGTAGATTATTATGCTGAAATGACTTATAATGAATGCAGAAACGTTTGTAATGTTCAAATGATACTCAGAATTGCATTATCTGCACTTTATTTGCGTAATTACTATGTATAAATCAATCTTTTTGAATAAATAGGATATGAATCATATTTTAGACAGTATAATGAGTTTAAATATAGATTATGGTGATGAAATGACTTAGAGTGAATCCAGAAACGATTGAAATTCTCCAAAGATACTCAGAGTTGCATTATTTGCACTTTATAGGCGTAATTACTATGTATAATCCAATTTTTTTGAATAAATATGATATGAATCATATTCTAGACAGTATAAAGAGTTTAAATGTAGATTATTGTGATGAAATTATTTATAATAAATGCAGAAACGATTGAAATGCTCAAATGATCCTCAGAATTGCATTATTTGCACTTTATATGCGTAATTACTTTGTATAAATCAATATTTTTGAATAAATAAAATATGAATCATATTCTAGACAGTATAAAGAGTTTGAATGTAGATTATTGTGATGAAATGACTTAGAATGAATACAGAAATGATTGAAATGCTTAAATGATATTCAAAATTGGTTTGCAAATGATAACCAATATTAAAATTTTAAAAAAATCTTCGTATAATGAAATTCGTTTGTTGTAACAAATTCGATAATTAAATATCAGTAAGATTTTCCGTGTCAAGCGAAATTCGATGTATCTCTAGTGCTGTGTTTAATTTATGCTGTTCGATTTGTGCATTCCCAAGTTACCTCGAATTTTTCTATGGGATTAGCCCAGCAGGGTGCCAGTGTTGAAGAAAATGATGCTATCATTCTTTAATTGATAAAAAAAGTACATGATAAGAAAAACAATAAATATACTAAAAAAGAATCAAACAAGGGGAAAAAAAAACTTACAATTGGAAGGAGTAAAAGGACCCGTCTGCCACAGGAAATCTTATCTAGTATTTTTAAATATCCTACCGGCCAGTGGCCGAAATCCAAATCCAATATTTTCTAAAATTTTCTGTTATTTCGTCTCTTTTAATCAATCAAATACCGCGGCCTCTTCTCCAATTTCTGGTATTACCAAAATTTTTTGATATTCGAAAGGTATTAAAAACACATATCGCATCTTGGAGTCTTGGACTATCTATATTATGACCAATTGACGCGCACAAATATAGGAAAAAAAAGGACCCTAAACTATCAATAAACCGCTAAATGATTAATATTTAATTTTATATTAAACTTATGCGATATAATATTAACCAACTCCGTCACTTAATTTGATAATTGATATATGAAATTAACTTTTTTTTTTTGATTGGGATATGAAATTAACTTTTAACAACTAACTTTTGGATTATATCTTTTGAAATGATGAAAATTTTGGATTATATCTTTTGAAATTATGAAATTAACTTTTAACAACTGACTTTTGGATTATATCTTTTGAAGGAATTATTACATAATGCCACCATGAAAATTGATAATTAGAGATATACTATTCTTAAATTGTGAATTAATTTTAAGCCACCATAAATGGTTAAAATTAGTTTTACACCATAATTTTTTGTCAAAGCTAGCGATATGACACTCTAATAAGAATGTTGCCTCTAATTTTTTGTAAATGTCCAAATTGCTCTCATAAGATTACATCATTAAGAAATAAATAAACTTCTCGACATGAATTTTGTTTTTAAAAATTTAAATTTTCAAAATTTTATTTGCAAATTTTAGATTTTTAAATTTTGGGTTTTAAAATTTAAAAATTTTCAAAATAAAAAATTTTAAATTGTAAAATTTTAGAATTTAGAATTTAAAATTTCTTAAAATTTCGACTTTTGAAATTTTAAATTAATAAATTTAAATTAAAAAAATAATTTGAAATTCCCAAATTATTTCTTTTGTTGATGGCACAAAATTAATTATTTATTTTGAGATGACATATTTCTAATTTTAATATTTCATAGTGCCAAATTTCTAATTTTGATGTTTTATAGTGTCCTATTTAAAAGATCAGAATGATCAAGTTATTAACCAATGGCATAAATCTAATTTATTATTTTAGTGATGACGTAAAAATAAGTTAGAACATATTTCTAATTTTTAATTTTGACAGTGATATAAATCTAAATATCATTCCTGAAGTAACGTGTCGGGGACTCGGGGTTGTCATCTGGGGGTTATCTGATCAACGCGTCAAAAGTGCCGCAACTTGCATGGTTTACTCTAGTCCATCCTCCACACAGCATATCAAATTTTCAATTCAGTAATTTTCTGACCCCATCAAATTCTATTACCAATTTCATGTCAAGTTAAATGGTGAATAGAGCTAACACGACACACATTCTAGCACGACACGACGTGTTAGTCGTGCCAAATCGTATTAGATTATTTTATTATTTTTAAAGTTTAAACTTATTAAAAAAAATTTTAGTTAATAGTTAAAAAAATGATGAAGTTTGTCCAAAATAAAAAAAATTAGGTTTGGTAAATTTATAAAATGAAATAAGCCTTGAAAATTCTAAAATTGAGTTAAACTTTGAAAATTCATCAAATTCACCATAAACCCAAAGAATTTCAAATAAAATGTCCAAAATTAGGAAAAAACACGATCGTGTTGGAGTCTCGTTCTATGTCATGTTGACACGAACTACTTTTTTTTTAATTATGTTGTGTCGTGTCGTGCGAAATAGTGAATGGAGCCAACACGACATGCATTTTGCAAAGACACGACCGACACATCGTATCATGTCGTGTTAACACGTCGTGTTAATTGTGTAAGATTATTTTATTACTTTAAAATTAAAAACTTATTAAAAATAAAACAAAATTTAGTTAATAGTTGGTGAAGGTTACTGTATAAAAAAATATTTATGTTTGGTAATTTTATAAAATGAAATCAGCCTTGAAAATTCTGAAATTGTGTCAAATTTTTAAAATTCGGCATAAATTTGAAGAATTTCAAATAAAATATCCAAAATTTAAGAGATATCATGATTTGTGTAGACATTGACTACTTTTTTTTAATAATATCGTGTCGTGACGTATCGTGTTGTGCTAAATGGTAAAAGAATCCATCACAACATGCATTCTGGCATGACACGACTAACACATCGTGTTAATCATGTCAAGTCGTGTCAGATTATTTTATTATTTTTAAAGTTACAAATTTATTAAAAATAAAACAAAATTTAGTCAATAGTTCAAAAAATAGATTGATGAAGGTTGCCCGTATATAAAAAACAAAAATATTTTGTCATTTTCATCTTTGATGATTTTATAAAATGATATTAGCCTTGAAAATTTTACATTTGTCAAACTTTGAAAATTCATCAAAATTTCAACATAAATTTTCAAAGTTTATTAATAAATAACAGTTCAAGCAATCCTTTTCCATATTGCGGCGGAATATCTTTTTGACCGACTGACCCATGTAATGATGGAAGAAAGGAAGCATTCAATGATGGCCGAAATTAAACAATATATAAAGGGGCCCAACTGTACATTAACAGCTTAGGAAGCGTGGGCTGACAGGTGGGGCCCACTTATCAGCTGGTGTGAGCAAAGATTGGGATGACAAGGTCACGGGCACTGAGCCATAGCAGATCGAGTGAAGTCCAACTCATCTCAATCCAAAACTCAGCAGCATTGAACCAAATATTTTTATTTTTTCTCCGTTCTTTTTTTTTTTTTGATTGAATCTTTTCTCCGTTCCCAATCCCAGGAGAGTAGGGACCATTTTTATTTTTTATTCATGAGTTACATGGAAACTTCCGAGAAGTTGCAGCTTCGGAAAATTAATTATATTTATTATTTACCACGGCTCTCATCAGTCATCACGTTAGGTGAACGATCTGTGATGGCCCTTATCACGTATAGCAATTATTAAAAAAAATTATAAATAGATGACACCGATCGATAAGGCGATAACACAATCCCCAACTCTACTTTCTTAACTCAAAATTGCAAAATTCAAGTTCCTTCCATTCTCTCTTCTTTCATTTTTGAATTTAGCCATTAATTGCTGATGGATCCAAAAAGCAACGACGCAACTGCAGCTGCTGCTAAACTGCCTTTTCAAGAACAAAATAACAATGGAGTGCCGCGACTTTGCGATCGTTTCGACTTCTTTCACATGATTGCATTTCTTTTTATCACTTATAATGCAATCCTCTCCATATACAGATCAAGATCAAGGGGAACTCCATGGGACCTGGCTTTCGTAATTTCCTGCTATTCTGAGCTCATGCTAATTTTGTATCTGAGAAGGCACAAAAATCTTGGTACAGATGCTCCAGCAGAGCAGAAATACCAGTTGAAATTTGTCGTCTGGGTTCTGACCACTCTCCTCATAGTAACATTTCCATTCAAGGTTTCCGAAATAATGCCACTGAGCTTAAAAATCGTCGTCTGGGGCATGAGTGGATCCATGATAATCGCGGGGTTCTACGCAGTTTTTGTTTTCAACAATTATGTCAAAGTGGCTATTGGGGAGCAGGAAAATAAATTATGACCAGTTAAACCCAGAGAAGAAGGTTTAATATGCAGGGTGAACTCAGTGTTTTGAATTCTGTACAGGCATCCATACCGGCCAGCAATAAAAATGTGTTCCAATTCCCGGTTTTACCAGTATTTTGGCCGGAACGGTATTAAAATTTTTACCAGTATTCTCATGCATAAGGTATGAGTAGCACTTCAGGTTACATATATATTTCTCTCTGCAAATTGGGTATCATGTAAAGTTGTGATTTATTTTATAGCTTTACCATGAAATTGTTCAATTTACAGTGAGTAAATAAATTTTTTTTCCTGTACATGTATGAGATATGACATATCACATATGAAATTTAAGCATTAATATATAAATTGCATACGATCGACAATTCTAGAAAAAAAATCAACGAATTCAAACAATCACAAATTTCATGATAAATTGTTGCATAGAATTTTTTTTTTTCAAATGAAAAAGAAACTAATATTTTTTTCATGTTTCATATATATGCACGGTGAAGATATTTTATATGTGCATCAAAAACATTAAATTTTACATTTAAATTTGATTACGATGACTACAAGACAGTAAATATAGATAACTGTCCATGGATTCTAACCCCTACACCCGTAGATATACTAAAAAATATTTAATAGGAAACAGGCACAAAAAGAGACATCGCTAATTACCCAAAAATAAGGGTCAAAATTAGTACAGGTATCTGAACTATATCCAGTTTGTGATCGACTCAAATTGTCCACACCCTGATGATTTTTCTTCAATTGGATTACGTTTCGGGCTCAGAACTACAATAATTATTAATTTAACAACAGTGTTTTAGATGGGGATGGCAGTCTTGCTTTGGTCTGCAAGAAAATTGGGTAATTAGGGAAAAATCAGAACAATATATGAGAATAGGCGTTCCACTAAAACACTGTTTTTAACAACAGTTCCGCAATAGTTAGGCTGACGAGTGGGTCCGTGCATGTCAGAACAATATATTAATTCCAGATTTTGCTGCTGTCTGTCCCAGCAACGTTGCCAACGGGTCCCACATCTTTGTCTGTTGCAAACTAATGGTAGCCACGTGGTATGCCTGCAGCAAACGGGTCCCAAGCATCCTGCGCATGCGCTGACTGGTGGAATGAGATTAAAAAAACACGCTTCAAGCCCTGCTCAACAATAATCAAATAATCTAATCATTCGGTCAATGGACGGACCAACTCCCATTCTATTATCATCTCCATTTCTATTTAATGGATCAATACATTTCGCTAACTTTTAGAAAATGTATTTTAGTATTTTGGTTATTTGAGAGCCTTCCAAAATTTATTTTAGCATCAAATTTTATTTGCATGCTCACAAAATATAAATGACTTGGGAGTAAAATTTTTTTCATCTTTTTGAGTTCCAAAATATTTTTAGTTGTTTTTCAAACGTCATAAAATATTTAATCTCCATTATAGTTTCGTTCTTTGATTGTTTGAAGGCTTTTAAAAATTTAATTCTCTATTTAAATTTATGTATTTATTTATAAATATATGAAAAATTATTAATAATGTCTAAAAAAAGTTTTAAAAATAGATAGCATAAACTTTTAGAAAAAAAAATAGAAACAAAAATAGTTCGCGCAACGCACAAAATCCCACTAGTAAATAAATAAACTGAGATAGTGGATCTAAGTAAAAAATGTGACTTTTAAGAAAAGTCACATGACGAAAAGTTAAAAATGAAAATATAAAAACTTTTTGGATCCGCGGACGGCAGATATCAGATATGTCCTACTCGCAAAAAGTAAATAAATTAAAAGAATTTCATCGTAAATAAAAATAAAATGTTCGTAAGGTATAATCATCAAGTGATTTGAAAATTTAAAAGTTCCAATTTTTGCAGTACTTTAACAGTTACATGACGACCAAATAATTATTGATTGTATTAAAATTGTAGCATATATGGAACGGGAGGTGATGGATGGGTTTTTATGAGAGAGCGCTCCTTTCTCAACTATTGAACCATACATAGTGCCTTCTTAAGTTTCTGTGGTACGACCAGTGTGGACAAAGTGCAGCGGTCAATCCTATTATCTGTTACAACATCCGCCTCACGAAAGAATCCACGGACTTAACACAAACCTGATGGACTGGTTTATATCTGTTATTAGGATTTCTTACAGCTTTGAACGGTGAATCCACCATGTGCAAGGTCATAGTTACTCATTACTCATTAGTCATTTTATCATCTCACACGGTCACACCTCAAAATGTTATACGGAATCTATTTACAAAACAAACTGGCCCATATTTGATATTTGTATAATTACTTTCAACGCGCCCGGTGTGTTTTTATTTACTTTGTTATTTAGGGGGAGAGGGGGGTTGTGGATTATTTCAGTTGGTATGTTGGCCAATTTATTTTCAGAAAATCCCATTGGCTAATTTATTTATTGGAGACTATTTCATTCTTTTTTTGTGAAATCCCCTGAGTAGAGAAGTGGAAATTTTCTTCTTGAGTTTTTTTCCCCCTTTTTCGTAAAACAGTTAAAGAGTAGCTGTGGGGGAAGTTCTTCTTAATTTACATGGAAGCTTCCGAGAAATTGCAGCGGCTGAAAATTAGTTATAATATTTATTAGGATCATCACGTGACTGCGAACTTGTCATTTCATTTCCATGTCAATGAGTAGATAGCAAGATTTTTCAAAAAACGCGGATGCAGAGTAGCTTAAATTGATAGAACAACACTGAAGACACAATGCCCTACACCATTTCTATTGTTAACTCCAAATTTTCAAATTCAAGCTCCATCCACATATTCCATTCTCCTTCATTCGCACTAGCAGAATTTTGCTTTCTTCGCAGATGGATTTGAAGCAGTGTTTAGAAAACCGGACCGGCACCTGAACCGGAAAGGCTGCCGGGTCGCGGTTTTTTCCGGTTAACCGTGGTTGAACCGGGTTTTTCCCGGTTAAACCGGAAACGGAGAGGGCTCCGGTTCGCGGTTCAACCGGTTCAACCGGCCGGTCCGGTCCGGTTTTCAAAACATTGATTTTGAAGAGAAACACTGCAACTGTTGCTGCCGGTGCTGACTCCATATGCACAGAACTGCAGTTTCAAGAACAAAATAACAATAGAGTGCATAGACTTTCTGAGCGTTTCGACTTCTTTCATGTCATCATCTTTCTTTTTCTTACTTACAATGCAGTCCTTTCGTTATACAGATCGAGAGGAAACCCGGGGGACTCGGCATTCATCATTTCCTGTTATGCTGAGCTGATTTTGCTCTTTTGTTGTCTAAAAAGATACGAAAATCTTGGTGCAGATGCTCCGGTAGAGCACAAACATCGGATCAAGGTTGTTGTCTGGATTCTGACAACTCTTCTCACCGTAACATTTGCTTGGAGGGTTTCTCAAATTATGCCGTTGTGCTTAAAAATTGTCGTTTGGGGCATGAGTGGATCTGTTATGATAGCAGGATTCTATGCGTTTTTCATTTTCAGCGGCGATGTTAAAGGAGCTAATGATTATTGCAAATTGGGGGAGGAGCAAAATACATTATCTGAGCAGTTAAACCCTGAGGACAAGGTTTAAGCAAAGTTATGCCATATGGATAGAACATGGAGTAGTATATAATGATGTGATATATTTTATGCATGTTGTACCATTATAAAATTGTTCGATTTACAGTGAGCACTTAATTATTTCCCCCCCTTTTTTTTCTATATTTGCACGTAAATATCTGTAACTAGTATGTAAATTTAATGGTTGTACCAATAATACAACCATTAATACAGTGAGCAGTTAATATCTGTATTAATGGTTATACCATTAATGAGCAGTTAATTATTTTCCGCTCTTTTCCCCCTTTGAATATCTGTAACTAGTATGTAAATTTATTCCTAAACAGTCAAGAATAAGTTTTTTAAGGATTTAGAGTGTTATTTTTAAGTGGTCCAGCATCTAAATTAAATTTTTATTTCTAGTGTGTTTGAATCATCATTTTAATCCGGATTAAAGAGTAGTCTAACAACTTCTTAATCCACATTAAGAAAATGATCCAGAAATACTAAAAATAAGAATTTAATCCGAATATTGAACCACATAAAAATACACTCTAAATCCCAAAAAAAATTTATTCTTGATCCTTTAAGAACAATATTTTTTTACTCCGAATAATTAATCTTAATTTTATTCTTAAGCAATCCAAACTCACCCTAAATGTTTAGGCAAGTACCACCAACATTTACTGATCGATAAACAACTAATTTTTACTACTAAGATGAAGCACGAAGATTCCCTCTCTGTACACAGTGAATAACTTGTAGATATGAATAACGTGTAGTGATCATATATAACACTCTGAATATGCAGTACTACGTACTGATGATACAATCTGTTAATTTCCAGACCAAGAGAGAAAAAAAGTTTACAGAAATTTAGAAAACATAAATACAGCATGAAATTTCTGCATTCCAGATCATAACTCATAAGCACATAAATATTTTACTGATATATATCTAGTAACGGTTACGATGAACGAAAAACTCATAGAAGATACCAAAACTCGCAGCTACTGCCACGGCCCATACGACTAGAGAAACTGGCCACGACATCAGTCCTGCTTCTTCATAAGAACACATGGCAATTAAAAATGTAGACAAAGACCAAACTGCTATCTTCAGTTTCCACCTTTGAGCTTCATTTATCGGAGCAGCTCGCATATAAAGGGTCAAACACCAGAATAGGAGCAGCACAGCAAAGTATGCCGACACAACAAATGCCACTGACAATGCATCTCCGTTTGATCGATGTATTTTCATACCAGAGTTGAATGTTAACATGGTGAAACCGATGCCAGAAAGCCAGTTGTCACCGTCTCCGTCCATTCGTTGATTAATTGTTGAAAGAATCTGAAAACATAAATGAAAATTAATTAGAAATTGACCGGAAATATAACATTCACGATGGCTATCAAATTAGGTAAAAAAAAAATAAAAGTAAAAAAGAAACGTCCCTATCATGTAACATCCATCCATTACCGGCATCTCATGATCGCAATATATGTCTAACCCATTGAGCCGACAATGCCACGCTGCTGGAGAAGGTGAGAGAAGTAGACAAAAAAGATCTAGTGGTGGGAGAAGGAGAAAATGGTGACAGGAAAAACCTAGATGGAAGAAGAAGCTAAAAGAGAGAAGGAGAGAAATGGCAGAAACAAATCGACAGGCCGGAGCGGAGTTGAACGTCGTTAGCCATGAATAGTATGCTGTGCTAAATTAAAAAAGGGGCGTACAGGTGTGTACGTACATATAATAATAAGGTAAATAAATAAAAAGAAGGGAAAAGAACTAAAGAAGTTGAGATGGAATGAATTATGGAAAACATACCGAATTTTGCTCTCGTAGAATCAGAGTTGCAAAACACAATGGAATTGGTTTGAGGGTCGCTGTGTTGTCGTGTAGAGATTAGACAAAACAACACAGCGTTTTTATAGGCCAGGCGAGTTGACCATCTGGTCAAGTTAACATGCTGAAGACAAACAAAACGTCACTACGGAACATTTTATATTAATTTATTAGTACTGATTAGTGATTACTGAAGATAGCGACATATCAGAGAATGCCGCATTTGCTGCGCTGGTCCTTCTGGTGCCATCTCATGTATTCACACACTTCGAGAATTGATTTTTGAGAAATGCACTTCCAGGATTATTGCTGTATGAGATTAGCAACATTCGTCAAATGTACATTTTCTGACGCAGTGCGGCGCCTGAATATCTACATTAAAAATGTATTAAATATAAATGTCGTTGTCGATTTTTCTTTTTTTCTCTTTATTTTTTTATAATCTTCCCGTTGGAAATTGTCGATTGTTTGTAAGTTAATTTATAGCGTCTAGTGTCGACTTTTGAAAAAGACTGGTCAAAAGAGTGCGACAGATAGTTTTCTAGGTACTTTCTACGCAAGTGGGCAATGAGATTTTCTATTCTTATCCTCAACGAAGATCTCATTTGTTAATTAATTGATTGGAGATCATTTCACTTTTCTTTTATCTTTATAATTCACTCCGATAAGACTTCACTTTTTTTTTTTTTTTTTTTTGAGAAATGCTAGAGTCCAATATATTGGACGGATGGGCTCCGTCCAATACGATCGTTTTCACGTTTTTAAATTTCAAATGACCGATCCGAACCGTTCAATATGTTCTCCATATTGAAAACTTATAAGAAACCAATTTTTATATTTTTTCGAAATTTTTTACTTTTTTTTGTATTTTAGAAAATTGTTGTTATTGGACGATCCATAATGTTTATATCATAAATTTTCAAAAATACCAAAAAAATAGTAAAAAACTTCGAAAAAAAATAAAAAAATTGGTTTATTGTAAGTTTTTAATATGGAGAACATATTGAACGGTTCGGATCGGTCATTTGAAATTTAAAAACTTAAAAACGATCGTATTGGATGGAGCCATCCGTCCTATATATTGGACACTAGCATTTCTCTTTTTTTTTTGGCATAAAAGGCCCGTAGGCAATTTATATCATTCATCATAAAAGTTCATTACATCTAGTAAAAGAGAACAAAAAAAGTAAAATTACAACTGCTATTCACTAACTGAGAAGACCCTACATAGCTTGTCAAATAATTCGCATACAAGCTAAATAAAAGCACTAATAGAAGATTAGTCCTGCCTTAAGGATAATGGAACATAGAGAAATTCAGAGAGAGCAGAGGTCTTCGAAACGAGGAAACTTCGAAGAAACGTGGAACATAGAGAAATTCAGAGAGAGCTCTTCGAAAAGTGGAAACTTCGAAGAAATTGCAGCTTCATAAAATAAATTATATTTGTTATCGATTACGCCATATCACGTGAAAACGATCTATACGTGTGTGATGTGACTGATGTCAATGTCATGCCAACGAGTCATAGTAACAAGCAGCAATCAACCGACTTTGGATCTTTCCATGAAACCCCGTTTTCAGAGTAGCATAAATAGAGAGGTTGACACTGAAGACTGAATTCCATGCTTCCCCGTTTCTCTAATTTGTTAAAACTCAAAATTCCAAATTCAAGTTCCCTCCATCCCCCTCGATTTGCATTTAGCCATTGCTAATGGATTAGAAAAGCAACTCAGCAACTGCTTCTGCTGGTGACTCAATGCATACCAAACTGCCTTTCAAGAACAAAACATCAATGGAGTCGTAGACTTGGCGAGTCGTTTCGACTTCTTTCACGTTATTGCCTATCTTTTCTTACTTGGAATGCAGTCCTCTCCATATTTCATATTTGTGAAAATGATGATACCACATGTTGGATTTGACATTTGAATTTTAAATGTTAAAAACAAATTAAAGCGAGACTGAATGGAATAGATTAACGAACTAAATTAGGCTTTGATTTTGGAATAAATAACGCATACTAGCAGAAATTAATCCAAAATGTCATTAATGCCACTCGTTAATCATTATTTTTATCTAAAATTAATGAAAGATAATATAATTTGAGCCAAAGGTACTAACTTACATAACTAGAGTGGCATAAAGGTATCGATGTATACAAGACGGTACCTATTTTCAAAAAATAATAAAAAAAAAATAAGACGGGACCACTGAGTATACAATACTTGGCTTTCTCGTACTTGTTTTGCAAACTGGTTAACCTTTTGAAATTAAATATTTTAAGGGGGATTTAAAAGGCACGAGACGAATAAAGTACAATGTTATTTAGCCAAAAATAGGGGTCAATTTCAGTACAAATCGTGAAATACAAATTGACATCATGTGTAAATTTGTATTTTTTTCCTTTTTACTGTACATACTTTTAACCTTTTAATCTAATGAAAATTTGTAGGCGTGGCCTTTACCACCCTACCCGCAAAAAAAGAAATACAAATTGACATCGTGTAATACAATTAGTGAATTAGTCATTCATCCTGGATTGAATTTATGGGACACCATTTGGGCGGCCACAACTTGAAACATTTGGAAATCACGTAACAGACGTGTCTTCTCGAATTGTAGAACTCCTCCTGAATTGGTGCTCAAGGAAATTTCAGCAAATGTAGTATCTTGGAGAAAACATGCATAGCTGTTTAGTTTAGCTTTTTAGTTTCTTTTATTTTTTCTTTTTTTTTCTTTCTTTTTTGTAAATATTTTTTTTATGATTAATAAAATTTGTCGGTGTGGCACTTTGCCACCCGTCCCTAAAAAAAAAAAAAAAAAAAAAGAATTAGTCATTCATTGATATTGTCCCAAACCATTGTAATTTTTCCACATTTGTCCTGTCCGAATCTTAAGCCATATGACGGTAAATACATACAAAAAATTTGAATGGATAATGTCATATATCAAACTTCAAAAATAAATAATATAACGAGTCATGATGTTCAATTGTGAAATATTCCTTCCAGAAAACGTTGATGGAAGTCAAACATTACAGAACTTGTATTAATATAAAATTTTAAAGAACTTTGTCCGACCATTTTTTTATAATGTTTAATTAATCGTAATGATTTTGTTTTTTTTTTTTTTATCCATTTCTCTTTGCAGAGATGTTTTTACCCAACCAATTTCAGTACAGTCTTTCCAGTAAATTACGTGCCCAAAAGCACATCCCATGACAGGAAGGAATTTCTGAGCTCATTTCATCCAAATGAAATAATAATAATTAAGAAAAATAATGTTTTGTGACTGCCAATCGGATGCAAACTTACATCGAGTGGTATAAATGTACCGCATGTATACTCGACGATACTTCTTGTGCTCAATAGCACGTTTACTATTGATTTACTTTTTTATGAAAATGTGTTAACATGGTTATTTTTACACTTTTAACACTACCAGTTTTAATACATAGTATTTGCAATATATATAATCCGTCAGGCGTCAGCTCAATATGTAACTAATTTAGTCTACATTAGAGCATTTAATTATGACGCATGAAGAAAAGGAGGGACAGTGACTTTGGTCAAAGATCTAACTTCTACATTTCTTTTTCGTCTATGATATAGCCCCTACGGGCATGAAATCATCAAAAAAAAAAAAGGAAAAAAAAAAAATTTTTCGTCTATGATATTTAGCCACCCGATTTGCGCACACAGGATGTAATTTTATGGATTTAGTTAAATTTATACAAACTAGTATCATATTAAAGGACCCAAGATGTAATTGGTGATCCTTTTAAATTGCGAAAGAGAAGCACAAATTGATCAGTTTAATGACTACTTCACTTGAGAAAAATAATCAAAACACATGGTTGTACTTGGAAGATATGAGAAAGAGATTAGGACGAGGTTAGTCTGGGCGGAGGGTTGAAAATACTTCGCACTCCGATCTAACTAGTGTTTGGTCGGAGCCTAAGTCAGGTCGACAATTACAAACATAACAATTAATAAATGTTTTTTTAAGACCATCAGTATTTACTGATCTATAAACAACAAGTTTTTGCTACTAAGAGGAAGCATGAAGATTTCCTCTCTGTACATAGTCAAGAAACTTGTAACAAACTATATAGGTTGAAGGAACCTAACCGAAAGGGGAAAAAAAAAAAAAGAAAAACAGAAGGAACAAATGGCATTACAATATGTAATCATGATATATAACACTCTAGATGTACAGCACTACTGCTACAATCTTTTCTAAACCAAGAGAGAATAAGAAAAATTACAGAAATTTAGAAAAGATAAATACACCATGAAATTTCTGCATTCCAGATCATTTTCATAAAGATTTTACTGACATAAAATATCTAGTAACGGTTGCGATGAATGAAGAACTCATAGCAGACGCCAAAACTCGCAACTACTGTCATGGCCCAGACGACTACAGCAACAGGCCACAACATCAGTTCTGATCCTTTATAGGAAAACATGGCAGTTAAAAAGGTAAGCAAAGTCCAAATTGCTATCTTCAGTTTCCACCTTCGAGCTTCATTTGGAGCAGCTCCCATGTACAGCATCAAACACCAGAAGAGAAGCAGCACAGCTAGCAAGTATGCCGGCACGACAAATGCCACCGACCATGCATCTCCCTTTGATTGATATATTTCCAGAGAAGAGTTGCATGTTAACATGGTGAAACCGAAACCAGTAAGCCAGTTGCCACGATCTCCGTCCATTTATTGATTAATTGTTGAAACAATCTGAGAATAGAGATGAAAGTTAATTAGAAATTGACAGGGATTACAAAATTCACTATGGCTATCAAATTTGGTAAAATAAATTTAAAATATAAAGACGTCCATATCATCTAATCATGTTCTGAAACTCGGACTCGGACTCAGAGTGTTGGACTAAGGAGTCAAATCGAATGACTCGGAAAAACTCGAGTGACTCGGATCGGAAACTTGGATTTTCATAAATAATCATTTTTAATCTCTTAAAATAAGAAAAAATTGAGAAAAATATTATTAAAAAATAATTAATAAAGTGAATAATTTATGAGTGAAAATCAACTATAATATAAAGTTATATAATATCAATTTATTGAAAATAAAATTGTTCAACTATAATATAGCTCAAAAGCACAGTTTGTCTTTAAAAATCATAAAATAATATGAAAAAAATTAGGAACAAGCATTCTTTCAAAGCTTAGTCAAAAAATAAATACTCGATATCATAAAATTAGATAAAATGTAAAAAAAATATTACAATTTTGAAATATTATTATATCATCAAAATGAGCCATTTTAACCCGCTTGAACTTTTCTCCATTGATATGGCCACATTGGATCCTAGATAGGAAACACCTTTCTCTCTCCTATGTCCCAATCTTTCCCGTTTCCCACTAATTTACCCCATTTCTCTCCCCTGCTTCCCCTTTCTCTACCCGCCGTCATACACTAATTTCCAATTTCCTTCTAGTTTATATGCTGAAATGGTAACAATAAGTGATGGTATTTATGTTGTATTGGTAGTTCCCATCCAATTTTGCCCGATTGCAATCAGATTTGTCCTCCGTCGAGTCCGTTCTGACTCGCCCGAGTTTTCGAACCATACTGTCAACAACTCTGACATTACGTGAGCGAGTGGCAGTCGCCCCTCGGCAGTATTCATTTTTCAATAAAAAAAAAATTAAATTAAATTAAATTATTCTGTACGTCAGATAGTGTATCAGATGTACCTCTCCCCAAGTCACCTCAGACGACCACGACGGTGCTCCCCACGCCTCACCGCCTCTCTCCTCTTAACTCAGACGACCGGGTTCAAACTCACCTGAGTTTTCGAACAAACGACATCAAGTAGCAAAGGCATCAAAGCCGCAACACGATATGCAAACATCACTGTAATCAGAGTAAATAATGTGACCAAACTGCTACTTTCAGTAACGATATGCAAACATCATAGTAATCAGAGTAAATAATGACCAAACTGCTACTTTCCATTTCCATCGACGAGCTGCACATAATGTAACAAACGTGTTACAACTTACAACAAAATTTGTATATCATAAAACATATAAATTAAAGTACAATCTGTTTCCAACAGGCAACAAGAAAAAACACACTTAAAAAATCGTAAAGAGAACAGTAACGAGAAAACAATTGGCAGAAATGAAATAACAAAAAAAAAAAAAAAGTAAATACACAATGAAGTTTCTGCATATCCGATCATATATATTCATAAATAATTTGCCCAAAATATACTAATGATTTTGATGAACGAAGAAAGCATAGAATCCACCACAAATCACAGTTCCTGCCAACGCCCAGAGGCCCCAGACGATTAGAGCAACAAGAAAGCATAAAATCCACCACAAATCACAGTTCCTGCCATGACCCAGACGATTAGAGAAACCAGCCATGGCATTAAGAGCGCTACTTTGTACGAAAACATAACAGTTAAGATGGTAGACAATGACCAAACAGCTAATTTCAGTTTCCACCGTTGAGCTGCATTCAGAGCCGTTTTCTCGTACAATCAGAGACACCAGAAAAGAAGCAGCAGAGCAAAGTATGCTGACACAACAAATGCCACAGACCATGCATCATCCTTCGATGATATACTGCCAGAACAGAGTTGCATGTTAACTTGGTGAAGCCAATACCAGCAAGCCGGTTGCCGCCATCTAGGTCCATAAGTATTTTGGATCAAGGATTACAAAACTATTGATAAATATTAAATAAGAACAAACAATTTGTTGTTCGGATGAAGCATGCATATTCTATCTCAGTTTACTCAAGGACTACAGTTTTCTTTCAATTATTTATGGCCGGAAAGAAAGAAATTAATGCAACAAACGTGTCACAACAAAATTTGTATATTATAAAACAAAAAAAAAGTTACAGTACTGTCTGTTTCCAACAATAAAAAAAAAACACACTGAAAAGAGAGTGCAGAGAACAGTAACGAGTAAACAACTGGCGGAAATGAATAAAAAACAAGTAAAAATACACAACGAAGTTTCTGCATATCCGATCATATATATATATTCATAAATAATTTGCGCAAAATATACTAGTGATTTTGATGAACGAAGAAAGCATAGAATCCACCACAAATCACAGTTCCTGCCATGGCCCAGACGATTAGAGCAACCAGCCATGGCATTAAGAGCGCTACTTTGTACGAAAACATAGCAGTTAAGAAGGTGGACAATGACCAAACTGCTAATTTCAGTTTCCACCGTTGAGCTGCATTCGGAGCCGTTCTCTCGTACAATCGCAGACACCAGAAAAGAAGCAGCAGAGCAAAGTATGCTGACACAACAAATGCCACAGACCATACATCTTCCTTTGCTCGATAGGCTACCAGTGCCCAGACAATTAAAGCAACCGGCCATGGCATTAAGTGTGCTACTTTGTGCGAAAACATGGTAGTTAGAAAGGTAGATAATGACCAAACTGTTAATTTTAGTTTCCACTGTCGAGCTGCATTTGGAGCCATTACCACATACAATTGCAGACGCTGGAAGAGCAGCACCAGTGATAAGTATGCCGACACGAAGGATGCCACAGACCATGCATCTTGCTGCGATCGACAGACTGCCATTGCCCAGACGATTAAAGCAACCGACCACGGCATTAAGAGCGCTACTTTGTATGAAAACATGGAAGTTAGAAAGGTAGACAATGACCAGACTGCTAATTTCAGTTTCCACTGTTGAGCTGGATTCAGAGCTGTTCTCTCATACAGTTGCAGACACCAGAAAAGAAGCAGCAGAGCAAAGTATGCTGACACGACAAATGCCACAGACCATGCATCATTCTTTGATCGATAGACTGCCAGAACAGAGTTGCATGTTAACATGGTGAACCGAAGACCAATAGGCAACTTCAACATGGCGAACCCAAGACCAGAGTTACCGCCATCTCGGTCCATAGTATTGGAGAAATACAGCAGGTTGATGAGGTGCTCTGCAGAGTCTAAACAGATCAAAGATTTAGAGTGAACTCAAGTTTGGGGTATGAGTGGATCTGTTATGGTAGGAGGATTCTACGCTTTTTGTTTTCAACGGAAATGTTAATGGAGCTAATGATTATTGTAAATAGGGGGGGGTGAGAAGAATTGAGTTATATATATCACCAGTTAAACCCTTACGAAAAGGTTAAGAAGGGTCAGGGCATACGAATCTATAGTATTAATTAAAAACCGTTGGTGTCGTGGTCCGCTATTTGATTTTGTTAGCGACACGGCAATCTCACCGTTCATTTCGATTTGGGATCGATTTGATCCGTTAACCAAATGTTCAGCGATTCTATCATTCGCCTCTTTCCTCCTCTTCTTTGTCGTCAGCAACAAAGAAAAAAATCCATTTCCTCCGCCAATTCCCCTCCTCACGCCCTCACCCCCATCCCCTCCTACCTCCTCCTTCGCCGACCCCACCACACTACCAGCCCTCTCTAGATCCTCCTCGACACGCCCTCTTCCCACATCTCCCTCATTCGCCCTCTCCACCTCCTTCTGCCAACACCCCCCACCCAATGTCTCTTCTCCTTCCTCTGACTCCCATGAAAAATCAAGATGATAGAGAGATGTTCAAATCCTTGCAATTTTTCAGTAAAAATTGCTAGAACGGATTTGCTAATATCTGATCGTCAATTTTTCCCTCTTTTTTAACCTAGCTGTCGCCCATCTCTCTCTCTCGCTCTCTTCTCTCTCTTCCTCTTTCCCCGACCACGCCACATCTCCAGCCCCTCCTTGCAGTCCCTATTGTCGTCTCTCCGCCTCCTCGGCTCCTTGCAGCCCCTCTTGTTGGAGACTGTTAAATTTATACTGCTTATGATTCTCCTTCATAAGAAAGATCAGGTACATCTACTTCTTTTAGGTTATTACAAACATAGGTTGATAATGCCTGAATTGCTTAGTCATATCTAATTACTAATTAGTTAGGCTAACTTCTTTCACGTTCTCTTAATTAGTTAGCGGATTCAATGTCTGGTTATGAGCATGTTCAAATATTCACATACAACCAAGTTAAATACAACAAGTTTAGCACGTCCACAAAAAGATTTAGGCCTCATTTGGTTAGGAGAAGGCGGGTTTGGGTTTGTGTATGAAGGAATAATTTATGAATGAATTGGTGCAGCCGGACTTCCTTGAAACCCATGTTGCAGTAAAGGAATTGAATACTGATAGTTCGTAAGGCGACAAAAAATGGCTGCTGGGTACCTTTTGTCTCTCTTTTCATTACAACTGGTTGTGTAACTGTATTTGTTTTCATGGAATCAATTATTATAGCTATCCTTTTGTTTTTAAAATTTTTTAGGCACATAAATCTGGTAAAGCTGGTTGGATACAAAGAGAGAAAGATGTTGAAATGCCAAAAGATGAAAGGAATCAGTGAAGCCAATTGAATAACCAATTGATAAACATATAGAAGAAGTAAATTTACAGTAAAGATGTTTTTACAAAAAAGAAAAGAAAAAAGCCATCATTCTATGTAACCAAAAGTTTAAATTCAAACTAATACTTCAGATTGGGACAATTTTAGGTACACATAATGGCATCTTCCGTCAACAAAAATAATACTGGCATATGCACCTCATCTCTTGAACAACATTAACTATGTTTTTGTTTTTAGTTGTCAGTCAATTAGGAGTTAGCAAGAACTTAGAACGTTTAGAGAATGTTTTCTGTATGTAATGAATAACTTTATCTTTCTCAATCTCCTTTTACCAGTTCTGAGAAATGTAAAATTTGATTTTTAAATAAAAGATAATCCACACAGTAGATTCATCATTGGAGCTGTGAATTGTGATATATCTCACTGTGAATTTGTGTTCCATGTAGATTCATCATTGGAGTTGTGAACGGCAACAAAAAAAGACTTTTCTCAAAGACAACTCAGAGGGGTGACTATGATAAACGTTCTCCTTACAATTCAATAGAAGTTATAAGAAATTTCATAAAAGGGAAAAAAAAATATTCTTCTAGCAGTTATACAAAATTTCAAAAGAAAAATAAATGAGAAATTAAATTGCCTAAAGGCAAGGTGTGAGATGACTTAAAGTTAAATTTATATTGTTAGAAATTTTATTGCTCCCATAAAATTGATGAAGTGACGTCATCATAATAGCACTATGTGAAGATAAATCTGATCCCATGTCAGCATCATTACCAGCAATAGGGCTTGGCTGAGAAGAAATGCTCTGATGAAGCAATGCAAGCCCCAGCAAGTCGCCAATATCATCTCAACCTTCTGGAACTGATACACTAGACTCAAGATATGAAAAGTTAGTTACAATCAAGTGATAAAAATTATAAAAATTGAAGATATTTGACTATGGTGCACCTATAATTAGTGTAGTGTTGTGAGTGGATAGTGAGTAATTCGAGTCTTAAGTAGTTATGTTTGTATTAACTCAAGAGTTGTGTTAGACCATCTATGTTGATCCTAGATTGCTCTTTTTACGCATCTACCTGTGCGTTCGCTCTCATGTAATTAAACGATTATTGGTACTCTTAAAAGTACTAAAATTGTTTGCTATATTTGACGAGTATTATGCTAATATAGATCCTAATTAAATTTACCTTTCTTTTCCATGTCTTATATAACTGTATTTATTTGTTTTACGCATAATATTGTATGCAATTTGCAGAAGGCAGTGTCATGTTCGATTATATACCCAAGTTACAGAATAAGGCACGACATTGGAGAAGGTATTTCAACTTGCAATTATTTATCTATGATGATTAAATTTGGAGTACTCCATTTATTATCACACATGTAGGGAAAATTCTATTTCAATTGACATTGGTATGCGAATAAACTTGAAATCTTCCCTTTCATCTGTAAATAAATTAAATCTTGGAGTCTTTCAAAGGATTTTCAAGTTCATATTTTGTCTAAAAAATCCAAATAAAAACATACATATTTGCAAACCAATAATAAATCATGCGCATATACATTTTGTTCAAAAAGTAAAAGAAACAATATTTAGCGGCGAAGCCGCTACTACCAACCTAGTAGACATGAAGTTACTACATAGTTGTTTCTGTCCATATTGGGTTTATCGTAATGATGCGATTTATTTTACAGTTTAACCCTAATTAAGTTGTCTAACTTACTTTAGCATTTAACCGACATTTTTTTTTGCCCAGTTTTTGTTTTTTGTTTTTTTTTTATAACTTGACAGAAGCTGTAAATTTCAGAACAAATAGTGAAATGCATATCGATATGGTGTAATACAATTATTCATTAATGAGATTGTCCCAATCAAGGGTGGAGTCAGAAAATTATGATAGGAGTAGGATTGTATACAAGTCGAGTTTGAGCGAGTTGGGGCCAACTCAAACTCGACTCGGCTATAACTCGAGTTAGCTCGAGTCGAGTTGTAAATACTTTCAAATTTTTTAAGTTGGTTCAAACTCAACTCGTCTCTAACTCGAGTTGGCTCACGAGTCACGAGCCAACTTGACATGAGTATGTCTACTTCAAATTTTTAAAGTAATTAATATACACAATAATACAAAAAATAAAATTTATTATCAATTTTATTCTTTTCCATTGATTTGAAGCAAAATGTCTTGAAAATCAATATTAATACTCATAGATCATGTTAATAATATCCAAAAAATTAAAATTTATTACATCACGAGTCAACGAGCCAAATTGAGCCTAACTCAAACTCGACTCGTCAATTAACCGAGTTGGTTCATCTAGAGTTCTTTTAGCTCGAGTTATAACCGAGCTTTTCACGAGTCGAGTTCGATTAAACTCACGAGTCACGAGCTTTTTGCTCACCCTAGATAGGAGCACTACGCCATTTTTTGTTATTAGTACCGGTTGTCAAGCGGTACTAATAATAGGGGGTGCTAAAGATAATTAAAAACCGGTGTTAAAAACGCATTGGAAATCACGGTAAAAAAGACGGAGATCTTTAGTACCGGTTTTTAGTTAAAAACTGGTACTAAAGATCTCCGTCTTTTTTTTTAATATTTACTATCTTTAGTATCGGTTTTTTGTTAAAAACCTGTACTAAAGATCATTATAAAAAAAAAAAAATTATTTCTGGGGCTAGCGCCCTTTTTTGCTAGCCATCAATTAATATCGATATACTAGTCGGTATATATACGCATCACATACAATAATACATATCGAATTTAATAAACACAAATCAATAGAAATCCTAATTAAGGTTTATGATTTATTTCGGTTTAATGCAAATCCTAGACAATTAACACAAATTAACAAAAATTAACACAAATTAACACAAATGAGAGGGAGATCGATGTGCCTTACACAAATGAGCAGTGATAGCAGTGAGGAGTAGAGGCGGCAGTGAGAGTAGTGAGAGGAGATTGAGGTGAGAGGAGTAGAGGCGGCAATAGAGAGAGAAGTGAGAGGAGAAGTGACGCAGTAGAGAGGGAGAGGCAATGGAGATAGAGAGGTAGTCGAGAGAAGAGAGAGAGGCAGTGTAAAGGGAGAGGCAATGGAGACGGTGAGGCAGTGGAGAGAAGAGGGAGAGGCATTGGAGAGGGAGAGGCGCTTAGGTTTTGAAAGAGAAAAGGGAGAAGCAGTGTAAAAGAGGAGTACTTAGAAAATTTCGTGAGAAGATATAAGCTGAGTCGAGGGTTTTGACGGCAGAAACCAAAAAAAAAATTAAATTGATCTTTAGTAGAAAAATCGATACTAAAGATAGACAGAATTTTGATTTTTTTGAAAACCCTTTAGCGCCGATTTTTTTATTAAAAATGGGTACTAAAAATAGTATCTTAAGTACCAGTTTTTTAAAAAAACCGGTACAAAAGATAAACCGTTTTTTTTTCGCCAACATTTTAGCACCGGTTTTTTAAAAAAACCGGTACTAAAGATAATCCCTGACAATTACGAAATTGTCACTGACTATTTTTTTTTATTAAAAACAGTGTTAATGGGGCGGTACTAAAACTCTTTTTTGGTATAGTGGAGGGACAAAATTTTAAAGATTGAACAATTAAATATAGATTTGTTTATGAAGAAGAATATTTCTTTTCTAAAACAGTAATTCATGATTAATTAGGGGAGCAAATTATAAAAAAATTCTAAAAAAATAAAATAAAATATACATAAAAATTTTATCTTTTTTGGAGCACATGAGTCAACAGCGGAAGATGTTAAACATTACAAAACTTGTGAAAATATAAAATTTTAAATATTTGTCCGACCAATTTTTTGTAATGTTTTAATTTATTGTAATGATAATGTTTTTTTTTTTTGGGTATCAGGTTTCTCTTTGCAAAGGGGACTGAAATCCTCTACTGTCGTAAATGACAGTAGAGGTCTACTGTCTTTTTCAATTTTATTAAAATTTTAAAATTTAAATGCTGAATCCAAACCGTTGATCTTGTTCAATTTTACGAGCAATGCGTTGTCATATATGTTTTATAAATTTTAAAGTTGATTTGATACTAGATCAAGTGGTCAACAAATGAATAAATCTGGTTAACTATCACTGATTAATTTTAATACGTTCATAATTTTATTACTTAATCGAGTATCAAATCGACTTCAAATTTTATAAAACTTATATAAAAATACATCGCTCGTAAAATTGAACAACATCAACATTTGGATTCAACATTTGAATTTTAAAATTTTAATAAAATTGAGAGGACAGTAGATATCTACTGTCATTTACGACAGCAGAGGATTTCAGCCCTTGCAGAGGTGTTTTTTCGCAACCAATTTCAGTACAGTGTTTCCAGTAAAAAAACGTGCCCAAAAACACATCCCATGACCGGAAGGAATTTCTGAGCTCATTTCATCCAAAGAAAATAATAATAATAATTAAGAAAAAATATGATTTTGTGTGACTGCCAATCAGATGCAAACTTACACCGAGTGATATTAGTGTTCGCCTGTTCGGTCTACCGCATGTATACTCCGGCAATACTTGTTATGCCCAATAACATGTTTACCTTGAACTATTTTATTGTATTGTGAAAATGTGTTAAGATGGTTATTTTTTATTATTATTATCATTTTTACTTCTAGCACTATCAGTTTCAATACATAGGATTTGCAATATCATCCGCCAGGTGTCAGCTCATATGTAACTAGTTTAGTCTACATTAGAGCATTTAATTAGGACAAAGGAAGAAAAGGGACAGTGACTTTGGTCAAAGATCTAGCTTCTATATTTCCTTTTTCGTCTATGATATTTAGCCACCGGATTTGGGCGTAGTTAAATTTATACAAACTAGTGCCATATCAATGCGCCCAAGATGTAACTGGCGATCCTTTTAAATTGCGAATTAAAAGGAGAGAAGCGCGGATTGATCAGTTTAATGACTGCTTCGTTTGAGAAAAATAATCAAAACAACATGATTGTACTTGGAAGATATGAGAAAGTGATTAGGACGAGGGTCGTCTGGGCAGAGGGTTGAAAATACTTCGCACTCCGTTCTAACTAGTGTTTGGTCGGAGCTAAGGCCTAAGGTCGACAATTACAAACACAATTTTCCCAATTAATAATATTTTTTTTAACCATCAATATTTAGTTATTTACTGATCTATAAACAACAAGTTTTTGCTACAAAGATGAAGCATGAAGATTTCCTCTCTGTACATAGTCAAGAAACATGTAACAAACTATATAGGTTGAAGGAACCTGACCGAAAGGGGGAAAAAAAAAAAGAAAAACAGAAGGAACAAATGGCATTACAAAATGTAATCATCATATATAACACTCTAAATGTACAGCACTACTGCTACAATCTTTTCTAAACCAAGAGAGAATAAGAAAAATTACAGAAATATAGAAAAGATAAATACACCATGAATTTCTGCATTTCAGATCATTTGCATAAAGATTTTACTGACATAAAATATCTAGTAACGGTTGCGATGAATGAAGAACTCATAGAAGATGCCAAAACTCGCAACTACTGCCATGGCCTAGACGACTACAGAAACAGGCCACAACATCAGTTCTGATCCTTTATACGAAAACATGGCAGTTAAAAAGGTAAGCAAAGTCCAAATTGCTATCTTCAGTTTCCACCTTCGAGCTTCATTTGGAGCAGCTCCCATGTACAGCATCAAACACCAGAAGAGAAGCAGCACAGCAAAGTATGCCGACACGACAAATGCCACCGACCATGCATCTCCCTTTGATCGATATATTTCCAGAGAAGAGTTGCATGTTAACATGGTGAAACCGAAACAAGTAAGCCAGTTGCCACGGTCTCCATCCATTTGTTGATTAATTGTTGAAACAATCTGAGAATATAGATGAAAATTAATTAGAAATTGACAGGGAATACAACATTCACTATCAAATTTGGTAAAGAAAAATAAAAAAAAAAGAAACGTCCATATCATGTAACATCCTTCCATTACGAGCATCTCATGATCGCACTATATGTCTATATATATCCATTGGCCACATATGAAGACTGCATTACACATGCTGATCACACACAGAAGCCACACTATACATGCCGACCTTGCCCATGCCCATGGACCGCACCACACACACAAGCATCCACTGCTACACTCATGAGCTCACAGCCTCACAGTCATACACTCATACTCGTAAGCCTCCATCAGCCACATCACACACGTTGTCAGTGATAACAGAGGTATTGGATTTTGAATAGCTTAATTGATTCATCATATTGTACATCATATATAATACAAAGAGTAAACAGAAAAAGGAAATAGTAAAGAAAGGAAAATAATCTAGCCTAATCAATTGGTTAATTACAAGATATGTTGCCTAATTATAATACACGCTAACACCCCCCCTCAAACTGAAGATGCCTGAGAGGATTGCATTTGAAGTTTGGAAGTAAGATAGATGAAGCGTGGCCGCGAGTGGCTCTTGGTGAAAAGATCAGCTATTTGTTCAGATGAAGACACATGAGGCAGAGTAATTGTATTCTCCAGGAGGTGATACCGAGTAAAGTGACAATCAATCTCAATATGCTTTGTTCGGTCATGAAAAACATCATTGTGTGCAATTTGAATTGCACTTTTGCTGTCACAATGTAGAGGTGTCGGATGTGAGAATTTAACACCTAAATCCTCGAGAAGCCACCGAAGCCAAACAATTTCAGAAGTAGCATGAGCAAGGGCTCTGTACTCAGCTTCAGCACTGGATCTGGATACCACAGTTTGTTTCTTGCTTTTCCATACAATCAGAGAATCACCAAGAAAGACACAGTAACCTGTGGTAGATCGTCTGTCAGTGACATCACCTGCCCAATCAGCATCAGCATATGCGCGTAGAACTAGATCAGAGGGACGAAACCATAGTCCCTGATGCAAGGTACCTTTGATATATCGTAGGATACGAAGAACTGCTGCAAAGTGCACAGTGCGTGGAGCTGACATGAACTGACTCACTATATGTACTGCATGGCTAAGATCTGGACGAGTGATTGTCAGATAATTAAGACTACCAACAAGTTGTCGATATAGTTCAGGATTGGAGAGAGGTTGGCCATCAGTCGGAGTGAGTTTACAGTTGGTTTCAAGAGGTGTATCAGAAATTTTGGAGTCAGTGATTCCTGCTCGAGCTATGATATCCGAGGCATACTTGGTTTGAGATAGAGACATACCTTCTGAACAGTTATTGATCTCAATTCCCAAGAAATACCTTAACTGTCCAAGATCTTTCATCTCGAAACAGGTCTGTAGACGATGCTTGATCTCAGCAATTCCCTTCACATCATTACCCGTGAGAATCATATCATCTACATAGAGCAGAAGTATGACCATACCTTCAGAAGTAGATCGAATGAACATGGCTGTGTCATGTTGACTCTGTCGGAAGTTAAATCCAGTGATAGTGGATCTAAACTTCTCAAACCAGGCTCGAGGGGCTTGTTTGAGACCATACAGTGCTCTTCGAAGGAAACACACCTGATTGGGTTCATGTGCCAGTCCTTGCGGTGGTGTCATGTACACTTCTTCAGAGAGATCACCATTCAGAAATGCATTTTTGACATCCATTTGGTCAGTCCCCATTTCCTGGTTACTGCAACAGCTAAGAGAGCTCGAACAGTTGGCATGCGTGCGACAGGAGCAAAAGTTTCTTCATAATCAATACCATACTCCTGTGTGAAACCTTTTGCTACCAGTCTGGCTTTGTATCGCTCAACAGAGCCATCAGATTTGGTCTTGATCTTATAGACCCATTTACACCCAACAACAGATTTTCCAGGTGGTAGGTCAACAAGTTTCCAAGTTTTCGCTTTCTCTAAAGCAGCCAATTCCTCAGCCATAGCTTGTTTCCACTTCGGGTCTGAACTTGCTTCTTTATATGTATTGGGTTCATGAAGGGGCAGAATAGCAGATAAGAAGCAATGATAGTCTTGGAGGTAGGCAGGTTGCCTCCGATCACGAGCAGGTCGCGATGTTGTTGGATTATCATCAAGAGTCGGATGTTCAGAGAGTTCCTCGAGATGATCAACCGTTTCAGTTGGAGTAGGCTGTGTTTCAGGTTCAGTTTGGAAGGGATCAATGAGTATTTCAGTGTCAGATGTATGTGGTTTATGTGGTGGGAGAGTGAAAAAGGGCACATGTTCCCAAAAGTTGACATGACGAGAAATCCTCAATTTCTTAGCATGTGGATCATAACAACGATATCCCTTTTGTTGAGTTCCATATCCAAGGAAGACACAGATTACAGATTTCGGAGACAGTTTATTATGTTCTCTTTTGGGTAGGAGAACAAAGCAGGTAGAGCCAAATATTTTCAAGTGATTGTAATTTGGTGGATTCTTATACAATCGTTCATAAGGTGAGACATTATTAGTGGTGGGAGATGGAAGGCGATTGATAAGATATACAGATGTATGAACAGCTTCACCCCAAAACTCTTTAGGAACAGAAGAGGACAAAAGTAAGGTTCGAGCTGTTTCAATGATGTGTCTATGTTTTCGTTCAGATACACCATTTTGTTGTGGGGTTTCAGTGCATGAGAGTTGTAGGATTGTGCCTTGAGATTTCAAGAAGTCCTGAAACTGGTGAGAAATATATTCACCACCAGAATCGGATCGAAAAATTTTGATTTTTTTTGAAAATTGAGTTTTAATCATTTCAGAGAATTCAACGTAGGTTTGACAGAAATCAGAACGACGATGTAAGAGATAAACCCAAGTATAGCGAGTATAATCATCAACAAAAACAACATAATATTTTGCACCCCCCATACTTGTTACTGGAGCAGGGCCCCAAACATCAGAATGAATTAAATCAAATGCATCATTTGTGGAAGAAGTGCTTAAATTGAAGGGTAAAGCATGTTGTTTGGATAAATTGCAATGAATACAACCAGAATTTTTGACAACAGTAACACTCCCTAAGACACCTTTATTGATTATTTGACTCAGTTTAGAAAAAGAAACATGACCTAAACGTTTATGCCAAGAAATAAAAGAGGACTCGGTGGAAGACTGTGGAGAGGTTGCGGCATAGCACTGGGATTTGTTGGGAAGATGGAGTTTTTCCAACTGAAAGAGTCGACCATCTCTACGTCCTCTCCCAACCTCCTTCCCCGTCAGACAATCCTGCACAACACAACCAGAAGAATTGAAAGTAACAGTTAGTCCAGATTCACAAAGTTGTCCAATAGATAACAGGTTCATGGATAACTTTGGAATAAAGAGAACATTTGAAACAGATAACTTCTCAGTTAAAACAGAGCCAGTGTGGGTAGCAATTGCGGGTGACCCGTCGGCTGTGTATATCACAGATGGAGAAGTCATTGGGTGTAATTGGTTGAGATTTGTGTAATCAAAAGTCATGTGATTTGATGCACCAGAATCTAAAAGCCAGTTACTACTTCTCATACCTGGAAAAACAGTATTTGTGGAAGAGGCTGTACCAATGTTACCTAGAGCTTGTTGGATCATGATTTGGACATCTTCAAGAGTAAGAGGCTTGGTAGACACTGGTGTGACTGTGGCGGGTTTTTTATCCCCGCCGATGAGGGTCCTTCCAAGCAAGTTTTGAAGATCTTCATCAGAAGTCAAAGGGGTCTGTGATGCACCAGCAGCAACATTGTGGTTTGAATTGCCCTTTCCTTTGTACTTTCCTTGCATGTTCTTGGATGAGGGTTTTGGACAATCTTTCACCATGTGTCCAAACTGTTTGCAATAATTGCATTGGATTTGAGATATGTTTTTGGGCTTCCAGGATGGTGTGGCAAACACAGATGGTTCAGTAGGCTTTTGAGGAATGACTAAACCTTTTCGGGTTTCTTCAGCAATCAGTTCGGCAAGAGCCGCATCAACAGTAGGCAGAGGAATACGGTAAAACATGGAACCACGTACTCCTTCAAAATCATCACGGAGTGCCATGAGAAATTGAACTAACCTGATTTCCTCACGGTACTGTTCATACAAGATTGCATCAACTGTCCATTTTGGCTCCATAAGAGCCAACTGGTCCCAGATAATAGACATCTCAGCATGGAAATCAGAGACAGATTGGCCTGGTTGCTGCTTTAGATTTCTAATATCCAATTCCAACTTGTATTTCAGTGCAAAATTGGTTTAGTTGTACCGTTTGGACAGATAATCCCAAATTGCTTTGGCAGTTTCAAACTTGCTAAATTGCAAACTGATTGAGGGTTCCACAGTGTTTGCAATCCAAGTCATTATTTTGTTGTTCTCAATTTCCCATTGGTCAACCTCAGTTTGCCATTTTGCTGTTTTACCACTATCCTTAGAATCTTCAACAGAAATAGTTGGTACAGTTTTGTCACCATTGATAAATTTCCACAAACCACGACCTTTCAGAAAAATTCTCATATGATAGGACCATTGTGCAAAGTTTTTACCATTCAGAGTGATAGAAATTGGCCGTGCAAGTTCAGATGCCATTGAAATAAGTACTGTTAAAGGATATTATAACTTTTCAGGGGGTATTATGTAAAATTTCACTTCCTTTCTCCTCAGATCAGAACACGAGAGACAGGGAGACAATACCAACACGAGGAGAGAAGGAGAGAGAGAGATCGATACAGGTGGCGCGAGCGGTTGGTGCGCAGGTCTGTCGCTCGGCAGCAATGGCGGAGGCGAGCTGGAAGCGGAAGCTTCGGTGGCGGATCTGATGCTCGGTGGCGGAGCAGGAATCAGAAGCACGATGCGTGCTTGGATCTGACGTCGGTGGCGAGAAGAAAACAGAGAGGCTCGACGGCGATGAAGCTATCCAACGGAGGAGATGAGGTTCGAACTCACGTGAGGTGGCTGCCGGCTAGGGTTTCGGAAAGTTTATGGCTCTGGTACCATGATAACAGAGGTATTGGATTTTGAATAGCTTAATTGATTCATCATATTGTACATCATATATAATACAAAGAGTAAACAGAAAAAGGAAATAGTAAAGAAAGGAAACTAATCTAGCCTAATCAATTGGTTAATTACAAGATATGTTGCCTAATTATAATACACGCTAACAGTCAGCACCTAGAGCTTGCACTGTACAAACGAGTCACACCCATGCGCATGCTGGTCACTTTCATCGACTGCACTTAACCGAAATGCCTACGTCTGATCCACCAAATGCCTACCAGATTCACAGGGCGCACCGTACACTCCGGCTCCACTAGTAGGCCAGACTGTAAACTCTAGTGGCACCTACAGACCGACAACACAATGCACGCTGGCGACACACAGGTACGCACCAGACATGCAAATCGCACCCACTGGTCATGATACAGCACATGCCGGCTGCAACCTTCAACAGAACTGAACTTAATTATTGGCCGCACTATGCACACCCATCGATCACCCTTGAGCCGAGGAAAGAGCAGAGAACACGATCAACAGGACGCCACACCACGCCAACAGAAGCTACAACACCACGCTTCTGGAGAAGGTGAGAGAAGAAGACAAAATAGATCTAGTGGAGGGAGAAGGAGAAAACAGTGACAGGAAAAAGCTAGATGGAAGAAGAAGCTCAAAGAGAAGAGAGAAATGGGGGAAACAAACGACAGGCCGGAGCAGAGTTAGGGGTAGACGCGGTATACCATTAATACGCGAAACCATTCCGTTCCGTTCCGTCCAAACGGAACATATAAAGGAATGAAATTTCATTTCGTTTCGCAAACGGAACGGTAAACTGAATGCGTTTCGTGATTCATTTGTGTATTTTACAGTTCAAATATAACCGTTCTGCCACGTTCCATCGAAACGAAACGAATAACTAATCATTTCGGTTCGTACCGTTACTAAAACAGAACGACCCATTCCGTTTCCGTTATCAACGTTACCCACCCCTGCTGCGGAGTTGAACGTCGTTAGTCAATAGTCATGAATAGTATGTTGTGCTAACTGCTAAATTAAGCACAGGGGCGTACCGGCGTATACATGGAAAAAAGATAATAAATTAAAAATAAAAATGGAAAAGGAGTTGAGATCCATACCGCCGGTCGCCGGAGCTGAGTTTTGCTGTCTCGGATTGAGGGTCGCTGTGTACTTGTGTAATGACTAGACACAAAACAACACAGCGGTTTTTATAGCCAGGAGGTTTCACCTGGTGGCTGGTGGCATGCTTACGAAGACAAAACGTCACAACCGAGATTTATATATAATTTATTTGTACTGAAGAAAGCCGACAGCGTTGGAGAGACCCCGACCAATGACAATGAGGCATTGCGGCCCTGGTGCCATCGCATGTGTTCACACTTCCTGTAGGATTATTTTTTATCTTTAACTTCGATAAGACTTTTTTTTTTTTTTTTTTGATAGCTTGACAGTAGCTGTCAAGAAAAACTCCGATAAGACTTCACATCATCAACTGGAAACTAGAGGTGTCAATACCGTGCCGTTTCGCACGTTTTCCGTTCCGTTCCGTCCTGGCGAAACAGAAACGGAGTAGAATTTGCTTACGTTTGAAGTAGCGGAACAGAGGACGGAATGGAACGGAGTTTCGTTCAGGCAGACGGAACGTAAACGAAATACTACACTTTCGTTTCGTATTCTAACGTAATTCCGTGCAGAGTATTACAATTTGTATAATTGTAGAAAGAGACTGAGGAGGAGAGCGTAGAGGCGTGGTCGTGTGGAGCTGCAGCAGGGTTCTAATTATAACCCTAGCGCCGACCAGCAGCTCTCTCTCTCTCTCTCAAATCAAATCTCCATGACTCCATCTCTCTCGATCGTAGCTCTAGCTCCCTCTCTCGAGTGTATCTACAGACTACAGATCTACTATCTGAAATCTCCATCTCTCTCAATCATAGGCTCGTAGCTCCCTCTCTCAGTCTCTTTTCTCTCACCTTCTCTCTCCTGATCTGTGAGAGACTGAGAACGAGAGAGTACTGTGACCGTTGTGAGGCTTGAGTGTGTGACAGTGTGAGCGAGCGTGACTGTACCTTGCATCGGCGCCTTGCCGTCTTCCGTCAGACAGGATGATACAGCTACAGAGGCAATCATTTTCTAGCTGTTAAGTGTTGCTATTATATAGCAAAGGTAGTAGAGAGAAGAGGAAAGGCGAAAGCACCAAGGGATTTTTGGCCTAGTGAGAAGAGGAAAAAAAAAAAGGTAAGCTCAGAGCCTCAGACTCCTCAATCCTCAGTCCAATTTTGATTTTTTGGCTTTTATTTTCGATTGATTTTTGGCTTCTATTTTTGCTGTGCATTTGCAGAAAATCGATACAAGAGGCTTCTGTTTTGATTAGTTAAAACAGGTGATTAGTTCATTCTACTCTTCAAAAAGAAATAAATACCATTTATTTATTTATTTATTTGTTTGTTTCTGTTTTGATTTTCGCTCTATTTTGCAAGTTGCAACAGGAAGTGTTGATTGATGGATTTAGTAGGAAGGGACGTGCAAATGTGCAATCAGAGATATTCCTGGTGTGGTGTCAGATTCAAGGTTGTCAAGTTGTCGGGCGTCTCTGTAGTTCCTCTGGTGGATAATTCGTTTTAGATATTTCTGAACAATTTTTGCCTTTCTTTGATGCTGTGAGGTTCTGATATTTTCTCTGTTAGGAAGTGCACAAATTTAATTTTTAGACTAATTACTCTTAATTAATCCTAATTAAACTAAGTGCAAAGGAGATCTAGTGCAAAAGCCATCCAAACACACAAGAGAAAGAGGGAAAGGAAGGCTACCTCTCCTTGTATCGCAACAAGGAGGCTCGAATCCGGCGATGTCGAGGTTGTGCGCACCACCACGCGTGTCTCGGCCTCAAGTCCACCAAGGTATTAACCAAAACCTCGATCTATGCTAGTAGATGAGAGGTTAAGCCTAATCCCTTCCTTCCCTTTGCCTTAATTAACTATTTAATTGGATGGAGGCAAGAGGTGCTCAACACATGAGCTTAAGAGAGCAATGGTGGAGAGGAAAAATTCTGAAATTTTTCCTTTAATTTTCGTCCAAAATATTAGGGAGAGAGAAAAAGGCAAGGTGGCTAGGGTTTTGGCTCCCAAAGTGGTCCTTTTATAGACCAACCACTCTCCCAAAAAGTTGTAACTAATTTACAACTATGCCATCACTAGGGCAGCCATAAAATGGGCCTAAATGGGCTCCATCAATTATTTAATTGGTCCTCTAATTCAATTAATTAGTGGCCCAATTAATTGCTCTCAAGTTGGACCTTTAATTTACCATTTAAATATAGGCCCGTTAGCTCAAATTAATTACTTTAATTAATTCATGTTGAACAAATTAATTATCAACACTTTGATAATTATTTAAGGATTAGAATATGCATTAATTTATTTCTATATAATCCGTTTGACTTAATTAATTAAGACGGTTCGCAACAGTACATAATTAATCAGTCAACATATCATATTGTTGCATTCCTTAATACAACCAAATAAATAATGCACGCATGGTCAAAACCTATTTGTGTGACCCTTTGAGGATTTATGCTCTGTTGGACATGGAAAATAAATCGCTATTTATTTCCAATAATCATAAGCGGTATCTAGCAACACGTTATGATTCCCAATTCGCATAAATAGTGTACTGCTACAATATTTTAATCCTGCATAAGAAATAATAGTATTTCCTTGTCTGATTCTTATGTCACATGATATCATCGTATAATCCAAGATAGGAATGTGTCATTCTTGCAGATTATACGTTTCTTGATCTAGAGATGAATGTATCAGTTGCTAGCAAACAATCCATCTCCATCAAGGGGCCCAAACAGATATCATCGCTCACTAAGTTAATTAATGAGGGACATACGGTTTTCTTGATGAACAACTTTTCCCCGCACAATTCAAGAGAACATAAATAAAGTCCGTATAGCAGCCCTTATCAGGAATCAACGGTAGACGATATTTATTGAACCTATCCTCATGTGGAAAAGCTGAACCATCTCAAACTTAGAATCAAACTCAAATGAAATAAATAATGACACATAACACAATCCATATATTTATTTCACTGGGTCGCGTCCTGTACTATGTTCTACAACATATACATATGCAATTAAGTTGGCAACTCCTTACCTATGATCTGTAGAACTTAATCATCACTTAACTTGCATACTAATCTTATCCGATAATTAATATTCCTTGTTAATTATCAAGATTACGGACCTTTTAGATTTATTATTGTCATTTAATTATAAATGAACTACAGAGATCCACAATTCAGATCCTCAACCTGAATGATCTGTCAATTAATAAATCAAGGAATAAATGATAAAATATCATCAATCACATAAACTATAGAAGTGGCCATTTAAAAATTGGCTCCTAGGACATAACTCTAACAATCTCCCACTTGGCCTAGAGTCAATCAACAGCGACTTCTAGCCAGTGCATAGTACTCAATGTAATATCCAAAATATACATGTCTCATACTAAAGCCTCAAAAGATAAAAAATACAACTCAAAGCCACTCAGGCATACGCCTAATCCCCATGGATGCAACGTGCAACTCATGTGCGGCTCGAGACAGAGGCTTTGTCAGAGGGTCCGCTGTGTTCGCGGCACCGTCCACCTTCTTGACCTTGATCCACCCGTCATTCACAAACTGACGGATGAGATGGAATCGTCGTAGAATGTGCTTGGTCTTTTGGTGAGACCTAGGCTCCTTGGACTGAGCTATGGCTCCTGTGTTGTCGCAGTAGAGATCCACTGGACCTGAGATGCTTGGAACCACCTCCAGCTCGGTCAAGAATTCCTTGATCCAAACGCCTTCTTTCGCTGCTTCACCCGCCGCTAAGTATTCTGCTTCGGTGACGGAATCGGCCGTGGTATCCTGTTTGGAACTCTTCCAACTCACGGCCCCACCATTGAGCAGATATACGAAGCCGGACTGTGACTTCGCATCATCTCGATCGGTTTGGAAACTAGCATCGGTGTAACCACTTACAACGAGCTCTTGGTCTCCACCATACACGAGGATGCTATCCTTTGTTCTCTTGAGATACTTGAGGATATTCTTGACTGCGGTCCAGTGTGGCATACCAGGGTTAGCTTGGTATCGACTAGTCACACTAATCGGATGCGCCACATCGGGGCGAGTGCATAGCATGGCATACATGATCGAACCGACCACAGATGGATACTTGAACTGATTCATGTACTTTCTATCTGCATCAGTCGTCGGACATTGAGTCTTGCTCAAGAATATGCCATGTGACATAGGCAAGTAACCCTTCTTGGAACTAGCCATGTTGTGTTTTTCCAACACTTTGTCAATATATGCATCTTGGCTCAAGCCTAACAACCTTCTTGATCTATCTCGATAGATCTTGATTCCTAGGATGTAGGCGGCTTCGCCCAAGTCTTTCATTGAGAACACCTTCTTCAATGAATCCTTGACTGCATTCAATTCGGGGATATCATTCCCAATCAAGAGTATATCATCAACATATAGAACAAGAAATACAACCACGCTCCCACTAATCCTCTTGTAAACACAAGGTTCCTTCTCACTTTGAATGAAGTTCAACTTCTTGACCTCTTCATCAAAGCGCTTGTTCCAACTCCTTGATGCTTGCTTCAATCCATAAATGGACCTTTGAAGCTTGCACACCTTGTTAGCATTCTTTGGATCCACAAAACACTCGGGTTGTGTCATATACACATCCTCTTCCAAGTTGCCATTTAGGAAGGCAGTTTTGACATCCATTTGCCATATCTCATAGTCGTAGAATGCGGCAATTGCTAACAAGATCCGAATTGACTTGAACATGACGACTGGCGAGAAGGTTTCTTCATAGTCAATACCATGAACTTGCTTGTAACCTTTCGCAACTAGTCGTGCTTTGTAAATGGTCAAGTTGCCATCCATGTCGACCTTTCTCTTAAAGATCCATTTGTTCTCAACGGGTTTTACTCCGTCGGGAAGGTCAACTAAGGTCCATACCTTGTTCTCATACATGGATTGCATTTCGGATTCCATGGCTTTGAGCCATTCCTTTGAGTCGGATTTTTCCTTCATGTCCTTTATGGTCAAGGGTTCGTCATTCGCAATGACGAGAACGTCGTGTAAACCTAAGTATCTTATAGGTGGACGACTTGGCCTTGCCGATCTTCGTAGGGTAGACGCTTGAGGTTCTTGAACTTGTTCCACAACGGTTTGCGGACTTAGTTCTTGAACTTCAAGTGTGGGTGCAACTTCAACATCATCGACTCGCGATATGTTTGAGTCTTCAATTGAGGGAGCTTGCTCTTGAACCTCTTCTTCCACAACAACTTGTGGAATGGGTTCGGCTACCACCTCATTTGGCACCACATTGGGAACAACTAGATTTCCTACTTGAGGCATCTCTTGTTGTTGCGGTTCTTGAATTTCTTCAATCACCACGTTGCTCCCACTACTTCTTCTTGTGAGAAACTCCTTCTCCAAGAACTCCGCATGTCGTGCAACAACTATCTTGTTCTCGACACGGTTGTAGAAGTAGTAACCCTTTGTTTCCTTAGGGTATCCCACGAAATAACATTTGTCCGATTTGGGTCCAAGCTTATCGCTCATTAGCCTTTTTACATAAGCTTCACAACCCCAAATCTTGAGAAAAAGCATGCTTGGTTTCCTACCAAACCAAAGCTCATAAGGCGTCTTCTCAACGGACTTTGACGGAACACGGTTTAAAGTAAAAGCTGCGGTTTCTAATGCAAAACCCCAAAACGATTTAGGCAAGTCGGTTTGGCTCATCATCGATCGAACCATGTCTAGCAAAGTTCGATTCCTCCTCTCGGATACACCATTCCATTGTGGTGTTCCCGGTGGAGTGAGTTGTGGAACGATTCCACACTCCTTTAGATAATCACCAAATTCGTGGCTCAAGTACTCTCCACCTCGATCGGAACGCAAGACTTTGATCTTTCGATTGAGTTGGTTCTCAACTTCATTCTTGAACTCCTTGAACTTTTCAAAGGATTCGGACTTGTGCCGCATCAAGTAGATATACCCGTATCTACTATGATCATCGGTGAAAGTGATGAAGTATGAATAACCTCCTCGTGCACAAATGCTCATAGGTCCACACACATCGGTATGTATGAGATCTAACAAGTCATTTGTCCTAATCCCTTTATTAGGAAAAGGCGTTTTGGTCATCTTTCCAATCAAACATGATTCGCATGTGTCAATTGGCTCGAAAGCGAATTGATCTAAGAGACCAACGGTTTGCAATCTCTTAATGCGTTTCTCGTTGATATGACCTAAGCGGCAATGCCACATTAGAGTCGTACTTTCATGTGAAATCTTACGCTTCCTACTGTCACGTTCAACACTCAAAACATGTTCGCTAGAATCAAGCACATAAAGACCATTCAATAAATGCGCAACACCATAACAAACATCATCACGCAACAAAGTACAACTTTTGTTCTTTATTACAACACCAAATCCATCCAAGTCTAAACAAGAAATAGAGATAATGTTTCGAGTGATACAAGGAACTACATAAACATCTTTGAGTTCCAAAATGAAACCAGAAGGCAAAGTTACATCCACATTCCCAACGGCCATAGCGGAGACGCACGTGCCGTTACCGACGCGGAGTTGTACTTCGCCTTTCTCGAGCCGCCTCCTACTCTTTAGTGCCTGCACATTTCGACAAATGTGAGCACAAGAACCGGTGTCAAAAATCCAGTCTGTGTTAGAGGTAGCGAGAAGGGTTTCAATGACAAATATACCTGAGGTAGAAGACTGGACGGTTCCCGCCTTCTTGTCAGCGAGGTACTTGGGGCAGTTTCTCTTCCAATGGCCCGTCTTGCTACAGTAATAGCATACGGTCTCGGAAGTGGCCGGGTTCTTCTTTCTCTTGGAACCCTCGGGAGCTCCCTTGGCCGGACCTTGGGGCGTCACCGGGCCTTTACCCTTTCTAGTTCGGCGGGTCTTTCTTTTCTTGCTCTTCTTGCTCTTGTCACTCACCGCAAGAACATCTTTGGGGCCCTTCTCTTTCTTGAGACTCTCCTCCGTCTCGACAAGCATGTTTTGGAGATCATCCATGCTCTTGTCCATGCCATTCATCCGGTAGTTCACAACAAAACCGGTGAAGCTGTGAGGGAGAGAGTTGAGAATAAAGTCTTGAATCGCCCCTGACGGGAAGGGCGTATCAAGCCTTTCAAGCTGCCGAAACAACCCCGCCATCTTCATGACGTGTGGCCCGACTTCATGACCCTCCGCCAATCGAGTATTGGCGACGGCCTTGATAAGACGAGCCCTTTCGGTGCGGGCCTTGGTTTGGAACATGTTCGAGAGACGAGAGACCATTTCAAACACTCCTAGACCACTATCCATGAACTCCTTTTGGAGTTCCGACTCCATGACAGCGACAATCAAGACGGACATCTCCATGTCGTCCGTGACGTGCTTGTCATGTTCGTCCTGATCCGCTTTAGGGGCATCCGACTTGGGAGCCGCGGGGACGGGAGTGGTCAAGAGGTACTCCTTCTTTTCAAACCTAAGGACAAGCCTAAGGTTCCGGTGCCAATCCAGAAAGTTGGCACCGTTGAAGGCGAGCTTCTCTTTCTCTAAAAGAGAACGTAGCGAAAAAGACGAGGAAGACATCTACAACAATTTTCAAATTAAAGGTCAATTAGTTTATGTTTTGTTTTAATTTCCAATAAAGTAAAACTTTCACTACTTTAATATAAGTCCCTAAAAGTAATGAATTTCCAAGACCCCCACTTTCGTTGAGATGATGCCAGCGTCGGCACAACATCAAAGCAACTAATAATGAGGTAGGTTCTCCTTAACCAATCATACAACTTTATGACTCTTGGTTCGCGTCGCGAACTTCACTCCAATGTCCAATCCGATTAGGGTCCATTGTTAAGTAACTCCTCTCTATTTGCTCCTTGCAAATCCGATTTACACCCCGACTACCTATGGTGGACCACGATGTCCGCGTCGGCGGAATGCATCAATGGCCGAACATAAGGCGTGAAGGGGATAGAGAGAAGGAGAGTGATTTGGCTCAATCGTTTGGGACAAACAATTATGTGACTCTTGTTTGGTGGTCGTGTAAACATACACCCATACCTATCCTATGACATTCATAGCATTCACAAACATTCACATAATAAGCATCTCAAGCATTGTTGTGGGTTTGTATGGCTCCCGCTTGCATTAGTTTTCGCCGCATCTCCATGTAGCAAAACTAATCTAACCTTTGTCCCTCCCACTAAATTCTATATGGATCTAAATCCTATATAAAATAAAGGAACAAAATTACATGTGTAAATTTCTATTCCCATCCTAACCTTAGGGGCATGCAAGCCTCTCAAGTTACACAAAAATTAATCAAAATTAATTAATGGCACCAAAGGCCTTATTACACACAATCACACATGCATTCAATTTACAAACCACAAGGCATTGAGTCATGAGCCATACTAAACCCACATCCTCCTACAAAACAAAGTTAGCACAAGTCTATCCACTAGTGTACTTTGTTTATAATTAATGACTTTCAAGTGTCTTTGCGTATTATTTGCCATTCGCAATTTCCGTGTATAAATGCTCAAATTTCAAACAACCAAACTTGTTTAAATTCCTTTTCGAAAACTTTTCAATCATCAAAAACTGAAAGGAGATCGCACAAGGAGTATCCTAATTACTTTTTCAACTAGTTTGAATAATTAGATAAATAATACTTTGATAAAAAAGTATCTAATGGGACACGACAAAATCCACAGTTTTCGGTCTCCAAAAATTATGAAATAATTTATATAAGCTCCTTGTCTAGATTGTAAATACCAGTCAAAATTTCAGGAAGAGATCTTATACCATCTGAGAGAATCAAAAAAGACAAATCTGAAACAAGTGCGCGAACGCACCGTTTTGAGATATTCTGTTTTTCTTCTCAACCATCCGGTCTGAAAGATCACCTTCCATCCAGTTTTTATACATACAATATGCATAGAAAAACTTGTTTAATCTATTGGCTAACTATTCATGAAAAGAAAACCACTAAGTTCAGTTTCAGAAATTCAAGTTACAAGCTTAACAATCGACTAGACCTGTACTGGAACAGACTGTCGACCGAAAAGGTTTGACCTGGTTGAGGTAACAAACTTCCATGAAAAATTATGAAATTAATTTTCCTGAAATCCTAACTTAAAAGTAAACAACTCTATTCAAACAATTTTCCAGAAAGAGTTCTCAGTTGGTACAGTTTATTAGAACAATCAGTTTGTTCAATAAACCAGATCTGACGAGATCTTTCTTTTCATACTTGAAAAACCACGAATTAATCTGAACCATGCAACATTCTATACATGTCCAGAAAGTGTTTCAAGTCCTCTTTAAATCTAGCCAAAGAACACTGGTACTTATATTCAAAATATAAATCTTTTAAGCCATTCAAACAGAACAGTGCAAGCAGAAACTGGTTCTGCGCACCGTTGCCATTTTATTCACAGTAAATCCATACAATTTCAGAAAAATGTGAATCCAACGCCAAAAGAACCACAATCCACAGATCTACAACTTTCTAGTTGACAGAAAAAATTTCCAGAGAACATTTCATAGCGAAAAACGCATAACAACACAGAAATTGCTGTTTCCAGACAGCAAGCAATAGCATCAACTCTACTAATCCATTAATTAACCAATTTCTCTTAATTAAGTGTCAAAATAACTTAAGCACGACCATGCGCTCTGATACCACTGTTAGGAAGTGCACAAATTTAATTTTTAGACTAATTACTCTTAATTAATCCTAATTAAACTAAGTGCAAAGGAGATCTAGTGCAAAAGCCATCCAAACACACAAGAGAAAGAGGGAAAGGAAGGCTACCTCTCCTTGTATCGCAACAAGGAGGCTCGAATCCGGCGATGTCGAGGTTGTGCGCACCACCACGCGTGTCTCGGCCTCAAGTCCACCAAGGTATTAACCAAAACCTCGATCTATGCTAGTAGATGAGAGGTTAAGCCTAATCCCTTCCTTCCCTTTGCCTTAATTAACTATTTAATTGGATGGAGGCAAGAGGTGCTCAACACATGAGCTTAAGAGAGCAATGGTGGAGAGGAAAAATTCTGAAATTTTTCCTTTAATTTTCGTCCAAAATATTAGGGAGAGAGAAAAAGGCAAGGTGGCTAGGGTTTTGGCTCCCAAAGTGGTCCTTTTATAGACCAACCACTCTCCCAAAAAGTTGTAACTAATTTACAACTATGCCATCACTAGGGCAGCCATAAAATGGGCCTAAATGGGCTCCATCAATTATTTAATTGGTCCTCTAATTCAATTAATTAGTGGCCCAATTAATTGCTCTCAAGTTGGACCTTTAATTTACCATTTAAATATAGGCCCGTTAGCTCAAATTAATTACTTTAATTAATTCATGTTGAACAAATTAATTATCAACACTTTGATAATTATTTAAGGATTAGAATATGCATTAATTTATTTCTATATAATCCGTTTGACTTAATTAATTAAGACGGTTCGCAACAGTACATAATTAATCAGTCAACATATCATATTGTTGCATTCCTTAATACAACCAAATAAATAATGCACGCATGGTCAAAACCTATTTGTGTGACCCTTTGAGGATTTATGCTCTGTTGGACATGGAAAATAAATCGCTATTTATTTCCAATAATCATAAGCGGTATCTAGCAACACGTTATGATTCCCAATTCGCATAAATAGTGTACTGCTACAATATTTTAATCCTGCATAAGAAATAATAGTATTTCCTTGTCTGATTCTTATGTCACATGATATCATCGTATAATCCAAGATAGGAATGTGTCATTCTTGCAGATTATACGTTTCTTGATCTAGAGATGACTGTATCAGTTGCTAGCAAACAATCCATCTCCATCAAGGGGCCCAAACAGATATCATCGCTCACTAAGTTAATTAATGAGGGACATACGGTTTTCTTGATGAACAACTTTTCCCCGCACAATTCAAGAGAACATAAATAAAGTCCGTATAGCAGCCCTTATCAGGAATCAACGGTAGACGATATTTATTGAACCTATCCTCATGTGGAAAAGCTGAACCATCTCAAACTTAGAATCAAACTCAAATGAAATAAATAATGACACATAACACAATCCATATATTTATTTCACTGGGTCGCGTCCTGTACTATGTTCTACAACATATACATATGCAATTAAGTTGGCAACTCCTTACCTATGATCTGTAGAACTTAATCATCACTTAACTTGCATACTAATCTTATCCGATAATTAATATTCCTTGTTAATTATCAAGATTACGGACCTTTTAGATTTATTATTGTCATTTAATTATAAATGAACTACAGAGATCCACAATTCAGATCCTCAACCTGAATGATCTGTCAATTAATAAATCAAGGAATAAATGATAAAATATCATCAATCACATAAACTATAGAAGTGGCCATTTAAAAATTGGCTCCTAGGACATAACTCTAACATTCTCATCTTAGAATATGTTTTGAACAGAAAACTTGTTCATTGCTTGTATTTGGTTGGCTCTCATGCGTTTGAAGCTTGTTTGGAAGTATAGTATCATCATGAGCCCATATCTATTCTTCTTATTGATGAATTTGCTAGTGTGTTATAAGAATGTTATGGAAAATTTTGGTAGATTTAATTGGATTAACTCATGGGCATTATGTATTTCAATTGTGATTTAACTCATGGGCATTATGTATTTATGTTATGTATACGGAAACAAAAATTTAATGTTTTGAACGTTCTTCCGTTTAATATATACGGAACGCAAACAAAACAAATTTCATTTCCGTAAAAACAACGGAACATAAGCGGAAAATTGAATTCTAACGTCCAAAATTACGGAACATAAACGTAAGAGTCATTTCCGTGCAAATCCTGCACGTTTGACACCTCTACTGGAAACAACGAAGAAATTGAAGCTTCTTAAAATAAATAATTTGTTTCTATTATGGGGCCATATCACGTGAGAACGATACCTGTACGCGTGTGATGTCATGTAAACGAGTCGTAGTAATAGGTAGCAAGCAACCGATTTATAGGATCTTTCCAGAAACCGTGTTTCCTGAGTAGTATAAATAGAGAGAATGACACTGACTGACTGAAGAGTGAAGACTCAATTCCCTGCTTCCCCTTTCTCTGATTTATTAAAACTCAAAATTCCAAAGTCGAGCTCCCTCCATTCATTTGCATTAAGCCATTGCTAATGGATTCGAAAAGCAACACAGCAATGCATACCAAACCGCCTTACAAGCAATGTTTTGAAAACCGACTTGGACATCGAACCGTCGATGCTATCGGTTCGATGGTTCAAGCGGTTCGATCGGTTGAACCGGTAGAATAAACCGGAGGACATCATCATTAGCATATAGTTTATGTAAATTAAATGTCACTTGTTGACATCAAAAGCCCATTGGCCCAGTGGTAGAGCATCTCTTCGTTATCCAGTACTTCTCAAGTTCGATCCCTTCCCACCATAGATTTTTAGAATTGCATTAAACCAAATAAAAAAATGTTTAAAAAGCATAAACCGGACGGTTTGGTTCAACCGTTTTACTGAAAACCGGACCGGCCGGTTCGTTGTGGGTCGGAATCAGACTAAAAACCGGGCCAGTTTGGACCGCATTAGGATCCGGTTCGCGGTTGAACCGGTCGAACCGGCCGGTCCGGTCCGGTTTTCAAAACATTGCTTACAAGAACAAAAGATCATTAATGGAGTCGTAGACTTGGCGAGCGTATCAGCTTCTTTCACGTTATTGCCTATCTTTTCTTACATGGAATGTAGTCCTCTCCATATATATTTGTGAAAATGAAGATACTACATGTTGGATTTGACATTTGAATTTTAAATGTCAAAAACAAATTAATGCGAAACTGAAATAAATTAACGAACAAAATTAGGTTTTGATTTTGGAATAAATAACGCATACTAGCAGAAATGAATCCAAAATGTCATTAATGCCACTCGTTAGTTATTGTTTGTATCTAAAATTAATGAAAGATAATATAATTTGAGCCAAAAGGTACTAAGTTACAGAACTAGAGTGGCATAAAGGTATGACGGTACCTATTTTATGCTTAATTTAATATTTTGACCAGTGCATTTTGTTTCCATTACCCTTTTTTGACTTGCTAGTTATAATACATGGGATTTGCATTGGGATCCGTCAGCTAAAAGTTATTCTAAAATCAGGTTCTAATCAAACCTACACAATATGCACTTGTTGAACTAAAAATTACAATTATTTGGGCCTCAAATTGCGCCTAACTAAAGAATCCAATACTAATCAATGGGATGGGATACCCAAAATAACTGATTTCGGCCTACCATATAATAATAATAATAATAATAATAATAATAATAATAATAATAATAAACACAATCTCATATTAGTAGAGCCTAATAGGATCCATTGAACCCAAACGTACTTGAGCCCAATTAGGCCCAACATCAGTTCGAAATAAAATTTTTAATTAAAAGTGCTTGGAATTGCGTGACATTTGGGGGTAATTAGTGCCAAACAACTTTCTCAGAGTCAGCACTCTATAGGAGAACCTGACCTATTTACCTTCTTGACCGACTAGTTTGTGGGAAATAGGTGATCTTAAATTTCGTTATATTTTACACCCGCATAAAATAGATGGGGAAACACTTCGAATCGTCCGGATAAAAATCACTCAGATTTTATCTGGAGGTGATTCATAATATATATTTTTTTTTAAGTAACGAGTGACATATGGTCCGGATATTTCACTTGGCATGCAGAAAATTTATTTATTCTGAGAAAATACCATACGATGATTAATTTATTGGAGCCTGTTTCACTTTTTTTTTACTATTTTAAATGAACACCACCCCTGGGTTTTTTCTTCATTACTTGCAAGGAAACTTCAGAGAAGTTGCGCTACTCAAAACTCGAAACTAATTATATTCATCATGGGCTCATGCCTCATGGCCTACGAACCCCAGTGATATCACGTCAATGACTTAGTAACAACAGAAAGGAAAATTCGCTCATCTATATGAAGCTACTCATGATATTTTCCTTCTCAAACCGCGTCTGAGCAGCTTAAAAATGACACCGAAGACAATCCCCTGCTTCACCCTTTCTCTAGTTAACCCAAAAATTTTCAAATTCAAGCTCCCTTTATTCCCTCCTTCCTTCATTTTGTATTTAGCCATTGCTGATGGATTCGAAAAGCAACACCGCAACTTCTGTTGCTGCTGCTCATGACCCGATGCAAGGCAGTATACCATTTCAAGAACAAAAAAATTTTAGAATGCAGAGACTTTGCGAGTGTTTTAAGTTCTTTCACAGGATCACGTTTCTTTTACTTGCATACAATGCAGTTCTTGCCATATACCGATCAAGAGAAAACTGTTGGGACATGGCATTCGTAATTTCATGCTATGCTGAGCTGATATTGCTGTTTTGGTGTCTAAAAAAGTATGAATATCTCGGTGCAGATGCTCCATTAGAGCACAAATATCGGTTGAAGGTTGTTGTCTGGATTCTGACAACTCTTCTCACCGTAACGTTTGCATGGAGAGTTTCTCAAATCATGCCGTTGTGCTTAAAAATTGTCGTTTGGGGCATGAGTGGATCTGTAATAGTAGCAGGATACTACGCATTTTTTATTTTTAACGGAGATGTTAAAGGAGATAATGATTACTGTAAATTGGGGGATGAGAAGAATGAGTTATATGACCAGTTAAACCCTGAGGAGAAGGTTTAAGCAGGGCAATGGCATGTTGATCGTACATGATGTTGTATGTTTGTTTTTTTACTATAGATTGGGTCTATTCAAATTATCGGATTTCTATTAAGCTTTTACATGTTAATAATTGTTTGATCTAAAGTAAGAAGACAATGGATTTTTTTTCTTACCTTTTGCCTGTATATACAGAAAAATTGTGTCTATATATATATATATATATATATAGATAACTAGTATGAGTAATGCTTGCAGCTGTAATTATATTTATATCTTCAATTTGCAAATTGTTAGCATCACACATCTTCATTTACTATATATTTGATAATTTGATTATATATTAATGTGGTATGAACATATCTTCACCAAATTTTGTCTTATATACATTCTTCAAGTTCCAGACACTACCAAAACCAGTGGAAACCACAGCTTGCCTCAATTTCAATTTCCTTCATTAATTTTTAAATTTATAGAACTCTGATGTCAACTCAAATCTAAACTTTTCATGTTATTTATTTTCACGGGATACATTCACTAAAAATTTTGTTGATTTTTAGAGTTTATCTTATAGTAATGGAGAAGGAATCTAATTAAATATGATTAATTAAATCAAACGATATTCTTTTACGAAACCTTGATCTCGTGAACAACAAATTAACTTACAAAATATGAAATTTTAGGGTTGAGATCTTCTTTCTGATTAGTAAGCCTAATTAAGCCTGGACTGAGGGTTGAGCCCACAATTATAAATAACAAAAATAAATTTTTAAGCGATGTAACTACCAAAATATTCACTGATAACAATTACTTAACAATTAGTTGTTAACATAAATCTTGAAATTCACTCTCACTACATAGTCAAGGTCGACTTGTATGCAACTATAGGTTATTAAAAAGGGACAACGATAGAGGAAAACTAAACTAAAATTATTCAATGCTGAAGGAAGCCAATGGACAAAAACAAGAGGCAAATGGCATTGCGATACTAAAATTTGTAGATAGCATAATACCAAAAAGGTACTGTACAATCTGTTCAATAAAAGAAAAAACAAAATATCATCGGAAAGAGAAGATTATACTAAGCTGCAGATAACAGTGTACATAGTCAACAAACAACGCAATTTAATTAGAAACCATAACTACATATATAGACTATGAATTTTATGCATATATACCGGATCATATGCATAAAGATTTTACTGAGATATCTCCACTAATCTTTACGATGAAGGAAGAATTCATAAAAGGCACCAAAACTTACAGCAGCTGACATGCCCCAGACGACTAGAGCAACCGGCCACGGCATCAAGTTCGCTACCTTATATGAAGACATAGCAGTTAAAAAGGTGGACAATGACCAAACTGCTTCTTTTAGTTTCCACCTTTGAGCTGAATACGGAGTTGTTCGCACGTACAATTGCATACACCAGAAGAGAAGCAGCACAACAAAGTACGCCGACATGACAAAAGCCACCGACCATGCGTCTCCCTTCGATTGATAAATTGCCAGAACGGACTTGACACCGGGAAGCCAGTTGTTGCCGTCCATGACCATGAGTTGATTAATTGTTGAACAAATCTGTAAATTTAAATGAAAGTTAGAATTGACATGTAATACAACAGAGACAATGTTGTTGATCCTGATCTTTAATCTCCTGATGACTTCCTTAATAAGGAAATGACTTGTCGAATTAATCAATTTTGATAATCTTGGCCGAATTTGAAGAATAACAATATCAAGCTAATTAGTATCGAGGCTAAGGACAACATTAACTGAGTAAACACAATAGTTTCAAATCTGAAATGCGATTCCTTATATATAAACATTTAAAATTGAAAGGCTTCATTTGATTTTTTTTTTTTTCTCTTAAAAAATAAAAGAAGGTAAGCTAGATAAAGTCTTTTTGACCCCAAAGGATACAAACATGTTTGTATATGTCAATTTGTCAGGAACCAGGGGAGAAGAAGTTGAGATGGAAAAGTAACGGAGCAAAGTTGTTCTCGACAGAATCAGAGTTGACAAACATGACAGGTTGAGGTGTTTTCCATATATTACCCAAGATCACTGTGTTTTTATAGGCGAGGATTCCCACGAATTGTATGGGATGAGGCAAAGGGGATTGGGTAAAATGGCGGATTGTAAAGGATAATGTTTATATATGGGAGTTTACAAATTTTGTTTATTCTTACATTTCGATCATTTTTTTAATAATTGAATTTTAATACATCGAACTAAAGTTATTAATTTAACTTTTTAATGTTTTATTTAATATATTTTTCATTCAAAATTACTTGTTTTGTTATACTTTTGGTTAAAAAGTTAACGGAATTAATAAATATCAAAACTTATTAATTAAATTTTTAAGTAAATAATTTTTTTAAAGACAATATAAACTAATAAATAATTTATATCGAGTTTCGTAAGGGACCAACACAGCACAACAAAAGGCAAGACACGACCCGTATTGGTACCTTGCCAGCACTCATACATGTCACGCTGACACGGACACACGGTTTGCACGACACAATTTTGTATTAATAGTAAATAAAATTCATTCTCATGGTCGGACTCCAAAAATTAAGAATCAAAAGTTTAAATAGCGAATAGCGGACTCGTAGCGGACAGGCTAATGTCATAGCAGATAGCGGTTATTTCGCGGCCGATATCGGACCATAGCGGATTTGCACACACAAGTGTATTTTGAAGGTCTAGTATAGCCTAAAATAAAAAAAATAAAATATTTTTATGCAACTAATTAATGCCAACTAAAATTATATTCAATGTCTATGCATATTTGACCTCAAAATTTTTAGAATTTGAAAAAACTCAAAGCATAAAAGTTGTAGCTTATTTTATAACCTTTCCATAAAACTTTGAATCACATCAATCGGAGTTCATATGTGAAAGATATGCCCAAAATACTACTATTAAATCAGCAAATTATAAACTGCACCGCTATTTCTGCTAATTTCCCGCTATATTGCCGCTAATTTCCCGCTATATGCCCGCTAAATCCCGCTAAATCCCTCTACGATGCGCGCTATTGGACAACCCGCTAAATCTGTCACGCTGTAGCGTTCCACCACCTTGACCCGCTATCTCGCCGCTATAGCGGCCGTTACGGCCGCTATTTAAACCTTTGTTAAGAATGGAACTTGGAAGGCGAGTAAGCTTGTAAATACAATTTTGTTTAGATAGATTGGACGAAAAACTACTACTGTTTATAGAAATTACAAAAATTGACTGCCGTGCAAATTTGGTACTCAGTCACCTGTAGACCTGTCAACGGAAGCAAAAAAAAACGTTATGCCGTTCCGTTAAGGAGAAACGGAATGAATAACGGCATTGAAATGTGTTTCGTTAACGAAACGAAACGGCATACGGAATAGGCTGGTAAATCAGAGTAATAAACGGAACGGTAAACGGAATAGGCTGTTTCGTTATCGTTATTCCGTATTACCGTATAGTATTCTATGTGTGTAAAATTTTTGCGATAATAGATGAGAGGAGCGGAGGTAACGAAGAGTCGAATGCGTTTATAGGGTTAAAAGTAAAACCCTAGCACCGCTTCTCTCATTTCTTTGTACTTCTGTCTCGAACTCTTCTCCTCTCTTTTCCCTCTTTCTCTTCCTGGAGTGGCTGGCTGACTGGCTGAGCATGCGATCTCCGAGATGAGACTGGAAATCTGCGACTGCGATCTACGATGCGACTTTTTGTCTTCTCATTTTTTTTCTTTCTTTCACATATATAATACAGATTTTCTCTGTCTCTCTTTCTCCCTTTTCTTCCTCGATCTCAGATCTGTTTTGTCTCTCTCGAGAAGAGACTAGGGTTACTCATCATTTTGTTTGTTGTTTTTTCCTAAAATCTAGAGTGATTTGGTAGCCTAGTAGGTGTCTAGACCTGATTATTGGACGATCTGTTGCTATTTGAGTAGCTTAAGAGGCTGAGAAAGGTTATAATTTCGTATCTGAGAGATAGATGGCCAGATCGTCTGTCAGGATCATGTCGCCACCAGCAATCATGAATTTTCTGTTGCTATATTGTATATATGAGGAACTAAACAACATAAAAGAAAAGAGAAAAAGAGAGAGGGACAGAGGAATACAAATAGGAAAAAAGAGATCAAGAAAGGAGTTCATAGCAGATTGGTTTGTCCTAAGGTAAAATTTTAATTTTATTCAATATCTTTTTTATGATTTCTTTCTTTCTCGGATGTGATTTTGATTTCTTTTTTGTTTTAACTTTTTTTTATTTTTATTCAATAGCATGGATTCTTCAGACAGAGGAGATGATATATCTGCTGAAGAAATAGAAGAAATTTCTGATGATGAGTATGTCTTCACACTTGATTAATTTTATTTTTTTCAATTTCTATTACTTTTTATGAGGATTGATGAGTATGTTTCAGTTGATACTGCAATTGATGCGCATGCATGCTTGATTTTGAACTGATACTGCACTCTATGTGCATCACATACTGTTTGAATTGATACAGCACTTGTGCATATGCATGTTTTGATGTTTGATCTGTATACTGTTATGTTTGAACTGATACTGCATTTGATCTTTGATCTGTATACTGTTATGTTTGAACTGATACTGCACTTGATCTTTGATCTGTATACAGTATACTGTTATGTTTGAACTGATACTGCACTTGATCTTTGCAAATTATTTAGTACATGTATGAACTGACACTTGTTTGTCTTAGCATGGGTATTGGGTTGCATTTAGAGTCCCAAGAGGAAATTGAAAAAATACAGGCTGATGCCCCTAATGACCCTAATACTACTGGTCAAGAAAGTGAGAAAGAGGAAGGAAGAAATCCTAAAAAGAGGAAAACAAGAAAAACTACTTCTGCATATTTGAAGCATTTCACAAAGGGGCCTATCGATAAAGATGGTAGCTACTATGCCATTTGCAAATATTGTGGTGCCAAGTATTTACAATGGCAACAAAGGGAGACAAGTTCTATGAAGAATCACATTAATAAAGGCTGCAAATAATTTCCAAGAAATAAGTATGATGCTTTGCAAAAAATGTTGCAAGCTACCAAATCAGCAAGTATACCTTTGTACTTGTCTTTATACTTTTGTTATATACTTTTGTACTTGTCTTTATACATTTCTAATGATTTTTCTTTTCTTATTAATATAGAAGGGACAGAAATTCTTCCATGGGTATTTGATCAAATGAATTGTAGATAGTGTTTGGCAAAGATGGTAATAGCTCATGAATATCCATTCAATTGTGTGAACCACTATTATCTAAGAGTGTTTTTTAATGTTATGCAACCTGCTTTCAAAATTCCATCAAGGAACACCCTAAGGTCAGACTGCATTAAATTTTATGAAGAGGAACATGTTAATCTTTATGAACTGTTAGGGCAACTTAGCTGTAGATTTAGCTTCACTAGTGATTTGTAGACCAACAAGGATAGAGACAGGAGTTTTATGACAATTACATGTCACTACATAGATGAAAAATAGATGTTGAGAAAAAGGATCATCACATTTATGACATTGCCAAGCCCCTATACTGGTAAACATATAGCTGATGCCTTTTATGAAAAATTGGTATTATGGAACTTGGATAAAAGGGCATTATGTCTTGTTCTTGACAATGCCTCTTCCAGTGATTCTTGCATAAATGAACTGTTTGGAAAGACACCCATTCTAAATGACTTACCGGTGGATGGTAAAGTCTTCCACCAGAGATGTGGTTTCACATCTTAAATTTGATTGTTCAAGATGGATTAAGTATTTTGAAAGATGAGATAAGAGACATACGCGACACGATAAAATACATTCGTCACTCGCAAGCAAGGATGGAGAAATTCAAGCTAGCTTGCTCTCAGGTTAGGTTATTTAACCAACTCACATCCCCAATTGCTTTGTTTAGCATCAATGCATCATATTAATCACATTTTTTTTTGTTTGAGAGCCAAATTCCATATAAGAAGCCAGTTTGGGATGTTCCTACAAGATAGAACTCGACTTATTTGATGTTGGTGTTGGTTTTAGAGTTGAAGTTAGCCATTTGTAGGTATGGTAACCTTGATAAGAGGTTTTTCCTCAATCCAGCTGAAATCAATTGGGAGTCTGTGGAGTATTTAGTGGGTCATCTAAAGGTTTTTTATGAAGCCACATTAAAGTTGAGTGGCACTAAGTATCCTACATTAAATTTATTCTTCAGTAAGTTTTCTGAGGTGTATCTTAGCATTAAAAGGATGTTTAGTAGTCCATTCACATTCATTGTGCAGAAAGGGGTTGATATGCTTGCCAAGTTTAACAAGTATTGGTCAATTAGTAATTCTTTGTTGGCAATAGCTTGTGTACTTGATCCTAGATGTAAACTTCTTGTTGTTGAGAACTACATGAAGCAATTGAGTCCTGAAGATGTTGATAACTTCATTGTAAATTTGAAAGAGTGCATGAAAGCACTGTTCAATGAATATGTGGAAGCAAATGCAAGTGAGCAGAACCAACCTAGAATGTCAAAGAAGTATAACTTGCAGTCTTTAACTCTTTATATAAACATCATTGTTATTTTACTTAGTTTAACTTGAAAATTATACATAATAGGCAAAAGACAAGTGCTGCTACTAGAGCATCCAGCACTATTACCAATACAAAAGCTAGATTGAAAGACTATATAAAGGAGAAGAAGAACTGTGAAGCTCCAAAATCAGAGCTAGATGACTATCTAGGTGATGTACTAAACTTTTTTTTATATTTTATTCTATTGTCATTTATATTTATTCTTTATATTTTTTTTATATAGCTGATGAACTTGATGCAAGTGATGTGGATGATGAGTTTGACATCCTATCTTGGTGGAGATTGAAGTCTCCTAAGTACCCAATTTTGTCTCAACTAACGAGGGACATATTGGCTGTCCCTATCTCAACAGTGCCATCTGAATCTGCCTTTAGTATAAGTGGCAGAGTGCTTAGTCCAGCTAGGAGCTCTCTCAATGATGAGAGCATTGAAGCTTTACTTTGTGCTCAAGATTGGTTGAGAGCATCAATTAGGGGGTATGATATGCCTTCACTTTATTATTAATTTTATTTAATATTTATTTTAAAATAATTAACATGTTTCATTATTTGTGTTTACATAGAAAATGGTGAAAATATTGGAGAGCCTCGATGGACCATCGATGAAGGATGTGCCATTGAGTAATGTTGTGCACTTGTGCAGTTGTGCTGGCTCCTCTCTGTGTCAGTAAGTTTTACTTCACTTGTTTTAGTCATAGGCTGAGATTGGTTGAGAATATTTGGTTGAACTCATTGGTTGAGATTGGTTCAGTCATTGATGGCTATCATTTAGTACTTCTTTTGTGCCTTGAAACAAAGTTGAAGCCTGGACATCATGTCTTTGGCTCCTCAGGTCTCAAGCAATGATCTTCAGTGATGATGCTTTTTGTTTGAATGTGTTGGCTATCATTTAGTACTGTGTAGTTATGTTGTGCCTTTAAACAAAGTTGAAGCCTAGACATAATGTCTTTGGCTCCTCAGATCTCAATAATGATCTTCAATGATGATATTTTTTATTTTTTTGTTGAGTCATTGGCTGAGATTGGATATTTGGATTTCTGAGAAGAGAGTTGAGATCTGGGTTGTACATTATAATTGAAGACAAAATAGGTATATAACTTAGATTGATGATGCTTTATTTTGTGTATTGATTACTGAATAGTGAATACTGATGAATATCTCATATTATCAGGGCTTATTCTATTTTCTGAGAAGGGAGTTTGAGATATGGGTTGCATTTTGTTTGGTACAGATTAGCATTTTGATTTCTGAGAAGGGGGTTTGAGATTTGTATTTGAGGTGTGACTTTTGTGGGTTGGCAACTAAATTGGTATATTTTGTTGTGTTTGTGGCAAACTGGCAATGTATTTGCAAATTGGTATATTTTGTTTTCTGTTTGTGGCAAACTGGCAAAGTGACAATGTATTTGAAACGCTTTATGTTATTATGTATGTTGTTGTATTAATGGAAGCTTAATTTATATATATTATATGTGTTTTTTATTTAATTTTCCATGCTTTAGTTTGTTCTAAATTTCTCAGGATTTCAATATTATACGGTTTGAACGTTAAATTGTTATGCCGTTTATTTAAACGAAAACGAATAACGGATCAGATTTTTGAACCGTTTGATAAACGAAGTGGTTAACGGCAAGAAAATTTGTGCTGTGCATTTATACATAACGATAACGGCAAACGACAATGTTGTGCTCGTTAGCCACGTTTGACAGGTCTAGTCACCTGTCATCAGCACGCTTGTAATTTGCCGGAGCACATGGGGCAACCGTGTAATTTGATATATGCTATCAGAAAAATCAAAATTTTAGCTACAGATAATCGTCATACAGAAACTGACGTAGACTAATCAGACATTTAAAAATGAAGAAAATAAAAGAGAAAATAATTGTGACGCAAACAACAAAAATACAAAATCAATGAGGAAGGACGTATATTCGGATTCAAACTCTGCATTAATTGGCCAAAATATTACACCACAAAAAAAAAATCAATATGGAATAAGAAAGAACCCACAAGTTGTTATTTGATCTAGAAGCAAAGAAACAGAGTGTCACGCAAGGATACCAGTCAAAACAAAAGGGGGGTCAACAGAACAAAAGCAATTGAGATAATATTATGAAATGCATACATCTCCCTATTACCACTAAAAGGAAGATAATCAATTCATATTATCAAAAACACAAACTACCCAAATTTGCACACGTCCAAACTAGTTAAAGACCTGAAGTGTTTCACTAAGCTAGGTAACTAGTATTTTTTTCAAGGTAAAGCAGCGACACTATATGTAAACATCATTGTAATCAAAGTAGACAATACACCGCAGTTTTTAGTTTGTTAGGTCTTAATTAACATATTTCAAATTTAGAAAAGAAGATTATATCTTAATGACCATACAAACTTTCATATTCATAATTTTAGGTTACTGTCCGTACGATAATTTCAGAGATGTTAGGCCCAGCTTTTTTTTTTTTTAGAAATACTAGATAGTAGCTATCTAGTTTAAGCTAACTAAAACAAGGAAAAAATAAAAGAAAATTAACAAAATCTCAAGCAGTCCCTAGCACAATTCTGGATATCCTGCAGAATGAGTTGTGAAGAGTGGGCGCTGTTCCAGCTTTGTATATAGGATCTTTTTAAACTTTTGGGCTGATTTTTACTGAACTTTAGTGAGTTTTTTCAATTTAATATACAGTACTTTGTAGGCTTTAATGAAAGTAGGCAATCAAAACTTTTTTTTATTGCTTTCCTTTAAAATAAAAAATAGAAAATTAGACAGTACTTTATTTCAATATAATCCGTACAAAATTCTTTGCATTTAGTTTATTAATTCTTGTTCTTACATTATATAATTTTTAGCTATCCTTTAATTTGTTCTGAACTTTGACAATGCCAACATGTAAATCTACATTTCTTTCCACACAGTTCGTATTCAAATTATCATCATCATCATATCCTCACCATTGTTCTCATTATCAATAACAATAATATATAATAATTGTTATTATTATGTTTCTTTTTGTTGGAAATGATGATGATGTTAATCGTCAGAATTATAATTGTAAGTTTTTAATACTTATTTTATCATTATTGTCATTGTAATTCAAATTTGATCATGCAGCAACACAAATGCAAATTTTTTCCCTTATTGTCCTACTTGCTCAACCAAATAAAATAAGTTATAATGACATAACTAACAACTTTATAGAAGCAAGTTATGCTTAATTACGGTAAATATACCCAAATGAAGATAACCGAACATATAAAAGATCACCATTATCTTTAAATGCGCTGACGCAAGCAATGACGAACTGAAAATTGGAGATGCGCACTTGATTTAAAGCTGATTTTAGAACAGAACAAAAAAACACAACTTCCTATTTCCGAGTAAAAACTTTACTTGCGTTGTTTGTGCTGTGATGTTTTAAGGGATGGTTTCTTGTTTTCAGTTTTTACCGGTCATTGTTTCTTCTACGTACACTTTCTAATTTCTATTTTCTGTTTGCTTTTGCTTTAAAGCAGGCACTTTGTCTCGGACGTTTTTTTGTTCGAAAAGGAAAAAAATAAAAGAGCAAAGACTTTGCGTCCTTGAACAACTAATATATGATGCATTTAGTTTCTCTTTTCTCTAAACAAATTGACTAATTTCGTATGCAGTGTGAATAAAAAATGGTGCATATATATCTTTCTCTAAATTAATTTGTCTATCTGCCCAATTTTCAAGTTTTTTACAGACCATATTTTAACCTCTCTTTATGTAATCAGTTGAAAACTAATCTGACAAACCTTCTCAAGTTAGGCAATTATCAACATGGCAACTCAATCTTCCCCACTTCACACAGTCTTTTTCCCTTTCCTTGCTCATGGCCACCTCCTGCCACTGGCTGATGTGGCGAGACTTTTCGCCTTACATGGTGTCAAGTGCACCATCCTTACCACCCCTGGAAACGTAACCTACATCAAAACGACGATCGAGCAGATGAATAAGTACCTCAAAAGCAAAAATGAGCCTCATCTCGTGCCGATTTCATTTTCCTTGACCCCTTTCCCCTCTGCCAAGGTGGGCCTACAAGAAGGCATAGAAAACATCTCAGCTTTGCTGAAGTTCAAGAAAAGTTCCAGCAAGCTTTCCCTCTGCTAGAGAAACCATTTGAGCGAGAGCTAAAGAAAATAAATCCCGATGTATTTGTATCTGACACATTTTACCCTTGGTCTGGTGATGTCTCGGCAAGAACTGGTATTCCTAGACTAGTTTTCAATGGCATGGGGTTACTGGCACGTCGCGCACTGGACATTGTTTTTAATATATTAGAATCTCTCCCTGGCAATGGAGACACGTTTGTCACCAGGCTTGCCCCACCAATTTGAGATGCACCGAAGTCAGTATCCGTCTTTGTTTAAGAACAAAGAGAAGCTCTCTATGGCCAAGCGTGTCAGCGAAATGGATGCTAAAAGCCATGGTGAGATCGTTAACAGCTTTCTAGAACTGGAAGCAAATTATGCTGTACACTGGCGTGAGGTGGTTTGTAGAAAGGCATGGCTGGTCGGGCCAGTTGGGCTGTGCAATGAAAAACTAATTGAGCAATCCCATAGAGGGGGAGGAAATAAATCATTCAGAACCGAGGAGCTTTTGCAGTGGCTCGATAGCAAGCATGCTGGTTCAGTGGTGTACATCTGTTTTGGATCAATGGCAAACTTAGTTATATCGAACGACCAACTAATGAAGATTGCAATTGCACTCAAGGAATCAGATCGACATTTTATTTGGGTGATTAAGAGTTCAGATCAAGAGGACTACACTGATTGGCTTCATCATCAGAGGATGGGCTCCTCAGATACTTATATTAAACCATCCAGCTATCGGGGGTGTTCTCACTGCGGATGGAACTCTACTCTTGAAGCTATAAGTGCTGGTGTACCTATGATCACTTGGCCGATGAATGGTGATCAATTCTTCAATGAAAAGCCGATTGTGGAGGTTCTGCAAGTGGGGGTCACGGTTGGGGCAAAGGAGGGAGGATGGTATTTTGAAGAACGACAATTGATCGAAGCAGAGACAATAAGGAGTGTGATTGAAAGGGTTGTCGATGAAGGCTTCGAAGGCGAGGCAATGAGGAATAGAGCAAAGGAACTAAAAGAGAAAGCAGAGGCAGCAATGCAAGAGGGTGGATCGTCTTATGCTGACATTAGAAATTTGATAGGTGAATTGATGGATAGGAGAAATGAACTGTTGATTTGAGCATATATCTTATACATCTCTTGCTATATATTAAAAAAGCTCTTCTGAATACTGGACATTTCTTATCATTCTCTGTCAATATTACCTGAACATATATAAGACAAGTAATTAAATAGCTGAGCCTAGGCAAAGCAAGTTGTTTCCTTTTAAAAACAGGACTGCAAGTGCAGGAAAGAATACTAGAATATTTATGTTCTTATGCTCATATGTATTAAGAGGCTCAGTTAGAATTTCAGGTTTGAACCTTACAATTTGATAAATTATGAAAAAAAAATAATTATAGTGAAAAGAAATGCAACGAGTACCTTTAAATGTATCTTTTACCTGTTAGATGTAACGAAGGATTACAAAGCGGTATCCAAGTCAGGTTTAGCAAATAACTTAATGGTAGTTTCAAAATCCCTGTAACTGTAAAAACACAATAGCTAAAAATTCAATATTATTTAATTTCCATGCAAATTAAAGTTTCAGGCTAGAATTAGCATTGTTAAATCCACAGCCTGATTTTAGTATTTTTTTACTGTATAATTAGACCTCTCTTCGTTGATGGAATGATGGTTGGCACTTGGCAGTGCTGGCTGTACTGCGAGCCTGCGAATGCACAGTGCGTGGCCCAAAAATCAATTTCAAAGGCCTTATACCAAAGCCTATTCCACTGCTGACGCGGATTTAGGATCCGACCCGATCCATTTGCCAACAAGAGACGCAATTTTTAACAATTGGAAGACCGAAAAGTTCCCGCGTAAATTTTTAACCAAAAAATGGGAATCTGTGGTCCCGCCAATCCAAATTCTCCGAATTCGAACGCGAAACGAAAAATTTTAGCTTCCCAAACGAAAATTTGAAACCTCAGAGTCAAATTCAAAATTTGCCTCTCCCTCTCTTATTTCCTCCCTCTTTCTTCCTAATCCCCGCCTTCAATTTCACAATCCATCTCAATTTCCCTCTCTTCTCTCTCTCTCTACCTTAACCACCTCCAATGGCGCAAAACTTTCATCAATTGCCTCCATCAAAGAGATTCAAGACTCTCAATTCAGAGAAAATCTCTCAACCTTTTAATGCATCCAACGAAACCAACCAGAAATTTCTCCCAGCGAAGAAGCGCGCTCAAAACTTCAACATCTCTTCAACCTCCGCTTGCCTTCCAGCCAAGAAACGGGTCTGGGCGCCGAACCCGGTATCTCCAACCAAACCTGAAACTCAGGCGCAAGTTTCAGATCCGCTTGTTGAAGAGAAAGAACGAACCAAAGAGGGAGAAGCGAACAACGGAGTTCCACTGAAGAAGCGGGTATGGGCTCGGCACTTGTTGTCTCCAATCAAATCCGAAACCCGAACCCCAGATGTCGTTGAAAAACCAAATCTAGTTCCAGCAAAGAAGCGGGTATGGATGGAAAACCCATTAACTCCAGCATTACCCAAACCCGAAGAGGAAGTTACAGATTTGAAACCTGTCAGAGAGAAAGATCGAATAAAGGAAGTGAAAGAAGTGAAGGAGATTCATGGGGTTTCAGCCAAGAAGCGGGTATGGACTCCAAACCCGTTATCAGTAATCCCAGAAGTCACAGAAGAGAAGCCTCCGACATCGGGCCAAATCCTTGCAGAAGTTACAAATCTGAAGTCCTTTCAGAAGCGGGTCTGGGATTTGAACCTGTTACCAGCAATCCAAGAAGTCACAGAAGAGTTTGAGAATCCATTAACTCCTGTGCTATTAGGGAATGAAGAGAAAGAAAATAATAGAAAGACTGTTGATGAGAAGAATCCAATTGAAGAAGAGAAAGAAGTGAAAGGAATTCCTGTCGCAACCAAGAAGAGGGTCTGGGCACCAAACCCTTTATCTCAGACTGTAACGCAGAGCCAAACTCTGTTATCTCCAGCCAAAACTGGAATCCAGAAAGGTAAAAATCTAAAGCTTTCAAAACAGAAAACTCAAAATGAAAACCAAACCAAAGGAGAAAAAGAAATTGGTCCAGTTTTGGAAAAAAGGCAGGTTTTGGTTCCAGAACCTCCTTCTGTCAAAACCCAAATTCAAGAGAATTCAGACCCAAAACCTGTTAATGAACTTTCTTCTGTCAAAAACCAAATTCAAGAGAGCTCAGACCCAAAACCTGTTAATGAAATTTCTTCTGTCAAAACCCAAATTCAAGAGAACTCAGACCCAGAACCTGCTAAGGTTAGAGCCCAAAATGAATTTGAAGTCAAGGATGAAAGAGATAAAATCGGTCAAGTCCTATCGAAGCAGGGATGTGCTACAGACCCATCATCTCCTGCCAAAACCCAAACCCAAGATGAAGTAAAAGATACTGAATCCATTCAAGAAGAAATTGATGATGGGGTAGTGTGTGCTGTCTGTCAGAGCACAGACGGTGAACCCTCTGACCCAATTGTATTCTGTGATGGTTGTGATTTGATGGTACATGTTTCATGCTATGGCAATCCTCTGATTAAATTGATACCGGAGGGAGATTGGTTCTGTTTAGCTTGTTCCTCCAAAGCCCCAAAAAAAGAGAAAAGGTGCTGTCTTTGCCCTATGAAAGGAGGAGCTTTGAAGCCTACAGTTGATGACAAGTGGGCCCATGTCATGTGTTCATTGCTAGTACCTGAAGTATTCTTTCAGGACCCTGAGGGAAGAGAAGGGATTGACTGCTCAAGGGTTCCGCAAAAACGGTGGCAAAAGGATTGTTTTATTTGTGGGAGAAATAAAGGTTGTTCAATTGATTGTGCTGAAGGTAAATGCAAACTTGGGTTTCATGTCTCCTGTGGACTTGCAGAAGGGTTGTGCATTGAGTATAGAGAAGGGAAAGGAGGAGATATTGTGGCTGGATTTTGCACTGAGCACACAAAGCTTTGGGAGAAGGTAATTTAAATTTAAAATTTGGATTTGTAGTTTCAAAAATGCAATCTGCTCTGCCAATTTAATTCAATTTTTAAATCTATTTTTTTGTTTTTTGTGCAGCAACAATTGACAGGGAAATTTAAGATTGTTCCGAGAAATCAGGAGCTAGATAGGAAAACAGTTTAGGGGTGTGTTTATCTTTTTATCTTTTTCTGCAATCAGTTTCTGTACGTTTATCTGATTATGTGGTCTGAAGTTTCATTAGTTTTGTCTGGTGTAATAGTGTGTTGTTTTTTTCAGGTTCCAGAACCACTGTTGTTTTATATCAATCATAAGTTATCACAAATTTTTTGGCATTATCTCTGGCTAGTTTCTTTTCTTTTTTTTTTTTTGTATATTTGATTTGAAGTTGGTTGTTTTTATGGAATATATTTTTTGGAAACTGCTAAGGCTCTAGCAAATGAACTCTAAAGTGCCTCAATTTTTGTATAATATTACCACTTACCACAAATGAGAACAAATTGTGTTATGTGCCTGCCATATACTGCTCATACTCTAGTTAAATTAAGCTAGTTTGAACTATGAATTTTTAATTTCTGTGATCAGTCTAAGAGACTTTTCTGCATGTTGTTTACGTTTTAAAGCCTGTTGCTCTTTATTTTTTTTGAGGGACTTGATCACATCTATTAGTTTTGGTTGTAGCTGAATAGTAGTAGGTTCTAGGATGCTGGAAAGTAGCGGTATGCCGTATGGATGCTTTCTATTTTTTAACTGGATTTTAATGTAAATGGTAGATCGTCCAGTTTGTTTAAATTGATACCTGGTACACAATTCATAGACCTGCCTGATGAGCCAAACTTGAATAGAGTTGATTGGTGTTTACAGTGAGAAAGTGAGTAGGTGGTTATGAATCAATTACAGTAAGTAAGATCATTTTGATTAGTCAATTTCTATCCAACAAGGTGCTCTTAATTGTGGTTTAGAGAGCCTTATGAATTTGTATTGTATGACTTCACAATTTTGTAAGTTAAATTTAAACAGATTGCCATGGAATTTGAAGGGGTATTGTTGTATTGATTAGAAATCTCCATAACCTTTTAAATTTGACTTTTTGAGTTCGCTTCTTGCTTGTGGGAATCAGGCCCAAATAATAACTTATGAGCCGAAAATATTTTAAATTGTGGGCTTATTTTTATATAAAAGACGTTCAAACAATCAAACGACACCTTGTAAATTGGATTCTTTATTTTTTTTCGTCAAAAGAGCTAATTTCTATTGTGTATTCTTGATCTCAGCCTTGACTCTTATGTTAAATAAAATTGCCTATGGACTCAAACTTCAAAGGAAAAAAAAAAAAAAAAAAAACTTGCTCATCTAATCTCATCATTTTGCATTTTTTCGAATAAATATTGTTAATTAACAAATTATATTTTATATCTCTCTCTTCTTTCCTTTTTCTCTGCTACTAGCTGTGGAAGTGGGAGTGCAGGACACTTGTATATTGTGTTATAGTTTAGTGCTTATGTATCCGATAAGGGTCTAATTTTAATCGCAATTGTTGTTGCATTTGCTGCAACTAATCCTAGATTAATCCAAAATCCACCAAAATGTAATTTCAGCTCAAAACGTTTCCAAAATATGTGTGTGCGCAAACTGGCTTGATTGTCATATCTTACAAAATGCAGATGACACATCTGCCTTGAAACATAATTCAATTCTCTGGCTTTAGAAACGCTAGTTGCCCCCCACCATGTCCAAAATTTCAATCAGGCACGCACAAATATGAAATATCTATAGACAAGACATGCTCCCACACATGCCTCAATATTGCTTCGCTGGCATTTTTCATAACACACACATGTTATCTCTCGGGCCCACCTCGCCTCATGTTCTCAGTGGGCCCACTTTCACTTATCCAGTGTCTTTTATTTATTTATTCTATGATTTATTTTTTCAATCAGTTCAATCATTGTCAAGGTGGAGAGTATACTCAGAATCCTTTTGTTCAACATTTTTCCTTTTTGTTCCATATCTTTTAGGTCAAATAATCAATCAATTTGTTTAGCTTCCAAGGTTGATGGCATGTCTATCAGATTTTGACCTATCTTGAATCCCCTAGCTTTCATAATTTTTGCTTTTTACTGAGGTATCATGCAAATGGAAAATAAATAGTTGAAGTTTCTGATGCTTCCTTCTTTGATCGACCATTGTCTAGTGTCCGTATATAAAAAGACCAAGAGAGTGACTCTAATTTTACCGTCTTTATTTTTGGGGATAAAAATGACCCTCTATTTGCAAGTGAGCGACACCTTGAAATTATACAGCCGCACAATATTATACCGCCAGAATATAAGAAGTGAGCTTAATAAATAGAAAAAAATGTTTAACAAATCCTATATATTAAATAAAAATGTATGAATTGCATCGATAATATAAAACACTTACAAATATAATCTGTTACTTTTTCTACACATAAAAAAAGATTATGATAAAAAAAATAATCCCCTTGGACAATTTCTAGATATTTTTGAAGCTCATGATTATCAAAATAAAGTAAACTTTTCCCATTTTTTGTGTGCATGTGCTATGCGGGGAAAATAGCATAGATCACATTCAATTGTTTGAGATATAAACTATTTATTGCTAGTTTTTTCTAAATCAAGATAAAAAAAATGTAAAAATAATAAAGTAAAAATGTAAAGAAATTTGTATCACTACCCTCCATGTAGGGAGATGAGTTTGAAAAAGAATCCTCGACAAAAATTTCTTTTTATGATAATTTAAATCAATAATAAAATAGAGTGAATCGAATTTTGGTATTAGTGTAATATTAAAATTGGGTCTGGTTATTGCAAGGTTGAAGAACAGAAAATTTTTGTTTTATGTCACACGTGATACTACTATTATTATAATAATATATGAATCTTAATGCACATATCATGCCTATTAAAATATAATAAAATTTGATGAATGTTCTAATGTTCCCTGAACTTTCAACAATTTGAAATTAATGATCCTTAATGCAACACTTATATTTAAATTACATATTTTTTTGGTTGTGCATTAAATGTTTGTCGATATAGTTATAAAGTTATTTGTAGTTTCTAAACTTGTTTGAATTGACTTTTAAATAGTATCAGAATTAATTAGTAGTCTCTTTCTTTCTTCTTTTCTTTCTTTGGTGTATTTCTATAGATTTATCTCTTTTAAGTTTTCACCCTTAGATTTATTCTCCGTATCTGTTAGACTTAATCCATGCACTGTATATATTTATCTCTAGTTCGTAAATAGATTTTTCATATATTTTTATACATCTCTAATTGCAGTTTTCAGATTAATAACTAAATGCAGAATTACTCATTCTAATCTGAATTTACCTAACCCAAAATAACTCCAGCTGTAGATCCGCATCCAATCCCAATCAATAAGCGGTACTTGATTTTTTTTTTAATAATAAAAAAATTGGTCCCTAGACTTTGTCCTACATCTTTGCATGCTTACCACAGATTTCTAATTTGAAGGTCATTTTCAATTAAATTTAAGATTGTTTAGGTCATCTTAACAGGACTATTTTGTGAAAATAACTTCTCCCGAGTACTACTAAAGTAACTAAACTCACCGCCTCTTTACAACTCTATGGCAAAACTCCCAACAAATCCGTATACCGAGTCCTATTTTTAACCATCTGCATTCAAAACACAACATAAAACGAGCCGCAGAAGATCAGAAATAGAAACGCCACAGCCACAGGGGAAAGAATTGTTGGGGTGAAGAAGCGCTCTGTTAGAGAAGAGAGAAAATGACATGAGAGATTTCAACCTCTTTCTCACTCTCTCTTTTTCTCTTTCTCGCCTCTAAGCCAAGCAACGACTCTCTCTCTCTCTCTCTGTTTCTCTCTACAACTTCTCAATTTCTCCGCTTATGCGATACAGCGCGCAGTAAGTGATTTTTCTTTGAATTTATTTATAATATTTCCCCCATTTACTTGCTCAATTTGGTGCGTTTTCTTCGTGTCAATTTGCCTTTTGTTTCTTTTTTGTGGGTTTTACGAACTTTCGAGAATTTGGGTTCGATTGAAGTCGAGAGATCTGTATTTTAATCGTCTCTAGTAATTTGCATTTAGGGACTTGTGTTTTCATATAATTACAGAAGCGTCGTTCAGTTATTATTTTTAGAATTAGTTTGATCAAATTGCACACGGATCATCTCTTTATGTTATTCGAATTGCATTGTACCGCTTGTAATGTCTCTCAGGATAGGAATTTGTAAAGTTGAATACCTCTTTACTGTTCACTGGGACGCCTATTTCAGTAATTTTGCATTTTTTAGAATCTTTTTCCGCTTTCATTTCTTTTTCAGTTACTGATATGTTTAATTCAATTCTCAATTCAGAAACAAATAAAATCAAGCGTTGAATCAAGTACTAAGCATTTGCAGTAACGGCTCTTGCATCAATGGTGCAAGGTACATCATTACTTTATATTTATTATTTTTTTTCATGCTAACTACAATAGGTGTCATTTAAATTTAACCTTTTTCATTTCTACTTGATTTAGTTATCATTTTCTTTGATTGCCTTTTGATGGCTATAACATAGAACAGTAGACCTATATTGATGTAAAAGAGGTTACTGTGGGTAATTTGTTAAAATTTGATTACATGTGATTGTTTTTGTGAAAAGTGGAAATCTTTATTTACTATATAAAGAAAAATAAATGATGTGGTTGTAACTCTGGTCGCTCTTTTCACAAAATAAAAAGAAAATTTACAATGACCATGGTGAACAAAATAAACAGGATCTATCTTAATGCGCACATTGTAAATTTGGAACTTTGGTGGATATAGGGGAAGTTTGTTGCTACAAGGACTGTGGAACTTATGCGCTAATCAAAGATGTGGAGGATCCAAGGTTGACGATGTTTGACCGGCCTCTTCCATGTTTCGGCTGTGGCATTGGCTGGTGCTCGTGAGTACTGTGAATAAATATATGCTTACTTTGTTTATTATTTTTAAAGGATGTCTTGTACTGGTAATATTTGTTGATTTCAGTAATTACCAGCACCAGTACTTCTGGATAATACTCACTGTTCATGGGTTTGTAGCTTCTGGCCCTTTTTGGATGATGCAAAGTTATGACAGCTTAGAGCTTACTGTTGTTGTTTTGTGGGTCCGTTCGAAGTTGCATGGCCCAGGTTACACCATAATTTAGTCCAAACTATTGGATCCTGTTATCGTCACTTTTATGATAATGGTGGAGTCCTGGTACCAGTCAATCAGCACCTATTACATGTCAGAGATGATACAGGTAACAGTGTTGGTTCTGTCTGGTCATGAAGTTACATGGAATTTTAGGATTGGAAGTATGGCTTGGAACGGTCTTCATGGGATCTATACCTAATAGCATGTGTCACTGTACTGGCTTGGTTGGTTTTTTAATCATGACCTGCTCAGTTGGACCTAAAAAAGGATGTTGCAGTTGGTCTCACTTTGTTTGTTACTTTTGTCACTATTTTTACTATTTTTAATCTCTTTCAGTTCTGATAGAATTGGCCCAAATTGCAATACTTCTGTTTGTGTTCAAATGCAATCTTACCATTAGTTCTTAGTCTTATTTGGGTACTTATCTGTCTTTGGTTTTGCAACTGCATATGGTACCAAGCCAGCCCACCTCGAGCTGACAAAATGGGAAATGTTAATTTACTGAATCTTTCCTTGTATGATGCAGATTTCTGCTAGGGTTTTTGTGCCCAGTAATCTGGTATGTTGCCGCAGCAATGCATATATTCAAGTACTATCACCGGGATCCACGCGAGCGTCCTGGTCTAACTGCTTGCTCATTCATGGTAATTGTGGGAAACAGCTAATTTCTTGTTGTAAGACAAATACCATTTTTACTGCTGGTTATAAGACAAATACCATTTTTAAAACCACCTTAATGACACAATGGGATAAACTGTGGGAAAATGTTTAGAGTAAAAAAGATTAAACTATGCATGAAAATCAATTTGAACGCATTTAGAAATCCAGTCTGATCTTTTGGAACTTTACTGGGTATTGTGGCCTTAGCTTTGGGTGCAGATTTGGTACTTTAGCCTTTTTCTTTTCCCTTTTTTTTAGTTTCACTGTTTGCTGATCATAGATAATGATCACACCTTTTGTATGAAATCCTTGGCATCAGTAAAATATGCTGGTTACCTTGTTTTGAGTAACTTTTTTCAAACAAAAAAAGAAAAGGAAAAGAAAAGAAATCCAGTCTACCTTAGGAAAAAGCTAGATTCTTTTCTATGAATAGCTCATTGGCGTTTTTGCTTGTTATAAGAAAAAAATGGATATGGAGACAATTCGATAGGTTGAGTATACATTTTGAAGAATGTTGCTTTGCTTTGTAGTTGTTGGGACCTGCAACTAAGACAATAAAACCTTTGCACTATTTTATTCCAACTAGCATCTCGATTGTGATATCTTGGCCCTTTAACTTCATGTCTTCCCTTGGAACTGTAACATTTAGCTTAGAATTTCTGGTAATGCGTATATAAATGTATATTTGCAACACAAATGGTAGATTGATCATAAATTGAAGCCCTGCGATTTACAAATAATATTGAATATTTTTTTAATACTCTTCTTTTATTTTTAAAAATTTTGCAGGCAATAGTATGTACAGTGGTTGTGCTAATTGTATTGGCTGTTGTTTTCATCTAAACGAGCAGGCTGCTAGATATCCCCAAATTGACCCCCAAGAATAATCTGAAGAATCTAATTGGCCCAGGAAATTATTGTCCTAAGCATCCAAATTATTAGATTTTGTGTTGCCATTGTAATATTCTGATGTCTATAATAGAATTTCCTTGCTTGTTTCGTTAATTCATTTTTGTTCTGTTAAATAAGACCTAGAAGAAAGAAAAGTAGAGCAAAAGAACCCGCAGAGTTAACATTTTTTGTTCTGTTGTATACTTTGAACTCGCAGCTTAGAAATAATCGTAGCTGAAAATTTTGTAGTTCGTATAAAAAAAAGAAAGAAATGTCTAAAACCTGGTCTGACATGCTTTTAAAATTTTTATTTTTCTTCTCTGCTACTAGCCTACTAGTTATAACCTGCCACATATTAGATATGACGAGTGAAGTTAAAATTTACTTTTTGGTGATAGCTGCCATGTTGGCTACATTAAAAGAACATGAAATTGCTTTCTGAATTGTAGGTTTCATATACATCGAGTTGTGCTCTTGGGATCACTAATTATTAGATACAACTATGCTTATCCACTATTTATCATAAGCAATCAATGGCCAATTATTGTCAGCTTAGCCTGATTAGTTCAATTCAAAATAGCAATTTGTATATAATTAAGTCGAAGTCTTGCGTTGCTTAATTAGGCTGCATTTAAATTAGTTTTAATTTTAATTTAATTACTCATACTTAAAAATTTTGAATTTCTAAAAGAACTGTTTTATGTTATAAACATATTTGTACATAAATCATCCGTACATACAAGATAAAATCAGTCATCAGACACAATACTTTTTTTTTTTTTCATATCCTTACAAAAATAAAAAATAAAAAAGTAATCCTACTGGGTAGCTTTGCCTCCAATATCCTAGCTTTCTTCTCTCGCTGTTGCTGGTGTCCTCAACTAGTGCCATCCTGAGAGAACCGCTCATACCCATTGTACCAAAACCACCAAGAAATTGGCGTTGTTGTAAGCCTATAAGTAGCCAGAGAAAATATAACATTATATATTCCGACTTTAGTACGATGCATACCAAGATAAATCAAACAAAATAAAAAACTGAAGAAAAGAAAGAGAGAAATGAAAGTAAGCAAAAGTGAGAGAAAAAAAAAAAAAATCGAGCCTCCAATGCAAGATATCCATGGGCGAAGTTATGTTAGGTACAGGATCGCCATGATGACAGAGAATCAGAGTTCGGTTTTTTTGTAAAACCTCTTCTCGATGATATCATACAAGTGCACTTCAAAAGGATGTCTGATAGAGCTCATTAAGCATCCACAGACACGTCATCTGATTCCAAGTGATCATCACCATGACACCACCAAGTTGGGACAGATCGATGCTCGGATTCATGAGCACATTATTTTGATAAGTCATAGGAAAGGTTTCTCTTTTTTTTTTTTCCTGTTTTTCAAGTATTTGCTGTGTGCTTGACTTGTGATTATCTGGTGATTTCCATAATTAGATTGATTCACAAACAAGCAGATAAGATTGCACTAGCAGAAAGGTAAAAAAAAAAAATACAATTATATAACTATTTTAAATTTTTAATCTATGCAGTATGCACATACTTAAAAGTGCTTCCTTCTTCAGACGAAATCAAATTTGAGAGGGTTGAGCACTTGAGCCGTATAAAAAATTCATAATAACCACATAATTTGTATATTGAATCAATAGAAGAAATTCATATAAACAACAAAAATTATAAAATGAAAACATACCATATATACGCATATGAGCCTGATCTGGAGCTACACCAACTGACAGGAAAACGAATAAGCCAAAACATCCATGAGTATTTTTCTTCTTATAAACCTTGCTTAACATTTTAGAACTTCAAGATCTAGGGAATTTCTAGGGTTTCAAACTCTTATCCAAATAACGCCGTCATGGCGTTCAAAATAGGCTTGCTAACTCTATTTATAAACACTTACAACACATTTTGATCGTTGGATGTGATCTGAATAACGCTAAATAGAACACGTCATCCTTCTAGAATACCTAAACCCTAAAAGATGTGGTTTTTAAAAAACTGCGGCGCAAAAAGTGATAATGTGGTTATCAGAAAGCAAACTTATTTATTAAGCACCTTATATCTTGATTAAGAAATGCTGTACATTGTAGACTTGAAAAGGTACAAATTTCAGCCGTTGGATTAGTTGTCTAATTCATAATGCAAGAGATTATATCTCAATCATGATCTCAGTCATCTGATTTGAGATATGGAGCTTCACCCATCTCCTTTACTAACAAAGGCTTTGTAAAGCCACACATGGCTATGGCTTTGGTACTGAGAAGAGTGAAAGTTTTCTGAAAACAAGTATGAACTTGAAATGGTATGAAAGGTGTTTCAATAATTAATAAGTAACATGAAAGAGGAGAGCTATGGGAACAATATTCCAACCCATCAAAATTTCAAAAAGAAAGGTAAACTCATTTAAAATCAGATGCCTTAGCACAAGCCTCACAGAATCATCACTAATCAAAGATGAAACCGATACATGAAGTCATGAACTAGCCTTTAAAAAAAGAAACAGATATATGAATAGGGAGATTCCAGAAAAATCAAGGAATGCCAAAAGTATTTGAAATGGCGAAGAGAACAGCTACTTGAATTTGTATGCACCAGAATATTAATTTTCCAACAATAAGGTCTCATTTTAACTTTTTGACAAACAATCCTACAATAAGTACCATTTTTAATGTTAATCAAACTTTCTAATTTTTCCTTTAAAAAATTAACGTATGAATCGCAATTCTTTTAAGTGTTATATATGCCTGGAATATAAAATTGAAGTAATTGAAGTATTTGAGGATTTATTGCATACCGTTTCCATTGACTTAATGGATACGAATCAACAATTATTTAGTTCTAGTCAAGTACTTTTTAATTAAGTTTAAAATTATTTTTGAAAGGTAATGTTCGATTTGAAAAACTTATGGTTTATGTTAGAAATCTCATCCAAATCACAATATATGTATTTTCTTTCCTTGAAATATGAATGTAACAATCGTTATGCACTTTCTAATCACTAATTTCTTTTGAAAGTGCATGCATTAATGCATAAACATTACCATAACAGTTCAATTTCATTGGACACTTTCTTGAGCTCCGTTGCTCTCTTATTTTAATTTTTATCTCGCTAACTGAAATCTTTTCAAGTTTGGAAATTATACCGGGATTACAAAATGAATGGAATTTCTCTTCAGTTTGCAACATGTGGTTAAATTCCATCGAATTTCGTGTTCCGGTTGTTGTGTTAACTAATAATGCACTTCCATAAATTGTAGCAGAAAAGGCGTCACAGATAATCCCTATCTCATTTTCCCTGAAATTATGTGACATTTTAAACGCTATGAATGCGCCAACAGGTCAATTTAATTCGGTAATATGATTTATTTTAACTAGATGTAAAATTTGGTATATAGCGGTTAGGAAATCGTGCCAAAACCAAAAAGTGAAGCATATTATTTATAAATTGTCTTTTTTATTATTTCCAATTGTAGTATTGCTCTATATTTTCATAGCAATTAAGTGCTATTAATATATGATATGTTCTATCATCTTTTTTTTTTTTTTTAAGTTCTGTTCTATCAATTCAAAAACAGTAACAGCACAGCAGCCAGTCCTATGGCACCCGCATGTGGGCAGTCCACCTTGGAACTGTCAAATTACCAATGATATGTTCTATCAATTAAATTGTAGACAGAAAACAGTAACAGCAGCAAGTCATTCACACAATCACACTCCCTCGGGGAGGGTATCTCATTTCCTGGAAGCAACACACAAAACTCCAAAAGTTGATTCATCAACGATAAATATATAATTTTTCTGTACAATCATTTCGTAATAGCAGATGGTTTCTCACGATATAAATTTAAGAATTATAAATTTTGTTGGCTTTACGTAACTCCTTGAAACATCATTGTCTAAGATGTATCAAACCGTACAAATTAACTGAATCAAGAGATCGAACCACTGAAAATTAAAGTCACAACTGTATCAGACCATACGTGATTAAACATATCAAAAGATAATCAGTACTCCAAAAAGGGTAAACTTCGCAATGACTTTCTGCTAATTTAAAGCATTTAGCTTCCAGATATGATGTACGACTTTTTTGACATAAGCTGTAGATTTTAACAATCATTTACGAAAAGCAAATAATATACCAAGCTATACTAAGTATCCGAAGAGAATTCAGTAAAATACACATCTAACTCCAATGGTACAATACCCTGCTAAAAGTTCAAATGGCCCCAATAAATACTAAACCAAACAGAAGCAAAATCTTTATAAGTTTGTTCTGAATGAACGTAAGGAAAAAAAAAAAAAAAAAAAAAAAAAAAGCAGGGATAAAACAATCTGATAAATGCAGATTTAACCCATCTTATTGTATTAGCAAAACAAAAAGGAAAAAAGAGAACATACAAGTAGCAATCAAACAAGACCACAACCTGCCACTAGAGAAGGCACATTTTGCTGTGCCAACCTGGGCAGCCAGGGCAATTTACCATTTTATCCCCCCAAAACCAACCTCTACCAAACATCTCAGCTCTGAAAGACTCTCCAACAGGAGCCTCCTTGAAGAATGACTATATCATATTATTTTACATTACTAGTAGGCTAGTAGCTCCTTTATATCTATTGTAGAATGAGTTCAGTTCTTAGGTTCTATTTTTAGGCTAAGGCAGAGGAGGGGGGACAGCAAACCTGACTGGAAAAAAGACAGGTGCATTCAACACAGACAGCCACACAAAAGGGTGCGGGTGCATGCATTGAGAAAAAGATTAACAAATCGTACAGTAGAAGTCACGAGAGAGAGACAGAAGAGCTAAATTAAGGCGACATTCTTTCATACTTCTCTGCAGCCCCTCCATTTGACAGTGGTGAGGAAATCTCCATTTCTGTTGGACCTGGTGTTTACAACAATGACAAATAAAATTCAATTAAAAAAAAAAACAAAAAAATTAATTAAACTATCAATTTAATAACAAGTTCACAAAGCGCCAGTCAGGTGACACTTGGCATCAACTCGTACTTTGGGTAGTGTAGTTTATACTTGTGAAGATAAAATTTGATTAGTAAAAGGAAAACTCATGAAGCACATGTACCAAATATTGAACCAATCGAGGGCCGAGTCAGTGAAGAGCTCCTTTGCATGTCTGGATTTTTAGATAAAGAATATGTGCATATTAGCTGATTCAATAATGTTAGATGAAAGCATATTGCTTGAAACAAGGTAGTATGATGGATCACACACAAGGAATCTACAAGACAACACCTGATCTGGACATTGAATGGATCATCTGGTATAGATGTATAGTTGATTTTCGATACAATAACCAGCATGTGACGGCACATATTTAGACAATACCAGACTAAACAAATATTATATTTTATTGTTTTTGGTGGTCTGGCATATTATTCAATTGTTGAAAACAAAGGATCATCAACATTATATTTTAAGTACGGTGAAATAAAAGACAAAAATGGTTATTGTATCAGTAATGTACTGCACAACTCAATTCCTGTGTCAAATATTAGGTACTAAAACATGAATGAATCACCAGATTGGTACTGTACAAATCAGTTCCTGTGCCACATGAGTTATTGTACCAGTCAAGTACTGTACAAATCAGTCACTGTGCCACATGAGTTATTGTACCAGTCAAGTACTGTACAAATCAGTCACAGTGCCACAAGGGTTTTAGGTACTAAAAGACAAAAAGGAATACCAGATTGATGCAAGCCTTTAATGGCATCAAAGTTCTTGTATGTATATCCCACGAAGCTTAGATCTTTGGGGTTCAGTATCTGTCAAAACATAATAAACACATTTAGTTAGCACCAAACTTAACCTATTATCTGCTATTTAATTTATCTGTGTAAAGAAAATATAATTTCATTCCCTAGTTCAGACAAAAGCAATAGAACCAAGTGGCACTATGCCCATATCACTAGGGACTCTCATTTGTCATGGTGTATTACTCATATTAGTCTCTCTACGGACCCTTAGACTCTTGCCAAGTAGCACAAAAGTTGAGGCTTCTTACTGATAACTACTAAGTTTGGTATGATCGTAATGATTTAAACTAGCAAATATCAGTAGCATACTTGCTCAATTTAGGATATCACAAAATAAAAAGTGTACCTTTCGTGAAGGCCCAGAGCCTGTTCTCATTGGAGTAGGTGGGTCAAGCTACAGTACAAAATTGAAATTAAATGCAAATTTGGAACAGAATATAATAGAACCAACATTGAAAATGAAAAGATAAAAAAAAAAAAAAAAGAATCCATACCTCTTCAAACTTTTGAAAATTCCGAGTGTCAAGTTCGCTAGTGACTTGCGGCCTAAATGCAGCATCCATATCATACAGCTTGTCCCAAGGAACATTCCTAAACCAAGGATGGGCCTTTCAGAAGAAAAAAGGTACACAATGAAATAATTATGAGTGCAGGGAAGGAGATTATATGTGTTATGGAAGGAGTTCATGGTTATAAGATAGGTACCTTAATTTGATCTACTCCAGCACGGTGTTCTGCATCACATAGCAATCTAGTCATGAGATCGATTGCATCTACAGATAATTGTGTGTCTTCTGGAAACTTCAAATGATTTCTCCAGTGAACAATCTGAAGTTTTTAGTTCAATGGAAATATTGTAAGAAAACATGCCAAAGTGGTTCATATACACAGCATGCTCTATAAGTGCGTACTTTGCTAAATTAATCAACAATTTATGCAACGCCTACTGGATAAACCAGTCATGCTTATATGTCACCTAACTTTGCGTGCTTCTGTCTTAAGAAATGAATAGGAGATATAAGTAGAAGCCTTTAGTTAAAAGCTTTCACCCCAAGTCTCAAGTTAAATAACACCCAAGATCAAACTTGCAAAAAAATATATTTACTAGATTAACCTTTCGACATGTAGTTATTGGATCATCGGAATAGAATGGGGGATAGCCAATTAGCATCTCATACATTATTGCGCCCAAAGACCACCTGCCAAGAATGTATAAATGAACAAAGGATAAAGCATATAATGGAAAAGGCTACAGATACACATCAATGACATCGGAAGGAAAATTCAGGAACCTCAAACCAAAAACTCAAACAAATCAATTATATCAGACTAGCTTACTAACCAATCACACTCCATGCCATATCCTTTCTTCAGCAACACTTCTGGAGCAATATAATCAGGTGTCCCAACAGTTGAGAAAGCCTACATAATTCAAAAAAAAATCAAAATAGATTCAAGAACTCATCAAGACACAAATTACAAATATAAAATGGAAATCATAGAAGTAAAACAGATACTTCCTGTTGATGTCTGGATGAGTAATTGGTATTTAGAAACAACATAAATGCAAAGGAAATAATTACATTCCACTTTTCAGGAGGTGCAACGAAACCCGGTGTAAACCGATAAACATGTGTGTGATTAGTCATTTTTCATGTAAAATAAGACGAGTACCAATTTTCTACGGTTCCTCTGCCAATGCTGGAGCTGCTCATGGGCACTGCTCCACCTCCGGCCTGATTCAGGTGCATCAATATCCATTGACTCTCTCAAACTTTCATCAGGCATTGGCTCATCTTCATTCAGTGTCGACAGCTTTGAGCAGTCAATCGGCTTGCACAGCCCAAAATCCGACAACTTCATGTGTCCATCCTTGTCGAGAAGCAGGTTGTCGGGCTTTATATCCCTACCAAATAATTCAATACATTTAAGTGATATAATAGTATTAAAAAGAATAATATTTTCGAGGATTTTAAACCATGCAGATTAATATACAGAACCTGATTGGCAACTACCAAGGATTAGGCACTACTGGCAGGTACTAAAAATTGACATCCAACTTACTTTCACCATGATTCTAAACCAGCAATAAGAAAAGTACCTATGGATGTAATTGTGTTTGTGAATGGATTCAATGGCTAGAACAGTCTCAGCAATATAGAATCGAGCCACTTTTTCGGAGAGAGTATCTTCACGCATGAGAAGGGTCATCATGTCACCACCAGGTAGGTACTCCATTATTAGGTACAGGTACTCATCATCTTGGAATGAGTAATACAGCTTCACTATGCAGTGGCTCCCCACCTCTGCCAGCAGGTTTCTCTCTGCTTTGACATGATCGACCTATTTTATAACGTGGAATAAACAGTTTTATACATGACTGATACAGTTATTTACCAAATAACAAGGTGTGTTCAGATTTGCTTTAGTCAGTAAGCAAAAAACTAACAAAATTGATGTTTTTGAATTTTGACAACAAAATTGAACAGAGCTTCCTTTCTTTCTACTGACATCAGTGTTAGTCACACAGTGATGGATAAATTGGGCTCCAAGGAAGCTTTTCTTTGGTGGAGCGTGGTGGGGGAGGTTGGGTGGGCTTTGATGTCTAATTGCAGAGGCATAACCTTACATTCATTGTTAGCTGACTACTAGTTAGGTAGGTTTTGTTCCCCTTGTTGTTTCTTGACTTGCTTGGTCCAAAGCTTGATGACAATGGTAAATTGAGCATCTATTTGAAATTAAGATATTTTTTGGTTTAAGTTATTTCTTTCTCTTTCTTAATGTTTGATTGGCTTGTATTAGTTCCAAATTATGCTAATTGCCCTAATAGCATTTTGAGAATAAGTTCCGAAAAAGATCAAGCCCCGTTAAAACGCCCATCGCAAATCACTTTTATACTGTGTTGACCAAGTCCATTATCTATACAGGGCTGTCCTGGTAATCCTTGAAAACTTGAAAAAACAAGAAAACAAAAAGATGTTACAATAGGATATATGTTGCAAGTATCATACCTGGCCTCTAGAAACCATCTCAGATTTCTTCAATTTTTTCATTGCATATATATTGCCTGTTGTCTTCTCTCGGCACAACCTGACCTGTTAAAAAACCATAAAGCAAGTTCCAATTAGATGACTAACATTACACATCATACAATATTAGAGCCAATAACAATCTGGTATGCACCTTAAAAGTACCACACAAACCCAACTTAATACCCAATTAAGGAACAGCTCGTACATACTGTGGATAAACCAATTATCCCTAATCCCAACAAATACACACTGGAACATGAATATTTTGATACTAACCTCCCCAAAAGCACCTCTACCAATTATTGTCAGAAGGTCAAAGTCATCTACGCAAATTTTGTGCCTCTTAAGCCGCATGTATTCAGTTTCCTTTCTCTCCAGATCCTTTATTAAATTGATTTGCTCCTCCTTCGGCACTTGTGAAGAGGCTAGTTTCTTTTCCAAAATCAGACGCCTACATAGCATACAAAGGTTTTTTTTAACAAACAATAAGAGATTGACTGCCCATAAGTAAGTCAAACAATGGGTTCTAATAGCATTATAAGTTCTTTCAATTGAGAGATCTCTTTTTTTGAAAAAAAAGAAAAAAGTAATGGGTTGCAAGTAAAAAAACTGAAACTTTTTAACAACCAAACACCATGCATCCTAATGGGGCTGCATTATACATCAGAGAAGACCACTACTTCTGATGGCGTTCAATATTTGTACAGGTGATATTTGGGTGTCAATTCTAGCTGAGATACATGTAAAATCATAGAAAAAACTCAGAACCAAAACCCTAACATTTGCATACAATCACATATGACATCTCATGATTCAAAAATTAAACAACCTACCTAAACCAAATCATAAATACCTTATCAGCATTTCCTTTTTTTATTTAATTTACATGCAATTGTTTTTTCCCCACTTCTAATTTCCATTTTAATCTATTAGTAATAATTAATCGAATGTAACTGCACTTCATTTACTCTCTGCAGAAGTTTGATCCCCACTTTTTTTGGTAAGAAATATCACTTGTTGATTAGCTCAACTAGCCACTCCAAGTCCCCAAACCATAACTAATAAGAAAAGAAAAGAGATGAAGCAATCTCTTTTTCTCTTCTTCTCTTCTCCCAGCAACAAATCTCATCAGTTACAAAATTCCTCTCTCCCCCAATAAGTCATAAACAAAATACACCTGAGATCTAATTAAGCACAAGATCCCAGATCAAAAAGAAAAAAAAAAAAACAAATTAAATAGAGCAAATTAATCAGAACCTCTCTCTCCGCTCTTGAAAGGTCTTCATCTGAGTCTTGTAATGGTTCTCGATGAATTTCTTCGCGGCTGCTACTCTTTCCATGGTAGCCGACGAACCCACCTGCTCCTCCACCCTCTCCGCCTCCTCAGGCACCGCCGGAAGCGCTCCTCCGCGGCTCTCCTCTCCATCCACCTCCATCTCTCTCTCTCTCTCTCTCTCTCTCTCTCTCTGTATCTCTCTGAAGTGTTGTTGGTGTTGTGTTGTGTTGTGCTTTGTTGTCTTTTTCTGAGGGCTTCTGGTCTCGGTGAGGTGAGGTGAGTTGTATTTTTCGATTTGGGGATATAAAAGTTGGAAGAAGAGAAGGCGACGATCGATCGAAGTGAAAATAAAAATTAAATAAAAAAATAAGAATATATGATTAAAATAAAAAGATAATATGAATGACAGAAGAGAGAGAGAGGTTGTGTTGGGGTAAAATTGAGCAGGCACAGCTGCTCGGAGCTGTCTTTCCCTTTCTCTCTCCTCTCTTTCTCTTTCTCTCTCTCTCTCTCTTCTTCTTCTTCTTTCGTGTTGTTTAATGACACTATTCATTATTTACTTCCCTTAAAAATATTCAGTTAATCAATTTGTTTACGCTTATAGTTATAGAAAGTTCCTGTTAAGTATTTGTAAAAGTGAATATTCTTCTTTTGCAACGGTCAACGGATTTTTTTTTTTAGTTAAAATTGTAAGAGATTTTTGTTTGCCAATTATAACAACCGTTAAGTTAGTTGTCAAAATAATATGATTGCAATTTTTATACATTTTAGATAGAATATGTACTAAATTTTGTAGGATTTAAATATCATAACCATGATTAAATCTTGATAAAATCAAGCTACTAATTTCCAAATTGGTCGAGAATGGTTAATTGGTTTCAAATTACATAAAATTTTCTATAAACATATCTAAACTATAGTCAAGGTTTCTAATTTCTTTCATAATTGTTTGAGTAATGCTAGGGTCCGACATGTTTAACGGTGTCTGTCAAACTCAATCGAATCTAAGTTTTCAAGATTGTAACGATCAATCTAAATCGCTCATTTTTTTCCCCACAATAAGATATCAGTGGAAACCAAATAATACATTTTTTACTTTTAGAATTTAAAATTCTTCAATTACCCTTCAATTTTAAAAATCTATAAGAAATAGTTAAAAAATGAAAAAAAAAATCATTTAATCTCAAAGGAGATTTCAATATGGAAATCACTTTGAGCGGTTTGGATCAGTCGTTTGAAAATTTTAATAGTTGATGTTCTGATCGAGTTTGACATCAAAAGTGTTTGACTCTAACACTACTCTAATTGTTTTGTCAATATCGTAATTGCCAAATTAATTTTGTGGCTGATATATCATAAACCAAAAGTAAAATTGAGTGCTCAAGTATGTATTAACATTTTTTGAGTGTTTGCTCATAGAAAAAATTCTCTTTTCTTCATTTAATTAAAATCGTCTCAACTAGAATGCATTAAATTCATCATTAATGTTCTTTAGAAGACCAAGGATACTAATCTACCCTAACCTCTGTTATCAGTTAAAACCTAAAGCTACCATACTCTCTTCCTCAAGAAAAAGAATATAAAATATGAAATTTAATGTTAAACGAAGAATAACATTGAAAGGGTGCCAGTAATGTAGGAAAAGTATACCGAGTTTTATATTGTTTTTTTTACTGGTTAGATAGTGACGTAAAAATGAAAAGTACTTGAAACAGAAGGTTAACGATCGATGAATTAAACTGTTGATGGGGAAATCAGAATCTTCAAAAATTGATCAAAAGATAAATACATGACGCAATATTGTGAAAAGCATCTACAAGTATCCTATTTACTTCGAACAAAAAATGATTAAGAGAAAAGTAATTTTCAAGTATGCCACGAACAGACATGTAAAAAATCACAATCCAGATTTTTTTTTTAAGAAAATAGTGAAGCGTAAACCATCATTTGCAGCCATGTAAAAGAGACCAAATTTTAAATTCGGCACTTTTTTTTAAATAATTTTTCTTGTTTTTCTATTGAGATAACGTCCTATAGTAGAATTGTATTTCTTATTTGTAAAGATGGTCCTCATTGTATTGGTAAAACGCAGTCTTCATACTCAAAAAAAAAAAAAAAAAAAAAAAAAAAAAAACGCAGTCTTATGAATTGGTAATTTGGTATTACTTCTTCATATTAAACTGTGGCACGAAAAGGCAAATTGACAATGCGTTCATAATAAACTGTTTTTTTTTTTAACATATGACAATTTGCTGAACTTGCAAGTTGGCTACAGCTAATATTTTCCCCATTTCAATAAAATCTGTGTTTTGCTTCTAAAACTAGTTTCTAAATTCTGAGTGGGATGCATCAAAACTATACAGGGTTTGTTTGGATGAGCCTTGAATAAGGAATAAGAATAAGGAATTTCGGTATGCGTGCTTGTCCATATTCCTTATTCTTATACCATGGTTTTGTTAGTATAAGAATAAGGGCCCAAATTTCTTATTCTTGTGTTGTTTGGATTGCACAAGAATAAGAATAAGCACGCATACCGAAATTCCTTATTCTTATTCCTTATTCAAGGCTCATCCAAACACACCCACAGGGTTTACAACTTCTTCATGTTAAGTAATTTTCTGTAATAATCTCAACGAATGAAACAAAAGAATGGTCAAGTCACTACTCTTAAATGACTTCAGCAAAATAATAAAATTAAAAATTTGCTTCTACCATCAGAACCGCAACCGACGTACCTAAGTTTTGGTTGTCCGAAATTAATAAATTAATTAATTAAAGTTTTTTTTTTATCGAACAATAAATTTTGTTATGAGACCACTCCTTTTTATATAATTTTTACTGGTATATGACCTGAAGATTCAGGTCAGCCGTCCCACATTTTACCTGTCTCCTTGGACAAGATCTTTATTCAGTATCTGCAACTTGATTTTAGTTATTTTATTTTATTGTTCCTGTATAGATCTCCAACTTGCACCACTTTAGCACAGTAGTCTTAACAGTGATTATCGACGACAAACATTGTCTTTCCTTCTTTTTAACTCTACTTGGACTAGCTCACTCTCCTCGTTGTATATTTTAGATCTTATTCAATCGAGTATAATTTTGATATTTTAGAAATATAGTAAAAAAACAGGTAAACAGAAAAAAAATATTAAATTCAAATTGAGACATTTCTTCATTAGTAGTTGTATGCGTATGACGAAAAGAAATATATAATGAAATTTGGCCTATCGTTTTTTTAGATTGTCAAAAATTTTTTATGGCTATAGAAAGTGTTATTTCTTGTCCATAATTTAGCTAGTGAGAAGTCTATGTTTGTGTTTCTATTTTAGCATGTATATATTATTTACAATAACAAATGCAAAATCATTAAATACATTTAAACATTGTAGATAATTTGATAGTAAAAAAAAATATTGGAAAATCAGAGATTCCTGAAATACTTTTTTGTGACGAAGACCTTATAGAGATATTTGCAAGTTCGACCTTTTTGGTGATTGCAAGGGTGGACGAAGACCCCTGTGGTTTGAAATTGACGGGCTACAAAAGTTTGAATTAGCTTGAAATCTTTGTCAAGACGGATCTAATTTTTGTGATTGCAAGGGTGGACGAGGACCATTCTTCATTATAATGGTCAAGTTGTTTTTATAATGGTCTAGTTTTACTTCAGTTTTTTTTTCCTCTTCCTTCAAATAATTTTCTATTTTGTTTTGTAATTTTTCTTCCTGTTTTTTTTTTCACATACTATGGCATGAGATAAAGTGTAGGGTTATGGTTCGAATCACAAAAAATAAATTCGAAATTTAAATATAAAGTAAATCTATTATTTTTTTTTCCTTCTATGAATTGTAATTCTTCATTGATTCCTATAACATGATTTGGTTAATATTGTTCTAAATTGACCAGTCCATGTAACAGAGATAAACAAACCACTGGGTTCGTAGTGGGTACAAATTGGAGCAGTGAAATATTTCCTTACTTTTTTTTTTTTGTTTAAGCGCTCAGCAGTCAGCACTAACCACTGTCATGTGGACATATGGATTAAGTGATCTTCTACCGTTGGATGCTGATCCGACAATGCGCCGTTGGAACAGCAGCACCTACTAAATCAGCCTGGATCACTTCATATACTCAGGAACATGATGATTTTCAATCAAAAAGGAACATGATGATTCATAGACTTTTCACTTCGCTTGTATTAATTAATTACAAATTTTAATTAGAGGTGGTCCAGGTGGACTGGTGGACCACTTCAAATTCTTAAAAGACATGGTCCGTGGAATGCAAATGTGGACGTTTTTTTTTGATAAATCAATAGGAGATGTTTCTGTTTAAATATTCAATTCCTAGCAACTCTTTGGATGAAAAGTTTCACCTATAGAGTTAATTCTATTTTCCATAGTTATTTCTTAACTTCATAACGTTCTTGGAATAATGTCGCTTAGTTTCCTTCTTTTTATAATTTTGTATTTGAGGATGATGTTTAATAAGAAAAGTATTTATATTATATTTGTTAATTAATTTTATTGTACAGTAAATTTCGATCACGTCGTCACGCTGGTCAGGTGAAAATTTTGTATTCTCTGTAGAAATTTAGTGTAAATTAATTTGTTCATATAATCCAAAAATTCTTGTTATAATTACACATAATTTATAAAATTAAATAAATTTTAAATTTTACATTAAACAATTTATTTCTTGAAATTGAGCAGTAGAAGTACTGTTTGCGGCGATTCGATTTTTACCTTTCGGTTTTTACGGGTTCTATGTCATCGAGATTCCATCGGTGATGCTGTTTGGTGTTCAATCGTGTACAGCTTCAGAAACAGCCAATCAGCTGCGAGACAGAGTACAGAACGCAGATGATTTGGATTAGTTAATGTTAAGCTGTGTGTTTAAGATTCGCCTAATGACTTCCACTGTATTAAGCATATCTTAACTTGCAAAAGGGAAATATAAATAGTGAAAGCATATTCTGCTAAAAAGGTCCCAAAAGTGAACCCCAGCATCAGAGAATTGGGAAAAGTTCAAAGCAAATACATCAAATAAAGCTTGCAAAGAATTTTGGGAAAATTATTAAATTGTAATATAGTTCACATAATAAATGTAAAATTAACCCGGGACCAGATGAGTATTCTTTCTTTTTCTTTTTTTTTTGGGTAAATAGCTCCATGATAAGTAAATTGACAAACAATATAAATACATAAATATTAAATTCTTTAGTCATTCCACATTATCAGTGTTCTTATTTGTTTGATTTTATGTTTCTTTCTTCTTTCCCCCTTTGTTTATCTTAAATCTTAACTAGGCGACTTATATCTGTTTATTTTAGGAGATGTGTTTAATATCCTTAAGGTGAAAAACAGATTGTTAAAGTAATTCATCACTTTTGTATTCCTCTCTAGATATTCTCGGGCGAGTTAGTGTGATCTTTTTACATCTTTTGTATTTAAAAAAAAAATATTAATATATTAATTATCCAAACTTTGAAGAATACAATTAGATAATCTTCGTTTAATATTATACTTATCTTGAACAAGAATACTCCTTTTCCCAAAACTAAACACCATAAATAATTCTAGTAAGAAAAATAATTAATTCTTAACTTACTATTCTAGATAGACTGATGACAAGTACAGCTAGTGACTATTAAAATAAATAAGATTAATCAGTACTATCTTAATCCACATTTAAATAACAATTAGATCTCAATAATCAAATATATGATGAAATTACATAAATATGCAGCTTTTCTCCTTCGTCATGTATCTCAACTGTTATTTTTTAAGTTCCTTATTTGTCTGGTATCTATTTAGGCAGTGTTTGGTATAGTGAGGTTAGTGCGCTAACCTACGTAACATGTGTATCAAGGTTAGACGGGTTAGTCGCTACCCATGCGCTAGCTCTTTCTACCTCTACGAAAGAGAGAGTTAGCATTTTTTTCCGAGTTCTGTCGACTTCTGTGCGTCTGTCACTAACTTTAGACTACTACTAACCCCTTCGAATCACTAAGGGTCTGCTCTAGGAAGGGGAGAAAGAGGGTGATGAAATGAAGTGGCACTGTCCAATGAGTTAATTAACCTGCTCCAGATTAAAAAAAAAATAGAGTAGAAATGAAGTTTAAAGAGTGAAAATGAGAAAACATTTCCTATAGAATTGTTATTCATTTTGTCACCCCAAATTTGAAGATTAAATTTTAATTCATCTCTTCTTTCTCATTCCTTTCCATCCCATTACATCATGTTTTCTGGAGCAGACCCTAACCTAACCATTCTACTCCACTAATCTCAAAAACTACTAACTTTACCCCACTAACCCTACTAACCCCTAATATACCAAACGCACCCTTACATTACTTTTTTCTTTAGTTATGTCACTAAACTGTTATTTCTAAGTTCCTTATTTGTGTGATATCTATTAACATTTATGATGTGTTTAAAGCAAGTGAAAGCACCTAGTAAGAGATCCACTTTAATTAACAGACCTCACAATTTGTACGTCTTTCTTTTTTCCATGGTTCGAATGAAAATATAAATAAACTAAAGTAACGACAAATACTTATGAAATGGATCCAAGGCACCATCAGAACTCTACAACTAAAAAGCGATATTATCAAATAATAAGTTCACGATTTTAGTAAATAAAAGAATGTATGTTGGAAATAAAAAAATTACTTGATCGAATGCTTCGCGGCGGTGTAATGTTTTTTTTATGATTTTTTCTTTTTTGTTGCTGTCTTTTGTGGCCTATATCATTTCGATTAAAAAAAACTTAATTGGATAGGTGGGATGTTGATATTTAGGCTAAATACAGCTGTAAAAACTAGACCAAATTTGGAGATTAGTGAGGTGGAATATGCACTAAACCAGCTCAAGCGCCTGATAGATGACAGTACAAATATGCCACCTCAGAAGAAATCTCAATTTTTAGTTTATCCAGCCATGTCATGCCTGGTAGAACAAGAAAATTTTGGTGTTACATTATGGGCCCCTTGACAATCTAGAGCCGCTTCTATTTATTTATTTATTTTCCCTACAAATTGTCTAATAGACAGAGAGGACAAAAGTTCAGACAACTGCATGGGGTTAATACCAAAAACAGAATAAAAATTTTAAAATAAAATATCAAAATCAGAAATTCAACTAATACCCTCTAGCTAGTAGTTTTGTTTGTTATTTTTTAGGCCGCAACTTACTATGCGGAAATTTATCTAATTTCCATTTACATAGATAACAACTAGAAAATTCTAATATTTTTTGTTTCATAATATACTATCCATACGGTACAGTAAACCTGACAAATACATGTCAGGTGGAAGACAAATATTTTAATGGATGGTAGCAGTTATCATGCCCAGAAAGATCCAATGACCTGTTACGAGTTCAATATAAAAAATGCAAAAATAACTTATTATTAAATCGTAGTTATCTGACCTGTTCCTAAGACCATATAGGGGAGTGATTAGTAATTATATAGGGGATCACCAAAAGAGCATTTTATGTGTGGTTCAATGTTTAAAATATAGTATTCATTATATGAGTCATGATCTATTCCAGCAAGTCAAACAAAGGGTTGATCTAGTACTTATGAAAATGGAGAGGAGTAGAAAACTGATGCTTCTTAACCAGCACTGAGACGTCTCTGTTATGGGCCAGCATTTTATCATAGGTCTAGTAGGCCTATATGGGGTTCAACCTTCAATTCAAGCCCCCACTTTTTTAAATAATAATAAAATATTATAAAATATTAATAATAATATCGAAATAATTCAAATTATTTAAATAATAACGCAATTACGGAATCTGAGATTCCGACCATAATTACGGAATTCCAAATTCCGTAACAAGCCTAATTTGGAATTCCGTAACACACTTGGACTTCCTTTTTTTTTTTTTGCACGGCACATTTTTTTTCTTTTTTTCGGTTTTTTTTTTGCTTTTATTTTACTTTTGTATTTTTTTAATATTTTTACATTTTAATAAATTGTATAATATATAGTGTTCTAAATATGTATCCTGTCGTGTCGAGCCGTGTCAAACACGTCGTATCCGGATCATTTGTGTGCCGTTAGTGTTCTCCAATCGTGCGTGTCGTGTCGTGTCGTGTCGTGTCGTGTCGTGTCAAACACGATCGTGTTAGAGTCTCGTGTCATGTCGTGTTGACACGTCGTGTTAGTCGTGTCAAATCGTATCATATTATTTTATTATTTTTTAAATTAAAAATTATTAAAAATAATTAAAAGTAAGAGAAAAATTACTAAACATAATAAATTATTATTTGATTAAGTTTAAACTTTTTATTAATATTTTTTATAAAAAATAATAATTAGATTAGAACACTATTATGATTTAAATGATGGTAAATAATATGATATTGTATTATAAATTGAAATTAAATTATTAATTTTGCTTAAATAATCAATATTAATAATTAAATTTGTGTTGAGGTGTCGTGTTAATTCGTGTTCGTGTCGCGTTCATGTCGTGTTGCGTGTTGAATCGTGTCATGTTGAATCGTGTCAAACTTTCTAATGTTCCAACACGACACGATAACACGATCGTGTCATGTCGTGCCAAAACATGGGTTAGTACGGTTAGTGGTGTAAGATTAGTACTTTTTGGGGTTAAAGAGGTAGAATGGTGAGGGTAGTGATTTGATGGAGTTAGCGCTAACATAAGGATAGTGAATGTTGTTTGGCGCGGTATGTTGAGGTTAGTATTTTAAGGATTGCAACTATTAGTGGTGTAATTATTATTAACTGTTAATTATATTAATTGTTAATTATTATTATTAATTATTATATAATTATTATAATTAATATCAAATTAATAATTCAAAATAAATAATATTAATAATTATAATAATAATTAATAATAATTAACTAATAATTATGATATTATTTATAATAATTAATAATTGATAATAGTTATTGTAATAATAATTTGTAATTAATAATGATTGTATAAATTTAAATAATCCTTAATGTAAAATTATAATAATAATGATATTCAATAATAGTTATTATAATAATGATAATAATAATTAATAATGGTTTATTTTTATAATTATATAGTTAATAATTAATAGTTATTCATAATTACGTCACTAATAGTTGCTAATCTTGAAATACTAATCAAATAATAAAAAATATTAATAAAAAATAACAAAATAATATGACACGATTTGACACGACTAACACGACGTGTCAACACGACACGACACGATTGTGTCAGTCGTGTAATGTCAGAATGCGTGTCGTGTTACCTCTTCTCACCACTAAGCACGACACAATACGACACGACACGATTAAAAAAGTAGTTCATGTCAACACGACACGACACGCACGATTGGAGAACACTAACGGCACAACAAATGATCCGGACACGACGTGTTTGACACGACTCGACACGACAGAGCACGTATTTAGAACACTATATATTATACAATTTATTAAAATGTAAAAATATTAAAAAATACAAAAGTAAAATAAAAGCAAAAAAAAAAAACCGAAAAAAGAAAAAAAAATGTGCCGTGCAAAAAAAAAAGGAAGTCCAAGTGTGTTACGGAATTTCAAATTCCGTAACAAGCCTGTTACGGAATCCCAGATTCCGTAACTAGCTTGTTACGGAATTTGGAATTCCGTAATTATGGTCGGAATCTCAGATTCCGTAATTGCATTATTATTTAAATAATTTCGATTAATTAGATATTATTATTAATATTTAATATTATTTTATTATTATTTTTTAAACTGACGGCAATTCAAGTATCCACAAAAAAGAGCATATTGATCCTCTGGACTTCTTTTAAAAAAGTCCAGTGGTCTTCCTCGCGTTGGAACCGTCCGATTGAATCTCAACGGCTAAAATTTTTTCGGACCTATCAATCTGGTACTATTAACGGGACACCCATCATCGTTTAATCTAATTTCGACGGCTCAGATGCGAGGAAGACCACTGGAAAAGAAGTCTAGAGGATCTCGTTCCCCCAAAAAAAGATTTTAACCCAAAATTGGCAGTTTGATTTTGTAAAAATGTTTGTATTTCTATTAGAAAACACCATAACATAAAATCTAAACGATAAAACTGATGGAGACGTAAACTTTGTAAGTTCCCAAACCTGAATAATATTTGGAGTAAATTTATAAATGCTTGTGTTGATTCTCTGTTTTTTTAAAAAAATATTATTATAACAAAAACTTCAAGAAACAATCGCCGCAATTAATGCAATACTGACTTCATTGGTCTTAAGTCGTTATCATTATTATTGTTTTAATAGCTACTTAGCTAGGATTCATATATACAAGTACGCATCCCAGATAAAATACAGAATGAATTAAATTATTCTAATTGAACTTTTTAAGAAAGGAACAGAATAGGAATATTTGTATATAAAGCTATGTTAATTCACCATGTAGCATTTATTTTCCCAGAAAATCCCCATAGGCAAGATAATGGACATCTTTCGAATTCTTCAAAACATAGTTATACTTATCTATATCGATGTGTTTGGCAGGCAACGCGAACTGCCTGTTCGCGAACAGCACCAGGTTGCTGTTCGTGTGAAGCAAACATGGACACGAAACTGTGAACCACGCCTTTTTTTTTTTTTCCTCTTGTTCTTTGTTCCGCCAAAATCTCAGAATTGCAAACGCCATTCTTGTTCGTAGTTCGCTATTTTCCTCCGCTACCAAACACGGCATGTACACACTTAGTACTCTGTCAACGCATCCAACTTATTCGACCTTTACAAATACAATATTGAATATTCCCATCTAGATGGCAAAAAAGTTGCCGAAAATGTTAGTGGCTCGAGATCAATTCGACTTTTATGTGAAGTTAGCTCGCTTTATCTGAACTTGAAGTTAATTTAACTCACTCGAAATTAATTCAAAATTGATTCGATTTATATTTTATTAACTAATTTATAATATTTAGAACATAATTTGATATATAATAAATTTATTTACTACATATAAATATATTTCTTTAAAATATTATTATAAAATAAATAAAATTCAAGCTTTTAATTAAAAATCTCCGTTTTATCGTCATTTTATCTAGGTTTTCGTTCATGCCACACAATTATTTTCTCACCAATAAATGCTAAATCACCATCCAATCACTAAATCGGCCGTACAAATTTACATTTTAAAACCTCAATAAAATCATTATAAAAACTTTAAAAAAAAACCTAACTTTTTTGTACACTTATTAGAATGTGAACTGATTTGTTTTGGGCCTATTAGACAATGTATTTGTTAGTATGTACTATATGTATAACTTTAGAAATGAATCACATAATATTCATTTAGTCATTTTCTTCTTCAAAATTCTTCCTTATCATGCAATTATTGTGTCAAATCCACCAAGTTCCTACAAAACAAGCCAACCATGACAGTATCCAATCTTGCCAAATAAAGTATAAAGCACAACGAATATCATTGGTTTGGATAGTATGAGGTGCCAAGTACGGTCAAAATACAGATATCAAGGATGCATTGTAATTGTCCGTATGTTGACGGAATAAAGGTTATCTCATTTGTTGAAGAACTCATTGTTAGAGTTATGTCCTAGGAGCCAATTATTAAATGGCTACTTCTATGGTTTATGTCATTGATGATATTTTATCATTTATTCCTTGATTTATTAATTGACAGATCATTCAGGTTGAGGATCTGAATTGTGGATCTCTGTAGTTCATTTATAATTAAATGACAATAATAAATCTAAAAGGTCCGTAATCTTGATAATTAACAAGGAATATTAATTATCGGATAAGATTAGTATGCAAGTTAAGTGATGATTAAGTTCTACAGATCATAGGTAAGGAGTTGCCAACTTAATTGCATATGTATATGTTATAGAACATAGTACAGGACGCGACCCAGTGAAATAAATATATGGATTGTGTTATGTGTCATTATTTATTTCATTTGAGTTTGATTCTAAGTTTGAGATGGTTCAGCTTTTCCACATGAGGATAGGTTCAATAAATATCGTCTACCGTTGATTCCTGATAAGGGCTGCTATACGGACTTTATTTATGTTCTCTTGAATTGTGCGGGGAAAAGTTGTTCATCAAGAAAACCGTATGTCCCTCATTAATTAACTTAGTGAGCGATGATATCTGTTTGGGCCCCTTGATGGAGTTGGATTATTTGGCCAACTTGTGCAATCAACTCTAGATCAAGAAACGTATAATCTGCAAGAATGACACATTCCTATCTTGGATTATACAATGATATCATGTGACATAAGAATCGGACAAGGAAATACTATTATTTCTTATGCAGGATAAAGATATTGTAGCAGTACACTATTTATGCGAATTGGGAATCATAACGTGTTGCTAGATACCGCTTATGATAATTGGAATTAAATAGCGATTTTATTCCATGGCCAACATAGCATAAATCCTCAAAGGGTCACACAAATAGGTTATTGACCATTCGTGCATTATTTATTTGGTTGCATTATAGAATGCAATAATATGATATGTTGATTAATTAATTATGTACCGTTGCGAACCGTTATAATTAATTAAGTCAAACGGATCATATAAAAATAAATTAATGCATAATCTAATCCTTAAATAATTATCTAAATTTAGATAATTAATTTGGTTCAACGTAAATTAATTAAGGTAATTAATTTGAGCTATTCGGCCTTTGTTTAAATAGTAAATAAAAGGTCTAGCTAGAGAGCAATTAAATGGGCCTTTAATTAAATGAATTAAGAAGGACATTTAACAAATTGGAAAAGCCCAAATTGAGCCCAAGTCTAGGCCGGCCACTCCATGGCATTTGTGTAAATAGTTGCAACCTAATTGGAGAGTGCTTGGTCTATAAAAGGAGCTCATTTGGAGAGAGAAACCCTAGCCACCTTCATCCCTTTCTCTCTTCTCTTCCTTCTCTCTTGAGGCCGGCCATTAGAGGTGGAGAAACTTGGTTTTCTCTCCATTAATTGCCTATCTCTCTTGCTAATTAAGCTCATGTGTTGAGCATCCCTTGTCTCCAATCAATTAAGCGTTAATTAGAAGGCAAGGAAGGAAGGGATTAGGCCTAATCTCGTGTCTACTAGCATAGACTTGAGATTTTGGTTAATACCTTGGTGGACTCGAGGCCAAGGCGTAGGTGGTGGTTCGTGCAACCTCGACTCGACGGATTCGAGCCTTGCGATTACAAGTTCGCAAGAGGTAGCCCTTTTTCCCTCTTTCTCTTGTGTGTTTGGATGGCTTTTGCACTAGATCTCCTTTGCACTTAGTTTAATTAGGATTAATTAAGAGTAATTAGTCTAAAATTAATTTTGTGCACTTCCTAACAGTGGTATCAGAGACAATGGTCGTGCTTAAGTTATTTTGACACTTAATTAAGAGAAATTGGTTAATTAATGGATTAGTAGAGTTGATGCTATTGCTTGCTGTCTGGAAACAGCAATTTCTGTGTTGTTATGCGTTTTTCGCTATGAAATGTTCTCTGAAAATTTTTTCTGTCAACTAGAAAGTTGTAGATCTGTGGATTATGGTTCTTTTGGCGTTGGATTCACATTTTTCTGAAATTGTATGGATTTACTGTGAATAAAATGGCAACGGTGCGCAGAACCAGTTTCTGCTTGCACTGTTCTGTTTGAATGGCTTAAAAGATTTATATTTTGAATATAAGTACCAGTGTTCTTTGGCTAGATTTAAAGAGGACTTGAAACTCTTTCTGGACATGTATAGAATGTTGCATGGCTCAGATTAATTCGTGGTTTTTCAAGTATGAAAAGAAAGATCTCGTCAGATCTGGTTTATTGAACAAACTGATTGTTCTAATAAACTGTACCAACTGAGAACTCTTTCTGGAAAATTGTTTGAATAGAGTTGTTTACTTTTAAGTTAGGATTCCAGGAAAATTAATTTCATAATTTTTCATGGAAGTCTTGGTACCTCAACCAGGTCAAACCTTTTCGGTCGACAGTCTGTTCTAGTACAGGTCTGGTCGATTGTTAAGCTTGTAACTTGAATTTCTTAAACAGAACTTAGTGGTTTTCTTTTCATGAATAGTTAGCCAATAGATTAAACAAGTTTTTCTATGTATATTGTATGTATAAAAACTGGATGGAAGGTGATCTTTCAGACCGGATGGTTGAGAAGAAAAACAGAATATCTCAAAACGGTGCGTTCGCGCACTTGTTTCAGATTTGTCTTTTTTGATTCTCTCAGATGGTATATGATCTCTTCCTGAAATTTTGACTGGTATTTACAATCTAGACAAGGAGCTTATATAAATTATTTCATAATTTTTGGAGACCGAAAACTGTGAATTTTGTCGTGTCCCATTAGATACTTTTTTTATCAAAGTATTATTTATCTAATTATTCAAACTAGTTGAAAAAGTAATTAGGATACTCCTTGTGCGATCTCCTTTCAGTTTTTGATGATTGAAAAGTTTTCGAAAAGGAATTTAAACAAGTTTGGTTGTTTGAAATTTGAGCATTTATACACGGAAATTGCGAATGGCAAATAATACGCAAAGACACTTGAAAGTCATTAATTATAAACAAAGTACACTAGTGGATAGACTTGTGCTAACTTTGTTTTGTAGGAGGATGTGGGTTTAGTATGGCTCATGACTCAATGCCTTGTGGTTTGTAAATTGAATGCATGTGTGATTGTGTGTAATAAGGCCTTTGGTGCCATTAATTAATTTTGATTAATTTTTGTGTAACTTGAGAGGCTTGCATGCCCCTAAGGTTAGGATGGGAATAGAAATTTACACATGTAATTTTGTTCCTTTATTTTATATAGGATTTAGATCCATATAGAATTTAGTGGGAGGGACAAAGGTTAGATTAGTTTTGCTACATGGAGATGCGGCGAAAACTAATGCAAGCGGGAGCCATACAAACCCACAACAATGCTTGAGATGCTTTATTATTATGTGAATGTTTGTGGATGCTATGAATGTCATAGGATAGGTATGGGTGTATGTTTACACGACCACCAAACAAGAGTCACATAATTGTTTGTCCCAAATCAACTTGATTAAGTCGACCGCCCTCCTTCTCTCTATCCCCTTCACGTCATTTGCCCTCTCATGGCGCGGTCCGCCCAAGCGGACGTCATGGTTGTCAATATGATAGTCGGGGTACAAATAAATGGATTTGTAAGGAGCAAATAGAGAGAGGTTACTTATCGATGGACCCAACTAGAGTTTGGACATCGGGGCGAAGTTCGCGACGCGAACCAAGAATCATAAAGTTGTATGATTGGTTAAAGAGAACCTACCTTGTCTAGTCATTTTGGATGACGTGCCATAGCAGGTCCAACTTGACGAAAATAGAGGTCTTGGAAATTCATTACTTTTAGGGACTTATATTAAAGTAGTGAAAGTTTTACTTTATTGGAAATTAAAACAAAACATAAACTAATTGACCTTTAATTTGAAAATTGTTGTAGATGTCTTCCTCGTCTTTTTCGCTACGTTCTCTTTTAGAGAAAGAGAAGCTCGCCTTCAACGGTGCCAACTTTCTGGATTGGCACCGGAACCTTAGGCTTGTCCTTAGGTTTGAAAAGAAGGAGTATCTCTTGACCACTCCCGTCCCCGCGGCTCCCAAGTCGGATGCCCCTAAAGCGGATCAGGACGAACATGACAAGCACGTCACGGACGACATGGAGATGTCCGTCTTGATTGTCGCTGTCATGGAGTCGGAACTCCAAAAGGAGTTCATGGATAGTGGTCTAGGAGTGTTTGAAATGGTCTCTCGTCTCTCGAACATGTTCCAAACCAAGGCCCGCACCGAAAGGGCTCGTCTCATCAAGGCCGTCGCCAATACTCGATTGGCGGAGGGTCATGAAGTCGGGCCACACGTCATGAAGATGGCGGGGTTGTTTCGGCAGCTTGAAAGGCTTGATACGCCCTTCCCGGCAGGGGCGATTCAAGACTTTATTCTCAACTCTCTCCCTCACAGCTTCACCGGTTTTGTTGTGAACTACCGGATGAATGGCATGGACAAGAGCATGGATGATCTCCAAAACATGCTTGTCGAGACGGAGGAGAGTCTCAAGAAAGAGAAGGGCCCCAAAGATGTTCTTGCGGTGAGTGACAAGAGCAAAAAGAGTAAGAAAAGAAAGACCCGCCGAACTAGAAAGGGCAAAGGCCTGGTGACGCCCCAAGGTCCGGCCAAGGGAGCTCCCGAGGGTTCCAAAAGAAAGAAGAACCCGGCCACTTCCGAGACCGTATGCTATTACTGTAGCAAGACGGGCCATTGGAAGAGAAACTGCCCCAAGTACCTCGCTGACAAGAAGGCGGGAACCGTCCAGCCTTCTACCTCAGGTATATTTGTCATTGAAACCCTTCTCGCTACCTCTAACACAGACTGGATTTTTGACACCGGTTCTTGTGCTTACATTTGTCGAAATGTGCAGGCACTAAAGAGTAGGAGGCGGCTCGAGAAAGGCGAAGTACAACTCCGCGTCGGTAACGGCACGTGCGTCTCCGCTATGGCCGTTGGGAATGTGGATGTAACTTTGCCTTCTGGTTTCATTTTGGAACTCAAAGATGTCTATGTAGTTCCTTGTATCACTCGGAACATTATCTCTATTTCTTGTTTAGACTTGGATGGATTTGGTGTTGTAATAAAGAACAAAAGTTGTACTTTGTTGCGTGATGATGTTTGTTATGGTGTTGCGCATTTATTGAATGGTCTTTATGTGCTTGATTCTAGCGAACATGTTTTGAGTGTTGAACGTGACAGTAGGAAACGTAAGATTTCACATGAAAGTACGACTCTAATGTGGCATTGCCGCTTAGGTCATATCAACGAGAAACGCATTAAGAGATTGCAAACCGTTGGTCTCTTAGATCAATTCGCTTTCGAGCCAATTGACACATGCGAATCATGTTTGATGGGAAAGATGACCAAAGCGCCTTTTCCCAACAAAGGGATTAGGACAAACGACTTGTTAGATCTCATACATACCGATGTGTGTGGACCTATGAGCATTTGTGCACGAGGAGGTTATTCATACTTCATCACTTTCACCGATGATCATAGTAGATACGGGTATATCTACTTGATGCGGCACAAGTCTGAATCCTTTGAAAAGTTCAAGGAGTTCAAGAATGAAGTTGAGAACCAACTCAATCGAAAGATCAAGGTCTTGCGTTCCGATCGAGGTGGAGAGTACTTGAGCCACGAATTTGGTGATTATCTAAAGGAGTGTGGAATCGTTCCACAACTCACTCCACCGGGAACACCACAATGGAATGGTGTATCCGAGAGGAGGAATCGAACTTTGCTAGACATGGTTCGATCGATGATGAGCCAAGCCGACTTGCCTAAATCGTTTTGGGGTTTTGCATTAGAAACCGCAGCTTTTACTTTAAACCGTGTTCCGTCAAAGTCCGTTGAGAAGACGCCTTATGAGCTTTGGTTTGGTAGGAAACCAAGCATGTCGTTTCTCAAGATTTGGGGTTGTGAAGCTTATGTGAAAAGGCTAATGAGCGATAAGCTTGGACCCAAATCGGACAAGTGTCACTTCGTGGGATACCCTAAAGAAACCAAGGGTTACTACTTCCATAACCGCAACGAGAACAAGATAGTTGTTGCTCGTTATGGTGTGTTCTTAGAGAAGGAGTTTCTCCTAAGAAGAAGTAGTGGGAGCAACGTGGTGATTGAAGAAATTCAAGAACCGCAACAACAAGAGATACCTCAAGTAGGAAATCTAGTTGTTCCCAATGTGGTGCCAAATGAGGTGGTAGCCGAACCCATTCCACAAGTTGTTGTGGAAGAAGAGGTTCAAGAGCAAGCTCCCTCAATTGAAGACTCAAACATATCGCGAGTCGATGATGTTGAAGTTGCACCCACACTTGAAGTTCAAGAACTAAGTCCGCAAACTGTTGTGGAACAAGTTCAAGAACCTCAAGCGTCTACCCTACGAAGATCGGCAAGGCCAAGTCGTCCACCTATAAGATACTTAGGTTTGCACGACGTTCTCGTCATTGCGAATGACGAACCCTTGACCATAAAGGACATGAAGGAAAAATCCGACTCAAAGGAATGGCTCAAAGCCATGGAATCCGAAATGCAATCCATGTATGAGAACAAGGTATGGACCTTAGTTGACCTTCCCGACGGAGTAAAACCCGTTGAGAACAAATGGATCTTTAAGAGAAAGGTCGACATGGATGGCAACTTGACCATTTACAAAGCACGACTAGTTGCGAAAGGTTACAAGCAAGTTCATGGTATTGACTATGAAGAAACCTTCTCGCCAGTCGTCATGTTCAAGTCAATTCGGATCTTGTTAGCAATTGCCGCATTCTACGACTATGAGATATGGCAAATGGATGTCAAAACTGCCTTCCTAAATGGCAACTTGGAAGAGGATGTGTATATGACACAACCCGAGTGTTTTGTGGATCCAAAGAATGCTAACAAGGTGTGCAAACTTTAAAGGTCTATTTATGGATTGAAGCAAGCATCAAGGAGTTGGAACAAGCGCTTTGATGAAGAGGTCAAGAAGTTGAACTTCATTCAAAGTGAGAAGGAACCTTGTGTTTACAAGAGGATTAGTGGGAGCGTGGTTGTATTTCTTGTTCTATATGTTGATGATATACTCTTGATTGGGAATGATATCCCCGAATTGAATGCAGTCAAGGATTCATTGAAGAAGGTGTTCTCAATGAAAGACTTGGGCGAAGCCGCCTACATCCTAGGAATCAAGATCTATCGAGATAGATCAAGAAGGTTGTTAGGCTTGAGCCAAGATGCATATATTGACAAAGTGTTGGAAAAACACAACATGGCTAGTTCCAAGAAGGGTTACTTGCCTATGTCACATGGCATATTCTTGAGCAAGACTCAATGTCCGACGACTGATGCAGATAGAAAGTACATGAATCAGTTCAAGTATCCATCTGTGGTCGGTTCGATCATGTATGCCATGCTATGCACTCGCCCCGATGTGGCGCATCCGATTAGTGTGACTAGTCGATACCAAGCTAACCCTGGTATGCCACATTGGACCGCAGTCAAGAATATCCTCAAGTATCTCAAGAGAACCAAGGATAGCATCCTCGTGTATGGTGGAGACCAAGAGCTCGTTGTAAGTGGTTACACCGATGCTAGTTTCCAAACCGATCGAGATGATGCGAAGTCACAGTCCGGCTTCGTATATCTGCTCAATGGTGGGGCCGTGAGTTGGAAGAGTTCCAAACAGGATACCACGGCCGATTCCGTCACCGAAGCAGAATACTTAGCGGCGGGTGAAGCAGCGAAAGAAGGCGTTTGGATCAAGGAATTCTTGACCGAGCTGGAGGTGGTTCCAAGCATCTCAGGTCCAGTGGATCTCTACTGCGACAACACGGGAGCCATAGCTCAGTCCAAGGAGCCTAGGTCTCACCAAAAGACCAAGCACATTCTACGACGATTCCATCTCATCCGTCAGTTTGTGAATGACGGGTGGATCAAGGTCAAGAAGGTGGACGGTGCCGCGAACACAGCGGACCCTCTGACAAAGCCTCTGTCTCGAGCCGCACATGAGTTGCACGTTGCATCCATGGGGATTAGGCGTATGCCTGAGTGGCTTTGAGTTGTATCTTTTATCTTTTGAGGTTTTAGTATGAGACATGTATATTTTGGATATTACATTGAGTACTATGCACTGGCTAGAAGTCGCTGTTGATTGACTCTAGGCCAAGTGGGAGATTGTTAGAGTTATGTCCTAGGAGCCAATTATTAAATGGCCACTTCTATGGTTTATGTGATTGATGATATTTTATCATTTATTCCTTGATTTATTAATTGACAGATCATTCAGGTTGAGGATCTGAATTGTGGATCTCTGTAGTTCATTTATAATTAAATGACAATAATAAATCTAAAAGGTCCGTAATCTTGATAATTAACAAGGAATATTAATTATCGGATAAGATTAGTATGCAAGTTAAGTGATGATTAAGTTCTACAGATCATAGGTAAGGAGTTGCCAACTTAATTGCATATGTATATGTTATAGAACATAGTACAGGACGCGACCCAGTGAAATAAATATATGGATTGTGTTATGTGTCATTATTTATTTCATTTGAGTTTGATTCTAAGTTTGAGATGGTTCAGCTTTTCCACATGAGGATAGGTTCAATAAATATCGTCTACCGTTGATTCCTGATAAGGGCTGCTATACGGACTTTATTTATGTTCTCTTGAATTGTGCGGGGAAAAGTTGTTCATCAAGAAAACCGTATGTCCCTCATTAATTAACTTAGTGAGCGATGATATCTGTTTGGGCCCCTTGATGGAGTTGGATTGTTTGGCCAACTTGTGCAATCAACTCTAGATCAAGAAACGTATAATCTGCAAGAATGACACATTCCTATCTTGGATTATACAATGATATCATGTGACATAAGAATCGGACAAGGAAATACTATTATTTCTTATGCAGGATAAAGATATTGTAGCAGTACACTATTTATGCGAATTGGGAATCATAACGTGTTGCTAGATACCGCTTATGATAATTGGAATTAAATAGCGATTTTATTCCATGGCCAACATAGCATAAATCCTCAAAGGGTCACACAAATAGGTTATTGACCATTCGTGCATTATTTATTTGGTTGCATTATAGAATGCAATAATATGATATGTTGATTAATTAATTATGTACCGTTGCGAACCGTTATAATTAATTAAGTCAAACGGATCATATAAAAATAAATTAATGCATAATCTAATCCTTAAATAATTATCTAAATTTAGATAATTAATTTGGTTCAACGTAAATTAATTAAGGTAATTAATTTGAGCTATTCGGCCTTTGTTTAAATAGTAAATAAAAGGTCTAGCTAGAGAGCAATTAAATGGGTCTTTAATTAAATGAATTAAGAAGGACATTTAACAAATTGGAAAAGCCCAAATTGAGCCCAAGTCTAGGCCGGCCACTCCATGGCATTTGTGTAAATAGTTGCAACCTAATTGGAGAGTGCTTGGTCTATAAAAGGAGCTCATTTGGAGAGAGAAACCCTAGCCACCTTCATCCCTTTCTCTCTTCTCTTCCTTCTCTCTTGAGGCCGGCCATTAGAGGTGGAGAAACTTGGTTTTCTCTCCATTAATTGCCTATCTCTCTTGCTAATTAAGCTCATGTGTTGAGCATCCCTTGTCTCCAATCAATTAAGCGTTAATTAGAAGGCAAGGAAGGAAGGGATTAGGCCTAATCTCGTGTCTACTAGCATAGACTTGAGATTTTGGTTAATACCTTGGTGGACTCGAGGCCAAGGCGTAGGTGGTGGTTCGTGCAACCTCGACTCGACGGATTCGAGCCTTGCGATTACAAGTTCGCAAGAGGTAGCCCTTTTTCCCTCTTTCTCTTGTGTGTTTGGATGGCTTTTGCACTAGATCTCCTTTGCACTTAGTTTAATTAGGATTAATTAAGAGTAATTAGTCTAAAATTAATTTTGTGCACTTCCTAACACTCATATCCTTGTTGTTTAAAGAAAATTGTTGGCTATAAGTACATTGGAGTGAAGGTGGAGTCTTTGGGTGCCATAATAGACTTCCACATTGGTGTAGGCATTTGAGGTTGGTACTTTGTATCTTTGGTGTGTTTCACGGTACGTGTTTTATTGTCATATTTGGTTATACCTCGTATGAGTGGATATAGTACTGACATCCTTATTTTCTATGAAGTAGTGTCTTTCGGTAAGTCGAAAATGCTTAGTTTGAGCACTCCAATTTGTTGCACCACATGATGATCTTTGTGTATGCCTTCAAAAGGTATGAATCTTTATTGCTCTCTTTTATTGATGATATATCGAGCGTGTGCCACCTAATTAAGAGCTACGAGTAGACATTGGTTTGAAGTTTTAGTTCAGGAATATGGATGCTTTTTGAGGGAACTTGTGTACACTCTTCGATCTCGTTTTTGCGAAGAGTTCGAAGACGGATGTCTTTTTCTTCACAAACATCTCCATTGAGTGTATGTTCTCTAGTGTGGTCGGATATAATACTCGACATTGCGGGTATTGGGTCCCATTTGTGCATACTTTAATGATGAGCCTTGATGAATGTCTTCTTCTTTGATGCACTTCATGCCTGAAGGTGTATTGCTTGGTGTCATGTTCCTAAATCTTCAACACTTTTCACTTTGAATCATGTGAGGTCCGATTAGTCTGTTTGTTGCGAGATTTGAATTTGATGTCCGATCCGACTATTGAAGATGTCGAGGGAGTCATGATAAAGATGGAGCTTCTTTCGTTTTAGAGATAGTTTGGCATTTGTATTTGAGAACTTATATTTATTTTTGTTTGTTATTGGTTTATCTGTTTATGTTAGTTTGTATTTTGTTTATGTTTAGTTTGTTTTTGATAAAATTCGTTTCAAGGTTGAAATTGTTAGAATGTGAACCGATTTGTTCTGGGTCTATTGGGCTATATATATTTGTTAGTATGTACTTTATGTATAAACTTTAAAAATGAATGACAGAATATTCTAGAGAGCAACCATTACCGTATTCTCCTCCTTCGTTTCTTTCTAGCAGTAAAATCCTACTTCTGTTGTAACAACACTACTTGCTCGAAATATATATAAATTACCATAATTTAGTTTGATGGATTCATTATGAAACTCAATATTAACTCTATTTGATTCGATAAAATTTTGAATTAATATAAAATTAAATTTAGACTTAGATCAGTTTGTTCAAGCTCGACTTGTTGCCGGCCCTATCTCATATAAAGATTACTTGTATTATTTGTTGACACTTAGAAAATTATAAACTCTGGCCGGTAGTGTAAAAATACCTGATTAATGTAGCCTATTGTAATCTAACATGGGCTCATGGGCCGGTAAGGAAAACTATTGAATAGTCGCCAAGAGGGCAGATTTTTTTTTAATAAATATATTAATCTTTTTTATTTTAAAGATAAATATTATATTAATTAAATTTTAAAAGTAACTACCTAACTACTGAGTTCAAAAGTCCGAAGCTAACTTCGGACTTCCAAAGCCAGGAGTAAGCCACGTGGCAGCATACCGTTCGACTATTGTGCGGAAAATTAAAATAGGTTGTCCGTTTGACCCGTTCCGTTGTTTTGAAGGCCAGAGTTAGCTAAAATAAGGAATAAAGTTTGCAACAATTTACCGTTATGCCATTGTATTTGTGTATGTACACTGTTATGTACTTACGTTAGATCGGATGACATATATGCATTGCCTGGCATAACTCTCTCGAGCTCGAAGTCGTAATAAATGAATAAAAGGTCATACCACATTTGCCTAGCATTTTACTTATTTTTCTCATTAATATATAATATAACTTTTGTTCTATTATTGCATAAATTTTTCTTTCCTCTTTTCATCACTGCTGTGTTGTGCGCCAGTAATACGAAAATCTGTTAATAGAAAAAATAGAGAAATTATGTCGAAAAAATTAAAGAAAAATGTAACAAAATAGAAATACTTTCAGATTAATTATCATAGTGTTAGAAAAAAAATTGTGGAACTATATTACTACATATTATGTGTAATTAAGCCAAGATTAATGGTATAGTCCGTAATTAATTATTAACTAGTTTTGATTAGTGTTAAACTGTTAATTAATATAATATTATCATTTTAATTAAGCCGAATGATCTAATTGTGTCTAAATTAGTTCATATTAGACATTATTAATCGTAAATTAGTGATGATTAGTTCAATTTTAGTTATTATTAGAAATTTAATTGTTAATTGTTCCTAAATTAATTTAATAATTATAAGTAGACTAAATTAATTTATAACATGTAATTAGACTACGCTCGTGCAAATTTGTATAATTTTGTTAATTTAGGTAATGCATAACGTGTGTAACTAAGTCGAAATTACTGGTATTACTGGTGATTAATCATTAATTATTATTAATGATTATTAATTAATTATTATTGATTAATCTAAATTAATTATTATTGATTAATCGTTATTAAGCCTATTTAGTGACTAACCTTACCCAAGGTTAGTTTACCAAATGAAATGGGCTTAGTTAGGTTAGTGTCTAACCTTAGTCTAACCTTCTAACTCTACGGAAGGGTGAGTTAGTCGGGTTAGCGACTTGAAGGTTAGTGTTAATTTGATATCGATAATGACAATTGATATTAATTATAATAATTATATATTAATTTAATAATAATAATTTATTATGTAATATCAATAAATTATTAATTATTATTATTATTATTATTTTATGTTACGGAATATTTAAATTTATACAATTATTGTAAATTACTAATTATTATTACAATTATTTAAATTAATTATTAATTATTACTTAAAAATTAATGTTAATTAGTTACTAATTATTATTAATGATTAATTACTATTTATTATTAAATAAATAATAATTATTATTACTTATTAAATATTATTAATATTAATTATTTTTATCATTATTATTGTAATTATTATATTAATTTTTATTATTTTTTTATAATTATTATTAATTAATACTTATTATTTATTATTAAATATTAATTACTATTTATTAATTGTTAATTAGTATTAATGATTAAGATGAACTATTATTAGTTTTTTAAGTATATTTAATTATTAAATATTAATTAATATTAATTATTACGAATTATGAATTGTTATTCATTAATTATAACCCTAATTAATTATTAATTACATAATAAATAATTATTATCTATAATTAATTAATTAATTAATTAATAATTAATTCATTATTACATAATAAATTATTATTATTAATTTAATATATAATTATTATAATTAATATCAATTGTCATTATCGATATCAAATTAACACTAACCTTCAAGTCGCTAACCCGACTAACTCACCCTTCCGTAGAGTTAGAAGGTTAGACTAAGGTTAGACACTAACCTAACTAAGCCCATTTCATTTGGTAAACTAACCTTGGGTAAGGTTAGTCACTAAATAGGCTTAATAACGATTAATCAATAATAATTAATTTAGATTAATCAATAATAATTAATTAATAATAATTAATGATTAATCACCAGTAATACCAGTAATTTCGACTTAGTTACACACATTATGCATTACCTAAATTAACAAAATTTTACAAATTTGCATGAGCATAGTCTAATTACATGTTATAAATTAATTTAGTCTACTTATAATTATTAAATTAATTTAGGAACAATTAACAATTAACTTCCTAATAATAACTAAAATTGGACTAATCATCACTAATTTACGATTAATAATGTCTAATATGAACTAATTTAGACACAATTAGATCATTCGGCTTAATTAAAATGATAATATTATATCAATTAACAGTTTAACACTAATCAAAACTAGTTAATAATTAATTACGGACTAAACCATTAATCTTGGCTTAATTACACATAATATGTAGTAATATAGTTCCACAATTTTTTTTCTAACACTATGATAATTAATCTGAAAGTATTTCTATTTTGTTACATTTTTCTTTAATTTTTTCGACATAATTTCTCTATTTTTTCTATTAACAGATTTTCGTATTACTGGCGCACAACACAGCAGTGATGAAAAGAGGAAAGAAAAATTTATGCAATAATAGAACAGAAGTTATATTATATATTAATGAGAAAAATAAGTAAAATGCTAGGCAAATGTGGTATGACCTTTTATTCATTTATTATGACTTCGAGCTCGAGAGAGTTATGTCAGGCAATGCATATATGTCATCCGATCTAACGTAAGTACATAACAGTGTACATACACAAATACAATGGCATAACGGTAAATTGTTGCAAACTTTATTCCTTATTTTAGCTAACTCTGGCCTTCAAAACAATGGAACGGGTCAAACGGACAACCTATTTTAATTTTCCGCACAATAGTCGAACGGTATGCTGCCACGTGGCTTACTCCTGGCTTTGGAAGTCCGAAGTTAGCTTCGGACTTTTGAACTCAGTAGTTAGGTAGTTAGTTTTAAAATTTAATTAATATAATATTTATTTTTAAAATAAAAAAGATTAATATATTTATTAAAAAAAAATCCGCCAAGAGGCATTGACTGAAAGCTACAGGCCCACAGTGCCTCCAATAGTTCTAGAATCCAGGGATTTGATTCAACAATTAATTGATATATCATTTGATTCAACAATTCTACCAATCTTTCTTTTTTTGAGTAGCCGTCCAAGATCAGACCCACACACCACGCAACGTACCAAATTATGGTGCCGGCTTGCAAGTAGCAAATTTCCTCGGACTATGCTTGTTCAAAGTCGGAAATATCTCTTTGTTTCCAAAAAGTTTCGAGATTACTACTACTTTTTAGTACTTTTTGACTGCTCAACAGTGCAAATTTTATGTGAACTCAGCAGTCTAAGTCCAGAAAGTGCATATTCTCACTATGAGTGGAATAAATGGTCTTGATCAAAAAAAAAAAAAAAAAAAAATCAAAACCGCCATGAGAAATATTTATTGGAAAAAAATAAAAGTGAAATTATAATACTTTTTACATAATACTAATTAACAGTGTTATGAATGTAAATATCGATTTTTAGATATTCAAATTATTAAACCGAGTGCTTAACTCAATCTTCATATCAAATTGTCACAGCGTATAAAATTATAGTTTTGTATTTTTTACTACTTTCAATAGGAAGAATACCATTGATTAAAAAAAATTCTTTTCATACAATATAGTAAAAAAATTAGAAATTTTAAATCTGGTATCTTATAAGAGATTGATATGTAGATCTAATTAAGCTGCTCGGGTTTGTTATTAGAATATCGAAAAGTCAATATTTGAAGCAAGTCGATTAATTTTACGTATGGTACCATAGTCCCACTCTGAAAGAGACATACTTGACCAATAAATATTAAAAAAATATCAATTTTTTAAATAAAAGTATCTATATATCTAAATTATTAAAAAATACGGCGTGAGAATTTTTTTCAGGACTATTATTCGAGTTTGTTCTGAAAAAAGTTGATTTTTAAATTCAAAATGTAGACTGCCAAAGTTCTACATGTATTAGTATATGTTTTGGAAAAGAGTAAGAAAACTACATAGTCCTCAAGGAATTTGGGGGCAAATTAATGAACAAATGGTACGGACCTCCTAAAAAAATCGACACTTACAGGATGAAAACAAGTAACATTTGATATGATAGATATATGAATAATCATTATGTTAATATAGTATTGTTTTTATAATGAAATATATTATTCTCCGACACGAACTTCTAATTCTTCTATTCGATTATATGATATCGTCTAACTATAATATGAGTTTTCTATATGTTACTATTATATAATCAAACATATAAAAATTGAGTTTTCTATATGTTACTATTATATAATCAAACATATAAAAATTGATTTTTAAAGTACTTTTTTCTTTAAAACCGATTAACTGAATAAGTGGAAGCTTTTAATCGAACTGCTCTCTTATTAGTAGAAAAAAATTAATGGATCTTCAACATATATTACCATCTAAAAGAGAAATGATATGGCGTATCACCATATATTGAGCTCCGGTACATCACGATCATATTCGTTGGTATTTTCTTAAATCGATAAATCTAACTTAATCAATATTATCTATATTTTTTAAATCTCTTTAGCAAACCAAATTTTATATATTTTTAAATTTATTTTTGAATTTTTTAAAACTTGCGTATTTTGATACAAACTTATAATAAGAATATTTCAAAAATGACAAGTTTAAAATAATTTGAATAAAATAGTAAAAAACTTTTAAAAGATGTAAAGTTTGATTTATTATGAGATTATGAACAAATTAAATTAGATTTATCAATTTGATAACCTCTATTTTCAATACCCTACTGCTTACCAGAAAATTTTGGTGATACCGGATATCGAAATAATAACCGGAACGATGGTATTCGGTATTAAGTGTGAAAATACCGGAAAATTTTAAAAAAATATATCGGATTTCAATCACTGCCCGGTATGGATGCCAGTAGGATATTGAAAATATTGTTGATAACATAACGACAAATATGATCGTGATGTACCGAAATCTCAATACATTTCCCCAATCTAAAATTAACCGTCCAAACCAGAGCCGTAGACGACCAAAAGTAGAATTCCGTATTCCCGTACAATCGGGGGGAGGAATCAAACCTGTAGAGGACCAAAAGTAAACCCGTATTATAGTCATAGAGCCGCCTTCCGAAAGGTCAAAATAAATAAATAAATAAACAAACGAGGATCACACAAATTCGCTATTGAGTCTCAAGTTCTATACCTTCGGTACTCGGTCTCTTTTACCTAGTCTGCGGTCCCCTCCAGCTCCAACTCCCTTTTTCTGCCACCAGTGCCTCGGCACTAGTAAGCATTACACCAGCGCACACCATAGTGACCGAATCCTTATCCGGTGCCGCGCGGTATCGTGCCGCTCACTAATCCGAGCCGTTCGATCTGATCTCGACGGTTAGATTTTTTCGGGCCTTACAATCTGGTTACATGCACGGGGCACCCATCATCATTGGATTTAATCTGGACGGCTCGGATTGCGCGCTGCACGGTGCCGCGCGGCACTAGATTTGAGTTCCATAGTGACCATACCAATACCAATACCAGAACACCACGAGTTCCATTGTATTTTGATCTTCTGAGGACTTCTTCCTGTAGCCATTTGTACAGACACCTTTGTGTCTCTTTGTTGATGAACGAAATAGAAAGAAATAAACAAAATTGTTTTTTGAAATAATTTAAACTTCTTTTTTGAAAGAGGTGGTTTGAAATTATTTATTCATTAAATGAAATCAAAATCGTACATACTCTCAATAAAGCATCGTAGAAAATTTCTGCTTGAATCTCCTAGCCTATACTAGTAAATTAGTACATGTATACCAATTTTTGTACTAGTATAGTATATTCATGCCGAAAAAATCTAGGACAATTTATTTGTTTGCAACAAAACAGAAACTAATGCACTGAAAGTATTAGAATCTTCGGTGAAAATATTTAATATATATTTAATGCTTTTCATATTATACGTCACTGAAAATATTATAATCTTCGGTGTATAACAAGGAACATACTATTGCAAGCGACTGTACAAACACTGCCACAGAATACAACCATGTAAACCATTGCCCCAAAAGCTAAGTTAGTTTTTGTTTTATTCAGGGGACCCACCCACCAGTCACTTATCCGCCACAACTCGGTTTGAGGATGCTCTTAATTTGTCGCCTTTTATTTTTTATTTGAAGTGTCACTATCATTGCAAGTTGCAAATTTAATTATCTACAACACGGAAAGAGAAGCAGAGAACCACAATTCTTATCTGACTTGGAACTTATATTTAGATAATGACTCTTATATATTATACTGTTACTCCAGCTGGCACACTTCAATCAGCGCAGCCAATTCATGACTATCCAGCATAAATAAAAATATCTAAATTCTAATCTCTTTCTTACCGGTTTAACTTATTATTTGCAATTGTAATCCCCGTGCCACAATTATGTCCTTTCAAAAAAAAAGAAAAAGAAAAGGGAAAACGTATTTAATTGCCCTTTTAAAATTTAGTTTTTCTTAGGTTTTTTGTAATAAGACCTTTTCATTAATATTTAAAGTTTTCTTTTTTCAGTTTATAGGCTGACCATAAGTTGGAATTTTTGGTAATGAAAACAACCTTTTTGAAGATTCTTTTCAATAAAAAATATATTACTTGTACGTTGTGACGAGAAAGCTTTTTAAAGGTAGCATTCAGAGAGTTGCTCGAGTATTAGTTCTAAATTCTAATATTTCTTTTTTCCCCAGCTCCCCATTCTCATTTCTTTCTGTGATTTTTTACCCGCAATCAATCCTTGAATTGCAATTTTTTTAAGAAATTGATTTTATATAATATGGTAAGACACGATATAGAATAGTGAATTTGTTAATCACAAGTAAATAATTGAAAACTGCAATCTAGACTTTATACATTTGAGCAATGCGAGATAAAAAAAAAATTATATGCATCTTTGCTAATAAAAAAACAGCATATGACTTGTAATTTAATTTTTGAACGCCACCACACAAAAGCGGTTCATGAAAATATTATATTGCAACAACACTGTGCATGCTTTCGTCCAAATATTTCTAAAAAAAAGCTAGATACGGAATATGAAAAGCTTTCCATTGATTTTAAATGGAGGAGAAAATTGAAATTGAGCTTAAGAATACCAAAATAATTAAATTACAAACTTTACAAGGGTGTATCCGTAAAATATCCACACAAATAAAAAGAAAGAAAACTAAATGCGAGTAACTCGTTTTTTCCCTCATTCGCCTCTCCCGCGTATACCGCGGTTCTTCTCTCTTTCCTTGGCAGTCCGCACCGCGTCTCCTCTCTCAATCGTACTCTCTCTCGCGTCACTCCAAATCTTAGCACCCCCACAAAGTATATAAACCCTTTCACTCTCTTTCCTTCTTCTATCAGTCCACACTTATAAATACCTCATATCTCTTCTATGTTACAACTCAAAACCCACAACCCAAAATCCAATCTTTAAAACTGGACATCATTAGTTAATCACACTGGATCTCTTCATGAACCCTTGCACCTCTCCTTTCCTTTCTTTCTTTGACGAATCAGACTATACATACTTCAACGTATTTGAAGAACCCAAACCCTCTTTTGTACCAATCATGCCTGGATCCGTTACCAACAAGCGGAAGCGGGTTGACGAAGTCGAAGAACATTCGCCGAAGAAACGCACTTCCAGTTCCAACAACTCACAGGATAGCAATGGGCCAACTACAGACAATGGTGTCACATCAGCGGCATCGGGTGGGTCTCCTTCAAGGCATCACCAGAGGAGGTTGTGGGTCAAGGACAGGTCAAAGGATTGGTGGGACCGGTACAACAGCCCCGACTTGCCAGAAGCTGAGTTCAAGCATGCGTTTCGGATGAGCCGAGCTACTTTTGAGTTCCTTTGTGAGGAGTTGGGATCTGCTGTGGCGAAGGAGGACACAATGCTTCGTGCGGCGATACCGGTGCGCCAGCGTGTGGCAGTATGCATCTGGCGTTTAGCAACTGGCGAGCCATTGAGGGTCGTGTCAAAGCGGTTTGGTCTTGGCATCTCAACTTGTCACAAGCTTGTTTTGGAGGTTTGCACGGCTATTAAAACTCTTCTTATGCCTAAAACGGTACAATGGCCAGACCAAAACACGTCTCAGGTGGTTGCACAAAACTTTGGATACATCTCGGGTATACCCAACATAATTGGATCAATGCACACAACCCACATTCCCATTATTGCCCCAAAGGTGGAGGTTGCGGCATATTATAACAAGAGACACACTGAAAGGAATCAGAAAACAAGTTACTCGATTACAATCCAAGGAGTGGTGAACCCCAATGGGGTTTTCACTGATGTCTGTATCGGATGGCCAGGATCAATGCCAGATGACCAAGTATTAGAGAAATCAGCATTATATCAGCGAGGTAATGCCGGTTTGATCCAGAACAATTGGATTGTTGGTGGAGCCGGGTTCCCTCTGATGGATTGGCTTCTCGTGCCATACACCCACCAAAACTTAACATGGACCCAACATGCATTTAACGAGAAAGTGGGTGATGTTGCGAACGTGGCGAGGGATGCTTTTGCAAGGCTTAAAGGAAGATGGACATGCTTGCAAAAGAGAACTGAAGGTAAGCTCACAGATTTGCCGGTGGTTCTTGGTGCGTGTGTGGTGCTGCATAACATTTGCGAGATGAGAGGAGAGACGATGAATCCGGAACTGCATTTTGAATTATCTGACGATGATATGGTGGCAGAGAATGCAATTCGATCAGTCGCTGCTGTGCGAGCCAGAGACAGCATCGCACACAATCTGTTGCATAGTGGACGTGCTGGCATGAGGTTCTTCAACTAGGCTATTTCTTACATAGTGGATGTGCTGGCATGAGGATACTCCAAAAAAATAATTTTAACCAGAATATAGATTTTCCTTTTTTAATTTTTGTTTTCTGTCAAGGAAAGGTGATTACTTAATGAGGAATAGGTGAGCTATAGGTCAAGTGTTGCTTGATTCGTTGTAAGTAGTATTGCGGTGGGGGTAATTTTTTAGTTTTTACCTCTTATTGGTTAAACAAATACTTAGAGGTAGTTTGCGGAATCATTCATTGATTGTTATTGTTGCCTCAGAGAAGTGAGGTTTAGTATTTCAGATAGAGTTTGGTTTAATTTAATCAATTGCTTCTCTTGTGCAAACTTTCTTGAGTTGAGCGTTATCCAATTCTTATTTTATGTTGGAAGGTTGCATTGCTTTGTGCTTCAAATTAAATTGTCAGGACTACCCAATTGAAGCTTCGATTTATAATTCATTAATAAGCTGACCAAAGAAAGGAGATCCAATTTAGGTCTGACAACAATTGAACCAAGTTTTGCCACCGGTACTGCCATATACTTTACAAACTCAGAAGCAATGCTTTCTATTATATTATATAGGGAGTCTATCATGTTACTGGTTTATTTTATTTTTGGTTTTAAATTGCATGAATTGCATTGCAATAGAAGTTCAGACCGATTTCAGTGGCAAGACAAGCTCAACAACAGACTTGACTGGAATCGTACCAGTATCTCTACCTCACTCCAACATATGCAGAAAGGACAAAATACAAGATGAGAGAAATATCTAAATCTGATTAAATGTGCTGCCTGAATAATCATGTGTACATGTGCATAAACCTAATATTTACTGTCTACATTTTTCTTTTTCTGAACACTATACAAAGTACACGAGAATATATGCGAACATCATATGCTTGTAATGCGGAATGGAAGAATTGAAGATTCCCCTAGTCGACTTGAGTAAATTCCAGTGCGTTGCCATCTGGGTCTCGTGCAAATATTGCTGGTCTGCCAGATTTGCTCAAGGTATAGCTTATTCCTGCATTTAGGAAAGCGGCACCTCTCACTAGAAAGTCTCATAATTCTTACATCTTCCAAACAAATAGAAAATTTATCTTTTCCTTATCATATTTATTCAATGGAGTAAAATATGAGCCCCATTTAGTTGTCAGGAATATATATAACGTGGGTATTTTGGGTAGGGCTGAATAATGAGGCAAGATATACATATGTTTGAATTTCCTTTTTTTGGAAGGGAACACATTATCTTTGCAGAAGGAAACATAAAAGATTTTACAGGCATCATCAAGTTATCCCTTAATTGAACACTGTGTACACTTATGCAAGACGAGTCTATATCCATAAAACCCTAAATTATTTACAAATCTCGAACATTCTTTTCTACTTCCTGGATCTCACAGTAATTCCTAAAAATAGCAAAGACAAGTGTCTAACAGATAAATTGTACTGGCTTCATATATAGCAATATTGAATCTATGGTATATGCATTCCTTAGAAATTTTACTATTTACAAAGAAATTACTGCCTCGAACTAAGCACTCTTGTAGTCTGCAGAGTACACTTAAACTATTGAAGAACTTCTCCAATTTCCCTTTCAATTTGGAATAAGATATAAAACTAGTAAGAAGTGTATGTATAAGGATCACATACCCGCTTCATCAAAGATGGCTTTGAGCTTGGAGACGTCACGAATGGCTATGCATGTGTGGCGGTCTCTTCCTCCATGTTCGGGCCGGCCCGTTAACGGGTCAGGATTTGGGAGTTCCATCAAGTGGATCATCTCTGACCCAACCCACAACCATGCCCCTCTGTAGGGCAACTTATCATTCGGCCTTGCCAAATTAACCTCAAGACCTTTCCAAATTAACAAGGATTATTATAAAAGAATATTGAATATAAAAAGCCTAATCTTTTGTCCATCCAAAGTTGGTTTTTCAACAAATAAATCCCTTCTTAGTTTTATTCAGAATGGTACTTACAAAGTTCCACTGGATATACAGGGGTAAGGTGTATTATTGAGATCTCAGAGGCTTAGTTAGCGCTGTAGAAAAATTTGACAGTTCTACTCAGTTGCAGCTTAACCATGAAATAGAAGAAGGTATAAACAATCATAAGAACTACCTTTTAATAAAAAAGGGAATTGAAAAAAAAAAAGGATTGTTGCTTACTGGAATATGATGTTTCAGTCAGAATTATTGGATGAGCTTAAGATAAGATGGCTAGATTATACAGAGAATTATTAACCTTTCTATAGGATGAGCGTGATATACTTATCTTTCTCAAGTGCATACAGAGTTGATAGCCTGATACTAAATTAGGGGTATTTTTGGGGTTGCCAAAGATTCCAGTAGACACTGGCCATTTGAGGGGCAAAGTGGAAAGTCACAAGAACCAGATGAAGCCAGAAATTATCTGACTATAACGGCTTAATTTCTAAGTTTAAGTAGAGAAATCAAAGAAAGGATTAGTGATTTTCTTGTAATTTTATAAAGAGAGGCTAAATGCTGTAGCATCTGACAATTTTACATTCTTTTATATTGATATGTGGTGGAACAGTATCATAAGGGTAAAATTTCAGGCTAAGGCTCAGCACAAATAGTCTGGACTAACTGGTTTGGCAAGCTTCAGGTACATAAAATGAGCTTTCTTTCTCTCAGAAGGTTTTATGTATGCAGACAGGAAAATAGATATCATCATGTGCATATTTTGGTAAAATGATATGTGACAATGAGCTTTTAACTAAAGAAAAAGAAAAAGGAAAAAAAAAAAGGATTGGTACTTGACTAATCAAACAATTTCAAACAACGCAAGAGTAATTTGAATAAATGTGAAGTTGAGGAACCAATTTGAACAAACTTTTGTTTGATAGACACCAAATATTGCAATCCAGTCCATATTAGCTTGAGGGCATCTTAAATTAACAAAACTCAGAATCTGTGTTCGAATTGCAAAATGGTTGAAACCGAGTTGTGCTGACACTGGTCCATGTACTCTCCAATTTATTATATATCTCCTATTTGGTCATTGAATCGAAATTCCTCATAGTAAGGATATAGGATATCCATTTGAGAAGTAGAGAAGGGACTGATTTAACAAACTCTCTCTAGATTCAGTTTCTATGGGTTTATGAACATGGGCATGAGTGTACAGAATGACATGACTTGTCATTTCCAGTTTAATTTCAACTGAGACACTGATATCTGTGTCATTTTAGGCACAGATACAATAAGTGTCAGATATGGACACAACATGATGTTATAAGCATTTGTGCGACATAATTAACATGGCTTAAAATCTTTCTTATACCTTGGTTGTATCCTAGCTCCCAACCTACCAGATGAGGCAGAAGGCCAGAAGAATCAGGTTCAATTTCAGAATTTGTAAACAGAAAATGAACATACCGAGAAGATCTTTGTAGAAAGCAATAGACCGTTCGAGGTTCTCGCACAAAATGCCAACATGATGTATGCTTACCACGCCATAATCTTTTCCTGATTGAAACATAAACAAGTTAATTAAAAAGATCCCAGAAATTTCTCAGAAAACTGTTTCCGAAAGTTATTTTCGGTAATGACATATATTACAAAAGGAACCCAAAAAGAAAAAAAAGGAACTGTTACACTAGGTAGCTAATTGAATACTGGTTTGTAATATTTAGTACCAGGTACATGCAATCTCAATACCAGCAACGAAAAACTTTTGTCTTTCTTTCTGCTTTTCTGATTAACAATTAACTATTCTACACCAATACCTGTCGACTGGTCAGTTTTCAAATCAACAATTGACATACATAGTAATAAAATGCTTGAATATTACCATGAGATTTCTCCACCGATTGAAGCCGATCGCTTTCAATTGACACGTTGAGCTTTCCCAATCGACCGTTTACATTGGTCTCTCTTCTTCTAGTGAAGGAACAATGGTGGTTAACTGAGATAACACAGCTGTGCTGCTTTGAAATTGGCGAAAGAGGCGTGATCGAAGGGAAGAAGAGGTTCTGAGTCGCCATTATCGCTCTTTCTTTCTCACTGCTTTCACGTCCACTGTTATATTTTCCTGTTTGGTTATTTGCTTATTGATTTTTTCTGGTGCTAATTTTTTCCGAGAAGGAAAAGATCTCTGTTTTTCTCCTTGCCAGTTTTTATTAGCGGCCCTCATTAACTGGATTCTTTTGGTTTTTTACTAAATAAATAAATTGGACTCTAAGTTCTACGTTTTTTTTAGTTATATAAAACTTAAATTTCATTATAAAAAAATAAATCCAAATTTAGAGTTATATAATATGGATAGATATTTAAGAGATTAGATATAGAAATTAGCAACAGCAAATGTTTTTGTTTTTTTTATTTTGTCTCTTAATTATTTTATCAGACACAGCACTGTTAAAAAAAATGGAAAAAAATAGTTAGTCCGGGACAAAATTTAATAATCCAAAATCCAAATGCTTTAAACGGACTTCAACAAATTTCCAAACACCATCTGGAAATTAGTCTTACATATCATAAATTTTTCTTCTTTTGAGAAAAAAAGGTAGAATGTAATTGAAATTCTACATCACGTAATGAGAATCTGGTAGGGAAATAAAAAAGAAAGTAGGAAAAATAAGGCCGGTCCCTGCCTCGCTGGGCTCCAATCAACGGCCTCACATTAGTTTCTTGGGCTGGACCACTAGATTAATGCTTTGTTCTAGCATTTGAGCCCTAGATAGTAGACATATTATTATTTGTACTTTATTTTTCTTGAATTGACCTTTGTCTTGTCACAGAACTTACTAACCAATGGTAATGATATATATACAACTACTGCCATAAAAGCTTATAATAATCAAATTTTCACAAAACAAGAGGAGGGGTGAATCCGTATGCTCTTCCGTGCAGGAAATCCTAGGCAGACTCGGTTAGTGAATTCATTTTGGATATTCATGTTAACATGTTTTTCTTAAGATATAAATTGAGGGTTAAGCCTCCCAACTTATTTTTAAATTAAATGTCTATGAAAGGCTCCTCTAATCGGATTTCAAACATGCGACCTTTCACTCAAGATGCATTGTTCTTTGTTACTAGACTAAGAGCTGGTTCTCATGTTAACATGCTTTACAATTATGAAAATTAAATAAGGTACCAAATAAATTTTACCAGGTTCATTCCCGAATTGATGCAAACAAATAAAGTACACGCCGGATGTGTCATGCTCATCCAAAAACAGATATAACAAAGAACCATGATCTTGTAGATTGTAGAATGTTTTTGCTGTATTTGGTGTGGTATGTTGAGTTTTTGCTTAAACCAGGTTTTGAAAAGTTGAGGCATCCATTACATATCGTCAATTAATGGTTCTCCTATTTTTTTTTTTAAGAGGAAACATATGGAAATCTTGCGAGGAGCATAAGAAAGATAAAGTGTATAGCCCACTGGGCTATACCTCTTTAAATAAATATTTTTTTTTTGAATTAAAGAATTATTTTTATTCAGCCAAAATTTTGAATAAATGAAAATGTATAAGTGTTGGATCATTTCTAGCCTATAGTCGGTTAAACAACACAGCACCAAATGTATCCTGAAACTGAATTTTCAATTTTATATATGTAGAGAGATATGCTTCCACTCTGTCAGGTGTGTCAGTGTGTGGTACGTTGTCTAGAGCGGATTTAGACCTTACTTGATTTTTAGAAAATGTAATTCATATAATAATTTATTCTCTAAATCAGAAAAAGCATTTACTCAAATTTCATTTGTTTCAAAACTCATTAGGTTTGACATGCTGGGGCCTTTTAAATTTTACCCAGATTTATTTAAATTTTGGATCCAATACTGAATTTTAGCGGAAATTAATTGTACACCGTAGTATGTTATGATTCCTTTCGTGATGTCCCAAAAAAAAAAAAAAAAAAACAATTTCTTCTATCTCAGGGAAAAGTGAATAGGATATCCCTTCATTAAAAAAAGAATATTTGTAACATTACCAAAAACATAAACTGTAATTTAGTTGATAGGTTGCGAATTTTGCAATGTTTTCATTTCAAGATATCTTGATTGACATATATATACAGAAGTTGACATCAAGCAAATTGTATTTGTGATCATGCAGGACTCCATCAGGCATCATGGATAGTTCACCAACTTTAATTAAATCCTATAGCAATATTTCTTTTTCCTGAAATAGCACCCTTTTTAATTTTTCTTGGAATAGTTATTCCTTCTTTGTTTCTAAAGCATAAAATTTCAACGCATCATAAGCAGAATAATTAAAGCATTCTTCTTAAAGGCTAGATACAAAATATCTAGCCCATATAGCATTGTTTAGAAATTAAAAGGAATAGATCTTTTGTATTATAATATGAGAATATTTGTTATTTTTTTTTTAATTCACGCAGTGCCTCTTTTTTGTCGTACAAGTTATCAAATCTATAGTTTTTATATATCGTTGTCCCTTAGGCACTAGTACATTCGATAACGGACGCGCGCTTTTAACTAAAAAAAAATATTAGCATGTTTACGTAAATAATAACATTCTCTATTTCTCTGACTAGGGTTACCAGGCCGTTTCTTTGGTCTAGTAGCAAAGGTATCTGTATAGGTTAATTAATTATAGGATCAGTTTTAATTGGAAATTGAGATGCCAGTCTTTCTTGGACTAATCGATTAATATCAATTAAAAGACCCGTATTACTTACAAAACCTAAATATAGAGACGAGTTTTGTCATGATGTTTCATTGACCTAAATTGAAATAAATTCAAAATTCTAGTGTATATGCATTTTTTTTGTGCACAATCTAGATGAAATTGCTAATATATGCGCGCCAGTTTCCTTCTTATTTTTCCTACAAATGGAGAGGATATATATTTTTTATGTAGGTTGAGCCCCTACTAATTCATGAATTATGCTCTAAATAAGGCAGGCATATTAGCATCACATAGGCTTGACCAAGGTGGTGATAAATTTCGTTTGTGGAAACATTAATTAGTAAGAAGCATCCAGTAAAGAAATACTTTTAAATTAAAAGTATTACTTTGAGAAAAAAGGTTAATACCTTTCGGCTGTGCATTGTATTGGCAGAGCAGTTCCTTTGCGGTGCTTTCTTCATGGGCCAAAGATGTTTTATATAATGAATGAAATAGCAAGTTAATTAATTTAGTAAGCTTCCAGAGCAATAGTATAGTTAAAGTTTACATACTGCTATATATATATATAGTTGTAATGACATCATAATTGCGTTGTGCGATCTTAACTTTCAATTTGAATTGGACGCGACAAATCTAGTGTGATTTTTTTAAGAGATGATTATATATATGTGAGTTAAATTCAAATCATATAACTTAAATTACAGCAGCGTCAATATTGTAGATATATGCATAACAACGAGAATGGATATAGTACACTAATGTGTACGGATTGTCTCCGTACACATGAGTCGTTTTTCAAGATCCAAAATTCAAACGATCAATCCGAACCGTTCAAATTGTTCTCCATATTGAAAAACCCAGATAGACCAAATTTTACATTTTTTCAAATTTTTTTGCTATTTATTATGATACTTTAAAAAAACACTATAATTGGAGTATTTCAGGCCCTCCAATTTGAAAATATCATAATAAATAGCAAAAAAATTAAAAAAAAATGTAAATTTTGGTCTATCTGGGTTTTTCAATATGGAGAACAACTTGAACGGTTTGGATTGACCGTTTGAATTTTGGATCTTGAAAAACGACTCATGTGTATGGAAACGATCCGTACACATCAGTGTACTATATCCATTCTCACTATATATATATATATATATATATATATATATATATATATATATATAGCAGCTACGGTGAAAATAGCTAGCTTAGATAGTATAAATGAATTAATAATATATGGTATATATATTCATACTTATATTTTAGAGACACAAACACACATTGTAATCTGCAACGCATGCATGGTACAACAAAAATTCTGCTGCTACTTGTTGGAGTTATGTCCTAGAAGTCAATATTTAATGACTTAATTTATTAGTTTATGTTATTGATGATATTTAATCATTTGTTCCTAGAGTTTATTACTGACAGATCATTCAGGTTGAGGATCTGAATTATAAATCTCTGTGGATCATTCATTAGAATGACAGTAATAAATCTAAATCGTCCGTAATCTTGATAATTAACAAGGAACATTAATTATCATAAAATATTAGTATGCAAGTTAAGTGATGATTAAGTTCTACAAATCATAGGTAAGGAGTTACCAACTTAATTGCATATGTGTATGTTATTAAAACATAGTACATGACATGATCCAATGAAATAAACATATGGATTATGTTATGTGTCATTGTTTATTTCATATGAGTTTGATTCTAAGTTTGAGATGGTTCAACTTTTCCACATGAGAATAGGTTCAATAAATATCGTCTACCGTTGATTCCTGATAAGGGCTGCTATACGGACTTTATTTATGTTCTCTTGAATTGCGCGAGGAAAAGTTGTTCATCAAGAAAACCGTATGTCCCTCATTAATTTACTTAGTGAGTGATGATATCTGTTTGGGCCCCTTGATGGAGTTCGATCGTATGCGCGCAACTAGGCGATCAACTCTAGATCAAAAAACGTATAATTTGCAAGAATGACACATTCCTATCTTGGATTATACGATGATATCATGAGACATAAGAATCAGACAAGGAAATACTATTATTTCTTATGCCTGATTGAGATATTGTAGCAGTACACTATTGATCGGGTGCAAACCTAGTCAAAATACCTAGTCTACCTGATTTAAATCTTATCGTAGTAAACAAGGATCGAACACAGGGACGGTTGATATACTTAAACCCTAATTTCCTAGTTTAAAAAGACTCTTTATGAAAATCGATTGAAATAAAAGTTTTGTTTTAGAAATAAAAACAATATTGAATTAACTAAGATTAAAACAGTAGAAAGAAACTATATTATCACCAATCTAGAAATTAATCACGCAAGTCAATGCAAAACAAGGGGGTCAAGTTAAGGAATTTTTTTTATGTAGCAGGTTTCAAACGACCCGACTGATATCTCAGACGGTCCGTTTGAACCTCGTGATAATGAATTACTTAGTAGAATTTATGTTGTTTCAAGTGCAGAATCATGGCTTAACTTCAATTACCTGATACTAACTATCGTTACAGTTCAAGTTCTCAAAATTAGATCAAATCATCATTTAAAAACCCTAAGTTTGGTCATCACCATTGGCTTTGAGTTTCTAAATTCTATCTTTCATACAAAGGATATCTTACAACTATCGTTGCAAGAAGGGTTCACCTATCGGTTACTTAATCCCGGTTTCATTCATCAATTACTACCATCCTCAATTAGGTCAAACACAAATCAAGCAAAGATATAGATTATTGGTACCAAGTTAGATAAGGCCTTAATCTAATTGGTTTAATCAGTTCTATCAAAGCAATTCATGAAATCACATAGCAATCATAACCAAAAGATAGAAATCACAAGAAAATAACATAAACTTCAACTAAATAACATCAATATCAACTACATAAAATTGGTTCCCTACCGTTGCCCCTTAAAACTAAATTACTCTAACATAGTAGCATAAACAATAAATAAATCAAGGTTTCTCCAAAACATAGAAATCAAAGAGAAATTACAACAGAAATTCAACTTGACTTCTTCTGTCTGCAAACTGGCGATGTCAAACGGCCCGTCTGGGGATCCAAACGATCCGTTTGGAAGGTGTGCTGGCTAGGGTTTTGCGTGATCTTCTCTCTGAATTGTGACAGCCCCAAATCTGGGGCTTAGCCTCTCTTAAATAGCTATCTACCTTGCAGGAGGTCGGTCTGAATCGTGCTAAAACTGCCTGGATCGTGCCAAGTATGTAGGGGTTGTGGCTTCAGCAAAAATAGGATGCCCTGAATAAAATCTGGTTTCGGAACAGTCAAACGGTCCGTCTGGGAATCCAGACGGTCCATTTGGCGACAGTCTGGGCTGGGCTGAAAACTGTGCAGATCCAAGTCCAAATCTCGTCCAAAATCGCTAAAAATCAGCAGAAAACAGCAGAAATAAATGGAGAACCTGAAAACATGAAGGAGCAACAGCAGTACCAAGCTTCTACCCTAAATGTATCAAATTATTATTAAAATACGTAATATTTAACCAAATTTAAGGCCTAATTAGGGTTGAAATGCATGCATGAAAACCGCTGATCAAAATCCCCCAAACTTGAACCTTGCTTGTCCCCAAGCAAAATTGTAACTTAGAAGATCGAATTAGGGCTTAAATGTAGGTTTAATATTGGTATTCTACAAATCTAAGGAAATTTTCAACAAGTATTAATATTATGACTTGAACCATTGGGACAACTTAATTGAATTTCAAAATCAAGATCGATTCCAAGTTGTATTTACCATTCGATTTCCTCCTTTTTGTTAGAGTTATGTCCTAGGAGCCAATCATTATATGGCTACTTCTATGGTTTATGTTATTGATGATATTTGATCATTTATTCTTTGATTTATTTATTGACAGATCATTCAGATTGAGGATCTGAATTGTAGATCTTTGTAGTTCATTTATAATTAAATGACAATAATAAATCTAAAAGGTCCGTAATCTTGATAATTAACAAGGAATATTAATTATCGGATAAGATAAGATTAGTATGCAAGTTAAGTGATGATTAAGTTCTACAAATCATAGGTAAGGAGTTGCCAACTTAATTGCATATGTATATGTTATGGAACATAGTACAGGACACGATCCAATGAAATAAATATATGGATTGTGTTATGTGTCATTATTTATTTCATTTGAGTTTGATTCTAAGTTTGAGATGGTTCAACTTTTCCACATGAGGATAGGCTCAATAAATATCGTCTACCGTTGATTCCTGATAAGGGCTGCTATACGGACTTTATTTATGTTCTCTTGAATTGTGCGGGGAAAAGTTGTTCATCAAGAAAAACGTATGTCCCTTATTAATTTATTTAGTGAGCGATGATATCTGTTTGGGCCCCTTGATGGAGATGGATTGTTTGCTAGCAACTGATACAGTCATCTCTAGATCAAGAAACGTATAATCTGCAATAATGACACATTCCTATCTTGGATTATACGATGATATCATGAGACATAAGAATCAGACAAGGAAATACTTTTATTTCTTATGCAGGATTAAGATTTTGTAGCAGTACATTATTTATGCGAATTGGGAATCATAACGTGTTGCTAGATACCGCTTATGATTATTAGAATTAAATAGCGATTTAATTCCATGGCCAACATAGCATAAATCCTCAAAGGGTCACACAAATAGAGTAATAATCACACAGCGCATTATTTATTTATTCGCAACAGTGAGTATTACGAAAATATGATAAGTTGATTAATTAATTATATACCGTTGCGAACCGTTATAATTAATTAAGTCAAATGGATCATATAGAAATAAATTAGTGCACTAGCTAATCCCAAAATAATTATTAATAAGTTAATAATTAATTTTGTTCAACTTACTTTTAATTAATTGAGCTATTTGGGCCTTTATTTAAATAGTTAATTAAAAGTCCGATTTGAGGATCAATTGAAAGATCAATTAGTGGATTGTTTTAATGGGCCAATGTACCATGACATAACCCAATTAAAACCCATATAGGGGCCAGCCACAAGGGGGTATTTTTGTCCATACAAAAATATAGGAGAGTCTAGGTCAAGAGGTCTATATAAAATGGTCCTTTTGGGAGCAAACCCTAGCCACATCCACCTCTTTCTCTCCTCTCTCTCTCCTTGGCCGAAATCCACAAAAGGGAAGGGAAAATTTCAGATTTTTCCTTGCTCTCTCCTCTCATCCTCTTAGCTCATGAGTTGAGCAACCTCCTTCCTCCATTGATTTGATTGATTGAAAGCTAAGGAAGGAAGGGATTAGCCTTAACCTCCCATCTACTAGCATAGATTGAGGTTGTGGTTAATCTCTTGGTGGACTCGAGGCCAAGGAGAGCTTGGTGGTGCGTGAAACCTCGACATCGACGGATTCGAGCCTCCTTGTTGCGATACAAGGAGAGGTACCCTCCTACTCTCAATCTCTTGTGTGTGAATGCTTGGACTAGATCCATCGAGGTCTATGTCGTTTGGATTGTTAATTAAATATTTAATTAGCATAAAAATTTGAAAACTTAGACTTCTTAACACTTTCACAAGCTAATCCTAGGATATTTGCAAAACTTATCTATATCTCACCTTGGTCAACTCTAGAATTTTGAAGTTTGGTTAAGGTTTGACAATTTGATTTGACAATTAGAAAATGGATCTAACTCTACCAATTCAACCAACTTAGAAACAATTAACTCACAATCATGATAATTAGAAAAGGGATCTAACTCTACCAATTCAACCAACTTAGAAACAATTAACTCACAATCATGATTTAGACAATTCTTCACCATTTGGATTTTGAAAATCGCATTGAAAAATGACTAAAGTGAGGCGGAAAAAAGGGTACAACTCCTCACCCATCATTTTCAAAATTTTAGGGTTGTCACTTTTAAAAGTTTGTCCCGGGACTTGGACTATTTTCCCGCGGCGGAGAGGTCAGCCAGATTAAGGTGGGTATTTATTTGATTTTTTATTATTATTTTTTATTTTTTATTTTATTTTTTTTATCATGAGCCTTTCTGTTTCTTACCCATGATTTATGGATTTTCTTTTTACCCACAATTACCTATAGCTTCCCGCAATGTCCATGGCAAAGCACTGCTTTTTAGTTCCCCTTTTTGTATGCGTTTTTACTTATTTACAAGGGTGTGTATTTACATTTTCGACTTTTATTAATTTTGAAAACAATGATTTAGTTTGTCTAAATATGAAATTCCTCTTTTGTTCCTAATTGTTGAATTGCTAGGGTTGATCTTAGGCAAATGGGTCAATTGAATTGGGTGGTGCCTCTAATTACCAAGTCTAATCGATCAAAACAAATCATGCTTGCTTAAAGAAACTTTAAAACTCTAGAATCAAACCAAGTCAAGATATCTACAAGTTTACTCCTATCCTAGAGTTTCGCAATTCAAGGATCGAATTTTTCAAAAGAATTTGTCAATGTCGAGTTTTTAAAACCTCAAGTTCAAGTCATATCATCAGTTTCCAGTATTAAATTTCCTTAGATTATCTAAATGCATAATTATATGAAATTAACATGCAAAACCCTAAATGATGCAGTTTATGGTTCTGCCAGTTCAGACGGCACGTCTGGGGATCCAGACTATCCGTTTGAACTGCGACAGAACTGAAAAAATTTCAGATGCATGATGCATTTCCTAGATACAGTATATACAAACCACATATTTCGCAAATTTTTGAAATTTCCAGATTTCTCGACTATCTCCCCCCAAACTTAATCAATTGCATTGTCCCTAATGCATCAATCAAAATGAAGAAAGTAAATAGGAGAGAAATAAAGAAACTCACAAACTAGCTCAATACTCGGGTGGCGGCGGTGGTGGTGGGTGATATCCATACTGCGGGTACCACCAGTCGTAAATCTCACTCACTTGGGTCCTCGAAGGGCCATCATCCTCATGGTATTGCTTGAGGCGGTCAATGTCTTCTATTTGTTTCTTTTGCTCCTCCTCAATTCGATCGATCTTCTCATCGATCTTCTTCCCTAGCTCCAGGGAGTCTGTGGAGAGCCTCTCGAGTGTCTCCAATCTGCCCATGAGTGCCCTAAAGTCGTAGGGCTCCTCGCTTGCCGATCCGCGAGGTGCGGATGATGAACCTCCAACATGGACAGTGGGCCTATGGTCCGGTGAAGAGGGACAGGCCTCATTGCCAAATGACTCTCCCTCGTAGTCCTTGAGAAGTGCCGTTTGCTTCCTCTTTGGAACTACCTCCTGTGTGATAGGGAGATAGAAAAGAGGAAAGTCTGGGAGAGTCCAAAGCCACCTTCCATCCCTTGCCTTTTTGATAAACCCGACATTTTTGAAGAATGCCAAGTCCATTGTGCTGTATCCTTTGGTCTCTTGCAAGGTTCTCACAATTCTCCCCTTCTGCCTTGCAATGTGGGTCACAAATTAGCCAATTTGAATTTGACCCATGCTGCTCCTCCGATTGGCTGCAATGCTAGCCCAGTAATTGATCATCCATGCGGCAATGTTAGCACGAGGGAGAGTGGGATGCAAAATCCGGCCAATCAATCCAAGCTCCTCTAGTCTCACTTGTATGGCCGTCTCACCACGAGCAAAGATGGTTTGAGCCAATGCTCTTTGGATTATGCGAAGAGCGGGATGCTGGATGTACTTGGCTCTTGGAGAATCTTTGTTGGCCGGTGGCTTGGTGTCACTGATCTCCTTCTAAATGTGAATTGGGTAATTCACATCCTCTTGCCCGCCCGATGCAAAGCCGAACCATTGAGCTATCTCTAGCTCCGTGATGCTGAATTGAGTCTCCATGAGCGTGCACTCGAATGCCAACAACTCATCCTCCCTCTTGAGAACCAAGAGTTTGAAGGGCAGCTCGGTCGACTGTCTTGGTGTTCTCATATTTCTTATCCTTGAAGTATTCCATGGCTTTTCTGTGGTCGGTGTTACAGAAGAGAATGGGACCGCTCAGCTCACAGCCCTGTGCAACCTCCGGCTCGCTATCCGTCTCGTAAACCGCGGCTGTTGCGGCTTCGAGATCCGCTTGAGCTTGGTATGACGGATCCGAGGCATGAGAAGAGGAAGATTGAGAGGAAGAGGAGGATGAGGGGTGCTGTTTGCGCTTCTTGCGGAACAGGTTAAAGATTCTAGGCATGATTGTTGGTTTAGGTTAAGCTAGGATTAAGGTTAGGATTTGCTGTCAGTCAGGTCCAGATGGGTCGTCTGGGTGGTCAGACGGACCGTCTGAAGGGTCTGATGAGGTTTTGGCAGAAGGGTGTGCTCTCGGCCTAAACGGGTCGTCTGGAATAGTTCCAGACAGACCGTTTGGTGTCGGGGTTTGGCAGAAAGAGGTATGGTTTCGGGTTGGTGAGTTGGTACGGATTTTTGTGGTACAAGGTTGGTACAGGCACTGTTTAGGAATTGAGATTGAGTTGGGAGACGAGGGTTACCTTAGAATTTCGACGGATCGAAGATGGAGACAATCGTGACGGCGGATTGGAGACGAAATCGATGAAATAGAGGACGGGTTCGAGTGGAGAAGAGCGAGATGCGTCCGTGGGAGGTGGTGATTGGTCGGGAAAATCGTTGGATTGTCAGATTTCGAGGTTGGAAGGGGTGGAGACGAGTAGGGTTTTCTTCGGCTTAGGGGTCGGCTGGTGAGGGAATGAGGGTGAGAGAGAGAGAGGGGGGGCCGGCTGGGTATAGCTTGGGTTTTCTATTTTTAGGTTGTTGGGCCGCGATTTTTTTTTTGTGGGCTTTAGTTCAGACGGGCCGTCTGGTTAGCCAGACGATCCGTTTGAAATGGGTCTTGGGCTTTCTCGAAATAGAATCTCCTTTGGGCTTTCCTCTTTTTTTTTCGCACAGAGCAATTTCAGACGGTCCGTTTGAAGAACCCTGGAATTCTCCCAAACTTGGCTCCTTTTGTGCTTTTGACTCCGAATCTTTGTGCAGAGCTTGAATACCTGAGAAAATAGCAAACAACAAGAACCCTTCAGTTTTGTCTCTTTTTGTATTTTTCAATTTTCTAATTTTTTTGTATTTTTATTGGTTTTTTTTTCAAAAAGTAAATTGCAGAAATTTAAAACTCTAATTTTTTCTAAACTCTTGGGTTGTCTCCCAAGCAGCGCTCGTTTAGGGTCCTGAGCTCGACCCTTTTATCTACGTTGATGCGGGTATGGGGTTGGTGAGAAGGCGTGTGCCCGTCTCGTCTCCTTCTTTTGACACATTAGAGATGTAGATTTTGAGCCTTTGTCCATTAACTTTGAATATGCCAAACTTCTCACTCCAAATGTCTACCGCCCCATAAGGATAGACCTTTTTCACCTCAAATGGCCCCGACCACCTCGAACGAAGTTTACCCGGGAACAATTTCAATTTAGATTTGAACAATAAAACCAAGTCACCTTCTTTGAATGTCCTCCTTTGAATGTTCATATTATGCAATTTCTTTGTTTTCTCCTTGTAAATCCGGGCATTCTCATATGAGTCATTTCTAAGCTCCTCAAGTTCATTAAGGTCCAGAATTCTCCTTTCTCCCGCGGCCTTAAGACTCCAATTAATGTGCTTCACCGTCCAATAGGCTTTATGCTCGATCTCCACGGGAAAATGACATGGCTTACCATATATCAACTTGAAAGGGCTCATCCCAATTGGGGTTTTGTAAGCCGTTCGATATGCCCAAAGTGCATCATCCAATCTCAATGCCCAATCTCTTCTCATTATTCCCACGATCTTTTGCAAGATGTTTTTGATCTCTCGATTTGATACCTCAACTTGACCACTTGTTTGTGGATGATAGGGGGTTGCAACTTTGTGGGTCACTCCATACTTAGACAAAAGATTGTCAAATTGCTTGTCCACAAAATGCTTCCCTCCATCACTAATGACAACCTTTAGGACTCCAAATCGTGGAAATATTACCTTAGAGAATAACTTCCTCACCGTGGCCGAATCGGCATGTCTACTCGGAATTGCTTCAACCCATTTGGAGACATAATCCACCGCAACAAGAATGTATTCATTACCGAGTGAAGGTGGGAATGGTCCCATGAAATCCACTCCCCAAATATCAAAGATCTCTACTTCAAGGATAGGATTTTGTAGCATTTGTTGTCTACTCGAGATGTTCCCCGTCCTTTGACATTGATCACACTTCATCACAAACTCTCTTGCGTCTTTGAAAATGGATAGCCAAAAGAATTCGGATTGTAACACCTTTGCAGCTGTCTTTGATGTTGATACATGACCTCCATAGGCGGATGAATGGCAATGTACAAGTATCGGCTCAACCTCATCATAAGGAATGCATCTTTGAAACACACCATTAACTCCTCTCTTCCATAGAAACGGGTCTTCCCAATAGTAGTACTTCACATCACTTAAGAACTTTTTTTTTCTGCTGGAAAGTAGCTTCATATGGTATAATCCTGCTTGCCAAGTAGTTAGCTATGTCTGCGAACCATGACTCTGTCCAGACGGTCCGTTTGAACAGCCTGACAGGCATGCATCAGCTGATCATCAGGGAATGAGTCATCAATTTGCTGTGGTTCGTGCTCTGGCACCTTGAGTCGTGACAGGTGGTCTGCTACAAGGTATTCTGTGTCCTTCTTGTCGCGAATCTCTAAGTCGAACTCTTGTAAGAGAAGAACCCATCTTATGAGTAGCGGTTTAGCATCCTTTTTGCTCATCAAGTATTTAAGGGCAGAATGGTCCGTGTAGACTATCACTTTCGATCCAATGAGGTAAGATCTGAATTTGTCAAGGGCATAGACCACCGCGAGCAGCTCATTTTCGGTTGTGGTGTAGTTGACTTGGGCTTCATCCAACACCTTGCTTGCATAGTAGATAGCATATGGTTTCTTGTCTTTCCTTTGCCCAAGGACTGCTCCTACTGCAAAATCGCTCGCATCACACATCAATTCGCATTTTATATTTTTTTCGAATTTTTTTTGCTATATATTATGCTATTTTCAAATTGAAGGGTCAAAATACTCCTTTATAGTGTTTTTTGAAAATAGCATAATATATAGCAAAAAAAATTCGAAAAAATATAAATTTTGATTTCCTAGGAGATTTCAATATGGAGAACAATTTGAACAGTTCGGATCGACTGTATGAATTTTAGATTTTAAAAAACGACTCTAGCATACGGACGATCCGTATGCTGGAGTATACTTTAGCCAATCTCTCTCTCTCTCTCTCTCTATATATATATATATAGAGTTTTGCTATGGTGAGTCGCAACTCAACAGGGGTCTGTGAGTCGCGCTTAAAACTCCTACATCTAGTTCAAAATGACTGATCCAAACCGTCCAATACGATCTCCCTATTGAAATCTCTATGCAGACCAAATTTTACATTTTTTCAAAATTTTAAGTATTTTTTTGAAATTTTAGAAAATCGTTAATCTAATTAGTTCTGAACCGTTAAAAAACAACAGTTTTTAAAAATCCGAAAAAAATACTTACAAATTTTAAAAAAATATAAAATTTGGCTTGCATGGAGATTTCAATAAGGAGATCGTATTGGACGGTTTGGATCGATCATTTTGAACCAGATCTAGGAGTTTTTGAGTGTGACTCACGTGAGTCGCGACTCACCATAGCAAAACTCTCTCTCTCTCTCTCTCTCTCTCTATATATATATATATATATATATATATAGTTTTGTTATGGTGAGTCGCGACTCACCAGAGGGTCCGTGAGTCGCGCTCAAAACTCCTAGTTCTAGTTCAAAATGACCGATCCAAACCGTCTAATACGATCTCCGTATTGAAATCTCCATGCATACCAAATTTTATATTTTTCGAAATTTGTAAGTATTTTTTTAAAATTATAGAAAATCGTTAATCTAATTAGTTCTAAACCATTCAAAAACATCAGTTTTTAAAAATCTGAAAAAAAATACTTAAAAATTTCAAAAAAATATATAAAATTTGGTCTGCATGGAGATTTTAATAGAGAGATCGTATTGGACGGTTTGAATCAATCATTTTAAACCAGATCTAAGAGTTTTGAGCTCAACTCACAGACCTTCTGGTGAGTCGTGACTCACCATAGCAAAACTCTATATATATATATATATATATATATATACACACGCGCGCATTTAAATACCCACATAGCTAGACAATTGATTGGATATGATTCGATCCGTTAATTTTACTCATAGCAGCGGGTGGGAACCTGAAAGTATGTATATACATCAATTATTTGGACACATAAACAACGTTATGTCGGTTTGTGATGCATGAACCTTTTGGCTTCATGACATAATCTATTGCTTTACATGTAAAAATGTCTATTTTACCATGAAAATGGACATTTGCCAGAATTGTTTATTCATGATTTGACAAAAATTTTTTTTGTTACCTCAAGTGAGTGCTGAATAAAATTCTGGATAAAAAAATCACACGTTCCTGCCTACCTAAACAAAAAACTCAGGAAATTCCTTTCGTATTATCTAACGACAATGGGGATATATTCCTTGCCTCAATTTCATCAATAACAAATTGAAAAGAAACTGTTTAATGAAAAAAATTATTTTTCTTTAGTCTTTACAATTACTAATTGAGGTGTGAGCAGACTTAATTTATTGATCAGACTGTTCGCTATCTCTTGCAGTCGATCAATAACATGACTTTAGATTTTTTTTTATAGAAAAAAAGCATTAAAAAATAAATCCAATTCGATAAATCTTGAAATTACTTAAGTAAAGTTTAAAATTGAAATTGAAAATCATAGATACCATCCATTCAATAATTGAATTATATATTTTAAGGGTTGAAATCAAAGACTATGATTCTTTGTTAAATTTTACTATTCAAATAGTTAAATGACATGAAATTTTGTTTTTATTTTGTCTATTCATCGTAAAATTATGAAAGTGTTTATATAAACTGATTCAAAAGAATTTTATAAATTATGATTGTCAAACATATATATTGTCAATAATATCTTTCTCGTACTAATTTAATTACTAGCTAATCCATTAACATTTTTTCTTCTATAAATCCAAACTCCTGTATAGGAGTGCAGAGTGCTTATGGCTCATGGGAAATAAATATATGGCATGCTCAGAATAAGGAATAAAGGCATCTGACCTCACATATTTGACTTGACTGCACTAACTAGCCCCCATCGGATTCAATTCAATTTTAACCAAGAATCAAATCCGAAAGGCATCTTCATCCCTTCCTCTAGCAATGACCAACTCTTGCATTATGCATTAAATAAAGATGAGAGAACTTGATTCAAGCTTTTTTTCCCCAAATAAACAATATATTAAGTGATGAACGTAAGCAAAGGAAAATGGCGACACTTTACTGCCTTTCTCATGCATTTTGCATCTTGCCATCTGACAACATAGCGGATATATACCTGCTTCTCTTACACGTTTATGCATTGTAAGCTTGACAACTCATGCATGATCATTTTTTTTAGTTCTCTATTTCCAACATATTTTCCTTAATTAAGATGCTTGTAGCAAAACTAATTCTTCAAATTAGAAAAATACAGCTTTGTTAGCTAGTAAAACTAGGCATAACTACAGATTTTTTTTTTTTTTTTTTATCAAAGATCATCTTGCTCAAGTTTTAATTGTTGATTTGTTTTTTCATTATATTGAATCAATTATGCGGGGTATTTTAATATAGTGGCTATAATTCAATAATGCTTATATGTCCCTTGACAGTATATTGCACTTGAGCAAATTCTGTACCAGATAAATATATATATTATTAATATGATATATACAATATCAGATCTTCAGTATTAGAATTCTTATATTATTGCAGCATTTTACTTAACAAATTAATATACAATTGATTGATTGATTGATTCAATTTTCAAATTTGGTATAATGCAGTAACACCATATATAAAATTACTAATTAATAAATATATATTAAGTACAAGCAATTTTAAAATATTCATGAATGCACATTTAATTTGTTAGATAATAAAGTACTAGCTCTTGATCTAGTAGCTAAGAACAACATTTTGTCAAATGAGATTGTTGATTTAAAATTCGATTAGAGGATTCTTAATTTGGGAGCTTAACTATCTTTTACCTAAGAAAAAAGTTTGAGGTAGTAAAAATCAGTGCAGGTAAAGGTGACCTAATAGATTACACAACAAATAGAGAGTCTTATGGATTCAATGATATTACACTCATGTCACCTATTTTTTGAATCAACACCCCTCGATCGTTTCCTATAGACAAGCAAAGAGAAACTAACACCACCATTTGTCAAGTTGAGAAGCAATGTTTTGAAAATCGGACTGGACACCGAACCGGGAAGGCCATCAGGTGGGCTGGTTTTCCGATTTAACCGTGGTCGAACCGAATTTTTTCCGGTTAAACCGGAAACGAAAAGAGCTCCAGTTCGTGGTTCAACCGGCCGGTCCGGTTCGGTTTTCAAAACATTGTTGAGAAGAGACCAATGCCACAACTAAACACTTGTTTCTTCCTGATAGGGCTAGGATATAAAGGCCTAGCCCAGTATAATACAAGTGAAGGAAAGCGAATAATTGTAGGCCTAGTCCATAATGATGACGTCAGCGATCCGTTTTGTGATCTCTTGACAGAGTGAACGGCAAAAGAAGCGGGAAACGAAAATTGAGGCGTAACTGACCTAACAAACTGGTTCCATGAAAGGATGCGAAGACCCTTCAGGAACATGTTTGCCACCAGCGAACTCTTCTCGCGGGTGAATCCGAAGAACCTTCGGACAAGGCCGGGAGACAAGTGGAGCAAGTTGTGCAATGGTTGTCTGATGACGTTAGCAATCGAGTCCGTTTTAAACGCCTATAAATATAGAGGGAGGGGCATAGAAAAAAGGGTTGGACATTCTGTAAGAAAGAGTTGAGACAATACGATATATGCTATTAATAGCAATAAAAATCTCTCTTCACCTTTTGAATTTACTCTTGTTGATCTCTCTATCTAGCTAGACGTATCAACTGGCGCCTACCTGAAAATCGACTAGAATAGTAGTTGGGGGAAAGAACCTCCTAATTACATCTAGTATCTCAAAAAATTCAAAAATAAAAAAATGAGTGAAATCAGAGGTGTTATCTAGCCTAGAAGGTTGGATTTGGAGTTCTCCACGGCGAACTCCATGGGCGATAATCAGATCGCCTCAAAAGAGGTCACTCCTGGACCTCAGATCCAGATCAACTTATCTTCATCGAGTCTCAAGCGCGATTATCCATCACCGAAAACACCAGCATAGAAGACAGACGGTCAGATCTCATTAGAGTCTGAGTTGCAGCTTGCGACGCGAGTGTTATCCCCCAAACAAGCGTTGCAAAGAGCCCAGCCTTAGCTGACGACTCAAATCAATGAGGCAAGCGTGACACCGCTTGAATCTGTTCTTTCTCAGGTCGATCAGATCTTGACAACAGATCAAGTGACACGACGGATCTCCCCGTCTCAGGTGAAACAAGTCATGCAAGCCATTCAAATGCCTTCTCAACGAGAAGAGATCTCTCCGACGATGAAAGGATCAGGGACATCCAAGATAGATGTGATGAATCCTATGAATGAGCAAGCAAAGGTACACCCCAATCAAACCCCATCCGTCTCATCACGCTAAATCCAATCTCCGTGGATCAGGGTTTTCAGAAAACTCCAGCTACTCAAGCTGATACTGGTGAAAGTCGCGGTATGCCAAGCACAGAGGTACCTCAGGCAAATCAAGGTCAAGGAGAGTCGAGGGTCGTACACACAAAGTATGCTCAACAGCAAGGGCAGTACAATCATGTACCTAACTGGAGACCATCTTCGGGAGGATATAATCCTTGGGGATTTGACTATTCACAGACTTATTATGCCTCGCACATGAATGCGACTCTACCAAAGAGAACATACTCAGGTATGTTCGATTCCCGTCCGTATCATCTAGTCCCACAAAACCACACTAACCCACAAGCAGCAGGGCATGAATTTCAATATGGTTATTACCCCTGGGGGCCTTACCAACCATGAGGTTATCGGCCGTAATGGCCTTATCAAAATCCTTATCAGTGGACACGTGGCCCTCCGCAACAATAAGGTTTTCAAGGTTTCCAAGTACCCAACTCAGTGCCACCAGATGCCACCCCCTCGGTTGGTTCGAGATAGCCTCGTCATACGAGCCCACTTTTTGTCCAACAAGGCAGGCCAAATCCAATGGGAGAACATCACGCGAGGACAGACGTTCCCGAAGCACGATAGGAGCCTGCTGAAGAAGAAAGGGACGTAGTGTTAGAAGGAAGTCCGAGGGTCGATCGAAGGGAAAGAGAGGAAAAAACATCTCCGATGGGTCGACCTCAAACTCGTCAACGACGTGCCCATAGCTCGAGTAGCAGTCAAGGATCCAAAGGTTCTCTGTCCCCCCTCCTCATGGGGTGTTGGCTAAACATCTTTATAGAAGTGAGAAGGTGGACATGAAAGACTACCCACACTTGGATAGGTATCCGGGGGGAAAGTCAAGAGACGCCCATGCCTTCGTTGACAGCTTTCGAGAAATGATGGCACTGTCGCATGCTTCTGATAGAGTGAAATGTTTGGTTTTCCCAACAAGCCTAGCGGGACCAGCTTGTGATTGGTACTCTCAATTGCCAAGGGGATCGATTGAGGGGTACAATGACTTGGCAGCCAAATTCTTGGGAAGATTTGGTGGTCTTAGAGCACCGACGGTGAGATGCATGTCTTATGGCCATCAAACAAGAGCCATATGAAACTTCTCGAGAGTATTTGGCAAGGTTCTCGACAGAAGTTAATAAAGTGATAGACTTTGATGAAAAATTGGTGTTGGCAGTGGTGTTACAAGGAATCCGAAGGAAAAATTTGAGGTATGAGTTAATAAAGCAGGGTTGCGAGATATTCCAGAAGTTTAGGAAATGTGCACAACAAGTGATTCAAGCTGAGGAAGATGCACAAAATATGGGATGGCAAGAGAACCAAGCAAATGATAGACAAATCCATCCACCCTCCAGAAAAAGCTATTCCCCGCCACCAAAGGGTCGCAGCCCATCCCCTTGCAACAAGAGACGCAACCAAAAGGTTATCAAGAGTGCCACATATAAGTTGACCAGTTACCGTAAGACGGGAGAAGCATACGCTCCAGCGTATTCTACCTACCACATTTGCATAGCCCCTCGGGATATTATGTTCTATGCAGTCAGAGAGAGCAAAGAACTGGAAAAACCCGAACCATTGGCGGAGGAAGAGAAATTCGATAAATCAGTATATTGCGACTATCATCGAAGCGCGGGACATCGCACTCGAGACTGTTTGAAGCTCAAAGATGAGATAGAAAGGTTGATAAGGCAAATTCACTTGCTGGAGAGGTACTTAGAAAAAGAGTCTAAGGGACCACGAGGAAGGGGGCCGTTCAATAGCCAATGGCAAAAGAAACCTTACAATGGCCAATGGAAGAAAGCGGATAACTGAACGGTATCGAACAGGGTACCCGCACCTTGCTCGGATAGTCCAGACAAGAGCCAAGAAAGAAAAGCTGATTCATTTCCCTTAATCATGTTTATTGCTGGAGAAGACGCTTCAGGAGGAGACAAGCCACATCAACGAGCTGTCTATGCTGACCCGAGGACCTTGGCTAATCCATCACGGTATGAAGTCTTTCAACTCCATGTTGAAGGGTCTTTGTCTAACACTCGGATATCCTTCGACCCCGAGGATAGTGCGGGTGTCCGTTACCCACATGATGATGCGATTGTTTTGATGTTAAGAATTCATGGAAGAAGGGTTAAAAGGATATTGGTAGACACGGGTAGTTCGGCTGATGTGCTCTATTTTGATGCCCTTCGACAGCTAAATCTGGCATCATATCCTTTAATACCAATGGATACTCCCCTAGTAGGCTTTGCTGGAGATAGAGTGATACCACTAGGAACCATAGAATTAGAAGTAGAGTTCGGGGAAAACCCGAACAGTGTAATCAAAATAGTTAAATTCATAGTGGTCAATGCTCTCTTAGCATATAATGCGATCTTGGGGAAAAAAATCATTAAATGATGTAGGGACAGTTACGTCCACTAAGCAATTTGAGTACGACGTTTCTTTCAAACCACGGACAGCATACAAAGGCCAGGTGTTGGCAGATTTTGTAGTGGCATCTACAGCAAGACCTCCAGGACCTCCTGAAGAAGCCATATGGGAAGTGTTTGTGGACGAAGCATCTTTCGAGAAGTGGTCGGGAGTTGGAGTGGAGATCAAAGGACCAAAAGAGGAAAAATTTTATTATGCGATCCATTTGACTTTTGAAGTGTCAAATAATGTCATAGAATATTAAGCTTTATTAGTAGGCATGCGTTTGATTGAGGCGATAGGGGCAAAAAGGATTCGTTTCTATATGGACTCTCAGTTGGTGGTCAATCAGATTAAAGGAGAATATGCTACTTTGAATGAGAAGCTAGCTTTGTATTTGGAAAAGGTAAAAACAGTCATGGCCATGTTCGAAACTGTTTCGGTGGAGTACGTTCCGAGAATCCAAAATGAAACTGCAGATGCTCTTTCAAAATTGGCAAAGGAAAGTAATCTCGATAGGAAAAAGCCAATTGTGATGCTGGAAGTTCCGCAACCAAGCATTGATGTTATTGCTATTGAGGTATACATCATCAACGTGGGAACTGAATGGTATGTTTTGATCTGAAACTTCTTAAAAGAAGGAAAACTGCTCAAAGATGAAAAGATTGCAAGGAAGGTGAAAAGGTGGGCATTGGAATTCACAATCATGGACGACCTATTGCTGAAGAAAGGGTACGATATTCCATGGCTCATGTGTGTAGGGCAGACCAAAGCAGATTAGATAATTGGAGAGGGACATGAAGGGATCTGTGACAGCCACCAGGGAATGGTCTCGCTAAGTACCAGGATCGTGCGTGCGGGTTTTTACTGGCCCTCTCTGAGAAAGGATGTCGAGGATTATGTCAGAAGATGCGAAAAATGCCAATTCCATGCTCGAATACCCAGACAGCCACCTCACCCCATGCAGTTCATTTCCAGCCCATGGCCTTTTGATGTTTGGGGCATAGATTTGCTAGGCCCGTTCCCACAGGGGTAGGGAAACGAAAAATTCTTGGTGGTGACAGTCGAATACTTCACTAAATAGATCGAAGCCAAACCTTTAGCAACCATCTCCTCACAAAAAGTAGTGGATTTCGTTCGACATCAAATTGTGTACAGGTACGGCTTACCTCACACGATCATCTCTGATAATGGCACGCAATTCACTGGGGCACCGTTGCAGGACTTTTGTAAAGGTCTCGGAATTAGATCTTGTACATCCTCCGTATCTCATCCCCAATCTAATGGTTTAGCAGAAGTATCCAACCGAACCATCTTGGAAGGGTTGAAAAAAAAGATAGAAAGAAGCAAGAATACTTGGTCCGAATATTTAGATGAGATCCTTTGGACCTATCGTACTACTCCTCGGACATCCACGGGAAGATCCCCTTTCACCATGGTATACAGAATGGAAGCAGTGACACCAATAGAGATAGTACATCCATCTTTGCGCACAGCCTCTTATAGTTGGGAGAAGAATGGCACTCGTAGGGAGGAAGAGCTAGACACCATCTTCGAAATGAGAGAAGAAGCTCGAGCAAGGCTTGAGGAATACCAAAGGAAGATGAGGAAGAACTTCGACAGGAAAGTGGTCCTGACATATTTTCAGCCAAGAGATTGGGTATTGAGTAAAGTTGAAGCAACGGGCAAACAAGTAGGAAAGTTAGATCCTGTATGGGAAGGACCTTTTGAGGTGGTTAAATCCATTGGAGGGAAGGCGTACCACCTAAAAGACATGAAGGGGAAGAGTATTCCTAATGCTTGGAACGCAGCTCATTTGAGAAAATTCTATGTATAGGGGAAAAGCTCGGGAGCAGAAGAAAGACTTGTACCGTAGTCGTCTTTTCTTTTTGCAGAGTAGCTTGTTTTTTCCTTTTACCTATGTCGAGTGGAATATTTTGTTTTAAGTTGAATGTTGTTTTTCTGTTGTAAGTTTGGGTATCGTCCTCGGAGGCGTGCGATGTTTGTGTCCGAAGATAGGGATTGTACTCCCTCTTTGAATAATAAAATGCTTATTAAAACTTAGATAATTGTTGAAAGGAAAAAGAAAAGTCGTGACCCTCCTTGAGAGCATATCTCGGAGTAAGCGCATGAAAGGAAAAAGAAAAGTCGTGACCCTCCTTGAGAGCATATCTCGGAATAAGCGCATGAAGGAAAAAGAAAAGTCGTGACCCTCCTTGAGAGCATATCTCGGAGTAAGCGCATGAAGGAAAATGAAAAATTGACCCTCCTTAAGAACATATCTCGGATTTAGTGTTCCAAAAATTTCAGACGATACTAAAGGATTGATAAAACTGACAAAACGGTCAAAAAGCATTAAAGGCAGCTAACATTTTGTGGAAAGTACCATAAAAGCAATCAATTGTCAGAAAAACATTAAAGTCGATATAGCTTTAGAGCCTATAAATACAGCGCAACCCCTCATCTTCCTCTTCACCAAATTCTTTTTCCCCAAGCAAAACTCACAGCTAAAAGATAAGAGAACCATAGTGAAGAAAAGAAAAAAGAAAAAAAAGAAATAATGATAAAATGAGAATTTAGTAGGATAACTGAAGAGAGGGGGAGAAGTTAGTAGGATAGTTGATGTGGAACATTAAACCCACATCGTGAATCCTCTAGATACTTCTCCTTCAGATGATGGAGGTCTGCCCAGCCTCAGACGATTGCACCCGAGGTGCCTAGGTTAGGGGGAAGAGCAAGAGTCGGCGAAGCTAGCCCGGGGTTGTTAGTGTTCAAAAGAAAGAAACAAGATGATACTAACCCAGGGGTATTGGCCGAGTACACGCGAAAGAAAGAAACAAGACGAAGAAAGGAAACCTAGAAGACAAAGGAAAAAATAACCCGAAGATAACTCGGGTTTAATACATGTAGTGACCCAAGTAGATAAGGGTTTAGTTAAGAAAAGAACTTGTATTAATTTTTGAGTTCGGGAAGGCTTATTTTTAAGAAACTAGTTCGTCTAGGAACAAGTTGAGATTTAAAGAAGTTCACGTCGCGAACGTGTTTCGAGGCATAACTCGTTATTATCAGATTTACGATACCCCATGTCGCAAGTAAGCAATGAATCTAAAGTAATCCGCGTCCCGAACATCTTATATGATTTTAGTTGTGTTGCGAGCATACTTAACTTAATTTGCATCGCGAACATATGATAAGGCAAAAGTACAACTTGAGAACTTCTATCTCGTGTTGCGAGATACATATGTCAGTAACAATAAGAACAAAAAAGATCCAAGTAGAAGCACAAAAGAACAATTCTCAATTCACTATTTAGATCAAAATATTACAAACCCCTGGTTCTCTGAAAAAAAAAGAGGCCACAGGAGTTCGGAGAATTTAAATTTTTCTTTCCCCCAATTTATTTTTTAGTTTCTTCCTCCTCTTGAGGCTTCGGGACGTCGGCAGGCCAAGGTACTTGATCTTCGGGCTAAGGATAATACGGGGCCACCATATCATCTAGAATCATCATCTTATCCGAGAGAACCTTCCCATCAGGCCCGAGAAGACGATAATCCGAACGACGCCAACTACATTCGGGGACTGAAGGGATTTGAGGTATTTCCTCAGGGGTAAGAAGCCCGGACTCCTTGTCGGTAAATGGATAGAAGAACTGAAGTCCTCGACAAACTCTAAGTAGAGCGGCCCTCATTAAAGGAGCAGAATGCATGCTAGCAGCTCTCTTGAAGGCTCGAGAACGAAGGAAGTCAGGAAGGAACTCTTGACAAACCTTCTCTTTCTTCTCCTTAGTTAGGCTCGTGGCGCTAGTAAGGAGAGAGGTCTCCACCGAGAGCTTGGTAACCTCTTCTTGAAGAATACCCGAGATGGCCTCAGCTTTCTTTCTTCTAGTTTCCTCCTCAGCTTAAGAAAAACAAGTAAGAGAGAGTTGGCCAACAGCATGATTGCGTTGGCGAAGGGCCGAATCAAGCTTCAATAGTAGAATATGGCGAAGGCGTTCAAAATCGTTAAGCTTCTGAGCCTGCTCGAAATTCTCCTTTGTCAACTTCTGAGCCAGCATGATAATAAGTTGGTTAGCATAAACATAGTTATGAGTCATAGAATGCCAATCCTTATATTGTTGGTCATGTTCGACTTGTAAAGTTTGTACCTTAGACTTTTCTCTGGCCAGCTTGGCCTCCAAAAAAACTATCTTGGCATCCTTGGCAGCAAATATCGAATGTAGTTCGACCAAATTATGGGCCAAGCAAGCAGAGGTAGGAGAACCTGACTGTAAGACGGCGGTAGCGGCATCAATACCGGTCGAAGGAGGAGTGCTAGGAGGAGGATCCAAGGGCGTCGCAGAATGATGCATTATGTCAACATCCTCATCCAAGAACTGATTTCTGACAGGAGTGTCCGAACAGACGCGTTCCGAGATTTCCAGAATTGAGACAGTAGTGTTAGTCTGAGAAGTGGCAGCAATATGAGCCTGAGACAGACGGGATCGAGGGACTCGAAGAGGCACCACAAATAAGTTCTCCTCGTCATCGTTGGGACTCAAGTCCTTTTCTTTCCCGAGATCCCGGCGAGAACTAGTTTCGATCACCTTGAGGGAAGAATCTCCTTCTAAGGTACTAGTGTGGGATCCCGAGCCTTCTCCGGGAGGAACTTCTTAGCACTTAGGGGAAGAACCCACCACTGTTTTTTCCGAGTCAGTGTCGGAAGACTTCCCAGAAACATTCTCTTCAATCCTGGGAAGAGTTGTGCCGGTCTTCTTTTTGCGGCGTTCGGTGGTGGTTGTATAACTCGCCGCCCTCTTGCGAGACTTGGGAGCGACAGGGGGAGGAACCTCGGTGGGCAAGGGCAAATGACCAAACTCCTCACCCGCTGCGGAAGTACCGTTATAGATTAGACGAAGAGGTCCTTTCTCCTGAATAATAGAGTTTAAGCGATGAATAAAGGCATATATTCCTCGGGGATAGGTGGATCGATAGGAACTTTGTTGAAGAAACTCGTGTCTTTATGCCATTTTTTGGTGAAGGCATAAGCGTCTAGATAGGGTTGGCGAATGAAACAAAAATGTTTCTCCCAATCTTCAATTTTTTTATTTGTTCCCCGAACAAAGAGATGGAAGGTTTATTGCGAACTGTGCACGGATCAGTCTCTTGAGAGAAGGCGAAGTAGTACCCGAACATCCTAAGATTGGGTTTCAGGCGAGGCATGTTCAAGGCCTCCACAAAAAGTGCGAAAACCCTTTCAAAGGAGCGAATGATGCACCAGGCCTTCGGGTGAAGTTGACTAGCAGGGACTTCGAGCGCTTTGAGAATTTCCCAGATGAAGTCCGAATAGAGGGTATTGTAGCCACATTTGGCACTAAGCCAGAAAAGGACACCTCTTTTTTCTTCATCATAAGGGCGGTCGTCAGGAGCCGCCTCCTCAAGAGCGTCATTCTCGCCAAACCCAATTTCAGTAAAGAATGTCCTCAGGGGATAGGACGTATCCCACGGTTTGGATTGGAAGGTGGGGGCGGCTTTGAAAACTTTATCCAAAGAGTGAGTGGAGTGGCGGAAAATTTCTTTCTTTGGGGCAACGCGACCCTTCGGAAGATGTTTTTTAACATTAGTCTCCTCGAGATTAGAAGAGCCGGAAGGAGGCACGATGATAGCCTGCTCCGAAGCTTCCTCGTTTTGTTGTTGAACAAGAGAAGCAGTCTCGGGATCCATCCTGTTTGGCAGAGGATAAAAATAAGGAAGGACGGAGGCAAAAAGTTAGATGATTTTTCAAAGATATGGAACCAACCAGAAATGGGAGAAAGACACGCTCCCAATCAAGAGTGTTTTAGTTATCAGTCAGGTATACTAAGAATCAAGATCAAGAAACTCAAGGAAATGGTGACTTGAACCGGTAGGTACCAGAGTAGTACCGGAATAACAACTCCAACAATAAAAACGGCAGGTGTGTCAAAAAATGGAGTCAAGGAGGACAAGTTAAACTGGTGGGTAAGAGATCGTTACCGGAGAAACAGTTCTGGTCAAAGAGATGACTGGTACAATGGTGGGAGAGGGCAATACGATAATAGAGAGTCAAAACAGGAAAAGAACAAGAACAAGAAAGAGAATTACCTGGCAATGGAGGTTTTCCGGCGTTGTCGGAGGAAGAGGAGGCTGACGGGGACAAATTAGAGACGGAGGTGCAGCGGCGCCGACTAGAGAAGATGAAGAGAGAAGAAAAGCTTGGAGGAGAAGAGAAGGCAGAAAATGATGTAAAGAAGAGAAGAAAGATAGAAGGAAAAGATATAAGAGTTAAAGGAGAGATGAAGAGTCGCCTGAAGAGGAAAATGTGGGAAAAGGAAGAAGGTCACTGATCCCAAGGAGAAGGCAAAGAGGCGGTTCAATACCCTAGGAGCTTTGGTGACGACACGTGTCCAGACAGTACTAAGGAGGTAGACTAAGAGACAAAAATGAAATGACGTTCCACCTAACCCACAAAGAGGTTGTTCCCAAGGCTCCAGGGCTTCGGAACTCAAGGGCTCCGAAACTATGCCGCCCAAGACTGTTGCCTCCAGTCTCCTCCCAAGGCTCAAGGGCTTCGGAACTCAAGGGCTCGGAAGCTATGCCGCACAAGACTGTTGCCTCCAGTCTCCTCCCAAGGCTCAAGGGCTTCGGAACTCAAGGGCTCCGAAGCTATGCCGCCCAAGACTGTTGCCTCCAATCTCGTCCCAAGGCTTAAGGGTTTCGGAACTCAAGGGCTCCGAAGCTATGCCGCCAAGACACTTCGTCGTTTTCATTCACTTCTTCTTCAGAGGCTCATTAAGTCCACGCATGACTTCAATTTTTCCAACTTACGATGAATATTCATCGCAAGTTCAAGAGCTAATGATAGGGCCAGGATATAAAGGCCTGGCCCAGTATAATACAAGTGAAGGAAAGCGAATAATTATAGGCCCAGCCCATAATGATGACGTCAGCGATTCGTTTTGTGATCTCTTGACAGAGTGAATGGTAAAAGAAGCGGGAAACGAAAATTGAGGCGTAACTGGCCTAACAAACTGGTTCCATGAATGGATGCGAAGACCCTTTGGGAACATGTTTGCCTCCAGCGAACCCTTCTCGCGGGTGAATCCGAAGAACCTTCGGACAAGGCCAGGAGACAAGTGGAGCAAGTTGTGCAACTATTGTCTGATGACGTCAGCAATGGAGTCCGTTTTAAACGCCTATAAATATAGAGGGAGGGGCATAGAAAAAATGGTTGGACATTCTGTAAGAAAGAGTTGAGACAATACGATATATGCTATTAATAGCAATAAAAATCTCTCTTCACCTTTTGAATTTACTCTCTTGTTGATCTCTCTATCTAGCTAGACGTATCACTTCCCTATGTTCATTAGTTCGTTAATTAAGTTGATAATCTATTTCGGGAATTTCGTATCAACTAGGGCATAATGTATCAACGTGGATGCTACTTTTGTCCTCAGAAAGCAATCAATTAATTATTTTATCTAAACAAACAAATAACTTTTACTTATATGTACTCTTTCGAATGTTGCACATTCTACATCCATTTATTGATGCATGTATATTTTAACTCAGCTTGCTAGAATATGCATATACTCTCATGTCCACATTATGCTTGAAATATTTTTTTATATTTTATCAAATTTTGATGGAGGAGAAGACATAAGTTAGATTTGGATTACTTTTAAAATCAACTCGAGCTTAAATTTAGATCGTCACATTTTCAGAATTTTTTTGGGGTCTTGAGTTTAATGAACAATAATATTTATATCTATGAAATAAATATATTTTATATCAAATAAAGTACTAATTGTTACAAATTGTATAACGAATTTACATATCGAGCTCATCATGATACCTTAAGGAGTCGAGCCGAGCTGGCTTGTTAACAGCTCGAATGGTATCTTAATGACCTAATTACGAGCTTTAATTTGTCGAGCCGAACATGGACGAGACGAACTTTTCTTGCACCTCTACTTTTAAATTATATAACACATATTTCGGTGGTAGTATCTTCGTCAAGACACAACAGATTAACCAAAATTTAAGCAAATATGAGTTGTGAAATGTGGTGATCAGCTCATATTTATATTCAGAATTTTCTTAAAAAATGGAACAGTTCCGTGCTTAACTCTAAAATCAGTACTACATTAAATATGTCATGCACTTATATATATCGCATAACTATTATATATGGTTGAATTTGAAACTTAAAAGTTTTATGTATGGACATATATAAAATGGTTATCCTAGATATGCTACATGACTTTTATGTGACATATGATGTCCATTTTTGGCGCCGCCATATTTTATCCAGGATTATGCTACTCAGCAAGCATTATGCATGATTAAACTAATTAAATCATATGTTCTATGCCTTTCCTTTTAAATTTATACTTTAGTTGATGCCTTTTTTTTTTGGGAAAAACATGGAAATAGTATGTTCATAATTAAATTGATCCATTAAAATATAAAAGCACCGCTTTGAAAATCGGTGTTTTTTCACAAGTGGAAGTCCTTCTCAAGTTTATTCCTGTTTTATATAAATATTGTTGCGTGCATTCTTATTTTCTTATAGTGGGGAGAGGAACTTAGTAAATAAAAATTGAATATGAGAGAGAGAGGGATGATATGATTGGACAAAAAAAGCGGTGGAGAGCATGCTACAAAGTTCATTGGGATGGATGTTCTTATTTTGTATATTATATATTATCTATAGTTAGTTGAGAGATAGAGAGAAAAAGACATAACGCACATAGGAAAGGAACAACCTAGAAATGTAGTTAATTCAATACTATATGTTATTATTATACCAAAGCTCTTATATACCTATCACGCGCGGTCATCCCTTATTCCATTCATACCTCTAGTATCCAACTATCCATCTATAAATAGCCCTCTACTGCCTCTCTTCTTCGCCATCCAGATAAACAGTAATATACAGTTCTTCTTCTTCATACACGTTTTCATTCATACCTTTTACATTTCTAAAGTTCTTTTTCTTTTTTGCTTGATTAAAGGTGGGTTCTAGCGGGGCTGACAGAAGAGAGTGAGCACTCATGGTTCTTTCTTGCACGAAAGGAGCTAGAGAGAGTGAAACAGAAAGGGACCGAGAGAGAAACATATTGAAAGTGAGAAAGAAATTGTGCTTGAAGCTTTGTGTGCTCACTACTCTATCTGTCAGCCGTTAAGCAAAGATCCAACCTTTGCGTGTTTTGATCTTGAGGTGCTCTCTCTTTTTTCCCTCAACGTTGAAGTACTGTGTTATATAATTATAAATCTGTACTTTTTTTTTTTTTTGGAAGATAAATTGGGGGTCAAGCCTCCCAATTATAAATCTGTACTTTGTTTGTGGATTTCAAATTAAGGACCATAACATCAGTGTTTTCATCGGAATTCTATGCTTTGAGATTCCATAGAGGTAGGGTTTAATGGAGGTTGACAGAAGAGAGTGAGCACACATGGTGCTTTCTTGCAAGGAATATGAGAAGCACACAAGGGAACCATGCTTGAGCTATGTGTGCTCACTACTCTTTCTGTCAGCCATTATCCAATCCTGCCTCTTTTTTTCCCTCTTTATTATATATTGTTCAGCCATTTCCTTTAAACAAAATAGGATTTTTTGTGTGTGTTTGTTCGTTTGTTTATTTTATTTTTCTAATTCTGACTCTTTTTTTTGTGTGTGTAATTCTCTCATTGGAAGAAGGTAGGGGTGTGTGGAGGTTGACAGAAGAGAGTGAGCACAGATGGTATTTTCTTGCATGGGGGTAGAAATCATGCTTGAAGCTATTTGTGCTCACATCCCTTACTGTCAGCCATTAGCCATTCCTACCTCCTCTCTTTTGTCTCTTAGATTTATTTAACACTGATTAAAATAAGGGTTTTGTGCAGAGGCTGACAGAAGAGAGTGAGCACAAATGGTGCTTTCTTGCTTGAACTAACAGACTATCCATATTTACAAGCTTGGAGCTATTTGTGCTCACCTCTCTATCTGTCAGTCATTAGCCATTCCTCTTAGTTTTGTGTACATATATGCATGTTTGACTGTATGTGTGTGTTTATAAGAGGTTTAAGTGCGGAGAATGGTTCTTTCCTAAATCAATTTTGATTTTCCATTTGAATTACTGTCCAAAATCTTCAAGCTTAGTTTTATCATCACAATTTATGTTTGGTCTTTTATTTAGTTATTTGTATGTTTTCCTCTGACAAGTAGATGATACTATTTTTGAGTTACACGCAGTACAGACCATTTATATTTCGTGTGTGTGTTAAGTTTCTTCCAAATAATATTCATCAACGAAAACTCTGCAAAGTCTTTATTGCAGGTACTACTGATATACTTTCCCGTCAATAGTTTAATTGCATATTGGATTACAGTATTCTTTCATTCAAGTACACCTAAAAGCTGACGTTGTTTGTGTTGGAGAGGCCAGTGTGTGTTTAAAATAAATGATAGACAACTTTTAATTTTAATTGAAACATAGTATAACTTTATTATATAAAATAGACAGTAATCATGATTTTGTGTGTATATATGCAGGTTGAGATTGGACCACAAATAATATATTCCTGGTATATACTGAAAAATGGAGCACATCTCCACGAGTGCTTGTCCTTCATTGTATTTCTCTTTCTTTCTTTGTCAATTTATACTTTAGATATATAAATCCATTGATTTGTTATCTTTGTATGTGTGCTAGTTGGTTATAATAAAATGAACTTATGTATTCGGGGTGCGAGGAGGAACTATTTGTTATTTTGATAATTTTATTATAATAGCACCATGAGAAAATTAAATTTCTATTCTCCTTTCTCATTTGAATTCTTGGGAATCTCTATACATTTTACACTCAAGATCGAACAAGCTCCCTGGTGAATGCAAGATTAAGTTTGTCTACAAATTAAAAAAAAAAAATGCGTGTGATGAACAATGTTTTGGAAATTATGATCTCTCAATTTGTTGCTTTCTTTTGTGAAGGTAACAAAACAGAACTTAACTTACAAAGGAATTTATTTATTATGTAATGTACAATGCTTCCAAAATTAAGAAGATATCTTTTACAACAAGAAGCAAATTATTTTATGCTGTTGTGCTGGCAATAAGAAAGGTTTTATGTGGAGACTAAAGATATCATCATGAATTGAGATATATCCAATCAAAATTTATGGATTATGCATTTATGTATCCATGGATATTAATAACAAGCATTTTGATAGAATACTTTCCTCCTAATTAACAAGAACTGTAACCTAGGAAGAAAACCTGATCCAAGTTTGAGCTAAATTATGCCATTGTTTCAGAATTTCAGTATGCATATATGCCAGAAAAAGTGGATTTTATATTTCATGCTTTTTCTGATCATACATTAGTTCTGAAGGTTTCAGAGGAATTAAGATATGGCCAATCACAGAGAACTCGGTTAGGATCTTCCTAATTAATATCTATTAACGCTTGAGATTTTTATGCCATCCGATGTGGATTTGAGATAATCTTCTGTAACTTGCTCCCAAGATTATGCAGAACATTTCATGTGTTTGGAAAAGTGGTTTGCCAAATTTCACCTAGTTCATGCATATCGACACTTAAATATGATTGAATCTTAATTGAAGGGTTGATACATGAGTATATAGGAACTTGACAATGAGTTGACCGATACTTATAGGTGTTGGGTGGACCTTAATTTCTCTGATAAGCAAAATCTGTCTGGTTTCACTAAAGAATCAATATCATTCACCATATTGATATTTTGTAAAACATCAGAAAATAGTCAAAGTATCGTTTCCTCATATTCCATGTTTTGCTAATGAAACATCACTACATATACGTGTGGTTAAAAAAAATGCGATAAACACCTTACATGGACGGATTCATGTATAACAAAGGGGTGTCAACTAATGTTATGAAATCACATTAGTTCACTAATGTTATGAAATGTCAACGAACTTTGGATTGAATATGAAAATCAAGAAGAAGAGAGAAAATTAAGTTTTTGCTAGAATATGGACATGCATTTCAATACATTAAGTCCAAATTCCTTTGTTAGTTCACATTAGTCAACCTAATTCAATGTTATGAAATGTTGAGTGAATAAGATGAATGAGAAAGGTTCAGGTGCCACAACTTTAGAGTGCCACCAAATGCCACGACTTTACTTTTCATCAATAATTAAATTTTTTTAAATTTTAATGTTAAATCCAAACCATTGAGCTTGTACAACTTAACGAGCGATACATTTACATATAAATTTTATAAAATTTAGAGTTGATTTTGTTAAATTATTTCTATATAGGCTCACGAGTCTATATGGAAACAATCTAAATTAAGTACGAGCTGATTATTGTTTGGTATTCAAGTTTCTATTGATTATGGTAATAAGCTAAACGTGGTTGTAAAGTAATAACAGATTTTGTGCAATAAAAGTATTGTCTTTTATAGGTGGTTATATTTAGAAACATTATCTATTTTATGATGGACAAAATATGGTATTGTGTGGTGGCCAAGAAACCCTTGGTACTATAAATAAAGGTGTTGGTCCCTAAGGGACAAGACAACCACGAGTATTGCTACATACATGTGTTGATAGAAGCATCTCTGCCCCTCTCCCTAGTTATTCCATCGATTAGATAGAGATAGTGCTTTTGTTTAGGCTAAAGGCATTAAAGTGCGCGTCTTGTTCTCTTGAAAGACCTCTCTCTCAACTTTGGTGCATGCACAGACGTTGTCGATGTGCTGCTGGAGTATAGAAGACATTCAAGATCATAGAATAACCAGATGGATCCAGATAATGGTTCCGCTTAGTTTATATTAAAGTTTCACTTGAATCGTTCCTTAGATTTAAAACCTAACAAATTTGATATTTGATCAAGAGATCAAACAATGAACGTGTCACAATTAATCTGTCATAGTTAACAAGATTCATTCATTTTTTAACCTCTTGATCATATATCAAACCAAGTCCAAATTTAATAAAACTTATATGGAAACGCATCGCTCGTTGAGTTGTACAAGATCAATGTTTTGGATTCAACATTATAAATACCTCAATTTCAAGCCAAAGGAGAACTGTAGAAATAATATTCAATCCCAGCGGTTCATTGCTTCTTCCGCCCTTCATCTTAGCCCTCCGTTATTTTTGCTGTGCTTGATTGGTTTGGTATACCTTCTCTGCGTGGGCTGCTGCTGACCTGTTACCTTCGCTGGGATTTTCTGTTGCCGTTCCTATGTGCTTTTCTGCTGCCTTCCTGTTGCTGCATTCTTTGTTGGCCTGCTTTCTTATCCCATCTCTGTGTTGTCTTTTCTGCTCGCCGCACTCTGCGCTATTCTATGGTTTTCCCTCAGTAGATCTGCTTCCGTTTTGTCCGCGCAGTGTCGCCCGCTCTTCGGTGCTTTCTACCATTCCGATTTGTACGATTCACTGTGATGGCATCGGCAATTGCTCTCCAGCGTTCTAGATCTTTCTACTGTGCTCTGGCGGATCCCATTCTCTTCTTTGCTGCTTCTTTCCTGCTCTTTCCCTGTGTTTCTCTGGTATGTCTCTCTTTTTTTCCCTCTCTTCATTTCCAGTATCTTATTTTCTTATTTGGAGCTGGCGGGCTGCATTTTTGCTGTTTATTGTCTGCTGCTGCTTCTTATTTGGTTGTGCTGTCTGGATTTCTTTTCCTCTGCTGTGCTTTTCGGATTTCGCCGGTTTTTGCTTCTTTGCTTTATCTGGTTTTTGGCTGTTGTGTTCCTGATTTAGTTTTTCTGTTTTTCTGCACGTTTGCTGCGGCTGCTGCTGTGGGATTTCAGTTGCTCCGTCAGGAATAGGTGTGTTTTCTCTTCTCTTCATTCTTCCTCATCCGTGCTGTGCTGTATTTTTTGCCTTGCTTTTTTGGTTTTTGCAGAGCATTTTTTATCTTTTTGTTACTTTGCTCTTACAGGTCTGTTTTGTTGTCTCAGTTATATGTTTCTGTTTGATCCAAACTGTACAGGGTGCTTTCTATTAGTTTCTGTTTTCAGGTTGCTCAGTATGTGATAGTGTGTTGTGTGTTTGGGTTTGAGCAGCTGTCCATTTTATTGTGTCTGTATTAATACAGGTCATAGAATGTATGTACTGTTATGTGATGCATGTGCCACTACATAATTTTTGGTGTCGTTTTGGTGGTGGTTTACTTTGGTTTTGCTTGCTATATAGTCACTGGATCTGGTTGTACGCATCGTGTCGCAGTATACATGTCTGTTGCCTTTGACTGACTTGGTTTGTTTCTTTCTTTTCTGTTGTGGCGCTGTCAATTGGTCTCTGTAATCAGCGATAAGAGGTATAGAATATAGATACAATGCATTTTCATTGATACATATCATTGTAATTATCTTTTTATTTGAGCCAAAATGCAGATCTGATGGATCTAAAGATTTCTATCTTCTATATTTCAGGGTTAAGCGCTAGGCTATTTGAGATTGTTATGCCAAATATACCTACATATTTAGCATTAGAGGTACTTCATTTTTTCTGAGTTAACTTTCGACTGTTCATGCTTATATTACTTATAGATTATAGATTAACTTCTGCATTGCTAAGGATTGCAATATAAAGTTGCATATGTTGCATTCATTATAGATATTATTTATGGTAATGGTCACTCAATGACCGCTCTTTCTGCAGAAATGGAGAAATACAGTACAAATACTTTTGCTTATTTATATAAACCTGTCATTTTTTGAGAAGCATATCACTTTATCCTATATCAATATTTTGATGTATTTTTTCATAGTGTTCACAAAAGGGAACAATAAATTTTACTGCGCTATTGATGGGGTTATCAATCCATGAACATGTCATCAGAATATTGACGGTTTTAGTTCAATTAAATGGACTCATCTCTTGAATTAATGATGCAAATATTTTATACATATCTAAAATATGCATTATCGCGAAATTAATTTGTGGGATTTCTGTTGTTTCAGAGAAAAACCTAGGTCATCTCAAAGGGGTGCCAACTGAACTAGCTGACAGTCTACTGGTACAAGTCAAATCTGTATTTTCTTTTAAATTTGTATATGTTGTTCCTTTTTTGTTAGATATGTGTTGTTTCTTATACCAGTTGGCATTTCTGAATAACTGATTCTATTATAGTGAAGCTTCTTGCTTCATTTAGGCTTTATCTTATATCTTATTTCTATTCATCTAATCATTTTTTCCTAATTTTTGAAGATTTATTTGCACTGATTATCGAGCTACTGATTAATTTGTCTTCAATTAAAATGAAAGTAAATGAATGTTTTATATTAACAAAACAGGTGCTACTACAACTGCATGCACCACCTATTAATACTATCTGCAGGTAACTTTTTCCATCTCAATTAAAATGAAAGTAAATGAGTGTTTATATTAACAAAGCAACTGCTCGATAGGCTTGCTCAGAAATGCAAGGTCATTTTTTTTTTATTGCTACACTTCCTAGAAATAGTATTATTGGTGATCTAAAGCTCCTTTTTTTCCTTCTTTTATTTCAAAATGCTTTAGTTTTCAATAATGTTTTTAGGAGCAATAATTTTTTTTGTTTCTTTTTCGATGCAGACGAGTTGACATTTAGTGGAGAATTCATAGAGGCAAAGCAGTGAGAAGTGGATCTGTTGATCGGTATTATTCATTACATCCCATATGTGTTTATAAAAAAAGAAAATTAAGATTTAAGGGCCTTTTTGTTTGAAGAAGTGTTATTTTTTTTTCAGTTGTGTATTTCTCTTTTGGAAAACTAGAAATATTTTGAGAAATGCGTATAAAATATAGTTGCACGAAAATCGTGCTATCATATGTAATGATGAAATTTTTGGTAGTCAGAACGTCGGATTTCTGTACTGCATCCACATTAATTGATGCTGTTGTGGTACTAGAACCAGCAACCACCACCAGTGGTCTTTCATCCTTCTAGGTAGATACAGACTCAGAATAATGTAGCATAATTTACTCTGATTTCCACATAGGAGAATTAAGAATAGAGAATTAAAATAGGCTGAAAGGATGCTCAAATGATGGATTTACCATTGAGTCAACAAATACATGGTCATGCATCTGCCTATAAATCAAGTCTAAGCCCATTTGAGTATCAATTCACCAGTAAATAGAAATTTGTTTGATAGGCTGTCAATTTGCCAGATGTTGGTTTAGGTCTAATAGGTCTAGCTGAGATTTTAATCCCAGCTGCATGGAAAATCATGCGCTAGCATGTTCCTTTTATATTATGAGGACAAAATTGAAAAAAAGAAAAACAAGCTATTTTTTTTCCATGGTGTGCAGATTTGCCTCTATCATGATCGTGTTAGAGTTATGTCCTAGAAGTCAATCATTATATGGCTACTTCTATGGTTTATGTTATTGATGATATTTGATCATTTATTCCTTGATTTATTTATTGACAGATCATTCAGGTTGAGGATCTGAATTGTAGATCTCTGTGTTTCATTTATAATAAATGACAATAATAAATCTAAAAGGTCCGTAATCTTGATAATTAACAAGGAATATTAATTATCGGATAAGATTAGTATGCAAGTTAAGTGATGATTAAGTTCTACAAATCATAGGTAAGGAGTTGCCAACTTAATTGCATATGTGTATGTTATGGAACATAGTACAGGACACGACCCAATGAAATAAATATATGGATTGTGTTATGTGTCATTATTTATTTCATTTGAGTTTGATTCTAAGTTTGAGATGGTTCAACTTTTCCACATGAGGATAGGTTCAATAAATATCGTCTACCGTTGATTCCTGATAAGGGCTGCTATACGGACTTTATTTATGTTCTCTTGAAATGTGCGGGGAAAAGTTGTTCATCAAGAAAATCGTATGTCCCTCATTAATTTACTTAGTGAGCGATGATATCTGTTTGGGCCCCTTGATGGAGATGGATTGTTTGCTAGCAACTGATACAGTCATCTCTAGATCAAGAAACGTATAATCTGCAAGAATGACACATTCCTATCTTGGATTATACGATGATATCATGTGACATAAGAATCAGACAAGGATATACTATTATTTCTTATGCAGGATTAAAATATTGTAGCAGTACACTATTTATGCGAATTGGGAATCATAACGTGTTGCTAGATACCGCTTATGATTATTGGAAATAAATAGCGATTTATTTTCCATGTCCAACAGAGCATAAATCCTCAAAGGGTCACACAAATAGGTTTTGACCATGCGTGCATTATTTATTTGGTTGTATTAAGGAATGCAACAATATGATATGTTGACTGATTAATTATGTACTGTTGCGAACCGTCACAATTAATTAATTAAGTCAAACGGATTATATAGAAATAAATTAATGCATATTCTAATCCTTAAATAATTATCAAAGTGTTGATAATTAATTTGTTCAACATGAATTAATTAAAGTAATTAATTTGAGCTAACGGGCCTATATTTAAATGGTAAATTAAAGGTCCAAATTGAGAGCAATTAATTGGGCCACTAATTAATTGAATTAGAGGACCAATTAAATAATTGATAGAGCCCATTTAGGCCCATTTTATGGCTGCCCTAGTGATGGCATAGTTGTAAATTAGTTACAACTTTTTGGGAGAGTGGTTGGTCTATAAAAGGACCACTTTGGGAGCCAAAACCCTAGCCACCTTGCCTTTTTCTCTCTCCCTAATATTTTGGACGAAAATTAAAGGAAAAATTTCAGAATTTTTCCTCTCCACCATTGCTCTCTTAAGCTCATGTGTTGAGCACCTCTTGCCTCCATCCAATTAAATAGTTAATTAAGGCAAAAGGAAGGAAGGGATTAGGCTTAACCTCTCATCTACTAGCATAGATCGAGGTTTTGGTTAATACCTTGGTGGACTTGAGGCCGAGACACGCGTGGTGGTGCGCACAACCTCGACATCGCCGGATTCGAGCCTCCTTGTTGCGATACAAGGAGAGGTAGCCTTCCTAACCTCTCTCTCTTGTGTGTGAATGCTTGGACTAGATCCTTCGAGGTCTAAGTCGTTTGGATTGCTTATTAAATGGTTAATTAGCATAAAAAAATTTGAAAACTTAGACTTCCTAACAGTGGTATCAGAGATCTAGGTCGTTCTAAAGCATTTTAACACATAATTAGTTGAGAAATGATTAATTAACACATGGATTAGTGATGCACTTGCTTGCTGTCTGGATTTCTGTTCTGTTTTCGACATTGTTTTGGTTTTTTCGCTGAGAAAATCTTTCAGAAAAATTCTAAATTTTATTTGAGGTTGTAGATCTGTGAGATGTGGTTCTTTAGCCACTAGTTTCACCTTTTTCTAAGTTATTATGAATTTATGGTGAATTAAACGGTAACGGTGCGCAGATCTGGTACTCTGCTGCACAGTTCTGTGTTTTAGGCATGAAGGATTTATTTTTCGAAAATAACTATCTGTATTTCTTGGCTAGAAATCTTGTAAACTTGATGCTATTTCTGGACATGTAAAATTTGTTGCATGTTTCGGATTTTATGTGGGCGTTCAAGTCATGAGAAATGAATCGGTTGTCAGATCTGGTTTTCCAACAAACTGATTGTTTGGATAAACTGTACTTATTGAGAAAACTTTATGAAAAAGTGTTTGAATAGAAAGTTTCTACTTGAAGTTAAGATTCTGTGAAAATTAGTTTCAAAGAATTTTATTAAGGTTTGATACCTCAACTGAGTCAATAGTTTTTAGTCGTTAGTCTGTTTCAGAACAGGGTAAGTGGCTTGTTTGCTATTTATCTTGATGATTTTAAATAAGACTAGTTGGATTTCGTTTGATGGATTGGTAGCCAATAACATATAGTAGATTTGTTATGTAAAATGTTTTCATGAAAACGTTTTGGAAGATGATCCTACAGACCAAAAGAGTTAGACAAAAACAGAAAATCGGATAACGGTGTTTCGCGCACAGTTTGCCGATTTGTTAATTTTGTTTCTCTCTGATGGTAAGTGATCTCTCCCTGAATTTTTGACAGATAGTTACACTCATAATAGGGAGTATGCATTATTAATTTCATAATTTTTGGAGACCGAAAAACTTCGAATTTTATCGGGTCCCATTTAATATTTTAAATAGTTAAAGTATTTTCTAATTAATCAAATTGGTTGAATAAATTAATTAGAATACTCCATGATATTCCTCCTTTCTGTTTACAATTGTTGAATTGGCTTTTCAAATGGTTTAAGCAAATTAGTTGTTTAAAAGTTAAACTTTTATGCGGAAAGACCCGAACTACAAGCGATGTGCAAAGACTCTAATTCATTGTTGTTAATTAAGAAACAAAGGGACATGTGCTAACTTTGTTTTGTAGGAAGGATCGTGGGTTTAGTATGGCTCAAGAAACCAATGCCTTGTGTGTTGTAATTTGTGAATGCATGTGATTGATTGTATGTAAGGCCTTTGGTGCCATGGTTAATTAATTAATTATGATTAATTTCTTAATGTAACTTGTGAGGCTTGCATGCCCCTAAGGCTAGGAGGGAATTAGGGATATTTTCACATGTATTTTGTCCTTTAATTATATAGGATAGGATCCATATGATTAGTGGGAGGGACAATTAGATTAGTTTTGCTACATGGAGATGCGGCGGAACTAATGCAAGCGGGAGCCATACAAACCCACAACAATGCTTGAGATGCTTATTATTATGTGAATGTTTGTGGATGCTATGAATGTCATAGGATAGGTATGGGTGTATGATTACACGACCACCAAACAATAGTCACATAATTGTTTGTCCCATATTTGATTAAGTCGACCGCCCTCCTTCTCTCTATCCCCTTCACGTCAATTGCCCTCTCATGGCGCGGTCCGCCCAAGCGGACGTCATGGTTGTCAATTTGATAGTCGGGGTACAAATAAAGGGATTTGTAAGGAGCAAATAGAGAGATGTTACTTATCGATGGACCCAACTAGAGTTTGGACATCGGGGCGAAGTTCGCGATGCGAACCAAGAATCATAAAGTTGTATGATTGGTTAAAGAGAACCTACCTTATCTAGTCATTTTGGGTGACGTGCCATAGCAGGTCCAACTTGACGAAAATAGGGGTCTTGGAAATTCATTACTTTTAAGGGACTTATATTAAAGTAGTAAAAGTTTTACTTTATTGAAAATAAAATAAAAACATAAACTAATTGGCCTTAATTTGAATTAATTGTTGTAGATGTCTTCCTCATCCTTTTCGCTTCGATCTCTTTTAGAGAAAGAAAAGCTCGCCTTCAACGGTGCCAACTTTCTGGATTGGCACCGGAACCTAAGGCTTGTCCTAAGGTTTGAAAAGAAGGAATACCTCCTTACCACTCCCATCCCCGCGGCTCCCAAGTCGGATGCCCCTCAAGCGGACAAGGATGCCCATGACAAGCACGTCATGGACGACATGGAGATGTCCGTCCTGATTGTCGCTGTCATGGAGGCGGAACTCCAAAAGGAGTTCATGGATAGTGGTTATGGAGTGTTTGAAATGGTCTCTCGTCTCTCGAACATGTTCCAAACCAAGGCCCGCACCGAAAGGGCTCGTCTCATCAAGGCCGTCGCCAATACTCGATTGGCGGAAGGTCATGAAGTCGGGCCACACGTCATGAAGATGGCGGGGTTGTTTCGGCAGCTCGAAAGGCTTGATACGCCCTTCCCATCAGGGGCGATTCAAGACTTCATTCTCAACTCTCTCCCTCATAGCTTCACCGGTTTTGTTGTGAACTACCGGATGAATGGCATGGACAAGAGCATGGATGATCTCCAAAACATGCTTGTCGAGACGGAGGAGAGTCTCAAAAAGGAAAAAGGGCCCAAAGATGTTCTTGCGGTGAGTGACAAGAGTAAGAAGAGCAAGAAAAGAAAGACCCGCAGAACTAGAAAGGGCAAAGGTACGGTGACGCCCCAAGGTTCGGCCAAGGGAGCTCCCGAGGGTTCCAAGAGAAAGAAGAACCCGGCCACTTCCGAGACCGTGTGCTACTACTGTAGCAACAAGGGCCATTGGAAGAGGAATTGCCCCAAGTATCTCGCTGACAAGAAGGCGGGAACTGTCCGGCCTTCTACTTCAGGTATATTTGTCATTGAAACCCTTCTCGCTACCTCTAGTACAGACTGGATATTTGATACTGGTTCATGTGCTCACATTTGTCAAAATGTGCAGGCACTAAAGAGTAGGAGGCGGCTCGAGAAAGGCGAAGTTCAACTCCGCGTCGGTAACGGCACGTGCGTCTCCGCTATGGCCGTTGGGAACTTAGAGCTTACTTTGCCTTCTGGTTTAGTTTTGGAACTAAAAGATGTTTATGTAGTTCCTTGTATCACTCGGAACATCATCTCTATTTCGTGTTTAGACTTGGATGGATTTGGTGTTGTAATAAAGAACAAAAGTTGTACTTTGTTGCGTGATGATGTTTGTTATTGTGTTGCGCATTTATTGAATGGTCTTTATGTGCTTGATTCTAACGAACATGTTTTGAGTGTTGAACATGACAGTAGAAAACGTAAGATCTCACATGAAAGTACGACTCTAATGTGGCATTGCCGCTTAGGTCATATCAACGAGAAACGCATCAAGAGATTACAAACAGTTGGTCTCTTGGATCAATTCGCTTTCGAGCCAATTGACACATGCGAATCATGTTTGATGGGAAAGATGACCAAAGCGCCTTTTACCAACAAAGGTACAAGGGCAAGTGGCTTATTAGACCTCGTGCATACCGATGTATGTGGACCTATGAGCATTTGCGCACGAGGAGGTTATTCATACTTCATCACTTTCACCGATGATCATAGTAGATACGGGTATATCTACTTGATGCGGCACAAGTCCGAATCCTTCGAAAAGTTCAAGGAGTTCAAGAATGAAGTTGAGAACCAACTCAATCGAAAAATCAAAGTCTTGCGTTCCGATCGAGGTGGAGAGTACTTGAGCCACGAATTTGGTGATTATCTAAAGGAGTGTGGAATCGTTCCACAACTCACTCCACCGGGAACACCACAATGGAATGGTGTATCCGAAAGGAGGAATCGAACTTTGCTAGACATGGTTCGATCGATGATGAGCCAAGCCGACTTGCCTAAATCGTTTTGGGGTTTTGCAATAGAAACCGCAGCTTTTACATTAAACCGTGTTCCATCAAAGTCCGTTGAGAAGACGCCTTATGAGCTTTGGTTTGGTAGGAAACCAAGCATGTCGTTTCTCAAGATTTGGGGTTGTGAAGCTTATGTGAAAAGGCTAATGAGCGATAAGCTTGGACCCAAATCGGACAAGTGTCATTTCGTGGGATACCCTAAGGAAACTAAGGGTTACTACTTCTACAACCGCAATGAGAACAAGATAGTTGTTGCTCGTTATGGTGTGTTCTTAGAGAAGGAGTTTCTCTCAAGAAGAAGTAGTGGGAGTAATGTGGTCATTGAAGAAATTCATGAACCACCGCAAGATGTGCCTCGAGTAGGCAATCCAGCGATTCCCAATGTAGTGCCAAACGAGGTTGTAGCTGAACCCGTTCCGCAAGCCGTTGTGGAAGAGATTCAAGAGTACACTCCCTCAAATGAGGACTCGAACATATCGCGAGTCGATAGTGTTCAAGACACTCAAACTTTTGAGGATCAAGAACCAAGTCCACAAGCTGTTGTGGAACAAGTTCAAGAGCCTCAACCCCAAGCACCGATCCTACGAAGGTCAACGAGGGAAAGTCGTCCACCCGAAAGGTACTTGGGTTTACACGATGTTCTCGTCATTGCGAATGACGAACCCTTGACCATAAAGGACATGAAAGATAAACCCGACTCCAAGGAATGGCTTAAAGCCATGGAATCCGAAATGCAATCCATGTATGAAAACAAGGTATGGACCTTGGTTGACCTTCCCGACGGAGTAAAACCCGTTGAGAACAAGTGGATCTTTAAAAGAAAGGTCGACATGGATGGCAACTTGAGCATTTACAAAGCACGACTAGTTGCGAAAGGTTACAAGCAAGTTCATGGTATTGACTATGAAGAAACCTTCTCGCCCGTCGTCATGTTCAAGTCAATTCGGATCTTGTTAGCAATTGCCGCATATTATGACTATGAGATATGGCAAATGGATGTCAAAACTGCCTTTCTAAATGGCAACTTGGAAGAGGATATGTATATGACACAACCCGAGTGTTTTGTGGATCCAAAGAATGCTAACAAGGTGTGCAAGCTTCAAAGGTCCATTTATGGATTGAAGCAAGCATCAAGGAGTTGGAACAAACGCTTTGATGAAGAGGTCAAGAAGTTGAATTTCATTCAAAGCGAGAAGGAACCTTGTGTTTACAAGAGGATTAGTGGGAGCGTGGTTGTGTTTCTTGTTCTATATGTTGATGATATACTCTTGATCGGGAATGATATCTCCGAATTGAATGCAGTCAAGGATTCATTGAAGAAAGTGTTCTCAATGAAAGACTTGGGCGAAGCCGCCTACATCCTAGGGATCAAGATCTATCGAGATAGATCAAGAAGGTTGTTAGGTTTGAGCCAAGATGCATATATTGACAAAGTGTTGGAAAAACACAAAATGGCTGGTTCCAAGAAGGGTTACTTGCCTATGTCACATGGCATATTCTTGAGCAAGACTCAATGTCCGACGACTGATACAGATAGGGATTTCATGAAGCGGTTCAAGTATCCATCTGTAGTCGGTTCGATCATGTATGCCATGCTATGCACTCGCCCCGATGTTGCGCATCCGATTAGTGTGACTAGTCGATACCAAGCTAACCCTGGTATGCCACATTGGACCGCAGTCAAGAATATCCTCAAGTATCTCAAGAGAACAAATGATAGCATTCTCGTGTACGGTGGAGACCAAGAGCTCGTTGTAAGTGGTTACACCGATGCTAGTTTCCAAACCGATCGAGATGATGCGAAGTCACAGTCCGGTTTCGTATATCTGCTCAATGGTGGAGCCGTGAGTTGGAAGAGTTCCAAACAGGATACCACGGCCGATTCCGTCACCGAAGCAGAATACTTAGCGGCTGGTGAAGCGGCGAAAGAAGGAGTTTGGATCAAGGAATTCTTGACCGAGCTGGAGGTGGTTCCAAGCATCTCTGGTCAAGTGGATCTCTACTGCGACAACACGGGAGCCATAGCTCAGTCAAAGGAGCCTAGGTCTCACCAGAAGACCAAGCACATTCTACGACGATTCCATCTTATCCGTCAGTTTGTGAATGACGGATGGATCAAGGTCAAGAAGGTGGACGGTGCCGCGAACACAGCGGACCCTCTGACAAAGCCTCTATCTCGAGCCGCGCATGAGTTGCATGTTGCATCCATGGGGATTAGGCGTATGCCTGAGTGGCTTTGAGTTGTATCTTTTATCTTTTGAGGCTTTAGTATGAGACATGTATATTTTGGATATTACATTGAGTACTATGCACTGGCTAGAAGTCACTGTTGATTGACTCTAGGCCAAGTGGGAGATTGTTAGAGTTATGTCCTAGAAGTCAATCATTATATGGCTACTTCTATGGTTTATGTTATTGATGATATTTGATCATTTATTCCTTGATTTATTTATTGACAGATCATTCAGGTTGAGGATCTGAATTGTAGATCTCTGTGTTTCATTTATAATAAATGACAATAATAAATCTAAAAGGTCCGTAATCTTGATAATTAACAAGGAATATTAATTATCGGATAAGATTAGTATGCAAGTTAAGTGATGATTAAGTTCTACAAATCATAGGTAAGGAGTTGCCAACTTAATTGCATATGTGTATGTTATGGAACATAGTACAGGACACGACCCAATGAAATAAATATATGGATTGTGTTATGTGTCATTATTTATTTCATTTGAGTTTGATTCTAAGTTTGAGATGGTTCAACTTTTCCACATGAGGATAGGTTCAATAAATATCGTCTACCGTTGATTCCTGATAAGGGCTGCTATACGGACTTTATTTATGTTCTCTTGAAATGTGCGGGGAAAAGTTGTTCATCAAGAAAATCGTATGTCCCTCATTAATTTACTTAGTGAGCGATGATATCTGTTTGGGCCCCTTGATGGAGATGGATTGTTTGCTAGCAACTGATACAGTCATCTCTAGATCAAGAAACGTATAATCTGCAAGAATGACACATTCCTATCTTGGATTATACGATGATATCATGTGACATAAGAATCAGACAAGGATATACTATTATTTCTTATGCAGGATTAAAATATTGTAGCAGTACACTATTTATGCGAATTGGGAATCATAACGTGTTGCTAGATACCGCTTATGATTATTGGAAATAAATAGCGATTTATTTTCCATGTCCAACAGAGCATAAATCCTCAAAGGGTCACACAAATAGGTTTTGACCATGCGTGCATTATTTATTTGGTTGTATTAAGGAATGCAACAATATGATATGTTGACTGATTAATTATGTACTGTTGCGAACCGTCACAATTAATTAATTAAGTCAAACGGATTATATAGAAATAAATTAATGCATATTCTAATCCTTAAATAATTATCAAAGTGTTGATAATTAATTTGTTCAACATGAATTAATTAAAGTAATTAATTTGAGCTAACGGGCCTATATTTAAATGGTAAATTAAAGGTCCAAATTGAGAGCAATTAATTGGGCCACTAATTAATTGAATTAGAGGACCAATTAAATAATTGATAGAGCCCATTTAGGCCCATTTTATGGCTGCCCTAGTGATGGCATAGTTGTAAATTAGTTACAACTTTTTGGGAGAGTGGTTGGTCTATAAAAGGACCACTTTGGGAGCCAAAACCGTAGCCACCTTGCCTTTTTCTCTCTCCCTAATATTTTGGACGAAAATTAAAGGAAAAATTTCAGAATTTTTCCTCTCCACCATTGCTCTCTTAAGCTCATGTGTTGAGCACCTCTTGCCTCCATCCAATTAAATAGTTAATTAAGGCAAAGGGAAGGAAGGGATTAGGCTTAACCTCTCATCTACTAGCATAGATCGAGGTTTTGGTTAATACCTTGGTGGACTTGAGGCCGAGACACGCGTGGTGGTGCGCACAACCTCGACATCGCCGGATTCGAGCCTCCTTGTTGCGATACAAGGAGAGGTAGCCTTCCTAACCTCTCTCTCTTGTGTGTGAATGCTTGGACTAGATCCTTCGAGGTCTAAGTCGTTTGGATTGCTTATTAAATGGTTAATTAGCACAAAAAAATTTGAAAACTTAGACTTCCAAACAGATCGAACAACTCTCAGGGATCTTCGTTGCTAGATTTTTATTAGTTGCAGTCCGTTCCTGACAAGCGCACATTCATATCAGTCTTCAAGAGAACTATTCATGATAGGTGCACATCTGTTTCATCTGTATTGATTTATATCTATGATACTATCAGATTGAAAGAAGGGATCTAATGAAAAATATAATGCACTGGCTGTCATGAATCTACCTTTTTAATTAGGTAAACAGCAACGATACTGAGATAGACCACAAAATAAACATATCCCTATCATCAACGATATCATTCGCTTTTGTTGCTTTTCCACACTAATAGTGTTATCACATTTAACGACATGTATTAGGTCTAAGGTATAAAATAGATCGATACAAAGGTTATCATGTTCCCCTTCTATATAAGTATATGGCTGGTGGCATTACTCGGCATGTGTTCCTTCAGCGCACTCCTTTTCCAGTTCACTTTCTAACAGCTGGTATTGTTCTGACTGATCTGGATATATTGATTCATACAATGTTTGTTGTTGAAAAATCAAGGTTTCAACCAATTTTTTTTATGTTCCGGTTAGGCTTTCGGCCAATTTTTATGTCTATGTTCCCATTTTTTGTTGGAATTATTTGGTGTGCGGTCAGATTTCTGACAAAAAAATCTTTGTGTAGTCTTTTCTCTTGCTTAACATGCGTATGCGAATTACCTTTTCCCTATTTAGTGTCGGTCTTGGGTCGTTTATGCCTTCAGTCCGCACTGATACAGCGCTTTTCATATGGAACAGGCTTGATGATATATGTAAAAATGAACGAGTTTCTGATGGCTAATATCTTACAGTCGGATTTGGTTGCTGCCTTTTGAAATATTTTCCAGTTTTTTTTTGTGTAATGTACCTTTAATTATCTCATATGATAAGTACCTTTTACTCTTTCTCGAGTTATCTGTAATTTTAGTAGTCGCATAAACTGCAGACCAAAATTCATCGCGCGAAGCGCGATGAGATACCTAGTTTAAATTAAAAAAATTTTGATTATTGATGAAAAGTAAAGTTGGGGCATTTTGTGGCACTCTAAAGTTATGGCATTGGAACCCTTCTCAAGATGAATAAGGAATATTAATAAGTCAAAATACCTTATTCCTAATTCTAAATTTTTGCTAAAATATGAATAAGCACCCAAATAAGTCCAAATTCTTTATTCATGTGTTGTTTGGTCTCACGCGAATAGAGCTTATTCACGAATAGTCTTATTCAAACACATGTCATTATTAAGGTGATTATTTGTATAATGACATAAGGAATACAAACAAGTGTACAACCAGCTTCAAGTGACCTAGTCAACTAATAGGATATCACCACCAGCATAGACAAATCCAGATAACTACTACATCTAGCTTTCCCTATTGATTTAACAGTATATATATGAGGTCTCTCGTTATGCATTTCAATATCTTTTTCCCTCTAGATCAAGTTTTAAAAATTAGGTTGCTTGCAGCTATTATCACATTAATTAAATTTTCTCCCCTTGTCCTATCTATATCTGTATCTATATCTACGCATTAATACAGTTCCAAAGTTGTAAAGTGATAATGCTCCAATAGATGACCGTTACTAGCACCAGAAACAATTAAAATCAGAAATAAAACAAACCTGAAAAAGTATTTATTGATATTTTTCTGTCAAAAAAAAAAGTATTTATTGATATTTTGAGTTTCCAAAAAAGGAACATCAATAAATTGATTTGCATAGGAGAATGATCCAGGGCACACGTAACTAAGACCCATTAAATGCTTTTTTTCACTGTTCCTTTTCATGGGAATGGGATCAAGTACAGTTGCCTTCCACTAGTCGTGGATAGAACCCTGGCCACTTCTTTTCTTCTCTCCCCAAAAAAGGAAATTAATGCACCTTGCAACAACCTTTTTTACCCTAAAAAGATTATTCCAAAAAGTGAGGAGATAAGATAGAAAGCATGAAATAATGCGCCAATGTCTGTTGACGATTGGCTTGAGCACGTGGGAGGACAGTCGCAATGGAGCGTGTCATTACCCCATGACATGCACCATCATGATCATGCATGGCCTCCATTTCCTTCTGTCTTTGTAGCTAGAGTTGCAGTGGTGTTTTTGGTTATATATTTATATATCCATGTCATTCTCATTCACCATTATTAAGTTTTTGCCTATGTAGGGTTTGTTATTTATGTCGGTTCAGAATCTTTTTTTCTTTTCGTTGTTGTTTTTATTTCGCATATTTGGTAAGAAAGATGTATCACTCTGATTGTCTAAATGCCTGGCACTGGAATGCTTATGATGACATTTGTTTTTCTTTTTCACCTATAATTAATATCCAATAATTTATCAGTTAGTTTCTTGAGCTCACTTTTCATTAGTTGATAAATAATTCATGCGCATCTGTAGATCTCTGAATCCAGAGGATTTCTTAACAAATAGTCAAATATATATAAGTTTAAAGGAAATCTAATAAACAAATAAAATAGATCTTGGGATCAAGGAGATTGGTTGTCTTGTGGGACATATGAAACACAAATTACATATTAAAGCACTACTACAATCAGATTCGCATCTGTTGTTATGCCTGACATAAAACATAATTAATTATGGTTTTGATATATTCAAACTGAATCAAATGTACACACAATTGTGGCTTGTTAACTATGGGAAATATTTGATATTCATGCTAGATTTCAAGAAAATGGTTCAAAGCACGTCATAGTTACGGCACCACTGCAATTAATTATGGAAAGTATTAGAACCCCAAAATAAAAAGTTAGATATCACATTTTATAAAAACTCTTGATGCCTAATTGATCCCTCTTTAAAGACAATTCATTTATACATAACAACATGCATTACAATTGATAAAAGTATTTATCCTAGTTGCAAACAATTCATGTTCTTAAATTTTAAATTATTAACCAAATCAAGATATATATTGGCATCTATTAAATAATAATTTAAAATGTGTTTTGATTTTGGTGTTTTATTTTGGTTGTAGCAAGTGTACATGTGCATGCAAAGAAGTTTTCATTTTCACTAGCAGAAGTGTGTGTATTTTGGGAAAAGACAAAATCCTGTGAGGAAAGTACTTGAGACTCTGGAGGGATTATTATTGGGGTGAATAGTTATTTTCAGCTCTTGAATTGCTAATATATTGGTATATGCTTGCTTTGTATTTACCAGAAATTAATGCAAAGGTGTCGATATTCTCTCCTACAAAAAATTGCTAAAATATGTTAAAACGAAAGAAACAATGAAAGGGACAAAAGAAGAGTCACATGATGCCGAGCTACCTATAACAGCTCTAAGTCGACTGCCTTTCATTGAATCAATTTGTCAGTATAACAATAATTGTGGTAAAAAGGGGATCCTCGTAAAGTGATATAGATCTGTTCTACAACTGACTGATCATGGAATTCTCAATTATCAGTTGGTCAAACATCTAGATTTGCCAATCGTTTCATTTGACGGATCGAAGTTTCTAAACATGCACGCAGAAGTAGAAGGTTCAACTTCACTTGGATACAAATCTATTGTAATTGTCTAAAGTGGTTATTATCCAATTCAACACAGACGGTTCGAATTGGACCAAAAAGAACCTTCACTTCGATTCTAGCTCGTGCCAGACAACCCGTTTTAGACGATGAACGTGGGCTTTAAGCTAGAGGATTAATATTTTTGTTTTGTTATCTTCTTTGTCATGGACTCATGGTGTGTTCTGCCAGTCAGTTTTAAAAATAATACTAAAATATTATAAAATATTAATAATAATATCAATATGATCAAAATTATTTAAATAGTATCGTAAGTACGGAATCTGAGATTCCGTAATTAAATCAAAGTTCAATTTTGGTGCATTTTTGCTTTGACCATGGTACATGTCTTGTGTATTTCTGCATAGATGAACTTCCTCCACCTACCGTTTAACAAATGAAAAGGTTTACTTTTAATAAAGTTACTATATCTTTTATATTTTTTGTATTTAATTTCTTTCTACTATCAATGATAGATACTTTAAAATAATTTGTTATATACTTTAAAAAAAATAAATTATTCAATAACAAACCAAATATATATGATTGAATAATTTATTTTTTTATTAAATAAATAAGTGGGGATGATTAGAGGTACGTCGAAAGTCCACCGACTATTCAAATATTTAGTCAAGCAATATATATTTTTGTTTAAGTTGCATTATATTATATTAATAAATGGTTGGAGGTATGCATACCCACACATGTATATATATTGTCATGGAGATATATGGATTAATGAATGGAAGTCACTTCATTAATTATATATTGTCATGGAGATATATGTATATACAAGCACTTTCTAGATTGCGTTAGAAAGGAAGACATGACACGAGGTTCATGTTTCACTAAGATGGAGAAAGAGTATAAGATTAACTCTCATGGATGTCACTTGATTAATTACATTTCTCTTTTTTATGATTAATTTATGATTTTAAAAAATTTTGTAGTAGTTTTGAGTGGTTTTTAGGTTTGCAAACTTTCAAATTGAATTTTGGAGGTTCAGAGAGCATTTTTTGGCTCCGAAAATGGTCGTTATGGGGTTTACCCCGGTAAGACATGTAGATTTCGTCGCCAGCTTTCTGGATTGTGGTCATTTATCCTAAACGGACATTCCTATCAAAAGTTATGCCATTTGAAGTTCTAATTTTTAAAAACATCGATTTTTTTAATAACTAAACATTTCTATTCAAACAATATACAATCGAGTAAAAACGGTTCAACTCTCTTTTCAACAATTTTTTCCTACATTTAAAATTAATCCTATCAATTTTTAACAATTTTCTTTAATTTTTTTAATATTTAATTATCAAATTCTTAATTTTTAAATGAAAACAAAATTTCAAAATAAATTTTAATTATATATAAAAATTTATCCTATTTTTTCTAATTTTTTCATATTTTTTAAATTATTTTTACAATATATTATCTATTTTTGTAATTAATTAACTAATAAACTAATAAATTATATAAATTAAATAAAAATAAATATAAAAACCATAATAACAGGGTGGAAATGAGAGCGAGAGGAGAGAAGGTGAGATCGGAAGCCAAAATAGGGTGGAATGCTAGTTACGAAATCTGAGATTCCGTAATTCAGTTCGGAATCTGAGATTCCGTAATTCAGTTCGGAATCTGAGATTCCGTAATTCAGTTCGGAATCTGAGATTCCGTAATTCAGTTCGGAATCTGAGATTCCGTAATTCAATTCGGAATCTGGGATTCCGTACTTACGATACTATTTAAATAATTTTGATTATATAGATATTATTATTAATATTTTATATTATTTTAATATTATTTTTAAAACTGGCGGGTGTTCTACGCTGTGCTCGTATAATGACAATTTTCATAAATTGGCCCATTATATAATGCAACAGTATGCATTGACAAACAGTTGGGCCTGAACTGGCCTTGTATATATAGTGAACTTTTGATTCTTACATTACGAGGATGGCTAATTTCAAGAAAAAGTTTTTTATTCTTTTAGGAAGAAATGGAGCAACTAAACTTTTGTTAATTGTGTAAAAGATAATTAACCAAAAAAAAATCTGCCAACAACTATAAACAACAAAGATTGTTATCATATATTTAAGATTATCTTGCTTATTTCAATAAAAAGTACTAACAAACAACAAAAACGAATGTTACTTTATTGCGTTTCTTTTTCTATTCTCAGTCGTTAGCAGGTAAAACGAACACCTCATCTTTGGAAAAATGAAACAGAAAAATAATGCGCACGCTTGGTTGAAGATTGAAAACTGTAGAAGATATGCTTTATCTCATAGTTCTACCTAGGTCCGTCCAAGAGATGACCTCTTGTCAGTATTGCTACTTTCCAAGTCATGATAGGCCTTGTAGACCAGGGGTTGCTTCTTTAATGTTACAAAAATACATACTGTTCAAATTATTTTTAAGTACATAAATTTGGGACCACGCCTTTGATAATGAAATTATTTAATAGTCATGATAAATTCTATCCAATCAATCTAAAAGTACTTTAGATTGGAAAAAACTTAACGAGGTGAACTTGCACACTCCAAATATAGGGGGTACAAATTTTGATTTTTCTTGTGTCACTTCTCTCTCCTTGTCTCCCATTTCAAATTTAGGTTTGTGAATACTGGTATTGATCTTAATTTCATCGTTTTCTTGGTACGCATGATCTGTATGTATTATATATATACACAAAGCTTAGATTACTGGATATACACAAGAGTTGGATATTAAAATATTTAATTCATTATAATATTTACAATTAACGGCATAAAATCACATATTTCATATAAAATAATAATGAGGTAGACTAAAATTAGTCGCGACTGACGGATGAGACCGTCAGCTACGATTAAATCTCAATTTTTGAGATTCTAACAGTCGATCCGAACTGTTCAATGTATTCTCCATATTGAAATCTCGTTGGAGACCAAATTTTACATTTTTCTGAAATTCTTTAGTATTTGTTTGGCATTTTATAAAATTCTTACTCTAAACTATTTTGGACCCTTCAATAATAATGATTTTTAAAAATATCAAAAAAATAGTAAAAAAAATTAGAAAAATGTAAAATTTGGTCTCCAATGAGGTTTCAATATGGAGAACATATTGAACGGTTCAGATTAGTCATTAAAATCTCAAAAGTTGAGATATAATCGCGGCTGACGGGTCCATCCGTCAGTCGTGGCTGATTTTAGTTTACATCATAATTTCCTCTCTACATCTGATCATACTTACTTTTGTTATCAAAAGACTGATTTCGTTTTCCAATCGATAAACTTGTCCAGTTTGTTTTGTTCTTTTCAAAATTTAAAACTGGGACATCGTAATTATCATAACAAATAGAAACTAGCAACTCGGTCTGTCTCATTATGTAATAAAATGCAACTTGCTAGAAAAAATTTAAGTAATTAAGATGGAGGTTAATTTTTTTTAAAAAAATTAAGTGTTCATAAAGAGCCCTTTAATCGAGTATCTGCAATATTCACTCAAGATCCGTTGCCTTTTGTCACTAGATAATTGATAATTAGTTCTTAAATTATTAAAAATTGACTACACTTGAACAAAAAATGTTCCAAAACTTGCTTAAAGCTGCAATCTGAGTATTTGAAACCACTTTGAAGATATTGGACAAATAAGTAAAAGTGAAATTGTTGAAAAAAAAAATTGAGTTGTATTGTGCACTATTTCATCCATATTCGGTAAGTATGATATACTGCAAAATAAAAATTGTATCTATTATAATTCAAACAGAAATTAATCATTTTTTTTACCATTCCAACGTCTGTCCCATGAAATAGTATTTCTCGTCGACGAAATGATAGACAAAATTATAGAAATAAATTTACTCCAGTTTTACCTTTTATTTTTCTACAATTTTATTTATTTTCACCTTTAGTTTCGACAATTATTTCGCCACCATGATACGTTATTAATTTCACTATTCTTCCATCGCCCAAATAACTTCTTTGTGAAAAATCATACATCATTTTGGACCCAGGCCATTGACTCTCAATAAAGAAAAAGAAAACAAATGAGGAGGTCACTAATCAAATCAGCTAATTACAAACTTCTTCACATTTTCCTTTCAAAAAAGTGGATGTTAACTAAGAAGTTTTCTTTTCACTAAAGCCATCACATGTTAGGCTTTAGTAACTTTCAACATCACCTAGTCAAATTTCATACGTACTTGAACTGAAGGTGCCCAGAAGGCCTTTTTGTGACAACGATTTTATTATAAAAATTTTAGCCTCATGCAATTAGAATGTGATGCCAAGTTTGACAGTTGAAATTTGAAAAAAAAAAAAAGTGGGGCGGCTAAGCTGTGACGGCATACAATAAAAAGAATTCTAAAATTTATGACTATATATATTCATTTAGGCTATGTTTGGCAAACCCACGAACTAGCCTAGTTCGCGAACTAGCTAGTTCGTGCGCAACCAAACATGAGCCGAACTAGAACAAGGCCTAGTTCGCCTCCTTGTTCTAGTTCTACCAAAACCATGGAATTAGAACTAGAACTAGAACAAGCCTTGTTCTAGTTCTTGTTCTAGTTCGCCCATTTGCCAAACATACCCTTAAATAAAGAAAAGGAGTATCCTAAATTAAACTAAATGCTTAAGCTGCACAATTGTCACTGCAGAGTAATATAAAAAGCCTTGATTGGTCAAATTAACTTTCTAAAGAAATTAAATGAGTCAGTTGCTTAGCAACACTCTGGACTTGACTTGATTAAAATGTGATCCAACTGAAGTTGGAACAAATTGGGGCTATATTAGCAGGACTAAAATTATTACTGGCAAAATTTTTATTGTTCTTATTCTTAACTAACCATCCAAACAATATTTCTTAATTTATGAATAAGCAATTCTTCACCATTTCTTATTCACCATCCTTGTTCTTGAACAAGCTATTCTATTCTTATTCACCACACTTCCAAACACACCCTAGTGTGTAAACCATTATATCTCAATTACATAATTATTCCATTTAGAAGTTGCTACTCTCTAATACAATAATGTAAAATAACAAAGAAAATTATGATATGAGTTCTTAACTTCTTATTCAATGATCATTAAATCAATAAATCTTTCGATATTTCATAAAATTATGATATGAGTTCTTAACTTCTTATTCAATGATCATTAAATCAATAAATCTTTCGATATTTCATCTATGGATAGAACTTTTAACGTTCCTACTAATCATCTTAGCGATATACTATTAGCCTCCGCTGCTTAGTTCAGCTGGATAGGCACAGAGCCTCCTACGGGAGTGGTTCAGGTTCGAATTCCATCTTTGGTGATGATGTGTGTGAGTGCGACCTTACGGGGATGAATAAAAAAAAAAAGCGATAGACTATTAGACTTTTGAAATTCCACAAGAATATTCATTAGGAAATATTTCGCGAGAATGAACGGCTGCCACAACCTTTTTTTTTTTTTTTTTTTTTTTTTTTGGAATGAAGACTGCCCCTATTTTGTAGAAACCGAAAAGGGGTACGTGGATTGCTCTTTGGATTTTACGGTAAAAGGAGTGGAATTAAATTCTCGTTGCTATTTAATTTCCCTTTTTTTATGTACCAAAAAACGATAAAAAAATTATTTTCTTGTAATCCTTACTAGAACTTTAAACAGATATACACAATTCCATAATAATATGATTTATTGATTTTGGAGTAATAATAATAATAAAAGAACAATGATGATGATGATGAGATATGAATAAAACTAATACTTAATAGTTAAGTATAAAGATGATTAGGTCCAATCCGAATTCTATCCATACACAACAACAACAAAATATTATGTTGAGAAATTGGTCCAATACGACAATACCCCTCCAATCTCGTCTAATTGGAAAATTTTCCCTCGAAATCATAAATTTTGGATATATTCCCCTCCAATCTTAATTACTACGATATCTTTTCCAAAAATTTCATAATATATTTATTAAAAAAAATCAATTTCATAATTTTTTTACTAAAGTGCCCTTATCCCTTCCGAGTTCCGTCCATTCGTCTTCCTCCTAAGTTCTAAGTATACAACAAAATAAAAAAAAAATGAAAACATAAACATTAGAAATACAATATTAAAAGAAATTATACGTAAAAATTATTTTTTCTTTGACAATCGCTGGAGTCATCCCCTGTTCCAGTGTTCCTTATGTTCCCTTCAAATGCCAATGGAAGGATTGTCAACTCACCCTTCAAGTTTTTAGCATAGTTATTCTTAATAATTTCAGCAGGTCGAACAATAACTTTTGATTTGCACAAGACAGTTTCAATTAAAAACTTGATATATACGACCTCCTCCGATGAACAACTCGATAATGCCAAGCACATGGCTACAAGTAGGGGTGTCAAACGTGTTGAAACGAAATGGAACATACCAGTTCCGTTTTTGGTCACGTAACATATACCAGTTTCGTTTTCGTTCCGTTTCGTAAAACGGAACAGTTTTCCGTTTCGTGCTCTATTTTTCATTGATTTCAGCCCTGTTTTCGATAAACGGAACACTAAAGTTTACCGGTACGCGTTCCGTTTCCGTTCTGTTTTCATAAACGAAATAGATTTTCCTTTCGTTAGCTGTTCTGTTTGAACAGAACAGAATGGAAACGTGCGAAACGGCATTCCGTTGACAGCCCTAGCTACATGACTTGAGTCAAAATTCTAAATAGAAAAGAAATAATAAATTGAGCACGATATCGCAAATTTTGTAAATAGGTTAAAAGAGTGAACATCAAAAATTGTCTTACAGTCTGTTTGGATTAGAGTAAACGGAGGGAAAAAATGGGAAGGGAAGGAAATATGTAAAGTCACCCTGTTTGGATTATGATTTTTTGAAAGGAAAATTTTAAACGGAGGGAAATTACTTTCCTTCACAATTTTACTTCCTATTCAAAAAAATTTCTCCTCCGATTTGGAGTGTAGACGAGGGAAAAAAAAATATTGGTTCTATTCTTCTCACCGAAATGCCAAAGACGCCCCTCCTAATCCTTCCCTCTATTTCTGTGGACCGTGGTTAGGAGAAAGCTCCTGGCGATTTGAGCTATTTGCTATTTTGTATAGATATGAAGCAAGCTAGTACTTAATATTCACCATAAGCAAGCTCTCAAATTAAACTCAAAAATTGATATTCATGTTTTTTTTTTAAATTATTTGTTACGAATATTTTGTGGGGCCAGTTCTGTTTTTTTATCATATTTTTTTCGATCAATTTTGATCATTCACTAATCCAATGGTTAATCTGTTGTTATAAATCAGAGATACGCAACCTATCTTACAATTAATTGTTATCATTTTTTTATACCTATAATCATTCTCCTGAAAATGGGTTGAAGAGTTCAAATGACTCATTTGCATGGATTAACAAGTATATTATGTATACAGTAGGTTGAGTTGAGGATAGCTATGATATATGCACCAATGCTTACGAATTATAATTAATAACTATATAATTCCTTTTTACTGAATAATGGTAGACAAAAAAAACAATTTGAAGGTTCAAGGGCATATTCGTCAATTGTGGTTATTTTACTTTTGGTAAATTGATATATCCAAACACGTAAAAGAAATGAAGGAAAATTTTTTTTCTTTCCCTTTCATTAATCATACAAACAAATAGAAGTTAAATAGTTTCCTTTCCATTCCATCATATTTCTTTCCCTCCTATATTTACCTTCCATTTCCATTCTCCTCTTGCTATCCAAACATAGTGTTAGGGATCTGAGGTCGCTTTTCCAGTAAATCATTTTTATTTGAAGAAACACAAAAAACAATCAATTCCATTCTCAAATAACGAAAGTATCCATTTTTTAAAAAAAATTTCTCTGTAGTCTGTACACTTAGAACTCATGAGGAAGATGGATGGACAGAGGGACTGAGGGTATTTCAGTTGAAAAATTATGAAAATGATTTTGTTTAAATAAAAGTATCATTAAATTAACTGAGAAGGGTAAATATCCATAGCAATTAAGATTTAAGATTGGAGGGGTATATTTCCAAAATCAATGATTAGAGGGGGGGAATTTCCAACTAGACAGAGCCGTTTGTTTGTGACTTAGGGTTTGCTTCAGAAACCACGTATTAAAGGAAGGGAGAGTAGAGGAGAGGAAGGGTTGTTCGGTTTTGTTACCCTCCAAATCGAGGTGTAGAAATAGTAGAGTAAATCCTTCTCCAAATCACTCTATCTCTCACCTCTTCTTCTCTTCCTTTCCGTTACTTTTCTACCGTCCTGGAGCGAGTAAACCTTCGGTCAGAGTAAAGTTTCTAATTATTTCTGTTACTCTCCTTTCCTCTCCCTCTGATTTGGATTTTTGTAGTACAGCCTTAGAGGGTACATAACTTAAGTTATGCATCCTTAAGTCAGCAAACATCTCTTGCATAAGAAGCCTTAATGGTGCATAATTTATTACACTTAAATAGGTTGCATAATTTATTACATCCTTAAGTCACCAAACCCTTTAATTTTTTTCAATAATATTCCTTAGAAATAATTAATAATAATATTTAATAATTAACAAATAATTAATAAATAATAATATTTAATAAGTAACAATAATTATTAAAAATCATAATTAATAATAATGATTAATTATTATAATTAATAATTAAAAAATAAATTAATAATATTTAACAAGTAATATTAATTATTAATAATATAGATTTAATAATAATAATAATTAAAAATAACTCATCAATAATAATTTTAAATTATTAAATAATTAATAATATTTATAATATTTAATTAAAAGTAATTATTAATATTTCACAATAATAATAATGATTTATTATTATCATTAATAATTAATTTTTATAATAATTAATAATTGACAATAATTAGTAATTAATAATATTTAATTATTATTAATACATACTAATTATTAGGTCATAACGTATTATTAATAAATAATACTAATTCAAATTAAATAATTCAATTTAAGGATATTTTAGTCTTTTGACATGAATATATGCATGAATTAAATACTCATCCTTACTACACAACCAAACATCCATTACATAACACTACATAAAAACACTTATGCTTCTTTAACTTATGCAACTCCTTACTACACAACCATACGCCCCCCAAGAGTATAGTATTGATTTTCCCTATGTTGGCTTGATCTCAAACGTGCATGGAAGTAATTTTTTTTAAAAAGTTTTAGACATGATATGTTTGGTACAAATATTATGCATGTAAATAGATAATATTCAAGCTATGTTTTATTATTTTATTTAAATATGATTTGAGATTTCGATAGTCTGAAAACATTACTACTTTAAAAGCATTGCTAAACGTTATTTAAATTGTAGAAAAATTTTGTTGATATATATGATATCTATTTGTTTGAAACAAATCAAGCAGAACGGTTTTGAATGGCCACAGCTAATTTAAAACAAAAGCAGGTAGCTTCATCCAAAACCAAATACAAAAGCAAGTAAAATATCAATTAAAATAAGCACAAAATGAATAATTCATTAAAAATAATTACGTAAATATTGATGTAAATTTTTATTAAATACAATATATGGGCTCGTTTACTACTCTATTAGATTATTCTACCTTGCATTTTCTGCAACGTAATTCAAGAACCAAAAGGTTGGCAATAGAGACAAATACCTCTCCAATTAAATACAGCAAATAACCTTTTAATTTTTTGTGCAACTGTCACATCTCGCAGCTGGATGTAGCAGCTCCCGCCACGAAAATACATGTGAATGTACCTTCGTAAGGCTTAACATGGCTATTACACATTTTTTTTTTCAGATAATATAAGAGAATATTATCAAACTAAGGTAGGAATAAAAGAACAGAAAAGAAAAATAAAACACTGCAACACAAACGGACTTTTCTACCAATTACATGGTTCAAGTCTCAGCTTACCATGATTTACCACGCTAGATTATTATGACTTAACGAGCCATCATAGCAAGACATTTTTGGCTTAACTTCGCTTGACTTGATCGAGCCCGTCTCTGCAACCTGGAACCCACAACCATTGTGGAAAACATGCAAAAGCATGGAATGAGAATTAAATTCTCAGTGCGGGTTTTAGTTCCAGTACGTGGATTTAAGCTAAAATCCAAGTTCTAGACATAATATCCATAGATAAAATAATTCATTTATGTAACGAGACATATTGAATACTATCTTCATTTGATATAAAATAAAACATACATATCTCAATTTTAATGAAAACAATTGCAAATAGTATCTATCATATAATATAATCAAAACCGGACATGCAACAAAATCTCTCTATGGCAAGAGTCATGTATATGTCGGAACTGAACACGTGGCACGAATCCCATCACAGACAACAGGTGTCTGAGCATGAAAGGAAACTGAGCGTGTTAGGGGTCCGGGCAATTACAGAACTAAGCATAGCATGATTCTGGACAATTCACATTTTATTCACATAATTCCCTAACACGAAGGCAGGCAAAAGGGAACTTCAAAATTCACTTATCATTCTCATAATCTCATAATCTCATAATCATATATTTATATATTCAAAATCACTCAGGCCCCTAACCCAACCGGCTGGGCAAGCAAAAGGCGACCTTTCCCTAACCCACGGGCAGGCAAAAGAGACTCATCTCTAACCCTGGGCAAGCAAAAGAGAATTCCACATCCGCATAGCGCTACCGAACTGGCCGAAGCCGAGGGCCAACCGACTCCGGAGAGTGATACAAACATATCAATTCACACATATCAATCACATCGTTACATATCCCAATTATCATTCAATTCTTTTCAGTCAGATCATTCATAAATCAGATTCATCAATAGCAACGGCATATCCAAATATCTGACTGTCACCTTTCAAATTTCTCAAAGCGGAGAACATATCTTTCAAAATGCATTCTTATCAATATTTGGGTTCTATCCCTAAAATGTAGAAATATGGTTATGCAACCAAACGAGTCTCCAATATGCATTTGAATAATAAATATTTTATTTTAGCAAACACGGAACCACTTAACTAATATGCATTCAAAACAGTTTAATAATCACTTCAGCTTTAACAAAAATCCAACGTAATTCCGCACCTGATTCGTAAGCTTAAACGTAGCTTCTCGATATCCTATGATGGTTCGAGTTCTAGATGATCATCTGATCCAGACTCTTCTGCTTGACGGTCTTTTGAGCTTGATAGTCTCATATCAAGTGATCCTAGATCGGATTCCTAATAGAAACATATGACTTTCTTACTGACCGTTAAATACTTAAAGTAACCTAAGTAACCTATTCTTAGATGGTTCTTGGATTACCATACTGACGGTCTCGGTTAACCAGACTGGTTAGGATTTAGGATGGTTAAGTTCAAACTCTTTATTAAGGGAATTCTGTTTTAAAATATATTATTAAGTTTTTTGTTCTGTTGTTTAGTAATTGGTTTTGACTTTTCAGTTATTAAGAATTCATACTTATTTTTATTATACACATCGTTAATTATATTTTTGAATTAAAGCACTCACTTATATACCATATTGATTTATTAATTTGACTTATTATTTATTTTAGTATATAATCCATTATCTATATTTTAGAATTAAAATATTCATTTATTCAGTCTATAACATTTCTATATCATTATTTAGTTATATCATATTAATTTATTTTGTTAATACTTAATTGATTTGATTTACTTTATATTTATTCTATTTTATAATATGAGAAAGTTTAATATGCACCATAGTGCATAGAGCGTTCCATGCACCACGGACTTTTTCGGGGGTATTTTTGTAAATTGACAAATCTAATTTAACCAATCTAATCTACATATTGAAATCTCATAGCAAACTAAATTTTACAATTTTTGAGATTTTATTACTATTTTTTTCGAATTTTTTACAACCTGCCATTTTTGGAAACAAACTACTATTTATAAATTCCAAAAATAGCAGGTTTTAAAAAATTCGAAAAAAATAGTAATAAAATCTCAAAAATTGTAAAATTTGGTTTGCTATGAGATTTCAATATGTAGATTAGATTGGTTAAATTAGATTTGTCAATTTACAAAAATACTCCCGAAAAAGTCCGCGGTGCATAGAACGCTCTATGCACTATGGTGCATATTAAACTTTCTCTTTATAATATTGTTTATTTGATTATTTTATTATTTGTTATACTTTAGATATCGAGAATTTAAATCAGAAAACCAAAAATCTAAAATCAAGGAAATCAATTGGAGATAGAAAATCAAAATCAAAACTATTTGATTTGTTTTGAGTTGGGATCAGAAAGTCAGTGATTTATGTCAAGGTATCTGTTCTTGATTTCACTCAGACTATTCTCATCATCTCCCGAAATCCGAAATCCGACTTAACTAAAGGGATACCCAAATATTTCTAATGGCCTCTCCTTTAATTATTTATTTAATCTCAAGCCCACAATTTATTTAACTTAATCTTGGATTAAGTTTAATTAATATTTAATATTAAGTTTAGGTCCAACATCTAATTATTTCGGCCTCAAGAAATAAACCCAACAAAATATCTGTGCTGGGCCCAGAATTAAGTCCATTTCCATTTTATTTTTGCCTAGCCCAACTCTTAATTATTTAAGGCCCAATTCGTCACAACATAACATAGGCCCGGAAGGCCCAAATTCCATCTCAGCCCATGTCGGCTGAAACATGCGAGAGGGTCCAGCCAGGTCAACCTGACCCAGTTGACCTAGGCCATACTTAACGGGTCCGAAACCTATCCGACCAGATCCGCTAGCCAAGAAAACAGATCCGACCCACAATTCCTTTCGTTTTTATCCAGAGGCCCATAAACTTAAATTATTTGCAAATGAGTCCTTTTTATTCACACATAGGTCCCTAAAATTTTACCAACACATCCCTGATGCAAGTTTTCCTTTCAAATACAGCCCCTGAACCCTAACATCGTATACCAGAATGGTACCAGAACGGTACCAGAAATTGTTTGGCCTCGATTGAGGCTGGTACAAGACCTATACCAATGTCACAAACACACAGAGAAGGTGTTACAGTGATTTAACGCAAGTATAGCATCTCCTATTCCCTATATGTTTGGTTTATACAGTTTTATCATTTCGGTTCAACATAATCAACCAAATTAATAGCAATAACTCAAAAATCCCAACAATCACAATTCATCTTAGCCCCACTTTAATTCACTGTGAAATTTTGATTAGGGCTTAAACCTTAAACTCAACCTTAACATTTTCAATTGTCCATCGAAATCAAAAATAAAGAAAAGGGCGATATACCTTGAGCCTACTCCCTCATCTCTCTCTTTCTCTTCGGTCTTCTTCTCAACTCTCTCTCTCTCTCTCTCTCTCTCTCTACATAGTTAAGGTAAACCGACAGCAACCCAAAATTCAGCCTCACTGCCTCCTTTTATAGGTGGCGCACAGCAGAGAGAGGATTAGAACAACCTACTACTAACGATGGAGATCAATCCATCTTCGAACTCAAGATTCACGACCGATTGATCCACCGCCTCAACAAAATATCGAAGAAGAGGATAAGATCAATCGAGAGGGCATCTCCTTGCTGTGGCACGATGCTATTGGCCGGCCACAACGCGTCCCTCTTTGACCTTTGAACTTCGAGAAACATCGGAGAAGAGGATAAGAACGAAGGTGATCGAACGATCGGGACGGAGAAAAAGAGAAAGAAGGAAGGAATGAGATGGTGCCAGCGGAGAGGAACGAAAGAATGATTTTCGGATTTTTATTAAAATTTAGCCCCTTCAGATCTTATGTGACAGAAATTTTGTGGCCTAAGATGCTGCAACTCATATAGAGTTGTTTTCATAATTATTTTCATTAAGATTTAATTGATCTAATGTTAGTTTTAAATTTGATCTTAACTTTGATTTTGCTAGAATCATTTAGGCTATATTTAGATACTACACAAGTTGGAAGATTTCGATTTCGATTTAGTTTTACTGTTACATCAAAATCATTTGCTCAAGTTATAAATTAAAAATATTAATTTTTCCTATCTAGATTAATTTAGCATACGCCTAATTTATCTTACTAATATTTCTTTAGTCTTAGTTAAGTCTGATTTTTATGGTATTATTTTCTAATTGATTTGATATGTTTACCATAAATATTTGACAATTCTTTATTCATTTTAATTATCTTTGTACACTACTTATATAGATTTATTTATTTTGATATTATAAATGGAATTATTCTAATAAATTAAGCTGAAATATAGTATGGTATTTTCTCCTATGTCACAGCAACCATCCAAGATATGATTAAATTGAATAATTCAACATGGATAGAATAATAAAGTCATTCGTTTGCTAATTATTAAATGAATTAGTGACGCAAGCTTTCTTTTTAAAAGTCTCCATCGACAATTATATTGTCAGTATCCAAACCGAAAGGGGTATATAGTGCCACTGTGTCTGTGCCACCCAAGAATATAGCTAGTTTGATTTAGACATGCAGCCATAAAAAGCTAAGGCTAAAATTATTATGATATAGTTTCATAATTATCTAAAGTGGGTCTATGTTTCTTATACTGTATTATTTTCTATAAGTACGCTGTAAGCCAAGTCAACTTCACACCATTTTCTTAATTCTTTATTAGCACTTTTTGGGCCACTTCCTTATTATAAAAATTAAGATTGGTATAGGACCACAAAATAAAGCAAATTATCAACATACTATAAAACTATATCTAACCGACGAGCTAAAAAATATGCATCCATCCATTACATGAAAAAAGGTATAAAACGTGGAGTATAACAAAAATATGTTGATGCAATTTATAAGTATTTCATTGCTAATGAAAAGATGCAATAGTATTTACCTCAAATAGGAGGTGCAAGCTGGATGCGGACCACCATATCTTCTAACAATTAATTATAGTAATTGACTGATTAATTAATAAATTAATAACTAATCTTAGATTTAGTATGCACTTTACCACTACACCATTTTTAGTCACTGAGACTACTCTGAATGAAATAAATTAATAACTAATCTTAGGTTAGTATGCACAATATGCTTCTTAACCATTTTTAATCACTCAAGACTAAGTTGAATTAAATAAATTATTTGGACCACAATAACAACTACCGTGAAGAGACCACATTGCCACTTCATTAAATTTTAGCATTATTATAATATATTTTTTAAACAATACTTTTTAATTAGTTCCACTGTAAGAGCATGCGTTGCAAGATTAATTAATTATAATAAATTATTAATTATTATTAATTATTATTAATTGTACTTTCCATTCTTACGTAAAAGTCCGTAAATTATGGAAGTGCAAGTAGCCTCTCAATCAAGTACTGTATCTAGTATTTTCTATCCGCGCTTAATATGTTGCTAAACAGTCCAAACTCGGTAGAAATCTCCCTGTGGCCCTGGATCAGGATCACACGATCAAGAGACGATGCGCCACAGATCACAGGATCAGAAATCCCATTCTCACAGTAATAACTAAAGTGACATGTGGAGCCCACTTGCCATTAATTGCATGACGTGGTGAACCGGGCGCGTCGACTTCTCCCCTAAAAGAAGGCTATCTATCTCCGCCTCAGCCCCACCTACCCATCTAAATCGACACATCCCAACCGTCCATCTGTCTTCCTCCCAGCACTTTGAACCCGCTCATCAGCGGTCGATACCTCTCCAGCTCATCACACCTCGTCTCTCACCCCCTCTCCACATCAGTTTCTCTCCGCTTTCCCCTTTTCTCTCGCAGCCATTAAAATCACTCTTTCTTTGTTATTAGGCCTTTGCGTAGAGAGAGAGAGGGAGCTGAAGTTCGAGTGAGGTAATAGAGACCAAATTACATCTCACCCCCTGATAAATCTCAAATTCGCTCATTAACCCAATCTGAGTAGGGTTTCTGATGAGTAGTTTCTCCCTTCATCTCCTATGGCCATATCTCTCCTCTCCTTTCTCCTCCTCCTCCTCACACTTCGAAACCCTAACCCTAGCCTTGCTCTCACTACTGACCAGGAGGCTGATTTCTCTATACTGACGTGGCACGACTACTCGCCTCCATCTCCTCCACCTCCGCCACCTTCGCCGACTCCGCCCTACGCGTCATGCGAGGACGACCTGGGTGGCTCCGGCGACTTCGATACTCTATGTGAGGTTCTCTCTAGTAAAGAACTCTCTTCCCACATTTACATACAAGGAACTGGTAGCCTGGTACTCCTCGCCGGAGTATCTTTAACTTGTCCCAAACCGGGTTGCGAAATTGTGGCCAACTTATCGGGGCATATCAAGATCGGGGCTAACTCAAAAATTGTAGCGGGTCGTGTGGTGCTTGCTTCCACCAACATCTCCTTGTTAGAAGGTACTGTGGTTGATACAACTGGATTGGCTGGGGACCCGCCAGCGAGAACTAGCGGTTCCCCTACTGGAACCCATGGGGATGGGGGTGGTTTCGGTGGCCGAGGCGCAAGTTGCTATGTCAGAGATGGACAGACACAAGAGGATTCGTGGGGAGGGGACCCTTATGACTGGACCTCACTTGAAAAGCCAGACAGCTATGGCAGCCGGGGTGGGTCGACTAGTGTGGAGGCCGATTATGGAGGCGGCGGTGGAGGTAGGGTTTGGATAATGGCTAAGGAAGTGCTGGAATTAGAGGGGATGGTGATGGCTGATGGTGGAGGTGGAGGTGATAAAGGTGGCGGCGGGTCTGGTGGCAGTGTTTATGTTGTGGCGGATAAAATGTGAGTTTGTGTTTTGTTAAGTTTTTATTTATCTATAAATTATTGAGGGATTCCTTGGGGTTTTGGATTTGTAAAGTCAGTGAAGAACTATTGGATGTGTCATTAATTATACTATACATAACTTATTATTTATAGTTGATTTTTTGGAAGGGTTTTTATGTGAATTGAATTGTTGAACTATTTTAGCTAGTGAACTCAGATGGAAGAGGCAGTTTATGTCAAATTAATTGCATGAACTTAAGATAGCACTACTTTGATTGAATAACCCAGAAGAACCATTGCGTGTCAAAAAGAATCTGTGACTTTTCCTTTTTAATATGGAAGAGGCACTTTATTGAGTAGAAGCACTTGTCCACCTTTGATCTATGAAAGAAATTTAGATTCGAATCTCTTATATCTTCTCTTTCTCTTATGGTTTATAGGAAAGGAAGTGGTAACATAAGTGCATCAGGAGGCAGTGGTCTGGCTGGGGGAGGTGGTGGTCGTGTTTCAGTTGATGTTTTTAGTCGACATGATGATACGATGGTCTCTGTTCATGGTACAAACAATCTTTTATTTTATTATTTTAAAGGCATCATTTTTATTTCTGGGCAATTAATATTTAAATATTATAAATTCTGCATGAGGACTTTGTCAATATCACAAGTTTGATCCTAACTAGTATAGTAGTATGATAACCAGCCTGAATTTGGTTGTAATATGTAGCATCTGGCAAGAACTGACCCATACACTATAGGTACTTCTTTATAATAAAAAATATTATCTGCATCCATCTTGCATTGTTTTTTTTTTTTATATCCCTTCATTTTTTTTTTAACTTTTGATATTAATAATCTCTTTGGCTATAGGTGGGAAGAGCTCAGGTTGCCCAGACAATTATGGTGCTGCTGGTACGCTTTATGATGCAGTTCCAAAGAGTCTCATTGTGGACAACAATAACTATACTACACAGACTGACACGCTGTTGATGGAATTCCCATACCAGCCTCTGTGGACAAATGTTTTTGTCAGAAACTGTGCAAAAGCGGCTGTCCCATTACGTTGGAGCCGCGTCCAGGTCAGTCACTTAGCCCTTCGTAATTTTTAGGATATTTTGTTGGTTGAGTTATGCATCAGTGATGAAATTAAAGAATTAGATCTTGTCTTTTTTTTTTATTTTGTCATATTTTTTTTCTTGGTGAGGGTGTTGGCATGAGTGAGGGAAGGAGGAAATGCAAAATGAGGGCTCAACTGGTGCCACTATATTGGATTTCTGCGTAAATAGCACTGTAATACTTTTAAGGAAGCCACTAATGAGGTTGCGTCCGGTATAAAGTCTGACAGTTCCGTTGTTGGTTCAATACCTTTTCAATTAGCATCAAACTTTGTATGAACGCATTATGCTTCTTGTTATAATTGGCGAACTATAGAAGTATTCTAAAAATGCCCTGGCAAGTGTCATCTCATGATTGAGGTATGGCATTGGTCAACTCTGCTTAGTTCATGATCTATGGCCTGTTTTTTGTTTTAATTTCCTACTTACGTTGACCTTAGAAATGGTTTGAAACATTACAAATAACCAACTTAAACAGTTATATTTGCTAATTTTGGATGCCATTTGATACCTACTCTATTAAAAGGCTGGTCTCTTCTCGTTCAGACGCTTAAATTTGAAAAATCTTAAATAATTTGTGCTGCTAAGTTGGTCCCCCCCCCAACCCCCCCGGGGGGGGGGGGGGGGGGAGGGGGTGTTATTTTGTCCTAACCTTCGGTCTTAAATGGTTCTTGATTACTAAGTTGGACTTAAATGCTAATTTGTTAGGTTCAAGGGACGTTGAGTATATTGTCAGGAGCTGTTCTAACCTTTGGTCTAACCCGTTATCCTTACTCTGAGTTTGAGCTCCTTGCTGAAGAACTTCTCATGAGTGACTCCACTGTCAAGGTATGCACCATTCTCGACTTTGATTTTTTACATGATAAATACAAGCTAGGGATGAAGCAAATATAAGAAAATTTGAAGCAGAGAAATAGGGTCCTGTAGCAACCAACAAAGAACAAAGAAGTAATAGGTTACCACTAGACACACTGTATGCTATTTCTTTGATTAAAAGGTAATTTAGTTGACTGTGAATTTAATTTTGGTGAAAAAAATGATCTATAAAAAGGTTTTTGGTGGTTTGCGGATGTCGGTAAAGATGCTATTAATGTGGAATGCTAGAATGATGATTGATGGCGGTGATGAGCCCATACTTGCAACGTCTTTGCTTGAAGCAAGTAATTTGATAGTTTTGAAGGTAACGATGTAGTCTTCTTATTTTAATAGTGATCTAAAGTCCTAAACTGGTGTTTGATTGATTCATTCTGAGTCAAGTAGCTGAGAACTATCCTCGTTAGGTACTCAGTTACAAGTTTTTGTTTGTTAGGATAACAGAAAGTGGGGATAAGGGGATTACTCTTATCACCCTTCGCACAAGGGATAATAGTTATCCCCTTATAGGGAGGCTTCATTTCTTCAACTAGTAACTGTTAATTTATGTTTTGGAGGATTTTGATTTAAATGTTAAAGTTAGAGTCCTACTTAGTAGATTCTCCTTTTATAGTTTAGAAGTCTCTGAGCATAAGGAGGGACATTTTATTTTTGTGAGGGTACTGCTTTGAAATATATATGAATTCCTATGTTTAAGAGGGGTGCGCACACTGATATAAAGTTCCTTTGTACATAATTTATTGCCTCTATGTGCATTAGGCTGTAACACAATAACACCCTTTAATGATACAGGAAGCATCAGTTATACATTCCAATGCAAATCTCGGTGTTCATGGTCAAGGCCTTCTGAATTTATCGGGCAGTGGAGATACGATTGAGGCACAGCGGTTGATCTTATCGCTTTTCTACAGTATACAAGTAAAAGACCATGCTTAAAATTTATTCAATTTACTTGGTGCTACATCATTTTATGTTATGCATGTTTTTGCAACTACTGCTTTTCATATTTTGCTGTGAAATATTCTAATTGTGTATATTCTTGGAGCTTAAATTAATATATATGGTTGAATAAAAGCTCCCCATCAACAATTCTACATTGGACCGCCAGTAATCTTGGTGCACTAGTTTTGAACTTGGTGTTGCTCCAGGGTATTGAATTGCTCTTATCATGCTCTGGGGTATATGATGTTGGTATTTTAGATTGCAACCATTGATTTATTTCATGCTCTCTATTCTAGGTTGGGCCTGGATCCGTATTGCGTGGACCGATTATAAATGGGACAAAAGATCATATGTAAGTTTATTGTACTGCTCTGAATTGTGTTATAATTTTAAATAGTAAAGAATCCGTGTTAATGGGATTTCCTATTTGTTGCCTTTTAGGGCTCCAAAGTTGAATTGTGAATCTGAAAATTGCCCTGCTGAATTGATCCACCCTCCTGAAGATTGTAATGTGAACACATCATTGTCTTTCACTCTTCAGGCATGATCTCTTTTTCAGGAATTTACATTTTTGAGATTAGATGCATGAATCAAATTCTTAGACTCATTCAGAATTAAAAAGGGTTACGCAACCCATAAGCAGAATAAGATGTTCGGAAGCCTTGCATGTAGGGGTGAATATGGATCAGATAGTGGTCAAACCATACTCGTCTCCATATTATTTATCGGATATGATATGTTACATATACGGTTCGGATATTAAACAGATATGGATACGGATCATTTGGATCGGATATTGTGGGATATAGACACGAATACAGATATATTTCGGACATTAAAACTGATATTTATAAATTAACGAACTAATAAAAATAAAAATTAAACAAAATAATTTCGATATCAAATGTCATCATACATCAAAATATTATATTAATCATATGTAACTATCATGATAAGCAAAAAAAGATTAATTTTAATGTTGTCATCATATGTAATCATCTTGATGATAGAAAATAAAATTAATTTTATATTACTAGTTCAATCAAAATGTTATTGTAAGTTAATCTATTTAATAAAAGCTAAGTATTATCTAATCGTAACTCTTCTCAATAATATCAGAGGAGTAATTATACTAATCATCTTGTGCCATCGAAGATACTGATAAACAAATTTAGTATCTATTGAATATGGATAGTATCCATATTGTCAAATATGGATTTGGATTGGATAGTATCCATATTATATTAAACAATATTCATATCCATATTTTTTTGTCAGATACGAGTACGAACACAGATATGGTTCGGATATTAAGCGCATTTTTTCGGATTAGGATACTGGTTGGGGCGGAGTTTATTTGCTCCATTTTCATACCTACTTGCATGGGATTGAATCAGAATCAGAAAAGTTAAACAAAATTGTAGGATTCTGGCAACATTTGTTACTAGGAATTTTATATTTTTTGTTGAAAAAGTTAGCTTACTAATTTTGAAGTAATCCAGATCTGTCGGGTTGAAGATATAGATGTGTCAGGATTGATAGAGGGAACTGTGGTCCATTTCCACCGAGCAAGAAGCATTACTGTGTATTCTTCAGGAATAATTAGTGCAACTGGACGTGGTATGTACAGAATTTACCTATTTTTCTCATTTCTATTATGTTTTTTATTTCAGCTGGTGCACATTACCCAGTGAGGACTATCACAGTAAATCCAGAGAGGTTCAAATATAAATAAAACCCAAGACAGAGTCCTGGACAGTGTTATATAAATATGTATACATTGCTGGTGGTATTTATGACCATATTGTGAAGCCTTTTGAGTATATGATTAGTACCACAACTTTTGATAGATAAAATATTGGACTGTTGACTGTTGGTATAGTACGTGAGCAGCCTGTGTGCAGATCCTTAGTTATATTATTTGGAAAAAAATAGAAGGTTTCAGATCCTTTGTTGTACATCTTTCTTGAAAATAGGTTGCAGGGGTGGGATTGGTAGAGGCAAAGTAATAAGCAATGGGCTTGGGGGAGGTGGGGGCCATGGAGGCAAAGGTGGGGATGGCTTCTATGATGGAACCAAGGTTGATGGTGGGGTCTCTTACGGTAGTTCTGACTTACCTTGTGAGCTTGGCAGTGGCAGTGGTAATGACATATTAGCCACTTCTACAGCTGGTGGTGGCATTATCGGTATACCTAGCCTTTTACTCTAACGAATTTTTTTGACCATTAATACTGCACCATTTTTGGTTTATGTTTTTCGGAAGATATTTTTTAGGTGTAGCCCTTAAAACTTTTCATGTTCATGTCCCTGCAGGTATGTTGTGAATTTCTCAGAGCATTTGAAAATATCACATGTACACTTGAATAATTTGCATTGAGATCTACTTTTTTATTTTTGCTTATATGAAGATAACTTTCGACCTCTTCCTCATTGTCTTTCCATATAAGTTGAGGGAGCATTATCTAATGAGCTCATAATCCTTCTGAACTTCTAATATCTATTTCAGTGATGGGATCGTGGGAGCATTCTCTAATGAGCCTGTTTGTCTATGGTTCGGTTGAGTCTGATGGGGAAAGCGTTAGGGGGGTCATTGCTAATAGCTCCACTGGTGGGCCTGGCGGTGGCTCAGGTGGCACAATCCTTCTGTTTCTAAGAACCCTTACCCTAGGTGAAGCATCTGTACTTTCCACTGCTGGTGGTATTGGCAGCCGCAATGGTGGCGGCGGCGGCGGCGGGGGCAGGATCCATTTCCACTGGTCTGACATCACCACGGGGGATGAATATGTGCCTGTGGCAAGTGTTAATGGATTGATTAGCAGCAGGTTTGTTATTACCTTTTTAAAATTAGTTTTTTTGTGGTTGTGAGTAGTATTCTCCAGGAGAATTTCTTTCTTTTTTTTTGTTGTGAAATTGAGAGGATAAACATATCAAGTTGTTGCTATCTGTTCATAATAGTTAGAAATCTTCTATCTTAGTCAACAGTGGGAGCAACCTGTTATCTGGACTTTCAGACCTCAACCAACTTTTATTCTTTATTATCTTTCTCTGTTTATCTTGCATGTTAATCAAAATGTGCTTATGTCGAACTTGTAAGGGGAATTTACAAACATCAAGTTAACTTTCTGAATTTCATTAGTTGTATTCCAATTGTTGCTTCTCATTAGTGTTTATCTATGCAGTGGAGGTGTAAGCAAAGGACCTGGGTATGCTGGGGATAATGGAACAGTGACTGGCAAGGCTTGCCCTAAAGGCCTTTATGGAACATTTTGCAAGGTACTTGTGACTTGCATTGTTAAATTTTCAAAACATGTGGAATATAAACTTCACCACTTCTCCATTGCTTGTTAATTACATCTCTTATTAATGATGCCTATGTTTTTTGTTCAACCTGCCTCCCAGACCCAAACCACCAGCTCTGCACCCTTATTTTAATGATTGCAACAAATTTGAATTTTTTTCTAAGTAAATGCTTAACTGAAAATTATACAAACCTGATCTGACCAAAACCAAAATGGCCTAACCTGAACCCACCATGAGGGTATTCTGATCACGTATTAAAGACAATATTGTCACCTCCAAGGTACTTATAAAAACTTCACCACTTCTCCATTGCTTGTTAATTACATCTCAATAATGATGCCTATGTTTTTTGTTCCACCTGCCTCCTAGATCCAAACCACCAATCTGCACCCGCACCCTTATTTTAATGCTTATCCTGACAATTACCCACACCTGAACTGACCAGACGGCCAAACCCAAAATGGCCTAACCTGAACCCAATCCATGAGTGTATTCTAATCTTAAAAACAAAATTGTCATCTCCAAGTTACTTACAGAAACTGCAACTGATGAGTGCATTCTAATTATGTATCTTTTCAAAAAAAAAAAAAAAAAAAAAAAAAATTGCAGGAGTGCCCTTTGGGAACATACAAGAACGAGACTGGTTCAGGTAAGTCACTGTGTCGTCCATGCCCTTCAAATGAGCTCCCTCGACGTGCCATCTTTGTCAGCATTCGAGGTATATCATTTCGTTGTACCAATTTTGTTATGCATAGCTTCTTCGTCAAAGTTACATCCTATTTCACGCATGACCAATGACTCAACACATGATAATGATCATATCTGATCAAATAATCGCTTACTGGATTTGTATTTAATTTGAGCAGGAGGTGTGGCTGAAACTCCGTGCCCTTATAAGTGCGTATCAGATAGGTATCACATGCCCCACTGCTACACCGCCTTGGAGGAGCTAATCTACACTTTTGGAGGGCCATGGCTTTTTGGGCTTTTTCTCACTGGCCTCCTTGTCCTTCTTGCACTAGTCTTAAGTGTTGCAAGGATGAAATTCGTGGGTAATGAGGAACTGCCTGGCCCTGCTCCGACGCAGCATGGGTCCCAAATTGATCACTCTTTTCCCTTCTTGGAGTCCCTCAATGAGGTCTTCCTTGTTTGTCATTACTTCCCCTTTCCTGTAAAGTTGACTGATTAGAATTTGTGTGAAGTTGAATCAATAAACATATCCTCGACTGTGTAATCAGGCAGGGAAATAAACTATTATATGAACAGTCAATTAAAATAAACATAAACAGGTGTAATCCTTGCAATTATCCAGGTGGCCACTCTTGCCAAAACAAAAAGGAAACAAGGAAACTGAAAACAAATAAAAAAGTGTTTGTTTCTGACACTTTTCTGACACTGCCTAAAATTGCCTCAAACAGGTGTTGGAAACAAACAGACAAGAGGAGTCACAGAGTCATGTGCATAGGGTATACTTCATGGGACCAAACACTTTCAGCGAGCCATGGCATCTACCACACTGCCCGCCTGATCAGATTGCTGAGATTGTGTATGAGGATGCTTACAATCGGTTTGTGGATGAGATTAATGCACTGGCAGCATATCAGTGGTGGGAGGGGGCTGTGTACAGTATTGTTGGCTTGGCTGCTTACCCGCTTGCCTGGTCCTGGCAGCAGTGGCGCCGCAGGAAAAAGCTCCAGCGCTTGCGTGAGTTTGTCAGATCTGAGTATGATCATTCCTGCCTCCGCTCATGCCGGTCCCGTGCCCTCTACGAAGGTCTCAAGGTGTGTAAGGAGGTTTTACCATTCCATGTTATGTGATCACAAACTGTAACAATATTCAAGGAGAGAAATTGTGAGATTAATATCTAGCTAATATCCTTTCCAGTATTGGTTTTCTGGTTTGTATTAGTGAATCCACCTGGCGCTTACCTTGGTCTGATGGTATGTGTGAGAAAATGCTGGGCAGGTACAGAAGGCTAATTCATCATGGGATGATGAATTGTTTGCCTTTTGCACTGATTGTAGTAGTGACATTACATTATTTAGCAACATTACATTATAAGCTTCCTTAATAATCCTCCAAGCTCAAGAATTGTAATTCCACTCTGAATATTATTTTTTATTATTTTGGTCATTAAAATAGGTAGCTGCGACTCCGGAATACATGCTTGGGTATGTGGATTTCTTTCTGGGAGGAGATGAGAAAAGAGCTGATCTGCCTCCTCGCCTACACCAGAGATTCCCCATGAGCATTCTATTTGGTGGTGATGGTTGCTACATGGCTCCTTTTAACCTCCACAGTGATAATGTTCTTACCAGCCTCATGGGCCAGGTTCATTGCATTTCCTTTTTATGTTTGCAGCGACTTAAATAATTTAGAATAAAATTTATTTCTATAGAGTAAATGGGTATCTAGCCTACCCCAACTTGTTTGGGACAAAAGGCTTAGTTGTTGTAGAGTAAATGGGTATCTGCTTGAAGAAAATGATAGCTGTCCCTGCTTTAGCAACTGAATTAGTAAATAATTAAACATAGCAAAAGGAGCCCTAGCAATGTTTGATCATTTGTCAAATTGGTGCACTGAGAAGTTAAATAATAGTGTGTTTAATTTATTGCCCAAGGAATATTTAGCTTCTCCAGTAGCCATCCTGTAAGCCATTGAGAATCACTTTAAACAACTGGAAGTTGAATGTTGTGGTTGGCAATAAAAAGCAATAAGTAGGAGTGGCCTTGCAGTGTTTATTTCTTTCTCATCTTTGTTCTGGATAATGTATTTCTTAGGCGATTCAGCCAACCATATGGTACCGACTGGTGGCTGGGCTGAATGCTCAGCTGAGACTGGTGAGGCGAGGTTGCCTGAGATCAACCTTGGCACCAGTGCTGAACTGGCTGGAGACTCATGCCAACCCAGCACTGAGCCATCGTGGGGTGCAGGTTGACCTTGCATGGTTTCAGGCCACTGCATTGGGATACTGCCAGCTTGGCCTTGTCATTTATGCTGTTGAAGGTGGAACCCTGCGGTCCCCACAATCTGATGGAACCGTCTCTCGACCCCCTAGGAATGACCGATCTGCAGGGTGAGGCTGTCATTTCTGTTTCATTTTTTTTTATTGGTTGTTGTGTTGTTTTCAATACTGAATATTTATACTCTTGTAGTGGAACTCCCATTCCCTAGTTATTTGACTGAAATTTTACTACATGTAATGAATCACCAAAATATTGCTAGGTGTGATTAGCTGCACATGTTTACTGATAAGCTACCCCATTTCTGACTCTTTTAGACATTTAGTAAAACTGGTGATCCTCTTTTGATAAACTGATTCTTCATATTTGAAGAAGAGTGCTGCACATGTTTACTGATAAGCTACCCCATTTCTGACTCTTTTAGACATTTAGTAAAACTGGTGATCCTCTTTTGATGAACTGATTCTTCATTTTTGAAGAAGAGTGGCTTGGTTCTTATGGGTAAAGTTTAGAATTCAGTAATGTATTGCAAAATCTGATGGTGGTGGTGAGGTGCAAAATGAGGCTAATTTACGAACACTGTGGCTCTGCAGTCAGGTATATGTCCCACTTAAATTAGTACTAATTTATTCTTTGTTTGTCTTCTGTAGAGACCGTCCTGCTCTGGGAGATGCTTTATTTAGTAGAAATCGAGATGCTATTGTTCGAAAGAAGATAATGGGTGGTGTTATTGACTCAGGCAGCTTGAGAACATTGAAGGAGAAGAGAGACTTCTTTTTCCCTTTCTCTCTTATCTTACATAACACCAAGCCTGTTGGCCATCAGGTTATTCTTTCAAGCTTTTATGTTGAGATATCAAACTACAATCTAAGAACTCTTTAAAATTTTTTTTCTTTGGTTTGGTACCTCGCATTATAGTTGTAATAGCTTACAATACTACACGAAAGGTCACTTAAGTCTTGCAAAATTGTCAACTTCGTCAGGTTGGTTAGTAATTATGATGCATTATTATTAAAACCTGGTACCTGGTTTTACAAAGTTTATCATACCTCAGGTTTTACTTGATTTATTTTTTATATGAAGTTATCATATTCTCAAATATGAATTGCAGGATTTGGTAGGGTTGGTGATATCAATGCTGCTATTGGCTGATTTCAGTCTGGTGCTGTTAACATTTCTTCAGTTGTACTCTTTCTCCATGGTTGACATATTACTTGTTCTCTTTATTCTGCCTCTTGGCATCTTGTCCCCTTTCCCTGCTGGGATTAATGCTCTCTTCAGCCATGGGCCCCGCCGCTCAGCAGGACTGGCCCGTGTCTATGCCTTGTGGAACATCACCTCCTTGGTCAATGTTGTAAGTTTCTTCTCTTAACTCTCTAGGGTTATTGTATTTGTGTGCTATTTTAATTTATTTGAGGATTCTCTGTATGACAATAAATGATAACCTCTTCTAAAACATGGGGTTTAACCTGGATTTTACTGTTCAGTTTCTTTTAAGTACCAAAAATTTCTTGTTAAAAATAGAATTTTGTGGCTAATTTGTTAGGTTTTTTGTGTTTCTACTCAATATGTTTTCTTTTCTTATGGTGGGTATGATATCTCTTTGTAAGAAACAAAGTTGCCTGTTTATTTTAGTTATTATCATTCTATGTTTATTCAATTTTCATATTGTTCTCTTCTTCAGGTGGTAGCATTCCTATGTGGATTGGTGCATTACAAGTCATCAAACAAAAAGCATCCTAGCCTACAACCCTGGAGTTTGGGCACGTAAGTTCACTTCTCTTTTTCTCATAAATACTAGGCTTGTTTGGTACTGATATCTAGAAGCATGGGTGGACATGCCTCTTTTAAAAGCATGAAGAGCAGCCAGATCACCTTGTATTACCATGATATGATCCAAAATGCCAATCAGAACAAGCTGGTATTACATCTTGTCATGACAAACATGCATGAAACTCTTCTTTTTTTAAAGATGTCAGTTCATTCTCCGAGACCTCAATAATAACTAATCTGGTTTGCATGGACCAAATTTCTTGCATGGCTCCATTCCTTCTGGCTGCTGTTTTTCTCCCCTGACCTTTTTTTTACCCCTTATCTTTTTTCAATTTTGTGTTTCTTACTTGATGGGCATTTTTTTATGATAGACTGATTCAAAGAAATCATTATAGGGATGAGAGCGGGTGGTGGCTATTCCCAGCAGGGCTGGTGCTCTGCAAATGCATCCAAGCAAGGCTTGTTGATTGGCATGTTGCCAATTTGGAAATACAAGACCGATCCTTGTATAGTCCTGATCCTAACGATTTCTGGCAAACTTAAGTGAATCAGCTACTCTTTTATTAACAACTAGTGCTAGAGAGTTTAGAGAGGGTTTACTAAAGTGTTAGATCCAACTCAACTCAGAAAGGCTTTTATCTTTCTGAGTCATAAAGAAAAGAGCTAGTAAGGGGAGGCCTGGCCTTCATTTATTGCAGCAGGCAGGCCTGACTAACAGACTTAGAGAGGAGAAAACAAATCACTGGATCCCTCTCTTGAGGCTTTAATTGATTTTATGTGCAGTCTTGGTTTGGGTGTAAATATAGAAATGGTGTGCTTGAGAGGAGCATCAATTCTTTTGTAGAATTTCAGGGGCACCAGATAGACAAGATCGTTATAGATATATTTCTTTTTTTTCTTCTTTTTTGGCTGAAAGGATTTTCATTTTGGTTCTTTTTTTAAACTTTGTTTTTTTGAGTTGTGGATCTTGGGGTCCTGATTCTGATATCAATAAAAAAAAAAAAAGGTAATAACGCAATTTTTTTGCTCTGTTTCATGATTAATATTCTTTGGCGCAAAATGGATAGCAATGTTCTAAATACAGTTTACTTTCTCTTGATATCGAGCTTTCTAATTGCATTTAAATTAATATTTCAAGTACTTTATATCATTTAACATTTTATTTAATGATCATATAAGCTGTTAAGGTTAAAATCAGTTTTCTACCACACCATGTTAAGTTTTAAATCTGCCACATAATCATCTCGACTTTAAGACATAAATATCTTTTTTTTGCCACCAAATAAAGTCTTCCAAGAACTGTGCAGGGGGCTAAGAATTTATTCCAGTGCTTATTTTGGAATTAATATCAAACTTATTTTTATTTTACCTGAGATGTTTTTTTTTTTTCACTTATCTAATAACAAAGAAATGATAAAACAAAGTGACTGAAACTCATGAATAAGTCAACTGAATATTTTGGGAAAAAAATTCCAAGATGTAATACTTTTTAATGGGTGGGGTTTGCTTGCGTCGATTCAGTGGGCTTTAAGGATTTTAGTTGCGTTTCAAAAACGAAACGGTTAACGAAAGTTTGAAACGGTTTCGTCCATATGTATTTTCGTGATTTCGATCGTTTCGTCCAAAACAAAACGGTTAACGGAATTGGTTGTCAGTTTCGTGACTAAAACGAAACGGTTAACGAAACACTCCATTTTCGTGGTCGTTTTAGACGTTATGCACCCCTAGTGTTGACTATAAATTCCTAGTTTTCGTTATTAGTTCGAAGCATGTGGTTGTACTAGACCACTAAAGTTTATTATCATGTTGATCCAACTTTCCTTACATGACGCAATTATTTTCTTCTTTTTTCCTTTTCGATTTATACTTGAAGTAATTTTTTCCCCCCTAGTTCTTGCAATAACTGAATCAATTTTTATTTGGAGGTAATATGCATACTCCAACCTACAAAAGATCAATATTTTATTTTAACTTTAAAAAAAAATCAATGTACTATCCAAAATCTGTTGAAAAAGAAGTGCCTTATTTATTTCGTTAGCATACAGTAGAAGAGGAAAACAACTTGTGCATTGGACTGGTTTAAACTTTAAAATGGGGCAGTGCAGGTATGATAATGATATTTATTTATTAATTAGACAATTTGCACAGCAACTAAAACCAAGAACTCCTAACTTGATCCCTAGTTATGCTATGTACTTCGGTTTCTATTTGTAGCCATAAGTCGATAATAACACTATAACAGACTGGCCCCACATGCTTGTAAGCTAGTTCCAGCAACCAGCGGAGACCATTCCTGGACCCACCTGTCATTTTTGTAAGAGAAAGTGGGTCCACTAACTGACAAGCTGGTGACTCGCCACATAATGTGATAGCTTCTACCATTCGCAATGAATCTCCACTCAGTGTTTGATAGCGGCCTCCTTTAGGCCTTGACCAATGAAACTTTGACCATTAGAGAGTTTCATTTTGATGTTAATTTCACACAGATGAGATCCTACGTCAGCTTCACAATTTGGAAGCACGCTCCCCAAACAAGACAAGTATTAGATGCACACAACTAACCAGAGTTTTCGCTATCACAACTCCTATACTTCCCCAAGAAATAGAAAGAGAAGAAAAGAACAAAGACAATCACACAACCCCTCTTTCAAGGGAATCACATCCTCTGCCGATCTTTTAAGATTGGCAGAGTGCCAATCTTTAATCCTGACCGTTAGATCTAATTTCAACGGTTATTGGAGCCCCGTGCATAATACCAGATTGATAGGCCCGAAAAATTTTAATCGTCCAGATTAGATCGAACGGTCCGGATCATTAAGGTTGGCAGAGGATACGTCAAGCTGCTTTTCTCTCTCGTGTGAAAATTCAATGTTTTAAAGAAAAACGATTCTGAACGAAAGAACAAACGCTTCATAAAGTGAAGTAACCTTCTACTCCGAAACTTAACAGAAAGATCTCGTCTTGCAAGTTGTAACTACTTCCTCAGCGACCAAATCCCCAAAAACGGGGAAATGATTGCGCTATTTTGGTGAAGCAAACTCGAGTTGATGCTTTTGTTCTGGGTTTTGTGATGGGTTTGTAAGAGATGGGTCATTCGGGAGATAGAAAAATGAAAGGAGAGAAAGATAGTGTGGAGAAGAGAGAAGGAAGAACATCACAACCAATTCTTATCAATATTGGTGTTGCGATTGCTTTCTCCTTTGCTGGATTTGTGCTTTCTCAAATTGGGGCAACAACTCGACCCCATTCGAACCTGCCTTCTTCAGGTATACTTAATTTTTTTTTTTCTAGAAATTTTTGTGGGTTCTATTTTGTTCGAGTTGATCCCTTAAGTTTTTTTTTTTGTTTACCTTAATTTTGTTGGTCTTAGTGGGAACAGTAATAGAGGGAGAAGAAGACGAGGAGCCTTGTTGCAATCCGGCAGAAGATAAATGCAATTTTACGAATGTAAGTTTTGGAATTTGAAAGATTTGTAATTTTGGTGCTTAAAAGGATTGATACTTCTGTGTAATAGTTATGAGTACTTGTAAAGTTGGTTTGTCAATACCGTTTTTTGAAAAATCTAGACAATTCCTTCATGGAGAAAACATAATCTTAGCTCTGAAGTCAAGTAATTTAAAGTTCCCAAAACTAAAAAAATAATCTTAATTAGGTAAGTTAGACTTGCGTGAACTGAATAATTTTAGTGTTAAATTTGATGGGTTTTGTAACCCAAGTTCTTATTCCAGAGATTTATCAGCCATGCATCTTAAAATATAAAATCTAATTTCCTGGTTGGGCTTTGTTTTTAAAGGAGGAAGCTCACATTAAAACCAAAAATGATTCAGCTGCTATACAAACTGCCACATCAGCGACAGTTACCTCCTCTCCAACAAAGAGTAGCTCTGGAGATGAAGAAGGATATTTATTACCAGAATTCAACGACCTAGTTCTAGAAGGATTTGGATCAAGCATGCCAGACTCAGACCCAGTTCCGAATCTAAACCCGACCCCAATTGTGTCTACCGGTGAACTTGAGAATGAAGTATCCTTTTTGAGAAACATGGTATGTTCTCTTCAAGAGAGAGAGAAATCTCTTGAATTGCAATTACTTGAAGTCTTTAAGTTGAAAGAGCAGGAAAACTCCATTAGCCAGCTTAAGAACCAATTAAAGGTTAAGAATGAAGAGACAAAACTTTACATGTTAAAGATGGGGACATTGTTATCTGAGAACCAACGCTTGCGGGTCCAGCTGTCAGAAAATTCTAGAACTATGGCTCAGCTGGAGGAAGCAAGAGAACAAATTAGGGTTCTGACGACCAAAGTGCAATTTCTGAGAGAGGAAATGGAACAGATGTGTAATGGAGGGGAGGAGAGGGCAAAGAGAATGGAGGAATTAGAAGAGGAAGTGAAAGACTTGAAATTTGTTAATGCACGCTTGGAGAAGGAGAAATTGGATCTGGTACATCAGCTTCAATTGCAGAAAGTGGATTTACAGATTGACACAACTTTTCACACAAGTAAAGAGGTACGCTGTTCTTAGCTGAAACAATTTTTCTGGTAGAGCCGCTATCTTATTGAACTATGGACTGTTGTACCAGTAAGCGTGTACCATTCTATAGTCATCGAACTGAGGTCTATTGTACATAGCTACTGCAGTATTAGCCAAGAGTTATTGTATTAATTTTACACTTCTTCAACTGGTAGCCCTAGATTTGACACTTCTTCAACTGGTACCCGTAGCCTCTTAGGTATTTCAAGGTACATTTCCACAGTATTGGCTGTCATTAAAAGTTGAAATGGTATTGTCAAGCACAGAATTTTTATGCTGTTGTTTGTTACTACTATTAATTGTCATTTTAAATATTTTCCAATTACTGAGCTTAGGTGGTCTATAAGCAGTAACTCTCTAATTTCAGGCTGAGGCAATAGAGGAAGCAGAAAATCTCAGACAAGATATTGCGAAACTAAGCAATGAAATTGAACAGCTGAAAACCAGTCGATGTGCAGATCTTGAAGAGCTAGTGTATCTGAAATGGATAAATGCATGTCTGCGGTATGAGCTTCGAGATCATCCTGCTCATGGCAAAACCCTAGCTCGTGACCTAAGCATGACACTCAGCCCTACTTCAAAAGAGAAAGCTAAACAATTAATACAGGAGTATGCATATTACTCGGTGCCCACGTCAGATGATTCTAACTGGGAGTACTTCTCAGAATCTTCTGGAGATTCCTCCAAAATAAGCAACTCCAATAAACTAAAACTGTTTGGGAAGCTAAAACATTTTGTGTTTGGAAAAGATGAGAAAAGGATTGACAGCACGGGGGATGGTTCTAGGATTAGTTCCTGGGGAAGTTCCTCTTCTTGCATGACTGAGGAATTGGCACTACCGGTTCATTTACAGCAGCCGTTGGATAGCAGGGAGCAATTAGTACGGTCTATATCAGATGCAGGGTTGGGTTACAGAAGGAAAGGTGTGGTGCCAGTGGAAGTGAATTTTTCTGGAAATAATTTTCATGGAACTGGTTTTAATGGCAGTGAGATTTCAGAGAAGATACGACTAAAGAGGCTTGCTGATGCTCTTGAGGAGCCAATAAGAGAAAATATAGATAGACGAGCAGCTTCCTTCTCATTTACTACTTTTAATGCTTCTGCTATTGACTAAATAAAATGAAAAAAAATAAAGGAAATGGAGAAAATAGAAGTGATAGTTGAGGAAAATATTTCTGATTTCATAGGTTTGGCTTTTTGGCGGGGTTGTATATAATTCTACTTCAGCTGTACAGATATCTATAGGTTTTCAGAGGCTCAATGCAGTTACTGTGAATAATTAGGTATTGTCTGTGATAAGTTCATGCCCCCACAATAATCGTATGATAATTTGTTCAAAGGCTACTAATTAATTCTTCCATTACTTATGTGCTCTAAGTTGATGACCTTTTCTTCAAGTGTTTCATTGTAAAAATATATATAAAAAAATAATGTTTAGGGACCCAAATACAGGTTTCCCTCAGGTTGTAGGAAATAATCGAAAGTATTGGGAGCTGTAGGTGATGTAATTTGAGACAACTTAAGTGTACCAAATTTGATCTTGAGAATGTAAATTAAATCCAATGGTCCAGATATGCTTCAAGAAGAGTTTACGTTGATTTTAATCTGACAAGGTTGAAACAAAAAGAAAAGGAAAACTAATGTAATCGTCTTGTTCTTTTTAGATTTCCTTTTTCTTTTGTACCATCTTTTAGATAGGGGAAAAAAAATCATTGCAAAGACATACAATATTGAAAATCAACAGAATTTCATTTTCAAATAAATAAATTGTATTTCAACTAAGAAATTTTATTGGAGGAAAAAACACACCAGCAAACAATGTGCCAAAATCAAATTGATCTGGTTGGCAAAACTTGCGCTGAATTGAAGATCCAGTAAACTGCCATGTTTGGAACTGCTTCCGAACTAGTAGTTCGGGAACTGCATTAGTTCGTGCGAACCAAACAAATGGAAAACATGATGAACAGCGAACTACTCACTTTGTTCTTAATTCTTCATTTTTTGAGAACTGCGAACTGACAGCTAGTTCGATGTTCCTTGTTCGGTGCACAGATTCCAAACACACCCAAAAGAATACCATGCTCCAGCATTGATAAAATTTTAGGCAAACCTGGCCTTGCTTGAAAGGACCCACCATGGTTTCAACCAACGACATCCATTATTAGATCTATTTAAAGATATCACAATAACACTTGACAAGACAAACAAGATAAACGACCACGGTTTTGGTCATTTTCGTTTTCGTGCCGTTTGATCTAATGATCAAAAATTCGTTTCGTTCCCGTTTCGTTTAGTAAACGACTCAGATTTTCATATCGTTTTTGTGTCATTTAAAAATACTATCCAAACGTTAAAACATTTTTTTTAACAAAAATAAAATATTACTAAATAACCAACATGCCATATTCCAAAATCCTAACTTACAATATACTAATTTCAAGTTCAAATCCTAATTTACAACATAACCAACAAAACCCTGTCAAGCTCAACCCAGACCTCAACCTAACTTTTAAGACTCGATACCAATCCAAGCAGATGGCTAAAAATCCATTTTTTTAATAATAAAACTCATTTAATATCATTAAAGGTCACTAGTTGAGGTCCAAGGAGCTAAAGAGAAAATACTGGTACAAGTACCAGTACTCCAGGCTTCATCATAACCAAAGAGCATTGAGCTTTGCCACATAACCCTAAACCTAAACATACTCATGTCACAACTAGAAGCCAACAAGGCATGAAGGCAACAAGAGTGACTTACAAAAAGGCATGTTGGCACAACTGCACAAGTATTGTAAGTACAACTAGCAGCAGTAGCACATATAGTGTCATTACCAAGGGCTTCATCACTTGACCACATGACATTGAAAAATGTTTTGTTAAAAATACTATCCAATATGCATCTAATAGCCAGCAAAACATTCCCATTGGACCAATATTTCTCCCACTTGGTCAACATTTTACTTTTCAATTCCAACAACAAAGAGATTTACATGATTACACATTTTTTGAATATTTAGATACACCTCACAGAACTTAGAAAAAAAAATTAAGTGTCGGTTATTTTGTTCCAATGAGTTTGTTTGGCCTCATAAAAAATTCTGAGATGGTCAACAAAGATGTGAACAGTATCCCATTCATGCTCAGTGGGGCAGTACTCAAAATTTGGATTAAGAACATCATACCTAATGATTGCATCTTTAAGTTCCAAGGCCAACTCAAGCATCAGAAAAGTGGAATTCCACCTTGTTGGCACATCCCATGCAAGCTGCTTCTTTGATGCTTTAGTCTGATACAAAACAAGAAATTAGTACAATTAATATATTAGCATATTAATATAATTGAATTAATAAGAAAAAAGTTAGAAAATGACCTTAGATATTGCCAAGTTGAACGTCTCCATACTAGACTGTGAGTTTTTTAATGTATTTCATTGTCTCTCTCACATTTTCAATCTCACTATTTAGCACACCTAAACTATCTTGCACTATGAGGTTATGGACATGGCATCCACACCTTAATTTGATGGAAAATGTTCCCACCTACTGGTAGTTCCTTTTGAAAGGAACTTGTTCTCAACAATTCCTTAATGCAAGCATTATTTGATGCAGCATTATCAAACACTAGACATAAAACCCTTTCATCTAACTTCCAAAGCACAAACTTTTCATAAATGACATAAGAGATGTTTTTACCGGTGTGTGGAGAGAACAAGTTGGTGAAATTGATAATTTTTTTCCTCATTTTTCACTAGCTATCAATGAAGTGACAAGTGAGGGACATGAAGCCCCTGTCTTTACCTTGCGAGATCATAAGTCAGATCTAAAGCTCAACTTGCAATCTAATTTCCAAGAAGATCATACAAAATACCTCAAGAAATATGAAGGAATATTGCAGGTCTTTTAAAAATACCCTCAAGAAATAATGATTGACACAATTAAATAGGTACTCATGAGCTACAACCATTCTAGCAAGACCCTTCCTACTTCTTGCTTGATTAAATGCCCACAAGACTTGCCCATCAACTACAAGACAGTACCAATTCACTAGTAAATACTAACAATTAACTAACTATTCAACGTAACTAACTCAGATTGAAATATAAAGTAGGAAATGATACTTTTTTCTAAGCCAACTTGCAACATGTATTGCATGGTATCTGGTTTGAACCTCTTTTCTCTTGGTATCTTCTTGCAACCTGTTTTAATATGCCCCTTTCAGTCCATTAGTTCCCTTTTGGTTCCATTGTATTATGACATACCCACAGTAGATGATCGGGTGTAAATCTAGTCAAAACACCTAGTCAACCTGATTTAAATCTTATTGTAGCAAACAAGGATCGAACACGGGGACGAAAAAAAATAGTTAAACCCTAATTTATAATCTACTTTGGACTTTTTATGAAAATTGAAAAGAAATAATAATTTGGTTGAATTAAAAGTAAAAGACAAATTAACTAAATGCTAAGAGTAAAGTTAAACCTAAATAATCACAATTCTGGAAATTAATCACGCAATCAATTATGAATTAGGGGTAAAGTTGGCAAACTTCTTTATGTAGCAGGTTCCAAACTGGTCGTCTGATATCTCAAACGGTCCATTTGAATCTCGTGTTATTGAGATACTTAGCAGAATTTATGTTGTTTTCAAGTGCAGAATCATGGCTTAACCCTAATAGACAGATACTAACCATCGATCGTTACAGTTCTGATTCTTAGAGACAAGTCAATTCGTTAATTAAAAACCCTAAGTTTGGTCATCACCATAGGCTTAAGTTTCCTAAATTCTATCTTTTATACAAAGGATATCTTATAGCCATCGTTATAAAAAAGGTTCACCTATCGGTTACTTAGTCCTGGTTTCATTCATCAATTACTTCCATCCTCAATTAGGTCAATCACGAATCAAGCAAAGATATAGATTATTTGTACCAAACTAGATAAGGCCTTAATCTAATCGGTCTAATCAGTTCTATCAAACCAATTTATGAAATCACATATCAAGGAAAACCAAAAGATATAAATCACAAAAAAATAACATAAACTCCAACTAAGCAAATAAATATCAACTACATAAATTGGTTCACTACTTTACCCCTAAAAACTACAAATTACCCTAACATAGTATGAGTTAAACAAACAAAGCAAGGTTTCTTCGCAAACATAAAGAAAATTCAAGAGAAATTACAACAAAATTCAACTTGATTCTCTGTTTCTACAATATGGCATTGTCAAATGGTCCGTCTGGGCTGTCAGACGACCCATTTGGATGTGTCTCTGGCTAGGGTTTCGCGTGATCCTCTCTCCAAATTGTAACCAACTTCAACAGGGGCATAGCCTTCACTTTTATAATCTCTGGGGCATCCTTTAGGTCGGTCTGGTTGTGCTAAATCTGTTTGGATCGTGTTGCAAGTATGGAGGTTGTGTCTCAGCAAAAATAGATTTCCCTGATTAGGAGTTGGTTCTAGAACTTTCAAACGGTCCGTCTGAAGGTCCAGACGGTCCGTTTGAGTCTGGTCTGGGCTGGGCTGAAGTCTAATTCGATCCATCTCCAAAAATTCCGTCTAAGAACGCCAGAAATGAGCAGAATGTTCATAATCTTCACGAAGAACCTGTAAACACATAGGAGCAACAGCAGTACCAAGTTTCTACCGTAAAAAGTATCAAATTATCATTAAACTACGCAATATTTAACCAAATTAAAGACCTAATTAGGAGTTGAAATGTGTGCATGAAAATCGTTGATCAGTAGATGCAAATAGCAGTATAGCTACCATCCTTAGCTGGGTCACTTTGTGTGAAGTGTGCCCACCAATGAGATGTCTTTTTTTTTTTCCTCTCTTTCTAAAAAGGGCATTTGATGCTAGTGCATCTCCAGCAACATTAGCAGGTTCATTTGATGCACTAACTTGTATTCTTTCAATTTTCTCTCATGTTTTTCCTAACCCTGGTCCCATGCTAATTTAAATTTCAAAGAGCATCAGTACCAATTTCAAAGAGACTAAGTACCAATTTCACATAAGAAATGCAATTTCAATTTCAATTCATCTCAAATCTGGTACCAATTTCAAAGAGCAAGCATGCAATTTCAAAAAGCAAGCAATTTCAATTTCAATTAATCTCATATTTGGTACCAATTTCAAAGAGCAATCAAGCAATTACAAATTCATTACATCTCGGTACCAATTTCAAAGAGCAAGCAAGCATTTAAAAATCCACTGCATCTCGGTACCAATTTCAAAAAGTAATCAAGCAAGAAAATTTCAAATAATTATAAAAAAAAAACTAACTCATCATTTCTCGCCTGCACCACACACCATTTCTTGTTGATGCTCAAAGACTGAAAACAACATAGAAAAAAATTACATAAAGCTCACAAAAGGAAAAACATAAAACGTAGAAAAAAAAAAACAGTAGCTTACCGACAATTGCTTGCTTGCTCTTGCTTAATTAGTTGCTTGCTTGCTGACATGCTCTCTTGCTCTTCTCCTCTCCTTTATCTTCCTCTCTATCTATCTTTGTTTTTATTGGTCCCCCTCTCTCTCTTTTCTTTCTCTGTTTCTTTCTTTCCCTTCAACATAACAATATATAGCCTAGTACGAGTTGTACCAGTCATGATTGCGGTCAGTGATGAGTACTGATCGACGATCAACTCAGTGGTCTCACAGAATTCCAAGAATAGAAATGATAGTAACTTTTCCTGCCTTTTAAGCCTAATCAAGATACAAGTACAAGGAGGATCCGAAAACACAAGAGAAAATCGTTGATTTCAGTTTCCAAATAACAAAATCAAGCTACGATTTATAGAAATTCTGATGAAGGAATGATTATCTCTTCTTGGAAGGGAACAAACAAGCAAAATCAAGCTTCAATTCACGAGAGAGACAGCCACGCTGAGGTGGCACATACGAAGAAGAAGGAGCGGCGCAAGTGAGAGAGAAAGAAGAAAAAAGAATATAGACCGACATGCGTGAGAGATAAATGATAGGGTTTTCTCAGATAACCCTCGTTAACTCTACCCCTCCCTCTACTATTGGAATAATTCTACCTTCGTAGAATAGGAAACAACAAAACGAAATATATGAAAACATAATAGTATGATTCTGTTTTCGTTCCGTTTTACAAAACGCAAATTATATAGGTTTCGTCAGCGTTTCATTTTTGTAACAATATGAAAAATTGATGCCACATTCCATTCCGTTTTTGAAAACGGAACATCATCACATTTTTTTTTTGTTGCCGTTTTGCCAGGCCTACACTTGACCAAGAAGATAGCACTTGTCACGATTGAAAGTTTGAAACGGCTGAAAGGTGAAACGCTTGAACAGGCCTAGAGCACTTCTAAGCCCAATTTAAAGGCCTTGAATATACAAATGAATCTGCATTTCTACTGTGCAATGCAAATGGTCACCTGATCGAGCAAAGAAAAGAATTTGAGGAATGACTGCAACGAAGGAAAAAGTGATAAACAAGCCTACTAATTGAAAAGTTCAAATTACTGTCAATTTAATATATAGAACCATCGTATCGAAGTATATAAATATTAGGTCATCATTCTTATGCTGATTTAACAACAAATAGTTTTGCTTCTATTTTCATTTCCTGGAACTAGGAATTGTAGATGCAGCCCTCAAATTGACTTCGGGTATTTGAACTACCCTAAATTTTATTTGTATACACTTGTAGTACAATAATAATAATCTAAATGGAGTAATAATAAAATTTATAAATAACCAAGCTAGTAATGAAGAGTCAATTGTAACATTTCTTTCGCTTTTCTATTCGTAAAATTTCCTTTGTATATTTTATGGAACAAAAAAAAAAAAAAGATACAGTATGTAGAAGTTCAACGAGAATTAAAATTAGATAAAACCAACACAAAGCAAAAGAATCTTCAAGACTTCCAAGTACATATTTATTAAACTCAGCTGTATAAGTGCAAAACAAAAACGTTGTGGTCCCAGCAAATCTAGTATTATCACATATCTACATTATTGAACTCAATCGCGTAAATAGCAAAACAAAAGTTGTGGTCGTGTCATTATCTATTGGGTTTAGATGTGAAAACATTGGATCTTAGTGGACCAGATCACGCTTGGAGTATTTGCTGTGGGAAAAGATATTGGTTACATTGGAAGAGATGTGCATGCTCCAAAACTAGTATGAAAATCTACCTATTGCTGAATACATCGTCTTTTTCTCAGGATTTCTCATGAATGGTCCATGCATAGATGCCAAGGACATGCAACCATTCAACAATGTAACCAATTTCTCATGAATGGTGTCATGAAAATATTGCAACTCTTTGCTATGACGACGTCCTTTTTCCAAATCATTCATCAAATATTGCAACCATTCAACAACTAAGCAAAAAGAGAGGATGAAATACTGTCCCCCTTGATGTCTTTGCTATAAACTTCAAATAAATGAAAGGCTAGTCAAAAGTAAAGAATGAACAAGAAATAAAATTTAATGCCGTGGAGAAGACAGTTGAGTATACTAAAATCCAACATATTTCCTAATTGTGGGGAATATACTTAAAAAGAGAGACTAGACACTAAACTATCATTGTTTGAAACTATGAAAATTAAGAAATTTAAAACATAGATTAAGAAAACTGAATCCATATATGGAGAATGGCTAACGTGTTGAAAATTGATCCAAAACTAATTTCAGAAGATCAAATTTAGAAGCACAAAAAAGGAGAACCAGCAGGGGTATTTTAGGAAATGTTTGGTTTTATTTTCAGCATATGTCTTTTTATCTAGCATGATTCTATTAGTAGATTAGCAGTAATTAGGAAATAGTTTTTAGACATGTAGTAGTCCTCCTATAAAACCATGTACTGCTTTGCAATGTTATGAAGTGAATTAAGTTGAAATCTGATTTCTTTCTCTCTCAATTTCCTACTTCTTTAAAATACTGGCAGCAGCCCAGATTCTGGTTTTTTTTTTTGATACCAGAACGTGATTCCTTTCCATAATCCAACATAACGTACCATCGATGGCACGGAGGGTCCCGTGCCATCGACGGGACGGAGTCATTTTTCGAGATTCAAAATTCAAATGGTCAATCCGAACGGTCAATTATTCTCCATATTGAAATATCCTTGGAGACCAATTTTTATATTTTTTCAATTTTTTTTTCTATTTATTATGATATTTTTAAAAACATTATGATTAGAGTATTTCAGGCTCTCTAATTTGAAAATATCATAATAAATAGCAAAAAAATTAGAAAAAATGTAAAATTTGGTCTCCAAGGTATTTCCATATTGTGATCAACTTGAACGGTTTGGATTGACCATTTGAATTTTGGATCTCGAAAAATGAGTCGATAGAAAATCGATGGCACGTGCCATCGATGGCGCGTTAGTCATTCGCTCCATATATGACTTCAAAAAATTTTGTTTAACATAAATCTTGAGTTTCAAATAGAAATTGTTTGAAATTCACTACACCAAAAAGGGATTTTAGCAACATTTTCATTCCAAGGAGTTTTAGGTCTCTTGCTAATTGTATACTATTACAAGACCGCTTATTAAGAATAATTATTGTGTTGCAAGGATACGAACTATTGCAATATAGCTTGCAAGACCAATTTTGGAGTAGCGCAAACTGCTTTAATATTTTTGCTATAATATATGTATCTGTAAAATTTCCCGGCGCCAAACATTTGGACAAAAGTTTTTTTAATAAATGGCGCCAAAATTGGTTAGCTAATAATTTTTCATAATGTCCCACTACGTAAATAACTTCCACTAAGCAAATAACCTTTCACATCCCGTGTCTCGTTAATTAACTGTATGCCCAAATCCCATCCCCTCCACGCTTAGTTATTTTTTTTAAATTTAAGTGATAATTATAATTATTACGTATTAATTAATAACATTTAAAAATAATAATAACGGTAATAACTTACAAGTGGTGGGCGGCTGTGGCAGTTTTTTTTTTCATTGGACGAAAAGTCAACATTGCTTCCTCTCGCCATCTTAATTTTTTTATTTTTTATATTCTTACAATTTAGACAGTACATATTTTATATTTTTCTAAAAAATAGAATGGATTATTAAAAAATATATATAAAAAAAATAATAATACTATTATGAGAAAGCCTAATGTGCCATTGTTGGCACAAATCAACCATGTACCATTGAGTTATTTTTCGAGATTCAAATTTCAAACAGTCAATTCGAACCATTCAAGTTGTTCTCTATATCGAAATACCCTTGTAGACGAAATTTTACATTTTTTAAAATTATTTTACTATTTATTATGATATTTTCAAATTGGAGGGCATGAAATACTCCAATTATAATGTTTTTTTAAAATTGAAGAGTCTGAAATACTCCAATTATGATATTTAATCTCAAAATATAAAATATGTAATAGATTATATAAATGTATATTTATACATACAACGGTATAATCCGTAAGTAATGGCAAATTTTTATTAAAATTTCACTTTTAAGTACTTTTTATTAATTTTTTATATGATTACTAAAAAAAATAAAAATCATTGGATATTGTCTCTTATAAATTGTGATGTGTTATTCCATATGAATCTTTCACTGTGGTTGCTACCTAGCTAGCCAGTGATCAAATGTCTCATCATATTTTGTAGGAATCGTGTAAAATTATTTTAAAAAAAATGTGATGACGTATTTAATCTATTTTATACGCCAGTAAGAAATAATTTTCTTAGAAAACAAACTTCTATGCTTTAAAAATATATATATAAGCATAATAGATATATAATAATTGCTTAGTATAATTTTCTAAAGTACTATTCTTATTCCATAAGGGTGTGTTTGGTCGCACCAAGAATAAGTTTTTAAATTATAGAATATTTAGTTCCGGACCCTCCAAATTATTTAAAAAAAATAAAAAGTAGTTGCAAATTAAAAAAAATGATGTAAAATTTGGTCATTATAATTTAAAAAATTTAGAAAATTCCATTATTAATAACAAATTGAGCGATTCAGATTGGCAGTAGTAATTTCAAAAATTGAGATCCGATTGCATTTAACGAGCTCAAGTGTCAAACATATATAGATTACAAAAACATGCAATTATTTTTGAAAATAATTGAAATGTTTATAATTTGAATAATTTTGTAATAATGACAAAAATTAAGTGTTTTAGTATGGTTATTACGGCTAATGCTAGTATAGGGCATTGCATGATCACATTTTATTTTTGTGGATTGCCAATGATTTATATTTTTTTCTCAAAAAATACAATAAATTCATGAAATACACCAATCAAATGGAATGTGTTTTAAAAATTATCTAAAATATTTTGAAGATTTAAAATGAAAAAAATGATAATAACTCTTTGAGCATGCATATAAAATTTGATACAGAAATGAATTTAGGAAAATCCTCCAACATTCAAAAGTTAAAATGCAATTTTTCTTCAATTTCTGAATATAAAAAGAAATCGGTATCATTGGGTTCTTATAATATTAATTGTGAGGATGTATATAATAATTCATGCCAAAAAATTTTAAAAAGAACCTTAAGTGATTTGATTTAGAATTCTAATATTAGGATGCAATTTGACTTAGAATTATTAAAATCCGTGATCGCTATTTTTATATTTGATGACCTCTATATATATAATTAAAAATAATTTTCTATAATTAAAAATAGTTTTCTCATTTTTAAATTATATTAAAAATAGTCGTACCAATCATTATTTAATTTAAGAATTAAATATATTTAGAAATCTAAGATAGTTCGTGCTAAATTATTATTATCTAAACAAACACAATGCAGCGAAGCTGCGACTGCGATGCTTAATTTGACTTAGAATTCGAATTTATGTTTTTATACACTAAAGACACTAGTACAAGTAAAAAATGCGTTGAAATGCATAAGGAATGTCGAGCATCAATTTAAACCGTTAGATTATTTAAGTATGATATAGAATGTCTAAAAATAAAATTTTAGAAAATTGGGAAATTTGGAAATTTGGAATTTTTTTATCTTATTGACTATACAATTTTTTTTGTGCAAAAATGACTGGACATGAACTCCAACATATGACCGATACAATAGATAGGTTCCAATGTCTAATGTGATATTCTGTCTAAAAAGAAAAACGTAAATTAATTTAATTGTGAAAATAAACAACAAATATTTATAAACTTAACCCAAAATAATAAAAATGTATAATTAGTGAAATTTTTATTGAAATATAACATTTATTAATGGAAATAATAAATAATAAAATAAGCTAAAACAATACTAACACGATAAAATTACAAAACTATCATCATGATAAATTAATAACAGGACTAGTAATTGGAGAAATTTAATTATAAAAATAGTAATATGCATTGAGAGAAATGACATTCTAAGCTACTAAATTAGACATTATAATTATAAATCACAATGAAAATATTTAGAACCTCTATTTTTCATTTCACAACTTTGATTCCTAATTAATTGTAATATAAAAATACTAAAAATGTAAATATAAAATGAAAATATCTAAATATGAAAAGTGGAATTTGGAGATGGGATTTTCATTTACGGTTAAGGACTTAAAGGCCCAACGACCGCGTTGCTCCGCCAAAACCTCTCTCTTTCCCGATCCACTCTCTGTCTCCGTCGTTCTCTCCGCCAAGGCCCTCCTCCCTCGACTTCTCCGCCCTCCACCCTTCCTTCTCGGCGCCACCCCCTCTCCGTCGCGCCGGAAAACCTGCCTCACCACCTAAACCCGACCTCACCCCTTCCCCTACCCTTTTCACTCGGCCACGCCTCACCTCTCCTCACTTCCTCTCGGTATAAGCCCAGTCGGCCATCCTCTACCCTCTAATACCGCATGCAAATCAAAATCACCTTAAAACCCTATCTCGACCAGAATCCAAAATTTACTTTAAAATCCGATCCGTTAGGCTTCCGGCCATCCGGCGGGTCTCAACTCACTCTTGGCCGCACCTCCCATATATAGGGTTTCTTCGCCTGACCTAATCTGGCTTGTTATGTGGTATTGACGGCGAGGTTCTCTAATCTGGTTTCACGTCTGCTAATATAACCTAGCCTGTCCGCCATTCTCGCACAATTTGATCGTAACACCTATCTAGCTTCGGGTTTGTCCAGGTGCTTTGCCTGCGGATGTCGAGGATATGGCATCGCCATGGTGTACGAATCATAAGGTTTTTTCTCTTATTTATTCGCTGATTATGTATGTTCTTCTATCTTTAAAGATGATGCTCCAATTCTATCAGCAGGGTGATTAGCAACATATTGCTTCCGGCTGACTCATTTTGCCTCCATCAGTGCAATTTACGATTGTATCCCATCAAATATTCTTGTACTTCTTTCAAAATCAGGCACATTTCAGGTTACAACACTATTTCTCATATTTTGTTGCATATTTTTTTTCTTGAATTAAGCAAAGAGGTTGGCCAATTGCTTGATGGATATAATTCTATTCTGTGACAAGCATATAAAATTGTATTGACCTTTAATTACTCAACATTATACAAGTTCCACCACATTAATGAATTTAGTAGTTCACTAATATTTTATTAGGTCTCGTCTAACTCAATTTTTCTCATGTTGGTCTAGGAAGGAAATGAGAATTATATATACACATTTAAAATTGTTGATTAATCAACCAATCAAATGAGATTAAAGATAAATAGATCAAATGTAGTGTCTATTGATGTCAAATTAATCGTTGGTATCTTGGCTCCAGAAAACTTATGTGACTGTTTCAAACAGGCCACGCGAGTAAAAATGTCGACACCGATAGTATATTCTAGGTGGAAATTTGCTTTCTCTACAATGTGCCAAATTATTCTGACCATTTTAAGCTATTAATTTGTATACTTGTTTGGAATACTTTCAGCTAGTGTGTCTATTTCAAGAAGAGATTTGAAAATTTCACAAGCAAAATCAAGTGACTCCTGGCGGAGAATCACGATATGGCTTCAGGTTTAGAAGTCTGATTCTTGTTAAACCTTTTGTATGCTCTTATTGAGCACTTTTCTTTACATCAACCTTTTTAAATAGTTATTTATATCTTCAATTTCAGGGATTTATCCTCCTCAGGTCAAGGTCTTTGTGGTGAAGGAGTTGTTAATAAAGTTCAAAAGGCACATGATACCAAGGTTGGTTTCATCACAGACATGGTATCCATTAAATCATTTGTTGAAATGAACAATTTCTTAGATTCATAACTCTTGCCTTGCTGGTTTTGAGAATTTATTTATTTTCTTTCTTCTTCTTTCATTACTAGTCTTACATATGGTTTCTAGTCTTGTGATTTGCTTAATGTGCTGTTTCATCGCTTGATCACTAAAGAAATAATTTGAACAAGTAATTGTTTTCAATCTTTTCCTTTGGGAGGATAAAGTAGAATCAAGTTGTACTGCCAGATTTTCTTATTGAAACTGATGGGCAAACATGCACATGATTACGAGTACAAATTCTTGTATTCATTGTGAGGTAATCTAATGCACTTTCCTTTCTGTCTTGTTACTTTTGTTCAATCTAAGAGACACTTTTCCTATTTTGAATTGGAGATTAATGTATGCTTGGTTAATTTTATTCCATGGCCTTTTATATTATTTTTTGTAAATTTATATGCAAATAAAAAAATTGTGAGCACTGATCATGTTGGTTATTGTATTTTGTAATGAGTGGTGAAGGCATATACAAGGAAAAGAAGTACAATGCAATATGCAATTTCTGTGGCAAGGTACATCTAAAGACTACAATATTTCTAGCTTGCTAATTCTTTCTTCCCTTAATTTGCATATGTTTACCAGATTTCTACCTTCTCAGCACCTGATATTTTTTTTCACAAAGAAGTAGAAACAAGTAGTGTCTTCTACTTGTTCTTGTTAAAATATGATGCGATTGTTCTTGCAATGTCAGTCATTTATGCGATCAACTTAATTGCAGCTAAGGACTTGGTAATCTTAACTGAGTTGAACGCATGTGTTTATTGTATTGCAGTAATAATTTGATTCATTCTGTAATGAATCAAGGTGGCTACATTTTAAATTGAACATGCTCTAAAATTTTATTTCTACAGATATATAATGGATCTGATTTTCGTCAAACTATTGTCAAACATGCCTAGATGGAGTGCCGAATTATTGGATGGTGTTGGATAGTCAAGCGTCAAATAAACGGTTGTTGAAGTTGAAGATTTATTGACATCTGCAGATCCGAAAAAGACCAACAGTTGGGGTAGAAGTTATTGGGGCTAAGGAATTTAATTTTGATAATATAAAATTGTATTATAAATTTACTTTTTGGTTGACTATGGTTGTAGCCTTGTAGGTTTATGTTGTAATATTGGAATGATATTTGAGTTAATATATAGATTGATTTTGTAACTTATTGATTTGTCGTGTTTTTATAAAAATATTATGACTTTTGTATTTTGAATAAAATAAAATTAATGGTTATTATAATTTCTTTTTGTTTATTCTATTAATTAATACGTAAATAAATAAATGTAAAATTTAAATAGAATTAACGTTGCAAGAAAATTATGAGAAGATTCTCTGTAGCAAGCAAACATGCTAAATCCTATCATTCGGTTCTGTAAGAACATAGCAAGACCATTGTGTCTTGCAACACAACAAAAAAATTAATATATTTTCGTACTTTTAAAACGGGACTTGCAAGATTATTATTTCTTGCAAAGGTTTGCGATCCCTCTTGCTAATTTGCAAGACTATCTAATGGTCTTTACCCACAAACATAAAAGTCTCTCTGTAGCACCTTGCTACACGACTTGCTGCAAGATTTCAAAACCCCTTGCTAAAAAACTTCGCATGACATATGAGGGTTTGTTTGCAAGGCTATGCTGTCTTGCTAAAAGCCTTTTCTGATGTAGTGATTAAACCCTAATTGACCCTAAAAAAAAAGAAATTAAACCCTAATTTGAAAAAAAAAATGTTCAAATTCTGAAAAGATATTGCCCGGCTTTCAAAACTAAAAATTTGGCGAAGTTTATTAATTGTGGCGTTTGTCCCAGCTTTCAGTTCTTTTCAGTTTCTTTTTTCCAGAAAAATGTTATGGAACATTCAACATAATGAACATCAGTGGCTTATTTTGATTAGGATATATGAATTGATGAAATTTCAAGCAAAATGATAAGAAAATGTTGTATCGTTCTTGTGAAACCATCTTATATAAAAGCAAGCGAATTTATTTTTTTTCAAAAAAAAAAAAAACGCTTGCTATTATATATATATAAGATGGTTTCAGCCTTTCAGCGTCCTACAAATTAATATCAGGAAATAAGAGGACAGAAGAGCATATAGCCATGAAAAAGTACAAAAAAAAAGTTTTTAAGTTCTAATTGGTAGGGAAAAGAGTGTTTGTATATTTGATTTTGCTTTTGATAGAAATATGATGACACTCTTAACAGCATTATATATGGTCATTTGTGTGGGGACAACATGGGCATACAGCTTCCAGCGATTTAATTTATTATATAGAAGAAATTAATCAAATGGAATTCAATAGCAAAACTATGAACAATAATTAATGTTAATTGACCTTCTCATTGTGAAAACTTGATAGCTTAAGAATTACTTCACCCGATACATATATGACGGATTAATCTACATTATACATTAATGAACTACTTAACAGTCTAGCAATAAGCTTTTGCATTATCTTCTCAATTTATATTATAAAATCATCCTCTAACAGAAATGTATATATTTTCTGCGCTGGAGATAGAATGCCTTTGGGGTCGTATTTCATCTTCAAATCCAAAAATTTGTCCCATTTTGGACCAAAGTGCTCCATCCATGCTTCTTTGGTAGTGTAATGTGGCATGTACTGCTTAAAAGGAATGCCTTCCATGGTACAAAATTCTAGTATCTTTTTATTTTGTTCCAACATTTTTTCTAAATCGTCATTTGTTGCTGAACGCAATATTCCGATGGTATAGAAAACTTCTTCGTCTGGAATAATAGCTGACATCTTACTATTCCACCTGTTCAAAAGCATAAAAAAAGAATTACTACCCATTACTTTATGTCATTGCATGCTTTCATGTTTTTTTTTTTTTTTGGCAATGATATATGCAACAAAATCATGACCTGTACTTTTATACTTAAGCTATATGTAATTGAATTAAAAAAGGAACGGAAATGCAAATTGATTAACTACGTCCTTATTTCAAGGACATACAAATTCAAAGAACAAAATTAGAGTGAAATAATTTCTATATTTGAACTTACTTTTTTTTGTTCATTGGGTAGATGAGAATGGGGCCGTTGGCCTTGTCACTGCCAAGTATCCCTTTTAAGACCCCAGCATCAAAGTCAAGTATTCTTGATTTAGGAACAAACAAGTTCAGCCATGGATGAGGCACTTGCCATTGGCCCGTTTTGTGCAGCTTCAGCTCTCCATCATGTACCCGGTCAAGAAACTCCACGTAGGTTACTTCTCGCGTGAACACAAATCCTGGCACAAAGCTCAAATCATCGAGTAGCAATTCGAGTTCCTAATAGAAAGAAAAGCACCATCGATCTTCAGCAAGAACAGAAATATTCTTATATATATACTTTCTAGTTTCTAAAACTAACAAGAATATTATTCTACCTGATCAGATATTATAATCCATGACCCTGCTTCGGTTAAGTTGGTGTACTAGCTAGTTTACTGAAGTATGTATAATTTCTTGTGTTACTTTACAAATAACGATGTCATTAGAGCAAACCTAAAGGAAAATTATACATACTGAATATCTTATTACTCTGTCCTAACTTCCAATTAGCTGTTTCCAGAATGAAAAAAACAGGATATCTTAATCTATAATAGTGCTTTGATCAATATTATTTTTGCCAATTTAATGTCAAATTTAAATTGACAAGATTATATTAAGTCACCATTTGATTGAGAATGAATTGGTTGTATGGGCAGGCGGTTTAAAAGAAAAGTGGGCACTTCAGTTATTCATTAATCCGTATCACTTATAAAAATTTGGTCAAGAAAATTGGATCAAAATAGGCTATTCAAGTTGGAATTATTGTAGGATCCATCTATGCACAAACAGCAGCTCAGGACAAGATAATTTCCTTTTTAAGTTCTAATTCCTTTATTAAAGAGGGCCACAATATTACTGTCCAATAAGGTTACGTCCGTGCATGGTTCTGTATAACTTTATTCGTTTCATTTCACACACAAAAGTTGAAAAAAATTTCAGAAGTGTCGGATCTCTGAAAAAGGTTGGATGTATTTAGGCTAAGAAAATGCCATTTTGAAGTCCTTGGCAGCTGTCCTCACAGATTTTGTGTTTTTGACATATCTGCACGGTCTCTAGGCCAACCAGGCCTACATGTACTGGAAATATTTTTAACTATTTCTCTTCCTGCTCTAAAATGTTCACAAATTTACACCAAAGATTTTATTTTGATTGTGATCTAGGGCTACTACCACGTACACAAACTGTATGGGGGTACCATGCAAGCAGTGTGTGCATAAGCTGTATGGGTCAAAATTGTGTAGGTTTGCTTGAAATCAAAATTTTAAGCATACCACTTTTGACTCGGCATAATGGTGTGGTTTATTCAAAAAGTAGGGTAGAAGTTGCAACTTTTAGCTAGCTGATTGGACTGGTATCAGAGAAATCTGAAGGAGATCCCTCTGGTACACTAAGACAGAAAGGAAATGGAAAAAAAAAAAAAACGTGCCTAGAACAAAAGCAGGAGCGAATCCAGTGCTAGTGTTATGCCAGGTAGGTTGGTGCACAAATTGTCGTGCATGACTTGTGGCACAGTACTTAGTTGAATTAACCATCCTAATTAATCAGTAACTTATGTTGAAGTGGTAGCATGGATGTTTTCAAATAATGAAATGCAATTTTTTTGGTAATTCATCAAATTGAAACAAATGCTGAGAAAAGATATATTACTTTTACGAAATACTTGCTTACTAGGAAATAGTGCTTACTCAAATTTTAAAGCAGAGCAACCCTTATGATAGTGAACTAGCAAATTTCCAGATAAATTAAACAAAACCCTAATGAAACAATAAAATTACCTGATCTACTTCAGCAGCTATGTCTTCATCGTAAGCCACTACCACTTCAAGGTAGTACAGAGCCGTGAGGCTGTGCTTTGCTGTCAGCTGTGCCATCTTTTCCATGTCATTCTTTGGAAAAAAGGACGAAGATCTCCAACTGCCAATTAGCCCCTGATCCATCAGAAGAGAACCTTCCAAGTACTTCAGGAACCCAAAGAGCCGTTCATTCTCATCAACGGAAATAAGGCACTCTTGGTCTCTGGTGAAGGCGACTATGTTGGTGTAAATGAGCCGGATCCACTTCACTTTCTCTGGTGTCGGTGACAATGGTATACGGGCCCGAGTTATGATCCCGAATTGGCCAAGACCACCCAACACTGCATTGAATAGATCTTGGTTGTGGGTCTTGGAACAGGTCACTTGCTGACCAGTACCTGTATAATATGACACCTAGTAAGTACTAAGATATGTTGCTAATTTACAATGTAATATTTAGTCTCCATTGTGTTGCATTTCTAGGGAAAGAGTTCTTTTTTCCAAGTTTGTTGCAGCAAAACCAATAATGATATTTGTGCTTCAAATTATGTGCATTTCTGTGAGACTTCAGTTGATATAATCAATGAGCTCAAGTAATTTGCAATGAAGAGAGCATGGGGACAATGTCCGTGGAAAATCTAGGGGAATAAATCTTCTAGAGAAGTTAGAAGAAACGAGTTATATGGCCTTCCTTTTTTTTTTTCTTTTTTTTCTCACAGAAACAACGCATTAATATTAATTTTGGCAACGTGTGGCAAGCTTTTTTCTTTGAAAAGTTAATTTTTGAAGAAATTATGTGAAAAGTTAATTATTACTAGTATGAATGAGTAGTACTTGATCTTTAAGAAATACATCAACAGTTTATTCAAAATTAGTTTCTTCAAATGTATTCTTGCTTGGACAATATTATATGAAAAACAATGTTCGAGCCCATTGGTTGAAAGAATGATCTACATATGTACGTACACTTAAAAATATTTAGAAACATCACGCTTGAGAAAGAAAAACGGACTTTTAAGTTAGTGACACATTGAATTACTTTGTTAGTAGATGTGCATGCAAAACATAAAAATAATAAAAGTGTACTAGAGATTTTTGTTTACCAGTAATGACATCCAATTCAAGTACATTTGATATCTGTGGGCCATGCTGGAACGTCTGGCCACTGATCCCTCCCACAGAAAGGGTCCCACCAACAGTCAAATGTAAGTAGTCGGTCCATGAATTTGCTCCCAGTCCATGAGCGTGTGCCGCACTCAGTACATCGATCCACAGTTGTTCCCCTCCAATGTCCATGTACCGGTTAGCTACTGATACATTTATCCGGTCGGCACGACCTTGACCTAGCGATTCCATGTGTATGACCACTCCATCAGAGCATGATGCCTGGCCATTGATAGAGTGGCCATGACCACGTGGCGAAATGAAGAAAGGGGTAGAGTGAGTATAGGAAAAATGAATGAGACCAGCGATGTCATGAGATGACGAAGGGTAAAATACAGCGGCAGGTGTTGATTTTGTCAGGTTGCCAAAATCAGATGCGACTGACATGAGAGATTGTTTGTCGGAACGTATTTTTGTGCCGATTTCAAGAGAAAATAGTTCTTCAGGCAGAGATAAGGTGGAAGTTAATAGAGTTGTGATGAAAAGAGAAATGAAACTCTTGGTGCTTACTCTTGTCCTAGGCAGATAAGCCATTGTATTGGGGGAATGAAACTAGGGTTTGCAAAACTTAATTTGGTGCCAATGTAAGATACATGTTATGCAATGGGGTCAATATATATACCTTGAGGAGATATTTATTATTTTTATTTGCTCCTTTTGGTGGGGAGCATACGTTGGTCTCTCGGAGATATGCAGTACGAGATCAGAGATTCTGTCTGACTCTGATGTGCAAGGGGTGAACTAATTCGAAGGAAAGAGTTGACATAATATATTCATTAAAAAAGCAACTTAATTATTTTTCAAAAGATTTTTATTTTGTTAATAAAATCGATGACAAAGGTTTCAAGTTAACATTTCTACCGTATTGATTTTCCAAAAGGGATATATACAACTTAACTAAACAGAAAATAATTGTACAAGTATATGAATCCCAGGACAACTAAACAAAAACAGGTGAGATGTGTGGTTGTAGAGAATGCCCTTTATCAGCCTATGACACGTCGGTATCCATGCACACTACGGTCTGTTCTCTCTTGGAAACAAATTTACAAAAAACATGAAAGTATGTTGTCATCAGTCTACAGACTTATTCAGTACTATGAATTAGGAAACTTTCTATTCTCAAGTGACAAGTCATTTAATCGTATAATCCGGCCGGATTGGGACTTTCTATACAGAGATTTTTTAGGAGTAATTGTTAACATTGCATGGCACATGAAAATTCATGTTAAATTGTATATATATCTCAAAATCAAAATCAGGTACAGTTTAAACTTGAAAAATGGACCTAGTAAGGCCGCTGTAATGGGGCGCCGGATATAGTATTACGAACTTCTACGAATATTTTTAGGGAAAATTTAATTTATGCCACTTCAAAATCGAAAAATTAGAAAAATACCACCTCAAAATTAACTCTTTGAAAAAAGAGCAGCGTTCCGCTGCCACAGTTTTTTGGTGCCACAAGTTGCCACAACTTCATATTTTATCAATATTTAAAAATTTTAAAATTCAAATGTTGAATCCAAACTGTTGATCTTGTTCAATTTAACGAGTGATGCGTTTCTATATAAGTTTTATAAAATTTGGAATTAGTTTGATACTCGATCAAGTGGTCAACAAATGAACGAATCTTGTTAATTATGACAGATTAATTCTAATACGTTCATCATTTGATCAGCTGATCGATCATCAAAGCGACTTAAAATTTTATAAAACTTATATAGAAACGCATCTATCGTTAAATTGAACAAAATCAACAGTTTAGATTCTGAATTTGAATTTTAAAATTTTGAAATATTAATAAAATATAAAGTTGTGGCAACTTGTGGCACCAAAAAATTGTGGTAGCGGAACGCTGCTCTTGAAAAAAATATCACTTCAAATTTAACTAAATTAAAATTTTACCACTTTTATTGCACAAATCATCTGTCTCTACATTTGATATGTTTGGTTGTCCAAGTATAAGGAGGAATAAGAATAGGAAAGAAGGAAGAAGAAAAGTGAAATCCAAACATGGGATAAGTCTAGTTATAAGACATTTTTTTTCTCTATCTTATTCCTACAAACACAAGGTATATGACTCTCTCCTCTCTTCCATCTTCCTTATTCCTTATACTTGGTGCAACCAAACACAACTTTAATATTTAGTATTGACCAAAATATCCCTCTTCTTGCATTATTTTTAATGGTGTCAAAGTTAATTTAGTCCCTTTATTTGTGTTAATAGAGAGGTAGAAAATCGCCTAGAGAGATAAGCTAGAAGGAAGGCGCTAGAGAGAGGCAGATAGCTAGATTCTTAAAGAAAAGAGAAATTGTAAGAGAAAGCCCTCCTCTTTATTTGCCTCCTCTCAGTACTTTTTATTCTATTCACCAGAAATAAAATAAAACGAACATAGAAATAACATCATTTACTTGGATTTGACGTTTGAATTTTAAATTTTTAAAAATAAATTAAATAGTAAAATGTTGATACGTACGGACATAAAAATATTGATATTGGAACCTTCCTCTTTAAAATATTAGTTGTAATTTAAATACTTAATTACAATTTTAAGTTATTAATAGTGGATAACATATCTATAGTACTAGAAGAGCATTTTCCATAAAGATATAACATATAGTGGATACTGGTGTCATTTCTAATGTTATAACTTCAATAGGATATATAATCATTTAAACTATAATATTTTATAAGTTGAAAGTCTATATATTAAAAAAATGATGATTAAATAGCAAATTTATATTGACACTATATATGTTAATTACAATCTTGACACGGACTCGAGGATTATAGAAATAAGAAGAGAAAATCTATATATATAAAATAATGAAAACATATTTCAAATAGAAAATTAATTGATATTATCGATCAAACAATTAAAAATTTAACACTTGTGTTTGATCAATATTAATGGATATTTTTCTCCAAATTACGTACACCAAATTTATATCCAACTAAAATCTCATTAAATTTCTTGCAACATAAGTGCTAATGTGTATCTATAAACAAACAAATTAACAAACAAAGTTCAAGCCTTTTATGCATCTATATATGTTAAAAAAATGTCATTGGTATATAGTTGAATACACTATGTTGTCTTGTGTTTCACTCTAAAATATTTATCTTAATTAATAATTCCAGTTCAAGAGGAACTTTTTTTCTGCTTTTCAGATTTGTCCTAAAATAAATTCCAAAGCCCTTAAATAAAAAAGGACTAAGATTGATCCGTAATCCGCATTAGGAAAGAAAATCATTTTTTTTTCCTCAAACAATGAATCTTTTGACTATGTGCTTTTTTTTATTGTTTGACCAATTTCAAATTACGAATTAATTATAAAGAAAAGAACATGGCACCAACAATTTCAGAGTAAAGACAGAACGTAATTTTCTCATGACTATCAATTTGCCGGATACTTATTATAAATTTGAAACTGAAGCAAATTTCTTGGCATGTTAGGCTAAATAATAATTAATTGACATCATTGCATTGACCAATATAGAATAACATGATTTGATATGTTTTACGGTACAATTTTCGTTAATTTAACTAACGTTGCTGGGATTTAGTTTGCGTAAAGAATCATCTGTCTTGTCACATTTGATACTTTGTAGATATATATATCAACAGTATCCTAATGAATCATATGACTAACTTATATATATATTGCAATCATGATATCATAAGTTTATAATATATATTACTTTATTTATACGATCTTATTCTATTTTGAATGTCACTGTCATCTCCTAATCGCGATTCTAATTAGTGTTGTGCATGATAATATATAGCTGATCAGTTTCTAAACTTACAAACACAAGGCACAAATGGTCAACATTATTTGCAATTAATTAATTGGACAATCTCAAGTCACTTGATACACTCTTTTTTATTAATTCCTTATTACATACGATTTATATTATATTTGAGTAGGTTTTCATTTGCATTATTTTATAAAGCTATCGGTCTCTTGAGTGGCAAATTGTTTTGGCCTCCATTTTTTTAAGCGAGGATGGTAATAACCGGCCGTCTAAAAAACGTTCACAACATTTGAAAACCACAAACACAAATAAAATACAAGTGCATTGTGTGCACATTGAGTTTAAAAATATAAAATACTATTTAGAAAAAAGAGAGAAATAACACAAACTGCCTTTTGAGAGAAATAATTAAAATGAAAATTATACAGTGAATGCGGACTCTCGAAAGTATTGTCGAACTATATATATATCGATATATATTACAGATTAGAGGATAAACAGAAATATAAAAATTCAATAACGACAAAGAGTGTGTGTCTATATATATATATATATATATATATCGAGTGAATTCAATCAAACCTCTCTGACCGGAGTCCCAGTTAAACCCCGTCAGATCTCAGTTTTGAAAGTTTAAATGACCGATCTAAATCGTTCAATATGATCTCCATATTGAAATCTCCTTGCTTACCTAATTTTACATTTTTCTTGAAATTTTTAAGTATTTTTTTCGGATTTTTAAAAACAACAGTGTTTGTAGGGTTTAGAACAAATTAGATTAACGATTTTCTAAAATTCTAAAAAAATAGCAAAAAAAATATAAAAAAATGTAAAATTTGTATGCAAGGAGATTTCAATATGAAGATCATATTGGACGGTTTGGATCGGTCATTTGAACTTTCAAAATTGAGATCTGACGGAGTTTAACTGAGAGTCCGGTCAAATCACTTTGATTAAAGCCATTCTCTCTCTATATATACTTTTAATTTCATTCTTTAAATGCAAGCAGTACGACTATACAAGTATTCTCTTTAATCAACTGTTGTTTCTAGTGTACACACTTTTGAGAAGAGCGGTCGGGTAGAATATAATAGATGCATGCAATTGGTTTTTTTAAGCATATAATAAGAAAGTCTGCTGAGTGCAGGCAAGGACTATGGAATTGGACAAACACATCAACCAATTCTGTTTGATAGCCTAACTCTCATGGATTTGGATCAGGTCAAATATGATTCTAATTTATAAAAAAAATGTAATTCATTTATAATATACATAGCATTACTCACAAAGGAGTCACGTACTAAGTTAATTATATACGTTTGTTTGTTTGCAACGGAATAAGACTTATTCTGAATAAGACCTATTCCTTATGAAACCAAACACAATTTGAATAAAACTTATTCCGAATAAGGACTTGTTCAAGCCCTTATTCTTATACCATGGGGATGTTGGAATAATAATGGAATTAGAGGAGAGAGAAGAGAGGAGAGAGAAAGAGCTCTTTTGTCTTATTCCAATCTCTTATTCGGGAGCTTCCAAACACGCCAATTTTTTGAAGTCTGCACAGCATTATTCATTAATTATTTTCTCTGGAGATAATATATGCATGTTAAAGTTTTTCACAACTTAATTTCTTTATAATTATGGGATCCTCTAAAGAAGTCAACAGGTAATACTCCAACTGTTTATATCTACTTTAATTGGAAAATAATTATATATTAACTTGACTTTTAACCTCAAAAACAATAAATTGACTAAATATATATATGTACTTAATTTGATATCCATTTGTAACTAACTATGTAAATATAAAACAATAGTCCTTGTACACATTTAATTAATCGGAATTAATCAGCATATCGCGTTGACGAAGTTAGTGTAATTTAGATTTTAAAATAGTTGCTAACTCTATATTTAGTCAGAACTTAGAAGTCAGAACACTGAAAAAAAAAAAAAGAAATAAGATTTGAATATAGTAGTTACTCCAATTTAACCCAGATAATTGAGTTGCTTAATTAAACAGTCATGTCAATTAATTTGTTCCAAACGGAGCCGACCACAAGGCCTGCTTTTAGGTGAAGATATATAGAAGGATGGTGTGTTGTTTGTATAAAGCTCACGAGAGCAATCTAGCTAGCTAGGGAACGAATATATATATATATAAAGCACAACATGCTCTACCAGTAGTACTAGGTACAGTTGCTGAAACGCACTCAGGTCATGATGAGTCAGGATCCTGATGAGGTAAGTAATGGTGCACGATTGCCATGCCAAAATGGGGTGTTATGACCGCGACCATGCATCATGCCAACTCATTCAATCCTTTCTCATATCATATCAAATCTTCGTGCTAAGGTTTTAACCTGGATTCGCTCCTTTCCTTGACCCCACTCGAACCAGTTTTTCTTAGGATGCGTGCACCTAGCTGCACTTTGAACCATTTTAAGAGAGGTGTTTTGGGTCAACAACAGATTTATTACCATTGCAATAATTAATGGGGACTACATTTGACATTTTAGTTGCACCGATTTTGCATGTGTAACTCGTTAAAAACCTATGTTAGTTTTGAATTTAAGAGAAATGGCAATATAATTTAGCCCCTTCATTTACATATAATATGTCATATATTTCGATGCCAATTATGATATTTTTGTGTGAAACAAGTGATTTTACTTCAGCGAACTGCATTTCTTTAGGGAAACCCATGTGTAATACATATAAATGTGGCACTCTTATTTATTTATTTATTTTTTTGAATTAGTAATTGTACATTATATTGCTAATATATTAACACAAAAAATATATTCAGAGGATTGAAACTTCCTGACAGATAATGTAGGGTTATTGCACCATGAAGATGAGTACGACCCCAATTATATGATTAGAAAAGGAAATGATTACTTGAACAAGTTCATTGTATCTTTGTCCAACAACATTATTTTCTAGTGAAAGTACTAACTAGTTTCCCAACCAAAGTGTCAGACTCCAGCTACCAGAATTAATTCATAGGATATATTCTAAAAGAAAAATTAATGTTTTCGACCTAGAATCTTTTCTTCAGCCTAACAAATGGAAGTTAATAATGGAGGCCTTCTGCAATGGCATCATGGTTTAAATTCGTAGGCTGGGTTAACTCAAGTTAGTATTTTGGGCTCGAACTGATAACATTGTGTATGTTTTGGATACTGAAGCTCCAAAAAGTTACCCATTAAATAGGCCCGACTATAAGCCCAACACAATTGGGGAAATGGTGGCAGTTATCATATGGTAAAATGGTGGAAACGAAAACAAATAGTTGGATCTTATTATTATTATTATTATTGATTTATTGTGTTTTATTTTTTATTTTTTTCAATCAAAGATGTAATGAATTAACAGGCACAACCCAAAAAAAGGATAAAATTGATGACGTGAAACTGCAAAGTTTCATATATAAGGGCTAGATAAACAAACACGCGAAATCCTTCTATGCATATGTTAAGGAAACGGACAAATATGCTTGATCTTATCTCTTCCTTTGGGTTGTTCTAATATTTTTTTTCCCCCATCTCCTTTTGAAAGTTTTCCGTATCTAGGCATTCTCTTCCAATATGTCATGCGTCTAAACATAGACTAAAGTAACAGTTACTTTATTTGTTTATTTTCATTTAAATAAAGTTTTGTTTTAGTATTTTAGATGAGGACAAATCTCAATTAACAGAAAAGTATACATTATCGATCATTATATTTAATCTACCGGACTAGTTAGATTATAAATTCATGATATATAGTATTCTGAATATTCTGTCCCATTTTGAAAACTAATAAATTTCATAATGGTTTAATCTGTAACATATCGTCAAAGGAGAATATTACAACTTCCCTATATATAATGAGAAAAAGAGATTCAATTTTTTGAATCTTGACTGGGACATGCAAATCTTCCAAATAAGATTACAAACTTGACTAACTAGTTCCTGTAACGACTTGGTTTATGTAATGTCAAATCAAAATATCTTCATGGATTAAAGTGCCTGACATTACACGTACATAAAATCTCGCTTTGATACGTTGGACACTATTATATATTACTTGAAGTAACATGATTTTCACATAGTCCAAGCCAGAATTGTACAATGTTAGATCTGCTCAGTCGCTTGTAATAATAACGGGATTGGTGCCCACAAAGATCAAATCAAAAGATATCTTCTAAAGTTTATATATGTTCTGTAATTAATTAATTTATCTTGTGATAATTAATCTTAAAATGATGAATACGTGGTAGGACGTTTTCATACTATGGTTTTGATCTAATTTGGACTCAAATTATGATTGATTTTATGTGACTTTAACTTAGTTTCATTCATTATTATTAGTTTTTAGGTACTGTCATGCCCCTTTGTGTTTTTATAGGACAATCATCATATGTAGCTCAAAATGTACATATCCACAATTATTGAGTGACTCGACCAAGTGCTTGGCGGGATGGATAAGACAGACAAACGACCAAATAGACTGAAGAAGGCCAGGAGACGACTTGAAGTATTTTCAGCGGGCAAATCACACCAGTGAACGGGCCGCTTGAAAAGTTTCTGTCAGTTTTCCACATTCAAACGGTTAATTTGACAACTTCTCTTACACTACTTCTGCCACGATCTAACCCACTACTGAAGCACAAAACCAACTCCTACAGTTTTCACGACTATTATAAAATGAGAGGAGTTTCGAGAGTTCAATGTTTCCAATTTTAGAGAAGTTTAGGTGCTAGACAGAGGAGGAACTGAGCAGCCCTTGTCTTCAGTCGACAATATCAGGAGTCAGGCGGATAGCTCAATTCGTGCCATAGCAGACAATCAAAGGATTCGATTCTGATATGTTGTAATCTCTCATTAATTCTTGATTGATTCTGTAATGATGATTGATACCTTGGTTTATGTTGTTATGATTATCATACTTGAGTAGTTTGATTAGGGGCTATGGTTGAGAAATAGATACTTGATTTAGTTTGCATGATTAATTAGTTTAATACTTTGTTTATTGAGTTTTATTTCTTGTACGTTACCTATTTATTTGCTATACTTGAATTGTTTGAGTAGATTTGGTATTTTTCCGTCAAGATGATGCCAATCTTGAATGTTAGGAAGTTAAACCCAACCAACCTTAAATTAATTCAATTGTATCAATACTCATAGATGATCAACAGTTGGAAAGATGAGATCTAGATCATATGTCAGAAATGGAGATCTATTTCCAACAAATAAAAGTTGAAGGATATCTTAGACCCGAAAGTTTAGGGATATCTTAGACCCATGAAATAGACTTGTTAAACTTAAGCCAAGAAACGAAAGTTGAAACTTATATAGGTTAGATAAAAGTTTAAATGATTTGATTAAAATAACTTGATCTGTCGAAAGAAGGATTTTACGAAAGTTAATTAAGTCATTGAACTGCTCAATTAAATGAATGAATACTAACTATTCATGTATAAGTATAACTATAGTTAGTCAAGGCGAGCCGCTTGGATTATAGGCGGGTTGTCTGTGCCAACTTAGAAACAAGCACTTTGTCTATAGGCTGACTATCCAGGTTCACAAGCGGACCAAAGTAAGCGGGTAGCTTGTGAACAGGAATCAAGTAAAAGAATTATCAATCGGCACCCCTATTTTGTATCTGTTAGCCCAATTCTCTCTAATTAGAACCATTTATCTTTTATTTTATATGTTTAGTACTTTAAATAAATTTCAAACTTGATTATTCTTCATCCCTTGACTTAGTTCAACAACATGATTAGATTAAATAATTCGAATTACTATTTTTCGTAGATCGACCCCGAATACTCAACGTAGGTTGTACGCTTGCAACCGAAATCGAATTTATTTGGATATAAATTTCAAAACCCTGGTTGTTCAATCTCGCACTCATCAATACGTAACCTGAATATGCTGATTAACCGGGTTGGATTGAGTACAAGTTAATACGTTGGGTTGGATAATGAATTGACCAGAGTTTTCATTTTTATAAAAGAGGTGTGAGCACCACCTATGTCATTCCTTGCAAAACGAAACAAATACAGAAAATAAAGAATACAGCAAAACGTAAAATGTATCAACCCAGTAATCAACCGAAAACCATAAGCTGAGACCTATAGACCCTGAGATGTATCCAACATCAGATGAATTGACTAGAGTGTATTAACTTTATAATTAACATAACAAATATAATGAAGTTTCTGAATATCTCTAGCTAATTTTGTCTTAACTTTCTCCATGTCTTTGATATGTTTATTTGAGACTTTCTCCATGTTTATATTAATATTATTAGAGGTGACCGGAGTAATTTGAACAGATCTCACTGATTACCTTTTATAAATATTATGTTGGACCTATTAGAATAAATAAGTTGTGTATAACATAAAACATATTTCGTAAGTTAGCATGCTCAGTTTGAATGTATTACCTGTGATGAAATATGCGGAGTTGATAACTGCAATCAACTATTTAAGCAATCGAGCAATCAGAATATAATCACGTGACTAATTGGGCGGCGCTGGACGCCTTGGACCTTTTGGACGGAACTTTGCCAACCTTTATGAATCATGTGACATAATTGGTAACTAGGCGTGATTGTTTTTTAATATATTCTCTTGTTCTAATTAAATAGATCCTTGCTTGTTCGAAATACATACAACATACTTTCTCAATAGACAAGTCAGTCAACATTTATATTTTTTTTATGTTGTTTGTTATGACAAATTACTAAATAATATTTTTACAAACTGAATGTCAGTTGTTAAATCAACCCCTTTACAAAACACATATTTCAACATAGAAACAACAAAAATAGAAAAAAAAATTATCTAAACGCATCATCATAATATCAACAATTACAAAATAACAAATTAGTAATAAATCATCATTGCCTATTTCTGCTCTCAATAATAGCATGATTAAGTTTTGAACCTTTCATATTTAAATAGAAACAACAATAACAATATAAATAAGAAAATATCTGAACAAATATCAACATAATATGTTATTTCGATAAATGCAACTCCATACGGACTATCAATTGGCTTGTATGTAATGCATCTTGGAACTTCATTAATGCACTTGAAGTCCTTTTTTATATCTTCTTTCCAAACTTGCTAATGCTGATTTAAAAGACTTCATAAAAATCCTAATAGAAAAAACATGTCAGATTATTAGCTACTCTCTTAATAAAACTGACTGAAAATAAAAGTAGAAATGGTACAAAAGTCAAATAGAAAATAAATACTCCCTCATTATGCTAAATAGATACTCCCTTATACTAAAATATATATTCCTATGCTAAATAGATACTCCCTTATACTAAAATATATAATCCCTTATGATAAATAGATACTCCCATATGCTAAAATATATATCCCCTTGTGCTAAATAAATACTCCCTTTTGCTAAAATGTATACACCCTTATGCTAAATATATACTCCCTTATACAAAATAGATAATCCCTTCTACAAACATATAGACTCCCTTATGCTAAATATATACCCCTATATTTTCAATGAAAGAGAGATTATTAGTTACTCTCTTAATAAAAATGATTGAAAATAAAAGTAGAAAATGGTACAAAAGCCAAATAGAAATTAAATACTCCCTTATTATGCTAAATAGATACTCTCTTATACTAAAATATATACTCCCTTATGCTAAATAGATACTCCTTTATACTAAAATATATACTCCCTTATGTTAAATAGATACTCCCTTATGTTAAATAGATACTCCCTTATGCTAAAATATATACTCCATTGTGCTAAATAGATACACCCATATACTAAAATATATACTCTCTTATGCTAAAATAGATACTCCCTTATGCTAAAAAATATACTCCCTTATACTAAATATATACTCCTATATTTTCAATGAAAGAGAGATTATGTACTGTCATTGCAATAGAGACAATAGTAAGCTCTATATTTAAGTATGTCAAGGTACTAGCATTGGACCAATGTGTGTGTATTTAAACATGACCATATGTATAAGACCAATAATTAACTATACGACATTCTACAACCCAAATAGTTCATTTCTTCACCATTTTAGTGTTCAGTTGACAATGGTGGCACTGAGGAATAAAATGTCACTTGCCATAGCTTAAGAATTATTACATATTAGAAAAAAAAAATTGATCAATTTCGAGTCCCTTAGGATTGATTTTGATAGGTTTGGTACTGAATTTGTTGGACATCATCAAGTTAGATAAGGTATAAGATGGCACATATATCCAGTAAAATTTAGCAAAGAACTACTAGTATTAATTAAATTTATAGTTATTTATGATCACATCAGTTGCATAAAAAATTCAAATATAAGAAGTTTGCACAAATCATGGTCCATATGAGTGAAACGGAAAGGAAAACAACATACACATGAAATATATCAAGCATTCTCTCAAGCAATTCCTTAGATGCAACGGCACCAGGCGCTCCATCCCTTTTATGAGTTCAACATGCTGAGTCGCAGCAACACCACGCAATGCCGCCTCCTTGGCACGCTGCCTGTATCTACACTTCCGCATCACCGTGTCGGCGAGCCTAGTACCTAGGTCGAAGAAATTCGCATAATGACGATTTCTGAGGTAGATCAGATCTAAATTATGAGAGGTGATATGAGATCTGAACTCACTTGATGAGGGTTCGAGAGAGATGTAGGATGAAGGGGGAGAATCTGAGAGAATGAGGTAGGGGTCAACCAGGTCGGATGCGCCACAATTGGCTCGCTTGGTCAGTAGCTGTTGCCATGGTCGTTGATGATGGCGACCTCAAGCTATCCTTATTTTATTTATTTTTTCAGTTTAGATCTAGAAAGAGAGAAGGGAAGCAAATTTATTTTGGAGAGACTGAAAATAGCACGCTTTAGTTTATAACTTGGATGATTTCAGGCTGAAAACGCACGTGAGTTAAATGGGCTCTGATTGCGTGATTGCGCAATCTATAGATTGCGCAAAGTAATTTCCTGAAATATGGATCAGACAATATATTTGGGCTTCAATTTGAAAAAAGAGAGCCACATAATTTGGGCTTTGATTTTACAAAGAATGCAAGTCCAAAGTGACTCAGCTCAAGTAACAATAAATTTAGGAAAAGAAATGGAAATATCAAATATGAAATCGACAGATAATATTTTAGAAAACGCAAATATTGATCAATATATTTAATGTGGAGAATTTCTTTCTGTAATTAGAACAATAGGCAATGAAGCAATCATCCAGCGATTTGCCTATATCACGTACTTGACACGCGCGATTCGCATATATTAGATCGAAACCTCAGTCTAGATCTCCCACTTTCAGAAAACCTCTATCAATCTCTTTCGGAGAACCTCCATTAATCTCTCTCTCAATAAAGCTTTCTCTCTCAATCTGGAAATCTAATCTCTCTCGCTCTTGCAATCTTTCTCTCTCTGAGAAACTTTATTTCTCAATTCCGTTATTTTAATGCTTTTTTGTGCAATTTCTGACCATCTTGCTACCTTCTGGCGATCAATCCCTCTGCACGGCCCTTAATTGATCGATTGTTGAAGATTAAGGTATTTTCTCTACTTATCTCCTTTGTATTTTCTGTTTTTGTCACTTTTTGGAACAATAGATCAATTGTTGTCTAGTTCTAGATTGCAACTATGAATTTGTATTGAAAATATTGATCTATCATCGTTTTTCAGTTGCCTTTACTACTGATTTATAAATTAATAGATGAATGAATCATTCATTGTAATTTTGCTTCCCTTCTTCTTTGTATTTTCTATTCTTATGTCTAATTGGAACAATCAATCAATTATTGAACTAGATCTGGATTGCAACGATAAATTTATATTAAAAATATTGATCGATCATCTTTTTTCTTTTGCGTTGATTATATTCTGATGTTCTCAATTGTTCTCTCTTTTTAGCACAAGGGAGTAAGTTATTTGAATAAGAGAGTATATTATCAGTGATAGGGGAGTATTTATAAATGTGCTAGTGTTAGCAATTTGATGATATTTTTAACAAAGGAGTAACTTATTTAAATAAGAAAGTATATTAGAATGACATAGGGAGTATTTTTATTATGTGGTAGTGTATTAGTAGCTTGATGGTATCTTGGTATTTTGTAACCAAGGGAATAAGTTATTTGAATGAGGGGAGTATTTATGAATGTGCTTGTGTGTTAGTAGTTTGATGATATTTTTAACAAAGGAGTAACTTATTTAAATAAGGAAGTATATTAGCATGACATAGAGAGTTTTTTTTTATTTGGTAGTGTATTAGCAGCTTGATGGTATCTTAGTATTCTATAACTAAGGGAGTAAGTTATTTGAATAAGGGAGTATATTAATCAATGACAGGAGAGTATTTATGAATGTCTTAGTGTGTTAGCAGTTTAATGGTATTTTGAACAATAAACTTATTTAAAATAAGGGAGTATATTAGCATGACAAAAGGAGTATTTTTTTGGGATGTACGTGGTAGTGTATTAGCAGCTTGATGGTATCTTGATATTTTGTAACCAAGGGAGTAAGTTATTTGAATAAGAGAGTATATTATCAGTGACATGAGAGTATTTTTAGACATAGTTGTAGTATGCTAGGACTTTGCAGTTATAGTATATTTTCTAATAACTTGTTCTTGTTGTTTTTTCATATTCATTTTGAAGGTGACAAGTTAGTGGTTGTGCACAACTTGATGTTTGATAGTACTAATGAGGCGGAGGTTGTATTACCTCAAATCTAATTTGGTGTTTGATTGGAAGTTTACTAAGTTATAATTGTTATGTTCAAATAATTTTAGTTGTGCTTGGTAATTATAGTTGTGGTTATAGATTGGAACAACTACTGGTGTTTAGTTGTGTTTTTTAGTATTGAAACGTGTGCTTGTTATAGTGTTTGTTGTTATGTTGAATATCTTTGTTCTATTAGTACTGAATTTTTTAGCAAAAGTGTCACACCCCGGGTCACTTTTATCCGACTCGGAGTGTATATCAACAACCCGCCGCGTATAAATACGCAAGGCGCACAACATCATATACAATACAATTAATTCACAAAAGATAATAGATGCCACTTTTATAAAATTAAAACCATAAGTATCCAGCAACAAAATAAAGTAAAGAAAAGACACAGACTATCAGGGTAAGTTACAACATGAAACTCCCCTGATCGTCTAATGTTCCAAATTCATTCTTGTTCATAACGATAAAGTAAACATTTTAAAGCAAATGTGGCATCTTTAACCCACATCCTTGAACCTTACATTTCGAAAGAAATAAATCCTGATCTTCAATACCTGGAACCCATATAATATGGAGAAAAACGGATGAGAGACAGAAATAATCTCTCTGTGCGGTATTCAGTTCCAGCCCGGAGAGTTGTAAAAATTATATGAAACATACAATAACAATCAGCACAATAATGCTTTATTCACAACATGTTTTCTTATTGTAATGTCATGATGAACACAACCTTCAAAAAAAAATACAACATAATAGTTTAATTGTCTCACAGTTCTCTGTTGTTTATCATTAATTTCATTTCACGTGATAACACGGCCCACTTACCAAGCCCACTTCTTTGGCATCACATTCACAACACAAACCCAGGAAGCACACTTATCCGTCGCGAACGAATATCTTCTGGGGAGCGCGCTAGTACTAGAGCCCTAAAGCCAAACTCTTGGTACCACAATTATCTTCCACTCCACTTAACATTTTACACAATTAATATGCACTGTCTTTTCTATTTAACACTAACATTATGCACATGCAAATTTATATAACCAAATCATGCATATTGATTATGTAACTTCATGTTACCTTATCTTTATTTATCATGCAATATATGTTTAACCACTAATACTAATAATACATTTATGCACTATATAAAAATAAAAGCGAGTGAAGCATAAAGAAAAGCTAATCATATACTCCTACTATGTCTATCTAATATATATAAATGAAATCAATTTCACAACGTAACCAGGATCCGCACCTGTCAAGAAATGCGGCACGTCCAACTTCTACTCCTCCTGCTCTTCTTGATTTGCACCTAAAACATGCGTAAAAATCCTAATTACTACAGATCCGAAGAGGAGAGATCATAAATAATTAACAAGTTTTAATACTAACAGAGTGTGCTCGTAAGAAACTCACAAGATACAGACCAACTTTAGAGCTTAAGTAAAGTATAAATATATTACGATTAATTAATTAAAAAGTCAACAGAAAAAAAAAACGACCACTTAAATAAATGAAGTATATATATATTTATATATATACCTTAAACTATGTTCATTTAGTCAAAATAATACGTGGGCTCCAAGCCAAATTAAAATTGGATATTCATGAGATGTAAACAGCATAATAAAGATTAAAGGGTACCATATATAAAGGAAATGAAAGGCTGTCGGAAAAAAAATAATAATAAAGAAAATTAATTGGCTTTCGTAATATAAGTGGTAGATAGATAAACTATGCAATACCATTGTATCTAGTTGGCAAATATTTTTCATTCGATAAAAGAAAGGAATAAAAATAAAATATTTAAAGGGGATGCATAAATGCATAATTTGACCGGGTGATAAAAATTGAAACGGCATAACTTCATTAATTGGTGTTACCATTTCGGTCAATGAGTGGTCAACACAAGCAAAGTATATAGGCTAGGAAAGATCTGAAATGGAAATAATTAAATAAAAACAACAACTTTTCATGGACACAAGGGTTAATTGAAATCAAGGTATACATCGCATAAAAGGACAGGAGCATATTTACCACTTGGATCCACGAGCCCAGAACCCTTCGTGCAGAACAAAATCACGGAGAATTTAGAAAGGAAGCGATGGGTTGTGGTTTCAAGAGGGAAAGTGAATTACGGGATGTATAACAGACTGGAAAGAAAAGACATATATAAAGTGGCCCTTAACCTAATCGATGCCTATAACTACCGGTGAAAATAACCACCCATTGAAAATAGCATCCTTTAATTAACCTACTAAATATCAATAAAGAAATATATACTAGTTGAACCAAAAATAATAGTATTTGACAAATTAGGTCTCGTTAAAATAGTGAGTATCCTTATATAAAAATGTTTATTCTAAAAGAAATATCACATGGAAACAAAATTTCATTTTAACACCCAAAATAAAAAAAACTATACACGTAAACTATCTAAAAATAATAGTTTTCGATAAAAATAATAATAATAATACTTAATATGTCATTAAATAAACACAAAATTATATATATATATATATTGTATTAAGAAACCTAGTGTTACAAAAAGTTTGTGCATTGATATGTTTCTGGATGCTACATGGTTTAATAAGTTTCTGTATTTATTTGATATGTTTAGTCAAATATTATGAAATAGATACTTTCTTATATTAGTTCTTTTAATCACTTGTTGAGAAATAGGTACTCGCTTATTTTAATTTTTTTTAAAAAAAATTCAACATGTTTTATAAAGAATTATATACTCCCTTATGTGATTATGTTATTGTTGTTTTGTACATTTAGTTACTTCCCCATGGCCTTTAAAATTCTCAGTAAAGAGCGTGCTCGCAAAAATTAGTCCAAATGAATCCAGCACCCTAGCGCCCTAATTAATGACATTTTTTATTTTTGATAGCACATAGTGTCCATTTTTGACAACTGATTGCTTGATTGCCTTACCGCTTGATTGCGGTTATCAACCCCGATTTACGTGCTCTAATTATCAACTACTTATTTGAAGGTAAGCAAACAAACCGCCTCAAGATATTGATAAGTCTTTCTTCTTTTTTGCTTTAACATAGACTAAAATGTTTGATTTTTTCTTTTGTTTTTTTTTTTTTTTGAATATATCAACTAAAGTTTCGTTTTGGATGAGAACAAATCTTTATATTAAAGTCGGTCAACTTTTTCACAAGAAACCAATTAGGCACATTGTATATAAAAACCAACCAACAAGATTCTTAAAAATATTCCGAATGGTTTCTATCTCCATTGTCATAAACAAAGTTAATGTCATAGTGGTTGGATCCTATCATATATATTTTTCAAAGCAGAATATCGGTGAAAAGAACAGCAAAATCATTATACATTTCTTGGAAAAGGATTTTAATTTTTGAATCTTGACTGGGGCATGCAGATCTTCCAAAGAAAAAAAATGAAATTGATTATTCGTTAATGTCAAATCAGAATATCTTCTTAGATATTCAAACTGTTTGAGGTTAATGTAGATAAATCTTGCTATGATTTCTTCAAGTACACGAGTTCAACGCATAAGTCTAAGCTAACAGTGTATATATAATGTTTGACCTGGTCCAGACCTTCTGTACCGATAACCGGATCAACGATCATATTTCAAATCGGCAGATTTCGAGAGATCATGTTCGTGTTAAAAATTGCAAGTCAACCAAAAAATTTATTTTTTTAATACAAAATAAAGCATCATAAATCTTCCAAAAAAATTATAAATTTTAGTTCTTTAAAAAATTTAGATCAAAATTGAGAACTTGGTTGAATATCAAAACTCGTCATGATCTGACACCATAGCATTAATTACTTCTATTATGCATAACAATATAATATAACTCAATATATTCAACAATTTTCACCATTCATTCTGTCTTTCCATTTCTATTCCATAGCATAAGATATAAATGGTTAAAAGTGAAGCATACTACTGCCTGATCTGTCACTGCTCAAACCTTTGAATCGAACTAAAATAACCATTGGGTGTTTATTTTTACAAAAAGAATTGGCTAATGTATCGGTTAAGTTTCAAATCAGATCATTAATCGATGGATTTGTGTTAAGTACCATTCTTATGGCAGCGTCGATCAACAAATTGGTATTAGTTAGAAAAACATTCTGCAAATTGTATTATTTATTTACTTGCATTAATTACAAAATTGTACAATTTGTATTTATCTCATGGGTTGACCAGCTTCTAATATAATATTTTATATGATAAGAAGTTACAATGCATTTTTTTAATTTTTGTCTTTATGAACGTATGTAACATTCTGTATTTAAATTTTTACGTTTTAGTTAATTTTATGATTTCAAACTTCGATTTTATAACTCATCTTTGAAAAATATATTTTTCTTAATTTTTTTCACATTTTTTATTCTTTAAGAAATTAAAAGTGTTTTTTTTAAAAAAAAAAATTCCGAGCTTCTGATCTTAAAGGAGCTCTTTTTTTTTATTATATTGAAATTGTATTATAGAATTTGTATATATATTCTTTTCATTGATTATGGTCTTAAATTTATGCTGTTACTAGAATGATTTAACTTAATAATCAATTGATTTTAATTATTTATATTTTGTATTGTTTCTACTTTTTATAGTAATATTAATTCATATTATTTCTACTTGAATTTAAAATTTCAGCTAAGTTGTCTCATTTAGTGTGGTAAGAAATTCGGGATATTAAATTAATAAATATATTATATTTATAATTGAATTACACAATAAATAGAATTAAATTTAGCAAGATCATTTTTTTTAAGATAAATTGGGGGTCAAGCCTCCCAACTTATTTTTAAATTAAATGTCTATAAAAGACTCCCTAGCCGAGTTTCGAACCTGCAACCTCTCACTTGAGATACATTGCTCTTTGCCACTAGACTAAGAGTTGGTTTTTAGCAAGATCATTTGATCATGCTATCCATTAAGCAAGGGTGTAGCAAGAAATTTATCTTTGGAAGACTATTGCTCATGCAATTGCTAAAATAAAGGGTGTAGCAAGAATTCATCTTCGAAAGACTTTTATGATCATGTTATTTGTTAAAACAAAAATAATATAGTAAAAAACTCATTTTGCAAGACTATTTATCATCTTTACCATCACAACAAATAAATCATCCAATAGCTCAGTGCAACACTGAGTTAAGCATGACTAAAGCAAATCTTGCAAAGAAATTTAGCAAGGGTTTTTGGAGTATTTAAGAAGAGAATCGTATCTACGTAAAAGTCATTCTTGTTGTAGTGAAAAAAAATAATAATGTCAAAAAATTTGAAGTACTTGTAGAGATAGTAGATCATTTTTAACAGTTATGTATTTACATTTAATATATTTGTTCTTAAATTTTAAAAACTTTAAATAAAAATAAAAATTGGAAACTAAAAATATTGGAATGCTATTAAGGTTTTAAAATGCAATTTTTGCGGTACGAACCAAAACTAAGATAAAACGGCGATAAAATGAAAAAGCTTGAATGATATTTATAAAAAAATTATCTAAATTATGTGATGTTGTTTTGTTGGTTTGTTCTATATATATAGTCAGAATAGTGAGAGGGCATGTATAGAGAAACTGAATCAAACTCTGTTCTTATCTGTTTCATTTAAAAGATCGAGTTTGCAACCGCATACATAATCTGTCACGGACGAACCCTTACAGGATCGATCCCAACACAAAGACAAGGCTAAGCACTAGCTAGTAACAAGCTAGAACATATATATAGACGATCTTTCGTGTTTATCTTTACAAAACATGCCTAAACATCCACTTTACAGCTATAACGCGACGTACTACTGTATTTGGTGCTATTGTAATTTCTATATAACTTTAAATGCTCCATAACTGTGCGCATGAAAATGCTGCGTATATGCTAAAATTGAAGTACTAGCTAGAACAAGCAATTAAGCATTGCTTGCAAAAAAAAAAAAAAAAGTTCTAGTAGGACGGTAGCGGCGCCCTAGCGGATACTGTATCTTCTGTGAAATTTTCTTTTTTTTTTTTAATTTCTTCTGTGAAATTTTCTGGAGAGTCATTCAGGTAGCTTGTTAGGAAATCATTCCAAGTGCAATTTTAATTTTTATTACTAATTAACAAGCAATTAAACAAGCATAACTTCATAGATCTAGTCATTCAAGCAAATTACATTTCGTGAGAGAGTAGGAGTTGATTACCTCTTGCGAAATCGTATCCGCAAGACTCGACCACAATCGTTTGGAGTCGATGGCGTGCTCACCACCACCACCACCACCTCGTCGGCCTCGAGTTCATCAAGGAGATTAATCAAGTTCTAAAAATATGTGCTAGCACACTTAAGAACAAAGCTAATCCTCTTATTTTCTCTTCTAGCAATTAACCCTTTTTAATTGGTGGAGAGAGATGCTCAACACATGAGCTAAGAGAGCAATTAAGAGCTAAAAAATGGAGAAACAAATTTTCTCCACTGTGAACAATGACGATTAAGGAGAGAAGAGAGAGAAGGTGTAAATTAGAGTTTTTTAATCCATCCTAAAGTGGTCCTTATATAGCTACCTAACCCCAACATTTTAGGGACCAAAATATGAGAAATTTTATATACGGAAATATTAACATAAACAATTTTAATATGAACACAGCATGTTAATTTTTTTTAAGTATAGGAAAGTTCGAGCGGCAATAGCATTGCCACTAGAAGGGCTCTAGCGGCAATCCTATTGCCGCTCGAAGGTTTTTTTTCGCGTCTGACAGATTCCATTTGATTTTTTTTTGGTGCGCAGGTTTTTTTTTTTGTTTTGTTTTTTCTTTTTGCTTTTACTTTTACTATTTCTTTTTTTTTACCTGATATATTATTATATTATTTAGATGAAATAATTAAGTATTTATTATTTAAAGAACAATATATATTATTATATTTTTTAGATTAAATAATTAAGTATTTATTATTTAAAGAACAATAGTAAGAAATGGTATGTTACTTTTTATAAATTTATCAAATTGTAATTCTTTCACATTTTTTTAATTGGAATTGTATAATTAATATGATATTTACATTTTTTTAATTGGAATTGTATAATTAATATGATATTTTGTATTGTTTGTTGTTTGTTCGAACCGGAATTTTAAAAAAAAAATACATGGTAAATTAATATGAATATCAAGTATATATTTTTTATGATATTTATGTTTAAATATAATTGTTTAAAATTACATGGTAAATATAATTGTTTAAAATTAAATGTTCATATTTTAAATGGTTTCATTTTGATTATGTGTCGTAATGCGTTGCATTTCGATTTTTATGTCTCATTTCGATTACGTGTCGTAATGCGTTGCATTTCGATTGTTGTCTCATTTCGATTATGTGTCGTAATGCGTTCATCACAAATATTGTATCATACAAGCAAATAAAAAAAGTAAAAGACATGTCCATAATAACAACATAATAAAAATACAACTCCATCAACGTCTTTTCCTCCCCGACAGTGTTAATCTGTTTCCTTTTCTAACTGCCATCTTATCTTGTCCTCTAGCAAGGGATAGACTAAGAGTACGATCGTCCTGATCCTGATCCTGGCCCTCATCCCCATCATCATCCTTACTCTGACCCCCATCATCACCATGCATCTCAGACTCCTGACCCTGATCATATGAACCATACTGACCATCTAGAGACATGCTAGTATGTAAAAGAGTAGTGAAGGAGTCTACCCCACCCATACTACCAATCGGAGAAGAATATGATGGTATCCCAGAACTAGTACCATGTGGGTCTGTACTGAATACATGGTCGTATCCAAACACTGGCTGCCTACTGAATGATGTGTAGGGTGGGTATGGAAATGCTCCGCCGTATGAAAATACTGGCTGACCAAACGTGGTATAAGACGGATAGGGCGGGTACTGTGGCATGAAGGAACTAAAAATGCCAGTGGGGTCATACGACATACCTGCAAAGTGAGATGTCGATGTCGACCCAGATGCTTGGAACTGGCTAGGAGTCGGACCACTGGCTGAAATTTGGATATAATCAGGCTGTATCGGATCATCAGGCTAAATATGTTAATAGATTAACTAATATCCATATAACATTTACATAACGTAAAATAATAAGTAATAAAAATTAATCAAATGTTAACATACACGTTGCACAGGCTCCTCGGGCTGCACAGGATCCTCTGGGGCAGAAGTTTCGGTATCCGAATCTGCTATCTTATCAATATTTTGTGAAAATCCCTCATTGTGCAGTAAGTCATCCAACTGAAATGGCATCGATGCATTTTCTAATTGGGATCGATAGTTGCGAAGAATTTTTTTTACCAACCCGTCTAAAATTTTTCTTCGCAAGCAATCCAATAGCCTCCATTGCAGTACCGAGAGCGCTTTTCCCCTACAATGTTTATTCATACAATAATTTTATCGCAATACTAATTTCTCTATATAGTAACTCAAAAATATTGTGACCCATAAAGTATTTTACCCATAATAAACTTAATTTTGTTAAAAAAAATCTCTCTTTTTCTATGTAATTTTTTGCGTTAACTTTATTTTAAAAAAATTTATTTTAAAAAATTAAATAAATTAATTAATTAGGATAAATAGATAAATCACTAAATTTATTAAGATAAATAACTGAATGAATTACACAAATCTGTGCATGTACTCTGGGCGCCATGGGAGTATACTGTCGCTCACTAATAGGCTGCTGACGGCGGCGAGCATACGCTTCAGCTTTGCTCACAGGAAGCTCAGCTGCAGCTGTCTCCCTCATATACCTCGCATAATTTCTTTGAATTGTATCAGACCACGGCCTTCGATCTACGCTCTCAGCTCAACTCCGTAAAATTGTCTCATTCCACATAGCGATTAAAGGTCCAAAAACGTTATTCCAGTCTACGCCTTTTTTAAATGTGGCATTGTTAAAGTTGTACAGAGTGTACATCGTGTTCCACGTCTATTCAAAAATAATTGTTAATTCACATACATAAAATGACAACTTCAATTATAAAAAAAATATAAATTAAGAAACATACAATAGGAAGAGGCGGAGGAATAGCCTGCACTATACCCTGTTGATGCCTACAACGATCCGGAAATGTCCAACCAATTTCGAAATAATATATGCATGGCAATCTGAGATGAAATGATAACGAACCAGCCTACGCATGTCGTGGCATCAATGTAAAGTACTCGGAATATGGCCGCCAGTTGACATCACCAACTTCCATCAAGATCAAAGAATCCCTTGCACACTGCACCGCCCCGCGATGGTTGTTTTTTGTACATGTTCGCGATTGATTCTATTTCCTTTAGTCAAGAACAATACATCAATATTAAAAACAAATGAGTTCTAAATTTATATATAAACAATTATAAAAATGAAATGGGCCGGATTGTACTAACTATGCAAACGGCGGACAAGAATCTAAATCAGGCAGGCCTAATCCCTTCAATTCTCCTACGCCAGGTCTACAAACAGGAAGATATGACCATGTCCAATACAAGAGAAGCAACCATGGTTCAGATGGCTTTTTGAATTTTAAGACTGCACGGTCAAGGGCTCGATACAGACTTGCGATCACTGCACCACCCCAATTGATCTTTCTTTCTTCATTTAGAGAACCCTGTTACGAAATTAGCCAATAGAATTATTTTTTTTAGTTTAAGAAATATTTTTTTTAAGTTTTTCAGATTAAAATTTTTTTTACAATTTATTCATACCTCAAAGAGATCCAAATAGTACACAGGAACGCAATTTTGAGACATGTCAGGAAACATAATTGTGTCGAATATGTGTAAATACAAGGCACGAGTGTAGCGATAGAGCTCTTCCTCAGAAGCTTCCGGCGGTGGCCCGTTCTTAAATTTAGTTTTCAAAAATTTCAACTTCATCATATGGCAGTCGCTCCTGTAATTACATAACTTACATATAATGATAAAAATAAATTTTAAAAAAAAGATAAAAATAAATATTTATATATTATATACAGGCACGTACCGATTCTCCCTCGCCCAAGCATGCACTGGAGATACCGGACATATCCATTTCTGAACTTTTTCCGCCCAAACAGTAGACTTCGTCGATCCAGTCACGGGAGAACCCTCCGTTAGCAAACCATATATGAATGTGACATCCTAATATTGAAATAGTTCATTTATTTTATTATTTTTAAATACGAGAAATAAATACAAATAAAAACCTTTATGTAATGAATACAAAAAATAAATAATGTAAAATTATTTGCAGAAAAAATTATCTCCAAAGTGACCGTCATCTCACCAATTGGAAAATGAAATGTGTGCGTTTCGGGACGCCAAAACTCTATCAACGCTTTCAATAGTGCCACATCTAAATTGGCATTAGGAATCTTAGACACGTGAATCAACCCAAGGTTCTTCAACCGACCTTCAATCCGCTCATCATTTGCCAATTCTCTTCTACGTCCACATATTGAGAGATTTTCTTCCCGCTTCAATTGTACAAAAATTAAAATATTTTTATAAATAAAATATAATACAAATATGTCTTTTTTTTTAGAAATATATTTACCCCATCCATAGGGAATGGAATCAACATATCCGATGTAGGGACATACAGTATTGGAACGATATCTGGATCTCCCACACGTTCCGTTACATTTATAATCCACCGATTTGGGCGAGTTGTGTGATTTCTGGATCTTCTAATTTTCTCCTGCCTTGCGGCACCGGGTACAGAATTAGATGGACCGGTCTCATCTGGTCCAGAACTAGACGGACCCGCCTCATCTGGTCCAAAACTCATCTGATTGAAATAGGCAAAATTTAATTAAAAAAATCATTCCATAGAATAATTTATTCATACAGTAAATTTCAATCTAATATTTTATTTTATCCATATACTAATTTGTCTATACAGTAAATAGAATAATCAGTCCATAAATTAATTTATCCATAAATACAATAATCTATTTTATCAAAGTACTAATTTTTCAATAAAGTCATTTTTTTTGGCAATGTGCAAAAAAATGTACATTACATTAATTTAGCCTAATAACTCATTTTAAAAAACTGTACATTTCGTTAAATGAATTTATTCAATAATTTCTATTAATTTTCTATTAATAATTTTTTTAGTAAACTAATTATTTTTCCATAATTTCTATTATTTTTCCTATTACACAAAAATAAATTTCCTATAATTTCCATAAATTTTCCTATTATACAATTTTATTTCTCTACATACAATTTTTCTATCAACAATTTCTATTAAAAATTTTCAAAAATTTTATTCAATAATCTACTTTTCACAAATTTTCACAATTTTTCCATATATGATTACATTAACTAAAATTTTAACCATAAACTAATTATTTCACTTATTATTTACATAAACTATTTTCTCCATAAACTAATTTTTTTCGATAAACAAATTTATTCAATAATTTTCATTAAATTTATTCAATAAATTTCATTAATTATTTTTTCCATAAACTAATTTTTTCCATATATTTTCATATATCTTATTACGTAAAATTAATTTTCCTATAATTTTCAAACATTTCCATATAAATTCCCATACAATTTTACATACATTTTCTCATACCATTTTTCATCAATAATTTTCCTACAATAATTAAAAAAAATAAAAATATTCCTACCATTTTTCATTAACAATTTCTATTAAATATTAACTAAATTTTAATCTAACATTCAATATTTAAAAAATATAATTTCAAAATAAACCTACACTTTCGCCGGTCGAAATCGAAAAACGTCTCGTCTCCTTCGCCTTCCGCTTCTCGCCTCCTCTCCTTTGGCCGCCCGCGTTTCCTCCTCCTTTGGCCGGCCGGCATATTCTCCTTCCTCTCCTTCCTTTCTCTTCCTTCCTCTCCTTCCTTGCTCTCTTCTTTTCTTTCTCTCCTCTCTTCCTTTCTTTCTCTCCTTCTCTTCCTTTCTTTCTCTCTTCCTCTCTTCTCTCGGCTGAACACAACACAAAAAAAGGCAAACGGCTATTGTATTAACTCGGCCTGCCACCCACCCTATTAACTCGGCGCAAAAAACAAAAATTTTCGAATAAAAAGAATCTGTCAGCGAAAAAAAAAGCCTTCGAGCGGCAATAGAATTGCCGCTATAGCGCTTCCCGCGGCAATCGTATTGCCGCTCGATGGTCGTGCTATAGCGGCAATTCCATTGCCGCTCGAACTGTACTAGTATTAAAAACAAAATAATGTCCTCTGTTCATATTAAAATTGTTTATGTTATATTTTCTGTATATAAATTTTTTCCACCGAAATACTCCTCTATGGCTGTCCATAAAGTGGGCCTAGATGGGCTATTTCACCTCTTGTTTAATCTCTATTAAGTACATTAATTCAATTAACTAATGGACCTTTCTCTTGTACTCAAATTGGACTTTTAATTTACTAATTAAATGAAGGTCCATAAGCTCAAATTAATTACTATAATTAAATTATGTTGAACAAAAATTAATTATCAACCAATTGATAATTATTTTAGAATTAGCATATGCAATATATTATTTCTATATGTGTCACACCCGCGCCGACACACGGGGCGTGACAGTGGGACGGTATCTTCTGCATCCATCCGTCGGCTCGCCAACCTACGTCGCAAACAAAAAAGAAACAAAACGGATGTCAGCTACAAAACTCAGTAATCGGTTATTTAACGACGCAGCTTTTCTATATTAGTTGATAAAGCAAATTGAACATGACTGAATTAATCCACATAAAAAATCATATATTTCACGGCGATTATCGAGTCTAGATTAATCATATCAATCACATAATTTCCTAACCCGAGGGCAAACAAAAGAGACTCATCTCTAACCCTGGGCATGCAAAAGGAAATTTCAAATCCACAACCAACCCCTCCCTAGTCACAGGGATCAGAGTGCAAATCCACATACACAAGCAAATTCAGAATTCAGATTCTAAACCCGATATCCTGCAAAACACACCACATACGAGCATACACATGTAATCAAAGCCGAGCGATAATCAAATCAAGCAATACGAAAGTAATTATAGAGAAGTTCGGTTACCTGACTGAGCGATCCATGAGCACAAGTAAATCGAGATGATTATAACTGCGAAGTATAACTCGAATTCTAAATGGCCGACTATTCAAAGTCAAGACGGTATGTTAAGTTGACTGAGGAGAGAGAAAAAGAGAAATGATATACGAAATAAAATGGAATGAGGCTGGGGTCTATTTATAGTGAAGATTTATTAGCGGCTAAGAAGATAAATATTAGATTACTTAACAACGAAGTAGGTATATATTGATTGGTTGGTGGCTATTTTAGAGGATAATAATAGTCATTTCTAAAAATATTAGAGCCTATTTATATAGATATTAATTATTAAAAATTATTTATATAAATATTGATTACTTAGCTACTAAAAATGTGAATAAGATCAAACTGATATTTTCAAATGGATAAGCATGAACATTTTTTTAAATAAGACCTTAGAATTTGAAGTATTGCAAACATGTCCTAAAATTCAGGGATGTCACAATATGATCCATTTGACTTAATTAATTATATACCATATTAATTATAACGGTTCGCAATGGTATATAATTAATTAATCAACTCATCATATTTTCACAGCACTCACTGCTGCGAATAAATAAATAATGCACCGTATGGTCAAAGTCCTATTTGTGTGACCATTTGAGAATTTATGCTATGTTGGTCATGGAAAATAAATCGTTATTTATTTCCAATAATCATAAGCGGTATCTAGCAACACGTTATGATTTTCAATTCGCATAAATAAATATTATACAACTACAGGACTTTAATCCTGCATAAGAAAGGAGTTTCTTATTTTTTTTATTTTTATGTCACATGATATCCTTGTATAATCGAAGATAGGAATGTGTCATTCTTGAAAATTATACGTTTCTTGATCTAGAGATGATTGCACAAGTTACTAGCAAGCAATCCATCTCCATCAAAGGACCCAGTAGATATAATCACTCACTAGGTGAACTAATGGGGGACATACAGTTCTCTTGATGAACAGTTTTTTTCCGCACATTTCAAGAGAACAGAAATAAAGTCCATATAGCAGCCCTTATCAGGAATCAACGTTAGACGATATTTATAGAACCTATCCTCATGTGGAAAAACTGAACCATCTCAAACTCAAAATCAAACACGTATAAAATAAATAATGACACATAACACAATCCATATATTTATTTCATTGGGTCATATCCTGTACTATATCTCAGTAACATATACATATGCAATTAAGTTAGTAACTCTTTACTTATGATTTGTAGAACTTAATCATCACTTAACTTGCATGCTAGTTTTATATGATAATTAATGTTCCTTATTAATTATCAAGATTATGGACAATTTTGATTTATTATTGTAATTTACTCATAAATGAAACAAAGTGATCTACAATTCAGATCTTCAACCTGAATAAACTGTCAATAATAAAATCCAGGAACAAATAATCAAATGTCATCAATAACATAAACTAATACAATAGCCATCAATTGATTGGCTTCTATGACATATATTTGACATAGCTATCAAGTTAAATCGTACATATGTGTGTCTGATTTGACTATATAAGCAAGCAGGAAATTTTATAAATTTACTAACCCATTAAACTATTCATAGTCTTCTCAAGGTCACTTCATTACTAATTAATCCTAATCAACTCAGTCTTTAACTATTCGGTCAGAATCTAATTAATGGAATGCTTACATTATGTATACATCATCAAAGAATAATGCCCATGTCAGCAATAATTTATTTATGATCCTTTTGTGTAACAGGATTAGTGGGGAGTTTGGATATTAGAGGAATCGCTTAACAAATATATATTTTGATATATTTATATAACATTTATATATAATTAAAATTTAAATTGAGATCCACCATTATAAGAATAATCTATATTGTGTAAAACATCATGCCTATAAAAAAATGATGACATTTAATGTGTGTTTTATCGATGCTTAGTAATCTAATTTTTAACTACTGTTTGTAAATAATTCTTATGATGCATCTCAAATAATATTCAAATTTCATGAAAATCAATTGATATATTATTTATATGTCTAACAATAAGTATAAAAATATTAATAAGTTTCGATCTTATTTTTGTTGATTTGAAATATATATATATATATATATTGTCAAGATCAAACATCGACAATAATCTATATAAAAGTTAATATATGGAAGAATAAACTGAAGTACCAAAATTTTTGCTTTTGTGGAAGGGGCCTACTAGAAGCAAATTAAATAGTGCAAGCACAACTCCAGTCAAATTAATTATTTTTTTTTGTAAAGTCGATCCGCTGGTTGCTGACTTGTAAGGACGGACACGGACACCTTTCCAGGGATTTTGTCCTGTCTCCTCCAACTTAAAACAGTAACAATTAGGTCCCATTGTAGATTTTACTTTCTGGGTTCGTCCGTCTAAGATCATTAGAACTGAACATTAATTGAGTGGTTCATGAACTAACAGAGAAATTACCTTTAACCCAACATAATTCTGAAATATATATATATATAGAATGGCTAACGCGCCATCGATGGCACGGAGGGTAGAGGCGGAGGCAGAAATTTTTTGAATGGGGTTCACATACTATATATATTATTAAAAATGTATAACTATAATAACAAAAATATTATAAATACATGTATTATTGAAATAAAAAGGGGTGACATTGACACCCCTTTGCTATATGTAGAACCGTCAGTGACGGAGGGTCCCGTACCATCAAGTTATTTTTCGAGATCCAAAATTCAAACGGTTTGGATTGACCATTTGAATTTTGATTGCGACTACTACCACAAAAACGTCGATCAGTAACCCACCATTTATAACGGTTTTCGAAAAAAACGTCACAGAAGTCATAGTGGCAGCGGTGTAAATATTATCAAGTTCATTCAGTAACGATTTTTATAAACAAACCGTTACAGAAGTTCCGTCCAAAAATTTAAAAAATCTGTCAACAGATTCGTAACGGTTATTATTAAATAATAATAATAACCGTTACAAAAAGCCACCGCTTCTGTAATGGTTTTTAAATAATAACCGTTACAGAATTGAAATGTTAATTTTATAACGGTTTTTTTCTAAAAACCGTTATAATATTTCCAAAATGGATTTTATTAATCACTCCTCCGTCTCCCCTTTTCTTCATCCCAATCGAGTCCGAAACCTCCTCCCAAAACCCTAGCCACCTCTTCCTCTCCTCTTTTTCTCCGACATCCCTCAATCTCCTCTCTCATTTCCTCGATCTTTAAGTCCTCTTCTCACCTCCTCGTCGCCGCCATCGGTTCTGCCCAACGACGATAGATCGTTGGCGCTGCTTCGACACCTCCACCCTCCGGCTCTCATGCGCAACCACACTGTACACACTCTCATCTCTACTGTAGCGGCAGTGTCAACGACGGCCTCCTCCGCCTGCATTCTCCTTGGGTTAGTTTTTGCTTAAACTTCTGTTATATCTTTGCTTTGAAGTCCATATTCCCGCAACTTCTATTATTAATTTTTCCTCTTTTTGTCACCCATTTCAGCTCCTCTCCGTTGCCTCCGACAACCTCATCTGAGAACAGATCCGAGAAGGCACCACTAGAGTTGTCAGGAGGAAGGAGGTGCCCGGTGTTGTGCTTGGTTGGAGGTGGAGATGGTGAGGCAAGGCAGTGGCACTGTTGAAGCAACTACGTCTCTATTCCTCTTTCACTTTTTCTCTGGAGCAATTTTGTGGTAATTTTTATTTTTCCCCTTTTTGCTGCATACCTTGTTGTAAAATGTGGCTTTTAATTTAAATAATGATATTCTTTATGCTTTATGATAGATAGGTATTGGGTGGATAATAGCTGTCTAATTAAAATATATATTCGATTTAAATAACCGTTACAAATTAAAACGCGCCTGGAATATTAAAATTGTATTTTATCAATCTGCAACGGTTATTATAAAATAACCGTTACTAAACCCTTGCTTTCTGTAACGGTTATTTTATAATAACCGTTACTAAACTCTTTCATTCTGTAACGGTTATTATAAAGTTTTGTAACGGGGGCTATTGTGACGGAGGCATACCCGTTACTATTCACTTTTATTAACCGTTACAGATCGAATTATTTCGCGTAGTGGACTCACCAGAGGGTCTGTGAGTTGCGCTCAAAACTCCTAGATCTGATTCAAAATGACCGATCCAAACCGTTCAATACGATCTTCCTATTGAAATCTCTATGTAGACCAAATTTTATATTTTTTTGAAATTTTTAAGTATTTTTTCAGATTTTTAAAAACTGCTGTTTTTGAACGTTTCAGAACTAATTAAATTAACGATTTTCTTAAATTTAAAAAAAATACTTAAAAATTTCGAAAAAATTTAAATTTTGATCTGCATGGAGATTTCAATAGGGAGATTGTATTGGACGATTTAGATCGGTCATTTTGAACCAGATCTATGAGTTTTGAGTGTGAATCATAGATCCTCTAATGAGTCGCGACTCACCATAGCAAAACTCTCTCTCTATATATATATATAGAGAGAGAGAGAGAGAGAGAGAGAGTGAAAGAGAATTGCTAACGTGTTATCGAATCATTTTTCGAGATTTAAAATTCAAATGGTCAATCCGGATCTTTCAAGTTGTTCTCCATATTGAAATATCCTTGGAGACCAAATTTTATATTTTTTCGAATTTTTTTGCTATTTATTATGATATTTTTAAAAACATTATGATTAAAGTATTTCAGGCTCTCCAATTTGAAAATATCATAATAAATAGCAAAAAAATTTGAAAAAATGAAAAATTTTGTCTCCAAGGATATTTCAATATTGTGATCAACTTGAACGGTTTGGATCGACCGTTTGAATTTTGGATCTCGAAAAACGAGTCGATAGAAAATCGATGGCACGTGCCATCGATGACGCTTTAGCCATTCTATATATATATATATATATATATATATATATTCAATTATTGATATTATTTGACATCCTGAAAATAATTTCTAGGGTAAAAAAATTATTTAATGTAGTCTACACCATCTCAACCAGGGGCGGATCCAGTGGGGGGCGGCCGTAGGCCAGGCCTACGCTGTAATTACAATTTTTAACTAGAAATGTTATTAAATACAGTGTAAATTTATTATTTTAAGGTAACGGGCCTATCCCATGTTTAATGCCCGAGCCAGCTGGCAGCTGGTCACAATTTGTTGTCTCCTCTGAATGACTGAATCATGAACCTTTAGCGATTTAAAAAAAAAAATTAGAAGAGAAACCATGCCAATCTCTTTGGACAAAACTGTGATCTTTCCTCATATTCATTGTTCTTTTGTTTTAGCTTATATAATTTGGAATTTTGTAAAAACCTTTTTCAGTACTCAAAAACTGGAAATAGGACTATAGGTAATATATGAAAATAGGATCTAGAATGATACCATGGATGGGTAATTAGTAAATACTTGAATGTGTATGCTTGGAAGTTAGAATTTTGTTTGATTTTGTGAAGGTATAGTGCTTGCTCAATGTATTCTAGTTTTTATCTATTTGTTAATTTCTTAATATTGGAACACATAAAAGGTTCACAGAAATTTCATGTATAGCCACATGAGTATGCAGAATTCTATATTGTAAGAAATGTCCTAATAAAAATGAAAAGAGAGTAATTTGAATAATTAAATTAGGTAATTATGTTGATTCATATCTAGAAAAAGCTTTGAATGGCCTAATCAATTTTAAAACCCTAAAAGTATCTTTATCACTAATTGATTTACAATGTAAGAAGGGAAGTTGAGATTAATGATGACATCAAGGAATTGCGATATCAGGATGGAATTGCTAGTTTTTTATACAACGAAGGCACGTATTGAATCACTTGTCAAGAGTTGTACTTGATATATTCTTATAATTTCTTATGCTTCCAATATTGCATGATGAACCGTTTCTTTTCAATTTGCTTGGCTACAATTAAGCATATGTTATGATTTTAGCTAAATTTGAACATTATTAATTAGGAAGCTTAAAATTATCGATACCAGCTCGGTGCTCTTTGATAGTAAGGATCTGTTGCATGATATATAAAGTAGTAAATACTCTCTCTGCATTTCTTTTAACATCATATTGATTTTTTTTTTTTAATATTTGCATGTTTTTCTTATTCTGAAGATGAAAAGAGGAAACAATGTCACTGATTAAAAAAAAAGAATTGAATAAACTTATCACAAACCAATGTTAGTCTTTTAGACCTTGGCCTACTCCATCTCTCAATCCTGGCTCCGCCCCTGATCTCAACCATAAAACTTCTTCATTAATTTGTATTGAGGTATATTAATAAAGTTTTTTAACAAAGGACACAATCTCTAGAAGACTGGAACATATGAGTTGAGAGGCATGAATATGGACGCGTAGTGTGAATGCATGTGTCTGAACGGATGCGTCTAACTAAATTTATTCGTTCACATATTTTAGGCCCAGTAGGATGCACATGCATGTCTTTAAATGTCGTTGTAAATGCATGAGTTCGGAAAATAGACATTTTGTCCAAATGTTTAAAATAAGTATACTATTTTTTTATGATAAATTAGAGTCAATCTTTCAATTTATTTTCAAATTTTGAATGTTCATAAGAGGCCTCTGTCGGTTTTGAATCCAACAAGTATATTGCTATTTTATTCATATATAAAATGAAGATAGATAAAAAAAGGAGAGAAAATTTTAGAATTTTCAATGTGAGGATGCTTCACTACCACAGAAAAGTCTTCCAGTGGCAGCGCTGTAAATAGTGTAAAAAAATTAACGAAAATTTTCTCTAAAAACCATTCTAAAAAAAAAATCCTCAAATTTAATCTACAACGGATGGAAATCGTTGTTACTTCACTTTATTAACCATGGTAGAAGCCCTAAAGTGTACTAGTGCTTTCAAACTGATCCAAGTTTGATATACACAGTCTCTTTAATTTAGAATAGGCCTATATTTAATTTTATTTTTTGAACAATATTTCTATGGTACTAAATGATGCATTATAAAAATTTGAAGTATACTAGAACTGTGTATAACAATGTTATGAAAACTTGACCAATTCAAACGCAAACTGAACACCACGCCGGGTTTCAGTGAACCGACCAGCCCTTTTTTTTTTTTTTCCTTCTTTCTTTTGCTGTATAGGGAAGAAGTATTTTCTTTGTACAATTGTGGGTTGATAGGGTTTGAACTTGATCAGTTCTTAAACACATAGAAAAATCTTCATCACCACATTATTGTTAAAGTTATTACTTTTTTTTTTGAGAGAGTATTTAATATATAATAAAAATATGCAAAAATTTATATCGAGTTTGTGCGATGGATGAGACCAGAAATTATTGTTAAAGTTATTACTTTTTTTTTTTGAGAGAGTATTTAATATATAATAAAAATATGCAAAAATTTATATCGAGTTTGTGCGATGGATGAGACCAGAAGATTTAGACAGCCAGCAGTCAACCTAAATTAAAATGTCCTTGGCAAACGTAATGGTATCTGGTATCTTGGTGATACTAACAACCAAGATTTGGGATTGACTTGTCAAAGAACAAATCTCTTCTCAGATTACACATCCAGCTCAGCCTCCATGTGATGCTTGCTTCACCAATGAAAAGTTTCCTTTTTAATGTGACCACATTCTCGGTTGGTACAATTTGTCTCTAATACTGTTTTGCTCCTTCTGTACCACGGCGTGGAGGAAAAGAAATGGTCTTCTGACAGGAAATTAAAATTACGGGTCATATTTTGCATGTAGTTGTACTGAAGATCTTCCTAGTAGATTTGATACGCTTTATTAATTCAAATCCAAATCTCCTCAAATCCTCTGGATCCATGGTCCATATGCAATTGTAAAATTTATGCAATTCCTCAGTGGTTTGTCAAAGAGTTGCAAGAGATAGCTAACCATATATATATATATATATATGTCATACATAGACTAATATATATAATTGGTGTCCTACCACTGTGATAATCTCCCTTATTAAACGGTCAAAAACAGTGAACTGCACTAGATTTTGAATCAGAGATTAGGATGATTTTGAAATAGAACATATCTTATCATCTCTGCATTGAAAATTCGACGATATTAAATTTTGTAGTTATTCCGTAACATCCGATAGATTTAGATTTTTTTTTCTTTTACAAAATTGAGCGAGGACAACCTGTTTTCATTATCAATACAAAATATTACGCACACCAATCCAATGTTCATATCCCAGAAAAAAGACATAAATAAATCAACAAAATAATTTAGAAATTTTAAGACAAACCCCAAAAGTATTATATTATAAATTTGGTTGTACGTACCACACAAATTTTGAAGTCAATTCGTCAATACATCAAGGTACAATCTATATAGGCTTAGTCGGTAAAACTTTCCTAATAGGCTATATATCTAAAGTCAAGTCAAGCCAGTGGTCTTAGTTGCTAGGGTGTCGATAAAACACGTTTAATTTATTCGTTTATCCAACCGTACTGCATTCGATAAGACAAATATATATGAGTAAGATTTTATTTTCGTTAAGTTATATATTGAGTACGGATATAGCAAAGGAAATTTTTTATTAATTTAACAGGTAAGAATATAAATAAGAGCTATTTCGTAAAAATGAATAATTATCATAATTAGAAAGATACAATTACACGATATATACATATGGCATCTTATTGCATGATAGGTCAAAACATTACTAAATTTTATTTAAGATATTCTATAATTCTTTCCATTCACGTGTATGTAAAAATTTATAAAAAATCCTAAAGTTTTTTGTTTGTTTCAGAAACTAGTCCGGTCGTCTTGTGAAAACAGGTGCTTTCTTTGCCTCTTCATTTCTCATCCTTTATCGTTTCTTCAATTATTTTATAGTGGTAACATCTCTATACATTTGTTAACCAATATATTTTCGGGCTCTGTACTAAGTTTTTGGTAATGTCTTAGAGGAGCATCTGTGCCACTAGACCTGTCAATATTCCGCCGTTCCGCACGTTTATGTTCCGTTCCGTCCAAAATGGAATGGAAACGAAAGAGAAAATGGGTTCCGTTTTCAGAGACGGAACGAAAACGGAACATACTGTTATATCATTTTACCGAAATGGAACACGTAAATGAGAAATTATAATGGAAAATGAAAAACGGAATGGAAACATAACAGGAAAACTGTTTCGTTTACCGAAACGAAATGAAAACGGAAGAGTGATTTTATTCCGTTACTGAAACAGAATGTTAAACAAAACATACTTGTTCCGTGCCCGTTTCGTACGTTTGACAGGTATACGTACCACTACCTCACTTTCATGTTGACTTCTCAAGTTCTGCAACCAAAGGGTTGATACTCTTCTTTAGATCTTCATCAAAAGATAATTATACGTCTAAAAAAAAAAATCTAATTATACTGTTCACTTTCATGTTATAATTTGTTTGTGTTGATGAAGAAATTGATTAGTTATATATATTTTTTTGAGTAATATTTGACATTAGAAGAAAATAAATAGTTTTGTTATATTTAAAGAACTATATATATAATGTTGCACATTATTAATGTGTTTATCTGATATAATTTATTTTTGAGAAGTGCATAATTTTATTGTTACTATCCATTTTTTAGTGTTGCCTTATCTTTACCATTAATTCTTAACAGGTATGTACGGATAGAGTACGGATACAATTTTTTTTAACGGGTGCTGGTATGAAAAACGTCTCTACCGTACCTTACCGTACCATTGACTTCCCTACTTAGCTCTTACTAGTTCAAAACTAGTGGAGCTTGGGTTATATTCACGATTTCTTTCTATATATTATATTTATTAATCTTCAATATTTAAAATATTATTATTAATTTATTGCCTCCAGGTCTTCAAAATCTATCATTTTCATAAGTTAAGAAGGCAAATTAATTGTAGTTCAGTGACTGTATTCAACATATGATTTATATGATTTTTTAGTGCCTGAACTACGTTTAGCTAGCCTCAAATGAATTAAGACAAAAAACAGAACATAGGAATAATAGGGCCCCCCAAAATATATGTTCTATATATTAATTTGGTACATTTCCTTGTGTCGTCCTAAACACTTTGGGGGCGTTTGGTTGTGTAGTAAGGGGTTGCATAAGTTAAGGATGCCTAAGTGTTTATGTAGTGTTATGTAATGGATGTTTGGTTGTGTAGTAAGGGTGAGTAACTTAATGCATGCATATATTCATGTCAAAAGACTAAAATGCCCTTAAATTTGAATTAGTATTATGTATTAATTATACGTTGTGACCTAATTGTTGTTAATTATTAATTATTAATGATGATAATGTTAGAGATATGTCCTAGAAGCCAATCAGTTGGTGGCTATTATATTAGTTTATGTTATTAATGATGCTTGATCATTTGTTCCTAGAGTTTATTGTTGACAGATCATTCAGGTTGAGGATCTGAATTGTAGATCTCTGTGGATCATTCGTCAGAATGACAATAATATCTCTAAAGAGTCCATAATCTTGATAATTAACAAGGAACATTAATTATCGTATAAGATTAGTATGCAAGTTAAGTGATGATTAGGTTCTACAAATCATGGGTAATGAGTTACCGACTTAATTGCATATGTATATGTTACTGGAACATAGTACAGGACATGACCCAATGAAATAAATATATGGATTGTGTTATGTGTCATTATTTATTTCATACGTGTTTGATTCCGAGTTTGAGATGGTTTAGTTTTTCCACATGAGGATAGGTTCTATAAATATCGTCTAACGCTGATTCCTGATAAGGGCTGCTATACGGACTTTATTTATGTTCTCTTGAATTGTGCGGGGAGAAACTGGTCATCAAGACAACCGTATGTCCCTCATTAGTTCACATAATGAGTGATGATATCTACTGGGCCCCTTGATGGAGTTGGATCGTATGCGCGCAACTAGGCGATCAACTCTAGATCAAGAAACGTATAATCTGCAAGAATGACACATTCCTATCTTTGATTATACAAGGATATCATGTGACATAGGAATCAAAACAATAAGATACTTTTTCTTATGCAGGATTGAAGTACTGTATTGGTACAGTATTTATTTATGCGAATTGGGAATCATAACGTGTTGCTAGATACCGCTTATGATTAATGGAAATAAATGGTGATTTATTTTCCATGGCCAACATAGCATAAATCCTCAAAGGGTCACACAAATAGGACTTTAACCATACGTGCATTATTTATTTATTTGCAGTAGCGAGTACTGCGAATATATGATAAGTTGATTAATTAATTATATACCGTTATAGTTAATTAACTCAAATGGATCATATAGAAATAATATAATGCATATGCTAATTCCAAATTAATTATTAATATGTTAATAATTAAGTTAGTTCAATGCATATTTATTATACTGAGCTAATTGGCCTTTTAGTTAATCAGTTAACTGAAAGTCCGATATGAGACGAATTAAAGGAGTGATTTAATAGGCCATTATATCATGTGGCCTGGCCCACATGAGGGCTGAAAATTTCAGCCATGATAGGGGCAATTTCGTCCAGGAGAAAATAGGAAGAGAGAAATTTAATTATGGAAACGTTCTATATATATATTGATTGTTTCTTTGGGAAGAAGTCAAAAAAAAAAAAACCCTAATTTCCTCTCTCCTCTCTCTTGGCCGCACTATTCACTATTCACGGTTACTGTTCATAGTGGAGAGAATTGGTTTCTCCATTTTCTAACCTCTTAATTCCATCTCTAGCTCATGCGTTGAGCGATTCTCCTTCCAGTTAAACAGTTAATCGTGCGAAGGAAATCAAAAGGGAATTAGCTATCGTCTCGGACAAGCTAGCACTTGTCTTGAGACTTTGGTTAATCTTCTAGGTGGACTCGAGGCAACCGGAGGCAGTCAAGAGGGTGACGAGCACGCCACCGACTCCAAGAGATTGGATTCGAGCCTTCCGAATACGATTTCGGAAGAGGTAACCTCCTACGCTTCTCCTTTTATATGTTAAATGACTTGAATAACTAGATCCGTTTTTCGTGCGTGTTAATTACTTGTTAAATGTTAATAAAAATTAAAATTGCACAAGAACTTGAGTTTCTAACAGTGGTATCAGAGCGCTGGTCGTTATTCAAGTTTTTAACAATTTAAATCGAGAAATTAGTAATTAACAAAGTTAATTAGTGATGTGTGTGCTTGCTGTTCTGGAATAAGCTGTTTTTCTGTATTGTTGCTTGTTTTTCGTAATATAAATTTCTATGGAATTTTTTCTCTCTTACTGGAGGTTGTAGATCTTTGAGTCGTGGTTCTTTTGGCGCTGGTTTCACTATTTTATAAGTAGTTATGAATTTTTAGTGAATTAAACGGTAACGGTGTGCAGATCTGCCGTTCTGCTGCACAGTTCTGTTTGTATGGAAAAAAGGACGTATTTTTGAAAAATAGCTACCTTTAATCTTTGGCTAGAGTTAATCTAGACTTGATACTCTTTCTGGATATGTGTAATTTGTTACCTGTTTCGGATTTTATATGGATGTTCAAGTGTGGAAAGAATCGAAGTCGTCAGATCTGTTTTTCTGAATTAGCTGGTTGTTTTGAAAAATTAAATTTATTGAAGGACTTTTATAGAAAAGTGTTTGAATAGAGTTGTTCAACTTCGAATTAGAATTCTGTGAAAATTAGTTTCATGATTTTTCTTTAAGGTTTGGTATTTCAACTAGGTCAAATGGTTTCAGTCGTCAGTCTGTTTCAGAACAGGGCTTCTTGTTTGTTTGCCGTTTAACTCGATGATTTTGAATAGACCTTGGTATTTTTCTTTTTATGGAATGATAACCTAGTATGTAAAGTATTTTTCTATGTAAATTGTTTGCTTGAAAAATATCAAGGGGGTGATCACACAGACCGAAAGGTTGAAGCCAAAACAGAATTTTCTCTAACGGCGCTTCGCGCGCTGTCTGGGATTTTGTCTTTTTTGTTTCTCCCTGATGGTAGCTGATCTCTCCTTGAAATTTTTATTGGTAGTTACACTCATTGTAAGGAGCTCTCTGGATTTATTTCGGAATTTTTGGTGACCGAAAAATATCGGATTTTATCGGGTCCCAAATTGCTTATTTTAATTAGTTAAAATATATTCTAATTAATCAAATTAGTTGAAATGTTAATTAGAACGCTCCTTAAATACCCTCCTTTCTGTTTTTGATTCGTTGATTAAATTTCAAAGGTTTAAACAAGTAGTTGTAATGTTAAACCTATTTGCATTTGGAAAACGAGCGACATGCATACACAAAGATTCTAATTAATGAAGTTAATTAAAAATTAGTGGAACATGTATATTGTATATGTGCTAACTCATTTTTGTAGGAGGATCGTGGGTTTAGTATGGCTCAAGATTCCAATGCCTTGTGGTTTGTAAATGAATGCATGTGTGAATGTGTGTAATGCGGCCTTTGGTGCCATTAATTAATTTTGATTAATTTTAATGTAACTTGTGAGGCTTGCATGCCCCTAAGGTCTAGGAGGGAATTAGAATTTTTTCACATGTATTTATTTCCATTAATTATAGGATATGATCATTATAATTAGTAGGAGGACTTGAATTAGATTAGTCTTGCTACATGGAGATGCAGCGAAGATTAATATGCAAGCTGGAGCCATACAAACCCACAACAATGGTTGTGCCTTGAGATGCTTATTATGTGATTGTTTGCATACTATGAAATGTCATAGGATAGGTATGGGTGTATGCTGACACGACCACCAAACAAAGTCGCATAATGATTGTCCCAATTAATTTGATTAAGTCGACCGCCCTCTTTCTCTCTATCCCCTTCACGTCGCTTGCCCTCTCATGGCGCGGTCCGCCCAAGCGGACGTCATGGTTGTCATGTGGAAGTCGGGGTACAAATAAATGGATTTGTTAGGAGCAAATAGAGAGATGTTGCTTATCGATGGACCCAACTAGAGTTTGGACATCGGGGCGAAGTTTGTAAATATATAGATATTCACAAACCAAGAGTCATATGGTTGATATGATTGGTTGGAGAACCTACCTTGTCTAGTTAAGTAAGGTGACGTGCCATAGCAGGCTTTACTTGATGAAAACGGGGATCTTGGAAAACCAACTACATTTGGGACATTAAATAAATGTAGTGGGAGTTTTGTTTATTGTTATAAATAAAATATTGCATAAACTAAATGACCTTAAATTGAAATTGTTATAGATACTAAATGTATTAATTTCGTTGCGATCAATCTTTGAATTTGAACTATCTCGTTTCTAAAGGTATTTACTTGGAGAAGTAATATCAATTCCTAAGACATGTTCTTGGCGAAAAGAAACTTGAGCATGTTTATTCTCAAAAATATTCCTCAACTTCCCAAACGTAGCATCGCGATGATTGATTAACTTTTACGAAAAGTTATTCAATAAAGCGGATGCCGATATTCTCATTTTAGGATATCTAGACCTTTGGATTATAGAATTCATACGGACTAGATATGACTCCTACGCTCGCATTCACTTACTCAAGAAGGAGTTCTTAGAGAAAGTAGATGTTGAGTCAATCATTTATGATCGAGTAATGGAGCATGAATTAAGTAAGAGAGACTTCTTTTGAGAAGGTACATGAAAGTTCCAAGGGCTTACGAACCGAAAGGTTTGAGTAGCTATTTGGCAACTAGAGATATTAGATCTCCGATATCAAGGACTGTTGATATTGTCATGCTATCTCTTCCTAATTAAATGAAGGAAATGATGTTACATTTCGCAAACTTGTTTGTGCAAATGGTAATTAGCTAAATATTTAAAAAATACTTCGCTTAAATTTGAGTTGAGACTTCGAGACCCTCAATTGTGACCATGTGTCACATGAGATGTTTCATTTGCCATTTATGGAGGCATTTGAAAGGTTGTCCGAAGTACCATGATTATTGTGTTGGAAATGTCCTAAACTTTCGAAAGTATTTGTCGTTCAAATTATCTCGCTATCTCTAAATTCATACCAGTAACTTAGTACTAGTTCATATGCTCGCATTTAATGAAATGTGTAGGCAATGAAGAGTGAGAGAAAGCTCGAGATTAGTAAAGTAAACTCCGTATAAGGATATGGCTTTTTCGTAAAGTCACTACCATTGGATACGTAGAGTTGTCTTTACTAATAGGAACTGTAGGTCGAGTACCTCGTTCCTTACATCCTAAAACTTTATCTCCATTTCATATAGATGATGGATGATTACGTTTTGTAAAAGACAAGCGATGTTCTTTTATTATGGATTTATTTATATGATTTCATGCCTATTGCTTGAATATGCTTGAAATAGATAAACGAGTTTTGAATGACAAATAGGATGCGTAAGACTTCACATAAAGTGTTCGACTTTCATGTGAAATGACCGCTTAGTCATACATAAACGAGAATCGCATTATGAGAGTCTACATAGCGTGGAACTCGTGGCTCAATTCGATTTCGAATCAATAGAGATATGTGAATCATGTTTGTTAGATGACAAAAGCGCCTTTGACCTATAAAGGTTCAAGGACAAGTAACTTGATTAGGACTTATACATGTCGATGTATGTAGACCTATAAGTACTTGTGTACTGAAAGGTTATTGAGACTTTACCACTTAGCCAACGATCAAAGTAGATATTAACGTATCTATTTGATAAGGTATGAGTGTGAACTTTTTGACTAGTTCATAGGAGTTCAAGTGTGAAGTTAAGAGACCGTTCAAGAAAAGAAAAGTCTTACAATTGATCATGGTGAATAGTTAAGTCATATGATTTGAGATATTATCTAAAGAGTGTGAAAGTCGTTTCATAACTCACTCCATGAGGAACATTGTGAAAATAGTGTGTCCAAGAATGAAGGTATCGAACACTATTTGATATCATTCGATCGATAATAAATCAAATTGACTTATTTGACTCATATTAGGGATTTATATTTGAGGACAATATTGTTTACACTGAATAATGTTCCATCGAAGTCTATTGAGAAAGATATCTTATGAGATTTGATCTCTAAGTACATTATTTCTCAAGATTTGGTGTTAAGAAGCTTATTTCAAGGTTTGTAGATTAATGAGCTTTGACCCAAATAGGACGCTTAATATTTTGTAGGATGCCTAAACTAACCGAAAGGTACTACTTCTACGAACATGGTAAGAACAATCTAGTTGTTGCTCATCATGACATAGTCTTGGAGAATAACGTTCTCAAGATAAAGTAGTGGGAGTAAGGTGAGCATAAAGGAGTTTATGTGTCACTACAAGAAGTATCCTTTATGGAAAACTTGTTACTCCATACATGGTGCTTAGTGGGAGTTGAGCGAAACTTCATTCACAAGCCGTTGTGAAAGAAAGAAGTTCTTTAGCACGCTCGCTTCTAATGATGACTTAAACATCTCACGAGCTGATGATGTTTGAGAAACTCAGTACATACGAGGATCGAGAACTTATTATACAAATCGTTGTGGAAGAGGTTCATGAACCTTGAGCACTAATCCTACAAAAGGTCAACGAAAGTGATTGTCTAACCGAAAGGTGCATAAACATCACGACATCCTCGTACCTGACATATGAGGATCCGTTGATAATTAAAAAAAATCGATGGAACAACCCGATTCCACAAGTATGGTTTGACCCATGTGATCTTTAAGTGCAATCCATGTGTAACAACAAGGTATGGACCTTTGTTGATGTTCATGAAGGAGCAATCCGTCAAGAACATTCAGATCTTTAAAGGAAAGATTGACATGGATGGCAAGTCGACTATGTACAAAGTACAGCTTCACGCTTGTGGCTATGTCTAAGTTGATGACGAGTTGACTATGTACAAAGCATGGCTTCTCACTTGTAGCTATTTATAAGTCAGTTAATAAAGATCATTCTAGCAATAGTTGCATTTCATATATATTGATATATGGAAAGGTACATCAATACCGCCTTCATTGATTGAATGAAAAAAGATGTGTATTTAACACAAATCGAGATCTTGATTGATGTATTGCTAGAAACATATGCGTACTTCAAGGATCCATTAGTGGATCGAAGAGAGTACTGTGGAATAAATATTTTGACAAGAAAGTCAAGGAGTTGATCTTCGTCAAAAGTATCTTGTATAGACAAGATATTCAGTGGGAGCATAATTGTATTATCTGTATTGTACAAGATAACTGGATATTAATTGGGACATAACATTGATTAAATGAATATTGTCAAGATCTCATTGAAGAATGATTTCTTGGGCAAGATCACCTAAATCCTAGAAAACAAAATCTATGGAGATAGATTATGATGGATGTTAGGTTTCGGCGAATGTGCATATAATGACGAAGAGTTCTAGAAACATGAAAGCTGGACTTTATGTCGAACCGCGTCATATGGCATATAACTTGAGTTTAACTCAGTTTATTGCAACTCAATTTGAGAAGAAGTGCATGAAACGGTTCAAGCATTCTTTCATCATGAGTTTAATTATGTACGTTATACTTATGCATATGCCCTAATGTATGGTATCCAAGGAGTATGACAAACAGTTGTCAAATGGATACAAGAAAACATATTTGGACAATAATCAATGGATATTCTCGAGTACCTTGTGAGAAAGAGAGATATGTTTTTCGTTCGTGATGAAAAAGAGCTCGTGTAAGTTGTTACACTGATGTCAAGTTTCGAAAGATTGATGTAATCACAATTGAGCTACATATTTTGCTTAAAGGTGGTGTTGTAAGTTTAGAAGGTGTTCTAAACAGGATATTACAACCGTTTCCGTCACCAAAGTAAAATAGATAGCAACTTGTGAAGCAACGAAAGAGAATAGTTTGGATCAAGATGTTCTCAGTTAAGCTGATATGATTTTATGCATCTCGAACCATAGCTTAATCTTGAAGAATCCAATATCTGATTGGTGATCCAACTATGATCCATGACAGTATCACTTGATCTCATATGATGATGATCAAGACTATATATATAAGAGTGTATATATGTGTAGGTTCAACTAAAAGTGGATAGTTTCGCAAACACAGCGAAGACTCTGACATAACCTTTACCTTAAGCAGTATACGAGATGCTATTGAGCATCCATGCGTAATGGACGTGTGAGTAACTGGCTATAAGCGTACTATTTCTTTTAAGGTTCGAGACATGTATATATGTAGATATATGACATCGTTCTCAATTATTCACTGGCTAGAAGTCACTATTGATTGACTCTAGGCCAAGTGGGAGATTGTTAGAGATATGTCCTAGAAGCAAATCAGTTGGTGGCTATTATATTAGTTTATGTCATTAATGATGCTTGATCATTTGTTCCTAGAGTTTATTGTTGACAGATCATTCAGGTTGAGGATCTGAATTGTAGATCTCTGTGGATCATTCGTCAGAATGACAATAATATCTCTAAAGAGTCCATAATCTTGATAATTAATAAGGAACATTAATTATCGTATAAGATTAGTATGCAAGTTAAGTGATGATTAGGTTCTACAAATCATGGGTAAGGAGTTACCGACTTAATTGCATATGTATATGTTACTGGAACATAGTACAGGACATGACCCAATGAAATAAATATATGGATTGTGTTATGTGTCATTATTTATTTCATACGTGTTTGATTCCGAGTTTGAGATGGTTTAGTTTTTCCACATGAGGATAGGTTCTATAAATATCGTCTAACGCTGATTCCTGATAAGGGCTGCTATACGGACTTTATTTATGTTCTCTTGAATTGTGCGGGGAGAAACTGGTCATCAAGACAACCGTATGTCCCTCATTAGTTCACATAATGAGTGATGATATCTACTGGGCCCCTTGATGGAGTTGGATCGTATGCGCGCAACTAGGCGATCAACTCTAGATCAAGAAACGTATAATCTGCAAGAATGACACATTCCTATCTTTGATTATACAAGGATATCATGTGACATAGGAATCAAAACAATAAGATACTTTTTCTTATGCAGGATTGAAGTACTGTATTGGTACAGTATTTATTTATGCGAATTGGGAATCATAACGTGTTGCTAGATACCGCTTATGATTAATGGAAATAAATGGTGATTTATTTTCCATGGCCAACATAGCATAAATCCTCAAAGGGTCACACAAATAGGACTTTAACCATACGTGCATTATTTATTTATTTGCAGTAGCGAGTACTGCGAATATATGATAAGTTGATTAATTAATTATATACCGTTATAGTTAATTAACTCAAATGGATCATATAGAAATAATATAATGCATATGCTAATTCCAAATTAATTATTAATATGTTAATAATTAAGTTAGTTCAATGCATATTTATTATACTGAGCTAATTGGCCTTTTAGTTAATCAGTTAACTGAAAGTCCGATATGAGACGAATTAAAGGAGTGATTTAATAGGCCATTATATCATGTGGCCTGGCCCACATGAGGGCTGAAAATTTCAGCCATGATAGGGGCAATTTCGTCCAGGAGAAAATAGGAAGAGAGAAATTTAATTATGGAAACGTTCTATATATATATTGATTGTTTCTTTGGGAAGAAGTCAAAAAAAAAAAAACCCTAATTTCCTCTCTCCTCTCTCTTGGCCGCACTATTCACTATTCACGGTTACTGTTCATAGTGGAGAAAATTGGTTTCTCCATTTTCTAACCTCTTAATTCCATCTCTAGCTCATGCGTTGAGCGATTCTCCTTCCAGTTAAACAGTTAATCGTGCGAAGGAAATCAAAAGGGAATTAGCTATCGTCTCGGACAAGCTAGCACTTGTCTTGAGACTTTGGTTAATCTTCTAGGTGGACTCGAGGCAACCGGAGGCAGTCAAGAGGGTGACGAGCACGCCACCGACTCCAAGAGATTGGATTCGAGCCTTCCGAATACGATTTCGGAAGAGGTAACCTCCTACGCTTCTCCTTTTATATGTTAAATGACTTGAATAACTAGATCCGTTTTTCGTGCGTGTTAATTACTTGTTAAATGTTAATAAAAATTAAAATTGCACAAGAACTTGAGTTTCTAACAGATAATAAATCATTTTTATTATTATGAAATATAAATAATTACTTTTAATTCAATATTATAAATATTATTAATTATTTAATAATAAAAATTATTATTGATTAATTATTTTTTATTAATTATTATCAAATGATTATTATTAATAATTAATATTACTTGATAAATATTATTAATTATAATTATTATTTAATTATTAATTATAATAATTAATCTTTATTATTAGTTATGATTTTTTAATAAATATTATTAATTACTAATTATTGTTAATTATTAATTATTTAATAATAAAATTTTATTATTGATTAATTATTTTTAATTATTCTTATTAATATTAAATCGTTATTATTAATAATTAATATTACTTGTTAAATATTACTAATTATTATTTATTAACTATAATAATTAATCTTTATTATTAATTGTGATTTTTTTAATAATTATTGATACTTATTAAATATTATTATTTATTAATTATTTGTTAATTATTAAATATTATTATTAATTATTTCTAAGGGGTATTGTTGGAAAAAAAATTAAAGGAGACCGGTGCATAACTTATGCAACCTATTTAGATTGTATAAGTTATGCACTCTTAAGACATCTTATGTAAGAGGTATTTGATAACTTAAAGATACATAACTTAAGTTATGCACCCTTTAAGTCACTAACAAATAGAGCCATTAGACATGACAATATATATAGAGATCTCTTGATTAGGGCTTTGGAAATAAGCAACCTAGCTACGCCGAAGCCGATCTGAAATTTCTTATACAGTTATACGTCTTTGACGAATGGATGCTCTAGGGGCCACTTCTTGATGTAGTTATATAAGATATACTTATATTAATGCTAGCGTACATACTGGCTTTAATCCTAAAAAATTCACATGAAAAAGAAGAAAAATTACTAAAACTGATCAGTTGGAAAAACTGATACTCAACCAAATGTTGAGCGGCCTATCTTTTATATGTCGCCAATTATTTGCACAGATTTATTTAAACTAGTTCTTTCGTTCGATGATATTGGTTTTTATATATTGTAAAGAATACATGAAATGATTTTCTACAATTCGATAACCATATCGAATGTGTTTCCTCCATGCAAATAGGACATGCCTCTTCTCCTTTGTTATTGTAACCCGACAAGTTCCCGTATGCGAAAAAGTCATTAATCGTGCAGATTGAATATCATCGCACATGGGGTAAAATTGTTTCTGGAATACGCATCGAAAACCTTCACCCCGTCCTTCCACAACCTATCAAGGTCCTCTATTAACGGAGCAAAGTACACATCTATATCGTTGCTTGATTGTTTGGGACCAGAAATGAGCAACGGCATCATCAGATATTTTCGTTTCATGCATAACTAAGGAGGAGGGTTGTACATAACCAATAAAACTGGCCATATGCTTCGGTTGGTACTCATGAGACCGTAAGGATTCATTCCGTCCGTGCATAGTCCAAATCTCAAATTCCTAGGCTCATTGTCGAAATCCATGAATGATTGTCTATGTTGTTCCACTGGGATGAGTCTGCTGGATGTCTGAGCTTTCCATCTTTCTTTCTGCCTTCCGCGTGCCATCTCAGCAGTTTAGCATCTTTTGAATTACTGAAAAGACGCTCAAACTTTTGAATTACTGGCAGATACAACAATATTTTCACAGCTGGCCTCTTTTTACAACTATCTTCTTCATCATCCAAGTTATCGTCCCTTTGTCTGTACCGGAATACATTACATTTTGAACATTTATGGAGGTTCTCGTACTCATTCCATAATAATATACAATCATTCGGGCATGCTGCAATGTTCACTACTTCCAGTTTCAAAGGACATAATAATTTTTTAGCCTTATAAGTTATATCTGGCAGTGTATTATCTGCTGGAAGCATTTCTCGCAAAAGACAGAACAAAGATGTGAAACTTTTATCGCTCTAATTATTCTTGGCTTTCAGGTTGTACAACTTAAAAATAATTTTTATTTTTGAGAATTTATCTTGATCACAATCGAAATATAAGGGTATATGAGAGTTTTCATTCAATTTTTGAAAAATATCAAGAACATCATCAATAAAATCACTGGGTAATTCATTCATCATTTCATCCAAATCATTTTTTTTATTAGCATCATTACATTGCTGTTCACTTAAATTTTCTATATCAACACCAACAATAACATTATCCCCTACATCATCTCCATAATCATTTTGTACAATATTTTCTAAATCATCATATATATTAATGCTCATTCTAGCATCTAAATTTTCTTCTAACTTTTCTCCATGATAAACCAACCGGAGATATTTAGGTGTTCTCATCCATCCACGTTGAATCAAATGTGATCTAACCACTTTACTATCTTGTCTCTCAAAGTCAAGACAATGTTTACAAGAACATAGAATTTTGGACTTTTCAATCAACTTTCGATGTTTTTCTGCACATTTTAGAAACTCTTCAACATCTCCAACAAATTCATCTGATATCCTCAAATAATCAAACATATACTTCTCCCTCCGATCCATCTGTGTACATAGAAATATATATCCAAAAGTCAGGATTTAGAATCTATAAGTTCAATGCATCACATTAGATTTTTGGACTGATGACCATCATAGCCCACTCTTTGGATATTCTGTCTCATTAGCGAGCGTACGTTAGATGCAATGTGTTGTTTGAGAAAAATTCAGCAACATTTTCCCTTATGTTCATTGAATACGCCAACACACGATTGCTCGTGCGTACGTATCCGTGGGACATAAGAGAAAATGCCGTCGATTTTTTCTCAAACAACACATTGCATCTAACGTACAATTCGCTATCCTAAATGAGACAGAGTATATCCAAAGAGCAGTACTCCCGACCGGGAGTACTATCCGAGATTAATCCTTGATGGATTAACCTCGAACGGGCACGACCTAAAATAGTTCAAATTCCGGCAATTTGGTCCTATATGACAATACAACTAATAAATGCAAATACCAAACGATATATATATGCATAATACAAATTGATAAATTACCGAATTGAAATTTTTGAGAGTTGAAATAGAAATTACCGAAATTGCCAATTCTCTTCATCTTCCTCTTCAATAGAATAACATTTCCTTCCTCTTCCTTTTTCTCTTTCTATTTTATCAAATCAAAATGAAAAAAATCTATAAATTTTTTTTCATAATTAATAAATAATAAATAAATTACAGAAAATTAAAGAATATAGTTCAAATGTGAATTTTTTTAGCTTCTCTTTAATCTCCTTTGCTTTCTCTTTTGATTTTTAAATTTTTAAAAAATTTTCTAGATTTTTAGCTATTTTTTATGTGATTTTAGTGAGGAAATAACTTCTCGAGTTTAGATAGGAAAAAAATCGGAGAAGGAAGGAAGTAAGTGCGCCAGGAAGGAAGAAGGAAAGAAGATTTTTAAGTGAAAATCTGTTGATTTTTAGTATTAAAAACCGGTACGAAAGGTTGGTAGAAAAAAAAACGGTTTAGCTTCTGTATCAGTTTTTTTAAAAAACCGGTACTAAAAATACTATTATTAGTACCGTTTTTTTAAAATAACCTGTACAAAAGGTAAACCGTTTTTTTAAATTTTGTCCGCCAACTTTTTGTTGGAGTTATGTCTTAGAAGTCAATAGTTTAATGACTTAAATATTAGTTTATGTTATTGATGATATTTAATCATTTGTTACTAGAATTTATTACTGACAGATCATTCAGGTTGAGGATCTGAATTGTAGATCTCTGTGAATCATTCATTAGAATGACAGTAATAAATCTAAATCGTCCATAATCTTGATAATTAACAAGGAACATTAATTATCATAAAAGATTAGTATGCAAGTTAAGTGATGATTAAGTTCTACAAATCATAGGTAAGGTGTTGCCAACTTAATTGCATATGTGTATGTTATTAGAACATAGTACATGACATGACCCAATGAAATAAACATATGAATTGTGTTATGTGTCATTGTTTATTTCATATAAGTTTGATTCTAAATTTGAGATGGTTCAACTTTTTCACATGATGATAGGTTCAATAAATATCGTCTATCGTTGATTTCTGATAAGAGCTGCTATACAGACTTTATTTATGTTTTCTTGAATTGTACGGAAAAAAGTTAATCAAGAAAACCGTATGTCCCTTATTAATTCACTTAGTGAGTGGTGATATCTGTTTTGGCCTCTTGATGGAGATAGATTGTTTGCTAGCAACTTGATACAATTATCTCTATATCAAGAAACGTATAATCTACAAGAATGACACATTCCTATCTTGGATTATACGATGATATCATGTGACATAAGAATCAGACAAGAGATACTTTTATTTCTTATGCAGGATTGAGATATTGTAGCAGTATACTATTTATGCGAATTAGAAATCATAACGTGTTGCTAGATACCGCTTATGATTATTGGAATTAAATAGCGATTTAATTCCATGGCCAACGTAGCATAAATTCTCAAAGGTTTGCACAAATATGACTTTAATCACACAGTGCATTATTTATTTATTCGCAACAGTGAGTTTTGCGAAAATATGATAAGTTGATTAATTAATTATATACCGTTGCGAACCTTTATAATTAATTAAGTCAAGAAGATCATATAGAAATAAATTAACGTATTTGCTAATCCCAAAATAATTATTAATAAGTTAATAATTAATTTTGTTCAACATAATTTAATTATAGAAATTAAATAGAGCTTATGGAACTTTATTTAATTAGTAAATTAAAAGTCCGATTTGAGCACAAGAGAAATGTCCATTAATTAATTGAATTAGTGGACATTTAACCCACCACAAAATATGTTTGATAGCCCATATAGTGGCTGCCCTAATAGGGATAAAAAGATCTTTTAAGTTTGTAGAGTGGTTGGTCTATAAAATGAGGTCATTTGAAGAGCGAAATCCTGGCCACCATAGCCTTTTCTCTCCCTCTTTCTCTTAGAATGAAAATTAGAGAAAAAATTTCAGAATTTTCATCTTTTTCTCTTGTTCTTAATCCACCTCAAATGCTCATGTGTTGAGCCTTCTCCCTTTTTCATTAATTAAACTAGTTAATTGAAAGAAATAGAAGAGAGAAAACCTTGGAGATTATTTGCTCTCCTCTTCCTTGCTAGCACAAGTTGAAAGATGAAGTAATTAAACTTCTAGGTGGACTCGAGACGGCCGCCGGCGACTTGGTGGTGAAGGAGAGCACGCCACCGACTCCCACTCATCAGATTTGAGCCTCCTAGTTGCGAGTCTAGGAGATGTAGCTTTTTCCTTTCCTTCTCACGATGTGTTGATGCTTGAACAAGATCAATCAAGATCTTTGTTATTTAAATGGTTAATTAATGGTAATTAATAAGAATTTTTGAAAAACATGAACTTACTAACACTTTTAGTACCGGGTTTTTTTAAAAAACCGGTACTAAAGATAAAGCCTGACAATTACAAAATTGCCACACACTCTTTTTTATACCGGTTTTCTTAAAAACCGCTATTAATGTGTTGGTACTAAAAGTCTTTTTCGGTGTAGTGGTAGAAATTAACTTCATAGAAAACACGGTTTTACTTATTCTAAACTTTTTCCTATTTATCTATTGAAGAAAAAATGATAATAACAGTCATTGCTATCGTTATTTTACCTTCAAGCAATAAAATTAGTAAAAAAAGACTACAAATTATAAAATTTTATTTACTAAAGGACTAAAAAGGCAGATCACGATCGATATGCACCTAGTATTGACAGTTTGGATATTTTTATTTGGACCAATTGCATGACAGGCCTAAATAAAAGCGTGCACGTACGTACCGCAGAGAAATACTTATAACGAGAAGCAAGATTTGAAATTTGATATATCAGATAGTTTAACACCACTAGGTGCCATAACATAAGATTAATTTTGTATATATAAACATAAGGTATGTTTTATATATATAGCATAATTTGATGGTCTACATATTTTTTACGAGTTAGAAAAAGTCATTTCGATTGAAGATATGAAGCAACGTTCCCTTTTATTTTAACAAAACAAATAAGAATTTAAGAATAAAGCGAATTTATCAATAATTGTTTCTAAAAATAAGAATTTTTAAGCTTCGATTCTGAAAATTTAGTAGGAAAATTAATTTAGCTATTCAGCATTATTAATTTGCACCAAATTGATCTCTGTTTTTATTTTAAAACAAGTTGATTGTTGTATAAATTTTTGAAAGCTGACAAAAAGTTTGTCCCTGATCAGTTAGCTAGTCATTAAACTTTGTAATGGGAATGATGAATTTGGTTATTTTAAAAGCAGGGTGGAGCTGGAATTCTGGAATAGGGAGAAAGGGGCGGCTGGGAGGTGCCAACTTTAGAGATTTTTTTTTTTTTTTTTACAATTTTGGAGTGCACTAGCATATAATTTTTAGACTTTTGAAGAGTTTTTAGAATTAATTGCTGCAGAGACTAAATTCACTTTTCATTGTTTAAGGATCAACGTGATGATGCAGATAAAATTTTGAAGACTTATTTAAATTTTTTAAGAAAATATTGAATTACTAATTTCTTCTCTAAAATCCCAATTTTCGAGGTACAAAGTCCTAGTGTTGCAGTGTAACTTTTCACAGCTGTGTATCAATTCAACAGAAATCAAACCTAGTGCCGCGCGGCACCGTGCAGCGCGGCAATCTGAGCCGTCCAGATTAAATCCAATGATGATGGGTGCCCCGTGCATGTAATCAGATTGTAAGGTCCGAAAAAATCAAACCGTCGAGATCAGATCGAACGGCTCGGATTAGTGCGCGGCACCGTGCCACGCGGCACCGGATAGGGATTCAATTCAACATGCCTAGAGAGAGTCAGAAAGATCTGCTTACGCGATTTGAGATGACTTTAAACTTTTGCTAAATCCGATTCCATGATGTCATCATATCGGATTAGTATCTTTGGATACAGGAGATGTTCCCTGTATCGTTGAATTCTACTTCTGCTTATTTACCATAAGATATAAAATGTACTTCTAGGTAGATCTGTTCCTAAGGCGGGAGTACTCCTGCAGTAGTTGATGTGCCTACCAAATATTTTAACCAATACCACGTTGATATTATGCGCATTAATCATGCACACATACATAACAGAAAAAAAAATATGACGGACAGAAAAACTATTATGATCAAGATTTTGCAATTATATATAATCAGACTTATATGTTATGACAAAGTTTTCTATTCCTAATAAAGTATTACCTATTTTGAATCTCATTATTGAAAATACATAAATTATGACTTGTACACTTGTATTGACCAAGTAATTAAGTTCTAATTTAATTCAAAAGTTCGACATTTCATTAGTCCACCCCCCCCCCCCCCCGCGGCCCCTTTTATTATTTTTATTATTATTAGTAGTAGTTTTGAAGTTAATTTCTAATAAAGTGGGAGGAGATAAGTCGAAATGAAAGAAGAATTGCGTGGGTGAAGTGGTATTAATGGTCTTGAGTCTTGACTTTTGATTGGGTGGGTGATTTGACCGGACATTTCGTTGACAAGAGAGATGAATATTTTTTCATATTTATATGTCTGATCAGACAATCAATTAATTTTTTGAAGGTTAATTATTTTCTTAACCATTTCATTGCCAGGTTGTCAGTTAATAATGTGTCGCCACTTGTAAATCTTGTTGAAACATTCAGACTAATTAAGTAAAAGTTTGAAATAACATATTTTTATACGGGATTCACATTAATCCGTAAATTTAAACAAAGAATGCATACATGCCCACATTATTGGTTATAATTAACATGGAGTCCACTTATTCAACTAGGCAATATTAATTCTAAGCTTCTAAATATCGGAATATAGATAATTATCTGTTCAACACTATCCAAAGTATTCTGCTTTCTACAGAACTTTTTTCAAATACTATATGCTTGCATATTCATAGACTGCTGGGTTACAAGACAAAAAAAAATGAATTTGTCAAACCAATATCTTATTATTTTTCATAATTGTAATATACATCAATCTTCTGTAGTACATCGATTTGATAGTTTGAGAAATTTTCATCGGTTTTTAAAATATATTAAATTATAGATGCATCCATTATACGTTGTACCTCAATTTGATTGTTTGAGAAATTTTCTTCGGTTTTTAAAAGATATTAAATTATAGATGCATCCATCTTTTGTACGTAGTACCTCAATTTGGTAGTTTGAGAAATATTCTAGGAATATAATTAAAAAAGTCATATTAAAATCGAAATGTATCTCTATTATTAATTGGATATATGACATGTATTTAAATTTGGTCATGAATTTAGAATGTATTTAATTAGTCATGCATAAGAAAAACATTAAAAAATCAAGAATAAAAAAATGAGTTATTCGACTTAAGGCTAAGTAATTTTAAATAAATCCATATGTGATACTCATATATTTTAAATAACAATGGACATATTTGTATTTTCAATTTTTAAATTTGAATAGCTTGCAACCAAACAAATAAAATATAATATCGTACAAGTTTTTGCTTCTTTATTTGAGTCGGAAATTGAGTATCAGTTAATTAAATCCACCTATTTTCACATTTCCACTTGTGAGTTCGACCTTCTATTACCGCTAATAAAACGGCCTAACCACCAACTTTAATAAAGAGCCCAAAAAAGAGTAACACTTAAAGCAAAAATGACAGAGTAGAGTATCCAAATGAGTATCAATTAAATCCACCTATTTTCATTTTTCCACTTGTGAGTTCGACCTTCTATTACCGCTAATAAAACGGCCTAACCACCAACTTTAATAAAGAGCCCAAACAAGACTAACACTGAAAAGCAAAAATGAAAGTGTAGAGTATCGAGAGAAGTATTTAATTTTCTTAATAAGAAGTTGGATTTTGTCAGTATATCTTCGCGCGTGCACATTACTCCAACCGCGTTACTTTCCTTGCTGGTGTCTCATTCCTAAAACCGGCTGCGCACAGCGCACATGCACTAAGCCTCAAATGATATATATATATATATATAGCAGCAAAACAGCAGAAGCAACTGGAAAACAGAGAGAAAGAAAATAGAAGAAATCATGTCTTTGAAAACATCTATCAAGTTCTCTCTGATCTATACACTAGTCCTAATCCTTCAAACCCTTAGCATATCTCTAGCCTCACTTCCCCAAGATCTCTTCCATCTCAAAATTGCATCAAAAATACGCACTGATGATCAGTCTCTCTTATCAGTCTCCACCGATTACGGCAACCTCACTACATCGATCCCGGATGCTGTACTGTACCCATCATCACTACATGATATTTCCAGCCTCATAAGATTCTCATATACTTCATCAAACCCTTTTTCTATTGCACCACGTGGCAATGGCCACTCCATAAATGGGCAGGCTTCTGCTCCAGATGGAGTAGTCATAAAAATGATGTCACTCGGTTATGGTCATAGCAACCGCATAAATGTGTCGATTGTAAACCGGTATGTGGATGTCGGGGGAGAGCAGCTATGGATTGATCTCCTCCATGAGACGTTGAAGTATGGGCTTACTCCAAGATCGTGGACTGACTACCTTCATCTCACGGTTGGTGGGACCCTCTCAGTTGGAGGCATCAGTGGACAGACTTCCCGGTATGGACCGCAGATCTCCAACGTGTTTGAATTGGATGTCATTACAGGTACTCTGAAATTAATCATATAACCATCATTATTTCATGAACAGAAAATAGATGAAAAAATGTTTTGGTCATTTACTGAAGATTTCTTAATTATGAAGATTTAGTTACATTCTAGTGAAAATCACGGTTTTTGAAGTAGCACTGGCAAAGTCTAAATACTGAAATATTATCCATAGGGGCCTTTTTAATCTATAGATTAAAATCACATGCAGGCAAAGGGGAAATGATAACATGCTCCAAGGATCAAAACTCAGACCTATTCTTAGCTGTGCTAGGAGGAATGGGCCAATTCGGTATCATAACTCGTGCACGCATAATTCTTTCACCAGCACCACAGAAGGTGCACTGGATCCGACTTGTCTACACAGATGTGGTCACATTTACACGGGACCAGGAGCACCTTATATCAACAGAAAATAGTGAAGGTTCACCACTCAGATTGTTTAATTACGTCGAGGGTTCATTCTTGTTGGATCGGGGGCTGCTAGGCAGCTGGCGGTCGCCTGAATTCTTCACAGATAGAGATTATGATAGAATGAGTCAGCTTGTCACCGAGGATGGACTAGGTGGTGTTTACTACATCGAGGGTGCTGTGTACTACACAGATGAAATTGCTGTTCAGGTTAATCAGGTATGTGGGTGCAATGTTTCTTTCATTATAACTTTCTGGTAAACTCATATTGAATTATGTGTTTCACACTCACTGATGATTTGCATGCTACATTAAGTAAAAGCATGTTGGAGACTTTTACAATAAAATATAGAATGAAACTCAAATTACAAGTCAAAATGTTCACAATTAATTACTAATTAATGATCTCTGGTCAACACTTGATAAAATTGAGTTCAGTGTTCGACCAATGACCATATATGTAATATGTATGGTATGTAGTGTTCTAAATACGTGCCGTGCCGTGTCGTGTTGTGTCAAACACGTCGTGTCCGGATCATCTCTCGTGCTGTGTCGTGTCGTGTCTCAATATTTCACGTGCCGTGCCGTGCCGTGTCTAAATCCTAAGAGATGGACACGACACGCCTAAGGACACGCCACGCCTCGTGTCCTCGTGCCGTGTCGTACCGTGTCTTCTTTAGACGTGTCGTGCCGTGACGTTTTCAGACACGTTTAACTTTTTGACATAAATATAATTTATTTATTAAATTTAAAATTATGTTTACTACAATACGTCAAAAATTAAGAAAGTAGACCTAATTTACCATTGAATTAAAATATAGATTATTTTTTTATTTTGATTTGAAAAAATATTTTTAATTTTATAGTAACCCTCCTCTTTTTTCGATCTTGGGACCAGCTATGTTTGAGAAAACATAGACGGAGTTACTATCTTAAAATTATATTAGTATATTTTTCAAACTAATAAAATTAAAATATGAAAATAAATAAAATTGAACTAAAATTAATTATACTTTTGGTCATCGAATATTGGAAATTTGAGAGAACAAGAGCCGTAAAAAATTATTTCAATTTTTTAAGACAATGAATAATTTATACTATCCTTATCAAAACAGTACAAGATATGACAAAAATTATTTCATTTTTTTTAAGACAAATCACAGATAAATTTGTATCTTTAATTTGCGAATGGCTCTAGACCCTTCTACTTTTGTTTGTGATTTATTTATTGAATCAACCTAATTGTATTGTAATATTTTTATTTTCAATTTAAACTATTTACATGTGCTTTCTTTGGAAATAAGTCTATTAATAATCATTGATTTTAATAGTATGTACATAATTGAGAAATCCATTATATTTCTATGACGCTTAATGTGCGTCTCCTTTTCGTGTTTGGCATGTCTGTAATACGTGTCGTGTCTTTCGTGTCGTGCCGTACCGTGTCTCGTGCCGTGTCGTGTCGTGTCCGGAAAATTCACGTGTCGTGTCGTGTCGTGTCTATTTTATCAAAGTTGGACACGACACGCTTTAGGACACGACACGCGAAGTTCTCGTGTCGTGTCCGTGTCCGTGTCTTGCCGTGTCGTACCACCTCCGTGCCGTGCCGTGTCGTGGCGTGTTCGGACACGCCGTGTTTTTTTTAGAACACTAATGGTATGGCATGGGATGATTTCTGTCCACGGGAGTCGAGCCCCATACGGCAAGTATACCCATGGCTGTCAAAAACCTTTTCTTTGGCGGCCAATATGTTTAATATTAATTACTATATAGTACCTCATTATTCATTAATATATATAGAAGAGGAAAAACGGGAAAGTTACAATATATATATGGCGGCCAAATCCTTGATTGATCTCAGGATCCCAGCATTCACGACAAACTGAACATTTGTAATTAATTCAGCACACGAATTAGTTATACCGCATGCATATCTATCATGGTTGAAATAGCAACCGACCATTTTCAAGAATTATAGTCGCATGTTTCCAATTCCATTTCCAGGTGGTTGAATCAGGCACTTTGACTTGTCAACATAACTTGTAGTCTCGAAAATAATGCATGCATGCAAAGTCAATGCATGGATGTAGGTTGTTCATGCAATCATTTGTACTTCTTTAATTATGCGTAGATCTGTGTCTTTCCTTCGTGGTGGTCCAGCAATAGTGACGCACAACAAATTTTATCGTTCAAGTAACTGGAACTATCAAATCTCAATAGAAAAGGGAAGGAAAACAATGAGTCAAGTCTGAATGTAGATGAGGGTATAGATTGAGTCTATTTTTGTTGGATTGGGTTTTTACTTTTGCTTTTGTTTTAGTTTCTGTATTTGTTGCATTTTCCATGAAAATGAAATGGGTGGCGCTCCACCTTTTTTCGAAAAAAAAAAAAAAAAACAATGAGTCAATGACACACTCTAACTTGCATAAGAAACTCAATTGTCCTTTTCTGTTTCTATTTTGTTATATTTCCTAGCTACTTGAGCTATCTTCTATCACTTAAATTTTTTTGGCATCTCCAACTTATTTTTATCTTAAATATGTTTTATTAATTATATAATTGCATTTGTAAAATACTAGTGAGTTTGCTCCAACCTTCTGTCCTAATATGGTCTACCTTAGCTATGAAAACGTACTTGGGATTACCGATCGAATGCATGTCATGAGCAGAATTATCTGACAGTCCATCATGAATATATTTTACACACACAACTTGTATGTCCTTATCACATGTACTATATAAAGAGTCGACAGATGAAAAGCGTATTGTTTTAATACTAGGAATGAGTTTTAAATCTTTCAGTAATTAATTTGCATCAGAAGTGTCCAAGACAGTAGGCAAATGTGACGGGTAAGGATAAGAGGGTGATTTTCATTTAATTTAAGGAAACGGTTGGTGTGTGTTGCTTTAACTTACTTAATTTTGGAACAATGACATCATGCTGGGTCATTGCTTTCCACTTTGCACCAAAATTTTTGCACACAAACAAAATTGACAGAGCTATTAATTAAAACACACGTACAAGATATGTGGGGGACAAGATTTTAAATTATTTATTATTCAACTTCTTTTGGTACGTTCAGACTTCATAAGAATTTCACAGATATGAATTCATGTATTTATATGTATAGGCGCTCTAAATTTACAGCTGTAAACGATGACATTTTAGGTTTTAATATTGTTGGAGAAAAAGATGAATCAAATTGGTATATATCTCCCAAATTTATGTATTATATATCTTAATTTTATACATAGTACTTTCTGAACTTGCATATTTTTGTGTTGTGTTCGAACCAGGGCAGGAAAGCCAACAGAGCAAAAATCTTATATGCACATCCCCTTTGAAACGTACGTGCAAAGTTGATACAACAATCAATTTCTATCAACGTATTAAAATAAATATTTCTGCTTTTGTCTGACAGGAACTTGAATTGCTGCTTGGAGAGTTAAGCTATATGCCTGATTATGCCTTCATTCGCAATGTATCTTACGTGGAATTTCTCGATCGGGTGCACGATGGAGAACTGAAACTGCGCGAAATCGGTGAATGGGAGGTGCCTCATCCCTGGCTGAACCTCTTTGTGCCAAAATCAAGGATACTTGACTTCGATGCAGGGGTCATTAAGGGTATTCTTAGCAATAGTTCGGCTGCTGGAATCATTCTTATCTATCCCATGAACAGAAACAAGTATGTACTTTCAGGCAGCCTTTCTCATTTCTTTTTTTGTGGAGTTCAAGCATAAAATTTTTAATTTAATTATATTTATAAATACTAGACTATACGTACTATACTTTACAAACCTTTTTAGGATTAAATTAGGAAAATTAGGATATATATATTGACAAACATTTTTGAAGTTATATAAAGTTTCATATCACCGGAGATAGAATGTTATAAATTATATATGGTGCATAATATATGCAGTCATTAATGACAAATTTAACTTTTCACATATTTAAAAATCTTTTAAGTTCAATAATATATGCTCATGTTTACAACTTTACTTACATGCATGCTTACGTTTTAGGTGGGATGATAGAATGTCCACAATGATTCCTGATGAAGAAATTTTCTACACTTTTGGGTTGCTTCGTTCGGCCTCTAGAGAAAATCTGCAAGTTCTGATTGAGGAAAATGACAAAATCTTACAATTTTGCAACTTAGCGGGGATTAAATATAAACAATATTTACCCCACTATGCAACGATAAAAGGATGGATGAAGCATTTTGGTAAAAAATGGAATAACTTCTTGGCGATGAAAGCGAAATATGACCCTGAATTAATATTGTCGCCAGGAAGTAAGATATTGAGTTCACATATATAGTTAGCTAGGCAGTTAGCTTTATAATTTCTTGTAACTAACTAGTTAGGATGCATTGATGAAATTATTTAGCTGTGTCAATATTCTTGTGAAGATAATTATTTTAAAAACTTCTCTGGAAATAACTTTGAAACTGATGTCTAGACCAATCTGATAGCGCGCGTTTGATGAAAAGATAAAATTTTGTTTGTCAAGATGATCAAAATTTTTGGATCTGCATCAAGATGATCAATTCAAACCATCTAATATGATCTCCATATTGAAATCTCAATGCAGACTAAATTTTAAATTTTTTTTGAAATGTTTCAGTAATTGTTTGAAATTTTATAAAATTGTCAATCGAATTAGTTCTGAACAGTTAAAAAACTAACAGTTTTTAAAAATCAGAAAAAAATTCTTAAAAATTTTGAAAAAAATATAAAATTTGGTTTGCAAGGAGATTTCAATAGGGAGATCATATTGGATGGTTTGGATTGGTAATTTTGAACTACATCCGGGAGTCTTGATCGCGACTGACAGAGGATTTTTTGTGATGCATCTTAGAATAAATTTATTATTATTATTATTATTATTATTATTATTATTATTTAGCTAATAGAATAAATTTGGTAAGGGAGTTCGCACCCTTGCTCTACGACCAAATTTATTTTAGAGCTACAGTTATCTGTACGATACCAGTATTGCAATCTTTCAGCCGCCCTTTTTAGGAAGCATTCATATTCAGTGTGCAATCTTTCAGCTGCAAAAAATCAAAGGGCACACCTCGGAATTTTTTTTTTGAATAACCGGAATCTTTAATTAATAATAATTCTGTATCTTTGGCGGCATGCCAGCATCTGCATGTTTTTCTTAAATAAAACTTTTAATTTATAATAAAGGAATTCAGCTATTATTATTAGTAACAAAATTGGTATGCTTATTTTTTTCATCTATCTCCATACATAATTTATTATTACTAAATTCTAATACAACAAAGAAATTTAACAGAAAAACATTGTGATTAATTTGTTCTATACATGTACGAAATTTCAAACATGAGAAAAGCATTTGTCGAATCATTTGTACTTCACTCACAAGTAAAATTTTTTTCACAATAACCTAATTCTACATACTAAGTAACATAATTATTAGTTCGTATGATTGGTGCAACTACTTTGGAGCGAGAATAATTATTAGTGGTTCAGATTTTAGCAAAAAGATTCATCAAACAAGTTCAATAGATGGACACAGAAATTAGTTAATGTTATCTCAAAATTATAAAATTAAAAAAATAATGAAAACTTCTAAACGAAACGCTTCCATTCACATCTAAGTAGCGATTGACTTCTAGATGCTGAAGCAACAAGGCATGGGGTGTGGGGCATGGATGAAGACTTGTGTGGACTTTGGGGGAGCACCTCATCTTTTCATGGACCACTTGTCACTTAGTCACTAGACCATATCTCCTTCGACACTTTCAGTATCTTTTCGATTATTTCACTTCTAGACTTCCGAATTTTCTGTGATCGATGTGCCCGACGGATTTTTTCGCGATGCAAGTTACTCCAATTCTCATTTTCTAGAGAGAGATTTTTCTTCCGAGATAATAGGGGTGAAAGGGAAGAAATGCATCTAGTTGGCATTTTGCTCTGTTTCGAGATCCCAAATTCAGGACTCCTGGGTTTCATCTTATGGATAAAAAGAAAGGAAAATGCACGAAATTATTGAGTAACGGTGAAATCATATTGAATGAGAAATATGATTTGGGATTAGAAATTCAAACTCTGCATGCGTTTAATTTTCAAATAAATGACTATGATTTCCTCTTTATTCAAAAAATAAATCCAAACTATGATTGTTCTTAAAACGCGTACCTACGGTGACAGGCATAGTACCCATCACTTGGTTTTCTATTTTTAAATTTCAATTTTGAAATTCAATTTGCGATTTTTTAATATAATATTGTTCAAACATATAGTTGAAAACTCAAAATTTTAATTTCATAAATACGTTTTTTAATGTAATTTGAGCATAATATCTTGGACCTAGAGGAGGCCCATGAACTTTAACTATATAAATTTATCTTAATAAATTAACATATGATGGGAAAAAAATCTAATTATTAGGGGGCCTAGCCCTCGCCAGTCCCCCTTTATCTTCACCACTGATTATTTACTGCTGACTGTTTTGATTCAAATTAATTTTATCCAAATATGGTGGAATTAGTAGGGATGAAAACGGAGTGGATAAACCGTATCCGAATCCGTATCCATATCTGAATATATCCGTATTCGTATCCGCATCTGCCAAAAAATATGGATGCGGATATGGTTTTGACACCATCTTATCCGTATCCATATCCGACAAAAAAATATGAATATTATCCGTATCCGGTAGATATTATTTCGGTTATCCGTATCTTTAACGGCATAAGATGATTAATATAATTACTTCTTTACATTAGAGAATACTTTTAATTAGTACTTAATTTTTATTAGATAAATTCTCTTACAATAATATTTTCATTTGGACTAGTAACGTAAAATTATTTTTATTATCTATTATTGAGACTATTATATATAATAACAACACTAAAATTAATTTTTTTTTTCTAATCATGATGATTACATATGATTAATATACTATTTTAATGTATGATGACATTTGATATAGATATTATATCTTGTTTATTTTTTATTTCTATTAGTTTGTTAATTTATAAATATCTGTTTTAATATTCGAAATATATTCACATTCGTATCCGTATCCGACAATATCTGATCTGTATTCGTATCCATTTAATATCCGAACTATATCTGTATCTGAACATATCCGTATTCGTATCCGTATCCGTATCCGATAAAAAAATATGGATACGGATATGGTTTTACCACTATCCGATCCGTTTCCGCTCCGTTTTCACCCCTAGGAATTAGTAACTCTGAGCTGATGTATTATGTAGTATGGTTGCTTTTAGCTTGGATTTCACAAATCATTTCTAATTTAAAAGTCCAAATTTCTCAAATTTAGGGTCTAAATGCATAAAATTGATTCTAATTTTCCTTTTGCTAGTGCTTTACATGTTGTTAGATTAAATAAATGGTGGTTACTGTACCGTTGGAACTTGAGGCATACCTACCTACATTTTTTTATTTTTTTTTTGACATAAAAAAATGTTAGATGTGGTCTTCATTATTTAGACCCATGCATATATCTAAAATATATATATATATATATATATATATAGAGAGAGTTTTACTATGGTGAGTTGTAACTCACCAAAGGGTCGGTGAGTTGCGATAAAAACTGCTAGACATAGTTCAAAATGACCGATCCAAACCGTCCAATATGATCTTCCTATTGAAATCTCCATGCAGACTAAATTTTACAATTTTTCAAAATTTTTAAGTATTTTTTTGAAATTTTAGAAAATTGTTAATCTAATTAGTTCTGAACCGTTCAAAAACAGCAGTTTTTAAAAATACAAAAAAAAATACTTAAAAATCTTAAAAAATATAAAATTTTGTCAGCATGGAGATTTTAATAGGGAGATCATATTGGATGGTTTGGATCGGTCATTTTGAACTATACCTAGCAGTTTTGATCGCAACTCACCATAGCAAAACTCTCTCTCTCTATATATATATATTTGTATATTAGAATTTTAGATGTATCTGTTATAAAAAAAATTGAATAAGTATTATATATTTTCATTATTTATTTCTATTCAATCAACGGTGAATTGACCAGCAGTGTTAAAAAATTCTGAAAATATTAGTTGATACGTAAGTACTGTGATGCACATATAAGATTATGTGATTTGAAATAAAATTAAACTATCACAGTACTTACATAGCAGATAATATTTTTATTATTTATTTTTATTCAATCAACGGTGAATTGACCATTAGTGTGCAAAAATTCTGAAAATATTATGCGATGTACGTGTAAGTACTGTGATGCACCTATGATATTATGTGATTTGAAAAAATTAAAACATAGTGGAACCCTTAAAAAGGTTTCATTTATACACTAGAGAAGTCTGACAATATTTGTACATTCTAAGTAGAAAATACCGAGTCAGATCCTTAACTATCCAAATTGACAACTAATTTTTTTTTTCTTTTTGAAACAAGTGAGCATAAATTGCTTACCACTTTTTTCATTAGACCAAAAAAACTGTTTAATACAATCCTCTTTCAGCCATCAATCTTAAGACCTGACGCGCAAGTACCAAAATCTTAAGGTACCAGTGCTCAAATTGACAACTAAATATAAGAATAAAATAATATAAATGTAAAAATTGCACTACTAGAAAGTTGACTAAAGAAAATTGCACTACTAATTAAGAAGATTGCCGCCAAAGTTGCATCAGAAAGTTTTGACTTTTGAGAGTACAAATGTTTTGGCAAAATTGGATATAACCCCCTTAAATCTTGCCCATCTGAATATAACCCCCTACAATCTTTGAAATTGGAAATAACCCCTAAAATCATGTCACTCTTGGATATAAACCCTTTTGATTGACTTAAATAATATTTTAAACAAAAAATTTCAGGTTTTATAACATATGATCAAATTATCCTTCATCTTTCATCTCCTCCCTTTCATATCCTCGTTTGTTCCTCTTTCGATTAAACTTTGCTCCAAAAATCAAATACAAGCTTAATCTCTGAAATACAAATGGATGCTTGCATTTACAAAGGTAGAAGTTAATAGAAATTTTACTTGAGCTAGTTTTAAAAGTGCTCGGAGTTATGTAATGGGCCTCAGTAGTGCATCTTTTTTGTCCAAAATAAACTAAACAAAACAAACTGATGGTGGCACATCAATTGGAGATTTTGCCAATGATTTTCTTTCAGTGGCACAGGCAATCGAAACTTGCCATGGGATGCAACATGCAAGCATCAAAGAAGGTCTGAGGTAGTGTGCGTAACCCATCTTAATGTTATTTCTTTATTAAACATTAACTCCTTATTATGATGGTATAGACTATAGACACCTTTCCTTAATAATAATTTTTTATTCGGTCAACAACTTGAGAAGGACAACTTGAAAACAATTGAAGAAAGCAAACATTAAACATAAAATTACATATTATATAAAATCGTGATGAAATATACGAACAAGATGGGAGGCTTGAGTTAGTGTTTCAAGGGCAATTTGGTCATATGTGTTAAAAACTGAAATTTATTATTTAAACTACTATTTAAATTAATGAGAAGGGTTTATATCCAAGAATAACATGATTTCAGGGGCTATTCCCAATTTCGAAGATTGTAGGGGTTATATCCAGATGAGCAAAATTTGAAGGGTTATATCCAATTTTGCCAATTAATTTTTAAAGAAATTCTCGGTTAAGAATTGGCTCTTCCAAGTATCGACCCGCAAAAAATTGACTAAAGAAATTCTTTCTATTAAAAGATAATTCAATTGAAGAAACTTTATGTGATTTAATTGCATGGAAGAGGAAACGGCAAAACTGATAGCTACTTACTTTATTTTACGGGGCATATTTGTCCGAAAAAATTGAGCGGAATACAGAATGCTCCGAGGCCCGAGGGAGATTGTGCGTGTCCAAAGCACTCCTGATTCTTCTTTTTTTCATCTTTGATCCTCTCCGTACAGTGATATGTCAAAAATTCTTGGCCCTTGATCCGTCAAGACCGTCTTTAAATCCGGACTGGACCGGTCCTTCGAAATACTTAGGTCCACCATTAATCGCGCAAAAGCGTGATACTGTAGCTAGTTTATATCAAGTTTGAAACGCTGCGTTTTTTTTTTTTTTTTTGTAAATAGATTATATAGAGTATATCAATATTATTTAAAAATTATCTTATAAATATTATTTCAATTATCACATTTAATTAATTATTTTTGTCCATGTAACAAATCTTCATATATACATTGTCCTAAAGTAGACAATTAAGAATATTTGAAATTGAATAAAGCATAACGCATGAGTTACTGAACAAGACTTTTCCATTAACTAGAACTAGAATGATATTCATGAAAAAGAAAATTCCAATATCATTTTTCAAGTAAATCCAAATTCATTTGTCTTAATCTAAATCCCCCAAACCCAAATTCTTTTTTCCTAGTAATGATATTCCAGGTAACTAAATTAATTTTAACCCCTCTAGTCTGATAAGGTCTCTACAAAAAATTTCTTCTGATCTTGTCAATTTTGAAAATTATCCAAGTACGAACATAAAAGAAAGAGAAATAATATAAAGGTAAGACGTACATATAGGAATGAAAATGGAACAGATAAACTCCACTCTGATCCGTATCCGATCCGAAAAATACGTGTAATATCTGAACTGTATATGTATTCAAACATATATGTATCCGTATTTGTATCCGATCCGTATCCAATAGATATTAATCCGTATCTTTAACGGCACAAGATGATTAATATAATTACTTCTCTACATTAGAGAGGACTTTTAATTAGATAATATACTTAAACTTTTATTAGATAAATTCTCTTACAATAATATTTTGATTTGGACTAGTAATATAAAATTAATTTTATTTTCTATTATCAAGATGATTATATATGATAACATTATTAAAATTATTTTTTCTCTAATCATGATGATTACATATGATTAGTGCACTATTTTGATGTATAATGACATTTGATATGATATCATATTATATATTATTTATTTTTTATTTCTATTAGTTCGTTAATTTATAAATATTCATTTTAATATCTGAAATATATCTACTTTCGTTTCTGTATCCGACAATATCCGATATGTGTTCGTATATGTTTAATATCCAAGCCATGTCCGTATCCGAACATATCCATATTTGTATCTGTATCCGTATCCAATAAAAAATATGAATACGAATATGGTTTCATTGCTATCCAATCCGTATCTGCTCCGTTTTCACCCTACGTACAGATTTATCCAAAACAAATCTCCCTCCCAGGGAAAAGAGGTTGCATTTCAATAATTATTTGTTTCTTTTATCAATAATAAAATTTCAATACCTTCTGCATGCTTCCTCCAATGAAGATGAAGCCCAATATTTAATAGGAAGATCCCCACTTTACAATTAATATTTGTTGTTTGTCTACTTGGATATTTTGATTTCCATAACTTTTAGGAAATACCTTTTGTAAAATTGAAAGAAAATACGAAGCTAAATTATAACAAAGTGTCACCCGATGCAATAAGGTTGCATACCAAATTACAACCATAAATTTGTTAATCTAATCAGTAACATGGAAAACTAACTCAGCTTATTCAAAATAATATTCCTCGATAATATTTAACAAGCGGAAACTAATTATAGCTTTGCTACTATGGCGTATGGAACCGATTGAAATTAGTAATTATCTGAAACTACTTGCTTGGCAAAAATATAGCAAAATCTTCCCAAAAATCAGGGACCTGCGGCATTTTCCCCATCGCTAAATATTGTAAGTTAAACGCTTAATATTACAACTTCAGAAACTCAACAATATATACCACCGGATAAATGAGAAATAAATAAATTTAAAGGTTTTTTTCTGGGAGGCTTTTATTTATTTACTTATTTTCATTCAAGCAAGCTGAATCTCTCTTTCAGTCTCTTAATATTTTTATTTTGGTCTAGCTATATGGTTTTTTAAAGTTTCTTTTGCAGAATTGCTAAAGAATATTATTGAAACTCAATTAGATCTCTCGACATACAGATAAATTCGATTGTCCATCAACAAACTTGCATTGTTCATCATTTTTTTTTTTTTTTTTGAAGAAAAACAAGGGTCAAGCCTCTGTTTTTTCATTGTTCGTCATTAATTTCATTCAAAACAATTAATATTCTACTTTGATAAATGACAACGCTCTATAAATTTATGTTGCAGAGCAAGCGCTTGTGAGCCTCATCAAATGCCGAATTGGTCAGATCTTCCCAATGACTTGATTGAGTACATAACCAGCTTATTGGCACTCTCAGATCATCACCGCTTAGCGCTGTCTGTCGAACTTGGCGCTCAGTTGCAAAAACTAAGAGTCATGCCACAGCGAAAGAGATCCCATGGTTGGTATTGGGAGAAGATGCTAGAAAGAAGCGCCATTTCTTTAACCTATCTGAAAATCGCCATTATTACATAGATATTCCTGAGCTGCAGGGACAGTAGTGTGCGGCTCTTCACTGTTGACATTGACCTAACGATCCGAATGATCAATGGATCAATCCATTTACCAGAAAAATGCTACGATCTGCCACCTCTTCCTCACTGCCTTTTATGCGAGGTTCGAACATGTAAATGTACAATGATAGCATCTTTACGCACATCAAGATTATTTGATTTTCCACAACACACATTAGTGTACAAGGCCATCTTAGATCATGATCCTAGTCAATGCCCTGACTTCAAGGTGTTGATAGTATATGGTAGGAAACGTCATAACTAATAGGTTAGCCACTTAGCCTTCTGGATGCCTAGTCATTTGGATTGGATTCAAATAAGTACTAACCTGGTGATCACTTCTTTTGATGATATAATAAACTTAAAAGGAATATTTTATGTCATCAGTTATCCAGTTACCGATATATTCATGGTTGATGATATTTCTGGGGCAAATTAAACCAAGACTTGCAATAGTCAAACTATGTCCATTCTTACTAGTGAACCATTGTTCAATGTACCCCTAGTGGACTTTATGGGAGATCTCCTGATCTTGGAGAGGCGAAACAAAATTATACAAGAGAATCACCAAGCCACAGTGAGATTTCATGTGCACTTGTTTGATTTAGAGGAGAAAAAGTTCTCTATGTGTACTCATATCAGCAGTTTTGCATTGTTTGTGGGAAACAATTCAGCTGTGGATATTGATCCTAGCCAATTTCCAGGGTGTAGAAAGAACTCTATCTACTTCACTCATACAATTACATCCTTTTCACTGTTTTCAGACAGGCATCGATGGAATGACCTCGGGATATATATGACATTGCTACAGACACCACCATGAGGTATTATCCACAGTATACCTACTATCCTCTTATTGCTCCCTCAACTTGGCTGAAACCTAATCAATAAATATGTTAAGGGGTCGGAATCATGAAACATGATGCAACTTTATTTATATATATATATTTTTTTCTCACTACATTTCCAAGAATGAAGTTTTGACAGAAGATGTTGGCTAAATATTACTTGTATTACTTTAAATTGCTGGTTAGTCTATTGTGTGAAAATTCATTAAATTTCTACCACTGAGATGTTGGATGTTTTCTTTTATTTATAGGATCAGTTATGGCAAGCAGCCAAACTAGTGAAAATTCCTTGAATTACTACATAATGAAATGCTGAATTTTTTTTTTTTATAAGGATCTATAATTACAAAAGCTGCCAAACTACCAAATGTGTTGATCAACCAAAAGTTTATACAGGGATGCAGTGATTGAGCTATCATTTCAATACCGATCAAGCAGAAGATGGCACCCTTTCTCCACTGGCAGTGGACTGATACATGACAGGGACAGTACCAGTTACTAGTGCGGCTCATGCTTTCACTCACCAAAATCAGCATACATATATAGTACCATCAATCTGCAACATTTATTGAAAATTTTACAATCTGAATTGTTGCATCTAAAAACTAATCACAATAGAAGGAAAAGTCTGTCATCAATTGACATTAGAAAAGCTCAATTTATCAGTGGTTAATGGATGGATATACAACCTCTCTGTCTCTTAACTGATGAAACCCAATCAGAATAATCACAACAGAAGACATTTTTACCCTGCAGGACACTTTACATATGTGGATATAGGTCAAGGATCTAATTAATATCATGTCTATATTTCCAATAATTCTAGGGTCTGCATGTTTTTAACCACCATTAACATGTATTCACAAAAATCAAAAGCAATTAATTGCATTGTTTATTAACTTAAGACGAAAGACTAAATAAAGAAAAAGTGTTCAAAACATTGGTCCAGTAAATATAGACACCATATGTTCTTGATGAAGCTCGTTATTATTTCTTTTCCCCTTTGTATATTGCAAATGTACTTGAAATTGAGATGTACATTGCATAAGATCAGGCATAATCAGTATCAAGACACTTAATTGCGGGTTCAATGCACAATTTGGTCAATCAGTTAGCATGAGTTCAAATTATGCGGCACGTCTTCGTTTTAGAGATCCATGGTAGGCTCTACCATGTTAAAGGCATAAATAGAGAAATAATTCATATTATCTTTGATCTTTTAGTTACATGGCAAATGAAGTCATCTAATGACATTAATAATGCAACAAGTTCTAGGTAGTATAGACTATAGTTGATTTCAATTTTTCTGCAGAGTCGCAGATCTGGACTTTTATGAGTAGTGCAACTGAAAAAAGTTTAATTAGAGAGTATATTTCAGTAAATGGTCTCTGCATCAAGGGGCCACGAATCTTCTGGCCAGCGGTTAACAATGTCTTATTTGAACTCCGAATTTAATAGTTAACCCAGTTTAAGAACTGGGCCGACCTTAATATTATACAAAAACTGGATAAATCGTAGGAGAGACGAAATCAGAAAAAAAAATAATAAATGAACAGACAGATAAAAAAAAAGGATTTGATCTACATGATAATTCAGCAAACCGTTATGAGATTTCTGTTGATCAACTCTCGTGATGGAGATGCGTTTGAGAGACCTTTTCTCCTATTCATTGTTGCTCCTTTGCAAGGATTAGCTGCTCTTTGATTGGGCGGGAGTGTGATGTTATCACCATAAATAAGAAATATGAATCATTTAAACTTCGCGATTAGGTCTGTCTGTCGCAGATGAAGTTCAATTACCTAATATGCTAGTGCTCACTATGATCTGGGTTTTCAGAATAAAACATGACTTCTTGGGATGTACAGTGGCCAGAACAGAAGCAGATCAACACATCGCTTTGTCATGCTACTCCCATGAATCCATGATAAATCAGCATTGCATGATGAATTGTATGTGTAATACAGAGTTCGTTCAAATGTAGGGGTCTAATGTGGGGCGTTGTTTAAATAAAACTTTATGTGCTGTGTATTGTAGTGTTTACCATTCGGTCCGGTCTAGGACGGTGCAGTCCAAACCCTCTCGGTCCACAGTTTATAACAGTCCGGTCCTCCATAGGTTGACGGGTTATCGTGGTACACCCTAGAAACCTTGGTCCAAATCCTTGATAAACCCGGACCATACAACCGGGGCGGGTTATCACGATCCGGTCCGGTCCGCTGGTTTTTTTCCTTTGCTGTTTTTTTTTTTGTTTTTCGTTATTTATGTTTTCATAACAAAATGATATATAAAAATATATACATCAAATAACATATTGAGGACTAGTAATGTTAATTTGTAATTTTTTTTTGTTTCTTTTTTTAGTTTTTTGGTTACTCAAATTTTGATTTGTAATTTTTTTTAGTAAACGAACAAATTTAAATATAATTATATAAAATTACCCTCCTCTTTTTTTTCTGACTTGGGACCGGCTATACTAAATCTTTAAAAAATCCGACCTGGCAAATCCCTCGATCCATCCCGGCCCATGCCACCGGTCCGATCCAGTCTAAATGATAGGTTTATTGCGGGTCGGGTCTGACCTGCCGGTAAGTGGTAAACACCAGTGTATTGTTTGTTTGAAAAGAAAAATAGTAGACTTCGTTTAATTTGAATGTTTAGTTGTCGTTTTGTTTTTTGTAACGATTTGGGCAGTTACAAAAGAAGGTCCGCTCCATTTATGGGTTCGGAGCAAGTAGACCCTTGGAAAAATGGGGAAAAAGATGCAGTTTCATAGAAAAAATCACTTTTGAAATGCTTAGTACAACAACTTTAACAACCCCTTCATTCACAAAGAAGAAGAAAAAAACTTTAACAACCCCTAAAAAGGCCCAAAAATAATAAAAGTGAGGCGGTGAGTAATAAATATATAGTACAAATTATCTAGTACCATTACAGTAAATTTTAGTTGAATGATCAATTCTTTCTACCTATAAAAATCATACAAGAAACTGAATTCATATATTGTTAATATTTATTACTATCCTTATCAATAGGGAAAGCAGTTTATATCTATTCAAATAATAAAAATAGAAAAGAAAAATAATAATCTTCTACAAATCTATATATAATAAAATGAATTAAATAGTTCAGATGTGTAAATTACTCTAGTAAAAGACGACAGTTGAGGCTGACTTGACCGTTTGATTTTGATAATTTCTTTGATCAGATAAATAATGATACATATTTAATTTCATATAAGAAAAACGACTTATTTTTGTTTGAATAATAAGATATTTATATTTAGTAATTATTTAAAGTGAAGTCATGAAGGCCAAATGCCTACAACATTTAATTAATCTAATGATTAATTATTTACCCAGCTTACCGTCAATTGCATGCCAATTTTTACAACCCAAAATAAAAGTTATGGAGTGGTTTTCAAATATAAAAAATCGGAGTGGTAGTATGCATGTTACAAAACCGATAATCACCACAATCACAATTAACAATAATAAGAGGAGTATAGAAGCAAATGCGAGCCGTGCCAAAGCAGAAAGCAATGTCCCTTTCGTCGGAGTTCCACCCCCTCCGCCACCTCCTCCGCCGCGAGAATCGCCTCCGCCTCGCTCTCTCCGCCGCTCTGTTCTTCGTCGTTCTTCTCCTCGTCACGCCTCGCATGCCCCACTCACCCTCTCTCCACCTCTTCGCCGACATGCGCACCCTCTTGGCTGGTTCGTTTCCAATCAATAAACGAGTTGAAATTCTCTCCTTTTCTCTTCTTTTTCCATTTTTTCAGGTTAATTGATACTGTTATTTTGTTGGTTTTGTAAAGGGGTGCCTAATACATTGAATGTGCTCACTACATATCCTCTATTGCTTTTCGGAGTTCCTGGTTTGGTGCTATGCCTCTTTGGTGGTTGGTTCGGAATCAGGTTAATACTTTGTACTTCTGCATCACCTCTTGTTTTCAATTTTGACCGAACTTTGTGAGCTTTGGAAAGAAAACTTTGGGGTGATTTTAATTCAGGGCATTTGTAACCCTGGTTTTGGGTTTTAAGCATGCCATTAGTACATCAATGCATGTTTGATAATGTGATAGTTCTGTTGCGCACCTGTATGTTATTTGATCTAAGGCCTCAGTGAGGTGGTTTGCAATTGGTTGTGTACGTCCCCTTCTTGTGGATGGTGCATTGAATCGTTCGTAAGCCCTTAGGAAGTTCAGTGTACTTTTTAAACGTCCAAAAATCTGAATCTTTGCTAAGGTATTTAGTACAGGAACCTTGTTCCCTGAATGAAAAAGAGAAGTGGGGAGTGAAAATCAGGATTTTGAGAGTATATTTGTTATAATTTTGACTTATTTGGTGACATTGTGAAGTTGATCATTGAAGAGGTTTAATGAGAGAAGTATTTATATTTTCACTGTTATCTTTGTTTTGGTGTAGCTTGAGGGGAGAGGCGGTAGCATGGGCATTTTATTTTGCAGGAAATGCAGTAGCCGGATTTGGATCTGCCTATTATCACTTGAAGCCTGATGATGACCGGATCGTCTGGGACAGGTTACCGGTATTTGTGTTTGTGTATTTTGTTTGCAAGCTAATTTACTTTTACATTATTTTTAATATTATTGGACTGCCTAATGGAGGGTTACCAGATAATATTTGACCAAGACAATAAAGTTACAACTAAACCTTAAAATAGAAACAAAACACTAAGAACCATACACTGGCTGCCTTCCCAGTTCCCAAACACTGTTAAAATAATCATCTTAATTTAAATTTCTTAGTTTAAAGTATTATGAATGGTCAACATCTCTGTTGTGAAATTTTGCTCCACCTGACTAAATCATCTTAATCCAAATTCCTTTCTTTACCACCTAAATCTAAGTATATGCATGTTTTCCTCAATGCAGATGATGATTTCGTCATTTTCACTTTTATCTCTACTAGTGATAGAGAGAGTAAATGAACGGCTTGGACTGTCATGCTTATTTTCCTTTTTAACCCTTGCATTAGTTAGTATTGCATGTGAGAGGTAATTGACTTTATTCCACTTATCTGAATTTTTTTCTATTCATCAAGAAGTAATGTTTTTGGTATATCAGGCCAGTATATTATTATGTTTTAATATTTACAATTTGGTCTGAACAAAAGTTGTGGTATGATTATGTCTTTCAATTATCACTCTGTTTTACCCATTCCAAATAAAAGAAAGTTTGAGGTCAAACTTGATTCAATTTTCTATAAAACAGTATTATCTAATATGTTGCTTCACACAGAAAGATGTTACTAAGGACTATATCATCTCCTTGATCTGTACTGCTTACTGTAAATGGTAAAATGTTATTGTTAAAAGGTCCTACAAGAACAAGAAATTCACTGATATGCTATTATGGTCGACATGTTGGTATCGATAAAATATTGGAACGCTGAACAATTTACGCTGGTTTGGTTGCAGGGTATTTGATGATGTACGGTTATGCATGTTGCTTCATTTAATTCCTTGCATAGCAATTCCCACAATGGTTTACTTGCTGCCCCCTAAGTACACTTTTTCCAGATTTTGGTTCTTAGCTACAGGTTTGTGCATATGTATGCTGCTTGTAAAATAAACCTACACTGTAGGCGTAACTACGCTAAATTCCACCCAATTTGGCCTCAGTTAACTTTAGTTTGAACAATAAAACCCAATTGAACCAATTTTTTTGCTACTAACCATTTAATTTAATCCCAATGAGCCTCAATTAGTCCCTAACTGTGTAATTGACCCATAATTCAACCCAGTTTACACCCTTGGGTATAATTAAATGCCAAAGGAGCCAAATGGATTATAAGAAGAAAGAGAAAGAGGGTAGTGATCTACCCATTAGTTATTCAGCAGTACATTTGGTTCCTAACCTCCTCACAAGTACCTAACTGTAATTTAATTTTATCATAATCATTTTCATGTCTGTTTTGTTTATCTAGGCTTCTATCTTCTTGCAAGATTTGAAGGAATTGCTGATAAAAAAGTATACAATGCAAATGGGTACTTCATAAGTGGCCACTCATTGGAGCACCTGTGTCTATCTATGGTGTCTTTTATTCTAACATTAATGTTATCTTTTCGAAGTATAAGAATTGCAAGGTACTAGATTAAAATATTTACTCTTTTTTCCTGTTTATTTCCATATTAATAGAGCTAACATTTTTAAACCTTCTGGAACATTTCATATGTTGCATTCTTTCCAATAAGTATATTGTCTACTTCGTGTGAAGTCCTGTAAAAAAAAAGACTATGCTTACAAACCATACGTGATATCAGGCATTATATGTCCACACTTGATTTAATGTTTCCAATCTGTTGGCATTCTTTATAAATGTGGCAAGTGGGATACTAAAGCCTCATTTACAAATTTAGTTCTGAAATGTATTGATGATAGTTCTCATATTTCTGTTGATAGAAACACATGTGGCACCTTTGGCTAGACATAATACCTTTTTGTTATGCTGAGCCATGCATGTAAGCATTTCATAAAATAATTCCGTCTTGCTAATGAATTCCATCTGTTGTTTGTTTACAGGGACTCCTAACCTAAGAGCTTATTCCTTTGTTTTTTTTACCTCTCGGACATTTTAGGGTTGGATAATGGAGCTTCTAACCATTAAGAAACGATATTCTTTTGACAATAGAGAAAGGAGTTAAAGCTGATTGTAATCTGTCATTCTTCCAAGTTTTGGCATTATTAACTAGATGCCTTCTGTATTATTGATTTGAAATTACGAGTGTAGCTGTACAGAAGCTGCTGGGATCATTTTGTGCAAAGACTTTATAGTGAATCTCTATGATTTTTCTGCTCAAGCTGGTGTACATTATATCAATTGCTGTTGGTCTAAGCTCATGAGTTCATCATAATAGTTGAATCTTTCCATTGTAAGTTTGAACAGTTTACATTAACTAGATCTACTTTTTAAAGAAAATGAAATGAACAAATATACTGTGCACAAAAGAAACCATACAGACTGGGATTCCCAACTGCAGATATCCTGACGGTTTTCGAGTGAAACGGGCATGGAAAATGGATTACGTTTTTGAAACAAAATAAAAAACTACCGCTATCCGCTCTGTTCCAATGAAACGGGCATGGAAAATGGCTGACAAATACTCCGTTGTGAGGCCTATGCTTCACTGCTCTAGCCGAGCTAGGCGCCATGAGGAACATATTGGTGCCCACGACGAAACTGGGGTGTTTCGATAGCCGTTTCATTTCAGTGATGAAATTAGTTTGTGTTTCGTTAATCGTTTTGCAGTGAATAAACGGTTGAAATTTTCGTAAAATTCACGTAATTTTGTTGCTTTTCATTGTTTCGTTAATTGTTTCGCTAAGCAGGACAAAATAAAATTTTGTTTCATTTCGCCCAAACGGTTTCACGAAAAAAACGGTTTCGTTTGCACTCTGCCCGGCTCCCCACATCCCAAAAAGAAGAAAGCACCATTTTACTGTACGACTAGGAAAGTTAAGAAGTCGTCCAAAATTACCTCTATCATTAAGATTCCTGTGAAATTATCCTTGTCAAGCACAAAAACAAAGGCGAAATCTTATCCGTCAGAAGATTAGAATGCACTTTCTCCCTCCACATATCTAACATCTTTTTACAGAAACCCAAAAAACAAAAGTGAAAGAAAAGGGAAGGAAGTTTTTTCATACAAATGAAGTTATTTCTTTCGATCTGATAATGTAAATCAAGATTTACTGCGGTTGCTCCACCTGGAAACACATCACTGCTCGATATGACCACCCGGGCCCACAGAAGGGTATGAGTTGACGGTCATGGCCAAGTTGGGTCTAGCAAATATCTTTATCAGTTCGATTTTTATGATCTTAAAAGAGAAACTATAGCATCCATTTTTTATAATTAAACAGATGTGGAGCTTGTTTCGTGTTTGGCACCACGTGGGAACAAGGCACGAACAAGTCACGCGGGTGAACAAGTACATTTTTTAAGTATTATCCTTGTTTTTGAAGCCTAGTTCGGTAGTTCTCCAAAAAGCTGGAACCCAGAACAATCAAGCGAACAACTCTTATTCTTGTTCGGCTCATGTTTGGTTCCCGTCAAACTGGCATAGTTCGCGAAGAAGTCTGTTCGCATGTATCCAAACATATCCTTGATTTTTTACCATTGAATTACTAGACTACATGCAAAATTAGTTCGTAATTTTCCGCTGATTGATCAACATTCATAGAACTATATAACTATATATATAGAGAGAGAGAGAGAGAATGGCTAACGTGCCATCGATGGCACGGAAGGTCCCGTGCCATCGAGTCATTTTTCAAGATCCAAAATTCAAATGGTCAATCCGAACCGTTCAAGTTGTTCTCCATATTAAAATATCCTTGGAGACCAAATTTTATATTTTTTCAAATTTTTTTGCTGTTTATTATGATATTTTTAAAAACATTATGATTAGAGTATTTCAGGCCTTCCAATTTGAAAATATCATAATAAATAGTAAAAAAATTGAAAAAAATGTAAAATTTGGTATCCAAGGATATTTCAATATTGTGATCAACTTGAACGGTTTGGATCGACCGTTTGAATTTTAGATCTCAAAAAACGAGTCGAAAGAAAATCGATGACACGTGTCATCGATATATATATATATAGAGAGAGAGAGATTGGCTAAAGTATACTCCAGCATACGAATCAAACCTGTATGCTGGAGTCATTTTTCAAAATCTAAAATTCAAATAGTCGATCCAAACCGTTCAAGTTGTTCTTCATATAAAAATATCTTTCAAGAATAAATTTTATATTTTTTTAAATTTTTTTGCTATATATTATGCTATTTTCAAATTGAAGGGTCAGAAATACTCTTTATAATGTTTTTTGAAAATAACATAATATATAGCAAAAAAATTCGAAAAAATATAAATTTTGGTTTCCTAGGAGATTTCAATGTGAAGAAAAATTTGAACGGTTCGGATAGACTATATGAATTTTAGATTTTAAAAAACGACTCCAGCATAGGGATTTCAGCCAATCTATATATATATAGAGAGAGACAGAGAGAGATTTTTGCTATGCTGAGTCTCGCTCAAAACTTATAGATCTGTTTCAAAATGACCGATCTAAACCGTCTAATACGATCTCTCTATTGAAATCTCCATGAAGACCAAATTTTATATTTTTTCAATATTTTTAAGTATTTTTTTGAAATTTTAGAAAATCATTGATCTAATTAGTTTTGAACCATTTAAAAACAACAGTTTTTTAAAAATCCGAAAAAAATACTTCAAATTTCAAAAAAATATATAAAATTTGGTCTGTATGGAGATTTCAATACGGAGATCATATTTGACGGTTTGGATCGGTTATTTTGAATCAGATCAAGGAGTTTTGAGAGCGACTCATAGATCCTTTGATGAGTCGCGACTCACCATAGCAAAACTATATATATATATATATATATATATATATAGAGAATGGATAAAATACACTGATGTGTACGGATCGTCCCCGTACACATCAGTCGTTTTTCAAGATCCGAAATTCAAATGGTCAATCCGAACCGTTCAACTTGTTCTTTATATTGAAAAACTCTTGCAGACCAAATTTTACATTTTTTCGAATTTTTTTGCTATATATTATGATATTTTCAAATTGGAGGGCCTGAAATACTCCAATTATAGTGTTTTTTGAAAATATCATAATAAATAGCAAAAAAATTCGAAAAAATGTAAAATTTGGTCTATCTAGGTTTTTCGATATAGCGAACAACTTGAATGGTTCGGATTGACCGTTTGAATTTCGGACCTTGAAAAACGACTGATGTGTACGGAGACGATCCGTACACATCAGTGTTCTATATCAACTCTCTATATATATATATATATATATATAGTTTTTGAAATTTTATATATATAGACTCATTACAAACGAAATTTTATATTTTTTTGAAATTTTTTTTCGAATTTTCTAAAACTTTCCTTTTTTTACCAATTAATAATAAGGAAATTCCAAAAATTGCATGTTTTAGAAAATTCGAAAAAAATAGTAAAAATATTTCAAAAAATATAAATTTTGATTTGTAATGAGATTTCAATATATAGATTGGATTGGTTTAATTAGATTTGTCGATTTGTAAAACTACCGACAGATATGGTCGCGATGTACAAAAACCCAAATACATCGCAATGCACCGTAGCATTTCTCTCTCTCTCTCTCTCTCTCTCTCTCTATATATATATATTTTCACACCCCGCGCCGACACACGGGACGTGACGGTATCTTCTGCATCAATCCGACGGACCGTCAACATACTTCGCAAGCACAAAGAAACAAACGGATGCCAGCTACAAACCTCAGTAACCGGTTATTTAACGACGCAGCTTCTCTATATTAGTTGATAAAGCAAATTAAACATAATTGGATTAATCCACATAGCAAAACATACATTTCACGACGATAATCGAGTCTAGATTAATCAAATCATATCATAATCATAACAGAAAGTTCCTCCTTAGTCACAGGGATCAGAACCAACCCCTCCCTAGTCGCAGGGATCAGGATGCAAATCCACATACACAAACAAATTCAGAATCCAGATTCTAAACCCATTATCCCACAAAACATACCACATATAAGCATACACTTGTAATCAAAGTTAAGCGATAATCAAATCAAGCAATACGAAACTAATTATAGAGAAGTCCGGTAACCTGACTGAGCGATCTAGGAGCACAAGCAAATCGAGATGACTATAACTGCGACGTAGAACTCGAATTCCAAATAGCCGATTATCCAAAGCCAAGACGGTATTTAAAGTTGACTGGGGAGAGAGAGAAAGAGAAATGATATACGAAATGAAATGGAATGAGACTGTGGTCTATTTATAGTTGAAGTTTCTTAGCAGCTAAGAAGGTAAATTGTCACACCCCAACGCCCATGGTAATGCAACATGTATACCACAACAAAAATCAACACCAATTTACCTATATAGAATACCCAATTGGTACCACATTCACATAACATATTATATCACTACTATTATCACAAGCATAGAAATAAGTTCTATATCATCAAAGTGTGCAAAATAGTATAGAAGTATCAATCATACAAATGACATAAGTGTGGTAATGGCCTTGGTACATACCGTACCCAATATAATACATACAAAAGTGGTACACAAGTCTCAAAATGGAGGCCATACATGATACCTAGCAGTGATAATAATAATGATAACAATAAGGCCTACTCTCGCTCGACTCCAACACTGGAATCCGCCTCAAAACCTGGAACCCACAAAAAAAAAGTGGAACGGTGAGGAATAAAATTTCTCAGTGCGGTATTCAGTTCCAGTCACATGAATCTTAGCTTTCACATTCAGGAATCAAATACAGCAAAAAGAATAGCAACAAATAATAATAATAATAATCAGTATTAATCCATAATGCATATGAAAAGAATGAATGCCAACAAGCACATTAGATACGATTCAGATAACATTAAAGTAATAACAAAAGTTGGCATTTTATTTGGACATGCAATAATATAAGGGCTGGTTCTTAGTCAATCACTTTCATTTACAACAATCCATGACATACAAGAAGTCACAAACAGTACCATACTTGTCATTTCCAATTTACCACCCATACCCCGTCTAGATTCGAGAATACTGGGCCCTGTGCAAGAGCGCTCAACTACACAGCGATTCGGCGGCACGGTAGCTAGCCGGCCCCGAACGAAAACATGTAAATCTGGCATATCGAACAAGTAGTACTCATACACATGCATTTCAACAATTTCAAGTGATTTACCATTCAACATGAATATAAATACCAATCAAGTAAATAACAATTATAACATGTCAATTGAGATGATAAAAAGATGCAATTCATTGACTTCAAAATGCAAGAATAAAAAGCATTTAATTCCTAGTAATGAAAATTCAGATTCATGTGAAATCCGCACCTGACAAAGACAACACCAACACGTCTACTCGTCTCCTTCCTCGGCAACACCCGCACCGATATCCTCGTCTCCTATATCTAAAAAAAATTAACCAAAATCCTAAATTAAGCCCTTAAACTCCCTAAATTTAATAAAAATTTCAGATTTAAAAATGAACGTAATTTGCTTCCTAACTTTCATGTTAGCTTGTAAAACAATGAATAATCATGTCCAAATGCATCTACAATATAACCATATTAAGTAGCACCATGCATAATATCATTCTACTCTATTTTTCATGTCAAATTTCAAGAATAATGTAATGTTTGCTTGCTGTCCAAAATTTGACCATATAGTATTTTATGCATGCAAGCCCTTTAAATATGCAAATCTATTTCCTAAGTTATAACTTCATGCACTTATAAATATGAAGTACTAAAATGTAAATTTATGCAAAAATTTCCTAAAAATTTAACTCTTTAACAAAAAGGCCAGATTTTACAAGAACAAAAGAAGTATTTATGCAAAAGATTAAATGCTCAAACCACACCCAAACATGCATGCATTTTCACAAGTTATCACTTGCATTATTATTCCCAAAATCTTCATAAAAACCCCTAAACTTATAAAATTTCAGAAATTAGTTGAAGTAACTACAAATGCCACATATTACCATAAGAAAATTAATATTACATCATTCACAAACAAAAACCTCAAAAATTATCAATAAATTCGAAATCCTCATACTTTTCAACACAAAATCTGAATTTTTACTTAAAAATCCGAAATTAATTATTTTTAACTTAAATAAAATCTAGATCATACATTTTTGTTTGCATGCAAGGTTTAAAAATTATCATGAACTCTAAATATCATATAAACCTCAAACAAATAGTTTATAAAGGCAATATTCACTAAAAAAAAATCCTAACAAATTTCGGATTACTTTCAACAAAATTTTAAGACTTTAGTCTTTTGTCACAAGAACTATAGATTCATCCAAAAATTACTATTTTCTAACCATGCAACTAGAAAACCGAAATGAATAATTGAAAAAGAAAAACTTACATGAAAATGGCTCAAAACCGAAAATAAACAACTTGCATGTTCATCTCTTGACTTCTACTATCCATTTCCCATTTTTCCCGAATTTTTCAGATTTTTCTACTAATTTTTGTGGTTGGATTTGTGTTGGCCGAAATTATGGAGGGAAGTGGAAAAATAATAGAGATGGGTTTTGGTTTTATTTCCTTTCCTTTGAGCTTGTACGGTTGGGAGAGAAGGAAAAGAGAGAGAAATGAATGAGTTTGTATATTAATTAAAGTGGGAGAGAGAGTGAGTGGGAGTAAAAGATATGGTGCAATTAAAAATGAACCCAATATGTTATTGATGACATGGTTAGTGCAGAAATTATTTTCATGACATAACTATACTAATGAAAATTATAATTATGCATTATGCAAGAATTTATTTAATATGCATGAAATTTTTATTAAAACATATTGTTTGTGTATATTTATTTAAATTTTTTTTTTTTTTTTTTTTTTTTTGAAATGTTACATCCCTCCCCCCTAAAAGAAACGTTCAGTCCTCTGAACGAAAACGTACCTGAACTCACGAACAACTCAGGGTAACGCTCTTGCATCGTGCTCTCGAGCTCCCAAGTCGCTTCTGACTCCGAGTGTCGGCTCCACTGAACTAACACATGTCTAACCGATCGACTACGGAGTCGCTGCTCTCTCACATCTAAGATCCGCAACGGCTTCTCCTCATAAGACAGATCCTCCTCCAACTGTAAGTCGGAAATGTCTAGGCGAAGTGACGGATCTCTAACACACCTCCTCAACTGAGAAACATGGAACACTCGATGTACTCGCGGAAGAGTCTGTCGCAAGTCTAACTCATATGCCACAAGACCAACACGAGACAATACATTGAATGGCCCAACATAACGAGGGCTCAGTTTCCCAGTCACACCAAAACGGTGTACCCCACGAACGGGTGAAACCTTGAGCCAAACCTCATCTCCTACACTGTACTCAACCGGTCGTCTTTTGACATCGGCATATCTCTTTTGCCGCTCTTGAGCCGCTCGTAAACGACTCAAAACTACCCTTGTTTTCTCCTTACTTTCCTCAACCAACTCGGGACCCGTAGAAAAACGAGTTCCCTTGAACTTCCACCAAAGCGGTGTGCGACACGGCTCACCATAAAGTGCCTCATATGGCGACATACCAATACTTGAGTGAAAGCTATTATTGTATGCCAGCTCAACCAAATGTAAATGGTCCACCCACGAACCTCCAAAACTCAAAGCACATGCACGTAACATATCCTCTAATGTCTGTATCGTGCGCTCTGACTGACCGTCTGTCTGTGGATGGTAAGCAGAGCTAAACCTGACACGAGTACCCATAGATTCCTGAAAGCTCTTCCAAAAAGTGGAAGTGAATCTAACATCTCTATCAGAAATTATCTCTCTTGGGCACCCATGATACTTGCACACTTCTTTTAGAAACAACTCAGCCATTTCTTTACCAGCTACATCAGATCGGATCGGTATGAAACGAGCCACCTTCGTCAATCGATCCACCACAACCCAAATAGCATCCACACGCCTCTTTGTTTTGGGAAAACCTATCACAAAATCCATAGTCACCGACTCAAACTTCCCATGTGGTAGCTTAAGGGGTTGCAAAAGTCCAGCACTCTTCCTTCGATCGGCCTTAACTTGTTGACACACTTGGCACTTTTCTACAAATTTAGCCACTTCCTTTTTCATGCCCGGCCACCAAAAACTTCTTTTGAGATCTTGGTACATTTTGACCTCACCAGGGTGAATCGAATAGCCCGATTCATGAGCCTCAGATAAGATCAAAGATTTCAATTCTGAAACATTTGGAACACAAACTCGGTCTCCAAATCTCAACATCCCATTCTCATCCAACTTGAAAGGAGTTTTTGGTTTTGTTTCCATTTCTTCACGAAACTTTTGACATTTCGGATCTGTTTTCTGAGCCACAAGAATTCGATCATAAAGATCTGGCTGCACCTCAATAGCGGCCAACAACAAGGGCACTAACAAGGGTGAGGAAACATCACTAGAAGTATTAGCACCACATCTAACTGAAAGGGATGCTCTAAGCTCAACCGACATCCCAACAAACAGATCCAAACGACCAAACTCCTCCAACAATCTAGGCTCACTAGTAACCATCCATGCCATACTTGTTCGGCTTTTACGGCTCAAAGCATCGGCTACTAAATTTGCTTTTCCAGCATAGTACTGGATGTCTAAGTCATAGTCCTTCATGAGCTCAAGCCATCGACGTTGCCTCAAGTTCAACTCCTTCTGAGTGAAAATGTACTTAAGGCTCTTATGATCAGTGAAAATCTTGCACTTTGCTCCATACAAGTAATGTCTCCAAATTTTTAGTGCAAATATCACCGCTGCAAGCTCAAGATCATGAGTCGGGTAGTTCTCCTCATGTGTCCTTAACTGTCGAGAACTATAAGCAATCACATGGCCGTCTTGCATGAGAACACAACCCAAACCCGACTTCGAGGCATCAGTGTATACCTCAAAATCCTTGCCTGAAATCGGCATGACCAAAATCGGTGCTGACACCAATCGATTCTTTAGCTCTTGAAAGCTCTTCTCCTGCTCAGTACCCCACACAAAAGGGACACCCTTATGCAACAACTTTGTCAAGGGTTTAGCCAGCATAGAGAAACCCAAAACAAAGCGTCTATAATAGCCTGCCAATCCCAGAAAACTGCGGACTTCTGTAACAGTCTTTGGCTGATTCCACTCAGTGATGGCTTGCACTTTTCCAGGGTCCACTGACACCCCGGCTCCTGAAATTACATGTCCCAAGAAAGCCACCTTCTCGAGCCAAAACTCACACTTTGAGAACTTAGCAAAAAGCTTATGTTCTCGCAACCGATTCAACACAATGCGGAGGTGCTCGGTGTGCTCCTCATAAGATCGAGAATACACTAAGATGTCATCAATGAACACAACCACAAAGGAATCTAATAGATCTCGAAACACTCTGTTCATAAGATCCATGAATGCTGCTGGTGCATTCGTCAGCCCAAACGGCATCACCAAGTACTCATAATGACCATACCTTGAGCGAAACGCAGTCTTCTCAACATCGCTCGGTCGGATCCTCAACTGGTGGTACCCCGTCCTCAAGTCTATCTTTGAATAAACTGATGATCCCTGAAGCTGATCAAATAAATCATCTATACGGGGTAAAGGATATCGGTTCTTCACTGTGACCTTATTCAACTCCCGATAATCCACACACAGTCTCAAAGTACCATCTTTCTTTTTCACAAATAAGACCGGAGCACCCCAAGGTGAAGTACTCGGCCTTACAAATCCTTTCTTCAATAAATCCTCCAACTGAACTTTCAACTCCTTTAGTTCAGCCGGTGCCATTCTGTATGGTGTCTTGGAAATAGGTGCGGTGCCCGACATCACCTCGATACCGAATTCAATCTCTCTGTTAGGTGGCAATCCGGCGATCTCGTCGGGAAAAACATCCACAAACTCACGAACCACCGGAACTGTCATAATGTTATGAGTCTGAGCGGTCTCACAAACCACCGCTGCCAAGTATGCACTGCACCCAGCTTCTAGCAAATTTCGTGCCTCCACGGCTGAGATAAAAAGTACTGGGTCTCCTGGAATTCTGCCCCGAAAAATATAAGGGGATAATCCGCACCTCGAAAATAGTACTCGCCGTCTGGCACAATCCACAATTGCTCCGTACCTCGCAAGAAAATCCAAGCCCAAAAGCACATCATATCGAGAAATATCCATAACTAACATATCAGTCACTAACTCCCGCCCGTCAACCAAAACCTTTAACTTTCGGCAACACAATACCAAACGGTCGGTTTGACCTAGCGGGGTCTCAACACTAACTATCTGTCCATGAGGCTCGGTCGATAATCTACACCTCTCTACAAACTCCTGGGACACTAAGGACTGACTACACCCTGTGTCAACTAGAGTAAGTGCAGGATGACCAGAGATAGAAAGTATACCTGTCATGAGCTGTGGGCTCTGAGAAGAGGGATCAAGATCCTCCTCAACTGGAGTCTCCTCAGGTGGAGCTACCGTCACATCCACTGCATGAACTGCGGTGCGACCTCCGGTCCTAGCACCTCGTGGGGCGGGAACACCTCGACCTCGAGCACTAACTCCAATGGTGCCCCTTTGTGCACTGCCCCGACCAGCTCCCTGTAACTTCGGGCACTGGTTCCTCCAATGGCCTGTATCACCACAATTGTAACAAGCACCGTAAGAGAGATGGCACTTGCCCTCGGGATGAGAACGGTTGCACTTGCTGCACCACTGACCGCTCCCCGATCCTGCAGAAGTCATAGGAACTGTGGCTCTACCAGCTGACTTGGCTCCTTCCACGAGCCTACCGGATTTCGGCCTTGCACTACGGCCACTATCTTGCGACCTTTTCCTCTTGCGATAACCCTCTGCACGCTCAGCATCCTCCATAAGCTGCTGAACCTCCTGTACTGCCGAACTATCAATCACCATAGCAATATCTGGGTCTAGTCCATCCAAATAGTGTCGGCGGTAACGATATGGATCATCTCTAATGTCAGGAGCATAGTGAGACAGGTTGGTGAAGATGTTATTGTACTCAGAGACTGGCCTATCATTCTGCCTGAGTGACATAAACCGGCTCCTCTGAGCCTCCAAGTGAAAAGTGCTCAAGAACCTCTTCGAAAACTGCTCCTCAAACCAATCCCAAGCAATCCTCCTCGGATCACCCGGGTATCTCCTCTTTGCGGCATCCCACCAGAACCGCGCAGAGCTCTCTAGAAAGTGTGTGGCTAACTCAACCTGATCGGCCTCAGGCGCACGGCATAGCAGAAACTTTGCCTTTGCATCGGCTAGCCACTCCTCGGCGGCTTCATAACCGCCTGCACCACTGAACCTAGGCAGTCCCAGCCGGCTAAAAGAGTCAAATAGCCTCCTGAACCTCTCTGCCTCATCTAGCTGAGGCTCAGCCTGGGCCGGCCTATGCTGCTCGGCCGCTCGTCGACCTCGCTCGTATGCCGCAATAATGCGGTCCTCGTACGTCTCCTCTCTCGGATTAGGAATCTCATCCCCAGCTCCCGTCTCAGGCGGAGCACCCTCAAGCTCGGACACATGCCTCCGAGGTCGGCCTCGTCCTCGACGTCCACCTCCTCGATTCATCTCAACTCTGGCAACACTCAACGAAAACTTAAAGTTAACAAACGAGAAATAAAAGGTAACCTTAGTCCCTGGACCAACCCAACAACCCCACTCATACGTCCTATAAGTCTGGTTAGGTTAGGTTACCATTGCTCTGATACCACCAAAATGTCACACCCCAACGCCCATGGTAATGCAACATGTATACCACAACAAAAATCAACACCAATTTACCTATATAGAATACCCAATTGGTACCACATTCACATAACATATTATATCACTACTATTATCACAAGCATAGAAATAAGTTCTATATCATCAAAGTGTGCAAAATAGTATAGAAGTATCAATCATACAAATGACATAAGTGTGGTAATGGCCTTGGTACATACCGTACCCAATATAATACATACAAAAGTGGTACACAAGTCTCAAAATGGAGGCCATACATGATACCTAGCAGTGATAATAATAATGATAACAATAAGGCCTACTCTCGCTCGACTCCAACACTGGAATCCGCCTCAAAACCTGGAACCCACAAAAAAAAAGTGGAACGGTGAGGAATAAAATTTCTCAGTGCGGTATTCAGTTCCAGTCACATGAATCTTAGCTTTCACATTCAGGAATCAAATACAGCAAAAAGAATAGCAACAAATAATAATAATAATAACCAGTATTAATCCATAATGCATATGAAAAGAATGAATGCCAACAAGCACATTAGATACGATTCAGATAACATTAAAGTAATAACAAAAGTTGGCATTTTATTTGGACATGCAATAATATAAGGGCTGGTTCTTAGTCAATCACTTTCATTTACAACAATCCATGACATACAAGAAGTCACAAACAGTACCATACTTGTCATTTCCAATTTACCACCCATACCCCGTCTAGATTCGAGAATACTGGGCCCTGTGCAAGAGCGCTCAACTACACAGCGATTCGGCGGCACGGTAGCTAGCCGGCCCCGAACGAAAACATGTAAATCTGGCATATCGAACAAGTAGTACTCATACACATGCATTTCAACAATTTCAAGTGATTTACCATTCAACATGAATATAAATACCAATCAAGTAAATAACAATTATAACATGTCAATTGAGATGATAAAAAGATGCAATTCATTGACTTCAAAATGCAAGAATAAAAAGCATTTAATTCCTAGTAATGAAAATTCAGATTCATGTGAAATCCGCACCTGACAAAGACAACACCAACACGTCTACTCGTCTCCTTCCTCGGCAACACCCGCACCGATATCCTCGTCTCCTATATCTAAAAAAAATTAACCAAAATCCTAAATTAAGCCCTTAAACTCCCTAAATTTAATAAAAATTTCAGATTTAAAAATGAACGTAATTTGCTTCCTAACTTTCATGTTAGCTTGTAAAACAATGAATAATCATGTCCAAATGCATCTACAATATAACCATATTAAGTAGCACCATGCATAATATCATTCTACTCTATTTTTCATGTCAAATTTCAAGAATAATGTAATGTTTGCTTGCTGTCCAAAATTTGACCATATAGTATTTTATGCATGCAAGCCCTTTAAATATGCAAATCTATTTCCTAAGTTATAACTTCATGCACTTATAAATATGAAGTACTAAAATGTAAATTTATGCAAAAATTTCCTAAAAATTTAACTCTTTAACAAAAAGGCCAGATTTTACAAGAACAAAAGAAGTATTTATGCAAAAGATTAAATGCTCAAACCACACCCAAACATGCATGCATTTTCACAAGTTATCACTTGCATTATTATTCCCAAAATCTTCATAAAAACCCCTAAACTTATAAAATTTCAGAAATTAGTTGAAGTAACTACAAATGCCACATATTACCATAAGAAAATTAATATTACATCATTCACAAACAAAAACCTCAAAAATTATCAATAAATTCGAAATCCTCATACTTTTCAACACAAAATCTGAATTTTTACTTAAAAATCCGAAATTAATTATTTTTAACTTAAATAAAATCTAGATCATACATTTTTGTTTGCATGCAAGGTTTAAAAATTATCATGAACTCTAAATATCATATAAACCTCAAACAAATAGTTTATAAAGGCAATATTCACTAAAAAAAAATCCTAACAAATTTCGGATTACTTTCAACAAAATTTTAAGACTTTAGTCTTTTGTCACAAGAACTATAGATTCATCCAAAAATTACTATTTTCTAACCATGCAACTAGAAAACCGAAATGAATAATTGAAAAAGAAAAACTTACATGAAAATGGCTCAAAACCGAAAATAAACAACTTGCATGTTCATCTCTTGACTTCTACTATCCATTTCCCATTTTTCCCGAATTTTTCAGATTTTTCTACTAATTTTTGTGGTTGGATTTGTGTTGGCCGAAATTATGGAGGGAAGTGGAAAAATAATAGAGATGGGTTTTGGTTTTATTTCCTTTCCTTTGAGCTTGTACGGTTGGGAGAGAAGGAAAAGAGAGAGAAATGAATGAGTTTGTATATTAATTAAAGTGGGAGAGAGAGTGAGTGGGAGTAAAAGATATGGTGCAATTAAAAATGAACCCAATATGTTATTGATGACATGGTTAGTGCAGAAATTATTTTCATGACATAACTATACTAATGAAAATTATAATTATGCATTATGCAAGAATTTATTTAATATGCATGAAATTTTTATTAAAACATATTGTTTGTGTATATTTATTTAAATTTTTTTTTTTTTTTTTTTTTTTGAAATGTTACATAAATATTTTAGATCACTTAATGGCTAAGTAAGCAAAAAGGAATTACTTAGCAAATATTTCTGAAAATATTGAAGTCTATTTATATAGATATTTATTATTAAAAACTATTTATATAAATATTGATTACTTAGCTACTAAAAATGTGGATATGATCAAATAGATATTTTCAAATGGATAAAATCAAATAGATATTTTCAAGTGGATAACATCAAATGGATAAGAATGAATATTTTTCAAATATGACCTTAGAATTTGAAGTATTGCAAATAGATTCTAAAATTCAGGGATGTCTCTCACACACACACACACACACACACACACATATCGCAATTAAGATTATGTTACATAAATCAAACAATCCAGAAGAAAAATACTCAATTAACTACCACTACGGGAAAAAAGAGATTCTGTAACGGACCTTCTGTAACGGTTTTCCAAAAAACCGTTACAGAATAGTGGGACATGGCGCGGGAAATTGGCGCCAATCATCAGTAACGGTTTGACAAAAAAAACCGTAATAATTTTTCCGTCATGGCTGAGAGAAAAAACGGCTAAATACTCTGTAACGGTTTTTACATAAAAACCGTTACAGAAGGTTTTCAAATCTGTAGCGGTTTTTATATAATAACCGTTACAGAAGGTTTAAAAAATATTAAAAAAACGGTTCATCTGTGACGGTTTTATTAAAACCCGTTACAAAAAATGTCAAATACAACGCGCGAAAAAAGAAAAACTAATGTGTAACGGTTTTTATCAAATAACCGCTACACATTTCCCGTCACCCAAAGCAAAAAAAAAACCGTAATCCTTTCTATAATGGTTTTTAATTAAAAACCGTTACAGAATCTATTGTTATTTGTAACGGTTTTTATTTAAAAACCGTTATAGAACATGATTTTTAAATCTGTAACGGTTTTTTAATAAAACCCGTTATAGGGTTGCTCCGATATTACTATATTAGCTAGGTTTTAACTCCTTCCTTTCTCCTTCATTTTGTCTGCCTCAAACCCTAGATCTGTCCGCCTTTTTTTCAAATCCGCCCAACCTTTGTCTCCCCGTCTCAAAAGTAACCAGCGAGAGCTCTACTCCAGCGGAGCTCCATCGCCAGCGCCGCCGCGCGCAGCATCATGTCTCTGGCGCCCGCCGCCAGTCTGGTCCATACTTAGACACACTCATCTCAAGCTGAGGCGAAGCCCAAGCAGATCAAAACCTTCACGATCTACGGTGGAGAACCGCGCATTAATGTATTGTCATCTACGAAATTTGATTTGTACCTTGAAATTCTTACTAATTTTTTTCTTAATTGGAAAAGTGAGAGATAATTTAGTTTCGGTTTTAAGTTTTCAAATTGCCGATTCAAAGGAGCATATTTCCGTGCTTTGCTTTTTTCACTATTTTTCACTCAATTTCTCCTTTCTCATTTACTTTCTGACAAGGGGTGCAATCTCTTTCTACGTTTCTTCTTATTCTCTTTTACCAGAAAGTTTCTTTATCTGCTTCACCGTCGATCTTGCAAAAATGAAAAATATACATTGTAAGAGATCCCAACTACAAATCAAATGCGTACAAATCGTGTGTATGCCTACACAAATTTTGAGGAATTTTAACTTTCCTAAAGAAATTATTTTAGTTTAATTTGGAGTGTTTTAATTCATATCACCCAAACTAATTTCTGATATTCAAGAAGAGGTAAATGAAGGAACATAGAGGTTCCAGGACCAAGTCTCTAAAGTTTCCAGGTTTTTCTACCTCAATTTTTTAGCAATTTATGATTGTTTTTGTAAAATATAAACCTGAGCAATCATTTGCTAGCCCTCAAAAAAAAAAAAAAAAAAAGGAACTGAGTAATCAGATTGTTTGCAAGGTGCCCGTTTCTTTATAAATCTATGTCAGTCAATGATTCTTTAACACAACTTAGTATGCTGTAGAAGTCAGACAATTAAACTGAAATAGAAAAGATAAAATGACAATAAAAGTGAAAATTGATGGAAAATTATTTGGTATCTTGAATTGTTGAGTAGGTTATCTGTCACTTGTTTGTTTATTTCAGTGTACAGAAGAGGGAAGTAATTTTCTAGTTTCACTACCATTTTCTTATGAGTGAAACACCTGATTATTGGCTTTGAATCCTTTGATTAGTGAAAGAACTAACCAATACTGATTTATTTTTGTTTTATTTTCAGGCATGCTTTGGGGCAGTCCAATGTTAGATGATGGATATGGTTCACTTAGGTGTCGTGCCAATGCACAAGGTTTATTTTTCTTCATCCTTGAAAAGTTTACCTTATTTACCTTTATTTCGAATTGATAGACCTTTGAAGCTTATGTTCTTATATAGGTGAATTTTGGTGCAAAGTCTGAGTATGAAATGATTCAGAATTACAAGGTTCTTCAAACTGCCTTCAATAAACTAAGGTATTAGATAGTGTTTTGCAATAATTTCTTAATTCAATTTTTGACATTAAGTCCAGCTTAGTCGTACTTAATTGGTTCTTGTGACTTGTACATTTTTCTTTGTTAGCCATCTCACTGTATTTAACTAGGAAAATTTAATCAAGCCATGTTCTTTAGGCAACTATTATAACTTGCATGGTATTGCTGTGAACCCTCATATACCAATTGCTTTATGGTATTTTTTTTCCCCTTTGGTTGCCATTGTAACATATTGAGGTTAATAAAATGTGCTATAATCTGTCTTTTTCCTTTCAGCTCCTGGTATTAGTACATCAATCCTCAATCCTCAATCATTTGATAAAGAAATGGAAAAGGATGACAAAAAGAGAAGCAAAAGCTGTGTTGAGCACGAAAGCCGTGTTCTAACAACAAAAGCCGTGGTTGAACGAACAAAAGCCGTGTTCGATGGATGAATGGATGAGCCGTGGTCGAGAAATCAAAAGTCGTACTCAAGGGATGAAATTCGTGGCCAAGCGATCGAAAGTCGTGGCCGAGCGTCGAAAGTCGTGGCCGATCGAACGAAAGCCGTGGCCGAGCGAAGGAAAGCCGTGGCCGAGCGAAGGAAAGCCGTGGCCGAACGAACGGACCGAGGAATGAAAGTCGTGGTAGAAGATTTTAAAGGTTTATGTTGTTTTTTTTTTGTGTTATGAGATGAAAGATATATACTATAATGTGATGATTTTTGTAAGTTGTAAGAAGAATTCTTTATATTGTAAATTAATTGAATAATTGCTGAATTAATTAATTTTGAATTTTTAATCGTCTGTTATTGTGATGCTGTATGATTTTTAATTCAGAATAATATTAATTTATGCAATGAATTATTAGAGGAAGGCAAGGTGAACAGCGAAATCCAAAAAAAATGAAAAGAAAATCTGTAACGGTTTTTATCTATTAACCGTTATAGATTAAGGCCCATCTATAACGGTTATTAAGTTAAAAACCGTTACAAAATTATATAAAATTTTGTAATAAAAAATTATATTTTATGATTTGTAACGGTTATTACTTAATAACCGTTACATATGACATTAATCTGTAACGGTTATTAAATAATAACCGTTACAAAATCTAGTCTTCTGTAACGGTTATTATCTAATAACCGTTACAGATTTTGTAACGGTTATTAAGGCTTTTGTAACGGGGCCTACTGTAACGGTAGGTAAACCGTTACTAAGACTTTTTATTAACCGTTACAGAAGTCTTTTTTTCGTGTAGTGTACTTAATTAAGCGCGTGGTAAATTTATACTCCTTAAAAGGAGCAATTCAAGAGTGTATTCTATCAAATGATGCATCCGACTTTTTTATATATAATATGGTTTATTCATTTTTAATTTTGATTTAATCTAGCATTATTACTAACTGTAAGTAGAGCTAAATGAAAATAAGCACTGCACTTGAATTAAAAAAAAAAAGTTGGTTCTTTAAGAAATATCTACTTTTATCCATTTTTTTTTATCCATATGTATATGTACTGTTATAATATTTATTTGCTCAGGCTGGCACGTTTAATTTCCTAATATTATGAAAAAGAATCAAGTGCTATAATTTACGTCTAAAAACAATATATACTAGCGTGTGGATTTGATTGACATTATACTCATTCAATTTTAGAAATATGAAAGAATAACTGAACAAGACAATATTGTTCCTTTTTAGAAATATTGTTTCTACTTAGAACAACACCATATCTTAAGGTAAATTTAATGAAGGCGATTGGCAAAGTAATGTTCTCTTATACCATTTATGAATCGCAATAACTGAAATAACAACAATAGTAGGGTACTGGCCAAGCATAACAAGCTAATTAATTAATTGTATAGATATAGATCGTGGATAGATTTAAAATTTATAGTCTTTTTCCAAAGAAGTAAACAGTTTTGGCCATCTAATGATCTAACAGCTTTTATGAGGCACTGCATGCAACATGAGAGGAAGTTTCCTCTTTACATTTACACCAAAAGCCTCGGTCATGTCCAGTTCATCAGGTTTCATCCCATAAGGAAGCTCCCAGTTGAAATGATACAGAAGGTTCGCTAGTGTCAGCTCAACAATTGCTGAACCGAAGGCTTTTCCAGGGCAAATCCTACGCCCGGCACCAAATGGAAAGAACTCAAATTCATCTTTTCCCTTTGCTTCTACAGTAAACCTCTCTGGTTTGAACTCCTCAGGATCTTGCCAGTACTTTGGATCCCTTCCTGTCGATATTTCAAAAACAAATTTAAATTCTTTAGCAGTAATCTACTGAATGTTAATTCTTATTTTTATATTGCAAGTTATGTGTGAGTCGATTTAGAATATATACCAATGGCCCACAGATTTACAACCACAGTAGTCCCCTTGGGTATGTCAAAGTTTGAAATATTAAATGCTTCCTGGCACACCCTAGGGATTAAAGGAGCCACTGGATGTAACCTCAGTGTCTCTTTCAGAACAAGATGTAAGAAGTCGAGTTTAGTAAGGTCTGACTCGGTTATGATTTCACAGCCTTGGAGTCGCCGCACCTCATCTTGGGCCATTTTCATCACTCTTGGATTTTTCACTAGCTTACTCATGGTCCAATGTAAAATTGTACCTGTTGTGTCGGTACCTCCACCTACAGCATCCTACAAGTTAATTATACATAATCCAATTTTAGTCAATATGTATAAAGTTCAGCGATTGCAGAAGGACAAATTAAAATTGAGCAACTAAAATTGGACTAGGCACAAAGTTAAGGGACCTCAGAAAATATTTACCCTTGTTTTTAAATGCTCCACATTATCCAATTTTTCCCTTTCATTTGCTACATTAAATATGCATACTTGTTAATATAATAAAACAACAGACACAGACATCATTCCAATCTTCCTAGAGTTTAATGGGTACAATATAGGGAAATTGAAATTGCACTGAAATGGCTTACAAAGATTATAGCTTTGACAGTGTCCATACTGATCGACTTCTTAGTATGTTCGCCATCATGTAGTCTTAGGATAACACCTAGCAAGTCATGGGCCTCTCCATCTACATCACACGCTCTATATTCTTGTATCATGTTGTCTAATTGCTGATCAATGATCCTATGGCAGTCCTCAGCCTTGTACAGAGCCCCACTGATCAGGCTCGCAACACGGGATGATGGGAACAAGGAAGTTAGATCAAACGTTGTAGCTAACTCACCAGATCTTTTCATCTCTCTCATCAATAAAATTTGTTCCTTTCTTTTGCTTCCTGTAACAGATCTTACTGCCACCTTATTTACCATGATAGACATCATGTCACTAAGATCAACAGAGTGGGCGTGGGCCGACAAATATGAGATTGATTTTACGAGTCCTGAGACCTCCACTTCACGTATGGGCCTGAAGGACTGGACCAGTTTGTTACTTAATAACTCTGAAGTGATAATCCTACGGATCTCTCTCCAGTAGTTGCCATATGGTGTTGTCACCAAGTCCTTTCCGCCGTAGGTGAAGATATTCATGGAGGGGCTATCAGGACGATTACAGAATGCTGTCTCGTGTGTTTTCATAATAATTTTAGCATCGTCTCTCGAGGAAATTACAATTGTTGGCCGTTCGCCTATTTTAAGAAACATGATGTGGCCATACCGTTGAGATAGGTCACGTAGTGCACGATGAGGGAGGCCAGAACCAACAAGGTGGTGGAGGCTTCCGATGATGGGGATGGTCCAGGGGCCAGGAGGAAGGCTATGGTTGTGTTTCATATACTTGATTTTATCCCTGAGGTAGAAATAAGGCAGGGGTAAGAGAGGAAGCATGAGATAGAATGAAGTCATTTTGATTTCATGGACGTGGTAGACTTCCCTATTCAGCAGGTATATATAGACAAGTTAATTACACCGGTTCCGACTGATGAGAGCCAAATCAAATAACGGATTATTTTTGAAAGACCATGTTGTTTTTATTTTTCTTTTCTGAAAATAATGTCAGAATTAATTAAATTTGTATTATTTATTATACAAATATTAATAAACAAAAGGTCATTATTTCCTTCTTTTTATGGGCCATAAGATAAGAGATATATTACTTCTTATAAACGCACACATCTAAGAATATATCACCTCTTAAATCTAGCGTATAACGGCCTCCCTTCCCTCCTAGAACTTTTTTTTAGGTGAAAATTTTTTTCAGAACAATTATGTTCTGAAACTAAAATAATTAGGTTCTGAAACTAGAACAATTAAATTACAGAAAAATTATGTTCTAAAACTAGAAAAAAAAATTTCAAAACAATTATGTTCTGAAACTAGAACAATTAAATTTATAGAACAATTATGTTATGAAACTAAAACAATTAGATATATTAAATAGAACAGTTACTTATTATATTAACTAGAACAATTAGTATTTAGAACTAAAAAATTTAATGTCCTACTTCTGTAAAACAATTTTTCTGGACAGAACATGAATATTAAAACAGAGGTTGAATTGTGTAGGCACTGGATGGGGATGAGCGCTAGATTAATTACATTAATGAGGCCATTAATGAGGCGCTGCTGGGATGAGGGATGATAAACTTAATTAATCACATTCCAAAAATAAAAATGCATTTTTCAAGAGATGATGGGGATGAGGAATATTGGAGATGATCCCTATGAGTCCCGGATATCAATCGGTAGAAAAGTGATATTAAATTTTAGTTTTACATCTAGTATAAAAAAACCATTGATTAGAATATAATTATTTTTATTTTGGAAAGAAAACACATGGAAAACTTTTATCACCTATAATTTTTCAAATATTTTTGCTATCAAGAAATTATATTCTTGCTTAATATGTTTGCCATGTTGATATGTTAATTTTAATATTTGTTGAAGCATAATTGTTTTTAAATTTGTATCTATAGACACAGAATGAATTAGTTTTCTAGTTTATTATAAACAGACAACTTAAGAAACAAGCAAAAGAACCTTGGAAGAGAGGAATTACTTCACGTTATAACCATCAGCGTCATCTGCGCTATCATTTCCCTTTCCTTCCTTCTTATTCGTGCATAATTCCCCTATCTCTCTCGTTCAGATCTAGTGTTTCTCCCATTTCTGCTATTCTCCCTCTCTTTCTAATCTTTCTCGCTTCCTTCCTCATTTCTCTTCCCGATTTCTCTTTTTCCATCTTTTCCCTTTTTCGCTCCATCCTCCCTGTTCTAATCTCATTCTATCTCCTTTCTCTATTTTCTTTTTCATTGTCTATCATGTCTCATTTCTCTTCTCTTTCTATGTTCTCCCTCCTCACGATGCTCATATATTTCTTCTCCTTCGCTCTAAACCTCTATTTTATTCATAAAGTTGTTATAATAAGAGAGTAACGAATAAGCGTAACTATTCAATTAGTTATAATAAGGAAGCATTTTATAAGCATATTTATTAGATATAATAAAGAATAATCTTGTAAATGTAAATATTCATTTCGGTATAACAAGTGTAGAAAATTAGTTTGTGGATTTTGAGCAATTAAAACAAATTTTACAAGTATAAAAAACTAACATAAACAATAGGGACTAGTAGTTTAAGCTATTTTAATTCAAATTGGCATAGAGATGGAAATAAAACTTACAACTGACTCAAAATAGCACATAAACTCTTTCTCTCTCAAATTGGATGTGTGCTTCACGTTCTGAGACCAAAGAAAAGTGTTCTTACAAGCGGTACCAAAATAGCCCATGAACAAATCCTTATAAGTGGCTTAAAATAGTACCAAGGATTGTGAGACCCTCCTTCCTACAAGTGACCCTAGCAAGTCTCAAGAACTATGATGACACTAAAAAGCCCCGAAGATTCCAAGTATTTGTATTTTTGACGGTTTCCTTAAAAAAAATGTGACCTTTGACTTTGTTTGACCATCTTTGACCGAATTTGATCATTGGACTTTTTGACCAATTAACCGATTGGAAAAAATGAAAATCTGTGCCAAATGGTTTCATGCCACATTGCCACCTGCCACAAACTCTTCCCTTTCACCCACGTAAGCACCTTTCTTATTTATATCGATCTCTTTGACTCTTTCATCTGATCGGATATATTTCCGATTAAAAAACCATTTGTTCATTCGATTCTTATGGGTTCTTTTATTAGCCAAAACCGAAATCCTCTTAGCAAAAATTGTTGATTGAATTAAAAAAATAGGAGAGAACTTGAGTATACCAAATGAATTTTGATTAGTTGCCGATTAAAATTAAACTTCTACGTCGCATAATCACTGTTGCGACTTCATTCATGATTTCTGGACCACACATTCAAGTAATCAGATTTCTCTATATTTAATTTTATATTAATTCTCTATATTTAATTATATATTAATTGATTGATTTAATATTATCGTTTGATTTTGATTGGATTTATTTATTTCAATCGTGATGGATATATTTGATTATCTGAATTGTGCTATCAGCTGTTGGCAACCCTCGTAGAAGGTAATTCGCGATGTGATGGTAAATTGTTGGCAAACCTCAGAGAAGGTGATTCGCGGTATAAAAGTAAACTGTTGGCAAACCTCAGAGAAGGTGATTCGTGGTATAAAAGTAAATTATTGGTAAACCTCAAAGAAGGTGATTCGCAGTATAAAGGTAAACCGTTGGTTAACCTCATAGAAGGTGATTCGCGGTTATAATTGATTGGTTGCATTATATGGATATTAATTCGATCTTGTTGAAATTTGTTATATAATAATTAAGTATAGAAAAGCTGCGTTGTTAAATAACTGGTTACTGAGCTTTGTAGCTGACTCTGTTTATTTTTCTGTTGCAACGTAGGTTGACGGGCCGTCAGATAGATGCAGAAAATATCATTACTACTCGCACCCCGCACCCCGCGACCCGTTGGTGCGGGGTGTGACACCCACAAGTGACCAAAAAAAGTCCAGAAAATTGATTCTCACAACTGGTCCTAAAAAGTCCCGAGGATCCAAAACCAAATACCTACAAGTAGCCCTAAAAAGTCTCGAGGATTCAAAAACCCGGTTCTTACAAGTAACCCTAAAAAGTCCGAGGAGTCAACTTCTCATAAGTCATCCAAAATAGTTCCAAGAAATTAGAATCCAAATCCTATAAAGGCCCAAAATAGCCTCAGGATCAAACAAAACTCATGCAAAAACGGTGCCTCAACCAGAAAACTGCATTCCAATGCAAAAAAAAAAAATCGTACTCCAACACGAAAACCAAAACCAAACCACAAGCCAAATTAAGAAGTCCAAACTTTACCAAATCAAAGAAAAATAAAAGTCTTAAATAAAAAGGTTATAAGTGTCGTTAATTAGGTCTGATTTAAGCCAAAAAAGAATAAACCCCCATATAAACACTCAATCATTTTAAATAATGATTTTCTAGTCTAATAATTATATGTCTCGCACCTTTTTGACCTATCCACGGGTAGATATCAAACGATAACCTCTTCCATAGGGAAAAAGAATACGGAGTAGATACCCCTCGAGCATCTTGCGACCCGAACACTACCATCCGTCCGATAACGGGCGACGGACGCTAATGCGGTTCTAAGTACCTCGAGAGTTGATTGTCTGTTTGCAGGTCCTTTCCTTCCAACAGGCGCAAGCCCCTGCTGTTAATTACCTCCGGCCTGAGTTGAGAACCAGACAAAAGCACCTCTAGATCGGGAATAATCAGATTAACTGTGAAGGATAGCTTAGGATCTAATTTTAATCTTTTAAGAAGATTAGTTTGAACGGGGGGTTTTAACTTTTGATTTTGTGGTTGCAACTTTAAACTTGTTACAGGACCTTAGTTAACTTCTATGTCACAATTTTAGCAACTTTTTGTTATTAAGCTTGCTGAGGTTGGCTTGAAACCATTTTGAGATTTCTGAAATTAATACTAGGGGTTATATTGCCTAGATTAATATCCAGTCGATTTAGAGATTTAGAAATTTTGGGATTTCTCGTTCAAGTCTTGAGTACAGATGCGCTATGCCTCCTCTTGACGAGAACTTCAAGTGTGTACTTCCAAGTCAATGCGCTATGCAGCCTTAGAAGAACGATTTAGATTCTTGAGTTCGACACTAGAAAGATAGGCGATCTAGGTCAGCTCTCAATCTTTTAGAATTTCGGAGATTTCTAGGATTTCGCTCAAGTCGTGAAGAAAGAAGCGCTATGCCCTCTTCTAGGCTAGAACACTGAGTTGTAACTTCTGTGGCAACGCGCTGTGCAGTCTTCGAAGAAACGTAGTTAGACTTTTAGGACTTTAATGTCATTCTTAGAATTTTAGTCATCGACTTTGATCCAAGCTCCAGAGCGTTGGGCTTTATGTCTTTAACTGTTTAGTATTTCAGTATTGAATCTTGGGGCTTAAGATATTTTAAGACTTTTAGATCCCGGCTATCAAGTCGTTTTAAGTCCTAATTATACCAATTTTTAAGTTGGACTTTTTGAGTTTGATTTTTCAACTTTAAATTGGATTTTTAAGTTTAACTTCTAATTTTTAAGTTAAAATTTTGAATTTTCAGAGCTCTATTTTGATCTCCGGACTTTGGGTTTGAGTTTGGGCCTTGGGTTTGAGTTTTGGATTTGAGTTTTGAATTTTGATATTTGGAGTTTTGAATTTCATATCTTTTGGATTTAGTATTTGCGATTTGACATTTGGAAGTTTGGGTTTCTCCCTAATTTAGGGTTCTTGTGATTGGGTTTTGTCCTCGTTTGGGTTTTTGACATTTTGTCTTTGGTATTTAGATTTGGATTTTCAAATCTAATTTTTTATATTTGGGTTTGGAGCCTTGGATTTGATTTCTCGACATTTGAATTTGGAATTTTGGATTTGATTTTGCGTCTTTTTGAATTTGGTGTTTTGGATTTGAGGCCCGGTCGGGAGGCTCTGAGTGTACCTGCTGTCCAGAACATTGAATGTTCGAATATACCTGCTGTCCAGAACATAAATGTTCGTGTGTTTGTGCAGAAATTTAATTTTAATTATAGTTTTATCATTTTATTATTTACAAGAATGGTCATTTTGAGAGTTTTGAATTTTATATACTTTGTGCTTTTAGGCTTGGGTTTGAAATGTGTTACCAAGATATTTTTCATATTTTCCTGAACATTTCCATATTTTATTCGAATTTTTCTGACATCCTGCTATTTTTAATGCATTTTTGAAGTTTTAAATCTGCTGGAAAATTCTGATCGGCCGGAGGCTTGCTGTTTGCTGTACTGGGTTGTAGTGACTCACCGCACGGCAACCGTCACAGAAGATCAGGGCATGGCGCTGAGGTTTTGGTTTGCGCTGGGTTTAAATCCAATGAGTGGGACCCACTTTCTAGTGTCTCGGTTCACGATATCCCTGGTCTATTTGATTTTTGGTTTGGACCCGTTGTGAATGGCGTCCGGGCGTCCACCTGGCGTCAAGATTCGCGCTAGGGATCGTTCTTCCTTTTCTTTTCCTTTTCTTTTCTTCTTCTCTTTCTTTCTTTTCTTTGAAGAGATACCTCCCGACAAACCCAATTGAGTTGATCTGAGTTGAATTGAGCCTCAGGGGTGGGTCCCATGGGGTTCTTGGTATTTGCAGAGGTCACTGGAGGTATCAATTGCACAGGTAACTTTCCTTTTTGTTCAATTTTGAATTCGATTTTTGTGTGGACTGGTCATATTTCGTGACCCACTTTTCTGTCCGATTTGGTACTCAATGGTCCTTGGTTTAGGCTCAATTTGGGTTTATGGCTGACAACGACCAGCCATCTTGGTCTGTTTCACTTCAACATTTGGTTCAGTTTTGAGTTTGGTTCACTATTTTCATCGTGATTTGTCAATTAACTGCTTGGGTCAACTATAGCTTTGTAATACCTCCTCATGAGATAAGCTTAGAGATATACACACCCCTTTTTTCGTTATTGTGCAGTGTTTATATTTTCAATTTACTCATTTTTTATTGAATTTGAAACTGAGCTTATGTCAAAAATCACTGTTCATGCAAGAAATCTATCTTCTCTTCTTTTTTTTTTAGAAAAGTATTTATGCAATTTCCAAAACACCACTTTTGTTTTAGGGAATTTTAAAATGGATGCCATGCATATGACAAATGGAGAGACTGGACTGGAAGCTAGTGCAGATTGGCTAATTTTTATTCTATCATAATGCTGACTTATGCAACCATGCATCTGTTTGGACAATTTAAGTGAGTATGCACTTGACCTTTCTATTTCTGTTAGGTATCCTAAATGATTAGCAATGCAGTTGTTTTGATTGACTTTGAACTGTCCTATTATGCAAACTCTAGCAATTTTTATTGAACTTGAGGGACACCCTATGCCACTATGTTTTGACTTACCCCTTTTTTTTTAAAAAAACTTACAGTTAGTCTATGCACTGGACTTTGTTTGATTTATCATGAGGAACACCTATGCTGAATAAGGGATGATTCACCCTTTAACACTTTTAACAACTGCCTTTCATGACATGGGAAAGTTTTATCATTTTTCATCATTTTATTAGTCCCTGAGACCTTGTTTATTCCTGTGGCATCTAAGGCACACACTACATGCTTGACTAAGCTTTACCAAATGACCTACTGTATATGAGGGCTCAATTTTATTTACTCTATTTTTGTATGAATGCTATATGACATGCTCACTATGCTGACTATAGGTTTACTTTGGCCTCTAGAAGATACAGAATTTTGAACAACCATGCTTAACACTATGCAGATGCGATGAGCTTTATCAAAACATGAATGCTATGCAACTTAGTGATTAAGTAAACATGCGAAGCTTAAATATGATGCAGCTAGATGACAGATGCTATGCTTATGCCAATCTAAACCTAACATGCATGAGTTTGGACAGAAAATCAGTTTTAAAAAACCTGACAGATGCAACTGTTTTACAAATTCTTTTTGTTATTTTGACATTTTTTTAAGTGATGTATAGGCAGTAGCACTTGGCATAAAGCCTAATACATCTTATTCACTTTTAAGTTTGGGGTGGCATGCAAACAATAGCACTTGGCATAGAGTCTGTAAATACCGGGCTGGATTAATTTCACGGTTAAATACCAGGCCTTGCCATGCCAAATACCAGGCATAATACCAAACCAGTGCCAAATACCAGACACTAAAGCCAAATACCAGGCTTATTGAACTAGAAAAAAAAAGAAAGGGGAAAAGAGAAGGAGAATAAGAATAGCAAATTAATTTAAACTGTTTTGGTCCCCTTTATTTCGTATAAAACTTCAATTACATGCTAATTACCTTGATTAAACCTCTTTTCTTTTCTTTTACAACTTTGAAACACAATGCTCTAGCCTAAAAATTTCAAAAAATGGAGGCCTCTTCTTCTTCAAGTTTGCTTCTTTTATAGCCATCTAGCTAGGGTTTCTTCTGGAGTGGCATTGACACTTGGCATTTTCTCATGATTTTGAAGTTTGATGAGTGGCTGAGATGCTATGTTGCTCAAACCGCCTCAATTTGGGGTGCTGTCTTCACATTGGTGTTCTTACTATCTCTTTACACTATCCAGTAGTCATTTGACATGTGACATCTGTATTTGAGATAGCTGGTTTGGTGATTTATGGTTTACTCCCTTTCACTGGCTCTTTGTTGGCTGATGTGGCCTATGGGGCTCACATGATTTAGCCTATGTGGCTGTGAGAGGTGTTGTTTACTCCATTTCACCAAGTGATATACTTGGGGGAGGGGTTTACTTGGCGCCAGCTGCTTTATGTGGCTTGTCAGGGGGGTAATTGAGGCTGTCTCATGCCTCTCTAGTGAGATTTGATGCTTGCATTGCCTTCCAGTGGCTTGAATTTGATGTGGTTTATCCAATCTTGTCCTTCAGAGGCATGGGACTGGTGATTTGTTGTTGTTTGAAGTGGCTTCACTCCTTGGTTATTGGCTTTGGGTTCTCTTGTGGGTTTGACAGCTGTTGTAGCTATCCTTTGGCGCCTGGGAGAGAGCTTGATTGTGTGGCACTGGGACAGGTGTCACTCAATTGGGTGTATTTCATGTATGTTGGCTGTGGTGCCTTGGCTGTGAGCTATTTTGCTTCAGCTGTTGGCTGTTGTGCCTCAGATGAAGGCTTTGAGATATTTCATAGAGGGCTTATTCCTCTCCAGTGCATGGCTATGTTGCCTTGATGCACCTGATGCGCCTTGTATATGGCTCATGTTGATTTATTGTGGCTGGTGGCATTGTAATTTCATTTGTTTGAGTTATCATTTGTCAGCTATTGACATCTTGTACTCACATTTAAATTACATGGCCATTTGATTTAATTTGGTTCCATGTTTGGTTGGCATTTGAAGTTCAGTTCTGAACTTGTATTAGCACTAGTCACATTATGTGAGTGAATGTGGCTGAGGCTTTACAGCTCCTTTTTTTGAATCATCACTTGTCATACATTGGCATTTGTACTCACATTTGAGCTATCTGGCCATTTGATTGCTCAGTTTTGGTTTGTTTATTAGCTGTCATGAAGTTGTTGATTGAACTTGTGTACAAGTATAAATCACATTTTGTGAGTGATTATGACTTGTGTGTTTTTAGTCAAATGGTTTGAGATGGCATTTGTCACATGACATATTACACTCACTTCTGACTTGTCAAGTGATTTAATTTAACTTGAGCCCCAATTTATAGCCCTTGGCCTGTGATGAGTTAAGCTGGGCACTATGGTGCCTGGTTCTGAGGCTACTCATATAGCACATATGTTTTGTTGACACTGATGGCTTTTGATTTTTTGGCACATTTGATCTTGTAAAGGACATGTATTCAAGCTGATTTGAGCTGCTATTTTCCTTATCCTTTTATCCAATGCGTTCTAAAAGGTGTCTTTAAGGGGCAAAACTGGGATTTGGGGTTTGGTAACTCTTCTTTGCATTACTTTTGAATGCTTTTATCCTTTGTCTTGCCTCTGGATGACTGATTCGCCCACGGTCCCCTCTGGATGACACACACATGGGTGTTTCCAGGTGCATTGTGATGTTTTGGACTGATTTGAGATATTATACAGCTTCATGAAGTGATTAATGTGAACATCAGTCCCTCCATGTGGTCAACAGCATGGATGGATGGTCGGATGCTTTAGTTGAATCTGCTAGTATGCTTCTTACTTGCATCAACTCATGTGGCCTCCTTTGATATACCAGGTTGTGTTCAATCACAGCCGTAAATTTGAATTTGCCTTTTATCAGATGGCTTTAATTGATGGGGAGAATGGCATCTTTTCTGCTGCCTCATCAAAGCGTGTATGTTTGGGACCAAGCTAGAACATTCTTTTTCAGAGAATAGACTGTGGTCAGCGGTCTTTCTTCTCCATTCTTTTATCTGACTTTGTCTTCTTCCTTTCTTTTCACCGGAGATGTCCAATTGAGAGCGAAACCGACTGTAGTCGCTTCAGAACTCCCCATGTTTCATCTGAGCATGCTCTTTGATCGAGACCAAGTGCATTCATTGTGTTTAATTCACATATCCAGCCTCTTTTCTCCAGTTGAGCAACATCGCCATTGTCGCTCGTGACTGTGATGCTCTACTAGCTACTATACGGCTTCGAGCTTGCAATTGTCCCCCCCAGACATGTAATTCCCTCCACTGAGAAACTACATTACTATCCAATTGCTTGATTTTAACTTTCTTCTATCTCAATTTGTTGGCTCTTCTCGCAGGCAGTGAACCTTGCCATTCCCAAATTGAGGTCATTTCTCCCCCAAATCCCCTCGAGTCTGGTGTCATTGGCATCGTGGAGATGTCGCCTGTGCAACGATGTACACGGTTTGGACTGAGGTGGTAGGAGGCGACGACGGGAATCCTCTCTTCGTCGGAGCACCAGCTTCTGACAGGTAGTACTGTTTCATCCTTATTTCCCTTCTTTTTTTATTTTAAACGGTAATGGTTCTAACCAATCCCATGGTGACACGTGTGCAGCCTCACAGCTGACTCAGTCGAGTCAAATGGTTACTGTTGGGTTCAGCCAAGTCGACGTGTCGAGTCCAGTCGTATGAGTCCCGCATGGGTCTGCTTCTGACTGGTGGGTTTGGTTTCGATAACGGGTCCGAGTTCAAATCCGCTCCATTACCCTTTTGTTATTGGGCTGTTCAGCTATATGGGCCGCTAGAAAATTTAAAATGGAAATGGACTTTTAATTTTGAGTTGTAATTAATTTGTATGGGCCTTGATTTATTTTTGTAATTCGGCCCAGCCGAAGTTGAGAACAATTATGCTGCATTTATTTGATAAAATTGTTTAATGCTCATCTATTGGTCAATTTGACATGAAATTTTGCATGGCTCCTCATAACAATATGAAGAATTTAACTGCTACGAAATTTTTTTTTAGGAATTTTTTGATAATTAATTATAAGGATATCACAGGCTCGCAATGGCATTTCCCATAATTAATTAATTTATCGTCCATTTTTAGGAATTTCTGTATTTTCGTCTCATGCATCATGACTGTTTGTCAGAGCGATTTTGTTTGGTTGCTATTGTCATGGGTTTTAGTTTATTTGAGGAATAAAATTTATTTATTTATCCCAGGGTCTTATGCAGCAGAATTTAGGGGTAAACAATATAATTCTTCGAATTCCTTAATAAGAGATTTTCACAGATAATCACAAGATAATTAACGATGGGGGCATGCTCCTATTTGAAAGAAAAGACTCACAAATAAATAATAAACCCTCATAAGAATGGGTTATCGTAAATATTTTTTTGTTTTGTTGTCAAGAGGCATTTAACACCTGAATCTAGAATTGTGAAGGGTGAATCTAATGAATTATTTGCTTCCCGATGAAATCCGATTGTTCTTTGAGAATGACGAAAAAGTTCATATAATAACATCTTGTCCTAGTAAAAAAATTCAAATAAAATAGATTTAGCTCAAATGCAATTAATTAAGTTTATTGTTTGTTTAAACTAGTTTAATTATAATCTTTTCTATTAGGTAAATCCAGAAGACGAAAAATCACAAATCAAACATTGCTCAATATGAAAATATTTGCTTATTATATTTTTAATAAAAAATAATTCTTTATTGTATTTCATACCATTCATGTTTAGAAAATTGCTACAATAAAGTAATGTAATATTATTTTCTATTGTCATCCTTAGTCGAAATACTGAACCAACCCCCCCCCCCCCAAATAAATAAATAAATAAATAATTCTAACTCCGTCTTTATTTTGAAGCATAAGAAGAGTTCATGCCTCCCGTGGGGAAGTGCTTTGGGCAACCGATTTTTTACTTAGAGCAACATATTTATTTTGAAAATGTCTAAACTACCCCTAGCATGAGTGGAGATTTATTATCCAATTTATTTCCTTAGATTTCCCGTTAAAAGAAAATTTAATTTTTTTTAACAAAAATCACATATGATTTCATTAATTTGTATAATAAACATTGAAGAAACCAAAATAATAACATATACTAAAACAACACCGTTTTTTTTTTTTAGCATTGGTATGATTATGTACTTCCAATTTTTTTCGGTTAAATGATTCCATTTTTAGCAACATCCATCCGAGAAAATACATCATAATTTACTAAATTTAGAAGGGCAATTTGGTCACTTCAAAAAAATTTATGTTGCTCCAAGTAAAAAATCGGTTGCCCAAAGCACTTTCCCTGCCGGTGCCCCTTAAATCCATCCCTGAAATCAACAAGTCCAAACGGTAGTTTATGTTAGAAAGTCCTTGTTTTAAAATTTTCTTGCTAATTACCATTAATTAACCATCTAAACAACAAGGATCTCGATGGATCTTGTTCAAGCATCAACACATCGCATGAGAAAGGAAAGAAAGGTACCTCTCCTAGACTCGCAACTAGGAGGCTCGAATCCGGCGATGTCGAGGTTGTGCGCACCACCACACGTGTCTCGGCCTCGAGTCCACCAAGGTATTAACCAAAACCTCGATCTATGCTAGTAGTGTTAGAGTTATGTCCTAAGAGCCAATTATTAAATGGCCACTTCTATGGTTTATGTGATTGATGATATTTTATCATTTATTCCTTGATTTATTAATTGACAGATCATTCAGGTTGAGGATCTGAATTGTGGATCTCTGTAGTTCATTTATAATTAAATGACAATAATAAATCTAAAAGGTCCGTAATCTTGATAATTAACAAGGAATATTAATTATCGGATAAGATTAGTATGCAAGTTAAGTGATGATTAAGTTCTACAGATCATAGGTAAGGAGTTGCCAACTTAATTGCATATGTATATGTTATAGAACATAGTACAGGACGCGACCCAGTGAAATAAATATATGGATTGTGTTATGTGTCATTATTTATTTCATTTGAGTTTGATTCTAAGTTTGAGATGGTTCAGCTTTTCCACATGAGGATAGGTTCAATAAATATCGTCTACCGTTGATTCCTGATAAGGGCTGCTATACGGACTTTATTTATGTTCTCTTGAATTGTGCGGGGAAAAGTTGTTCATCAAGAAAACCGTATGTCCCTCATTAATTAACTTAGTGAGCGATGATATCTGTTTGGGCCCCTTGATGGAGGTGGACTGTTTGCTAGCAACTGATACAGTCATCTCTAGATCAAGAAACGTATAATCTGCAAGAGTGACACATTCCTATCTTGGATTATGCGATGATATCATGTGACATAAGAATCGGACAAGGAAATACTATTATTTCTTATGCAGGATTGAGATTTTGTAGCTGTACACTATTTATGCGAATTGGGAGTCATAACGTGTTGCTAGATACCGCTTATGATTATTAGAATTAAATAGCGATTTAATTCCATGGCCAACGTAGCATAAATCCTCAAAGGGTCACACAAATAGAGTTTTAATCACACGGTGCATTATTTATTTATTCGTAATAATGTGTATTACGAAAATATGATAAGTTGATTAATTAATTATATACCGTTGCGAACCGTTATAATTAATTAAGTCAAATAGATCATATAGAAATAAATTAATGTACTAGCTAATCCCAAAATAATTATTAATAAGTTAATAATTAATTTTGTTCAACTTAATTAAATTAATTGAGCTATTTGGGTCTTTAATTAATTAGTTAATTAAAAGCCCAATTATGGATGAAATAAAGGAGCAACTTAAGAGATAATTAAATGGGCCATTATAATTGTTGTAGCCCATTTAAACCCAACTATTGGGGCCGGCCATAGAGGGGCAAACTTGTCCAAGTGATAAGTTTTGGAGTTAGGTCAAGAGAGCTCTATATAAAGGGGTCAAGTTGGGAGCAAACCCTAGCCACCATTCCCTTTCTCTCTCTTCCTTCCCTCTTGGCCGAAATCCACAAAGAAGAGCAAAATTTCAGAATTTTGCTTGCTCTCTCCTCTCATCCCATAAGCTCATGTGTTGAGCAAACACCTTCCTCCATTAATATTGATTAATTGAAAGCAAGGAAGGAAGCGATTAGCCTCAACCTCCCATCTACTAGCATAGATCGAGGTTGTGATTAATCTCTTGGTGGATTCGAGGCCAAGGCGTAGGTGGTGGTTCGTGCAACCTCGACTCGACGGATTCGAGCCTTGCGATTACAAGTTCGCAAGAGGTAGCCCTTTTTCCCTCTTTCTCTTGTGTGTTTGGATAGCTTTTGCACTAGATCTCCTTTGCACTTAGTTTAATTAGGACTAATTAAGAGTAATTAGTCTAAAAAATTAAATTTGTGCACTTCCTAACAGTGGTATCAGAGACCATGGTCGTGCTTAAGTTATTTTGACACTTAATTAAGAGAAATTGGTTAATTAATGGATTAGTAGAGTTGATGCTATTGCTTGCTGTCTGGAAACAGCAATTTCTGTGTTGTTATGCGTTTTTCGCTATGAAATGTTCTCTGGAAATTTTTTCTGTCAACTAGAAAGTTGTAGATCTGTGGATTGTGGTTCTTTTGGCGTTGGATTCACATTTTTCTGAAATTGTATGGATTTACTGTGAATAAAATGGCAACGGTGCGCAGAACCAGTTTCTGCTTGCACTGTTCTGTTTGAATGGCTTAAAAGATTTATATTTTGAATATAAGTACCAGTGTTCTTTGGCTAGATTTAAAGAGGACTTGAAACTATTTCTGGACATGTATAGAATGTTGCATGGCTCAGATTAATTCGTGGTTTTTCAAGTATGAAAAGAAAGATCTCGTCAGATCTGGTTTATTGAACAAACTGATTGTTCTAATAAACTGTACCAACTGAGAACTCTTTCTGGAAAATTGTTTGAATAGAGTTGTTTACTTTTAAGTTAGGATTCCAGGAAAATTAATTTCATAATTTTTCATGGAAGTTTGGTACCTCAACCAGGTCAAACCTTTTCGGTCGACAGTCTGTTCCAGTACAGGTCTAGTCGATTGTTAAGCTTGTAACTTGAATTTCTTAAACAGAACTTAGCGGTTTTCTTTTCATGAATAGTTAGCCAATAGATTAAACAAGTTTTTCTATGTATATTGTATGTATAAAAACTGGATGGAAGGTGATCTTTCAGACCGGATGGTTGAGAAGAAAAAACAGAATATCTCAAAACGGTGCGTTCGCGCACTTGTTTCAGATTTGTCTTTTTTGATTCTCTCAGATGGTATATGATCTCTTCCTGAAATTTTGACTGGTATTTACAATCTAGACAAGGAGCTTATATAAATTATTTCATAATTTTTGGAGACCGAAAACTGTGGATTTTGTCGTGTCCCATTAGATACTTTTTTTATCAAAGTATTATTTATCTAATTATTCAAACTAGTTGAAAAAGTAATTAGGATACTCCTTGTGCGATCTCCTTTCAGTTTTTGATGATTGAAAAGTTTTCGAAAAGGAATTTAAACAAGTTTGGTTGTTTGAAATTTGAGCATTTATACACGGAAATTGCGAATGGCAAATAATACGCAAAGACACTTGAAAGTCATTAATTATAAACAAATTACACTAGTGGATAGACTTGTGCTAACTTTGTTTTGTAGGAGGATGTGGGTTTAAGTATGGCTCATGATTCAATGCCTTGTGGTTTGTAAATTGAATGCATGTGTGATTGTGTGTAATAAGGCCTTTGGTGCCATTAATTAATTTTGATTAATTTTTGTGTAACTTGAGAGACTTGCATGCCCCTAAGGTTAGGATGGGAATAGAAATTTACACATGTAATTTTGTTCCTTTATTTTATATAGGATTTAGATCCATATAGAATTTAGTGGGAGGGACAAAGATTAGATTAGTTTTGCTACATGGAGATGCGGCGAAAACTAATGCAAGCGGGAGCCATACAAACCCACAACAATGCTTGAGATGCTTATTATGTGAATGTTTGTGAATGCTATGAATGTCATAGGATAGGTATGGGTGTATGTTTACACGACCACCAAACAAGAGTCACATAATTGTTTGTCCCAAACGATTGAGCCAAATCACTCTCCTTCTCTCTATCCCCTTCACGCCTTATGTTCGGCCATTGATGCATTCCGCCGACGCGGACATCGTGGTCCACCATAAGTAGTCGGGGTGTAAATCGGATTTGCAAGGAGCAAATAGAGAGGAGTTACTTAACAATGGACCCTAATCGGATTGGACATTGGAGTGAAGTTCGCGACGCGAACCAAGAGTCATAAAGTTGTATGATTGGTTAAGGAGAACCTACCTCATTATTAGTTGCTTTGATGTTGTGCCGACGCCGGCATCATCTCAACGAAAGTGGGGGTCTTGGAAATTCATTACTTTTAGGGACTTATATTAAAGTAGTGAAAGTTTTACTTTATTAGAAAATAAAACAAAAACATAAACTAATTGACCTTTAATTTGAAAATTGTTGTAGATGTCTTCCTCGTCTTTTTCGCTACGTTCTCTTTTAGAGAAAGAGAAGCTCGCCTTCAACGGTGCCAACTTTCTGGATTGGCACCGGAACCTTAGGCTTGTCCTTAGGTTTGAAAAGAAGGAGTATCTCTTGACCACTCCCGTCCCCGCGGCTCCCAAGTCGGATGCCCCTAAAGCGGATCAGGACGAACATGACAAGCACGTCACGGACGACATGGAGATGTCCGTCTTGATTGTCGCTGTCATGGAGTCGGAACTCCAAAAGGAGTTCATGGATAGTGGTCTAAGAGTGTTTGAAATGGTCTCTCGTCTCTCGAACATGTTCCAAACCAAGGCCCGCACCGAAAGGGCTCGTCTCATCAAGGCCGTCGCCAATACTCGATTGGCGGAGGGTCATGAAGTCGGGCCACACGTCATGAAGATGGCGGGGTTGTTTCGGCAGCTTGAAAGGCTTGAAACGCCCTTCCCGTCAGGGGCGATTCAAGACTTTATTCTCAACTCTCTCCCTCACAGCTTCACCGGTTTTGTTGTGAACTACCGGATGAATGGCATGGACAAGAGCATGGATGATCTCCAAAACATGCTTGTCGAGACGGAGGAGAGTCTCAAGAAAGAGAAGGGCCCCAAAGATGTTCTTGCGGTGAGTGACAAGAGCAAGAAGAGCAAGAAAAGAAAGACCCGCCGAACTAGAAAGGGCAAAGGCCCGGTGACGCCCCAAGGTCCGGCCAAGGGAGCTCCCGAGGGTTCCAAGAGAAAGAAGAACCCGGCCACTTCCGAGACCGTATGCTATTACTGTAGCAAGACGGGCCATTGGAAGAGGAACTGCCCCAAGTACCTCGCTGACAAGAAGGCGGGAACCGTCCAGCCTTCTACCTCAGGTATATTTGTCATTGAAACCCTTCTCGCTACCTCTAACACAGACTGGATTTTTGACACCGGTTCTTGTGCTCACATTTGTCGAAATGTGCAGGCACTAAAGAGTAGGAGGCGGCTCGAGAAAGGCGAAGTACAACTCCGCGTCGGTAACGGCACGTGCGTCTCCGCTATTGCCGTTGGGAATGTGGATGTAACTTTGCCTTCTGGTTTCATTTTGGAACTCAAAGATGTCTATGTAGTTCCTTGTATCACTCGAAACATTATCTCTATTTCTTGTTTAGACTTGGATGGATTTGGTGTTGTAATAAAGAACAAAAGTTGTACTTTGTTGCGTGATGATGTTTGTTATGGTGTTGCGCATTTATTGAATGGTCTTTATGTGCTTGATTCTAGCGAACATGTTTTGAGTGTTGAACGTGACAGTAGGAAGCGTAAGATTTCACATGAAAGTACGACTCTAATGTGGCATTGCCGCTTAGGTCATATCAACGAGAAACGCATTAAGAGATTGCAAACCGTTGGTCTCTTAGATCAATTCGCTTTCGAGCCAATTGACACATGCGAATCATGTTTGATTGGAAAGATGACCAAAGCGCCTTTTCCTAATAAAGGGATTAGGACAAATGACTTGTTAGATCTCATACATACCGATGTGTGTGGACCTATGAGCATTTGTGCACGAGGAGGTTATTCATACTTCATCACTTTCACCGATGATCATAATAGATACGGGTATATCTATTTGATGCGGCACAAGTCCGAATCCTTTGAAAAGTTCAAGGAGTTCAGGAATGAAGTTGAGAATCAACTCAATCGAAAGATCAAAGTCTTGCGTTCCGATCGAGGTGGAGAGTACTTGAGCCACGAATTTGGTGATTATCTAAAGGAGTGTGGAATCGTTCCACAACTCACTCCACCGGGAACACCACAATGGAATGGTGTATCCGAGAGGAGGAATCGAACTTTGCTAGACATGGTTCGATCGATGATGAGCCAAACCGACTTGCCTAAATCGTTTTGGGGTTTTGCATTAGAAACCGCAGCTTTTACTTTAAACCGTGTTCCGTCAAAGTCCGTTGAGAAGACGCCTTATGAGTTTTGGTTTGGTAGGAAACCAAGCATGCTTTTTCTCAAGATTTGGGGTTGTGAAGCTTATGTAAAAAGGCTAATGAGCGATAAGCTTGGACCCAAATCGGACAAATGTTATTTCGTGGGATACCCTAAGGAAACAAAGGGTTACTACTTCTACAACCGTGTCGAGAACAAGATAGTTGTTGCACGACATGCGGAGTTCTTGGAGAATGAGTTTCTCACAAGAAGAAGTAGTGGGAGCAACGTGGTGATTGAAGAAATTCAAGAACCGCAACAACAAGAGATGCCTCAAGTAGGAAATCTAGTTGTTCCCAATGTGGTGCCAAATGAGGTGGTAGCCGAACCCATTCCACAAGTTGTTGTGGAAGAAGAGGTTCAAGAGCAAGCTCCCTCAATTGAAGACTCAAACATATCGCGAGTCGATGATGTTGAAGTCGCACCCACACTTGAAGTTCAAGAACTAAGTCCGCAAACCGTTGTGGAACAAGTTCAAGAACCTCAAGCGTCTACCCTACGAAGATCGGCAAGGCCAAGTCGTCCACCTATAAGATACTTAGGTTTGCACGACGTTCTCGTCATTGCGAATGACGAACCCTTGACCATAAAGGACATGAAGGAAAAATCCGACTCAAAGGAATGGCTCAAAGCCATGGAATCCGAAATGCAATCCATGTATGAAAACAAGGTATGGACCTTAGTTGACCTTCCCGACGGAGTAAAACCCGTTGAGAACAAATGGATCTTTAAGAGAAAGGTCGACATGGATGGCAACTTGACCATTTACAAAGCACGACTAGTTGCGAAAGGTTACAAGCAAGTTCATGGTATTGACTATGAAGAAACCTTCTCGCCAGTCGTCATGTTCAAGTCAATTCGGATCTTATTAGCAATTGCCGCATTCTATGACTATGAGATATGGCAAATGGATGTCAAAACTGCCTTCCTAAATGGCAACTTGGAGGAGGATGTGTATATGACACAACCCGAGTGTTTTGTGGATCCAAAGAATGCTAACAAGGTATGCAAGCTTCAAAGGTCCATTTATGGATTGAAGCAAGCATCAAGGAGTTGGAACAAGCGCTTTGATGAAGAGGTCAAGAAGTTGAACTTCATTCAAAGCGAGAAGGAACCTTGTGTTTACAAGAGGATTAGTGGGAGCGTGGTTGTATTTCTTGTTCTATATGTTGATGATATACTCTTGATCGGGAATGATATCCCCGAATTGAATGCAGTTATGGATTCATTGAAGAAGGTGTTCTCAATGAAAGACTTGGGCGAAGCCGCCTACATCCTAGGAATCAAGATCTATCGAGATAGATCAAGAAGGTTGTTAGGCTTGAGCCAAGATGCATATATTGACAAAGTGTTGGAAAAACACAATATGGCTAGTTCCAAGAAGGGTTACTTGCCTATGTCACATGGCATATTCTTGAGCAAGACTCAATGTCCGACGACTGATACAGATAGAAAGTACATGAATCAGTTCAAGTATCCATCCGTGGTCGGTTCGATCATGTATGCCATGCTATGCACTCGCCCCGATGTGGCGCATCCGATTAGTGTGACTAGTCGATACCAAGCTAACCCTGGTATGCCACACTGGACCGCAGTCAAGAATATCCTCAAGTATCTCAAGAGAACAAAGGATAGCATCCTCGTGTATGGTGGAGACCAAGAGCTCGTTGTAAGTGGTTACACCGATGCTAGTTTCCAAACCGATCGAGATGATGCGAAGTCACAGTCCGGCTTCGTATATCTGCTCAATGGTGGGGCCGTGAGTTGGAAGAGTTCCAAACAGGATACCACGGCCGATTCCGTCACCGAAGCAGAATACTTAGCGGCGGGTGAAGCAGCGAAAGAAGGCGTTTGGATCAAGGAATTCTTGACCGAGCTGGAGGTGGTTCCAAGCATCTCAGGTCCAGTGGATCTCTACTGCGACAACACGGGAGCCATAGCTCAGTCCAAGGAGCCTAGGTCTCACCAAAAGACCAAGCACATTCTACGACGATTCCATCTCATCCGTCAGTTTGTGAATGACGGGTGGATCAAGGTCAAGAAGGTGGACGGTGCCGCGAACACAGCGGACCCTCTGACAAAGCCTCTGTCTCGAGCCGCACATGAGTTGCACGTTGCATCCATGGGGATTAGGCGTATGCCTGAGTGGCTTTGAGTTGTATCTTTTATCTTTTGAGGTTTTAGTATGAGACATGTATATTTTGGATATTACATTGAGTACTATGCACTGGCTAGAAGTCGCTGTTGATTGACTCTAGGCCAAGTGGGAGATTGTTAGAGTTATGTCCTAGGAGCCAATTATTAAATGGCCACTTCTATGGTTTATGTGATTGATGATATTTTATCATTTATTCCTTGATTTATTAATTGACAGATCATTCAGGTTGAGGATCTGAATTGTGGATCTCTGTAGTTCATTTATAATTAAATGACAATAATAAATCTAAAAGGTCCGTAATCTTGATAATTAACAAGGAATATTAATTATCGGATAAGATTAGTATGCAAGTTAAGTGATGATTAAGTTCTACAGATCATAGGTAAGGAGTTGCCAACTTAATTGCATATGTATATGTTATAGAACATAGTACAGGACGCGACCCAGTGAAATAAATATATGGATTGTGTTATGTGTCATTATTTATTTCATTTGAGTTTGATTCTAAGTTTGAGATGGTTCAGCTTTTCCACATGAGGATAGGTTCAATAAATATCGTCTACCGTTGATTCCTGATAAGGGCTGCTATACGGACTTTATTTATGTTCTCTTGAATTGTGCGGGGAAAAGTTGTTCATCAAGAAAACCGTATGTCCCTCATTAATTAACTTAGTGAGCGATGATATCTGTTTGGGCCCCTTGATGGAGGTGGACTGTTTGCTAGCAACTGATACAGTCATCTCTAGATCAAGAAACGTATAATCTGCAAGAGTGACACATTCCTATCTTGGATTATGCGATGATATCATGTGACATAAGAATCGGACAAGGAAATACTATTATTTCTTATGCAGGATTGAGATTTTGTAGCTGTACACTATTTATGCGAATTGGGAGTCATAACGTGTTGCTAGATACCGCTTATGATTATTAGAATTAAATAGCGATTTAATTCCATGGCCAACGTAGCATAAATCCTCAAAGGGTCACACAAATAGAGTTTTAATCACACGGTGCATTATTTATTTATTCGTAATAATGTGTATTACGAAAATATGATAAGTTGATTAATTAATTATATACCGTTGCGAACAGTTATAATTAATTAAGTCAAATAGATCATATAGAAATAAATTAATGTACTAGCTAATCCCAAAATAATTATTAATAAGTTAATAATTAATTTTGTTCAACTTAATTAAATTAATTGAGCTATTTGGGTCTTTAATTAATTAGTTAATTAAAAGTCCAATTATGGATGAAATAAAGGAGCAACTTAAGAGATAATTAAATGGGCCATTATAATTGTTGTAGCCCATTTAAACCCAACTATTGGGGCCGGCCATAGAGGGGCAAACTTGTCCAAGTGATAAGTTTTGGAGTTAGGTCAAGAGAGCTCTATATAAAGGGGTCAAGTTGGGAGCAAACCCTAGCCACCATTCCCTTTCTCTCTCTTCCTTCCCTCTTGGCCGAAATCCACAAAGAAGAGCAAAATTTCAGAATTTTGCTTGCTCTCTCCTCTCATCCCATAAGCTCATGTGTTGAGCAAACACCTTCCTCCATTAATATTGATTAATTGAAAGCAAGGAAGGAAGCGATTAGCCTCAACCTCCCATCTACTAGCATAGATCGAGATTGTGATTAATCTCTTGGTGGATTCGAGGCCAAGGCGTAGGTGGTGGTTCGTGCAACCTCGACTCGACGGATTCGAGCCTTGCGATTACAAGTTCGCAAGAGGTAGCCCTTTTTCCCTCTTTCTCTTGTGTGTTTGGATAGCTTTTGCACTAGATCTCCTTTGCACTTAGTTTAATTAGGACTAATTAAGAGTAATTAGTCTAAAAAATTAAATTTGTGCACTTCCTAACAAGTAGATGGGAGGTTAATCCTAATCCCTTCCTTCACCAAGTAATCAAGCTATTAATTAGTGGTTCTATGCTCAACACATGAGCCCTATGGAAGATCAAGGAGGAGAAAACTGAAATTTTCTTCTCCCTTGTGAAGGTGGCGGCCTAGAGTGGAGAGGAGAGAGAGAGAGGTGATCCTTATTCTTGATCCCCAAGTAATGGTCCTTATATAGAGAAGCCAAAATCTAATTGCTTTCTTCCACAATTACCATTATGCCACTCACTTAAGGCCGGCCCCTTGGTGGGTTTTAATGGGCTTGATTAACAATTAATTAGAGCCCACTAAATTCATTTAAAGTTGCTCCTTCCATTGACTTCCAATTGGACTTAATTAGGCTATCAATTAAATAGCCTAGTATATTAATTTAATTCCATAATTAAATTAAAGTGTCTTGCATAAAATAATTATCAACTCGTTGATAACTATTATAGGATTAAGAAATGTATTAATTTATTTCTATATGATCCCTTTGAATTAATTAATTATAACGGTTCGCAACGGTATATAATTAATTAATCAAACTATCATATTTTCACAAAACTTACTGCTGCGAATAAATAAATAATGCATGTATGGTCAAAATCTATTTGTGTGACCCTTTGAGGATTTATGCTATGTTGGATATGGAAAATAAATCGCTATTTATTTTCAATAATCATAAGCGGTATCTAACAACACATTATGATTCCCAATTCACATAAATATGTACTGTATAACTACAGTAAATCAATCCTGCATAAGAAATAAAAGTATTTTCTTGTTTGATTCTTATGTCACATGATATCATCGTATAATCCAAGATAGGAATGTGTCATTCTTGCAAATTATATGTTTCTTGATCTAGAAATGATTGTACAAGTTGCCGGCAAACAATCCATCTCCATCAAGGGGCCTAAACAGATATCATCGCTCACTAAGTAAATTAATGAGGGACATACGATTTTCTTGATGAACAACTTTTTCCCGCACAATTCAAGAGAACATAAATAAAGTCCGTATAGCAGCCCTTATCAGGAATCAACGGTAGACGATATTTATTGAACCTATCATCATGTGGAAAAGTTGAACCATCTCAAACTTAGAATCAAACTCATATGAAATAAACAATGACACATAACACAATCCATATGTTTATTTCATTGGATCATGTCCTATACTATGTTCTAATAACATACACATATGCAATTAAGTTGGTAACACCTTACCTATGATTTGTAGAACTTAATCATCACTTAATTTGCATACTAATCTTTTATGATAATTAATGTTCCTTGTTAATTATCAAGATTACGGACGATTTAGATTTATTACTGTCATTCTAATGAATGATCCGCAGAGATCTACAATTCAGATCCTCAATCTGAATGATATGTCAGTAATAAACTCTAGGAACAAATGATTAAATATCATCAATAACATAAACTAATATTTAAGACATTAAACCATTGATTTCTAAGATATAACTCTAACAGTTTAACCGTCATGAATAGTAAACATGGTGAATTTTTTATTTTTCTTTTTCTTTATTTATTATTATTATTATTGTCATTATTGTCGTTGTTATTATATATATATATATTTTGGAAGATTTATGGTTAGAAATGGTAGGGTTTTTTTTTTTCCTTTAAACGTCAACCCATCTCCATCTTTAGACCCGAATGGTCCGAATTTCTTTTTGTTAATAAATATGATAATTTAATAAATTTATATAATAAATTCAGAAAATACTTTATATTTTTAAAAAATTGAAACGCGGAGGGCAGGAGTCGCCACTCCCATTGACGACTCTGGAGAGGGGTGGCGACTCCTGACATTTAATTTTTTTTTTCCAAATCTTCTCTGAGTTCTTCCTTCTCTGTTGGAGAGAAATGTGGTTTGGATTTTTTTATTTTACACTTTTGCATTTTAGTCCTTCAAATTTCAATTATTACAAAATATATATATTTAATGATTAGAGATTAAATATAATTTAAACATGTTTACCAAAAATATAAATATATAAGTAAATTATACATGTTATTGTATACATGTGTAATAGTTATTTATACATATAAATTATGTATCATATTTATTATTCATTTATAAATACAAACCTTTAATATGAATAATAATAAAATTTGGATCATTTTACAAAAACTAAAAAACTAAGGTCATCAGTGAAAAAATTGAATGTATTTTTTATTGGATTTATTCGCGCGACCATTACATTATTATTTTTATAAAATAGTCAAATTATGTAAATAATATTGTATCATATTTATGTAAAAAATATACATGTGTAGTTTATAAGTATATAAGTTGTATAATTAATAGTATATACTATATATTATATATTTGTGCTATACATAATGCACATCTATAATTATATTCCAATAGTAGTATATAATCTTTATATATATATAAAACATAATATATTTATGTAGAAATAGGTATTATACATATATATAAATAAAATGTATAATTTAATATTATGACATATGTATAATACTTTCATTCATATTTAATTTTATACATATGAATTATACATATATATATATATATGTGTGTGTGTGTGTGTGTATGTATATTTAATGTAAATAACAAAAAATTCTTTTATTAGATTATTTTGTAAAAATAATAATGTGGGGGTCATCGGTGAATAAATCCAATAAAAATAAATCCAATAAAAATACATCCAATTTTTTCGCCGATGACCTTTGATGTTTTATTTTTATAAAATGATCCAAATCATGTTGTTAATCATATTCAAGGTTTGTATTTATAAAATTATAATATATCTATAAATAAGAATTATACATGTATAAAATAACATGTATGATTTACTTATATACTTATTTTTTTTTGTAATACGTGTTTATATTATATTTAATTTATAATCATTAAATATATATTTTGTAATAATAGAAATTTGAAGGACTAAAATGCAAAAATGTAAAATAAAAGAACCAAACCACATTTCTCTCCAACGGAGAAGGGAGAAAATCTGCGCGGAAAAAAAAATGAAATGGCAGGAGTCGCCATTCCTCTCGGACTCGTCAATGGGAGTTGCGACTCCTTCACTCCATGCGCCAACTTTATTAGGAATATAAAATGTTTTCATAATTTATTATATCAGTTTATTAAATTATTATAATATTTATCAATAAAAAAAATCGGCCGAATGTTCATATCGAGAAGAGGTGTCACAGTTCCACTGTTCCAGGGATAGCAACAGCTATAAATCTTGATTTACATCAACGGTGCAAAAGAAATAACTTCGTTTGTATGAAAATAGAAAAAGTGATTTGTAGGTTCCTTCTCTTTCCTTTTCTTTTTATGTGTTTTCTTTTAAAAAGAAAAGAAAAGATGTTAGATATTTGGAGGGAGAAAGTGCATTCCAATTCTCTGGTTGATATAAAAAGTAGGGTCCATCTCTTTGCTTTTTGTTCTTTCTTTCTGTTTCGAGTAAATTTCTAGTGCTATCGTTCTGTGTGCCATAAAATGTCAGAATTCATTTTTTAATTAATATTTAAAAAAAAAATTAAGTATCGAATTCAAATCATTGATTTTATTTCATATAATGAGTGATAAATTTTCATATAAATTTTGTAAAATTTAGAGTTCATTTGGCACTAGATTAAAATGTTAAAAAGTGATCGAATCATGTTAACGTTCATGTTTTGACATCTCAAGTATCACATAAACTCTAAGTATAAAAAAAAATTATATGAAAATATATCGTAATTGAAATTTAACAAGATTAATGGTTTGGACTCATTATTTGTATTTTTAATTTTTTAAATTAAATATTAACAAAAAAGAAAATTATAATATTTGGTGGCATCAGAACTTACTCTTTTGTTTTTTAAAATATTTGGAGGGAGGAAGTGCATTCCAATCTTCTGACTAATGTAGCCTAAGATATTTTCGTCTTTATTTTTGTCGTTGAGCTAAGGATATTTTGATTATTTTCGAAAGATTTTGATAAAATTTTGGACGACTCCTTTCATTAAATTCCAAGTCGTACGATGAAATAACGACATGATGAACCGTGGTGCTGATTTAAGTGCTCCAATTACAAAAGTGAAAAATGGGGGATAAATTAAGCAAGGCAAATATAAAAACAGTGATCTGATAGAAAAGAAGAAATATATTTGTTCCAGCATTAAATGTTTAATACGAAATTAAATATTTATTTACAGAAATAAAAGTTATATTTATTTAATATCAATTTAATACGGACAGAAAAGAAATAGAAACATGTTCGTTCCAGTAAAAAGAATACTTATATAAAATATAAATATTCATGTTACAGAAAATAACTTATATTGTTGGAATTTCAGTTAAATTGTCCATATATGTTAAATAAATGAGAAACGTTTATGAACAAAAAGAGAGAAGAATATAAGAAAACGATTGATCGAAAAGTTACAAAAAATAAGTACGAATGAAGAATAAGAAAAAGATAAACGATGAGTGAATGATAACAGATTAGAAAAGGATGAGAAAATCAGACGTGCAAAATAGAAAGAGATTAGAGAAAAACAAGAGAGAGAGAGAGAGAAAAGAGTAAATGAAATACATAGAAAATAAAAACAGAGGGAGAAAGGATGAAAGAGAAACAAGATGGTGAAGTACGGAATGAAAATGAATCAAGAAACATGTTATCAAAATATTTTTTTTTTTTTGAAGATTAGATGGCAAGTGCCGCACCAACAAATAAATATATTTTGATAAGAAAAAGAGTAACAAAATGCATCGAATAGAAGAAAAGAAAAGATAATTAGAGAGAAAGAAGAACTACCTAACAGTCCACCTATAAGCGTAAAAAGAAATAATAAAAGAAAGTAAAGCATTTAATTTAAAAATAAGTTAGGAGGCTTGACTCTCCAATTTATCTTCAAAAAAAAATAAATAAAGTACAAAACATAGAAAAGAGTAAAGGGAATTTTTTTTTCTATATCATCTAAAACTAACAAAATTAAGCATTTGTCATCTAAAATTATAAACTTTTGTTTTTGACATCCAAAAAATCCAATTATTCCTATATATGTCACTCTATCCTTTTTTATAATATAAATAATATTTAAATAATAAAATTAGTTTTTGCTGACCATTATATGCATGGACCCAACCCATTCGATTTTAACCCAAATCAAACCCAGATCCACTAACGAACCTACCCGATTAAAAGTCCATCTTGGCCTCTTCTTCTCTCTCATAAATCAAACCGTTTAGGTTTGATTACTGTCATCTACAGTTCTGTCATCCCATATCATCGTTAAATAGAAAGTGAATACATAAAACAGACAAGGTGAACATATATAGTGATCAAAGTAAACACATACAAACAAATAAGTTCAATAAAAATAAGTTGAATATGCATATAAAAATCTGAACAAGAGATGACAACACTTATTTGTTTTTTAGTGTTCACTTTGATCGTCCATATGTTTATCTTGTCTATTTTATGTGTTCACTTTGTGTTTAGCAATGATAAGGGATAGCAAAACTACAGATGACAGTTATAATTTCTGTACCTAAATAGGAAAAGAAAAGAACCTGGGCCTTTCTCTCCCACACTCTGCCGCCAATTCTAGCGCCTCCATGCCGGAATCAGTCACCTCTGGCCAGCTCGATCGCCTCCTCCATCTCTATTTGCATTCCCCATCCAAGCTCTCACTCGCTCTGTCCTTGACCTCCGACCCTCTTTCTACCATACTATGAGGTTTCAATAAAAAAAATCCTATAATAATTTTGGTGTCTCCAACTTTTGAAAACCTAAAAAAATTTACAAAATGACTAAAATCTAAAAACAGTAAAAGAATTAAAAAAAGTCACTTTTAGCGGGAAACCAGTTGGATCGGCGATTGGAACGCCAATCCAACTGATTTCCCGCTAAAAGTGACTTTTTTAATGTTTTTACTGTTTTATCTTTTATTATTATTTTCTATTATTACATTTACTTATTAATATTATTATTAATTGCTATTATTATTGCATTATTATTAATATTAATTTGGTAATTGTTATTAGTTATTATATTAGTAATAATTTAATTATTAAATATTATTATTTATTATGTATTTTTGTGATTATTGCATTATTATTACTATTAAATTTGTAAGTGTTATTAGTTATTATATTAGTAATAATTTAATTATTAAATATTATTATTTATTATTTATTTTTGTAGTTATTGCATTATTATTACTATTAAATTGGTAAGTGTTATTAGTTATTATATTAGTAATAATTTAATTATTAAATATTATTATTTATTATGTATTTTTGTGATTATTGCATGATTATTACTATTAAATTGGTAAGTGTTATTAGTTATTATATTAGTAATAATTTAATTATTAAATATTATTATTTATTTTTTATTTTTGTAGTTATTGCATTAATATTATTATTAAATTAGTAAAATGTTATTAGTTATTATATTAGTAATAATTTAATTATTAAATATTATTATTTATTAATTATTTTTGTGATTACTTATTAATATTATTATTAATTGTTATTAGTTAAAAAATAAGACTAAGGTAAATTTGTTAGACTTTATTAATGGACCATTTATTATTATTGCACTATTTTATTATTAATGCATGAAAAAAAAATTAAGAATCTACCATTTATTATTAATGCAGCATTTATTGTTTAACTTAATAATTAGCTGCAAAAGGACAGGCGTGGTCGGATAAAGTCTGAAAAAGTATACTGATACATATCTGCCCTCTGCAAAATGACAGGCGTGGTCTGATAAAGTCTGAAAAAGTATACTAATGCCCATCTGTCCTCTGCAAAAGGACAGGCGTGGTCTGATAAAGTCTAGAAAAGTATACTGATGCCCATCTACCCTCTGCAAAAGGACATGCGTGGTCTGAAAAAGCATCACGTGAAATTAATTTTTTATTGTGTGATTCTAAGTCTAAAATTATCTATAAAACCACCTTTCATCAACCAGATTATGCAACACACACTCAATTCTTCTTCCTGAAAAATTCACTGTCATGGACAAAGGAAATAGCACTCACTCCAATAGTGATGTCCCAAATTGGCGAACAGCTATCCGAGATGAATACTGGCCAAATTACCAACATTCCCCTGTCAATACAAATTAAATAGAAAAAATAGATTATCATGCAAGATGTCGCATATGTTTTCGCACTTTCAAATACAATATCTACGAAGATAACGGGATAGAGTTCGAATTAAAAATACACTACCAGTGGCACATTAATGGTGGAGAAGAAAGAGACCGCAAGGAGCACCTCCAAAGAATACTGAGCAAACCCAAACCTAAGAATTGTGGCCGGTATAAAAATTACTACAAAGAACCGCAATAAATTTCCCAATAAACACCAAGAGAAAAATCATATTCAGCAATTAAAACACACTGGACTGTTTATGAAAAAATCTACAACTTTCGTTGAGACCACACAGTGACCTGTACAAAGTGTGGTCAGGTTTTTCATTACAAAGAGACCATCTTGCGTGACCGCTACAATGATCACGAAAAACATGCATGGTGGGATGAACAAGAAAAGAAATGGAAAGAGAGAGATGAGGCTGAAAAAATGAGAAAAATAGCACAAAATGCTGCCGAAAAGAGGCAAAAGTTGAAAGAAGAAGAAATTAGAAAAAAAAATCAGGGAGAGCCTGAGATGGCACAAGGAGAGAGATGAACAAAAAAGTATTGCAGCAGCTAAAATGACAGAAATAGAACAACAAGAAGCCGATGCAGCTTTCTGGAACGAAGCCGCTCAATTCGCTGATAATGCTGGTGTGAGTCAGCAACCTGATGCAGCTTTCTGGAACGAAGCCGCTCAATTCGCTGACAACGCTGGTGTCAGACACCAACAACAAAAGGAAGACGAAGAAGAAGATCCATGGTGGGATGAAATTCTACAATATGCGGACATCCAGAATATCTAAGTATTTAAGTAGCAACTGAGTGGTTTGTTTTTTAGGTAGTTTTTTATTTTTTTATTTTCGTGTGTTACTTTATATTATGGTTATAAAATTTAGTTGTTCTTCTAATGGTGTGCATTATTTAATTCTGAATTTCTTTGCATATTAATTTTCAATACAAATCATAAAAAAATTTAATAAAAGTAAATGGACAAAATAACATATTTGAGTAATATAAGGCAAACATTACAAGTGACGACTGTCACACAAACTTATTTCACTAATAATGACAATAATAACATACCGATGACAGAAACATAATACTACTCCATTCAATGGAGATGGACAACATTTTCAGCTGCGGGATGATTTTCAAAACCAGGTGGAACTGCTTGCTAGTGACGCAACCACGACCCTCCAAGATCAAAACCTCAATTCCTCTCAACCAAATCTGTAAAAAATTTAGGGCCCCTAACATGATATTCATTTCGTTCTAATTTCTTAACTTTAAATTTTTTCCCATGATATTGAAACATCATTGCAGAAAGCAATCGTCGTTCGCTCGTCCGCTCATCTCCGACCAAAATAACGCCGTAAGAGACGCAGCTTGACTTAGGACCCATTTGCTTAAAATTTCAAAATTAAAACTCTATTAACAAATCAAATCAAATAAATTTAATAATTAATTTAACATTATTACCTACGAAGAAGTGATATTGCGAATAGGAAATGATGAGTTTATTAATTTCAGACTAACGAGAAAAACTTAGTTTGTGAAGAATAAATGATGACAAGTGAGCTTATATAGACAATTTTAAGCGAGAAAATGACAAAAAAAATTATTGCAAATCAACTTTGAGTATTTAAAAATCAAATTGCGCACTAAAAAAACAAATTTAGCGGACATAAATGGTCTCATCTTGGATCGGCGATTGGAACGCTTATCCAATAACGTTATTTTTAAAATTCTGAATTTTTAATTGTTATTATCGTAATTCGTGTGAACAGTAACGTTAGTTTTAATTTTTTCGGTTTAAACTAAGTAGGTGCAAAATTGCAGATGAGCCATTCGCCTAGAAGGCTAGAAACGGACCTCTGTAAATTTGGTAACCCAACTTTGTTGGGACTTGCAATGTTTGCAATTTGCAAACATTTCTTGCTAAAATTTGGGCCAATTTGAACCAAGATTGAACTTTGTCTGTTAATTGAGGCCTATAAAATTGAGAGTATCATCTTAAAAAGCCTCTGAAGAACCTCTCGTTAGTCATTTAGACTAAAATCTCCTTTTATTGTTATTTTTTTTTCTCTTGGATCTTAACGATGTCATAGATCCTTTTGGCTAATGAATATGGCTCTTGCTGGTTTTTAATTTCGAACTAATATAGCATGCTACTGTTAACAATCTGGAACTTTCCCCCAAGAAAGAATTAAGTTCTAAATGAAGTACGTTTGAAGTCAAACTGTTGGATAATTAACTATACATTATTTTTGTTGTCTGTGCAAAAACCTATAGTTTAGCAGCTCTTTCGAATTATTGTCAACTGATCGCATTCCAAAATCATTTTTCCGTACCAACTACCAATCTAAATATAAAATATATACGACTAACATGGGTATGTCCCAAGCTTAGTCAATGCTTCTCTTCCATGCACAGTTTCATTCAAACTAGAAATAAGAAGTGCTACTAACTGTAAGAGACAGGAGGAAGCTACAATGGGGACAAAATCTGCTTCATTTTGGGTTGCATTGATGCTTGTAGTGCTTGTTCCATTGATGAATTTTGTCGATTCAAAGTGCATCTTGTTCAACTTTGGAGATTCAAATTCTGATACCGGAGGGCTCACGGCCGGCCTTGGCTTGTATTTAGGCCCACCGGCAGGGCGTACATTCTTCAATCGGACCACCGGCCGCTTCTGTGATGGGCGACTCTACATTGATTTCATTTGTATTCAATCTCATCCTATTTCTTATTTTCTATATTGGTTGCTTTTGTTTTGGACAAATCTCATTAAAGTCCACTAAAAATCATATTTTAGGTGAAGGATTGAAAATAAATTTCCTGAGCCACTATTTGGAATCATCCGGGCCTGATTTTACACATGGAGTCAATTTTGCAGTGGCTGGTGCAGCTACAACCACCACAGCAGTTCCATTTCCTTTATCCACTCAGGTGTTTCAGTTTCTCCATTTTAAGAATAAGACCAGAGAACTTAGGCCCCAAGGTTTGTTCTTAAACTTAACTCATTTTTTTTTCTCTGTTAGTTCCTTTTTCCTTGAGTTTTTTATTTCGAAATGGTCCAATAATTCAATGTGGAAGGCTTCTTTTATTATTTTGTAATCAGAACCTGATGGGCCTACTTGACCTTATCCGGCTTTGTTAATTTAGATTGATCTGAAAAGCAACCTGTTTATGTTTGACTTCAGATTGTTTAATCCCCAAATTAGATCCAGATGACCAGATGCCTCTTGAAAGTGATAACACTTGAAAATGTCTAAAAAAAATGTGATGCAGCTAAAATCTTTTGATCTAGCGACTCGATTCGCACGACTTTTGAAACAAATCAAGGTTCAAAATGGTTTGTAAAGATAGGCCAATACATCATCATGCATGTTGAACCTTCTACCGAGCCGTATCTCATTGAGGATGATATCCAAAAAATTAAAATCCCAAGTATCAAAATGATATTTAAGTAATTACAAAATAAATTTCGATTGTAAAACCCTTTACATCTAAAATAATTATGAATTATAATGACTGTCTTGACCATTATGCATGTATATTGTCTCATATTTAAGGTCGTGGCTCATTAATTGGAGAAGAGGAGTTTAGAGATGCAGTGTACTCATTTGACATAGGGCAAAATGACATCTCAATAGGATTTAGCAACAATTTGACATACCAACAAGTTGTGGAAACGTTTCCGGATAGCATCTCTCGGATAAAAAATGCAGTTATTGTAAGTTTTCTATTTTTACATATAATGCTAGGTAGGAAATTGAGCATTTGTTTGAGATTCTTCTCTCCCCTTTTATAATTGTTTTCCCCAATTATTTTCTCCTTTTACTATATTTTCTACGGAAATTCTTTAATTTCCACTACATCTATTTCCGCTCAAGTGGAGAGGCTAGTTTGAGATCAACTTTATACACTAACATTAAATAGCCTGCATCTATATGATAAATAAAAATACTGTATGAGGAATTATATGATAATTACTTATATTAGTAATTTTGACAATAAATAAAATTTAATTTTTAATTTCAGTAGAAAATATATTATTATATGCAAGATCCATCCAGAACAAAATATCAAACGTGTTTACAAATTTTATTTCTATGATTTTTTCTTAATTTTAATTCATTTGAGAAAATATTGTCAAAACTATTAAAACATATTATTATATAATTTAATTCCTCGCTAATATATTGTATATGCTGAGTTGAGGTATTAAATTAACATATTCTAAATACCCACATTTACAAAATCCTGTATTTTAGAGAATTTTGAGGTATTATAATCATATTCATTAACCTATAAAAATAATCAGTCAATAATAGAAAATGGGGGGAGTAAGATATTGATATACAACACGGGGCCACTGGGATGCTTGCCACAGACACTTGCCCTGAGGAAGAGGGATAGCAGCACGCTGGATTCCCTGGGTTGCCTTGCGGATTACAACAATGCTGCCATGGCATTTAATGCTCTTCTGGATCTTCTATGCCATGATCTGAGGTCTCAATACGACAATGTCATCATTGTTTGCACCGACATGTATGCCATCAAGTATGACCTGTTTGCCAACCACACAAAATTTGGTACGCTCTCATTTTGTTTTTTTTTGATATTTTTGTTCACACGTTAAAAAAAAATAAGGTAGAAACTAGAAATGTTAAGGCAATTAATTGATCCGCATTTATTTGAGTGCCGCGGTGGATAAAAAAAGTAAAAGAAGGATGTGTCGTAAAGTATATATGATTATAATTTCATTGTTTATTATCCAATTAAAAATTTTCATATTTTTTTGTATGATAATTCAATTGAAGTTGATACAAAATTATTATTTCAATGATTTTCGGTTAATGAAGAAAAAAAATGAAAGCATTGAATAAATGTTCAAATATAATGTGAAATTTAATATGGTAATTAATATTTGATATTTTACATGATAGGCTTTGAGCATCCATTAATGGCATGTTGTGGCCACGGTGGTCCGCCATACAACTATAGAAATTTAATGACATGTGGTCAGCCAACCGCAACGGCATGTCCCATTGGCACTAGAGCTGTTAGTTGGGATGGTGTTCACTATACAGAAGCTGCAAATGAGATCATTGCTTCAAAAATTCTCTCTTCTAGCTACTCCACTCCTCAGATAAAATTATCTTGCCTATGTAATTAGAAATATGATTTCTTTTCCATTAATGTAGTTATTATTTGATTTTTTTCCTATACTTTAGTATATTTAAAAGACCAAAAAAAATAATTAAGAAAAAGTAAGAATATAAACACTGCTATGATTTTTTTATTAGCTGTGAACCTATAATAAAATATTTTTCTTCATTGCGCTGCTATATTTTTGTGAGAGGTAATGGAGCTTTGGAGGACAATAGCCTATTTATTAGAAATTTATCTCAGTTGCTAAACCAAACCAGATAATTTAAAAAAAAAAAAAAACTTATGAACCGGATGGTTCGGTTTGACGATTTAGTTGAAAATCGGACCAAACTGGATGGTTTTTACTGGGTCAAAAACAAGTGGTTTATTGTTTCAGTTTGGACCGGTGTCCGATTCGGTTTGACGATTTAGTTGAAAATCGGATCGAACCGGATGGTTTTTACTAGGTCAGAAACAAGCGGTTTATTGTTTCATGTTGGACCGGACTGGTGATCGGTTTGCAGCTGAACCGATCAAACTGGCCGGTCTAGTCCGGTTTCCAAAACATTGCTTTAAAGATGACCACAATCAGAGCAATAAAAGCCCCCTTCATAATAGAGTATCTAATTTTTGAGCGAAAAAAAAAATCAAGAGGAAAAATAATCTACAAACCATTATTTTTTTACTGTTCTCTTTTTGTTTTTTTTTAAGTAAAGATCTTGGTCATGGTACGTTGATAAGTTGCTCCGGCATTTTGAAGCCCGAATGGCATCACTTTGTATTATTTTTCAATTTAGTGGATTCAACAAAATATCAATTTATTTTGACAATTTATGCTACAGAATTTAATTCCCATAACTTTTAGCATACAATTAGAGATCCTTCCAAGTACCTTGACTTTTATAAGAGATGATTTGTCTTATGAAGTTATGATAACACAATTTATTATATTTGTTCAACCATTATGCATTTCGTGAAAAAAAAAATTATTCAATTATTAATGCTAGACAAATGTTTCCTTATATGTTTCTATTAAATGAAACATGCATGAACATGCGCTCAAATAAAAATAAAAAACATTGTACATCTTCGTTGGAGATGTTACACGCTATATCTAGCATGTAAATAGGTGTTTCTACCATTCGATCGATTTGATATGTGGTCGGATATTAATCACCAGAGAAAGTAACAATATATTTTGATTTTCGGTCTAATAAAGAAACAAATTAAATAACATGTCTATTTATATCGATGGTACGTAGATTAAACAATATATTTTTATTATCTAATATTATTTTGTTTCTTTATTTGTCCAAAGCTAGTTCATGTAAATTGCCATCAATTCGCATATCCTTGGACTGCAGTATCTCTATGTGGAGACTCTGAACCTTTGCCTTGAAAGCTTGACCTTGAGTCGAGTGATGTTTCTGTTCACATTATTTTTATTTTTTATTAAACAAATTGACCTAGTTCAGTGTACCAGTTAATAAAGATGTAATTAATTACTTACTATTCACCTTTTCCCTATCTGCTCTTATTCTTTTTTTTTTTTTATCTCAGCAGCCCGTAGTCACTCAACACCTCCATGCACTCACACATAATCATCTCATCACAGCAAGATTCGAACACTGGTCTTCGCGTAGCGCGTAGGAAGACTAATGCCTCTACCAACTGGACTAGCCCAGCGGAAGCTGTTATTATTCCAAATAAACCCACATACAAACCAACCTGTGTTGGCTTGTTTCCAACTGAGTAACATAATGTTGAGGCAAAATTGGTAGGTGAAATACGAGAACGACTAATTGGTAGGTGAATGAGCGGAAGCTGAACAAGCCCAAAATTATTTTCCACAAATCAATTTAAATCTTTGAAAAGTTCAATAAAAATAATGGATTCCATGTGGTAAAGAAGACCAAAATTAGTCTTCGGACTATCCAAGAAAAAATGAAGATTAATCTCCGATATGAGTTTTCATTTACTCCTGAAACATCAAAAGATAATTTTTCGGCAGCAACTTCAAAAATTCGTGTCTCCTTTTTTTTCCGAGAAAAAAAAAGAATAATTTGGAAAAAAAGAAGAAAGTATGAAAGCATCGCACATGGTGAAGGGTATTTTAATCTCAAGTTTTTCAGATTGATTTTTTTATAATTAAAATATTATTAATTTAAATGAAAAGGGTAAATATACCATGTAACAAGATTAGAAGGGTATATGTCTAAATTTGAAGATTTGAGGGGTATGTTTTCAATTAGAAAAGATTAGAGGGGTATGTATCTAATTTTGCCAAATGTTAAATAGACAAATCTACAAACGACCCTAAGAAATAGTTAAAGCAGAATGATAACCAACCAACAAAATAATTTCTCTGCTTTTTAATCAATTCAGAAGTATTAATACAAGAGTCAAAGAATAGGATTTAACAAAATGACATCACTACAGGATTATTACAACAATTTGACATACCAACAAGTTGTGGATCCGACTGGCGTTTCTCGGATCAAAGATGCAATATTTGCAAGTTAATTTTACGCTTTTTTTTTTTTTTTTTTGAAGATAAATTAGGGGTCAAGCCTTCCAACTTATTTTTAAATTAAATTAAATGCCTATAAAGACCCCCCAGCCGGGTTTCGAACCTGCAACCTCTCACTTGAGATGCATTGCTTTTTGCCACTAGACTAAGAGCTGGTTCTCAATTTTTACGCTTGTTGAGAATTACGAGATTAATATTTGTTTAAAAAGTTTGTTCTCCTTTCTGTTTTTTTCCCCCGCAACTGTTACTTTTAAGACATGCATTTTAAAACGCTGAAACTCAACAATGAAAGTTTAATTTGAAATGATCTTTATAGTTTAAATATCAAATCTTTTAAAACAATGATATTTACAATACATTTACTGTTCATTGAGTGATCTCATTTTTTTATTGGTTTGAAAGTTTTTTCCCTTGATGCATCACAATTAATATTCAAATTGTGCTAAAGCCAAATGATGCTAAAACTATATGTCAACAACACACCTAAATACTTTGTTTTCAATTTTAATCTTGAGTTAACTTGAGAAAATATTGTCAATGATTGTTAGAATAAATTATTATCTAGTAATCCCACTCGATATATTGCATGGATCTGGATCCTCTGCGCATTTTTTTAGTGATGGCCGTCTAATTTAATCTCAACGGATAGATTTTTACGGGTCGCATAAATCTCGACGGGTCTGATATTAATCACGGGACATCTATCATTGATCATATATCCATGATGAAAGACTTGCACTACGTTTATCTCAATGCTGCGTTTGCAAATTAAATCCGGAATTTTTAGAAGCTTCAACAAATATAATAATCATATTATTCCATCCTAAATCAGTCAATAGAAAATGAGGAGGGGGGGGGGGACTAGGGGAGAGAGATATGGATGTGCAACACAGGGACCACTGCCCGCTTGCCACAGACGCACCGAAGAAGAGGGATAACAGGATTAACAGCACGCTGGAACCCCAGGGTTGCCTTGCGGATTACAACAATGCTGTCATCATCCCATGGCATTTAATGCTCTTCTGGATCTTCTATGACGTGACCTGAGGTCTCAATACGACAATGTCACCCAGTCAACCTGGTTGGCACAGACATGTATCGTGTATGCAGTATGCTATTAAGTCTGACCTGTGTTTCCAACCACACAAAATATGGTACGCACAAATTTAAGTTAAACAAAAATTAGCTTTAAGGCAATTAATTAATACATTTATTGAGTGATACGGGTTTGTGAACAGAGAACTGAATCCGTTATAATAGAATATGACTATACTTACATTATTGTTATTGACTCTCATTTATAAAAAATTATGTTTAGTTGATATAATAATTAAACTAAAACTAATTATTTAAGTTTTAGTTTAGTAAAATTCATTGCAAGTTTTTCCAACACTACCAATGAGTAAAAAATAAAGAAGAAAAAAAAAATAAAAACATTGAAGAATCATAATTCAATAAATGTAAAATTTAATACGGTAAATTGGTAATTAATATTTTGAATTTCTCTTGGGTATTGAGCATCCATTTAGAGGCATGTTGTGGTCATGGTGGGCTGCCCTATAAGGCTATAACTACAGAAATTTATTTAGTGACATGCGGACAGCCAACTGCAACAGCATGCCCAGCCCGGTTGGTACTAGATATATTATTTGGGGATGGCGTTCACTATACAGAAGCCGCAAATGAGATCATTGCTTCAAAATTTCTCTCCCCCGTAATATTTCCATGTAGCTTGCTTCGATGAATATTGTAATCATGTACTAAGCCTTTTTTTTTATCTAGTGATGATGATTCACATTTCAATTAGAAAAAAAAAACATAAATGATAACTGTAATCTGCAATTTTGTCATTCCTTGCCATCGCTAAACACAAAGTGAACATCTAAAAAAGACAAGATAAATATATAGAAGATCAAAGTGAACACTTACAAACAAATAAGTGATGTCATCTCTTATTCAGATTTTTATATGCACATTCAACTTATTTTTATTGAACTTATTTGTTTGTATGTGTTCACATTGATCACTATATATGTTCATTTTATTTATTTTATGTGTTCACTTTCTATTTAGCAACGACAAGGGATGACAAAACTGTAGATGTCAGTAATCAATTTTCAAAATATATATTATACCTTACTGGTTGATTGGGCTAGGCTGCGCTGTGGCCCATGAACCACATATAGTATCGATTTTTTTTATATATTACCATTCACCAACTGGAGCCCCATCTTTCAAGAAAAAACGCTAGAAGGGATGGGACGGTGACGGAGCTGATACGGGACATTCTCGTTTTTTGCCATCTCCGACATCCTACTGGATTTGTGACACTGGACCTGAAATTTGGGCTGCACGCACCCTCTTCGCTTTCCGCTCCTCTTCTGATCTCGCACTCTCCTCTCTTTCTGTCACTCTCCCTCCCATCCGATCTCTCTTCTATTCTCATTCCTTTCAATCTTTCTTTCGCCCTCACCATCTGATCTCCCTTCCGATCTCCCTTATATTTCTCTTCCTCTCCCTCACCGCCCTCCCTTCTTCCTTCTCTTCTGCTTGTTTTTCATTTTTTTTCGTATACAATCACACATAATAATTTAATATATACCTTGATTCATATTAAATAATCCTTTTAAATCAAATAAATACTCTCTATAGTAAAAAATATACTCTTTTATGTTATAATATAATAAGGTAATCCCTTACATAAATATAATTACTCTCATGAGACAAGTTAAATACTCCTTTAAAATAAATTGATAACTGAAAATATATTTGACACTCCCTTAATGAATCTTACATACTCTCTTAAAAAGAATTAGTTACTCCATTATCTCAAATTACGTACTTTTATAATAAAAGATAAATAAAACATATTTGATATTTTCTTAATGAATCTTACATACTCTCTTAATAATATTTAGATACTCTCTTATCAGAAATTACAAAATTCAATAACAAAAGATAAATATAAAATATATTTGACACTTCCTTAATAAATCGTACATACTCTCTTAATAATATTTAGATACTCCCATATCATAAATTATGTACTTCCATAACAAAAAATAAATAAAAATATATTTGACACTTCCTTGATGAATCTTACATACTCCCTTAAAAATAATTAGTTACTCTCTTAGCACAAATCACGTACTTCCATAATAAAAGATAAATGACAACATATTTGACACTCGGTTAGTAGATCTTATATAGTCTCTTAATGATATTTAGTTACTCTCTTATCACAAATTACGTACTTCCATAATAAAAGATGAGGACATATTTGACACTCTCTTAATGAATCTTACATACTCCCCTAATGATATATAGTTGCTCTCTTATCATAAAATACGTACTTCCATAATAAAAGATCAATGAGATCATATTTAATACTCTCATAATAAATCTTACATACTCCTTTATCTATAATATGTACTTTTCGATTTTTATTAGAAGAGACGGTGCTTATAAAAAGAGTTAAAAGAAAATAAAGAAGGAGAGAAAGGGAAGGAGAACAGAGGAGAGGAGATCGGTGAGAGGATATAAGAAGGGGAGAGGAGGAGAGAAGATGGTGCAGAAAAAGAGAGAGGGGTACACACAGAGGAAGTGAGAGATAGGGGATAGATCGGAAGGGAGAGGAGGGAGGGTATGTGTTTATTGGATTTGGGCTGGATCCGTAGCGAGAAAGGAGAGGATGGCAAGGATGGCACGGAATAGTGATGGCAGTTAATTAGGATATCCGGGACGGTGACCACAACCTCCTTCGTCCCTTCCCTCCTTGACCTCCGTCTTCATCCTCCTCTTCTCCCTTATACTTTGTTCATCAATCTGAAGCTTTGAAATATTATTTCTAGCCCCTCTTTTATTTGGTGTCTTGGGCCTCACTGAAGTATTTGTCAATAAAGAAATAATTCGTGGCTAATATACTGAGGCCCAAGACACCAAACAGGAGACAAGCTAGATTGACATTTGACAATGACAAATTATAATCATTGTGGCTAATATAGTACTGTACCATTAGTGGATACATGACACGTTTGATATTGTTTCCAAGAGAAAACAGGTATGGTCTTGTAACTGTGACTACGCCACCTTTTTGAAGCATCTTTGATTAAACTTGTTTTGTCTTTCTAAACTGTATGAGGGTGTTTATCCCTAAAAGATACTGCGCTAGCAATTGGCAATGTAACAAGAATGCAAGGTATAGAGAGAGGGAAAAAGAACAACAGAGGGAAGAGCTAGAAGAGAGAGATCGAGAAAAAAGTGAAAGGGTAATCAAGGGGAGTACTTGTGTGATGATTTTGTGAAGGAATTGATATAAAATTTTGATCTTTTGATGAATTTTGGAATCTCAAATCAAGGGGAGTACTAGTCGACTTGTTTGGTTAGATCAGGTGCTTAGTCGACCGAGTCTGATTGATGGGGGTAAAATCGTCACAAATTTTGGTTTGAAAATTTTTTCTGTTAAAATTGACATTTAAATAGAGAAAGTGGCAATAACAGAAGGAGTCTCTATTTTAGGGTGGCAAAAATATGAAGTTGAAAATTTGAGTGGCAATTCTCTAATTTTGTCAGTTTTGGATGGCAAAGAAAGAATTTTCCCTAAAAACATACATTTTAGTTCTTACATTTTTTATCCTTTTGCCATGAAATTCTGATATCTTTGAAAAATAATTATCGACTTTATCCGCTTCAGTGTATCTACAAATCAATCTCCGATTGGGTATATTGAGAAAGAGAAGGAACAGTAGGGGAGGTGTTGCCATTTTTTTTTTTTCTTTCAGAATTTCAATACTAGAAATTTCAAATTTTAAAGCTTCCTTTCATAGTTTGATTGCAAAATAACAGTTCCATTAGGGCCTCTTTTGCAAAAAGACAAATTCTTGTCGGATTGTCTTAGTAGATTTCAAGAATTTGATAATTCCTCTGTATTCTGATTATGCGTGGCTTTTGTTCATCATTGTTGTTGGTTGATTAAAGAATAAAATAGAATTTGACCAAGTTACAGGTCCTCTATACATAAAGTTGATTGAGACTTTACTTTCTTTACAACAGTAGTACATATTAAAAGTAATAAAAAGGATAAATATCTAAAGCAATGATGATTAGAGGGTGGATATTTTCAATTGGCTAAGGGAGAGAGGATTGGAATTTTATATCCCGGACTTCCTAATATTTCCAAACCTTTTTATCATTTTTCTAAAAAATTAGTTTAAAAGTTTATATATATTTTTTATTAAACTTTTAGAATTAAATGCCCACAAAAGCTCTGCACAGAAAATCCCAGTGCTCCTTGGCCTGACAAATGCGTTCAAGTCTTTCAAGCTGGCGCCTTTTCTCCCATTCTTCAGGACAGCTGTTTTCACAATTAAAGATGAACGGAAATTAGCAAAATTATTACTATATACACAAAACCCTCGTGATAATGATGTTTATTTTGTTTTTTCCATTTTCAAACTAAAGAGACCTTTCACTTAGTAGGATGTTGAGCTCCTCCAAATGCACGGCTCCTGGGTAGACTCCTTCCTGATAGCAATACAACAACAACAACAACTAAGCTTTTTGTCCCAAACAAGTTGGGATAGGCTAGAAAAGAAACCCAACAAGAAATCCAACAAGAAAAGAAAAGTGAATCTTATGTCCCAAACAAGTTGGGTAGGTTAGAAAAGGCTGAAATTTTTACGCTAGCTCGCCAAGCCTATCGCAAGCATGCGGTCTTGAACCCTGGACCTCCTAGAAAAGAGCCCAGTGCTCTACCACCCGAACTGCTAGACCACATGCAAAAACAAAAATAGTAGTAATAGAAATAATATCAATAATAGCGATACTACTAATAATATATATAACAATAATAGTAATAGTAGAAACCTACATCTCAACCAAAATCTAATAAAGTGACCTACAAACTCATGCCATCGCTCTTACCCCTAGGTTCCTATGTCATGTCTCCGGTACATGAATTGCTAACTTCCAAGCGCTCCTATCAGTCGCCAGCTCCTTGGAGATGTTCCAATCTTTAAGGTCTCGTTTCACGGCTTCATCCCATGTCAATCTTGGTCTCCCTCTGCCTCTCCGTGTGTTTTCGAAATGATTTAGAATTCCGCTACGCACTGGTGCCTTCGGAGGTCTGCGTTGGGTATGTTCAAACCATCTCAAACGGTGTTGGATCAGCTTCTCCTCTATCGGTGCAACTCCAACCATGTCCCGAATGTCATCATTTTTAATCCGGTCTCTCCTCGTGTGACCGCAGATCCACCGCAACATACGCATCTCAGCTACACTCATCTTCTGGACATGTCGTCTTTTAGTAGCCCAACATTCTGCACCATACATTATCGCAGGTCTAATCGATGTTCTATAAAACTTGCCTTTTAACTTCTGTGGGACTTTCTTATCGCATAGGACTCCTGATGCTTGCCGCCATTTGACCCATCCTGCTCTTATCCTATGACTAACATCTTCATCTATCTCGCCATCGCTCTGCAGCATCGATCCCAAATATCTAAAGGTGTCTTTCATAGGTACTACCTGTCCGTCTAAACAAACATCTCCATTTCTTGATAGTACCCCACTAAACTCACACCTCATATATTCCCTCTTAGTTCTACTAAGTCTAAAACCTTTGGATTCTAGAGTTTGCCTCCACAACTCTAATTTCCGATCGACCCCCGTCCTACTCTCATCTACTAGCACCACATCATCAGCAAAAAGCATACACCAAGGAATCTCTCCCTGTATATCCTTCGTGATCTCATCCATCACTAAGGCAAAAATATATGGGCTCAATGCTGATCCCTGATGTAGTCCTATTTTAATAGGAAAGTCACTAGTCACACAATAACATGTCCTGATGCAAGTAACAGCACCATCATACATGTCTTGGATGAGAGTAACATCCTTCTTGATAACAATAAAGAAATAAAATAGAAAATGTAAAGAAAAGAAAAATAACAGAAGCAATCATGAACTAAGAGCAAACATTAAAAGTAAAATGCTTAAAAAATGATGCCCAAAAAAAGTATACCCTTCTGCATAGGGGGCATTTTTTCTCAAGTGAAGCAACCTCCAACCCATTTACTATAGTCACCGAGGCCGCCTTGCAACAGCACATGTACCAGAATATATGTCCACAGTACAAAGAGACTGCATCAAATACTGTATCCTACAATATTGACAGAAAATTTTATAGTTTTACAATTACTTGCATGCAATTTCAGAGATATCCTCTATAGACCTTTAGCCTTTTGGTAAAATTATATACATATAACACCCATCCAGGACTTGTTATCATATAACTGCATTCAGACAACAAAAGAAGTTGCTCACCAAGCAAATAGAGCACGTTAAGTCAATATCGACCCACATTAACTCAAAAAGGGCACAAGACAGTGTCGGCTTGCCATCCTCGAAAATGAGCGAGCAATCACTAAACAGTTCCATTAAGGCCTTATTATCAACATTGTCTTTCCTCATATTTATGTAAAATGCCATCAATTCGATCAGCCATGGAGACTGAAGTATCTCTATGTGGAGATTCTGAGCCTTAGCCTTGAAAGCTTGACCTTGAATAGAATGATGTCTCTGTTCATATTATTTATATATTCACTGTTATTTTTGTTTGGGTGTCGCTTGAGGGGAGAGGCAGTAGCATGGGCATTTTATTTTGCAGGAAATGCAGTAGCCGGATATGGATTTGCCTATTATCACTTGAAGCCTGATGATGACCGGATCGTCTGGGACAGGTTACTGGTATTTGTGTTTGTGTATTTTGTTTGCAAGCTAATTTACTTTTACATTGTTTTTAATATTATTGGACTGCCTAATGGAGGGTTACCAGATAATATTTGATCAATACAATGAAGTTATAACTAAACCATAAAATTGAAACAAAACACTAAGAACCATACACTGGCTGCCTTCCTATTGAGATATACTAAATCGTAGCTATATCTCACAAGATACAATGCAAGGATGCTGATACATATTAGAGAAGATACATACCATAGAATCTGTTATTTATTTCCTTTATTTGTTTATGCGTTTCTTTTCTGATCTGTTTCCTCTTTTGCATATTTTGTTTTGTATATAAATATGATGTATCATTGTAACAAATGTGTGAAGCAAATAAAAGTAATTTCAAATTTTATATGGTACCAGAGCCACAGGTTGCGACCCTTGTGACCTGAACTTTGCTTTTCCATGGCTAATACTGGATCAAGTAAAACAGATTCTACCAAAAAGGAAGAATCATCCATTTTCACTATTGAACCTTCATCTCCATACTATGTTCATCCATTTGATAACCCTGGTGCTATTCTTGTACCTCAAATCCTAACAGGAGATAACTATGCCACTTGGAAAAGATCCATGACAGTTGCATTGGGGGCAAAGAACAAACTTGGTTTTATCGATGGGTCAGTACCAAAACCCGCTACACCGACAGATCTAGTGAAAGCATGGGAAAGATGCAACCATATGATCTTCTCATGGCTGATCAACTCCCTGAGCCAAGATCTGAGAGAAAGTGTGGTGTTTGCAGACATGGCTCAAGAGCTTTGGGCTGACCTTGAAGAATGTCTTTCTCAAGGTAATGGACCGCGAATTTATGAGATTAGATGTACTATTGCCAACACTCGACAAGAGCAGCTCAGTGTGGGTGCGTATTTTTCAAAGCTGAAACAATTTTGGGATGAATTGAATTTTTATTCAACCATACCAGCTTGCACTTGTGGCACTTTAAAAGAAATTCTCAAAGAAAAACAAGTCGAGCATATTTACCAATTTCTCATGGGGTTAAATGATGCATTTAGTATCATTCGAACCCAGATTATTGCCATGGAACCTCTGCCGAGTTTGGCACATGTGTATTCTCTTGTTCAACATGAAGAAAGGCATTTAGGGATAAGAGTAAATCAAAGCTCAGATAGCGCGGCATTCATATCAAAGAATGGAGGCACCAGCCGAACTGCAGATGTGAGGTTTAACGCAAACAAGCCCAAACAACACCTGATATGCGATCATTGCGGCAAGCCTGGCCATGTCAAGGCTCGTTGCTATGAGATTGTGGGCTATCCACCTGGTCACCGACGTCACAACAACCCGGGTTCAAACACACAGCCGGGTACAAAGGGCACTGTTTTTGGATAGCGCCAACAACCAAAGGGCAACTCGCAGAAAAGTAGATCTGATGGGGTCGTGAAGGTGTTTGGAGCAACTGACAATCAGAATCAAAAGGATGAATCTTTCTCTCTCACCTCTCAACAGTACAAGCAACTGTTGAGCCTCTTGAATTCAGATGCACAAAATTCTGTAGCAAATTTTGCTGGTAATGTCACATCTCAAAACAAAATTGGTTTCGATTGGGTAATCGATTCAGGTGCCTCAGATCATTTCACCTTTGATCATTCATTGCTTTCAAATACAAAACATACTCACACTAATAAACCGGTGATGTTATCAGATGGCTCACGAAATCCCATCACACACATGGGTGATATTCTGATCTCACCTGAATTAGAACTTAAAAATGTGTTGTGTGCACCATCATTCAACTTCAATCTCCTCTCAGTCAGCAAAATAACAAATGCCTTGAATTGTATGGTAATATTTTTTCCAACTTTTTGTGTGTTTCAGGACCTGACAACGAAGAAGTTGATTGGAGTCGGTAAAGTGCAGGATGGATTATATTGGTTTAGCAACCTCACTACTGCGGCTGTTGTTACTAGTCATACAGATTCTAGTTTGTGGCATCGTCGACTTGGTCATCCATCTAAACACAGCATCCCTAAAATCTGTCTTTTTCCCTTCAATAAAGCCTTGTTAAATGATTCTTGTGAGTCTTGTGTTCTTGAAAAACAAACCCGTTTACCTTTTAAAAGTAGTTTATCAAGCAGTTGTGCAACTTTTGATTTAATTCATTGTGATATATGGGGTGGTTACTCAACTCCATCTTTATCTGGAGCACATTTTCTCACTATAGTTGACGATTTTTCACGTTGCACTTGGATTTATTTAATGCGCTTCAAATCTGAGACCTACAGGTTTTTACAAATTTTCATTAAAATGGTCGACACACAATTTAACAAAAAAGTTAAGATAGTAAGGACAAATAATGGGACTGAATTTCTTTCCAATGCCATGCAAAATTTGTTTCAAGAAAATGGAATTTTACATCAAAAGTCTTGTGTCTATACTCCACAACAAAATGGAGTAGTTGAACGGAAACATCGTCACATTCTTGATATTGCACGTGCACTTAGATTCCAAGCTTCTTTACCTTTAAAATTTTGGGAGGAATGTGTTCTTACTGCTACTTATTTGATAAACAAAATACCAACGCCAGTGCTTAATGGAAAAACACCTCATGAAATACTTTTTGGAACAAAACCAAACTATGAACATCTAAAGGTATTTGGTTGTTTATGTTATGCAAGAAATACAGATCCTCACAAAAATAAATTTAGCAGTCGATCCACTCGTTATATCTTCATAGGTTATCCTATGGGACAGAAAGGGTATTGTGTATATGATCTAGATAACCACACGACTTTTGTGTCCAGAGACATAATTTTCATTGAAAATATCTTTCCTTTTCAAGACACGCATAACATATCCCATCAAAATTCAAGTCATATGCATGGTTCCCTGTATGAAGATCCAATACCCTTAAACATTCAAAATGAAGGTCCACATATTGACAGCACAACTGAGCCTATAGAGGAACTTACAATAGAACATACAGACCCAGAACCTATGCCAAGACATGTGGAATTGCGCAAATCAACTCGATTGACTGGGAGACCTGACAAACTAGATGACTACGTATGTACTAGTGCTGATAGTAATCCATCCAAACAGAGCCGAGTCCAGTCAGCTTCGAACATGTCAGGTATGGCTCATGCTTTAAGTTCGATTTTGTCTTATGATAAATTTTTATCTACACATCGAACATTTTTATCCAGTATCACATCTAATAGTGAGCCAAGGAGTTTTTCAGAGGCTGTTCAAAACCCCAGTTGGAAGAAAGCCATTGCTGACGAACTTCATGCACTTGAATTAAACAAGACATGGACCATACAACCTTTACCACGTGGGAAACGTCCCATAGGGTGCAAATGGGTATTCAAGATTAAGTATCTAGCTGATGGGAGCATCGAAAGATATAAGGCACGACTCGTGGCCAAGGGGTATACCCAAGAAGAGGGTATTGATTATCATGAAACTTTCGCTCCCGTTGCTAAACTTACTACTTTACGTTGCCTTCTAGCAGTGGCAGTTGTTCGAGGATGGAACATATGTCAATTAGATGTGAATAATGCATTTTTGCATGGAGATCTTCATGAAGAGGTCTATATGCAATTACCACCAGATCTTGATCGAAAGGGGGAGAATTTGGTTTGTCGATTGCAAAAATCCTTGTATGGACTTAAACAAGCATCAAGAAATTGGTTTGAAAAATTTTCTAAGTCCCTTCAATATGTTGGATATAACCAGTCTCTGGCAGATTACTCTCTCTCTTCACAAAACAGACCCATGTAGGCTTTGTGGCAGTACTTGTATATGTTGATGATGTGATTGTAACTGGTGATGACCCAGCGTCTATTGAGTGGCTCAAGAAGCATCTGAAAAATACGTTTCAAATCAAGGATTTGGGGCGCCTCAAATATTTCCTCGGAATAGAGGTAGCTCATTCCCCTGAAGGGCTATTTCTTAGCCAACGGAAATATGCGCTTGACATCTTAACTGAAGCTGGGATGATTGGGGCCAAACCATGTGAATTTCCCATGGTACAGAATGAAAAACTTTCAGATGATGAAGGAGAATTGTTGGATGACTCGGGTGCATATAGACGTTTAGTTGGACGTCTCATTTACTTGACTATCACAAGACCTGATATCACCTATTCGGTTCATGTGCTTAGCCAGTTCATGCAAAGTCCTAGAAAGCCACATTTAGAAGCTGCTTATCGGGTTCTTCGATATCTAAAAGGTTCACCTGGCCATGGGATTTTGTTGTCTCGGACCTCTTCTTTGTCTATCCGAGCCTATTACGATTCAGATTGGGCCAGCTGTCCAACCACTCGAAGATCCACTACTGGGTACATAACTTTCCTTGGCACAAGTCCTGTTTTATGGCGCACAAAAAGACAGAATGTAGTGTCTCGCTCATTGACTGAGGCTGAGTATCGTTCTATGGCCAATACTGTTTGTGAGTTAAGCTGGCTTCAATACATTTTTGATGAATTAGGTGTTCCTCGGTCTGGACCTATGATGCTTTATTGTGATAATCAAGCAGCATTGCACATTGCATCTAATCCTATCTTCCATGAAAGAACGAAGCACATTGAGCTCGACTGCCATTTCATTCGTGAGAGGATACAGTCGGGCATCATTGCTACATCGTTTCCACCAAGTTCACAGCAGTTGGCAGATGTTTTTACCAAAGCCTTGGGCAAAGCACAATTTCAGACACTGATACACAAACTAGGTGTTCTGACATTGCACACACCTGTTTGAGGGGGAGTATTGAGATATACTAAATCGTAGCTATATCTCACAAGATACAATGCAAGGATGCTGATACATATCAGAGAAGATACATACCATAGAATCTGTTATTTATTTCCTTTATTTGTTTATGCGTTTCTTTTCTGATCTGTTTCCTCTTTTGCATATTTTGTTTTGTATATAAATATGATGTATCATTGTAACAAATGTGTGAAGCAAATAAAAGTAATTCCAAATTTTATATCTTCCCAGTTCCCAAATACTGTTAAAATAATCATCTTAATCTAAATTTCTTAGTTTAAAGTATTATGAATGGTCAACATCTCTGTCATGAAATTTTGCTCCTGACTAAATCATCTTAATCTAAATTCCTTTCTCTTAATCTAAATTCCTTTCTTTACCTCCTGAATCTAAATATATGCATGTTTTCCTTAATACAGATGATGATTTCGTCATTTTCACTTTTATCTCTACTAGTGATAGAGATAGTAAATGAACGGCTTGGACTGCCATGCTTATTTTCCTTTTGAACCCTTGCATTAGTTAGTATTGCATGTCAGAGGTAATTGACTTTATTCTACTTATCTTTTTTTTTTTTTATTCATCAAGAAGTAATGTTTTTGGCATATCAGGCCAGTATATTACTATGTTTTAATATTTATAATTTGGTCTGAACAAAAGTTGTGGTATGATTATTTGTCTTTCGATTATCACTCTGTTTTACCCATTCCCAATAGAAGAAAGTTTGAGGTCAAACTTGATTCAATTTTCTATAAAACAGTATTATTTAATATGTCGCTTTACATGGAAAGATGTTAATCAGGACTATATCATCTCCCTTGATCTGTACTGCTTACTATAAATGGTAAAATGTTATTTTTAAGAGGTCCTACAAGGGCAAGAAATTCACTGGTTATACTATTTTTGTCGACATGTCGATATCGATAAAATATTGGAACGCTGAACAATTTACGCTGGTTTGCTTGCAGGGTATTTGATGATCTACGGTTATGCATGTTGCTTCATTTAATGCCTTGCATAGCAATTCCCACAATGGTTTACTTGCTGCCCCCCAAGTACACTTTTTCCAGATTTTGGTTCTTACTTAGCTACAGGTTTGTGCATATGTATGCTGCTTGTAAAATAAACCTACTCTGTAGCCATAACTATCCTAAATTCCACCCAAGTTGGCCTCAGTTAACTTTAGTTTGAACAATAAAACCCACTTGAACCAATTTTTTTGCTATGAACCATTTAATTTAATCCCAATGAGCCTCAATTAGTACTTAACTGTGTAATTGACCCATAATTCAACTCAGTTTACACCCTTGGGTATAATTAAAAGCCAAAGCAGCCAAATGGATTATAAGAAGAAAGAGAAAGAGGGTATTGATCTACCCATTAGCTATTCAGCAGTACATTTGGTTCCTAACCTCCTCACAAGTACCTAACTAAAATTTAATTTTATCATAATTATTATGTCTGTTTTGTTTATCTAGGCTTCTATCTTCTTGCAAGATTTGAAGGACTTGCTGATAGAAAAGTATACAATGCAAATTAATGGGTACTTCATAAGTGGCCACTCATTGGAGCACCTGTCTATCTATGGTGTCTTTTATTCTAACATTAATGTTATCTTTTCGAAGTATAAGAATTGCAAGGTACTAGATTAAAATATTAAATCTTTTTTCCTGTTTATTTACTAGATTAAAATATTAAATCTTTTTTCCTGTTTATTTCAATTTTAAACAGAGCTAACATTTTTTTAACCTTCTGGAACATTTCATATGTTGCATTCTTTCGAGTAAGTACATTGTCCACTTCATGTGAAGCCCTGTAAAACAAAAACTATGCTTACAAACCATTGGTGATATCTGGCATTATATGTCCACACTTGATATAATGTTTCCAATCTGTTGGCATTCATTATAAATGTGACAGGTGGGATACTAAAGCCTCCTTTACAAATTTAGTTCTAAAATGTATTGATGATAGTTCTCATATTTCTGTTGACAGGAACACATATGATCCCTTTGGCCAGACCTAATACCTTTTTGTTATGCTGAACCATGCATGTAAGCATTTCAAAAAATAATGCTGTCTTGCTAATGAATTCCGTCGTCTGTTGTTTGTTTACAGGGACTCCTAACCTAAGAGCTTATACATCTGTATTTTACCTCTTGGACATTTTGGGGTTAGAGATTATATATGGAGCTTCTAACCATTAAGAAACAATATTCTTTTGACAATAGCGAAAGGAGTTCAAGCTGATTGTAATCTGTCATTCTTCCAAGTTTTGGCATTATTAACTAGATGCCTTCTGTATTATTGATTTGAAATTACGAGTTTAGCTGTACAGAAGCTGCTGGGATCATTTTGTGCAAAGACTTTATAGTGAATCTCTATGATTTTTCTGCTCAAGCTGGTGTACAATATATCAATTACTGTTGGTCTAAGCTCATGAGTTCATCATAATAGTTGAATATTTTCATTGTATGTTTGAACAGTTTACATTTAACTAGATCTACTTTTTAAAGAAAATGAAATGAACAAATATACTGTGCACAAAAGAAACCATATATACTGGGATTCCCAACTGCAGACATCCTGACAGTTTTCGAGTGAAATGGGCATGGAAAATGGATTTCGTGCTGGGATCATTGTTTCGAGTTGTTCGCTTGATTGTTCTGGGTTCCAGTTTTTTGGAGAACTACCGAACTAGACTTCGGAAACAAGGATAATACTTAAATAATGTACTTGTTCGTGCCTTGTTCCCACGTGGTGCCAAACACGAAACAAGCTCCACATCTGTTTAATTATAAAAAATGGATGCTATAGTTTCTCTTTTAAGATCATAAAAATTGAACTGATAAAGATATTTGCTAGACCCGACTTGGCCATGACCGTCAACTCATACCCATCTGTAGGCCCGGGTGGTCATATCAAGCAGTGATGTGTTTCCAGGTGGACCAACCGCAGTAATTCTTGATTTACATTATCAGATCGAAAGAAATAACTTCATTTGTATGAAAAAACTTCCGTCCCTTTTCTTTCACTTTTGTTTTTTGGGTTTCTGTAAAAAGATGTTAGATATGTGGAGGGAGAAAGTGCATTCCAATCTTCTGACGGATAAGGTTTCGCCTTTGTTTTTGTGGTTCACAAGGATAATTTCGCAGGAATCTTAATGATGGAGGTAATTTTGGACGATTTCTTAACTTTCCTAGTCGTACAGTAAAATGGTGCTTTCTTCTTTTTGGGATGTGGGCAGCCAGGCATAGTGCAAACAAAACTGTTTTTTTCGTTTAACTGTTTGGGCGAAACGGTTAACGAAATAAAATTTTATTTTGTCCTGCTTAGTGAAACTATTAACGAAACAATGAAAAGCAACGAAATTACATGAATTTCACAAAAATTACGTAAATTTCGACCATTTATTCATTGCAAAACGGTTAGCGAAAGTCATGGTTTAAAAACTCGGCCGAGTCCGAGCCGACTCGGCCGAGTCAGATCGGACTCGGCGGAGGACGAGCCAATTTTTGGCGAGTTGGAACGGAATCACTAAGAAAAATTAAAAAAACAGGGAAATAAACGGGGGAGGTCGAAGGAAGTTGGTGGGGACCACACGAGAGAGGTGAGATCGAAGAGAGAGAGGCCATACGAACTCTGTGAGGGTACAAAAAGAGGAAGAGAGTGATCGAATTCTCTCTAAGAGATGATACTGTGGAGAGAGCAAGGTTTTGGTGGTCATGGCGAGTACTGGTGGGATGAAAATGAAAGAGATGGGTATGGAATCTTATGTGGCAGCAATTATATAGAATGTCATGTAAGATTAAAATATGATTATATATAAATCACATTTTCCTAGTATTTCTGCTATATAAGATCAATCTAAACAATTATGAATGCACTTTTAGTCATTTTTTATTTTTAAATTCTTCAATTTCCTACCCAAATGTTAGAATTTAATCATTTTTCATGTCTTTTGTATTTGATCCTACCCAAACATAACAAAATCATACGTGCTAGCTATTTTCTATATCAAAGACAGCGAAACCACCAAAACAGCCCGTCATAGCTTTAGATAATAATTTTGTATGGCGCATCAAATAATTTATGTCTAATATTTTGTTTATCTTTAATTTATAATTAAAAGATGCAATACACTTTTTAACTTTATGTCTTCATAAACTTATGTAATATTTTAGATTTGTATTGTTTTTATTTCTTTAGTTAATTTGATGCTTTCAAAGTTTGATGTTATAGCTTCCTTGTGTAATTATATTTTTCTTAATTTTTTTCCTCATTTTTTTCGATTTTTAAAGACATTAAAAGTGTTTTTTGTAAAAATCCGAGTTTTCGACCCGAGTCACCCGAGTTTTTCCGAGTCATCCGATTCGACTCCTCTGACCAACGGTCCGAGTCCGAGTCCGATTCCGAGTTTCAGAACCATGAGCGAAACACAAACTAGCTAATTTCATCACTGAAATGAAACGGCTATCGAAACACTCTAGTTTCGTCGCCGTTTCTAACTTTAGACACCCCTAGATGTGGGCACTGACATGTTCCTCATGGGGCCTAGCACGGCTAGAGCAGTGAAGCATAGGCCTCACGACGAAGTATTTGTCAGCCATTTTCCATACCCGTTTCATTGGAACAGTGCGGATAATGGTACAGTTTTTTATTTTGTTTCAAAAACGTAATCCATTTTCCATGCCCGTTTCACTCGAAAACTGTCAGGATGTCTGTAGTTGGGAATCCCAGTCTGTCTGGTTTCTTTTGTGCACAGTATATTTGTTCATTTCATTTTCTTTAAAAAGTAGATCTAGTTAATGTAAACTGTTCAAACTTACAATGAAAAGATTCAACTATTATGATGAACTCATGAGCTTAGACCAACAGAAATTGATATAATGTACACCAGCTTGAGCAGAAAAATCATAGAGATTCACTATAAAGTCTTTGCACAAAATGATCCCAGCAGCTTCTGTACAGCTAAACTCGTAATTTCAAATCAATAATATAGAAGGCATCTAGTTAATAATGCCAAAACTTGGAAGAATGACAGATTACAATCAGCTTGACTCCTTTCACTATTGTCAAAAGAATATCGTTTCTTAATATGGTTAGAAGCTCCATAATCTCTAACCCCGAAATGTCCAAGAGGTAAGGATGAGGGGTTGAATAAGGAATAAGAATAAGAATTTAAAAATGCGTGCCTATTCATATTTCTTATTCAAATTCTATAGTTTTGTTAGAATAAAAATTTGGACCTGAATAAGCTCAAATTCTTTATTCTTGTGTTGTTTGGATTTCACAAAAATAAAGAATTTAGAACTTATTCTTATCCAAACTCTTATTCTTATGCATCCAAACACACCCCAATGAAAATGTTTTTATCAGATCAATAAAGAGCTCTCATGAAAGAAGAGGGGTAGCCAGTTATATCAATAGTTCAATACCCATATAAACTAAATTCCAATTTTTATTATCCTTTTTTTACTTCTTTAACAGAACTTAGTTCACACCACCTTGATGTAACATATCAGCTAACTTGCCTATAAATATCCAATCAAAACATGAATCAAAAGGCACGGAAAAATCACCGATCAATCCTTTCTAAAAAGACCAAACCAAAAAAAATATATAAAATTACTACAAGCCGACATGGAGAGTCCTGACATGCTCAATGCTGAGGTGGAGTTATGGAACCAAACCTTCAGTTTTCTCAAATCCATGACTCTAAAATGCGCAATTGAGCTTGATATTCCAAATGCAATCCACAACCATGGCCAACCTATGACCCTTTATGAGCTTCATGATGCTCTTTCACTTCCCATAAACAACAAACCTAATCTGTGGCGCATTTTGCGCTTGCTTACTCATGTAGGTTTCCTTTCAGTACGTCAGAATACTGATACGGATACTGAGCCAGTCTATGACCTTACTCCAATCTCACGCCTTGTTATAAACAAACCTAATTCATCGAGTTTGTCGCCTTTTGTTTTAGCTATGTTGGATTTTGCTTTTGTGAAATCATCACTTCATTTGGGTGATAGATTGAAACAAGATAAACTCGAGACTTTCGAGATAGCTCATGGTTGTACCCTTTGGGAATTCACAGACCGATCCCCTGAATTCAATACATTGTTCAATGATGCAATGGCCACTGACACTTCCTTTCTGTCTGATTTTATTATCAAACATGGTAATGTTTTTCAGAGAATATCCTCTTTAGTTGATGTAGGAGGTGGATCTGGATCTATTTCCAAGGCAATAGCTAAGGCTTTTCCAAATATACAGTGCACTGTTTTGGACTTGCCTCATGTAGTAGGCCACCTTCCCGCGGATGGTTTGGTAAAATTTGTTTCAGGCGACATGTTTTGCAACATTCCTCCAGCAGATGCTATTGTTCTCAAGGTAACATTGATTTCATGTGCGTTTCTGTGTCCATATATTTTGGAAATTCAAATAATAAAGGCTGACAACAATTTTATCCATGTTAATTTATAAATTACTCATTTTAGTCGATCTTACATAACTGGGCTGATGAAGACTGCATCAAAATATTACAACGATGCAAAGAGGCAATTTCACCTAGAGATGCCGGGGGTAAGGTCATTATTGTAGATGCTGTTGTTGGATCTGTTAGCAGCACTACATACCGCGAATCACAACTGTTGTTTGATATGATGATGATGACTGTATGTCCTGGTGGCAAAGAGCGAGATGAGGATGAATGGTGGAACTTGTTCAAAGAAGCAGGGTTTAGTTCTTACAGGATTACTGCTATTAATCTCGGCGTTCGATCAATCATTGAAGTTTATCCTTAAGTTCGAGATAATAGTAATGCTCATGAATTACGTCGCAACATTATTATTATTTACTATTTCACCTTGTAGTCTATCAATTGTCGAGTATCGTTTTCAGTTCTATGCCTGAGTAATATATCAGCTGCATTAAAATAATGAAGCTTAATTATATACCAGGGCAATATTAGTTATTTAGTTGTCATGTAATTTCGAATTTATCTGTACTAGTGTTATATATATTGGATGTAATAAAAGTTCATGAGAAGTTAAATACCTATTGAAAAAAAAAAATGATCACTTCTGAAAGTGAACTCTTTATAAGAAGCAATTCTATTTTTCCGTTCATTTTTAAATGATCTACGAACACAATTTATGATCTCCGATTAATTATTAGGATTCTCTGTACCGTATATAAAGCACCTGACAGTTAAAACATAATGGATTTTACTAAAACTTACTAGAATGGGTACTTCACAATTTCACATTACACATTGGTAGTTTGGTAGTCTCATAGGAATCAATAATACAAATCTAGAAGTATTATAAAATAAATAGGAAATAGAAGCGTCTTTCTTTATTCAAAACAACCTAAAATTAAATTTAAATTTGAAAGCCCAGCTAGAATTATTGAAATTTTGGGTGTGTGCAGTTAGAAACTGTCTCCCTTTTCCAGAAAGGAAGAAAAAAAGAGAGGAAAATGAACAAATTTTACAATTATTTTTGAGAGAGAGAGAGAGAGAGAGATTCTAACCTTCGAAGTCGAATGCGTGAGGGGAGGGAGAGAGAGAGAGACTGAAGCAGTGAAGCTAGATAATTTGGATCTTAGTTGTTCCAAGTCTCACCAGCGAAGCAGCAATTAAAGCGGGTCCAGTAACAATAGCTCTCGGGACAATATTAGGTGACTCGTAATAGTATTTTTACATAGAATCTGTAACAGTGAATCCCAACTCAATTATCTCGACTCGGCCCCTATTATGTAAGGGTGCCTTTGGCGACCCAAATTTAGCCTTCCCCTGAGGTTAGTGCACTAACCTACATCAAGTGTTTGCCAAATGAATCAAAGTTAGTGGAGTTAGCTACTAAATTTTCACTACCCAACTAATCTAGCAAAATGGTGAGTTAGTTTTCCCCTTGCATTCAAGTGGAGAGAGAAATGTATAAAAGTTATTCTTTTCAATTTTTTAATGTTGGCTTGCCATCTTTGATTAATCCACCGGTTTTTTTTTTCCTTCCAATGAGAATTATATACATTTAAATAATCCTTAATATAAATAAAATATGAATCATTAATAATTAATAATAATAATAATTATTAAATTAATTAATAATTAGTTTAAAATAATTAATATTAATATTTAATTAATAATTATTGTAATAATTATAATAACTAATAATTAATAATAGTTATTGTAATAATAATTAGAAATTGATAATGATTGTAAAAATTTAAATAATTCTTAATATAAAATTATAATAATAATGATAATTAATAAAAGTTATTATATAATGATAATAATAATAATTAAATTAATTAATAATTCATAATTCATAATTCAAAATAATCAATATTAATAATTATTGCAATAATTATAATATTTAATAATTAATAATAGTTATTGTAAATAATAATTAGTAATTGATAATAATTTTATAAATTTAAATAATCCTTAATGTAAAATAATAATAATAATGATAATTAATAATAGTTATTATAACATTGATAATAATAATTAATAATGAATTAATGTTAATAGTAATTAATAGTAATTTTTATTATAGCATTAACGTTGTAATTTTTATTAATAGTAATTTTTATTAAAATTAATAGTAATTAATAACTACTAATTAATTATAGCATTAACGTTTGTGTGCACTTTGATGACATTTATAAAAATCAAAACTAATCAATAATTTATTCATTTCCCTTCATAACTAACCTCAACATACCACGCCAAACAACATTTACTAATCTTAGACTACCACTAACTCCTTCCAATCACTACCCTTACCATTCTACCTCTCTAACTTCAAAAAATACTAACCTTACACTACTAACCCTACTAATCTTTGTTTTGCCAAATGCACCCTAAAATTGTAAATCAAGATTTGCTGCGGTTGCTCTACCTGGAAAATGGAAACACATCACTGCTCGATATGACCACCCGGGCCCACAGATGGGTATGAGTTGACGGTCATGGCCAAGTTGGGTCTAGCAAATATCTCTATCAGTTCGATTTTTATGATCTTAAAGAGAGACACTATAGCATCCATTTTTTATAATTAAACAGACGTGGAACTTGTTTCCTTGATTTTCTACCATTGAATTACTAGACTACGTGCAAAATTAGTTCGTAATTTTCCACTGATTGATCAACACTCATAGAACTATATATATATATAGGGCTATGTTTGGAAACTCTCGCGACCTGCCTGTTCGCGAACACCGTCTGTTCGCGCGAACCAAACGAGACTCGAACAACGCTGCATGCGAACAAAACCCCCTATTCAGTATTCTCTATTTTTGGTGAACTTCGCGAATTAGGGCGGCGAACTGGGAAAAGATTTTTTTAATGATTGTGGGTTAGCGAATTGGTGTTCACCCTTGTTCGATGCACACTCCCAAACATAGCCAGAGAAAAAACCTATTGTGCATACTAATGTATTGGAGCTTCTATGCATATTAATTCAGATCGTTGGATATGCTTCAAAATTAGTGCAGATCGAGTCGCTTGATTAAAAAAATGACAAAATTAGACCCATACCCTTCAAATCATTTAAATTGGTCTCATACCCCTCAATTCTTGATATAACTAGATATATAAAAAAATTGATATTTGAAGTGTTCATTTCTCAATTTTAATTAATATTTGAATATAAAAAATTGATTTTCATATTTTATGATCAAATTGTCCTTGCCCAACCTCCTCTCCAGACCTTCCATCTTCCCGCTTATTTTTATCTCCAAGCATTCACAATGAAATAGAACATTACAAACTTGAGAAATGAACACTTCTTTTATTTCGTTGTTTGCACCTTTATTTCTGACTAAATTCATGGTAATCTCTTTGTCTTCTCTCAAATAACATAAATTACAATTTGAATATTGACTTTAATGGAAGTGTAAACGATATTATACTGGTGAAGGAAATCCATTGAAAAAGTAATTTATATAATAAAACTCGTAAGGTCATGTTAATTTATCTCTGACTTCATATATCTTAACAATATGGCACATACTAACAAGTATTTCAAATTGAATTTATGTTTTTCTAGGTATTTCAACTTAAGCCCACTAATCAGTTCATATTTATCTCTTGATTTGCTGCGCTAACAAGTAACAGAAAGGGTTTGTAAATTGTAATGCACTTGACTATTAATTAACAAGTAATTTTGTCTTGAGCCCACGAATCAGATGACGGTAATTTTGTCTTCTCCATTTCTCTTATTTTTTTCTCTTGTAATCCACACTAACTAGCACCGTGATGATAGAAACTATGCTTCAAGTCTTTATGCAATTAATAATAGGAACACATCCGTACTCTGTTTATTTGCAGCACACTGAAAAAAACCAGAAGAAGTTGCACAAGTCCATAGGAGAAAACTTCTAATGTTTCAAATGGGTAGGAAAGGCTTTTGACTACCCAGGATTAACAAATTTTTTTCAGTAAAAACAGCCATGTTGTACTGTTAGCTTAATAGATATATCAGGGCATGTAATCTAGTGCACACAAGATGTTGGATATAATGTGTAAGTGATTACTCCATCAGTGTAAACCAGAATTTCAAATTGACTGACGTCATGAATTAACAACTACTTGAATACTTAATTGACTTGAAATTCCTAATTAATTTAAACGTCAATTGATCTAAATTGTTTCAAGGTGGCAAGAAGCAAATTCATAATGTGATTTGTTTCGGATCTATGTCTGGTTAAGCGTGAATGTGTTAATATTTATCAAAGTCAGTTTTATCTGGAGAGGAGGTTGGGCAGAGACAATTTGGTCATAAAACATGAAAATCATTTTTTTATATTCAGAAATTAATTAAAATTGCTGAGGAGGGTATATATCTAGATATCAAGAATTGAGGGGTATGAGGCCAATTTAAATGATTTGAGGGGTAAATATCTAAATAAGAAAGATTTGAAGGGTATAGGCCCAATTTTACCAAAAAAAAAAAAAAAAAAGATGTGCCTTCTCCTTATTCACACCCTTATCCAAAAAAAAAAAATTTGAAGGGTATGGGCCCAATTTTACCAAAAAAAAAAAAAGTTTGGATTTCACGCGAATAAGAAATTCGGAACTTATTCTTATTCACACCCTTATTCCTGTGCATCCAAACACACCTTCTTTCATTTTTTATCCTTTTCTATGAAATTCTGATGTCTTTGAAAAATAATGATCTACTTTATCCGCTTCAGTGTATCTACAAATCAATCTCCGATTTGGTATATTGAGAAAGAGAAGAAAGAGTGTTGCCAATTTTTTTTATTTTTTTTTTTTCAGAATTTCAATACTAGAATTCAAAATTTTAAAGCTTCCTTTCATAATTTGATTGCAAAATAACAGTTCCATTAGGACCTCTTTTGCAAAAAGAGAAGTTCTTGTCGGATTCTCTTAGTAGATTTCAAGAATTTGATAATTTCTTCTTTGTATTCTGATTATGCGTGGCTTTGGTTCATCATTGTTGTTGGTTGATTAAAGAATAAAATAGAATTTGACCAAGTTACAGGTCCTCTATATATAAAGTTGATTGAGATTTTACTTTCTTTACAACAGTTGTATATATTAAAACTTCAAAAGTAATAAAAAGGATAAATATCTAAAGCAGTATCTGCACAACATAGATTAAAAGTAATAAAAAGGATAAATATCTAGAATAATGATGATTAGAGGGGATATCTCTAATTTGCTAAGAGAGAGGATTGGAATTTTATATCCCGGACTTCCTAATATTATTTATTATTATTATTTTTTTTTTGAGAAAAGGCCATTGGGCTCGTTTCCATTACAAAAACAAAATGTTACAATTTCTAATAGAAAAAAAAAAAATCTCCAACTAGCTAGCTACAACTATCTATTTCCTAGCCCAATTCTTCCTATATACTCCAACAACTCTAAAGCATCTCAATAGAAAACATAAAAAATACAAATACTGAGTAAAACTAAAGATAAACCCTCACTAAGTCATCTAATCACCTCTTCTTAACTACCTATTGTACTCTTACATAATGACCAGCAATTTTCATCTGCATTCTAATACTTCTTCTAGACCTTTTCTTACCGCCACTCAGTATCAAGCTATTCATATTAACATCAGCTATTTCTTGATCTACCACGTGTATTGTTTCCCTTGATATTTTACCAGCAAGCTGGCTGTTTACTGTTTTGTTATCAATTTTAGCAGCCCCATGTGATTCCTCATCACTTATTCTAACATTTTGAATAGTGGTGTACTTGTTCATGTCTTCTATTTCCAATCTCTCAACTTCAATTTCATTTATATCATTTTCCAAAAAATCAACACTCTTAACTTCATCCATTTTCAATTTGTCAGTAATACCACTAGTATCTGTACTAGCCTGTGTTTGACCCCAAAAAGGAATGTTTCCTTTGGTCCTAGCACCTAATGAAATGCTGTAAATCACTTTCATCTTCCACAAACTTGCAGTTGCCCTCTTGCATTGCTTGTGGTTGCAATCCTACACCTTCTTCATTGCTACCTCCTTCAGTTGAACTAGACCTACTGGCTCCTTCCCCATACACACTGTCCACCCGCTCTTCTTTTTCAGCTCTATGCTCTGTGCATGCCGGTGTCAGGATGTTTGATTTGGTTTTAGTTATGTCTCCTTTACCATTATAATCAACAGATCCAAATACCAATTGATTGTGATGGCCAGTATCAAAATTGATGCCTATACTATGTTGAGATATGTTCACATCAAGACTGGTATTGTTTTCGCTAACTCTCTTTATCTTAGCCCCTACTAGATCTGTATTGCCAGTATCAAATTTGATGGTTCTACATTGGGCAGCACGATGCCCCAATCGATTGCAAACAAAACAAATCACCTTGTTGGGACATTGCCTTGCGAAATGTCCAATATTCTCACAGCGAAAACAGATCGGAGATGCAAGAGATGAAGCTTTGAGCGATTGGATCTTTTGCTTTTCCAGGCTTCTATAGTCAGGTAGATCTACCACACATCTGGTTTCTCCCACTCGTTGCCATCTCTGGATTAGAATGGATTTGATCTGTCTCTGCATCATCTCCTTTTTCTTCTTCCCAAATGCCTTCTTCAACATCTCCATGGCTTCAAGAACCTCCTTGCCAAATTTCTCTGCTGCAATGCCTACACAATGCAATAGTCTAGTCAAGAGCTCGTAGATAGTCGAATCCGTCGCTTCTGGTAAGAAATCCCTCTCGAGCACCCGCTCCGAGAAAGAGATCGATGAACTGACGATCGCTGCTTCTAGGCGCGCCACCACCGCCTCAAACCTCACCATTAGTCCTTTCTCCATATACATATAGAATTGAAAGAATTTTGTGGATTTCTCGAAAGTTTTTGAGGAATTTTAGCAATTTTGTAACCTACGGGAGAGAGATGGCAATCGCCAAAAAATCGCCTAAGCGGCGTCTCAATATTCGCGCCAGCTCTCAGTCTCAGCTAGTTAATTCGACTTCCTAATATTTCAAAACCTTTTAATCATTTTTCTAGAAAATCAGTTTTTTTTATTAAACTTTCAGAATTAAATGCCCACAAAAGCTCTGCACAGAAAATCCCAGTGCTCCTTGGCCTGACGAATGCGTTCAAGCCTTTCAAGCTGGCGCCTTTTCTCCCATTCTTCAGGACAGCTGTTTTCACAATTAAAGATGAACGGAAATTAGCAAAATCATTACTATATACACAAAACCCTCGTGATAATGATGTTTATTTTGTTTTTTCCATTTTCAAACTAAAGAGACCTTTCACTAAGTAGGATGTTAAGCTCCTCCAAATGCACGGCTCCTGGGTAGACTCCTTCCTGATAACAATAAAGAAATAAAATAGAAAATGTAAAGAAAAGAAAAATAACAGAAGCAATCATGAACTAAGAGCAAACTTTAAAAGTAAAATACTTAAAAAATGATGCCCAAAAAAAGTATACCCTTCTGCATAGGGGGCATTTTTTCTCAAGTGAAGCAACCTCCAACCCATTTACTATAGTCACCGGGGCCGCCTTGCAACAGCACATGTAACAGAATATGTCCACAGTACAAAGAGACTGCATCAAATACTGTATCCTACAATATTGACAGAAAATTTTATAGTTTTACAATTACTTGCATGCAATTTCAGAGATATCCTCTATAGACCTTTAGCCTTTTGGTAAAATTATATATATATAACACCCATCCAGGACTTGTTATCATATAACTGCGCATTCAGACAACAAAAGAAGTTGCTCACCAGAAAATAGAGCACGTTAAGTCAATATCGACCCGCATTGACTCGAAAAGGGCACAAGACAGTGTCAGTTTGCCATCCTCGAAAATGAGCGAGCAATCACTAAACAGTTCCATTGGGGCCTTATTATCAACATTGTCTTTCCCCATATTTATGTAAAATGCCATCAATTCGCACAGCCATGGAGACTGAAGTATCTCTATGTGGAGATTCTGAGCCTTTGCCTTGAAAGCTTGACCTTGAGTAGAATGATGCCTCTGTTCATATTAATATTATTTATTTTAAAGAAATTGACCTAGTTTAATGTACCAGTTAACAATGATGTAATTAATTACTTATTATTCACCCATTTCCCCAATCTGTTCTTATCCCGAATATCATATGAACCAACCTGTACTGGCTTGTTTTCCAGCTGAGTAACATTATGTTTAAAAGACACATCTAGTGATCTAGAGACGATCCTCAGAAACATTTAAAGCAGAAAATTTAACCAACCAACAAACTAACTTTCTCTGCTTCTTAATGAACTCTGAGGTACAAATGTAAGAGAAAGAATACAACACTTGCCTTGTCATACTTCTTCAAAATTTTCCTCATGGCAATGGAATTAATAATTGCATACGTCACCAAGTCTTTTCCTTCTTGGATCAGAGTACTATGGCTCTTGTATGATTTGCCAAAAAACCACAACACATACTTTTTGAAACCTGATGCAAGGTGCATTTCTAGAAGTTTTTTAGCACGCTCATTAAAGCAGCCAACCACAGCCGACATCTCTTGGAGAAAGGATGGAAAGAAGGTGTCATCACACACTGCATGTAGAAAACATCCTTTAGAACAATTTTCATGCATGCTTATTCAAAGTAGAAAACATCCAAGTTATTCTGCAAGTGATAGGCCATGGTTGCCTCGATAAATTACATTTGAAATTAGAAAATAATGAGATTTGATCTGGAATTTCGCATCATATAAAATGATTATTTTGTTTTGCTTTTAACTAACACTAAAAATTATATTCCAAAAATACTGGCTGTTGGGAACTTTCTATTTTTAGAAAAGAAAAAGTGTGAGTTCTTCTGAAATTTAGTGGACAGGTCATAGTTTCCTTATAAATTATATTTGAATTATGCAAAATATAAATAAATAAAGATAGTGCGGTTCCATCTGCAAATTTGTGATATAGCATACAGGTATTAAACCGAAGAAAAGTTAATACAGGACCACCTACTTTCGCCTAAGCGCTAAATCTTCTCAAAAATCAATGATTTTAAATCCCTTTCACTTTACCAAAAATGTGCATCCAAAGTCAAAGACCCAAAAAGTTTAGCAATTGATATTCAACATGCCATAACTTGTAACTAAAATCCACAATGTCTAATTAACATGCATTTCAATATGCCTAATATAACAAAGAGAAAAGACAGTCAGATGAACTGAACAAGGAAATGATAGGATCAAGTACAAAAAATATTTGAATGAAACATCTCGATATAAGATCAATTTGTTACATCTGAGTAGAATTAAATTAACAATATTTATTATTTATCTAACAACATCTCAATCCAAATTCAATTGCATGCAAAAGTGACAAATTTACAAATAAACAAAACTTAAAATATCAAGTATATACCAGATATTCAAACATGAATCATACCAGGACAAGATCCGACGCATTTGTTGTCGCATTTATTCTCCACAATTGCATTAGAAGCTGAAGTCTCTCCAATTTCAACATCCTCTTTGTTCCTTTGCTGCACCTCCATCTCCCTCCTACAAGCTTTAAGTATCTTCTTGAGCTTTTTCAATTGCACAAGAGGCAATCCTTTCTCTCTTTCTCCTTGCAAGTATTGCTCATACTTCTTCGTAAACTTCATTTCTAATTTGTTTTTTTGAAGGTAATTTGTTACTCTTAAACGATTAAAGAAATGAAAGAGAGGAGCGCATTTAGTTTCAAGGTGAAGGTTCTAGCTTGTTCCTACGTACCGCAGCTGACTCTCACAAAGGGAATATATTAAGAGAGAGGAGAGTAATTAAAGGGGATATATTTTCACAAATCCAGGGAATAGATTGATCAGCTGGAACAAGTAGTTTTCAAATTATGTTGAATTTGACTATTTCCATAAATTCTCCACCGAAATTGAAGTAGGGATGATATTAATATTAGTTGGAAGAACTCTTCCAAGAATGAACTTTTCTTCCCTTCTTCTTCCAAAGTGTTTGAAAAAAGGGAAGAAACCGAATAAGTGGAATAAATGCTGGACAAAAGGAATAATAAAGTAGTAATTATATGGCCTACGGCATTATAATAGGCTTATTGAAAATTTATTATTCGTTCTTTTTTTTTTAATTACCATCCAAGATTGTAAAGCACAGGGTGAAGCTGGAAATTTAAAATTGGGACGTCGAGAATTCTAGCTTGCGTGGAATTTTCAAGCATTTGGGGGGAGGGGGAGGACGGATCTAATAAATTACATATTAACATATAATAAGTTAAATATTTTAGTATATTAGTGTAGAAATTTTGAGAAGACAGAGAAGAGAGAAAAGGAATGAACGATGGATCTTTTATTTTCTTGATCAAACTTTTTACAATGGATGTACTCCTCTTTATATAGTCCTAATTACAAGTTCACTCTCTAACTGAAAGTTAGTTACAACCAATTTTGTTACTTGAAAACTTCTAGAGTTAGAATAACAGAAACTGGTAAATGAATCAGAGTGAATCAGCAGGAGACTCAGGCCGTGCCAGTATCAGCTGTCCTGTTTTTATCGGCTGAGAATCTTGAACTATCTTTATCCTTTATACACCCCCCGCAAGACATTGTGGTATCAACCACAGTGAGCTTGGACCTGAGCAGATTGAACCGATTTATAGAGAGAGGTTTAGTCATGACATCTCCTATTTGGTCCGAAGAACAAATGTAACGGACTAGCAATTCCTTGTTAGCCACCTTCCTCCTACAAAATGGTAATCGATTTCGATATGCTTCGTCCGTGCATGAAACATTGGGTTTGCTGCAAGGAAAGTGGCCCCTATGTTATCACACCAAAGAATTGGTGGAGAGTTCAATGAAATACCAAGCTCTTTCATCAAGAATTGTAGCCACATAATTTCGGTGCATGTGAGAGCGAGGCTTCGATACTCGACTTCGGTGCTAGATCTCGACACCGTAGGCTGCTTCTTTGCACTCCAAGAGATCAGATTATGTCCCAGAAAAATACAATATCCCGATGTAGATCGTCGATCATCTTGTGAACCGGCCCAATCGGCATCACTAAATGCATGCACTTCTAGAGGGGAGGAAGCATGGAGGAACAAACCATGGTGTAATGATCCACATAGGTATCGAAGAATCCTTTTTACTGCTGCCCATTGATTTGTAGTTGGGTCATGCATATATTGGGAGACCTTGTTAACGGCAAAGGACAAATCGGGTCGGGTAAGTGTTGCATATTGAAGTGCACCTACTACACTTCGATATAAATGTGGGTCATCAAAGGGTTCACTATCGCCTTTCGGGAGAGTGGTGTTGGTGGCCATAGGGGTAGGACACGGCTTAGCATTAACCATGTTGAGCCGTGATAGTAAATCGAATGTGTATTTGGTTTGAGTTAGATACAGTCCGTGGGCTGTCTTTGTAGCTTCTAACCCCAAAAAATAGTGTATTGAACCAAGGTCCTTGAGAGCAAACATTTGTTGTAGAGATGAGATGCAAGAATGAACCGCCATAGGATCACTACCCGTGATGATAATATCATCGACATACACAAGAACAAGTAAGGTATGACGGTCTTTGTGTAACACAAAGAGAGATGGGTCATAACTTGAAGCCGAAAAGCCAATGGAGACAAGAGATGAGCTCAATTTTTGGAACCACGCTCGTGGAGCTTGTTTTAAGCCATACAAGGATTTTTGTAAGAGGCATACATGATTGGGATGTGCCGGGTCAATGAAACCTTGAGGTTGGCTCATGTAAACCTTCTCGGTGAGGTCCCCATGAAGGAACGTATTTTGCACATCTAGTTGTCTTATTTCCCAGTTAGAAGATACAGCTAGAGAGAGTACTAACCGAATTGTTGTTGGCCGCACAACCGGGCTGTAGGTGTCTAGAAAGTCAATGCCGTGCTCTTGGTGGAACCCTATAGCAACGAGCCTCGCCTTGTATCGTTCTACTGATCCATCCGGCCTTCGCTTGATTTTGTACACCCATTTTGATCCAATAATCTTCTGGTCTGTCGGATAAGGAACTAGAGACCATGTGCTGTTTCTATCAAGGGCATCAATTTCGGTTGCCATAGCACTCCTCCAAGCTGGATTTGTATTGGCTTTAGTGAAGTACGTTGGTTCAGATTCAAGAGCTGCATGAAAGGCAACAAACTCTGGGAAGTGTTTTGGCTTAAGTGAATTATCTTTGGTTCGAGTCACCATGGTGTGCAAAAGAGGCTGTTCTAGAGCTCTTGTCTGAATTGGTGTCTGTTCAACAAATGGAGGAGAAGCAACTCGGTCAGAGAGAATCGCATCCTGGGCAGGAGAGTTTGAAATTTCAGTCACAACGGTAACTGGTCGGTCAGCTATGGGCAGAGAGGAAGTTGTGCCCATTATTTGATGCGTGACTGGGCTGGCTGAAAGAACAACATGTTGACTAGAGCTCATCGGCAACATTTGGGCCTGATGTGAAGGCGCTGAAGAGTCATGGGCCAGAGACACATCATTTGGAGGCGCAGCAACACTCTGGGCTTGAGGTGCGAAAATGTGAAGAGGTTGAACAGCACCAATTGAATTCGGTTGCTGAACATTTGTCGGCTGATGTTGCTCAAAAGGAAATGTAGACTCATCAAAAGAAACATGTCTAGAGATAAAAAACCTATTAGTAGGTAAATGCAAGCACTTATATCCCTTTTGAGACAAAGCATATCCCATGAAAACACAAGGTTTTGACCTAGGTTCAAGTTTGTGTGAGTTGTATGGCCTTGTGAGAGGATAACAAAGACAACCTAGCACACGAAGAGAGGTGTAATCGGGATTTGTTTTGAAAAGAGTTGTATAAGGAACCAATTGATTGGAGGAAGGAAGTCTATTTATGAGAAAGACAATACTTGAGAATATATCATCCCAATAATCAAAAGGAATATGTGCATGTGACATAGTGGCTAAGGAAAGCTCAACAATATGCCGATGTTTCCGCTCGGCAATGCCATTTTGTTGTGGAGTGTAAGGACACGAAGTTTGATGTAGTATTTGTGGAAAAAATGAACCAATTTTCTTATACTCGGTGCCTCCATCGGTCTTAAGAATTTTTATAGAAGTTTGAAGGATATTCTCAATTTGAGCCTTGAACAAAGAGAAAACATGAGGAATTTCACTTTTTTGTTTGAGAAAGTATATCCAAGTGAATCGAGAAAAATCATCAACAAAAGTCACATAATATCTATATCCATGAGAAGATACAATGGGAGAAGGCCCCCAAACATCGGAATGTACAATTTCTAGAGGAGATGAAGTAGTACTAGAAGAAATAGAGAAGGGTAATTTGTGTGCTTTAGCAATAGCACAATTATTACAAAAATCTATAGAATTGGAGATACAAGGTAATTTGTGTGATTTAATCACATCTAAAGTAGTAGTAGTAGAAGGGTGGCCAAGTCTTGCATGCCAAATGTTAGAAGATACACGAACACCAAGATATGCTTGAGGAGAAGAATAAGGAAGCTTAATGGAGAAAAGACCATTGACACTATGCACTTGGAGAACAATTGTCATGGTGGGAAGATCCTTAACAAAACAAGAAGGTGAAGGAGAAGCTGGTCTTGTCGCCGCCAGGCTAAGAAGGTGGGATTGACTTCGACAGTCCCTGCTGAGGAGGTGCGAGTAGGCTCAGGTGAAGGAGAGTCGATGAACTTCATCAGATCATAGCCATGAAGCAAAGGTGTGATCTGAGAGCTCCAAGTAAGGTAATTTGCTTCAGAGAGCTTAATTGTGATCGGAATTGAGATAGGAACAATTGAATCCATGATTGAAGGAGAGGAGATGGTGGTTGTAGAAGAGGAAGATGAAGCGTGTGGATCGGGTATTGAGTTGGCCACCATTGTCAGGCTTGTGGCACTGATACCATGTAGAAATTTAGAGAGGACAGAGAAGAGAGAAAAGGAATGAACGATGGATCTTTTATTTTCTTGATCAAACTTTTTACAATGGCTGTACTCCTCTTTATATAGTCCTAATTACAAGTTCACTCTCTAACTGAAAGTTAGTTACAACCAATTTTGTTATTTGAAAACTTCTAGAGTTAGAATAACAGAAACTGGTAAATGAATCAGAGTGAATCAGCAGGAGACTCAGACCGTGCCAGTATCAGTTGTCCTGTTTTTATTGGCTGAGAATCTTGAACTATCTTTATCCTTTATAATTAGCATATAATATTTTGAATTTTGAGAGACTTTCTAAAATTGGCTTCTTTTGGTTTCGTCATGATCAAACATGCATTTTGAAGAAGAAAAAGAGAACATTATTAAATTTATTTGGATTGATCATTTCGTACTTGAGCGATATAAGCATAAACAAAATTCATACACATCCATCCAACATAACTTTTTTTTGAAGATATAGATGGATAAAGTCCTCCAACTTATTTTGAAATTAAATATCACAAAAGACCAGAAGGCAACATTGCTCTTTGCCACTAGATCACTAAGAACCTATGTTGCATGGGTACGGGTACGGGTACCGTACCCGGTACGATTCAGGTACGGCGGTTCGAAAATTTTCAAAAATCTCCGGTACGGGTACGGCGATATATATATTATATATAGAGAATGGCTAACGCGCCATCGATGGCACGTGCCATCAATTTTCTATCTACTCGTTTTTCGAGATCCAAAATTCAAACGGTCGATCCAAACCGTTCAAGTGGATCAAAATATTGAAATACCCTTGGAGACCAAATTTTACATTTTTTCAAATTTTTTTGCTATTTATTATGATATTTTCAAATTGGAGGGCCCGAAATACTCTAATCATAATATTTTTAAAAGTATAATAATAAATAGCAAAAAAATTCGAAAAATTATAAAATTTTGCCTCCAAGGATATTTCAATATGGAGAACAACTTGAACGGTTTGGATTGACCATTTGAATTTTGGATCTCGAGAAATGACTTGATGGCACGGGACCCTCCGTGCCATCGATGGCACGTTAGCCATCCTCTTATATATATATTATATATAAATATATTATACATAAAAAAATTTTAATATGATGAGAGTTGATGTCTATGAAATTTTTGACATTTCTTTATGAGATTTGGAAAATTATTTGAATTCTTTGTATATCTATAATTAGAACATTTTATATCACTAAATATCTCATATTTTTGTGGGCACTCATATAAAATTCCACAGCCTAATAAATTTTTTAAGACTTTGAAACAATTTTAAAAAATAACACATCTTAATGAAAATTTAATTTATGAGATTTAAAAAAATTATTCGAATTTTTTATAAGTCTATAATTAAAAAATTTTATATCACCAAATTTCTCATATTTATGGGAGCGTGCATATAAATTTCCATAGCAAAATAAAATTTTAAAGACCTCCAAACAATTAAAAAACAAAATTATATTTCAGTAAATGGAGCTGTCCATTTTCATCCGGTTTTGAAGTTGAAATTTTTAGTCCCACATTGAGTATGGAACTTATGGGAAGTGATTCGGACACCTCTGAAGAGTGATAAAACACCACAAAACTGGTAAAAAGACTAGGGTACCCTCAACCTTATTATAAGAAAATAACTTAGCAACCCCAAATATTGTCCCCAAGAAAAGCCAGATGAACGTTAAACAGTATATTCAATATACATGACGTAGTCAAAACCCAAAAGCCGGCCTAGAATAATTTGAAAAGATAAAAGTCATTTAAAGACAGATCTCTAAGAGTTCTGAAAATCTCATAAATATTTATTTTTCTTATGAGCGATTGGCGCCTCAGTGCAAACAGTACAATTTACAAAGAAGCACTCAAGGCAACCGAGACAATCCAACCACCAGCAACCGGTTTTGTCAGACCACAAGACATCACCGGAAGAGCAACAGAAGTTCAATTTAAGCAAAACAATACAATTATACAATTGTTGCTTAAGTTGACAGAAGAGGTTGAGGATCTGAAGGTAGCAGTTAAAAGGCTCGAAACTGTGAAAGGAAAGGAAGTCACTCAGCCTGACAACCTATCCGACTCCCTTGATCAGATCCAACAACAACTTCAGAAGCTGAGCTTAGGCGAATCTAGTAAGCCAGCAGTGCCTAAATTGAAAGGCAAACTTTTTGTGTTCAAAAATCCAAAAGAAATATTTGAAGCCGAGAAAAAGAAGGCGGCATGAGTAGAACACAAACGACAACAGAGGAGGCAAGACCATCAGTGTCTGAGAGGGACACAAACCAAACTCCTACTATTGAAGATCAGATCCGAGGATACCGCCTGGGATCTAGACTCAGATTTGAGGCTCAAAGGAGGCTCCCTGGTCAATCCAGACGATACCAGCGAAGCCTTGAGTCACAAATGAATCCTGATGCTGAGCTCAGTATATCTCAATACAGACGAGCGCAGCAGGTTCCAGCAGAGACTCTGTATCAAGCTGGATGGACAGAAAACAGACACCGGGTATACCAACATTACTCGGATGAAAGAACATTGGTCACAGATGGCCAGCAAGTGGAGTTACCATTTATCTCTGAAGAAAGCTTTAACAGGCTTTTACAAGAAGGGCTCCAACATCTGCATATCGGACTAATCATGGTTCGATTATATACGCTGCACAGACGGAGTGCAGGTGTGAATGCGCTAGTGTTAATCAGAGACACTAGATGGCGAGATGATAGGGCTGTTATCAGCTCTATGGAAATGGATCTTACATCTGGAACACAGTTGGCATATACTGCTCCAGACATGACATTAAGCATTCGTGATTTTAGGAATCATATTCAACTGGTGATTCAAACTCACGGGTATGAAGGATGGCAAGGTGGTGAGAGTAATCTTCTACTCTCAAGATCACTTATTGGGCGATTATCTAACACCAGCCATACAAACTTCAGATATAATGTTCAGAATGTGGCCGACCACTTAGCAAGCCGAGGAGTTCGGGCCATCCCTGGCTCACAAAGAACAACCGCAGAACTACAAGGAAGGCAGTGGCTTGTGAGACCAGCTATCATTTCACAAATCCAAAATCCCCAAACAGCACGAATTCGAGCAAGGACAGACGGCTCTTTGTCTGTCAGATTCTCAGGGTATGCAACAACAGTTCCTGAGCAAGAGATCATTCGTGGAGAAAATGAGGAAGAAATCGAGCAAGAATATGTGAACTTGCTCACTGACAATGAAGACTGGTATGATGAGGATTGGTATGATAATGATGATAGTTGGCTAGGGCAAAGCTGGCCCCATTATCTGGATCCGGAATTCTCTGATCCAGAAGAATTCAGTGAAGCTGATAGCGAGGTACTAGGAAATGATGATTCCTTATTTGGCAGTTGGTTCCTGGCAATATTAGGGGCCGAACAAGCAGAACCGACAATAGAAATGTTGGAACCAATAAACTCGTATCAATGGTTTGCAGTAGAACAAATGGATAGCGAAGATGAACTCGTGCAAATGACATTTGCAGAGTTTAATTGGCTAGAAACTATAGAAGCAGAGGCTGAATGGTCCAAAGAGCAAGCCTTGATGATGACCTGTCAATGGGATGAGTCAGATGGTGAAATTGAAGATGATCTATTCTCTACGGTGCAATTCCTGTCCCAACTAGATGCACCTGTAGACCAAGAAGAAGACTTGTTATGTCTTTTGACGAAAGGTGGTGGGAATGATGTTAGTTCCCAAACGTCTGCTGAGATAAAGTGGGATGATCATCCATCAGATGATGACCATCCATCAGAGACAATTTACATGCTTGAAGAGATGGAATACCCTCAGTTCAAAATCCTCAGAGAAAAGGTGGAGACGGCGCTTTCATCAGCAGAATCCTCTATCACAAGAATACCACCGGAACCAATCATGGGTCCTGCTATGTACCCACCAGGTTCAAGACAGCCACAAAATTTCCAAGTCCCGGAGATAAGAGCAAGGCTAGATAATATCCGTGGTGGCTATGCAAAACAAATGAATGAAAAGTTTAACCTTCCAACAGCCCAAGCCAGTCAAGGCGCAATCCTGGTTCTACCAGAAGACATTGGGCTATATTCAGAAGTTATCTCCCGTTGGGAATCTATTACCCTTAATCTTATCAATGAAAGAAACTGGGCAGATAACAAATCAAAGGTTAATTATATTGAAAATCTCCTAGGAGAAACGGAGAAAAGGACCTGGATTCAGTGGAGAATGGCATACCCCACTGAATACGAAGAATTGGTAAATATCGCTGATGATCCACAGAATGTTATATCTCAGATCAGGCGAATGTTTCTGTTGGAGGATCCGACAACCGGGTCCACAGAGGAGCAAAATCGAGCATACAATGATCTAGAAAGACTTTCATGCCAAAATGTGAAAGATCTTTTCGATTACATCAACGATTACAAGATTTTGGCCGCAAAATCGGGACGGATGTTTATATCTCCCGAACTTTCGACAAAATTTTTCAGAAAAATGCCCCCCATCATTGGCGGAGAAATTGAAAAGGCATTTGCTGAGAAATACCCGGGTAATACTATAGGTGTTATTCCAAGAATACACTTCACCTATCAGTATTTGGCAGAACAGTGCAAAAGGGTGGCACTCCAAAGAAGTCTCAAAGATCTATCATTCTGTAGTCGCATACCAGTGCCAGGCTACTATCAGAAAAATAAAAAGTATGGTCTTCGGAAGGCAAAGACATACCGAGGCAAACCACATGATACTCATATCAGAGTATTCAAAAGGAAGCATGCTGATAAAATAAGAAAATGCAAATGCTTCATATGTGGTGAGGAAGGACACTTTGCCCGAAATTGTACAAGGCAAAAGGGCAACATTGCAAGAGCAGCAATAGTCGAAAATCTAGATTTAGATGACGACTGGGACGTGCTCTCGGTTGATCAGAATGAACCAGATAGTGATGCAATCTGTTCATTTTCTGAAGGGGAAGGAGGTGCTAGCTATTCTTTGATGGCTGGTATAGGAGAGATGCCATACGAAACCGCGATGATGATGACAAATAAGGAGGTTTCATGGCGAGTTGCAGTCTCATTACCTCAGGAAGTTGAAAATTGTGCGCACCAATGGGAAGACAATGGCCCTGTAGCGCAGGAGTTTATGAGATGTCTGTTTTGCAAAGAGCAGACCAATCCACGGATGCGAGCGCATTGCAGTCTGTGTCACTTAACAGTCTGTCCAATGTGTTCAAGATTCAATCTGGGGAGGAAAATAATAATTCAAAGGTCAAAACCCCAGTACGACAGCAAGGATACCCTAATCAACGAATTGATTGGGTATACAAACTTCTTGCTAACCGAGAATCAAAGGTTAAAGGAAAGGATTGAAGAATTGGAGATGGGAATGGATCTAGACGAGATGCGAGATCCAGCAAAAGGAAAAGCTCCCGTAAAACCAATTTTTGAGGAAGTGAATTCGGATGATGAAGCAATTGAAAATCACACCCAAAAACAAAAGGGGGTGATCATCAAAATGATGACAGAGGAAAATGAGTACATCAGTACTCAAGTCCCTGATCCAAGAAAAGGACGAAGGGTCTTAAACAGACTCTACAACATTGAGCTGACAATGGAGATACCAGGGGTTGAGAAATTCAAAATTCAAGCAATCCTGGATACTGGTGCAACAGTCTGTTGCATAGACCAAAGTGCAGTTCCAAAAGAAGCACTAGAACCAAGTGCTTACCCTATCCAAATTAATGGGGTAAATTCTTCTCAGATAGCTAATCAGAAACTAAAAGGCGGAATGATGGCTATTGAAGAAAATCGGTTCAGAATCCCATTCACTTATGCGTTCCCAATGGAACAAAGGGACGGGATTCAGATGTTGATTGGTTGCAATTTCATTCGAGCCATGCAAGGAGGGCTCAGAATCGAAGGACAAATGGTGACATTTTACAAAAATATCACAACAGTTGCAACTAAAGTGGATGCTGAGGTAGTAGCTTCAGCAGCAATTGAAGAACTGGATCTATCTGAACTTGAGTATTTTGAGATCCAGATGATAACTGCATACTCTTGCGGTGAGGAATCACAAAAATTCAAGGAAAGATTCCTACCTCTCCTAGAAAGATTGAAGGAGCAAGGGTATATTGGGGAAAATCCTCTCCAACACTGGGAGAAAAATCGAGTAAAATGCAAACTAGACATCATCAACCCAGACGTCACAATCCAAGACAAGCCACTAAAACATGTCACGCCAGCAATGAAAGAACAATTCGATAAACATATCCAGGCGTTATTAAAGATTGGAGTAATACGACCTAGTAAAAGCCGACACAGAACTATGGCAATGATGGTAAATTCGGGTACATCCATAGACCCGAAAACTGGTGCTGAAATAAAAGGGAAGGAACGAATGGTATTCAACTTCCGTACCCTTAATGATAACACGCACAAAGATCAATACAGCCTGCCAGGAATCAACACCATCCTGAAGAAGGTCGGTACCAGTCGGATTTACTCAAAATTCGACCTAAAAAGCGGGTTCCATCAGGTGGCGATGGATCCTGAATCGATTGAATGGACGGCCTTCGTCGTACCAAATGGATTATATGAATGGCTAGTCATGCCATTCGGTTTGAAAAACGCACCGGCGATTTTCCAGAGAAAAATGGATGACTGTTTCCGTGGAACAGAGGGTTTCATAGCAGTCTACATCGATGATATACTGGTATTCTCTGAAAATGAAGAACAACACGCCAAACACCTGGAAACAATGCTATCAATTTGTGAGAAATGGGGACTGGTGCTCTCCCCAACAAAAATGAAAATAGCTGTGCAAGAGATCGAATTCCTAGGTGCAGTTATTGGAAATAGAAGGATAAAACTTCAGCCACACATAATAAAAAAGATCATATCTTTTGATGAAGAAAAACTGAAGGAAAAGGCTGGAATGAGGTCTTGGCTAGGCATTCTCAACTATGCAAGGTCATATATTCCAAAATTGGGAACGCTGCTTGGGCCACTCTACTCAAAAACCAGTGAACATGGTGATAAGAGGCTCAAAAGCTCAGACTATGAAATTATCAGGAAAGTCAAGCAAGCTGTGCAGCAACTCCCAGATTTAGAATTACCTCCAGAAGGGTCTTACATCATCCTTGAAACAGATGGATGTATGGAAGGATGGGGAGGAATTTGCAAGTGGAAGAAGGCAAAACATGACCCCAGGTCAACAGAAATGGTATGCGCATATGCAAGTGGGAAATTTCCGGTAATCAAGTCAACAATAGACGCAGAAATATATGCGTGTATGGAGACCATGAAGGCACTCAAAATACACTACCTGGATCAGAAGGAAATAACTCTCAGAACTGATTGCCAGGCCATTATTAGTTTCTATAACAAATCGGCACAGAATAAACCGTCCAGAGTTCGCTGGATTAATTTTGTTGATTTTGTTACAGGAACAGGAGTGCAAGTTAATTTTGAGCACATAGATGGAAAAATGAACGTGTTAGCTGATTCACTGTCACGATTAACAGCAAAAATGGTGAAAACTGGTAACTGTTATTTCATTGATGCGCAGTTGACAGACTTAGAAAAAGTGCTCGAAGAAACTAGAAGTGCACCAGGTGATATTCTAACTCATCTAGCAACAACTGTTGGTCACATCAGCAACATGCTAGATCTCGGTTCATAACCTCTAGATGGAAGCAAGCGGGCATAGTGGACCGCTGGAAAAATCCACTATACTTGTATCTTAGGAACTGTCTGGTAGTAATCTACGGAAAGCTACTGACAATTTTAGATTTTTAAATAATTTTATTTGTGTGAATTTTACAGAAGAATGGTGCTTGATCATTTGAGGAACTTAATGAGAATCCATGAAGGAAGCCCTGCAACTGGTTTTACGCCAGGAGGACGACAAGCTTTTCAGCAAGCTGAAAGATGGGCAGCCTTAGGGGAAGAGGCAGATTCTCTTAGGGATTATGAGGTCATCACTGGTGATTTACTCACTGTCTACCCAAGGTCTTTTCATTGGGAAGGGGCCATGCAACTCAGGCTCGGAGAAATACATAACGAACAAATACAAAAAACCATAGGGGAAGTCGAACGACTCATATCCTTGTGCTACTTGCAAAAGATTCGACTAGAGCAGGGGGCATCCAAGGACAACTGGGCCAGTAGTGCACTAGGACCAGTTAATCATAACATAGATGAATTATTGATAATTCACCAGCAGCTTCGTCAGATCCAGCAGAGCCATTACTATTAGGGAGACCCACCATCACATGGGAATCTCTATGCTTGCTTTAGGTACCACTAAGGATAGTGCGCCTTTCTTTATTTTCTCTTTATTCCTTGCTACATAGGTGCAGGAATCTCTTTTTAATTTGTCGGGCAATTATTGTACTAAAGATGCCCATTACGGTTTGATAAGGACATACCAACTGTGGTAGACGAATAATTGAAATGGACGATGGGGCCCATATGCGCACCCGCATTCAATTATCGAGCTCACCAACCGGTAGCGTTCCTTCTATATAAACAGCAGGATGTTTCACTAAGAGGGCATCACCCAACTTAGTAATCATCTCTTCTCTCTCTTGTAACAAAATTTCCGCTATAATAAACATTTTCCAATAATTTCCACTCTTAAATTTTACACTTACATAGTTCATAATTTTTGAGTTGTTGAGATCCTGAAATTCAAATTCGATCGTTCACCTTTGGTATCAGAGCAAGGTTTGTTTTTATGGCTTTCTAAATTTCTTCTGTTCTAGGTAGGCATTAAGGGTGTGACTATGTCAGAATTATAATTGAAATAATCGATCTCTGGATATTAACCTATAATACAAGTTATAAAAGTACAACCAAAAGAACTATCCTGACCGTACAGTACTCAAAGAATGAGGAATATCGCGGATAATCACGATAGTGTGAGGCAATACTGGAATAAATTGTCTTAAAGGATAATAACAAAGAATGATTAGACAATTGGTCATTTTGGGTATACATTTGGGAACCAAATTAGGGTATTTTTGTCATTTTGATAAATCTTGTGGTGAGGTATCACTTTTAAGTGGTGCCCAAATCAATTCTCGGAACTTATAGATGCATGCTATATAAGGATTGAGCTGTATATAGAAACAAAAATCTGTGCATGCGTGGGCTGGCAGCCAGCGTGCGTGCTTGGCTTGGGCTGGGTCGATACGAATTGTGATGATGGAATAGTCAAATAATATTTATATTATTTGTTAAATAAATAGATAAATAGATTTTCCCGTAATCTCGTTCCAGAGAGGCGTACCAGGCCGTACCGGAGATGGTACGCCACGTGACATACCCGGTTCGTACCGGTGCCGTACTCGGTTCGTACCCGGTACCGGTACTCTTGCAGATATGAAGTACGTGGTAACATAGCTAAGAACTAGTTCTCGGATAACAGCATAATTAGAGATAAATAATTTCTATGTGGCGCAAAAGACGAACGCAATTTTCTAAATAGAAGTAAAATATTTATGACGCATAAATTACACATGATAAAAATTTAAATCAACAAATACAATGTGTAAGTTTACATGTTTTATATTTGAATTGTATAAGTTCTTAACTATATTTTGTCGCGACGAAAAGTCAGAAGTACACCAAACATTCGAAAGATAGGGGGTTGGTATTTTCGCGTATTCAGTTAGCCCGCGGTAAGAGTTTTGCTATGGTGAGTCGCGCTCAAAATTTTTAAATCTTGTTCAAAATGACATATCCAAACCGTCCAATACAATATCCTTATTGAAATCTCCATTCAGACCAAATTTTATAACTTTTAGAAATTTTTAAGTATTTTTCGGATTTTTAAAAACTGCTGTTTTTGAACGGTTCACAACGAATTAGATTAATGATTTTCTAAAATTTCAAAAAAAATACTTAAAAAATTTAAAAAAATGTAAAATTTGGTCTGTATGAAGAGTCCAATATGGAGATCGTATTGGACGGTTTGGATTGATCATTTTGAATCAGATCTAGAAGTTTTGAGCGCGACTCACAAACCCTCTAATGAGTCGCGACTCACCATAGCAAAACTCACTATGGTAATATGATATAACTATTTTAAACTTGGATGGCAAAATTGAGCAATGAAAATATGAGCTTGTATTTGATTTGGTATAAATGATAAAATATTAATATTGGTTCTGGACATCTCCATAAATTAGTCTGCCATTAATTTTTCCTTGGGTCTTCACCAACCAACAAATAATGATTACTAATTTACTATAATGATAAAGGAAGGAATGAAAGAAATGATGGATGCATAAACGAAAGATTAGCAGGATTCCTTTGTAAAGGAAATAAATTGACACAACAACAACAATAATAATAGTAATAATAGTAGTAATTAATAATAATAACAAAAATAAAAATAAAAATAATAGTAGTAATTATATACTAATTATTCTAGTTTTGTAAAGTGATTGTCTTGGTTTTTGTATTTAATTGTCCTAGTTTTATATACTTATTGTTCTAGTTTTGTATAGTAATAGTACTGGTTTTTGTATAGTAATTGTCCTATAAAGTTTATATAGTGTAATTGTCCTGGTTTTGTATGTGTAGGGTCTCCATGAGGAAGCGAAGCGTAGGTGCTAGAGAAGCGTACGTACTAGATGGGGGTTAAAGACAGAAACGAAAAGGATGGGGATGACGCTAGGCTGAACAAAAAAACGCGTCTTCGAGGGGATGATGGGGATAATGGCGCTGAGGACGGAATGATGGTGAGCAATTCCGATATAATAATAATAATAATAATAATAATAATAATAATAATAATAATAATAATAATAATAATAAAAAAAAAAAAAAAAATTCAGAATAAGAAGTTATTTAATACAACAGTGTAGTGTTGATTGGGTCACATCCAAACGTGGATGCAGCAATGCAAAATTCCAATTTTGATTCATCCTTGATTCTACAGCACGCATTCTTATGTTGCCAAGTCTTCAGCATCGCACAAAGTTGCAAATCTATGGTACGGAAAGGGTCGGAGGAATCTAGGTAGCCGAGAGAGATCTAGATTCTCTCTTCTAAATTTTTTAACAAAAAAAAAAAATTCTAGATTCATTAGTTCAAAAATTATAATTTATAAAGAGAATTGATTTTTATTGTTTAGTTAGATCCATTTCGTTTCGTTAGTTCAAATATTTTATATATTATGCCAAATTGTATCATTTAATGATGACTCTACATATTTTATTTTTTCTGAGTAAGGACAACATCATTGTATGGATACTATTTTATTTAATAAATAAAATAATATATATATGATTCTCTTAAAATATTTTGTGTATAATTAATGTTTTATTCAACTTAATAGCCTCCACTTATAAATATCGTATTATTGTAAATCTTATAGGCTTAATTATATCATATACTTTTGTTCTGGAAACGAAGCACAAAAAAAACAAAAAAAATCACTCTATGACAATAAAAACCGTATCGTTTCCATTGCCACTTTTTTAATGTTGTGATTCTGATCTTATTGTTGCTATTATCTGAGATTCTAATAACAAATGGTGTTGGGATCCTTTGAGAATAAATTTAGTATTAGTTATTCTTGAATAAAATTTTCTTTTTAATTTTGAATCTAGAATAAAAAATAATTTAACCAAACTTATATTTAAATTTTATTCCAAAATTAAAACCAGTTAGGAATAATACTCTTGATCACTTGATCCAAACAAATTTATTTTATATATGAAGGAATAAGATTTTTATTCCATAATAACTAATTCTGTTTATATTTTCAAGCAATCCGAATACAAACAAAATTTATTTTATATTCAAATTATGTGATTAAAATACTAAATTAGTTTCCTGACACTAATGTAATTCATCTTTAAGTATAACGTATCAAATTGTTTAGATTGATTTATTTTTTATTATATATTTTTTAAACAAATATGCATGCCTAGTTGTTTCAGAATAATGCCTTATTTCTAATATTTAATATATGTAGTAAAAAAAATGATCCAATCAATTTTATTCTTAATCATTCAGAAATAAAATTTTTATTTCAAAATAACTAATCCTAGTTATATTCTCAAGAGAGCCAAATGAATCCGAAATTTAAGATTTATTCAAATTATCTGATTTAAATAAATATACTAAATCAATTTTCTGAGACTAATATAAATCATCTTTGAATTAAGTCAGCAAATTAATTAGATTGTAACACTTTGATTAAATAAATATGGTCTAAATAACTTTTAAGCTAAGGAAGTGAATTCGCAACCTTATATAGAAGAATATGATCTTTGACAAATAGATTAAAATCTATTTTTCTATTTTATATTAAAGATTATAATTGAAAGAAAAATAAAGTTCTGTCATTGAAGTCCTTTTTTAAATGATAATTCTGTTATTGAAATCGACAACAAATGTAGAGTCCTGATATAATATCAAGGGACTTTAAAAACACCTTTAAAGTTTATAGGATAGAAATATGTTTTGTGAAATCGCCATCTATTATGCCTAACATTGAGTAAATTATTGACTTTTCAAGATGACGAGAATATAAGCCAAACTAATTCATTAAATCATGAACAAGTTAGATAGGACAGCACTACATTTTTATCTTTTCTTAAAAGCATGATTACACTATTGATTTTGACAGGATAAGATTTTAGGTATTGATTAGACAACACTATACGTATAAAATTGGATGTATTGTGTACTAACGATTTGAATTTATGAGAACAATAGATAGAGCACGTCATGTATTTTGGCAAGACGTGACTAACTGTAAATATGATGTGTTTGAATTTGTTTAGACATATTTTAGATGAGTTTGATATTTAGTCGTGTCGTGCTAAACTTAAATCTATATATATATATATATATATAGAGTTTTGCTATGGTGAGTCGCGACTCACCAGAGGGTCGGTGAGTCGGGCTCAAAACTCCCAGATCTGGTTCAAAATGACCGATCCAAACCGTCCAATACGATCTCCCTATTGAAATCTCCATGCATACCAAATTTTATATTTTTTCGAAATTTTTAAGTATTTTTTTCGGATTTTTAAATACTGCTGTTTTTTAATGGTTCAGAACTAATTAGATTAACGATTTTCTAAAATTTCAAAAAAATACTTAAAAATTTCGAAAAAATATAAAATTTGGTCTGCATGGAGATTGCAATAGGAAGATCGTATTGGACGGTTTGGATGGGTCATTTTGGATAAGATCTAGGAGTTTTGAACCCGACTCACAGACCCTCTGGTGAGTCGCGACTCACCATAGCAAAACTATATATATATATATATAGAGAGAGAGAGAGAGAGAGAGATAGAGAGAGATTTGCTAAAGCGCCATCGATGGCACGTGCCATCGATTTTCTATCGACTCGTTTTTCGAGATCCAAAATTCAAACGATCGATCCAAACCGTTCAAATTGATCACAATATTGAAACACTCTTGGAGACAAAATTTTACATTTTTTCAAAATTTTTTGCTATTTATTATGATATTTTCAAATTGGAGGGCCTGAAATACTATAATCATAATGTTTTTAAAAATATCATAATAAATAGCAAAAAAATTCGAAACAATATAAAATTTGGTCTCCAAAGATATTTTAATATGAAGAACAACTTGAATGGTTCGGATTGACCATTTAAATTTTGGATCTCGAAAAATAACTTGATGGCACGAGACCCTCCGTGCCATCGATAGCACGTTAGCCATTCTCTATATATATATATATATATATATATATAGTTTTGCTATGGTGAGTTGCAACTCATCAAAGAGTCGGTGAGTTACAATCAAAACTCCTAAATATAGTTCAAAATGACCGATCCAAACCGTTCAATATGATCTCTCTATTGAAATCTCCATGCAGACCAAATTCTATAACCATGCTATCTTAACTTGGTAAGTCTTCATATTCATATGCACATACTATCCAAAAACTAGTCATTAACATACTTTCTCTAATAATCTCATACTGTTGCCAAAATTTATGGTTTACTGCTCACATGCCCCAAAACCAGTCAAATTCAAAATTAGAAACAAAATTAAACAAATAAAACCCAAATTGAACAAATTAAAACCGAATTAGAACAATTTAAAACCAAAATTTACTACATGGTAGCAGAAAAGAAGAGAGGGATTGGCCTACCTTGGATTTTTTTCACTGGAAGAAAAGGAAGTAGCTTATCTAGGATTTTGAGAGGAGGCGGAGGTGATTCGAGATGAGGTGCATATCGAAGGCGGAGGTGTAGATCGGGCTGCTTCGCTCATGAGAGGCACGGAGCGGGAGAGAGACGAAGCGAGAGGTTTCGACGTGAGAGAGAACAGATAGCTTCACCAGCACTTCTCCATCGCTCGTGAGAGAGAACGGGTAGCGCAGCTAGTTGGCTTGATTTTGATCGGGAAGAGAAGAAGGAGATTAGAGAGAAACGAAGAGAAGAGGTCTATTCATTTTCTTTTTTTATTTTTTTTTCCGATCTAATAATACTAACGGAGGAGAAATAACGGAGAAGTGAAGACAGAGAACGGAACTTCAGCGCTTCGATCTGGGCCTTCCGATTTTAGATCCAACGGCTAAGAAATTTGAGTATACAGCCCTCCTGTGTGCTGGAGTCTAATTTAACCTATATATATATATATATACGAACACATATAGGAGCACATGCATGCCAAATACAGTCGTGTTGTATCTCAAAATTACTGAAGCGCGTACAATCCATATCGTATCTACAGCCTACAGGCCACGTGTCAAAGTACAACACAACATGCTGGCATTGCAACAACTAAGATTATGCTCCATATGAAGGAAATCGGGCGGAGAGAACGGGAGAAATTTTTTCACCTGTTCAAATTTTTTTTCGAGAGTGATATGTGCAATTTTCAAAGTTGTCATTCGTATCATTTCAGTTTAAAAAAAAATGATGTTGATAGCGACTTTTTTTTTTTTTCCGCCAGCATCTCCCTCTTCTGTCTGCTTCCCTCCCTCTCCTCTCTTCTATCTCATGTGTTTCTCTTCCTCTCTTTTATATCCTCTGACATGTTTTCCTTCCTTTTCTCTTCTCTGTTCCTTGACTATCGTCTCTTTCATTTTCACTCTACACGCTTATATTAAGTTGATCCTCTCTTATAATTAATTCAACATTTATGCTTACAAGTTGATTCCTTATTACATCTAATAAATGCACTAATAAAATAATTCTTTGTTACACCAAACTTAACATTTATGTCTGTAAGATGATGATTCATTACATCTAATAGACTTTCTAAGATGATCCCTTATTATAATGACCTGATCTTTTATATTTATGAGATGATCCTTTATTATCTATACTACCTATAAAAGCAGCCATAGAAAGGTCATGAATTCCAACCACTAGGGGTGGAAACATGTGTTAACATCAATTATAAATCATTGATCTGTGCAATTTGATATGATGTGCGGTTCAGATTTGTATTTCTAACAAAGAATCAGACTCTTTGACAGAAAGTGTCCAGTCGCTGAATTGAATTAAAGTTTTTAGGGAGTTTGTCAATATTTCCTGAGTTCGATTCTTGACTCTAGCGATTTTATTATTTTTTTTCTTGCACTATTTTTTTAATTTCTCCTATTGCATGCACCATTTCAAGGACGTTCCAAATCTGTTTTTTTCAAATAATAACTTGACGCATATTTTTTATATTGCGTTTGCATATCATAATTTTCTTTGCATCTGGAACATAAATGATGCAAAATACTTATAGCTTCTATGTACATAACTATTATTTGCTTTTATATTTAAGCTTGACAATCCCACATAAATTTTTTAATAATTTTATTCGTTAAAAAATATCCATGTTCATCAATTTACCTTTTCCCATATTTATATGTTTATCTATTATCTATTTTATTTAAGTGTAACAAAATAATAAAAATTTCCCCACACATTGGGTGGGCGTATCTGCTAGTATAAACAAATGTACTTATAAATGATTCATTGTTACATCAAACTAAACACTTATGGTTATTAGTTACTCGCTTATTATAACAACTTTAGGAAATAAAAACAGAGACTTAGATGCACATCCAATCGGGAGAAGATGATGTGTGTCAGTTCGGAGTAGAATTTGTCTGTCTTGTTGAAGAAGGGAGAGGATGGTCAGCGAAAGGGAGAAGGGAGGATAGGAGGAAGAGAAGAGGAGAGAGGAGAAAGAGTTGCTAGATCTGATGGAGGAAGAGGGAGAATGATGGATGAAGAAGAGATCGCTAGATCTGATGAAAGAGTAAGAGGGCGAGGGAGAAGGAGAATCACTAGATCTGATGAAGGAGGGAGGAGAGAGAGAATCGCTGGAGATCTATGAAAGAGGGAGGGAGGAGGAGCGTGTGTGCGACATAACGAAAGGAGGGGATGAGTTGGTTTGGAATGATGCGGATGACATTTGGAAGGATGGTTGAAAGTAATTTCTATTTTTTTTTTTTTTTTGAGAGTTAACAGATAGGAATAGGAGACAAGATTCTAGCTCTAAGAAAAAAAAATTCTCTTCCGATTTTAGAGGAAATGGATGGAACGGAAAAACTTACTTTTTACTTTAAAATTGCCGTTGAATCCTTTAAAACAATTTTAGGTTGCTCTCTAAAAATAAAATAAAGACAACATAATAATTCTATGTATTAAAAGAAATGTAAGAGAACTTAATCTACTGTCTATTTTTCTAAATCTGGAGTAAGGTTCATCCATTCCCTTACCATTGCTTCTTATTTCATTGCTTCCCTTTACCTTCGCTAAAAGTTATAGAGCAAACCTTTAAGGGGTTTTAGTTCAGATCTCGATGAATAAAAGGTAGAAAAAAAGAAGGTTTCCGATCGTTTTAATGTTTATCGGTGCATTAATTTCGACATACATATATTTTAGTATTTTTAAAAATCTATTTATGCCAAAATTTGTTGAATGTAATATTTTTTTCTTATTTTAATGATTTAAATTTTCAATTTTAAAAAATGAATTTCAATTCTTTAGATCTATTTTATATAAATTTTGTCATTTAATTAGGTTCACTTGTATCAATTAATTATAAGAAGAAAAAAACTCTAATCTGTTTATATTTATTAATTTTAAGATCGATGATTTATTACTGAGTAAAGTAATAAACTAGTAATTATTAATTAAGCATGTATATACATCACATATGCAATAAATTGGTTAATTTAGATAATTTCGATTTATTGTTCTCAACCAATTTAATTTTATGATTTTTGAGAGTTATGCTTAATAATTGTCTTAGTGAGTTTCAATTCATACTAGGTTTTACACATACTAAATCTATTTTAATTAGAATTAAGTGATTTGGTAGTTTATTAGTTTATATGATGTCAAATGTTGTTTCTATATGAGTTGTTCTTTTGCGTGTTTGGATGCACTATAAATAAGGAAGAAGCTCCAAATTTCATATTTATGTAAAACCAAACAACACATGAATAAGGAATTTGAGTTTATCTGGATGCTTATTCATATTCTAACAAAATTCTAAAATATGAATAAAGAATATGAATAAGCATTCTTTATTCAAATTCTTTATTCAGTGCACATCCAAAAATAAATTTTATTTATTTTTATGTTTTTTTATGAACGTCCATAGACTTACTTCATTAAACAAAAGACAAAGTTAGCTACATCGACCTCTGAGAAATTCATTACGTAGTGCCTCTTACCCATGTAACCAGACATCATCAGTATTATAAATAAGGGAAAATTAGGTTCATACCACCCCAAAAGTGGGAAATTAGTAAATTGCCACCACAAACTATTTTCTTCTGAAAATACCACCCACACCATATAAGACAAAACAATTACAATATTCAAAGTACTAAAGGTCCCCAAGAATAGTCCCAAGGAAAAATTAGATGTATCACTTAGGATTTTGGATAAAACATTTACAGATGGTATAATTGAACCCGAAATGCTAAACCTAGGATATACGGAATTAAAAGTCATTCAGAAATTAAGAATAAACCCGTAAAAATCCCATACATTCTTATAGAACTTATTTCTTCTTTATGAGCGATTGGCGCCTCAGTGCAAACAGTACAATTTACAAGGAAGCACTCAAGGCAACCGAAACAATCCAACCACCGGCAACCGGTTTTGTCAGACCACAAGACATCACCGAAAGAGCGACAGAAGTTCAATTTAAGCAAAACAACACAATTATACAATTGTTGCTTAAGTTGACAGAAGAAGTTGAAGATCTGAAGGTAGCAATTAAAAGGCTCGAAACTGTGAAGGGAAAGGAAGTCACTCAGCCTGACGACCTATCCGACTCCCTTGATCAGATTCAACAACAACTTCAGAAGCTGAGCTTAGGTGAATCCAGTAAGCCAGCAGTGCCTAAATTGAAAGGCAAACTTTTTGTGTTCAAAAATCCAAAAGAAATATTTGAAGCCGAGAAAAAGAAGGCGGCATGAGCAGAACACAAACAACAACAGAGGAGGCAAGACCATCAGTGTCTGAGAGAAACACAAACCGTACTCCTACTGTTGAAGATCAGATCCGTGGCTACCGCTTAGGATCTAGACTCAGATTTGAGGCTCAAAGGAGGCTCCCTGGTCAATCCAGATGATACCAGCGAAGCCTTGAGTCACAAATGAATCCTGATGCTGAGCTCAACATATCTCAATACAGACGAGCACAGCAGGTCCCAGCAGAGACTCTGTATCAAGCTGGATGGACAGAAAACAGACACCGGGTATACCAACATTACTCGGATGAAAGAACATTGGTCACAGACGGCCAACAAGTGGAGTTACCATTCATCTCTGAAGAAAGCTTTAACAGGCTTTTACAAGAAGGACTCCAACATCTGCATATCGGACTAATCATGGTTCAATTATACACGCTGCACAGACGGAGTGCAGGTGTTAATGCGCTAGTGTTAATCAGAGACACTAGATGGCGAGATGATAGGGCTGTCATTAGCTCTATGGAAATGGATCTTACATCTGGAACGCAGTTGGCATATACTGCTCCAGATATGACACTAAGTATTCGTGATTTTAGGGATCACATTCAACTGGTGATTCAAACTCACGGGTATGAAGGATGGCAAGGTGGTGAGAGTAATCTCCTACTCTCAAGGTCACTTATTGGGCGATTGTCCAATACCAGCCACACAAATTTTCGTTATAATGTGCAAAACGTGGCAGACCATCTGGCAAGCCGAGGAGTTCGGGCCATCCCTGGCTTGCAAAGAACAACCGCAGAACTCCAAGGAAGGCAGTGGCTTGTGAGACCAGCTGTTATCTCACAAATCCAGAACCCGCAGGCAACACGTATTCGAGCAAGGACAGACGGCTCATTGTCTGTCAGATTCTCAGGGTATGAAACAACAGTCCCTGAGCACGAGATCATTTGAGGAGAAAATGATGAGGAGGAACTCGAACAGGAGTTTATCAATCTACTTACAATAGATGATGAATTGCCGTTCGTATTCACAATAGATGATGATTGGTCTTTCGGCGATGATCCAGAATTCCCAGAAATCTATACAGACCCTGAGGAATTCAGTGATAACGATGATGAGGCCGAGCAAGATGATAACTCATTATTGGGAAAGTGGTTCCTAGCAATACTGAAAGATGAACAAACTGAGCCAACAGTTGAAATGATGGAACCAGTAAACCCGTATCAATGGTTTGCTGTAGAGCAGATGAATAATGAAGATGAACTCGTGCAAATGACATTTGCAGAGTTTAATTGGCTAGAGACTGTAGAAGCGGAGGCTGAATGGTTTGAAGAGCAAGCCTTGATGATGACTTGTCAATGGGATGAGTCAGAAGGGGAAATTGAGGATGATCTACTCGTGGTGCAATTCCTGTCCCAACTAAATGCACCTATAGATCATGACGAAGACTTGTTAAGTCTTCTGATGAAAGGTGGTGGGAATGATGACAGTTCCCAAATTTCTGCTGAAATAAAGTGGGATGATCATCCATCAGATGATGACCATCCATCAGAAACAATTTAAATGCTTGGAGAAATGGAGTACCCGCAATTCAAAAATCTCAGAGAAAAAGTGGAGACAGTACTCTCGTCAGCAGAATCTTCTATCACAAGAATACCACCAGAACCAATTATGGGTCCTGCTATGAACCCGGAGATAAGGGCTATGCAAAACAAATGAATGAAAGGTTCAACCTGCCAACAGCCCAAGCAAGCCAAGGAGCAATCCTGGTCCTACCAGAAGACATTGGGCTATACTCGGAAGTTATCTCCCGTTGGGAATCCATTACCCTTAATCTTATCAATGAAAGAAATTTGGCGGATAACAAATCAAAGGTCAACTATATTGAGAATCTCCTAGGAGAAACGGAGAAAAAGACCTGGATTCAGTGGAGAATGGCATACCCCACTGAATATGAAGAATTGATAAATATCGCTGATGATCCACAAAATGTTATATCCCAGATCAGGCGAATGTTTCTGTTGGAGGATCCAACAACCGGGTCCACAGATGAACAAAATCGAGCATACAATGATCTGGAAAGACTTTCATGCCATAATGTGAAAGATCTTTTCGATTACATCAATGATTACAAGATCTTGGCCGCAAAATCGGGACGGATGTTTATATCTCCCGAACTTTCGACAAAATTTTTCAGAAAAATGCCTCCCATAATTGGCGGAGAAATTGAAAAGGCATATGCTGAGAAATACCCAGGCAATACTGTAGGTGTTATTCCAAGAATACACTTCACCTATCAGTATTTGGCAGAGCAGTGCAAAAGAGTAGCACTTCAGAGAAGTCTCAAGGATCTATCATTCTGTAGCCGCATACCAGTGCCAGGGTACTATCAGAAAAATAAAAGGTATGGTCTTCGAAAGACAAAGACATACCGAGGCAAACCACATGATACTCACATCAGAGTATTCAAAAGGAAGCATGCTGACAAAATAAGAAAATGCAAATGATTCATATGTGGTGAGGAATGACACTTTGCCCGAAACTGTACAAGGCAAAAGGGCAACATTGCAGGAGCAGCAATAGTCGAAAATCTAGATTTAGATGACGACTGGGATGTGCTCTCGGTTGATCAGAATGAACCAGATAGCGATGCAATCTGTTCATTTTCTGAAGGGAGAGGAGGTACTAGCTATTCTCTGATGGCTGGTATAGGAAAAATGCCATACGAAACCGCGATGATGATGACAAATAAAGAGGTTTCATGGCGAGTTGCAGTCTCATTATCTCAGGAAGTTGAAAATTGTGCGCACCAATGGGAAGACAATGGCCCTGTAGCGCAGGAGTTTATGAGATGTCTGTTTTGCAAAGAGCAGACCAATCCACGGATGTGAGCGCATTGCAGCCTGTGTCATTTGACAGTCTGTCCAATGTGTTCAAGATTCAATCTGGGGAGGAAAATAATAATTCAAAGGTCAAAACCCCAGTATGATAGTAAGGATACCTTAATCAACGAATTGATTGGGTATACAAGTTTTCTATTAGCCGAAAATCAAAGGCTAAAGGAAAGGATTGAAGAATTGGAGATGGGCAAGGATCTAGGTGAAATGCGAGACCCAACAAAAGGAAAAGCTCCTGAAGGACCAATTCTTGATGGAATGGATTCGGATGATGAAGCAATTGAAAATCACATCCAAAAACAAAAGGGAGTGATTATCAAAATGATGACAGAGGAAAATGAGTACATCAGTACTCAAGTCCCGGATCCAAGGAAAGGAAGAAGGGTCTTGAACAGACTCTACAACATTGAGCTGACAATGGAGATACCAGGGGTTGAGAAATTCAAAATTCAAGCAATCCTGGATACTGGTTGAACAGTCTGTTGCGTAGACCAAAGTGCAGTTCCAAAAGAAGCACTAGAACCAAGTGCTTACCCCATCCAAATTAACGGGGTAAATTCTTCTCAGATAGCTAACCAAAAACTAAAAAGCGGAATGATGGCTATTGAAGAAAATCGGTTCAGAATCCCATTCACTTATGCGTTCCCAATGGAACAAAGGGACGGGATTCAGATGTTGATTGGTTGCAATTTCATTCGAGCCATGCAAGGAGGGCTCAGAATAGAAGGGCAAATGGTGACATTCTACAAAAATGTCACAACAATTGCAACAAAGGTGGATGCTGAGGTGGCAGCTTCAGCAGCAATTGAAGAACTGGATTTATCTGAACTCGAGTATTTTGAAATCCAAAGAATTACGGCATACTCTTGTGGTGAAGAATCACAAAAGTTCAGGGAGAAGTTTCAATCTATCCTTGAAAGACTGAAAGAGCAAGGGTATATTGGAGAAAATCCTCTCCAACACTGGGAGAAAAATCAGGTGAAATGCAAACTTGATATTATTAACCCGGATTTCACGATTCAAGATAAGCCGGTAAAACATGTGACACCAGCAATGAAGGAGCAGTTCGATAAGCATGTTCAAGCGTTGCTAAAAATTGGAGTGATACGACCCAGTAAAAGCCGACACAGAACTATGGCAATGATGGTGAATTCAGGCACATCTATTGACCCAAAAACCGGTGCTGAGATAAAAGGCAAGGAGCGTATGGTATTCAATTACCGTACCCTCAATGATAATACGCACAAAGACCAATACAGTCTGCCAGGAATCAATACCATCCTCAAAAAGGTCGGTACTAGTCGAATTTACTCAAAATTTGACTTAAAAAGCGGATTTCATCAAGTAGCAATGGACTCAGAATCAATTGAGTGGACGGCTTTTGTTGTTCCAAATGGTTTGTATGAATGGTTGGTCATGCCATTCGGTTTGAAGAATGCACCAGCAATTTTTCAGAGAAAAATGGATGACTGCTTCCGTGGAACAGAGAGTTTTATAGCAGTCTACATTGATGATATACTGGTATTCTCCGAAAACGAGGAACAGCGTGCCAGGCACTTAGAGGCTATGCTATCAATTTGTGAGAAGTGGGGACTGGTTCTCTCCCCAACAAAAATGAAAATAGCTGTGCAGGAAATCGAATTCCTAGGTGCAGTTATTGGAAACAGAAAGATCAAACTTCAGCCGCATATAATCAAGAAAATCATCTCATTTGATGAAGAGAAGCTGAAGGAAAAGGCAGGAATGAGATCATGGCTTGGCATCCTCAACTACGCCAGGTCATATATTCCAAAATTGGGTACACTGCTTGGGCCACTATATTCAAAAACAAATGAACATGGTGACAAGAGGCTCAAGAGTTCAGATTATGAAATTATCCGAAAAGTCAAGCAAGCTGTACAGCAGCTCCCAGATCTCGAGATACCTCCGGAAGGATCCTACATCATCCTGGAAACTGATGGATGTATGGAAGGATGGGGTGGCGTATGTAAATGGAAGAAACTCAAACATGACCCCAGAAGTATGGAGAAGGTGTGTGCATATGCAAGTGGGAAATTCTCAGTGATTAAGTCAATAATCGATGCTGAGATACATGCATGCATGGAAACAATGAAGGCGCTCAAGATTCATTACCTGGGTCAGAAGGAGATCACTCTCAGAACTGATTGCCAGGCTATAATCAGTTTCTACAACAAATCAACACAAAACAAACCGTCAAGGGTTCGGTGGATTAATTTTGTTGATTTTGTTACAGGAACAGGAGTGCAAGTTAATTTTGAGCACATAGATGGAAAAATGAACGTACTAGCTGATTCACTGTCACGATTAACAGCAAAAATGGTGAAAACCGTTAACTGTTATTTTGTTGATGAGCAGTTAGCAGATTTAGAAAAGGTGCTCGAAGAAACTAAAGGCGCACCAGATGAAATTCTAGCTCATCTAGCAACAACTGTCGGTCATATCGGCAATGTGTTAGATTTTGGGATATGCTAGAACCTCTAGATGGAAGCAAGCGGGCATGGTGGACCGCTAGAAAAACCCACTATACTTGTATCTTAGGAACTGTCTGGTAGTAATCTACGGAAAGCTACTGACAATTTTAGTTTTCTAATAATTTGTTTGTGTGAACTTTTATCTTATTACAGAAAATGGTGCTTGATCATTTGCGAAGGTTAATGAGAATCCATGAAGGTAGTTCAACCACTGGTTTTACGCCAGAAGGACGACAAGCTTTTCAGCAAGCCGAAAGATGGGCGACCTCAGGAGGAGAGCCAGACTCTCTTCAGGATTATGAAGTCATTACTGGAGATTTGCTAACAATGTATCCAAGGTCCTTTCATTGGGAATGAGCCATGGAACTTAGACTTGGAGAAATACATAACGAACAAATACAAAAGACCATAAAGGAAGTCGAAAGACTTATTGCACTGAGTTATTTGCAAAAGATTCGACTTGAACAAATGGCATCAAAAGATAACTGGGCCAGCAGTGCATTGGGACCAGTTAATCATAACATTGATGAGCTGTTAGCAATCCATCAGAAACTTTGCATCATCCAGCAAGGCCATTATTATTAGGGAGACCCACCATCATATGGAAATCTCAATAATGTGTTTACTTTCGGTGCCACTATGGTAGTGCGCATTTATTTTTTTATTCTTTTATCTTTTCTTGGTTGGCTGTCATTTGGAATGACATCAACTTATTTTTCTTTGTGGGCAATTATTGTACCAAATATGCCCACTAATAGCTTGATAAGAACATACCATCTGTGGTAGACGAATAATTGAAATGGACGATGGGGCCCAATGAGCACCCGCATTCAATTATCGAGCTCACCAACCGGTAGAGTTCCTTCTATATAAGTTGTATGATGGTTCACTAGCAAAGGCATCTCCTCATAACTAGAAATCATCCTCCTCCTCTTGTATTATTCTCAATAAGCAATAAAATTTCCTTCTAGCCAGTACTTTTTCTAAATCAGAGTTAGTTGCGAAATTCCTGGGATATTTCCACTCCATTCTGGTATCAGAGCAAGGTTTGTTTCTTAATAATTTATGGCTTTCTAAATTTTACTTATATTCTAGGTAAGACAAATTAGGGAACGATTATACCAGACCATTAAAATTGTTCAAATTCTAAGGAATAAAGCTTTTTCTTTAATTAGTCAGCCTAAAAACATTAATTTAAAGGTTGAAATTTACATATAACCAAAAGAATTATCCTGCCGTACAGTACCTAAAAAAAGGGAAAGATCACGGGTAATACGATAGTGTGAGGTTATAGCAGATACAACCTTTATAATTAATAAATGAGGGAAGAATAATTATAACTCTGGGTACACAACTGGAGTGCATTTAGTAGAAAATGTTGAATATAGTAAACTCAGGGTGGCAAAATCAGAAAGTTGAACTTTCGAGTGGCAATCGCTGAAATTCACAAATTTTGGGTGGCACAGAAAGATTTCTCCCTATAAAAAAAGATGGGTGGGAGTCGAGGTTTATCATTAAAAACAGTCGGACACGGGAACAACCTGCGATAAACTCTTTTCGGATTTCTGAAACGTAACACTGTAGTTGTCTGCGTGCCGAGTATCGTTGCTCACGAAACATACCCGATTCATCGGTATAAGTTTATTTTAGTGCATTTTTTTTCGTTGCTGCCTAGCCTCCGTCTCTTCCTATTCTCCTCCAAATCTCTTCTGCCTCTTTCGTTTCTCCTCCCAATCCAAATCCTGTCATTATCTTGCTACAACCTAGATCCACTTTCACCTCTCTCTGTCCTTCGTGGGCTTCCCCACGACCCACGTCCACAACTTCGTTGGCTTCCGCTCTCTCTACAGAATCAAATATCGCTCTCCTTCTCCGTCACCTCCTATGAAAAATCAAATATCTCAATCCAATCGTCGATGTCGGAGTTCCTTCAACGCATCTATGGTCATCTGCTATTCTCTGCCAGACCAAGCGATTTGATCTAGGGTCAAGAGAAGAGAAGGCAACATAAAATGACTACATTAAGGTATTTTTCAATTTTCTTTTACTTTTATCTGTTTGTTGATTTCGATTTTTTCCCCTCCGTCTCTTCGTTTTTCCTCGATCAACATTGCTTTTTATCTTCTTATCGAGTCTAGGTTTTTTTTCTTTCCACCGCCTCATAGGTCTCCCTCTCCCTCCCCCTCCCCCTCCTCTTTAATTTGTTGTTTTCTTTTTAGGGTCTCTCTTCTATTTGCTTTGCTCCCAGGCAGATAAAGTAATTCCTCACTTTTAATTTTTCATTCAGCTGTTCTATTCTCTATGCATCTAAAGGTGTTCATGAAATGCACAGGAACTAAAATGATAGGGAGACAAAAGAGTTTTCTCTGTTGCCTTCAAATCTGGGCAGAAAAATGAAGAATATGTACTCGAATTTCCTGTGCATTCACCAAAAAGTTGTGGAAAAATGATATAAAGTAAGTATCTTTTTTAACTTTTTATTTTTTTGCTGAGGTGATTGTTAATATCGCCATTGATCAAACGAGCAAACTTGGCTCCCCATTTATGTTATATTTTTTTTCTTCTTATTAATCGATACTACACAACTAAGATGGAGCATTCAAAGTATTATAATTTGCTAAAATTGCCGGTATAATAGACTGAGCATTGTTATTCAGTTTGTGTTGAATTATTATTTTATTTTCTGTTTGTGTTGTATGATGATTGATTTAATTCAATTGATCTGTTACGGACGGGATCTGGATGTTTGATGGCAACAACTTTAAGGTAATCCTTACTTAAATTTGTGCCTTTTTTTCTTGCTATTTAATGAGGAATAATTCGAAAAGCTCATGATAGGATGAATTATGTTGCGATATTCAATTGAGTATTTTCTTGGCATCATGTTTTTTTTTTCGAGATTTAGAATCCACGTTTGCCTCTCCATGCCGATCAGGATATAATGTAAACATATTATTCAATTGAGCATTCCTTTATATGATGTGTTATTCAATTTAGCAATCGTCATGTTAGTTCTGTTCTCATATTGATCTTCCCAGCTGATAACATAGGTATTAATATGGGTACGGGTCTGTGGAGTGTACTGGTATGGATACCAATAATTGAAATTATACTTGACAAGATATGTGGAGTGTGCAGGTTCATGATCTTGATAAACAACAAAGATACTTATTGGTGATTAGCTGAAAAATATACAGGATAACCATGAGTCTTCCTCTTTAGGTGAGTACAGCTTTTGAGTCTCCTATCTCATGTCGAAAAATAACAGATTTAGGTCAACAAAATTTGTTCATAAATAAGCGTCGAAGGTTTCTAGCCTCTGCCCTGCCATTTTGTCTTCCTGTTACTAATTAGGCTGAAATAATCTTTAAATCATCCCAAAATTTTATTATAACATAAAAAAAAAAGAAAATCAGGTACATACCTGTGACCTTACCTGACCAGCGATGCATCAAAGTCAGGTATAGGTTGGCCTGCTGAGTCAGGTCAACAATTGACACCCTCTTTGTATCATTATTACTCAGTGACCTATTATCTTAACAATAATTTGACTTGCACATATATTGAGAAGAAAATTGAGAGGCAAGGCATGTGGAGCGGTGAACTCAGAGCTCTTACGTTGTTTAACAATTTAAGAGAGTTGTTCAAGTAAATAAAAAGGAGCAGGTGCTGCTCCTCGGTGATATACCAAGTCAATGGATTAGTAAATTATTTCACAATCTTTAGTAGAGGGTATTGGTCTCACTCAAAGATTAATTAGTACAGTGAGGAGTATGAGTATTAAATTAATGGAAATCACAATCACAACTTAAACCAATGATCAATATATTTCAATTAGCCATTGCAACCTTACCTTACCAGCTATATAATTTGATTATTTAATCATTTATTTTTGCATTTCTCTTGGCTATATACAAATAAATAGGTCTATGGAGTCAATTTGCAAGCTGTTCATCATGAAAGTCCAATGCACCAATGCAAACAGATGAGTAGTGATCAGACCTAAGAAGCTTGCTAATATTGCAACCTTCCACGATATATATGGGTAATTAACAGCATTAGGTGAGTTAATGAGGAAGGCTGTTCTCATGAGAGGATTCTCAAATTTGCTGCATATAGGTTTTTTTGTTTTAAATTATTAATCAAACCTAAGTAAATGAAAGTATTCCCCTTTGACATTTCAAGCACTTGACTCAAGAAAATTATTTTACCATAAAACGGCAGTATTTCCAATTTTTTGTAGACTTTCAGTATCTTCTGATGCTGACCTTACTACATTTCTTCATAAAAGTGCAGATAGTGACCCTGTCCACTTTGAAAAATGCTTTGCTTGAGGAAGCATGCAAGGAAGAATTCCGAAGTCGTACGTCTTCCCAAACACTATTTTTTATGTAAGTTCACCTTTCAACTTACATGTCACTTTAAATAAGTTTATATCAGATTTCAAGTTCAACCATTGGATGTGGATTTTACTGTATTAGGATTTAGGCATACTGGCTAAAATGCAATGGTACAAAAGAGGCTGAAAATTTGTGGAAACAGGTCAGCTACCTACTCAGTTTTACTGTATTAGGATTTAGGCTAGAAAACCTAAAAATGGGAGGTCATTTCTCAAAATGTAGACCGTTTAGTTGGTTGTATAGCTGGTAGTTGTACTTGTCAGTAGCCATGACAAACTATTTTATCAAATAATTACTTAATGAAAATGTTGCGACTACAATTTATTATATATAGAGTATGGAATGGGAAGTCAAGTATCAGTGGAAGGAGATATTTATAGCTATGACATTCTCCTGTTTGAGATGTTTACTGGACTAAGTCTTACAGATGAAAGATTTCGACATGGTTTTAACCTCGGCAAGCATGTTCAGGTCACTTTCCCTGAGAAAATAATGGATATAACTGATACAAAACTGTTGTCAGTAAATGATGAGGGTGAGATGTTGTATGCAATGGAGAATGTTGAAGATAGCTTGGTTTCAGTAATTAGATGTGGGCTTATGTGTTCCAAGGAATCATCCAAAGAGCGCATTGCAATGAAATAAGTTATCAAGGAGTTGCTCTCATCACGAGATAAGCTGCTGATGGGGCACACAACGAAACGATAAATAAAGCAACAAGCTAATATAGGGCAACACTATGTTTGAACTCTCTATATATCTTATTCCTTTCTTTTAATTTGTTTTTTTAGGTCATTCACTCATTTGTTTTACTTTTGTGCTATCACACCCCGGCAGGGGAGGCATGACAGATTCCGCTGCACATACACTGCTTCCCATGTATTTGCAAGACCTGTCTAAGACTTAACAAATAGAACAAACAAATAAACCATGACTTGCTGCAGCTTAATCACAACACAACATTTACACACCACTTAAGTACTTATATCAGTAGGTTTCAGTTAAAGTTTTTAAGCCTGTACACAACACAAACGAGAGGACATCTTTATCTCTCTAATAATAGTACAATAAAAACATCAAAATAGTAGTAAACATGGAAGCTGTACTTTGGTTAACATATCAATTGAATCAATGACAGCAGAGATGACAGCTCGGTAAGGTTGAATGAATCATTTGTTTGGTCATTGTAACATGAATGTTTAGCCTCCCTAAATGGCGTGCCTAATTAGACGGTAATGGTATGTAAAATTTTTTTGTATATAATTTCCCATCCGTATCTTTGGGTCATGCTCAATGGTACCATACATTTTTAAAGAAAATGGCAACGAGCCAGATAATGTAATTTGTAATTCCAACCATCTTTAACTAATGCAATTAAAAAAAAATTTCCACTTTTGATAAATTTGTCTATTATTATTGGGTTAAATTACTACAATCGTTAATGCAATTAATTACCTTTTTACAAAATCTGAATCCTACCTATATCATTGTTTGAGAAATTACAGTTTTGTACCTCTCCTAATAATCATGCAATTTATAATTAATTTATTTTGGACTGAGAAAAATATAGGCAGTTAGGATCAAGCGAAGCTCGATATACCCCTCTAGTAGAAAATTAAACCTAAATAACCTTACATAGACTTACGAAAGTAAAACAAACAGTAATACAAAGAGAGACCAACAAAGTACCATAAAACTCCCCAAATAACCTTCGTTTCTCTCTCCACCACTTCTGCCTTCCTTCTCCGTCTATCCTCCTCTCCTCTCCTACGCCATCCTCCGTATCTTCTCCCTTCTGTCGCCCTTCCCTCGCCTTGTTCTCCATTGACTCTACCACTCTTCCTATACTTCTGTCTCACTTTCCTTCGCTTCCATCATGTGGATTCTATCTCGCTTTCTCATGATGAACATGTATAACAACAAAGTGAACATATACAAAAATAAGAAAAATAAAAAAATCAAAGTGAAGTATTGAACATATATAAGAAACAAAGAGAATATATACAACAACCAAAGTGAATACATGAAACAAAATAAAATGAACTCATACAAAAAGATAAAGTGAACAAATATACATAGATAAGTGAACATATACAATAAACAACATAAACAAATGCACCTCTTGAATACTTTTTTGGTATTGCTGACTTGTTAGATATTAGATACTCCATTGTTATAACTAAATGAATAGTTACATCTATTAGATACTCTCTTAGTACAACTAATTGAGTAAACATTAAATAATCCCTTATTATTACTAAGTGTCAGGGTATGTAGAATTATTAGAGAGAAAGACGAACAAAAATAATAAAGGAGAAAGAGGTGAAAACATGGAGGAGAACGAGGAAAATGAGACAAAGAAGTAGGGAAGGAGGTGATATGCGCTCTGAGGAAGGATGGGAAGGAGGGCAAGTGAAGGAGAAAGGGAATCAGACCATCTTGCGTGACCCTCTCATAATTACTCATCCGCAGGAGCATTTACTTAATACCGCATAATAGTGCTTCAAATTGTTGATTGTACTTTTAAAATTTTACAACCTAAATTGCTGCATTATGGAACCAGAAAACCTTAACAATTTGATATCAGGACCATAACAGACTGTTCAGTTATGCGGAACAGCCCCTGAAACTAAGGTAGTAACGTAAACATGTTAATATATGCTTGTAAAAATATTTTGAAAGTTGCACTAGTGTGGAGACGATCTCAAATTGTGTCATACATTGACTGTAACACTCTAGCCTACACATGCTATTCAAAATCAGAAAAAGGGTACTGCACTGCAAATCTAATGCTAACTTTCATATGTATCATACATATGATTTCTCGTGTTAAAATTATCAAATTCTAGCCCTAAAATCTCAATGTACACCAGAATAACTTAACAAACCAATTAGCATTCACTAATTAGAGGAAGAAAATTGACATGTCAAAATTACAATAACACAACCAAAGCCTAGCTTTGGCAAACATGTTACAAGGACACATGAAATTCTGTCAGAGAGAAAAAAAGATCGTGGGGAAAAAAGTAAAACTCCACAGGCTGAAGCCTGGATGCTATTTCCTTGAGTTATTTGGAAATTGACCTCATTTTTCCATTTTTTTGCCTGAAAATGATAATGTAGAAGTTAGATTACTTAAACATTGTAATCAAAAGGAAAAATTTGCCAATAGTAAACTAACAACAAACATAGAAAGGTTATACTTCCTGTTTTGGGAACCAAACCTTAGAATATATAATTATACTCGTGAGTTGTGAATGCCACTGCAATAAGGTATATACTGCTAATTACACCTCAAGTTTTCCCAAATACAATAATTACCAGATTGGTATTCCAAACACCAAAATGAGTTTTTGCTGTTACTATTATTGTTTGGACTTGCAAAACTAAGCATTGAAAAATTTACCTTTTATACATCTATCTGCAAAACTTTCTAAATTTAAGATATTTTCAACATACCAGAAGGAATCCTTCTTTTCTTGAGCAAGTAACTCTTCGAAAGAAATGTCAGGGAAATCTGCCGTTTGTTCTTGCTGGACTTCTTTTTCCATCTTAGCACTAAGCTGAAGCAACTGTGGTGAAATAATGTACAGAATATAAATCCACATGGCACAACATGGCATCAGAGCAACTCAACAAATTATCTGTTCTGCTTTCTCTGAGCTAGGCTCCAACCAAGATAAAGTGTGTGTGTGGGTGTTTTGGGGGGTTCAAATCTTTGATTACTGGTACATTGAAGCACAGGAAGAAAGAAGGTTGTACCGTTTTATATGCTGGGGACAGCTTGAGCTGCTCCTGAAGAAGATTATAAACAGCAGCATCTGCCTCTAATCTCTTGTGCTCCTTTTCCAACTTGTACACCTGAAATACAATGGAAATCATAAAAATAACAAATCAATCAACCAAGATTCCAGACTTTCGCTGCTCTCTCTCTCCCTCACATATTTTTTTCAGGCATCCTCTATTAGCTAAGCTACTCCCATTTCTGAGTAGTGAGTGATTCACTCTTTTAAAATAAAAGCTATTTTGTGGGGTTTAGGTTTCAGGACTCAAAATATTTTGCAAACCACTATGTTAAATCCTTACAAATAATCACAAAACTAGTCACCTAAAAACCATAAAGAAGGCACATGGTTCTACAAACCACTCACAGACTCAATTTTTGTTATTTACACATAGAATCATGTTCTGCCATACAGGGACACCAGCCTCACAAGGCATTCTGCTGAACAAGCTCTGATGTGGTGCACATTTAATGTTTGTTTAATTTCCAAAAAGTTCAGATACTTAACAGAGCAAATATTTCCCCTTATTAGGATGGAAAGTCCAATTTTCTCAACCCTAAATATCCCCAAATCCAAAAGCAGGTTATCTCTTTTTTACTCAACCTGCTGCTTAATAAGGCCCAAGACCAACTACAACAGTCCCTAGAGTTCAGCCCACCAATTGCATTCGCTCCCTTTCTCTTCATGTTTATATAAGTATTGAGTAGGTTTGAATTTGGGGATTAATTTGAAAATTTTGAAAGCGAGATGCACATTTAGAGAATTAATTCAACAACAATTACTTACAAAATTAACCGACTGGGCCCACAAAATTCATGTCTCTTTTTGTTGACCCAAAACAGTGCCCCAATTAAAGACCCAGAATAGGCATTTAGGTGTTATTCAGGAAACAAAAATAGCATTGTTCAGATACCATACCAATTAATGCCTGACACAGTCACAATCAGCGAACATAGCAGCCTTGGGCCAACAGGGTCACCATCACAAAATATTTTCAAAGAGGTGTGAAGGTGGGAAAGAGTGTTCTCAACAATTTGAATGGAGGATTAATTTCACAAAACTGTTGTTAATTAAAAATTCAGTTAAATAGCGGCCTAATAGCACAATTGCAGATGAATTAAGATATGTTTTCATCAGCAAATTTGGTATTTGGAGGGGACAAAGTACATATGACATTGTGCAGATCCAAACTGAAACCACTACTACATACTGACAAAACTTCATAGCTCATAAATAAAAAAATAACAAACAGATGAAGGCAAACCTCATGGCATAAGCGATCAAAGGAAGATTTATTTGCTGTAGACAATAATGCCTTCTTTATTTTAAAGCTACGTTGTATCAACCCTGACCTAAAACAAAAGCATGTATATTCTTTAATTAAAGAAGATGTCGTACATCCAATTAAACTTATTGAAATGGTATTAAATATGTTTTTATTTAAAAAAATGGGGTACCTATGTTGTAGTTCGTTTCTTGCCTCAACTAGGCAATCAATAAATTCACTTACCTGAAAATTTGATTCAGAAAATGTTATACATGACTAATTCTTATTTTATTTATCTTCTTGAATAAAACTGGTCTTCCAATTTAATGGAAACATATGAAGTATAACTTACCTATTGGAGTATTGGATAGTCATAGTACAAGCTTTATACAGCTCAACCTGTTTCATTACAGTATACTAATTTGACTAATTGGGAAGTACTTAAATATAGCAAAAGAAAATTAACAAGACCAGAAAAAAGAAAGTCCCATCTTGCAAGATTAAAGTTTTTTTTGTCAGATAATTGTTTATTCTTAACAAAGAACCCAAATTTAGACAAATACACTAGAAATACAAGCTCAGAAGAATGGGAAGTACTTCATCTATTTACAACATCAAAAGAAGTTAACAATTTGAGGAAAAAAGAAAGAACTTGATGAAATTGTACCAATTTACTGATAAAACCCACATTCACATATTTTCAACTAGAATGTTAACCAGAAAATGCTAATCAGCTAGAGAGAGAACCTGAGAAACAGTCAATGCGCTAGATTGATTGGCTGACTTGAGAATCTCATCATACTTTGATTTGATCCTTTTTTGAAGAGAGCTCGTAACAGAAGTAAATGGGAACAAGGGATAAGCTGTACCAGCACTTCCCTTCTCAGAACCTGTACTTCCCAATATCTCCACCTCACCATCTCCAATCTCAGCCGTCGTTCTAGTATCCTTTGACTCGTCCCCACTTTCTGACAAAATGGGTTCCTGTTTCTTCTTCCTCCCTCTCTTTCTTCTCTTCTTATCCTCCTCTTTCGGAGGCTCCTCTTCAGTAGAGGAAGTGAGAAGTGACTCAGTCTGACAAGGTGGAGCCTGTTCGGAGTTGGGAGTTTTTCTCTCTTTGTGGGTTTTGAGTAGAGGAGAAAGGATGAAGATGATGGAGAGAGAGAAGGAGAAGAGAAAGGCGATTAGTGGGAGGAGAGAGTCTGATAGAGTCGCAATCGCCATTGACAAGAGCTGGTCGTTTGTCCCATGAACGGAGTGGACATAGAAAGAAAGGGAATCACATCCTCTGCCCACCTTTTAAGGTGGGCAGAGTGCCCACCTTTGATCCTGACCGTTAGATCTAATCTCAACGGTTATGGGAGCCCCGTGCATGATACCAGATTGATAGGCCCGAAAAACTTTAACCGTCCAGATTAGATCGAACGGTCCGGATCAAAGGTTGGCACTCTGCCCACCTTAAAATGTTGGCAGAGGATACGCTCCCGAAAGAAAGAAAAGAATAGAAGGTTTTTTACGAGTGGGAATACGTGCAAGGGAAGCGAGGTGAAACGAGGAGACATGAGATTTCTTGTGGCTTACCTAATATATCGTATTATGTAACGAGTTATTAGCTTTGGAATTCTGTTAATCATAATCATGAAAAAGATGTTAAATTGATCTAAAATGGGTCGAAAGTTTATCCTTTAAATAAAATACAGATAGGATTTTAAAATTTTTTGTATTATGCATATTTATAATTATATATATTAAATAATAGACAAATTGTGCAGTGAATTATTTTTTTTTTTTGCATGCGTTGAAATTCAAACATTTGCTTTCGAATTATGAACGGTTCAATAGGGACTCAGGTCCATATTAAAGTTTTAATAAACCTCAGAATATCCGTAAATAAAATATAAAAAAATTATAATTTTAAGAAGACAAATACGAACTTGTAATTAATTTAGATCTTATCGTTATTTATCTCTAATTTTTAATAAATACAGAACACGGGAATTAGACTGGGTTGCCGTATCTCCAGCCCAACCCGCTACAAAAATAGCAACTCTGTGAAGCACATTACATAGTGGAACTGATTAGTGTCCAAAGGTAACTCGCGATGTAGTTAACGTTCAAATTTTTTTTTTTTTTTTTTTTGAGAATGTTAACGTTCAATTTGGAAACAGATTAAAAATGAAGTATCATTAAATAAGTTTGGTTTCCACAGTGGCTTCTTTTGTTAATTTATATTTATTTTTTTTATATGTTGCAAAGTTACTCGTAGTAAGAATTTCGTACACTCTTTGGTCAGTTCGGAGTTTTTTTTACAATTTAGTCACTAAGGTTAACATCAGGATAGATATTTAAAGATACAGAGTTGAAAATGTTCTAGTGGATGTCCAGCAGATGCTATTTTGGTTAATTACCAACTTTATCCATCATACAGTTCGATATTTTTATTTGTTTTGGAGATAAAAATGCACATCTTTGGAAGTCTCCCCTCCGCCACTACCATAAAGCCAAGTGGTTAAAAGGCATCCAATCTGTTGTTTGCTGATGTCAAAAAAGTGGTACTCTATTGTCTACCATTTGGACCATCCATTGAAACAAACTAATTGAATTATTTTGTCCTTTTAAAAAAAAATATTAAATTATTATATTAAAATATAAAATAAGCTGTTGGTTTTCAATCAAACAGTCAGAAAAATGAGCAAAGAAAATAATAAAAATCTTATGGAGCACAATATAGCTAACTAAATCGTTGAAAAAAAAGTATATTGCTACTATGGATGCATGAGAACGAATTGGGTCCAAATGTTCAATGGCCCTGAAAATAATTAAAGTCACCTCCTATAAAATTTTGAGGATGAACATTTTGTGATATAAATTTGATACAATATGATTAATTCCATTTGTGATAAAACTTTTCTAGCATTGTAGAGGAAATGAATTCATTCAAGCGGTCTCTAGATCATCAATCAATGGGAACAATCCACGTTGTCTTGTATTATTTCCTCTAAATATTAAGCAAGTATAAGTTCAAATTTTTTTAAATAGAATGTAAATTGACACAATTTGCATAAAATTGACACTTACACTTAACAAAACACTTTAATCCTTGACACACTCGAGACTCGAGAGAGTGCATACCCGCAGCAAAAGCACCTCAACAAACAGTATACCCATACCTTAAATATTGATTTTAGGGAGCCATCCGCCAAAAACAAACAAAAAAAGTCTACTTCAGAATATCCCCAACATGTCACGGTGTCAACATCCTTATCCCTACAGAAATGGGATTAAAAAAAATGCATAGAGCGGACCTGATCCACGTAATACCCAAAAAAATTTAAAGAAGCTAAGGACTAACGTTAGCTAGCTCTATCTCCTATGTGATAATTATTAAGCTGGGGTTTTCTCCACAGGCCCACCTTCTACCTATTTAAGAATAAACTGTATGCCTGTATCTCATGATTTTGTAGCACCTGGCGCAGAAACCTCCGGGACCTGCTGGCTGTTTTTCCTGTAAATAATTATGCCGAATTGGTTACATATCATTAAAAATATTTAGTAGGAAAGTCGCATAAAGTGGTACTAAAGTATTAGCAATTCTACTTTTTTTTTTTTTTTTCTGTTTTGGTACCTACAGTGGGTATCATGTTAATCTTTGGATATTAATTATTACACATATTTGGAACCTTTCCATACGTTTGAACACCTGTTCAAAAATATTATTTAGAATTTTTCAAAGGCTGACATGGAACCGATATATTACTTGTAAATCTATAGATGATTCCAATGCTTTATTTATTATTCCTACACCATGCTTAGTCTAGGACTGAGGTCCTCTGGATTTCTCCAAAAGAAATCCAGTGGACTTCCTCGCATATGAGCTGTCCGATTTAATCTCAACGGTTAAAATTTTTTTGGGCCTATCAATCTGGTACTATTCACGGGGCACCCAACATCGTTGAGATTAAATCAGATGGCTCAGATGCGAGGAAGTCCACTGGATTTCTCCAAAAGAAAATCCAGAGGATCTCGTTCGGCTTAGGCTTATAGTCTATTGTGGCTACAAAGACAGAAATAGAGAGTGATTCTTTCACATCCTCTTGATACTCATAAAATGGAGCTAAATACCTCAGTATCATCTGAGGACATGAATAAAATAGTAATAGAGATCATCATACCAATGATAATATCATATCATTACATGACTGCAATTCCGTTTTTTTATACTAAGATTTTGATTAAAGTGGAGACATGATGCAGGTGTTTGATCCCTCACATCTTGTTTCTTTTATTTTCAAAAGTTTTAAAAAATTAGTGTACAAAACAACAAGATGAGATAAATACTGTATAGTTCTTAAGAATAAGCAAAAGAAAAAATAAAAATAGAAATGATAAAATTAAGTCTTTAAACTAATATTAAGAAAAACAAAGAAGAACTCACTGGAAGCTTGACCGGAGTTCGTCCGATATACTCTGAGAAGAAGTGCCGACAGAGAAACCTAATCTAAACATAAGCTCTTCCAATCTTGCCACATTTGTCAAGTATAAATACCCAATCTAACCAACACAAATATTGCAATAGATTAGAAATTGAGCTTCTATCTGTTACCTTTAATCAGGGGCGGAGCTAGAAAGTAAGAACAAGTTGGGGGCAAAGAGACACTATGTTGAAGTTTTAGAAATTTTCAAGGGGGCAAATTGAATAAATCAAACTTAAAAGTATGTAATTTTTGCATTTTTAAGGGGTGATTTTGAAAATATAGGGGGGCAATTGTCCAGTTTTGAATACATGTACCTCCGCCCCTGCCTTTAATTTCGGCTTTTTTCTTATATTTTGATGGGTTTAGGTTTCTTTTTTCATTTGGGGGCGTTGGGGATTCGCTGAACTTGTACAAGATATGTGTAATACTGAAATTAATTGGTTCTTTGTAAGAACAAACAAATTACAAGTAACTACAAGTCAGAAGATCTAATTCTATTTACACTAACCAATGTCTCAAGGGAAGAAGCTCGGCTATATACAGCAGCACCTGCTCTCTTCCTCGTTTTTGATTTGTTTGTCATAATGTTCTTACCCCATCGTAACACGTCCCTTCAACAATGAAATTAGAAAGGATTTAGCAAACAACGGGCCTTTATATGATTTACTAAAAAAAAATTCTTAGCAGACCTTTCTTCCTCTGTTAGGTAATCCTCCTTCAGCAGTTTCTTCAGTAAGATATCCTGAAAGAACATCAAAATAAAACAAAACCTTTTTACTTGAACAAATTACTTAACAGAATAATTTGTTTGAGGAAAATTACTGTTAAGCATATATAATTTAAACATAACTTATTTCATTCATGTTGCACATGAATATTGTCCCCATACACCATCCAAAGAGTCATTGAGGTATAAACAAAACCTTAAGCTTTGTATGGCATAAATTAAAAGCTCAATTAATGAAAACTAACTCATAGAAAGCCCTCTTACAAATTTATAATAGAGTGAGAGGTCTACCTGGGACTCACATCTCACTACTTTCATAACCCTTTCATTGTATTCGTTAATACTCAGAGGTGGGTACAAAAAGTGCCTCCTTGCATACAACTACACATCAAGAATAAAATAAATATTACAAGATCAATAATTCAACTTTATGATAAATTTAATCCTCAGTTCCCCAGTAAGTAGTTTGACTGGAAACCAAACAGTGGCAGCCCAAGTAATTGGTGCAGCCAAAACTAAAAAAATGTACTTAACATCAATCATGGAGCGATGAAAAAACCAAAAGGGCAAGAAATTACCACAAAAAAAAAAAAAACCGTGAAAAAGTTTTTCAAAACTCCTGTGTGTAGGAAATGACCGTAAACGTGATTATTTCCAATTAAAATCTGCATATGCAGCACCTCCACTTTTACAAAAAAAAAAAAAAAAAATTTACCCAATATTTGTTTCCATTATTACGAAAAACCTCTACCATTCACTAATCAGATAATATTCATGAGACTTGTTCACTTTTGAGTTTTGAGAAACTTAATTCTTAAAACAAATTTGCAATCCACAAGTTTGTCCAACTACCAATGACTATTGTTTGCGGGATTTACACAATTAGAAACAGACATTTATAAATCTTCAAAATATCCAAATGAATGTAAATGAATTAAAGATGATAACAAGACCTCGTAGATGCAGTCTCCGAGATAAGCTAGTGAAACAGCATTGTAGGTTGACCGGGGTTTTTTCACCTTAGGTGCAGCTGGAAGCCACCATCTTTCGAATCCCATGAATTTCTCTTCTACTTTTCCTATAAAGTCACAAAACTAACTCAAAAAGTGAACTACTTGCCACCGGTATAGCTATCTATTCAAACATGGCTACTACTGCATTAAGTTATATACTGGTACACAGTCGAAACATGCCGATTCTGGTTGTGAGCTCCATGGAAAGGATATTAAGTGAGTATTATCTTGGTATTTCAAATTGGTTACATTTGACCTTTAAATTTTTTGTACATTTAAGTTACATTCAGGACACAAACATGGATGGAACTATTGTTGATTCTAAATTTCCCATTGTTGTAGCTGCTAAACTGCCTATCCATTAAAACTGAGAATAAAAAATAATATTGAAGTGAAATATGTAGAATGATCTTACCAAATTGTGAAGAAAGAGGCTTGGCGTCTCTTTCTAGAAGAGCTGTACTGGAAGGGGCAGGAGATGGCACGGGGGACACAATCGTGGGGACGCGAGGAGGAGGAGGTTTAGGTGAAGGCTTGGAGGGGACTCGAAACAGCTTGGGAGTGGGACACGTGTCCCAGGAGGCGCGAACTAGGAAGAGAGAGGAGGCGATGGTGGCCATGGCGATTGCTGGGTTTAAGATAGTTTGATGCTCTTTTGGATTGAGTCGCATATTGGAGGGATATTTTTCTGTGCCAAATTGCAGACATGTCCTTCACATTAATTTCATTTATAAACCAGTGATTTGGAAAACAATCTCTTATGGGTACAATTATTTTTGTGTGAACAAAAAATTTTCTCATTTTATCACTAATAATACTGCATTTTCACATCCAAAATAGTATTATAGTAAATATTTTTTAAAGAAAATTTTTATGCGTAACTTTGAAATTATCAAATTTTATATTACAAGTTTTCCAAAAGAAGAATGTAATAAAATTTTAATATAAATAATTTTATTATATGATAAGAAGTTAGAATGAATAGTGATTTTCTAGTCAATCAAAACTTTTTTTAATTAATTTTTTCACAAACTTTTGGTCACATTGCTCTCATTGTTCTCTCGACTTTATTTCAATAAAATAATAAATATAAAAAAGTAATAATAATACTATTTATATTTTAAGAGGATAAAAAAGAATCATGTGTAAACTTTAAATTACTCGAGATATTCTGGAGTCTGGACGCATGAAAATAATTTATAGAAATTTGCAGGGTTATATATGAAACTGAGCCCCAAATGAACCCGACTCCAGGGAATTGCTCAGGGCACGCCCCAATTGCTCATTCACTTCCAAATATTTTAAAAATGACTAAATTATCCTCACTCTAGTGCTGAAGTCTGAGAAAAAGGAGACGAAAGAGGAGAATATTTTGGTCATTTTTAAAAAAAATTGGAAGTGAATGAGTAAGTCGTGCGTGACCTGAACAATTCCCCCGACTATATACTAATGCGACTGTCACCCACTTTTTTTCTGTCGGATCGGCTGTCCGTTCAACTTCAACACACTCTCTCTAATCCCCTTTCTTCCCTCCTAAAACCTAAAGCAAAACCTCTTCTCCAGTTCCCCAATCCTCATTCGCTCCCGTCTTCCTTCGACACGCCAGCTACAGCTCGGCGCCAGCCATGAGCCGTTACGACAGCCGCGCAGCTGACCCCGGCTCCTACCGCGACCGACGAAGGTGCTCTCTTTTTCTCTCCTTTAATGGTTCCTAATTATTGTTAAGACCTAGTGAAGCCACTAATGTCTTTTAACTGGACGGGTACATTTGATTGTTTAAATGTATAATTTAGAAATTAGAAAATTAGGGGCCTTGAACTTTGGTTCTATACTTGTTGCTTAAACTTAGCAATGGATAAATAGATCCTATATGTGCTGGAATTGAAATAAAATATCTCTCTGTCCTGGTATTGTTCTGTTATTTTCAGTGAAGGGGGCTTAGGCGGTAGTGGTGCAGGGACGTATTCGTATTCTTCAAGCAAGAGAGAGGAGGAGGCAGCTGCAGCAGCTGAGCTGGATGGCTTGCCGAGGTTTGAAAAGAATTTCTATGTTGAGTCGGCATCAGTAGCGGCAATGACAGAGGAGGATGTGGAGGCATACAGGAGGAAGCGTGAGATCACCGTTGAGGGAAAGGATGTGCCTAAACCAGTTAAAGAGTTTAAAGATGTAGGCTTTCCTGGTATGTGTACAGCTTTTGCAATTTCCTGCTTTTTGTTTGGCTTGATTTGAGGGCTTCTCAGCAAATTTGAATGTGGAAGATATATGGTTGTGATTCCATGGGAAATGTTTACTAACACAGTTTATTATTTAAGGGATTGAATTATATGCCAAATCACCACTTTGCAAAATGCAATGCATGCACTACCCAGGCAAACAAAACTGTTTGTTTGAGTCTTTTGTAAAAGAAGTTCTTAATAGTAAATTGTACTGCAAGATTTACTTGATTTCATTTTTTTTTGACTGTCTCTTCTTATTAAGTCTTCATACTAAAAGTGTTATTAACTATATCTTATGTACCCCTTATCAGATTATGTTATACAAGAAATAGAAAAGGCTGGGTTTGTGGAGCCGACTCCAATCCAATCACAAGGGTGGCCAATGGCATTGAAGGGCCGAGATCTGATCGGCATTGCTGAAACAGGCTCTGGAAAAACCCTAGCCTACCTCTTGCCTGCCATAGTCCATGTCAATGCCCAGCCAATTTTGTGTAAGTCATCTGCCTTTTGAGTACACTTTTCTTTAAACTTAAAAGCTAGAAAATTGTTAAACTTTTTTGAACCAGTTTTATACATTTGCTTAGGCAGTATGGGAATTGTTTACATATAAATAAAGACAAAATTGAGGATATAGTAAAACCTGATAAAGCTAAAACTTGATTGTCTGAAATGGAACCCAAAGATTGGCCATATTCAGATTTAGCTTAAGGTTAAATATGCGATGTGGTTGTTGATTGGCTATAGACCACAGCTCTCGCATTATGTTGTTTCAGAAGACATGCTAAGTTGCTCTCTTTTGTAACACTTAGGACCATTTTATAATGAATGCATTTGTGTCTTTGTTTAAGCTCCTGGTGATGGTCCGATTGTACTTGTATTGGCACCTACACGTGAGCTTGCAGTGCAGATACAACAAGAGGCAAGTAAATTTGGTTCTTCTTCTAAGATTAAGAACACGTGCATTTATGGTGGTGTCCCCAAGGGCCCACAAGTTCGCGATCTCCAAAAAGGTAAACTCCTCATTTTATAGCGTAGATATATTTTACTTTTTTGAGCCCAATAAATATACCCATTTTATCATTATATTGGCATGTGAATCCATACAGAAACAAAATGTAGTATGGATGCACACAGCCTACACAGACCACATTATCTTGAAATAGAATAGGGTCTTGCATAGACTCCTTGGTGTTTGTTTGTAGCCTGCAGTCTCTGTGGGTGTTTGTTTTTGCCTTTATTCATGAGAATGGACTTTAGTTTTAAAATGATTGCACTAAAAAGGACAAGTGATGGCATTGAAAAGAATAAAAAGATTTCTCATGTTCAATTATCTTGTTGCTTCCTTTTTTACCTTTTGTGGGATTTATGCAGGTGTTGAGATTGTAATAGCAACTCCTGGCAGATTGATTGATATGTTGGAGTCAAACAATACAAACTTGAGACGTGTTACCTATCTTGTTTTAGATGAGGCTGACCGAATGCTTGATATGGGCTTTGAGCCTCAGATCAGAAAAATTGTTTCTCAGGTATCCCTTCACTAAACACAAGAGTATTACCTATGTAGTATGCCATGCCTTCTTTTGCACAAATTTGTCACTTTTCACAATGAAAAATTATGATTTACCATCCTTTTTTGTTGCATGAAGATCCGTCCTGATCGTCAGACACTATATTGGAGTGCCACTTGGCCAAAGGAAGTTGAACAACTCGCTAGGACATTCCTTTACAATCCATACAAGGTATAAGAAAGAGATCTATTTCTAAATTATTGTATTTGATAAGTCTATACTCTATAGGCTGCGAAGAATTGTCATGCCTGTTAAATACTTGCACATATTCTCTCTCTTTCCAGAATTGTCATTGTGTTTGCATGCTTCAAGTATGTAAACTACCCCAGATTTGTCATGCCTGGTTCATGTATTATGTTTGCAAGTTGGCAGCAGTATGCACAGACTGATAAAACATTATTCTGCTTTTTAATTGAGTATGATATTTTTCTTTTTAACTCTAGTGATAAAGTTGACTGTTAAATCTTTTTTTTTTTTATATCTTGCTTTTGGTTAATGTGCAGGTTATTATAGGCTCAGAAGAGTTAAAAGCTAATCATTCAATTCGCCAGATTGTTGAGATCCTGTCAGAGAGTCAGAAATATAACAAGTATGATGTTTTCTGTTAAATGTTATAATAGCATCTTATTATACATCCTTTTTAAGGAATACCACAACCATAGCTTAGGTTCTGTAAGAAATGCTAAGTGTTGATTTTTGATGATTGTAAATTTGAGAACATGACCAATGATTTGCAATTTTGGCTTGTGACAATGCTATCCAACATGCCGAAAAAAGGTCCTGGTTTGGGGTCTTATGTTTTATGTTTTAGTAGTGTTATGTTATCAATTTATGATGGTTAGTCCATTGGCAGATCTGAATATAAGAAGTGGGGACGTTATATTTTTCAGTTGAATATATTTACATAATATTTTTTAGTATTTTTATGTAATAGTTTAAGAAAATGCATACTTCAACCCCATAAATCTTGATTATTGCTACATTGTTGATCCCCATGAGCTACAAATTGTACATTTTGTTTAATTTATTGTACTGATATGGGTAATTAAAAAATTCTTTATATTCTGTTGACTCTCTTTGAAAAGTTTTCTGGCTCCACCCATGGTTAGGCCTCAATGAGATCTTAGAAAGCCTAATGAAATATAAAATAAACAATTTAAATTAATAAATAATTGTAATTAATAAAAAATAAAACAAAAAATAGATTGATCTTAACCAGTGTGCTGTGATATCCTTGTGCTTAGTAATGCGATGCTGTATTGTTGAACCTGTTGAATTGAGTATCATACAAGCATAAAGAGAGCTCTTAGTAATTTTTTCTAACAGAGAAACACAATTAAATTGAGCATGGTTACCTCCTCTTTCAAAGTATCAAAACAGATATTATTTGTTTATACAGATTGGTGAACTTGTTGGAGGATATAATGGACGGGAGCAGGATATTAATATTCCTGGATACTAAGAAAGGTTGTGACCAGGTGACACGTCAGCTCAGGACTGATGGGTGGCCTGCACTCTGCATCCATGGTGACAAGAGCCAAGCCGAACGTGACTGGGTCCTTTCTGAATTCAAGTCTGGGAAGAGCCCCATTATGATGGCTACTGATGTTGCTGCTAGAGGATTAGGTATGTGCTTTTATACATGACATGCACTTTTTTTGGTATTTGCAAATCCCTGTTGTTGAATTGTTTACAAAAGAAAATGAAAAAATCAGGTGTGTGTGTGTGGGGGGATATCATTATCTTTTTTTTTAAATAATGATATTACCATCAGAAAAATGATAAAAGGAGCCTTGGCAAATCTATCTGCTATTATGTTTTGACAGTGGAATTTTTTAAATACAACACAGCAATTATTGTCTAGTCTGTTATGAATTGGTAATGACTACAGGTTGGTCCTCATTTGAGCCTTTAATATTGTTTTCCCTGTTAGCTTATTTATTTGCATGAGTAAGCTTAAGCTGTGATGGTGTTAAATTGTTAATGTGTGTTATGCCTTATTAAAGAATTACGTAGCTTCATATTCCATGTTTGTTGTCTTTGTAATGGACATTAATTGAAACATTTGGGTTGCTTAGAAGTACACGGTCAAGAATTTAGCTGAGACCAAGTTGGATCATGGGCTAATTGAAAACTGATTAGACAGACAAAAGTGGGTTGAAATTGGGCTCAACCCCAGGACTCACCTTTATTTGCACAACAAAGGTTTAGTTTATCTGCAGATTTGAGAAAAAGCCCATACCAATTGGTCTTGTGATTCAGAGCCTACCCTTAAAATTACAACATACTAACCTGTATGAATTGCTTGAACAGGCAGTCCAGTTCTGACGAAGTCATAATAACCAATAAGGCAAAATAAATTGTAATAAATCTTTCTTCTCTGAATAATCCCACAACAGATGTGAAGGATGTGAAATACGTGGTGAACTATGATTTCCCCGGCTCCATGGAAGATTACGTGCACCGAATTGGGCGGACAGGCAGGGCTGGTGCAACAGGCACTGCATACACTTTTTTTACAGCTGCAAATGCCCGGTTTGCAAAGGAGCTTGTTGCTATTTTAGAAGAGGCTGGCCAGAAGGTCAGCCCTGACCTAGCCAGGATGGCCCGCGGGGCCCCTCCCTCCTCTGGTTTGTTTTCTTTCAACTTTTATACCTTGATTAGAAAAAGCTTCCTGTTACTCGGAAAGCTCTTGTCAGGACCCTGGAAAAGACATGATTTGGGGTCTGTTGATTTATTTTCAGCCAGTATGGATGTCAGGTGCTGGTATAAGAGCGTTTGTTTTCATTTCACCCAGAAACAAAAAATAGATAAATTGAACACAAAGAATGGAAAAAAATAATTGAGGGAAAGGTGGTGTAGGTCATTGGTTTTTGAATGTGTGTGGGGTAAGCTAGATTGTATCTTGAAATCAAGGGTTACATAAAATTCTAATGGAAGTATTTACCAAACCAAAATGTGCATTAGACGAACAGAAGCTGTAATTGGTCTTCAATCAATACAATGGTGTAGTTAATTGTTCTATTTGTTTAAATGTCAGTTATATATGAGTTTGTGGATAAACCTAGCTTTGTATTCACTTACCAGGAGCCCGAGATCGGTATAGGAGCTATGGAAGTGGCCGCCCATGGAGTTGACTTCCATCTTTGTAATTTTTTAGCTTAGGAATTAGATAGAGCTATGTGATATTTTAATTCTAAAACTACACAACATTTGGATAATCTGTGGTGTGTATTTTATTTTCTTGGTGTTGAAGGTGGGAGAAATTTTGCATTATTGCAAATCTTGAGATCATTCCCAAATTCTATCAGGGAATTGAAATTTGAAATTTAGATCCTGAACTTGAGAACAATACACCAGACGTCTAACAATGCAAATTGAATTGGTTGAAAATAGTTTAGTGGTTCATTGTTGACCTTCAAAAGGTCAATGCAATATTGGAATTTACTTAGCCACCGAATTAAGTATATATGTGAGATCAACCTTAGGTATTTGATCGTTGTTAAACTTTGCAAGAAGGATAAATGAAATCTCGACTCTTAGTTGCCGCTCTATAGACCTCTCCAAAATTCCAATAGGTTATTTCGTTATTCTTAAAGAATGGGTGCTTACTATATATACGAAGTTTCGGCCTAAGATATCCATCGTTTACCTCATATAGTAGTGATAATGTGGGTAGTAAGCGGATCATGACATGGAAATTTAAAATTTGTATCATGGCGATTAAAATAAAGGTAAAACAAAGTTTTCCTTGAAGTGGTGAAGCATGACTTTTATATAGTTTCAAACCCTGCTTTGATATCGGCCTTACACTTCCCCGAATAAGAAAATAAGATATTGATTGCCATTTGCCAGGGAGTGCTTCAATCAGTGAAAATTAGTATAACAAGTGTTAGTAAGTACACTTAACCTCATCTTTATCCCATTTTTATCTTTTTATTTTCTCTTTCTCATTTTTGAAGAAATAGTGGAGGGTTCACATATTTCACGGAAAATAGTAGAACAAAGGTACAATATCCTGTAGTACCACTACCAACCTAATGGTACCACAAATATAGTCCAACCAAATTAAGATAACTAAATTGGTAAGTCCACTTGCATTCATACTATCCCAAACTAAACAATAATATCAATCTGCATTTAACAAAGCCATCTTGGAACTTACATCTGTTGATCTATGTCTCAGTTCAGAACAAGATCAACAAACACAAACTAACATGAAAACATCACAACCATTTCAATTTTTTTTTTTTTTAAAAAAAAAAGAAGTTTCGCATAGGATTGGCGAGCTAGCATAAAAACTCAAGCATATATACAAGAAATAACGGAGATGTCATTTCTAGCCTACTCCAACTTGTTTGGGATAAAATACTCTTGACTTTTAAGCCTACCCCAACTTGTTTGGGACAAAAGAAGGCTTGTTGTTGTTGTTGTTGTTTTTGTTGTTGTAAAAAAAAAAAAAAAGTTTTCGCAAAAATTTGCCTGTTTTAGGTATCTCTTCACATATTGCTAACCCACAAGTTGGGCCGACCTGTTCCTCTTTCTCTAAAATCTCCTCTAAAACGCTGAAGAGATGGACGGTTAGAACTTCAATGTCATAAAGCATTTATCAAAGTAAATTTAAAATATGAATCATTTCCTTTAGTCTCTACACCATAAAGATGCTAGAAACATGATGGTGGTGGTGTCAGAGAGTAAACTGGAAACCCCAAATTGAATCTCTTAGTAATAATAATTGTCTTCCAAGTTTACATGCTTTATCCCAATTTAATTTCGAGCATATTGGTCCTTTACACTTGAGATCCATACAGATTTCGAAATTACCCAATGGCCACACTCTCATACACAAAGCGTGATCCAGAGTTGTAGAAAATCCAAATTCAAACATACAGTGATCATGACATCACTATCAATTGTGGGGCAATTTAAGAACAGTTCAATCTCTCTTTACTTTTGGACCAATCTATTGAATTCAATGATTTATCTAAATATGATTAGTTTGAGACAATATAGTCTCATCTTTCCCTATCCTCCAATTACAAGGTGGTTACAATTGAAACTTCCCCATCACTGCTGGTGCTGGTTTAATAACTCACCTGCTTTTTCCATAAGTTTGTTCCCATAAAGCTCTCTTTGATCTGATCTCATCAAATCTCATCTAGATCTTGCATTAAACCACACTCTGTCAGATCTTGCCCCTTCCTTTGGTCCCATCTTAAGAACTAAACTGTCTCAGAAAAGATATCAGTCACATCGCTTGTCTCAATATAGATAGAAAAATAAAAAATATATTCTGCAGATTCTTCTTATACTAGCTGACCATGCTGTATTTGACACCTCTATGGATGCTTGTACAGTAAAACATTACAACTCAGACTAAAAGCAGCTCAATATATAAAGTTAAGTTTAAAAATTAGCTGATAGTCTGATACAATGGTTATACCATCATATATATTTAATATGTTGATCATGTTATTATATTACTAACTGATCAAAATTGGTGGTTTCATTTTTTTTATGAAGCTGCATACCTGTTGATGCCAATGAGGTCACTAATGTCCACTAATACTTAACTAAATGTGATAGCATGAACCATTCCTAAAACATTACTAATATTTTGTATAAAGCATAAAAAGCAAATTTGCATTTTTCATATGGTTTTCTAGGTTTCTAGGAGACTGCATATCACTGCATATCACTGCATTTCTAGGAGACTTCATATCACTGCATTCGTAATTCTTTACAGTACTACACGAGTCTGTGTACCAAAACAATGACAGTTCTGATGGCCTACCTAAACTCAAAGCCCAAACAAATACAAATGGAAAAAATCCCAAAAAAAGACCCAGACATGGCCACTTGATTTGATTTTGCAACTAGTTCCTTTAGGAGAGAGCCCCAACACCACCCCCTCCCTCTCTCAAAGGACAACCTACTCCAAGTTTCTGGGCAAATGAAAGCTACTACCTTACAAATGAGGTCCTTGCATCCACGTCTCAGGCAAGAGAAAAAGAGGCTTTAAGACCCACTGTTCATTCTTTATGAAAAACACTTGGGAAGTTCCTTTCCTTCTGGTGCTTAGAGAGCAGTATATAGTAGGCCCTCTCTGTTGGGGGGACCCCATTTTATCAGAATCATAGTCTAGCTTAGTTTAGTTTGCCACCATCCATTCTGCATACCGAAACTTGATGATTATGTGATTCAGATCGGCCATTATCCATTTGATGTTATGATGCTAAAATATGCAAGCTAGTTCAGTCGACTAGCTTGATCAATAATATCTTTTTCATTCAATCAGAAAAGAGATATTTGGATTTGCAATTAGTTATTTAAAAGTTTATGTACAATACTCTTATGATACTTAAATACTTAAATATTGTTAACAGAAAGATAATCTGAAACAGGTTGTAGCGTGCTGTTGTACACCAATGAGAAATAATTTACAATTTCACATATTATGACGTTGTACGTCATGTTAAAGCTCATTTCTTCAACTTATCAAAAACTCTGAAGATTAAGTTTACAAGAAAGATCACTGAAAAAGGTGCGACGAAACATATTCCAAATATAGGGTATGATATTCATGTGATGGTGTTTCCTGGCAAAGTTTCCCAAATAGGAGAAGCCATAGGAAGAGGGGCTTTTTCTAACAAGAACCACACAAACATTGATCAATGGGCCACCAAATGGGGCTCCCAGAAGGGGCCTAAATACTTGGACCAATGGTACCACAAAAGAAATCAGGCCATTAGTAGTAGATCAGAATAAGAAAAAAGGGGCAGATTGCTATCCTTTTCCCACCTTCTAGTTGAGATATTTCAAGAAATGTCGCACTCAAGAAAGGTGCAACAATTTGGTTTTGTTTCCTTTTCTTTTACTTATTCTCAATTATTTATTTATCCCTTCTTTTATTGATAATGGATATGATGTGCTGACCCAATTATGCTGGCAATATGATTTGTGACGTCAAAACTAATTATTTAGATTGAAAATTAGAAGTTATGTATTTGTTTATTCTATCAATCAGTTTGAAGCCCAAAGGCGTTAAAACTTTAAAGTGAATGGTTGAATATTGAAATTTTTAGATGGATAATCAAATGGTTCTAAATTATAATATATATATTATTATTTAATTTTCTTAATATATCTTTGGTACCATTAAGCCGCATTTGTCAACTGTTAAAAAATCATACATGTCCATGTGGCAATAGAATTGATACGTATAATTTTGGTGTTCAAATATGCTTTAGTATCAATCACCACGTTGGTCCATGTTAGTCCAACCTAAAGTCGGTGCTCAGTATGATAGAAAGAAATTTTTGTTCACTATCTCTGTCTGCTTGAAATTCACCTCCTCTGTTGTAGAAATATCAATATATTTAACCAAAAGCCAAATTTAATTTGTCAGTAATAAGCAATAAAAGGCAGGAGAGAAAACAACAGGCGGTTTGTCTTCCACAAAAACATGATAAACTCCTCAAACGAGAAACACCAACCCAAATTGGATTCAGTGCGCTTTCCCTTCACCACCACAGCCACCCCATTCTGACCTCTCAATTCCATGATAGATACAAATATTTAGCAACAATGCTATGAGCTTATATAAAATAAAACAGAAACTATGTTTATCTGGCAGCAGCAACCCCCACCACCAGACTTGTTATGACTCATTTATTATATTGTTTTATGTTAAATGGACTTCAAGGATAGCACCACTATGTCTCTGCTTGCAATGGAGCATTAATTAAGTTGGAAGTAACCAACTAAAAAGCTGAAATTTTTTTTGCATAGACTTACTTTACGCATTGAATATAAAGTGCAGAGGGATAGAATAGTAGTCATTATTGCTTGGTCAATTATATAAATACATAAAGAGTGTTAAGTTATTAAATTTTTTTTTGTCATGTGGTCTTATAATTATAAGATCATGTGTTTTATTCTTCTTTCCAATGTTTTCAATACCATACCGGCACCTTTACCGGCCCGGTGACCAAAATCCGATAATTTCCGATATTTTCCTGTATTTTCTCTCAAAGAACCGAATATCGCCGTTTCGGTCACTGTTCATGTACCCGGTATTACCAGAATTTTCTAATAACCGGTAGGGTATTGAAAACGCTGCTTCTTTCTTTGTTTAAAATGGATGTATCCAAGGTAAAACAACACTGCTAAAGTACTATAATACTTTTCCTGTTTTCCTGTTCATCTACACATTTCATTTCTAATGTAACTTGTAGTATTAATTTCATTATATAAATTTATAGTGTTTTAAATTTTTTTATTTAAATGTACTTTTGAATATATTATCTATTTACTAAATTAAACTTTTGAATAGATTTTTTTTTTTGGAGCTAAGTGAAAAAAAAGAACTAGCAATAGAGAGATTCTCAATGTATAAGCTCACATGTTGAAGACTAAATAGTAAAATTGCTACCTCTACAAGATTGATGTGGAGTTTACATGTATACATTCTAATCCGGTTTAGCCTCTAATTATCTTTGAATGCATGTGTTTTGACTTGAATTTGCTAATTTTAGGTTAGAAAAGAAAGATGTAGTTGTTGTCTGACTTTTATTTTGCAGGATCATCCTAAATCAGCACAACGAAACAACGGACAGAGGAGTTCCAGATACATTATGACAGACCACCTCATTGCAAGACAGACTGCCCAAACCAGTGGAGCAGACAACCATACTATTAGCCAATCTTACTTGGAACGGACCAACTCATCTCCGTAACGGACACCAGATTTCCAAAAATAGGGTAGTAGAATTGACAATTTTTGCAACAACATTTTGTCCACTTTTAGCACTTTCAGAAGCACATTCTCCACTCCAAGTCGGTTGCTAGTGATGCCTATATAAGCTCTGTTCTGTCCCAAGCACTATATATATTCGAGATTCTAGGTTTAACATCTATCCAACTCACCAAGGAGCAAGCTTTTCTACTGAGACGACTCACCTCGCCCAGACGACCCATTCCGAAGCTAGGACGGACAGCCCCAAACAGAACAAATCCGAGAAGAAAGAAGATTTCAAGCCATAATTTGTTATAACTTAAATTCTTTCTTTATGTGTTGCTTTATTGATGAAACCTGCATGTTTTGTAGTATGAATTTGGTAGAGTAATTTAGATTTAGGGGCTATGGTTGAAAACATTTTTACTTAGTTGTTTATTTTATTTTGGAAGTTTAGTTTCTAGTTAAAGTTATTTATATTTTATTTCTGGTGCTTAAATTGCTTAATTGTTGTTGTGTTTGATTTAATTATTCATTGATTGTCCTATTAAATGAATGGTCATGTTTGATAGTTAGGAAATTAGATCAATTAACTTAAGTCGTAGCATAGCTATAAAACGAATTGGCAGGTTAAAATCTGGAAAGATAAACCAATTGTCATCAAGGGATTGCGATTTAACTTTGATCGAGAGATTAAGGTTTGCCAAAAGAAACAAAAAATAAAGTAGAACACTTAAATCATGAAACTGGAGTTGAAGTTTAGGAGTTCTAGAAGTTAGGTAAATTAACTTAAGGACTTGACCTGAACAGGAGTTAGGATTAAGCCACCTTTGGCTGGATTACTAATACTTGCATAAATATTTGATTAGAAATTAAATAACCTAACAAATCAGACGTTAACCTTTAGAACAGACTGTTTTGATACCAAAACTGGTCGTTCGAGAAGGTAAGTTCAGGTTTAGGACAGGCAATTCCAAGGGTTGACAATGGTTTAAGGCGTACCGTTCTACTTCTGATAGAGGTGAAATTGTTTGAAACCAGACCCCCTAATTTTATTATTTGATTAACCTTTGTGAGTTGAGTTAGGAATTAATAAATTAGGATTTAAATACAACTTGTATTCTTTACTTTGAGTTTCAGAATTTAAAAAATACCAATTACATCAATTAATTCATTTATTGACTAAGAATTTAGTATTGATTAAATAACTTAGAAATCAAATAGTCCGTCTCCGTAGATCGACCCTAGACTTACTTAACAAAATAATCGTACGCTTGTGATATTAACTGAGTAGATTAGGTCATTTATTTGTTATTGTGAAACCACATCAAAGAGAGCGGATCGACCCTAAACTTACTCAAAGAAATAATCGTATGCTTGCGATATTAGCTGAGTAGATTAGTTCATTATTTGTTATTGTGAGACCACATCAAAGATACCCTCCGATCTCTTATATACATTTATCATTCCTTTTTTTAAAAAAAAAAAATGGGAAAACATAGTTGCAATCATTTTTTTTTTTTGATATAGCTAAATTTTTAAGTTCGTCGAATAAGAGTCCATCACTAATTTTGTAAATCGCTCAATTAATGAATGAGTAAATTTCAACTTGCACCAATCTAATATGCAATCTATTTAAATAATCACAAACAACATTTATAATTTAAATTCTATAAGCGCATTCTACAACTATCAAATAATAAATTGCTATAAATATAATCTAACCCATCTAAAATGCCCCGTAAAAGAATTAATGCACAAGAAGGACGCAGAAAAGACCCCAGGTAAAATTAAATCAGATTCCTTTCTCGGGGTCATACATGGAACATCAACCAACACCAAAACAAACAACCAAAAACTTTTTATTTTCTATGAATTGGGGTTTTCATTTTTATTATTCAATAATAATTCTATGGTCAAAGTCATAGATCTTGTTAGACCCAATCCAAATCCGGGCCCATCACTGCTATAAATTTAGGTAGTTGGTAGTTGTGGGCCCGCACACCCGCACTCTTTTCTGTGGCTTGAAGGCAACCCCTATGGAATCTCTACTCATATATTTATTACTGTATCTATATATACAGTCTACAAGAGTGTACAGAGTACGTTGGGACTACACTAACCTTGAATTATGCTATATATCACCAACACATGGCCTCATAATTTGTTCATATATACATGAAGGTGCCGGATGACTTTGATCACCATAAAAATTTACCTGATTTGATGATGACCCAAATTTTACACACTCGTAAATTGTCTCGATTTTTCATTAACATCGATGTTGAATATGATTATCTCCATTTTCGATCGAAAATTCTCTGATTACATCCGAAGAAGCCGCCATCATTCACATAATAAGTTGGAGATCTCTTCGCTACCAAAAATCTAGTACCTATATTGGTTATCGACATACCCGAGTTGCGGTTGAATTTAATCCACACTTCCAAGAGTTTAAGCCTCCATTGATCTTCAATTTTTCAAATAATCATCTCATATTGACAAATTTTGATCTTGTTGTACACTTTCCATGATACATTTTCTCGCCACACGAATCGGCATGCCGCGTTTGAGCCTTACTGTTGGGAAGTTTATGATGTGATCCGAATCAGCCACCCACCTGCAGGTACACAGAAAAATGGAAAGAAATAAAAAATGTGTATCATTTTTTTGCAATGTCTATCATCATGTATGATAAAGAAACATCAAGAGAGTGACTCATGGTGTTGCATGCACATGCTGAGGGGCTCCTTCACGTGTAACCTAATGGTGCTTGTTTGCCAATTTGCTTGTCAGTTGAAGAAATTAATAATTAGAGACTAGTTGCCTATTTGCTGCTAAAAAATTGGAATAGGAAACTGTGGACCCACCTGTGACATCTAATGTAATTTTAGAAATTTGACATTTTAATTGATTTTAGACTATTGTTGCATGTTGAATAAAGATTCAATGATTTTAAAATTTAGAAAAATTGTTATATTAGATTATATGTTAATTAATGGACAATAAATTTTCTATCAAATTTTATTAAACGGGATTGATAAGGATCATCTCCTAGATTCATCATCTCCATCATCCTCTGGAATCCTTAATGAGGATAATGTTTCATTAATGAGGATCATCCCATCATCTCCTAGAATCATTAATGAGAATTAATGAGAATTAATGAGAATAATCCCCTTAATGTATATAACTGTTATAATTGTTCTAGTTAATATATATAATTGTTTTATTTAATATAGTAATTGTTCTATAAATTTTGTTTGGAAATAATGTTATGTCCAGTGAAGAAAATCTCTCTATTTCACTCCTTTCCCCCCCTCCCCCTCCCCCTCCCTCCCCTCTGATTCGCTCTCCCTCTCTCAGTTTCGCTCCATCATCCTTGGCGCTCATCCTCCCCAGTGATCATCCTCTGGACTTCCAAAAATAGAATTAACGCGTTTTTTAAAAATGGAATTAACGCGTCTGTTATTAACGCGTTCACATGGGGATGATGAGAATGATAGAATCTTAGGGATGATCCTAAGCAATTCCATTTTATTAAAGGTTAGATCATACCATTAAATAAGCGGGCTGATAAGGATCATCCCATCATCCCCTTTCTATTTTTAGAATGTAATTAATTAAGCACTATATATCTTCTATTTTTGTCACTCATCCTTGAATTTATCATCTAGAACACACTCCCCATTCCCTTCCCTATATTTTCCTCCCTTCACCTTACTTTTTCTAGAACAATTAGCATTTTTTGCAACACAATTATTTTTTTTCCAAGACAGTTGGTATCATTAACTAGGACAATTAACTTTTACCCAGGGCAATTAATATTTTTCTAGGAAAATATTTTTTTTAGGACATTTGTATCTGAAACTAGGATAATTAGGTATTTTTCCATCACAATTAGTTTTTTTTCATGTTAAATATTTTTTCAGAACAATTAGTATCTGGAACTAGAACAATTAGATTTTTTTTCAAGAACAATTAGTATTTGAAATTAGGGTGTGTTTGGTTGGGAGTATGAATAGGCTATTTGAAATAGAGATGGGTGGGTTTCTCTCTCCTCTAATTCTGTGTGCCTAATTGGGTTTCTTATCCACCCAATTCTCCAAAAAGGAGAAACAAGAATAAGCCTTTCAATAGCTTATTTGAAATTGTTGTTAGGTGTTTGGTTTGGACTTCAATAAGTTTGTTTTGAATAAAGGCTTATTTAGTGAGTTCCAAACACACTATAAGACAATTAGTTTTTTTTTTTCAGAACAAGTAATATTTTTTATATGACAATTATTATCTAAAACTAGAACAATTATTATTATTTGCTGGACAGTTAACAAATATATGGAAATAGATTATTTGCTTGGACAGTTAACGAGTATTAATGGTATTAAAGGGGATCAGAGATGACTAGATGAGAACAAAGATGGGCAAGAATTCCAAAAAAAAAGAAAAAGAAAAAGCGGGGATGATAGGGATAGGGCTGTCAATGAAACCCATTTACCCGTTTACTCTACCCATACCGTATTCGATAAGGCGGGTATGGGTAAGGTTTTATTTTCGTTAGGCTAACGGGTATGGGTACGGGTAAAGAAAAATTTTCGTTAACTTATCGGGTACGGGTAAGGGCTATTTCGTACCCATTATCTAACGGGTAATATTTTACAAACATATATGTATATATAATCACGTTTTAGCATATTTCGTAAGATATGTTATTCATTTCGATCTTCATCCAAATTTATTTATAACGATAAAAAAATTAATTTACACTCTATATTATATTATAATTTATAATTAGTTATATAGATTTTTCAAATTCAATTGATATGAGAATAAATTTCATGATTTTTGTTATATCTAAAATATTATCTAAATATTTTATTTTATCTATATATTTATTTGATACTATTTATTTAGCACATTATACATTTTTTATTAAATTAATAATATTATTATTACCCATTATGTACCGTTACCCTACCCGTACCGTTAATTCTTAAAGGTACGGGTAAAGTCCTTTTTAATGGGTATGGGTACGGGTAAAGAAAAATTTAACGGGTGCAGATATGAAAAATACATTCTACCGTACCGTACCCATTGACAGCCCTAGATAGGGATGACTTGAGGAGGGATGAGAGTAATCAATTCCGATTAAATATTAACATATGTTTTAGAATTGTAATATAAGTAAAAATAAATTAGCATCAAACAATCTCTCCTACATCTTTTTTTTCCCTCATGGATACCGTGATCGAACGATACCAGCTAGTGGATACACTTCAACAAAAGGAGATAATATCTAGCGGGGCCACACATTTCAGGCATCAAATCAAACCTAAAATTGGGCCATGACCATTGACCGACATCATCTCCAATTGGTCAGACAAATTGAATCAAAATCGTACGAGCACACCGCTTGCCCGCTCGAACTATTTGAGAACTCAATTATCTCATAATACTAGTAAATCACCAATTTATCTACCCAAAATCATGATTTTTTAGCTTCAAACATATATATATCGATCAAGTTAACTTTTAAATCCATATCAATTTACTTATAAGTCAAACGGAATCGAATTTGCATTGAAATCAACCGAATTAATCATACTTGGTCAAATTCGAACTCGATTTCTACAGGATTAAATATTGAGATTATTTGCTTCATATCCAAGTTTATGATTATAAATCTAGAATCCAATTTTTTTTTAAAACAAGAATAGTTTATAGTCTATATGTAATTTGAGTTTGTAGTAAAGATATACATCGAATGAGTTGAACAAATATATTTAGTGATAAACGTCGAACAAATAAAAAACGAATATAGAAAATAAGCAGTAGGTACACAAAAGGAGGGCAACTAGCATAAGTCAAACGAGTTAGATTTAGGGAAAATTTTGGACACGAATCTCAATAAAGTACACAAATTAATAGGAAAAAAATAGGAACTGTAGTGATGGATATATAGGATTAATGCTTTAGTTCAAAACAAAAATAAATAGTGTCTTTTTATAATGTCGGCAAAACTAAACAACAATAGAGACAAGTTCGGACACAACTAGGCGACACGTGACATGAGACCAGACCAGACCAGACCAGATACGCTGAACCCCAACATTTCCATATGGCGCCAGACTTCAATTCACATATGTCATAACAATTATTATCAGTTTATTACATTACGTCGTAGTATCTTATCATGTATTACAACATTACACGACTTATCGGTCAAATCGGATGATAATAATATGCCCAGAGAGGCAGAAACAGAGACAGAAGCAGAGCATCCTCTGTTCCTGTAGTAGTAGTAGTAGAACCCGTACACACGTGCGGGTCTGTGTTGATTTTCGCCTCCTTCTTCTCTCCTTCTCTGTAATGTAGTGTACGGTAATACGCCTCTGACCTCCTACCAGCTACATAGCCACATAGGACACTTTATACCATGCACGTGTGCACTCTCCCCCAGACCCCCACCACCTCGAATCATATGATGATCCTCTGTGGCTAAACTGTGTGTTGATATCTACTGCGATTATTATGTTGATGCTCTGGCAATTGACTATATCGTTGTTGCCTTGTTGTTGGGTATGTTTAAATGGGTGCTAAATAGTTGTTAACTTGGATTAGTGACTATTCTAAAGTTTAGATTTGTCCGTCAAATGCAGAGTAACAGTCAGAATAGCATTGTTTTACTATATATTTCGTTCTACTTTTTATCTTAACCGAAGTTTTGAACAGGGAATCGGTAATATATAGGTAATATACACTCTAAGACACTTCAGACATTACACAACTTTTATTGATGCAGCATATTTCACACTTCACAGTGTCTGAAAGACATAATTGGAGGTTCTTTTTTTAATATTTCTATTACTCAAATCCCTCAAGATGTTAGAATTTCTTGGAGTTGGACACCAGATGGTAACTTTTCCTCTGCCTCATGTGTACAAACTTCTCATTGATGCTGGTCTGAGAGATCTGATGCTCGCTTTCATATGGAAGATAAAGGCTCTCACCAATGTCAAAGTTTTCACTTGGCTTCTACTTAAGGACAAAATTTTGACCTAAATCAATTTGCAAAAACGAAATGGCCATCAATTTCAAATTGCATCATGTGTCCTTCTTCTTCTACCGAAGACGGTGAACATTTATTTTTGGAATACGTTCTTGCAAAAGCAACTTGGTCTTTGATGAGATCAAATCATTAAGCTTGACATGACAACCTAATTGATTTTAATTTGGTGGAAGAACAAAATGTCTACAGATAAGTCAAAACCCATCTCTTGGAATTCGACTTGGACGGGAGGATGTTGGTTAATTTGGAAGGAGAGAAATACTAGAATTTTCAATAATCGTTCCTCCATGCCCGTCGAACTGGCCAGTGACATCATCATCTTATCAAGACAGTGGTTTTTAAACAGTTGATGTCTTTTTTAGACAGTGGTTTTTTTTTTCTCCCTGTATTAGGATAGCTCTTTTTGGTGTCTTTCGAATATCTTTACTTCTTTAATTCTTTTTCTTTTTTGTTTTGTAATTAGCTTGTATTTTTTTTTAGCATTTTTATTTTTTATTTTTTTAATATATAGTAGCTTTTTTACTAGAGTGAGATTAGGATAGGAGAAGGAAAATAAAAGTATTATTTTTAGTTTATTCCGATGGGTTAGAGAGAGTGTGAATTAGACTTAGAATATAAGGATTGCCATATATTTCTAACTCTTAAAATCTTTTATTTCTAGAAAATAGTTCAATTTCATTATTCATATTGCAATTAGCAAAACGAGAAATTGTTACTATACAATTTCATTCTATTTTTTCTTTTTTAATTATTCCATTATTCTACTGATAATTTTTCTATTCAATTCCATTATATAAACTCACTTCTTTTTGGAATTACAAAGTAGCGCATACAAATGGAAAGGAAATTCTACTAGCAAATATACATAAGAAAAAAAATGTATATTTGCTAGTAGAATTTCCTTTCAATGCGCTTGATAAGTAGAAAAAAAAAAATGCCCAAATCCATGCATCAATGCGCTTGATAAGTAGAAATTTATGCAAAATCAAACGCAGAGAGGACAAAAAAAATAAAGATAAGAGGGAAAGACTTAACTTGAAATATGTAAAAATTATGAATTTGAGAAATAAAATACTTACGAGAATGTGGTGACCAAGTGATGAAGAAAAATGGCAGCCTCAAGTCTTGCAAGATCGAGTCCGGGACAGAGTCTTTGGCCGCCTCCAAATGGCATGAACGTGCTTGTGCTAGTCTCCCTCTCCTGTTAATCATAATATAAGGTATATACTGTAACAAAACATGAATAGTTCAGTGTTTTAACTAATAGATGATAACATCATTGATGATAGTCAGACGTAGTACAGACATATAGTATTAATACTATTATAAATGATAATGTCCATGAGGATAGTAATAGTACTGGTAAAAAGTTACAGCCTACAATTAAAAGAAAAAGAAAGAAAGAAAGAGAAGAAAGAACAAGATCTATTTTTTTTTAATCTAAGGATAGAACAAGATACGGAAATGACCCGATGATGCATAGTCATTTTACACATTTCTGTCCCTTGAGGTTCTAAACTTCATTGTCCCCAAAATTTATTAGTTTGTACAATTTAGTACTCTGTCATTAATGATCGCTCAAAAAATATTAGAAATAGGGAATGAAAAAAAAATGCTATGAAATATTTCATTGGTTGAGTTCAGCAGCTTTATTCTGTTCCATTAATAGTTTTTTTTTTTCAGTTACGAATCTAAAATATTTTTGACATCCTGATTTTATCAACAAATTTATTTGGGCATATTACAGCTCGTATCAGTAAAACAGAGCATCATTCTTTTTATTGCTTATTAATATCAAAGTATCAGCTAGTTAAAATGCAACGTCATTCAAATAAAGCTGCCTATAAAGCCTAAATCATCATCATAAATTTTAACATTATGTTTAGAACAGAGGATTGATCACTTAAATATGTCATGTACCTTCCATCTCCATGGATTGAACTTGTATGGATCGTCATAGATTTCACTGTCAAGATGAATTGAACGAAAGTACACAAACATACACCAGCCTTTCGGGATAAAGTGACCCTTGATTTCAACGTCTCTCACCGCCTTTCGCATTATCCCGGTAATGATGTTCCCTAGACGCAATGTCTCTGTAATTACATGTTGTGTAAATGACAATGACATGTAGTCTGTCCACTCCAGAGGTAAACCACTTTTTGCCTTTAGCTGCTTCAGCTGCATGTTTTCTTCCTGAAAATTGTGACAAATGTGTAGATTTTATTTAGTTCAAGTTTTTTATTCGTAGAACATCAGCGAATTAATTTACTCCAAGGAATGTCCATTTGGCCAAATTGTATAGAAATTGGATGGATCTGTTCTTATGTCTGGAAAAAGAAGGAATTCAAACATAACATACAAATCTCCATTTTGCAATTGAATAACAGAGATGAGTCCTTTAAATCGAATCAACATTCTGAGCTCAGTTAATAAAATGTAATATGATTATTAACGACCTATTCATGCATTATCATGTGCAATCTGATAAGACTGAAATATTACTATTGATTTGGAATGCCTGATTTATTTGCTTTTCATCATTGAAACCTAATGAAAAATAAACGCAAACTAAATTCAACCAGTTACAGCAAGTTTATTGATAACAACAATAAATTTTATTCAGTCGAAACTAAAAAAACTAAACAAGTTGAACATCCCTCACCAGAGATAAAGAAAAGGGGAGTCTTAATTATGTCAAATCGTGATAAGAAAAAAAAGTAAGATAAGTGTCAAGTTGTGTGTTTTCAAATTGTCAAGTGGAATTATGGGCAACAAGACTAGCAATTGACAAGGGATTTAAATAACATTATCTCAAATCAAATCTACAAGAGCCCAATTTATAATGTGATTCATTTAATGCTGCCACCGAGGCAAGGTATGGGCCACTTATTGGCATGATCATTTTCCCTCTCTATATTTTCTTATAATACGTGTCTCTCTCCTGTACACTATTTCAATCTCTTGTGGGCCACTTCAGAATATTTCAGGATTAATAATTGAAAATAGATATAAGGAAGCAAATTACTATTGATTATGTAACATTACCTCTAGTTGCTGAAGTGCTAGGGGGCACTCAGACAAATACTTTGTGGCTAAGGTGACTAGTACTGGTACCGAGTCCTCAGCCGGTATCATCAGATCAATCATGTTATCAGATATCAGATGGTCTGTTAATTCATCATCACTGTATTCCAGCAACACATCAATTGCATCCCGAGGATCGCAAGGCCCTTTGCTAACATTTCTTCTCTTTTCTTCTATTATGTTTTGTATTATAGATGCCATCTTTTTCTTTGCCTATAGAAAATCATTGCATCCATATATGAAACAGTAGTTGGTATCAGATTAAGTACTGTAACCAGAATATATTATAACGAAGATCACTAGAGGGATAATAACAACAACTGTGCTTACCTTTAAAGATCTATACAACCTGCTTCCTGGTAGCTTAATCGGTAATGACATTAGTCCCGCAATAAATTCATGAAATTGTGCTTTCAAGAATTGCATTTTTTCACCTGGTTCTAGTCCGATTAGCCCCTTTACCAGAATTTGGAATATAATCTGCATAGTTGAACTTCCATAAGGGTATGTACAAATAAAAAATTCCCAATAATTATCCATTTGATGCTCAACTTTGATCACGATTTAGTATTCTCATTTTTTTTTATCTTTTCTGCATTTTTTGTAATACATATTATTCATATACAATAGTTATAACTTGCCTTTTGACATAAAGATATATGCATATGAATAAATAAAAGAAATGTAACAGAGTAATATGCAAAATGTTTACTCTTAACAAAAATGTTGATTACATGAATCAATCTCATAGTATACTAAAATTACGAACTTAGTTTAGACCTTATCAATTTATTCTTGAATTTTAAAGTTATATTTGTTACAGTATACATAATGTCTACTAGAAGATAGAATGTGAAAATCAATCTATCATAGATGGAGCAAGCAATTCGGATGTTTATTTAATGAAAGTCCCCCCCTGATAACAAAAATTCCAAAATTTCCAAAGCATACAATAAATGATCTTAAATTATGCATTTGTGGGGAGAATAGATGATCTTATTAAATGGATGAAAGGTAAACAATGGGGTAGGCAAAAGCAGTGCCCCAAGCCAAGCTCATTAAACGCAACCACTGTATCTCTACATCCTACACCACCCCCCTTCAATTTATTAGCTACCCCTAGACCTACCCTGTGCTGACACGAGTGCACGCACGTGTGCAAACCCCTTGATATTTGTGCCAATTGCAATTCCTCTCTCTGGAATCATCATAAAACCAAAAGTAGCTGCTCTGTCTTTTCCCACGTACCGTCTTCTACTTTCGTCTACTGCATTGCGCATAGAGTACATGCATCCATACATTGTTCTTGTTCTTAAATCAATATTTTAAAGACGACCCAAAATGTATGTCTCATAATAAATATTCCTATGCAAGAAATGGCAGCTAAGTAGTAGCAATTGACCATATACAAATTTTATTAGACACAAATAGTAACTATATATATGGCACTGAAACACCCGAACAGACAGTCCTCATTAAATAGTTTCCTTCACGGAAGTATTAACAGCAGGAGATAGTAATAGCAGTAACAAACTAACTATACTAATAAATCTAAGATGATAATGATATGATAAAAAAAGTAACAATTATAGCACTAATATAATAACATATTAATTTTCACAGGTTGCACCTCTCTTACTTACTTGCCAAAAGAAAATCAAAGAGAGAATAATTCTCTCTTTCATAGTGAAAAATGAAACAAATAAAATAGATGCATAGAAACTAATTAGAGGAATTAAATTACTAACCGTCTTAGCCTCCTTTTGGATGAACACAAGTTCCCCATCTTTCCAACTATTCATGGAGGTCTGCACATAACTCTGCATGTCTCTGGTGATCTGAGCTTTGAGCTGGGGAGACTTGAAAAACGACCCGACGAGGCCATGCACGCGCCTCTGCAAGCTCCCGTTGATCAACAAAATCGACGACTTCCCCATGAGCTCGGTAAGTGATTTTGGGTACCACGGGACGAACACTCTCGCATCACTCTGCAACACCACTCGGCTCACCTCAGCATCTGTCGAGACGATTGCGGGGCCGCCAAATAGGTGCGACTTGAATACCTTGCCGTACCTGAGAAAATACAACTGATGCACAGGCTCAGTATATATATAGGTAGGATGTAGCGATATGAAATTCAAATAGATACATGGTAAAGAACTATAGACTACCTGCAGGCTACAGTCATGAAGTTGAGAATAAATTGTAAGATGTAAATATGTAATAAACTAGAGGCTAGAGGGAATTAAACAGAATGTATTATGTATATTCAGTTATGAACATGTCCCCTTTTAAAAACAAACAAGTACAAGTACATACATATATAGTTTTATTTTAAGAATTTGATTAGGTACGCATTAAAAGATTGTGTTCAGATTACTAAACACAAAAACACCATATTAGTAAGTCATGAGACAATTCATTAGAGATATAGAGAAAGAGAGAGAGACTGACAAGAGGCAGCGCTTCTCCATGAAGCTCTCAGGACGTGTCGAATAAGCGCAAGAGATGAAATCGAGGGTCTCACCGATGACTGGCCATCCAAGGGACCCACTTGGCAGTCTAGCCTTGGTTTCATCTCTTCCCCTTCTCTCTGTTTTCCATCTTCCATAACAAAATACTAACCAACTTATGATCATCATGATGATCATGGCAACTACATTGATAAGCCACGCTGTTCTCTGGAACCAAAATTCCTCCATGTTTCTTTAGAGTGAGAGAGAGAGAGAGAGAGAGAGAGAGAGAGTTGGGTTCGAGAAGGCAAAGTACAAGGGTCCATTTGAAAGGGGGAGGGGGTGGAGGTGGGCCCACAATTAAATTGGATACTTTTCCTTTCCAATTTCCAATAAAAGAAACAAAAACAGAGAAAATTCTCTTTTAAGATCGGACGGTTGAAATTGAGTTTCAATTTATGTTTGTGAGAGTATCAAGAAAAAGACTATACTTGTACTGTGGCAGGAATTGTGTTGGAATGGCTGCTGCTAGGTTCGGATATATATACTCTATTGTACAACACATGTAGCATAGTTTACTTTGATAGAAGAGATGTTTTTAATCAAAGCCGTTGATTTTCCAACAATGAGAGTGATGCAGAGTATGCCCAGTGGTTGCATCTCTGCTTCCTAAGAAATTGAATACAACAATGCCAGTACTGTCCTGGTTACAGTACTAAAACACAACAAGGCCAGGTACTTCGAACATCCAAAACCAGTACAATTTAAATTTAGAGCAGAATTCATAAACATTGCCTGGTTGTGGTACTAAAATAGTTGGCGCTATGGATTCAGAATCAATGTATACCTCTTAGGTAATTCAAAGAAGAGAACGGTTCCGGTGCCTCCATTTTTGCGCTGCCTCAAATGCCACGAATCGTTAACCGTAGGATCCAACTTTGATGAATGGTTCAGATCACAGTTTGTTTAATAGACTGCTCCGTAGGGGGGAAAAACAAAAAAGAAAGAATGAAAAGAAAAACAACACCCTCGATCTCCCTTCACCGTCGGCGATCTCTGCTCTCCCTCCCTATCATGGAGGTCCTCTCTTCGTCCCTGTCATGCGAGCTCACCTCTCAGGCTATCTCTCTCCCTGCCGCTCAAGCTGTCATGCGAGCTCACCTCTCAAAGATCGTGAGCAATTTCATTTCGAGAACAGAATCATTTGTGTGAGGCACTACTTCTCCTTCATATATTTGTCTAATTTGTTATCAATTTAATTCTTTTTATTTTTTTAATTAATCTGGTATTATTTTTGTATGTTAGGACATAGGAGCTATTGTCATGCATGAATAATGAAGGGTCAAATGCAGTGAAATTGAATGAAGATACTGTTATTGAGGTGGAGTTTGAAAGCAATAGAATTGAAGCAAGAATACTGATGCTGTCAACTGTATTTCCTTGTTTATGTATACACTGCTATCAAAAAAATCTCTAATGTGTTGTTTGCCTGAATTCAGGTATTAATTAGTTGAAGGTTATTTGGGGTATGTGTTGAATGTCATGATACTTAAATTTTGGTTGATAAATTTTAGTCGATGAATGTATTTTTTTTTTTTGGGGTGGTATTAATTAGTTGTTGGGTAGTTTGTGTTTGTTGTTATATTTTGGTGGCTGGATGTAAAATTCTAACTTGATGTAAATGTAGCCAACTTTTCTAGGACGTAAAGACGGTTCAATTTATAGCTAATTTGGTCATTGGACTTCTTTTTTGTTAGATTGCAATGATAGTTGTAAAATTAGTGCGGATAAGCAACACTTAATTCATAGTAACATTGCATACTCAAATATACCATAACAAATCAGTATTGTATATATTCATGTTAGGATTTTCATTTGGTACAAGTACACTATATCACTACCGGTCTAATTTGCTATAATTTGTACAAATTTATCATTGCCTTTAAAGAAATTATGAATATCCCAATAGAGGTGCATTAAGGCACATACAGATAAGAAAGTGAAAGGATACAGGAGAAAAAAAATATATATCGAAAAAAGGTAGCATATGTTACATTACATGTTTCATTTAGAAATGAATAATTATTACATAATATAAGCAACTATGTCCTCTACTACACACTGTACGAACTCAGGTACCTACAATTACTTGCATCTTCTTTCACTTTTTTACCCCTATATGTCATCTATATGACTGTATATCACCCTAAGCACTGAATCAACAAAAGAATAACAGAATCCATACAGATAACAGTACAATTTCTAGAACATGAAATAAAATTACACATTCACAATGAAGTCCCTTCAAACTGTTATATGGTGCTCTAAGCCATTGAGCTATCTGATTCATTTTTGTCTCTTTATCTTGGTGGTGCTACTGATTCACATATACTGTTATCTGAAAAAACCCTGGTCAGAATATAAAAATATGTCAAAATCTTGTTAGAAAAGTTTTTTTTTTTCGTATCTGTGTTTGAACCTACTGACATGCATACTCTACTATATCTTGAAAGCTATTACAGTTGGTGTAAATATTTTGAGAGTTCTACATCCAATTCCAAATCTATCTAACTAACTACATTCCAGAAACAAGTGAGGGATGCACTCTTCAAAACAAGAACAACACTTATTCATTATATTGTATAGCTTGAGAATGTGCAATGCTTGTAATGCCTTCAAATAGAAAAATAAAGCTACTAATTACTGATCCTAACTACTACTGGTTTGCCTGTGGCTGAGATTAATAGAAAGCAGTTCACTTGTGTTACACTGACAATAGATCTTCTTCTCAGATAGATAAACAATAATCATTTATAAGATTAAATTGCTTTCAGATAGAAAATTAAAGTATACCTCGTCATTATCACCACTAACTGCATTTGGAGACACCCCCAATCGCTAGCTCCTGAGCAAAAAAATTTGGAGATGGGATAAAGAACTTGAATTTCTGTCCGTGTCGATAGTAGAGGAGACCTGACGCGGAGAGAGAGAAGAGATCGAGCAACTCGAAAGGCGAGTAGAGCTCGAGTGACAGGAAGTGATAGGAGTGCTCGAGAGATGGATGGAGAGGAGAGCTCGGAGAGGGGGAGGGAGAGAGCCAAGAGATTGAACGACGGGAGGAGAGGAAAGCTACAGCGACGCCGGGCGAGAGCGATGACTGTCTAGGATTCTAGGTTTTCTCCTTCTTTTTCACACAGCGATATATTAAAAAGAAAATTGATCTAGACCGTTTATCCAATTTTAATTGAACGGCTCGCGATCTGTGGCATATGAGGCAGCAAAAAAAATGTAGGCACCGGAACCGTCCTCTTCAAAGAATCATCTTTTGTTACATGAAAATATTCCAGCACAAATTCAATGAAGAACTTTGTAAATTAGTAAATATTTCAGCATTGTATGAAGTATATATTTCCTCCTTGATATTTGACTATAGTAAATATAAAGCATTATAAAGTATAAAACAAGGACAAGTACTTTAAGTGGAAGAGTTAGAAATCTAGCTGGGAAAAATTCTTTGTTGTGGATATTTAATTTCAGAAAGATGGGAATCTTGATCTCCATTCTTTCTTAAAAAAAAAAAAAAAAAAAAAAAAATCCAAACTAACATGCATCCTGGAAAGTGGTACATTCATTGGTCGCATGATGCAATCTATGATTTTTAATTAGAGACAGATAAGATGGCATAAGAAGATGCAATTATTTTTCATTAGGTCTTATATGCAAGTTCATGAACCATTTTTTTTTTTTATATTATGACTTATGAGGAATAACTAAATTGTTATCTTAAATATACAAAAATTTCTATAATGTAAATGAAGATTGTAAGACCATTGCTAATTTGTAAGTGGACCCAAGTCTAAATTTTTTTCACAAAAGTCTGTTGCCTAGCAAATGAACACACACAAAATACCATTCATGTGGAAAATAAGTTGTGAGCCTGTTATGTAATGTTGACAAGCGAACGCACCAAAGATCTTTGGATTTCTGACTTACTGTACCAAGATCTCAAGGAGTCAAAGTTGCAAACCCAATACTTTGTTGCGTCTCGGTACAAGTCTCTTACATTGCGTCCCTGTCCTAGGTATTTTAAAGGTGCCAACTCCAAAGCGCATCTCTTGTCCTCGTGCGCACACGTGGGCCAGCGGATTAAGAATTCTAATCCAGAGTATTAAACACCTTACATAATGACCAAAACAAAAAAATAATAATAAGCACCTTACACCGCCAACTTAAATTATTTACTGTTGTGCAGAGGAATACTGAATACAAATTCAAATCCTGTGTAGTAAATGGTCTGTGCTGTACTTGTTCTGTTTTCTTCTCGTCCGTTTCCATGAAGAATGGTCAATAACAGAAGCCGCGTGGGTCCCGTTTGTCAGTAAGTTGGGTCCTGACATCACTCGGAGAAAGTTGCACAGACAATCAGACCTCCTCAAAGATTCCTTTTATTTTTCTTTTTTTTTTTGGAGAGAAATGTTGTCTACAACAAGTATATATTTCTTATAATTCGGTATAATATGATTTGGTTTTGGAGAAAATAAAGATGAAATGAAAATTTAATTTAAAATATCCATAATCAAATTTTCGTAAACAATTATTAAGAAATTAGTTTAATGAAAAGATAAACATAAACATATAAGATGTGATAGTTAACAAAAAAAGATGGAACCATCATCACAATATATTGACAGTAAAAATTTATTAACAAAAATTTATACATTATCAATAGGAGATGCGAAACTTACATTTCTTTTATAATTTTTTTTTTTTTTGAGAGAGAGTAAGATCGTTTATCTCGCAATCAAATGAAGTAAAAGGGTCCCTTTTTTCAAAATAAATAAATAAATCTCTCCCTAAACCCCAGTGAATATCCAGGCCTAACTGTAAATTTTTTTGCGAATAACTCTTTTGATAAAAAAGGCTGTTGATATTGCTTCTTCAATTATTTTTAGACTCTACATTTCTAAGATTGCCTATAGCAATTAAAAGAAACGAAAACAATAGTAAGAAGAATAAAAAGAGGTCAATATTTGAACACCGTTTTGCTTTACCATATTAAACTAGAGAATCAAATGATGCAACTAAAGGAACAAAGTTATCCTTGCTCTAGTATTATTCTAGTGGTCCTTCCACTTTACTTTTCCTTCTTGTATATAAAAAAAAAAAATCACATGTAGTTGTTGTTCTTTATAATCCTTTAACTATGAATTCCTCTATACATATTCAGCATTTGAACTTGATTTCTTTCTTTTAATATAAAACTGTTATGATTTTACACTATCTTGAATAAAAGTGAAAGTATATAAAAAATATATATATTGGTGAGTCAAATACAATAATTAGTCATAATAGGTCAAGGATTGCAGAGAGGCGCTATAATAAAGTGTTTAGTATTAATTATGGGCTAAGGTTATAGCTTTCTTTTAGCAAAAGCTGATTCTTAGCACCAAAAAAAAAAAATGATATAGACAAAGGAAATTCTCACCTTTTAGCTCCGAATTACATGCAGCATGACAACACACACTAAAAAAAAACATTCTTAGCTTTAACTTTTGTGGAAAAAGGTTTGATGCACAACAAGGCGAGTCCGAAAGTGGAATTCGTTTTTAAATTTTTCTACGTCATTTTTTTCGTTTGTATGAATAATTCGCATTAATAATATCAATTTTCAATCTTAGTGTTAGATAGTGAAACGTAGCGGTTTAAGGCTGAAGCTTATCATATATACTTCAAAAAGAAAAAAAAAAAAAAAAGAAAAGGTGTGGAAGTTAAGTATAGTTGGTTAGTGATTTTTGTGGTTTATTTGAAGGTAAATATGTTGAATTCTCATTGACTGAATTATATCTCATGTAAATAAATGCATGTAGTCTAGACCTAGTGGTTTAGTGGTAATTAAGTTGGTAAGAGCTTTAGACTTGGCTCAGAAAGATCAAGAATTTATTTCAAAAAAAAAAAAAAAAGATCAAGAATTTAAGTTCCACATGCATATTTAATTTCAAAACAACTGCTTGAGTGCTAATATATAGCAGTACAAAGGTACATCAATGTCAACAAATAACTGTCTATAAGGAATTGAAGTTTAATTAATAAATTCTTTAGAGATAAATCAAACTACATGTACTGATTAATTTATTTAAAGGAACAAAATTAATAACCTCACTAGAAAAATGGCTCTAAATTGATCGAAACATAAGTACATCACTATCTAACCTTTCCAAAATTTTCTACAAACATCGACTGCCACCGACCCAGAATTTCAACGCCTGTTAATGGGAAGACAGTGAAGTTATTAATTTCTTCCGTCCGAGTATTAATATTTTTCTCCTAAACTCGTGTAAACTTTCACGTCATTTAGTTATTGAAAGATTGGGTAACATCAACAGTACACGGTTTTGGTGGGATAATCAAAGTTCGATTTGACAATGTTATTCCAATTTACCCCTCTTATTTTGATAATTAACATCTTATCAACACCTAAGTACTGTCTTTCTCATCTCTCCTATGACATTAACTTTTATAAAATATTTTAAAATTCAAACCGTACATAAAATCAAAAAGGATTGATGATTCAATCATTTCTATCAGTCGAACCAGTGGAAAAATCAGACTTTTATTGATGTGACCAATTTTGATCCGTTTAAAAATTTCCCAAAATTTAAATATTTTAGTTAATTTTATTTTTAAAAAAAGTTCAACTTATATACCTTGAAGAACTTTCTCTCCATGTCCAAAAACCCAAGTTCGAATTCTACCGGACATTGATTTTTTTTTTTTATAATATTTTTGGTGAGCACAAAAATAATAATTCATACCATTTTAAATCATACTAGACCATTTAAGGGTACGTTTGGCAATGACAAGTTTAGTTTGACTACTGAATCAATGAGCTAACCTGTGGACCATACATCGCCAAACAACTTTGGAGTCAAACAAGACCAACACTACCTCCATAACTTCCCTAACTTGGCCATTCTGTATCTGAGCGTGTTTTACATTTTAAATTTTAAATTTCAAAATTCAAATTCCAATAGGTGTTGATGACTTGCTGCAATTTTAAATTTCAAAATTCAAAATTTTAAATTTTAAATTTTCGAATTTCAAAATTTCAAATTTTAAATTTTCGAATTTCAAATTTTCAAATTTTAAATTTCAATTTTTCAACTTTAAAATTTCAATTTTTTAACTTTAAAATTTAAAAATTTTCATTTTTTCTTTAAATTTCAACTTTTTAAATTTTCAAATTTTTTAAATTTCAACTTTTTAAAATTTCAAGTGAATGCATTTACTTTGATCACTAACTTTAACCTATCATGCCAAACAACAATTACTAACTTTAAGTTAGTACTAACTTTTACTAACTTTAACCTCAAACAATAATCCAAAAATGCTAACTTTAACTCTTGATCCTACTAAACTTTGACATTGCCAAACGGCCCTTAGAGTCTGGTAACCTGTTTCAGTCAAATCGGCTGGTCCAATTCGACTTTAAAACATTATTTTTATATTAGAATTGTAATTAACCATACACGCTCGGCCACAACTTGCTTTTGATCAAATAATTACAGTGGCCGTCGCCTTTATTATATTTTAGAAGAAATCTCCCACCACATATTGAAATAGATTAGCGATAATCACGCAAAATTGCTATTGGGGACCAATTTTTTGTGTTCTTTTCGTTTATTTTTATGCAGTTACATGATGTGATGCACACCGGCTAATAATAGTGTTTAGTGACTTGAATTTACACGATATTTTAATTTGGCAAAAGGTAGTGTGATATCATGATCAGCGAAACAGTAAAGGTAACGTACGTACATACATAAGAAACAATAAATGATGTCATATTGTTTCACTCCCTAAGTAGAATAATATTTCCCAATAACAAAAAGGATAGTTCTACTGATTTAAGATATAATGTCATGCTAATAAAATAATAAGCTTCTATTAGTACTAAAATTTACTTAAAAACCGATTTCTTTTTTTTCATAGAAGCGGCCAATACAATTATATAAACTTTATATTTACTAAAATATGTTGTTGAAATTTATACTACATAAATTTACTTAAGCCTTTAATATTTTAGTCACATGACATTATTTTTAATCCCCTCTATTCAATTATATATATCCCTCACCTTATCTCAATCTGATGATTCATGATCCCTGTTTTTCTCTATTCTCACTAAAAAAATGGATATATATTTACATCATAAATCCCCTCTGTTCTCACTAAGATACAAACACAATGTAACTTTTAAAACAATATAACTCTTTTGAATTTATTTTCATGAATAATCAAATGACTAATTATGCTTTTATTATAATAATAATCGTATAATGTTTCAATGTATAAAAAAGGATAAGTATTTTTGCTCAAAATTTGTCACATGTCATTTTTGTAGAGCCTTATTTTTTGAAAAAAATAAATAAATGAAAACATTTTCTAATAGAGTATTTGTTTCTGGGGCGAAACTCGAAGTTCATTTCTAATGATACTAAAATAATTCAGTGGTACGAAGAAATTAACTTAATTCGTTACAAGGTTATCACATGTTTAGACATAAGTATCTTTTTACTACCAAATTTAAATTAATTTCTCTACTGTATTTTTGCTTGGTTGCACACCATTCCTTTTCTTTTATTTGCATCCTCTTTTTTATTTTATTTTAAATCATAATAAATAATTTGTCTACTTGAAAAGAAAAATGAGTTCCAAGATTATAGGTTCCAACCAACAACGTAGTCTATTTAGCTACATCTATTGGCGCCACATCAGACCAAAACTCGTGGTAGATTCTCTCTTAAGGATTAAAGCTTATCATCCCATATGCGTTGATATTAAATTATTAATTTCTTTAATGACAAATCGCAATGATTTGATCTTCTACCAGCAATGCCGCATGGATCCATAATTAGATTGGTTCATGCCAAGATAATGCAGTGAATTTTTTAATTGTTTAAGGAAGATGGGGACTTTCAACGTCTTTTTTTTTAGGCACTGATCTAAGAAGTGATTAGTTGGTACTTAAGCTAGGAAACCCTTGATGGAATACCTAATTATGGGTATCAAAGATTTGGTCCACTGGGATGTGGTTTCAATGATTAAGTCATAACTAATTAACAAATCAAATCAACATTTTTTTATGGTTGTTATTTGTACAACACTTGATTTTCAACTTGCATTAGGTGCTAACTATGCCAAATGAGTCTTAATTGCTGCCAGTGAACATCCAAAAGCCTCTGGCCCTGGACCCGACCCTGGCCAAGCCCTTCTGACACAAAGGGCCGACCCGACCTCTCTAAGCCCTTAAGAAGGGCCAGGGCCTAAAGAGGCCAGGCTTTGGAAGGGCCAGACCACAATCTCGATGAGAAGAGGCCTAAAGAGGCCAGGCTTTAGAAGGGTCAGGATCTAGAGATACCAGACTTAGAAAGAGCCAAGGCCGAATCTGGCACAATCTCAAGTGAAGAGTAAGATCATATCTGATCTAATCTAAACCAAATTGATCATTTCAAATAATATTTAAATTCTTTCATATGATGCTAATACAAGTTAAAAAAAAAAAATACATATTTATCATCTTTTATGTTACATTATGAATATTTATCATCTTTTATGTTACATTATGAATATTTATCATCTTTTATGTTATATTATTTCATACATTCGTAATTTTCAATTATTTTAATTCATTAATATGTTAACAAAAACTGATTTTTTTTTTACTTTTTCTATGTTATTATAATATAACTAGTATTAAACCCAAATTAAGGATGAAAAAATTAAAATTATTATATATAATGAAAAATAAATATGTACAATTTATATTTAAATAATTTATAGTATTTTTATTAGAATTTATAAGCAAAAATTGTTGATTTTAAATATAGTTTAAATTAATTTTTAAAGAAAAATATTGTATATTTGTTGGCCCTTCAGGCCCGGCCTCTTTAAACCCAAAGAGCCTAAAAAGGTCAGTCTTAAGAAGGACCAGACTCAATCTTCACATTTAAGTCCTTCTAAGCCCGGTTCTTTCAAAAGCCTCGCTAAGTCTGGCCCAGTCTGGCCCTTGAATAGACCCTTTTAGATCCGGCCTCCTGAGAGCCCGGCCTAACCTTGAAAGGCGTTCACTATTTGCTGCTAATAAGATTGCTGGAGTGGAGATAAAAATGTTTATAAAATTTTATCCAGTGTTTATATTTATTCTAATTTGTAATATGGCAACAAAAAAAATTTGTCTAGTATTTAAAAATTCATTGCATTGAAAGCCTTATAATTTTCTGTAAATATTTTTAATTAATAAAATTTGCCGGCCCTCAAAGAAAAGAAAGCCTAATAATTTGACGTCCTAAGTAATTAAAGAGCGTGTTCGTGCATTGCAGGCATGTTTTGAGATGATCTTAGTCAATTTCAGATAATTAAAAATAATAAAGTGTACTTTGTAGAGTGATAAACTAATAATATAGTGTACTTGCCTATTTATTCATTTATTGCGTCATAAAAGTTAAACCAGTGAATGCTCCCTTTGCATGGATACCACATTCTCTGTTTCTTGACAGGATTCAAGCAAGGAATGCTGTTCATGCAACTATTTAAGCCAAGGATAGCGCATATGAGTGTCTATTCATACGGATCAATGGATGCATGCATTCATTTATTCAACTAACGTATACTATATAAAGTACAAGATAATAAAATAAGGGGTGAAAATTAAGAGACAGACCATCATGGATCTAGCCTCTCTGCTGTTTTCAAAAAGCATCCCTATTTCCTTCTGCATGGAAGATTAAAGATCGACAGTGTACTGTTGAAATAAGTATTTGCTTAATTAAGTAATGGATTAAACTTTAATAATAATTATTTCCTGAAGTTTCGGCAGTTTTTTTTTTTTTTACTTTGCATGGGAAAAAATAATCAAATATGGTGGGATTTCAGGATCATATGTATTCAATAGATTAGTCATTTTTTAAATTAACATTGCCTAAGTAGTTCAGTTTTTTCTTTTTTCTTTTTTGTCTAGGTTACTTCAAGTAGAAATTATTTTCAAAAATAGTAAATAGATATTCCCAATTTTAAATTTTAACAAGGAATATTCTAAATCGAATTTTCAAATAAACATAACAAGCGTTATCCTAGAAGTTTAAGCTTTTAAGCAACCAGCTTTCATTTCTTTTCCTTCATTTTATTTATTATTAATAGTTTTTAGTTTAAGCAAATTGAACATGTCTACTGGTATCCATATTGAACCTGAGTACGATCTCTGCACTGTGTCAGATCTTTATTGTAAAATGTCAAGACTCTGTATAAACTATAAGCTGGCATATTTCAGTTTGAACAATCCAAATCTTGTATACGCCATTAAATGCATTTAAATACAGTTGTAAGAGAGTCCAACAATTCTATATGTTTGAAAAAAAAAAAAAAAACTCTGAAGCCCAACATAAAAAATGGACATCTTTTTTTTCTTTGAGGAGATGCTCAAAGAAATCAAATCATAACTCTTTAGTTAAATTATATGGCCCTAACTTATTCAACAGGTCTACTGTGTAGCCATGAAAAGAAGAGGGAAAAGGTTATCCTTTCCATAAAATACCAAACAAAGAAACCAGATAGACTAGATAATATAATTATTTTGTCCCATGATAGTGAGTTTGACCAGAAATTTCCCAATCCTTGGCCTTCAAATCTGTTAAATATCAATTAGAGAGATAGAAAAGGCGCGCATTAAGAGTGACAATCCCTTTCGGATGTGAATTTCGGTAATTTTGGAGCTACACGGCTAATTCTAATAAAAATATATATCTACCTAAAGAAGAACAGAAAAAGAAAATAATGAGGAAGGTGGAAGGAAGTTGCTTGGTGATGTATCAAAGCCAATGAGATTATTTATTACATTCCATCAAGAAAAGGAAACGAATATTATTTGATGCTCGAGTTGCATAAAATTAGGACCATGTTCTCATCAACATTTTTTTTTGCGTTCAATCCAAAAACACTGCAAAGTTTAGTTAAACTTGCGAATTAGCGATGGTTTTGATTTAATTTAATTTGTCATGTATTTCTATTCCAACAAATAAAGAGGAGTCATCAAATATTATCTTGCGGGATTGTTTGGATGGTTGAGAAATAGTCAGTAATTTAGATTAGTGACAATACTGAAAGTTCGAATTTAGCAATCCAAATTCCAAACGCAAAATAACTATCAAAATTGCAATGGTTATGTTAATCTGTTTAAAGAACAGAATAATAATGTTGTTGTTATCCCAATAACTACGTCATCTCAAAATATCAATCTCATTTTGTCTTTAAATATAAACGTGATTCATACTTGATAGAAACAAAGTAGATAATCACGCTCTCATTAATTATTAGTTGGCGAATTTGGACCATATTTTCCCTGACAATAACAGTTAGTAGCTCTTCAATAAAAAGCATTTCATTTTTTAAATTGTCTTAAGCATTTATCTGAACTAATTTTAAATCCTTCGGTCAAAATCATACAGCTTCCCGCTTTTATTTCAACATAATCCTCTTCGCTATTTTATTGTTCAAATATAATGCCAAAGAATGGAGCAGTTGAGATCTTGTGCAATACCAAATACCAATACCCAAAACTAAAGCTGACAAAAATGGACTATTAAATAAAAAAATATATGTATATAGTCTGAAAAAAATACTGTTGCGTGCTCGTCTAAACATGACAAAATATTTCAACTCATCTGATGTGGTTGGAATGTAGCTTATAAAGATCTCTATAGTTCCTGTTTTGTTCTGTATTTTCAAGTCCATGTGGTCACACTATACTTGTACTGCTACCTAACGCATACATCTCCTCTCATTGTCTCTTTTTGTTTTGCTTCATTCAAAATACTGAAAATGACAAAACAATCGGCACGTATAATTCTATCTGTCGGCACATAAATTGCGTTGCTTTGTATTTATATATTGGGTATGATCTCTTTCTTTTGATGGAGAAGGATGTAATCGGTTATATATTTACCTTATTTTGTTTATTTTGATGAAAATGGTATACATTTTTGCTTTGTTTAATTGGGTTATATAATTAACCATGGGAATTACTTCTAAACATCCCTTAAGATACCATCCTGTACCATCCTCTAAATACCACATCCCCTCTAAAGATCGTCTCCTCCCTTCCTTTCTCCCTTCCTTCCTGCTCCCTCCTCCCTCTGACTTTCCTCCCTTCGACTTGCGACCTCCGACCTCCGGCCTTCCTCCCTCCTCCCTCCGACCTCTCCTCCCTCCTTCCGACCTCCATCCGACCTTCCTCCTTTCGACCTTCCTCTATGTTTTCTAAATCAATTGTTTTTTTAGTCCTAAAGATGTTGTAATAAGTGATCAACTAATAAGCGAAAATGATCAGTTTGTCGCAACAAAGGATCATCTTATAAGTACATATATTAGATACGATAAGTGATCATCTTATAAATATAAATGATCAGATTGTTATAATAAGAGATCATCTTACAAAGTTTCATCAGATACAATAAGTGATCATCTTACAAGCATAAATAATCAATTAAGTGTAACAAAAGATTATTTTATTAGTGCATTTATAAGATGTAAAAGAGATCAATTTATAAGCACAAATGATTAATCAGTCGTAAGAAGGGATCACATTAATATAATCATATAAGGGATCATCTTATTACCCGGATCAGAGAGGAGGTTACGGAAGTGAGGGGAGGAGATGTGACCGCAAAAAATAGATAGGGTGTTCCCAGCGCCCTTTCCATTTTTGATTGGAATGGTACGATGGTAAAAATAGAAATTGCACTCATCACTTCCGATTAACTATTGAGACTCGGAACTACTCCATTAAATTCCATCAAGCGGTGTACTTAAAATTACCTTAGTTGAAATTTCAAAATATTACATGTACCTCTTGTATGTTGTAATTTGTAATAAGTAATAATAACTAATAACACAAGCAAAAAAAATAAAAAGGTTTTCTTTCATTAATTATATTATTATTAGTAATTTAATTGAATTCTTCTTTTTTTTTTTTGCGTTTGGGAAGGGGGTTTTGGGGGGGGGGGGGGGGGCAGGACGGTTCGGTTTGTTGTTTGATCTCAGGTTCAAGAATTAATTGGTGCACATGAAAAATATGAACCGAATGTGCCAGACTGCCAGTTTGCCGAATTGAAATCAGGTGTCGCGCGACGCCTGGTGTCGCGCGACGCCTGGTGTCGCGCAGATCTTGGCCGTCTGATCAAGATCGGATGGATGATGGGAGCCCCGTGCATGTAACCAGATTGTAAGGCCCGAAAAAAGTGAACCGTCCGGATCAGATCGGACGGCTCGTAGGTGCGCTACACGTGGGTGTCGCGCGACACGGGATTGGGGTCCCAGTTTGCCATTGGATATTTCAAGTTTTAATCACGTAACATAAGAAGCCTCCTATAAAAAGGCTTTATCTATAATTAATGTAAGTCTGTTTTGGATGAAAGCAATTTGCCTTCGGGCTTCACTTGGACCAAAAAAGAAAAAGGCTTCATCTTCTCTCACAAACCCACTAGGCCTACAAAGCCTAATAAAATTGAAAGCCTTCAAACCCATCTCTAACCGGAACTCAACTGGTCCGATGAAAACAGCTCTTTTTCTCTCTCTCGGTTGGTTCTCTTTCTGCAACAATATTTTTCAAAAACTTTCTTCGCTTTGTTGCACAGACCTGAGACCTCTTCCGGTTTTCAATTGTTGCATGTCGTCCTCTACTAAATGAAAAATGAACATGTTTCTTTCACTTACTATTTTACAAAAATTTTTATCTGTTATTCAGAACCTTACTTAAGTTTTTAATATGTGTGCTCATGACTAGCTGCATTATCATTAGAAACTACAAATATTTCTAACAATGGGAACAATTGGTAAAACTCAATTGTTTAGTCGACAGAAGCGCTTCGAAAGTTATAATTTTCCTCCGATATTTTGTATTTGATGGTTTTATCTTCATTAAGCCAATTGACTTTCGGTAAAACTTAAATTCGTGGCTGAAATAAAAAGTCCAATCAAGTTCAAAATGATACAAGTTTAAGGAACTATAGATTGCTAGCATGACGTACCGTGATTGTGTGATATTGTTCTAGTTCCATGATTTTGTTGTAACAAGAAACAAGCTAATTTAGGACAAGAACAAACTATTTTAGACCAAACCAAACATTAGAATAGCTTGTTTTTGTTATTGTTTTAGTTCTTATTCTTATTCGAGAGGTATCAGACACAAAAGTTCTAATCCATAAGAACAAGCATTTATTCCTGCATGACTCATTATTTTATGCACCAATAGCACAAGAAAATTGTGGTAAGACTAGCTCTCCATGTTAATACCAGGTTTGCACTGATTACTGAACCTATTAAGTATGTTAAAAAATGTATAGACCATTTTATGAGCAACAAATTGCGAGAACGGAAAACTACCTTATCCAGAAACTATCGAAGGTTCTCTCCCAAATAGCATAAACTAAACTAGGTTCTCCGGCCCTCTTGCTTTAATATGCATCTATTGATTCTCAGTGAATTAATAAGATTTTATTTTCAGGCTATACTTGGGAGACAGAAAAAGTACAGTGCATTTGACGGAGATCATTCTTGGCATAAGATTCAAACTCTCGGTCTCTCCACAAGCCGTGAAAACAAAAATAAAGCAATCGAATTGATAAAATTGAAAATTATAAGAACTCAAATCATATTCACAGATGGATACTGATAACTAACAAAGAGGAAGTTCAAACGTACTTCATACTTAAATAAAGAAAACCTACACCTTAGATTGATTCCATGAGCTAAACAAAAATAAATATTATTTATTCCCTGAACTGGCACATGGCAACCAATTGCTGATCAAGCACTGGAGAGAAGAATGTTATCAGCAATTGACTGAGACCCATTATTAGGCGCACCTTTTAATTTCAAGATGGAAGCAATCACATTATAAATTTGCACATTTTCAAAAGATTGCACCTTCCTCCCCTTTCCAAACTGCGGGCCATGAGCAATAAAAATAGTTCGCATCGAAAAATTTGAATTGTCATACCCATGCGCCCCGCCACATTCTTTATTGTTCGACCTCTTCAGTTCCACCTTATAGCCTTCTTGTAACAACCCGATTATGGGCGGGATACGATAACTTGAAGCATAATGGAGCCGTTCTGGTAAATTCTCTTTCAAGAACATCTTCAAATAGTTACCATGTTCGATTTTTCCTGAACTTAAACCCTCATTCATTTTTGAAACAACCTCAGCTGTTGAAACACCATCAGGTGGGGTTATAGCTAAAATGGGTGTGGTCGATTGTACCCAGTCTGCTTTAATTTCTATCCAAGAAGACAAATCTTCAAGGTATATCAATTTTTTGTCACAGGTACCAACCATACCATGATCACCTAACAAAATAATAGTAACATCTTCAAAGACACCCCTTTTCTCTAATCCAGATATCAATCTACCAATCAAGGAATCAATGTGTGCCACGGCACTGGTAACTTCAGGATCATCGGGCCCCACCTGGTGGCCTTGGTGGTCAGGGTCCTCAAAATAAAGGGTTATAAACACCGGCATTTCGTCGAACGGCAAGTCAAAGTAGCTCAAAACTGTATCAACCCGTTCCTCAAATGGTACCGACCCATTATATTGCTGACAGTACTTATCAGGGCAAGTCCAGTTACCTTTTTTCACCTCCGATCCAGGCCAGAAAAAAGTCGCGGCTTTTTTACCTTGGTTTGCCACGGTTTCCCACAATGGTTCGCCCAGCCACCACTTGGACTCATGACTCTTCATGGTAAAAATCTCTCCTGTTGACGGATCAGTAAACCAATTATTGATTATTCCATGGTAAGACGGGTACAACCCGGTAACAATAGAGTAGTGATTGGGGAAGGTCAGAGTGGGGAAAACGGGTATGAGACCCGTTTCAGCCTCAGTCCCATTTTGGATCAGCCGATGAATGTTGGGTGTAGAGGTCTTAAATTGGTACCCGAACCGAAACCCGTCGGAGGAGATTAAGATCACCACTGGATGAGGAAGCTTGGATAAGGTGCGCGCCACTTCTTTGTTGGGTTTGGAGGGAGATGCGAGGAGGGGAAAGGCGAAGGCGAAGGAGGTGGTGAGAGAGATGCAAGTGGTAATGAGGAGGAAGGAGAGGAGAAGGGGACGAGAGGACTCAGAGGAGGAAGGAGAGGAATGGGGAAGAAGAGTGGTTGTTGGGTTTGTTGGTTCTTCGTCGGAGGAGAGTTTGTGAAGTGGAGGTGAGGTGGGAGATGTGGAGAGGGGAGCCATGGGAGGAGGTTGAGAAGGTCTGAGCTCTGTTTCCTTCTCGAATTTTTTGTTTGGTTTGACACTTGGTTGATCCGATCGAGCTAGTTGGACCTGGAAAAGAAAAAGAAAGAGATTTTTTAATTTTTCTTCAAAAAAAGAGGAGGCTTTTACTTTTTTTCATTTCTTTTGTTCTCTTCTTACCACAATGTAATTATGGGGAATATTCCGGGAATTTGGATGTGGGTCCACATGGCAGAAATCTCACCAGTAACCCTAGTTATTTATCTTCTGCGCTGTTTGAGTTAACTATATGGAATTATGGATATGGGGAGATCTGAAGCTTCGACTGATGAAAAGTAATAGCTATAATAGTATAATATATATAAGATAAAATGACTTCGATTAACACTTTTAAGTTTTAAATACTTCAATAATTTAATCAAAATTATTCTTTTACTGAAACCGGAAATTCAGATAGAGAGGGTTGAAAATCATAACGTGATAAGTAAAAGAAGAATGTTATTGGTTTGGTTAGTAGTAGACTAGTAAACGAAAGCAGAATGCAGTAAAAATTTCAAGTTGTATGATATAATAATAATTGGTGGACAAAGAATGACATGATAATACTAATGAATTTATTATAGAAATGAAAATTTTCTTTGACATTGGTTGAGTTCAAATTTTCTTTGTGCCTTGTTTAAATTTATAAATTCAGCGATGACATGTGAATTTTATAACCCAATTTGGTGTATAATAATTATGATGAGAAAGTTTAATATGCACCGTAGTGCATAGGGAGTTCTATGCACCGCGGATTTTTTCATGAGTATTTTTATAAATTGACAAATCTAGTTTAACCAATTTAATCTACATATTGAAATCTTATAGCAAACCAAATTTCACAATTTTTGAGATTTTATTACTATTTTTTTCGAATTTTTTTAAACCTGTCATTTTTGGAAACAAACTACTATTTACAAATTCAAAAAATGACAGGTTTTAAAAAAATCGAAAAAATAGTAATAAAATCTAAAAAATTATAAAATTCGGTTTGCTATGAGATTTCAATATGTAGATTAGATTGGTTAAATTAGATTTGTCAATTTACAAAAATACTCCAAAAAAGTCCGCGGTGCATAGAACTCCCTATACACTATAGTGCATATTAAACTTTCTCTAATTATGATTGGGTGCACTAATTATCGCCCCAAAATTATAATATTCCCTATCATTGCAATACTTTTAACAAAAACTTCAAAACATGTGACAATTAAATTCAAAACCTTAAAACACAAAAAATACTCTCATGCATAGCTTCTAGTATCTTGATTTGAACTCAAACGCTTTTGTTTAGGCAAGCTTCAACGATATGTGATAATTGAATATTGTTTCCATCAGGGAACAACATGTCGGTCCAAAGACCAAGCAACAATGCACCGATTACGTATCAGCAGTATTGTTTTATTTAAATGATGAATTAAGGTTAATTATGGCATTGAAAAAACAACAAAACTGTTGCAAATTTCAATGTTGTAATGTAATCCTAAAATCGATCCTGCGTGTAAATTGCCGAATAGTGACAGTAAGTGTGACAGCTGAAAGGGAAAACTCAAAACTACTTTTATTTTATATTCTTGTCTAACTGAAACTTGAAAGTACTTCAATAAATCATAAAGTGTATTTACCGAAAAAAAAAACATAAAATAAAAAGAAACTATTTAAGTTTGACACAAGTTTCCTATATTCAATAAGTAAAAAAAAAAAAAGAATGAAGTTCACATGTCACTTTTAATGCACTAACAAAAATGATTTAAAGGTGCAATAAAGTGAAAAATTGAGAAAAGTTGATAGCATCTCCACAAAGGGGTTGAATAAGGAATAAAAATTAGAATTTCGAAATGCGTGCTTGTTCAAATTTTTTATTCTAATTCTATGATTTTGTTAGAATATTGATAAGAGTTCAAATTTCTCATTATTGTGTTGTTTGGGTTGCACAAGAACAAAGAATTTGGAGCTTATTCTTATCTGAATTCTTATTCTTGTGCATCCAAACATACCCTCACTCATTATTCTTATGCAACCCAAACAACACAAGAATAAAGAATTTGGACCCTTATCTATATTCTAACAAAACCATAGAATTAAAATAAGAAATTTGGACAAGCATGTATTTCGAGATTCTAATTTTTATTCCTTATTCAACCCCTCATCCAAACACACACTTGGTATTTTTCATTCTTAATGTTTCGCTTATTAAATCACAAATGAGAGGACAATTTGGTCTTTTTATTCATTATTTTTTTTTTTAAAAGTAAGTCAAAGTAATTTTATACTTAATTTTACCCTACTTGTGAAACACGCAATAAGAAAATTACCTTGTCTATTTTGAGGGGTTAAAAAGGAGGGGACCACCTTATTAATTGCGGAAATGGAGTTACAGTAACACGGTATTGGAATTATTGTGATGAACTGCTAATGCGGATCAACCAGGTTCCTGTCCAAAAATCCAAATTGCGGAATTCAATAAATGGTCCAACCAACAAGATCTACATCGTTCATTTTAGAGAAAACAGTTCGATTAGAGCACATCCAAAGAACTGTCTGGTTAAGTAGTTAGTACAATTTTTTTTTTTTTTTTTGATAACTAGGTAGCAGCTACCTAGGGAAAGTACAATTTTTGTAATAGACGATTAGATCAGATCATACCCGTACAATCTGTGGGTGTGGTGCGACTGAAGAGGTGAGGTTGTGGGGCGGTGAACTAGGGGTGCTTGGCCGGTAAATACGGTGCGGTGCTGTCGAAGATGCGGTGTGACCGTACGTGTTGTTGTGGACGTGATGCGACTGTGAGTACGCGGTTGATGAATGCGGTGTGGCCAAAGGTGTGGTGCTACCGTAAGTGTGCGGCTGTGGGCACGGTGCATCATGGGTGCACAATTAGTGGAAGTGATGCGACCGTGAATGCGTAAAGAGTTGTTTGTAGTATTGTTTGTGGACTAGTGAGATGATTATTTTACTAGGTTTAGTTTGTAGTTGTTGGGTACTCATAGTTGCTACGTGGTGTTTGTAGTTGTTGAATTGGATCTATTGTTGCGTTGTATCCGTAACTCTCACTTGGTAGCCTCTACCAAGAATTTCTAAAAAAAAATACTTGTGCACAAAAAGTAATATATATTAATATTATATGTAACGGATTGTGTTAACTTTAACTTTTAATTTTTCTTCTTTTAGGGTTTTAACTTTTAATTTTTCAAGTTTAAAATTTTTTAAAATTATAATTGAGACATGAAAAATAAGGAAAATATAAAACATTCGTTTTATTTTCATTTTGAAAATTATGACCTACATCTCAGCTACAGTGACTAGCACTTTTAACGAGCTATTCATTGCTTAAGGCTTCAGAAAACTTTTTTTCAAAGTAGAAATTTGAGATTAATAAAAGTAGCATCCCCACTTCTGCAAAAATTCATGAAAGCTGTCTAAACTTTGAAACCAAGCATTAAGAATTATTGCCCGAGCGCATGCGGTAAATAATTGTCATCTATTCGATTGTTATGGGCAGAGGCAAAAAAAACCTTTTTTTTTTTAAATAAGTCAACAATACAATTTACATATTTTATATCACAATTATAGTATAAATATAATAATTTTAGATGTCCAGGTCATACTGATAATATTTTGCAAATATATTGGAGTCAATTTGTTTTTTTTTATAAATTATACTAATAACAATAAAAAATGGGTCAAAACCTTCTATTTAGATTTCAAACTTGTGACTTCAATTTTAGATGTATTGTTTGTTATGAACCGGTTCAAAAGCTATTTTTAAATTTTAGATCGATTTTATCATATATGTTCACTTACATTTGCCGTTTTTAACATTTATGATCTATGGAGGCAAACACCCGTAATTTGTGTATGTTGTAAACTTTACTTAAAATTCGTTCGGACAATACATTTGTTTAAACCATATATGCATTTAGATTCAGAACTCATAAGAAAAAAATCATTTATAATATTAAGGGCCGCAGGTTGACTTTCTCTTTGACCAACTATGTCTCCACAGTTGTTAGAACAGTCTCTCATCCTGGCCCTTCGTTTTCATTTGGTGGTGATGGACGGTCCCGGTCAGGTTGTTGTGGGTTGTTGGGTATTCCTCTCTGTATAGATCCCAGCAGATTTGCTTCTTTCCATCGCAGCCCTCTGATCTCTGTCGTCTCCTCCATCAGATCTTCTTTTGAGGGGATATTCGGCAAACATCCTTTCCGTCCAGTGCTCATTCTCCCGTTTTAGCATCTTGCTTTTCTCACCTACTTTCCGAGGTATGGCCTCCAGTCAACTGTCGTGTGGTTGTTGTACGGAAGAGCTCCGGTGGTTGGTCGTGGTCCATGGGCCGTTCCCTCTTGCTCGCTGCTGTTGTATTTGGAGTCTATGGCTGCGGTTCACCGATCCCTTTTAACTTTGCTGTCTCCCTGGAATTGTTCTTCTGTGCTCCTTTTGTCAGCGATTGAGGTTCTGCTTTGGTTTTCCGTCGTCTCGGTTCAGCCCTATGTTGCCGTCACTGTGCATTTGCTGTTCTCCTCGGTGATTGTGCGATGTGCTTCGCTGATTACTTCTATCGCTCTTGGTTATTCAGCTCTCCCAACTGCTCCCTTTTCCCTGTTGGCCTTGCTCTTTGGAAGAGGTCTTACTTACTATTCTCCTCTTCTTCTCATAGATCAATTATTTCCTTCCAGCATAGATTTTTTCCCCTTTTAGTTCTGATCGTCTAGATTTTGCTCTTATTGCAGATTATTCAGGTTGCATTGTTCCTTCTTCTATGTACAGGTACTGTCTGTGGGATTGTGTTCTTTGTCATCCTGATTTTTTAATTATCCTGTATAGTTCCTTCTGTGTTGCAAGACATTACCAAATAAGACAGAATAAAACAACATGGATGTTGCCACTGCCTGAACATTATCAGATAAGATTTATGCAAAATATTATTGTGGATGTTGTGTTTTGTGCTTTCGTTCTCTGCTTTTCTGTACCATCACCACTCTTTTGCTTTTTCTTTCTGGGTACCAAGCATGTTGCTTTCTCGATTAGCTATTTCTTTAGGTGTTGGTTGTTCAGTTTGTTATCGCCCTGCTTTGTTTCTGCTTTTAGTGGTACCTGTTTGATTGGCAATGGAAGATGAGCCAGTTTGTTTTCGTTCTCTTCTCTTTTTCTCATGCTTTTTTTTGGTTTTTTTTCGCTGCTTCTAACTATGCATTCTTTTTTGTAGGATTGTGCTGGCGTTTGTTTCATTTCAGCTGTCCGTTTTCTTCGGTGTTGCGGTTTTGTCTGCATCTTGATTTCATCTGTCTTGCTTTGCTTCTGTTTCTCTGGTTAGTAATTTGTCTGCTGTGGTTCTTTTTTTATTTTTTACTATATTTTTTTACCTGTCTTTATTTTACTCTTAGATGATGACAACAGGTCTTCATGCTTTTAGAATTGTTAGATGTAGATTTTTTTTAGGTTTAAAGTTGTTCGCATCTTCGTCGCTTGAGAGTTGTGAGGATTGCGCCTTTACTATGTTCGTTTCGTTTTTACATTCTGTTATACGTTTTCACCTGCGATTAGGTTTATTTGCTATGCTACGTTTTCTATTCTCAAAACTAAATGCTCATGCAGCTACCTTATCGGTTTCCTTATGCGCCGTGGCACAAGATTCGCGGTCGGCCTAGATCATCAGCCATACGATGACTCTGCTGTGCTAAATGATAGCGGTAAATTGTTCACTGTGAACCATCTCTTTGATTCCTCTGCTCTTGCAATCTGCTTTCAGTGCATATTTTTTCTTCCTCAAATTTTACAGCTCTTTATCCTTTCTGTCTCTTACTGGAGTTTACACTAGATCATTCTGCTTTCTGCCAGATCTTACTCATTTTACTCATTATGTTCTCTTCTTCTCAATCGTTCTTCATACTGAGTATATCTTTGTATTCTACATTCTTTCTTACTGCGTATTCACTGGTCTTCACTTATCCTCAGTTGATTGTTTCCTGTTGTTCCCTACCTGTCTGGAATTTATGCTCATTGCTTTCATTCCTTTTTTCTTAAAGATCCTATTAGTCCCACCCGTCATCTTATGAGTCATGGACGGCCATACATATTTGTTTCTCCAGCTTCTTCTGTGTCAGATGAAGCCAGCAATATCCGCAATTGTGCGTGCTCTCTTTCTGTTGTTTGGTTCATATTATTTTCTCTTTTCGTTCCTAATGTGTACTGTTGTCCGATGATCAGGTCATGATAGTTATCGTTCATGCCGGCGCAGATTGATTCTGGTGTCTGATGAATCTGCCTCATCTTCAGTTCATTCTTCAGAATGGGAAATGACACTGGCAGAATTTCGTATTCACAGTCTGTTACTTTTGCTCTGTATTATTATTTCTATTTTGCGTTCCGCTATGTAGTGTTCAGTTTATAAGATCTGATCAGATTGCTTTCATGCTGGCTTCCAATTTAATGTTTTTTGTTCCTTATCTCTTCGAATTTTTCTGTATTGGAGATGGTCATCAATCTCCTATAACAGATTTGCCGCCTGGCTGCTCTTCCTATGGATCTTCTTCTGCTCATTCGCTTGGATCTTTTTCAGAATCGTTTTCTCCAGCAATTTCTTCCTCCATGCCTGAAACACCACCTGCGATCCCAATCCCCGACTTAGGTTGTTACTATTTTAGATATTCTGTCTTTATACAAATCTTTTCTTATCCTTTCTGTTTGCTGTGGTCCTTATCCAGATTGACCTCACAACTTTGCTGCTTCTCATTTCGTGGTCCCAGGTGAAAGACCATCTTATCTTGATTTCGGGGATCTCACAGAGATGTGTCCTAAATGTCATGCATTGTACTGGTATGAAGAACGCTGCCGACGAGACTCGCGGATTGGTCATCCGGTCTACAATCTGTGTTGTAGAGGAGGAAAGGTGGTGTTGGATCATATTCAGCCCACGCCATCGCCACTTTCAGAACTTCTCAATCCACTTGCTGGGCCAGACTCAAGGCATTTTGTGGACAATATCCGCATGTATAATTCAATGTTTGCGTTTACTTCGATGGGTGTCCAAGTCGATAACGACATCAATGCAGGGAATGCACCATATGTTTTTAGAATATCAGGGCAGCTATGTCACTTGATGGGTTCTTTGTTGCCAGCTGGCGATGAACCACCCCGTTTTGCTCAGCTTTACATGTATGATACCGAGAACGAAGTCTCCAACCGTCTTGCATTATTCTCAAGAAATGACAGACTCTCAAGACCGCGTCCGCACATTGTTCAGGCATTGAGCGCAATGCTCAATGAACATAATTGTTATGTGCAGGCCTTCAGATCAGCACGTGACCGTGTCTTAGATGAGTCTGAGAATGATCTCCATCTTAGAATTATTGCTCATAGATCTGGTGATGGCAGACAGTATACTGCTCCGGTAGCTTCTGAGATTGTAGGGTTGGTTGTTGGTGACCTTGAAACTGGCCACCATGATCGCGATATTATTGTGCAGCGCAATTCCGGTTCCTTACAGCGGATAAGCTCTTTGCATCCATCCTACATGCCATTCCAGTACCCTTTGATTTTCACCCATGGAGAAGATGGTTTCCATCTCAACATACAGTACAGTGGTGCTGCTGCATCCACCTCATCCAGTGTGCGCCAGCATGTCACGATGAATGAGTATTATTGCTACAGATTGCATGTCCGTGCTGTTGGCTGCAACATACTGTTGAAATGTGGCCGTCTCCTCCAACAAATCGCAGTTGATATGTATGCGTGTGTTGAGCAATCGCGGCTGTCATTCATACGAGCCAATCAGGCATCACTGCGTTTAGACACATATAATAATATAAGGAATGCAGTGGTTGATTCTGATATGTTTGGCCGGAGCATAGGGAGACGAGTCATCTTGCCTCCATCGCATGTGGGGAGCCCTAGATACATGTTCCAGAACTATCAGGATGCTATTGCTATTTGCAGGCATCTCGGCACACCGCATCTCTTCATCACATTCACTTGCAATCCTGCATGGCCAGAGATTACTCGCAATCTATTTCCCAGTCAGCGTACAAGTGACCGACCTGATTTAGCATGCCGTCTTTTTAGAATGAAACTCAATCAGATGGTACGCGATTTCAGAGATGGAAAATTCTTTGGTCCTGTATCAGCATGTGAGTACTTTGTCATACAAAAAAATTTTATATTTGTCTGTTATCCTCTTTCGTATAATTTTCTGATGTTCTGTATTTTCTCTGATTTTCTTTTTCCTCTCCTGGACAATGCTCTTTTTCTCTCTTGGACTCCTGGATATCATTCTTAAGTGATCTACTCAGTTGAGTTCCAAAAAAGAGGATTACCTCATGTCCATATTATTCTCTGGTTGGCAGCACACAATCCCTTATCGGATCCTGCAGCGATTGATGCGGTCATCTCGGCTGAGCTGCCAGACCCAGTACATGATCCGGAAGGATATTCAGTTGTTTCTCAATTCATGGTTCATGGTCCATGTGGTGCAGCGCGACCTAATTCGCCATGCATGAAGGATCAGAGATGCACAAAACATTTTCCAAAATCCTTCCAGAGATCAACCCTAATAACAGAAGATGGTGTTGTTTTGTATAAGAGAAGAGATACAGCTGTAACAGCCAAGAAAAATGGCATCGAACTGGACAACAGATTTGTTGTGCCTTATAATATAAATCTCCTCTTCAAATATCAGGCGCATATCAATGTTGAACGCTGTCACACGTCCATGATGATCAAATATCTCTTTAAATATATATGCAAGGGTCGTGATCGTGCAAGGATAGCAGTCCACAGGAGTTCGCACATAAACACAGCTGTAAATGAACACCACCAGCAACAAGACGAGGTTGTTGATGAGATCCTTGATTATTTAGACTGCCGGTACCTTACTTCTCATGAATCAATCTGGCGTTTGTTCCAATTCGGCATTCATTACAGTAATCCTACAGTTGAAAGACTTCCAATCCATTTGCCATTTGAAAATAATCTCCTTTTTCATGATTCTCAGTCACTACAACAAGTAACAGCTAACCCTCTCAATCGTCAGACCAAGCTAACAGCATGGTTTCATCTCAATGCAATGGACCCTGCTGCCCGTAACCTAACATACCCTGAAGTGACCAAATTGTACACATGGCATGACGATGAAAGGAAGTGGCAGTACAGACAGCAAGGGGACAGATTAGCACGGATGGGTTTTGTCCATCCAAGTACAGGTGAACTCTATTATGTCAGGATGCTCCTTAATTGTGTGCGAGGTGCATCCTCTTTTCATGAGCTTCGCACAGTTAACGAAGTTATGCACCCAACATTCAAAGAAGCATGCAATGCTCTTGGCTTGCTTAATAACAATAGTGAATGGCTTGCCACTATGCAAGAAGCTGCCGCAGTGGCTTCAAGCTCACAGCTGAGACAGCTGTTCATAGATATCCTCATCTTTTCAGAAGTTGCAGATACTGCTGAGTTATGGAGCAACTGTTGGGAATATTTAGGTGATGATATCATGCAAAAATTGAGGGATTACAATCATAATCCTGAGATGACTATTGAGCCTGTCATCCTCAAAGATCATATCCTGTATGAGTTAGAAGATATTTTGTTTGTTCGAGGATACACATTAGCTTATGTTCAGCTGCCGTTGCCATCACGCCCAAGAACAAATTATTTTCACAATAGGTTGCTTAGCGAGCAGTACTCATTCAATACTGTTGAGCTCCGTGTCCAGATTCCACATCTCATGGCTGGACTGAACAGTGAACAGAAAAATATATTTGATTCTATTCTGCAGTCTATTGCATCAGGAGATGGGCAATTTTACTTTGTATATGGTCATGGTGGCACAGGGAAAACATTCCTGTGGCGGGTATTGACAGCATATCTCAGGGCACAAGGAAAGATTGTCTTGACAGTTGCATCATCTGGACTCTCATCATTATTGTTGCAAGGAGGTGTAACAGCATATTACCGGTTCAAGATACCACTCAAATTAAAGGAAGGCGCAACCTGTGCTATAAAAAAAAATTCGCATCTTGCTCAATTATTACTACAGACTTCACTTATAGTTTGGGATGAAGCTCCAATGAATAACAAGCTATGTTTCGAAGCTCTTGATCGGTCAATGCGAGACATCCTTTCTGATTCTCATCCATCGAACCAAGCAAAACCATTTGGGGGTGTGTGTGTTGTTTTAGGTGGCGATTTTAGACAAACGCTCCCAGTTATACCACATGCAAGCAGATCTGAAACTATTGCAGCATCCATACTCAATTCTTACCTCTGGTCATCCTGCAAGCTAATGAAACTTACTGTCAACATGCGCCTCTTGATGTCAAATCTGTTGCCATCAGACGCAGAGATCCTTGCAAATTTTGCAGCATGGTTACTATCAGTTGGGGACGGTCAGGCACACGGAACAAACCTCTATGATAGTGCCGAGCCTGAATGGATCCAAATACCAACTGAATTCATTGTGGACAGCAATGGTAGTCCAGAACAAGCAATAATTGATGCTGTCTATACTGATTTTCATGATAAATTCCAAGATGATCTCTATCTACAACAACGTGCTGTCATAACTCCAAAAAATTCTCATGCCAACATTCTAAATGATATTGTTCTTCAGCAAATCCCTGGAGAACAGCATGATTATTACAGCTTTGACAGCATACATACATCTGACAATCTCCCTGAGGATATACAAATCATGTTTGGCTCTGATGTCCTTGGTGCTATCACATCAGGATCTCTTCCATGCCATAAACTCAGTTTAAAAATTGGGGTCCCAGTCATCTTGCTGAGAAATATGGATCAAGCTAATGGCTTATGCAATGGCACCCGAATGATCATAACCAATTTAGGCGCCCATGTACTTTACGCCAGAGTGATAACAGGTCCTGCAAAAGGCCGGGATGTTCAAATTCCTCGCATAATATTCTCACATGAAGATGAGAAACTTCCATTCATTATGAAGAGAAAACAATTCCCTGTGAAAGTATCATACGCAATGACCATAAATAAGAGTCAGGGACAATCTCTTGATGTTGTCGGTGTATATCTTCTGGAACCCGTCTTTAGTCACGGTCAACTGTACGTTGCTTTCTCCAGGACAACATCTGCAAAGGGCCTTAGAATTCTTATAATTAATCGAGATAATCAGTACAATAATTATACAAGAAATATTGTGTACAGAGAAATCTTTGATATGCTCCAGACAACACAAACACAAAATGGTGATTTTATTTTCTTCTGCTTCATTCTAAAAAGATAACATGCTTATCTCGAACTTTGTTATTCATGTTCACTGTATCCATTTATGCTTTCATACTAATCTCACGATATGATTAATTCTCTCAGGTCAAAATGCAGCCACCAATACCAGTATCAACACTGACGATCACAACTGAAACACAGCTTGCAAGAATCCATGGCAGACCTGTCAGAATCTGGCCAGCATCAGACCCTCGCCGTGGGAGAGTTTGGAAAATGGGTTTCCTTCTGATAGACCATATGGTATACACTTTATCATTCTCTTTTTCTGAAATTTATTATGCATTCTATCATACTTAATATGTTATTTGGTACCATCCTTTTGTACACAATAATAATACAAGGATGAATAACGCCATAGATTCTGAAAAAATAATCAATTTCTTTTACAGGGTGGCAAGATACAAGGCATCATCTTAACTGCAGATTATGAAAGAGTTTCGAATGTTTTTGCTGAACAGAACATTGTTGAGATAGCAAGATTCACCATTGAAAATTCCAAGAAGGACTATAAAGTAGTGGACTATGATTATTCCTTGAAGCTCACAGCAGAAACACAAGTGAAGCTTCTTCCTCCAAATTTATACGAGATACCGCTCCACCACTTTGACTTCAAAGCATTTGAAGCTATCGGCCAAGAGATAGTCTATGAGAAAGCAGTCGTAGGTAATATTGAAACATCCTGCAAAATGTATTTTATTGTTATTCTTATACTATCGTACCTTTTACAAAATAAATTTTTTTTTCCTTGGTTCTCCAGACATCATAGGTAGGCTCTCAGGGTTCAGCGATATACGCACCGTCTTAGGACACACAAGAATTCAAAACATATATCTGACTGATCAGAAGTACTATCCCTGAACCTCACATTAGTCTTTCTACAATTTAAAAGAAATATCAATGCTGGATAACAAAAAAATACTATTTTTTTGTCACTGCAGAGGATGCGTGATGGATGTCGCACTCTGGGAAGAATTCATTGATAAATTCAATATCGCTACACTCTATGAAAAATCAAAAGAATCTCCAGTCATTATCGCATGCAATGGCCTGCAAATAAATAAATACCAGAGTAAAAATTCTAATTACACAATTTCCTGCCAACCTCCTTCATAGAAAAATAGAATGCCTTCTCCTATTAATACCGTTCTTTTTTTGATTGACAGAAATATATGGATTGAAGACTTACACAGGAACGAGATTCTACTTCGACACTGATCTGAAGGAAATTTCTGAATATCTCCAGAGGTCACAATTTTCTTTCCACTATCCTACTTATAACCTACTGGAACTAATCTCCAGTCTACTACGGAACAAAAAAAACATTCGCATTCATCAAAGACTAATAACCAACAACACCATCCATTTTTTTATGTAGCCTGCATCCAGAATAATAGTACGCTGATGTCTTTATTTTCTGACAGCACACCTTTCGATGGAAATCCTATAATACTTCATGCGACAGCAGACATGTTCAAGAGGAACATAGTATCACACGCATTGCTTCCAAAACCCAATCCTATAACAGTCACACTAGCTGATCTCAATGCACTCTACCTTGACAACTTTACCGTGAATCTTCTCTCAATAATAAACCTGTGAAAAAAAAATAATAAAACAGCAGCTGCTATATTCAATCCAGTGATAACCAATTTAATCTGCTTATGATATCCAGGAATCCCTGTATGAATGTGCTGCTCGGATAAGACACATTATTAATCCTTTCGATTGGTGCTATCGAGCGTGCACTGAATGTCATAGGAAGCTGGACCAAAGCACAGGTGGTATGTACTGCACAAACTGCTATCTTCCTAGAAAACAATTCATACCATGGTAACAATCCTTTTGACATCCTCATACTCTACTTTGTCTATTAGTATGGATTTGTATATCGATAGAGCCAATGTCTGACAACACAGGTACAGGATAAGAGTGCATGTAAGAGATCAAACAGGAGCAGCTGAATTTGTCCTTCTTGGAAAAACTGGAGAAATGATTGTCGGCACAGACGCAGTGACACTGAAAGCAGAACAAGACAGACAACAAGACAACAGAGCAGCACCGACACTCCTCAACATCTTGAACAAAGCATACCTTTTTACTATCTCAGGAAAGCAGCCTGGAGGATACGAAGCGAACCGCACATATACTGTCACCCGCCATCGAGAAGTTCCAGACAACATGCTTGCTTTATTACCAGACCCGATCCTTCTCTTACAATATCCTCCGGTGCAGCAGCAGACTCCAGCAACTACACCAGTTTTCATAACACCTCCACAAAAAGATCCCGAAGCCACACCAAACCGATCTTCCATCAATATGGCAGAGATTACAGAAAAAACTGCTGGAAAAAGGTACCACTACACTCATTGATGATCAGATTACAACAAACGTGTGTGATTCACTATTTAACTTCCATAATAATTATGCACAGATCTGCACCAGAAACACCAACAGAGACAACAATCCCAGTTAAAACTGCAAGGCGAAAATTGGAGCTTGGCCCCTCTCCATCAAATGAAGAAGAAAGGTAACAGCACTGCACACACAATTTACAATTTTCTATCTTCTGAAACAGCAGCACCAATCAGAAACTAACATGCAATTCTACACTAATCACTATGCAGATCATCACCTAAACCAGCAAAGACAGAATCTGAGGGAGAGAATTGAAATCACAGCGCTGATCACCATGGCATTGTCTATAGCATCCATCCTCTTTTGAAATATCAGTAAGAAACCTATCTATTTTCTGTCTGAAAAATGACTGTTGTTTTGAGATAGTAAGATATTACTAGACAAGAGATGTACTGATGGCTAATCCTTTTGAGAATATTATGACTCTGTACTATGAAAACCTTCATCCGTACACTACAAATCCGTGCACCATATCATCTTACATGGTGCATTTCTTTCCAGCCATATATATTGTATCTTAAGATAAGAATATGATATTTTAGATACTCTACTGCTGATGAATATTGAGATAAAACAAAAGGTTGTTTTTCATCCATTGAGATCTGATCAGATTGCTTTCATGCTGGCTTCCAATTTAATGTTTTTTTGTTCCTTATCTCTTCCAATTTAATGCTGGCTTCTGTGCATCCACCCCAAAAAAAGACTCTATATATAGCCAACATAGCGCTGTTCTGTTATGTCACCGGATGGCCAGAAAGCAATATATATACATGCTAAACTTTTATTTTCTGCCTGGCAGCAAAAACAACCATCTTCATTACAGAGATTCGCTCCCAACCAACAAAAAACAAACATTCACAAAGCACCTCTACAAGCGACAAATACAAAACAGTATCCTACGGAGATGCATTCCTCATGTGAACTCACAGAATCCACTATTTTTAAAGTACCAACCCTACATACATCCAGCAATTCATTCAGTTGGAACACCGAAAAAAATAATTACCGCAATCCCCTGTATTCTTTTCTACAATACAGAAATTTCAGATTATCATTTAAAAAAAAAAAAAAGGTTTCTTACACAACACCATTTTTTCTTTCCCAAAATCTTTTCTGTCTCCGCCACCATAAAATTGCCTCACTCATCCACCACTCACATATTACATGAAACTATAAGAAAACATACGAATTTAGATCCTGTTCCATTCATATCATATACTCTATGAAACACCCATAATTTTTTATGATCCTACCTGCTATCGTCTCTGATTTTCATTATAATCCGATGTAGCCAGCATAACAAACCGCGAATAAAATCAACTGTCATACTCAATTTCACCAAGAAATGAAAAAAAAAAACATAGGTCGCGCAACGCGCGACGAACCACCTAGTTAATATTACTTCTGGTGCATTCTTATGTTTTGGCGTCTTCTGGATTTCCATTTGTGACATAATATTGCGAACGGATTTTGTTAAGACCTACGATCAGGTTTGGTTACGAGCTCCGCGCTTGCCTCCGCTGCCGCCTTGTCAAGACCTACGATCAGGTTTGGTTCCCCTTTCACTATCTCATTCTCCTTTCATTGTTCCACCGGTTTATAGGTTGGTTTGCTGCTACTTTAGTTGTTGTTATTCTTTCATTAAATTAGTTCATTTCGTGAATTTCATCAAGGAGTGTTATGAGTTTGATTGGGTACTGTAGTACTCTTCTTGTTTTTGCTTTTTTTTTTTTTTCTTTTACCGTCTGATTTTGATTTGGGGTTATCTTTTCCTCCGGGGTTTTAGGTTTGTTTGGGTTTTGAGGTCTTATTCTTGCTTTTTTTTTTTTTTTTTTTCTTTTCAATTTTGACCCCTCTTTTTGTAGAGATTATATTTACCACCTTATTCTTTTTCTGAGCTTAGAAAGAAAAGGAAGGAAAAAACAATTTGGGAGATTCTGGAACTGAATTTCTAAATGGCTCACATGAAACAGCGCATGGTGTAGTTTTAATTTGTGTTAAAATTTATACATCTCAAGTAGCAAAACTCATGTGCTTCCATGTTGAGAAAGAGGATTTCAATACCTAAATAATTATGTGTTAAGATAAGAAGAATTCTCTGACATTTATATGACTATAGTGATATATAAGATAATGCAAAGAAACTTTGGTTAAACAAAAGTTTTTGCATTGCCTTTGTGTATGTAAAAATTATGCCCATTCGATTCTTCACGGCATTGTTTGATTCTTCATGGCAGTAACAATATCTGCATTTTATTTTAGGGAGGGAGAGGGAGCCTTTAGGATTTAGGGCCCTCAGCTCCTCTATAATATTGTAGAGATGTAGAGATATTAACATTTATGACAGACTATGCTTTAATTATTTGATAAGCTTGTATGGAATAAGACAGATACAGTATTTGCTAAGACTTAGCTTATTGGTTACTTGATATATTAACCTCTGATGCACTGATTCCAGCGCCTTTGCTGGACAAATTGAGAAAGAGGGATGCCATGTGGATTGTTCTGATGATGACAGCGGTATAGGAGGTTGCTTTGATCTCCAATTGCGACCCAATCCTGATTCATGATTGCTAGGTATTCATGACTAAAGCTTGATTTAAAACATGGAACTATCCCTTTTAATTTTGAAACAACGATCAATAAAAATTCTGGAATCAGTAAGTTGACCATTTGTAGTGGCTTATTAATATCATATTACTTTAGTAGATCCAGTGGCCATACAGTTACTTGCTGTTTATTCTCTTTCAAATTTGGTATTGCCATTCTAGCTTTTCTTATTACCATTTGACAAGTACTATTTATTTTCAATATTTGTGTGTGAAATTGTTGTTTTGTTTATTGTTGTTTGTGACGTAATTATGCAAGGTTCAGAGCTCCACATTTGTATTTCCAGTTCTGCATACAATGTCAGAATAAACCATGGTGCGCTCAAAACCATCTTCTTCCATGAAACCGATGAAAAAAGGGATTGATTTTAAGGTTTCTACTCTACTTCCTGATTTTTTCCCCCATTTGGTTACTCTTCTTCGTATGCTGTTCTATTGATTGTTTTCTTTTTCTCATTTATTTTGCACAGAAAGTGAAGCCATGTCGGTTGAAAGCTCCCGCCACCGAAAAATGCAACCAGTACAGAAATTAAGTCCAAAGGTCTACTTGTTCATTCATTTGTATAATTCTAACAATTATATTGTATCTATTTCGTTTATGTCAGCTGGAAAGTTATGGGAAAGAAAATAAAAATGTTTTGTGTAACTGTGTAAGCTTTGCGCGCCTTTTGGGTGTAATTATTTCTGTGTATAATGCTTTTGACTGTTGTAGAACTTTTAAATTTTCATATGTTGTCTGTTCATCCAACTTAAAAAAATTTAAGGAAATTTCAATTGTAAGATTATGTGATTTTTGAAAAGGGATGTAATTGCTTAACAGACGTATACCAATGGAGAGTATTAATTACCTTGTAATGGAATTCAGGTCCACTTCACAATTACTATTTTAATTGGGTTTCTTTGTGAACAGCTATTGTTCTACCTGAACAAACCATGGTGGCATACATAACAGATATGGCAGTTAGTAAAAAAGACTTAACGCTTAGAGAGCTACTTCAACAAATATCTCATATAATTCCAAATTCCGAATAGGTACTTCAGATTTTTTTTTTTTTTTTCTTTTTTCCAATTTTGAACAAATTTTACTGCTATGTCCCCGTTAAAACCTCAAACCAGAAAGATATGAGAAAATAATGTGAAAAGCCCCTACTTTGTCCATAAGTTGCTAAAAGCCTCTTCTTCCTTTTATTTGATAATTTCAAATTGTCCTGGAATCTTGTATTGTTGGAGAAAATACCAAAAGATCAAAAACGAAAAATTTTACTTGGCATCTAACAATGTTAGTGTTCATACTTAGAGCCTGTAATTAACCATGAAATTGAGATGGGACTGATTTTTATTGGAGTCTTATTACTTCAAAGATCTTTTAATCTATTTATGATTATATCTTCTACTAATAACTATTAGATTAGTCTATTCTTTGTAAATAGAGAAAGAATAAAGCCATGTTAAAGTGGTGACGGTTATGAATAACATGTTTTCTTTTTGAATGGTTACATTAAGAAATATCAAATATAAATGAAATTACATGCTGTCACATTAAAATCAAAGATAATTACACCATTTAAATATTCATTTTTAATCAAAAGGGCCGGTTAAATGGATTCAATGGAAATCCAATTTAATGATACACAAAATTACTTGGAATAAACATATGAGAACTTTGGAGTTTTCTTTTTAACGAAATAGTAAAAATATTAATAAAATAAGATTTAAATTTATTATTGAAAATCAAAACTTTTACATATAATAAATAATTTTAATTCTACAAAACTATCAAAATCTGGGATATTACAATGACCAAAAACCCAACCAAGATGTTAAATATCCAACTCTCTTAATCATTTTATAGAATTTTTTTCATATCCAAAATAATGATAAAAATATAAAAACTAAAATGTTTTTGTTTATTTGAAAGATGCTATATTATTCACCGAATGAGAACTTTACTTATTTTCATTAAACTCTATTTTGGAGAAGTAAAAATTTAAGAACATCTTTGTTATTACTAATTTATGATTTATTAAATTTATATTTTTAGATTGAATTTCACTTATGGAAAACATAAAGAAAATGGTGATTTATTTAGGGTTTATTGGTGTGGAGAAAAGTCCCCTAAAAAACTTAGTAGATGGTTCTCTCTCTTCAGATATAGTTTGTTTTATTGGAAGAAAACAAAGGTTAGTAGGGTTAGTAGTGTAAGGTTAGTACTTTTTGGGGTTAGAGTGGTAGAATGGTAGGGGTAGTGATTGAAATGGATTAGCGGTAGTCTAAGATTAGTGAATGTTGTTTGGTGTGATATGTTGATGTTAGTGATGGAGGGAAATAAATGAATTATTGATTACTTTTGGTTTTTATAGATGTCATCAAAATGCACACCAATGTGGTATGTTGACGTGTACTGCCTCCTGCTTTTTTTGCTACATATATTGAACGAGTTATGTTGAAAAAAATTATTTAATATTTTTATTTTTTTGTTTTTGATTGGACGGAGCTGCATAGATTGCATATGTTACTTATTATCATCATAAGTAATAATTATTGATTACTTTTATTTTTTTAACTAAATAATAGCTTTTTATGTGTACATTATTAAAATATGGATGGAGAGTATCACTTAGCGTCAAAAAATAATTGCTACATATTATCTTTAACACTCACAGTGTTACATTATTATCATTATAATTAATCATTAGAATACTATTAATTTGGAATTGATTAATTTTGAAAACGTTATCAAATAATTATTATCGTATTTGTTTAAAATTATAATGATAACGATGATGATGATGATGATGATGATGATAATAATTAGTGTATGCATTATAATTATAACCATCATAATTGTTCAAGCCTTCATACTGATTAATTACGTTTCTCATAAAAATAAAAAAGGATTAATTACACAAGCATGAACTACTACGGTCAAGTTTCATACTTTCATTGCTTGCACTAAATTTCTCATCTGGCTAATTAACCAAATATCAATGACTAATACGAGCAATGTCAAAAACTAGTTACAATTCGGATAAGACAAAAATTCAAAGAAAGGTGAGCAGCTCCAAGATTGATATTGTCGAAACACGGTCATGAAGAGAGAGAGGTAATGCGAGAGAGTGAGAAAAGATATGATCACATGGAGGCTTCGAAGGTCCTCGTTGCAAACTTTGCGAACAGTTGATGGCGCCAGTGAAGAAACGATAACTCGACAGCACAGCAAACAATCGACGAAAATCTCAACGAAAGACTAGCACGATGGATCTCCATCGGCACGACGCGATGATGAGAGTTCAATGGCAACGTCGATGGTAGCAATTTCGTCGCCTGTAGTTGTCGAAGAATTGAACAAGAATAAAGAGCAAGTTTTATTTTTCTCTTTCTTCCTGGGAGAGAAGGAGACAGATTGGGAGTTGGGAGAAAGAAAATAATAGATTGGTGTGTTTTTTTTTATAATAATCTCTCTCTTCACCCGGGCTAGAAATTCGTTAACTCAACAAAAAGCTCAGTTAGCAGGTTAGCGGAAAGGTAGCGCTAACTCTTCTAACTTCTGATGCATTTGGTGATACTAGATTAGCAAGGTAGCGTGCTAACCTCGGGGAAAGACTAAATGTGCCTCACCAAACGCACCTTAAATCATCATTTTGGTGAGTTAGCATCTTAGCATAACTTTTTTTAAATCCAAATCATTTAGTCAATAGAACTTTGCGGTTTGGATTCTAACCCCATAGTTAGGCTGCACTACCACTCATGAAATGCACCCTAAGTGTAGTTTTCTAACAATTAAATCCAATTCATTATTTTATTTGATTTTCTCCGATGACTGAATAACATTTTTATTTGAACATAGAAAAAAAAAATCCGAACAATTTGTTCCTACTACACATGTTGTTAATCATAAATATGTAAGAAAAAATTATGATCGTAAATTATATATAATATGTCGTGAGTTCTTAAAGTAAAGGCAACAAGTTCTCTTTCATTCAAAAAGCATGAAACAACACATAATTTATCCAATAAATTTAATTCGTTGGTCCAAAGAATAAAATATTAAACAACTATCTAAATTTTTTGTATGGTCAAACTTTTTTGGAAAATATGTGAATGCGAGCACAAAATCAACTATCTAAATTTTTCATTCAGATGAAAAACCAACAATTGAATACCTTTTAATCTTGAGATTAATATCTGCCCGCATATTAAAAAAAAATTTTAAGATCAACGAACTGAATTATGTTTCTACTTATCAGGAGGTGGGTAGGTTATTGTACTAGTATTAAATCAAAGTTCTAGGTTTAAGATCGAATGGAGAATTCATTCTACATATCTAAATTTACAAAATTAGACCGATCTTTATCTTCTTCTTCTTTTTTTAATTTAACAAGGTCTATTGATATATGTTTTTAATCTACGCTGAATCATGCAGCATGGCAGCATCCATGGATCATGACTGCAATTCGGCATGTGTATTTATAACATGCGCGTGTTAGAAAAAGCATATGCACGTGCAATGGGGACGAACTAGGGATGAAAACGGATCGGATACGGAGCGGATGTTGGTCTTCCCATATCCGCATCCATATTTTTTTTCGGATACGGATACGAATACGGATGCGTTCGGATACGGATACGGTTCGGATATTAAACGGATACGAATACGGTTCGGATATTATCGGATACGGAGTCGAATACGAATATATTTTGTCGGATACGGATCACATTCATGATTATACATTAACACTATATATTATGTATAAATTATCATTATCATAATCCGCATTAAGCATTATTTATAATTTATTATAAATTATTCTCTATTATTTATACATATTATAATATATAATTCCAATAAATTATGTTATAATTATTATAATACATTACTTATAAGATATATATAAATTATACTGCATTATTTATATACACTATACAATGTAATAAAGTTCTAGAATTATTGTCATTGAATAATTATCTTTTTTAATTAAATATTAATGTGTAACGTTAGGTACATTGATCTATTTGATTCCATGGCCTAAAGTTCCGTAACAGGAAACAGAATAAGAAATAGACAAACAAAAAAAGAAAGAAAAAATGACAGAGGCCCACTGCAGCCAACTTATCTAATTTCTATAATTAATACATATGGCCCACAAGTAAGGTTCATCCTTCCCATCCCATTCCATTTACGTTTCTCTAGGTCACAAACGAAAAAGGGAGACAAATGGTTTAATCGGAAATTGAGCATGAGGAAACCACAATCCTGATTGGCGGAAACAATTTATAGTATCATTCAGTGCTATCGCACACAATTTCGAATATTTAGTTGAGCTCCAATATACCCGTATGTACGCATGGACATCAATGCGGATATCCGTTTTTTTAAATAATTCGGATCCGGATATTTATCCGTATTCGCATCCGTATCCGCACTAATATTTGTTCCCACATCCGCATTCGTATCCGTTTGGAAAAATCCGTATCCGCATCCGTATCCGAACGGATACGGATTTTTACATCCGAATCCGTAATTTTCCGGATTCGAATACGGATCGGAGCGGATAAAATCCGATCCGTTTTCATCCCTAGGTGGAACCATTGGAAGAGATCAAGAGAAGTATCACAGTGCTAATTAATTAATTAGGACAAGATGTTAACAAACTTTTAAAGCAACAATTAGCTTGGCTCTTACAAAAATAAAAAAAAAAATAATAAGGAGCGTTATAGCTTGTTAAGAAACCCCAATTCATATGGTATGTTTGGCACCGCGAAGAACACCACTGTTCGCGAACTATATTAGTTCGCGCGAACCAAACTTGCGTCGGACAAAAACAACGGCTGTTTGCGCGTGTGTTCTGGGTTCTAGAATTTTGGCGAATACGCGAACAACGCTTGTGAGTTCTGGATTCTATTTTTTTTTTATAATATCTGGGGTTCGCGGATATGATTCACTTTTGATGGGTTTGGCGAAAACGTTCTTCAAGTTGAAGGAAATAAATTGGCGAGTGAGAAGTTCTATTTCTTTTTAATTTGAAATATATTTTTTAAATATGCAAAATTTTTATTTGGAAACCGTATTCGACTATTTGGGTGAAATTTTTATTTTGAAAGCAAAACTATTTCACCGAGTGTTGCGTCGCATATCTATATTTAACTAAGATTAAATGCACCCACGATTAGTTAGTAGTTTTTTTTTTTTTTTTCCTGAAAAGCAGTATCATCTCGACAACTGCAAGTGGTCATAATTTACAATAACAATTTATCAAAGTCGCATGAGGATCGTTTGAGAATAATACTAGAATTAACTACTTGAGATTTAAAAAAAAGTGGGTATACATTTTGGAGAATAAAATTTTAATCTGAATTTATCTAAATTAGTTTTAATTGAGATTTAAAATTAATTCCAAATAATCTCGTATATCCAAACGGAACATAATTTCTTTAAAAAATGGGTATACATTTTGGAGCTAGCGTGGCTCCAAGAGAATTTGAAATTTACGAATGTTTGAAAGTGCATAGAATAAAATCAAGAACTAGAACAAGACTTGTATTCCCACGCACTCAAGATTTTATTGGAATAAAAAATGAACTAATTTGGACTAAGAACAAACTATTCCATGTACCACCAAACAAGAAATAACTTATTTTTTTTTCTTATTCTTGTTCTTGTTCCATACACTTCCAAACATAAAAAAAAAAACAACTCCGCTTTTCGGTTTTAAGGCCCATGACTTTTGCCTCTAGGTCCATTGTAAATGGACAGTCCAATAAAGATCACTGATCACTAATCAGACATAGAGGTGCATAACGTCTAAAACGACCACAAAAATGGGGTGTTGAGTTAACTGTTTTGTTTTGGATACGAAGCTGACTACGTGTTTGCGTTAACCATTTCGTTTTGAACGAAACGATCGAAATCACGAAAATACACATGGACGAAACTGACTACGTATTGCATTAACCGTTTCATTTTAGAAACGCAACCAAAATCTTTAACCGTTTCGTTTCGTTTCGTTTTAAACGAAACGAAACGAAAAAATGATTAAAATAGTTGCCGTTTTCACCCCTAATCAGACACTTTGCACGATCTTAAAGCAAAAAAACCAAGCAATTTTGTGTACCAATCAATTTGGGATCTTCTCTTAAAAAAAAACCAATCAATTTGGGATCAAATTAAAACATTTGGGAATATCCGATCCAACAAGCATCCTACTACTATCGCAGTTCCGCTGAGTTCAAGATTCCTGGTTTCATGTTTCACGCCAATATTCAGTCAACTTAGAGCGGGTCGCTGAACTTAAGCTAGAAACTTATAATAAAGAATCGCTATTATATCTTTTGAAACTGATCAAATTGTCTGTAGGTCCAGTCGGGTTTCGAACCTGCGACCTTTCACTTAAGATGCATTACTCTTTGCCACTAGACCAAAGGCTGGTTCTATATAATTATTCATTGTTGTTTTTATTGAAAGAATTTAAAACTTTTTTGATTGAGATATTACACAATCCAATGCTGTAGTTGTTCTTTTCATAAGATATCACAACTATGCAACATTTCAACTCACGTTCTATTCGATACTTGTACCTAAGTTGTAAAATTCATTTTAAGTTTGAACTTAATTTTGTGAAACATTCTTTTTGGAACAAGTATTTTAAATTATTCCTTTAAAATTCTTGATTTATCATTATATTATATAATTAATAATTATTTATATTTTTTTTCCAGTTTGTATGGACTAAAAGCTAAGTATAATTAATGCAAACAATATCTCTTAGATTTTTATATTACTCTCAAATTTGAATTAATGCTATTGAAATCATTTTAACTGGCTTCTGAAATATCAATACTTTCTTTAATTTATCATCGGTCATAATGTTAGACTTATTATAATTCTTACATTCGAAGTTTGAGTTCATGAGCTTTTAGTGCGTGCAATTTTATTCTATTCTCACATCTTCTACACGAATGACCACACCAACACTCCACACAAGAACTCAAACTCCATGGTATAATCAATTCAACCTTCTCGTCCGATCCAATCATCCAAACTCTCTTCCCTTCTCTCTCACACGCTCTCGAAATTTTGCCAATCACCATTCTCCGATCCAAACCCTAGTGCCACCTCCTCTCTCTCTCTCTCTCTCTCTCTAACTTCGCCATGACAACCTATGGCACGATCCCTATAAGCTCCTCCGATCCATCGGCTCCGACGACCTCCTCACCTCTCGACTACATCCACCGTGCAAAGGCGCGCGGCGCCTCCGCTCTCGCCACACGCCGACCATGGCGTGAACTCATTGACCTCTCCTCCTTCGGCCTCCCTCCTTCCCTAGGCGAAGCCTACCTCCGCCTCCGCAACAACCTCATCTACTTCGCCATGAACTACGCCATAATCATGCTCTTGATCGTGTTTCTCTCCCTCCTCTGGCACCCGATCTCTCTCATTGTATTTGTTGTCACCATGATCGCATGGCTTTTCTTCTATTTCTTGAAAGATGAGCCTTTGGTTGTCTACGGGACAGAGATTAGCGATTCGGTTATCCTGTTGGTGCTTTCTGTGGTGACTTTGGTGTTGCTTCTTCTGACGAATGCGACGGCGAATATACTGGTGAGTTTGTTAATTGGTGTTGTGGTTGTGGTGGCCCACGCGTCATTAAGGAAAGCAGAGGAGAGATACCTGGAAGAGGAAGCAGCCGGGCCGGGTAGGTGGTACTCATCTGTTAGTGAGGTAGTGACAAAGACAGCCGGTACATCTCGGTATTGAGCGTTTCTTTCTTTTACATTTTGTTTATAGTGTCAGGTGTAGAATGTGTATTTCTTGTTGTCACTTCCACTTGTGTTTTCCATTTTGTTCATTTGGGGATGTGAATTAGTTTTGTTTTAAATTAGGGGTGGGTTTTTTGGGACAAGATGGTTTCTTGATTTAGGTCCAAATTAGGGAATGGAATATGGATGGGATTTGATAGAATATTTGTTGAATTACACGTAGATAAGGCATTTTTTGAGCTATTTTGTTCAAGGTTTTGCATTGAGTTTATTGTTAGCCAAGGTATGGATTGGATGAAATTGTATATGTTTAATTTAGCAATTTGTTAGACTTTGTAATGTTTTGAACATAGAACTATTTGTTAACATGTCCGCAAGATTCATTTGCGAAAGAAGAATACATCGCAAATTGAATTTGGTATCAGTTTGTAAAAAAGGTTTTGAAATAAATTTTGTGTGCCTTATTGTTGCTGAGACGCTACAATTGAAATCGGTTGTAGAAGTCTGCATTAATAGGATTGGTATAATTTGGCATAATTTGGCATAATTTGTGTACCTTTGTATTAATTTGGAGATACGTTTATCTTACGGTTCTTTATCTGGTTTGATACCTGTCTTTATTAAGATTAGTCAATGAAAGAACTTTTTAAGTTAGGGAAATGGTGCTAGAGAATTTGGGAAACATGATAGTTACAGATTAATGATTGGTGTAAAAATCAAGTTTTTCCTTATTTTAATAATTAGAGACTTAGATGTTTCTAAAATAAGAAACTAAGGAGTTGAGAAGAATGAACTGGACTGGTGTGTAAAGTGAATGATATAATTTCACATTTTGTTAATGAAGAATATACTGGTTAAGTTCTCCAGGGACCCGATTATTGATTATTGTAATTGTAAAGGGTAAATGATCCTGTTTTGATTGGTCACTCCGGATCTACTAGTGTAGGTATCAACCTGTAATAAAATATGCCAGTCGTCTGATTTCAGCTATACATTTTAATCCTTCTTTTCTTAACATAATAGCTTTTTATTAAAAACTATCAGGGAACTCTTTTTAAATTCTTTGAAGTTTGAACATTCATCTACTTTATATTTGTTTTTGTTGAGCGCTTAATTAAATTCCAGTAATGATTCTGCATGTATCATTGGAATATGCTTTTCAATGCGCCAGCTGTCCCTTATTTTTTATTCCTGAGTCCAGATTATCATCTTTTTCCAATTTAAATGAGTTGTTTTTTTTTAAATGCAAAGCAGTTGACTGAAATCAATCGTTGTCAACAGCGAATATGATGTTGAAAAATCCAAAAAGAAATAAATAGCATGAAGGTATAAAATAATCTCAAAGAAAAATATTGTGAATCTGGATAGATTTTGCTCGGCAATGCTTCTGAGTTCTGAAAGTTAAGATGCATTTACTGTGTTATAGAGAAAAATAAGGGATGTGTTTGATTGCATAAGGATAAGGATAAATAAGAAGAGGGAAGAGAACAGGAAATAGAAATAATAACTTTATTAGAGAATAGAAGTTATATCTTATTCTTCAATAATAGTTATATGGTGTATTGAGTATAACAATAGAAAATAATGTCATTGGATTGTGTACTCTCTTATATCTCATTATATCTCATCTAAAGGGAATAATGACTATACTCTATTTTATTTAGTGTTTAGATGAGTCCACAACTAGATGTAAGTATTTTTAAATTTTATACCATCTTATGGTAAATTTTGTTGTGGACATAAATTTTAAACTGGACTTAAATCTAGATCGTTCATTTAAAATTATGAACCGAGATGAATGAACAAGATTTAAACCCAATTTAAAATATCTACCACCACATAATTATCCCCACCTTAAACCTTCCTTGCCAAACACACCATTCTGGACCAAAATCCTCTGCATGAACTGCTCTCTACAATTCTTCATCATGACCGTCTGATCTAATTTTGATGGTTAAGATTTACGGGCAGTACGGATTTGATATTAATCACGGAGCACCCATCATGTGAAACATGTGAAACACCACTCTAAGCAAAAGCTGTTAATTTCCATGTGCACAAATTTCAGATCAATCAATTTTTTCCATTTATCAAGTTTAATTCTTTTTCAGAAGCCAATTGTTACAAGTAGTTCTATGGCAACGTACAAATTAATTTGAAATTTATAACATGGTCCAATTTTCTGTAAATTGTCTCGAACATTCCACATATGCACTAAATCGAAATTTCAACTAAGGGTTTTCTATTCTACTATGCTCAAAATCAAATCAACTCAGTTTTTTCTATTCAACTATTCTCAAAATCAAATCCAATGTTCTCAAAATTGAATTCTCCTCTGAAAGTCTGAAACAGCTCAGAACACCGTTCAGCACAGTAGACCGACTCAAAATTTTCTCGATGCACAAGTTAACGGCCCAAAACCGACTGAAAATTTTAGTCATACTTGTCCCAAACCGAGTAGCATGTCAAAATTCAAAAAACACAAAAATTGTCAAAAACAGAAGGAAAATTGAAAAATGAATCCAAGTAGGTCCCACGAAAATATCCACGTTACGACACGGTAAACAGACGGCTCAAAAAAATCCAAGTCGGCCACCTCTCCGCTCACCACAGCCACACAATTTCACATGCGCTGATACAACTTAACGGTGAATAATATCTCCGTTAGAATCACCGTTAGAATCCCCAAATTCATCGCCACACCACACAAACCCTCTCTCTCTACACGCACCGAGCGAAAATTCATCGACCTCTCTTTCCTCTTCCTTTCTCGAAACCTATTTAATTCAATGGTTCTATTCTAGCTCCGCTTGGGAGAGAGGAGAACAACCATTCTGGCGTGGCGTGGAGGTTTAGCTAATTGATTCCTTGGTTGGTTGGATTGGTTTGATTCGATTCATGGCGGATTCGCTTCTCCGTTCTCAGATTAGCTCTCCTTGCTCCACCACTGCTCTTCTATCCCCGCTTTTTGTCAATTCTTATTCTTCTTCGAGGGTTTCTGGCAAGCCGAGAGGACTAGGTTTCTCTTGCAATTCTTTAAGGCAACGATATAGTCGATTTGCTCACCTCAAGGTATCAGAAAGGAGTTTAATTTGAGCTTTTTTGGTATTATATAGGGGGAGATAGGCCAATTTTGTTCGCAATTTTTAATAATAAGTTATTCCCTAGTGTTAAATTTTAAGGATTAAAGAACTACTAGGGTTTGGTGTCAGAAATACGAGGAGAAATTTTCATAAGGGGAACTTAAAAAAACCAATTTAATCAAATTTATAATTTTTTTTTTGTTTTGCCTTTTGACTTCCTCAAAGACCCAATAATAAAAGTAAGTACACCTCAAATTTAACATTCACATTTATGCCAGAAAAGAACATCTTAGTTTTGTAACTGGAGAAAATAAATCTCTAAAATAACTTTCTGATGAGGTTGTATTTATCAGGCGCATGCTCAAGAAGTAGCACCAGAGGAGAGCCAAAGCAAAGAGCCAAAGTGGTGGGAGAGAAATGCAGGGCCTAACATGATTGACATCCATTCAACGCAAGAATTCTTGGATGCACTTAGAGATGCCGGTGATAGACTCGTCATAGTTGAATTCTATGGCACCTGGTGTGCTTCTTGCCGTGCATTGTTTCCTAAGGTGATTAATACTTACCTAAAGTTCATGCTGAGTTTGTTACCTAAACCATGCTTCATTTGGTCAGAAGGGTCATTGAAAAGTTGGCGTCCTGCTTTTAGATTACAGTTAAGTCTGCAGTTGAGCAATACACCACATAAGTTTAGATTACAGTACCCTTGAATTTTTATCATCTTTCTGGGTGAGTTTTACTGATCTCTGTGTAGTCATTTCCTCCCACCAGTCTGGATAAATAAAATTTAGAAAAAGAAACACCCAAAGCACGAAAGAATAGATTAGATTTATTTATCTGGATTTGGTTACAAGTTCAGTCAATGTGATGATTAACCATGGGTATCTTTACTGATTTAACAGAGATTAGCTAGGATTACCTTTTTTTTCCTAAACTTCCATGTGTTTAACTTTAATACCATATTTTAGCTGACCGACTTTTGTAAATTCATGTATAAATCTGAGAAACATTGGTGTCTGATTTCTCAATTCTATATACCTAACAGTACTATGGTTTATTCTATAGTTCTCAAATTGAAGCATAAGGTCACAAAAGTCTTGTACACTTTTTTTATTCCACATTGGAGGTGGTATTCAAATATACACTCTTAAAGTTTGAATAATCTACACTTTGAATATGCATTATGATGAATTTTCCAGCTGAGCTGTTGGGTACTACAAATCCCATCCCCCCCCCCCCCCCCCCCCCCCCCAGCTACTCATTATCTAGCACATGTTGTATGTACAGCGATATTTAATTTTTTGAAAATACTTTTAATTACCACTTGAATATCCTTCTATCCAAGGTCTTCAAGAATATAAAATGGTCAATTCATCACAGTATTGCTTGAATTTATTTTCAGCTATGCAGGACAGCTCAAGAGCATCCAGAAATCTTATTTTTAAAAGTTAACTTCGATGAAAATAAACCGATGTGCAAGAGCTTGAATGTCAGAGTGCTTCCCTATTTTCATTTTTACCGTGGCGCTGATGGCCAGCTCGAGTCCTTTTCTTGTTCCTTAGCTAAGGTTAGTTTTTATTGCGTACCCCTGAAAAATAGCTGCAAATGTTATATCACCCTGCCAACAAAACATAGAAAATTAGTTGTTCTCTTCCTCCATCTGAATAGATGAGTAAAATACACACTCCTTATGTTGATAAGGAATGAATTTATATATATATTTGAGAGAAATTACACAAGCTATTCAAGGGTTCATGTTTTATGTTTTGAGGGGGCGTTTGGTATGCATGAGGGGCTAGTCTAGCTTCTAGATTAGTAAACTCATTTGTTAACCTACAATTGCCTAAAAGTACTACTATAAACCCTTGATCCCACTAACCTATGGTGTTGCCAAATGCCCCCCGAAAGTTCAAATGCAGCACCTGTTTGCAGGGATGCAGGATGTTTAAACTATTACAGGTGTGAATGTGGGACAAATCCTTCTGTGCACTTAAGTTATGTTTATATTTTGTAGTTTCAAAAAATAAAGGATGCCATAGCAATACACAATACAGAGAGATGCAGCATAGGCCCGCCTGTCGGAGTCGGCGATCTCAATTTGTTGGATACAGCTGGTTCTCAAGAGAAACCTGCGGAGCCTAGCCCCATTTAGTAGTAACTTCTGCATACCGTGGCCGAAACATGTAATATATTTATTGATGAGTTGCGGCTTTCTTTTTTATATTTTGATTGTTCCAATTTCCTTTGTTGTATTAGATTTGTATATTCGGTCATTGTAGTATTTGCTTTTCATTTGACAAATAACAAATGATCGTTATCGAAATAGAAAAAATTCCAAATTTGCATCAAATCTGACATATTATATTTCTAGTTAATGAGTCAACAAAGTTGTGAAATATGGAATAAAAAAATTAGAGAAATCACCAGACCAGTTTGATGCGTTATAAGTTATAACAAAAACCCTTGTTGCTTTGGGTTAAACTTGAATTAAAAGTTAAAACCAATGAAAAAGGCAATCTTGGCTGATCTAGGTTGCTGATTGTATGCCTTTAATCATTTTTAATCATAAATTATTCTGCATAAAGCAAAACGAGATTTCTAGCGTAAGGTTTGTCTTAATTCTTACACTACAAGTAAGAACACTACTCCCCAAGACCACGATATTTCTAGCGAAAGGTCTGTTTTAATTAGAGGTTCGATATATTTCTTTTTTTTTTTTTTATAATCTTTCCTACTTTGAAATGTCGTTCTATGACAAAGGGAATTTTCATATTTTGATCTGTATTTCAATTTTCAGAACGTGCCTGGTCGTCGGTTGTCCCATCTGCATCCTGCAGGCCATTAAAAACATTAAAAAAAAAAAAAAATTGAGAACTGAGCACATAGAAAATTTTAGCAATCTCATATTAAAAGGATGTCTGAATAAAGGGAAAAACAAGAGCAGTCTAAACATTATTTTAAATAGAGTACCAAAATGAAACAGTAAACAGTCAAAAGAATCGCCTGTTTGTAATAATATTTGACTTAAAAGATTATCTCAAGAAATACCATACCAAAAGCAAAATTTTAAAGAGCAGGGGGAAAAAAACATGGATAATCACATAAGAAAATCATGCGTGCTTAGATAAGGATTATTAATATTTTTTTAGTATCTTTCTGCTTGACCAAAACTAAATTGTGTCTGATCTATATGAAAAGTTAAGGTTGATTAACTTTTAATTTTGGGATTGACAGTAGATTCAAAAAACCTAAAATATGATCCGTAGTCCGTACAGTTGTGTTCATGTGAATTACTGACCTCTGTTTTTCTAGATGGGATGAAACACAGAGCGACAAAGGTAAATTATTTAAAAAAAACATGATATTGAAAAATTATCTTCAATACTTAGCAAGCCCAAATGATGGTCTCGAGTTTTGTTGCAATATGGCAGACTGGAGTTGCGGCACCATTCCACCTGATGCAGCCACATTAGGATGCATCTGTAGAGGCTGGATGATTGAAGGGCCTCCTTCTGTCGTAATTGGTACATGGTGTGGCACAGGTACCTTCTCCACTGGTTTAGGATTTCGTGGTGCAACTAGAGTAGGATTTCCTGGTGGGCGTCTAGGCTGCACTGAGATTGCTGCCACTGGCTGTTGATGCATTTGGCTTTGGGCAAGGTAAGATGGATGCTGCTGGCTGCTTGCCATCTGCATCTGAAATTAACAAATTTATTAGAATTAGAACTTTACATTATGCACTGTTTATGATACACTAATAATATAAATAAAATTTAGAGTTACCATCTGTGGTGCCACTAGTCCAAGCATTATCTCTGCCTGTTAATAACCAAGGAAGCAAATTGTTAATTGATCATTCCTCTTTAGTAGTGACAAAATAATGCAGAATAATTATTGCTTTACTGAGTTCTGCATTCCCAGCACCAATATTTATTCACGCCCTTGGCCAATCTCTCTAGAGAGGACCAATTGCTGCTTTTTTTTTTTTTTTTTAAAAAAAAAAGAGAGAGGTCTTTGCCATCAATTGTTGTTATATTCTAGTCGCACTGATTATCTTTTCTATTTCTTTCTGAAATGTTCCTGCTGATGACTTGAGTGACGTAACTTGAAATTATTGAAGAGAAAAGTGAGTTGTTATCAGAATTTTGATTAAATAACCAATATAATATAAGTAAATTTCTAGAATCACAAGTTTAGGGTGCCATCAAATGTCACAATATTACTTTTTTTATTAATATTTAAATTTTAAAATGTAAATGTCGAATTAAACCGTTGATCTTCTTCGTTTTAACAACGATGCATTTTCATATAAGTTTTATAAAATTTTGAGTTTGTTTGATACTTGATCTAGAGATCAAATCATGAACGTATTATAATTAATCTGTCAAAGTTAACAAAATTCATTCATTTTTTTTACTTTTTGATTGAGTATCAAATCAATTTCAAATTTTATAAACCTTATATGAAAATGCATCGCTCGTTAAATTGAATAAGAATAACGGTTTGGATTGGACTCTTATTTTTTAAAATTCAAAAATATTGATAAAAAAAAAAAATTGTGACATTTGGTAGCACTCTAAAATTTTGACACCGGGATCTCCTCATATAATATATGCATTCATTGATCTTGCACTAAAGTATTTTCATTTATTATCTTCTTTAATTTTATAATCATTTTTGGAGGTAGTTAGGTTTTAAGCTCGTGCCTTTCTTTACGAGTGAACATCAGAAATTAGCACCCTACCTCTATTTTTCTATTATTACATTTGCAGTTTTATTAATTGTGAATAAATTTCAAGTATCGAGCAAAGCTCGATTTCCGGCTCTTGTGCGGATAGAAAGTTTGCTCACACCAATATAAGAGGATAGATTTTACACATGATTAGTAATGAATTACTTGCCATCTTCCATTTTTTTTTAAAATAAAACTCAACCTATCTGATTAATCGATAGCTTACGTGCATGCAATTCCAGTGTGCAACTTATCTCTTTTGTTTTTGTTTTTTTTTTGCAAACTGATTAACCTTCTCTTAAATCATTAATTTAGACGTTTATGTTATTACAGGAAGTAAAATTCCTAAAATCTTCGACGGCCAATATCGTGACGTCATTTTTTGCGGCAGATGCTAACTTTATTTGGATTCATACTACTATGTTATTTTATTAATTGTGTTCCCTCAAAATTGGATATGGTGTATTGTGTGCTTGTTTTCTGTGTTCCATCAGATAGACTGGCAGAAGTTCCTTTTAACAATTTGTTCGATGAACATCCAAACACTAGAATATGCAGAGTTTTTCGAATGATAGAGTGCTGGTTGATCTACAATAAAAGTATGCTCTGAAACAAAATAACCACCAAGAACCATTCAGAACCCAGAGTGCAGTGTGCACACTAACTGTTCGATGAAATGCCTGAGAGAAAAGTAGAGAATTTTTTAACCTGATTGTACTTGCCTGATTGTTCCATGTTTCTAATTTGTTCTATGTTTCTGTCAAATGGTAATTGTTTTTAAACCTCACTTTTTATCTTTTACAGATGTGTCAACCACCACGATTGTTAAGCCTGGTCCTGTGATAGATTTTCTTGTGGTCAACCAGAATATCAATGATCCCAATCAGATAGACTGGCAGAAGGTAATTCTTTTCCATAATTTTTTTTTCTTTTGATTTTAAACTGTTGTTTAATTGTACTTATGGATTTACTGATATCCTTTTGTTAATTGTTTCAGGCAAAGAGAGTGCTGAAATATCTTAGAATTAGGTACCATTTGACCGATCAGGAATACAAGATTGTTGGTCTTAGTGACTTGCCATGCAGGGAACAGACGTAAGTTTGTTGTACGTTTTATTGTGGCATGAACAGAAGTTGGAATAATGAATGCACAAGGAAATTCAATTGGTGCATTAAATTTCAGGTTTATGTTGAAACAAAGGAATGGAGGTGGTGAAAAAGAGGTTACTGTCTCCCGCTACTACAAAGAAAAGAAAATCAACTTGCGCTTTGATAACTTTCCTTGTATCAATGTTGGCAAACCAAGGCGCCCCACTTTTTTCCCGCCTGAGGTATTACTCTATGGGCATTGAATGCTTTCATGGAATCATTATTTTTGGATGCTGTTGCTCACTGTTGTTGTTTGATCCAGTTATGCCACCTGGTTTCTCTACAGCGCTACACGAAGTCTCTGAACTCATTGCAGAGGGCCTCCTTAGTGGATCTAGACAGAGACCACAAGAAAGGATGTCTATCTTGTAAACTTAAAGAACAACACACAAAGACACAATATTTAACGTGATTCAGTACAAAATCGTACCTACATCCACATACACGCACACCACCATTTTTTATTTCTTTTTCATAAAGGTTTTACAAAGAGAGAGAGATAGAAAGATAGTCTGGGTCAGAGAAAGATGCTTATTTATAGAAACACAGGCGCTCATTTTTATTTCTTTCTATTTTTTGCTATCAAATCATAAAAGAAAATAACATAAAATGTACAATTAGGATAGATTTCGGACCGAAATCTTTTCTTTTCGGACCGAAATTCTCATTTGAGAATTTCGGATCCTCTACCTCGTGTCCACACTCTCCCTCAAGTTGGTATGTAGATGTCTTGCATATCCAACTTACTAATCACTTCATGGAAGATAAGACTGGATACTCCTTTTGTCAGTATGTCTGTCAACTGATCTTCAGTTCTTACATGAGGAATGCTAATGATATTTTTTTCAGATTTTGTCGGATAAAGTGTCGATCAACTTCAATGTGCTTGGTCCTATCATGTTGCACTGGATTTTGTGATATCGCAATTACTGTCTTGTTATCACAAAATAATTCATTCCCCTGTTGTCATAAAGACTAAGATCCTTAAGCACTCTCTTTATCCATAATAACTCTTGCAACCCTTTAGCAATTCTCTTGAATTCTGTTTCAGCACTCGACAGAGCTACTACTTTTTGTTTCTTGCTCCTCCAGGTAACCAAATTACCTCCAACAAATGTGAAGTATCAAGATGTGGATTTCCTATCAGTTATATCTCCAGTCCAGTCAAAATCTGTATACCCTTCAACCTGAAGATGATCATTCCTCCTAAAGAAGATACTTCATCCTAGGAACCCCTTGAGATACTTTAAAATCCACATAACAGCTTCCATGTGCTGTTCACTGGGAGCATGCATGAACTGACTTACCACAGACACAGCATAGACGATATCAGGCCGAGTATGTGATAAGTAAATCAGTCTCCTAACCAACGTCTGGTATTGATCCTTATTTGTAGGTGCCTGGTCAGAGAACACGTCCAACTTGGTGTTCTGTTTGCTTGGTGTGTCAACAAGTTTGCAGTCCAACATACCTGTCTCAGCTAGCAAGTCAAGCACATACTTTCTTTGAGATAAAGAAATACCTTCCTAATTGCGTGCTACTTCAATCTCAAGGAAGTAATTCAAGCCTCTTAGATTCTTCATTTCAAACTCCCTTGACAGTTTATCCTCCAGGTTTCGGATTCCTTCAGAGTTATCACTTGTGATTATCATATCATCAACATAGATTATTAAGATTACAATTTTTTTTTTATTCTTAAAGAAGAATAAAGTGTGGTCAATATCACTCTGAGTGTATTCATATCCCTTCATAGCACTGCAAAATCTTCCAAATCAGGCCCTAGGGGATTGTTTAAGACCATACAACGTCTTTTTCAATCTGCACACAAGCGGTTAGTTGCTTGAGTGACCATATCCTAGTAGGATGTCCATGCAGATTTCTTCATCAATGTCACCATGCAGAAACGCATTCTTCACATTAAATTGGTGTAGTGGACAGTCTTGATTTGCTGCAATAGATAATAAAATTCTAACAGTATTCAGCTTTGCTACTGGTAAAAAAGTCTCTTGATAATCTACTCTATATGTCTGAGAGTAGCCCTTTGCCACCAGTCTTGTCTTATACCTGTCAATTTCTCCAGTGGGCCCATATTTGACTGTAAATATCCATTTGCAGCCTACTGCCTTTCTCTCATTTCGGTCAAAAAGTTACTTGACAGAGTTGATATAGCTGTAACGAGATTTCTTATTCTTTCTTAATTACATAAGGTAGAGCCTCTGATCAAACTCAAATATTTGATGCATTGGAAGAATCCCATTTCAACATCTTTATTGGTCTACCAAATAATAATGTATCTCCCAATTTTGTAATATTATAATTGAAAATTATTATCCATAAGATATATTATTAGATTAATAATTAAACTTGAGAGGCGTTTAATCTTGGTTGTAGATGCTGCTTGTGAGGACAATCCCAGCATATCCTGACCTTCAATGAGAATCCTTTTTACTCCAGGCAATTTTACTTGGGGCTTATTTAAAGGGTTAAATTGTTTTGACTTTTGAGCAAATGAAATGCTAGAGACAAAATAGAGGCCATAATATAGTCTCTGACCAAAAACGAGATCAGGATAATAATGCCAGGTTATGTTCACAGCTTTGAGCAAATGGTCATAATTGGTCTTTATAACAATGGTTACTGATAACAGTAATGAAACTGCTCTGTTCTTTGTTCTCAAACCAAAACTTACCTTTTAAGAATGGAAGGCTCAACTATTATGACTAGGTATGCAATTTAACCCAATCAAGTAAACAAAATAGAATGGTAAGAATTAATCCAGATGATAGAACCAGAAAAGTAAAATTAGAAGGTATAGAATTGTTTGCGAATTCAAATTAATTTAAAACGCTGAGAGTGTACGTCTTTGTGTGTAGTTTTATTGTCCGGGAAAGTTGAGCACACCCTTTGGCAGCTTGGCTGCTGGAGCCGTCTTTTGGTGATTTTTCTAACTTCCATAAATGACATATTTCAATAGTCAGCATCCGTCTTTTTACCTGTTGATAGCAACAGAAAGGACAATAATTATGATGTAACATGTAACAGCCATAATTCAAATTACAAATAAAAGTCCTGAAGCCTCGATTCGAAAAAGTTGAAGTGCAGCTTCCTCAATTTACGTGCTTCATTCTTACTCGCTTAGATGGTTTATTCGGACTTGATTAAATTATTTCGTTAACTGTGGGAGAATTAGAATGTTTCCGAGTCACAGTTGTGCTGTTACAGAAAACATACAATTCAGCATTATACAAAAATTTGAAATTGTTCGATCCAACACAAGCCCCACATATAAATCATTTATGGACAGTGGCCAATCGCTGTTTTTGCATGTGCTAAAGTTCTTCAATCAAACACAAATCAATGCATTACATAAAATGACAATATTGAATTATAGAGATGATTATAGCTAACTTCACATCATTTAAAACCCAAACAATCTCTGTTGTTAGCTAATCAACAACAAAAAATATATTACAAGAAAATATAAACCTCACACAAAATAAATTACAACAACGAAAAATCAAATGGAGAAATCTCACACAAGATAAATTACAACAACGTAAAATCAATAGAGAAACCTCACACAAAATAAATTACAACAGAAAAATAATTTAATGAACCACGGACAATTATGATAAAGTGCAACAATGCAAGATCAAATAGAAATACCTCACACAATAAATTACCACAAGGAAACATCAATAGAGAAATCTCACATATTCATTAAGTGATGTGTTGAGGCTGTCCGGGTGCAATTTATACCACCATTTTTTTTCAACACATATATGGTTCAATTTCTGTGGGATGTTATTAGCTCTGAAAGGAAAGTTCTCCAACCTTTTGCACCCAAAAATTTTCAATGTTTCCAGGGCCGGGAAAACAATCTCTAGGTCGCCCACAGTTTCCAGATTAGGAAGTCCTTCCAATACCAACAGTTTCAGTGATGGAAATGTACGTTCACTTGCCTTATATCCGTGAATCAGTTGTTTGATGCCGTGGCAAACACTTATTGTAAGTTCTCGGAGGCATGGAAGATGCACAACCCATGAAATGTTATCCAAGCGATCACACATGGAGATTGTTATGCATTTGAGCAATGGAAATACAATCTTTGGATCATCAAGACCTCCCCACTTAATTCTTGTCATCCCAACTCTATGAATAAACAGACGCTCTAGTCTCCCAAGATTATAACAAGCTATCTTATTTCCAAATATGCTTAACTCATATGTGTTTCCGAATTCTACCAAAAGTGCCTCCATATTTGTAAAACTAAGAGAAAACAACTTTCTTAGCTGGGAGGACTTCAAAAACTCGCTAGGAAATTTGGTGTTTCCCTCCCACATTGAAATTGTTAGCCATCTAATTACGGGCACAGTAAGTTTACTTATCATTTCCGTTTCCTTCCTATTATAAAGTTCAATTCCAAGAGCACCAAAATACGAAAGACTTCCTAGTTCTTCTAGCAGTTGGTGGACAAAACCCAATTTATGTCGATTTTCCTTTATAAGATGGTGATAGGGAGGAGATAAATCTAGAACCTTCAAAGCTTTCATTTTTTTCATAGCCCCTTGTGGGATGATGCAAATAGGATTTCCTTTTAAAAACAGATATTTCAGATTAATTAGAGCTCCAATTTCACTAGGCAGTGATTTAATTTTATTACCTGATAAATCAACAAACTGGAGCTGGAGGAGTTTGCATATCTCTGTGGGAAAAGCAGTGATCTTATTTTCTTTCAAATTTAGTACAGTAAGATAGGAAAATGATTGACTTCTCAGGACAGATGCACAGAATAGGCTGCTCCAGGTGAAGAAAAAGGTTGTTATCCTCGCCATGTCCCTAAAACTAGAATCAAATGAGACTTCATCCGCATGATGGTACATTAACGATATCTTCTCAGTTTCACTTTTAATATCTACTCTGGATTGATTTGATGCACGTGATCTTACAATCCATTTGTCTTTTTTAATTCCTTTGTTACTTATAATCCATAATGACATATCACGGATTACATCGCATAATTTGACTTGAGACTCATTGTCTGTTGATTCCAAAAGGCATACAAACTGCAATATGCTTATATAGTTATAACCAATGTTGTAAGCCATGTCTATCTCAAGCTGGTCTATCAAACCCAACCCCATCCAAAGTTCTATTAGTTCATTTTTCTCTATTGGATGATCTTCAGGCCATAGCGAGCAATGCAAAAAGCATTCTCTTAGGTTATTGTTTATCAAATTATCATAACTAAACTTGAGTACTTCAAACACAGGTTCATCTCTACCTGAGAGTTCAACATTACAGAGTCGTGCCCGCTTGAGTATCTCAGCTGCTTGTTTCCATTCTGTGGGATCAGTTCTACCATGCATGGTTCTTCCAACAGTTATTAGAGCCAATGGAAATCCACCCAACTCTTTCACAACATCCACAGCATACATTAGTATGAGCGGATGTGATTCAATAGTTTCCTCGCTCACTTGCTCCTTAAAGAGAGACCATGCCTCATTCCATTCCAACATATATAAACTCATCCTTTTGTACTTCTAACAACAAGATCAACAGAAGTGTGTGGACAAATGGAGGTAAAGAAAAAAATTAGAGTGGATGTTCTAAACTGGGATGATGCTTGGTGTCTCTTCAAGGAGATGGTAACTGAGGAAACAATCGATTCAGACCCACTGATACAGAGATATGCAGTGGATATTGTGATGGAACTCGGTAGGTTGCCATTGGCTCTTATAACAATTGGCAGGGCTATGCATGATAAGATGGATCCTAGAGAATGGGAACATGCTGTTAAGCTACTTAAGTAAGCAAGCCTCAATGATATTGAATTCTCAGGTTCAAATCAGTCAGTATTCCACACATTGAAATTTAGTTATGATAATCATGGTTCTGAAACTCAGACTCGGACTCGGACTGTTGGTAAAAGGAGTCGAATCGGATGACTCGGAAAAACTCGGGTGACTCGGATCGGAAACTCGGATTTTCATATAAAATAATTTTAATATCTTTAAAAATCAGTAAAAAATAAGAAAAGAATTAGAAACAACTATTTTTTCATAATTAAGTTAATAAATCGAATATTAGAAGCATAAAATCAACTAAAATAAAATTTAATATAATAATTGAAGTAGCATGACATTTCAAATTTTTTAGAAATTAAATTTTATATCAATTAAATTGAGATTTCATAATTAATAAAAATAAATTTTGTGAAAAATAATTTTTTAATGAATATAATTTTTTTTAATACACCTTAATATATCAGATAGAATCGTAAAGAATGAAATTTTCAATTTTTGTATGTCTTTCGATCGACTTTTCGATTAAAAACCACTTTCTTTCGAAATTATTTAACTTTTGAATAATCTGGGCCGTTGATCTAATTTAAAATAGAAAAAAAGAAAATGGAAATATCTAGTTGACCCTTTCCCTTCCTTTCTTCTTCCCCGTACCCAGTACCCACCACTCGCTCTCTCTATTTTGTACGGAAGGGTTGAAATTCCCTCACAGAGAGGCTCCATGGCGCCGCCTATTGCTTTTTCCGGCCTATCAACACGATTTCGCTGCCCTACCACCTAATCTATGTTGCCCGTATTCGTTTTTTTCTCTCCATGGATGAAAAAAAACCATTAATGGTGACCTCCACCAAATCCGCTCCAACTCGGTAAAAATCGGATCGGCGGCCGCCGAGTCCGATCCGAATCGGGCCGATTCCGAGTCGACTCGCCGAGTTTTTAAACCATGATGATAATTTGAAAAATGATACTCTTAGACAATGCTTTCTGCATTGCGCATTATGGCCTGAGGATTATCATATACAGAGAGATGATCTCATTGAACTTTGGATGGGTTTAGGCTTGATTGATGAACCAAAGATTCAAGAAGCTTATGATGTTGGGCATAGGTATATAGGGAGATTGTTAGCTGTTTGTCTCCTAGAAATTGGTGATGATTATGGTGGTACGATAAAAATGCATGATGTGATCCGTGATATGGCAATATGGATCACAAGTAACCAAGGAGAATATACAAACAAATGGATTACTCCGTCAGATAGTGATAAGAGACGAGGAGTATATGAGATAGAAGTCTCTGGTGACACTGAAATATTATTCATGAAGAGTAAATTTGCGGACGTATCCATCTCTGTCACATGTTCCTCTGCAAAACTCTCCACTCTATTGTTCAATGGCAACTTCATTAAGGACCCAAAAAACCTTCGACTTGAGTTGTTTTCAAAACTAACCTTCCTAGATTTGTCCTCGAATTCTTTTGAAGTCTTTCCTGTTGAGATTTGCAAATTAGTACATCTTCAGTTTCTTAACCTATCAGGTAACTCATTTCGCAATATATTATTACCAGAAGAAATAGGAGACCTTACCAATTTGAAATATCTGCTTTTATGCCATACAATCTGTGCCTTCCCAAACAAGGTCTTATCTAAACTAAAAGCTTTGAGAGTATTAGACTTACGCTATTTTTCTCTGGTTGAAAGCTTTCAAAATTTTTTAGTACTACTACAGGAAGAGTTACAATGCCTTCCTGACTTCCAAGCACTAGGAATTTCCATTCCAAATTCAAGCACACTTGATTTTCATGAGTTATCTCAAAAAGTGAGTGTGCCCATAAGATGGTTAGAAGTTGGAAGTTGTACTGAAAGCTGCTTACTCTTTTTAAATTGCTATCAATGGAATTCCCAGATGGAAAACAGCTTAATTTCCATTGTTATATGTGATATGGATGATGTAGAATATGTAAAGTTTGAGAGCATTAGTGAAAACCAAATTGATTGTCGCCTTGGGAGACTAGAGACTTTAGAATTTCAAAGAATGAAAAATATTAAAGAGGTAATATGGAAGAGTTTGGACCCAAAGGATGTTTTTCCTAGACTCCAGTGTGTAAACTTTTCGTTCTGCATTGAGCTGACAAGCATTTCATGGGTTGTTAATCTCCCATGCATTCGAGAACTCAGTATACATAATTGCGGAAGTATAAAGCAATTGATCCTAATTGATGAGCAAAAAAACAGTGGAGTTAAATTGAGTCGGGATTCCTTCCCATTCTTGAAGAAAATATTTCTACTAAGTAATGGTAAGCTGGAAAGAATTTCTGATCCCACAATTACTTTTCCGGCCTTGGAATTTCTATTTGTTTTAAATTGCAATAATTTGAAGGAGCTACCATTTATACCTAGCAACCCCCCGACAAAATTGAAATGGATTCAAGGGGTTGAAGAATGGTGGAATAATATTGAAATGGAGGATGGTGATTATAAATCTTCGCTCCAACCCTTTTTCAAGAAGCATAATTAAGTTTGGTGTTCTCATTTTAAACTATTAATAACTGGTGTAGTGGTGTCATATGTAGAAATAAATTATTTAGATGTCGATCATGTGTGTTTTTGCTTAGGTACTCTGTATTTGAGAAACAATATATGTCCATTTGGAATTTTCTAATTGGATATGATATAATCTTAAATCTTGAAGTTTGGAATTTTAATAACTGGTGAGATGATGAAGAAAATACTTATTTTTCAACATATGTTTAGGCACCGATAGGATCGATCGGGTTATTTTATTTGTTGTTTTTTCCCGGACAAAAAATCACTATTTTGATGTGCGAAGTATTTCATTCATCATTTCCTAGTAAAAATAAATAAAATATAAAAGTGAAAAAACATGAAAACAATTGTCATGTGTTTGTTTTCTAATCAACGAGGCCTTTATCATGTTGTTGTCAACTAATCCTAATTACTCAAACGGTCACACTAACTGGATGATTTGTTACAGTAACAGCGGAGAGTGAGTCGAATATCGTAGATGACTATCTTGACCGCAGCTCTACTTCTGTTCCAGATTTTGTATCCAGTACCATTTGATTTGAGCTTAAAGCATCCAGTGGTAGCTTAACAATATTATACCGTATGGAAGCACTTAATTATTGTTAAAATGACACCACGAATTATAATAGAAAAAAATAAATAAAATAATTTCTTTTTTTCATCAATAACGGAACTTCCAATCATGCTAAATGGCAAATGAGACGCATTGCATCAAAAACATTAAATTACACTTTAAGAAATAAAAAATGTCTTAAATTTAAAAACACGAAAAGTCATGCTTTGAAAGTCTCTCGGAAATTAAATTAATGGCGGTACTTAACGGCTGGCTGAGTTTGAATGTAAATTTAAATTTGCACAAGAAAAAAAAAAGATTAAGCAAGAAGTGGTAGCGATCAGATTTGAAAATCGAATACAAAATTGGGTTTATTTTAAATACTCCACAAAAATATAAAGTTTTATCTAATTATATATATTTCTAAATAGCTAAATTTACTCAAAGATATTGGACAAATACGAAATGCTTAAATGAAGAAATTTTTGGTAAATGAAAAAAATTGTTTTCCTTGTTGGACGCCATTTTGTCCTTCACATCTTTGTGCGGTAAGTCAATTTGTTTTCAAAGAAAATATACAGCTTCAGATCAAAATATTTCTCAATGGAGAGCAAAATCAAACACATTATAGATGTAACATGAGATGCAAAACAACAAAGAAATTAACTAAAATTTGAAGATAGTACGTATCTCATCAAATTTCAAACATCTGTTACTGTTCAAGTCTTGCAAAGTACTCATGTTATGTTTTTATCAAACACAGGTAAAGAAATACTTCAATAATCAATAAATTAGAAGAAAGCTCAGCAACTCGAGACACTTGACATTGAAGCTCACCAAATCACATGGCAGCTAGATCCATGAATTCGAGTATTGTGCGACGGGGTACTGTGTCGATCTGTAACAATGAAGAACGCAGAAAACAAATTAGCCTTCTGTTTAATGAAAAGGGAATATTTGGGGGAGGAGTAATATATTAAAAACTGGTCAAGCCAAGATTAAACAAGGTGGAATCCTCGAAAAATGCTACTGAAGCCATGAAACAGGGGTGGCACGCTGATCTCCACTAATCAAAGTGTTAAGTATGATCAGCTGAATTGATTACATGCTCACCATATTTGACGCATCATAAATTTAACGTCCGATCACGATCTAACATCTCGAATTCATTTTTAACACTTTACTACAAACCCACGGGGCACAAACAATATTGAACACATGAATCCCCTCCAACGCAGCAGCGGCCCCATGCCCATGCTTCCCTGATACTTCCTATTTCATATTCATATTTTCTTATCAAATTACTTCAGCTCTTTCCCCCACAACAGAGCACTCCAGTTATTTCCCATTCATTTTCCTTCTCGCTCCTCAATCAGACCACTTCAACTCTGACTCTCTAAAATTTTTCTGGTACCTCTCCCCCCCGGGTACCACTCAAGGTTTCAATCAAAAGTAAATTAATTATGACCTATCATTGGTTGCTTTTCAGTTCACCTTAATTATGTTTCAGATTCCTTCACCCACAAAAATCACATAGATTATGATCCTTTGTTTCGGTACTGTAATCTAAAGTTCTAAACAATATTACCGTTGAGCCTGTTTAAAAGCCTTGATCTTTTACACTGGCTGTTGCCAATTCCTAATTCCTCTTACACTTGATGGAGTTCCTAAATGGGGCAGTCTCGTCTATTGTACCTTTGGTCACCAACACCATTTTTAAGCATGTTGCATATCCTTTCACTGCCGGCGACAACATAAGGGCTCTAGAGTCGGCAACAAGACAGTTACGGGCCCTGAAAGAGGATGTGAATATGGAGATCAGAAATGCCGAGTGGGAGAACGGTGCTGCCACAAACCAGGCAAAAGAATGGCTACTCCAGGCTGAGTCCACTGAAAAAGAAGCAGAGGAGATCCAACAAAAATACCAAGAATTGTGCCGGTGCATTTGGAATATCTCACCTAATTTTTGTGCGATTTACAAGGTTAGCCGAAGTGCAGCAAAAATGCACATCGAGGTGAAGAGTGTGTGTGAAAAGAAAGTATCTCTTGAAGTGATCACTCGTATGCCGCCGCCACTGGCCCAAGAGATGCGAGTTTCCTCATCAAAATCAGCAAATCTCGAATTAGCACTTCATTTTATCAAAGATGATGTGCACAATAATATCATTGGCATTTGGGGCATGGGTGGTATTGGAAAGACGCATCTCTTGGAGCAGATCAACAATGAGCTTTCCCGAGATCCTAGATTCAAGGTAATTGTAATTTTTGTCACATGTTCCAAAGAGTGCTCTGAAGAAAAGGTGCAAAATAAAATTATTGAAAAACTTGGCTTGAGTAAGAGTGATAGCATAGAACAGAAACAGAGTACGGTATATAACTTCTTGAGAGAGAGGAGCTTTGTGCTACTTTTGGATGATCTCTGGGACCGTGTTGATCTAAAAACAATAGGGATCCCTAACCCAATGGAATCAGTTGGTACGGTTATAAGAAAAGTTGTTCTAACAACAAGGTCAACAGAAGTATGTGGACAAATGGAGGTAAAGAAAAAAATTAGAGTGGATGTTCTAAATTGGGATGATGCTTGGTGTCTCTTCAAGGAGAAGGTGAGGAAACTATTGATTTAGACCCATTGATACAAAAGTATGCTGTGGATGTTGTGAAGGAACTCGGTAGGTTGCCATTGGCTCTTATAACTATTGGCAGAGCTATGCACGATAAAATGGATCCTAGGGAATGGGAACATGCTGTTAAGCTTCTTAGGCAGGCACGCCTTAATGATATTGAATTCTCAGGTTCAAATCAATCAGTATTCCACACAATGAAATTTACTTATGATAATTTGAAAAATGATATTCTTAGACAATGCTTTCTGCATTGCTCATTATGGCCTGAGGATTATCATATACCGAAAGATGATCTCATTCTACTTTGGGTGGGGTTAAACTTGATTGATGGGCCTGTTGGAATTTAGAGAGCAAATTCGTACTGGTATATGTACCAGTATTGAAATAGAAATTAGATTGCTACTAGTATTTGAAACAAAAACTAACTTCTTCTCTTTTTCATTGCATAAACTGAAAATAAAGTCATACATTTATACTTACTGCTACATACCTAAATAACTGCTTCTAATTACCACTAATCTGCTAATAGAACAATACTAAATATAACAAGATACATATGCTGAAAATAAACTGAATACTTCCTAAAATACCCCTGCTGGTTTTCTATTCCATTACTCTCTAATTTTGCACTTTCTGAAAATAACTTTGGATCAGTTTTCAACACTCCCCCTTGATCCAAAGTCTAGCACATTCATCATATCGCGACACCAATTGAACTTCTCTCGAGTCAGTGGCTTTGTTAATGCATCTGCAATTTGTTGGTTTGTGCTGATGTATTGCAATTCAAACACTCCATGCTCAAATAATTCTCGTATAAAATGAAATCGAGTGTCTATGTGCTTTGTCCGATTGTGATGCACAGGATTGTTACCAATTGCAATAGTCGATTGATTATCACAATATAGTACTGTTGCTCCATTCTCCTTACAACTCAATTCTTCTAACAAGCGCCTCAACCACACACCTTGACATGCTGTTGAAGTAACAGCACTGTATTCAGCTTCTGTTGTTGATAATGCCACTGTTGTTTGCTTCTTTGAGCTCCAAGTGATTATGCTAGTACCATAGAAGAAAATATGACCTGTTATGCTCTTACGATCATCTATGTCACTAGCCCAATCACTATCACTATAACCTGTCAATCAAGGTCTATCAACTGCATTGTACCATAGACCATATGATGTGGTTCCTGCAATGTATCGCAGTATCCTCTTAGCTGCACCCATATGTTGTTTTTTTGGATTTTGCATGTATCTTGCAACTATACTAACTGCATGAGTGATATCTGGCCTTGTGTGTGTTAGGTACATCAATCCACCTACCAAACTTCTAAACCTTGTCACATCTGTTGCTCCTGTGCCATCAATGGTTGTCAACTTCTCATTTGTATTCATGGGTGTTTGCACCAGATTGCATCCCTTCAGCCTAAATTTGGCCACCAAGTCATTTGCATACTTGCGTTGAGAAACAAATATTCTCCCTTCTTCCTGTTCCACCTCTAACCCTAGAAAGTAATGCATTTCTCCAAGATCAGTCATCTCAAAAACACTCATCATTTGCTCCCTAAACTCTCTTACCATTGCATCATTTGTCCCAAAATAAATCATGTCATCAACATACAGACAAACAGCCACCAATCCTTCTTCTCCTTTGTGTTTAACATACAAATTGGGCTCGTTCTTGCTTCGTTCAAAACCCAATTTCTGAAAATACACATCGATTTTACTGTACCATGCACGAGGGGCTTGTTTTAGTCCATATAGCGCTTTGGACAGCCGATACACCCAATTCTCTTTGCCCTTCACCTCAAATCCCTCTGGCTGTTCAACATAAACCTCTTCTATCAGTTCACCATTAAGAAAAACTGATTTTACATCAAATTGATAGATGGATTGTTTCAACTGAACTGTCACTGCCATCAACAACCGTACTGTCTCGAATCTGGCCACCGGAGAGAACGTCTCCTCGTAGTCTATTCCTTGCTGTTGTGCATAGCCTTTTGCAACTAATCTCGCTTTGCATTTCAATACACTGCCATCTGCCCCAAATTTAGTCTTGTAGACCCATTTAACTCCTATGGCGGTGCGATTTTCAGGTAATTCAACTAGCTTCTAAGTTTGGTTTTGTTCAATTGAACGCATCTCTTCCATCATTGCATCAATCCACTCCTTTTTATCTGCTGCTTCTTCATAAGTCAATGGATCAGCCACGTATAGAACTTGTGTTGCTTTATATAGTTCTTGTATGGATCACATCTTCTTTACTGGTTTTTCAGAATTTTGAATCTGATTTGTTGTTAGCATTGGGTCACTACTTCTTGTACTAGTTTGTGGTTGCTCATTGCTGCCTTCTTCTTCTTCCCTTTCCTTAGACCAACTCCAGCTTGCAGTTTCATCGAACATGATATTTCAACTAACTATAATTTTATTAGTCACAGGATTATACAACCTATAACCCTTCGATTGTATGCAATAGCCAAGGAAAACACACTTCTCTGACTTAGCATCTAATTTCTTGCGATTCTGAGCATTGACAAGGGTGTAAGAAATACACCCAAAAACACGTAAATGGCCTACACTTGGCTTCCTGCCAAACCATGCCTCAAATGGCGTCATATTCATCACTACCTTGGTTGGTGATATGTTTAGAATATATACAGCCGTAGCTACTGCTTCTGCCCAAAACTGATTAGGCATACCTTTTGATTTTAACATACTCCTCGCTAGTTCAACTACCGTACGATTCTTGTGTTTAGCCACACCGTTTTGCTCAGGAGTATATGGAGTGGTCAATTATTGTAGTATTCCTTCACTTTCACAATATTGCTTGAATTCTTTTGACTGAAATTCCCCACCGCGATCTGACCTGAGAGCCTTCAACTGAGCACCAGTTTGTGTTTCTGCCATGGCCTTGAACCTTTTAAATTGTCCAAAAGCTTCATTTTTGTATGTGAGAAAGTACACCTATGTCATTCTGCTGTAATCATCGATAAGTAGCATGAAATACTTGCTTCCTCCCATCGATTCAACCTCCATTGGGCCACATAAATCAGTGTGCACCAACTCAAGCACCTTGGTTGCACGCATTGCCTTATCCTTTGGAAATGACAGCTTGGATTGCTTACCATAAACACAACCCTCACATAACCCGATATCACCAATGTCTGGTAAACCAATTACCATTTTCTTTTGATTAAGCAATCTCAATCCATTCATATTTAGATGTCCATACCTCAAATGCCATAATTTGCTTGGACTAATCTCCTTGGCTGCAAGTGCCTTCTCTTTCACCTTTCCCATTTCTAGTGGAAACATATTGTTCATTGTCTTTTTAACTATTGTCATAGTTTGATCAGTTTCAACATCAGAAATTCTGCAATCATCTCCTTTGAAACTGATAGTGTAGCCGTTATCCATCATCTGACCAATGCTGAGTAGGTTCTGTGACAATTGAGGGATGTAGTAGACATTGTGCAATATCCTTGTATTGTTATTGCTGGTCTGTACAGCTACTATTCCTTTTCCTTCAACATGGATGTCTTTATCATCGCCAAGCTTCACTGTCTTCTTGTAATTCTCATCTAATTCGTCAAACAGATGCTTGAATCCTGTCATGTGGTTTGAGCACCCGCTGTCAAGAAACCAGATATGACTAGCATCTGATTCTTCATCAGTTTTAGCCATAAACAATCGTGGCTGATTATTCTTCTCTTCAACAAAGCTTGCTTGCCCTTCTTCTCTTTTCTTTTTGTAGCAATCAGCTTGTATGTGGCCTAATTTGTGGCAGTAATAACACTCAACATCTTGACCTTCTTCTCTTTGCTTCTTGTAACAATCTGCTTGTACATGTCCAAACTTGTGGCAGTAATAGCACTCCATATCTTTCTTTAGTTGCTTGGTAGAGTTTTGTTGGTTATCGCTTGTTTTACATCTTCCTCTACTGCCATGATCGCCTCGGCCTCTCCCGCCTCCTCGGCCTCGCCCTCTGCCTCTTGAGGACTCACCTTTGGTATAAAAAGCTTTGCTGTCATCTTTTTCTTCTGATCTGTTGAGTCGAACTTCATGGGCCTGCAATGAACCCATCAATTCATCGAACGTGTAGGTTGTCAGGTCTTTGGATTCTTCGATTGCTGCCACCACATGGTCGAACTTGGTTGTCAAACTGCGCAATACCTTCATCACAACTGTTTGCTCAGAAAGATCTTCACCACAACTTCGAATTTGATTGACAATTGCTGTAACTCGCGTGAGAAACGACTGGATCGATTCGCTTTGCTTCATGCTTAATGTTTCGAATTCACGCCTTAAACCTTGCAACTTGATGGCAATAACCTTTGAACTTCCCTGAAATGCTGTTTTCAAAGTCGTCCATGCCTCATTTGCTGTTGTAGCTGCTGCAATTTTAGCAAACACCAACTTGTGTACAGCTTGCTGAATAAAAAACAGCGCTTTTGCATCTCGTTTAGCTGTGTCGATTGGTGCCAAATCAGTTGTTGGCGCTCCATTCTCTGTCAAATCCCATAGACCATGAGATTTCAGCATCGTACGCATCTTGATGCTCCAAAACTCATAATTTTCCCCTTTGAACAAAGGTAACGTCGAATTAGTCATGCTGATGGTGGCATTGCTGCTTGCGTCGGCCATTGGATCAACACCGCTCTGATACCAAATTTGTTAGAATTTAGAGAGCAAATTCGTACTGGTATATGTACCAGTATTGAAACAGAAATTAGATTGCTACTAGTATTTGAAACAGAAACTAACTTCTTCTCTTTTTCATTGCATAAACTGAAAATAAAGTCATACATTTATACTTACTGCTACATACCTAAATAACTGCTTCTAATTACCACTAATCTGCTAATAGAACAATACTAAATATAACAAGATACATATGCTGAAAATAAACTGAATACTTCCTAAAATACCCCTGCTGGTTTTCTATTCCATTACTCTCTAATTTTGCACTTTCTGAAAATAACTTTGGATCAGTTTTCAACAGAGCCAACAATACAAGAAGCTTTTGATGCTGCACATAGGTACATAGGGAGATTACAAGCTGTTTGTCTCCTGGAAATTGGTGATGCTAATGGTCATACTATTAAAATGCATGATGTGATCCGTGATATGGCACTATGGATCGCAAATAATCAAGGAAAAGATATAAACAAATGGATTGTTCGAGCAGGTACATATGAGAGACAACAACAACAAGAAGCACAAATACATGAGATAGAAGTCTGTGATTACACTGAAAAGTTATCCGCCATGAAAAATTATGGAAGTACGGTATCTATATCAATCAAATGTTCCTCTACCAAACTCTCCACTCTATTTCGTAGTTATAACTCCATTGAGGATCCAAAAACCCTTCGACTTGAGTTGTTTACTAAATTAACCTTTCTGGATTTGTCAAATTCTTGCTTAAAAGCCTTTCCAATTGAGATTTGTAGTTTAGTACATCTCCACTTTCTTAACCTTTCACATAATAACAACTTTGTCGAGACATTATTACCCGAAGAATTAGGAGCCCTTACCAATTTGAAATATCTACTTTTAATGGATACAAACCTTACTTTTCCGAATAAGATCTTGCCCAAATTGAAAGCATTGAGGGTCTTAGACTTACGCCAGTTTGGTATTGAAGAAATCTTTCGCAATTTTTTAGTGTTACTGTTATAATAATGACTTAATCTTAAACCAATATTAATGAACAAACATGATATGTTAGTCACTTAAGCATTATATTAAACACATAACAATCATTTACATGTGCAACACATTCAAACCCATTCAACACACTAGGTAATAGCCTACCCTAGCTGTCAAACTAATTCATAGCCGTAAGAGAAGTGTGGGCTACTGAATTCACACAAAATAATGTGTTAAAATGGTCAAGAAACTCGGCCTTCTCTCAGGCATTTCAACAAACACATGGTGCTCGTGGTGAAACATGATTAGACATTGCAATAAATGCTTGGAAAATTCAGTAAAACTTTTCTACTGTGAAGTGTGAAGTGGTAGAAGCCGTAATCTGGTTCAAAATGCATGTGTAAAATATGTAAATTGGTTAGGTGAACTTTTTGGGCTATAAATAAAGAGTGTACGGTTCATTAAATCCTCAAACCAAATAAAAACCACAACTAAACAAGTTCTGAGAGTTTGAGAGAACGAGAAGTAGCTTGGGCAGGAGCGGGCTAGAGCGGGAATGGTGCACGGTGTCTCCCCGAAGAGTTCGTCGTTAAGGTAGGGGCCGTCCCGACCTTTGCTTTTCCATCCTCTTCCTTTTGAATTTCAATTCCATTTTATTATATTGATCGGAAGAAGTATTATATAGTTAGTTTATGTGAGTTAGAATGATAATTTTATATAGTTGAACGCATTTGGTATTTAAAATGGAAAACAGATTTTAAACTGTGAAAAACACGGTTTGGTTCTGTTGGAGATGAAAGGTTGAACAATGAATTTTAGTATAAATATATATTATTCGGTCAGGTATCACAAAAGACAAGTGGTTCATTTGGTCGCCCTTGAGCTGTTGAGGTGTTGTTGCATGGGTTCCATGTTCGAATCCCAGTCCATGAAAAATACTTTTTTTTGAAAATTCTGAAATTCTATTTTGATTTCCATGCATACTTTGAAATATCACAACTCTCTCAATTTGAACTTCGATTTTAGTAAATTTTAGTTCGTTGGAAAGCTTGTAAAAAGTGCTACAACTTTATTACAACTTTATGAGTCAATATATTTTTAATATATGTCATTTTGATATAAAAAAATCAAAGGATATAATGATGTTTTATTCAATCAAACTAATAAATGTTTGTTACTTTAAATATTCAAACTTTCCATTAGTATTTTATTTTGAGTAAAATTTATATATTAGAAATCTTTCAGAATTGATGCCGATCATATTACTTATATTTACAAATAATGTGAAACTAATATGTCCAATTTCATTATTGAATATTTAATGATTATATAACTAGTCGGTCATTTTAATTGAAAACCTTATACAATTTTTGGTATGATTACAAATTGGTGATTTATAGAATTTATTATGGTGAAAGTATGTTTTATGGGGAAGTCAATAGAATTGATGATTAAACTACACACGAGGAGAACTGATTATATTTGACCGGTACCTGGTTGGCGATTCCTTCGAGATTAGTAGTCTGTCAGACGTGGCGGAAGTCGGTTCCTTCAGGGTGTTAGAAGGAACGTATTTCCACTGTGGCAGGTGGGAATGCCACTCCATCGGTGTTGGGAGTGCGAAATGGTTCCTAACTGACGTAGTCTGGATCCATTCCAAAGTGTGGCCAAAGTATGTTGATGACGTTGGTTCCCCAAAGAAAGTATTTTTATGATGAATATTAGTTGGATTTTGAATATATTCCAAGAGAAGTATACATTATATTATGTTGATAATTAAGTTGAATTTTGATGCATTTCATTAAGTTGATTTATTCAATTTTATAATCTTTGAATGGTATCTCCGATTGACTTCCAGAGGTTGGAAGTCGAGATTGTTCCTACTGAGTTGAAAATTATACTCACCCCATTTTTTAATCCACAGAGACAATTTTGGAGTAAGAATATTGCTAATAGCTGGAGCCGCTGCACGAAGTTAATCTAGAAGTTATTTAGTTTTTATTTATGAGTAGTTTAAGATTATTTATTAGATATTATCAGAAAGTTTGTTATTTTAGTATGATTTCCGCTGCGAGATTATAAACTCGTTAGGGTCGGAAGGACCTGATTTTGTATTTGAGACTTTATTATTTTAATGATGCTCAGTTTATGATTGCTGTTAAGTTGTGTACATTCTGAGAAAAATAAAATTCTCTCTCTCGGGGTGTGACAGTTACAGGAAAATTTACAATGCCATCCTAGCTTCGAAGCACTAGGATTTTGCATTTCTAATTCTGGTACACTTGATTTTCGTGAGTTCTGTAAAAAAGTAAGTGTGCCCATAAGATGGTTACAACTTAGCCAATGTACGGAAAGCTGCTTTTTCTTTTCCAGTTGTTTTTTGGGGAACTCTTGTCTACAAAACAACTTAATTTGGATTCTTATAGATCATATGGATGGTGTGGAGTATGTAAAGTTTGAAAGCACAAGCGAAAACCAAAATGATTGTCACCTTGGGAGACTAAAGAACCTAGAATTTTTTGGGATGTATAGTATGAAAAAAGTAATGTGGAAGGATCTGGACCCCAAGGATGTCTTTCCTAGACTCCAGTATCTGAAATTTCAGCTATGCACTCAACTGACAAGCATTTCATGGGTTGTTAATCTCCCATGCATTCGAGAACTCACACTAGATTGTTTCCCAAGTGTAAAGCAATTGATCCAAATAGATGAGCTAAAGAATAGTGGGGTTGAAGTGAGTCAATATTCCTTTCCATCTCTCAAGATATTACACTTAATAGACATGGATATGGAAAGAATTTCTGATCCCATAATTACTTTTCCAGCCTTGGAATTTTTAAATGTTATTGGATGTGATAATTTGAAGGAGCTACCTTTTAAATCTAGCAACCTACCGAGAAAATTAAAGTGGATTCAAGGGGATGAAGAATGGTGGAATAATATTGAAATGGAGGATGGTGATAAATCTTCACTCCAACCTTTTTTCAAAAAGTGGCTGCGTTGAACAATTAATTAAATTCGGTGTTCTCGTTTGAAATTATCATTAACTGTTGTATGTAGAAATAAATAATTATCATTTTGTTCTGTTTTTTTCCTTAAGCTCAGCTTTCTCAGTTATGTTAGACATCAATCTAGTGTGTGTGTGTGTGTTTTTTCCTTAGCTAGATCTTCTGTATTTGAAAAACAATATGCTTCCATTTGGTTTTTGCTATTTAGATATGATATAATCTAAAATCTTTGAATTTTGGAAATGTAGTAATTACTGACATGAAAAATAGAATACTTACGTTTCAACAACTGGCGTAGTCAACTCTGATTTTCAAAATTTGTGATAATATAATACTTATGTTGTTGAAGTTGTTCAATATTATTTTGTAACGATGTGAGTTGTTATGATATGTGTGTTTGTGTTTTGTGTGTGTGCACTGTGCACGCGAAAAGCTGTTCCTTAAATTCAAACACGGATCAAACCCAGGTACCGGTCAGATTTAAGTCCGGGCACGCCTCCAAAATTCAATAAGTTGGTTCAATTTAAAAAATAAGCCAGGCTTCACTCTATTTGGATCCGCTCATGCAAAAAGAGAACTTATAACAAGCCTCCTACCATGTAAAATAATAATAATAATAAAAAAATAAGCTATGCCTTTGAAGGTTCCGTCCAAAATTCAAACATGTGTTTTTTTAACATTTTATTTCTTTTCTAACTTTTCGACATAAATGATCTCATTATAAATATATGAATCTTAAAGGAGGAAATGAATAGTGCCACCATGTGTTTTATGAGTTAGAGGTATGTGGATTTATTGTGGCCAAATTTTTTGTTAGCGACAGAATAACAATTAGTTGAATTTTATTTAAACCATCATTTTGTACATTCAGCTAATGCAGATGACCGTGAATAAAAGAGAGTATAATTATCTATCGTAAAATGTGTCATGAAGAATCTAGCGGTATAGAGAAAACGAACGAATAGTAAAGTGCATAATTATTGATATCAAGCAAACTGTTGAGTTAATTGAGTAATTGGAGGCTTTGGAAGATAAGAAATATTTTCTATTATTATATCCTTTACAAGAATATGCACACCTTATATAGGCTGACAGAAACTAACGGTAAAAAGAATGTACGGTAAAGAGTTTACCGTTGGACCCTAATGGCTAATTAATTTTCTATGAAAAATAATAATAATAATTTGCAACCCCTTTTAAATAATAAAAAAGGTTGGAAGGCAAATGATAAACTAGCCTATGATGATTTACAATATGAAGTTAGCAAGTCCCTTTTTTTATTTTCAACACTCCCCTCAAGCTAGGCGTGTAGATGTCGTCCAAGCCTAGCTTGTAAGAAATATCTTCGAAAGTCTTAATGCTTAGACTTTTTGTGAAAATATCCGCCAATTATTCTTTGCTCTTAACAAATGGAGTTTTGATCTCTTTGGATTGGATTTTTTCTCTAATAAAGTGGCAATCTACCTCTATATGTTTGGTCCGCTCGTGAAAAACGGGATTTGCCGCAATATGCCTCACCGCTTGATTATCACAAAACATTTTCATTGGCTCTTCATGCTTGATATTCAACTCGGCCAACAATTGCTTGATCCATATCAATTCACTCGCGGTGGATGCCATGGCTCGATACTCCGCTTCCGCGCTTGATCGTGCCACGACATTTTGTTTCTTGCTTTTCCATGTGACTAGATTTCTGCCTACAAATGTGCAAAAACCGGTTGTCGATTTTCTATCGAAACTTCCGGCCCAATCTGCATCGGAATAGCCACATACAGCGTTAGTATCATTTTTTCTCATCCAAATTCCCTTTCCGGAAGAACTTTTTAGATACCTTAATATTCTATTAATGGCATCTAAATGAGGTGTTCTTGGTGCAAGCATGCATGAATTTATTAATTTGACTTACAGCAAAAGATAGGTCCGGTCTTGTAACTATTAGGTAAATTAATTTACCAACAAGTCTTTGGAAATGGCTTATGTCCGTTAATGGTTCACCTTTTTCATTATCAAGTTTTTCATTTACATCTATTGGGATTTTGGCCGGTTTACATCCTAATTTACCGGTCTCTTTAAGCAAATCAAGAATGTATTTTCTTTGAGATATAAATAGCCCTTTTGAAGAATAAGCTATTTCTATTCCAAGAAAATATTTTAATTTGCCTAAATCCTTAATATCAAATTTTTGTTTTAGGCTCATTTTAATCTTTTCAATTTCCGATAGGTCATTACCAGTTATGATTATGTCATCGACATAAACTAAAATCGCGGTGGTACCATTGGTGTTGTGTCTAACAAATAATGAATTATCGGCTCCACTAATTTAAAAATTACAAGACAATAAAAAATGAGAAAGTTTACTATACCATGCTCTTGGAGATTATTTTAGGCCATAAATAGATTTTTTTTAACCTACACACAAGATTAGTAATATTTTCTTTTTTGTGGCCGGGAGGTAGAGATATGTATACCTCTTCTTCAAGATTTCCTTGAAGGAATGCATTTTTAACATCCATTTGGTGCAAAGTCCAATTATTATTTACTGCAATAGCAAAAAGTATCCTAACGGTATTCATTTTGGCCACCGGTGCAAAGGTTTCATGGTAATCTATGCCATAAGTTTGGGTATACCCTTTGGCCACCAATCTAGCTTTGTACCTTTCTATGGTACTGTCGCTATTGTATTTAATTTTGTACACCCACTTATAACCAACCGATTTTTTCTTTTTTGGTAATTCACAAAGTATCCAAGTTTGATTTTTTTTCTAAAGCATGAAGTTCTTCTTCCATTGCCTTACACCATTTTGGATCCTTTTTTGCAACCTCATAATTGGTTGGTTCCTCAATTTTGGACAAGGAATTTATAAAGGCATAATGCTCACGAGAAACATTATCATAAGAAATGTAATCTTGTATTGGATATTGTACCGAATAAGTGACAAAATCTCTTAATCTCGTGAAAGGTTGAGTTTGTCGATTTGATCTTCTCAATGGCATCTCTTGCTCTTGATTTTCATCATCATCCTCAATGTGTTGTTCTTGTTCGGTTTCTTCATTTTGTAGTCTTCTTCCACTTTCTTCTTGTGATTCTTCACCTATAATATTTCTTTATTCTCTTCGAAACTCATTTGTTTCAATGTTAGTAACACAAGGATATATAAAATCATTTGGAAGAATTTTTTCAACATCATTTTCATTATAATTTTCATAAAATGGTTCGGTCTCAAAAAAACTAACATCCCTAGAAATATAAAGTTTTTTATTTTTAGGGTCATAATATTTATACCCCTTTTTTTCGGACGAGTACCCAACGAAAATAGTTTTAATTGAAGTAAAATCAAGTTTGTCTAATTTATTTTTTGTTATGCACAAAACATTTGCAACCAAAAACTCTTAAATGACTAATGTCTAATTTTCTACTATAAAGAATTTCTAAAGGGCTTTTAAAATCTAAGATAGCACTTGGCAGCCTATTTATTAGATAAGTTGCGGTTAAAACGGCATCCGATCAAAAATTTTTTAGAACATTATTTTGAAATAAGAGAGATCTAGTAACTTCTAAAAGATGACGATTTTTTTCTTTCGGAAACACCGTTTTGTTGAGGAGTGTAAACACAAGTAGTTTGATGTAAAATATCTTTTTGTTTAAGAAAATTATAAAAAAATTAATTAACATACTCGGTACCATTATCCGTTCTCAAAATTTTAATTTTTTTCTCAAATTGATTTTCAATAAAATTCGCAAAAGTTTGAAAATGCGAAAAAATTTCATTTTTATTTTTCATCAAATACAACCATGTAGTTTTTGAAAAATCATCAATAAAAAAAACAAAATATCTATAATCATTGTAAGAAGTTATAGGGGCCGGACCCCAAACATCGGAATGGATAAGTTCAAAAAAATCATTACTTTTTAGAGTTTGAAATAGGACAAGGAAGTATGTTTTGCAAGTTTACAAGTTTCACACTTAACTACAATCTAAACTAGAAAAATTAAAAATTTTGTTCAAAATTTTATCGGAAGGATGCCCAACACGCTTGTGCCAAAGTTTACTCAAATCTTCATCTTTATTAGTTTTGAAAATAAATTTATTGCTATTTAAAAAATAAAGACCATTTTCAAGAAAACCTTCACCAATTTTTTCTTTGGTGACTAAATCTCGAAAAACAACACTTTTGTCTTTGAAAATTATTTCACAATTCAAATCTTTAGAAAGTTTACTAATTGACAACAAATTGATTGAACAATTTTCAACATAGAACACATCTTGCAAAATTTTTTTTGACAAAATACTAATCATACCCCAACTTTTAATTTTAATTTTTTCATTATTAGCAACGGTAAAATATTGGTCACTACTAATCGGACGGTAATTTTTTAACAAATTTTGGTTTTCCGTCATATGGTCGGTTGCACCGGAATCAAGAACCCATTTGGTACAATTATTTTGAGCATTTATAATGGTAGATCCTATAGTAAGGCACCTATTTTTATTTTCATTCGGATTTTTCATACTGGACTGAACGAAATTAGGACCATTTAGCACCTTTTGACTCGGTTTAGGCCTCACAGAATTTGAGTCATAAAAAATTAAACCATGATTATCTTTATTAATGAGAGTTTTGCAATTTTGGAAATTTGTAAAATAAGTCTTGGAGTTATGGGCTGTACCAAGCCCATTTTGAGATAATACAAAATTTGGACCTTTGATGAGGTCGTGAAGAAATGCTTCCAGGACCCTTTCAATTTTGTCGAGTCTTTTACCGACACTACTCGGCTCGATGCCGTTCGCCCCCTTTCCCGAGCAATCTTCTCTCGTTCTCCTCTCGAGTGTGTCGCCGCCTCTCTCTAACTCAGCTGCGACACCTCCCCCTTCCTCCTTAGCCGATCTGAGGCAATAATAAGGAAGCCAGCGTCTCTCCACTGCCCGACCGTCCGAGCGGGATCTGTTGGCGGCTTTCCTTGTTTCTCCTTTTCCTTGGCCGGAATTAGGGTTAGGTTGATGGGCGATGTCGATGCCTTGATCAACACCAATAACCTGATTTTTTCTCGAGAGACCGAGGAGCTCAATGCTAGATTAGCTGATTTTGAGATTTGTAAAAGGTTGAATCAAGGTAACACTGTTCGACACTGCACTCGATTATCCCTTCTTGTTCTGTCAGTTTTCGTGTTGAGCAGTTTTTCGATTCTGTTTGGATTATGCTTGTGGGATTTTGATGTTTTTCTATAATGGGTTTGGCTACGATTTGTGCCCATGAGGTAGTATTCGTCTCTTTCAATTTAGCTGCCATGGATTGAGAGGAAGAGGCCTCAGTTGAGTGCAGCTCCTCTCGATTCTTTGCCATTAGAACAGAAGGCATTTTATTGGTATAATAATGGCTTTGAATTTGCGGAAGGATTTTATTGCTCTGATACCATGTTGAGTTAATTGAGTAATTGGAGGCTTTGGAAGATAAGAAATATTTTCTATTATTATATCCTTTACAAGAATATACACACCTTATATAGGCTGACAGAAACTAACGGTAAAAAGAATGTACGGTGAAGAGTTTACCGTTGGACCCTAACGGCTAATTAATTTTCTATGAAAAATAATAATAATAATTTGCAACCCCTTTTAAATAATAAAAAAGGTTGGAAGGCAAATGATAAACTAGCCTATGATGATTTACAATATGAAGTTAGCAAGTCCCTTCTTTATTTTCAACACAAACACCACAATACATATACATTTAACAACATCAATAAAAAAAATAAAAAAAAGTCGTAGTTGTGATTAGGGGTGGGCAAAAAAATCAAAACTCGTGAATTAATCGAACTCGCTTCGAAAAAAACTCGGGCATGACTCGAGTTAGAAAAAATCGAGTTACCACAACTCGAGTTAGGCCCAACTCGAAATTAAATGACGTGATTTCGAGTAGGGCCCAACTCGGTCAGACCCTAACTCGAGTAATCACTAATCAGTACACAGCCCAAACTTATTTTCAAGTATTTCCGACTTTGCACTGTGCAGTCCAAAATTTCTTCTGAGAACATAGTTTTTGTCGCAGCCTAACCCTAACACAAGAGCACTCCGCCGCTCTCCTTACTTCTCTCTCTCCTCAGTCTCTCAAAGTTTCTCTCAGACTCCTCGTTCTCTCAATCTCTCTCAGTTTCTCCTCTCACTCGCTCAGCCGCTCACCGTCGCTCACCACCGCTCACCACCTCTCAGTTCTTACTTCTCACCGCCGCTCAATTCTCACTCTCGCTCTCTCAGAGACTCAGACTCATACTCTCCCTCTCGCTGACTACGACACCCCTCTGATCCCTTCTGTTAAAGAGCAACCCAAAGAGACTAAACCAGGTTTTTTTAATTAATTTCTCTTTTGGATTTTTTAAGGACATAATGAAATTTTTTTGAAGTTTTCGCTATTGGATCTTGCATGCGATTAATTCCTTTGAATCCTTTCTTAAATTCGTTTAGATTTTGAAGTATAGACTACAAAATGCATGGAATTTATGTGCCTTTTTGTTCTTATTTTCTCTGTTTTAGCAAAATGCATGTGATTTTAAATCCTTGCTTTTCTATATTGGTTCTTCTTTGCTATACTACTGGTCCTATATTGGTACATGGTACTTATGTGCTTGCATGCTTGCCTTCTTAATTTATTATGTTTTGCAATTTGCACTTTCTAAGTTTGCTTTAAGTCTTAACAGTCTAGGTTTGCTTTACTTGAATTATTTCTCTCAGGAAGTCAGGAACTGAGGCTGCTGCAGTGGAAAGAAAGTGAGAAAAAAGCTGATGCTATTTTTTTTTAGGGATGAAAGCTGATGTTGTTAAAACATATTTTGTTTAGTTAATTAGGGAAGAAAGCTATTGTACCTTTTAAGCTTAAGTTGTTTTAAAATTTAACTATAGCAGTTTGTGTGCTAATGTACCAAGATTTGTGTGCTGATTTATCTTATTTCATCTTTTACAATTCTTTTATAATATTTTGTGTTGTGCATGGGCAACAGAATTTGCTTAAATGGAAATTTTGTTATGACGTATTGGCAATTTGGATGTCTTTTTCTATAATAATTTTCCTCATTGTTCTGGATAGCAATTAACAACAATAAATATGTATATATGTAATGATGCTTTGTTCTATGTATGTCAGAGACTGCTAGACTTGGCCACTTTATTCGGAAAAAAAAATTGAGTAAAACTGCCGAGTAAATAATGCATACATTTGCGTTGCACAATAGCTGTTTGTATTAGAAACCGAGTTAAATTGCCGAGTCACGAGTTAACTCAAGTACTCGTGACTTGATGTCGAGTAGCTCAACGAAACTCGGAAGTACCTTGCGATCGAGTTACGAGTAACTCGAAATGTCACGACGTGACTTCGAGTAGGGTACAACTCGGTCGCTACTCGACTCGAAACCACCCCTAGTTGTGATAGCAATAATTAATTGCAACAAACATATTTTACACAAAATAAATATAGCAATACGAAAACAATAAAAATATATTTAGCGGCAGAGCTGCAACTTTAAATCTAGTTCCTGGTAATTTTTAATATTTTCGAAGAGACAATATCTTTACTTTTAATTAATGGGGCACAAATAATGTTGGCTGTGTGAAGTTCTGGATATACCGGGGGTCAAATGGCAACTTATCCGAGGCCAATTGCTTCAATTGAAACTTGAAAGACCAGGTCGGAAGCCTATTGGGATCAACGGCCAACCCTTCCGATCCAATTCTTGTGGCGATTCCAGTGAATGACACCTCGAATTATAATAGAAAAAATAAAAATAAAATAATTCTTTTTTTTTTTTTCCATTAGTAACGGAACTATCAATCATGGTAAATGGGATGCATTTGTATCAGTAAAACGAAACATTAAATTACATTATAAGAAAAAAATGTCCTAAATTGAAAACCACGAAAAGTCAAGCTTACAAAGTCTTTCGGAAATAAATAGGATGGGTACTTGACGACTGACCGATGAATTCAACTACACAAAAAAAATATATATAATAATAAAAATGAGACCAACTAAGAAGCAGTAAGGGGCGGATTTGAAAATCGAATACTAAAATTGACTCTATTTTCAACGGGCTGACAAGGATCATCCTAAGATCCATCATCCCATCATTCTCCAGAGATGGGTTTTTTTTTTTCATTTCTGGAAAATCCAGCGTAATTCATCCTCATATTTCCGTTTTTGGAAATTAATCCAGCGCGTGTAGCCCCATCTCCATCCAGGGCTCATCCCTCCTCCCCTCTGTTTCGCTCCCTCCCCCTCCCTTCTGTTTCGCTCCTCCCCCCTTACCTCCTGTCCAACCCCTCCCTCCCTAATGGTTCTAGTTATAAGAACGAATGTTCTATTTATTATATTAACCGTTCTAGTTAATATACATAATTGTTCTAATTAATATATATATAAATGTTATAGTTAATATACATAACTATTCTAGTTAATATAGTAATTGTTCTAGTTAATATATTTAACTATTCTACTTAATATATATAACTGTTCTATTTAAATATATAATTGTTCTATTTAATATAATAATTATTCTGTTTAATATAATAATTGTTCTAGTTAATTTATATCCCTCTCTCCCCTCTGATTCGCTCTCTCCTTCTAATGTGTTTTGTCATCATCCCCTGACGCTCACCCTCCATAGCTCTCATCCTCTTATCCCCTGGACTTCCGAAAATAGAAGGAAAGTTATTAACGTGTTTTCTAAAAATGGAAAAAATTAAACGCGTCTGTAGAGGATGATGGGATGACGGAATAAGGAGGATGATGAAAAACAATTCCGTATTTTCAAATACTGCACAAAATAGAAAAAAAGTTTTATTATTTTTTTTTTTGAAATAAGTGGAGGGAACTCCACCACTTTATTCAACCCGCGCTAGTATTTTCTCTCAATCTACATATTTTTAAAAGTTTTATCTAATTATATTTTTAAAATAACTAAATTTAATCAAATATATTGGATAGATACAAAATGCTTAAATGAAGAAAATTTGATAGATGCAAAAATTGTTTGTCATTGTTGGACGTCACTTTGTTTTTCACATCTTTGTGCGGTATGTAAATTCGTTTTAAAATAAAATATACAGCTTTCAGATCAAAATATTTCTCAATGGAGAGCAAAATCAAACGCATTAATTAATATCTAACCTGAAATGCAAAACGACAAGGAATTTAACTAAAATTAGAAGATATTACGTATCTCATCAAATTTCAAGCATCTGCTACTGTTAAGTTAAAGTCTGGCAACGTACTCATGTTGTAAAATATCAATAGCAGGTAAAGTTAAACTACAATAAATTAAAAAAAAAACTGAAGACAGCTCAGCAAATCACTTTAAAGCTTACCAAATCATACGGGCTGCTGTCTCATAACAAGGAAGGACACAAGAAGTTTCTCATCTGTTTAATTAAAAGGAAATATGTGCGAGGAGGTGCCGTCGAGCCAATTAAGATTAAACAAGATGGAATTTTTGGTACAAAGGTACTAAAAGCCATAAAACAGGGGATGCACGCTGACCTCCACTAATCAAAGTGTTAGGTATGATCAGTTAAGTTGGAAACTCGCTCACCATATTTGAGGCCTCAGTTATGGAACGTCCGATCCCGATCTAAACAACTAGAATTTATTTGCAATAGTTTTCTATTAATCCATAGAGCACAAACAATATTGAACAAACTTAACATTGTACCTTATGGAACAGTTGCGCACACAATAATTGTGAAAATGACACCCCGAATTATAATAGAAAATATAAAAAATAAAATAATTTCTTCTTTTCATTCAATGACGGAACTTTCAATCGTTGCTAAATGAGACGCATTTGTATAATAGTAAATAGAAAAAGGAAACATTAAATTACACTTTAAGAAATAAAAAATGTCCTAAATGAAAGCTAGGTTGATTGGCTCAGTGGTTTCGCTCTATTTCGACAATTAAGTGATCCTTAGTTCGATTCAAATTTCTTATAACATAATCGTTATTTCAAACCAATTCCTTCCAACCTTAAAAAAAAATAATCCACGAAAAGTCATGCTTTCAAAGTCTTTAGGAAATAAAAAGGATGGCGAAACTTAACGGCTGACTGAATTCAATTATTAAAAAAAATGAGCCCAAATAACAAGCGCAGAGTGCGGATTTGAGAATTGAACACAAAATTAACTCTATTTTCAAATACTGCACAAAAAATAGAATCAAAGTTTTATCTAATTATATTTTAAAATAACTAAATTTACTAAGATATATTGGACAAATACAAAATTCCTTAAATGAAGAAATTTGGGTAAATGGAAAAAATTGTTGTCCTTGTTGGACGTTATTTTGTTCTCCAAACCTCTGTGCTATAAGCAAATTCGTTCTAAAATACAATATATATACTGCTTTCATACCAATATATTTCTCAATGAGAGCAAAATCAATCACGTTATATATTTAATAACACGAGATGCAAAATAACAAAGAATTTAACTAAAATTTGAATCTATTACGTATCTCATCAAATTTCCAACATCTGCTATACTGGTAAGTTCAAGTCTTGCAATGCACTCAACTTATGTTCTAAAATATCAATCACAGGAGTACTTAAATTACAATATACTAGCTAAAAATAAAAATAAAAAATAAACAGAAGAAAGCTCAGCAAATCACATGGCAGGAAACAAAATACACACAAGTAGAGACGCTTCATGTTAAAGCGCTCACCAAATCACATGGCAGCCCGATCCATGAATTTAAGTATTGTGCGCCGGGGTGCTGTCTCAGTAACAAGGAAGGACACACAAAACAAATTAGCCTTGTATTTAATTAAAAGGGAATATCTGGGGAATAGTTCTATAAAAAATTGTCAAGCTAAGATTAAATAAGGTGGAGTTTCTCGAAAAATGCTATCGAAAGCCATGAAACAGGGGTTTGTACGCTGACCTATCCAGTAATCAAAGTGCTATATAAGTATGATCAGCTAAGTTGAAAACGTGCACACCATATTTGAGGCATCAGTTATAGAACGTCCGATCAGGATCTTAAATCTCAAATTCATTTGCAACAGTTTGCTACTAATCCATACGGCACAAACATTGAACACATGAACCCCCTCCAGCGCTGAGCGCTCCCCATCCTTCCCTGATGCTTCTTCATTCATAGTCATTTTTTATTGCAACGTTAGCTTTGGCAATTCATACACCTACAACAGAGCACTCCAGTTATTTCCCATTCATTTTACTCCTTGCTCCTCAATCAGAGTATCAGACCACTCCAACTTTTACTCCCCAAATTTTTCTGGTACCTCTCTCTCCCACCGCCCCCCCCCCCCCCCCCCCACCTCTCCCCTGCTACCACTCAAGGTCTCATTCCATAGTAAATTAACTAAGAGCTATCTTTAGTTGCTTTTCATTTTTCAATTTACCTTGATTATGTTTCTGATTCCTTCCCACACAAAAATCACATAGGTTCTAATCCGTTGTTTTGGTACTGTAATCTAAACACTGTTACATTGAGCCTGTTTAAAAGCCTAGATCTTTTACACCGCTTGTTGCCAATTCCTATTTCCTCTTACACTTGATGGAGTTCCTAAATGGGGCAGTTTCGTCTATTGTACCTTTGGTCACCAACACTATTTTTGAGCATGTTGCATATCCTTTCACTGCCGGCGAGAACATAAGGGCTCTAGAATCAGCAACTAGACAGTTACGGGCCCTAAAAGAGGATGTAAATACCGATATCACAAATGCTGAACGGGAGAACAGTGCTCCCACAAACCAAGCAAAAGAATGGTTACTCCAGGTAGAGACCATCGAAAAAGAAGTAGAGGAGATCCAACAAAAATACCAGCAATTGTGCCGGTGCATTTGGAACATCTCACCTAATTTTTGTGCGATTTACAAGATTAGCCGAAGTGCAGCAAAGATGCATGTTGAGGTGAAGAGTGTGTGTGAAAATAAAGCAACTCTTGAAGTGATCACTCGTATGCCGCCACCACTGGCCCAAGAGATGCTGGTCTCCTCATCAAAATCAGCAAATCTCGAATCAGCACTTCATTTTATCAAAGATGATGTGCACAATAATATCATTGGCATTTGGGGCATGGGTGGCATTGGAAAGACGCATCTCTTGGAGCAGATCAACAATGAGCTTTCCCGAGATCCTACATTCAAGGTTGTTGTAATTTTTGTCATATGTTCCAAAGATTGCTCTGAAGAAAATGTTCAAAATAAAATAATTGAAAAGCTTGGCCTGAGTATGAGTAAGAGCATGGAACAAAAACAGAATACAGTTTACAACTTTTTGAGAGAAAGGAGCTTTTTTCTCCTCTTGGATGACCTCTGGAGCCGTATTGATTTGAAAACAATAGGGATCCCTGACCCAATGGAAGCAGTTGGAACGTGCAAAAGAAAAGTTGTTTTGACAACAAGATCAACAGAGGTATGTGGACAAATGGAGGTAAAGAAAAAAATTCGAGTGGATGTTCTAAACTGGGATGATGCGTGGTGTCTCTTCAAAGAGAAGGTGACTGAGGAAACCATCAATTCAGACCCACTGATACAAAATTGTGCAACTGATGTTGTGAAGGAACTCGGTGGCTTGCCATTGGCTCTTATAACTATTGGCAGGGCTATGCATGATAAGATGGATCCTAGGGAATGGAAACAAGCTGTGAAGCTGCTTAAGCAAGCACGTCTCAATGATCTTGAATTCTCAGGTTCGAATCAATTGGTATTCCACACATTGAAATTCAGTTATGACAATTTGAAAAATGATACTCTTAAGCAATGTTTTCTGCATTGCTCATTATGGCCTGAGGATTATCATATTGGGAGAGATGAGCTCATTCAGCTTTGGATGGGGTTAGGCTTGATTGATGAGCCAACAATACAAGAAGTTTATGATGTTGGGCACTGGTGCATAAGGAGATTGCAAGCTGTTTGTCTCCTGGAAATGGGTCATGGTTATGCTGATACTATTAAAATGCATGATGTAATTCGTGATATGGCACTATGGATAGCAAATAATCAAGGGAAAGATGCAAACAAATGGATTGTTATGCATCATGCCAAATTATCCTCCATGCCAATGTATCATGCCAAATTTCAAAATTATGAGATAACAATCTCTAGTGACACTGAAAAGTTATTCATCATGCCAAATTATCCATCTAATGTATCCATCTCTATCACATGTTCCTCCGCCAAACTGTCCACCCTATTGCTTAGTAAAATCTATTTCCTTGAGGACCCCAAAACCCTTCAACTTGAGTTTTTTTCTAAACTAACCTATCTAGATTTGTCAAGGAATTCTTTAAAAGTCTTTCCCATTGAGATTTGTAAATTAATACATCTCCATTTTCTCAATCTATCATCGAATTCGTTTCTCGATACATCATTTCCGGAAGAATTAGGGGCCCTTGTCAATTTGAAATATTTACATTTATGGGCTACAAACACTACTTTTCCGAATAAGGTCCTAACCAAATTGAAAGCTTTGAAGGTGTTAGACTTACGCCATAATGTTAGAGATGAAACTTTTCATAATTTTTTGATGATACAAAAAGAGTTACAGTTTCTTCCTAGCTTTGAAGCACTAGGATTTTCCATTCCTACTTCTAGCACACTTGATTTTCATGAGTTGTCTCAGAAAGTCAGTGTGCCCATAAGATGGTTAGAAGTTAGCAATTGTACTAGAAGTTGCTTATTCTTTTTAAGTTGCTTTCTAGGGAACTCTCATCTGCAAAATAACTTAATTTACCTTGATATAATTGAGATGGTTAATGTGGAGTGTGTAAAGTTTGAAAGAACAAGCGAAAACCTGAATGATTGTCAACTTGGGAGACTAGAGAATCTATGGTTTCTTGAGATGCCAAAAATGAAGGAAGTAATATGGAAGAATTTGGATCCAAGGGATGTATTTCCCAGAATTCATACTGTGGGGTTTTGGAACTGCTCGTAGCTGACAAGCATTTCATGGGTTGTTAATCTTCCATGCATTCGAGAACTCCGACTATGCTACTGCGAAAGCATAAAGCAATTAATTCGAATTGATGAGCTGAAAAATAGTGCAGTTGCGGTGAGTCAAAATTCCTTTGCATTCCTGAAGACAATGCTCTTAGAAGGTAATGATGAGCTGGAAAGAATTTCCGATTCCATAATTACATATCCAGCCTTGGAATTTCTAGATGTTATGAAATGTAACAATTTAAAGGAGCTACCTTTTAAACCTAGTAACATCCCGAAAAAATTAAAGTTGATTCAAGGGAATGAAGAATGGTGGAATAATATTGAAATGGAGGATGGTGATAATAAATCTTCACTCCAACGCTATTTCAAGAAGTGGGATTTTTAGTTGAGTCCGGCATTCTTATTTCGAACTATCAATAATTAGTGTCTTATGTAAAAATAATTTATTTGTTTCTGTTTTTAAATTTTAAAATTAGGTTCACAGTGGTTGAGAAAATGATTTTGTTCTTTCTTTTTAAGCTCAGCTTTCTCAGTTATTTTAGACATAGATCTATAGTGTGTTCTTTTTTGCTTAGCTGCTCTGTATTTGAGAAACAATATACATCCATTTGAAATTTTCTTTTTGGATATATGATATAAACTTAATTCTTGAATTTCAGAATTTTTGTAATTGGTGGGATGAAGAAGAAATACTTATGTTTCAACACCTGACATATGTTTTTTATTTTTTTCTGCATACAGCAAAAAAAAACACAATTTTCTTATTTTGAAGGATTAATAAACAGAAAAGTTACCACAAAATGTTTCGTACAACCGTCAAATTGGGTCATAAAAATTTAGTAATTTTGCAAAGAGAGGAGGGTTCTAGTGTGACGCCCCATTGAATACAGTAACCGACGACACATGACGGAGTGCCCGCCGCGGATGCCATTGCACCCGCAAGACTTAACTAAGTTTAATTTACAACTATAAACGATAAATTTACAATTTTTACTTAATTGTAAGATGAATACTAAAAAAGTGAGTTTTGGGACATTTAGGGCATTCAAATTGTGGGTACTAAAACCACTGGTGCACTATACCTAAAATGTGTGTTTGTTTGGTGTGGTACTATACCTAAAATGGCTGGTGCACTGGTGCTAGCAAGTAGCAAGTTTGTTCTGGTCAGGGACCAGAATGTAAATACTAGACAACTTAAAGTGTTAAATTGCATAAATTAGGTCGGATGGACTTATATAAATAAAATGACTGTTCTGTCGGGTCGGATCTAATAAATTGCTGGGTCAAGTATGTTCTTGTTGGGTCTGTGCTGGAAAAGGTATGCGCTGGAATATCAATACACTATATACAATAAGTCTACTTTTAAGAAATTATTAGATGACGTTGTAGGTTGTTCTGTTTGTGGGCCTAGAAAAAAAAATTGAAAGGCTGTATAAAATGTGGTGGTTTAGGCCTAGTAAGAATAATTGCATTAGTTTTTATCAGCCGAATCAAACTGACATTTATTTGACTTGTAGTTAGTAAGCCTATTTAAGATTTCCCAAGGCTCTGTTTAACCATCTTTGTAACGCATGTTGAATTAACACAATATATCTATTATGTGATTGGCTACTTTCAAGGTGATTCTTTAATGTTTTTTTTCTACTAATTACTTAAAAATAAGTGCCTTTTGCTTTGCTATTCAGGGGCATTTCAGAAAATAAATTAAAGCTAATTTGCTGGGAGAAAAAACTTACAAAATGTATTTGTTTTCTGTTGTAATTCTGGGATTGTCATCTCAATTTGGTTGTTTGTTGTTTGATTTTATATTGAACTTTTTAGTTGATTGTTTCTACTTTGGCTTTATTTTGGAGCTCATAATGTTTGACTGTGTGCATTCCTGCTGATATGGGTTAATTTGAGGTAATTTGTTCTCACGTTCTTATTACTTTTTGAGTAAGATTGATCAAGCTAATTCACCGTTTTTACTGTTAATCTCATTTTAATATCGAGAAAGATTTAATGATTGACCTCAATAACATCTAATAAATTTTTTTTTCTCTGTTATAGTATCTATTTATCCCCAATCACGACAAAGAGATAGAACAATTAGGGTCGGGTGGTTACTAAAAAAGTAAGAGCCCGCCAAGTGTTCAAGGAAATGCCTACCTCAGAGGAATCAGCACAAGTAACGGGCAACAGGTAAGGTAGCTCAGCATCGCCAACTCACCATCATCCTAAAATTAAACACATATTAATTTCCAATCTGAAGAGAGGGAGGGAAAAAAGAGTTGACTCTGTGTGTATCAATTCGGTAATAATAAAAAGGAAAAATATTAATTAAAGAAATTAATTAAGAGATGAAATGGGAAGAAGAAACATAAATTATTTTGGATGGCTGTCCATGAAAGCCTTGGCCAGGATTGACGGCTGTGATTAAAAGTTTTATATTCATACTTCCCTCAGTTGTGCCACGATTTGAAGGAGATACCTTTCAAACCTGGCAACCTCCTGAGAAAATTGAAGTGGATTCAAGGGGATGAAAAATGGTGGAATAATATTGAAATGGAGGATGGTGATGTTAAATCTTCACTCCAACCCCTTTCAAGAATTTGATTTGAACAATTAAGTTCAGTGTCCACATTTGAATTAAATTATTAATCACTGGTATTGTATGTAGAAATAAATTATTTCTTTCTGTGGTAAACTTAGGTTCTCAGTGGTCGGGAAAATGCTTTTATTCTGTTTTTTTTTTTTTCCTTAAGCTCAGCTTTCTGAGTTATGTTAAATGTCGATCTAGTGTGCTTTGTTTGCTTAGGTCTTCTGTATTGGAGGAACAGTTTGTGTTTATTTGGAGTTTTTTTTTTTTTTTTTTGATATGATATAATCTAAAATCTTGAATTTTGGAATTTTAGTAATTGCTGAGATGAACAACAAAATGTTTAAGTTTCAAGTTTCAACACCCTGGTAATAGTGAACTTCAAACTGTACCTAAAATGAGTGGTGGTACAAAGTTTGTTCTGGTCAGGGATCACAATGTAAATACCAGAACACTTAAAAGGTTTAAATTGCACAAAATAGGAATGATTTCAGTCATATGGACTTATATGTAACTGTACTGTAGGGTCGGATTAAACAAATTGCTGGGTCAAGCTTGTTATAGGTGGATCTGTGCGGGAACAGATTGTTGTTGAGACTAGAGAGGTGATGGTACCTACCGGTACAGAGAAATCAATAAAAGAGATTGAATGTGCGAAGAGGTGCGCACAAAAAATACCAGAGAAGAGACACGAAGGTTTTGGCGGAGGGAATAATGCCCCCCTGTTTTTCCTGTTTTTTTCAATTGGCTTATTATAGTTTACAATTTGATATAATTGACCTTACAAACATATTACAAAAAGACAAAGTAAAGCAAAATAAGAGGGGAACTCGAACAGCTCTCTGTTGTTGAGGAATTAGATGACCTTGTAGGTTGTTTTATTTGTGGGTCTTTTAAACAAAATTAAAAAGCTGGATATAACGTTGGGGTTCAGGCCTAGTAATAGTAATTGCATTAGTTCATGTCCGTCCAATTAAACCATAAATGATAACTGTAATTTGTAATTTTATCATCGCTTGAACAAAGAGAAAATCCAGCAACAACAGACAAAAATAAAGCAAGCAACACACAAATTCGTTCTAAAATGAAAGATACAGCTTTCAGAGCAAAATATTTCTCAATGGAGAGCAAAATCAAACACATAAATATCTTACATGAGATGCAAAACAACAAAGAATTTAACTAACAGAAGAATGGCTACAATAAATCAAACACTAAGTCTTGCAAAGTACTCTTGTTCTAAAATATCAATAGCAAGTGAAGTTAAACTACAATAAATCAACCAAAAAAAAAAAAAAAAAAATGAAGACAGCTCAGCAAATCACTTTAAGGCTTACCAAATCATATGGGTCGCGGTTTCACTAGCAAGGAAGGACACAGGAAGTTTCTCATTTGTTTAATTAAAAGGAAATATGTCCGAGGAGGTGCCGTCGAGCCAATTAAGATTAAACAAGGTGGAATTTTTGGTACAAAGCTACTAAAAGCCATAAAACAGGGGTTGCACGCTGACCTCCCACTAATCAAAGTGTTATGTATGATCAGCTAAGTTGAAAACTCGCTCACCATATTTGAGGCATCAGTTATGGAACGTCCGATCCCGATCTAACATCTAGAATTCATTTGAAGCACTTTGCTATTAATTAATCCATAGAGCACAAACAATTAATATTGAACACTGGAATCCCATCCAGCACTCCCTATGCTTCCCTGATGCTTCTTAGTTCATACTTCATATTCATAAAAATATTTTCTTTTGAAACTACATCAGCTCGTTGCTGTAGTATCTTGCTACGCTAGCTTTGGCAATCCACTCTCCTCAATCAGATCACTCCAACTCTGACTCTCAAAAATTTTTCTGGTACCTTTCTCTTTCTCTCTGCCCCCACTCCCCTTCCCTCAAGTTCTCATTGTGTAGCAATTAAACTAAGAGCTATCTTCAGTTGTGTTTAAATTCACCTAAGTACATTTCCTATTCCTTCCCACACATAAATCTCATATGTAGGTTCTGATCCTTTGTTTCGGTACTGTAATCTAAACATGATTACCATCAAGTTTGTTTACAAGCCTTAATCTTTCACACCGTTTTCTAAAACCTAATTCCTCTTCAACTTAATGGAGTTACTAAAGGGAGCAGTTTCATCTTTTGTACCTTTGGTCACCAAGACCATTTTTAAGCATATGGCATATCCCTTCACTGCCAGCGACAACATAAGGGCTCTAGAGTTGGCAACTAGACAATTAGGGGCCCTGAAAGACGACATGAAAACTGATATCACAAATGCCGAGCGAGAGAACGGTGCTCCCACGAACCAAGCAAAAGAATGGCTACTTCAGGCTGAGATCATTGAAAAAGAAGCAGAGGAGATCCGACAAAAATACCAGCAACTGTGCCGGTGCATTTGGAACATCTCACCTAATTTTTGTGCGATTTACAAGGTTAGCCGAAGTGCAGAAAATATGCATGTCAAGGTGACGACCATTTGTGTAAATAAAGAAACTCTTGAAGTGATCACTCGTATGCCGCCATCACTGGCCCAAGAGATGCCAACATCCACATCAAAATCAGCAAATCTCGAATCAGCACTATATTGTATCAAAGATGATGAGCAAAATAATATCATTGGTATTTGGGGTATGGGTGGCGTTGGAAAGACGCATCTCTTGGAGCAAATCAATAATGAGCTTTCCCGAGATCCTTCATTCAAGGTTGTTGTAATTTTTGTTACATGTTCCAAAGGGTGCACTGAAGAAAAGATTCAAAATAAAATAATTGAAAAGCTTGGCCTGAGTAAGAGTGATAGCATAGAACAGAAACAGAGTGCAGTATATAATTTCTTGAGAGAGAGAAGCTTTGTGCTACTTTTGGATGACCTCTGGAACCGTGTTGATCTAAAAACAATAGGGATCCCTAATCCAATGGAATCAGTTGGTACGTTCAAAAGAAAAGTTGTTATGACAACAAGGTCAACAGAAGTATGTGGACAAATGGAGGTAAAGAAAAAAATTAAAGTGGATGTTCTAAACTGGGATGATGCTTGGTGTCTCTTCAAAGAGAAGGTGTCCGAGGAAACCATTGGTTCAGACCCATTTATAGGAAAATATGCAGTTGATGTTGTGAAGGATCTCGGTCGGTTGCCATTGGCTCTTATAACTATTGGCCGGGCTATGCATGATAAGATGGATCCTAGGGAATGGGAACATGCTGTCAAGTTGCTTAAGCTGGCACGGTTCAATGATCTTGAATTCTCAGGTTCAAATCAATCAGTATTCCACACATTGAAATTCAGTTATGATAATTTGAAAAATGATACTCTTAGACAATGCTTTCTGCATTGTTCATTATGGCCTGAGGATCATGAAATCAGGAGAGATGAACTCATTGAGCTTTGGATGGGAGTAGGCTTGATTGATGAGCCAAAGATACAAGAAGCTTATGATACTGGACACATGTACATAAGGAGATTGCAAGCTGTTTGTCTTTTGGAAAACGGTGATGGTGTTTGTGATACTATTAAAATGCATGATGTAATTCGTGACATGGCGCTGTGGATCACAAATAATCAAGGGGAGGATACAAACAAATGGATTGTTTCGGCGGGTATAGAAAAGAGACAACAAGAATATGAGATAGAAGTCTCCAGAGACACTGAAAAATTATCCATCGTCAAAAATTATGCAAGGAAGAAATTCATCTCTATCACAGGTTCCTCTGGCAAACTCTCCACTCTATTGCTTAATAAGAACCGCATTAAGGATACAAAAACCCTTCGACTTGAGTTGTTTTCTACACTAACCTTCCTAGATTTGTCATGGACTTATTTAGAAGCCTTTCCAGTTGAGATTTGCAAATTAATACATCTCCAGCATCTTAACCTATCTTGGAACCCATTTCTTTTAAAATCATTATTACCGGAAGAGTTAGGGTCTCTTACCAATTTGAAATATCTACTTTTATGTGGTACAAAATGTACTTTTCCAAATAAGGTGATATCCAAGCTGAAAGCTCTGAGGATGTTAGATTTACGCCATAATTCTATGGATGAAAGCTTTCACTATTATAATTACTTAGTTCTACAGGAAGACTTACAGGGCCTTCCTAACTTCGAAGCACTAGGATTTTCCATAATTAATTCTGGAACACTTGATTTTAACGAGTTCTCACAAAAAGTGAGTGTGCCCATAAGATGGTTAGAAGTTTATAGCTGTAATGAAAGCTGCTTATTATTCTTGAGTTGCTTTTCAGGGAACTCCCTTTTACAAAACAACTTAATTTCCATTGATATAGGGGAAATGAATGTTGTGGAGTATGTAAAGTTTGAAAGAACAAACGAAAAGCAAAATGATTGTTGCCTTGGGAGACTAGAGACTCTAGAAATTGTCAGGATGGATAATATGAAGGAAGTAATTGTGTGGACTTTTTCGTCATCTCTCGAAGAATGAAAGGGTTTCCTCGAGAAATTAGAATAAGCCTTAGACTCACCCCCCTTAAGGTTCGATCTCTGCGCCGAGTATCTCTTGACGACAAGAGAACCAGAACAAGAGTCGCTTCTTACGAGGGTTTATTAATTTCGCGGGTCCTTTCTTTCCAATAGGCGCAAGCCCCTATTGTTAATTACCCCGTAGTTGCCTACGGGAACCTCTGATTAAGGGGTCTAAAGAAAATACGTAATAGGCTAGGAAGAATCGCTTCTTAAAGTGACTTAATTGATGGTACCATACCTAATTGACGGGACTCAATTAAGGAACTTCTAAAATTGTAAAGATTTTAAGAGAAGGGTTAGCTTTGGTTTTCGCTCGAAAGGAAGAGTTTCTTTAATTAGAGTCATTTTGGAGTCGTTCAGAGTTGTTTAAAGTTGTTTAAAGTTGTTAAAAGTTGTTTAGAATTGTCTGAAATTGGTTAAAGTTGCTTAAGGTTGATTTAAGTTGATTAAGATTCTTTATATTTGTTCGAAGTTGTTTTAGAGTTATTTAAGGTTGTTTAATATCGATCGAAGTTATTGGATAGCTCCCGGGGCAACGGCTGGCCTTCTTGTGAGAGTGGGTTCCTGGGGCAACGGTTGGCCTTCTTGTAGGAATGAAAGGAGTTTTACAACCTTCGGGGCCTCTTGGACGGCCTTCTTGTGAAAGTTGGTTCTTTTACAACCCTAGGGGCCTCTTGGGCGGCCTTCTTAATAAGAGTTGGTTCTCAGGCCCGTTAGTGGCTTCTTGCGAGAACGAAAGGATACAATTCTAGGGACCTTTCAGCGGTCTTCTTAACAAGAATTGGTTCTTTTACAACCCTCGGGGTCCTTCAATGACCTTCTTCAGGAGAGTTGGTTCTTTTACAACCCTAGGGGCCTCTTGGGCGGCCTTCTTAATAAGAGTTGGTTCTCGGGCCCGTTAGCGGCTTCTTATAAGAACAAAACAATACAATTCTAGGGGTCCTTAGGTGACCTTCTTAATAAGAATTGGTTCTTTTGCAACCCTCAGGATCCTTCAATGACCTTCTTCAGGAGAGTTGGTTCTTTTACAACCCTAGGGGCCTCTTGGACGGCCTTTTTAATAAGAGTTGGTTCTCGGGCCCTTTAGCGGCTTCTTATGAGAACAAAATTGAATTATTCAAACAGGGAGGTCATTTGATAAGATTTCAATTTCAAGTCATCTGAGGTTGATCTCAACCCCAGCGAGGGACTTTTTCTCAAACGGAGAGGTTTCGGCTTTGTCTTTGGGTTTCGTGTTTTGATTTTTAATTTTCTGACATTTCTTTTGGATATTGGTGATTTTATAATTTTTATCCACTTCGGCCTTTCATACTTTTGAGTTTTAGAAATCATTTTTAATAGTTTGAAAAATACTTATTTTTGAAGATATTTGGAGTTTGAAAAACATCATTTCTGAAATCATTTGCTACTTGAAAGTATTTAGGTTTTAGTTTTAAAAATTTTAGTAAAAAGATATTTAGTTAGTTTATTATTTTGACTTTTGTAATTTTGAGAAAATATTTGTATTTGAAAATACTTAGCTTTGGAAAATATCATCCTTGAGATCTTTAACATCTTGAAAATGTTTAGCTTTAGTTTTAGAAATTTTGTTAAAGAGAATATTAGGTGGTCTACTATATTTCTAAAATTCATGAAATTCATTTTTTATGATGAAAATACTTCAAAAATACAAAAGGCCACTACTTTGACACAATTTCGTATCAAAGTATCAGTGAATTTGATTTATTTAGATTTTTAGAATTTTATGGATATTTTATTTGTATTTTTCTGAGTTGTATACTATTTTTAATGAATTTTAAAGTTTTCTGTTCATTTGGAAATATCCTATTGGTCCACTTCAGCCCAAAGCTTTTGGGGGCGCAGGATGGAGATCATTTAGCCGTTTTCGTCAAAATTCTCGTATAACAGGTCGCTGACAAATCCCTGACTTGCTATATCCTGCCTTGACCACAGAGAATCAAATAATTCAACGCGCTTCATCTAAACGAAGGAGACGGGTTTTATTTCCTCCGTTATCGGTTCCGACGAAGCGGGTATCGACCCGTTAGCTTCTCCGGCCATCATGACGGACATGGAAGAGGTTATCAGGATCGTGACAGAGTGAGGAAGACGATGGCGGTCTTGGTTTCTATCGCGTCGCCTTCAGTAATTTTCAATCGATAATTATTCAGTTCAGTCCTCATAAGCTTCATTTTCGTTTTTCGGCGACTAATGTCTCTACCATTGATGGGACAAGCTCCGTTGGGATCGTGCTGAAGAGGAGGACGCGAAGCTGGGCTCAATTGATGTTGCGTTACTATAATTTAGTGAGGCTACCACCTCACTGGCACAATACGTCAAAAGTTGGTGCCGGAAGGAGTTAGCACAATTTGTTAAGAATGGTTTGTATACGGTTGGGTTTCAGGGGTAACGTTATTCTCAATCAAAATGTTTGCATGCTAACTATCCACTAGTTTTTGTTAATTGTTACTTCTTTTTATAAAATTACGTGGGTAATAACCTTAAGTAGCATTTCAATCTCTACTCCGTGCTTTATGCCGTATGAAATCAGATACACAAAATTAAGTATAGCTTAATGTGGTACTACAAATTTCAGTGCACACTATTTTTAACATACTTCCTTCAAACGATTAACTTGAACCTTTAACAAGCTTAGTACCATCAAATGTATATACATTTTGGTCCCGCTACCAGACTTAGTATCCCTATTGTACATGAGCAACGACAAAGCTTCTTAGACTTCGGCAGGAGGGAATCATTTATAATACAAATATTTACACATATATTTACTAACATCAGTTGTCGAAGCACAATTTCATAAGTTGATTACAGGTTTTGTTTATAATCATGATTTTTGGTATCACACTAAAAACTCAACAATGGCTCAGTAAAATATCGCGGCAAATTGACAGAATGAGAAAAAGATGAAATAAATGACATCGGATGCTAACACCCTCCTAACTCTAACAAATTATACTTACTTTTTCTCCAATTGGTCCTTGCTTTTTCTTATAATTACAATGGGCTAACTTCTGCTTGCAAAAGCAATCCCCAGTTACTAGTGCTGAGATACACTTATACTATCTTCCTTTTGCTGCTAGTCTTGAACATTGATTATAATCATGACACATTATTCAATATGGTCTCATTTTGGTTACTTGTAGTTACTATTCAATATCTAAATACACAATCTCTTCAGTTTTGAACCTATGAAACGACTAAGTCAAGACCTCACCACATTTACACTTCAGACACTGTTTACTATGTAATTTGACCCAGAACTTAAAGGAGATGTAGTAACAAGCTATCTTACAGGATATACAGTTATCAAGTTTCTTTCTACACTAAGTTTTGACCTTAATAAATTTGGGCAGTATGTCGCCTAAATATGAGGCATATTTAGGAGCTTCTCTGAACCATGCCTGCATAAGCTTGGATCAAAGAAACCTGACCTAAATCAAGGAAACCTTGACTTAAGTCACAACATATACCTAGCTTGAGCAATACCTCAAACTAAGTTATACCTTTTTGAGCCTAATTCTGAGAAGATCTCAGATTAAGCTAACTCGAGAGGAACACTAGTGGTCAGTTCATGTACAGGAGCTACAAAGGGATTCAAGAGAAAGAAAACGCATACTCAATTCAAGTATCAACAATTACATTACAGAATTAACAACTCAAATACTCAAATTACAAGATGAAGTCGCAATCAAGAAATGAGCTTTCATGCTGATTCTTCAAAGAAAGATCAGCTCTTTAATTTTTTATTACCGATTACTTAGGCTAAGGAATCCTTAACCTAAGCTTTCAGGTCAAGAAATGCAAACTATAGACGAGAGCAAAAGGTATTCACAATCCTGAGAATGATCAAATATCGCTTCTCACCTCGATTTCCGATTGCTTAAGCCATGGAATCCATGCATTAAACTTTCAAATCTCGAGATTAAGAACAATGTACCAAAAGAAATAGATTCAATCAAACCTTTAATAAAAGAATTCAAGAAATGAGATCAAGAATCAGAATAGAAACTAAGATCGTTAAAGAACACATGAGACTCTGATCTTCATTCAAAATCCGAGCTTTATAAGTTAAATTTGACACATATACAACTTTACCTGATCTATCTTCTTTCAAATCACTTCCTTTTCCTTTGAATTGAACACGGAATCACTTTTCTAGCTTCCTTCTTCTCTAACCTATCAAGTGTTTGTGAAAATGCCTACTTATTTCTAAGTGTGTGTGTGTTGGAAGATCTGAGGATTATATGGAGCTTTTCTGGAACTATCCAACCCCCCCTTTCTCTCTCCTTCGACCTCCTATTTATAGGCGCTCCTTTTCTCTGATTGGTCCCGAGCTCAACAGAAGCCCGGCGGTTTTGCGTAACAGCCTCCTTCTAACAGCTTCTGTTAGCCTTCTTCCTTTCTTCTTTTTCACTGAGCTTGGAGTATGGTATGCCAAACGGCTGTTCTATGGAGCCCTCTTGTTTCCTTTCTTCTGTTTCGCAAACTCCACGCGCATCCCATTCGCAAAGGGGTCGCATTTGATCGAAGTCGGATGTCCAGCGACATTTCCCTCCTTTGTTTCGCGTGCACCTGGTATCTGTGAGCTGCGCATGACTTTTCAAACTTGTTGATTGTGGTCTTCGTGAAACGGATACAACCAAATCTTTGTGTACTGTACGGAGGGAAAGTTTGAACTGCTGGCCATCTCTTCTCCATTTCCATTTACCACTTCTTCTCCATTTCCTTAATTTGTCTGGTTTTACAATTTGCTGAATCAAAATAAATTGTTTGGGGGCCTTGCTGATTGAATTTTCTCTTGAAATTTTGGGTATGTGTTCACAAAAATGTGTAGAATCCATTGGTGCCAAGAATTTTCTGAAAAGACCCCTCCACCTATTTTATTTAATTTCTCCAAAATCAGGGGCCTTTTTGCATAAAATGGGAGTTATCTAACTTCTTTGAATATTCTAAAGGCACCATAATTTTCCTCATGCTTCACTGTATTTTTGGGTAATTTTTCATAATTTTTGGAGTTCATTTGGTATTTTCCATAAATTTTTCAAACTGCTTGTAAATCAGTCTGTGTCTCTAATCGCGAAAATTTAGGGTCAAACAAATGCCCCCCACTGGAATTGATTGTGACAATCATGAATGGGAACGATTGATTCCAGTGGCGTCTCTTCATATCCTTTGTTTGATCTTGCGACCCGGTTTACTCCCTTTTCTCTTTTTATTTTCTTTGTTTACCATGCACGGGTTTACATGATTTAAATCACTGGTGATCCATTTCAGTTTTGTCACGCTGGCAACTTGGGTTCAGGGGTAGATTTTCATTTATTCTCTAATTCATTCTCACATCCCATCTTACGATTGATTCCTTGATCTAACACCGAACCCTGAGTCTCATTCCTCTTTTCCTTTTGGTGTTAGATGGTTGGGTATTTCCTTTGTCTCCATTTCAATCTTCCCTTCTCATTGCCACTTATTGGATGGGTTGAGTCTTCGATGGCCATGTGGGTTTTGCTTGCTTGTTGCAGTGAAGTGTGGCGGTCTTCTGCCTTGCAACACTTGATCAATCGTGTGCTTGACTGAGCTCTCATGCCAGAGCCTTACTTGTTTGCAAAGCAACAAGTGACTCTCTTTCTTTTTTCCGACATTATCTCCTTGCTCGAATATGGTGGAGCTCATACACTCAAGGTTTTCTTCTGTGTTTGCTTGATATGGAACGGGTATTCTGTCATTCTTGCGCTTGATTGGACTTCCGCGCTCAAGGCTTCTTCATGCTTGGCTTGCGAGGCTCAAATAATCTTATCTTCGCCAATATTTCACTTTGGGGAATATGGGTATTTCGGCCCCTATATATATTTTCTCTTTTTCTTTTTGGGATCTCGAACACACGTAGATCCATTCCGCAATTTAGGTTAGGGTATTTTGGCCCGCTCCTGTATTTCCTTGGGTTTGAATCTATATGGGCCTTGACCCAATTTTATTTCTTTTTCTTCCAAAATTAGCCTTGAACCCTTCGGCTTTTTCTACGCCTTCTTAACATCATACCGTCTCTTTTCACGCGCTAGTCTGGACGGTTTTATTTCCCATTTCCTGCCACTACGACCCTCACTTTCTCACGTGTTCCCACACTCACCATTAACTTCAAGCCACATTTCTTCTTATTCCGACGCCTATATAAACGCGGCTTGCTGTTTCATTTCTTTATCCATTGCACGGCAATCTTCCGTTATTTCTCATTTCTTTTTAATCATGTCTTCTCCTCCTTCTTCCAAACGCCCTAGAGTAGCCGCTGGTACTTCCGCTATGCGTCAGGGTTCCACCACCGTTCCAGATTGGACCTTTAGCCCAGACAACCGCTATCTTTTTCGAGACGAGACTGCTTTTCTTTCCTACTACAACGACATGGGTTGTAATGAGCGCCCTGTGGCTGATTGCTACTATTTTCGACACATGAGGCGTATTCCTGTGGAGCAAGTGAATCTTATCAAGGGTTGGTTTGATGCATGGAGTCTAGGTGGCCTGGCAGACTGCGACCAGCCTTACCATCCCAAGATCACTCGTCTCTTTTATGCCAATCTTAGGCTCTCCTTCAACCACTTTGGGTCTCCTTCTGCCACCTCTTATTTGTTTGGCCGCCATCTCTACATCACAACAGGCGATTTGGCCAACTTCTTACAGGCCAATGGTACTTTGAATGGCTCAACCATCTATGCATATCAGCGTTGGCCTCGAGGTTTTGGTAGTTATCAAGAGTGTCGTCGATGGTTTAGAGCTGCAGCGGCTGATGTTGAATCAGTGTACACCGAGCATTTGCCTGCTCTCCATAAGTACCTATATTTCTTGTTTAATTCTTTTCTTTATTTCTCGCCTTTCAACCCTTTTTCTCTTTCTTCTTTCTTTACAAACTCTTGTTCATTCTTTCCAGGCTCCTCTTTTTGGTGATCAATGACATTATCTTCCCTCAAGGAGTGATGACTCATTTTGCAAGTCCTGGAACCCTTTTTTACCTTCGCAACCTCATCCAGAAGCAGTGGCCAATCAACCTGGCCCATATGATCCTTTTCCACATGCATCAAGTGGCCATATCAGACCGAGGGCCACTTCCCTATGCCCATCTCATTGAGGCTCTAATGCTTAGGGCTCGCATTCGAGTGCCTGAAATGCTGTGGGGCAATCGCGTTTCTGACGCTGATGTGGCGCATCCTTTCAATCTTCTCTTCTCACTGCCACTTATTGGATGGGTTGAGTCTTCGATGGACATGTGGGTGCCTGATCCAAATCAACCCGTGAATGACTATATCTTACTTTCCAATGCCGCTTCTAACCCATACGGTCCTCTAGGGGCAGGTCTTCCGCCGGACGACGAATCTATTGCACCAGCTCTTGAGGCCCCTGCCTCTGCTTCAATTAGGGCTCTTATCGACCAGCGATTTGGGGAGTTGAATGCCCGTCTGGAGGCTTTAGAGGAAATGCTTCAAGCCATCACTGTCACTCTTAACAATCTGGCTGGCGGTGGAGCTATGGCAGTAGCTGTCCCAGAATAAGTGGGGGTCAGCTTGTTTTCTTTGCCCCTGTATCCCCTTAGGGTCTATTTCATGTTTTCTCTAATCTGCTCTCTTAGTTTGTACTAGACTTACTCCCTTGTTGTAATTGTTGCTTAAGCTCCTCTTGTATTAGGCTCTCCTATATGATGATTGTACTGGCATGTCTCCTCTTAATGAATGCAACTCTATATCACATTCTTCCTTTTCATTGCATCTTTCTTTACTCTGTTATTCTTATTGTTTGCCTTGTGCATTTTATGGATGCCCCAGCATGACCGATCACCAGTCTATGCCCCAGCACGATTTTTTATTGGCTCTTGCCTGAGAGCGATTGACCATCGCCTTAATCATCAACTCGTTCCTGTATCGGTTTATCATTCTGATTATTGCCTTGCCCCAGCATGGTTGATTATCCGCTTTTGCTCTGAGTGGTCAATCATTGGCTCTTGCCCAGCTTAGTTGTTGTTGGTCCTTCTTTTGTGACGGCCTCAGTGGTGCAACAGTATCAGTAACATGAATAATTTTGCTTCCTCGAGAATCCTAAGAATCCGTCATCGGTCGCAAAATAAAATTCCTATACTACATTTTGGCTAGTGGATTTTGTGGAGTTGGAAATATCTCACTATCCTCACATCACTCGTCCTCTTGTTCCTCACATCACTCCTCACCCTCTCATTTCTCACATCGCTCGTCCTCTCACTGGGCATAGGCACTCATTGTAATGGCACTCAATATCGGCATTGGTGGCATTGACACGGCATGGGTGCTAGGAACATGGTGAATGTGGGTGGTTGAGCCCTCAGATACCTTCATGGGGCGGTGCCTTAATGCCTTCAGACGCCGTAAAGGCTTAATCTTCATTAGGCATAGGTGTCTTAGAAAACCACGAGGGCTTTCCTTGACACGGCTTCGCGTTCTCCAGGATCCAAGAGTCCCATCATTGACCGCGGATTATGACATGATAGTTATCACATAGCGGGACAGGTCTCTAAAGACTTGCCCCTTTATTGGCTAAGATTTTGGATTTTGGGTTAGGAATGAGTATAGGATTTTAGGTTTTGGTTGGGAATAGGCTTAGGGTTTTGGATTTTGGTTAGGAGTTTATGACACGGTTTTATTGGTTGTGTTTTGAGATCTTATGGGATTTTATTCAAGATTTTATTGAGCTTTGTACATATTTTTTGGTTTGATAAGTTTTTGTTGTCATAATTCTGGAGAGTTTTTTTTATTCAATAGGTTTTCTGTTGTTGTGATTTATTGGAGTTTTAGGTTTATTGGATTAGGTTTTTAGATTTTGATAAGGGTAAGGTGTGTGGGTTTTGGTCTTCTAGGAAAAGACTTTCATATCTGATTCTTAGGAGGTCGCCTCTCGTGCAAGAATGGTCATGCTTTTGGTTGCTCCGTTTTCTTGTGAAGATGAAGATGAAGATATGTATAGAGGGACTTTAGTTTCTTGTGGAGCTAACACCTCATTATGGGGCCCTATCCTCATGGCCCTCAACCTAAGCTTCCTCCTTCTTCGCATGTTATTCCCTCTATTCATAGTTGACCCGAGGGTCATCATCTTCTGACCGAACCGTTCTCTAAACACTCTGATCATATCACTCCATGTTTTGATGCTATTATCCTCCAACGAATTGTACCACTCTCGTGCTACACTAACAAGAGTTTGTGGAAATTGCTTTAACATGAGAGCATCATTATTCATAATCTTTTGGCTTCCTTGTATGAAGCGTAACAAGTGATCTTCTGCGCTGTGCCATTTGCTATCGCCCGTGAAGTATGCTATCATAGGATTTTGGTAACCATCTGGGTAGGGCACTTCATCGTATTCAATGGGGTACGATTTTCTTGCATGTGCCTTTGGTAATTCCTCCATGCATTCTCTCGTAAAAGACATTGGGATTCTCGCCTTATCTTCTTCATGGAGCGATGTCTTTTCTTTACTCGGAGAAATGTTCTCTTCTTTGAGTCTTTTGCTTGAGACACCTTTATTTTTCTCTATTTCTTCTTTCTCCATCTTCTCTTTCAACTTTCTTTTCCTTCGTCGTTCCGCTCTGTTTGCTTTGACCAGTGACTGTTGCATGGCTATGGTTCTCAGTAGAGCTATCTCTCGTTGGCTATCTTCGTCCTTTTGTTGTAGGAAGGTCATTTCACATATATGCTGGGCATTCTCTTGTTGAAGTAGGGTCAATTCCTGTTTATTCTCTCCATTTGTTTGCTTTAATGCCTCTATTTCTTGTCTGTATCTTTCATTTTCTTGCTGAAGCATCATTATTTTCTGCTCTTTTGCTTCTTCTTCATATTTTCTCTCGTGGACCTCATGGCGCAGACTGACATTGTCCACAAAGAGGAGAGCCGCTTCGCAACCCACTTTTTGTTGGAAACTTCTCGCTTCGTGGAATCGCCTTTCCAATTCTTCTAGCAGGGCCAGGTCACTCATGCTCATTTCTTCGGAGAGCGTTTCTACTTCTTCCAGCTTCTTTCCCTTACTAGGCTCCTCTATTCTTGGCTCTTGAACTTCAACCTCTATCGTGAGACATTCTGCGAATAAGGTTTCTCCTTGTGATTTTTGGAAGCCTAGACCCTTGGTGTTCTTGATCTTTCCATCTAGACCCATAATCCGTCGAGACTTTCCATTCCATAAGTCTTGAAAAGTCTTGACCCTTTGTTTTGAGATTGGCTCTAAACACTTAGCCCTTTGGAACAGATTTATCAATCCTCGATTATAGTAGCCCATCACCTCTATTCTCTCGTATTCTTCTTCCTCTTCCCTCAACCATCTTTCCCAATCATTTGAATCAGGAGGGTTGCCAGATGGGTCTGCATTTTCAGCCTTATAGAATATGATTCCTTTGTGGAGCACTGATCTTCCTTTCACTTTCTCCACTTTTGGTGGGACATAGAAGGTCTCAATTTCTTTAATTTGGTACACTTCTCTTGGCGTGAGTTCCTTGTAATATCCCATGGGAACTTGCTCGATAACCATTGAATCTTCTCCACCATATGATTCTTCATCTAGATCAGTGTCATACACATGAATCACATTTCTCGATCTTTGTAATTCATCTTCAGAATCACTTCTTACGCGTAATCCTTCTTTTTGGTCCTCTTTCTCATCTTCTTCATCAGAGGATCTAATGTAGATGTGAGTTTTCACCAAGTATGAGGTTTTCGGCCTTTCCTTCAGCCTCGGTCTCTCACTAATATTCTCGTGTTCTACAGCCCTTAATCTGTCGATTGGAGAAGTGCTCCTTTGTGATGTTGGAGAGTAGAATCGATCTATCTCTTCCAATTCTACCTCATGTACTCCATAGTGTTGAGCATCACCCTTAATCACTTTCTGCTCACCATCCTGTAGGTATTTCACACATTGGTGGAGTGTTGAGGGTACGAGACCATTCTCGTGTAACCAAGGCCTTCCTAATAAAGCTCTATAGGAAGTGTCCGCATCGATCACATAGAATTTCACCAAAGTTTCTAACTCTCCAAATTGCATAGGAAGCGTGATGGCTCCCAAAGCTCGCTCTGAATTTTGGTTAAATCCATGTATGAAAACATTCTCATCAGAGAGCCGCCTTTCTCCTAAAGCAAGTTGATTCAATGACTGGAGTGGTAGGATGTTAATGGATGACCCTGGGTCCACTAACATTCTACTCAACTGACTTCCATTAGTCTTACCCGTGATGTATAGAGGCTTGTTATGATGAGCCGTTCCCATCATTAAGTCCTCACCTGTGAAAGTAACCTGACCTCGAGGTTCTATATAAAGGGCCTCAGTCATGTGTTTCTCGGCTAAATATGCTTGGAATCTTTCGGGATTTTGAAGAGCTTCCATCATTGTTTCTCTTAACTCTCTAGACATCATTAGCGCTTCGAATACGCTTATGAGTGCTGGCGTGCGCATTAGATGAGCCAGAATATTGTAATCTCCTCTTGTTTCTTTCACCTTTTGACTTGGCCCCGATTCATCTTCTGCTTCTTGAGGCTTATTCTTTCCTTTCATTCTTTCATTCTCCTTGGGCGCTTGCCTTTCAGGAATATTGGTACCTGAACGCAAATTTACGTGGCACTCCTTTTCTTTAAACATATCTTTGGCGAAGAGGCCTCCATATGGCGTTTCATTCTCATCCTCAGTGTCATCGTAATAGTGACTAGTGAAATCCTCACTTTCTTTCTTTATTTTCTCTTTCTTTACAATCATTTCTTTTCCTTTTTCTTTTTCTTTTTCATTTTCTTTTCCTTTTTCACTTTCTTTTTCCTTTTCTTTTTCTTTATTTTCACTTTTCTTTTCACATATTTTCAACACCTTTTGTACATTACACTCTTCTTCATCCACTATCACGATAACATTACATTCTGCGTAGCGCCTCGGATTGCCCCTGTGCGCCACCACGTTTGTTTGAGCATGTGGAGCGGGTGCCTGTTTGAAACTTTCAGGCAAGATCAAGTCTCCCTGTTTAATCATTTTTTCTGCTATGTTCTTGAACACATAACAATCGCCCGTGGGATGGCCTAGAACTCGATGGAAGGCACAGTATGTCGGATCATTTGTTTTGTGCTGTTCTTCCAGTCTTTTGCACACGGGTAGTTCTATAGCCTTCCCCTCTAGGAGTTGCTTGAGGAGTGCCCCTGTCTTCTCCTTCTTAAACGAATAGGGTCTACTTAATCGTTCAGCAAGGGTGGCCGGGCGACCATTTCCATTGTTATTGTTACTGTTATTGTTGCCATTGTTGCGGCTGTTCCTTTGATCGTCGCCCTGACTTGTCGAAGTCTCATTGGCTCCCGCCACCTTAATAGGCATCTGCACTCTATTTCTAGGCTCGCTTCTATTGTTTGATGTTTCTTTAGGCGGCCCAATGTGCACGACTCTTGCAACTCTTGTGACTAGATCCTCATATGTGTAAATGTCACTTCCTGATAGAGGTCGGCGTATCCAATCATCGAGGTTCCTGATTAAGAACTCCACCGCCTCTCTTTCTGGCATCTGGTGAGTGCACCTTATATTCATATTTCTCCACCGGTTGATGTAATCAAGAGGTGCTTCACCCGACCTTGGCTTTTCACATGCCACATCAGCCATAGTAAGCCTTTGAGTCACCATTGCAAATTTCGCACGAAATAGATCCTCCATCTCGTCCCATGTCTCAACAGAATCATTTTCTAGAGAAGAATACCACTCAAAAGCTGCCCCAGTGAGACTCTGGGAGAATTGCTTCAACAAAAGAGCTTCATCATGGGCGGTATTGGCACAAGCATTCTTGAATTGGACGAGATGTTGGTCAGGCGTAATACTTTCCCTTCCCGTCCCATCGAACAAGTTGAATTTAGGAACTTGGTACCCATTCGGGTAAGGAATTTGCTCATATTCCCTTGGGTATGGCCTTCCACACCTCTTGCGGAGATTCACCAATCGCCCCGCTCCCGATGCTTGGAGCTGCAAGTTAATCATATCTTGGATGATTTGTTTTGTTGGCTCTCGCCTTCTTGCCCCAGTTCGAGGCCTTGTATAAAAGGTCTCTTCTTCGTCCGACCCATACCTTTTATTTCTCCTTTCTTTAGGATGCCTCCTATACATCCTTTCTCCCTCTTCTTCTGAAGATTCATATCTATGTTTGTTTTTCTTTTCCTTAGAAGATCGCCTTTTAATTTTCACTTCTTCTTCATCTGAAGAACCATACTTGCTTTTGCTCCTTCTTTCTCTAATGATTCTCCTTTTATCTTTCTCGTCTTCTTCATCAGAGATCTCATATCTACTTTTATTTTTCTTTTCTTTAAGCAATCTTTCTTTGGGTCGATCTTCTTCCTCTGATGACGAGGGATATTCCTTATCCAACTCCTCAAGTAAGTTCTTCTTCTCTAAGAACTTGTACATCCTCTTGACCATTTCTTTTTCTTTCTCCCTTTCGTCCATCAATTGAGACATTTTTATCTCGTTTCTCTCTAGGATACTCATCAATCGGGCGTTTTCACCTTCGCCCCATCGATCCTTATTATGAATATCCTCTTGGCCGTTTCCAAGAGGCTCTTCTTCATCTTCTATCCCTTCATGAGGACCGCCATGACTCGCAGATGCGAGACCCCGCTTGCCTTTACTATCTCTCCTATTAAGAGGGACATCTTCATCACTTACCATGTTCACAAATGCGTGCATTTCATGTATTTCATCAATTCGAACCATGTTGGCATAGACATGTACTGCGGGTTCCTCTTTAGAGACCCAAACTTTCTTAAGATCTTTTCCACTCTTAAAAGCCTTGATCACTTTCTGCCCCAGTCTTTCGTGCACCGAGGTTGATTCTCTCCTTCGCTCCTTCGGTCCTAACCTTTCGTGGACCGGTGTTCTAGGAAACGTGAGTCTTTCCTTCACCGATCTCCTTGTCTGAGGATTCCTACCCCGGAACTGGACCTGATATTCAGGAGGAAATTCCTCCATTGTCTTCAGCACGGCCATGGGTGAGTTCTTTCGGACTAGGCGTAGCGAAGAGAAAGGGTTGCTGACAGGTAAGTTGGGTCTCACCTCCAACTCATTTTTATAAGCCCTTTGAACTTTCTTGAAAGTTCTAGTGCTTTGGGAGACTGGCACATACACTTTCTTCATAGCAGTTCTCTTCTGAGCTGAACGGCGATGAGATGAGTGTGCCTTAGGAGATGGAGCTAGGCTTGGGAGAGCCTGTTTCTGAGGAACGAGTGACCATTCCTCCTCTTCAACCTTGGCCTCAATGGGGACCTCAACGACCTGTGGAACGGTCACTGGTGTTTCTAGCGGCGACTCTTCCTCCACCACTCGCGCCAACTGGTAAGTCCCATCCTTCACCTGGACTATGGGTACGTAAGAAAACCCGTACGGCATGGCACCAAGCATGAAGTCGTGCTGATAGCAGATCGGCACTCCTCCGATAGTGAGCACTCCTTCTGTTTTGGTCATGTCAATGGTAAAAGGCGTCATTCTAACCTGCAATGACACAACCTCAATGTTACTGTTAGGGATGCTCATTTAATTTTCCTAGCCTTTACGTAAAACCCCAAACATGAGAGGAGAAAGAGGTCCCACCGGGCGTGCCAGAGAATCTGTGTGGACTTTTTCGTCATCTCTCGAAGAATGAAAGGGTTTCCTCGAGAAATTAGAATAAGCCTTAGACTCACCCCCCTTAAGGTTCGATCTCTGCGCCGAGTATCTCTTGACGACAAGAGAACCAGAACAAGAGTCGCTTCTTACGAGGGTTTATTAATTTCGCGGGTCCTTTCTTTCCAATAGGCGCAAGCCCCTATTGTTAATTACCCCGTAGTTGCCTACGGGAACCTCTGATTAAGGGGTCTAAAGAAAATACGTAATAGGCTAGGAAGAATCGCTTCTTAAAGTGACTTAATTGATGGTACCATACCTAATTGACGGGACTCAATTAAGGAACTTCTAAAATTGTAAAGATTTTAAGAGAAGGGTTAGCTTTGGTTTTCGCTCGAAAGGAAGAGTTTCTTTAATTAGAGTCATTTTGGAGTCGTTCAGAGTTGTTTAAAGTTGTTTAAAGTTGTTAAAAGTTGTTTAGAATTGTCTGAAATTGGTTAAAGTTGCTTAAGGTTGATTTAAGTTGATTAAGATTCTTTATATTTGTTCGAAGTTGTTTTAGAGTTATTTAAGGTTGTTTAATATCGATCGAAGTTATTGGATAGCTCCCGGGGCAACGGCTGGCCTTCTTGTGAGAGTGGGTTCCTGGGGCAACGGTTGGCCTTCTTGTAGGAATGAAAGGAGTTTTACAACCTTCGGGGCCTCTTGGACGGCCTTCTTGTGAAAGTTGGTTCTTTTACAACCCTAGGGGCCTCTTGGGCGGCCTTCTTAATAAGAGTTGGTTCTCAGGCCCGTTAGTGGCTTCTTGCGAGAACGAAAGGATACAATTCTAGGGACCTTTCAGCGGTCTTCTTAACAAGAATTGGTTCTTTTACAACCCTCGGGGTCCTTCAATGACCTTCTTCAGGAGAGTTGGTTCTTTTACAACCCTAGGGGCCTCTTGGGCGGCCTTCTTAATAAGAGTTGGTTCTCGGGCCCGTTAGCGGCTTCTTATAAGAACAAAACAATACAATTCTAGGGGTCCTTAGGTGACCTTCTTAATAAGAATTGGTTCTTTTGCAACCCTCAGGATCCTTCAATGACCTTCTTCAGGAGAGTTGGTTCTTTTACAACCCTAGGGGCCTCTTGGACGGCCTTTTTAATAAGAGTTGGTTCTCGGGCCCTTTAGCGGCTTCTTATGAGAACAAAATTGAATTATTCAAACAGGGAGGTCATTTGATAAGATTTCAATTTCAAGTCATCTGAGGTTGATCTCAACCCCAGCGAGGGACTTTTTCTCAAACGGAGAGGTTTCGGCTTTGTCTTTGGGTTTCGTGTTTTGATTTTTAATTTTCTGACATTTCTTTTGGATATTGGTGATTTTATAATTTTTATCCACTTCGGCCTTTCATACTTTTGAGTTTTAGAAATCATTTTTAATAGTTTGAAAAATACTTATTTTTGAAGATATTTGGAGTTTGAAAAACATCATTTCTGAAATCATTTGCTACTTGAAAGTATTTAGGTTTTAGTTTTAAAAATTTTAGTAAAAAGATATTTAGTTAGTTTATTATTTTGACTTTTGTAATTTTGAGAAAATATTTGTATTTGAAAATACTTAGCTTTGGAAAATATCATCCTTGAGATCTTTAACATCTTGAAAATGTTTAGCTTTAGTTTTAGAAATTTTGTTAAAGAGAATATTAGGTGGTCTACTATATTTCTAAAATTCATGAAATTCATTTTTTATGATGAAAATACTTCAAAAATACAAAAGGCCACTACTTTGACACAATTTCGTATCAAAGTATCAGTGAATTTGATTTATTTAGATTTTTAGAATTTTATGGATATTTTATTTGTATTTTTCTGAGTTGTATACTATTTTTAATGAATTTTAAAGTTTTCTGTTCATTTGGAAATATCCTATTGGTCCACTTCAGCCCAAAGCTTTTGGGGGCGCAGGATGGAGATCATTTAGCCGTTTTCGTCAAAATTCTCGTATAACAGGTCGCTGACAAATCCCTGACTTGCTATATCCTGCCTTGACCACAGAGAATCAAATAATTCAACGCGCTTCATCTAAACGAAGGAGACGGGTTTTATTTCCTCCGTTATCGGTTCCGACGAAGCGGGTATCGACCCGTTAGCTTCTCCGGCCATCATGACGGACATGGAAGAGGTTATCAGGATCGTGACAGAGTGAGGAAGACGATGGCGGTCTTGGTTTCTATCGCGTCGCCTTCAGTAATTTTCAATCGATAATTATTCAGTTCAGTCCTCATAAGCTTCATTTTCGTTTTTCGGCGACTAATGTCTCTACCATTGATGGGACAAGCTCCGTTGGGATCGTGCTGAAGAGGAGGACGCGAAGCTGGGCTCAATTGATGTTGCGTTACTATAATTTAGTGAGGCTACCACCTCACTGGCACAATACGTCAAAAGTTGGTGCCGGAAGGAGTTAGCACAATTTGTTAAGAATGGTTTGTATACGGTTGGGTTTCAGGGGTAACGTTATTCTCAATCAAAATGTTTGCATGCTAACTATCCACTAGTTTTTGTTAATTGTTACTTCTTTTTATAAAATTACGTGGGTAATAACCTTAAGTAGCATTTCAATCTCTACTCCGTGCTTTATGCCGTATGAAATCAGATACACAAAATTAAGTATAGCTTAATGTGGTACTACAAATTTCAGTGCACACTATTTTTAACATACTTCCTTCAAACGATTAACTTGAACCTTTAACAAGCTTAGTACCATCAAATGTATATACATTTTGGTCCCGCTACCAGACTTAGTATCCCTATTGTACATGAGCAACGACAAAGCTTCTTAGACTTCGGCAGGAGGGAATCATTTATAATACAAATATTTACACATATATTTACTAACATCAGTTGTCGAAGCACAATTTCATAAGTTGATTACAGGTTTTGTTTATAATCATGATTTTTGGTATCACACTAAAAACTCAACAATGGCTCAGTAAAATATCGCGGCAAATTGACAGAATGAGAAAAAGATGAAATAAATGACATCGGATGCTAACACCCTCCTAACTCTAACAAATTATACTTACTTTTTCTCCAATTGGTCCTTGCTTTTTCTTATAATTACAATGGGCTAACTTCTGCTTGCAAAAGCAATCCCCAGTTACTAGTGCTGAGATACACTTATACTATCTTCCTTTTGCTGCTAGTCTTGAACATTGATTATAATCATGACACATTATTCAATATGGTCTCATTTTGGTTACTTGTAGTTACTATTCAATATCTAAATACACAATCTCTTCAGTTTTGAACCTATGAAACGACTAAGTCAAGACCTCACCACATTTACACTTCAGACACTGTTTACTATGTAATTTGACCCAGAACTTAAAGGAGATGTAGTAACAAGCTATCTTACAGGATATACAGTTATCAAGTTTCTTTCTACACTAAGTTTTGACCTTAATAAATTTGGGCAGTATGTCGCCTAAATATGAGGCATATTTAGGAGCTTCTCTGAACCATGCCTGCATAAGCTTGGATCAAAGAAACCTGACCTAAATCAAGGAAACCTTGACTTAAGTCACAACATATACCTAGCTTGAGCAATACCTCAAACTAAGTTATACCTTTTTGAGCCTAATTCTGAGAAGATCTCAGATTAAGCTAACTCGAGAGGAACACTAGTGGTCAGTTCATGTACAGGAGCTACAAAGGGATTCAAGAGAAAGAAAACGCATACTCAATTCAAGTATCAACAATTACATTACAGAATTAACAACTCAAATACTCAAATTACAAGATGAAGTCGCAATCAAGAAATGAGCTTTCATGCTGATTCTTCAAAGAAAGATCAGCTCTTTAATTTTTTATTACCGATTACTTAGGCTAAGGAATCCTTAACCTAAGCTTTCAGGTCAAGAAATGCAAACTATAGACGAGAGCAAAAGGTATTCACAATCCTGAGAATGATCAAATATCGCTTCTCACCTCGATTTCCGATTGCTTAAGCCATGGAATCCATGCATTAAACTTTCAAATCTCGAGATTAAGAACAATGTACCAAAAGAAATAGATTCAATCAAACCTTTAACAAAAGAATTCAAGAAATGAGATCAAGAATCAGAATAGAAACTAAGATCGTTAAAGAACACATGAGACTCTGATCTTCATTCAAAATCCGAGCTTTATAAGTTAAATTTGACACATATACAACTTTACCTGATCTATCTTCTTTCAAATCACTTCCTTTTCCTTTGAATTGAACACGGAATCACTTTTCTAGCTTCCTTCTTCTCTAACCTATCAAGTGTTTGTGAAAATGCCTACTTATTTCTAAGTGTGTGTGTGTTGGAAGATCTGAGGATTATATGGAGCTTTTCTGGAACTATCCAACCCCCCCTTTCTCTCTCCTTCGACCTCCTATTTATAGGCGCTCCTTTTCTCTGATTGGTCCCGAGCTCAACAGAAGCCCGGCGGTTTTGCGTAACAGCCTCCTTCTAACAGCTTCTGTTAGCCTTCTTCCTTTCTTCTTTTTCACTGAGCTTGGAGTATGGTATGCCAAACGGCTGTTCTATGGAGCCCTCTTGTTTCCTTTCTTCTGTTTCGCAAACTCCACGCGCATCCCATTCGCAAAGGGGTCGCATTTGATCGAAGTCGGATGTCCAGCGACATTTCCCTCCTTTGTTTCGCGTGCACCTGGTATCTGTGAGCTGCGCATGACTTTTCAAACTTGTTGATTGTGGTCTTCGTGAAACGGATACAACCAAATCTTTGTGTACTGTACGGAGGGAAAGTTTGAACTGCTGGCCATCTCTTCTCCATTTCCATTTACCACTTCTTCTCCATTTCCTTAATTTGTCTGGTTTTACAATTTGCTGAATCAAAATAAATTGTTTGGGGGCCTTGCTGATTGAATTTTCTCTTGAAATTTTGGGTATGTGTTCACAAAAATGTGTAGAATCCATTGGTGCCAAGAATTTTCTGAAAAGACCCCTCCACCTATTTTATTTAATTTCTCCAAAATCAGGGGCCTTTTTGCATAAAATGGGAGTTATCTAACTTCTTTGAATATTCTAAAGGCACCATAATTTTCCTCATGCTTCACTGTATTTTTGGGTAATTTTTCATAATTTTTGGAGTTCATTTGGTATTTTCCATAAATTTTTCAAACTGCTTGTAAATCAGTCTGTGTCTCTAATCGCGAAAATTTAGGGTCAAACAGTAATATGGAAGAGTCTTGACCCAAAAGAAGTCTTTCCCAGACTCCGTTCTCTAAAGTTTTCGTGGTGCCAACAGCTGACAAGCATTTCATGGGTTGTTCACCTCCCATGCATTCAAAAAATCGAAGTGAGTTTCTGCTCAAGTATAAAGCAATTGATAAGAATTGATGAGCTGAAAAATAGTGGAGTTGAATTGAGTCAACATTCCTTTCCGTACCTAAAGACAATAATCTTAGATTCTAATTTTGAGCTGGAAAGAATTTCTGATCCCATAATTACTTTCCCTGCCTTGGAATTTCTATGTATTTTGTGGTGCTTTAATTTGAAGGAGCTACCTTTTAAACCTAGCAACCACCCGAGAAAACTAAAGCAGATTCTAGCAGATGAAGAATGGTGGAATAAAATTGAAATGGAGGATGGTAATAATAAGTCTTCCCTCCAATCCTTTTTTAAGAAGCGGGAGATAATAGAGCTCGAAATTTGAGTTCGGTGGTCTTATTTCAAATTCATTTTTTTAAAGCTTATGATCTTATAGTGGACGAGAAATTGATTTATTTCTGTTTCTTAAGCTCAGCTTTCTCAGTTATTTTAATCATCGATCTAGTGTGTGTGTGTTGTTATTATGATTATTTTTTTTTTTTGGGGGGGGGGGTGCTTAGGTGAACAAAAACAATATCTGTTACGGGAGAATGGTTCATCCAATTTTTGTCCGTTTGGAATTAGTAATTTGTGGGATGAATAATAAATACTTATGTTTCAAATCCTGACAGTAGTGAACTTCAAAATCTATGATAATACAAATCTGCAAACAACAAATAAACACAGATTTCTCATTTTGAAACTTGAATACGCAGAGAACTCACCACAAAAGAAATAAGGTGTGTTGTACAATGTCAAAAATGCGTCAGAAAAGAACTACGAATCGTAATAAAGATAAAATTGTGGAAACTAGTATATGTAGATACAATTAATTAAGATAACAATATGTAAAGAAGATTATAAAGAAAGAATAACACAGAGAGACACGAAGATTTTTACGTGGTTCAGTACAAGTTGTACCTACGTCCACGACACACGCACACCACCATTTTTTATTTCTTTTCAATAATTCGAGTACAAGAGAGATAGAGAGAGGAAGAAGATAGGTTCTGTAGGAAGGGACGCACCTTTATAGAAATATAGGTGGCCATAATTATTGTTTCTATTTTTGCTTTAAAACAAAATAAGAAAATAAATTATTTACATAATTTCCGACGCATTTCGGACCGAAATGGCTTCGAAATCGGTCCGAAATTTCGCCTCTGGCTCACACTCCCCCTCAAGTTGGTATGTAGATGTCTTGCATGCCCAACTTGCAAATCACTCCCTGGAATATGGTACTGGATACCCCTTTGGTCAGTATATCCGCCAATTGTTCGTCAGTTCTCACGTGAGGAATGCTAATGACTTTATCTTCTAAATTCTGTCGAATAAAGTGCCTATCCACTTCAATGTGCTTGGTCCTATCATGTTGCACCGGATTGTGAGATATTGCAATAGCTGCCTTGTTGTCACAAAACGGTTTCATTTCCCTGTCATCATAGAGGTCAAGATCCTTGAGTACTCTTTTTATCCACAGTAATTCTTGCAAACCTTTAGCAATTCCTCTGAACTCTGCCTCTGCACTTGACAAAGCTACCACCTTTTGTTTCTTGCTTCTCCAGGTAACTAAGTTCCCTCCAACAAATGTGAAGTATCCAGACGTGGATTTCCTATCTGTCACATCTCCAGCCCAGTCAGAGTCTGTATATCCCTCAACCTGAAGATGACCATTCCTCCTGAAGAATATGCCTCGTCCTGGGGGTCCCTTGAGATATCTTAAAATCCACATGACAGCTTCCATATGTTGCTCACTGGGAGCATGCATGAACTGACTCACCACAGACACAGCATAAGCAATATCAGGCCGAGTATGTGACAAGTAAATGAGTCTCCCTATCAATCTCTGGTACTGATCCTTATTTGTAGGTGCCTGGTCCGGGAACACACCCAACTTGGAGTTTTGTTTGGTTGGTGTGTCAACAGGTTTGCAGTCCAACATACCTGTTTCAGCAAGCAAGTCAAGCACATACTTTCTTTGAGACAAAGAAATGCCTTCCTTATTGCGTACAACTTCAATCCCAAGGAAATACTTCAACCCTCCTAGATTCTTCATTTCAAACTCTTTGGACAGTTTATCTTCTAGATCTTGGATTCCTTCAGAGTCATCACCTGTGATTATCATATCATCAACATAGATTATCAAGATAACAATTTTACCTTTATTCTTGAGGAAGAATAAGGTGTGGTCAGTATCACTCTGGGTGTATCCATATCCCCTCATAGCACTGCAGAATCTTCCAAACCAGGCCCTAGGGGACTGTTTCAGACCATACAAAACTTTCTTCAATCTGCATACAAGAAGTTGGTTGCTTGAATAACTGTATCCTGATGGGATATCCATGTAGATCTCTTCATCAATGTCACCATACAAAAAGCATTCTTCACATCAAATTGATGTAGAGGCCAGTCTTTATTCGCAGCAATGGACAATAAAATTCTCACAGTGTTCAGCTTTGCTACAGGAGAAAAAGTCTCCTGGTAGTCTACTCCATATATCTGAGAATAGCCCTTTGCCACCAATCTTGTCTTGTACCTGTCAATTTCTCCAGTGGGCCCATATTTGACTGTAAACACCAATTTGCAGCCTATTGCCTTTCTGTTTTTTGGCCGTGTCACCAATTCCCAAGTGTCATTTTTTTCCAGTGCATCCATCTCTGTCTTCATTGCATCCACCCATTTCTGATCGCTGAGAGCTTCATTTAGGCTGCATGGGATATGAACTGATGCAAGGGTTCTGTCAAACTCCTTCACAGGCTCTAGCATGTGAGACATAGTCATGAAGTTTTCCATTGCATATATGCCCTCACCATCCTCATCTGGTCTGTATCTCTTAGGTGGTCTGCCTCTGTTGACCCTGAAAGGTAACTGATAACTAGAGTTAGTAGTAACAGGTTCAGAAATATTTACCTCTGACTCAGGAAATTGATCATGTGGTGAAGTAGGAGACTGTATCATTTCTTCACCTTCCAAATTCTCTTCTGATGAACCCGAATTTGCTAGTGGGTCCATTTCTGGGTTAGAATTCTCATCAACATCTTCAAAATTCGGACCGAAATGTATAGAATTCGGACCGAAATTTAGGTGGTTTTCTGGGCAGAGAGTAGACTTCGGTCCGAAATTTACAGAATTCGGTGCGAAATTTTCTCGTTCATGTTCAAAATCTTCATTCCTTATTGTATCGAACCAAGACTCATTGTCTATCACACTCTCCCCCTGAGAATGGGTCTGGTTCGTGCAAAAATATCCTTCATTCTCAACAAATGTTACATCCATGGTAGTATAGACCTTTTTTGAGGTTGGATTCAAACACCTATAGCCCTTTTGATGTTGACCATAACCGATGAACACACACTTTTCAGCACAAGGGTCAAGTTTAGAACGTTGATGTTTCTGTATGTGAACATAGGCTATACAACCAAACACTTTAGGTGGGATATTGAGAATAGAAGGGATCACAGTGTATGTTGAGAGTTTCTGTAAAGGTGTTTGAAATTTAAGGGGTGCAGAAGGTAATCTATTTATCAAATACACTGCTGAGGTGACTGCATGATCCCAATAAGAATTAGGAACATTATTTTCTAGCATTATTGCCCTGGTCATTTCTAGAATTTGTCTGTTCTTACGTTCTGCCCTACCATTTTGTTGAGGAGTACCAACACAACTGGTCTCATGGATAATCCCATTGTCTTTAAAAAACTCTTCTAGTGATTTGTTGACAAATTCCCTGCCATTATCACTCCTAAAAACCTTGACATTTTTATCAAACTGATTTTTAACCATGGCAATAAAGGATCTAATGGCAAGTGGCACATCAGTTTTTTATTTTACCACATTAACCCAAGTCATTTTAGTGCAGTCATCAACAAACAAGACAAACCATCTATTTCCTACTAGAGAGTCAACTGGGGAGGGTCCCCAAACATCAGAGTGAATCAAATCAAAAGGAACTCTATTATTGTCATCATCCAAAATCTTAGCAAAATGAGCTCGATGGCTCTTAGATTTGATACACACATCACAATCAAACTTCTCATTCTCAAAATCAGAAAACAAACTAGGATAAAGTTTTCTTAGGTACCCAAATGATGGATGACCTAATCGTCTGTGCCATATCCAAATAGAAGACTTCCTACTCAAGTTCGATCCAGCGGATAGATGTGCTTGTCCAGCAGCCAAGTCTTCTAAATGATACAGTCCTCCTCTTCTAGTACCACGACCAAGAATTTCCTTCGTCAAGAGGTCCTGAAAAAGGCAAAAACGAGGATACATGAGTACCACACAATTAAGTTCTTCGCATAACTGTCCCACAGACAAAAGCTTGGATGAAAGAGAGGGAACCAAGAGTGTATTTGAAAGAGTTAAGGAAGAGGAAAATTGGACTTCTCCAGCCCCTGTGACTGGATAGACTTCTCCATTTGCATTAACAATCTTGTTTCTTCTTGGAATAGACTCCCTTACCAAGTCTTCCATGTTGTATGTCATGTGATCAGTCGTCCCTGAATCAATAATCCAAGAGCAGTCAGTACCAGGTGTATTCAAAGTAAAAATTTTACCTTCATTTGTCTCGACAGAAGGCAAAATAGAGAGGTTTCTCTCAGATTTCGGACCGAAATTTTCACTTTTCGGACAGAAATTCTCGGTTCCAGGGCTTAAACCAGCCAAGTTCGCAGCTGGTAGGGTTCTTCCTTCAGTTGTCACGGCTTCTGCCACGTGTGCTTTGCCTTGCCTCTTCCTCTTATTCTCCTCCCACCAGTCTGGATACCCGATCAACTTGAAACATTGCTCCACAGAGTGTTTTGGGTTTTTACAATGGGTGCACCCTCCAGGTGGAATTGGTTTTTTATTGTTTGGTTTTGGAGGATAGTTGGACTTCTGGAGGTTCAGGGTTTGGGTCTTAGCTAGCATGGCCAAAGTGTTATCCCCAACTTCACCTCCATTCAACATAACCATTTGACGCCTTTCCTCTTTTCTTACCAAGGCAAACGCCTCCTCTATTGTAGGAATGGGCTTCATTTGGAGTATACTAGCCCTAATCTGGTCCAACTTATCATCTAAACCATCCAAAAACATCAACACCCTATCTTCTTGCACAAGTTTCTGGTATTTTTCAATGTCAGTTGGGCATTCCATAGGGTTTGGCCTACGTGTGTCTAATTCCTTCCATAGGCCCTGGAGAGTACTGTAAAAATTCTGGACCAATTCACCATTCTGTTTGACCTTGTTCATTTTTCTTTTTAGATCCAGAATCTGAGACAGATCACTACTATCAAAGTATGAGATATTGACAGCATCCCACACCTCTTTTGCAGTAGAGTAAGGCAGAAAGTTACCTATCAATGACGGATCCATAGAGTTGATCATAAAGTCTTTCACCTGAGAATCCATCACAGACCACCGCTTAGAAGCCTCCTCGTCCAATGGCTTTGACCGAGTCGATCCATCAAGATGACCCAATCTATCTCGCCCGTTGAGTTTCATCTTTAGCATCTGCGATCAAAGGTAGAAGTTCGTCCCATCTAGCTTGATCGACATCGCGGAGGTGAAACCTTCTTGGCTTTGGGTGTTTGGTGGAGGTTTCGGTTGTGTAAGCAACTGGGACAGAGTCTCGTTCAGGCTCTGGATAAGGGCCAGAGTATCTGGTGGGTTAGGTGTAGGTTCAGGTGATTTAGGGTTGGAATCGGTTGAAGGATTCATGGTTTTAGGTCAGGAGAGAGATAAATTTCGGTCCGAAAAAGGTAGATTTCGGTCCGAAATTTTAGGGTTTCGTCGAGGTTTCGGCGAGATCCAATCAAGAAGAAGTAGAATTAATCGCTCGTGCAGTAACTCGCACGAGAGAGAGGACGTCTGTGCAGTAACTCGCACAGAGAAAGAAAGAAAGAGAAAACAAGACGAAGAATCAAGTTATGCAGTCGCTCGCACAACTATTAAATCAACAGATCTCAGAACCTACTTCTCTGATACCATGTAAAGAAGATTATAAAGAAAGAATAACACAGAGAGACACGAAGATTTTTACGTGGTTCAGTACAAGTTGTACCTACGTCCACGACACACGCACACCACCATTTTTTATTTCTTTTCAATAATTCGAGTACAAGAGAGATAGAGAGAGGAAGAAGATAGGTTCTGTAGGAAGGGACGCACCTTTATAGAAATATAGGTGGCCATAATTATTGTTTCTATTTTTGCTTTAAAACAAAATAAGGAAATAAATTATTTACATAATTTCCGACGCATTTCGGACCGAAATGGCTCCGAAATCGGTCCGAAATTTCGCCTCTGGCTCACACAATACTTAAAAACTTTTCAATCTATCGGGTCAAATTGTATTGATATGATTAACTTAAATCAGCTGATTGAGGCGTGTTTGGTGTCTACTCTGTAGAGCCAAGTTTGATATCTAGGAGCAGCTGGATTGGAAGTATTAGTGGCCTATGGGCATATTTAAAAAAGAAAAAAAAATGTTAATTGAAAAATAATTTGTTAGAATCAATAAACAAGTTGATCAGCGAACAAACTGATGATCAACATAGAAGATTGACTTGTGTAAACTTTGACAATAAAACTTATAAATCGAAGAATGGACTATAATCAGATGAAAAATGCTTAAATGAAAATCAGATCATATGACAGGTACTGGAATGATAAATTTATAAAATAGTAATTAACTATAATTAACAAGCTGAAATTCTGAAAAGAAAAAAAAAAAAATCTAGCAACCTGCTACAATATCCGAGTTGCGAGGTTATTGCCACATAGAGTCTCTCGACACTTTTATCGAATTTACTAAACCCTTCCCCGTTGCCTGTGAAGTTTGCCCTTGAAGAGAGAGCCCCTGGTTTTCTTCTCGAAACCGCTTATATCACGTGGCCCTCTTTAGAACCTGTTACCAGCTATACTTGATTCTTATACGCTCCCTCTCTTTTATGGGTGCTTGTTTGGTGTGGTACCGAACCTAAAATGGGTGATGGTATGGAGTTTGTTCTGGTCAGGGACCAAAATAAAATACCAGACAACTTAAAGGGTTAAATTGCACAAATTAGTTATTATTTCTGTCAGATGGACTTATATATAAATTGGCTGTACTGTCGGGTCGGGTCTAATAAGTTTCTGCGTCAAGACTGTTCTTGCTGGATCTGTGCTAGAACAGATTTGCCCAGAAATTTTTAATTCACTATAGAATGAATTTCTTTAAAAATTAGATGGCGTTGAAGGTTGTTTTGTTTGTGGCCCTCGAAAACAAAATTGAAAGGCTGAATAAAAAATGTTGGGGTTTAGGGCTAGTAAAAATAATTGCATTAGTTTCTATCGGCCTAATTAAAATGTCATTCATTTGACTTGTTATTTCCCTAATGAAGGCCCAGATCAGAATCACAATTTTTTAACATGAGATTTCATTTCATTTCATTAGAAATTTTTTGATCAAATGGATGGATTTGATGTCATTTGATTGGAATTTTCATATTATTAGATCCAATGAAATTTCAAAAAATCAATTTAATTTGTTCTCACGTTTTTATTGCTTTTTGAGTTAGATTCATCAAGCTAATTCACCGTTTTTATTGTTGATCTCATTTTAATATCGAGAAAGCTTTAATGATTATATAACCGTCAATAATTTTTTTTTTTTTTTGTTATAGTATCTATTTATCCCCACATGCGACGAAGAGAGCCAAGTGTTCTAAGGAGATGCCTACCTAAGAGGAATCAGCACGACTAACGGGCAACCGATAAGGTACCTCAGCGTCGCCAACTCCCCATCATCCTAAAATTTAACACGTATTGATTCCCAATCTGAAGAGAGGCTGAGAGGGAGGGAAGAAAGAGTTGACTGTGTATGTATCAATTCGGTAATAATAAAAAGGAAAAATATTAATTAAGGATATATTTGGAAGTGGTGTGGAATAAGAACAAGAACAAGACTTGTTCTTGTTCTTGTTCTAGTTTATGCATGAAGAAGAGCATACATGCGTGAGAAGGGTCGGAGATTTCATGCATGAAAATCTGACGGCAGAGGTAATCGTAAACAACATCAGGAATACAGTGAAGAGAGATCTTGGTATTTCTATAGATGACGTAAAATCTATATTAGAGAAAAAAATATCCAAATGTAAAACCAACCTATAACAAGTTATGGCGTGGGAGAGAGAAAGCGATCGAATAACTTTTTGGATCGTGAAAAGGATCATACAACAAACTTCCGAGTTTATTATTGGCTATACGAAGTCATCTTGAACATCATCCGTTGAGAATACCACATCTTCCACATTTGCCACCATAGCATATACCTCATGAGTATCCGAGTCGGATGAGCTTGTTTTGGATTCAACGTCCCACAAGACATGCATAGCTTGAGCCTTCTTCTTTTCCTTCTTGTGCTCCGATTTTGGCTTGTTGGTTTGCACTTGAGGGAAAAATTTGTGACATTTGTGCATTGAATGCCCCTCTTTATTGCACACAAAGCACAACTCACGTTCATCATTAGCCACCCTCTCATTATTGAACTTCTCCTCATGATTTAACAACCCACGAAACATCTTTTCAATCATGGCCTCTTGCTTGGTCTCATCAAACTCATAGAGGTTTTTGGGTGTTTGATGTGGGTATAGGCGATGAGAGGATTTTGAGGAGGATGTGAAGGGGGCATTGTTTGAGGATGTCATGGCGAGGGTTCTTGGAGTATCGAATCACATCCTCTGGATGGCCATCCAGTGGATGGTTTCGATCTCAGCCGTCCGATTTAATCTCAATGGACATGGATGCCCCGTGCATGATACCAGGATTGATAGGCCCGAAAAAATGTAGCCGTTGAGATTAAATCAGACGGGTCGGATCGAAAGACGTCCACTGGATGGTTGAATACAACCATCCAGAGGATGCGCTCCCCTTAGAGTATACCCAAATTTATCGAGTTGCTTTAGCTTTTCCTCCACGCATCGGAGCTCGGTGTACATTTGATCCGGAGAGAACTCATGGTCCATCCGGATAATGGTCTCAAGCGATGTGATATGAGCATCCCATTCGCGTCTTCCACTCATAGCTCGCATCATATTTTCTATAATCTTGCCATTTGTTAGAGACTCTCCTCCTTCGGTGAAATCATTTTGGAGTTGTACAAGACGAGTGTACATATCCTCAATGGATTTACCATCCTTTATGTGGAAATTTTCAAATTGAGAGTACAACTCACACAATTTAGAGTGTCTAATTTGAGAATTTCCCTCATAACGGGTGAGGAGAGCCAACCACATATCATGTGCTAAATCATAACGACTAAGGATTACACCAATAGATTCATGGACCGAGGCTAATATGGCATTAACCGCACAATCATTGTCCTTTCGGTTGTCTTGGGACTTCCTAGTCAAATCGGTAGAATTTGGTCTAAATTCGGAGGTATACCGATTTTCAACCATGTGCCAATATCCTAAGATATTGAGGTAGTTCACCATGCATCTCTTCCAAAAAGAGAAATTTTTACAATTTTGGCCTAATTTATCCGGTCTCTCTACAAATTGAGCCGCCATGACCGAAAACCGAGATTAAGACTAACTTAATCGAGGTTTCTACTCTGATACCACTTTGTTGTCCCTAAAAGAGGCGGCTTAAACAAGATTTAGCGGAAGCAATTAAGGTTTTAGACCGGTTTGGTATGAACTATCCTAACACAATTCAATTGGTACCCAACAATTAACAAACACACATAATCAATTCAAGTAGCAAGAAAATAAAGTGAGAAAGAGAGAGAGAAATTGAACACTCGATGTGATTACGGAGTTCCGACCCGCTAGGAAAGGCTAGCCTTGGTCGTACGTCTCCGGGAGTTCCGCTACCACGAAAGGGCGCGCTCCGTTCAATTCCAATAAGAACGGGACTACAACTTCGAACCGAATCACCTCGTCACAAGGACACTCGAGGTGGATCGGCCTAACTCGAAAACAAATTGCACCAAGGCCTCCAAAGAAGATGATCTCTCAACCTATTCCAACCTACACCTAGCGACAATGTCGAGGCGGTGGTGTTTGAGGCTACTTTATCTCTCAAAATGATCTAGCTATGAAAAGCTCAAATTGGAGAGTATCCCTGTGCTCAAAGGTTCAATTCTGGTCTAATTTTGCAAGCAAAAACTCTCTAAAGAGAGAGAACAAAGGATGGATATATATAGAGGGCGCCAAGAGCTTCAGCCCAGTCAAAAAGCTGTCAAGCGTTACACAACGCTACATAGCGTTACACAACGCTTGAATATAGCCGTTATAAAAAGACAAAATCAAACTAGCCGTTGAAATTTGTCTGAAGCGTTACACAACGTTATCAAGCGTTACACGACGCTTTAGCAGGAAAAATCAAACGGTCATTAACAAGAGTCAAAACGTTACACAACGCTATGAAGCGTTACACAACGTATGCCAGAGCGACCTCATTTTGGCCAAAAATCAAGCGTTAAAAAAATAGTTTTGAGCGTTCTAAAACGTTTGATTTTTGTACCGTTACACAACGTTAGAAAGCGTTGGACAACGTTTTGTTAGAAAAGTATTAAAAGAATGTTGCCTTGATCAAAACGTTGTGTGACGCTATAAAGAGTTGTGTAACGCTATGAAGAGTTATGTAACGCTATCAAGTGTTATGTAACGTTTGAACACAGAAAACTGGATTTTGCTGGTTTCTTGAGCTTTTATTCTATCTAGATCATTTCAAGGATAAGTAAGGACTAAATTATACCTTCTATCCTAGTCTAATCTAGCCTACAAACTCTCTAAAGACTTGATTTTGATCTTGCTCATAGCTCATATCCAAGTCTTCATAATTTGCAACTTCTTCCTATAAAACTCAAAAAAGATTATTAAATGCCAAATGATATTGTTTTGCAAATTGACAAACCTAGAGACTTTTAGTACAACAATCATGTTACAGATAATAGTATAAAAATAATAAAAATATTTTAAATAATTATAGAATATTAAGCATAAAAAGAACAATAATATTAATAAAAGTGATTGCAAAATGTATTATACCAGCATGAACTGCTGCTCCTCAACAGATCCCTGCTCTGGCGCATAATCCTCATCATCCGTATCAGCGATAGAGTCGATGTCTGAATGAAGACCCTTCGACTCTAAGAGTCGAGGTAATCGATCAGGCTCGTCAATAATATCCAAGGACGTGCTGCACCCCTTCAGTAATTGCTTTCCAGCACGGCGAAATCCCTTCTTGACAACCCATGCACATCCTCGCAACGCCTCCCGCAAAGTATGCTTGACTTGTTCAATTTTTGTTAGCCACTGAATTATTTGTTAGGCACAAAATTTTGCGTAATGTAACTTACCAAATTCATGTAACCATGCGTCTCGCGAAGGTATGACAAGTTGCGAGCCGGACCAGACGCTGTCCTTTCAGGAATCCGCACAAGATGCGCACCTCCATGTACGTTCAACCAGCGTCGGTAGTCGGTCCAAATATCTTCGCTCCACGGCCAATCCTCTATCACCCTAGCCTCCTTAGTGTTCGCCCACTTGTTGACCTCAGTCGTAAATACTTGATGCCAGTCAATGCCTCGATAGGTATTATGATGGTATCCCATCAATTGCTCCATTCTCGACCAAACCTGTTTTATTCAAATGACAGTTAATCAACAAAATGTAATTGTGAGAATTAAATAATAAAATTAGTATATGAAGAGTTAAATATACCTCAGGTGGCGGTGGGGGAACTGTCTGATAGAGCATAAACTGATGCATAACACGATCTACGTGGTGTCACATCACGACCCAATAATGAATGCATGGGATACGTAAAAAGAACATCCTCTGCTCAATCTGGGCACAACGAGGCATGCGGTCCCTGATGTGATCATAAGGCCTCCACACGATATGCCCAGGCTTCATTTTCATGCAGACATCCCTTACATATTCTATCCCACTGCGAGTAGGGCCGGCCACCTTTTTCGATTTCTGTCTCGTCGTCCACTTCCTGCATTTTCAATTTGTTGTTTGTTAAAGTCAAATAAAATATATTTTAAATATTCCAATTAAAATCAAATCAACATACCTCCCATAAGGTGGACACGAGTCAATATTTGGTAGACCCCAACCATCAAAATCCTTCATGATCGTCAGCCGACTAAGTAGCAATCTTGCATACGACTACAACTGTAAGAGCAACCAAGGAGCACCAACATTTATATTGTTATTAATGAAGGCAGTGTCCAAGCCTCGATATAGCATGGCAAGAGTGGCACCACCCCAATTGTACTGCACCGAGTTACTAGAATGAAGATCCTGCAAATATGAATTATTTTTTTAAGGAATATCATCAACTCTTTCATATATTTAATTTCTTATTAAAGTGCAATAAATGTGAGATATTTACGAATATCATAAGCGTAATTTTTTTTCCCACATCATTATTTCTTGGCTAACCTGCAATAATTGTAAATAGAAACATGGAACCGAGTCACCCGTGTCATCAGGAAATAACTCGCACCTAAAAATCTCCAACACGCAAGCGCGTGTGTATCTGTCAATCCTCGCTACATCATTCGTGCCAGACCCCCAATCTGATTCCAAATCTTACGCAGTTTCGTTAATCTAACGGAATGAGATTTCCTGCATTATATTATTAATGTAATTTGATTGTAAGAACTATATATATTTAAAATTAACATAAAAATAAATTTTTTAAAACCTTCTTATTTCTGTTCTTTTTTCCTGAAGCACTTCTCAACTATCTCCGTGTCTGTATCCTCCGACAACGTCAAATCATGGAGTAACTGTATGGCGTCGTAATCGGTCCGTCTAGTAACGGTCTGCCAGCCGTAGGTAAACCGTACAAGAAGGCCACATCTTGCAAATAGTTCAAATTTTATACATATATAGTTAAAAAAAAATTACAAATAGGTATTGATCCGTACCTCTAAAGTGACCGTCATCTCGCCAACATGCGGAAAAAAGAAAGTGTAGGTTTCTGACCTCCATAACATGGCCAGATCCTGCAAAAGCGAATGATCGAGCTGCATATGACCCAACTGAACGAAATGTATCAGTCCAAATGTCATCAGACGCTCATCCACCTCAGCAGTCCGTGACATCTTAGCCCTATGTAGTACTGCCCTCCAATGCTGTATATATTTCTTTTTTAATTATTTTAAAAAATACTACCAAAATAGAAATATATAAGTAAAAAAGTAAAAGAACAATAATAACTTACACTAGTGCCACGAACTCTCGACTCATCCAAATGCAATAGACGATCTGCATTAACAGGACCGGGGGGAACAACAGCCTCGGCTGATGTAGAAGTCTCGGCATCAACAGAACCGGTAGATGTAGAAGCGTCTGCATCTCCACGAAATTTCGTAGATCTGCAAGGTGGTGCCTCTGGTACTCTTCTTCTCGGTGGCATTTTTACTACACTGCAATAAAAATTATCAATGTAAAAAATCTAATAAAATTTCGGTAGCATCTCCCCTATATTTGGAGTGTTTCCGAAAAAAAAACACCTAAATCCCCCATAATTACAAACCCAAATCTCAAACAACAACATTTCCAATCTCATACAACAATATTTTCTATTTCCTATTTTTTTTCATATTTTTAAGCGACTAGAAGCGCTGCTTGTCTCAATAAAAATAAATTAATTAAATGTGTAAATATTAAAAAAAACTCACCTCGACTAGAAGCGCTGCTTGTCTCTTTTTAGAAATTTTTACTACATTTAAAAAATTATTCTATCAATTTTTTATTATTTTATTTAATTTTTCTAATTTATAATTAACTTATCCATAATTATAAAATGTACAAAATAATTTTAAAAAATTTTCAAATTACATATTATAATTATTTTTTCAATATTTATTCTATTTTTTCTATTAATTACCTAATTAAATTAATTAAATTAAATAAATAAACTAAATAAATTATATTAAAAAATTTCAAATTACATATTATAATTATTTCTATTTATTCTGATTTTTTAATAATTTTTTCAATATTTATTCTATTTTTTATTAATTACCTAATTAAACTAATTAAATTAAATAAATAAACTAAATAAAATATATTAATAATTTTCAAATTACATATTATAATTATTTATATTTATTCTGATTTTTTAATAATTTTTTTATTATTTTTTCAATATTTATTCTATTTTTCTATTAATTACCTAATTAAACTAATTAAATTAAATAAATAAACTAAATATGAGAAAAAAAAACATACCTGGAGAGGGGATAGAGCTGTCTCGCGTGAGAGAGAGAGAGAGAGAAGGGTGGGGGAATGAGAGGGGTCGTTGTCGCTTTTATAGAAGGGCTTACCTTGGATCGGCAATTGGAATGCCTTGGATCGGCATTCCAATTGCCGATCCAAGCGTTCTGTATTTTCGGCAATCCGAATGCCGATCCAACAACGTTATTTTTAAAATTTCGAATTTTTAACAGTTATTATCGTAATTCGTGTGAACAGTAACGTTACTATTAATTTTTTCGGGCAGAAATGTTAAGCTTTTTTAAATGGTTTCCATGGTAGAGGAATCGAGAAAAGAGATCCGTAAAAAACCCGCAGTGCAAATATTTAATTTGTGATTGTTCGATTAATGATGGATCTCCGTAATTAATATCAGACCTGTTGAGATTCGTGCGGCCCGTAAAATTAATCCGGACGGTCATCATTCAAAGACATGCGGTTGGGACGTGGGGTTTAAAAAAACCCGCTGAGGATCGGAATCGGAAACCACATCCTCAGCAACCAAGAATTTGGCTGTTCCAAACAGCCAAATTTTTTTTTTTAATATTTCAACATTTTAAAATTCAAATGTTGAATCCAAACAGTTGATCTTGTTCAATTTTACCGGAGATGCGTTTTCATATAAGTTTTATAAAATTTAGAATCAATTTGATACTTGATTAAGTGACCAAATTATGAACGTATTAGAATTAATCAGTGATAGTTAACCAGATCCGTTCATTTGTTAACCACTTGATCTAGTATCAAATCAACTCCAAATTTCATAAAACTTATATGAAAATGTATCGCCCGTAAAATTAAATAAGATCAACGGTTTGAATTTTAAAATGTTGAAATATCAAACAAAATATATATATGGCTGTTTGGAACAGTCAAACTTCAGCCGCTGAGGATGTGGATCCATCGGAATCGTATCCTCTGCTCACCTTTTAAAAGGTGAGCAGAGTGTCTACCTTTTTTTTCGACTCTTGGATCCTAATCTAACGAAGCGCGCGCAAAGAGTGCAAAAAATCGCTAAGCATTGGTGCTCGGATCAGTATCCTCTGCCCAACTGGGCACTCTGCCCATCTCATCACGACTGTCCGATCTAATCTTGACGGTTAACTTTTTTCGGGCCTATCAATCTGGTATTAATCACGGGGCATCCATAATTGATCGGACGGTTGTGATGAGATGGGCAGAGTGCCCATCTGGACAGAGGATGTGATTCCATTGGTGCCCGACTGCCCGATCTCTCCCACAATTCCTTCGTAAATTTAAAAAAAATCTCCGATTCCAATTTCCAATTCCTAATCCACCACCGTTAACCAATCGGCGATGGCTATCACTCGATCCCTCAACAGAGGAATCACACCTTCTCTCCTTCAACGAGGGCTTGATCTCCTCCTCCATCGCCACTCCCAATCCCAATCCCTCCGTCGTCTCTCCTTCTCCCCTCGCAACGACTCAACGACTACGACTGGAGCGATCTGGAGAAGCCGTGCGAGTTCCTTGGGAGTTGGACGCCTCCGAGCGACCCGCGCGTGGCTCAGGCGAATCTGGAAAGGCTGAGGAGGACATACGGGAAGCAGGTGAGCATAGTATTATTATTTCCAGATTGGAGCAAGTATATGGAATTGGAATCCTTGCAAAATAAACCTCTACTCAAAAAGAAAAATAACTCAATGTTTCTAATTTGACGTGTATAGAACTGCTATTTAATGGCACTTGTTTTGTTTTTACTGTGATGAATAGATGCAAGAAAGAGCAGAGAAGCTGGAGTATTGGAGGGAGAAAGACAAACTGAATCAGGAAAAGAAGGCGGAGAAAAGAGAGCTTTTGCGCAAGCAGAGTTCAGTTTGGGTCTCTGACCATAATCTCGAGTCGAGGATTTTAGAAGCAATTGTTGACACTACACCTCTCTTGAATGACTAGTAAATTTTTGCACTTCCAGATTTTTTTTTTTTTTTTTTTTTTTTATGATATCAGTACTTGAGTGTGAATTAGCAAATATCTTGTTATGACATTTTAATTGTGTTGATCAATGCTTGCCAAATTGGATTCATATGCTCATCTGTTTTGTATACTGTTCTTGCTGTAATAACATCTTGGAGTTGAAACTTGGCTGAAGTTTATCATTCTTAGTCCAGATATTTAATTTTTGTCCCGGTGATTGAACTATGCTGCTCAATTATATTTGTATGCTTATATGTGAAACATCTCCATCTGCACTTTGTTAGAAGGGTGTACATGGTATGCATTAGTGCTTGACTGTCAAAGGAATTGTGGCTATTTAGAGGGCGAGGTGGTAATGTGGGTGCAAATTCACTTCATTTTATTTATAGCAAACATGTTAGTTAAAATCTACTGAAACATTAGAGGGTGAGGTGGTAATGTGGGTGCAAATTCACTTCATTTTATTTATAGCAAACATGTTAGTTAAAATCTACTGAAACAAAGAAACATGATGTCAAAGCTTGATTCAAAGGTGCTTGTTTCAAAGGCCGGTACAGGATGTATATATTGAAGGTATTAGTGCTTGGGATGATATTTCAAAGTATTAGTCAAATGCTTGTTTCAAAGTATTAGTGCATTTCTGTATTACGGGTACATTGATGATGTCAATGCTTGATTCCGATGTTTAACCTATAGTTCTTCTGTCATTATCATTCTTCAAACAATCAAGTTTTAATTAAGCAAGGCAAAGGAAGTTGCATCTCGTCTGTCATACTTTCATACTATTAAATTAAGCAAGTATAAATCGATTAAATTAAGCAATCAAACAATTTCATTGACAGATTTAAACTAGTGTAAAGCCAAGTCAAATGAGTTCAATCAAGTCCATAGCAAATATTGATAATATCCATAAAGAACAGATCCATAACAAATAGCTAATTATACATAGCAAATATTGATATGCATAAACAAAATATCCATAACAAATAGCTAATTATCTATAGCAAATACAAATACAAAGCTAAAATGATAAAACATTCAGTTACACTACCTTGGTTAGATTATTAGATATTACGGATCACCAATGCCAGGAAACAAAAAAAATAAATAACCATTCCAAAATTCAAGTAATAAAACTATGAAATGAGCACAAGTCCTAGAAAATAAACCTTAAGCACTTAAAACAAAATTAGAAAAATACAAAACAAAAGAAAAAAGAAAAAGAAGGTTTACTCTCATCATGTCCCACCCGTCTTCTAATTCCATCATCCTGAAACAATAAACAAGGAAAAAAGTTATTCTAGCACCAGAGCAACACATAAAACAACAGAGGGAATCATCATGGCTACTGAAAAGAACCAAAAGATGAAAAAGAAAAAGCGAATCAGAACCTGAGCATCAAGAATGGCATCAGCAAAAGCTCTATAGTTTTCATCCTCGATCAACTCCCACTTGTTCTCGTACAACTCCAAGAGATCCTTCAATACCTTAACTGCAAGCTCGCTACCAGGCCGTAAGTCCTTCATCGCACTTAAAGAAGCTTTCGCTCGTTCGGTACGAATACTCGATCTCATCGCGTAAATCCTACGACATTGTTCGAAATACAAAATTGGAACCGAATTAGCGAAATGTAGGTTGAAATCAAACAAGAGAAGAAGAATTAGTACCTCTGGAATTTGGATTGAGAGGAGAAACTCTAGAGTTTAGGGTTTTAGCAATGGCGGAGAGATAGAGAGGTGAGGCGATCTGCTTGAGATCGCTTGGCGTTTGGGAAGGACACGAGTGAAGACGATGCAAAATGGGGCGTTACTTTTCTGACGCTTTTAATTTTGTCATTCACGCTGATTCTTGTGCCAAAGACCAAACTACCCTTTCTGATCTTGTACGAATGCCCATTAATTGTTTTGGCTTATATAAAAGATTTATAATGGGTCTTTTACTACGCTTCTTAGCTGCTAAAGAAGACTATTAATCCACGGTCCTATAGACTTTTTTAGATTTGTCACATAAAATTTTTTATTTGCAAATTAAAATATCAAAGCTCAAATCATAGTTGAACTATAAAACCTCCGAGTTCGGATCCTCTGGTCGTTTTTTTATCTGAGCCGTCCGATTAAATTCGAACGGACTAATTTTTACGGACCGCACGAATCTCGACGGGCCAGATATTAATCACGGACATCCATTAGTGATTGGACGGACATGATTAAAAGAAGACCACTGGTCGGCCGCCCGACCAGAGGATATCGTTCATAAAACCTCCATTCCAATCAGCTCTTCCGATAAAAAAAGAGTAATCATGAACAGTGATGAAGCATGAACAAATGTGTAAAAAACCAAACATAAAGTAGAAAGAAGTTTCCTTCGTCATCTAATTTCACCAAGTTCCCTTAATCCCTTGGTCATCTAATTTCACCATAGTCTTGCTTCAAATGTTGGACTGAATAAGCTCAAATTTACTCTATATGATGCATAAATGATGAATAAGCTCAAATTCACCAAATGAAGACAGAAATGATGCATTTGTTCGAGAACAAATCGACCATTTACATTTGGTCCACGATGTTTAATTCTGCTCGTGTCTCTCGCTATCAAGTGTGAAACCTTTTTTATTGTGCTTTTGTCGGTCCTCTTTTACCTTTCATTGGTTTTGACAAAAAAAAAAAAAAAGAACAAACGAACAAGCGAGAGTGCGAGCGACGGCGACAACTGACAAGAGGCGATTTTTGTTTCTTCCTTACCGATTTCCTTCACTCGCGCGCACAGGGCTCTCTCGGATTTCCTCCATTCGCACGCACCTCCTCACGGTTTCTACCTCCTCCCTTGATCTAAATCCTGTCGCTGGCGCCAAAGTTCCTTCAACGCATCCATGATCTTCTGATCTATTGGTTTGGTCTTCTTGGTCTGGAGGAAGAGAAGGCTGAAGGCAACGAAGAATTTAATTGTGGTTCAAAAAAGTCGGGAATAACGTAGCGCTTCCTCTCCAATCAGGTTTCAATCCTAAATCGATTAGATTATCCTTTTTTTTTTTCTCTCTTTTTCTTTTCACTTTTTGGCTCTTTGTGCCTAAATTAGTGAAGACAAGTTATGTGCTAATATTTTTGTTGTTGTTATTGATAAATTTAGGTTTATGATATGCACGTCTATCAGTCTTCTTACACATTTAAAACTATTAGCTACTTTAATCAATATACTTTCTTCTAAATTACTAATTGGATTAGCAATTTTATTTTATTTGCCATGACAAAAAGCCAAACCAGCGCTTGCACGCATCTGTCGCATCCTTGGTCGAGCGCAAAAATCAGGATTATTATAAGGAATTTTTCAAGTCAGACAGAAAATTAATTCTAGGAATCCGTATCTTCAAATATTTTTGAAGCCTTATGGGCCAAAACACTAACAAAGAGACATCAAAAATTACAGTAACTGTCTCTGGATGTCTATTTTTAGATGTCAAAATTTGAAATCCTAATTCCAAACAAAGAATAAATGAAAATTCGAAAACTGAAGGGAGGTCTGATTGTACTAGAGAAGAGATACCAGTAAATGGGCCTGATTTCAAAAATTGTGTATAATTATTAAACCAGCCCCGAAAAAAACATTCCAGGCATTAAGATTTTTCTTTGAAGTATGTTCTCAAACAAAATAACTTCCATGCCAAATCTCAAAGCAGACAATGAACATTTTTAGGAAAACCAAATAAAGGTCTTGTTGACCATATTTGTGAAATAAATTTAGTTTTGTAAACTCCATTCTTCATACCAGTGTAATGTGTAATTTTGCAAACTTTTTGTGATTAGTGTAACAGGACCAGTTTTGTGTGTATAGTGACATAACTGCCTCATAATTTTGAAAAAGTATGTATCCTTTACCGGTCTATCTTTGTTCGTGCAGGGTGAGTCTGTTTACAGGCTTGATCTCTTACACCGGTTGCCAAAACCTATTCCTCTTCCACTTGATGGAGTTCCTAAGTAGCACAGTCCCATCTGTTATACCTTTGGTTGCCAACACCATCTTTAAGCATGTTGCATATCCCTTCACTGCCGGAGACAACACAAAGGCTCTAGAGCTAGCAATTAGAGATTTACAAGCCTTGAAAGAGGATGTGAATGCTACTATAAAAAATGCCGAGCAAGAGAATGGTGCTCCCACAAACCAAGCAAAAGAATGGCTACTTCAGGTAGAGACCATAGAAAGAGAAGCAGAAGTGATCCAACAAAAATATCAGCAGCTTTGCCGGTGCATTTGGAACATCTCACCTAATTTTTGTGCAATTTACAAGGTTAGCCGAAGAGCAACAAAGATAAATATTGTGGTGAAGAGTTTGTGTGAAAAGATAAAAACTATTGATGTGGTCACTCATTTGCCTCCACCAGTAGAGATGCCAGCTTCCTCATCAAAAACAACAAATCTCGAATCAGCACTTCATTCAATCAAAGATGATGTGCACAACAATATTATTGGTATTTGGGGCATGGGTGGTGTTGGAAAGACCCATCTATTGGAGCAGATCAACAATGCGGTTTCTCAAGATCTTGCATTTGAGGTTATTGTAGTTTTTGTCACATGTTCCAAAGAGTGCTCAGAAGAAAAGGTTCAAAATAAAATAATTGAAAAACTTGGCCTGAGTATGAGTGATAGCATAGAACAAAAACAGAGTATGATATACAACTTCTTCAGAAAGAGGAGCTTTGTGCTCCTTTTGGATGATCTATGGAGTCGTGTTGATCTAAAAATAGTAGGGATCCCTAACCCTATGGAAGCAGTTGGTACGTACAAAAGAAAAGTTGTTCTGACAACAAGATCAACAGAGGTATGTGGACAAATGGAGGTAAGGGAAAAAATTCGAGTAGATGTTCTAAACTGGGATGATGCTTGGTGTCTCTTCAATGAGAAGGTTACTGAGGAAACAATCGATTCAGATCCTCTGATAGAAAAGTGTGCGATTGATGTTGTGAAGGAACTTGGAGGGTTGCCGTTAGCTCTTATAACTATTGGCCGGGCTATGTATGATAAGACGGATCATAGGGAATGGGAACATGCTGTTAAGCTACTCAAGCTGGCGCGCCTCAATGATCTTGAATTCTCAGGTTCAAATCAATCTGTATTCCACACATTGAAATTCAGTTATGATAATTTGAAAAATGATGATAATAATCTTAGACAATGCTTTCTACATTGTTCTTTATGGCCTGAGGATTATTGTATTTCCAAAGATGAGCTCATTCACCTTTGGATAGGGTTAGGCTTGATCGATGAGCCAAAGATACAGGAAGCTTATGATACTGGGCATAGATACATAGGAAGATTGCAAGCTGTTTGTCTCCTGGAAGTTGGTGATACTTATGGTAATACTGTTAAAATGCATGATGTGATCCGTGATATGGCACTATGGATTTCAAATGACCAAGGAAAGAATATAAACAAATGGATTGTTCAAGCAGGTATATATGAGACACAACAACAACAACCACAAAATTTTGAGATAGAAGTCTCTGGTTACACTGAAAAATTATCCATCATGAGAAACTATGGATGCACATTATCCATTTCGATCACATGTGTCTCTGCCACACTCTCTACTCTATTGCTTAATAATAACTCCATCGAGGATCCAAAAATCCTTCAACTTGAGTTGTTTTCTAAACTAACTTTCCTCGATTTGTCATCGAATTCTTTAGAAGCCTTTCCAGTTGAGATTTGCAAATTAGTACATCTCCAGTTTCTTAACCTATCGGAAAACTCGTTTCTTAAGACATTATTACCGGAAGAATTAGGTGCCCTTGCCAATTTGAAAATTTTGCTTTTATTCCATACAAACTTAACTTTTCCGAATAAGGTCCTACCCAAGCTCAAAGCATTGAGGGTGTTAGACTTACGCCAATTTTCTATGGCTGAGAACTTTCATAATTTTTCAGTGCTACAGGAAGAATTACAGTGCCTTCCTAACTTTGAAGCACTAGGATTTTCCATTCCTAATTCTAGCACAATTGATTTTCACGAGTTCTCTCAAAAAGTAAGAGTGCCTATCAAATGGTTAGGAGTTAGTAGATGTACAGAAAGCTGTTTAATTTTTTTAAGTTGCTTTCTACAGAACTCCTATCTGCAAAATAACTTACTTTCGATTGAAATAAGGAGGATGATTGATGTAGAGTATGTAAAGTTTGAAAGAACAGGTGAAAACCAAAATGATTGTCATCTTGGGAGGCTAGAGACTCTACACTTTTATAGGATGGATAATATGAAAGAAGTACTATGGAAGGGTCCGGAACCGAAGGATGTTTTTCCTAGACTTCAGTCTCTGATGTTTTTGAATTGCTATCAGCTGACAAGCATTTCATGGATTGTTAATCTCCCATGCATTCGAACACTGGAATTACACTCTTGCACAAGTATAAAGCAATTGATCCGAACTGATGAGCTGAAAATTAGTGGAGTTGAAGTGAGCCAACTTTCCTTTCCATCCCTGAAGACAATAGTCTTAGAAGAAAATAGTGGACTGGAAAGAATTTCGGATTCCATAATTACTTTCCCAGCCATGGAATTTCTATATGTTTTTAAGTGTGGCAATTTGAAGGTGCTACCTTTTAAACCTAGCAATCCACCGAGAAGGTTGAAGTTGATTCAGGGGTTTGAAGAATGGTGGAATACTATTGAAATGGAGGATGGTGATGATAAATCTGTATTCCAACCCTTTTTCAAGAAGTGGGATTTTTAGTTTTGAGTTCGGTGTTCTCATTTCAAAATATCAATAACTGGCATGTCTTATGTAGAAATAAATTATTTATTTCTGTTTTTAATTTTTAAACTTAGGTTCTCAGTGGTTGAGAAAATAATTTTGTTCTTTCATTTGAAGTTCAACTTTTTCAGTTATTTTAGATGTCGATCTAGTGTGTGTGTTTTATTTTTGTGTTGCTTAGCTGCTCCATTGAGAAACAATATACCTCCATTTGGAATTTTCCTTTTGGATATGACGCAATCTTAAATATTGAATTGTGGAATTTTAGTAATTGGTGAGATAATGAACAAAAATACTTATGTTTCAACACCTGTCGGTGAACTTCAAATTTCAAAATCTGTGATAATACTTATATTGTGCAAGTTGTTCAAGTTTCTTTGACTAACGGTGTGAGTCTGTTATGATATGTGTGTGCGTATGTGTGTATGTTTAGAAGCTCATTTGTACTCATATTAGCGAGGAGGATAATCATCTAGCGGATAGGTTAAGCCAAATTTGCTAGAGTTCGATATGTTCAGGCAGTAAATTTTACTTTTCCAACATGCTGGACTCCTATTTGTAAGGACTGAGTTTATTTAAGAGCCTACTGACACAGTTTCAAAAGGAAATATGAAAAGCTCATCTGTTCTCTCTCTTGTATGGATGCTTGTTTGGTGTGGTGACGTCCCTAAACTGGGTGCTGGTACGGAATTTGTTTTGGTCAGGGACCAGAAAGTAAATACATGTGCACTTAGTTATATTGCACAAATTAGAAATAATTCTGTAAGATAGACTTATATGTAAAATGACTGTACTGTCGGGTTGGATCTAATAAATTTCTGGTTCAAGTCTGTTCTTTTTTTTTTTTTAAGAAAAAATCTGTTTTGTTGGATTTGGAACATACTTGCGAATCTCTTGAGTAAGGGCGGAGGCAGTAAGGGGGCAAAGGAGGCTTGACCCCCACAAAGATTTCTGGTTCAAGTCTGTTCTTTTTTTTAGAAAAAAATCTGTTTTGTTGGATCTGGAACATATTTGCGCTGAAATTTTAGTTTATTGCAGAAGCTCTTAAATAGGGGCGGGGTAGTGTCCAAAATGACACGACACGATCGTGCTGGCACGACACGATCGTGCTGGCACGACACGAGTACGAAATTGGCATGACACGATCGTGTTATCGTGTCGTGTTGGAAGTTTTGAAAAATTAGCACGATTTGACACGACACGATTAGACACGCAACACGACACGAACATGAACTGACACGACATCATATAATACTACATCATATTATTTACCATCCTTTGACTCATATTGTTCTCATCAAATTACTTACTCTGCAACTCGATTCTTGGTCGGTCTACAACCTGCAACCCACAAAGTGGAGAGTGAGATAATTATAAAAATTATCCCAGTGCGGTATTTAGTTCAAGTCACACAAATTCCGAAGGTACATGATTAGGAACTAACTACTAACTGAGTTAAAAACAACATTTCATTATATAAGCAGATAATATAACAATATACATATCAATTAGTTCAATCAACATCTCAAGTTAAATCATGCAATGCATCATGAGAACGGTAATTATGTCCCTTCAATAAGGATTTCAATTACAATGTGACATTTTAGAAACCGACTCAAGTTGGACAACACATAACATACAAGTCCGGTTATAAATCATTACGACTTCCTTCACAGATTTTATAGTCCGTAGACTCGGATTTTATAGTTCTTAGACTCAGATTTTATAGTCTGTAGACTCAGATTACCACAATTCAGACAATTCATAATTACAAACAGTACCACAAGTTGAGAACATCGTCAGAATACCGGATCAAAGCGCTTATCACTCGGGGGCTCACAACAAAAGTAGACACAAGCAATAACAAAAAAATCCTAGTTACCACCGGTAGTATCGGCCTCCTCGAGTCCCGATACGTCCTTATCCGAATCTAGATGATTAAATTATACTAAGTATTTACTCAAGTAGAGAACACAAGAAACAAGTAAAAACAAGCAAGGAAAACTAAATACAAACTCCAATTATGACTCATTATGTGGTCGGGTTAGGATTTACCATGACTTAATCATGAACAATAACGACACGAGTTAGTTCAAGGTCTAAATCATAATTTTCTGATCCAAATTGTAACAAAGGATTTTATGAGGTTGTAGAGCTCTTCAAGAGCTTTCCAATGGTCTTTGAATCACCTAAAACGGACTCCGGATGACAAAGTTATGGTCAAAAGAAAATCTGTTCAATTTAAACAGAACAATTCAGACCGAATTATAATTGATTCGGACCAAATTGGAACAATCAAGACCAAATTTTAGAAGCTGCAATTTCCAGAGAAAATAATTCGGACCGAATTCCAAAATCAAAAAGTTGAATATGAACAGAATCTTGTGGCCAAACTTGAGGATTATTTGCATGTCTTCTTCACACTAAAATACAGCTTAATAGGTTAATTCAAGCATTGTTTAACCATCAGAATTAATCACTTAACTCCTTAAACTAACAAAAATTCATTTGAACAAACTAATGAACAATCAATTAATGGATTAAAGCTGAAATTCGTTTTTCAAACAATCCATAGAGCTAAAATGCTCAAAATTTCCCCAAATCGAACCAAACTCAAAATGCAGCCACTATAGTTTTGTTTTCAGTTCTAGACCTGATTCAAACTCCAAATTTCAAATATTGCTCAAAACTGAAATGATTCAAGGTTCAAAGAAATACTAGCAAAAAAACACTCAAATCCGAAAATAGATGGGTTGTATGTACTCTCCTTGCCTTTCTTCCTTCAATTCCGATTTTTGCTAGATTTTAGAATGATTTTAAATATTTTTCGTGGAGGGTTTTCTAATGTCTGAACTTGGAGAGTTTAGAGAGGAGAGTTAAAGGTTTCTTTTCTACGTAGAAGAATGTAGGAAGAGAGAGGAGCCAGGTGGGGAATGGGAGAAAGAGAAAAGAATTAATAGAAATTGTTTTGCAAAAAGTCTCCATGTGTCCTCTAAATCTCACACTAGTATATTTTCAGATTTAAAAAATTCTTTTACCACAAATTAGTGCAAGATATAAGATTTATACGTTATTAAAATACTATTACTATTATAAAACCAAACATTCAAGCATGTAATTTTGGTCAGAAATTCGAAAAATTCCAAACAACATGAATTAACACACTAACACGAGGACTCAACGAATAAAAAACGTAGGACTCGACAAATAAAAAATTTGCAGGAGGCTCGGAGCCGCCTGCCCCTTTATTCCTCCTTTCCATTTCTTCTCCTTCTCCTATGGGCCACCCTTCGCTTTGGACAGACGGCCAATATGGCGCCGCCTACTCCCTCCGTTCCTCATCTTCTCCGCCAAATTCGTGGCACCTGAAAATTTGCAGCCCTTTTCCTCTTCGTTATTGCTGGATTAAGTCTGAGACTAGATATTGTTTCGGTGTTAGTAGACCTCTCCTCAGGTGCCTCCCACCTTTTCGCTTCGGTCGCCTCTCCTTAAGCGCCTCATCTCTCATCCTCGCTTATACCTTCATCTCCCTTTTACGGTTTGAATTTTTATCCATTTAATTTTTTTTTATCTTGGGTTGAATAACAAAAAACATGTTAATCCTCTCTGATGGATCTCTCTCTCTCTCCTCCTCCCTCAATCGGTGGTGATTGAACCAACTATACTTGTCGAAATCTTATTTCTTCCATCTCTATATTCCCCTTCTAGACAAATTTCATGCCGATGCATGGGCTGTGGTGCATCTCTAGTCTTTAGTGAGTCTTAAACTCTGTTTTTGTTATTTCTATTACTAATTTATGTCCCTAATATCCTAATACTACAATGAAATTGGTCAATTTTTTCAGCTAAATGATTGAAATCTAGCGAAAGCTACAGTTCATTGTTTGTCTCTTTTTATTTGTTTGAGTTTTTTTTTTTTTTCCTTTGCTCCAATCCTAACTTTTAAATTTAATAGTATAACGATCTTGCTGGTAAAGGAGATTTAAGTTTACTGGTAAGAAAGAGTAAGAATTAGATGGGACAGATTTAAGAAAAAGGACAAATTTTATATTTTTATTAGAATGATTTTTTTTTTTTACATTTTCTGTACATTGATTGTGCTTAAATAATAGATGTAGATATACAACAATAGTCAAGAACTTTCTAGTTACATTAGCTAATCCGATTTGGACACAGAGAGGTCCTCAAATCTTGAATTGAGATCATCTAGAGGTGTTATAGGTGACTGGATAAAATTGAGGTTGTTCTTTTTCTTTTGTTTATTTAGTTGTTCCTCTTTTGCCAAGAACTTATCCTCATCAGTGCTAATTGTCTAATTTTTAGTTTAGCATACTTTATAAAAATTGATAAAATTATATTCTTGATTTCAATATTGTATATAAAATATGTGTCAATCTGTGTATTTTCTCCAATTTGATGGCACAACATACTTTTATTGATGTGCCTATATTTTTTAATTGAATGTGCACCATATTTGTATACATATTTAATAACATCTGGGCTATAATATATGTATAGATAGTTTTATAAGATATAAATTGTCCCAAAATTTTCTGACAATTGTATTTATTATTTAATTGGGATGTTAGATGTGGCATTAATTGCAGTATATAATTTTAATTTGGGCGTTACCTATTTGCATGCCAGAGTGTAACGGTTCCATTTTATGTGTATATCTCATTTAAATTTATGAATTTTTATTTCTGAGATTTGCATTACAGAATGTGGAGGGCCTCAGCGCATTAAATTTTTTTTTCAAAGACATTCAAATTTGTAATTACTGCAGAATTATTGCTGTGTAATTGGGTTACTATTATTCTAACGGAGACTTCTCTAATGATCCCTTTCTCACGGAGACTTCTCTAGAGAGGAGTAACACAAAGGCATGTGACATTTAGGATAACATTTTTTCCTTCTCCTGGTCAATTTCTTCTTTTTTTTTTTCCTTCTCTTATGTCCACAAATTTCCTTGCACAATTCAAAATTCACTGCTTAGTGTTTAAATTGTTCGTAAATCCTAAAATCTAATTCAATTTTTTTTTTTTAGAAATTCTTGGTTATAGCTGATCCAGAATTTGTTGTCCTCTTTCTTTTGCCTTATTGCATAGATTCTGAGATTTTTTTTATGATTTTATTATTACAATTTATTCTCCACGAATTTCTGCATTTTCAAATTGAATATATGGTTCCAATGAGGCAAGTCTTTACTTCAACCTCTCCACTGATTTTAATTTGTTTGTTAAAATTTTTTTGGAGCATATATGGTTTTTGGTATTACTAAGGTTTTGATCTTTGAGGCTTTATGACGAACAGGTTGTGAGCATTATTTTTTATCCCAAGTGCAGCTACAACCGTACTGTATACAATTTTAGAGTGAAAATTCACAATGTTTGTTGAAATTTATGTCCCTCAATTAGTCAATTGTATTATAAAGTGAGTTGTAGGCATTGTTTATTCTATCATAATCAGTATAATTTTATGGATAACATTTAGAGATTTCATTTTGTCCAGTGATTCATATTTCATCTTATTAGAAAATTCTTTTAGCCATTTCAGAGTCGCAAGGTACTGTCTGACCAGAGGCCCATAAGTTGTAGGCATTGTTTATTCTATAATAATCAGTTACTAAAATTTCATTACCATTAGTGCCCATAAGATGTTTGACAATTTATCTCAGTGACAATGAAGCAAAAACTTTTGTACAGGGAAACCTCTTCTTCTTTGTTAGATTAACATTTTTGTAATTTGATGTGTAATGTAGGTTTATTCCATGCTTTTGAGAAGCCACACAATCTGGACCCCATGTCAGCTGGTCGTGACGTGAAGCAGTTTAAGACGTATATGTTACATCAGCTCGACAAAGTTCTTTATGGTGCTAACTATGCAGTACCAGCTCATTTCTAGAAGAATGTTAAGGCTTATACTGGATTCAACGTGTCAATTAAAAAAAATAAACTGATTGTTATTGTGATCTTCTCATCTCTTTTGGTTATTTTACAATTAATTCTCTACGAATTTCTGCATTTTCAACTTGCTACTGCTTCAGTTTTGAAGCCAAGTCTTTGTTAAGGTACATATTTGCTCCCTAATAAATTTAGTACAGTGCTCTTTAAAGAAAATAGTAGTCTCAGCCTCTCAGCTCAGTGGTTTTGTTTTGGAGCTTGCTAATGACCCGCTGGTTCTGTGGATAGTTATTGAACTCATTATTTAATTGCACTCAAGCTCTGTTGTGATTATGCTAAAACTGTATAATCTGAGGTAATGAAGTATTTACTGAGATTTTCATATTTTATAAAGTGGTTCATTTCATATTATATGATTGTAATTGATACAGCTACCTTGAATTCTCTCTACCTTAACTATTATTAAGCGTTCAACTTAATGCTTAAAAAGAAAAGAGGGATGGAGAAAACTTTAATATCTAATCAATTTGCCTTTTCTAGATATCTTATTTCTTACTAAGGTTTATAATTTCTCAATTCTACTATCTTTATTCTGTTCAAAAGCTTGATTGGGAAGTGCTACTCTATAAAAATCAAGCTTTTAAAAAACTTCGTTTTTTCTGTTTTATCGCCGTTGTATCTTAGTTTTCATTCATACTGCACTACTGTTTTATCCGTTTTATCGCCATTTTTTCCGTTTTATTACCGTTTTATCATCGATAAATGCTATATCACCATCAAACTGTCATACCACACAAATCGTATTTTAAAACCTTGATAAAAATACTGAGTAAAATTCCGCTACCAACATTTTAGCTGTTCCTAAATGCCAACATTTTACTATTTAGTTAATTTTTAAAATTTTAAAATTCAAACGTTAAATCCAAACTGTTGATCTTATTTAATTTATTGAGCGATGTGTTTTCATATAAGTTTTGAAAATTTTATAATTTATTTGATACTCGATCAAAGGCTAAAACATGAACGTATTAGAACGAATCTATCATAGTTAACAAGGTTCGTCTGTTTTTTTTTATCTCTTGATCGAGTATCAAATAAACTCTAAAATTTACAAAACTTATATGAATATGCATCGCTCGTTAAACTAAGTAAAATCAACGATTTGGATTTAACATTTGAAGTTTTAAATTTGAAAAAATAACTTAATAGCAAAATGTTGGCATTTGGGGGCAACCAAAATATTAGTAACGGAACCTTCCTAAAAAATACTAGACATCTTTTGCTTCATTTTGATACTAGGTTTTCTTTTACTTCTCTTCTTAGATCACACATTCAACAATTATGTTTTGTTTATTTATATATCTGATTGCTATTTCTGCATAATTTTTATAGTCCTTAAATTTGCATGAATTCTGAACACATGGCTGAGGATATAGTTGACTTAAGTGAAAAACAATAACTTTTGGTTGTAAGCCAAGAAGAGAAACTTCTGCATTATGTTTTTGGTCAAATTGATATGCTACTAATTTTTTAATCTTTATATAAAAATATAATAAATCTATTCTCTAAATTTAATTATTTCTTTCCTATCTCAGGTAGCTGCAACACTTCATAAGCATTGAGATTCAAGATCGAGGGAATTTCTACTTTCAAAATCTTGAAATTGCTAATTAAAAAAAATAAATTCTGTTTTTGTAAATTTTTTCTTTTAATTATGTGTCTGTTAGCTTGAACATTTTCTTTCCTCACATTCTCCTACCTTAGCTTAGAATAGTGTATAGTATAATTCATTGTGTTAGAAGAAACATGTACACCTGTTTGTTATTATTCTTCCAAAAAGGCATAAAAGTGCTTAATCAAATGGTGGTAGCCTGGTAGCATTATACTTAACAAATCTGAATAGGTGTTTGAGGCATTGTTATAGCATCCTTTGCTTATAAATTTGTTGTACTGGGGACTACTTAAGCCTCTTGCAATTACTGGATGATTGAAAAGTTTTCTTGGTTTTGTTGTCTATGGGGATAGACAAATTAACTAATAAGCATATTTTGTCGTGTTATATTGGTTAAATATTAGAATTAGCAGATTTGTCGTTCTCCAAAAAAATTAATCGTTATCATCCAACATTATTTTCTGTGATCTAAGATCTAGCTTATAATTTATATTATATTTAACATATTCACACAACAATAGGACGTTTTTTTTACCGCATTTTAATGTAGCTAAGTGTAATCTATATCATTTTTCTAACTGGTAAATTATAATTGTTGGTGGTTTTTGGGGAGAAATATCTTTTGGTTAATTTACAGAGCAGAAGGTACTTGCATTGTTATTTTTAAATATTGTTAAGGTATAGTATTGGTAATAGTTAGCTTCATGTCCTTTGTATATTTGTTAAACTTTCTCCTCTTTTTGTAGGTGAATGTTATTTCATAATGGTTGCCCTTACCTCAGATCCCTTGGTCTCTACTTTTGTCAGAACTTAACTGATAGGGCTATGTACTCGCTTGCCAATAGCTGGGTCTGAAGAAACTGTGCGCCTATTATCAGGAAGTGCACTGATGAGAAAGAGGGGCTTGCTACTAGACTAGCACCAATTCTTAATAAGATTGTAGGCCCTCATCAGAGTGCCTTCTTGAAAGGGAGGTTCATTCTTGACGGGGTTGTAGCTGCACACGAAACTTTGCATTGGGTACAGAAGCATAAAGATCAAGGCATTCTTCTCAAACTGGATTTTGATAAGGCTTTCGACAATATCAATTGGGATTATTTACTTTCTACTTTACGAATGAGAGGCTTCTCTGAAATTTGGGTTGGATGGATAGATAAAGTCCTTAAAGGTGGAATGGGTTCTGTTCTTCTTAATGGGTTCCAAGGCACCTATTTCACATGCAAAAGAGGCCTCCGTCAGGGAGACCCCCTTTCTCCCTACCTCTTTATTCTAGCTGCTGAGTGTCTCTCTAAATTATTACAGCAAGGTGTCATTAATGGACATTTCTCTGATCTTGGTCCCAAACTAAGTTCTGGTCACCAATTGGTGCATCTGCAATATGCAGATGACATCCTTCTTTTTGTAAAAGCTGATCAAAACATGGTTGAGAGGATTCAATGGGTTCTTAGAGCTTTTGCAAATATATCCGGTCTGAAAGTTAATTTTGCTAAAAGTGAGTTGGTTCCTCTTAATATAACCACTCAATTGGCTACTGCTTTAGCTGAAACTCTAGGTTGCAAACTGGGGGCTTTACCTTTGAAATATTTGGGGTGCCCGTTACACTGGAAAAACCCTTCTAGAACAGATTGGCACTCCGTTATCCTGAAATTTAAAGCTAAACTTGCTGGTTGGAAGAAAAAACATGCTCTCTTTGGGGGGGGGGGGGGGGAGGCTTGTTTTACTAAATTCTGTTTTATCCTCTCTTCCTTTGTACTTAATGTCCTTTCATCTCCTCTCAAAATGGATTATTCAGGAGATGGATAAACTAAGGAGAGATTTTCTTTGGGGAAAAATTGGTACCCAAGAAAGGAAAAAGTATAACCTAGTTAGTTGGGATAGGATTTGCAGACCTAAGGAAGAGGGAGGCTGGGGCATCCTTAACTTAGAACTGATGAACAAAGCCTTGATTGGAAAATGGTTGTGGAAGTTCTATCTTCAAGACAATCAGGGCATTTGGAAGGACGTCATAAACGCTAAATATAGGGGTAGAGCTCCATCATCTTTTTCTCCTTTTTGGAGTCATGTTACTTCTTTACAAGAGATCATGAGAGTAGGATATACTAAGCAAGTGAATGATGGCAGAATGACTAGCTTTTGGTTAGACAATTGGTCTGGCTTGGGTATTTTAGCTAGAGAATTTCCTGCTACTTATGAAAAAACAAAAAGATCAGAAGCTACTGTAGCCCAGATCTGGAATAATAGTTACATAAATTTCTTCTTAAAAAGAGGGGTTTCTAACGCTCTTAGAAATGAAAAAATCACTCTTACTGATTTTCTTAGACATTATAATTTTAATACAAGGAATGACAATATTATGTGGCACTGGCATTCTTCGGGAAAATATACGGTTAAATCAATGTATAACTTCTTGATCGCTGGGGGGGTCAAATTTAACAAGAAAGATTCAGTTTGGCCTTTAAAAATACCTTTAAAAGTCAAACTTTTCTTATGGTTGGCCTTAGAAAATAATATTTTGACAATGGATACTTAGCTAAACGAGGATGGCCGGGTATAAATGAATGTTGTTTCTGCGGGCAATCAGAATCGGTCAATCACTTGTTTATCCATTGCCCTGTAGTTTTTAGATTTTGGGCTAATTTCAATAATGCTAATACCAAAGGTTTGAATATTTCGGTTTCTAATCTCCCTGAACTGTGGGCTTATAGCTGCTCTTTAAATAAAGATAATAGGTTTTATCTTCAAAATATTATTGCAGCTTTTCTGTGGGTCATTTGGGGTACCAGAAACAAAAAAATCTTTCAATCTGGCTCTGGCAATGGGATAGCTACTTCTTATATTTCTGTTCTAAGTTTTTTCAATCTTTGGACAGGAGATACCACAGGCATGGAAGCACACTTCCAACAGGAAAGTATGGCACAGAGAGCATTTGAAGAAGACGAAGACCTTCTGGACTAGTTACATTGCGTTTACTGCTCTCAATGTGCTTTTGCAATTTGCTGTACTTTTACTGTTATGTGTGATGTGGTAGACTTTATCTGTAGTAGCTTTTGGTACTTGTGATGTGGTAGGTTAATACTGTAATAGTCCTATGCTTTGTTTTTTAGCTTAAGTCACGCTCTGAGTGACTTGTTTTGTAAACTCTTTGGCATTTCGTAATGGATGCAGCCCCCCCTTGAGGGGAGCTATTTTCAAAAAAAAAAAAAAGAAAGAGGGGCTTGCAAATCTGAACACAAGCTAGTCCATCAAGATAAAATTAGGCATCTAAAATTTGCATATAATTCAAATGTAACACGCTGCAATGGCTACCCTGATCTTGAATTCTTGATGGAGGAATCCTTTCTCTAATGAAGGAAGCCCTAAGTAACATAAATGGAGTGGTCGACTGGTGAATACATCAATGAATTCTTCATATGAGAGTAATTAAAGTCAAGACAATGAATTTTTGGTTGGCCGATGCGCACCAACAATGACTTCTTTTGTATGAAAATAAGTTCCCAAATTCAATCACCAATAATTCAGAATCTTTCCCTGATCAAAGTATCAACTTCGAGGCCTTAGTTTTTTCTTTTATTATTTATAGTATTCGATCCTAATATTTTGCAACATCTAATTTTATTACTTGATAAGCAGCATTTTATGGGTCATTTGCACAAACAGAGAAAAACTGAAAAAACAAGATATTAAAAGAGAGGCTAAAGTGTCTTTATTATTGCTACAATTTATTTATTTAATTACAATCTCAACATAAAATAATACACAACAAATTATTAAATATAAACAGCATAACATATAACATTGTTCCCGTCACGAGAACTCAAATTTTACACATTATTCTTCACAAATTATTAAAAAAAATACATTTTTTATTCTTACTGACTCAAATATCCAGCGAAACTCAATGTACCCACCTAGTGGTAATTACACATATAAAGTGCAAATAATGCAATTTTGAGTATCATGTAAGCATTTCAATCATACCCGGATTCATTCTAAATCGTTTCATCACAATAATCGACATTTAAACTCTTTATACTGTCCAGACGAAAATTCATATCTTGTTTATACAAAAAGGGGCCGTTTGGATGGTATGAGAATAAAGAAGAATAGCTTCTTCCTAGGAATAGTTTCTTCCTAAACATCCAAACTCTTCCCAAAGTTACATAATTCCCAATGTTTTCTTCCTAAAATCCTTATTCCTTCCTTATTCCCATACGATCCAAACAAGCCCGAAGATTGGATTGTACAAGGTAATAACGCATATAAATTGCATATAATGCAATTCTGAGTATCATTTGAGCATTTCAATCGTTTCTGAATTCATTTTAAATCTTTTCTTCATAATAATCTGCATTTAAACTCTTTATACAGTCCAAACAAAGATTCATATCTTGTTTATTCAAAATGATATGATTATACAAGGTAATTACGCATATAAAGTGCAAATAATGAAATTCTGAGTATTATTTGAGCATTTCAATCGTTTTCGGATTTATTCTAAATTGTTTCATTACAATAAACTACATTTAAACTCTTTATACTGTCCATATTAAGATTCATATCTTGTTTATTCAAAAAGATTGAATTATACATGCTAATTACTCATATAAAGTGCATATAATGGAATTTTGAGTATCATTTGAGCATTTCAATCGTTTCTGGATTCATTCTAAATCGTTTCTTCACAATAATCACATTTAAACTCTTTATACTGTTCAAACAAATATTCATATTTTGTTTATTCAAAAAGATTGGATTATACATGGTAATTAGGCAAAAAAAAAGTGCAAATAATGCAATTCTGAGTATCATTTGAGCATTTCAATTGATTCTGGATTCATTTTAAGTCGTTTCATCACAATAATCTAGATTTAAACACTTTATACTGTCCAGACTAAGATTCATATCTTGTTTTTTCAAACAAATTGGATTATACATGGTAATTACACTTATAAAGTGCAAATAAAGCAATTCTGAGTATCCTTTGTGCATTTCAATCGTTTTTGTATTCATTCAAAGTCGTTTCATCACAAAAATCTACATTTAAACTTTTACACTGTCAAGACTAACAGTCATATCTTGTTTATTAAAAAAGATTGGATTATACATGGTACTTACGCATATGAAGTGCATATAATGCAATTCAGAGAATCATTTGAGCATTTAAATCGTTTCCGGATTCATTCTAAGACATTTCATCTCAATAATCTTCATTTAAACTCTTTATATTGTCCATACAAATATTCATATCTTGTTTATTCAAAAAGATTTGATTATAAATGGTAATTACACATATAAAGAGCAAATAATGCAATTCTGAGTATAATTTGAGTATTTCAATCGTTTCTGGATTCATTCTAAGTCATTTTATCACAATAGTCGATATTTAATTTCTTTCTACTGTCCAGAATAAGATTCATATCTTATTTATTCAAAAATATTTCATTATACACGTTAATTACGCATATAAAGTACAAATAATGCAATTCTGAGTATCATTTGAACATTTCAATCGTTTTCGGATTCATTCAAAGTCGTTTCATCACAATAATCTGCATTTAAACTCTTTATACTGACCAGACTAAGATTCATATCTTGTTTATTCAAAAAGATTGGATTATACATGGTAATTATGCATATAAAATGCATATAATGTAATTCTGAGTATCATTTGAGCATTTTAATCATTTCTAGATTCATTCTAAATCGTTTCTTCACAATAATCAACATTTAAACCCTTTATACTGTTCAGACAAAGATTCATATTTTTCTTATTAAAAAAGATTAGATTAGACATGGTAATTAGGCAAATAAAGTGCAAATAATGTATTTCTGAGTACCATTTGAGCATTTCAGTAGTTTCTGGATTCATTTTTAGTCATCTCATCACAATAATCTACATTTAAACTCTTTATATAGTCCAGACTAATATTCAAATTTTGTTTATTCAAAAACATTGGATTTTACATGGTGATTACGCATATAAAGTGCAAATAATGCAATTCTGAGTATCATTTGAGGATTTCAATTGTTTCTGGATTCATTCTAAATTATTTCATCATAATAATCTATATTTACACTCTTTATACTATTCAGACAAAGATTCAAATCTTATTTATTCAAAAAGATTGGATTATACTTGGTAATTAGGCATATAAAGTGCAAATAATGCAATTCTGAGTATCATTTGAGCATTTCAATCGTTTCTGGATTCATTCTAAGTCATCTCATCACAATTATCAACATTTAAACTCTTTATATAGTCGATACTAAGGTTCATTTTTTGTTTATTTTAAAAGATTGGATTTTATATGGTAATTACGCATTTAAATTGCAAATAATGCAATTCTGAGTTTCATTTGAGCATTTCAATCGTGTTTGGATTCATTCCTAATCATTTCATCAATATAATATACATTTAAACCCTTTATACTGTCCAGATTATATTTCATAACTTGTTTATTCAAAAAGATTGGATTATACATGGTTATTACGAATATAAAGTGCAAATAATGCAATGCTTGAGTATAATTTAAGAATTTCAATTGTTTTTTTATTCATTCTAAGTCGTTTCATCACAATAATCTACATTAAAACTCTTTATACTGTTCAAACTAAAATTCATCTCTTGTTTATTCAAAATGATTGGATTATACATTGTAATTACGCATATGTAGTGCAAATAATGCAATTCTGAATATTATTTGAGCTTTTCAATCGTTTCTGGATTAATTCTAAGTCATTTCATCACAATAATCTAAATTTAAACTCTTTATACTGTCAAGACAACCATTCATACCTTGTTTATTAAAAAATATGGGATTATATAAGGTAACTATGCATATAAAGTGAAAATAATACAATTCTGAGTATCATTTAAGCATTTCAATCATTTATGGATTCATTCTAAGTCAATTCATCTCAATAATCTACATTTAAACACTTTATACTGTCCAGACAAAGATTCATATCTTGTTCATTCAAAAAATTTGATTATAAAAGGAAATTACACATATAAAGAGCAAATAATGCAATTCTGAGTATCATTTGAGTATTTCAATCGTTTCTGGATTCATTCTAAGTCATTTTATCACCACAGTCTATATTTAAATTCTTTATACTGTCCAGATTTAAAGAGCAAATAATGCAATTCTGAGTATCATTTGAGTATTTTAATCGTTTCTGGATTCATTCTAAGTAATTTTATCACAATAGCCTATATTTAAATTCTTTATACTGTCCAGAATATGATTCATATCTTATTTATTCAAAATGATTTGATTATACATGGTAATTACGCATATAAAGTGCAAAGAATGCAATTCTGAGTAGCATTTGAGCATTTCAATCGTTTTCGGATTCATTCTAAGTCGTTTCATCACAATAATCTAAATTTAAACTCTTTATACTGACCAGACTAAGATTCATATCTTGTTTATTAAAAAAAATTGGATTATACATGGTTATTACGCATATAAAATGCATATAATGTAATTCTGAGTTAATTTAAGCATTTCAATTGTTTCCGGATTCATTTCTACACATCTCATCACAATAATCAAAATTTAAACTCTTTATACAGTCCAGACTAATATTCACATTTTGTATATTTAAAAAGATTGGATTTTACATGATAATTCGGCATATAAAGTGCAAATAATGCAATTCTGAGTATCATTTGAGCATTTTAATCGTTTCTGGATTCATTCTAAATCGTTTCATCACAATAATCTACATTTACACTCTTTATACTATTCAGACAAAGATTCAAAATCAAATTTATTCAAAAAGATTGGATTATACATGGTAATTAGGCATATAAAGTGCAAATAATGCAATTATGAGTATCAGTTGAGCATTTCAGTCGTTTCTGGATTTATTCTAAGTCATCTTATCACAATTATCTAAATTTAAACTATTTATACTGTCTAGAATATGATTCATAGATTATTTATTCAAAAATATTGGATCTACATGGTAATTATGCAAATAAAGTGCATATAATGCAATTCTGAGTATCATTTGTGCTTTTCAATCATTTTTGGATTCATTCTAAGTCGTTTCATCGCAATAATCTTCATTTAAACTCCTTATACTATCCAGTCTAAGTATCATATCTTGTTCATTAAAAAATATTGGATTATACATGGTAATTACGCATATAAAGTGCATATAATACAATTCTGACTTTCATTTGAGCATTTCAATCGTTTCTGGATTAATTCTAAGTCGTTTGATCACAATTATCTCCATTTATACTCTTTATAGTGTCCACACTAAGATTCAAATCTTATTTATTAAAAAAAAGATTGGATTATGCATTGTAATTACGCATATGAAGTTCAAATAATGCAATTCTAAGTATCATTTGAGCTTTTCAATCATTTTTGGATTCATTCTAAGTTGTTTCATCACAATAATCTATATTTAAACACTTTATACAGTCCAGACTAAGTTTTATATTTTTTGTATTAAAAAATTTGGATTATACATGGTAATTACGCTTATAAAGTGGATATAATGCAATTCTGAGCATCATTTGAGCATTTCAGTTGTTTCTGCATTCATTCTATGTCATTTCATCCAATAATATATATTTAAACTCTTTATACTGTCTAGACTAAGATTCATATCTTGTTTATTCAAAAAGATTGGATTATACAAGATAATTGCGCTTATAAAATGCAAATAATGCAATTCTGAGAATCATTTGAGCATTTCAGTTGTTTTTGGATTCATTCTAAATCATTTCCTCTCAATAATCTACATTTAAACTCCTTATACTGTCCAGACTAAGATTCATTTTTTGTTTGCTCAAAAAGATTGGATTATACATGATTATTACGCATATGAATCGCAAACAAAGCAATTCTGAGTATCGTTTGAGCATTTCAATCTTTTCTGGATTAATTCTAAGTCATTTCATCTCAATAAACTAAATTTATCTCTTTATACTGTCCAGACAAAGATTCGTATTTTGTTTATTAAAAAATATTGAATTTTACTTGGTAATTACGCTTATAAAGTACAAATAAAGTAATTCTGGGAATCATTTGAGCATTTTAATCGTTTCTGGACTCACTCTAAATCATTTCATCTCAATAATCAACAGTTAAACCCTTTATACTATCTAGACAAAGATTCATATCTTATTTATTCTCAAAAAGTTTGGATTATAAATGGTAATTACGCTTGTAAAGTGCAAATAATGCAATTCAGAGTATCATTTGAGCATTGCAATCGTTTTTTAATTCATTCTAAGTCATTTTATCTCAATAATCTACATTTAAACTCTTTATACAGTCCAGACTAAGAATCATATATTGTTTATATAAAAAGATTGGATTATACATGGTAATTATGCATATAAAGAGCAAATAATACAATCCTGAGTATCATTTGAGCATTTTAATAATTTCTGGATTCAATCTAAGTCATTTCATATAAATAATCTACATATAAACTCTATATACTGTCTAGAATATGATTCATATCTTATTTATTCAAAAATATTGGATTATACATGGTAATTACGCATATAAAGGGCAAATAATGCAATTTTGAGTATCATTTGAGCATTTCAATCGTTTCTGGATACATTCTAAGTCATTTCATCTCAATAATCTACATTTAAACACTTTATATAGTCTAGACTAAGATTCATATCTTGTTTATTCAAAAAGATTGCATTTATGTGGTAATTATGCATATAAAGTGCAAATAAGACAATCCTGAGTATCATGTGAGCATTCCAATCGTTTCTGAATTCATTCTTAGTCATTTCATCAAAATAATCTATATTTATACTCTATATACTCTCTAGGATATGATTCGTATCTTATTTTTTCATAAATATTGGATTATACATGGTAATTACGCACATATAGCGCAAATAATGCAATTTTGAGTATCATTTGAGAATTTCAATCGTTTCTGAATTCATTCTAAGTCATTTCATCTCAATAATCTACATTTAATCACTTTATACAGTCCAAACTAAGATTTATATCTTTTTTATTGAAAAATATTGGATTATACATGGTAATTACGCATATAAAGTACATATAATGCAATGCTGAGTATCATTTGAGCATTTCAATCGTTTCTTGTTCTATGTCTTTTTATCACAATAATCTACATTTAAACTCTTTATACTGTCTAGATTATGATTCATATCTTTTTTATTCAAAAAGATTGAATTATTCATGATAATTTCACATATAAATTGCAAATAGTGCAATTCAGAGTATCATTTGAGCATTTCAATCGTTTCTAGATTCATTGTAAGTCGATTCAATAAAATAATCTATATTTGAACTCTTTATATTGTCCAGACAAAGATTCGTATCTTATTAATACAAAAATATTGGATTATACATGGTAAGTTTGCTTTTAAATTGCAAATAATGTAATTTTGACTATCATTTCAGTATTTCAATCATTTTTGGATTCATTCTAAGTCGTTTCATCACAATAATCTATATTTAAACTATTTATACTGTTCAGGCAAAGATTCGTATCTTATTAATTCAAAAAGATTGGATTATACATTGTAATTACGCATATGAAGTGCAAATAATGCAATTCTGAGTATCATTTGATGTTTTCCATCGTTTTGGATTCATTCTAAGTCGTTTCATCACAATAATCTATATTTAAACTCTTTATACTGTCCAGACAAAGATTCGTATCTTATTAATTCAAAAAGATTGGATTATACAAGGTAAGTATGCATATAAATTGCAAATAATGCAATTTTGAATATCATTTGAGTATTTCAATCATTTCTGGATTCATTCTAAAGTGTTTCATCACAATAATCTACATTTAAACTATTTACACTTTCCAGACTAATATTAATATCTTATTTATTAAAAAAGATTGGATTATACATGGTAATAACGCATATAAAGTGCATATAAAACAATTCGGAATATCATTTAAACATTTCAAGCGTTTGTGGATTCATTCTAAGTCGTTTCATCGCAATAATCTACAATTAAACTCTTTACACTGTCCAGACTAAGATTCATATCTTGTTTATTCAAAAAGATTGGATTATACATAGTAATTAAGCATATAAAGTCGAAATAATGCAATTCTGAGTATCATTTGAGCAGTTCAAGTGTTTGTGAATTCATTCTAAGTAATTTTATCACAATAATCTATATTTAAACTCTTTATGCTGTCAAGACTAAGATTCATATCTTCTCTATTCAAAGAGATTGTACATGATAATTACGCATATAAAGTGCATATAATGCAATTCTTAGTATCATTTGAGCATTTCAATCGTTTCTGAATTCATTCTAAGTCATCTTATCACAATAATCTACATTTAAAATCTTTATACTGTTGACACAAAGATTCACATCTTGTTTATTCGAAAAGACTGGATTATACATGGTAATTACGTATTTAAAGTGCAAATAATGCAATTCTGAGTATCATTTGAGCATTTCAATCGTTTCTAGATTCATTCTAAGTCATTAGATCTCAATAATCTACATTTAAAATCTTTATACTGTCCAGAATATGATTCATATCTTGTTTATTCGAGAAGACTGGATTATACATGGTAATTACTCATATAAAGTGCAAATAATGCAATTCTGAGTATCATTTAAGCATTTCAATCGTTTCTGGATTCATTCTAAGTCATTTTATCACAATAATCTACATTTAAACTTTTTGTACAGTCAAGACTAAGATTCATATCTTCTTTATTAAAAAAGAATGGATTATACAAGGTAATTACGTATATAAATTGCAAATAATGTAATTCTGAGTATCATTTGAGCTGTGCAAGCATTTGTGGATTCATTCTAAGTCGTTTCATCACAATAATCTATATTTAAGTTCTTTAAACTGTCCAAACCAAGATTCATATCTTGTTTATTAAAAAATATTAGATTATACATGATAATTATGCATATAAAGGCAAATAATGCAATTATGTGTATCATTTGAGCATTTCAAGCGTTTCTGGATTAATTCAAAGTCATTTAATCACAATAATCTACATTTAAACTCTATATATTGTTCAGACTAATATTCCTATCTTTTTTATTCAAAAAGAATGGATTATACATGGTAATTATGCATATAAAGGCAAATAATGTAATTTTGAGTATCATTTGAGCATTTCAATCGTTTCTTGGATTCATTCTAAGTTATTTGATCACAATAGTCTATATTTCAACTCTTTATACTGTCCAGAATATGATTCATATCTTATCTACTGATAAAGATTGGATTATATATATTAATTACGCATATAAATTGCAAATAATGCAATTTTGAGTATCATTTGAGCATTTCAATCGTTTCTGGATTCACTCTAATTTATTTCATTTCAATAATCTACATTTAAACTCTTTATAATGTCCAGACAAATATTCATATCTTGTTTATTCAAAAAGATTGGATTATACAGGCATATAAAGTGCAAATAATGCAATTCTGATTATCATCTGAACATTTCAATTGTTTCTGGATTCATTCTAAGTCATTTCATCATAATATCTACATTTAAACTCTATATACTGTTCTTCAGACTTCAGACTAAGATTTGTATCTTGAATATTCAAAAATAATGGATTATACATTGTAACTACGCATATAAAGTGCAAATAAAGCATTTATGAGTATCATTTGAGCATTTCAGTATTTTCTGGATTCATTCTAAGTCGTTTCATCATAATAATCTATATTTAAACACTTTATACTGTCCAGAATATGATTCATATCTTATTTATTCAAAAAAATTAGATTATACATGGTAATTACGTACATAAAGTGCAAATAATACAATTCTGAGTTTCATTTGAGCATTTCAATCATTTCTGGATTAATTCTAATTCGTTTCATCTCAACAATATACATTTAAACTCTTTAAACTGTCTAGACTAAGATTTATATCTTGTTTATTAAAAAAGATTGGGTTACATAAGGTAATTACGCATATAAATTTCAAATAATGCTATTATGAGTATCATTTGAGCATTTCAATCGTTTCTGAATTCATTCTAAGTCATTTGATCACAATAATCTACATTTAAACTCTTTATACTATTCAGACAAAGATTCAAATCTTATTTATTCAAAAAGATTGGATTATACTTGATAATTAGGCATATAAATGGCAAATAATACAATTCTGAGTATCATTTGAGCATTTCAATCGTTTCTGGATTCATTCTAAGTCATCTCAACACAATTATCTACAGTTAAAATTTTTATACTGTCGATACTAAGGTTCATTTTTTGTTTATTTTAAAAGATTGGATTTTATATGGTAATTACGCATTTAAATTGCAAATAATGCAATTCTGAGTTTCATTTGAGCATTTCAATCGTGTTTGGATTTATTCCTAATCATTTCATCAATATAATCTACATTTACGCCCTTATACTGTCCAGATTATATTTCATAACTTGTTTATTCAAAAAGATTGGATTATACATGGTTATTACGCATATAAAGTGCAAATAATGCAATGCTTGAGTATAATTTAAGAATTTCTATTGTTTTTTTATTCATTCTAAGTCGTTTCATCACAATAATCTACATTAAAACTCTTTATACAGTTCATACTAAGATTCATATCTTGTTTATTCAAAATGATTGGATTATACATTGTAATTACGCATATGTAGTGCAATTAATGCAATTCTGAATATCATTTGAGCTTTTCAATCGTTTCTGGATTCATTCTAAGTCGTTCAATCACAATAATCTAAATTTAAACTCTTTATACTGTCAAGACAATCACTTACACCTTTTCTATTAAAAAATATTGGATTACACAAGGTAATTACACATATAAAGTGAAAATAATGCAATTCTGAGTATCATTTAAGCATTTCAATCATTTCTGGATTCATTCTAAGTCAATTCATCTGAATAATCAACATTTAAACACTTTATACTGTCCAGACAATGATACATATCTTGTTTATTCAAAAAATTTGATTATAAATGGTAATTACACATATAAAGTGAAAATAATGCAATTCTGAGTATCATTTGAGTATTTCAATCGTTTTTGGATTCATTCTAAGTCATTTTATCACAATAGTCTATATTTAAATTCTTTATACTGTCCAGAATATGATTCATATCTTATTTATTCAAAAAGATTTGATTATACATGGTAATTACGCATATAAAGTGCAAAGAATGCAATTCAGAGTAGCATTTGATTATTTCAATCGTTTTCGGATTCATTCTAAGTCGTTTCATCACAATAATCTACATTTAAACTCTTTATACTGACTAGACTAAGATTCATATCTTGTTTATTCAAAAATATTGGATTACACATGGTTATTACGCATATAAAATGCAAATAATGTAATTCTGAGTATCATTTGAGCATTTCAATCGTTTCTGGATTCATTCTAAATCGTTTCTTCACAATAATCTACATTTAAAACCTTTATACTGTTCAGACAAAGATTCATATTTTGTTTATTCAAAAAGATTGGATTATACATGGTAATTAGGCAAATAAAGTGCAAATAATGCAATTATGAGTATCATTTGACCATTTCAAAGGTTTCCGGATTCATTTTTAGTCATCTTATCACAATAGTCTACATTTAAACTCTTTATACAGTCCAGACTAATATTCATATATTGTTTACTCAAAAAGATTGGATTTTACATGGTAATTAAGCAAATAAATTGCAAATAATGCAATTCTGAGTATCATTTGAGCATTTCAATCGTTTCTGGATTCATTCTAAATCATTTCATCACAATAATCTACATTTACACTCTTTATACTATTCAGACAAAGATTCAAAATCAAATTTATTCAAAAAGATTGGATTATACATGGTAATTAGTCATATAAAGTGCAAATAATGCAATTCTGAGTATCATTTGAGCATTTCAGTCATTTCTGGATTTATTCTATGTCATCTCATCACAATTATCTACATTTAAACTCTTTATACTGTCTATAATTTGATTCATAAATTATTTATTCAAAAATATTGGATATAAATGGTAATTACGTAAATAAAGTGCATATAATGCAATTCTGAGTATCATTTGTGCTTTTCAATCATTTCTTCATTCATTCTAAGTCGTTTCATCACAATAATCTACATTTAAACTCCTTATACTATCCAGTCTAAGTATCATATCTTGTTCATTAAAAAATATTGGATTATATATGGTAATTACGCATATAAAGTGTATATAATGCAATTCTGACTATCATTTGAGCATTTCAATGGTTTTGGATTAATTCTAAGTCGTTTCATCACAATAATCTCCATTTAAACTCTTTATAGTGTCCACACTAAGATTCGTATCTTATTTATTAAAAAAGATTGGATTATACATTGTAATTATACATATGAAGTGCAAATAATGCAATTCTAAGTATCATTTGAGCTTTTCAATCGTTTTTGGATTCATTCTAAGTCGTTTCATCACAATAATCTACATTTAAACACTTTATACAGTCCAGACTAAGTTTTATATCTTTTGTATTAAAAAATATTGGATTATACATGGTAATTACACTTATAAAGTGCATACAATGTAATTCTGAGCATCATTTGAGCATTTCAATTGTTTCTGCATTCATTCTATGTCATTTCATCTCAATAATATATAGTTAAACTCTTTATACTGTCCAGACTAAGATTCATATCTTGTTTATTCAAAAAGATTGGATTATACATGATAATTGCGCTTGTAAAGTGCAAATAATGCAATTCTGAGAATCATTTGATCATTTCAGTTGTTTTTGGATTCATTCTAAGTCATTTCCTCTCAATAATCTACATTTAAACTCCTTATACTGTCCAGACTAAGATTCATTTTTTGTTTGTTCAAAAAGATTGGATTATACATGGTTATTGTTCATATGAAGCGCAAACAAAGCAATTCTGAGTATCATTTGAGCATTTCAATCTTTTCTGGATTAATTCTAAGTCATTTCATCTCAATAAACTAAATTTATCTCTTTATACTATCCAGACAAAGATTCGTATTTTGTTTATTAAAAAATATTGAATTTTACTTGGTAATTACGCTTATAAAGTACAAATAAATTAATTCTGAGTATCATTTGATCATTTTAATCGTTTCTGGAGTCACTCTAAGTCATTTCATCTCAATAATCAACACTTAAACCCTCTATACTGTCTAGACAAAGATTCATATCATATTTATTCACAAAAAGATTGGATTATAAATGGTAATTACGCTTGTAAAGTGCAAATAATGCAATTCAGAGTATCATTTGAGCATTGCAATCGTTTTTTAATTCATTCTAAGTAATTTCATCTCAATAATCTACATTTAAACTCTTTATACAGTCCAGACTAAGAATCATACATTGTTTATACAAAAAGATTGGATTATACATGGTAATTATACATATAAAGAGCAAATAATACAATCCTGAGTATCATTTGAGCATTTTAATAATTTCTGGATTCATTCTAAGTCATTTCATATAAATAATCTACATATAAACTCTATATACTGTCTAGAATATGACTCACATCTTATTTATTCAAAAATATTGGAATATACATGGTAATTATGCATATAAAGTGCAAATAATGCAATTTTGAGTATCATTTGAGCATTTCAATAATTTCTGGATTCATTCTAAGTCATTTAATCTCAATAATCTACATTTAAACACTTTATACAATCCAGACTAAGATTAATATCTTGTTTATTCAAAAAGATTGCATTATACATGGTAATTATGCATATAAAGTGCAAATAAGACAATCCTGAGTATCATGTGAGCATTTCAATCGTTTCTGGATTCATTCTTATTCATCAAAATAATCTACATTTATACTCTATATTCTCTCTAGAATATGATTCATATCTTATTTATTCAAAAATATTGGATTATACATGGTTATTACGCATATATAGTCTAAATAATGCAATTTTGAGTATCATTTGAGAATTTCAATCGTTTCTGGATTCATTCTAAGTCATTTCATTTCAATAATCAACATTTAAACACTCTATACAGTCCAGACTAAGATTTATATCTTTTTTATTGAAAAATATTGGATTATACATGGTAATTACGTATATAAAGTGCATATAATGCAAATCTGAGTATCATTTGAGCATTTCATTCGTTTCTGGATTCATTCTAAGTCATTTCATCTCAATAAACTAAATTTAACTATTTATACTGTCCAGACAAAGATTCATATTTCGTTTATTAGAAAATATTGGATTATACTTGGTAATTACGGTTATAAATTACAAATAAAGTAATTCTGAGTATCATTTGAGCATTTTAATCGTTTCTGGACTCACTCTAAGTCATTTCATCTCAATAATCTGCAGCTAAACCTTTTATATTTTCTAGACAAAGATTTATAGGTTATTTATTCTTAAAAAGATTGGATTATAAATGGTAATTACGTTTGTAAAGTTCAAATAATGCAATTTTGAGTATCGTTTGAGCATTTCAATCGTTTCTGGATTCATTCTAAGTCATTTCATCTTAATAATCTACATTTAAACTCTTCATACACTACAGACTAAGATTCATTTCTTGTTTATACAAAAAGATTGGATTATACATGGTAATTATGCATATAAAGTGCAAATAATACAATCCTGAGTATCATTTGAGCATTTTAAGCGTTTCTGGATTCATTCTAAGTCATTTCATCCAAATAATTTACATATAAACTCTATATACTGTCTAGAATATGATTCATATCTTATTTATTAAAAAATATTGGATTATACATGGTAATTACGCATATAAAGGGCAAATAATGCAATTTTGAGTATCATTTTAGCATTTCAATCGTTTCTGGATACATTCTAAGTCATTTCACCTCAATAATCTACATTTAAACACTTTATACAGTCCAAACTAAGAATCACATCTTGTTTATTCGAAAAGACTGGATTATACATGGTTATTACATATTTAAAATGCAAATAATGCAATTATGAGTATCATTTGAGCATTTCAATCGTTTTTGGATTCATTCTAAGTCATTAGATCTCAATAATCTACATTGAAAATCTTTATACTGTCTAGAATATGATTCATATCTTGTTTATTCGAGAAGACTGGATTATACATGGTTATTACTCATATAAAGTGCAAATAATGCAATTCTGAGTATCATTTAAGCATTTCAATCGTTTCTGGATTCATTCTAAGCCATTTTATCACAATAATCTACATTTAAACTCTTTGTACAGTCAATACTAAAATTCATATCTTCTTGATTAAAAAAGAATGGATTATACATGGTAATTACGCATATAAACTGCAAATAATGTAATTTTGAGTATCATTTGAGCAGTTCAAGCATTTGTGGATTCATTCTAAATCGTTTCATCACAAATCTACATTTAAGTTCTTTAAACTGTCCAGACCAAGATTCATATCTTGTTTATTCAAAGAGATTAGATTATAAATGATAATTATGCATATAAAGGCAAATAATGCAATTCTGTATATCATTTGAGCATTTCAATTGTTTATGGATTCATTCAAAGTCATTTAATCACAATAATCTACATTTAAACTCTATATATTGTTCAGACTAATATTCCTATCTTTTTTATTCAAAAAGAATGGATTATACATGGTAATTATGCATATAAAGACAAATAATATAATTTTGAGTATCATTTGAGCATTTCAATCGTTTCTTGGATTCATTCTAAGTTATTTGATCACAATAGTCTATATTTAAACTCTTTATACTGTCCAAAATATGATTCATATCTTATCTACTGATAAAGATTGGATTATATATAGTAATTACGCATATAAAGTGCAAATAATGCAATTTTGAGTATCATTTGAGCATTTCAATTGTTTCTGGATTCACTCTAATTTATTTCATTTCAATAATCTACATTTAAACTCTTTATAATGTCCAGACAAATATTCATATATTGTTTATTCAAAAAGATTGGATTATACAGGCTTATAAAGTGCAAATAATGCAATTCTGATTATCATCTGAACATTTCAATTGTTTCTGGATTCATTCTAAGTCATTTCATCATAATATCTACATTTAAACTCTATATACTGTTCAGACTTCAGACTAAGATTTGTATCTTGAATATTCAAAAATAATGGATTATACATTGTAACTACGCATATAAAGTGCAAATAAAGCATTTATGAGTATCATTTGAGCATTTCAGTATTTTCTGGATTCATTCTAAGTCGTTTCATCACAATAATCTATATTTAAATACTTTATACTGTCCAGAATATGATTCATATCTTATTTATTCAAAAAAGTTGGATTATACATGGTAATTACGCATATAAAGTGCAAATAATGCAATTCTGAGTTTCATTTGAGCATTTCAATCGTTTCTGGATTAATTCTAAGTCGTTTCATCTCAATAATATACATTTAAACTCTTTAAACTCTCCAGACTAAGATTTATATCTTGTTTATTAAAAAAGATTGGGTTATACAAGGTAATTACGCATATAAATTGTAAATAATGCAATTATGAGTATCATTTGAGCATTTCAATCGTTTCTGGATTCATTCTAAGTCATTTGATCACAATAATCTACATTTAAACTCTTTATACTGTCCAGACTAAGATTCATATCTTGTTTATTCAAATGAAAATTCGTATTTATACTCTTTTTAATTTATTAGATACTTCATTAATCTTATTGAATTACTCCTTCACCAGTAATTATATACTTGCATAATACAAATAAAAATGTTCCCTTATGACATACAACTATGCGATTCATATAAAATCTTCTCTTATGAAAATATATATACTCCCCGAGTCAAATTAAAATACTGCCTTGAACCTATTAATTACTCCCTTATATTGTTTACCTACTAACATAACAAAATGCTTAATTCTACCTATTAGATACTCCTTTCACATTATTAGTTACTCTCTTACCAATGAATATATACTCCGTACCAATAATTATATACTCCATAACAAAAAAATAAATAATTGTTCATTTAAACTTATTAGGTACTCCCTTATTGTAATTATTTACTCTCTTATATGTATTTAGTTACTCCCAACTCGTAGTAGAACTAGAACTAAAAATGTATTTTCTCTTTTCACCATTCTCGATCTCTACTTCCTTCCAATACCAGATCTGATCATCTTTCTTCTCCCTCTCTACTCGCAAGATAAGTACCTCATTAGATTGAAACGATGGAGATGTGCCAGATTGAGAGGTGAGGAGGTAGAGGGAAGGGGAAGGACACAAGTCGGAGAAGGGGAAGAGCGCGCGTCTGGGGTAGCGCGTGAGGAGAGGGAGAGGTGAGGGGAGGTGCGTGACAGGGGATCGCGTGAAGGAGGGAGAGATGAGGCGAGTGCGCTAGGGGATCCCGTGAGGGGAGGGAGAGGTGAGAGGAGCGCGCGGCAGGGGGATCACGTGAGGGGAGGGATAGGTGAGAGGAGCGCGTGTAAGTCTGATTGCTTGATTGCATTAAGTCTGATTGTAGAAAGTAATTCCCAAAAAAGTTAGGTACGCTTATCATTTTTACCGGGTGTGATATACACCTGATGAAGGTTTGAAACCTAGGATATCAAATAAATTTGTAAACCTAGAGCTAACCTCACTAGTCGTTTGGAGTTAAGCTTTAGGGTCGAACCCAAGGGACGGTACAATTGAATACCGGACTTATCCTTTTTCAAAAGCTAGACGAGAATATTTTTATGGAGTTTTGAGTTATAAATCCTAAAAGTGCAATAAAATAGATGTTTTTGGTTGTTTTGTTAATTAAAATAATCTAAATAGGTAAAGTGGAGTTTTGGGGTTTTTAACAATATAAAAAGCGTCTTAGGGTTCAGGTTTCACCTTAGTTTGGACTCTAGAACACAGTACTTATCACTTTCATGCATCGAACGGTGTTTTTCAAGCATATACCACTCTGTTCGGTCCGAACAGGGATCTGTTCGGTCCGAACAGAAGGTATAAGTGTGTGGTTTTGACTCTTTATGATACTTTATGCTTTGCGCTAGGGTTTGTTGGTCAAACCTAAATATTCTAAACCTCAACTTTCGCTTGTTGGACTAGACATTGGTTCAATCACAACCTAACCTAATTAACTCGATTGGTTCACAACTTTTGGTATAGAATTCAATCAACTTAAACTTGTTTGTTGGATTTCTTAGGGATATCTAGATGTCTTTTAAACTATCTAAAAGTTACACTTTTGGTGTCAACTAATCTCCCCTTTCGGATCTACAATTTATCCCAAATACTTTATCTAAATTATCTTGATTAACCTAACTTTAGAACTTAACTAAATGTGGCCATTCATCTAGAATTTAATTAGACTTAACCAAGCAATTTAAACAAGCAATTAACATAATTCTCAACAAAACAAATCAACAAAACATATCATATCATATCAAGTCAAATCACAACATCCAAACCTAAGTTACTTCCCTACTCCTAAGACTACATAAATTTAGCCTAACATAGTATTAAAACACACAACAACAAGAGTAGAAATCACAAGATACAAGCCCATGGAAATTAGAGATAAAAACATAGGAAGAATAAACCGAATTGTCTTTCTATACTTGATCTTCAATCTTCAAAGGCGATGGAGTGCTGCAGGGGTGTGTCACAACTTCTCCTTGCTGCCGTCGCCTCAAGAATAGGTTGCCTTGATGAATAATGGTGGATGGAGGTTATGGAAAGTGGATTTGAGCAATGGAAGGTAGAATTAGAGGTGTGGAGGCTTTTTTCCTTTCCTTCTGGCCTAGGGATGCATTTATACTGATCTCCACGGACATAGAAAGGTAATTGGAGCATCAAGGAAAGAAAACTTGCCAAAATAACCAATTTTTCCGCATAAAAACTTGCCATTTGAGCTCTGTCGGTGCTCTGTTCGGACCGAACAGAAGAGAGGAAATCCAGCAAAGAGTTGCTACAGTGCCGTTCGGACCGAACCACTGTTCATTCGGACCGAACAACTGTTCATTCGGACCGAACAGTAAGCGTGATATTCAGATTTTGGTCTCCGTTAGTATTTCGGCCATAATTCCTTCATCCGGACTCCGATTGAGGCGATTCAAAAACCGTTGAAAAGCTTAGGATGAGATCTTCAATTCCATTGATGCCATTTGGTCATTTTCTTCTCCTAAGTCCTCCATTTTATGTAACATTTGAGCATTTGGTCCAAGCAAAGTCATCTTCGATCCAAGCATGAGTCATTCGGTCCGAACGATGACTTGAACAATGTCTCCACATGCTAGGAATGAGTCATCTAGCATATGTCGAGTGTCCAAATCCATCTAAAATTCGAGAATCCACCAAAAATCATCAAGAAACCTGAGAATAAGAGAAAAGAAGACGGCAAAGCCAAATCCTTAGAAAAATATAGTAATTCATTGAATAATTTAATGGTTTGAATGTCTTTTGAGTGCCAAGTACGGTCCAAATACCTATAAAATAATGATGATATCAAATCCCTCCAAACTTAAACTTTGCTTGTCCTCAAGCAACGCCCTAAGCTTAAAATTTTGGACTATACTTAGATCTAAAACCAAGTCATTTTTCAAACCAAGAAATTATCATGGAAACCAATTGCTTATGCCTAAAATTTTCACACTTCAATCAAATAAGTCAAACCAAAATATAATTTCAAGAACCAAGTTTAGTGTTCTACAAATTAATTCATGCAACTCTTGGTCCTAATGAAATTTTTTCTCAAATTCAAAAACTCTAGCTTCACTTTGTCAATTCAAATGCGATCTCAATTTCAATTACCCATTCTTTTCTATATTTCACAAAAGTTTGTAAAGAATTTTATCAAAATTGAAAATTCAATGATGAACCCTTCTTAAAAACAATTTCAATTTTCACCAATTTGTTCGTGCAAGTCGAGTCGTGGGGCTTTGCACCTTAGAGGATATAATGCGGTGTCATTGACCTTGAATTTGCTACTGGCACATGACATGCTAGGGAAGTTGAACTGGTGTTGCTCGACTATGGCCACGGTACACTTGGGCCATAATACTCAACAACTCCTTTGCCAATGCTTTCACATCGAGTCCAGTAGAATTAACCATGAATAGTCCAATTATTTCTCGATTTCTTTGAGGTGTAATTCCTAACAATTCATGATCAACCTAATACCCTCCAATTTGTGGCTAAGTTGGTGGAAAAAGATCTCGGTGCATCCTCATTTTCACAACTATTTGAATTAATTATTCTATTAAGTTTGCTCGTTGGTGATTCAAGCGATTAAAAATCAATTTCAACAAGACAAAGTTCATCTTATAATTTCCAAAGTTGATAAATTTCTTTTTGAACAAAAGTTTGTCAAATACAAATCCGTTCACTCGGTAAAAATTTGTGAGAATCGACTTAGAGTGTTTTGACAATTTCAAGCAACCAAAATCGAGTTCTATTTTTGCAAAATATTTTCATTTCGGCCCATTGGTGCAAAAATCAATCATGAGATATCAAAACATTCTAGGGTCCTTAGAGAAAAATTTCGTTTGACTTCAAAACAGTTTCAACAGTGTGAGTTTCATTATTTAAAATCCAAATCGAGAGAATCTAGGCAAAATCAATCCATTTCCAAGTCAAAACTAGGCATGAATAGTGCAAAAATCAGATTTTCAAGCTTCTGTTCGGACCGAACAAGAATCCGTTCGGACCGAATAGAAGCTGTGCAATTCAAAACTTCGTCCAAATTTTGCAAAAAAAACTGACCAAAATAAAAAAGTTCGATTTTCCTCCTATTCCCTCCCCCCAAACTTAAATCAAGCATTGTCCTCAATGCATGCAATCACATAGAAGAGTAAATAGGAGGGAAAAGAAAACTTAGCCAATTTTGCTTTCCATTGTGTCAATTTGCTCCTAGTTTGATCTCTCGACTTCCAAGATGGCTTAACTCTTTTCCTTGTGTTATTGTGCAATCCGTATGAGGTCAATCGGGGTTAGTTGGCTCACGTAACCCATGGTGCTCTAGCACGGATTGCATCTTCCTTCATTTGTTCATTCAAAAATCCCTACAATAAAACAATCAAATTTTATTTTTTATTTTTGGTTTTTCAAATTTTTATGGGTTTTCTTATTTTCTAATTTTTTTTGTGTTTTCTATTTAAAAATTAAAATAAAAGAGAGAAGAGTTGAGAAATCATTGGGTTGCCTCCCAAGAAGCGCTTGTTTTAGGTTCCTAGCTTGACCGTCTTTTGCTAAGTCTTGATTGGATCGGGCTCGGAGAGCGAGACGGCGAGCGATTTGTCGTAGCCCTTGTTGGTGATGTCTCTTGTGTGATTCTCTTTCAAGATAGTCCCATCCATGTGAATCGATTGATCGATGTCCTTCAAGTCACCAAGAGAGTTCCCCATTGTTCCTTTTCTCATAAAAAATTCCTTCGTTTGACCTGTATCTAGCTCGGAGTTAGCAAAAACGGGGTCCATTTGACTAGGATTGAGAATTTCATACCTTAGAGACGGAAGAAGAGGCTTCAAATCGACTTTTGGTGCCTCAGTTCGGACCGAATGAGTGCTGTTCGGACCGGATAGAATTCCTATATTCTATTGCAGGTCTGTTCGAACCTCTGTTCGGTCCGAACAGGGGGTCGAACAGGGCTGAAAGGGTGAGATTTCGCCTCCTTGTTCGATCTCCATGGTCTCCAGGGGGTCATTGAGAGATTCTTGGTAGCCTTCAAGCGCCTCGTGGCAGTGCTCTTCAAGAGATGTTTCGATCTCGGCCGCCTCTTGAACCATAAAACATGTTTTGGCGGGGTCGGAGCAATTCAAAGCATGATCTATTGAAAAGCGGAGTTTCTCTCCCCCCACTCTAACCACAATTGTCCCATCTCGAGCATCCATCTTCACACCGGCAGTTCTAAGGAAGGGGCGTCCCAAAATGATAGGCACTTCCTTGTCTTCTTCTATGTCCATCACTACAAAATCGCCGGGTATCACGAACTTTCCCACTTGGACGGGCACATCTTCAAGAACACCCAAAGGTAATCGTATTGAAGAGTCGACGAGTTTCAATGTTATGCGTGTGGGTCTCAACTCGCCAAAACCAATCTTGTCAAACACCGTCTTGGGCATCAAACTAACACTAGCTCCCATATCACACAATGCTTACTTGATTGTTGCATTGCCAATAGTGCAAGGGAGAGCAAACCTACCTGGATCTTCAAGCTTTGGTGGCATCTTGCTCTTTAAAACCTCGCTACACTTGTGTGTTAGGACCACCGTTTTGAGTTCTTCCATGGACCTCTTGCCGGTGCATAGCTCCTTCAAAAATCTTGCATAGATCGGCACTTGAGCTATGGCATCCGTGAATGGAATATTGATGTTCATTTGCTTGAGAATCTCCCAAAAGGTCCGAAATTGTTCATCATCCTTCTTCTTCCTCACTAGTCGCTCAGGAAAAGGGACATGGGGCCTGTAAGTTGACTCTGGTTGTGCCATTTTCTTCTTGCCCTTGCTTCGCACCTCATTTTGAGCATTTTCCTCTCTCTGTTTGGACCGAACAGAATTCTGTTTGGACCGAACAGAATTCTATTTGGACCGAACAGAAGGTGTCGGGGTCATTTCGGCACCCTTTTCTTGCACTTTAGCTGGTCCTTCTTGCTCTGTGTCTTGCTGGAGTGGAGGGGAAGGCTCTACATGTTTTAGGATGGGCTCATCTTTACTTTGGAAAATCTGTTCGGACCGAACAGAGGGTCGAATTCCTTCGTTTGGTGGCACGGGCGAGTCTTGGTACTCCTTGTCGCTTCTTAGGACATGTATGGCCTTGATCTCTGCATTAGGGTTAACTTGAGGCTGGCTTGGAAGCTTGCCGGGTGGTCGGGAGAAGTGTGCTTCCATCATATGTTCCAAGCGTTGCAAGGTGCTTGCACTACCCTTAAATTCTTCGGCGGTGGCCTTCAATTCGTCAGTGGTGGCCTTCAATTCATCCAATCCTATAGCCACAGATTTGTTAAACTTTTCTTGCTCACTCATGAATTCTCGAACAACAATTGGAATCTCCTCCCTATTGAAAAAGGATTTCTTTTGAAATGATTGGTCTCTATTGTTGTTGTTGAATTGGGCATTTCTATACAAACTTGGCGGGTTATTTTGGTACTTTGAACTGAAAGGGGGCCCATTGTGTAGGGAGTTTACTTGGGCCCCTCCGTTACCAATTTTAGCAAGAGGGCAATCGAGAGATGTATGTCCTTCCTCGCCGCATGCTCCGCATTGATTTGAGTAGAGATGGGTGAGCCGATTGGTACGCCGCAAGTTGAGCTTCAAGCTCGGCAATCTTTGCATCCTTCGTGGTGATCTCATGAACTTGTTGCCTCGAAGTACTGGAGCGGCGGTGGATGAGTAGAGGGTACCATGTGTAATTTCTTGCACAATAATCAAGCAAATCTCGCCCTCGTGTCGCATCAAGTCTTTTGAATGCCCCACCTGAAAGAGAATCAAGATTGATTTTAATATTATCATAAAGTCCACTATAGAAAGATTTAATGAGCATCCATTCTTGAATCCCATGATGTGGGCAAGAATTTTCCAAATCCCTAAATCTTTCCCATGCATCTCTCATTGATTCTTCCTCTTTTTGGGCAAAATTGTTCAATTCCCTTCTAATCGCATCAGATCTGTCCGCTGGAAAATACCTATCTAAGAAAGTTTGTGCCATTTGATCCCAAGACCTAATTGAGCCCTTTTTGAGTGTTTTGTACCATTTGTTGGCCTTATCCTTAAGAGAAAATCTAAACAACAAAAGCCTAATTGCTTGTTGAGGAACCCCATTAATTTTGATTAAACGAGTGCAATCGATAAAAGTTTGCAAGTGAGCATGTGGGTCCTCATTCTCATCGCCATAGAACGAGTTTTGTTGCACAAGAGTCACATGGGCGGGGGCGATTTGCATATTGTTTGCATCAATGCCCGGAATCGCCACGGGTCCGGCCACGTCTCTCGTCCTAGGGGCTCCATACTCCATGAGAGATCGTTCGCGAGGCTCCTCGTCTTCGTTGTCGGAGTTGTGGACACTCCCTTCGTCTTCATTGGCCCATCGGCGACGCTCGTCGTCAAATTCCCGCCTTTGGCCAACGAGGCGAGTCCGTTCTGCATTCAAATGAGCCTCTCTTTGCTCTAACTGGAGGCGGAGGGTCTCCAGGTCGCGTGCCTGATGGGCAATGGCCTCCGGAGTGAGCGTTTCGGCCATTGCTGGGTTTTCTCTTCTCTGTTCGGGGTGCTGTTCGGTCCGAACAGAGGTCGAATCGAATTACTGAGCGAGTTCTGGGTCTGTTTCGAAGCGTCAGGTGAAGTAGTTCCTGACCTTGGGTGGTGGGGACTTCTTCCTCCGAGTTCTACCTGCCAGTCCTGCAATTCAGAGAGAAGAAAGTGTGAGTTTAAAAGAAAAATAAAAAGTCTAGTCTCTTGATACTTAAATAAGGATCCAATATCAACACCGTCCCCGGCAACGGCGCTAATTTGATGAAGGTTTGAAACCTAGGATATCAAATAAATTTGTAAATCTAGAGCTAACCTCACTAGTCGTTTAGAGTTAAGCTTTAGGGTCGAACCCAAGGGACGGTACAATTGAATACCGGACTTATCCTTTCTCAAAAGCTAGACGAGAATATTTTTATGGAGTTTTGAGTTATAAATCCTAAAGGTGCAATAAAATAGATGTTTTTGGTTGTTTTGTTAATTAAAATAATCTAAATAGGTAAAGTGGAGTTTTGGGGTTTTTAACAATATAAAAAGCGTCTTAGGGTTCAGGTTTCACCTTGGTTTGGACTCTAGAACACATAACTTATCACTTTCATGCATCAAACGGTGTTTTTCAAGCATATACCACTCTGTTCGGTCCGAACAGGGATATGTTCGGTCCGAACAGAAGGTATAAGTGTGTGGTTTTGACTCTTTATGATACTTTATGCTTTGCGCTAGGGTTTGTTGGTCAAACCTAAATATTCTAAACCTCAACTTTCGCTTGTTGGACTAGGCATTGGTTCAATCACAACCTAACCTAATTAACTCGATTGATTCACAACTTTTGGTATAGAATTCAATCAACTTAAACTTGTTTGTTGGATTTCTTAGGGATATCTAGATGTCTTTTGAACTATCTAAAAGTTACACTTTTGGTGTCAACTAATCTCCCCTTTCGGATCTACAATTTATCCCAAATACTTTATCTAAATTATCTTGATTAACCTAACTTTAGAACTTAACTAAATATGGCCATTCATCTAGAAGTTAATTAGACTTAACCAAGCAATTTAAACAAGCAATTAACATAATTCTCAATAAAACAAATCAACAAAACATATCATATCATATCAAGTCAAATCACAACATCCAAACCTAAGTTACTTCCCTACTCCTAAGACTACATAAATTTAGCCTAACATAGTATTAAAACACACAACAACAAGAGTAGAAATCACAAGATACAAGCCCATGGAAATTAGAGATAAAAACATAGGAAGAATAAACCGAATTGTCTTTCTATGCTTGATCTTCAATCTTCAAAGGCGATGGAGTGCTGCAGGGGTGTGTCACAACTTCTCCTTGCTGCCGTCGCCTCAAGAACAGGTTGCCTTGATGAATAATGGTGGATGGAGGCTATGGAAAGTGGATTTGAGCAATGGAAGGTAGAATTAGAGGTGTGGAGGCTTTTTTCCTTTCCTTCTGGCCTAGGGATGCATTTATACTGATCTCCACGGATATAGAAAGGTAATTGGAGCATCAAGGAAAGAAAACTTGCCAAAATAACCAATTTCCCCGCATAAAAACTTGCCATTTGAGCTCTGTCGGTGCTCTGTTCGGACCGAACCACTGTTCATTCGGACCGAACAACTGTTCATTCGGACCGAACAGTAAGCGTGATATTCAGGTTTTGGTCTCCGTTAGTATTTTGGCCATAATTCCTTCATCCGGACTCCGATTGAGGCGATTCAAAAACCGTTGAAAAGCTTAGGATGAGGTCTTCAATGCCATTGATGGCATTTGGTCATTTTATTCTCTTAAGTCCTCCATTTTATGTAACATTTGAGCATTTGGTCCAAGCAAAGTCATATTCGATCCAAGCATGAGTCATTCGGTCCGAACGATGACTTGAACTATGTCTCCAAATGCTAGGAATGAGTCATCTAGCATATGTCGAGTGTCAAAATCCATCTAAAATTCGAGAATCCACCAAAAATCATCAAGAAACCTGAGAATAAGAGAAAAGACGACGGCAAAGCCAAATCCTTAGAAAAACATAATAATTCATTGAATAATTTAATGGTTTGAATGTCTTTTGAGTGCCAAGTACGGTCCAAATACCTATAAAATAATGATGATATCAACACCATCCAACAAAAAAAATCCAAAACATCCACCATCACCAGAGACAACAAAATGGACTTTCTGGGAACCCTGGCCCTGATTTTTCGCTTGCTGATGTCATCATTTTCGCGTGATGACGTCATCAAATTTTTTTCGAAATTTTTTTTTTTCAAAATTTTTATTTTACACGCTAAAGTTATTAAATTGACCGATTTTTATGTTCAATTAGATGCATCAAGGGATGAATTAAATTAATTATGTGCTCAATTAGATGCATTGATAATATGAAGTTTTAGGTTTTTGTGTTCAGTTAAACATCTCAAGGGATTAATTACATGAATTATGTATTCAACTAGATGCATCTGAAACTTGAATTTTGGTATTTATTTGTTCAGTTAAACAGGTTAAGAGATGAATTTAAAGTGTTTATATGTTTAGTTAGTTACAGCAGAAATTTGATTTTGTATTTTTTTGTGATCAGTTTAACACGTTAAGGGATGAATTTAATGTGTTTATGTGTTCAATTAGTTGCAGTAGAAATTTGATTTCGTAGTTTTTGTGTTCAATTAAACAAGTTAAGGGATCAATTAAAATGGTTTATATGTTCAGTTTGATGCACTCATAATATGACATTTTAATAACAATGCAATGAAGTGAACATTGTTCATTTATTAATAATAATATCCATTATTTCAACAAACTGAACAATTCTATTAATAATAACATTCATTAATAATAACACAAATCCTACACAGTTTTAACCACTACAAACTAACACAATTCATCAACTCCTCATTCGATTTCTTCCGCACAACTCTTCTCACACTGTCCTGTAATTCCAACACAAACAAAACAAAATACAATTAAGATCAATTACAAATTAAGTGCTCTAATAATATTTAATCCTTTCAGGTCATGTGAAATTTAAAAAAAATATATATAATGAAATAAGATGATCCCTTAGAGGTACTAACTTAACACAAAATGAAATAAGATGATCAATTAAAAAAAAAAGGTTAGTTCAACAGCATTCCAGAAAATGTAAGTTTGGATAACTTTTCAAACTTCATTAGCAACTGGGGAGGATTCATCTTCTTTGTCATATATTAATGCCAGTAGGACATGCTTGAACTCCTCATAAGCTTCCTTTATCAAACATAAGATTTACGTCAAATAAATTTCCTGCTTAAATCAACCAAAAACAAAAAAAGACAAAAAGATCCAGTTCAAAACATACAGGATAAGCATAAAAGTGCACATGGAGCCAGACCCACGCGAAGGCACTGAATCGCCAATTCACGATCTCTCTCTGTTGCTTTCCTCAAAAGCTCGATAAAATTCTAACAAAACCGCATATACAAACAAATTAGAGAAAGAGTAAGCAAATAAAACACGAAAAAAGTGATAAAAAATAGCACAAAATAAAAAAAAAAACTTCTTCTGGAGGCGAAAAGATTGGCATGCCGTGCACGACGTCTCAGATCTTATGTGAAGAGGAGGGTGATGTTGAGGAAGAGGAGAGGAGATAGGCGATCTGGTTTGGTCGGAGAGGAGAGGAGAGGAGGGAGGCGATCGGCTAGGGTTCGGAATCTGGTCTGGTCGGACTGTCGGAGAGGAGAGGAGAGGAGAGGAGAGACGAGAAGACGGCTAGGGTTTGGGGTGAGAGGTGAGAGATGAGGTTTAAATAGACTGGGTCAGTGCTGAGTCCATAAAGAACATGTTTCAAGTATGTGGATGCTCTGGATGCTAAGAAAGTAGATGGTATATACTAATTATCTATTTTTACTGATTAGTGCTTACTATTGGGCTGGTAGAAAAGGCCCGCACTTATCTTCTATAACAGGTTTTGCCTTCAAATCAAATGTCAACGATCTTTCTTATTAGCTCCTAGCTAGTTTATAGTAGGAGATTTACCTGAGTGCTTGTGATAAGCATGCTCCTTTGCATAAAGTTGCGCATTCATAAGGATAGCAAGCACTTCCTTAGGTAAGAACATTCTTTTAGACAATATTTTTTGGATGTCTCCGTATGTGAGATCTGCTAATAAAAATATAATTAATTAATAATTGGTGACATATAATTGATGGAACAATAGTACATATACAACATTATTATTTTATTACCTGAATAGTTCTGAAACCCATGAAGCTCATGTCCCAGCAGAGTCGGATTTCTCTTGTTTGCTTGGGAAGAAAGGTCACATAAAAATTGAGTGAAAGGATGCATACTATTTATATAAGAACAAAATACCTCAATGAATATGGCTAAAGTGGCCTATTTGGATTTAATTGGTAAAATTTGTCTGTTCTAGAAAAATCTCTTTCTGGAAAATTAAATAAAAAATAAACACGTGTCTTGCAAAATATCATGCACCCTGAAGGCAATATGTTACAAAATTTTATGCTACAAAAACAAGCATGTGTCTGGAAGCATCACATTTTGTAGCAAAGAAGAATCCAAATGGAAGCACACTGCACACCACGCCCCACGACATGCATGCAAACAATAATAATAATAATAATAATAATAATAATATATGATGGCTTAGCATGATATAATTTATATTAAAAAAAATTAAGAAAAATTAATTATATGTTATTACCAGATACCACCGTAGCAGGTAAATAAAATAAATACCTTCCGTAATAGATTCTGGTACTTGAGGCACGTCTTGACCTTCGCACGGAATAGAAGAATTTGTTATAATTAATATTATTAATTATTATTAATGTGGTCTATATCATTTAATTTGAATCAAGTTTATTTATGAATTTTAATTAAATGGTGCATTGATTTTGATGGAAAATCAATGGACCAGATTCATTGAAATTCTGATCCCTTTAATTGCCTTAGTATTTATTTTTATTCTAATAATCTGTCAAAAATTAGCACCTTTCCCCATTAATTTCGACCATTAAGAAATAGAGACATATTAAGAAAAATGCCACTAATTCTGCCATCAAAATTACTAAGAAAAATTGGAGAAGATCGAATTTCCGCCTTACGATGTCTTCTCTCAAATCCTGTCAGTTCTAACTCATGAATTTGTTTAATTTTATATGAATTACCTGATGATTATATTGTATACCTTACTGAAGAAGGTGGCGATATAAGTCATGGAGATGATCCTTTCTCCTTCAAGGACGCCATGAAGAGCGATAAGTCAGCTCAATGGCTGGAAGTCATTAATGATGAGATGATTTCAATGCAACAAAATGATGTTTGGGACCTTGCTGAGTTACCAAAAGGTGTTAAACCCGTAGGATGTAAATGAGTTTACAAAACTAAAATTGATTCTCATGGTAACATCGAAAGATACAAGGTCCGACTAGTTGCTAAAGGTTTTACGCAACAAGAAGGTATACATTATGATAATATTTTTTCTCATGTCTCAAGGAAAGATTCATTAAGAATTATTTTAGCACTTGTAGCTCATTATGATCTCAAGTTGCATCAAATGGATGTGAAAACTGTATTCCTTAATGGTGACTTGCATGAAGAATTTTTTATGAAACAATCTGAAGGTTTTGTTGTCAAAGGCAAGAAACATATGGGTTGTCGGTTAAAACGATTAATTTATGGGTTAAAGCAAGCTTCAAGGCAGTAGTATCTCAAGTTTGATGAGGTCATAACAAAATTTGGATTTCAAGAAAATACTTTTTATCAATGCATATATCTCAAGGTTAGTGGGAGCAGATTTATTATTCTCGTTTTGTATGTGGATGACATTTTGTTAGCAAGCAGTGATTTAGATATGTAGTACGAGACCAAACGTTTTCTTTCAACGAAATTTGAAATGAAGGATCTTGGTGAAGCCTCTTATGCCATAGGCATTGAAATTCATCGTCATCGGTCTCGTGGGGTCTTAGGTTTATCACAAAAGGCATATATTGAGAAAATGCTTCAGCGCTATAAAATGCAAAAATGTTCTCCAAGTGTTGCTCCCATTTTCAAATGTGACAAATTCAGCAAGGCTCAATGTCCCAAAACTGAATCAGAACGTAAGAAAATGGAAAAGAATGAGTATGTTTCGGTTGTTGGAAGCTTAATGTATGCTCAAGTTTGCACACGTCCTGATATTGTGTTTGTAGTTGGCATACTAGGCTGATATCAATCAATTCTAGGACTGGATCATTGGCGAGCTAAGAAAGTCTTATGCTATTTGCAAGGGACTAAAGACTACATGCTTACTTATAGAAAGTCCGATAACTTTGAGGTCATTGGTTATTTCGATTCGGATTTTGCTGGATGTGTAGACACGAAGAAATTCACATCAGGATACATATTCATGCTTGCAGGGGGACCAATTTCATGGAAGAGTGCAAAACAGTCCTTAGTTGCATCTTCCACTATGCAAGCAGAATTTTTGGCGTGTTTAGAAGCTACTGGTCAAGCAGTTTGGTTGAAGAATTTCATACCTGAACTTCAAGTAATTGAGAGTATTACGAGATTACTCACGATATTTTGTGATAATGAGGCTGTTGTTTTCTTCTCTAAAAACAACAAGTCAAGCGGTGCTACTAAATGGATTGACATCAAATATCTTGTTGTTAGAAAGAAAGTTAAGGATAATATTATTGTCATACGACACATTAATACAAGAGCTATGTTAGCTGATTCTCTAACAAAGACACTACCACCCACTCTTTTTCAAAGAGCATGTAGCCGGCATGGGTTTGGTTAGTGACTTGTGATGTTGTAATGAACAATAATATATTAATTAAGTTATGTAATGAAGCTTCATTTATATATTGACTGAATTTTATAATGTTTGCTTATTTCTTATGTTGCGCATTAATGTAATTTATATAAGAAAATATACTTATGTGGATCGAATGAATTTATTTAATCATATGTTGGAAAGAATGTCATTTCTATAATTAATAGGGATCAAATAACAATACTAGTTATTTTGATTATATTAGTTTAGTTTGATATTTCTAACTGAACAAGGTTTAAGTTTCTATTGGCCAATTCTGAATTTGTGTTTCATTATGATATTTATAGGCCAAGTGAGAGAATGTTATAATTAATATTATTAATTATTATTAATGTGGCCTATATCATTCAATTTGAACCAAGTTCATTTATGAATTTTAATTAAATGGTGCATTGATTTTGATAGAAAATCAATTGACCAGATTCATTGAAATTTTGATCCCTTTAATTGCCTTAGTATTTATTTTTATTCTAATAATCTGTCAAAAATTGGCATCTTTTCCCATTAATTTTGGCCATTAAGAAATAGAGATAGATTAAGAAAAATACCACTAATTCTGCCATCAAAATTACTAACGAAAATTGGAGAAGATCGAATTTCTGCCTTAAGACGTCTTCTCTCCAATCCTGTAAGTTCTAACTCATGAATTTATTTAATTTTATATGAATTACGTGATTCTTTTTGGGTAATTACAGAAATATTATAATGAATTAATATTTTACTTCTATCAGAATTTTCTTGCCCCGTTGGATATCGGACTCGGGGCCGAATAGGAGAAAGGATCGTCGTCTTCTGTTGGTGGCTCATCCATCGTTTCGAGTACAAAAAAAATATGAATTAGAATTTCACAGCAGGAAGGAAGAGAGTTGCAATCGAAAATTGCAAGGATTGCTTGGGGATTTTGAAAATTGCAAGGATTCCGTTTTATCGGTGATGAAATGGAAAAAGAGATTTGTTGTGATGACTTGCTCACGTTTGTTATTAGGTCAATGTATTTAAAGTTGGAGTAGGAAAAAAGACTCGAAATGATCTTTTTTATCGCTTCTATTTACGCATTATATATTTATATGCAATGGTTGCAATATATATTTTATAGATGATGACTTAAATTTAGTAAACTTTTTATTTATTAATTTATTATATTATTATATTTACAATTATATAACAAAATTTACTGAAAGATAGGAAAATTTTAGTATAAGTTTTATATCTCCAAAATTGACACCATTATAAATTAGTTTCGCACAATAAAACCAGTCTATGTACCCCCGTCCGGTTCGGTTAACCTCCAAAACCAAAGTGTGAGGAATCGGAAAAAGAAAAAACTCACCAACTTTAATATCAATCTGTATACATACACTGGTTTAATATCAATCTGTATCACTGTATACATACACTGCTTTAATATAATGTGCGTGTTTTATTCACTTCAATAGTTTGTAAGTCGACAATCTGTATACACTATTGTCCAGCTTAACGCTTTGTATTCAATTAATGTTTTACTATTTAGTTCGAAGTTGTACGTTTTAATTCAGTTTAAAACCTTTAGCTTCAATAGATGTGCTTTATTATTCAGTCAAACAATATGCATGCTTTACATTCAATTTAAATGTTTTGTTAATCAATATGTGTGCTTTCGTTTTATTGCTAATGCTAGTAAAGTATCACTAGGGATTCGCCATAACCACCGTAAAATTTGTCAAAAGTTAATTGACACGAGCTCATCGGAACTCCACCGTACAATGTGTATTTAAGTGGTCAAATAGGGAAAATTGTTTTTTTTTTTTTTTGATACACTAGATAGGGGCTATCTAGTCAGAAAACAGAAAAAGAAAACAAACATGAAAACCAAAAAAAAAAGGGAAACGAAAAAACAAAGAAAAAGCGGAAAAAAGACACTAGCAATGCTTCATGAATAAGGTAGCTTCACCCACTATCCAGTCTTGAATTGCATTGATGCTGCGAGCAACATCCCTGAACACTATGTTGTTGAGCTCTAACCAAATCCCCCAGCAGGTGGTTGCTATGATTGTGGAGTGGAATTTGTTGTGATTTGATAGCCGTAGCATACTCTCCAAGATGTTTTTGCAGTTGCTATCTTGTATGTTCAGAGTAACCCCAGTGGAGATGCTAATGTTTGCCCATAATTGTGAAACTACCGGGCAAGAGAAGAAAAGGTGAGGTGCAGTTTCTAAGATAAGTTGCTGACACATAACACATTTTTGTTGAACCTCAATGTTTCTTCTTTGCAGTTGATCTTGTGTTAGAATTCTGCCGTGTGCCAAAAGGATCAAGAAAACCTTAATGGATGGAGTTACTTTGAGTTTCCAAATTGATTTCAAAGGGAAAGTGGTTTTTCCAACTAATATTAGTGCACGATATACGGACACCGCTGAGTAAACTCCATTAGCATTCCATCGCCAAAAAATACGATCTCTTCCCTGAGTGAACCGTAAATTTCTTGCAGCAACACATAAGTCAGCTTGAGCAAAGGTTTGTGGTGTCGGCAGCAAAAGTTGTAATCTTGGCAATGCATCAAAGAGTGAAATAAATTTCCTAGGAGGATTGTCCTGTTGAGCATCATGGTAAACCAATCTATGCCCTGACCGATTGTCAAACAAAAATAAGGTTTGTTTACCAGATTGAATTTCCGACACCGTAGAAATTTGAAAGTATAAACGAAAAGTCATTAATTCTCTCCAAAAGAAAGAACCTCCTTTCTTCCAACCAATTGGATGGGTGTCAGAAACTCTTTTTGCATACAAAGTCCTTGTTATTTTGGTCCACTAGGAATCCAAATCATTGTGGGATTTCCACCACCAACGAAGAAGCAATGCCAAATTTTGGATTTTAAGATTCATCACTCCAAATCCCCCAACACACTTTGGTAAGCACACCCGATCCCAAGCTAGCAAGGGCATTCCTCTACCCGAATTATTGTTCTTTCCCCAAATAAAGTTCTTCTTATCTGGTCAATTTCTTTGATTACCCAGCTAGGAAGTCTGAAAACCGACTAAAAAAGATTGGCATGGAAGAGAGCACTGAATTTGACAAGACTAGTCTCCCAGCTTTGGACAATAGAGCACTTTTCCACCAATCCAATTTAGCTTGAACTCTGTCAATTAAAAGTGGGAATGAGGGTCGTCCCGACTTATGCACAGTGAGTGGTAAACCAAGATAAGTTAGAGGCAGTTCTGAAATTTCACAATTGAAAATAGTTTGGACTGCCTCAGTATCCTCTTGACTTAAATTGAAAGGGGTAAGGCCGTTTTTTGAAAGATTGATATTAATTCCATACACCTTTGAGAAATTTGACACGGCACACTTCAAAGCTGTAAGAGCATTGGTTTTGGCACTAGAGAAAACTAACGTATCATCCGCATATTGAAGTGTATAAAACGGGTCCTTTAGCTTATCTGTAATGCCCACATTCAAAGAATTTGAAGCCAATTGGATCATTTTACATAGAACATCGGCTGTGAGAATAAAAAGATATGGGGATAACGGGTCACCCTGTCTCAACCCATGCTTATGTGCAAAAGGGGAACCCACTTGGTCATTTAACACTACTGAAGAAACTGAAGAGTGGGAGAGAGTTTTGATCCAGTCGATGAACAGAACTGGGAACCCCCTCCCATGCAAGACCTCAAAAAGAAACGACCAAGCTACACAATCAAACGCCTTTTGAAAGTCAATTTTGAGGAGGAAAGCCGGCTCATATTTTTTTGAAATTTCAGCTACAATTTCCCTAGAAGTGTTAAAGTTTTCAGCTAGGAAGCGACCTTTAACAAAGCCTGATTGAGAATCATTTATAAGCATGGGGATAAAAGCGATTGGCCAACACCTTTGAAATAAGTTTTGGAACATAGCAAATCATGCTTAAGGGTCTGAAAGCCAAGAGAGTATTTGCATTTTCTTGCTTAGGCAGTAGAATGATGTGAGCTACATTAGAAGAGGAGAGGTCCAGAGAATTGGTGTATAGAGCATAAAAAATGTGCAACAGATTTTGCTTAACCACTTCCCAATGAACCTTAAAAAACTCGTTTGGAATTCCATCGGGCCTACACGATTTGTTGTTAGCTAAACCCATAACTGCACTGTGAATTTCTGCTTCTGAGAAAGGTGTTGCTAAAGGCTGAAGATCTGTCAATTGATTCTCATAAAACAAGTTGGGTAAGAACCTTTTAGTTGAGACATCAGAGCTGAGTATGCCCTTGTAATACTCAGTGAAGGCGGAATTAATTTCAGTGAAATTTGTGATTTTAGTGTTATCGATCACAATCAAAGGGATAAATTTCTTCCTTTTTTTAATTGTTGCTAAAGAGTGGAAATAACATGTATTTTTGTCTCCACAAGCAATCCATCCTGTATGAGCCCTTTGATGCCATTTAATTTCCATAAAATTTGCTAGTTCATAAGCTCTTTCTTTAGCTATGCGACAAATTTTTTTTTCCAACAAAGATAATTGCCTCATCTCTTGTAACTGGTCCAGACATAGAACCACAGTTTTTGCATTCATTAAGTACACCGCCATATCAGAATAATTATGCATGTGCCAATCTCTTAAAGCTTTATGCACAATAGAAGCTTTGAGATTAAACGAAACCATAGCATTGCTTCCCTGAGCGCTCAAAGACCAGACATGTGAAGTTAGCTGACTGGCAACTAGGTTGTGCAACCAGAATCTTTCCATTCTGTAAGGTTTAGGGCTAGTTGCTAACTGTCTACACCGCAGAAGTAGCGGAGAATGATCATAAACGACAAGAGGCAAGGCTTCTAAAGTGATGTTTGGAAACAAATTTTGCCACTCATTAGATAAGAGCACTCTATCTAGTCTCGACATGATTGGGTCTGGTTGCATGTTTGTCCAGGTGAACCTTTTATTGGAAACAAGAATATCCAACAAATGAGAGTTACTTATAAAATTGTTGAGACTTTGAATGGCATGAAAATCAGTGCACATAGTAGATCTCTCCGACATCCATCTAACCGTATTGAAGTCTCCCAGAACCGCCCATAAACCAAGGGTGAAAGTTTGCATGTAACAAAGTTGCTTGAAAAAAAGCTCTCTTTGAGCAGAATTGTGAGGACCATATACACAAGGGATCAACAAAGAAGAGCCATTTCTTTTATCAAGAAGGAGAGCAGAACAGGAGAAAGCGGTTGCTCAAGAGCTAAGCAGAGAGAAATTTTTTTTTCCAACAAATCATGTAGCCACCTCTAGTTTGTAGTGCATTAAGAAAAACCATATCCAGCTCAAAAAAAAAAAGGGAGTAAAGATCGAATGCATGCAAAATCAGGATCTACTAGCTTTGTTTCTTGGAAACAAACAATATCACATCTAGAGGTTCTTAAAGCATCAGAAACGACCCTCCTTTTAGCTACATCTCCCAAACCCCTCACATTTCAAGTTAACAACTTAATTGGTTTTGAAGTCATAGAAAATTATAAGCCTCAAAAGAAAAACAAAAAAAAGCAAAATAAAAACCCAGCACTTAGTCAGAAAGCTCCTCCTCTGAACTTGCATCTAACTGAATGCAATGTTCAGGGCCATTTGTGAATTCTGCTGGATTAACTCTTTGTGGGCTTGCCAAAACTCCACTTTGAATTGGGACTAAAGCTAGTTGATTGTGGGTTTGTGGCTGCGACGGGCCTTCCATTGAGGCTTTCCTTCCCCTCTTGAAAGTGGGCCTGCTTGTGGACTTTAACGGGCTCACAACCTGGTGTTGTTCAGAGAAATTAGCGGACCTAACAGAAACTCTAGACACATTTTGCAAGGTACAAGAACTATGCTCAGAAGCAAAAGGCACTAAAGAATTATTACTAATTCCCATAAGAGAAGTTAGTTCTAAAGATTCTACATAAGTTAGAGGCACATTAACAAAATTTTCTAGGTCTAAGCTGGAAATCTGTGGGCCTGAGGTCAAAGTATTTCCTGACCTAGCACTTTGTTTTCTTGCAAGACCCTTCTTTTTTTTTTCTTTTTAGGATAGTAGCCTTGTTTGTAATTTTTTGAGCAGACAAAACATTAGAAAGGCAACCATCATTTAAATTCAGAACCCCCAATTGCAAAGGTGTTGAGGAAGTTTCTATTTCAGGAAAAAGATCAGAAAAAGCCAATTTGTCTGTACAATCAGGCACTGCAAAGTGAGAGAGAGAGAACCTACTTCCATTCGTCTTGTTGTTGCAGTGGTCTGTTGACGGCATCTCCGTTACATGTTGCAACAGAAGCATGCAACTCCTCTAAGTCCAGAGCTGAAAGGCATTTCTGTGGCCTTTGCCTTGTAGCCGCACTGTGTGGTTTTTGTTGCGCCGCCTTTTGAACAACGTTAGAATGGCTGCTATCGCTAGCTACGTGGGTCCCAGTATCAGTCTCTCAAAAGGATTGTTCTCTGTTAACAACTGCCCACACCGTGAAGTCTTTCCTGAGCATGGTAACCGTCCCCTTCTTACTTACCGCGTACATCTTCTTCTCCCAGGGACCCGACCACCGCCGAGAGGTCATCAGGGATTTTTGTGGGGTCTACATTTCTAAAGATTCGCTTCAAATCTTTAATTTTCAAGGTGATAGCTCCTTCAGCGTCGTCCAGCCCTTCTTCAGCCACTTCTTCCTGTAACGGTGAAGGGTGACTATGCAAGCTAGGTCTATCGACCATCGGAGGCAACTTGGGAAGGTTTGAAAGTCAAAAGACTTGGTATGGCAGCCATTTGTTAATTATCACATCAACCTTGTAATCCAAACCCCCAACGGAGAGATTAACCCTGTGGGGTATTTTTTCTATGTCTGGTACGGCCACCGCCGCTTCCCAAAAAGCTAAATTTGCCTGTTCATTATTCACAATGGTCCCCAGATAGTTTCCAAACATTCCCACCACCTGAATTGCATAGTCCTCTCTCCAAAGGTGAGGGAGAGCTGCAACTAGTCGAACCAAATCTTGAATCTGGGTATCGCTATCTCAGCTTCCATAAAAGGCGACCAAAGAGCAGCTTTGTACCCATTATTCCACCCTTCTTCTTTGAAAGCCATACATATATCAAAAGCTGATACTTCTTTTGTTGGAGAGATTAAGAATCGACCTCCATTGAGGGTACCAACCTTTAGTTGATCCGCTTTTACCAGGCCAGTATAAGCCACCATATTTGCCACAAAATCCAAAGAAGTTCTACTGGGTACTCTTCAGGTTGAGTAATAACCAGTGCCTTAGACAGAGAAGCAATCTCTGAGAAGTACTGCGCATCCCTTGACAGGAAGCAAGTAATAGAGGTCGGCTTCTTCTCAGCCGGAGGTAGCACTGACGATGCCTTCGGATCAGTCAGGAGATCCAGGAAATCCGGTTCCTCCCCATTGTTATTATTTTGCAGTGTGGCCTCTGTGTTAAGAGAGGTCTGTGCTTGGACCAAAGTAGCACCTATAGGCTGTGAAGGCCGGATTGCAGTGGTATCCCGGCGTGCAGGGCCGACACCATGTGTGTTGTGGTTGTTTGTATGGCGTTTCACCACATAAGTTCTTCTGTTGAACTTTGGACACTCTTTGTAGTCGTGTCGCTCCTCCCAGCACCACGCACACCTTCTTAGGTTGGTACACTTTGGCGATGTGTGTCCCTTCTTGAAACATTTGAAACACCGGTTGAACCAGTCTGGGTCCGAGAGCTTAGGTGGGAAGGATAGAGTGGTTGGGCTATCAGGTGAGGTGATGAAAGTAGGTTGACGAGGTCTTGCCTGGTGTGGTGGCGGGAGGTTGTTAACTGGAGTGGTTTTCGTTGACGGTTCGCCTGAGTTGGTTTTTGCAATTGCCAAGACCTGAGCATAAGATTGTCTACCTCCATACACCGAAAGAGGGGAAGCTACTGTGAGTCTTTGAGAGGGGGGGGTGGTGGAAGGAGCCGCCCTAGCCCTTGCGCCGGCGCATTGTTTGCCATCCTTCGGAATCCATTGCTCTCCGTACAGCCGCTCTAGAGTTCTAATAAATTAGGGACAATTGTTTGTAGACCGCAATTAGTTCAAATTCCAGAGAAGAGAACGGCTATATTGACAATTTCATGCAATAGTTTGCTCACAGATCTCTTAGTTTATATTTTTCTCTTTTAATAATTTTCTTAATTAATTTGTTTAGTACTTTCAAAACTCGGGATGAATTTAGATGTTGAATTATATTTTAATTTTCAATAATAATTCCCTTAATTTGGACTTACTATGTTAATTTTGGGTGCGGCAAATTTCAATAATTCTCGACTGTAATCCCTTAAGTGCGGCTCCAATATGGATTCAGTAAACCTGATTTTATCAGCTTGCCTTCTTCCAGTCCACCGTCAATCTATCAGTACCTCCAGACCAAATTGAAACAATATATATAATATTGTTCCCATATACAGCACAACAAATATAGATTACAAATATCAAACTAAAATTCAACAGAATTATGAATTAATTCATCCACACTTCATACTTATTCTAATAATAATAAATACTTAAATTTCATTCAGAATTTAATATCGGACTCATTTTCACAACCAAATACAGCAGTACAATTTATTAATTAACTGATATTGGCTTGTGATTAGAACTTTTTGAGAGTTCCCAATCCTTCCTGGAAAGCATGGATGAATGCATCCATATCTTCTTTGAGCCCCACTGTGATCTGCACGCTACCTTTCTCCTTTCCGGCAACCATCACAACATCCCCATCGTTGGTCATGGACACAAGCCCTTCAAATTCTGGTTTACCCCAACCAAAATCCTTATCATACAGCTGAAGTCTATTTGAACCTGTGAAAGCAACCTTTAACCCACTCAATGATGCCAAATTTAATGTCAGAATCTCCCTGACAGTATTTCCCATTAGTTCTGCTCTGTTTGTGCGTACAGTCTCTGCAATAATGCCACATGTCTGTCCGAACCCGGTAGCTGACATGAGTGCACTGCCAGTCGAATGCACAATGCCAAGGAACAAACAGTTACCTGTGTACGAAGCACTCATAGGGGAAGGAAGTAGGTTACGGCCGTCCATCACGATGAGCATGAATGTGGGTTTGTTGTTTTCTGCAGTGATGCCTCTAGCACGGGCAATTGAGATCCATGTGTGTGCAGCAAGCACTTGAAATGTTGTCGGAGGGGATGAAATGTCTGTAGCTGTTTTTTGAGCTGCTCGCTGCTTCAGAAGCTGGATGTTTGCCAGATCCACTGTAAATACCCTCCGAGTGAGCCTTTTCCGGTCAGATATGCTAGCAATCGGTGGAATCTGCACAACTCAAAAGAAAAAGAAATGATTTGTTAGTTCAGGAAACATTGGAAATATTTTGAATTTTGTTGAAATAGAAATGTGCACCAGCAAGGTATCTTTAGCGAGTCCACGGTACTAGGAGTAATAAAAGAAAACATTTTTTTTTTTGGTCTATTTATTTTATCCCAAGTTGAACGAGCCCTTTCGGATTAGTTTTAATTGTTTCCCAGCCCTATTAGAAATTCCCTTCTTTTCTTTTTTTTTTTCTCTTTACAAGGAAAATTATTCGTTTTTTTTTTTATTTATGAATTTTGCTACCGTGAGTAGGGTCGTCAATGGATAGGGTACAATAAAGTAAAGGGTACTTTCATATATGTTTTTGTTAAATTTTTTTTACCTATACTTTATTCGATTACGTTAAAAAATGATTTTATCTGTATCTTATTCGAACCCGTTAAGAATTAATGGTAAGGTAGGTTAGCAGTACATAATGAATAATAATAATGTTATTAATTTAATAAAATAATGTAATGTCATAAATAAATAACATCAAATAAAGTACAACTTTTAGATAATACTTTAGATATAACAAAAATTGTAAAATTTACTATCATGTCAATTGACATTCAAAAAAATTATATAACTAGTTATTTATAAATTATAATAGAATAGAGAGCAAATTAATTTTTTCATCAGCATAAATAAATTTTAATGAAGATCAAAACTAATACTAAATCTTACTAAATATGCTAATAACATGATTATATATGCATATATGCTAGTAAAATTTTATCTGTTAGATAATTGATACGAAATAGCTCTTATCCATATCCGTACCCGTACCCGTACCCGATAAGTTAACGAAAAATTTTCTTTATCCATAACTATATCCGTTAGTCTAACAAAAATAAAATCTTACCTAACCGAATACGGTACGGATAAAGTAAATGGACAAACAGGTTTCATTGACAACTCTCCTTTCCAAGGGATTGATCAGCAGTTTAGACTATAGCAATCCTTCTGTACCATGAATAATTTTCTACATCAAACATGAGTAACCTAACAAAACACTAACTTAAATCTTTATAGATGTCTTGATCATATGCCTCAACCAGCATGGCAGCATGCCACTCCGATTGTATATAATTAAAAATAGAGCAGCATAATTAATGTTTGAAAACAAGATCTAATAATGACTAGTTAATTTACTTTCCTTTGGACGGTTTGGTGCACATGCATTCAATAGCTCTTTCTTAATCTCCTCTTTTCCTGGGTACATGATGATTGCTCGGTCGTGAATTGGTGCCAAGTTTGATGGCACTACTCCATCACGACATGTCTTGGCCCAGAAATCTATGAATTGAGAGAAGCCCCAGGCATCCATGGCTGTGTGATGCATAGAGATGCCGACTGCAACACCACATCCAGTAAACTTTGTGAATTGGACAGCGAGAACCGGCATCGGCATTTCTTCATGGAATTTATTGGGCACTAGGCGGAAGAAGGACTCCACATCATGCGTGGACTCTCCAGCAAGGCGACAGATGTCCAGATCAGACTCTGCCTCAATGAGAGTGACGCCTGATTCATCTGAGCATACGATGGCTACGTCATCAGTGTTAGGAAGATATGTCAGGTCGCCAGCGAGGAAGTGGAAGTGTGGAAGAGTGAGGGCAAGAGAGGACTTGAAGGATTCAAATGAAGAGGATGAAATTGTGGCACTCGGGTAGAGGAGCAGAGTTTTTATGGGAATGTGAGGGATCCCCCGGACATCGAAGAAAGAGAGTGGTATGGTTGAGCCAGGGCTTGGATAATCCGTACAAGCATTGGTTGGGAGTTGAACTTTGGAGGTGCTGATGATCCTCACTTGTGACATGGTCAACTAATTGCAAAGTGCAAACAAATAATTCTGGTACTTATTCTATAACTTTTTTTGATTCCTCAAAATGCTTTCGATCTGGGCAAGAGAAAGAAAAAGTGATAACATGAAAGAAGAAGAAGATTCTCCGAATGAAGGAGAAGATTCTCCGGATGAAGGATTTCAATATTTCATTCAATACCCTTTTGTGACTACTGTGAAAGCTAACGCTGAAACCTAAGCTCTAACAAACTCTAATTCTCTCTTATGGCTAAGAATGAATCAGAGTGGTCCAAAATTATTTGATGATTAATTATGATTGTCCTGTGTTGGATATGGACCATAAATTAAACAGCTAATTAATTACCTCGAATGGTGATATGATTGTACTGTGTTAGATATAGACCATAAAATACAGCTATTTTATAAGTACTAGTGGGTGCTCGCGGATATAAATTTTTTTATAAGTTATTTGTGAAGAGATGAAATTATAATTTCATTTTGTGTAACAATATTACTGTTGTGAATTGTTGTTGATGGACAAATAAGGAATTGTTCTAGTTCATGTTTGGATATTATTTTTGTCTAAGACTAGCACAGCCTAAGAGTGTTTGGTTAAGGAATAGAGAAAGAAAGTTACTTATTCTCCATTTATGTAGTCAAACACTAGTGGAATAACGTTACATAAGAGAAATTAAAGAACTTGTACCATCTAAATAGGTGGTATAAGTTATGTAATCAGGTCCAACGACAAAAAAAAGAAAGAAATCTTAACAATCATTCTATTAATACCCTTTCATTATATGATTTTTTTTTAAATAACAAGAATATTATGGTCTTTAACGAAATATTATATTATTCCTCTTTATTCTATAACCAAACATACATTACATAACTTGACATAAATATTTATACCTCGTTAAGTTATGTCATCACTTTTATTCCGCGACCAAAGGCCTCCTATGAACTTTAAGCGTGAATGGGATTGTCAGCATAGAATACACATGCGGGGTCCACATGAGCAACATATAGATTTTTTTTTTAAATCTTGTGAAAGAAAGTTAAGGGTGAGTAACATCATAGAGTAAACATGCAGGGCCACATGAGATGCATCATGCATCATATCTGAGGCTGCGCTGTCATAGAACCAAATCAAACGGTGAGGATCTGTTCACTGTACTAAGAACTGTAGAACTACAAGGGGTCAAGGGTGGAAAGGTTGCGCGGCTTAATATATGTAATTGATTGATTGATTGATTGATGGTTGCGATTAGGGGCGTCAAATGGGCGAAACGTTCACGAAACAAGTCAGTTACGTTTCCGTTCCGTTTCAAACAACGAAATAGAAATCTCTTCCATTTTCGTTCCGTTCCGTCAAACGAAACAATTTTCTGTTCCGTTCTTCATTTCCCATTGATTTCAATCCATTTTCGTATTTCGTTTTGTTTTGCTTCAGTAACGTTTATAAATTTCAGTTCCATTTAACACTCCGTTTTCAGAAACGAAACTGATTTCTCTTTCATTTAACGTTCCGTTCAACAGAACGGAAACGAAAACACTAGAATTTAGAAACGTTAGAATATTGACAGGTCTAGTAACTTGCGATCCAAAAATGATATCAAAAAGCACCTGGGTGAGTTTGCTAATACTTTCAGAAATGAAACGGGCCTTCTTGCATTTTATTTTTGTAAAAATTGCAGCACTAAAAAAGCCCCCAGTTTTTAAAATAATAAGAAATAATATTAAATATTAATAATAATATCTAATTAATTGAAATTATTTAAATAATAACGCAATTACGGAATCCGGGATTCCAAACTGAATTACGGAATCTCAGATTCCGTAACAGACTAGTTACAGAATCCAGGATTCCGTAACAGGCTTGTTACGGAATCTCAGATTCCGTACTTAGGATTCCATTTAAATTTTTTAATATTTTAATATTTTAATATTAATAATTTTTAAATTGTTACGAAATCTCAGATTCCGTAACAGTTTTTTACATAATATTTTAATATTATTTTGCACGGCTGATTTTTTTTTCTTTTTTTGGTTTTTTTCTTTTTGCTTTTATTTTACTTTTGTGTTTTTTAATATTTTTACATTTTAATAAATTGCATAATATATAGTGTTCTAAATACGTGCCCTGTCGTGTCGAGCCGTGTCAAACACATCGTGTCCGGATCATTTGTTGTGCCGTTAGTATTCTCCAATCGTGCGTGTCGTGTCGTGTCGTGTCAAACACGATCGTGTTAGAGTCTCTTGTCGTATCGTGTCGTGTTGACGCGAACTACTTTTTTAATCATGTCGTATCGTGTTGTGTCGTGCTTAGTGGTGAGAAGAGGTAACACGACACGCATTCTGACATGACACCACTGACACGATCGTGTTGTGTCGTGTTGACACGTCGTGTTAGTCGTGTCAAATTGTGTCATATTATTTTATTATTTTTTAAATTAAAAAATTATTAAAAAAATTAAAAGTAAGAGAAAAATTACTAAACATAATAAATTATTATTTGATTAAGTTTCAACTTTTTATTAATATTTTTTATAAAAAATAATAATTAGATTAAAACACTATTATGATTTAAATGATGGTAAATAATATGATATAGTATTATAAATTGAAATTAAATTGTTAATTTTGCTTAAATAATCAACATTAATAATTAAATTTGTGTTGAGGTGTCATGTTAATTCGTGTTCGTGTTGTGTTCATGTCGTGTTGCGTGTTGAATCGTGTCAAACTTTCTAATGTTCCAACACGACATGATTATGACACGACACGATAACACGATCATGTCATGCCAATTTTTTATTCGTGTCGTGTTGTGTCAACACGTACATCGTGTCATGCTAACAAGATCATGGTGAAAGGTTAGTACGGTTAGTGGTGTAAGTAGTTCGTGTCAACACGACACGACACGAGACTCTAACACGATCGTGTTTGACACGACACGACACGACACGCACGATTAGAGAACACTAACGGCACAACAAATGATCCGGACACGACTTGTCTGACACGACTCGACACGACATGGCACGTATTTAGAACACTATATATTATACAATTTATTAAAATGTAAAAATATTAAAAAACACAAAAGTAAAATAAAAGAAAAAAGAAAAAAAATCAGCCTTGCAAAATAATATTAAAATAATAATAATAAAATAATATTAAAATATTATGTAAAAAACTGTTACGGAATCTGAGATTCCGTAACAATTTAAAAATTATTAATATTAAAATATTAAAATATTAACGGAATCAGAGATTCCGTAATTCAGTTCGGAATCCCGGATTCCGTAATTGCGTTATTATTTAAATAATTTCGATTAATTAGATATTATTATTAATATTTAATATTATTTTATTATTATTTTAAAAACTGCGGGCTAAAAGAGTTCCCATCCGAATTGCGGAATTCCTTTGTTTGTGTCAGGTCATCTCCCTCTTCGGTCATCCTCTTCTCTCGGACATCCAGCCCATCCAGCCCAATATCCAGCGTCTCCTCCCTCTTCGCTCCATCTCTACACTCTGTCCATTCGCTCTCTCCCTCCCTCTCTAATTCTCTATCGTAGAACTCTCTCTTGCCAAGATCGTTGCTCTGACCAAAGCAATCTTGACCCAAGCCATTAATAACAATGTGCCCATAATCCCCCTAACTACCATCGCACAGTATTTTTCTCGGAATTAATTACTCCAATTCACCGAAAGCAATTTTGATTTCGTCAATCTGCTCTATTCCTGTTAAAGTCGTATCTTCTTCTCTGTTAGTTTTTTTTTTTTTTTTTTTTACATAAAATGGTAACTTATTGAACTATAAGCTTGGTCAGTATTTTCCTCTGTTTCGATCTCTCTAGTTCAGGTGGTAATTACATAGTTTAGGTGTTATTTTATGTTTTTATTTTCCCTTCCGAACTACTATTCAGCTGTAATTTTTTTCCCCCTTTTTTTCTTTTGGACTATTCTTCAATTGTTGTACCGCTCTGTGATTTTATCATGTTGATGCCCATGGGACTTTTACAAAAAAAAATTCATTTTGTTTGCGTAATAAAATTCATTTTGCTTAATAACCACGTCCCTTTTCTCGAATTTAATCTGATTTGAGTGAATCTGTGACAGATGTTTTCTGGTGCTTGCATATAATATAAACGCTTTTACGGCCCTTTTATTTTTCCAAATGAGAGCTCGTAGAAAAATCTGAATTTTAAATTGCCTTCCTATTGAATGTTGCAGTTTTGGTCATTAGCAGTGAGTATTCATTTTTATTTCTAACCCCAAATCGAGCTCAAATCAAGCTAAGAAGATTTAGATTAAACCGATTCAAATTCATATGAGCTGGTTAAGCAGCAGTTTTTCAAGTAAGATGAAAAATGTCAAGGCAATGCAATCTAACATCGCCTATAATACTGTTATGTCCAACTTGCCATTGATGTTTGTTATCCAAAGAAATAAAGTTTTGCCCCAGTCAGAACAGATTCGATATGGTTTATAATTGTGATTGCATTTTTAAATTGTATTATAATTTGGCTTGCAGAATAAGCAGTGAAGCTTATATTAGTTGGGATTTTTAAGACTAGCCTTTATTTCTAGGAATTTTTGTTTGTTTAGTGGATTGTTGGTAATTGTTTCTGTAACTTGAAGTCGATAAGAAGAAACATCGTAAAGAGTTGATTGCTGATAAGCATAGGCAGCGCATGCTCAATAGGGGGTGTCGATCTAGAGCAAATAAAAGCCATAAGATAACATCTGACTTCAGAATTGTCAATGAAACATTGACTCTGCTTTTGTAGTCTATAGTGGCATATACCAGTTATGATGGAAGGCCATACTCGATTGGGTACCTGCTGTACTCATTTACTGAGGACTTTTGGTGTTATATTGTGAATTGAAGATCGATTATGGAATAAAATTTACTGTTAAACAGTGATTTTCTGACCTTAAAAAAGGACAAAGTGCTAGAAATTAGTATTTTTTTTTTCGTTTATATACAGAAATTGAGGCAAATGGTTATAGACAAAGTTGACATGTATACATTCAATCCTATGCACCTTTGCGATCACTTGTGTAAGATCATTCCAGAAATATATGTCAGTCAGTCGATAACTATCTAGAAAGAGTTCTATAATTGCTTTTGGTTTTTTTGTTAAGAAAACTGTTTTATATTTTGGAAAAGGCTCCTTGGTTGTGGCAGTTTGTATATATTAAAGTTTGTTTTATCTGAACTGTGACAAACTTTGTAGGTCCAGCGCTTGGCATCAATTTATGGATATAAAAATGGCAGCTAAGGTTCTGGAAAGAAAAGGTGAGTACAGAAAGGCAGAAAAAAAATATTAAAATTTCCTGTGTGTATGATTACCAATTACAAATGCTGAAACAACATCTGTTCATCTAGTATTAAACTGCTAGCAACAGGGTTGCTAGTATGAGTATTTATTTTGTTCATCTATTTTTTTTTTCATTTAATTAAGCAAAGTGATTACCATATTTGCAGTTTCAGGAACAGTTGATTGCTGGTCAGTGGTCCTTCAAATCAATTAGGTATGGGTGATCTCTATAATAAATTTGGAAATATGCAATGTAAAGAATAGTTTAATTAATAAGTTATATTGACATGGCCGACAATTTGCCATATCTTTTTGTTCAATAATTTGTATTTGATATGTTCAAGTTGCTCAATATATAGCTGATGCAAGACGATATATGCATCATTAGTTGGTTATATGTACACTTTCTTCGACAAGACATGCATCATTATTTTTAGTAATATGGTTGGAGACCTGCTGTGCCTACTCCATGCTGAAATAGGCGCTGTGGCTGGTTCCAGCACCAGTCTCAGGAAAGTCGGTGAAAAATATGGTTTCTCCTTTGTACCATTATTTCTCTCCATGGTAAACAAAAGGCAACTTGACAAAGACGAGGTGCCTGTTTGGAGGGGATCATCAGGTGTTCTCTACATGGTCTCTCACTTTGAACAGCATTTTTGAGTGAATAATATTGAGACACAAATTGGACGTTGACAGATGTTGGAAGCTAATTTCCTCAAGGCACTAACAACTTACCCAGAAAATTGTAAAATATTGAGAAACTATTTATACACTACTATATTGTGAACTTATTATAGCATTACATTGGGAAATATAAAGGTACAGTTAAGGGAGGCTTGGCATCAATTTTAATAAAGTGTTGGATTGTATTTTCCTTTTTCGTTTTTTAGAAACTTGACAGTGGCTGTCGAGTAAAGTGTTGAATTGTTACATAATAAAGTGTAACGAACAATTACATATGGGCAACGGATCATTACGACGAGCAAATGTTTCTTGATAAAGAGTAAATAATGCTCTGTGATTTCATGCTTTCTATCTCTCCTCTTATTTATATTACTCCAGTATATACACAGGTATTCTTTGTTGTGAATTGTGATCGGTAACAGAAGACAAGTTTCTCTTTACACACTATAGTCCAGTATATTAATATTTATCCTCAAGGTGTACCTGACAGTATATATGGATGGTCTGACAGATTTTGTAAAGGATACCATATCAATTCCAATGCCTAATACAGCCTGATTGCTCCAGCTTTACCTGCGCCACATATAGCTAGGGGTGTCAAACGTTAACAACGGAAGCGGAACAGGGGTTTCCGTTTCTGTTCCGTTCCAGCACACGGAAATGAATTCCATTCCGTTTTCGTTCCGTTTCGTAAAACGGAACAGAAAACTGTTTCGTTAGCCGTTCCGTTCCTCATTTTCCACTGATTTCATCCTATTTTTCATTGATTTCAGTCATTTTTCGGTAGAACGGAACATTAACGTGCAAAACAACCTGTTCCGTTTCCGTTCCGTCTCTGAAAACGTAACACATTACCATTCTGTTTCTGTTCCGTTTCAGACGGAACGGAACGGAAACGGCTGAAACGGCATACTATTGACACCCCTACATATAGCAAGACATCCAAGCTGACTTGTATACAGGTCATACATAGGCGCACAATCTTTTAGCCGTTTTAGGATATTGCTGTTGTACTATTACCTTTTCTGCTAGGATATCTCAATTAGTAGTTTACAAGTCAGCCTGGATGTCTAGTTTACACTAGGGATTCTGATCAAGATTAATTTTCTGATTCATCAAAATTTCTAGAGGAGATTTGTAATCCAGCACAACACTGGGGGTTCTATTAATCAAGTATGTGGCAGTAAGAATGGCATCCGACCAAAAATATTTAGGAATATTAGTTTGGAACATTAGAGATCTAGTAACTTCCAAAACATGTCTATTTTTACGTTCAGCAATACCATTTTGTTCCGGAGTTCCAACACACGTAGTTTGATGTATAATACCTAACTGTTTTAAAAATTGACTTGTAAACTACTAGACATCCAGGCTGACTTGTAAACTACTAATTGAGATATCCTAGCAGAAAAGGTAATAGTACAACAGCAATATCCTACAACGGCTAAAAGATTGTGTGCCTCTGTATGAGCTGTATACAAGTCAGCCTGGATGTCTTGCTATATGTAGCGCAGGTAAAGCTGGAGCAACCAGGCTGTATTAGGCATTGGATTTGATATGGTATCCTTTACAGATTTTATTTTTTTTTAAGGGTCAGGTGGCAATTGTCACGCCGGCAAATTTTATTAAAAAAAAATTAATAAGTACAAGTACAATAAAACGAAAAGAAAAAAGAAAGGGGAAAAACTATACAACAAATCTACAAAGAAAAAAGAATAAAATAAAGAGTAAAAGTCCTAAGCATGTTTATTCCAGTCGTCTACGTCAACACAGATGTTCTTGAGCAGAAGTTCTCAATCATTGGAAATTTAGAAGCTTAAACAAACGAGTTATAAGAACTAGTGCTAAACTCGCGCGTTGCGCGATTCATTTCTATGCGAATAGGTTATGAAATGCTTTCCAAATGAGCGCAGATATGGTATGCAAACTTTTGATTTTTTGTGAATATTGCGATTCATTCCTATGCGAATATCGCGCGTTGCGCGATCAGTTTTTATTTTATATAACTTTTATTTGAAAGAGTAAAAAAAATAAAACATTAATATCATAGGATTTCTTATAATTTTCTGATCATGCATGTAAAATTCCATGAAAATTAAATTTCTGGAGGGCTCTGAACAATTTAAAACCATTTTTAAATAAACGAATAAAATATATGATGTTTGAAAATTATTAAAAAATATTTTGAAATTCAAAAATAAAAAAGTTTGATATTATTGGGTTGTACCTAATTTTATATGCATGTATAAAAAATTTGGTACACAAATTAATTAAGAAGGCCATCAAATATTGAAAAAGTAAATTGCGTTCATTTTAAAATAATAAAATGGAGATGTGCATTTCGTTAAAAAAAAAAATGCAGAGCCAATCAAGTGAGGGCCCTAAAATCAGAATACAATCCTTCCATGCTCATTGTGCTTTTGGATTCAATGAGGTCACTTGATGCACTATCTTAACCAAACTACACTAAAATGGTCACAAAAAATCAAAAACACTGTGCTAACCACAGTAACTCACGTGCATTGCACGATGGCCCAAATGTATATAGTTATTATATTATTATTATAATTATAACATTTGAATAAATAGAATAAAGTTTCTGATCGACGTGACCCGTTGGATCTTAGAATCTAAAATTTTAATTTTCTAAGCCATCAGATTCAAGGCGGACCTCAAACCCTTATTCTCTTTTCCCTATTCTCCTCTTGGCGTCCGCCTCATCCCCATCCTCTCCTCATCCAATCAATTCCCTCCACTCTCTCTCTCTGTATCGATCGTGTTACTCCAATCAGAAGCAAACATCACGAAGCTCACCCTCTTTTGTTCCTATTCCGCTTAACCGACCTGACACTGGGCCCCACTCCGTCTAGTAATCAAGTACCAAAGATATTGATACATAAATTAGTACTTAGAAAAAAAGAGGAAGAAGAAGAAGAATGAATTAATCATGCATGTATGGCTAACACAAGACGTTTTGAGTGTTAGGAGGAACAATTATAACTCAGAGAAATCACAATTAATCCAAGTTAATGAAAAAGAACGTAAAATGTAGTATGAATTTGAAGTATGTTCTAATTGAAAGAAATCGTTTACATGCACAATATTATCACTTATAAAGGAAATTGTCTATACTTATATAACACCGATGAAATAAATATCGCATATTGAATTGATGATTGATATACTTATAACATATACAAGCATGAACTTGGTAATTATACCAATTGTGAAAAAAAAGCAATTTAAGCTTAACTTTTCGAAGAGTAGTGTCTATAGATATACAGAGTTAAATCATTAATAACTTAACAAAATCATACATAACTATAATCAAATACATGAGATCCAAATATCAAATTAACTATTCGTATTAGAATAGAATCCTGCCTAACTAACCAATATGTCCGGGCAACTCGTTTCCCAAACCATCTGACAACACAATCAGTCTGGTGACCTAGGCCCAATCTAAGTTTAGATTGTTCAGTCTTATGAAACCATTAAACTGTCTTTTAACGGTAATATTAGGTTCCAATTAGGAATTCGATTAAGATTCAACGCACGCCGCCAAGAACCGTCAGAAAAGAGAATTGTCGGATGTGTGGACCATCAGGGAAAGGAATTTTTTTTTTTTTTTTAAGATAAATTGGGGTCTAATCCCCCAACTTATTTTTATAAATTAAATGTCTATAAAAAATTTCCAGTCGAGTTTCGAACCTGCGACCTTTCACTCAATGTGAATTGCTCTTTGCCACTAGACCAAGAGCTGGTTTTCATCAAGGAAAGGAATTGCTAGACGCTCTCCAAAAACTGTGATTAAGCCAGCTATTATACATGTGCGGAATTATGTTGGATTGTTGTTAGAATTTAAGTGATTATTAAGCTATTTTTTGAATGCATGTTATTTTACATGATTTCATGTTTACTAAAACAAAACCTATTTTATTCATATGCATATTGGAAAGTTGTTTGCTTGTATAATTGTATTCCCGTATTTTTAAAGATAATACCCAATTATTGATAAAGCTGCATCTCCGATTGAAAAATATGAGAAATAACAGTCAGATATTTGAATATGTCATTGCTATTGTCGAATCCGACTCATGGATTATCTGACTGAAAAGTTATAATGAGCTGGTTAATATGATATATAATGCATCGCTCTCTAGAGATCGATTGGCCCATGTCTCTAACCAATTCGGTAGCGTTATTTGAATGTGGAATTTCCTCCTGTAACCTGGGGAAATGGACACATCCCTTCTGTGCCCTTGAATTGAGGGAAAGGCCTTTTCCTTTGCCCGGTTCGTTGGGAAAAGAGACTTGAGTGATTGTATTAAGAAAATCATGTGAAGATAATGTGATATGCCTAGATTTATATCATGTGCAGTTTATGTAATGCTCGGACTTCTGACACGCTCAGTTTCCTGTCACGCTTAGACATTTGTCTATGATAGGATTCGTGCTATGTATTCAGTTCCCTTCATATACAGATTCTATTGTTCCGTTCGATTTTATTTAGAGGCAGGTGCTAGATAACATGTTATTTGAGACAAATTTTAAAATGGAGATTTGCAATTGGTTTCATTTTAATTGACTCATTTTGTTTATTTTATGTCAAGAACTGATAAATGTTAAACATATTTCGTTTTAGAACAAATCATCTTATCTATGGATATTATTTCTAGAACTGAAATTTTATCTTAAAATCACGTACTGGAACTAAACCCGCACTAAGAACTTGTTTCTCATTCTGTGCTTTTCGCATGTTTTCCACATGGATGTGGGTCCCAAGTTGTAGGGACGGACTTGGTCAAGTTAACCGAAGATTAAGCCAATTAACTTGCCATGATGACTCATTGAATCATAAAAATCCAAGATGGTGAATCATGGTATGCTTAAATTTATATCTTATATTGGTAAGGAAACGTCTTGTGGATGCACAGAGATTGTACATTCACGGCAGATTGTTATATCTTGTGTGTCGGGATGTGACACTAAAAATTATTCAAAAGTAAACAAAATAAAGGAATTGAGAAGGAAAATATGTTTTAAGATACATTTAACCTTATGTTATAGCAGATTATGAACCACTAATTAATTTTAAATAAAAAAGAAATTCAATAATTAAAAATTTTCAGAGATAATGCAGAAAATAAAAGTTGGTAGAATATAATCAGAATTATTCATTAATACATGATAGACATGCACACTCTTACATAATATTCAGTATTTCGTTTGAAGACACAATTCTTCCTGAGCACCTTGCTTTAATTTTACCGGCATCCTGATTCGGGGCAACATGATTGCCTTGGGTTGTTGCTCGGTGCATTACACCCCCTAAAATTTAAAAGAAATTAGGCTTATTTAGATATTTATGTTACTGCAGTAATTATAAATAAAAAATTCGAAAAATATCACCACTAACTATAAACTAATTTTTACCGCCACTAAAAGAAAAATTAGATTTATGCCGTCTCAATTCATAAAAACATTCCACGATGTTGAATATACCACTATAAACTATAAAATACTATAATTAGAAATATACAAATGTAAAATATTATAATTAAAAATATGTAAACGTAAAAGAAATATTTGATTTCATAGTACTAAATAGCAATAAATTGAAGCAACGTATTGATTGAAAAAGAAAATTACATGTTCGCGTGAAACTTGGAAATCTCGAATTTAGAATTTGAAATTTTAAGACATATGAAATCTGAAAATTTCATAGTTTCAAATTCACCTCATAACAAGCAAGAATTTTCCTTACATACATATATATATAAAGATAAGATGGGAGTCAAAAGTTCTCTAACTTATTTCGAAATTAAATGTTACAAAGAATCCAGCCGAGTTTTGAACTCGAAACCTTCACTGAAACTTAAGTTGTAGCTAGCAATTATAAATTCAAGTTTTTTTTGCATGGAAGTATATATATATCCATCGATGATTAGTCTTTTTAAGTACTAGCTTTAAAATTAGAACTTACGTTCCGCGAGATGGTCCAGATGGTGGTTTTCCACTCGAAGATGGTGTATGGGAAGGCCTCCGTGCAGCTGATGCAGGGTGGAGCTGGGAGCAGGCTAATATCAAAAGAATATAGAAAATGAAGGTAAGTACTCTACGAGCCATTTTAATTACTCGCTAATCACTCGCTCACTCTTGTTTGCTGCAATAGGTCAGGCCAGGCCAGGGGCATTTATTTATATATATTCAATTGATAATAATATGTAGCTACTGCAAGTGGACAGCTAGTGTCTGCGCGTACACCTAATTGCGGTGTGTCGGTGACTAGACTAGCGCGCCTTCTTTGACTTCTCCTTTGCCTCCATTCGTTTTCATGCATGATTACTGATTGTCCCCAGCCGGAAGATTCCCTGAACATCCTCCATCTCAAATCTCAAGTACCAAACTTCATTTCTCAAAAAAAAAAAAAAAAAAAATACCAAATTTCTAATTTACACGGAATTCATGGTTCTGCACGTGTGAACACCAGGAAGTAAAGACCACGAATTCATGGTTCTGAAAATTCAAAAAAATTAATAACAAAAATTAGTTTGTATCTTTCTTTAAATTTTTATGAATTAATTAGAAGTATTTATTTGAATATTAGAATTCCGAACTAATTAATCACACAAAGGAAGTTGGATTTCAGTTTTTGGGGCCGGTATTCAAAAGTTTAGAAATCATCCAATTAAAAATCCTTGCGTCATTGTGAAATTGGTGCAAAATTCACATATCTGAACTCCCTTGTACTTTCCTTGCGCACTTCTGAAATTGGTGCAAAATGCATCCAAAAATCCGCCAAAAATCCATCTAAAGAAATCAGAATTTGAGCTGGAAACAAGTCTCTCTTGAGGATTGGTTTCCGAAGGAAACACCACGAAGCTCACCCTCTTTTGTTCCTATTCCGCTTAACCAACCTGACACTGGGCCCCACTCCGCCAAGTTTATCCTCCTGTTACTCAAATTGATCTTGGCCGACCAATTTGCCACGTTCGTTTATCCCAGTTGTTCTTCCGTCCAGAAATAGCCTTCTCGGGTCTCTTAGTTCCCTTCTTTCTACACTCTCCATTTCTTTACTATTCACTTTCCTCTCAAACATTTGATGGTGTGGTGATGGGTAGGCGAAGGAGGAAGGCATGAATTTGGAGGAGAGGCGAGGCCAGCAGCAAGGGCGAACTAGAGTAGTGATGGTTGGGAATTGGGATTGATGGGGGTTGCTTACTTGCTTACTGGGTCGAGGTATTTCCTCAGTTTTCTACTAATTCTCGGATTGGTAGATGTAATTGGGACCAAACCGATTTGAACTTGTCCCTGTTTGCAACTTTTGCAACGTGTAAGTACCTGTGTTGATGCATAAACCTTTGTACCAGTTGGTACATCACAAAAAATCAGATTCCGGTATAGAGACCATAACTTTCAGGGACTTGGTTACAAAACCAGCACAAGTACAGGGACTGTTTTGAGAAGCTTCAAGGACTGTTTTGAAATACCAATAAAAGTTCATAGAACCGCAGTGAATAATTTGATTCCTTAGCGGATTCGGATCCGAATTTGTTAATCAAGATTCCATCCGTTAATAGTACGGGTTGGTTCTCTGCTTCTTTCCTCTTTGATCTGATGGAGACTTAAGTGTGGTGTACCGGTCTAGAATAGTGTCTTCCGACCTTTGTACCTTTGGATGTTTGTTTTCCTTTTGTGTACTGTTTGATGACTCCAAGACAAGGTTTTGGTACAGAGACGAAACCCTTTTGATATCAGGAACCTTTTTGTAAGATTTTCTAATTCATAACACTTGTTCCTTGATCTTGTCAGGTTTTGGTACTTGTGGGGTTTCAGATAAAATAAAGCGGTAACTTCAAGAATATGTGGAATTTGTTATTTTTTTTGAAGGCCGGCTGGCAACGTGCCAGTGGCAAAATTTTCATTAATTAAAAGAAAAACATATTTACACCAACCGAAAAAGAAAGAAGCCTCCTAGTTGTGACAGCAACCTAGAAGTGCAAAACAAAGAGTCTAAAAAATTATTTTCTACTCAGTAAATCGGATCCAAATTCTCGTTTTAGACTCGATGTCGAAGACTAAACGTTGCAAACAAGGCTGTTGATTCTCAAAAATCAAAGAACAACGTTGTTTCCAGATCATCCAACAGGTTGTAGCCCAGAGAGTAGTCCATAAATCTTTAAACTGAGCTGGTAGGCTGTTCCGAGTAGAGAGCCATACTGTATGAACATCAGTAGCCGAAGAACATGGAATGATGTTGAACTGTGCAGTTACCCTAGACAGGATCTCCTTGGCAAATGGGCAATAAACGAAAAGGTGATCGGCCGTCTCCACCTCCTGTAGCTGGCACAGCTTGCAGGCCGAAATGGAGGGCCAACCTCTCTTTGCCAAATTTTGTTGCGTTAGCAGTCTGTCCCGTAGCAGGAGCCAGAAGAAGAGGATAACTCTGGGTGGGGCCTTCATTTTCCAAAGTGGTTTATGGAAGGGGGAATAAATTCCTGCCAAGTTAAGATTTTGTAAGCCGAGGTGACCGTGAAGAAGCCGTTTGTTGTCCAACGCCAATCTTCAATGGGATGAAGATCATCTGGCTCTCTCGTCAGCGGGAAGAGGGCGCTCATTTTGAGTATGTGCTTAAACAGCACAGAGGTTGTCGTGTAAGTTCGAAGGAGGTTAGGATCTCTTGTTCCAAAGAGGTGTAAGACAGTGGTTGTCCAGACGGAGCCAGGCTTTGCACGTAGCATCCAAATCCACTTGGCAAGAAGTGCCTCGTTCTGAGCTTGAAGATTAAGGATTCCAAGTCCTCCATTACATTTTGGTAAACAACACTTATCCCAACTAACCAGGCAATGACCGCCCAGACATTTATTGTTACCTTTCCAAAGGAAGCCCCTTCGCATTTTATCAATTTGATTAATTACCCATTTTGGCAAATTGATAACCTGCATGAAGTGTAATGGCATAGCCGAAAGGACTGAGTTAACCAGTGTCAACCGTCCCGCGAGGGAGAGAAATTTTGATTTCCATCCTTGTAATCTCCTTTGTAAAGCCGCAAGAAGCGGTTGGAAATGTATTCTCTTTAGTTTCTTGACTGACAATGGAAGTCCTAAATAAGAAATTAGAGTTGTCCGTGGTTGGCATTTAAGTATCGATTTAACGATCGGAATGTGTTCTGGTCTCATTGCAATAGGCACAAAACAAGATTTACTATTGTTGATCCGTAGGCCTGTTAGAGCGGCAAATTGGCATAAAATCATCCCCACTATGTGCAAATTCTTAGGGTGGGCCTCCATTACTATAGCTGTATCATCCGCGAATTGGAGGGTCCGCGGAGATAATAAAATGGAAGGTACCATTAGTTGTGATGCATTTGTCATGAAACATTGTAATGCATCTGCAACTAGAATAAAAAGTAACGGAGAAAGCGGATCACCTTGTCTGAGCCCGCGAAAGTGTCGAAAAGTCTGAGATTCCATTCCGTTCAACAAGATTGCCGAGGTGGATGATCGCAGGATAGAAATGACCCACGAGATCCATAACGGAGGAAAACCTTTCTCAACTAATAAGTTGATAAGAAAGCACCAAGAAACCGAGTCAAATGCTTTTGCAAAATCAACTTTATATAGCACAGCCGGTATCTTTTTCTTATGAAGATAGGAAATTGATTCCGAAGCCACTAAGTAAGATTCCATAATAGAACGACCTTTAGTAAAAGCCGTTTGGTATGGGCTCACCAACATTGGTAGGAAAGAACTTAGTCTATTTGCAAGGATCTTAGAAATAATTTTGATAGGCGTGTTGATAACACTAATTGGACGGTAATCCCCTAACCCCTCCGGGCTTTGTCCATTGGGAACAAGAGAAATGAGGGCCTTATTTATGATATCCAATCTCAAGGTATTATCTTGGAAAGCCAACATGAGATCCATAAAATCCGATTCAATAATGTGCCAGAAATTTTTATAAAATTCTGCTGGAAAACCATCTATACCAGACGCTTTTCCATTCTTTAGATTTGTCACCACATTTTTTACCTCATCTAGGCTGATCGGATTTTGGATTGCAGTTAAATCAATCCTGTTTCCCACTTTTCCCGTTAAGTCAAAAGGGGGCGGAACCGGTGCAGGGGTACCGAGGAGGCCTTTATAGAAATCTCTAAATACTAATAAGATCTCTTCTTCTTTATTGATAGTACGATCTCCCTCTTTAATAGCAGAGATTGTATTCTTCGCTCTCCTTTCATTTGCTATTGCATGAAAGTATTTTGTATTTTTGTCTCCTAGTTTTAGCCAGGTTGCACTAGTTCTTTGCCTCCACTTCTCCTCTTTAATAAGAGTAAGTTTATAAGCATGTTCACGGAGGATAATTCTAAGTTTCAATTCCCTTGTTGTTAGGTTCTTTTTCTCTTCGAGTACATCATAAAATCTTATAAACCATTTGGTTCTCCGGAGATACACATTGTAGTGTGTAAATTTATTTCCTGCCCAAGAGCGTAATGCTTTTCTCACAGCGGCAAGCTTCTTATAGAATCTTAAAGCTGGATTCGAGTCAGTGGGAACTGAGTTCCACGCTTGGTTAACTATCTGTTCAACCTCTGGGTACCTAAGCCAAAAGGTTTCGAATTTAAACCTTCTTTTTGAAGGCCGATGAGCTAATCTAATGTGCAGGTTAAGGGGGACGTGGTCAGAGGTTGTGGTTGGCAGATCATGTAAGGAAAAAATCCTATTGAGAGTAAGCCAATGTTGTGAAAGAAATATTCTATCCAGCTTAGAAAAGGAAGGTGTAGGTCTTTTATTAGACCAGGTAAACTTACGGCCATTAAGCGGTACCTCTAGAGTATCCATATCTTGGATGAAATCGTTAAAGTGCATCATAGATGCAAGGGTCCTAGAACCTCCCGTGGTATCTGATTGGTCTCGAATTAAGTTAAAATCTCCTGCCAAAATCCACGGTAGATCATTGAGGCCTCTTACCATTCTGAGTTCATTTAAAAAATCTAATTTTCTTCTATCATTAATAGGACCATACACCGTGGTAACCATAAAGTCGTGACCCTCTTTTCGCAATATTGCCGTCACTGAAAAATTATTTTTACAAGTATAGATAGGAGTGAAGGCAGTAGACCATACCAAGAGAATCCCTCCACTTGCACCTTGTGATTCTAACGCAACATAGGAATTAAATCGAAAAGAGCAAACCTTTTTTATTCTAAATAGATCACAAGATGTCCACTTTGTCTCTTGCAAACATATAATTTGACAATGAGAATCTGCAATTGTGTCTTTAACTAAATGACATTTTGCCTCATCCGATAAACCTCTGACATTCCAAGAAATTAAATTAAGTTGTTTTAGCATCATTAAAAATTGACAACGCAAAGGACTTCAAGTCCAATAAAACCCAGTGCCAATCAAACATCAAATACACAGAGAGAAAAAATAAAGCCATAATGAAAATCATTAAAGTCAACAACAATTCTGAAGCATATAATACCCCACAAAAGTCCCAAAGTCTATTACCTTGACCCTTCCTAACAGCTAGTATAATCCAAAATGTTACAACAAACCAGCTTGAGTCTAACATTAAGCAATACATCATCCAAAATACACGTCCAGATAGCTAACTACCTAATCGCAAATATACCAAAAGGTGGGGCTTACCAACCTAAGTGCTTCAGAACTCTAGTTCTCCCTCCTCGGGGAGTCCTTCTGGATCCTCCAGTTGGAGATCATCCTCGATATCATCACCATCGAAATCAGAGGCGCCTAGGGCGTTGTCATCCTCTACCATTCCCTGTGTGTCAGGGTCTGTAATAAAGGGTTGTGTGGCTTGGAGAACACCACAAACATTCTGGATTTCAACCTCTTCATCTGACATGGTAACCTTCTCTGCGAAATTATCAGTATCCAAGCAACGCGAAAGACCCGCAGCTGCAATTGCATCTTCAATTGCCTTCTTACTTGCTGTAACAGCCGACTTAGGAGCATACTTCTTCTTCCCTGTGTTAAAAGCAGTTAGATCTCTGTTTAGTTTTAACAATCGAGAACTTCTTCTCAGGGAGAATTTCTGCAAAGGTTTGTTCTTAGACAAAATTTGTTTCTTTGCAACCTTAACAGGTATAGAATAAACACAGTCTAATGATAGACTCTCGTTATTCCCAGCTTGTATCGGCACGGGAATAAAGTCCCAAGTATCTCTAGTAAGAAGAGAAGAGAGAGGATTTGAAGAAGGGGAGGCATAGTTACCTGCAGGAGCATGTTTCTTGTCTCCAGTCACAAGAATCCTCTTGCTTCCAGTATCCATTTTTTCAGTCGCTTCTTTCTTGCCGGCCGTCACTTCTAGGTTTTGGAAAGAGGATGAACCCCTTTCTTTCTCCACAGATTTCTTCAACCCTTCTAGCTCAGTTCCTTTGTTCGGCCTATTCGAATCAAAGAGCCGGTTCTGTTTTTCAATGAGCGCTCCAGGAGAAGTCTGAGCAGCTAAAGAGAGGCTCCTTAAGGCCTGATCTGTTTGGAAATTATCCAAGGAAGGAAACACAGAGGCATTCTCTCTAATTGAGGAGCCATTGGAGTTGTCATGTGTCTTCTCCAATAAGGGGACTGAGTTCTGGCTAGCATGAGATTCTTTTAACAGCTCCTTATTATGCTTAATGTCCCAAAAAATTGAGCTTTTGAGCTTGATTTCTAGCCTATCCTTCTCTTGTGAAGGAGGCAAACTTGACCAGACGTCGAACAGGTCATCAAAAGTCACTGGTACAAGACACTCATTAGGTTCAGCATCTCTCATTTGCTTAAAACTGAGAGAGAGCTTGTCTTGAACCTTTTGGAAGTACTCATCCAAAGGAGTAGGATCAGGTGGTAGGCGAATGACTGTCGGTTCATCTGTCCACCCAGCAACCTTAACATTAATCTCCCATTTCAGACCCTTGACAATAAGGAGAATTAATTTCGGCACATCCAGCAAGCTCGTAACAGCCAGCACAACTCTCAAAGTGTTTAAACTTTTAACTTTTTCAAGAGGAGTATGGTCAAGCAATAAACCAAATTGCGAAACCAAAGGTACCAGGTAGCTCCTATCCCAAGCATGAATCGACACCTTGTAAAGGTCTAGCCAAACCTTGAAGGGGTACTCACAAGGTTGCGCATCAATGCGTGCGCTCCATGGATAAACTACCAGCCCCAATAGTTCAAGTTGCGGGGCAAACGTGCGAATGAACTTTGTTCTTTCCCATCCTTTGGGCAAAAGGAGGATGTACCTGTGGTCTGAGCTATGAATAAATTGCATATTCTGCTCTAAACGACACACCGTCATGACCGTCGCCTGAACGGCATCATGGTCAAGATTACTCCTGAGCCTTGCATCAACTACCACAGCTGCAGTGAGGTGTTGTAACTCTCTGAGGATCTCCGACCCCTGGGGAACAAAGACAGTGACTGTCTTTTTTCTTCCCACAGGAAAATCCTTCTCTCCTAAAAAACCTCTTGGCTGAAGGTTGTCAGTCGTGGCCTTGGAAACCACTGGAGCTGCATTTGGCTTAGCAGTCCTCCTACAAGACTTAGCATCATGACCTGGCTTGCCACAACATGAGCAAGCAGAACTTTTCTCTGGACAGAGAGCCCGAATGTGCCCAGGTTGTGAGCAATTAAAGCAGCGGCCCTGCCAGAAGGGGTTGGCAGGGTCGAGCAACGGCAGAGAGGTTTCAGGAGAGGCAGCAGTTCTCGGTCTTTTGCCTCTATTGGAAGCCATGGGATGATCGGAGGGGGTAAAGTGGGGGGAAGGGTTGAGGAGAGCTAATTTAAAAGTTCTGAGGGAAAGAGGATTGAGTGGTGGTGGATTTAAAGAGGAAAGACGGTCAGTAGTGGGCTGGAGGAGAGAGGAGCGAGGTACGGAGGGTTGAGGTAACTGTTGAGGGGGAGGCGGAAAGGTGAGAGGATGGTTAGGTGAAGGAAGGGAGGAGTGGTGTCGTATGCCGTAAGAGGGGAAAAGGCGGAGAATAAAGCTCGATTCAGTACCTTTCCGCGTAGATCGGCGGGACCTTTTGACCCTTCTCTCTGTGAAAGCACCTCTTCGTACCCTTTTCGGCCTGGGTAGTATCCTATTCCATCCATCTTTGTCTTGTACGACGATCGTGCGCCGCATCGCCACGGAATCGCCTTTCTGCTGAGCTCCGTAAAATCCGTCCAGGTTCAGCCTTCTCTCTATGTGGAATTTGTTATTAGGATGTAACCAAACAATAATAAGTTAAACATGGCTTTCTTCACATCACATTTTTTAAATAAAATTCTGCTAATTAAATTATTTTCTAAAATATTAAACCTTTTCCAATTAAAACACCAACAAGGCTGGAAGGATATGGAATAGATAATTTTTAAGAAATCAAGTACCAAAGATATTGATATCAATTAGTACTTTTAGAAAAAAGAAGAAGAAGAAGAAGATGATGAAGAAGAATGAATTAATCATACATGTATGGCTAACAAAAAATGTTTTGAGTGTTAGGAGGAACAATTATAACTCAGATAGAGAAATCACAATTAATCCAAGTTAATGAAAATGGACGTATATGTAGTATGAATTTGAAGTATGTCCTAATTTAAAGAAATGGTTTACATGAACAATATTATTAATTATAAAGGAAATTATCTATACTTATATAACACTAATGAAATAAATATCGCATATAGAATTGATAATTAATATGCTAATCACATATACAAGCATGAACTTGATAATTATACCAATTTTGATAAAAAGAAATTGATAAAAGAAATTTAAGCTTTACTTTTCTAAGAGAAATGTCTATAGATATACAGAGTTAAATCATTAAAAACTTAACAAAACCATATGTAACTATAATCAAATACATGAGATCCAAATATCAAATTAACTATTCATATTAGAATAGAATCCTGCCTAACTAACCAATATGTCTGGGCAACTCGTTTCCCAAACCATCTGATAACATAGTCAGTCTGGTGACCTAGGCCCAATCTAAACCTAGATTGTTCAGTCTTATAAAACCGTTAAACTATCTTTTAACGGTAAATTATGTTCCAATTAGGAATTCGATTAAGATTCCACACACGCCTCCAAGAACCGTCAGATATGAGAATTGTCGGATGTGTGGACCGACGTCACGCAAAGGAATTGCTAGACGCTCTCCAAAAACTGTGATTAAGGCTGTTGTTATACATGTGCGGAATTACTTTGGATTGTTGTTAAAGTTTAAGTGATTATTAAGCTATATTTTGAATGCTTGTTATTTTACGTGATTTTTATGTTTACTAAAACAAAATGTGTTTTATTCATATGCATATTGGAAATTCATTTGCTTGCATAATTGTATTCCCGCATTTTTAAAGATAATACCCAATTATTGATAAAGCTACATTTTGATATGCATGTTCTCTGATTAAAAAATTTGGAAAATAACAGTCATATATTTGGATATCTCATTGCTATTGTTGAATCTGAGTCATGGATTATCTGACTGAAAAGTTATAATGGGCTGGTTGATATGATATATAATGTATCGCTCTCCAGAGATCGGTTGGCGCCTATCTCTGGCCAATTCGGTAGCGCTATTTGAATGTGAAATTTCCTCCTATAACCTGGGGAAACAGACTAAACAAACACGTCCCTTCTGTGCCCTTGAATTAAGGGAAAGGCCCTCCCTGTGTCCAGTCCGTTGGAAAAGGAGACCCGAGTCATTGTATTAAAAAAATCATGTGAAAAAAATGTGATATACCTAGATTTATATCATGTGCAATTTATGTAATGTTTGGACCTCTAACACGCTTAGTTTCCTGTCACGCTTTGACATTTGTCTGTGATAGAATTCGTGCCACGTATTCAATTCCTGTCATATACAGATTACTACCATGGCCAGATTTTATTGTTTCGTTTGATTTTATTTAGACGCAGGTACTAGATAACATGTTATTTGAGAGAAATTTTAAATAGGGATTTGTACTTGATTTCAATTTAATTGACTCATTTCTGTTTATTTTATGTCAAGAACGGATAAATGTGAAACATATTTCATTTTAAAACAAATTATCTTATCTATGGGTTTTATTTCTAGAACTTGAATTTTACCTTAAAATCACGTACTGGAACTAAAATCCGCACTGAGAACTTGTTTCTCATTCCGTGCTTTTCGCATGTTTTTCACAATGGATGTGAGTTCCAAGTTGTAGGGACGGATGTGGTCAGGTCAAACGAAGATTAAGCCAATTACCTTGCCATGATGATTCATTGAGTCATAGAAATCCAAGATGGCGAATCATGCGTTGCTTAAATTCGTATCTTATATTGGCAAGGAAACATCTTACGGATGCACAGAGATTGTGCATTTGCGGCGTATTGTTATACACTGTGTGTCCGTATGTGACACTAGCCATTATTCAAAAGTAAACAAAACAAAGATATATATTTGAGAAGACAAATATGTTTCATGATACATTTAACCTTATGTTGTAGCAGATTATGAACCACTAATTAATATTAAACAAAAAAAATTAATAATTAAAATTTTTCAGAGATAATGCAGAAAATAAAAGGTGGTATAATATAATCAGAATTATTCCTTAATTAATACATGATAGACACACTCTTACATAATATTCAGTATTTCGTTTGAAGACACAACTCTTCCTGAGCACCTTGCTTTAATTTTACCGGCATCCTTTTTCGGGGCAACATGATTGCTTCACGCTGTTGCTCGGTGCATTACACTTCCTAAAATTTAAAAGAAAGTAGGCTTATTTAGATATTTATGTTACTGCAGTAATTATAAATAAAAAAATTCAAAAAATATCACCACTAACTATAAACTAATTTTTACCGCCACTAAAAGAAAAATTAGATTTATGCCGTCTCAATTCATAAAACATTCCACAATGTTGAATATACCACTATAAAATATTATAATTAGAAATATACAATTGTAAAATACTATAATTAAAAATATGTGAACGTACAAGATATAGTTGATTTCATAGTATTAAATAGCAATAAATTTAATTGAAGCAACATATTGATTGAAAAAAAAAACTTGGAAATCTCGAATTTAGAATTTGAAATTTTAAAGATATATGAAATTTGAAAATTTCATAGTTTTAAATTCACCTCATAACTAGCTTAATTTTCTTTACATATATAATATAATTTTAGGTGTTTTTTTTAAGATAAGATGGGAGTCGATCGAAAGCTTTCCAACTTACTGAAAGAGAACTGGTTCTTATAATTTTAGGTGTTGAATTAGAAATTAAAGTTGTAACAATCATACGTCCAAGTTTTTTACATGGAATCATCGATGATCAGTTTTTTCAAGTACTAGCTTTAAAATTAGAACTTACGTTCCGCCAGATTGTCCAGATGGTTTTCCATTCGCAGATGGTGTACGGGAAGAAATCGGTGCAGCTGATGCAGGGTGGAGCAGGGAGCAGGCTAATATCAAAAGAATATAGAAAATGAAGGCAAGTACTTTACGAGCCATTTTAATTACTTACTCTTGCTTGCTGCAATAGGCCATATATATAGGCCACGCCAGGGGTTATTGAAAAAACATATATCCTGAACGAAGGATGAAAAATGCGTAGCTTTGTTTTTTATTGACTTTTCTATGTGTTTGTTTGTGTGGCGGGCTTTTCTTCATTCAATTAAATTCTGACTTCATATATTTCCATGAAACCTACAAAGATATCTGCCTCAAACGATCTATATCTGGATGGGTAGATATTTGTTAGTTCTTTGGAAGGGTCCTGTACTCCTGTTCTTTTTGTGTGCAGATAAACCGACCTTGATTTTTCTTTTCAATGGGCCCACTTAACCTTGGTTCGTACAATGTTATTTATACCAGGTCTATATATTGTGTGGTGTTGATTAGATGGTTTTTCTATAGTGAAGCTATTTGTATCCATTCCAAAGATTGATAGTCGATTTTTATTATTAATATGATCCGTCACATATCATACTCCATGGTCTCCTCTACAAGATTGTCTATTACTTTTCTTCTACTAATGCACATGGTCTATCCATTATTTTCTAGCTTTTTTGCCACCCATATTTTTTGCCATGTGGGTCCTCCATATTGAATTGAAATCAGGTGTCGCGCGACGTCTGGTGTCGCGCAGCTCTTGGCCGTCTGATCAAGATCGGATGGATGATGGGAGCCCCGTGCATGTAATCAGATTGTAAGGCTCGAAAAAAGTGAACCGTCCGGATCAGATCGGACGGCTCGTAGGTGCGCTACACGTGGGTGTCGCGCGACACGGGATTGGGATTGCTCCATATTGTATCTTTCTGAAGGAAAGGTTTGCCTGTCATATCTAAGCGGAAATGAAATTGCCTCTTGCTATTATCATTCTCCGGTTTCCTTGGTTAGTGAGTAAAATAAAATTCCCAAGGCGGACCCAGTAGAAAGGAGTTTTGTACTCGCAAGCAGGGGCGGACCAGGATTTTGATATAGGGGGGCCGAGATTTGACAAATAGGTTGCATGTTGTGGTCAAAATAAGTTATTTGAAATATAATAATTAACTAAGGAACAATTGCGGCTTAATTAAAATGATTGATTGACGAAAAATCAGATATGAACTGTAAATAGAACAGTTTACTTGCATAAATGGTTATAAATTGAGCCTTACTTGAGTTTGATTTTGTCTCTCAAATCCACATTAGGACAAGTGAATAAAAATTCTAAATAGCACTACAGATACAAAAGCTTACACGCTGTAGGATGGAACTATTGAGTCATATAGGCAAGAAATTTTGATATTTATAATTATATAAATTAAAAACTTAGGAAAGCTTATCACAAGTCAATGCATCAGACAAAATAGTTAATTGAATAATCATATTGCCAACTAACACAGGCATCTAATCGTTAATTTAATATATATATAATTATAAATATAAAATTTCTTAATAAAATTTTGTTACGAGAGAAGAAGCCAACATGGATTTGCTGAGAATCAGATACGAAGGATCTAGTGGGATTAGCGATTAGGGATTGTTTTAGATTATTATTATTTTTTTTTGGGAACATATGCTTTAAATTTCAGAACATGGTGAGAGAGGAAGCTTGGCCCAAGATTTAACTGGACTTTTAATTTTTTTAGGGGAGGCGAACAGTTGGCTGTAAATTGAAATTTACAATTATGGCGTATGTCTAGCCTACCTCCGGGAATTGCTCGCGACAAGCCTAACTTGCTCAAACACTTCCCCATTTTTTAAAAAATGACATAAATGCCCTCAATTTAGCACTGAAATCTGAGAAAACAACACAGGAAATGTGAGGGTATTTTAGTAAATTTGAGAGTGTTTGAGCAAGTCAGGCGTGACCTGAGCAATTCCTTCGCCCCCCCTCCCTAGTTCTGCCCCTGCCGCAAGTCTTTCTTGCACATCATTGTGTAACTTGGGACATTTTTTCTTAAGAATTTAATGTTTGTTTTCATTGTATTTATTTTCCATTTAGTATGGTTGAAATTATCGAAATCGTAGTGCACTTGAAATATTGCAATATAGAATATTATATAAATTTCAAACTGCACAGTAGTACTTCTTTGCTTAATATTGCACATTCTTTACATTAATGAATAAATTCTCGGAGACATAAAAGTACAAAATTTCCCGCACGATGTTATTAATATTTACATTCATTCACAATTAATCTCATGATTTTTCCCTCATCATTTATGCTTAGTTATATGATTTTTTATTGTTTTAAGAAATTTTAACTTCACAATCGAAATAATCATTTTCTAACTGGTGGATAATTAGTGGTAACAACTTTTGATTAACATAGCTTGCTGTTTGTTTTTTTTTTTTTTTCAACTTCTAAAGCTAGAAAAAATTTTCTCAACTAGAATTATTTTTTTAAATTTTATATCATACATATAGCAGTTTGAATTGCGGCGGAGCCGCGATTAAGAAATCTAGTATATATTCAATTGATAATAGCTAGCAAGTAGCAAGTCCTGTTCGTCCAGCTAACTGCGGTGACTAGACTAGCGCGCCTTCTTTGACTTCTTCTTTGACTCCATTCCTTTTCATACATGATTGTTCCCTGAACATCCTCCATCTCAAGTACCAAATTTCTAATTAATGATAAAAAAAAAAATTTCTAATTTGCATGGAATTCATGTTTCTGCACGTATGAACGCCAGCAAGAAAAGACCACGAATTCATGGTTCTGAAAATAAAAAAAAATTAATAATAAAAAATAGTTTGTATCTTTATTTCAATTTTTTATGCATTAGAAGTATCTATTTGAATATTAGAATTCCGAACTAATTAATCACACAAAGGAAGTTGGATTTCAGTTTTTGGGACCGGTTTTCAAAAGTTTAAACCAGCCAATTAAAAACCCTTGCGCTATTGTGAAATTGGTGCAAAATTCACATATCTGAACTCCCTTTTCCTTTCCTTGCGCACTTCTGAAATTAGAAACAAGTTTTTTCTTGAGTATTGGTTTCCAAATCAAGGTGGTTGGTGTGTAGTTGATAGGATTCAACCACTTCATTTATTCTGAGTGCTACATGCCTACATCTTTAGAGTAAGCAATACCGTCCTAGCTTTTCTTAACGCGCTGATCTCGGTTTTGTGTGTAAAATTCCATTTTGTTGAAAATTTCCCAAATTCAAGGGTTTCTTGAAAACCCGTAATAATAAAATTATCGTGTTATTGAAAAAATAAAACCCTGCAAAATGTAACTTTTCCAATAGTGAGATCAAACTCAAATTAATGAATCAGTGGCTAAAACCATCGCAGCGTTAACGACTAGCAATATCAGCAGTCACAATTGATCCTGTTTAATACGTAGAATAATCACATTAAACAATTTTTTATTAATTTAATTGTTTTGATTTGCTCCATTAATCATTCTTTGCTCTCAGACCGATAGTTTCTGTTTTTTATTTACACTTGAATCGTAAATTACTTTAAGTTTATATAAAAACAAAAAAAATAAGATAAATTCTCCTAATCATAATTAAATATTAATATATGTGTTTTTTTAAAGACCAGAAACATAATCTGTTGCCCAAATTCGCTGTTATACGTTGTTAAATGGTTCAACTTTTTTCACATGAGGATAGGTTCAATAAATATCGTCTAACGTTGATTCTTGATAAGGGCTGCTATACGGACTTTATTTATGTTCTCTTGAATTGTGCGGGAAAAAATTGTTCATCAAGAAAACCGTATGTCTCTCGTTAGTAAACCTAATGAGTAATGATATCTTTTGGGTGCCCCTTGATGGAGTTGGATTGTTTGCTAGCAACTTGTACAATCAACTCCAAAATTAAGAAATGTATAATCTACAAGAATGACACATTAATATCTTAGATTATACAATGATATTATGTGACATAAGAATCAAAACAAGGAAACATTTTATTTCTTATGCAGGATTGAAATACTGTAACAGTACATTATTTATTTATGTTAATTAGGAATTATAACGTGTTGCTAGATACCACCTATAATTATTGGAAATAAATAGTGATGTAATTTCCATGGCCAACATGACATAAATCCTCAAAGGGTCACACAAATAAAGTTTTAACCATGTAGTGCATTATTTATTTATTCGCAGCAGTGAATGCAACGAAAATATGATATGTTAATTAATTAATTATGTGCTGTTGCGAACCGTTATAATTAATTAAATAAAAAAATCATGTAAAAATAAATTAATGCATTTGCTAATCCAAAAAAAATAATTATTAATAAGTTGATAATTAATTTTAACATATTTCATAATATTGAGCTTATTGGTTTTTATTTAATTAGTAAATTAAAAATCCAACTTGAGAACAAATAAGAGAGCATTTAATTAATTGAATTAATAGGTTAAATGCAACATGTGATGTTGCATAATTAACCACAGAAATTTTCAGATTTGGAGAGATTTTTTAGTCCATCTAAATTAAAAGAGAATGAGGTTAGAGTTCCTATTTATAGGAATGTTATTTCAGAAAATCCTAACCTCCGAGAATAGCTCCATCTCCTGTTTCTCTCCCATATTCAATTTTTGGACGAAAATTTCAGAAAAAATATGATTTTTTCTCTCTTCCATTGCTCTCTTCTCTTGTCTTTCATAGGTCTCATGTGTTGAGAATAGTTATACCAATAATTCAATAGTTAATTGATTGGAAGAACACAATGGATTGACATCGTTCTGGAGTTTGCTAGCACAAACTTTTAGAATTTGGTTAGAACTTTTAGCGGATTCGAGGTCAGATTGGTTGTGGTGATTGGAGGTACGCCATCGACTTCTATACCATGGATCGAACCTTCCAATTATGAGCTTGGAAGAGGTACGAAATTCTTCCGTTTTTCTCATGAGTGTTTGATACTTAAATGCTAGATCATTTTTGTTGTGCATGATTAATTAGTTATTAATTAGTAATAAAAATTAAAATTGCACAAGGACTTGAGTTTCTAACACCCACTCTGTCAAGTTTATCCTCCTGCTACTCAAATCGATCTGTTGGCCGACCAATTTGCCACGTTCGTTGATCCTGTTGTTGTTCCATCCATAAATAGCCTTCTCGGGTCTCTTGGTTTCTTTTCTACACTCTCCATTTCTTTACTACTCACTTTTCCCTCAAAGACAAACATTTGACGGTGTGGTGAGTCCCAGAGGCGCTAGAGGACGACTTTCAATTGAAGTCCAACTCCATCCAATCATAAAGACTTGAAGTCCACCTCAACAATTCATATTAATAATCCGTCCACGTCCAGTTTATTTACTATCTAATTAGTGTCCAATATTTGTCCATGAATTGTCCATGTGGACCAAGGTTTGGACTGACCAATATATGTCTTCATTTGTAATCCGAGAAAACGTTCCCCTTTATGTTTTTACTTGTCCAACATTTGTCCAGATTTGTTGAGTTCATGTTTTTGTTCGCATTTGCATGTGCCCCCGTTTATTATTTATTGTTGAAGCAAAACCACACTTCCTAAAATAACATGTTATTTGAGACAAATTTTAAATGGGGACTTGCAATTGATTTCATTTTAATTGACTCATTTTTGTTTATTTTATGTCAAGAACTGATAAATGTTAAACATATTTTTTTTTACAGCAAATTATCTTATCTATGGGTATTATTTCTAGAATTTGAATTTTACCTCAAATTCACGTACTGGAACTAAAATATGTACTGAGAACTTATTTATCACCGTGCTTTTCGCATGTTTTCCACAATGAATGTGGGTTCCAAGTTGCAGGGACGGACTTGGTCAAGTCAAGCGAAGATTAAGTCAATTACCTTGCCATAATGACTCATTGAGTCATAAAAATCCAAGATGGTGAATCATGCTATGCTTAAATTTATATCTTATATATATTGGTAATGAAACGTCTTGCAGATGCATAAAAGATTGTGTATTTGAGGCGGATTGTTATACCCGGTGTGTCGGGATGTGACATTAGCAATTATTAGAAAGTAAACAAAATAAAGGTATATATTGAGAAGACAAATATATTTCATTTGACCTTATGTTGTAGCAGATTATGAACCACTATTTAATTTTATGCAAAAAAAATTAATAATTAAAAATTTTCAGAGATAATGCAGAAAATAAAAGTTGGTAGAATATAATCAGAATTATTCATCAATACATGATAGACACACTCTTACATAATATTCAGTATTTCGTTTGAAGACACAATTAATCTTCCCAAGCACCTTGCTTTAATTTTACCGGCATCCTGATTCGGGGCAACATGATTGCTTCACGCTGTTGATCGGTGCATTACACCCCCTAAAATTTAAAAGAAAGTAGGCTTATTTAGATATTTTTGTTACTCCAGTAATTATAAAAAAAAATTCGAAAAATATCACCACTAACTATAAACTTATTTTTACCGTCGGTCCTCCACTAAAAGAAAAATTAGATTTATGCCGTCTCAATTCATAAAAACATTCCACGATGTTGAATATACCACTATAAAATATTATAATAAGAAATATACAATTGTAAAATATTATAATTAAAATTATGTGAACGTAAAAGATATAGTTGATTTCATAGTATTAAATAGCAATAAATTTAATTGAAGCAGCGTATTGATTGACAAAAAAAAATTTACATGTTCGCGTGAAACTTGGAAATCTCGAATTTAGAATTTGAAATTTTAAGATATATGAAATTTGAAAATTTCATAGTTTTAAATTCACCTCATAACTAGCAAGAATTTTCCTTACATATAATATATAATTTTAGATGTTTTTTTTTTTTTTTTTTTTGAAGATAAGATGGGAGTCGAAAGCTTTCCAACTTACTGAAAGAGAGCTGGTTCTTATAATTTTAGGTGTTGAATTAGAAATTTAAGTTGTAACAATTATACATTCAAGTTATTTTTTGCCGGTTCGTATTTCGATGATCAGTCTTTTTAAATACTAGCTTTAAAATTAGAACTTACGTTCCGCCAGATGATCCAGATGGTTTTCCACTCGAAGATGGTGTAGTGGAAGAAATCGGTGCAGCTGATGCAGGGTGGAGCAGGGAGCAAGCTAATATCAAAAGAATATAGAAAATGAAGGCAAGTACTTTACGAGCCATTTTAATTACTCAATCACTCTTGCTTGCTGCAACAGGCCATATATAGGCCAGGCCAGGGGGCATTTATATTATTATAATATATATTCAATTGATAATAGCTAGCAAGTAGCAAGTTGCAATGGACAATTAGTGTCCTGTTCGTCCAGCTAACTGCGGTGACTAGACTAACGCGCCTTCTTTGACTCCATTCCTTTTCATACATGATTGTTCCCTGAACATCCTCCATCTCAAGTACCAAATTTCTAATTTACACGGAATTCATGTTTCTGCACGTATGAACGCCAGCAAATAAAGACCACGAATTCATGGTTCTGAAAATTTTAAAAGGTTAATAACAAAAATTAGTTTGTATCTTTCTTTAAATTTTTATGCATTATAATTAGAAGTATTTATTTGAATATTAGAATTCCGAACTAATTATTCACATAAGGGAAGTTGGATTTCAGTTTTTGGGACCGGTTTTCAAAAGTTTACATATCTGAACTTGGTGCAAAATTCACATATCTGAACTCCCTTTTACTTTCCTTGCGCACTTCTGAAATTGGTGCAAAATGCATCCAAAAATCCGCCAAAAATCTATCTAAAGAAATCAGAATTTGAGCTGGAAACAAGTTTCTCTTGAGGATTGGTTTCAGAAGGAAACACCACGAAGCTCACCCTCTTTTGTTCCTATTCCGCTTAACCAACCTGACACTGGGCCCCACTCCGCCAAGTTTATCCTCCTGTTACTCAAATTGATCTTGGCCGACCAATTTGCCACGTTCGTTGATCCCTGTTGTTCTTCCGTCCAAAAATAGCCTTCTCGGGACTCTTGGTTCCCTTCTTTCTACACTCTCCATTTCTTTACTATTCACTTTCCTCCCAAACATTTGATGGTGTGGTGATGGGTAATTGGGTAGGCGAAGGAGGAAGGCATGAATTTGGAGGAGAGGCGAGGCCAGCAGCAAGGGCGAACTAGAGTAGTGATGGTTGGGAATTGGGATTGATGGGGGTTGCTTAGTTGCTTACTGGATCGAGGTATTTCCTCAGTTTTCTACTAATTCTCGGATTGGTAGATGTAATTGGGACCAAACCGATTTGAACTTGTCCCTGTTTGCAACTTTTGCAACGTGTAAGTACCTGTGTTGATGCATAAACCTTTGTACCAGTTGGTACATCACAAAAAATCAGATTCCGGTATAGAGACCATAAATTTCAGGGACTTGGTTACAAAACCAGCACAAGTACAGGGACTGTTTTGAGAAGCTTCAAGGACTGTTTTGAAATACCAATAAAAGTTCATAGAATCGCAGTGAATAATTTGATTCCTCAGCGGATTCGGATCCGAATTTGTTACTGAATCAAGCCGTTAATAGTATAGGTTGGTTCTCTTCTTCTTTCCTCTTCGATCCGATGGAGAATTAAGTGTGGTGTACCGGTCTAGAATAGTGTATTCCGACCTATGTACCTTTGGATATTTGTTCTCCTTTTATGTACTGTTGGAGGACTCCAAGACAAGGTTTTGGTACAGAGACGAAACCCTTTTGGATCCAAATCCTCAGCAGCCGAAAGAAATGGCTGTTCCGAGCAGCCAAACCCTTTTATTTTAATATTTAAAATTTTTAAAATTCAAAAGCTGAATCCAAACCGTTGATATTGTTCAATTTTACGGGCGATGCGTTTTCATATAAGTTTTATAAAATTTGAATTTGATTTGATACTTGATTAATTGACCAAATTATGAACGTATTAAAATTAATCAATGATAGTTAACCAGATTCGTTCATTTATTAACCAATTGATCAAGTATCAAATCGACTCTAAATTTTATAAAACTTATATGAAAATGCATCGTCCATAAAATTGAACAAGATCAACGGTTTGGATTCAGCGTTTGAATTTTAAATTTTTTAAATATTAAAATAAAAGGGCTTGGCTGCTCGGAACATCCATTTCTTTTGGCTGCTGATGATTTGGTTCCAAACCGTTGTGATATCAGGAACCTTTTTGTAAGATTTTCTAATTCATAACACTTGTTCCTTGATCTTGTGAGGTTTTGGTACTTGTGGGGTTTCAGATAAAATAAAGCGGTAACTTCAAGAATAAGTGGAATTTGTTATTAGGATGTAACCAAACAATAATAAGTGAAACATGGTTTTCATCACATCACAATTTTTAAATAAAATTCTGCTAATTAAATTATTTTCTAAAATATTAAACCTTTTCCAATTAAAACACCAACAAGGATATGGAATAGATAATTTTTAAGTAATGAAGGACCAAACATATTGATATAAATTAGTACTTAGAAAAAGAAGAAGAAGAAGAAGATGAAGAAGAAGAATGAATTAATCATACATGTATGGAACAAAAAATGTTTTGAGTGTTAGGAGGAACAATTATAACTCAGATAGAGAAATCACAATTAATCCAAGTTAATGAAAAAGGACGTATATGTAGTATGAATTTGAATTATGTCCTAATTTAAAGAAATGGTTTACATGAACAATATTATCAATTATAAAGGAAATTATCTATACTTATATAACACCAATGAAATAAATATCGCATATAGAATTGATGATTGATATGCTAATCACATATACAAGCATGAACTTGATAATTATACCAATTTTGATAAAAAGAACTTGATAAAACAAATTTAAGCTTTACTTTTCTAAGAGAAATGTCTATAGATATACAGAGTTAAATCATAAAAAACTTAACAAACCATATGTAACTATAATCAAATACATGAGATCCAAATATCAAATTAACTATTCATATTAGAATAGAATCCTGCCGAACTAACCAATATGTCTGGGCAATTCGTTTCCCAAACCATCTGATAACATAGTCAGTCTGGTGACCTAGGCCTGTTCAGTCTTATAAAACCGTTAAACTGTCTTTTAACGGTAATATTATGTTCAAATTAGGAATTCGAATAAGATTCAACACACGCCTCCAAGAACCGTCAGATATGAGAATTGTCGGATGTGTGGACCGTCACGCAAAGGAATTGCTAGACGCTTTCCAAAAACTGTGATTAAGCCTGTTATTATACATGTGCGGAATTACTTTGGATTGTTGTTAAAGTTTAAGTGATTATTAAGCTATATTTTGAATGCCTGTTATTTTACGTCATTTTATGTTTACTAAAACAAAATGCGTTTTATTCATATGCATATTGGAAATTCGTTTGCTTGCATAATTGTATTCCCGCGTTTTTAAAGATAATACCCAATTATTGATAAAGCTACATTTTGAGAGATGCATGTTCTCCGATTAAAAAATTTGAAAAATAGCAGTCATATATTTGGATATGTTATTGCTATTGTTGAATCTGAGTCATGAATTATCTAACTGAAAAGTTATAATGGGTTGGTTGATATGATATATAATTAATGCATCGTTCTCCAGAGATCGGTTGGCCCCTGTCTCTGGTCAATTCGGTAGTGCTATTTGAATGTGAAATTTCCTCCTATAACCCGGAGAAACAGACAAAACGGACACGTCCCTTTTGTGCCCTTGAGTTAAGGGAAAGGCCCTCCTAGTGTCCAGTCCGTTGGAAAAGGAGACCTGTGTGATTGTATTAAGAAAAATCATGTGAAAAAAATGTGATATACCTAGATTTATATCATGCGCAATTTATGTAATGTTTGGGCCTCTAACACGCTCAGTTTCCTGTCATGCTTAGACATTTGTCTGTGATAGGATTCGTGCCACGTATTCAATTCCCGTCATATACAGATTACTGCCATGGCCAGATTTTATTATTTCGTTCGATTTTATTTAGAGGCGGGTACTAGATAATTATAACATGTTATTTGAGACAAATTTTAAATGGGGATTTGTAATTGATTTCAATTTAATTGACTCATTTTTGTTTATTTTATGTCAAGAACTGATAAATGTGAAACATATTTCGTTTTAAAACAAATTATCTTATCTATGGGTTTTATTTCTAGAACTTGAATTTTACATTAAATTCATATACTGGAACTAAAATCCGCACTGACAACTTGTTTCTCATTCCGTGATTTTCGCATGTTTTTCACAATGGATGTGGGTTCCAAGTTGTAGGCACGGACTTGGTCAAGTCAAGCGAAGATTAAGTCAATTACCTTGCCATTATGACTCATTGAGTCATAGAAATCCAAGATGGTGAATCATGTTATGCTTAAATTTATATCTTATATTGGTAAGGAAACATCTTGCTGATGCACAGAAGAGATTGTGCATTTTGCGGCGTATTGTTATACGCCGTGTGTCGGTATGTGACACTAGCAATTATTCTAAAATAATCAAAACAAAGGTGTATATTGAGAAGACACATACGTTTCATGATACATTTAATCTTATGTTGTAGCAGATTATGAACCACTAATTAATTTTAAACAAAAAAATTAATAATTAAAAATTTTCAGAGATAATGCAGAAAATAAAAGTTGGCAGAATATAATCAGAATTATTCATTAATTAATACATGATAGACACACTCTTACATAATATTCAGTATTTCGTTTGAAGACTCAATTCTTCCTGAGCACCTTGCTTTAATTTTACCGGCATCCCCAACATAATTGCTTCCCGCTGTTGATCGGTGCATTACAGCCCATAAAATTTAAAAGAAAGTAGGCTTATTTAGATATTTATGTTACTCCAGTAATTATAAAAAAAAAATTCGAAAAATATCACCACTAACTATAAACTTATTTTTACCGTCGGTCCGCCACTAAAAGAAAAATTAGATTTTTGACGTCTCAATTCATAAAAACATTCCACGATGTTGAATATACCACTATAAAATTTTATAATAAGAAATATAAAATTGTAAAATATTATAATTAAAAATATGTGAACGTAAAAGATATAGTTGATTTTATAGTATTAAATAGCAATAAATTTAATTGAAGCAGCGTACTGATTGAAAAAAAAAAAATTACATGTTCGCGTGAAACTTGGAAATCTCGAATTTAGAATTTGAAATTTTAAGATATATAAAATTTGAAAATTTCATAGTTTTAAATTCACCTCATAACTAGCAAGAATTTTCCTTACATATAATATATAATTTTAGAATTTTTTTTTTTTTTAAGATAAGATGGGAGTCGAAAGCTTTCCAACTTACTGAAAGAGAGCTGGTTCTTATAATTTTAGGTGTTGAATTAGAAATTTAAGTTGTAACAATTATACATTCAAGTTATTTTTTGCCGGTTCGTATTTCGATGATCAGTCTTTTTAAATACTAGCTTTAAAATTAGAACTTACGTTCCGCCAGATGATCCAGATGGTTTTCCACTCGAAGATGGTGTACTGGAAGAAATCGGTGCAGCTGATGCAGGGTGGAGCAGGGAGCAAGCCAATATCAAAAGAATATAGAAAATGAAGGCAAGTACTTTACGAGCCATTTTAATTACTTACTCTTGTTTGCTGCAATTGGCCATATATAGGCCACGCCAGGGGGTTATTGAAAAACCATATATCTTTAATGAGAAATGCTAGAGTCTAATATATTGGACGGATGGGCTCCGTCCAATACGATCGTTTTCACGTTTTTAAATTCCAAATGACCGATCCGAACCATTCAATATGTTCTCCATATTGAAAACTTATAAGAAACCAATTTTTATATTTTTTTCGAAATTTTTACTATTTTTTTTGTATTTTAGAAAATCGTTGTTATTGGACGATCCATAATGTTTATATCATGAATTTTCAAAAATACTAAAAAAGTAGTAAAAAATTTTGAAAAAATATAAAAATTGATTTATTGTAAGTTTTCAATATGGATAACATATTGAACGGTTCGGATCGGTCATTTGAAATTTAAAAACGTGAAAACGATCGTATTGGACGGAGCCATCCGTCCTATATATTGGACACTAGCATTTCTCATCTTTAATGAAGGATGAAAAATGCGCAGCTTTGTTTTTTATTGACTTTTCTATGTGTTTGTTTGTGTGGTGGGTTTTTCTCCACTCAACTAAATTCTGATTTGATATGTTCCATGAAACCTACAAAGGTATCCGCCTCAAACGATCTATATCTGGATGGGCAGATATTTGTTAGTTCTTTGGAAGGGTCCTGTACTCCTGTTCTTTTTGTGTGCACATAAACCGACCTTGATTTTTTTTTTCAATGGGCCCACTTAACTTTGGTTCATACAATGCTATTTATACCAGGTCTATATATTGTGTGGTGTTGATTAGATGTTGTTTTAATTTAATTGACTCATTTCTGTTTATTTTATGTCAAGAACGGATAAATGTGAAACATATTTCATTTTAAAACAAATTATCTTTTCTATGGGTTTTATTTCTAGAACTTGAATTTTACTTTAAATTCACGTACTGGAACTAAAATCCGCACTGAGAACTTGTTTCTCATTCCGTGCTTTTCGCATGTTTTTCACAATGGATGTGAGTTCCAAGTTGTAGGGACGGATGTGGTCAAGTCAAACGAATATTAAGCCAATTACCTTGCCATGATGACTCATTGAGTCATAGAAATCCAAGATGGTGAATCATGCTTTGCTTAAATTCGTATCTTATATTGGCAAGGAAACATCTTACGGATGCACAGAGATTGTGCATTTGCGGCGTATTGTTATACACTGTGTGTCCGTATGTGACACTAGCCAGTAGCCATTATTCAAAAGTAAACAAAACAAAGGTATATATTTGAGAAGACAAATATGTTTCATGATACATTTAACCTTATGTTGTAGCAGATTATGAACCACTAATTAATATTAAACAAAAAAAATTAATAATTAAAATTTTTCAGAGATAATGCAGAAAATAAAAGGTGGTATAATATAATCAGAATTATTCCTTAATTAATACATGATAGACACACTCTTACATAATATTCAGTATTTCGTTTGAAGACACAATTCTTCCTGAGCACCTTGCTTTAATTTTACCGGCATCCTTTTTCGGGGCAACATGATTGCTTCACGCTGTTGCTCGGTGCATTACACTTCCTAAAATTAAAAAGAAAGTAGGCTTATTTAGATATTTATGTTACTGCAGTAATTATAAATAAAAAAATTCGAAAAATATCACCACTAACTATAAACTAATTTTTACCGCCACTAAAAGAAAAATTAGATTTATGCCGTCTCAATTCATAAAACATTCCACAATGTTGAATATACCACTATAAATTATTATAATTAGAAATATACAATTGTAAAATACTATAATTAAAAATATGTGAACGTACAAGATATAGTTGATTTCATAGTATTAAATAGCAATAAATTTAATTGAAGCAACGTATTGATTGAAAAAAAAAACTTGGAAATCTCGAATTTAGAATTTGAAATTTTAAAGATATATGAAATTTGAAAATTTTATAGTTTTAAATTCACCTCATAACTAGCTTAATTTTCTTTACATATATAATATAATTTTAGGTGTTTTTTTTAAGATAAGATGGGAGTCGATCGAAAGCTTTCCAACTTACTGAAAGAGAGCTGGTTCTTATAATTTTAGGTGTTGAATTAGAAATTTAAGTTGTAACAATCATACGTCCAAGTTTTTTACATGGAATCATCGATGATCAGTTTTTTCAAGTACTAGCTTTAAAATTAGAACTTACGTTCCGCCAGATTGTCCAGATGGTTTTCCACTCGCAGATGGTGTACGGGAAGAAATCGGTGCAGCTGATGCAGGGTGGAGCAGGGAGCAGGCTAATATCAAAAGAATATAGAAAATGAAGGCAAGTACTTTACGAGCCATTTTAATTACTTACTCTTGCTTGCTGCAATAGGCCATATATAGGCCACGCCAGGGGGTTATTGAAAAACCATATATGCTGAAGGATGAAAAGTGCGCAGTTTTATTTTTTATTGACTTTTCTATGTGTTTGTTTGTGTGGCGGGCTTTTCTGCATTCAATTAAATTCTGACTTGATAAACCATGAAACCTACAAAGATATCTGCCTCAAACGATCTATATATGGTTCATACAATGCTATTTATACCAGGTCTATATATTGTGTGGTGTTGATTAGATAGTTTTTCTATAGAAAAGCTATTTGTATCCATTCCAATGACTAGCAGTCGATTTTTATTATTAATATGATCCGTCACATATCATACTCTATATTCTCCTCTACAAGATTGCCTACTACTTTTTTTCTACTAATGCACATGGTCTACCCATTATTTTCTAGCCTACAAGCTTTTTGCCACCCATATTTTTTGTCATGTGGGTCCTCCATATTGTATCTTTCTGAAGGAAAGGTTTGCCTATCATATCTAAGGGAAAATGAAATTGGCTCTTGCTATTATCATTCTCTGGTTTCTTTGGTTGGTTAGTAAAATAAAATTTCCAAGGTGGAGCCAGTAGAAAGCAGTTTTGTACTCGCAAGTCTTTCTTGCACATCATTGTGTAACTTAGGGACATTTTTTTCTTAAGAATTTAATGTTTGTTTTCATTGTATTTATTTTCTATTTAGTATGGTTGAAATTATCGAAATCGTAGTGCACTTGAAATATTGCAATATAGAATGTTATATAAATTTCAAACTGCACAGTAGTACTTCTTTGCTTAATATTGGACATTCTTTACATTAATGAATAAATTCTCGGAGACATAAAGTACAAAATTTCCTGCACGATGCTATTAACATTTGCATTCATTCACAATTAATCTCATGATTTTTCCCTCATCATTTTTGCTTAGTTATATGATTTTGTATTGTTTTAGGAAATTTTAACTTTACAATCGAAGTAATCATTTTCTAACTGGTAGATAATTAGTGGTAACAACTTTTGATTAACATAGTTGCTGTTTGTTTGTTTTTTTTTTCAACTTCTAAAGCTAGAAATTTTTTTTTCAACTAGAATTATTTTTTTAAATTTTATATCATACATATAGCAGTTCGAATTGTGGCGGAGCCGCAATTAAGAAATGTAGTATATATTCAATAATTTCAATTGATAATAGCTAGCAAGTAGCAAGTGCAATGGACAATTAGTGTCCTGTAGGCTGTAGTGCGTCCAGCTAACTGCGGTGACTAGACTAGCGCGCCTTCTTTGACTTCTTCTTTGACTCCATTCCTTTTCATACATGATTGTTCCCACTAACATCTCCATCTCAAGTACCAAATTTCTAATTTACACGGAATTCATATTTCTGCTGTTCTGCACGTGTGAACTCCAGCAAATAAAGACCACGAATTCATGGTTCTCAAAATTTTAAAAAGTTAATAACAAAAATTAGTTTGTATCTTTATTTAAATTTTTATGCATTGGAAATATTTATTTTAATATTAGAATTCCGAACTAATTAATCACACAAAGGAATTTGGATTTCAGTTTTTGGGACCGGTTTTCAAAAGTTAAAAAATCATCCAATTAAAAACCCTTGCGCTATTGTGAAATTGGTGCAAAATTCACATATCTGAACTCCCATTTTTTCTTGAGTATTGGTTTCCAAATCAAGGTGGTTGGTGTGTAGTTGATAGGGTTCAACCTCTTCATTTCTTCTGAGTGTTACATCTTTAGAGTAAGCAATACCGTCCTAGCTTTTCTTAATGCTCTGATCTCGGTTTTGTGTGTAAAATTCGATTTTGTTGAAAATTTCCCAAATTCAAGGGTTGCTTGCAAAAACAAACCCTGCAAAATGTAACTTTTTCAATAGTGAGATCAAACTCAAATTAATGAATCAGTGGGCAGTGGCTAATACCATCGCAGCGTTAACGACTAGCAATATCAGCAGTCACAATTGATCCTGTTTAATACGTAGAATAATCACATTAAACAATTTTTTATTAATTTAATTGTTTTGATTTGCTCTATTAATCATTCTTTGCTCTCAGACCGATAGTTTCTGTTTTTTATTTACACTTGAATCGTAAATTACTTTAAGTTTATATAAAAACAAAAAAATGAGATAAATTCTCCTAATCATAATTAAATATTAAAATATGTTTTTTTAAAGACCATAAACATAATCTGTTGCCCAAATTCGCTGTTGCTATTAAATGGGCTGATAATGATTTATTTTCCAAATAACCAAAAGCTAACATTCTAAAATAAAGCTGGTAAAAAAAAATTCAACAAACAATTTAATTTTTATTTGTTTTAATTTAACAAAAAATACGTGTTGCGCCGGAAATTACTTTGAGAAATGCTAGGTTTAGTTCGCAATTTATAGTTACTAGGGGTATTTGGAAAAATTATCGTATGCCAGACGTTACTACTTGGAGTTGTCATTATTCAATTTCCTTTTATACTACTTGGAGTTGTCACTATCATTAACGACCACTTGTGCCTTTCCCCCCCCCCCCCCCCCCCCCCCCCCTTTTCATGAGTCAAAGAGATCCCCTTCTGGTACAAATCCAATAACAACTCAGCCGTAGTTTTCCTTGGCCTATACAAATCCAATAACAACTCAGCCATAGTTTTCCTTGTCTATTATATTTTATTTTATTTTCCATGAGGATGTCAGATCCACTGGATAAATTAAAAGCAAGAGGTGCGTATTTCTAAGCAAGCAAACCCACTATTGAGTATTGAGGAGTGCCTAATCCTTTACACAATGCCTCCACTACCACTATACATTGCGCCATTTAAATCACTTCTTGTTGCCTCGTTTCTTTTTTTATTATTTCCTCACTGCATTTCCTCTGGCACAAATTCCTCAGATCGTAATACCCTTCTTCAATTCAAATCACAGCTCACCGATCCGCAAGGAGCACTATCATCATGGAACAAGACATCACTCGACATGTGCAGGTGGTCTGGAGTGGTATGCAGCCAAGACCAAGGTAACAACTCTCGTGTCATTGCTTTAGAGCTCGATTCTTTTGGCCTCTCTGGTTCACTGTCTCCATATGTTGCCAACCTCACTTACCTTAACCGATTAAACATTCCAAATAATTCACTCAGTGGACAAATCCCCCAGGAGCTAGGCCTTCTTCAAAACCTCCAATACCTTAACCTAAGCACGAATTATTTTGAAGGCGAGATTCCATCCAGCCTATCTTCTTGCACAAATCTTGAAGTGCTTAGTTTATCAGTCAATCAGCTTGGAGGGGTGATTCCGACAAGTCTAACGCAGTGCAAGAATCTCAAGAACATCTCACTAAGTGACAATGCAATTGAAGGGGAAATACCAGAAGGTTTTGGCCACCACCCCAACCTGAAATTAATATTCTTTAAAAACAACAAGCTTACTGGTACAATTCCTTCCAAGTTGGGTATAAGCTCCTCACTCAGTGTTGTTAACCTTGCAAATAATGGCCTTACTGGTGGAATCCCACCATTTCTTGTCAATAGCTCTTCATTGCGTGTTCTAATTGTTTCTTTTAACAAACTTAGTGGACAAATCCCTCCCACTCTCTTTAACTTGCCAAACATTTCTTATATTGAGCTTAGGCATAATGAGTTTTCTGGTCTTATCCCACCAATCTCAATAAATACATCACAAATTAGTTCTCTCGCTCTATCAGCAAACAATCTTACAGGCCCCATTCCATCCTCACTAGGAAAATTGACTATGCTTGATTCTCTCATTTTGGCTAACAATTTCTTGGAAGGGAGCATTCCCGAGGAATTACAACAAGTTCCAAGGCTACGAGTGTTGGATTTATCCTTAAACTACTTATCCGGACCAATTCCCAACTTTGTGTATAACATCTCGTCTCTGCAATATTTGGGATTAGGGAACAACAACTTTTCTGGAAAACTACCACAAGAAATAGCTACCACACTTCCAAATCTTCAAGAATTAATCATGACATCAAACAGGCTAGAGGGCTCAATTCCTAGTTCACTAGCTAAAATTTCTGGACTTCTAGTTCTTGATCTTAGTGGTAATGCTTTTAGTGGAGTGGTGCCAGATTTAGGAACACTCATTAACCTTCTCGAAATAAACATCGGCTGGAATCAACTCGAAGGAAATGTGTCAACCATCCTCGACTCCTTAACTAACTGCCCAAATTTGGAATACTTGTATTTAGAGAGTAACAATTTAGAAGGAAACTTGCCACGATCCATAGGAAAGCTCTCCCAAAACCTTCAGTTGATGATGATAGGTGGAAACAAAATTTCTGGGACCATCCCCGTTGAGCTTGGAAATCTAACAAGCCTCAATACCCTTTTTATGGACAACAGTTTCCTTTCAAATAGCATTCCTCCTGCTTTAGGCAATCTCACAAATTTGATCATTCTCAGCTTGTCAACCAATAATCTCTCAGGTCCTATTCCATCTACTCTGGGAAATTTGGATCAATTAAATGAGATATATTTGGATGCAAATCAGCTGAATGGTAGTATTCCCAAAAGTTTAGGAAATTGCATCCGGCTGTACAAGGCAAATTTCTCCTATAACAATCTTGAAGGTCAGTTACCAAAGGAACTTGTTAGTATTTCTTCATTCACACAAGCCTTAGATTTGTCACATAATAATTTAACAGGGCCAATTCCATCAGAAGTGGGGAAATTGAACAATATTGGAGTTCTAAATATCTCTTATAATCATTTCTATGGTGATATCCCTTCTAACCTTGGCAATTGCCTTCTTCTGGAGCATCTACGCATGGAAGGTAACTTCCTTGTAGGAATCATTCCAAACACATTTGCTGCCTTGAAAGGTCTCAAGGAAATTGATCTTTCTTTGAACAATTTAACTGGCAAAATTCCCGACTTTTTTGAGAAATTTGATTCCTTATATTATCTTAATCTCTCTTACAATAATTTTGATGGGCCTATACCAACCGTTGGCATCTTTAGAAATAAAACTGAGGTATTTATTCAAGGAAACAACAAGCTCTGTACAAATGACTCCAATCTCTTTCTAGAAGTATCACCATGTCCAGCTGCACACTCTACAAATAAATCACATTCGCATTTGTTGATGATAGTGCTGATCATTGTTGGGATAATTGTTATTCTATCCTTGGTTGTTTCATCACTGCTCTTTTTCTTGAAGAAAACCCAGATAGCACAACTCTCTACAGATCAGGCAAAGGAGAAATTCAGGAAAGTCTCTTATGCTGATCTAGAAAGAGCAACAAATGGATTTTCCCAAGAAAACTTGGTGGGAAGTGGGCATTTCGGTTCAGTGTACAAAGGAAAGTTTGAGTCTAAAGATAACCTAGTTGCTATTAAAGTTTTCAACCTTGACATCCATGGAGGATTGAAAAGCTTCACTACTGAGTGTGATGCTCTGAGAAGCCTTCGGCATAGGAATCTTGTTCGAGTTGTTACCTCTTGTTCCACCATAAATCATCAAGGAGATGATTTTAGAGCAATCGTGTATGAGTACATGCCAAATGGGAGCCTAGAAGGGTGGCTGCATCCAAAATCTACTGGTCAAGCACTAAGCTTGGCTCAGAGGATATGTATAGCAAGTGATGTGGCTTCCGCTCTAGAGTATCTTCATGATGGATGTGGGCATCCTATTGTCCATTGTGATGTTAAACCGAGCAATGTTCTACTGGATCATGCCATGACTGCTCATGTGAGTGATTTCGGTATAGCTGAGTTTTTGGTTCGTGCCACTGCCGAGTCCAAGAATTCTATAAGCCTATCTGGATTAAGAGGTTCAATTGGCTACATTGCGCCTGGTGAGAACATTTTGTGTTTCGTTATAATTTATTCCTTTTTGTATACATCAACATATGACATGCATTACCTAAATTTCATTATACTTTATTCCTTCTGGTAGACATCAAACTAAAACTTGCGTTACTTAGATTTAGTTATAATTTATTTTTTGCATGCATCAACATAAAGCATTCATATCTTATATATTTCTTTTTTTCGCCATTTCAATCCCATATTGCTATTGACAATTACATTTTTTTTTTTTTTTCTGTTGTTCTATGGTTTTGGGGAAACTTATGACAGAGTATGGGATGGGTGGCAAGGCTTCAACTGCTGGAGACATCTATAGCTTCGGAGTACTATTACTAGAGATGCTTACTGGGAAAAGACCGACAGATGAGATTTTCAAGGATGGTGTAAGCCTGCCATTGTATGCTACTGAAGCATTTCCAGAAAGAGTCATCGAGATTGTGGATAGTGCTATATTGTGGCAGAAGAATGATGTAAACAGAGAGCTGCCAGATCAGAGAACTACAAGATGTGTGGCCCAGTTGATTCAAGTTGCGTTGTTGTGCACAGCAGAATTACCAAACCATCGGATCAAGATGCAACAAGTATCTGCGGAGATTGCTTCTATTTGGAAAGATTTTTCAAATTGAGTCATGGAGTATAACAATCAAAGAAAGAAATAATTAGATTTTTCTTTTTCTTTTGTTAGACATTATATTTCTGCAATTTCTTCAATTTTCGAGATTTAAAAACTATACGAAATATTAGTCTAAAAAATTTGGGAAAAAAAACACATTATGTTCACTTGCGTCTATACTTTCATACCTCTGATTTTCAGAACCCAACTCCCAACAAAGAAAAGAAGAAAAATCGTCAAAATACCTAAATATCTTTTCCGAGAAACTATTTATGTATTTTTTTTAGTTTTCATTATTCGAAAACTATGTGAAATATTGGTCTAAAAATCCGGAAAAAAAATTACATTATATTCACTTACGCCTCTACTTTCATACCTTTGATTTTCAGAATCAAACTCCAAACCGGAAAAAAATGATAAATTGCCAAAGTACCTAAGAAATTTTTTCTGAAAAATTATTCACATAATTAAAAATATTAATAAATTTATTTTTTTCTAAACAAATATTAAGTAGTGAAACGTAAATAAATATATTTTGTTAAAAATCATGTACTAATTTGCTAAAAACAAATACATATTGCTTTTTTCATTAATAAAATACAATAGAATTTATTTAAAATTATTAAAAACAATCATTATTTTTAAAATACATATTACTTTTTTCATTATTTAAAATCATTGCTGAAAACCATTAAAATCCGATATTATCTAATATCGGTTTTTGAAAGTCCGATATGAGCTTCTTTGTTTCAAACACCGATATTACAATAACATTTTTAAATTTGGATTATTTTAATAATTAAATCTAAATTTTATAATATTTTAATATAACTTTTTAATTTTTTGGTTGCTTGGAAACTTTTTGCGGTTGCTAGAAACTTTTTTCGATGGTAGATTGGTAGGTGCTACTGGGCTTTTACTTTTTTCTCTGGGCCAAGTTCATTTCCTCTTTAGGCTAAACATGTCATTTCATTAGGGGTGAAAACAGCAACTGTTTTAACAGTTCTTTCGTAACGAAACAGTTAAAGATTTTGATTGTATTTCAAAAACGAAACGGTTAATGCAACACATAGTCAGTTTCTCCATGTGTATTTTCGTAATTTCGACCGTTTCGTTCAAAACGAGACGGTTAACGCAAACACGTAGTCAGTTTCGTGTCCAAAACGAAACGGTTAACGCAACACTCCATTTTCGTGGTCGTTTTAGACGTCATGCACCCTACATTTCATCTTGGAAACTTTTTTTTTTTTAGATGGCTAAAATATTTTCTACACAAAGGTCGGAGCTCTCTAGAAAATTCGCAAATAGCCCGGGAAAAAAAAAAAAAAAGGACGTCTGTGACTGTGATTTTAGACTTTGAAATTATGTTCCAAGTTTTCTGGAGTTTATAACGGACTAACGGTGTCTTTGTGCGCCACATAAGTTGCCATCGATTTTGTCAATAATTTTAGAATTTGGAAGTATGTTTTAAGTTTTCAATAATGCCTTATTTTTCTGGACTTATAATGTTTTTTCTGTGTGCCCAACTCATTCATATATAACTCAAGAATTAATTACTTTCAAACCTCTCAAAAAGTTATGAACTTGCCGACTGCGTATAACTCAACACAGTATTCTTCATTTATAAGATGTTTTCATAAATGTAGAATATTTTTATTGACTGTTACAAAACAGTTATGACGATGTACTGTAATATGATTACAATAGTTGGTCAAATCATTATTTTTGACGCAGATTGGAAATCACATTACAAATCATAACTGACAGAAATTAATTCTGTTGGGAACCCGAAATGCTAAGTGTGCTTACCTATTATAATTGTTAATGAGCCTGTTCTTCAGAACAAAAGTTGATTTCAAACAAAAATGAAGCATCATGCTTTCATGTTGTGTCAAAAAAAAAATGATTTACAGGGACATCGACAATATGTCACATAGTTTCCTAGTGGACAAATTCGAGCATAGTTTTTCTACCAATTACAATGAAAGCAAGTTTATGAGTATAGTACAACAATGAAGGGAAGATCACCAGAAATTTTCAACAAATAAAACCATAAAGAAATTGCCAAACTATATAGTAAAAAAAAGAAATCTAGTAAGCATTTTTCTTCATGAAGTCACTAGGTTTATTAGACATTAGTCTTATTTAAGAAGCTAGTAGTAATTAATATATTAGCAAGAAGTAACAAAAATAGTAAAATAAAACATAAGATAAAGTGATTGGCTAGGAGAAGTCTTTCGACAATGAACACACGAGTGCTCCAAAATAATGAAAGCTAAGCAAATAATAATAATAATAAAAAAAAAGACGACCCTCGAGGAGTTCTTTTCCTAGCTGACCTTTATAATTTATAATTAATAAAGAGATATATAGGATTAATCAACATCGTCTGTTATTTAGCTGCATAATTATGTTTGCATTTCCCCATTTCCTACCAACCGATAAAGAAAAGTGCCATGGGATGAAACAAATTTCCTTTCGGGCACTGTGCTTCTGGAAAATAATTCTTAATACTCAAACTTAAGAGTTTTCTAGTTGATTGCTACATCAATTAAGTAAATGAAAAAAAATTTGAATTACGCGACATGAAATTTTGGATGAAGAACATTCTATTATGGTATCTTTTGCACTATTTAAGGCTGCCTTCTCAGCAGGAATTTTGTAGAGCTTCAAACTTTTCTCATATACAAACACATTTGTTCTTTCCTTAGTTTTCAAGAATGGAGCAGTTTGTGCAATCACAAAGGTCGAAAGGCCTGGCCAATGTTCTTGCAATCGGCACGGCACTCCCGCCTGTTTGTGTTCCTCATGATACATATCCCGATATGTATTTTCGTCTTACCAATAGTGAGCATCTTACAGAGCTCAAGGACAAGATGACCAGGATATGTGAGTTCGTTTCTCCTGATTATTTGATTATATCAAATAAATTATTTATATGATTATATTCTATTGGCAATTACGTTGAACCGCTAAAAGATATGGAACAAAAATAATTTTGCAACATGAACTGATAAAGTTTCTGAAAGGGAACCACTAAAGTTTTCTATAATTTGAAAAAAAAAAAAAAATTGTAGAGAATGTACCACATGTTTCGTTAATCATACTGAAACAACTGTTGTTTGTTACAACCGAGAAGTATTTATGCAAACTATACATTAACAAGGGTTTTTTTTTAAAAAAAAAATACAATCAGAACATTTTCCAAGGCTTTTACCAGCATATACTACGTTAACCCCTACCGTCCTCAATTTTCCATACCAACTGAGACCTCCAATCCTGCACGTACCAACACTGAAAATCATCATCATCATCATCATCATCATCACACACACACACACACACAAGAACCAACATTGAAAATCAAAGACCTTAACATGCAAACACTGCCAGAAAATGGAAAATTCATGGCTCATACAAATTTTAAACTAGTAACTGTAAGAAGCTATTAATATAATTTATTTCATATTGTTGATTATTTTCTGATAATAAATCTAACAAGATCTCTAGAAATTTTAATTCATTCAATTTATGCTAGTCCAAGTTCTGAAGGTCCACTTATCTCGACATAACCACACAAACTTATGACTACAACTTCAGAACAATTGACAATATTAATCATATGTTTATCAATTTTAGGTAAAAGTACAACTATTAAACAACGATACATGGGTATGATGGCTAACGATGGGGAGCTCTTAAAGAAGTATCCAAATATTGGTGACCACGATGCACCGTCCCTAGATGCCCGATGGGAGATTGTAACAGAAGAAGTGCCAAAGCTTGCAAAGGAGGCAGCAATGGTGGCCATCAAGGAGTGGGGCCAGCCTGTATCGAAGATTACCCATCTCATATTTTGCACAAACAGTGGTGCTGCATGTCCGGGTGCTGATGTCCGCCTAGTGCATCTACTCGGCCTTCCTACCACTGTTCGGCGAGTCATGCTATACTACCAAGGATGTCACGGTGGAGCAACTTCACTACGTATAGCCAAAGACCTGGCTGAGAACAATCGTGGTGCACGTGTTCTTGTGGTGACCTCCGAATACATTATTCATGGGTTTCGTGGTCCTTCTGAGACCGACCCAGATGATCTTGTTTCTCAGGTTTTATTTGGTGATGGCGCTGCTGCCGTGATTGTTGGTGCCGACCCTGATTTGGAAGTTGAGCGGCCACTTTATGAGCTAATCTCTACTAGGGAAACAATGATCTTAAATACTATGGATGCACTTGGAATGGTACCAAGAGAGGTCGGAAACCTTGTCACTTTGGCTCCCTCGATACCCATACATATATCTGGAAACATCAGAGGTTGTGTTGAGGAAGCATTGAATCCATTAGGTATTAAGGATTTGAATTCTCTGTTTTGGATTGTTCATCCGGGAGGCCCTAAAATTCTAAAGATGGTTGAGGAAAAACTAGAATTGGAGAAAGACAAGTTCAACATGACAAGAAAGGTTCTAACTGATGTTGGAAACTTGTCGAGTCCCACAGTACTTTTCATAATGAACGAGATGAGAAAAAAATCAGTAAATGAAGGCAAGGCTACTACCGGTGATGGCCTTGAATTTGGGATGCTCCTTGGCTTCGGACCTGGGCTTTCCATTGAAGCAGTTGTGCTTAGATCAGTTGCCATTTAACGTGCTAACCAAACCTACCATCAAAACCAACATTATTTGTTCCCCAAGAAATAAAAAGTAGAGATATTGTCTCTTTCAAATGGCCCGGAAAGAGGAATGATGATATATCATTTATCAGGATGCTAGAAAATAAATTCTTTGAATTTTGGATGAAATACAACTAAATTCAAACCTTCAGCGCCACAGCTTAATTTCTTTACATCACTAACAGTAAAGGCTTGTAACAACAAGTTCTCTTGTTTGTTTTTGTTGGATTGCCTCAATTGATTTGTGTTCTATTTGGGAAGCTCTTTAATGGAATCAAGGCAGCCTTTTCAGCGGCATCTGTTTAATTTAAGTAACTGCATCTAATAGTTTTTTTAATTCAACGTTTGTTAAAGTAAATGAACGGCCTTTAAGGCTTTAACGTTTGCCAAACACAACCGAATAAACATGATTATAGAAATGTTGGATCAAGGCTTCTCGTTTATTTAACGATCCATGTTTATAGACTGTTTGTCTTGTGTTGTAAGACTTACTTTTTAATGCATATTAACTCCTATGGTGTCAAAACACTATATTTTGTTTAAACCTTTTCAATTCCAGGAAGTTTAGTTTTTAACCATCAAACGCAAACCCATTTCAGAAACAAAAGTACTAACCCAAAGATTTTTACCTAGCTTGTTCATCAATACAACTATCTTATCTTGTCTAATACTGGATAATTACATTACATACCTAACAACTTTAACAAGTACGAGCCCGCCAAGTGCTCGAGAAAATGCCTAGCTCAGAGGAATGGCCACAAGAAATGGGAGAAGCGGAGTACCTTAGAAATAGTGGCGTCGATGCGTCTGCCTCGTCAGCTATGACCACGTCATCATCAAATAACACGTCGGGGTTTCCGATTTGAAGTGGGGAGGGAGGGAGGAGGGAGAGTTTTCGGTAATGAAAACAGAATTAAGTTTGGAACTTTGTCATTTTGGATGGCTGCGAGTAAAAATGTTGGCCTGTTGGGCAAGCAGCGCATACAGAAAATGTTAGTATGGACGGCTGTGATTGGAATTTGGAAGTTTTATATCGATCCATTCTGTGGCTCATCATATTTTCGGCGAGTATTAATCTTTACTGCTTATAAGTTAAAGAGACAGGTCATAATCTATACTATCTATATATCTATATACTAATAAACGCACCCAAAACAAAAGTCAAGTGACTCCTTTACAGAAAGGGTTCTTAACATCATTATAGGCCATTGATATGTGCAACTAGATCTGATGTACGGTTTAGATCTGTAGTTCAGACAAATAGTCAATAGAAAGGGATCAAGACGCTGGATGGTTGTTTTATTATTTTATTTTTACTTTGTGCGCACAGTAAAGGAAAGAGAAAAACAAATCAACTCTCTCCCATCATACTAATATCGTCGCCTAACAAAATCGCCTCAGATTTTTTTTTCCATTTCCACATAGTCGGGTGGGCTCTATTTTCTAGTAAGTTATAACCTAGAGAAATGTCATAACAATTTCACCAGAGAGGATTCAAACATGTGTTAACATCAATTATAAACTATTGATCTCTGCAATTTGATATGATATACAGTTTAAATTTGTATTTCAGACAAAGCGTCGAACCTCTTGACAAAAAAGAGTCTAAGGCGCTGTTAACAAATTTTGTTAGCTGCACGTTTGTTTCGCTGCTGAAGCACGTGAGTTCGAATCTCAGCTTTAGACATTTCTATTTTCGCTGCTCCCCCCCCCCCCCCTATTTCACCTTTTATTCCATGCACCAAACCTAACGCAAAAATAAAAAATCGCAGAAATGGAATGGAAATAGTGCGCTCCCCTTTCTCCTCCCCCTCCTCCCTCGCCTTCCAATTTGTTCTCCTATTTTGTGCCCCCTCCTAATCGCAGAATTTCTAGAAACATAAAACCCTAGGCTTGATTGCTAGTTCTTTTTTAATACCTCTTTTGACACTTTAATTAACCCCGTCTTAGATGGTACAAGATGATTAATATAATTACTTGTATTAGATAGCACAAGATGGTTAATATAATTACTCTTCTAATATTATAGAGAACTTCTGGTTAAATACTACTTAATTTTTATTAGATAGGTTGACTTATGATAATATTTTGATTAGATTAGTAATATAAAATTAATTTTATTTTTTTATTATCGAAATGATTGCTTAAGTTATGATTAAAATTATCATGATAAATTACGATAATAAAATATTTTGATGTATGGTGGCATTTGATATCAATATTATTATTTTATTTATTTTTAATTTCTATTAAGTATTAACTCATAAATCTCTACTACTTATAAAAGCATCAATTCAAAGGTCTATCTAATTTTGAGTTCAAAGATGCAAACAAATTTTTACTAGATGCAATATAGACCATGGATTGTTTATGATCTAATCAGATTAGTAGTTTGGATTTAACAACAAGGTTTAAACCATTCATACAGACTTGTTAACTTCACTGTCGGAGCTAGGGTTTACCAAACGGGTCGGGGCGGGGCGGGGCGGTCCAACCCGTGGCGGTCTACGGGTTAGGACGGGGCGGATTAGGACGGTTCACGGGTTAAGGCGGGGCAGGTTAGGACGGTCCATCCTAGAAATCTTGGCCCTAACCCTTCCTAAACCCGCCTCATGTAACCCACACGGGTTATGATGGTCCGGTCCGGTCTGTCGGTTTTTCATTTATTTCATTGCTGTTTTTTTTTTGGATTTTTCATTAGTTATTTTTTCATTATGGTATATAAATATATATATAAAAACGACATATATATAATATATTATATCGTAATCACTATAATTTTTTTTTTGCTATTTTACTTTTGCGTGTTTTTTTTCAATATTTTTTTGCTGTTTAATTTTTGCGTTTTTTTGTTTTTTCAATATTTTTTCTGTTTTTTTATTTTTTACTTTCGCGCTTTTCCTTTATTTTTTTACTTATCTTTTCTGTTTTTTATTTTTTTTCCTTTTTTGTTTTCTTATATTTGATCTATAATTTTTTTATTAAATGAAAAAATTCAAATATAATTAGCACGGATTTTGGACGGGTTTAGCACGGTTTAAGACGGGTTGACGAGGCGAGGTGGTCCGGTCCATGGGTTAAGATGGGGCGGGTTAACGCGGGTAATTTTAGAAAGTGCGGCCCAAATCCGTCATAGACCCGCCCCGGTCTAACCCTTCGGTCCATCGCGGTCCATGGACGGTCCAGGACGGTCCGGTCCATGGGGCGGGTTTGGGACGGGTCGGGTCTGACCGGCGGGTTTTTGGTAAACACTAGTCGGAGCAGAATTGCGCTGGTTTTAAACCGCGCAGTAGGAGGGTTCGAGTCTCCGTATTTTGTTTTTTTTTCCGCTGGCATTTTCATTTCTTTCCTCTTCCCCTCCATCTATGGAAAGTTTTGCTCTCCTTCGAAATTTCGCAAAAATAGAAAGAGCTACCGCTGCGATATCTCTGAACCGAATCTAGGGTTTTACATAAATTATCACGATCTCTCTCTCTGCGAGACTTAGCACCACCACAAGCCGTCTCTCCTCTCTATCTCTGCGAGACTGCGACAATGGTGGCGACGAATCTAAAATCGGAGACGAAATTCTTGATGGATGAAAGAGCGGCCCGGGAAGCGGAGATGAACGCTTTGATTTGAGAGGCCTGATTGTGCACTTCCGAGGTAAATTTGTGTCCTTTTGAGTTCGTATTATTCGAAATGGATTACGATTGCTTGCTATTTTTTATTTTCTAGATTCAAATTCATTATTCTGCCTGACAGCTGCTCGATCGTGCAAGAAATGTTACTTTCAATTGGAGAATTTTTTTAATTTCGAAAAGTCCTTTCCTTCGTATTTTGTGAAAGTTGATTTCTTAGTATTCACCATTATACTGCTGTAAGTTTTCAATTTTGATTTAATTATTGTCATTTCAGGCTTTCTTTCCCGTAAGAGTACACCCCTTTCTCGATTTCAACCATATGGACAAGAAGGAACAAAGTACAGTGGATCAGTAGGTCAACCGATAGCAGAATCTGAAGCAAAGATTGTGGATCCGATAACAGGTGTTGCCCTGCCTCCCAGCTCTCCAGGGGATATTTGGAAAAGAGGCAACAAATAATGAAGGGTAATTTATGTTTTTGCATAATTAGGAGTTGCTAATTTGCAGAAGAGGAAGGTAAGTAATGATAAATCATGAATTATGTAGGGTCTCATGCGTGCTTTTAGAGTAGAAGATCTGCCAATAGAATCACAACTGCTGACAAAGGCACTTGATGAAGCTCAGATAAAAGCCATGAACCGTTTGGGCCTGCTTTGGTTTTCCGCAGACGGTTCGATCATAATTGAAATACTGAGATGATATCTGGTAGCCATCCAGAATATCAAACAGATGGTTCGATTACCATTCGAAGCGTTGAAGTGACGTCTGTTCGCCAATCAGATATTGAACAAACATTTCGATCCTCATTCGGAGTACTGAGGTGATACCTGGTAGCCAACCAAGATATCAAATGAATAGTCCCACTGTTATTCGAAACGTGGGAATGAATCTGGTTGCTAGTCAGACGTTCAGTGTGTTAGGAAGTGTTGTTTATGCCCAATTTTATTTTTTATTACACTTAATATCAATTAATTAAGTGAACAACCATATAAAGGATCTTGCACAAGCATTCAATACATCATCCAAGAGAGAAAAGAGTAAGAAGTGTATACCTCTTGTGAAATCGCATCCGCAAGAAGCGACCACGGCATAAGAGGCGGTGGCGTGCTCGTCTCATCCCCTTCTTCTCCTTTCTTAGGTCCACAAAAGATTAACCAACTTCACTCGATTTTGTGCTAGCAAAATGAGTGAAATCACTTAATCCAAAGCTTTCTCTTTCTCTTGTAAATCGATATTTAGTAAAGATAACTAATGATCAACACATGAGTCCTTAACTTGATGCAAGAGAGCAACAAAAATATGACAGCTATGAAGGAATAGAAGGAGGCGGTTTGTGTAACCTTCTCTCATCCAAATGAGAGGTATATTTATATTAAAGCTATGACCCCTTCTACAAGTTATATTGACTAGTCAACTAACCACTATTCCAAGCAACTTTTGATAAGAGAAAATGAACTAAATCCTCCTCAAAATTCGTCCAAAAATATGAGCAAAAAATCTCAAGTGCCATATTTCATTTTTCTCTTTAGTTTATGCATCAAATGAGGCCCGTATAATATATATAATCATATAGTACAATTATATTAATATAATTCTCACAATTATATTAATTGTGTCGAGCAAAATTAATTATCAACTATTTGATAATTATTATAGGATTAGACTTTGCATTAATTAGTTTCATATGATCCCTTTGATATAATTAATTATAACGGTTCACAACGCTATATAATTAATTAATCAACTTATCATATTTTGTATTCTCCAATGCAAATAAACTAATTATAATGCACTGTTGGTTAAGAGGTTTTATTCGTGTAATCCTCAAAGATTTATATTATGTGAGCCATGGAAATTAAATCGTTATTTAATTCCAATAATCATAAGCAGTATCTAGCAACACGTTATGATTCCCAATTAAGATAAATAAATACTATACTTTTATAGTATTTCAATCCTGCATAAGAAATAGATAATTTCCTTGTTTTGATTCTTATGTCACATGATATCATTGTATAATCCAAGATATGAATGTGTCATTCTTGCAGATTATATATTTCTTGATCTAGAGTTGATCGTCTAGTTTGCATGCATACAATCCAACTCCATCAAGGGGCCCAATAGATATCATCACTTACTAGGTATACTAATGAGGGACATACGATTGTCTTGATGAACAACTTTTTCCCGCACAATTCAAAAGAACATAAATAAAGTTCGTATAGCAGTCCTTATCAGGAAGCAATGTTAGACGATATTTATTAAACCTATCATCATGTGGAAAAGTTGAACCATCTCAAACTTAGAATTAAACACTCATGAAATAAATAATGACACATAACACAATTCATATATTTATTTCATTGGATCAAGTCCTGTGCTAAGTTCCAGTAACATACACATATGCAATTAAGTTGGTAACTCCTTATGATTTGTAGAACTTAATCATCACTTAACTTGCATACTAATCTTTATGATAATTAATGTTCCTTGTTAATTATCACAATTACGGACGATTCAGATTTATTATTGTCATTTAATTAAAATGAAATACAGAGATCTACAATTCAGATCCTCAACCTTAATGATCTGTCAATAATAAATCCTAGGAACAAATGATCAAATATCATCAATAACATAAACTAAAATTAAGTCATTAAATATTGACTTCTAAGACATAACTCCAACACAGTGAACATTTCAGCTGCCACCTGAAATGTCCATGAATTCATTTGGATGCCAGTCAGATGTTGAAAAGATGGTTCAGCTCTCACTCGAAGCGTTGAAACTATCATATGTCAAATGCCAGAACTTTGGGTTTGTGGGTGTTGAAAATCTTATGCACGCGGGTGCTATCTAAGTCGGACGCCCCTTGGCCTTCTTAGGTGCGGTAGACAGTTGGTTCTTAGACATGAGAGCATTACCTTGACGCTCAGTCTCTGATCATGTGTTGAAGCTTCGCTTGATTTTTGATCAAACGTTAATGTGACGTGATGCTTGACATTTAGCCAAGGAAAATCACTAGGGTAGCGTTGGGCTCTTAGGCTTATAAGTATTGAAGTAACGTCCGATTTCCGACCGGAATGTTGTAGTTTCCCTCAAGCACCGAAAGAGGTAAACTTTATTATATGAGATCTGGTTAAGAATTTGGGGTAACATTACTAATCCATTTGAGTAATGTGACCAAGGAACATGTTGAAGGTTTCTGAATGAGAATACTACTTAGGTAAGGATCATGGATCTATCCAATGTGGCGGAATGATGTGGGACAAGATTGTAATGTCATTTAAGGGAGTTGCTTGTGGCACCCCCAGTGTCGGTCTTGGCATATCTTCGGCAGTTAGATAAAATAAATCCCACTGTTGTGACAAGTTACTCACTTTGCCTGAAATGAGATTGTGAGCTTTTCTCAAGATTAAGGTTGCGGGTTTATGTGATGTGGTAAGGTGGTGTGGTATTTGTCTGTAATGACAGGGTTCGCATATCCCAGATAGGATCATAACATCATCTCGGGAGTCGCTTGTGACACCAGCGTCGGCTAAGGCATATCCTCGGCGATTAGATAAAATAAAATTCCACTGTTGTGACAAGCCACACAATCTTCCCGAAATGGCATTGTGAGCTTTTTCCGGATTGCAAAGAGTTCTGCTCGTGTGTGCTGGATCCGTATTGTTCACCGGTAGTATCATGCGGTGTGATTTTTCCTTCGGTTTGGGTTTTTGTCTTAGTTTTGGTTTGATCTTCACCTGATTTATATATTATTTCAGTCCTCTTGATAGAGTCTCCGTAATGCCGTGGTGAATCTTACTATCCGTCATTTTGAGGCTAGTGAGTCTCAATTCAACCAGATTCTCAACATTGAGCTTAATATTTCACTAGCACTCTTGGTAATATCAAGAGTACTTAGTGTCTCTAATTGCCTCAAACCCATCGTGATGACGACCATTTGTCGGTTTTGATCACTTAGGACTAATGGGCCTTACTTAAGCCATGAACAAGGCACTAGACTAGGTCGCGATAGTGCTCCGGTATGACTTTTTGAATTTCAGGGTCCTCTTTTGATTTTATATTTCGCAGAAATTCTCCTATTTCATAGAAAAATATTTATTTTATTTCTTTTGAGATCTGGCGACTCCTTGGGATGTATAGGGAGCATCCTTCATGTCAGAATATCATCCATGCCTTCAGTGATTTAGTTATGAGCCTTTGAGCTTTTTAGGGTATTACCGAAACAGCTTATCTCTATAGTGTTCTGAGAGGAATAATGATAGTGGTAGAAGTATATTTGATTGGGTTTTTGGTGGTGATGATCATCAAAATTAATTCCTCTCCTTTTTCTGAGCTTCCAAGAATTTTCTTCACATTTTTCTGAGCCTCCTGTGAATTTCCATGAATTTTCAAAGGTTGCTAGATTTTTAAATAAATACCGTAGTGATGTGGTTGGCCAAAGCTTGGAATTTGGATTTAAAAATATTTTATTTGGATTTTGGTTATGATTTTTCCATGAATGTGTCCCTCATATTTTTCTGGATATGTAGAAATTTGGTTTGAATTTTTCTGAGCTACGGTTAATTTTCTACAAATTTTCCAAGTTTCCAGCAACTTGATTGGGCCACACCAGCAAGGTTGACATGTGGCAAGCTTTGGTTGGTTCACGCCAACAGAGGGAGAGGAAGGTCAGCAGCGACTTCTCTGGTCGAACAAGAATAAGAGGGGGCTCCCTCCTTGTGCCAAGGAGTTGGGGCAGCATGATGTGTAGCAGGATGTGTAACCTTATGACGGGCCACCTCAGAGGCGACTGATCGGTTCCAAACGTGATGGGTCAAAATTAAAACCTTAAATATCGATACTAATCTATTTACAATATGGCTTAAGGGTCGAATCACAATGACAGAACTATTCCTTTCTAAGCTATTATAATTAATTCAATTCAAACCTAAGGGTAAAAATAATATCAAGTTTGGAGTATGTTTTTGGTATTTTCAATTAATTCAATGCTATAAAAGTAGAGATACAGTTGTAACACAAATTCCAGAGGCTAGCAATAATCTAAACAAAACTCAAGTTTTAATATCAATTCAATTAAATTAAGGCAAGGATATCAAATACTTTTATTTCTGTCAAGAGTAGAACAGTCCGTTCCAGCTATGGAACAGACCGGTCTACCTAAACGTTAACCTTTGGAACAACCCGTTCTACTCTGGAACGTCCACTCTCAAGCAGTCGTTCCAGAGTAAGATTGGTCCGTTCTAAAGGTTAATATTTGATTTGTTATGTTATTTAATTAGCTAATTAATCATGTATGCAAGTTTTAGCAATTAAACAGAGATTGACTTAACTCTAACTCTCGTTCAGGTCAAGTATCAAAGTTCAACTACCTAGCTTCTAAATCCCCTAAACTTCAACTCTCGTTTCTTGATTTAGGTGCATTAGTTTAACTCTTGGATCTAATGGTTAACCCTAACCTCTCGATTGAGTAAAGTTGAGATCTCTCGACGACTTGGTCTAACCTATTGGAAAATTAACTTACCTATTAGTATTATTGTTGTGTTCAATTCAAGTTAACCGACTTTAAGTTCTAACTATTAAACGTGACTATTCTTCTAACGGGACAATCAATTTGCAAGTACCAAACACAATTAATATCAATTAAGCAATTCAATCACAAGAAATAAAAAATAAACTACTTTAATTAATAAACTAAAATATTCAAAACATATCAAATAACATAATAAAAGGTTCTCCACCCATAGCCCTAAAAATATGATTACTCCCTACAATTCATAGCAAAGCTCAAAGCAAGATTCATCATAAATACAATCAAAGAGAATAGAAAGTGAAGATACAATAGATCGGCACGATTCCTCTTCTAAGTTGCTGCTCTGCCACCCTTGGAACGGTCTGGTCCACATCGTCTTCTGGTGGTTGTGTCTCGAGTTAGGTTTAGATGGTGGCTAAAAGTCTAGAAATTCGTCTCATTAGCTTGGGGCAGAGCAGAGACTTATATATCATCTTGAGAATCGACTTGGTCTTAAAAACACATCAGGAGTTGTCTTGTATTAGAGAATTGTGCGTGGAGAAAACTTAGCAAAATCAGCCTCTTCAAATATGGAAAGTCTTCTAAACTTGGAACAGTCCGTTTCAGGACTAAACTGGGTCATTCCAAATGAGTCAGGCTGTTGTCTGAGTTGCTATCTTCTTCTCCTGTCTAGATTGGTCTGTCCTGCCTATGGACTGGTAAGTTCCACTCCTCTGGAAAGCTACTCGAGCGATAATCCTGCAAAACAAGGGCCGGGCGACGGCTGCACCTTACTTACATCTATTTCTTAGTAAATTAAGTTAAAACACATAGATTTAACTATAAATATAGGCCTAATATAGGTTGAAATGCATGCATGAAAACCTCCCATCAGTGAACTCAGCGCCATCCATTCACAGCGTGACAAAGAGAGACAGGTGGAGAGTTTGAGAAGAAGGAGAGAAGAGAAAGAGCCACAGATCAGACGAAAGAGACGTGGCAAAGAGAGACTCTCTTTGAGTTTATTTTTATAAACTATGCTGCAAATCACTAACAACTTATTTTGTAAATAAGCTATTTCACTAATTAAATTAATCCAGACAATCCAAATGTCAGATACAAATGGAAAATATACAAAAATTCTCTATAATTTACGAAGAACATGTCAAGTTCTCAGATCAAACATCCCGTTAGATTTTAATGTTACTCTAATTTATTTCATTTAATTTTTTTTAATCGTATAATTCATAATTCTTATGGAATCTCAGTTCGGATAACTTTGGGACTTGGTTTACCGTCTAATCAGTGAGTATCGTTACAGTTTCTTAACTTTTTCACTTGTGCAACACTGGTTTGTTACTACTTTGCACCAAATTTCCTTTCTGTTTCAAACTATAAGGAAATAATCAAAAGACGATTTGAGAAGAAGTAAGGAAATGCGAGAAGCATCTGACGAGAGAAACATTTGAGAAGATAAGCATCTGAGGAGATAATGCTTTGCATAGTAGAGGTACTTCTCATAGTGCGCTTTCATTCTTCTTTTTTTTTCATTTGTAGCAATGTTGTTCTGCTTACCGGTACGAGGGGTTTGCTTACTAGTTTGGTACAAGAATTTTGGTCAACCAAATGCTTACTGGGTTTGGTAAAAAGGTTTGGTCAAGATATATTGATGAAAAGGCATGATAAGTCTATATTAACTGTGTTAGCACAAGGTTTGGTACAAAGGAGTTTGCTTACTAGTAATTTAGTACAAGGGCTTATTGCTGGTTTGACGCTTTTTTTAAAAAAAAAAAAAACTTATCATGGATGTATGTATTAACTGTGTATATTTTACATGGTATTGTGTACCATTTAACTTTTTCATTTTGCAGCATTGCTAGTGGAATCAAACATTTATTTAGAAACAAACAAAACTGGTGAATAATGGAGCAGCAGAGACTTGGAGTATTGTTTTGTAATCCACTGTATGGTTTTTTGTTTAAACTTTGATAAATTGTATTTTTCTTTGATCAAAATTTTATAAGTTGTGTTGTGTTTTGTAATCATGCTTAGGGGGCGTTTGGATGGGCAAAGAATAACTCTTCCTAGGCGGAAAATTAGGAAGAGTTATTCCTAAGCATCCAAACGTGTTAGGCGTAAGGTGGAAATAGTTCATTCCGGAATAGCATTTTTCCTAACATATTTCTTATTTTACCACACATTCATTCCTTATTCCTAACAAATCGTCCAAATAATATTTCTTCTTTCCGGAATAACACTCTTCCCACGCTTCCCGAAATAACACTCTTCCTAATTTTTCCGCTCGGAATAGTTCTTCCTTCCTTATTCCTAGCCCATCCAAACGCCCTTAGGGCTCGTTTGGATCGTATGGGAATAAGGAAGGAATAAGGATTTTAGGAATAAAATATTAGAAAGTGTGTAACTTTGTGAAGAAAATATTGCCTAGGAATAAGCTATTCCTAGAAAGAAGCTATTCCTAAGCAATCCAAACGCCCCTAAAGTGTAAGCTGTGTTTTGTTTAGAAACACTTTGTAACACTACTACAATTTTAGTTTTCTGGGTCGGTAGGCACAGCCCTCTGCGTGCCTAAATCAAATAATGACGCTAAAACAAAAAGTTAGAACAGAGTATTTAACAGCAGAGTCGGTAGACGGACACACCTTAATAAGCACGCAGACATAAATCTAAGATATATATTAATTCGCGTGGCCGCTATTCGTGACCGATATTTCCTTAGCTTCTGTACGCCAATCTCACCGTTCATTTATATTTTACGCGAAATCTGATCGTCCATTCATATTTCCTTCATTCGCCTCTCTTCAATCTCTCCAGCCTCCTTCGCACCTCCACCTCCTCCCGAAGCACCTCCGCCTCCTCTCGATTCTCGTAGCAACCCTGATCAGCACACAGTGAAATAAACTCCGCCTTCCTCCTCTTTAGGCAGGTACGGGTCCTCCACCTCCACCTCCACCTCCAGCCTCCTTCGCACCTCCGCCTCCTGTCGATTCTCGAAGCAACCCCGATCAGCAATGAGATTCGGTAAGGGATATCGAATTCGTCGAATTCAGGTACTGGATTGGGTTTCCGATGAGCAATGATGCTTCTCCTTCTCTTCGCCTCCTCCTTCGCAATCCCAGCCTCACCCCTGCAACTCATCCCTCATCTTCGTCGCTTTGGCGGTCGCCAGATCGCCAAGTTCAAGTTTAGCTGCTCAGGTGCGTACAAGTCAAGTTCTTTTGGTATGTAATGGATATTGAGTCATTATCATACAGGGAACCCATCATGTCTCTTCCTACTTTGTCCTCTTCCTCTGGCTCAATTCGGATCCGCCTCCTCCTCCTCCTATGCTACCATCCCGCCCCTTCCCGTTTCTTCCACTAGCTGTTTGCTAAAGTTTTGTGTATTTTCTTTTTAATTCCTATGCATTTAAAAAATAATTTGTGTCCACCATCGTTGTTTTCTTTACTGATCCAATTTTGTGTCCACCAAGAACTCCTTGAGTGATCAGTCATTCAGTCTACGGTCAAGAAGGCGAGGGTTGTCTGGTCTGTGGATCTGCACAAGAAGTGCATTTATTCTTGCTGATCCAATTATTCTATTACTCTTGCTGCTTACAACTCAACGGTCTACAAGACTACAATCTGATTTTGCATCAAAGATGTGCACTTTTTACTAGCATCTAAGAATTTGACATTACATTGTTAAATTTTTTATCTCTGCTTAGTTTGCTTCACCAATTTTTTATTAAAATAGAGTTTTTTTTCTTCTAAACTAATATCGGTTACATTATATAATAACTGGTGCCTTGAAAATGTCTATGCAATGTTTGCTCATAACTCAAAGTTATATATACATATTCCAGATTGTTTTAAAAAAATTATAGCTGCTATTGTATTTTATCACCAAATTGGTCTTTCTGTAAGCAACCACAATTACCACTTTCTTAATAAATACTTTGGTTTTAAATTATCAGTTTTGACAAAGGCAGGAACCAAAGCCCTTGGAAAGGCTGTCAGGCAATCATCCCGACTGAGGTTAGCCAATCATCCCGAGTCAGGTTATCCCTATCTTTAGCTTGAATGGTACCAGAATACAAGAGAGGCCCTTCTAGAAGGTATTAAAAAACACATTTGTATTGTCTTTAATATTGTACTATTGTAATCCATTTATTTTAATTTTGTTTATATTTATAAATGTTTCCAATATTTATAGATATTTCAATGATCATGTCGCATTGATGCCAATCACTATACTTATGAAATTAAAAAAAGAGGAAAACGGGATAGAGGCGAGGAAAGTTACGACATTGAACAGCTCTAGCTCTGCCTATCCCTCCTTTGCTTCCAACCAACAGAAGTAAGCATTTCCTTTTGCTCCACGATTGACATATTTCACCTATATATTATGATATAATCATAATTTTGCACTAAATTTGGCATATTTCTCCTGTCATGGTGATAAAAGCTTAATTTTGATGTTGTATCAATATTCTGATATATTTTATTAGTTTGTTGAGTCTCCATACTACCACAGTTGTATCAGTCGTACTGCAACAATTTTCATGTACTTGGTATATCTTTTTTGAAATTTTATTGAAAGTTTATAAACTGTCAAATCGAAATGCAACATACATGGTGCCACATTTGCTGCATGAAGGGCTAAAAAAGGTGTTTTCTACAAAAGTCATAGCTGGTCCAAGAAGAAATTTCAAACAAATGAGAATTGCCAAGAAGGTATAGAATAGAGATTTTCTGGAAAATATATGGTATCAGTGTATAATTCTTTTTAATGCATTATACAATAATAAAAAATTGTGGTACTAAGAAGTTAAATAGAATGTAATTTTTTACACGTTATCTATATGTTACTTTATGCATGGCAAGGGAGAAATTATATAGGTGTTTAATGCTATTAAATTTTTTTTGCCTCTCAGTTTCCTTTGTTTATTGTTCTTGGCAATGGAGAAAGTGCATAGCTGACAAGAATAAATTACACGTTAGAGTAGATCTCATCATCAAATTTGAAATATTTTATTTTTTGGAAAGTTAACTACGTTTTTGGATCTGAATTCCAACCAAAATATCAAGCATTCAAGTTGTAAGTGTTAGTCGAAATGGTCATTTGATTTATATTTTGTGAATAGTTATTCCAATATCCACTGTTTAGAATGTTGAAACTTTAATATTGTGATTTACTAGGAGTGTGTGATAAATGACTTCATGATTGTTTCTGTCATGTAAAACATAATAATCAGAAATATAATCACAAATCAAATAAAGATGCCAATTGGTGAAGGAAAGATGTAGTATGTGTTCCAGTATTTCAACAAATGTTTGGTTTTATTTTCTTTTTGCCTTTTTTTCCCAATCTGGCCAATTTTTGTCTTACCCTTTTTGTTTGTCGTTTTAGCGTGAATATTGACAAAATCGAGAAGTTTCTATCTAATGGGCGGAATTCTACTTTGACTGTCATGTCATCTGGTATATATGTCTGACATATATATCAAATTCTTTTGAATTGTTATTAAATATATTAAATATATTTGGGGCAGTTGTTACTATCTAATCTCAGTCATTCAGGAAATCAAAGACGACTTAAAAATTTGTTGGGCTGTGTTGGTGTGATGCCTCCTGCCTGTCCAATCCCAGCTTTCCTGTAGTCTAATGTTGACTTGGACATTTTATTTTACAAATTAAGAACAATATCCATCTCTGTAATAAACAGAAGCTTTCCTGATCGCATGTATGTTGTCGGTACCAGTATAAGTAATCTTCTTTTTTTTTTGGGCAACTTGAACAATATACATTTATTTTTCTCATGCATTTTGACTTCATAAATCCTCCCTTATACAGAAACATGCGAGCCCTCTATGACCATGATCCAAGTCTGAGCAATTCCCTGGGCCCTGAGCCCATCTGAATATCCTGCTTTCGTGTGATGAAGTCTCAGTCCAGCTATCAAAGAATAAATTACCTGGACCTATCTCCACTCAAGTACAGTTTAGCTACCAAATGAACATTTGAATTTGAAACAATCACTTGGTTCTAAGCTTTTTACTTTGATTCGAGAATTGAACTTATAGATAGTTTCTCTGGACACTTGGTATTCCTATCCGTCAAAATAAAATAAAATTAACTTGCTCTTTCATTTGCATCTAATATTGCCATTTCCTTTTAATTTTTATATGACCGTAGATAATTTTAATCCATGTGATGTTATTTTTACACCATGCAAAGAGAGTGCAAGTCATCCCACAATCTTAGTCTTTCATGGGGCCTATCATCTCAGCAGGTTATACATTCACTATTCTTTTTATTTTCAAATACGAATCAAGGACTAACATCCGCATTACTGCTGCTTGATTGTTTATGTGCCAATTGTTTGTCTTATTTATATGTCATATGTCTACTTTATTAATATGCAATGTCATACCAATGTTCAAATATGTCATGAGAGATTGACAGTGGAGATAAACAATCAATAATGATTGAAATTGATATTATCTACGGTCATATAAAAATTAAAAGAAAATGGCAATATTAGATGCAAATGAAAGAGCAAGTTAATTTTATTTTATTTTGATGGATAGGAATACCAAGTGTCCAGAGAAACTATCTATAAGTTCAATTCTCAAATCACAGTAAAAAGCTTAGAACCAAGTGATTGTTTCAAATTCAAATGTTCATTTGGTAGCTAAACTGTACTTGAGTGGAGATGGGTCCAGGTAATTTATTCTTTGATAGCTGGACTGAGACTTCATCACACGAAAGTTGGATGTTCAGATGGGCTCAGGCATTTATCGCACACTTCCAGTAATATATATTAATTTTGAAAAATTAATATATTTTATAAGTTCATGATTGTCAATACTTGACTGCATCAGTATTGATTACTGCAAAAGCATGCCATTATACTACTCTGGTAATGGCCAATCTTTCTTTTGCAGTATGGCATTTGGAGTAGTTTTCTTTCATTTTTGCAGTTGAATTTTGCTCATTCACATGTAATTAAGTTGGGGAGCCTAGGAAAATGAGAGGCTGACATGTCCTATTTCTCTTTTATTTCTTGCATTGCTAGCATATATCAGATATTAAAAATGACTGTGTATTATTTGCAGGCCAGCGTGGAACAAAAACCTTTGGGGTAGTTGTTACTATCTTAACTCAGGCATTCAGGAAATCAAAGACGACTTGCAAATTCATTGGGCTGTGTTGGTGTGATGCCTCCTACTTTCTGGTGCCTAGGATCTGTGCCAAGGCAGGATGCTTTTAATATAATAGAAGGGATCCATGGAGGGAGAAGAAGGAGACGATACCGGGATCCATACATTGATACAGGACTCGATAGAGCGTTGGTTATTGTATCTCCTTGCTATGAACAGAAATAAAAGTACAGAAATAAAAGCGCTAAATTATGATAGTAAGCACGCTATAGTTTACTAATTTTGGTCTAAAATTTTTGTCAACTATTATATGGGATAAATTTTATAATTTACATTTTTTCAAGTTTTGTACGGTAGACATATTTTTACATCATAAATTCGGCAAGTTTGCTATTACCTTTCTTATAATAATTATAATTAGAGGTTCCTTTTTGGAAGCTTTTTTAGGGCATATTATTTAGAGTAGAAATCCAACCATTTTCGTCTATATATGTGCGTGTGAAGTTCAAGATTCCGCATCAAACGAATTTTTTTTTTTCAAAGGTAGTTTTTTTAAACCTCTCAGTCTGGTAGCGTGTCAAAGAATTTCACCAATCACCGATCCGGGATGGCAGTACGGGGATAAAGAAGGGCCAAACACAGTTATTTGTCGTCTATGCGGGAAGAAAACATACGGAGGCATTAGTCGGTTAAAAAAGAACATTGCACGTGCCAAAGGAGATGTCGCTCCATGCCCAAATTCGACTGAAGAGATTAGGGTCATCAGAGAGCATCTCAAAGCGTCTGAAAAGAAAAAATCAAAGAACGCTGCAAGATATGGTATTTTTCAACTTTTATGTAACAAAATTTTACAAAATATTGTGTTGTCTATGGATGTTGAGTTTACATGTGGATAATTATAAATTTGTTTATATGGAGCTGGTACATATATTCCATTCTTTGGATATTATGGCATTTTGCCTTTCAACTTATATGCATGTCGCACATGATTTAAAATTAATGACAAATTATTAGTGGTTTTTAAAATTGAAATGCAAAAAAAATAGCTAAGGCGTGGCGAAGCCGCGCTTCCCCACCTAGTTGATATAAAGACGCTAAAAAAATTGATATAAAGACGCTAAATTTTTTTATACCGATTCAAAATTACCGGACTTATTTGGAATTTATCAGCTGCACTGGAATTTTTTTTATATTGACGCAGAATGAACGAATTATGAAACGGATTAAATTTCAAAAGAAAAAATGTACTCAGGATTTATAATTGTTCTCCATTAACTCTTTGTAGCAGATCATCCGTCCAATAGGAAATGCGGCATTGGAAAATGAAGCCTCTGAAAATTGCTCCATCTCATCTCTAAAATGAAACCTCTGAAATAAAACAATTTCAGCCATTGGATCTTAAATGGAAAGATATGATGTGTGATTGTATAATAACTAGAATATCAATGTTTGTATAAAATTTAGTTGCCTTAAAGACAGCTGTGAATCGCTGGCTCAAAACTTCTCTAGATATTTTCATTTAGGCGCCAATTCCGGAATGCATCTCCCTCCAAAAAAAATTTTCGCCAGATATTTTTCCAAAATTTCCAAACTTTTCGGCCTCAAAACAATTTCACTGGAGAAATTATGCGAAATAATAAATCTCACCATGTTTCATTCAAATAATAAAAGCCATAGTATTTACTAAATATGATCTTACTTATAATTATGCGTTCACTAAAAAGAATTATTATATAGCACTCTAATTAAACTAGAGTTGAACGTGTTTCACATCAAGCACAATCTAAGACTCAACTATTGAAATTTTAAACGGTCCATCCAAAACTCTCAATATGATCTTTTATATTAAAATTATCTTCAAAACTATATTTTATCTTTATTCGAAATTTATAATTATTTTTTTCAATTTTTTAAATTGGAGAGTCTAGAACTAATTAGATTGAGAAATTTACAAAAATTTTAAAAAAATTGAAAATAAAAATTATATTTCCAATGAGATTTTATTATTGAGAATAAATTGAGCGGTTTGAAAAGAAATATCAAAAATTGCGTGCTTATTCTTATTCTTGTGCAAAACAAACGTTATAAGAATAAGGAATTTGGGCCCTTATTCCTATACTAACAAAATCATGGTATAAGAATAAGGAATAAAGATAAGCACACAAATCGAAATTCCTTATTCTTATACCCTATTCACGACTTATTCCGTTGCATCCAAACACACCCATAATATACAATGATATGAGATGAATATATGATAGTCTAATTATTTTCCCATTCTTTTCCCGCAAAGAAGGTCCATGTATATTTAAATTTTCTAAGCCATTATGCTTAGAAAATACTTAGAAGATATTTAAAAGATAATTACTTAACACTTTACTTATAACTATATATCACTTTATTTAGTTTTGTATTTTTTTTTGTTCATTTTTTATATTTTCATTATCATTTTTTTTGCAATTACCATGTTGTTTAAATATAGAGAAAATTAATATCAATAGTTTTCAGTTTTCTATTTAGATACCATTTCTAAATTGACATAATTGTCAAATAATGGCTAGTGTATTGCAAAAGTGTCGTGTCGTGTCAAACACGCGCGTGTTAAAGCACGTGTCTTGTCGTGTTGACGAGTTAATATTTTCAACATGTCGTGTCAAATGAAGAAATTGGTTAACATGACACGCGTTATGACACTACACGTCTAACACGACGTGTCGTGTCGTGTTGACATGATGTGTTAAACGTGTCAAGCCATATTATAATTTATTTTAATTTATTCATAAAAATTCATTAAAAAGTATTTAAATAATTTTTAAATTAGAAAAATATAATAAATTGTTGAAATTTCATATATTAAAAAAAATTAATGATTGAATAAAAAGATTATGAACCGAAGTTATTAAATTTATAATATAAACTCAATGTAATTTCATAAATTCTAAATAACATTAATTTTTTGTCGTGTCGTGTTGTGTCATGTTAAGACATGTCAATATTTAAAAAAATATAAAAAGAACTTAGATAATTTCAATATAAAATCTTCGTGGATGGTCGAGTTGTATAGTTAATATATTTTTTAAGATACATTGTTAACACACTTTTATGAGAAATGATAATTGTCATCTGCAGTTTCGCCAACTGTTGCCATCGCTTAAACAAAAAGAACACATAAAATAGATAAGGTGAACATATAGATGATCAAAGTGGACACACATAATAAATAAGTTTTGTCATCCCTTATTCAGATTTTTATATGCATATTCAACTTGTTTTATATTGACCTTATTTGCTTGTATGTGTTCACTTTGATCATTTATATGTTCACTTTGTTCGATTTATGTATTCACTTTGTTCAATCGATGACAAAATTGCAGATAGATGGCAATAATCAATTTCCCACTTTGATCATCTATATGTTTATCTTGTCTGTTTTATGTGTTCACTTTGTGTTTAGCGATGACAAGAGATGGCAAATTTACAGATGACAGTTATATTTCTGTATTTATTTGGCCAATTGTACTCACTAATAAAACAATTTCTAATTTATCCTATCTTCAAAACAAATTGTAATTTATCCAAAACAAATTGCAATTTCTAATTTATCCTATCTTCAATTTTTAAAGTTTTGATGGTTGATCTAAACCGCTCAATTTGTTCGCCATAATGAAATATCCTCGAAGATCAAATTTTATATTTTTTCGATTTTTTTTACTATTCATTTTGAATTTTAGAAAATCTTCAATCTAATTAATTTTAGACCCTTCAATTTTACAAAAATCTGAAAAAATAGTTAAAAATTTTGAAAAAATATAAAATTTGGTCTCTACAAGTATTTCAATATGAAGATCATATTGAGCGGTTCGGATATGTAATTTGAAATTTTAATAGTTAAGTCTAGAATCACGTTTGACGTCAAACACGCGTTTGATTCTAGCATTACTCCAAGAATATATAGGAATATACAATATTCTAGCATAACTTATGAATTATTCTTTTAAGATGTACCTCAAGAGAGTACATTTGACATTGAATTTATTTTTAAATTGCAAATCATATGAAGTAATTTTCGACAATATAACATTATTGTCATTTTTATCCAAACCAACAATTTATTTTGATTAATTCCTCTGCTCCACAAACATCTTCTCATTGAAATTACGCAAGAAAAGTTTAGTCCAATCAACGAGATTTGTGAATTTAACTTTTAAAATTATTTCAGTCATTTTAATTAATTCAGCGGGAAAGTGAAAAAATTCCCCCCATATCATTTCATGAAATGTTCTAGCAAATTAACTAAGCGGCAAAATAAAATTTCGGAGAGTTAAAACATTTGTTGGAGCGTTGTTCACATGAAAATTCCACCCTTCTAAGTTCATTGCATCAGCAATGCAAACTCTACGCTATGATTTTCAGTCGTTGGATATTAAAAGAACGATAAGATATCTAATAGAATAATTTCACATAAATAGAATACATCAATTAGGGCATTTCTTAGACCTTGACGATCCCCCACAATAACCGCTCACCATTTCCTCAAATTGCATCTTCTCCAAATTCCTTGAGCTGCTCTCTCTCTCTCTCACTCGAAGGCTCCTCGGCTTCGGCGCCGCCTTGTCCCAGCGCTTTCCCTTTGTTTCTGCGCGAGTCAGACCTTGGTGGTTGAAGCCGTTGGTAGACGAGCAGCCCCCAATGGCGATGGAAGGTGGTGGCCCTAGCACTTGGTGGCTAATCGGCTGAGTCATCCCTTCTCGCTTGAGTTCTCTTCTCAGTTTGAGGCTACCTCGGTTTGACTCCTCTCTTTTCTTTCTCTTTGCTTGCTTGTGTTGAAATCGGTTGTCTTGACTTGAATCTGATCTATAACTGTTTATTTGCTCCAATCGATTGAATATTTTCTTGTTGAACTGTGTATGTTCTTTGCTTTCCTTATTGTTGCTTGGAATTGCTTGTTAAAACTGTTAGGTAGTTTGTGAATTTGAAACCAAGTCAATGAATTTGAAACCAAGTCAATGTGCTTGCTTATAGTTCTGTGTATGTGCTTGATTGTTGTTTGTGGCAGCCTAGAGGACTGGTACGAGCTTGGTGCCAGTCGGTTTCCCTCTGTGTTTTCCTACTGGTACGGCTGTTTTAGCGCCATGGACTTCTCACCTAGACCCTGCCCCTCTTTATCGCCTCTCAGACAACTTTTCGAGATTTTATCCTTCACACCAGGGCTGTATTGCTTAATTCTAGGTTTGTACTACTAAAGCCATGAAAGAGAGGAGCAGGAAAGAGAGCTTGTTGGTTTGTACATGTAATCCCCCAAGTGAAATTATTATGCCAGATCCTTATATGTTCTGTGGCAAGTTTTAGAGCATTCAGAAAATTAAAACAAATAAGAATATTTCTAGTTGGCTACTTCATTTGCTTGCCTTTGTGTGATTTAGTTGTGAACAAGCTATTTGAAATGTAAATTTATTGTCTGCAGCAATTGGAGATACAATCTAACATTAATAGTTGTGCAACCAGATATGATGCACCTTTCTAATGTACTTAATCTTCATTTTTTTAGGTTGGATGATGTTGTTAACAGTTATTTTGGCATAAAAATATATCACAAGGGTATGTATTCTCTTGTAAGTACATTTTAATTATTGTGATTTTTTTTTTGGAGCACATTCATCTTATTTCCAAATTTTGTAGGCCTCCTGAAGTTGTTTATGAAGAATAAGAACACATCTCTAGGCAAATCCTGTATAAGGTAATTTTCAGGCTTGTTTATATTGGGTTTATGAATTTGATATTCCTTTGAAAAATAGAATTAGATAAAATGAACATGTATTGTTTTGGTATATTGTGAGGTGAATTAGTTGTTGTAGAGCATTTTATGTTTTCATAAGGACCAGATATGATGCTTAAGTATTGTTTTCTTTTTATTTTTTTGCTTTATTGTTAAGATAGACCTTTAGATTGGAGAAACATGTTATTTGTTCTTTCTTTCAAGTCATGCTGAAAATTCACCTGTTAAATTGCTGATGCCAAATTTCAGGTGAAGGGAAAATAATATGACAGTATATACATTTTTTGAATGGCAAATGCAATGTGGTAATTTTGTGCTTATAGGTTATGTCACTTCTTAGTGATTTTGTATGATTTATTTAGAAGTCAAATATCTTGTATTTCCTTCTAGAAATCAAGTTTGAATCACAATTTTATATAATTGTAGATCATGACAAGGCCAGCCTTAAAATGACTTTGAAGAACACAAGAGGTGGTTGATCGAGGTATAAACCAAGGTCAAACAAATAAACTTTTTACTCGACTAGTCGTTTATAGCAAAGTAAAGGTGTCGATCCCACAGAGATGGGTATGATTACTATTCTTATTGGTTCGCTAAATCTAGACAATAAAATTTTTGGAAAAGTTCTCGAATCAAATAAATAGAGGTGAAATAAAGAATGCAAGTGCTAAAGTAGAAAGTAATGCAAAACAATTCAAATAAATATTTTTGGGGGTTTTTAACAGTTTAATATATGGTGAGAAACGTGCCTTAGGGTTCGATTTCACTTAGGATTGGTCACAGGGTCGCGAAACATACTGCTGTCGCAGTTCTGTCCCACCAATTCGGTCCGAATTGTGGCCAATTCGGTCCGAATCCCACTGTGTAAATGCTGGAATTTACTCGATTGTTGATCTGTTCAAGCCAAAGGTCCATCTAGCCATACCTAAACTCCCTAACCCTCTGCTTTCGCCTATTGGGTACGGTATTTGGTACGGGAACTAGTGTTAACCTTCATCGATTGCATTGCACCTCAACTTTCGTTTGTCGGTGGACTTATTCGAGATTACTAATTGATTTTCTACGAGATATCTAAATTAGGCGGTCGCCTAATTAGAAGGGTTTATTTTTGGTTACTAACTGGTCGACTTTCGTCCTTGACCTACCTCGAATTCTTGTGTAAGACTTGGTTATTATTTGGGATTGTAGTCCCAACAAGTGCGGCCGAACAAGTGTCAAGCAATTCAAATAACAATCGACTCAAAGACACAAGTAATTCATTAAAAGTTCCAAGTAGCAATTGGCTTCGTCCATCAACAAAACGAGTAAAACAAACAAACCAAATCCTAGGCTACATCTATCCCTAAAGCAACAAGAGATTAGCCTAGCATACTACTTAAATCCATGCAAATAACAGTAGAAAATTCGAAGCAAAACATAGTTTCAGAAATTAGAGAGAAATATGAAAGATACAACAAATATCCAAGTTTCTTAGGTTATCAACTGCTGCCGTCGCACTAGAGAGCACCTTAGATCCTTTAGAACTCGTTGCTACAGCCGGAAACAGGTCCAAGATGCCTTTCCTTCTGCCCTCGCCGTCCAGAAAATGGGAGAGAAGACCAGATCCAGATCTGCTGGAGAGAGAAAAGTGAATGTGGAATGAAAGATGGCCCCCTTCTCAAGATAGAAGGTGCCTAATAAACTCTCCTCTGGCCCCTTGACAGCTGGTGCACGCTCTCTCTCCATCTAGGCCGAAATTGAGGCCTTTCCATAAGAGAAAACGCCTCAGAATTCAACCAGAAAAACTTTCCTGTTAAGCAATTCGGACCGAATTGACTGCAATTCGGACCGAATTGATGCTGCTGGAATTTCTGTGCATGTGAATTCGGTTCGAATTGAGAGGAATTCGGTCCGAATTGATGGAGCTGACTTGGCTGAGTCGTAATTCGCGTGGCCTTGTGTCTGGACAATGCACCGGGTCGAGTCGGGATTTGATCTTTGGCTAGGAATGAATCGTCTAGCCGTCTATTCTGCTGTTTCCTTGCTATTTCTTTCGAGTTCCTGCAAATATAAAACAAAAGTGCAACGGCAGTGCCAAATCTGGCGAACAAAGATAAAAACAAGGAAAAATAGCAGTTTTAGTCCAAATTTCGATGTAAAGTCTGGTCAAAATATCGATATAAATATGAGATATCAGTGGTCATAGCAGGACCGACACCACGATAAGCAGATTGTTGAGAGAGATCAATGTCATACTTCAGAAATATAATTTTGTCTTAATAGATTTTAGTTGGTTGAAGTTGTATGTTGTATGAATATAATTTGCACTCTTATTTTTACTTCTGGTTATTAGATGAGGATATTGTGATATAGGTTGTAAAATAATTAAATGATATTTGAATTAATTGATTTTTAAATTGTTTACATTATGAAAGTATCGTTTCTTCAATTAAAAGAATAATTTTATAATCTGATGGGTTATAGTGTAAATATCACTAGTAAATCGGACAGTTAAAAAATAATTTTATTTTTCTGATGGGTTATAGTGTAAATGTCACCTGTAAATCCCAATAAGTAAAGTGTGGGTATTATCTGCGTGCCAGGTTTGACCAGGTTTGACGTTTCTATTATCTGGGTGTCAGGTTTGACCAGGTTTGACGTTTCTAAGCGTGGGTAAGTTCGCTGAACGCAGATAAAAAATTTTAGCGGCGAGGTTATCTGAGTGGGTGCCTTTGCGTCCCTACTTCAACGCTAGTGACTTTTAAGGCCGGACTACCGACCCCAATACTCCACTCTAATACTCAATATTCTAGTAGTGTAAGTTGTGTTTTGCTTTAAATTTGATAACTTGTGCTTTAATGAAGGTGGTACATGTATGGTACCAGCCTTTCATAATTGTGCTTTATTTTTCAATAGTTAACATATTTATATGCCCTTTTTGATAGTCTAAATAGATCTGTTAACAAGTAAGGTGGTACATATAAGACACGGTTAACAAGTTTAAATGATTAAACCATTTTAATCGTCCAAATTGAACGCAATGATTAATGCGTCTAATTCTTGTCGGGTTCAAATGACGAAACACGAAATACAAAAAATAAAAATTTTCGTCTCATCAACTAAACATCAAATGACGAAACAAGAAATACAAAAAATAAAAATTTTCGTCTCATCAACTAAACAGTTAACGCAAGGATCCATTTTCGTGACCGTTTGCCACGTTATGCAACCTTAATGGACACCAACAATTATTCAAAAGTAAACAAATCTAAAGAATTGAGATAATAAATATAAACAAAGAAACATTTTAATATGTTTGGAAACCCACAAACTAGGAACTGCGAACCCACGAACTGCGAGCTGGCCTACCGGACAAGAACTACGAACTAGGCTGTTCCCAGTTCTCCAAAATCAGCGAATAAAGAACTGCGAACTGGAGCTGGGTTTAATTCCCAGTTCCTTGTTCCGCACCTTAACTTCCAAACATACCACCTTTAATTTTAAATAAAAAATATTTTTTAAGTGATTGACAGCGGCTGTAAAAAAAATTTTATTCATTAAAAAAATTCACAGATAATGTAGAAAATACAAAGTTGGTAGGATATAATCAGAATTATTCATTAATACAGGATAGACAAACACTCTTACATAATATTCAATATTTTATTTAAAGACAATTCTTCCTAAGAACCTGGCTTTAATTTTACGAGCAGTCTGACTCGGTGCAACAATCTTGTTGTTCCGCCATGTTTTTCGGTGGCTCGCAGACCCTAAAATTTAAAAAGAAAATAGGTTATTTAGATATTTATGTTACTGCTATAGTTATAAATAAAAAATTCGAAAAATATCACCATTAACTATAAATTTATTTTTATGCCGTCTCAATTCATAAAAACATTAATTCCACAATGTTGAATATACCGCTATAAAAAATTATAATTAGAAATATGCAATTGTAAAATATTATAATTAGAAATATGTGAACGTAAAAGAAATAGTGGATTTCACACCACTAAATATCAATAAATTTAAAATATTATAATTAGAAATATGTGAACGTAAAAGAAATAGTGGATTTCACACCACTAAATATCAATAAATTTAATTGAAGCAACGTGTTGATTTGAAAAAATATATATATATGTTCGCGTGAAACTTGAAAATCTCGAATTTAGAATTTGAAATTTTAGATATAAGAAATTTGAAAATTGAAAATTCATATTTTCAAATTCACCTCATAACTACCAATATTTTCTTACATATAATATATAATTTTAGGTGGTGAATTAGAAATTTAAGTTGCAACAATTATATATCAAAGTCACCTTGGTAGCCACTACCAAGTTTTCTAAAAAAAAAATTATATATTAAAGTTTTTTGCATGGAAGTATATATCCATCTATAATCCGTTTTAAGTACTAGCTTTCAAATTAGAACTTACGTTCCGCCATTATCATTGTTAGACGATGGTGTAGATGGCGTTTTTCCACTCGAAAATGGTGTTTGGGAAGGCGTCGGTGCAGCTGATGCAGGATGGAGGAGCAGTGAGCACACTAATATCAAAAGAATATAGAAAACGAAGGCAACTCTACGAGCCATTTTACTCGCTCGCTCACTCCTGCTTGCTGCAATAGGCCAGGCCGGGGGTATTTATATTATAATATGCAATTGCCGAGAGGACAACTAGTGACAGGGGCCACTGTACATCGACGGATAGGGATCGACCTAATAGCATTGACTAGACTAGCTCGCGTTCTTTGTTTTTCTTCCTCAAAAAAAAAAAAAAAAAACTTCACCCAGCTCCAAATCCTATTCCTTTTCTTGATTTTTTCCACCCGGAAGGTTCCCAGTTCCCACTTCCCAGAACATCCTAAATTTTTACTTTAATTTTAACTGGCCCCAAATATAACAAGAAAATATCTTAAATATATTTTCACATCATATTTTGTCCTTTTCACTTGGAAAATATAGATGTGTCAAAGTATTCTAGTCAACATTAATCCAAAAAAAATAAAAATAAAGTACAGGTACACGCCATATGTTACACGGAATTCATTGTTCGGCACGAGTGAAGACCAGGGAAGTAAAGTCCACGAATTCATGGTTCTGAAAATAGAACAATTTTAAATAAACAAAGCAGCATCATTTTTTTTTAATAAGAGCACAGTTATAGCGGCACTGGCATTGCCGCTATAGCACAGCCGTATAGCGGCACCGACATTGCCAATATGGGCCCTATAACGGCATTTCAATTGCCTCTATAAGCCTTTGTTTTTTTTTTCTTTTGTCGCCAGGTTGTTTTTTTCTCTTTTTTGTTTTATTTTTTTCAATTTAAAAAATATTAATTATACATATATGTACAATTAACATTATACATAGATGTAAAAACAATGTAAAATTACAACAAATATTAACACTTAATTTAAAACAATTAATTTAAAATTACAATATAAAAATATTAACACAATATTTCATGTGAATGTAGAATAAAACAAAAAGTCAAATGGTGACGCCATGAAAAAGCAAAAAGCAAAACAAAACAAAAAAAGAGAAAAAAACAACTTGGCGACAAAAGAAAAAAAAACAAAGGCTTATAGCGGCAATTGAAATGCCGTTATTGTTAGAGTTATGTCCTTAAATCTAATCATTATATGGCTACTTCTATAGTTTATGTTATTGATGATATTTGATCATTTGTTCCTTGATTTATTTATTGACAGATCATTCAAGTTGAGGATCTGAATTGTGGATCTCTGTGTTTCATTTATAATTAAATGACAATAATAAATCTAAATTGTCCATAATCTTGATAATTAACAAGGAACATTAATTATCAGATAAAATTAGTATGCAAGTTAAGTGATGATTAAGTTCTACAAATCATAGGTAAGGAGTTGCCAATTTAATTGCATATGTATATGTTGTGGAACATAGTACATGACATGACCCAATGAAATAAATATATGGATTGTGTTATGTATCATTATTTATTTCATTTGAGTTTGATTCTAAGTTTGAGATGGTTCAACTTTTTTCACATGAGAATAGATTCTATAAATATCGTCTAACGTTGATTCCTGATAAAGACTGCTATACGGACTTTATTTATGCTCTCTTGAATTGTGCGGAAAAAAGTTGTTCATCAAGAAAACCGTATGTCCCTCATTAATTTACTTAGTGAGTGATGATATCTGTTTGGGCCCTTTGATGGAGATAGATTGTTTGCTAGCAACTTGATACAATTATCTCTAGATCAAGAAACGTATAATCTGCAAGAATAATACATTCCTATCTTGGATTATACGATGATATCATGTGATATAAAAATCAGACAAAAAAATACTTTTATTTCCTATGCAGTATTGAGATATTGTAGCAGTACATTATTTATGTGAATTGAGAATCATGATTTGTTGCTAAATACTGTCTATGATTATTAGAAATAAATAACAATTTATTTCCATGGCCAACATAGTATAATCCTCAAAGGATCACACAAATAGGACATTACCATACAGTGCACGATCAAGCACTATATTTAGGTTAATGATGATCATATATATACTTTCTACGTTTTAATTTGTGTGAGTTATTAGAATTAGGAAAATAATAAAGAATATGTACGCTCCCAGCTCCAACAGATCGATGGAACGAAGGAGTGCGTTAGTTAATTGCCAATTGAATTGCTGCTTCGTAAAATGATAAAGTACGAGGATATATTATGATGCTCAAACTCTGTTAAGTAATCATGGTATCAAATCGGATCGGTGTACTCTGTTCCTTTATAAACAGTAACTTTTGTATCTTTTGCTTTTACTTTTCATCACATTTTTGTCTGGCCGAGAATCAACACCTCAATACGAAGCCAATATGATTTGCATACTCAAATAAAAAATATAAAAGATCGATAGTTTCGATACTTTCTTGCTAAATAAAAAAAATAAAAAAATTAATTTTAGTTTAACATTTATCACACGCAATGTACAATACTATAGCTAATTGGGTTTTATATCGGACCTACCTAATGTACACATTGGGACTGAAAACTTCTTTGTTGACGTAGTTGTTGAGCGCCTAACTTTTTCTCATTCTGAATAATTTTATTATCGGACCTACCTAATGTACACATTGGGACTGAAAACTTCTTTGTTGACGTAGTTGTTGAGCGCCTAACTTTTTCTCATGCTGAATAATTTTATTTTGTGACATAATGTAAGGTTTTCTAGTTTATTGAAATTTACTTTGAGAAATGCCGGGCGTACTTCGCAATTATAGTTTCTAGACGTACATGGAAAAATTATCATTTGTCGACAAGACATTATTAAAACTAGGTTCCTTTGTCGCGGCTTCGCCGCGACTAATTTTGTTATATTATACTCTTCTAATTAATTATTAAGAAATGCATATATGAAAAATCTAATTTTATTTTATTAATATAAGTTTCTTTGGAGGCTAATACATTTATGTAAGTGAGCGCATAAAAAAAGAAAGAAGTTAATTTTATTATTTCACTAAGATTACTTGTGTTTCTTTGAATTGCATATTTATTTTACCCTTTAAGAATAATAGGCCGAGCTTAAAAGATTATGTATTACAATAGAATCTTTATTTATAGTAAACTATACAATTTTATACAAAATAATTTTTAAGTGTGAGCTTAAAAGATTATGTATTATACTTGTGTTTACTGACCTTCGCTCAATGGAAATTTTCCCATTTTTTTTTAATAACGGTTAATCATGAGTTAAAAATGAAATGAAATTACGTTGAGTTGGACAATGCATGGAGCATGGAGCAAAATAGAATGCAAGGGAACAGCAAATACAATGCCTTACCCATATTATATTCATAAAATCATAATTTTGAAGTTCCCATTGTAAATGCTTGTCTCCATGTTCATACCAGATGTAACTACTATTAGACATCTCAAATTTAAACATAATATTAATCCGACTTTATAGATTTAACTTTACCTGTTCAAGAGAAATGCAGCTAATAAGAAATTTTGCTGGTAATCATCAATTAAATAATACTACAATTTACAACATAAACAACCACTACTTGATGTTTTTAAATGCTCGAATCACCAGGAAAAATACACACATTGATCTAGGGATCTTAGTGCTTGAATAGTAACAATTGAAAAGTAAATAAAAAGAAAAAAAAAAGAGTTGCTCAAAATAAATCACAACAAATCTAAAAAAATATTCAAATCATCCTATACATATATCCATCTCCAATTGCCTTCAGTTGTCCTATTTAACACAAAAAAGAAGGTTAGGAAAAAGCTTAATTTCATGCTTTTTTTTTTGGGGTGTGTGTGTGGGTGGTGGGGGGCCTAAACATTGGTGTATACTGAAGAAAAGTGTTGCATTTCACCTCATCGAGATCTTTTCTCAGGCACCACTGAGTTTGATTGATTTGTTGGAGGTGAATTTTACTATATGGACAATGGATTTAATTGAGTTGTGGTCAATTTCAAACAACAGTATCATCAGATCGAAATAGTATAATAAAACAATCTTCACCATAATTTATTTGGGAAAATTTCCATTTATACCCCTTACCAGTGAATAACTAACAACTTGAATTTTGCAAAAATGAAGCTTAAAATCTAGAGCCATCCAGCAGTAAATTTGTACAATCTAATTGTATCATTATCAATTTATCAAAAGAAAAATTCTGTACCAAATCCCTTTTTTTGTCAAGATAATTGTAGATGATAAAATTAATATGTCTAAAGAGTATAATGCACAGACCCCTACGTACTGCAAGCAAAGATAATTGTAGATGTCCAGGAATGACTACGAAAATTGACATCTCAGACTCCCTTTTTCAGGGCAAGATAATTGTAGATGTCCTTAAATGATTATGAAAATGCATATCACATACTATAAGAAAAAAAAACCGAGAAGGAACAATGTCAAAACTGAAAGCTCATAGCTAGTCAGTAACATCTTATACTTACCAAAGAGTCAAGCACTAAATTGGTACACTTCAGTTTGTCAGTAAAAACCCTAATGTCTGTTATGTCATGTTGACAACATCTAGTAGATGCTAATTCACATTCTTGGGCCGCATCAGTTGATCTGTAGCAAGAAAATGGAAACGTTAATAATACTCCCTAATAGTGTATTGACGTTGGATTCCCTAAGACAATGCAGCTGATTTACTCACTTCATATAGTGAATATTTAATGTCAGAAAATGCACACTAATATCATATATGGATGTAATTAATATACCAGTAACATATGTACAAAATTTGTCGGGTTGATTTGTTCATACTGACTATTACAATACTGAACACCTATATTTATATAAAAAAAAAGCTTATTAAAAAGAGTTTTATTTTTCTCTTTTAAAAGCATATAATAGCACATATTGATACATCAAGTAGAAGAAATTGCTGATACATAGGAGCTTTGGTGCATTTAAAATAAAATACTGAGTATAAAGGGTAATTTATGAAAGTTGAAGAATATATAATCTTCAAATATATAATATATAATATCTAACCTTGGCATCACTGACACATTAAAAAAAAAAAGAATAGTCCATAACAAAATAAGTACCTGATGAAGAATCAAGCAACTTGGCTACCATCCATAATGAGCCTAGCTATAAGTAACTAGAAGCATTATATTAAAAATAAAATATGCATCTTTATTCTTCACTTTCTCAAAATTGAAAAGGGTCACGAAGCACTCATTCTGATGTTAAAAAAAAAAAAAAAAAGAAGCAAAGATGATAATAATTGTGCATGTGGAGGAATTGTAAGGCATTCAGGGCTAAAATAGAGAGATCTCAAATTTTTTTTTCTTATTTAAAATAAAAATAGAAACTTGGTAAAACCATATATACCTGAATTTGGGTACTTCTAAAGTTTGATCACCAGTTTTTTTTTGCTCCAGAATTTATATCATTCATTGTGAGAAAATCTTTTACTCTTAAGAAGTATAGTAGTGAAGCCACATCACTCTCATTTTACTATTCAAATAATTCAGATTTTAGTTCCAATAAGTTAAATCAAACCATGTTTCATGTTTGCAATACAAATCAATACATGAATATGCTCCACCACTATTTAATTGAGTGATTAGAAATATGATACGACATGATTTCACAAAACAATTAGTACTAAAAATATAAAATTGTTTGCAATCAGACAAAAGTAGAAGAAATAAATTCATAAATCAAATTGCACGCACCTACGTAAGAAATCATAATAGTACCTTTAGCTTTCTCAATTCAATCAGCACATGGCTGATTTGGCGGAGGGTTCTGAGGTGCCGTGGATTTGGCGGAGAAGAAGAGGCGGAGCGTCGGGAGGAGGTGGGCGTGTTGGCAGAGGAGGAGGAGGGGTTGCCAAGGAGGCTGGGGGTGTGACAGGGTCGAAAGGGGCAGACTTAACAGAGGAGCAGCACAGGAGGCCGTGGGGGCAGACCTGAGGAGGTGAGGATTCGAGACGAAGAATTTGTCGAGGGTTTTGGATTGGGGTGGCGCGAATTCGGTAGAGAATAGGATGTTCGGAAGGAGGTGGAGGGGGATTGACAGAGGATGAGGAGGAGGTGGCAACTGGCAAGAGGCGCGTGAAAGGAAGGATGGGGGTGTGCGAGATCGACGGAGGAGGCAAAGAGAGAGGAGTCGAGTAAGGGAGATAGAGGCGCGGAGGCGGAATAGATGGAGAAAAAAGATGATCATATTTTAGCGTAAACAAACAAACGGTTCAGATTGCCGTGTCGCCAGCGAAAACAAAAAAACGGACTGCGACACCCACGGATTTTAATTAATACTATAGATTAGACTAGGTATAACTTACGGTGGCGTTGTCATACAGCGTTGTCATCTATATATGCTGGAGTAGGATTAATTTCTTTTCTATATGTTCAAGAAGGACAATGATGTTTGAGTCGGTCATGGATTTGGACGAAAAAACAAAAGATTTCTCGACTCTTTTCTAATCTGGTTCGCGTCATGCTCGGATAAGGTACCCTCTAGGATGAAATACCTTCATCTGACGAGATACCCTCATCACTATCCAACATACACTTCTTTGTTGGTACTTGTTGAGCGCCTACCTTTTTCTCATGTTGGGTAAATTTTTTTTTTTGTTACATGATGTGCGGTGTTGCGTTCTAAAAACACGATAACTTTTTTTGTTACTATTTTCTCACGATAAAATTTTTTTTTGTTACATGTTGGGTAACTTTTTCTCATAACTATCCAACATACACTGCTTGCTAGCTGGGTGTAGCGTTCTAAAAAAACACGACGTGTTCAAACACAGTGTGGATGTGGTATGACACGGCATGAGAATTTAGACGTGTCATGTTCTAAATGTGTCGTGTCCAATTTTGATGAAACAGACATAACACGACACGAGACATGACACATTTTACAGACACGCCAAATACGAAAAGAGGCGCATTAAGCTTACATAAATATGATGGATTTCTCATTTATGTACATGTTATATATTTTTTTCATAAATCTTACCCAAGATACATTCAATCATAAAATCAACCATTATGAATAAGACTTAATTCCAAATAAAACAATTTTTATCTATTAGAATTGAAAATAAAAATATTATGTTATAATTAGAATAAGTTTATAATTAACGCACAAGCAAAATATAAATAAGTCCAAAGGCGCAAAGGTATTATCCATCTGTCGAAAAAATTCAATTAATTTTGTTAACTCTTCTTCTTTAAATAGTAAGAATAGTACAAATTATTTATATGTATCAAAAAATAAAATTAACAAATACTTAAATGATAAGAGTAGTATAATTTTATCATCTATTTGTAAATAATATATTTTAAGTTAGTAACTATGTCTATATTTTCTCAAACATGGTCCCAAGTCCGGAAAAATAGAGGATGATTACTATAAAATAAAAATATTTTTTCACATCAAAATAAAAAAATGAAACTATATTTTAATTCAATTGTAAAGCATGTTTATCTTCTTAATTTTTTACATATTTTATCAAACATGATTTTTAAATTCCGTAAACAAATTATATTTATGTAAAAAAGTTAGACGTGTGCAAGCACGTCACGGCACAATATGTCTAAACAAGACACAACACGAGATACAGGACACGAGGCATGACATGTCCTTAGACATGTCATCTTCATCTTTTAGAATTTAGATACGACACGATATACGACACCTGAAATATTTAAACACGACACGACACGTCATGACAGATGATACTAGCAATGTTTTGAAAATCGGACCGGACCAGCCGGTTCAATCGTGAACCGAGCGCCTCTCTGGCCCAATGAAATTCTCAAAAAATGGAAAGGGTGGGAATCAAACTTGAGATCTTTAGGATAGAATAGAGATGCAATACCATTGGGCCAGTGGGCTTTTTCTGTAAATAAGCGGACATTTAGTTTATATAAACTATATAGTAATGATCACGTCGTCTGATTCTTTCAACCGGTTCGACCGGTTGAACCGATTGAACCATCGAACCTTTAGCTTCAACGGTTCAATGTCCGGGTTAGTTTTCAAAATATTGATTACTAGGTATAGATATTTGGAAAATTTTTCATTCGCCAGCCAGACATTATAAGATATAAGACTACTATTTGCAGTTGTCACTGTCATTCATCACCACTTGGTGTCGTATTTTTTTTTCCTTTTGAGTCAACAGATCCCAATCTGGTTCCCACTATATTCAAGCAAAGCTCCAATAGGCAATAGCCACCATTCTTGAGTATTGACTCGTACAGATCCAATAACAAAGCCATATATAGTTTTCCTTGGCCTATTATCTTTTATTTTCCATGATAATATCAGATCCGCTCGATAAATTAAAAGCAAGAAGTGCGTATTTATAAGCAAGCAAACCCACTACCGAGTGCCTCCTCTACACGATGCCCCCACTATATACTGCGCCATTTAAATCACTTGTTATTGCCTCGTTTCTTTTTTTATTTCCTCACTGCATTATCTCTGGCGCCAATTCCCCAGATCGTAATACCCTTCTTCAATTCAAATCACAGCTCACCGATCCACAAGGAGCACTATCATCATGGAACAAAACATCACCCGACATCTGCAGGTGGTCTGGAGTTGTATGCAGCCAAGACCAAGGTAACAACTCTCGTGTTATTGCTTTAGAGCTCGACTCTTTCGGCCTCTCTGGTTCACTATCTCCATATGTTGCCAACCTCACTTACCTTAACCGCTTAAACATTCCAAATAATTCACTCAGTGGACAAATCCCTCCGGAGCTAGGCCTACTTCGAAACCTCCAATACCTTAACCTAAGCACGAATTATTTTCAAGGTGAGATTCCATCCAGCCTATCTTCTTGCACAAATCTTGAAGTGCTTAGCTTATCAGTCAATCAGCTTGGAGGAGTGATTCCGCCAAACCTAACGCAGTGCAAGAATCTCAAGAACATCTCACTAAGTGACAATGCAATTGAAGGGGAAATACCAGAAGGTTTTGGCAACCACCCCAACCTGACGAGAATATTTTTTGAAAACAACAAGCTTACAGGTACAATTCCTTGGAAATTGGGTATAGGCTCCTCACTTAGTGTTGTTAACCTTGCAAACAATGGCCTTACCGGTGGAATTCCACCATTTCTTGTCAATAGCTCTTCATTGCGTGTTCTATTAGTTTCTTATAACAAACTCAATGGACAAATACCTCCCACTCTCTTTAACATGCCAAATATTACTAAGATTGGACTTAGGAATAATGAGTTTTCTGGTCATATCCCACCAATCTCAATGAATACATCACACATTTTTTATCTCGCTCTGTCCGCAAACAATCTTACAGGTCCTATTCCATCCTCATTAGGAAATTTAACTATGCTTGATTCTCTCCTTTTGGCTAACAATTCGTTGGAAGGGAGCATTCCCGAGGAATTAAATCAAATTCCACATCTACGAGTGTTGGATTTAAACTTAAACTACTTATCTGGACCAATTCCCAACTTTGTGTATAACATCTCGTCTCTGGCTTATTTGGGATTAGGAAACAACAACTTCTTTGGAAGACTACCACAAGAAATAGGTACCGCACTTCCAAATCTTCAAGAATTAATCATGACATCAAACAGGCTAGAGGGCTCAATTCCTAGTTCACTAGCTAAAATTTCTGGACTTCTAGTTCTGGATCTTAGTGGTAATGCTTTTAGTGGAGTGGTGCCAGATTTAGGAACACTCATTGACCTTGCCAAAGTAAACATGGGATGGAATCAACTCGAAGGAAATGTGTCAACTTTCCTAGACTCCTTAACTAACTGCCCAAATTTGGTAAACTTGTATTTACAGAATAACAATTTAGAAGGAAACTTGCCACGATCCATAGGAAATCTCTCCCAAAATCTTCAGTTGATGATGATAGGTGGAAACAAAATTTCTGGGACCATCCCCGTTGAGATTGGAAATCTAACAAGCCTCAATACCCTAATTATGGACAACAATTTCCTTTCAAATAGCATTCCTCCTGCTTTAGGCAATCTCACGAATTTGGTCATTCTCAGCTTGTCAACCAATAATCTATCAGGTACTATTCCATCTACTCTGGGAAATTTGGATCAATTAAATGAGATATATTTGGATGCAAATCAGCTGAATGGTAGTATTCCCAAAAGTTTAGGAAATTGCATCGGGCTGTACAAGGCAAATTTCTCCTATAACAATCTTGAAGGTCAGTTACCAAAGGAACTTGTTAGTATTTCTTCATTCACACAAGCCTTAGATTTGTCACATAATTTTTTAACAGGGCCTATTCCATCAGAAGTGGGGAAATTGAACAATATTGGAGTTCTAAATATCTCTTATAATAATTTCTATGGTGATATCCCATCTAACCTTGGCAATTGCCTTCTTCTGGAGCATCTACGTATGGAAGGTAACTTCCTTTTAGGAATCATTCCAAACACATTTGCTGCCTTGAAAGGTCTTAAGGAAATCGATCTTTCTTTGAACAATTTAACTGGCAAAATTCCAGACTTTTTTGAGACATTTGATTCCTTATATTATCTTAATCTCTCTTTCAATAATTTTGACGGGCCTATACCAACCGTTGGCATCTTTAGAAATAAAACTGAGGTATTTATTCAAGGAAACAATAAGCTCTGTGAAAATGACCCCAATCTCTTTCTAGAAGTATCACCATGTCCAGCGGCACACTCTACAAATAACTCACATCATCATTTGTTGATGATAGTGCTGATCATTGTTGGGATAATTGTTATTCTATTCTTGGTTGTTTCATCGCTGCTCTTTTTCTGGAAGAAAACCCAAATAGCACAACTCTCTACAGACCAGGCAAAGGAGAAATTCAGGAAAGTCTCTTATGCTGATCTAGAAAGAGCAACAAATGGATTTTCCCAAGAAAACTTGGTGGGAAGTGGGCATTTCGGGTCAGTGTACAAAGGAAAGTTTGAGTGTGAAGATAATCTAGTTGCTATTAAAGTTTTCAACCTTGACATCCATGGAGGATTGAAAAGCTTCACTACTGAGTGTGATGCTCTGAGAAGCCTTCGGCATAGGAATCTTGTTCGAGTTGTTACCTCTTGTTCCACCATAAATCATCAAGGAGATGATTTTAGAGCAATCGTGTATGAGTACATGCCATATGGAAGCCTAGAAGAGTGGCTGCATCCAAAATCTACTGGTCAGGCACTAAGCTTGGCTCAGAGGATATGTATAGCAAGTGATGTGGCTTCCGCTCTAGAGTATCTTCATGATGGATGTGGACATCCTATTGTCCATTGTGATGTTAAACCGAGCAATGTTCTACTGGATCATGCCATGACTGCTCATGTGAGTGATTTCGGTATAGCTGAGTTTTTGGTCCGTGCCACGGCCGAGTCCAAGAATTCTATAAGCCTATCTGGACTAAGAGGTTCAATTGGCTACATTGCCCCTGGTGAGAACAATTTTTGTTTCATTATAATTTATTCCTTTTTGTATACATCAACATATGACATGCATAATGCATTACCTAAATTTCATTATACTTTATTCCTTCTGGTAGACATCAAATTAACTAAAACTTGCGTTACTTAGATTTAGTTATAATTTATTTTTTGCATGCATCAACATAAAGCATTCATATATTATATATTTCTTTTTTTTTCACCCTTCGAATCCCATATTGCTATTGATAATTACATTTTTTTTCTGTTTTTTTTTTTTAATGGTTTTGGGGGAACTTATGACAGAGTATGGGATGGGTGGCAAGGCTTCAACTGCTGGAGACATCTATAGCTTCGGAATACTATTACTAGAGATGCTTACGGGGAAAAGACCGACAGATGAGATTTTCCAGAATGGTCTAAGCCTGCCATTGTATGCTACTGAAGCATTTCCAGAAAGAGTCATCGAGATTGTGGATAGTGCTATATTATGGCAGGAGAATGATGTAAACAGAGAGCTGCCAAATCAAAGGACTACAAGATGTGTGGTCCAGTTGATTCAAGTTGCGTTGTTGTGCACAGCAGAATTACCAAACCAGCGGATCAAGATGCAACAAGTAGCTGCGGAGATTGCTTCTATTTGGAAAGATTTTTCAAATTGAGTCATAGAGCATAACAATCAAAGAAAGAAGTAATTATATTTTCCTTTTCCTTTTGTTTGGCAACAAATATAGTTACATTTTTTTTTAATTAAAAGCCAGTTGGCAATAGAGTTTCAAACGATTGTAATTGTCAGGTACTAAAGTCCTATTTAAAGAGTTGCACTTTAATTGCAGTAACATTAGAAATTAGAAATATATAAACTCTCGCCAGCGTGCGTCGCTCGTGGGAGGCCTTTTTCCGAGAAACAATTCCTGTAATTAAATAAATACATTAATAAGTTTATTTTGTCTAAACAAATATTAATTAGTGAAACGTAACTTAATTAATTTATTTTGTTAAAACTCATGTAATACTTTGCTAAAAACAAATACATATTACTTTTTCCATTAATAAAATACATTAGAATTTATTTAAAATTATTAAAAACAATCATTATTTTTAAAATACATATTACTTTTTTCATTATTTAAAATCATTGTTGAAAACCATTAAAATCCGGTACTAGCTAATATCGGTTTTTGAAAGTCTGATACGAGCTTCTTTGTTTCAAACACCGATATTACAATAATATTTTTAAATTCGAATTCATTTAATAATTAAATCTAAATTTTATAATATTTTAATATTGTTTTTAAATTTTTTTTCGGTTGCTTGTTCGATGGTAGGTGCTTTTGGGCTTTTAGTTTTTTTCTCTGGGCCAAGTTCATTTCCTCTTTAGGCTATGCATGTCATTTCATCTTGGAAACTTTATTTTAGATGGCTGAAATATTTTCTACACAAAGGTCGGAGCTCTCTAGAAAATCGCAAATAGCCGGGGAAAAAAAAGGACGTTGTCTGTGATTTTAGACTTTGAACGTATGTTCGAAGTTTTCTGGACTTTATAACGGTGTCTGTGTGCGCCACATAAGTTGCCATCGATTTTATCAATAATTTTAGACTTTGGAAGTATGCTTTAAGTTTTCAATAATGCCTTACTTTTTTCTGGACTTTAAATGTTGTTTCTGCGTGCCCAACACATTCATATATAAGTCCTCGTGAATTAATTACTTTCAAACCTCTCAAAAAGTTATGGATTTGCTGACTGCGTATAGTTCAACACAGTATTCTTCATTCATAAGATGTTTTCGTAAATGTAGATATTTTTATTTACTGTTACAAAACAGTTATGACGATGTACTGTAATATGATTACAATATTACAATAGATGGTCAACTCAAATCATTATTTTTTGACGCAAATTGGAAATCACATATCTGTTGGGAACCCGAAATGCTAACTGTGCTTACCTATTATAATTGTTGATGAGCCTGTTCTTCAGAACAAAAGTTAATTTCAAACAAAAATGAAGCATCATGCTTTCATGTTGTGTCAACAAACATGATTCACAAGGACATCAACAATATGTCACATAGTTTCCTAGTGGACAAATTCGAGCATAGTTTTTCTACTAATTACAATGAAAACAAGTTTATGAGTATAATACTTAACACTGAAGGGAAGATCACCTGAAATTTTCAACAAATAAAACCATAAAGAAATTGCCAAACTATATAGTAAAAAAAAATCTAGTAAGCATTTTTCTTCATGAAGTCACTAAGTTTATTAGACATTAGTCTTATTTAAGAAGCTAGTAGTAATTAATATATTAGCAAGAAGTAACAAAAATAGTAAAATAAAACATAAGATAAAGTGATTGGCTAGGAGAAGTCTTTGAACAATGAACACACGAGTGCTCCAAAATAATGAAAGCTAAGCAAATAATAATAATAATAAATAAAAAGACGACCCTCGAGGAGTTCTTTTCCTACCTGTCCTTTATAATTTATAATTAATAAAGAGATATAATGGATTAGTCAACATCATGTCTGTTGTTTAGCTGCATAATTATGTTTGCATTTCCCCATTTCCTACCAACCGATAAAGAAAAGTGCCATGGGATGAAACAAATTTCCTTTCGGGCACTGTGCTTCTGGAAAATAATTCTTAATACTCAAACTTAAGAGTTTTCTAGTTGATTGCTACATCAATTAAGTAAATGAAAAAAAATTTGAATTACGCAACATGAAATTTTGGATGAAGAACATTCTATTATGGTATCTTTTGTACTATTTAAGGCTGCCTTCTCAGCAGGAATTTTGTAGAGCTTCAAACTTTTCTCATATACAAACACATTTGTTCTTTCCTTAGTTTTCAAGAATGGAGCAGTTTGTGCAATCACAAAGGTCGAAAGGCCTGGCCAATGTTCTTGCAATCGGCACGGCACTCCCGCCTGTTTGTGTTCCTCATGATACATATCCCGATATGTATTTTCGTCTTACCAATAGTGAGCATCTTACAGAGCTCAAGGACAAGATGACCAGGATATGTGAGTTCGTTTCTCCTGATTATTTGATTATATCAATTAAATTATTTATATGATTATATTCTATTGGCAATTACGTTGATCCGCTAAAAGAGATGGAACAAAAATAATTTTGCAACATGAACTGATAAAGTTTCTGAAAGGGAACCACTAAAGTTTTCTATAATTTGAAAAAAAAAAAATTGTAGAGAATGTACCACATGTCGTTAATCATACTGAAACAACTGTTGTTTGTTACAACCGAGAAGTATTTATGCAAACTATACATTAACAAGGGTTTTTTTTTTTTAAAAAAAATACAATCAGAACATTGTCCAAGGCTTTTACCAGCATATACTACGTTAACCCCTACCGTCCTCAATTTTCCATACCAACTGAGACCTCCAATCCTGCACGTACCAACACTGAAAATCATCATCATCATCACACACACACACACACACACACACACAAGAACCAACATTGAAAATCAAAGACCTTAACATGCAAACACTGCCAGAAAACAGAAAACTCATGACTCATACAAATATTTAACTTGGAGCTGTAACAAAATATTAATATAATTTATTTCATGTTGTTGAGTATTTCCTGATAATAAATCTAACAAAATCTCTAGAAATTTTAATTCGTTCAAGTTGTGCTAGTCCAAGTTCTGAAGGTCCACTTATCTCGACGTAACCACACAAGCTTATGACTACAACTTCATAACCACACAAGCTTATGTTTATCAATTTTAGGTTAAAAGTACAACTATTAAACAACGATACATGGGTATGATGGCTAACGATGGGGAGCTCTTAAAGAAATATCCAAATATTGGTGACCACGATGCACCGTCCCTAGATGCCCGATGGGAGATTGTAACAGAAGAAGTGCCAAAGCTTGCGAAGGAGGCAGCAATGGTGGCCATCAAGGAGTGGGGCCAGCCTGTATCGAAGATTACCCATCTCATCTTTTGCACAAACAGTGGTGCTGCATGTCCGGGTGCTGATGTCTGCCTAGTGCATCTACTGGGCCTTCCTACCACTGTTCGGCGAGCCATGCTTCACTACCAAGGATGCCATGGTGGAGCAACTTCACTACGTATAGCCAAAGACCTGGCTGAGAACAATCGTGGAGCACGTGTTCTTGTGGTGACCTCTGAATACATTATTCATGCCTTCATGGGTTTCGTGGTCCTTCTGAAACCGACCCAGATGACCTTGTTTCTCAGGTTTTGTTTGGTGATGGTGCTGCTGCCGTGATTGTTGGTGCCGACCCCGATTTGGAAGTTGAGCGGCCACTTTATGAGCCAATCTCTACTAGGGAAACAATGATCTTAAATACTATGGATGCACTTGGAATGGTACCAAGAGAGGTTGGAAACCTTGTCACTTTGGCTCCCTCGATACCCATACATATATCTGGAAACATCAGAGGTTGTGTTGAGGAAGCATTGAATCCATTAGGTATTAAGGATTTGTATTCTCTGTTTTGGATTGTTCATCCGGGAGGCCCTAAAATTCTGAAGATGGTTGAGGAAAAACTAGAATTGGAGAAAGACAAGTTCAACATGACAAGAAAGGTTCTAACTGATGTTGGAAACTTGTCGAGTCCCACCGTACTTTTCATAATGAACGAGATGAGAAAGAAATCAGTAAATGAAGTCAAGGCTACTACCGGCGATGGCCTTGAATTCGGGATGCTCCTTGGCTTTGGACCTGGGCTTTCCATTGAAGCAGTTGTGCTTAGATCAGTTGCGATTTAGCATGCTAACCAAACCTACCATCAAAACCAACATTATTTGTTCCCCAAGAAATAAAGAGTAGAGATATTGTCTCTTTCAAATGGCCCGGAAAGAGGAATGATGATATATCATTTATCAGGATGCTAGAAAATAAATTGTCTTTGAGTTTTGGATGTAATACAACTAAATTCAAACCTTCAGAGCCACAGCTTAATTTTTTTACATCAGTAACAGTAAAGGCTTGTAGTTACAAGTTCTCTTGTTTGTTTTTGTTCTATTACCTCAATTGATTTGTGTTATATCTGGGAAGCTCTTTTATGGAATCGAGGCAGCCTTTTCAGCTGCATCTGTTTAATTTAAGTAACTGCATCTAATAGTTTTTTTTTTTTTTTTAATTCAACGTTTGTTAAAGTAAATGAACGGCCTTTAAGGCCTTAACGTTTGCCAAACACAACCGAATAAACATGATTATAGAAATGTTGGATCAAGGCTTCTCGTTTATTTAACGATCCATGTTTATAGACTGTTTGTCTTGCGTTGTAAGACTTACTTTTTAATGCATATTAACTCCTATGGTGTCAAAACAGTATATTTTGTCTAAACCTTTTCAATTCCAGGAAGTTTAGTTTGTAACAATCAAACGCAAACCCATTTCAGAAACAAAAGTACTAACCCAAAGATTTTTACCTAGCTTTTTCTTCAATGCAACGATCTTATCTTGTCTAATACTGGATAATTACATTACATACCTAACAACTTTAACAAGTACGAGCCCGCCAAGTGCTCGAGAAAATGCCTAGCTCAAAGGAATGGCCACGAGAAATGGGAGAAGCGGAGTACCTTAGAAATACTGTCGATGCGTCTGCCTCGTCAGCTATGACCACGTCATCATCAAATAACACGTGGGGGTTTCCGATTTGAAGTGGGGAGGGAGGGAGGAGGGAGAGTTTTCGGTAATGAAAACGGTACTTGGTATCTAATTATCTATGATGTATGGTTTTCGTACTCAATTTCTAACCAGATTAAGCCCCAAAATTATGTTCAAATGCCTGTGTTTTTAATCATTTTCTGCTAATTTAGGTTGTAGAAAGGTCCAGCCGTAGCTCGGTAAGTTTATTTTACAGGTACAGCGCTTATTCGGCATGGAATACAGAGAAAACAACAAGCGGGAGGTGCTCAGATATTGGAACGGACCGCCTGGACTGTAGGACGGTCCGCCCTGACCAGAGAAAACAAGTCCAGACGGACTCAGCTAGATTTCAGACGGACTGCACCTGACCAGGCTGGAACGGTCCGCCCCAGACTTAGAACGGGCCGTTCCAGCTATCTTTGGATTGCTGAAAATAGAGGGCTATTTCTGTCGAGTCGGTTTCCTCTATTATCGACCTTCCAGAAGCACTTTTCTCACGTTTGAAGCCACCATTGCCTCATTATAAAAGCTTTGTCCTGTCTCCAATTCAAGAAGTTCGATATTCTAGGTTTTAGCCTCTTTCCAACTCAGCAAAGGAGACAGCCTGCCGAGACGACCAACTGCATCTGGAACTGCCCGTTCCAGAGCCAGGACGGTTCGCCCCAGACAGGACAGAGCATCGAATCGTGGAATTTTCAAGCGCAACTTGTTGTAAACTTGATTTTTCTCTTTTTAAGTCTTTGTATTTGATGAAACATGCTTGTTTTTGCATGGATTTGTTAGAGTAGAGTAGTTTAGGGGCTATGATCTGAGAACATTTCTCTAGTTGCTTGTTTTTTATTTGAATCTTTAATTATTAGTTAAATTAAATTATGTTCTGCTTCTTGTGTTTTAATTTTCTATTTAATTACTTAAGTTTGTTTATGTTTGATCTGATTGCCTCGTTAAACAAATGCATAGTTTAACTGTTAGGATTAAAATCAATCACATCAACGTTAACTTAGTAATTATACTGTTTGGTAGGCGATATCCGGAAGGATTAAACTAGACCTTAATCAATTAGGTTTTAACTTGAAATCGAAAGATTAAAAGTTTACCAAGACTCGAGAAGTAGACTAGAACAACTAAACCAAGAAACGGAAGTTGAAATTTAGGCGTTCTCGGAGTTAAACAATAAAACATAATAGCTTGACCTGAACGGGAGTTAGAGTACAAGTCTATAGGTTAAGTATTGTCTAATCTCGCATAAAGATATTCAATTAATAATTAAAAATCATGACAAAACAAGTATCAGTCAATCGGAACGGACCGTTCCAAGGTCAGAACGGACCGTTCCAAGGTCAGAACGGACCGCCCGGAAGGGGGAGTCTGGCGTGGAACGGCCTGTTCCGATCGACTGACGGAGTCCAGAACGGACCGTTCCAGAAATGGAACGGACCGTTCCAACTTTGACAGTTATAGAATTGTTTGAGGATCTAAACCCCTAGTTTTCATCAATTTGACTATCTTCTGTTGATTTAGGAATTGGCGATTTAGGAATTGAATTTTACTTTATTATTCTTATTTATTTACTGTTGAAACTGTTTGCTACCTTTGAAATTGTTTATTATTTAAGAAATTAGTTTAATTTGAATTGTTTAACTTAGAAACAGAATAGTCCGTCCCCGAGATTCAACCCTTAAACTGTACTGCAAACGAATTAGTATCGGTAATTAAGGATTTAATTTAACCCGTACGCACAAAATCGATCAAATTTTTGGCGCCGTTGCCGGGGACGATGCCTTTATCTAAGTTTAGTTTTCAAATTAGGTTAAATTCTCTTTTCTACTTTTCACTTTTTCTTGGTTTTTGGAAATTGCAGGAACACACGCTGGCTGGAAAGAAGAAGAATACCAACAACACTTGCAACTACAACTTTCGACACCCGAGGAAAGGAGAGAAGGATCTCTCTCAGCCCAGCTCTTCCTCATCTGGACCTAACCGTGCGGTTTCGCAACGGCAAATTCCAGAAACAGTTGAGTGGGGGTTAAAAGTTAGAAAAATCGAAAACTGGTACGATAGGTTGCATTTCATGCCATATTGCATGTTTCTGTCAGGATTGGAACGGTCCGTCCCATAGAAGGAACGATCCGTCCCAATGGGTCGTCACAGTCCAGAACTGGCCGTTCCAGCCCTGACAGAACTAAGGAACTAGCTAACAAATGCGCATGGAACGGTCCGTCCCACAGATGGAACGGTCAGTTCCAATGGGCCGTCCCAGTCCAGAACTGGCCGTTCCAAGTGCAGTTGTTGGCTGGTTTTTGTATATACATGTAGGAATTGCATTATTAATCATTTAATGTTGCATTTAGGTAAGTTTTAAGGATTTAATGACTAGGCTTAGCGATTGTGACTTAGGAAATTAAAGCATTTTCTGAAAGAAGCAAATTTTATTGAAATGAAATTGATGAAACTGATTTGAGCAACCTAAGGATAGGATTTGAAAATTATCTGAGAAATCATTTTCTTAAGCATTGAATTGATTAATTTCACAAGCAATTGATTGATTTAGTCGATTAGAGCCGGCAAAGGGTGATTGGGTTCGCCTAAGATCATTTTCTCAACTCAAAAACCCGATTAATTGCAAGTAGGTATGCACAAGTTTTAGAAACAATTAAACCACTGTTTTTCAAAAAAAAAAAATTAGAAAAACAACAAAAACAAAAACAAAAATAAATTTACTTTTTGCAAATCTGGAGGCTTAAGGACAAGGCAGAAAATTGCTGAAATTCCGTAGTGGACCGTAGCAAAAGTGCGTAAAAACCGGACCGACCTCCAAAGGGAACTAAAAAGCTGTGCTCTCCAAGTGGATATTGCGAGAGGCTATAGGTAACCGAAGGTAAAAAATGATCCACTAAATCAAATGGATGAGAGAAAACTCGATGATTTCAAGCCTTCTTTAATCTGGCCGATCCCCCCGCAGCGAGGAAAACTCCCAGTCCCGGAAAAATCTGTATCTTACTTTCTGTTTGTTTTTGAAAATTTTAGTGGTTTAAAACAATTCAAAAACATGTGCATAACGACTTGGAATTAATTTAGGTTATTTGAGTTGAGAACGTTCGATCCCGTTTCTACTTGATGTCAGATTGAATGAGAACTTCGAAAATTAATCGGTTTAATGCTTAGAAAAATGAATCATGGACAGAAAGATTTGAGAATCCTTAGGTTGATTTCAGAAAGGTTGATTCACTTGAAACAAACTAGTTTGAACTTATTGAAAATTCTTTTGACCAAGATGCCCCTATAACCTAATGTCACAATTTGCTAAGTTTAATTCCAGGACTGGAACAGACCATTCCAATACTGAAACGGACCGTTTAATTCATGAAACAGATCCTATTCCAGATCCTATGGACTTGGATCATGGAAATAATCTTGTTGAAGATAACGATGTCATTGAACAACTGCAAGCACCTCAAGAACTTGTGCCTAGGAGATCCACAAGAGAGAAAAGACCAGCAATACCTAATGATTATGTGGTCTATCTCCAAGAACATAAGTTTGACATTGGGATGATGGAAGATCCTCATAATCTTCGTCAAGCTTTGGATAGTTCAAACTCACAAAAGTGGATCGATGCCATGAATGAAAAAATGAAATCCATGTATGACAATGATGTATGGGACTTAGTACCATTACCAGAAGGAAATAAACCTATTGGTTGCAAATGGATTTTTAAGACCAAAAAGGATTCGAAGGGTAATGTGGAAAGGTATAAGACACGTCTTGTCGCTAAGGGCTTTACTAAAAAAGAAGGTATTGATTACAAAGAGACTTTCTCTCCAGTTTCATCGAAAGACTCTTTTAGGGTAATCATGGCACTTGTGGCACATTTAGATCTTGAGCTTCATCAAATGGATGTTAAGACTGCGTTTCTCAATGGAGACCTAAATTAAGTTCAATTGATTGGTTGAATAGTTTTAATGACCGACCTTTTGAGTCTTGGAACGATCTGGCCAAAGCCTTCTTGGATAGGTTTTATCCTAGAGTAAAAACGACCAAATTAGTTAGGGAATTGTTAAACTTCCAAGAGAACCAAGATGAAAACATGTTCGAAGCATGAGAACGGTTTAAAGACCTGCAAAGAATGTGTCAACATCATGATGTACCTGATAGCAGACTGATTGTTAGTTTTTATGATGGTTTGGATGACATAACTCGTCAAAATATTAATTCAACTACAGGTGGTGCTTTTCTGGAGATGGGATGCAGAGACGCAAAAGCCTTGATTGAAACCATGGCCCAATCTCAAACAAACTGGTCGGTGCGCTCAAAGAAAAAGGAAGGCCTGCTTGAAGTAGACAATTCCACTCACCTCCAGTCTCAACTTGATGCCTTGACAGTCATGCTCAAGAACATAAGTGCGAAATCTTCCAAATCCTCCGAATCTGTCGCCAAATATCAATTCTGCGAAGGGAAAGGCCATACAGCCATGTCCTGCCACTTGGTAGCCAGGGAGGACCAGTCCGAAGAAGTTAATGCTCTAATTGCTCCTCCCTCCTTCTTCCCAAACAATAACTACTCATATCGCGACAAACGGAACCATCCGGGTCTCTCATACAGCAACCCTAACGGGTGTGCTAATCCGAGTCAGACTGGTCAAGCGTCAAACTCTAACAACAGCAACAATGCCCAGAGCGGGCTTTCTCAGCGAACGGTGGAAAAGTTCATGCAAAACCAAGGGATATTCAATCACTCAGTCCATGACGAGATCAAACTGCTAAGAAAAGATTTAGGTCTACTCATAAGCAAGCTGAACCAAGGGAATGATCAAGCCAACTCGGGAGCACTAACCAAGCCTGGTATGTTCCCAAGCCAGCCCGAAACCAATCCTAGAGAAGAGTGCAGAAGCGTCACGCACAGACTGAGGAGCGGGACCAGTTATGATGGCCCAGAGATGTCCAAGGATTTGCTGCCAGCCTCAGCTGGAACGGCCCAGTCCGATCCAGAACGGACTGTTGGAACGGACCGCCCCACATCGGAACGGCCCGCCCCAGCCACACAGCAGCCAGTTTCAGCTGGGACGGCCCAGCCTGAACCGGGATGACCAGTTGGAACGGTCCGCCCCAACTCTGCCAAGGGTTGAGAAAGTTTTCGCATATCCACCTCCGACGCCGAACGATCTTCCGATTGAAGTCCCATATATGCAGAGGCTAGCTCATGCTAAGAAAGACAGGGAATACGGAAAATTTCTGGATATCTTGAGGTAAATAAAGATCACTATTCCCTTCACTGACCTCTTGTCGAAGATGCCATCCTACGTCAAGTTTCTCAAAGATCTCTTATCCAACAAGAAAAACTTGGAATTAAGCGGTGTCATGGCCTTGTCAGGAGATCCCGACACTCCAATCACCAAGAAGATGCCACCAAAGATGAAGGACCCAGGTATGTTTACTATTCCTTGCAAAGTTGGTGATTTAGGTATGAAGAGAGCATTGTTGGATATCAGAGCGAGCGTGAGTCTGATTCCTGAAACCATCTTCAATCGAATTGGAAAAAGAGAACTAGAGCCAACTCCGGTGACTTTGAGACTTGCTGATAATTTAATAAGATTGCCATTGGGGGAGGTAAAAGACGTGCCAATTCAAGTTAGGGACATCTTTGTTCCTTGCGATTTTATAGTTGTTGACATGGAGGAAGATCCTGAAGTTCCTATCATCTTGAGCAGACCCTTCCTCACCACAGCCGGAGTATTCATTAATTGCAGAACCGGCAAGATGAAATTAGAAGTTGGAGATGAGAAAGTTGAGTTTGATGTGGAGAAAGCAATGCGGATGCTTGACCATGTGGACTCGATTTTTATGGTTGAATCCTTAGAAGCCATGGTAGAGGAGACATTCAACAACCAATTTGTGCAAGCGTATCATTCCTTCTCGGCAACACCTAAAGAGGAGGATGCAGACTTGATATTCAACGAAATTTTGCAAACCGTTGAATACTTGGCTGCCAGATAAGGCTGGAATGGCTCGCCCCAGATCCAGGCGGACCAAGTCAGCATGCAGCTACGATCAGCGGCTGAAATCGATCAGATTTTCAGCCTCGATTCGGATCAGAACGGCCCGCCCCAGCCTGAAACGGACCGTCCTAGCTGCCAGTTAGAGAAAGGTAAACCAGAATTAAAGGCGTTACCAGAGAGCCTCAGGTACGAATTCCTAGGTCCAGACGAAACCTTTCCTGTCATCATTAATGCCAAACTCGACTTGGATCAGACTGATAAACTTCTAAAGGAGTTGAGGGCTCACCGCAAGGCAATTGGCTACTCTATTGAAGATCTCAAGGGTATCGATCCCTCGATATTCACCCACCGAATTCTACTTGAAGAAGACTTGAAACCAACAGTAGAACATCAAAGGAGGCTCAACCCGAACATGAGTGAAGTCGAGAAGAAGGAGGTGCATAAACTTTTGGAAGCTAGAATCATCTACCCTATTTCGGACAGCAAATGGGTCAGCCCCATTCATGTTGTCCCAAAGAAGGGAGGCACAACGGCGATGAAGAATAATGATGGCCAGCTGATTCAAACAAGGATTGTCACAGGATGGAGGATGTGTGTGGATTACCGCAAGCTGAACGCTTCAACACGAAAAGACCATTTCCCTCTGCCCTTCGTTGACCAATTACTCGAGCAACTGGCTAGGCATTCTTTCTTTTGTTATTTAGATAGTTATTCAGGTTTCTTCCAAATACCGATCCACCCACTTGACCAAGAGAAAACAACCTTTACATGTCCATATGGAACTTATGCATACCGTAGGATACCATTTGGTTTGTGTAATGCACCAGCAACATTTCAAAGAGTTATGATGGCAATATTCTCTGATTTTATTGAAAAAGACATGGAGGTTTCATGGATGATTTTTCAGTTTATGGTACTTCTTTTTATCATTGTCTAGCTAACTTGTCAAAAATTTTGCAGCGGTGTGAGGAAGTCAACCTTGTCTTGAATTGGGAGAAATGTCATTTCATGGTGCAAGAAGGGGTTGTTCTAGGACATATAATTTCAGAACAAGGAATCATGGTCGATCAAGCCAAGGTGGAGGTTATCGAGAAGCTAGCTCTGCCGACTTGCGTAAAAGACGTGCGGAGTTTTCTTGGACATGCAGGCTTCTACAGGCGTTTTATCAAAAATTTCTCTAAAATTGCTAAGCCATTAACCAATTTGACAATGAAGGATGCTGAATTTCTATTTGATAAAAATTACGTTGATGCTTTCAATAGGTTGAAGGAAGCGCTTGTGACAGCCCTTATCTTGCAACCTCCGGATTGGGATCAGCCATTCGAATTAATGTGTGATGCTAGTGACTACGCAGTCGGTGCAGTGCTGGGACAGCGGAAAGACAAGAAGCCTTATGCAATCAACTACGCGAGCAAGGTACTGGACGAGGCGCAAGTCAACTATACCATAACCGAAAAGGAATTGCTGGCAGTAGTCTATGCCTTAGACAAATTCAGGTCGTACCTGGTTGGTTCGAAAGTCATAGTCTATACCGATCACTCGGCACTCAAATATCTCATATCCAAGAAAGATGCCAAGCCACGACTCATTCAATGGGTTCTCTTGCTGCAAGAATTCGACCTCGAAATTTGTGACAAGAAAGGTACAGAAAATAGTGTGGCTGACCATTTGTCCAGATTGAAAATAGAAGACCAAGGAACAGCAAGCATGCCGATCAACGACTCATTTCCGGACGAACATCTACTAGCTATCCAGTTTGGAACAGACCGCCCCAGTCTGGAATGGCCCGTCCCAGTTCCAGACAGCTTAGCAACAACTGGCAGAATGGGCCAGTCTGAGACAGAACGGCCTGATGAAACGGACGGCCCCAATCTGAAACGGCCCGCCCCAATCCAGGAAGTTTCATGGTACGCCGATTTCGCAAATTTTTTGGCCAGCAAAGTCCTGCCCTACAAGATGTCTTCTCAGCTAAAGAAAAAGTTCCTAACTGACGCGAAATACTATTTCTGGAAGGATCCATTCTTGTGGAAACTTGGGGTTGACGGAATCTTTCGAAGGTGCATACCAAAGGAAGAGGTGCATCAGATCCTTCATCAGTGCCATTCGTCCGCCTATGGTGGCCACGTTTCAACCTCGAAAATTGCAGCAAAAGTTCTTCAATCAGGTTTCTTCTGGCCATCTATTTTCAAGGATTCAAGAGAGTTTGTTTTGGCTTGTGATCAGTGCCACATAATGGGCAATATATCCAGCCGACAAGAAATGCCAATGAACCTGATTTTGGAGGTTGAGATTTTTGATCTATGGAGAATTGACTTCATGGGCCCTTCCCGTCTTCGTGCGGGTATGAATACATCCTTGTAGCAGTAGGCTACGTGTCTAAATTGGTTGAAGCTATTCCGAGCAAGTATGTCAATTCAGCCACAGTCAAGAAGTTGTTCACAAAAATCATCTTTCCTCGGTTTGGAATTCCGAGAGCTGTCATCAGTGACGGGGGCAAACACTTCATCAACAAACAGTTTGATAATCTGCTGAAGAAGTATGGAGTGAAACACAAGGTGGCAACACCGTACCATACGCAAACTAGTGGCCAGGTCGAGGTGTCTAACCGGGAAATAAAGAACATACTGCAGAAAACCGTTGGAAGCACAAGGAAAGACTGGGCACTGAAACTGGACGATGCGCTATGGGCATACCGAACCACATTCAAAACTCCTATCAGAATGAGTCCATTCAAGCTGGTTTATGGAAAGGCGTGTCATCTGCCTGTTGAGATAGAACACAAGGCATATTGGGCAACCAGAGCACTCAATCTGGAGTACAAATCAGCAGGAGAGAAAAGGGTGTTAGACTTGCACGAGCTGGAAGAGATCAGACTGAACGCTTATGATAATGCTAAAATGTACAAAGAGAAAACAAAGAATTGGCATGATAAGCATATCCAAAGGCGAGAGTTTAAAGAGGGAGATCTGGTGCTTTTGTTTAATTCTCGATTGAGGTTATTTCCGGGCAAACTGAGGTCCCGATGGACAGGTCCTTATGAGGTTAAAAAGGTCTACCTATTTGGGGCGGTAGATATTTGGAAGGAAGGATCAGAGATTTTCAAAGTGAATGGCCAATGACTCAAGCTCTACGTCAGTCAAACCGCACAAGAAGGAGGGGAAGTGCGATTTTTGGACAACCCCTCAACCTTAGAGACGTAGCCATACGGGATCAGACTCGAGACCTTAAACAAGCGCTGCTTGGGAGGCAACCCAAGGGTTAAAAAAAATAATTAGGGTTTTCTTTCTATTTTCTTAAAACATAATAAAAAAAATAAATAAAAAAAATTTGAAAATTTGAAAAACACAAAAAAATTAGAAAATCAGAAAAACATAAAAAATTAGGAGTAGGATAAATACTTGGCTCAGTTTAGGGTTTAACTTTTTAATTTTCAGGGATTTCCAAGGATTGGAACGGACCATCTCACAAGTGGAACGGCCCGCCCCAACATCAGAACGGCCAGGACGGAAAACAGGACGACCCATGCAGAACGGACGTCAAATCATAAATGGAACGGTCCGCCCCAGTGTTGGAACGGTACGCCCCATTTTAAACCTGACAGAGGACCTAGACCCAAACCCAATAACTACCCACTAACATTAACTACCCACTAAACCTAACCAACCCGCCTCCCCACCTTACCCGACCCGTCCCCTCAACTTCTCTCCCTCCCACTTTCAAACTCTTAACTCTCTATTCTTTCTCTCTCTCTCTCCCTCTGCCACCACTAAATCCGACGAGATCGCCGCCATTTCGCCGACGCTCGCCACCACCCACCTCTCCTCGTTGCCCTCTAGTCGGCCACACCTTCAATTTCTCCGATTACTCGACGAAACGCCGGCGCCACCAACTCCGCCCCACCACTCTCGGCCACGACTAAAACTCCGGTAAATCACACCTTCCTCTCTCCTTCAATTCGTTACCTGGTACCAACCCAACTTAAACTTGTACCAAAATCGTACCAAAACCTCGAAAAACCCAAAACCCTATAACTTTACCTTTTCAGTCGAAAAACCGAGTGGAACGGTCCGTCCCACACTTGGAACGGCTCGCCCCATTCCTAAACCCAATTCCCAACCTGCCCGTCCCATCCTAATCCTCCCCGTCCTGCATAAACCAGAACGGACCGTTCTATTTCCAGGACGGTCCACCCCAGCCAACAATCCAAACCCAAAACCCTATCTTCCCAACCAATCCAGTTCGTTCCAGTCCCAGACGACCCGTTCCAGCCTTCCCATGTCTAGCAGCTCCTCTTCTGGTTCTTTAGGCGACAAAATCTCTAAATATTTTCGTAAGGGGCCAAGGAGAACAGGCCAGACATCTGTTCCAATCCCTTTGGAGTTCAATTTGCCGTGGCCAACAAAAGATTCTCATCCGTTACCACCTCTGGATAAACTCCCGCTCAGACCAGAGGACTTGATCACTACACCAGAACATTCATTGTCTGCCACGCCACCATACTCAGTTGACTATCCGCCTCCTTACACTGAGATCATGTCTTATGTTCCCAGAAGACAGAGGGAGGCCGATGCGATTGACTGGTCCCAACTCGAGGCTGCCTCGGACCCAGAACAAGAGGAACAAGGTGAGACAGCCGAACAAGAGGTTGCAGCAGAGGCTGAGGAAGATGAAGAAGAAGAAGAAGAGGCCGCGGATCTTGTCCCTGAGACACAAATCCGGCCATCCCAACCAGCCAGCATTGAGCTAGCCAACGTGAATATCCGGCTTAAGGGTAGCCAAGCAAAACAGCGGTACAGAAACATCCTTTAGCAAAAAATTTGAAAATACCCACTCAATTGATCTTCGAGTACTTAACACACTAGGCATCAAGGAGGATTTCTACAGGCTGACCAGGGCAATTGGGTTTCGCCCGAGGTTCTGGAAGATCAGAGCTCCAGCTTACACTGCCTTGACCATGGAGTTTCTGTGCTCTCTTGTCCTTTATCATAAGAATGACTTGTGGCAGCTCACATTTCGGGTAGAAGGGAAGAAATACATTGCCACAGAGCTAGGCTTCGCCAGGATCTTTGGGCTTGAGAACAGGACAATAATAGATGAATATTTTGAGGAAAACCTGTGGGAAGAGCTCTCTTTAGAGCACAAGCAGCCGGTCAATACACGCAGATCCTCTCACATTCAGCACCCGACAATCCGGTTCATCCAGCGGATGCTTTCGCTCACCATCTTTGCCAAGGGTGAGTCGGGAGTGAAGTTGACAAGGGGACAACAGACTATTCTCAACCAGATCTTCTATCCAAAAGGCGATGCAAAGCTCAACCTTGCCTACTTTATGATGAAGCATTTTGAAAAGCAAGCCAATAATTTGAGGTCGGGCAAGGGACAGATCACCATTGGAGGCTATGTCACCCATCTGGTGCAGCAATACGACATGGCCTTATCGGAGATGCAGCGGAGTGGGGTACCAAGCCGGGTCTCTATGAGACAATTGGCTGAAATGCAGATGGTGGCTCAGGTTGGAAACGAGTACCAGTACATCTATGGTCGGTACCGTTTCCCTCTTCCTCTCAACAGGCCTATTGACATCAACAATAAAAAGACCTGGTTGCTGGTTGATAAGGACGGGACATTCATAAACCATGAAGAGGAGGAGTTGCAGCGGCGATTAGTCGAGATGGAGACAGCTGCCAGGGCGGCCGGAGCGGGTACATCGGCAGAGGCAGAAGCAGCCAGCTCCCAGCCACCTCCACCTAATCAGCCACCGATCTATCCATTTTATGAGCCTCATACTTAGAGGCGTGAGCAGATGTTTTGGGGAGGGATGCTGTCTCATGATATACCCACTCATCCAGAGTCAACACCAGGCCAGTGGCAGGGAGGATTTGATCGAGCCTTCCACGATATTCACCAGGACATCCACACTGCTCAGTGGAACATCCAAGCCTCGATTGATGAAGATAGAGAAGAGAGGAGGCGTGACAGAGAAGAAGACAGACGGTGGAGGCAGCAGCAGGACGAACGGAATGCACGGAATGATGACCTGCTAGCACAGTTGGCCAGCCATATCTTCGGACCACCGCAGGATCCACCGCACAACTGAGCCAAGTTTGTAAGTTTTCTATTTTTCTCTCTTTTCTTTTCTTTCTTGCATCTAACAGAACTAGGGACAGTTCTGTAGATAAGCTTGGGGGGGTTAAAAGTTAGAAAAATCGAAAACTGGTACGATATGTTGCATTTCATGGCATATTGCATGTTTCTGTCAGGATTGGAACGGTCCGTCCCACAGATGGAATGATCCGTCCCAATGGGTCGTCCCAGTCCAGAACTGGCCGTTCCAGCCTTGACAGAACTGAGGAACTAGCTGACAAATGCGCATGGAACGGTCCGTCCTAATGGACCGTCCCAGTCCAGAACTGGCCGTTCCAAGTGCAGTTGTTGGCTGATTTTTGTATATACATGTAGGAATTGCATTATTAATCATTTAATGTTGCATTTAGGTAAGTTTTAAGGATTTAATGACTAGGCTTAGCGATTGTGACTTAGGGAATTAAAGCATTTTCTGAAAGAAGCAAATTTTATTGAAATGAAATTGATGAAACTGATTTGAGCAACCTAAGGATAGGATTTGAAAATTGTCTGAGAAATCATTTTCTTAAGCATTGAATTGATTAATTTCACAAGAAATTGATTGATTTAGTCTATTAGAGCCGGCAAAGGGTAATTAAGTTCGCCTAAGATCATTTTCTCAACTCAAAAACCCGATTAATTGCAAGTAGGTCTGCACAAGTTTTAGAAACAATTAGACCACTGTTTTTCAAAAAAAAATTAGAAAAACAACAAAAACAAAAACAAAAATAAATTTACTTTTTGCAAATCTGGAGACTTAAGTAATAAGGCAGAAAATTACTGAAATTCCGTAGTGGACCGTAGCAAAAGTGCGTAAAAACCGGACCGACCTCCAAAGGGAACTAAAAAGCTGTGCTCTCCAAGTGGATATTGCGAGAGACTATAGGTAACTGAAGGTAAAAAATGATCCACTAAATCAAATGGATGAGAGAAAACTCGGTGATTCCAAGCCTTCTTTAATCTGGTCGATCCCCCCGCAGCGAGGAAAACTCCCAGCCCCGGGAAAATCTGTATCTTACTTTCTGTTTGTTTTCGAAAATTTTAGTGGTTTAAAATAATTCAAAAATATGTGCATAATGACTTGGAATTAATTTAGGTTATTTGAGTTGAGAAGATTCGATCCCGTTTCTACTTGATTTCAGATTGAATGAGAACTTCGAAAAATTAATCGGTTTAATGCTTAGAAAAATGAATCATGGACAAAAAGATTTGAGAATCCTTAGATTGATTTCAGAAAGGTTGATTCACTTGAAACAAACTGGTTTGAACTTATTGAAAATCCTTTTGACCAAAATGCCCCTATAATCTAATGTCACAATTTGCTAAGTTTAATTAGGAAATCCTTAGGACTTGTTAAACACACAATGAATTGAACTTAATTTAGGTTTGAACCTGGTTTCAGTCTAGAGTTTTGCTTGAGGACAAGCAATGTTCAAGCTTGGGGGGTTTTGATGTATGGTTTTCGTACTCAATTTCCAACCAGATTAAGCCCCAAAATTATGTTCAAATGCCTGTGTTTTTAATCATTTTCTGCTAATTTAGGTTGTAGAAAGGTACAGCCGTAGCCCGGCAAGTTTATTTTGCTGGTTTAGCGCTTATTCGGCATGGAATACAGAGAAAACAACAAGCGGGAGGTGCTCAGACATTGGAACGGACCGCCTAGACTGTAGGACAGTCCGCCCTGACCAGAGGAAACAAGTCCATACGGACTCAGCTAGATTTCAGACGGACTGCACCTGACCAGGCTGGAACGGTCCGCTCCAGACTTAGAACGGGCCGTTCCAGCTATCTTTGGATTGCTGAAAATAGAGGGGTATTTCTGTCGAGTCGGTTTCCTCTATTATCGACTTTCCAGAAGCACTTCTCCCACGTTTGAAGCCACCATTGCCTCATTATAAAAGCTCTGTCCTGTCTCCAATTCAGGAAGTTCGATATTTTAGGTTTTAGCCTCTTTCCAACTCAGCAAAGGAGACAGCCTGCCGAGACGACCAACTGCATCTAGAACTGCCCGTTCCAGAGCCAGGACGGTCCGCCCCAGACAGGACAGAGTATCGAATCGTGGAAGTTTCAAGCGCAACTTGTCATAAACTTGAATTTTCTCTTTTTAAGTCTTTGTATTTGATGAAACCTGCTTGTTCTTGCATGGATTTTTAAGAGTAGAGTAATTTAGGGGCTATGATCTGAGAACCTTTCTCTAGTTGCTTGTTTTTTATTTGAATCTTTAATTATTAGTTAAATTAAGTTATGTTCTGCTTCTTGTGTTTTAATTTTCTATTTAATTGCTTAAGTTTGTTTCTGTTTGATCTGATTGCCTCGTTAAACAAAGGCCTAGTTTAACTGTTAGGATTAAAATCAATCACAACAACGTTAACTTAGTAATTATACTGTTTGGTAGGCGATATCCGGAAGGATTAAACCAGACCTTAATCAATTAGGTTTTAACTTGAAATCGAAAAAAGTTTACCAAGACTCGAGAAGTAGACTAGAACAACTAAACCAAGAAACGGAAGTTGAAATTTAGGCGTTCTAGGAGTTAAACAATAAAACTTAATAGCTTGACCTGAACGGGAGTTAGAGTACAAGTCTATAGGTTAAGTATTGTCTAATCTCGCATAAAAACATTCAATTAATAATTAAAAATCATGACAAAACAAGTATCAGTCAATCGGAACAGACCGTTTCAAGGTCGGAACGGACCGTCCGGAAGGAGGAGTCAACCTTTGAAATTGTTTATTATTTAAGAAATTAGTTTAATTTGAATTGTTTAACTTAGAAACAGAATAGTCCGTCCCCGAGATTTGACCCTTAAACTGTACTGCAAACGAATTAGCATCGGTAATTAAGGATTTAATTTGACCCGTACGTACAAAACCGATCAAATTTTTGGCGCCGTTGCCGGGGACGGTGCTTTTATCTAAGTTTAGTTTTCAAATTAGGTCAAATTCTCTTTTCTACTTTTCACTTTTTCTTGGTTTTTGGAAATTGCAGGAATACGCGTTGGCTGGAAAGAAGAAGAAGACCAACAGCACTTGCAACTACAACTTTCGACACCCGAGGAAAGGAGAGAAGGATCCCTCTCAGCCCAGCTCTTCCTCATCTGGACCTAACCGTGCGGTTTTGCAACGGCAAATTCCAGAAACAGTTGAGTGGGGGTTAAAAGTTAGAAAAATCGAAAACTTGTACGATAGGTTGCATTTCATGGCATATTGCATGTTTCTGATAATTAATGTTCCTTGTTAATTATCAAGACTATGGACAATTTTGATTTATTATTGTCATTTAATCATAAATGAAACACAGTGATCCACAATTCAGATCCTCAACCTGAATGAACTGTCAACAATAAAATCCAGGAACAAATGATCAAATATCATCAATAATATAAACTATAGAAGTAGCCATAAAATGATTGGCTTCTAGGACATATCTCTAACAATCTCCCACTTGGCCTAAAGTCAATCAATAGTGACTTCTAGCAAGTGCATAGTACTCAATGCAATATCAAAATATACATGTTTAATACTAAAACCTCAAATGTAAAAGATACAAATCAATGCCACTCAGGCATGCGTCTGATCCCCATGGATGCAACATGCAACTCATGCGCAGCTCGAGACAGAGGCTTTGTCAGAGGGTCTGCTGTGTTCGCGGCACCGTCCACCTTCTTGACCTTGATCCATCCGTCGTTCACAAACTGACGGATAAGATGGAATCGTCGTTGAATGTGCCTAGTCTTCTAGTGAGACCTAGGCTCCTTGGACTGAGCTATGGCTCCCGTATTGTCGCAGTAGAGATCTACTGGACCTGAGATGCTTGGAACCACCTCCAGCTCGGTCAAGAATTCCTTGATCCAAACTCCTTCCTTCGCTGCTTCACAAGCCGCTAAATATTCTGCTTCGGTGACGGAATCGGCTGTGGTATCCTGTTTGGAACTCTTCCAACTCACAGCACCACCATTAAGCAGAAATACAAAGCCGGACTGAGACTTTGAGTCATCTCGGTCGGTTTGAAAACTAGCATCAGTGTAACCACTTACAACGAGCTCTTTGTCTCCACCATACACGAGAATGCTATCCTTTGTTCTCTTTAGATACTTGAGGATATTCTTGACTGCGGTCCAGTGTGACATGCCAAGGTTGGCTTGGAATCGACTAGTCACACTAATCGGATATGCCACATCGGGACGAGTACATAGCATGGCGTACATAATCGAACCGACTACAGAAGGATACTTGAATTTCTCCATGTACTTCCTATCTGCTTCGGTCGAGGGACACTGAGTCTTACTCAAGTATATGCCATGTGACATAGGCAAGTAACCCTTTTTGAAACTAGCCATATTGTGTTTTACCAATACCTTGTCAATATATGTATCTTGGCTCATACCCAACATCCTTCTAGACCTATCTCTATAGATCTTAATTCCTAGGATGTAGGCGGCCTCGCCCAGTCTTTCATTGAGAACACTTTCTTCAATGAAGTCTTGACTGCATTTAATTCGGGAACATCATTCCCGATCAAGAGTATATCATCAACATACAGAACAAGAAACACAACCACGCTCCCACTAAACTTCTTGTAAACACAAGGTTCTTTTTCGCGTTGGATGAATTTCAACTTCTTGACCTCTTCATTTGCCATATCTCATAGTCATGAAATGCGGCAATTGCTAACAAGATCCGAATTGACTTTAACATGACAACAAGCGAGAAGGTTTCTTCATAGTCAATACCATGAACTTGTCGATAACCTTTCACAACAAGCTGTGCCTTGTATACAGTCAAGTTGCCATCAATGTTGACCTTTCTCTTAAAGATCCATTTGTTCTCAATGGGTTTTACTCCGTCAGGAAGATCAACCAAGGTCCATACCTTGTTGTCATACATGGACTGCATTTCGGATTCCATGGCTTTAAGCCATTCCTTGGAGTCGAGTTCTTTCATCATGACCTTAATGGTCAAAGGCTCGCCATTTCCAATGACGAGAAAGTCGTGCAAACCCAAGTACATTTCGGGTTGACGACTTTCCCTTGTTGACCTTCGTAGGATTGGTGCTTGTGGTTCTTGAACTTATTCCACAACAGTTTGTGGAGTTGGTTCTTGATCCTCTAATGTAGGAGTAACTTGAACACCTTCGACTCGCGAAGTGTTCGAGTCCTCATTTGAGGGAGCATTCTCTTGAACTTGTTCCTCAACAACTTGTGGAACTAGTTCAATTACAACCTCATTTGGCACCGTATTGGGAATCGCTAGATTTCCTACTTGAGACATATCTTGCGGCGGTTCGTGAACTTCTTCAATAACCACATCACTCCCACTACTTATTATTGCGAGAAACTCTTTCTCCAAGAACACACCATAGCGAGCAACAACTATCTTGTTCTCGTTGCGGTTGTAGAAGTAATAACCCTTTCGTTTCCTTAGGGTATCCCACGAAAAGACATTTGTCCGATTTGGGTCCAAGCTTATCGCTCATTAGCCTTTTCTCATAAGCTTCACAACCCCAAATCTTGAGAAATGACATGCTTGGTTTCCGACCAAACCAAAGCTCATAAGACGTCTTCTTAACGGACTTTGATGGAACACGATTTAGTGTAAAAGCTGCGGTTTCTAGTGCATAGTCCCAAAACGACTTGGGCAAATCTACTTGACTCATCATCGATCGAACCATGTCTAGCAAAGTTCGATTCCTCCTTTCGAATAGACCATTCCACTGTGGTGTTCCAGGTGGAGTGAGTTGTGGAACGATTCAACACTCTTTTAGATAATCACCAAACTCGTGGCTCAAGTACTCACCACCTCGATCGGAACGCAAGATCTTGATCTTTCGATTAAGTTGGTTCTCAATTTCATTCTTGAATTCCTTGAACTTGTCAAAGGATTCGGACTTATGCCACATCAAGTAGATATACCCATATCTACTATGATCGTCGGTGAAAGTAATGAAGTACGAGTAACCTCCACGTGCGCAAACACTCATAGGTCCACATACATCGGTATGTATGAGATCTAATAAGTTATTTGCCCTTGTACCTTTGTTGGTAAAAGACGTATTGGTCATCTTTCCTATCAAACATGATTCGCATGTGTCAATTGGCTCGAAAGCGAATTGATCCAAGAGACCAACAGTTTGTAATCTCTTGATGTGTTTCTCGTTGATATGACCTAAGCGACAATTCCACATCAAAGTTGCATTCTCGTGTGAAATCTTACATTTTCTATTGTCATTCTCAACACTCAAAACATGTTCATTAGAAGTATCAAGCACATAAAGACCATTCAATAAATGCGCAACACCATAACAAACATCATCACGAAATAAAGCACAACATTTGTTCTTTATTACAACATTAAATCCATCCATGTCCAAACAAGAAACAAAAATAATATTCCGAGTGATAGAAGGAACTACAAACACATCTTTGAGTTCCAAAACAAAACCAGAAGGTAAAGTTATTTTCACGTTCCCAACGGCCATAGCAGAAATTCACGTGCCGTTCCCGACGCGAAGTTGAACTTCACCTTTTTCAAGCCGCCTCCTATTCTTTAGAACCTGCACATTTCGACAAATGTGAGCACATGAACCAGTATCAAATATCCAGTCAGTGCTAGAGGTAGCGAGAAGGGTTTCAATGACAAATATACCTGAGGTGGAAGGCTGGACAGTTCCTGCCTTCTTGTCTATGAGGTACTTGAGGCAGTTCTTCTTCCAGTGACCCTTGCCACTACAATAGTAGCACACCGTGTCAGAGGTGGCCGGGTTTTTCTTGCGCCTAGAACCTTCAGGGGCTCCCTTGGTCGAACCTTGGGGCGTCACCGGACCTTTGCCTTTCTTCGTTCTGCGGGCATTTTTCTTATTCTTTTTGCTCTTATCACTCACCGCAAGAACATCTCTCGGCCCTTTCTCTTTCTTTAGACTTTTCTCAGTTTCAACAAGCATGTTCTGGAGGTCGTCCAAACTCTTGTCCATGCCATTTATGCGGTAGTTCACAATGAACCCCGTGAAACTGTGAGGAAGAGAATTGAGAATGAAGTCTTGAACCGCCCCTGACGGGAAGGGCGTGTCAAGCCTATCAAGCTGCCGAAACAACCCCGCCATCTTCATGACGTGTGGTCCGAAGTCATGACCTTCAGCCAATCGAGTATTGGCGACGGCCTTAATCAGTCGACCCCTTTCGGTGCGGGCCTTAGTTTGGAACATGTTCGAAAGACGAGTTATGATGTCAAACACATCATAGCCACTATCCATGAACTTCTTTTGGAGTTCAGACTTCATGACAGCAACAATCAAGACAGACATCTCCATGTCGTCATTGATGTGCTTGTCGTAGGCGTCCTTGTCCTCTTTAGGGACATCCGTCTTGGGAGCCGAGAGCAATGAAGTGGAAAAGAGATACTCCTTGTTCTCAAACCGAAGGGCTAGCCTAAGGTTGCGGTGCCAATCCAAGAAATTAGCACCGTTGAAGGCGAGTTTCTCCTTTTCTAAGAGAGAACGTAGCGAGAAAGAAGAATAAGAAGACATCTACAACAATTTCAAAAATTAAGGTCAATTAGATTATGCATTTGTTTTATTTTCTAGTAAAGTAAAACTTTCACTACATTTTATGTCCTTAAATGTAATGAATTTTCAAGATCCTCATTTTCGTCAAATTGGACCTGCTATGGCACGTCATCCAAAATGACTAGATGAGGTAGGTTCTATAACCAATCATACAACTATAATTCTTGGTTCGCATCGCGAACTTCACCCCGATATCCAAACTCTAGTTGGGTCTATCGATAAGCAACTTCTCTCTATTTGTTCCTTACAAATCCTTTTATTTGTACCCCGACTATCGCATGACAACCATGACGTCCGCTTGGGCGGACCGCGCCATGAGAAGGCAGGCGACGTGAAGGGGATAGAGAGAAGGAGGGCGGTCGACTTAATCAAATTAATTTGGACATTCATTATGCGACTTTGTTTGGTGGTCGTGTCAACATACACCCATACCTATCCTATGACATTTCATAGCATTCAAACAATCACATAATCATAATAAGCATCTCAAAGCACAACCATTGTTGTGGGTTTGTATGGCCCCAGCTTGCATATTAGTATTCGCCGCATCTTCATGTAGCAAGACTAATCTAATTCAAGCCCTCCTACTAATTATATTGATCATATCCTATAATTAATGGAAATAAATAAACATGTGAAAAATCATAATTCCCTCCTAGGCCTTAGGGGCATGCAAGCCTCACAAGTTACATTAAAATTAATCAAAATTAATTAATGACACCAAATGCCGCATTACACACATTCACACATGCATTCATTTACAAACCACAAGGCATTGAAATCTTGAACCATACTAAACCCACGATCCTCCTACAAAACAGAGTTAGCACATATACAATATATATGTTCACTTGTTCTTAATTAACTTCATTAATTAGAATCTTTGTGTGTGCTCGTTCCTCGCTTTCAAATGCAAAAGGTTTAGCATTACAACTACTTGTTTAAACCTTTGAAATTTAATCTACAAATAAAAAAACAGAAAGGAGGGTATTTAAGGAGTGTTCTAATTAACATTTCAACTAATTTGATTAATTAGAATATATTTTAATTAATTAAAAAAAGTAATTTGGGACCCGATAAAATCTGATATTTTTCGGTCACCAAAAGATCCGAAATAAATCCAGAGAGCTCCTTGCAATGAGTCTAACTACCAGTAAAAAATTCAAGGAGAGATCAGCTACCATCAGGGAGAAACAAAAAAAGACAAAATCCCAGACAGCACGCGAAGCGCCGTTAGTGAAGATTCTATTTTGGCCTCAACCTTTCGGTCTGTGTGATCACCCCATTGATAATTTTCAAGCAAACAATTTACATAGAAAAATACTTTATATACTAGGCTATCAATCCATGAAAAGAAAAATACAAGGGTCCATTCAAAATCATCGAGTTAAAAGCCATACAATCGACTTGTCCTGTTCTGAAACAGACTGACGACTGAAAAGTTTTAACCCAGTTGAAATAACAAACCTTAATGAAAAATTATAAAGTTAATTTTCACAGAATCCTAATTCGAAATAGAACAACTCTATTCAAACATTTTTCTGTAAAAGTCCTTTAATAATTTTAGTTTGTCAAAACAACCAGTTTGTTTAGAAAAACAGATCTGACAACTTCGATTCTTTCCATACTTGAACATCCAAATAAAATCCGAAATAGGTAATAAATTACATATATTCAGAAAGAGTATCAATTTTAGATTAACCCTAGCTAAAGATTACAGGCAGTTATATTTCAAAATAAATCGTTCAAGCCACAACAACAGAACCATGATGCAGAATTCTAGATCTGCGCACCGTTACCGTTTAAATCACTAAAAATTCATAACAACTTATAAAATTGTGAAACCAGTGGAAAAAGAACCACGACTCAAAGATCTACAACCTCCAGCAAGATAGAAAAAATTTTAGAGAAATTTACATCACGAAAAATAAGCATTAGTACAGAAAAAATAGTTTTTTCCAGAACAGCAAGCACACACATCACTAATTAACTTAGTCAATTACTAATTTCTCAATTAAAAAATGTCAAAAAGCATAATTATCGACCAGCGCTCTGATACCACTGTTAGGAACTCATTCCATGTGCAATTTAAATTTTTATTAACATTTAACAAACAATTTACAATTGCTATTATACGGATCTAGATAATTATGCAAGTTGACACGTTAAGAGAACGGTAGAAGGATTTACCTCTTCTAGTCTCGTAACTAGAAGGCTCAACCTTTGCTTAGGAGTTGATGGAATGCTCTCCACCACCACCTCGTCGCCGGCCTCGAGTCCACCTAAAGAGTTAACCAAGTTCTAGGCTCTTGTGCTAGCAAGAGCAAGAACAACGCTAATCCCTTATCGCCTTTCTTCACCAAATTAACTATTTAATTAGTGTCTAATATTCAACACATGAATGTCCTAATGAAAAGCAATAGAGAAGAAAAAAAATTTCAGATCTGAAATCATTTTCTTTGATGAAAATGGCGGCTTCAAAAGTTGGAGGAGAGAGGAAATTGAGTTACCAAAAATCTCCATGATTAGTCCTTATATATATCACCTCTTTTTTTGACCTAATCAATTTTGACAAAACAAAACAAAACGTCTCCAATTTTGGCCTGCCATTTAAATGGGCTTTGGGTCCATTATACAAATCTTAATTTGTATATTAATCAATTATTAATAGCCCATCTCAATTGCTTTTTCATTTGGATTTAATTAGACTCAATAAAATAAAGTCCATACCTTTAATTTAATTCAACCAATTAAATTAAAGTATGTTGAATAAAATTCATTATCAACCTATTGATAATTATTTTGGGATTAGCATACGCATTATTTTTATATGATTTCTTTTAATTTAATTAATTATAACGGTTCGCAACGGTATATAATTAATTAATCAACTGATCATATTTTTCATTGCACTTACTGCTGTGAATAAATAAATAATGCACTGTATGGTTAAAACTTTATTTGTGTGACCATTTGAGGATTTATGTTATGTTGGCCATGGAAAATAAATCGCTATTTATTTCCAATAATCATAAGCGGTATCTAGCAACACGTTATGATTCCCAATTCGCATAAATAAATATTGTACCAATACAGTACTTCAATCCTGCATAAGAAATGGTATCTTATTATTTTTTAATCTTATGTCACATGATATCCTTGTATAATCCAAGATAGGAATGTGTCATTCTTGCAGATTATACGTTTCTTGATCTAGAGATGATTGCATAAGTTGCTAGCAAGCAATCCATCTCCATCAAGGGGCCCAGTAGATATCATCACTCGTTAGGTGAACTAACGAGGGACATACGGTTGTCTTGATGACCAGTTTCTCCCCGCACAATTCAAGAGAACATAAATAAAGTCCGTATAGCAACCCTTATCAGGAATCAGCGTTAGACGATATTTATAGAACCTATCCTCATGTGGAGAAACTGAACCATCTCAAACTCAGAATCAAACACGTATGAAATAAATAATGACACATAACACAATCCATATATTTATTTCATTGGGTCATGTCCTGTACTATGTTCCAGTAACATATACATATACAATTAAGTTAGTAACTCCTTACTTATGATTTGTAGAACTTAATCATCACTTAACTTGTATACTAGTCTTGCCTGATAATTAATGTTCCTTGTTAATTATCAAGACTATGGACAGTTTTGATTTATTATTGTCATTTAATCATAAATGAAACACAGTGATCCACAATTCAGATCCTTAACCTGAATGAACTGTCAATAATAAAATCCTGGAACAAATGATCAAATATCATCAATAACATAAACTATAGAAGTAACCATAAAATGATTGGCTTCTAGGACATATCTCTAACAGTCCGTCCCCGAGATTCGACCCTTAAATTGTACTGCAAACGAATTAGCATCGGTAATTAAGGATTTAATTTGACCCGTACGCACAGAACCGATCAATCTACCATCCAATTAAATAGCATCCAAGCATCCACAGGCTCTAAACACACTTTTATGGATCCAGCTACTGGGCCCAATCTATTTATATCACTCTAAATCTCTCTCTCTCACTTGAAAACCTAGCCGAATCGTTGCCATATCTTTCCTGTTTCTTTCGAATTTACCCCTTATCTCTTGCTGATCTTGCGATTTTACCAATGCCTGAAGGAGATTTAATAGAAACCACTCTGCAATCAAAGCAAGAAAGTGAATCTTCTCCGGATTTGAAAGGTTAGTGTCCCTATATCTTCTAAGTTCCTAATTCGAGGTTGTTTTTCTTTCTTTGATCTAGATCTGTTTTTCTTTGTACTGAACTAGACCAACACTTGTAATTTTCGTTGAAATTTGCCAACCCTTTTGTGTAGGTTCAGTTTTTTTTTAAAAAAAAAATTTAATTCAAGAACTCAGAGACTTCGTTCTTCAATTTGAATTTTCACTTTTTATTTGACAATTTTTTAGATCTGATGCACCCTAGAAGCGAACATGATCAAACCCTAGAGAGCGTTTTCTGCTTAAGCCCTTTGTTCTTCTATTTTTTTCCCATTTCTTGTTAACCCACTTCAACCAACACATCTCAAAGCAGTGAATATCAGACCTTATGCAAGACTTGATCACCTGACACCATGGTAGAATAAAATGACGGATCTAGACTCAATTCTTTTGATTATCGATGTCAGACATCCCCTCTTATTTGGTAGGATACTCTCTTATTTGGACCATAACAGATCTGGTTTTCTTGAATGCAAAAAAAGATTGTATGATTTTTTTTATAGACAAGAAAATGTAAAAGATGTCAGAAGATATCGATGAAAAAAACATGAAAAATAGAATAATGTTGATGAAAAATTTGATTTGATTGGCAGTTATGCTTCCGCATGTTGGCTTGGTTTCTCAGCTGCATAATGAGTGCTTCTGTCAGTCTCCGTATAGCTGGATTCAATTGCTTGGAAGAGGAAGAAGGTGGCTCGAATTAAAAAATATTTTAATTAGTTTTTGATTATTTCTTTTGTATATCTGTTCAGTTTATTGTTGTAAATATTCGCTTTGTTGTCGTAAGTGTTTGGCTTATTTGCTTTTTTTTGTTTATATTGTTTCTTTATTTAATTAATATTTGTGTCTCTTCATTTTGTTGTTGTAAGTGTTTGTTTTGTTGTTTTAAATGTTTATATATACGTTATATCAGAACTAAACCATGATATTACCAATACAACTAACTGAACACATAAACACTTTAAATTCATCCCTTAAAGTGTTAAACTGAGCATAAAAAACTACAAAGTGAAATTTCTGCTATAACTAGCTGAACACATAGACACTTTAAGTTCATCCCTTAACGTATTTAACTGAACACAAAATACTAAAATTCCAAATTATTGGTGCATTAAACTGAACACATACAAAATTTTAAATAATCCCTTAAGGTGTTTAACTGAACCCAAAAACTAAAAATCCAAATTATTTGTGCATCTAACTGAACACTTACACACTTTAATTCATCCCTTAAAACATTTAACTGAACCCTTAAATCAGTATATTTGATGACGTCAGCACCAAAAAAATTTCGGAAATTGGTCAAAAAATTTTTGCTGACGTCATCACGCGGAAATCTGGATTTTTAAGCCCATTTCTGGCTCCCTGGCCTGTTGGATGTTTGGATGTTTTTTTGCTGGATGGTGTATATCACACCTGTACAGAAATTGTTAGTATAGACGGCTGTGATTGGAATTTGGAAGTTTTATATTGATCCATTCTGTGGCTCATCATCCTTTCGGCGAGTATTACTACTTATAACCTACAGAAAAGGTCATAACAATTTCACCAAATATATATTAACATCAATTATAAACTATTGATCTCTGTACTTTGATATAATGTACAGTTTAGATCTGTATTTCAAACAAAATGTCAGACCTCTTACCAGAAACGAGTCAAGGCGCTGCTGTTAACAAATTTTATTAGCTGCACGTTTGTTTCGCAGCTGAAGCACGTGAGTTCGAATCTCCGCTTTAGACATTTTTCTTTTCGCTGCTCGCTCCCCACGCTTTTATTTCACCTTTTATTTCATGCACCCCCAACCTAACGAAAAAATGAAAAATGGCAGAAATAGAATGGAAATAGTGCGCTCCCATTTTCCCTCCCCTCCTGGCCTCCTCCCTCGCCTTCCAATTTGTTCTCCTAGTTTGTGTCCCCTCCTCCTAATGGCAGAATTTCTAGAAAGATAAAACCCTAGGCTTGATTGCTAGTTCTTTTTTAATACCTCTTTTGACACCTTTGATTAATCCCGTCTTAGATGGTACAAGACGATTAATATAATTACTTGTATTAGATAGCACAAGATGGTTAATATAATTACTTTTCTAATATTATAGAGAACTTTTGGTTAAATACTACTTAATTTTTATTAGATAGGTTGACTTATGATAATATTTTGATTAGATTAGTAATATAAAATTAATTTTATTTTTTATTATCGAAATGATTGCTTAAGTTATGATTAAAATTATCATGATGGTTACAATAATAAAATATTTTTGATATATGGTGACATTTGATATCAATATTATTATTTTATTTATTTTTTTAATTTCTATTAACTCATAAATTTATAGAAATTCATTTTAATATTCGAAATATGTCCATAGTTGTATCATATCTGACAAAAATATATATAGAGAATGGCTAACGCGCCATCGATGGCACGTGCCATTGATTTTCTATCGACTCGTTTTTCGAGATCCAAAATTCAAACGGTCGATCCAAACCGTTCAAGTTGATCACAATATTGAAATACCCTTGGAGACCAAATTTTACATTTTTTCAAAATTTTTTGCTATTTATTATGATATTTTCAAATTGGAGGGCCTGAAATACTCTAATCATAATGTTTTTAAAAATATCATAATAAATAGCAAAAAAATTCGAAAAAATATAAAATTTGGTCTCTAAGGATATTTCAATATGGAGAACAACTTGAATGGTTCAGATTGACCATTTAAATTTTGGATCTCGAAAAATGACTTGATGACACTGGACCCTCCATGCCATCAATGGCACGTTAGCCATTCTCTCTCGATATATATATATAGATACTGATATGATTTCAGCCGTAAAATGAACCCACCTTATTCCTTAAAGAATAGAACATCTCCAAGGAGTTGGCGACTGATAGGAGCGCTTGGAAGTTAGCAATTCATGTACCGGAAACACGACATAGGAACCTAGGGGTAGGAGCGATGCCATTAGTTTGTAGGTCACTTTATTATATTTTGATTGAGGTGTAGGTTTCTATTATTACTATTATTGTTATATATATTATTAGTAGTATTGCTATTATTGATATTATTTCTATTACTATTATTATTGTTATTGCATGTGGTCTAGCAGCTCGGGTGGTAGAGCACTAGGCTCTTCTCTAGGAGGTCCGAGTTTAAGACCGCATGCTTGCGATAGGCTTGGCGAGCCAGCGTAAACACTCAGTCTTTTCTAGCCTATCCAACTTGTTTGGGACAAAAGACGCTGACTTTTTTCGTGGATTATTTTCTTGTTGGGTTTCTTTCTAGCCTATCCCAACTTGTTTGGGACAAAAAGCTTAGTTGTTGTTGTTGTAGAATTTAGGCATTATTTTGAAAAATTCGAAAAAAATTTCGCTTGATTGAATCGGCAAAAGTTTCTTCACGAGCATTTCATCAAACAGGTCGTGTGCGTGCCCCATCGGGCATGAACCCGTTTAATATCGATTTTATTGCTTTCAAGCTACATACATCACAATTTTTTTAAACTGAAGGATCAATTTGTAAATACCAATTTTAGGCTTATCTTGTTCATGTGTCGTCTCACTCCTTTTTCCCTCCAAGTTTCTCTGAGAAAAAAATAAAGGAAAAACACAAACGAATTCTTACATCTTTCTAAAAAGGTTTTCACAAAAATTGTATCCTCCTTACCTCAATTTGAAGCCAGTAATGGCAGCTACACCGACACTTCCCACCTCCATTACCAAACCCCCTTCGTTAACCCCTCAAAGATTTCTCTTCTCCCAACCACAATTCATCACAAAATCTGAACTGGGTGGCAATTTTTCCTCGAAGAAGTCGCAAAAGTTGAAAAATTTTTCATTTAGAAGGCGTAATAAAGAGATTGTAAGAGCTTCCTTAGGTGGATTGATTGGTGGTCTCTTTAAAGGCACTGACACTGGAGAAGGAACCAGGAAGAAGTATGAAGAAACAGTTAAACTGGTAAATAGGATGGAACCAGAAATTTCTAATCTCTCAGATTCAGAACTCAGAGAAAGAACAACTGTGTTGAAGGAGAGAGCTCGAAATAATGAGTCCCTAGATTCGCTCCTACCTGTGAGTGTCAATTGTTGTTTTGTTTCTATTACTATTACTGTAACTTTTCCTAGTATATAATACTTGAAGGGTAAAGTATATGTTACACATTTTTTTTGTGTGAAGGAAGCATTTGCTGTAGTAAGAGAGGCTTCCAAGAGAGTATTAGGTCTCCGTCCTTTCGATGTACAATTAATTGGTACAAGTTTCTCTCTATCTGGTGTAAATTTGGCCAATTAGAACTAAACTTTTATGATATTTGGGGGCTGCACCAGAACTTTTTTTGGTTTAGTTGAGAATATCACACTGAATTGTTAAAATTAAGGTGAAGTCTGAACAACATTTGGTATAACTGCTGAGGGGGTATTTAGCTTGATGTTAATATTTTCAATTTTTGGAATGGAATAAAGGAATTATGGTTTGGTTTTTAGTTCAATTCAACTCATTCTGGTAAAAAAACGTGATTATGACAGTACATGTTTTCACAGTGTAATGGCCATATCTTATTTGTGAGTGATTTGAAGAATATGTTGAATACTAGTTGCATATCAGGAATGGCAAGCCCTGTCAGAAAAACTATTATACAATAAGTAAAATAAAATATTTTTAAAATGTTGCTGCCTTTGCAATTGCAGGTGGGATGGTGCTTCACAAAGGGGAAATAGCAGAAATGAAAACAGGAGAAGGGAAAACCTTAGTTGCCATTTTACCCGCATATTTGAATGCACTTGCAGGAAAAGGAGTGCATATTGTAACGGTAAATGATTACCTGGCGAGACGTGACTGTGAGTGGGTAGGTCAGGTACCTAGATTTCTGGGCCTCCAGGTTGGTCTCATCCAACGTATGTTTAACAAAGCCTTGCTCTTACATTTTGGGCCCAGTTTGGTTCTAATTATGAGTTGCTAACATTCATGGTATGTTTATAACAAACAGAGAATATGACAAGCGAGCAGAGGAGGGAGAACTATGCATGTGATATTACATATGTCACAAATAGTGAGCTTGGTTTTGATTTTTTGAGGGACAACCTGGCAATGGTAAGTTGCAGATTGGCCTAATCAATATCTCATATTTGTATCATTGTTAATTGCTAATCTATCTATTTATTTATTGATCACTAAATCTAATTGTTTTTGTCCAGACTGTTGATGACCTAGTTCTCAGGGATTTCAATTACTGTGTGATAGATGAAGTAGATTCTATTCTGATAGATGAAGCTAGAACGCCTCTTATTATATCTGGGCTTGCTGAGAAGCCAAGTGATAAGTACTACAAGGCGGCCAAGATTGCATCTGCTTTTGAAAGAGATATCCATTACACCGTACAATACCAATAAGCACTTATTTCTTACAAACTAAACCCTGGACCTGCTCATAAATTAAACTAATAATTTGCAATGTTTCATATATACCAAAATTCCTGTATTTTCAATAATGCCCAGCATTTTTGAGGTTTTAAAAACTCAAACCCACCATTTTTTGGTTTATTTGCAATTGTGATCAAATTGATTTCAATTAAGCAAATTGAACAGAGGTCCTTTTCTGTAATAACTCCACCATGCTTTGATATCTAGTAGTCTTGAGGCTCAACCATACTGTATTAGCTCCACTATGCTGCATGATTCAGTTGATTAATCTATTTTCAGATATCATAATATTAAAATTCTTTAAAGACACCCTTCCAATAAAATACGATTAAAGAATAATTAAAACGTCAAATGGCACCATGCCATCAGGTGCTGCTTAGCATTCTTTATAAGATTAAACATATCGCATGAACTGAAACCTAGAGATATTTCAGGTTACTTGCTGTGAGTTCATAAACCCGCTATCCTCTGACTGCTTATCATTCATATTTCAGGTGGACGAGAAGCAAAAGACGATACTTCTGACGGAGCAGGGATATGAAGATGCAGAAGAAATACTGGACATTAAGGACTTGTATGACCCGAGAGAGCAGTGGGCCTCCTTTGTATTAAATGCAATAAAAGCCAAGGAGCTTTTTCTGAGGGATGTTAACTACATTGTCAGGGGTAAGGAGGTGCTGATTGTTGATGAGTTCACTGGTCGTGTCATGCAGGGGAGACGGTGGAGTGATGGCCTCCACCAGGCTGTTGAGGCCAAGGAGAACCTTCCCATCCAAAATGAGACTATCACCCTAGCCTCAATTAGTTACCAGAACTTCTTCCTGCAGTTTCCAAAACTGTGTGGGATGACAGGCACAGCTGCTACCGAAAGCACTGAGTTTGAGAGCATTTATAAGCTTAAAGTCACAGTGGTCCCCACTAACAAGCCCATGATCCGTAAGGTACAACTTTTTTAAGTAATTATCTTTTAAACTTATTGTGCAGTAATTCTTAATATTGCAGCTCCGCTGCAACTATAAGTTTTAGTTATTATTTAGAACTCTAAACTCAAATGCTTTGCAATTCTTCTATTTTCAGAAACCCAAGGGAAACATTTTATAATTTAGTGAAAACTAGATTCGCAAGAATGTACGACTAAAATGTCCCAATATCTAAAAATTCGTCAGAATAAATAAAATTTTTTTCCCATAGATTGGAACTTAACAATAAGACTCCTAATTGTCGAATTATGTGCATACTCCTATGTTTACATGGCAAAATCACAGCCATGATCATATCCATATCGGTAAGCATCAGAAACACCTTTTACTTTATTCAAACATAGTCCAACACATTTTCTTTTTATAACCATCAATCACCGAAATATGTAGTCAACCAGAAGAACAGTATTTATGTAGTTCTTATTTTCCTTAAGGGGCTGGAGAACTTTGATTGAATGATGCTATATTGCATAATTTTTGTGGGGTTATTTTCAGATTAGTTGATGCACACATTCATCTTGTGTTTGCAGTCCTTGCCTCCTTTTATATCTATTTCACATGGAAAGTTAAGATATTGAAGTGACAACATGATTCTACCTTCCAAATTAGAGGTCCCTATGTTTGAATATGTGATGCTGCAGGATTTTTAGGTAAAGGTGGTTTGTATTTCTTCCTTGACAGGATGAGTCTGATGTGGTTTTCAGAGCAACAAATGGGAAATGGCGTGCAGTGGTTGTAGAAATTGCTAGAATGAACAAAGTGGGTCGACCTGTGCTTGTTGGCACGACGAGTGTTGAACAGAGTGAGGCCTTGTCAGAGCAATTACTTGAAGCTGGAATTCCCCATGAGGTGACCATTTTTTTTTCAGTATTTTTGTTGTTTTCCTCAAGTTATTTATCATCTGTTTCTTTTCTTTTTTTTCCCTTACATTTTTACTTAATTTATTGGTGCCTATTGGCTCTCAATAGCTTATCAATATGCAATAAATTTGAAGGTGCTAAATGCAAAACCTGAGAATGTGGAGAGGGAAGCTGAAATAGTTGCTCAAAGTGGGCGTGTGGGTGCAGTGACAATAGCAACAAATATGGCGGGTCGTGGTACAGATATTATACTCGGCGGCAATGCTGAGTTCATGGCAAGACTAAAGCTTCGAGAGATGCTGATGCCTAGGTGCTTTCTCTTTCAGTTAAAATATTAAAACAGATAAAAACCTGCAAGTTTTGTAAAAGTTGGTTATTTACAAACACATCCCTGCACTTAGGAAATTAGAAAGGTCCTTTCCATTATTTGGAAAATAGAATAAAATAACGAGGTTAGAATAATAGCCTCTGACTGTTAGTTGGATAATTTGAGATTTTTTTCACCATCTGTGGGGTTGAATACAAAAAAATTAGTTTCTGATGTACAATGAGGTAGTCTTTTTCTTGTAATTTTCCAGTTCACCATTTTTAGCAATCATATTGCTTAATTTCCTATGACTTATTGAATTAATGACTGAAATCTGATGACGATTAGAGGATTTGCATTTGTATATTTTCTTCCAAAAGTATCAAGATCTAAGCAATCCACAACTGATATTGATAGATGCTGCTTTGTATTAACGCAAAAATCAATTTTAAACATATTAATACAGAGTGGTGAAGCCTTTTGATGGGGCAGTTGTCAGCCCTAAGAAACTTCCTGAAAGAAAGTCTTGGAAGGTATATTTACCTCAGATATATATTTTTTTTCATAATAAGAATTAAGAGCTTTTTTGTAAAAATGAAATTTCATTTTTTACAAAGTCTTGTATGTTTCACCTGTCATCTTTTTTAGGTGAATGAGAGCCTATTCCCATGTGATCTTTCAAAAGATACTTTGTTGATAGCCAAAGATGCAGTAGAAATAGCTGTGAAATCATGGGGTAAGGAATCTTTGACTGAGCTTGAAGCAGAAGAGCGCCTCTCTTATTCTTGTGAGAAGGTATATATCACACCCTATTTAGACTACTTCTTTGCACCTGGAAATTACAAAATGTAAATTTGTGAAACAATTGTATGGCCCCCTACTAAACTTATTAATCTCACAAATACCTTCTGAAGCACGGAAATATTAACTCTCGTTCACACAAACACTTGAAAATGTTGATATTTGTTAATGTTCAGAAGATGATAATGAAAGTAAGAGTAGGTTTGATGGGACTTTTCTTATATAGGGGCCCACACGAGATGAGGTGGTTGCAAAGCTGAGAGATGGCTTCACAAAAATTGTGGAAGAGTACAAAGTATATACTGAAGAGGAGAAAAAGAAGGTAATAATTCCATTTGATCATCCTTCTAAAGTTGTATGTTTTCCTTCATCTAGAGAAGTTAATTTGATTTTTTTTTCCTCTCTTTTCTTTTTACAAGGTAATTGAGGCAGGTGGGCTCCATGTAGTTGGAACAGAGCGGCATGAGTCACGCCGGATTGATAATCAGGTAGCAGTCCAGAGAATAAAAGCAGATAAATTTAATATAAGCTGCTTTGTAGAAATATTTCATTAAGAGTTTGTTTTTGGCTTCTTGCGCAAAAGCTTCGAGGTAGAAGCGGCCGGCAAGGAGATCCTGGAAGCTCTCGATTTTTCCTTAGCCTTGAGGATAACATCTTTCGCATCTTTGGGGGTGACCGCATTCAGGTTTGTCTCCCTCTCCTTTATTTATTTGTGTACATGTGTAATTAATCTAAATTTAGACTCAGCAAATGCTGGTAAAGTGGTAATGAGTTCACCTGGCTGTTTAATGATGTCCTGTTGGTTTTTTGGTCCCAGAAGTTTATTGGCCTGTTGGTATATTGGGTATGGTCCTTCCTGACCACATCAGCACTTTATTGTATCTTATTCCTTATGTTTTACCTAAAAAATTGAGGAAAAGAAACAAGATTCAGATGCTTGCCAAGTTGACAATGTGGACCCATAAAAACTAACCAGATTTTATTAAAATTTTACAACCTGGCCAGACTGGTTGCCACCCCTACTTAAGCTTCACAAATGTACTACCACTTTAGCCCTGTTGATATAGCAAGTTGTATATAATCTATATTAGTTGCTGATCATCATGAGAAGTATTAGAGCAAAGTCGTATAGACAGACACACAGACATACAAACATAAGAGGAAGATAAGTTATATTAAGTTATGAATTATGTAGGGTCTCATGCGTGCTTTTAGAGTAGAAGATCTGCCAATAGAATCACAAATGCTGACAAAAGCACTTGATGAAGCTCAGAGAAAAGTCGAAAATTACTTTTTTGACATCAGAAAGCAGCTATTCGAATATGATGAGGTTTTGAACAGCCAGAGGGATCGCGTCTATGCTGAACGCAGGCAGGCCCTTGTCTCTGACAACCTGCAATCTCTTATAGTTGAATATGCTGAGCTTACTATGGATGACATTCTGCAGGTAAATACTACGGAAAATGTCATTTATCCAGAATAATTCGTAGGAAGCATTCTTGGTTAACATATAAATCTTTAAAAATGTAGAGTTTGTCTTAAATTACATAATTAAACATACCTTTTATGCAAATAACTGAAAGGGAAGGGCTTTCTGCAATGTCTTTATAACATGAGAGATTTGTTTATTTATTTTGAAATATCTGAATTTAAGAATATGGAACAAAAAGGACATCAAAGATATTTTGTGGTTTTGTAATGAGGATGGTGGAGGAATTCAACTCTTGAATGACTGATTGGCTTTTTAGTCTCTCAAGTTGCTGAATTTCTTTTGGTTGATATTGGTGGTAAGGATTTCTACAAGTGTACAGGCTTTTTTTTCTGTATTTTTAACTTGTGTGTTTCAGAATGTATAATTCTCGCTTAAAATATTCCTTTTTTTCAAGCTAGGCAAATATCGGTATTGATACACCTAGAGAAAGCTGGGATCTAGAGAAGCTGATTGCGAAACTTCAACAGTAAGTTACATTCTTTTATATTTTGGTAAGTCTAATTGTCAAAATTAGAAAGCTGGTAAGGTGTTCAATATTTTTTACAATATAGCAGAATGGAACAAATTTAGATCCTAATGAGTAAGAAAAAGGTAATCCATAATTTCTAACTTTCGTGCCATTGTGGAATCCCAAAATAGTAACTGCAAACAATTGGGATTGACTTTCTTCCATTAAAAGCAACCACAGAAGATCCAAAATGGAGTGAAAACATTATCGTGATCTTTCGACTCTTACTTTATAACACACATACTAGCTGGACTTAATTTAGTTTGACTCTATTTTTTTTCTTTGAGAAAGTAAAATTTGTAAACACATTAATATTAATAGTTTAAGCCTACCCCAACTTGTTTGGGACAAAAGGCTTAGTTGTTGTTGTTGTTGTATTAATATTAATAGTTTGTGTAGTGCAGTTAGGCAGATTTCTCACACAGTTATCCTTGGCCTGCTCTTTTTTCTTTGCTTTTTCCAGTTCTCTGTGTGACTTATTTTTTTCCAATATGAAACCACCTTTGTTTTTTTCCGAACCTTTGTGATATTTTTTTATAGGGAACTTCTTTCCTCTATGTAATGTCAGACTTAGAATGAAGCAAAATAGAAAGAGTCCAGATGGTAACAGGAAATTCTATGACTAATTTTCTTTGTGCTTTGTACTTAAAGGTAGAGAACAGCAACCCTTAACATTAGCAACAATTCTGCTCTTGTAAAAACAAAATGAAAACCTTAACAGTTCCCTAATTTTGGTTGTGAGGTTTTTATATAAAAAAGGACTGTTCACAATTATTCTTTCATTTTAATATCTTGGAAACTTACTTTAGATAAATGAACATTATGTTTTAAGGTATTGCTATCTATTAAATGATCTGACGCCTGAGTTGCTCGCATCTAAGTGCTCGACATGTGAGGAGTTACAAGAGTATCTTCGCCTCAGAGGTCGTGAAGCATACTTTCAGAAAACTGTAAGTTCTGAACTGTAACTCAAGGGTTTCTTTGAAAATACCTTTTTCCTTGCCAACCTAAATAGGTATATGTATAATTTTTCTTTTCAGGAGATCGTCGAGAAACAGGCTCCTGGTTTAATGAGAGAGGCTGAGAGGTTCTTGATCTTGAGCAACATTGATAGGCTGTGGAAAGAACACTTACAAGCTTTGAAATTTGTACAACAAGCTGTTGGTTTGAGAGGCTATGCACAGCGGGACCCACTCATTGAGTACAAGCTTGAAGGATATAATCTATTTTTAGATATGATGGCACAGATCCGAAGAAATGTTATTTATGCTGTATACCAGGTATTATTTGATGCAAGCATCTTTTCCTTGTTTTAGAAACTTATAGCACCGGTCTGAGATGGTATTGTATGGGACAAATTCCTAAGATTGGGAGATACGCCTCTTAGTACATCCTGTTTAAGCTCAAATAGTATATTTGGTTTTCTCATATTTTAGTGTTCGATTGCAATGTCGACAAACTGAAAATTGGCTGGTACTGACATGTACTTGCGACAAGTGGTATTGTGATCAGTATTGAAATGGACCTATGTGAAGTTCTTTGATAGTGCTTGCAATTTGTCTTTGTTGTACAAATGGTACAAGACAGCACCTCATGAATTAACTTATTTACCTTTACATGTCTGTACAATGGTTAAAATTCCCCTACTCCAAATTAACATAAAAAAATGACAACTAGATATTAAATTTGTTGCACTTAATCTTTTGCAGTTCCAACCATTAATGGTGAAGAAGCAAGAGGATGATAAGAAACCCAGAAAAAAAGGATCAAAAGACAAGGAGGCGGCACAAGCAACATAAAAATTCTAGTAGACGCGTGCCAAAATAAACCTTTTCAAAATAGTGGACTTTTTTTTGTAGACATTCTAGATAGCAACTATCTAGTACAAAATAGTGAACTTGGGCAACAAAGAATTCATGTTCTTACAAAGCTTGGGAATGAGCAAAATTCTCCTGAGGTGGACCTCGAGAGCATTGCGCAAATGTACATTATTGAATTTCTCGAGGGCAATTTTTGTTTTTTTTTAATGTAAAGAGTGTCTTTTCCATTTGGTTCCTTTCTTAATTTCTTTTGTTCTGAGGAGCTTTAATCTGACCATAAGTGTATACCGGTACAAGGGTCTCCAGCTTGAGAGTGATAACAGTAAATAGTTATTTATACTCGGTACTCAGAAGTCAAAATGTGGAGAACTGTTGTTGGTACGATGTTTGTGTCCATTTAGTTTCAGCTTCTAACTGAGGTGTAAAAAAGGTCCAAACTAGACAACTCTGGGGTTGGTTAATCTCAACTAAGAACTGATGCTCACATCTAGTGCGATAATATCAGAAAGAAGATTTTGGTACATGCACGGAGAGAGGGAAGAAAAGGGAATTTTAGTAGGTGCTATGCGTGCAATGTGACCTATTTAAGCTTAAAGGTCCTCACCATGATCTATGAACTTAATTTCAAATTTGTCCAATCAGCTCTTAACAATGAATTTAAATTATATGAATTAATATGTTTTGGAATTAATGCATCCTGTAACAAATTTACTAGTGTTGAGTTATTCAACATAAAATCAAGTGACCAAAACTAAAATTCTGGAAATTTATATTAATGCGATAAATTTTCATAATTTTCTTGAAACTTCTTAGATTCCTTGTATTGCAACTTTCGTGCTAAATCAAAATGGAGTGCTTTGGTACCTGTGTTTAGATTTTGAATTTGAGTCTATCGCATTAATTGCTACTGCAATGATAAGACATCAGCCAAACTCGGAGCCAAGATGTATTTAACTATCGCAGTTATACCTCCTTTTCTTATGCCTAAAAATGGAAATATGAAAAAGAAGGGTTTGAAATTAAGCTATTTCATTAAAACCATTATAATTGATGATTTTAACAGTATTTTTAAATTAAGCTATGTTTTTCCAAATTAGAAAAGAGTAATTTATGAATATGATGTATATATGACAGTCATTTAATATATTTCATCAAAGATTTTATAGTTGATAAACAGTAAAATTCAATATAAATTCTATCATTTTTATCATGTGAAAGATGTTAGTATAATTGTCAAACTTTAAAATTAAAATTATTTTTAGTATTTGCCAAAATCATCAAGCTAATTCATTGTTAACCGACCCCAAATTCCAAAGCTATTTATTGCCGCAATTAAAAAAATTGATTAATCAAATAAAAAAAAAAGTTTACTTTTCATGCATAGGTCAAATCTCAACATAACTTGATACATTGTTTTTTATTTATTTATCAAATATAAAATTTTAATGTTCAGAATTACCTTTACTTCAATTATTGAGCAAAATTAAATTACATTCAATTAATTAAGTTTCGCCAATCTACTACGAATCCGGTCGGAGACTATTTTCATTAATTTCTTAACTAGCATGTTTGTCGGTACAAGCAAACATATCCTACTCGCATTAAACTAAAAATCCAATTTCATTGCAGTTATAATTGATCTTTATGCATCTACTATAAAGACTATATCATTAACAGTCGTAACTTCACTACTCCTTTTTTATTCTTTTTTATCTGATTTGAGAAATACTGCCAAAAAATATCGAATAAAAATTCCGGTTTTATGTTCTCAAAAGGATCCATCCGGGGGAAAAAAAAGTTCATATATATACCAGGCAGAAGAAGCTCTGCAATTGACTACTAAATCGCACCATGGAATTCAAACTCTACAACCTACATCCATGGGGATTGCTACCATGAAATAGTAGGACTCAATATAACCCCAGTCTCAATTCAAAACTAAAGTAACAAAAAAAAAAAATACTAATAAAATAAATTAGGGCTACTTCTGCTGTGTGATATTTTTGGATTTGTCAAGAATGGACCACATTACTCGCACATCTTCATATCCACATGCCATCACTTCCTCTTCTAGTGCCATTCCTCTTTTCTCATCCTCCCTATTCCCTGCCATTAATATCAATTAATTAGTACTCTTAGTAATAAATTGGTACTGTGACAATATTAAACAGCATATAAAGCCCTTGCTAATTTACAAGTTTACCATTTTCTTAAGAAATATTGTAGCATTTTCTCTAGACTGATTTTTGGTTGTAATACATCAACTAGACTTTAGATTAATGGAGTTAGATTTGCATTTTTTTACTTAAGTATTACGTTCTATTCCCAAATTCCAAAAAGCGCTCAATAACTAAAAAGGAAAAAATATTTTGCAATGGTACATTTTTTTTAATTTTTGTGGCAAAATAAATGGGGACTGACTAGTTCTTCAAACTTGGGATTCATTGACAAATTAAGAAGAACCTTAATTTCAGGCACTTCAGGAAAACTAGAAAGATTCAAGGAAGAAGTTAAAAGCAAGTACCTTTTTGGGTTTCCTTATTATCTCTTGGAGATTTGATAATGGTGCGAGCTCTTTTGAAAGGAGAAGTTATGGTGTTCACCCATGAACCCATTTTTGTCTCTTGATATTTTTCTGAGTGTTTCTAGTCGTACAATAGATATTGGGTAGAGAGAGAGGGTGACCTTTTGACGTTTATATAATGATAGAATGAGAGAGAAAAAAAGAGGGATAAGGGATTGGAACCCACAGTGCTAGTTCTCTTCGGAGAAAGAAGGAATTATACCATGCTCTGATCCGCCTGACAGAGAGCACATGCTGTTTACGGGAATTGCTTTACTCACTCCCATGTTAGGAGATTCACTCTCATATCTCTTTATGGACCAAAATGCCATTACTTTTTCAGTGCAAGGAGTCAAGGGTAAAGAAAGATGAAAAATTTAAAGGATATTTTAGTCATTTAACAAGGATATGGGAGTGAAATCTCAAACTAAAGGAGTGAGCAAAGCAATTCCCGCTGTTTACCTTTCCAAAGTTATGCAAATCCCTGTTTGATTAAAGAGGTACAGTGCCACGAGCTCTTTTAAAAGAAATTAATTAATTTAGTAAATCGGTACAACGACCTATTTAATCGTGATGACTTCAACTGTACTATAATTAAGGACTTGACACGCTATGTTTTTTTTTATTATTTTGAAAATATACATTTCTTCAAATGAACATCTAAGTTTCTGATGTTAATGTAAAACGTTTATATTATGTTATTAGTCTTACTTTATTGAAAAGTTCGTTGTAAAAATGTCGGTCAAATGGTGAAGGCATGTAGCATAAAGAGGTGAGTAATCGTTTTGGTTCGTCCTACTAAAAGTACTGGTCTCAATAACTTTTCGATACAATATAATTTGTGCCAGTGTAAAATTTGAAGTAGCGATTCTCATTTCGCATTGTTGTCTAAAATAAAATCTATCTGGAAAGTTCTTAGTTGTAGAGAAAATTAATTTCAAAATTATAACATTCATCTTAAATAACAAAGTATATAAATATATTCAAACAAATTGGTATTAATTAGCTCCAACTAATTTTTAATCTTGTACAACTAATAACTCATTCACTACAACGATAACATAGAAGATGGATTTATGACTGTTGTTTACTACAAAAGGAAAATAATAGAGGAACAATTGGCAAGTTATTTGCTACTAAAAAAAATAATTACGTACGGCTTCCAAATACTTATTGATTAAGAGAACGAAGAAACGTTGGACACATAAGATAAGCATTTAGATTGAGAGACAGATAAATAGATAATTGCTAAGCTCTTACATTTGCAAACAGAAATTAATAAAATAGCAATATGTATTAATAGAAAACAAGAAAGAACAAAGACTGAGTCAAATAGAAGACGATGCATACTTGGATTTAGATAAGTTTTACCTAATTTTTTTTTTTTTCATTTTGAATTTTGACGGTGGTTGCCAAATCTTCTTAGAGTTGGCTCCGTTCGATTAAAGAATTATTTCGATCTTTTCAAGTAGCAAAATATGTGTATATATAGACACACACTTGACGAATCTTGTTAACTATCACTGATTAATTCTAATATGTTCATAATTTGGTCACTTAATCGAGCATCAAATCGACTCCAAATTTTATAAAAGTTATATAGAAACGCATTGTTCGTAGAATTGAACAAAATCAACGGTTTGAATTTAAAATTTTTTAAATATAAATAAAATTTGTGAGGACAGTATAGCTCTAATATCGAAAAAGATTTCAGTTCGGGATAAGAGAAAGTATACTAACATAAACAGAAAATTTGTTAGCGCTGAACTGGTCAAAGATCGCTGAAAATAAAAAGTGAGTTATGCGTGATGAACTGATGATGGTGATGATAAAAATTTGTGATATTCCTTATTAGCCCATAAACAAAATATATGTAGTGCAGTTATAAACTAGCTATCTAAATTCTAAAACCGTGTTATCCTAAAAAAATAAATAATTATATTTGGATTTACCGATTGCCGTCGTGAGGCCGTGAGGGCATCTATTTTCATTTCTTTTTTTTATAATCAGTTGGCAATTATTAACCGACCAAAATTGCATTAAAATAAATGATTTAGTAAAATTGAAGCGATGCTACAAATATTTTCATAGAAGAAACTAGAAAAGCAAATAATAAATTAAAGCTTACAAATTCCCCTCTCATCCTCATTTTGCTAACAAGAAACCAACCACAATTTTGGATGATTCCATCTACAATAAATCCGCTTTCCAAACAAAAAGTGAGATATTCTTCTCTTCACCCTTTTTTTTTTTTTAGTATGTTCTCTTCACTTGAAAACGCATTGCGGTTTCTTACTTTTCATAATATTGAAGGCCCCAAAAACACCAGATTAATTGGGCCTCACTTTCGAGCCGTTTTTAGGACATTACCTGGGAAAGAAAAAGTTGACAACTTGACATTAAAGTACAGCACCAAGAGCTATCGAAAATCTTTTGTTTATGTAGAAATCTAAAATAAATTACCAACTCTTTTCAAGTGGGTTTGCATAAAGCACCGAATAACAACTTGAGAAGGAATCCAAAACAGAATCTGATAGTTTGCAGAAAGCCCCTTCTAAAAGTTCAGACGGTTCAGGGCAGCAATGGAATCGATCTGCATATCAACCCAAAAAGAATTTGTAATTTTCGAAGGTATTATGTATTTTCTGTAAGCATTTTTGAAAGGATTAATTAGGGATGAAAACGAACCTGCTCCGATCCGTATCTGAATTCAAAAAATGCACGTAATATCCGTATATGTATCTGACAAAAAAAAAATATGGATATGGATATAGTTTTAGCAGCACTATCCAATCCGTATCCATATCTGACAAAAAATATAGATATTAATTCGTTTATCTATATCTTTAACTCACAAGATGATTAATATAATTACTTCTTTACAATATAGAAGACTTTTAATTAGATATATAATACTTAACTTTTATTAGATAAAGATATATATGATAATAATATTTTGATTTGGATTAGTAATATAATTTTATTTTTATTTTCTATTATCAAGATGATTATATATGATAACAATATTAAAATTAAAATTTTCTCTAATCATAATGACTACATACAATTAATATACTATTTTGACGTATGATGACATTTGATATCGGTATTATATCTTGATTATATTATATTTTTATTAGTTTATTAATTTATAAATATCCGTTTTAATATTCGAACTATATCCGCATTCATATTCGCATCCGACAATATCCGATCCGTATTCATATTCGTTTAATATCCAAATCATATCCGTATCCGATAAAAAAAAAAATATGGATATAGATATGGTTTCACCACTATCTCATCCGTTTTCACCTCTAGGATTAATCAATGTTTTGAATGCCGCACCCCTACCGAATCACTTGATCGAAATCCAGTATTTTCTCTTTTTACTGAATACCGCTGTTCCACACACTGTCGGTTCTTGGTTTTCCTGAAATTCGACTGAAACGGTACAATATTGAAAACACTGGATTAATTGATCTTCGACTTTATCATAATAGATTAGACACCTTGGGAAAAAAAATTTCCGCATATATTTTGTTTTCAATAAAAAAAAACCCCTTCATGTTGAGAAATATTTATATGAACGGAACGAGTAAAGCGTCACGTAGGGAACTCGAAATGTTTCTCTTCTGGAGACGAATAATTAGATCCTAATTTGTTGCATAGAACTTCAAACCAGATCATATTTGATAATTAGAAATTCATAACCATAAGAACTAAAACATTGTTTTGATCCCCGAAATCTAACAATCCAATATCCCATTATTTGTAAAATTAAGAGCAATGATAGACATATCATTTATAGATTTGCCAGATTTTTGTGCAATTGTTTGCCTGCAAATTGCATGAGAATGTCCCCAGTTTCTCCACACTAAACTTACAAAAAGAATTCTAAATATTGGCCCCCTTGATTATTGCCTGAGGGACAAGCTCATAAGATTACATGTGATAATTCCAACTGTTGCTGCTCATCTGAAATAACGAAATAATTGGTCCTAGAATTAGGCCAAGATCTACCAACCCACCTAAACTTTGTTAAATGTCTCCCATTTCCTTTTCTTCAGGCATGTGCCCCACATGCACATCCCATGCATCCATTTCTTCCACGTGCTCTTATGCGCACCACTCTCTCTCTATACCTCTATCTCTCTCCTTCTTCCTCCAATAATTTCACAAAGGAAGCCAACAGGAAACGATGAGTACAAACAATTTCAGGTTGTGGGTAACGAGGGTAGTTAAAGAAAGTACCTCGTCAGGTTTTTGCTTTCAATATTTGAACTTAAAAAAGAGTTTAGATTAAGCACACAGAATAATAAAACAAGGAATTGAATGCATAGGTCTTTGGTATTTGGTAATTGTTATTAGAGAAAGGCTTCAATCAAATTGATTTGACCGAATCCTCTGTTAAACTCCATTAAATCTTAATTTTGAAAGTTTAAATGATCGATCTAAACCGTTCAATATGATCTCTCTTTTGGAATCGCATTCCATACAAAATTAAGATTTTTTAAAATTTTTACTATTTTTGTAGAATTTTAGAAAATCATTAATCTAATTTGAAAGTTAACTGCAGTTTTTAAAAAATCCAAAAAAAAAATTATTTAAAAATTTGAAAAAAAAATAAAAATTTGTTATGCAAGAAGATTTCAGTATGAAAATCATATTGAACAGTTTAGATCGGTCATTTGAACTTTCAAAATTGAGATTTGACGGAATTTAACTGGAAATCCAGTCAAATCGATTTGATTGAATTCACTCTCTTAATAGTAAATACTTAATAACTATAAAGTTTGTAATGATTGTTGTTTTTGCTCAGAAAGTTTAATTACAAGCTCTTGCAACCCGCCACTTGCTTGGCATTACCGACCTGCAATTTTTAATTTCAACCCGAAATACAAAATCATAAAACCTTTTAAACTTTGTAAGATTTGTATATATTTATTTGGTTTCAATGGGTGTCGATTTTCGAGTGTGCTTGTATATATTTTTTTTATTTTTAATCTTCTTTTGTGGGATTTTCACTCTTCCTATTTGTCCTGTAAATTATTTACACCCAAAAAAAGGTCTTTTGCATCTAACTCGCCCCAATCTGGCCCAGACCAAAATTTTGGTAGACGGAAACAAGTTGATGAAATCTAGCCATACTGTCCGGTGCACAGAAAAGGGAACAGCAAGTATCCGATTGAGCCATTGAGGTTTGTTGAGGCAATAAAAATGGTGCAATGTACTAGGTCTTCCTTTTATTTTTATGCTAGTGGATTCTGTTTGTACAGAGGTGTTTGACTTAATGTCGGACCGGACTGATTTTTTTTTTTTTTTTTTTTTTTTTTGGGGGGGGGGGGGGGGGGTTGGGGTTGTTCTCGCAACTTATTTATATATAACAACGTAAAAAGAATGATTCAGTTTCCAGTCTTCATGCCTAATAAGAAACATTACTGTCATGCTCTTGCACCTCGGGTCCTTAATTGTGGCAAAAAACAGGGAAACAAGTCACAAGGTTCTGTGTTTTATTGCACAAAGAGAAATGTGTTTTGCCTGAAAATGAGTTGGACTGAAGAGGTTCAGCAACTAAAAAATATTATGTATGTTTAAATTAATGGAAATCAAACTGGGGTCAATCCGAAAACTGGGTGTGATGGTCCGTAGGGATGATGTATGGAATATATAGAAAACAAATATATATTAAAATAAAATTAGGTTAAGGCATATATTTGTTCAAGTCATAGTCAAAGTCCAGAGATAGGCATGATGTAGGGACCCAGTGAGCCAATAACTAATATTTTATGTTTTCTCAGACCTTTGAAGTGATGCTTGTGTCAGTTTAGCTTTGGTTGAACATACGTTCTTGTCAGGAGATAATGCAATATATGTAAAATATAAGAGTGTTTATTAGTTTGTTTAGTCCAGCTGTTGTTCTTCCAATAGAATATCAGAAAGTGCTACCAGGAAATACTTCCTAATCAGCATAAAAAGTGAAGGCAGACAAATATAAAGCCCATCTCTGGTTTTCTTTGCTCAATATCTATCCCTTTTGAACTGTGGAGCAACATGACTTCTTCTTGGGAAATTTACTATATTTACACCTAGTCAGGAAACATATATTTGCAATTTGCATTCTCTAGTATTGTAAATAATTTCAACTGATTTGTGTACATCCTTTTCTTTTAATGTCAAACAGAGATTGAGTGTACTGAGGAAAATTGCAGATTAGAGGTCATCTGAGTCCAATAGAGGCATTTGAGCCTTAATTTCATAATTGAAAGATGATTGTGCAGGTCAATAAAGAGGCAAGAATTCAGTTTTGAGCTGAACCAAGTTGCATTTCAGTGAGTTAATTTGGCAAAGTGGATTTGCATGCCTTAAAAAGAAACATGATATTCAGTTATTGCAATCTACACCATGCTGCACCAAGGTCTCTTTCATTACTAGCATTCAGGTGTTCTAATATAATACCGATGTTCCTAAGTTGGGTGCTAATCAATGCAAAACAGCTAGAGCAAACTAAAGTTTGCATATCAATATGGTCTTGAAGAGAGCAGCATTTTTTGTATTTTATAATTCTCAACACTAATAAGAAAAGGACCAGCACACAATTACAGCCATATAAATAGTCAAACCTGTAGAACCCAACGTGCCATCAATCTCATTCGATATTGATTCTATTAAATAAAAATATTTCCTCAACATGAACTCTTAATTCAAATTCTAAAACTAAATTCCGCCAACAAGTTAAAAGTCAAAGACCGTTGGATAGCCAACATATTTGTCCCCTTGGCTTGATCGATACAAGGTGCGAGTTAATTCAGCGACACATTTGTTGCTGATTTTGGTATTCTTTACAAATAAAGCTTCAAAGATTATAAAAATTTGATCATTTTGAAATTAGACAAAATATTGCAGTGTTTTAAACGACATATCCTAGTCTGGACAGAAGTAAGAAAATATACCTCAGGTATGACTCCTTTATTACACATTACTAATATCTCTTCTATGCTACACCTATAGAACAATTAATTTATCCTGAAAAGCTTTAGACCTCTTATTATGAAGATCAAATTCAAAAACAGATTTTTCTATGGTTATATATTTGATATTAATTGAAAGTGTAAGTGGTTTTTTGACCATAATGCAGATGTAAAAAACCTTTTCGAGAAAAAGCTCCCAAGGCCAATTGGCAGCCATGGAGAGAGAAAGCACATCAAAGAGGAGACCAAATTTTGACTATATAAGCAGCATGCCTGATCCAATACTCCAACGCATCCTCTCCTTGTTAGAGGCACGTGAGGCTGTCCAGACATGCGTCCTATCAAAGCGATGGATTACCGTCTGGACCTCTTTGTCCTCTCTCTCCTTTGATTTTCCTTTTTAAGAAGTGAGCCCTTTTCCAAAAGACATGGCGACAAGACAGATGATGTAGTATTTGAATGCTTTGTGAGCATGGTGCTGCACCGGCGCGAGCCCTGTGATCTTCACAGATTTCACCTGAACACTAGATATGCATGGAGTATAGATGATGATCGTATCATGGAGTGGATTCATTATGCTTTAATGCACAATGTACGCAAACTCCATTTCAGTACCTGTACATTCAAGTCATTGCTCATCTTGGATTGCTCATCATTGGAGGAGCTGCAACTTGGATTTCGTTATGGGTCGTCAGGAGATGAGGTGATTAATCTCCCAAACCTCAAAGAATTGAATCTCACTGAATTCATACTGGATGCCAGCTTTTCAAAGCGGTTCTTCTTGGGCTGCCCTGCGCTTGAATATCTCAGTTTGGAGGAATGCCCTTTTGAGAATTGTCACCTGTCATCGAACAAGCTAAAACACCTTAGAATTAATTTCATTTCAAGTATAGATGATTTTGGATTTGTTGCCAGTAAGGATTTTGGTGTGAGGATTAGTGCACCTAATCTCACTTTTATTTGTTTCGATGGAGAACCAGAGGTCTTCCAGAATACAATTTTTGAGAACACATTTTCACTACTCCATTTGCACATAAACTTCTGTAATTTTCATTATGCGGAAAGTAACCCATGGAAATCATTTTTCACAATTTCTTCTGTTAAGCACCTTAAGATAAGAGACAGCTCTTGTAAGGTATGCTTCGCTTTATGAAACTTGTAATTACGTTTAATCCTTATTTGTATTATACAAGTGAGAAGTTCCCATTGTATGTGCAATATTAGTAATACATGTTTTGTCAGTACCTAAATTTATCTAGGATAGCTATTGTTTTGTTCTTCTGTCCACTTGGACCATTTAATTACCTTTAAACTTGTAGCACTTCATTTCCACTGCAGGATATTTTGGAAGAACAAGCCCCCAAGTTGTCAGTGTTTACAAACCTTGAAAGTTTGTCAATCGGCGGGTTTTGCTTTGCTTGTCACTTTTATACGCTAGCCAGAATATTAGAGCATTCACCAAATCTAAAGAAACTCACTGTCAAGCATGATGGGCAAAACTGTCAGGTATGTAATTTGTATAATTGTAAACTAAAATATCCTTTTACATTGAGTTTCAAGATTTTGATCGGATGCAGATGCATCTGCACACCGAGAAAGGATCTAGGAGTATTGATGGAGGTTCAACCCACTGCTTCTGCAGCGAAGATAAAGCTCCATGCAACAGCTTGAGGAATCAGTCATTAACTAATTGCAAGAACCTCAGTGAGATTGAGGTGAAGTACTATAGCAATGATGGATCAGTCAAGCTATTGCTTGATTCTTTGGTCGATATTACAATGGAACTAGCAAATATCAAGATTGTTTTGTCCATGAATTCTAACACAAATAGTTAGAATCTTGTGTGCCCTTTTGTATGAGAGAGAGAGAGAGAGAGAGAGATGTGGAGTATCTTCTGTGAGTTGATTCTTTGCTTTTGTGCATGGTTGGAACTGGCACTGGCTAGTGTTGTGGACATGGACATCTATTTGACTATAAATAAACTTCTTTGCTGCTTGTAAAATACTTTTGCTTCTGCTTTCATACATACATATTAGCTCGGCACTGTGTTTGATATAAATACAAGCAAACCAGTGCTCATATATACTAAATCATCTGATGCATTTACCAGTACAAACAAACATGACAAAGCAAGCAAGCTGTTGAAAGAACCCAGAAAAAAAAAATGACCATATTGGCCCTCTGCCTTGCTGCGTTGTCGTACATTTTATTATTTTTTAAAAATAAGAATCTGGTATGAAAATCAGCAAAATCAGCCACCAATTGATATAAACACTATTTTAATCACATCAATTGTCACAGTACAAAACAAAACTATATTCATAAAACATCATTCAGCAGTTAGACTAGATAACTATGAGCATTTACAGATTAATTGCCATAATCCTAGTAGATTGTCAGAAAGAATAAAGACATCTTTATAAAATCATACCAAAATGATGCTCTATACCATAATTTCTTATCACTTGCCGGAATCTCCCTAGAAAAGAGATAGAGAACAAAAATTATAGCCTGAAAAAAGGAGAAGCACAAAACAGTACATTACTGCCAATCATACATTATAATTATCCTTAAGTTATCAACATCATCCTTAGCTAATTTGATATTGTCTAAAAAGAATCGTACTGAATTGTAAATTTATAAAATTTGATGATTAAACAGCCATAATCGCCTTAGGAAGGAATATATAAGGTATTGATATAGGCTTTTGGTATGAGAGAGAGAGAGAGGATAAAGACATGGCAATATGCCAGAATTCATCTAGACGTATTACTCATCTAGACGTATCACTGACATGCCTTTTCCATGTCAGTGATACCTTTATATTCTGGCCCTATCAGTTCTCTTTTTACTTAATACCAGCTTTGCACACTTTACTAATATGCCAGAATTCATCCAACAATTTTACAAATTCGGGCTAAAATTAAAGAAAATTCATGCAAATTTCTACAAACCTGACTCAAGTAACTCGAAAATCTCGGGGTTGGATCTTCTTTGTACGAGAGAAACAAGAGAGAGAGAGGTGAGGGTTCCTTTGATTTGCTACAGAGAGTGATGCGAGTGCTGGAGAGAAAATTCAAGCGATATGCATTTTCTCTTTTCTGAGTTTGCGACTTTGCGGGTCGAGTACTACAATGGGTACTGGGCTGGGGGGGTAGCGAATCCGATGGGCTTTTTTCCTCGATTAACTGCTTAGGCGATTCACGGGTTTATAAGTTCAAGGCGATAATGAAGCGTTGGATCGAGTTTTGAGTTCGAGGAATCTATATGCTTAGATTTGGGCTGGAAATACAAAATGGGCCGATTTACCAGAACTGAACGCTTATCCTGATTTATGCTCTCTTGTTAATGATTTCTCCGTGTGTCAGTGTGTGTGTTTGTGCGTACCTTTTGCAAATTGTTCTCTTGGACATTCTACAATTTAAAAAAGAAATTTAATTAAGGATCCAATTACGTTTTTAATGAAATTCTTCTTTTTTTTTTAAAATAAACTATCCTCTTGTGAGAATCAAATTGTGTTTTTCTACAGAGAGGTGAGACCCATCACCATCTGTTAATCTGTGCCAAACTTATAGTTCTGTTCACACGTATATATCAACTAAATTTTGTATTAATTATTTTTTCCTTGTCCTTTTAACTTCCCATTTGGTATGCTGTAGCTTATTTCATGTGAATTATGTAATCTTTTTTTTATTTTAAATGGGTAACTCTATTTTTGCTAAAGTTGGATTAATTGTAGTTATAATAATAAGTAAATGCTAAATCTTATATGCCTCCAATTCCATAAACATAGTACCAAAATTCAGAACTTTGATCATGTTCAATTCGTTTAAATAATTATACAATTATACGAACACTGCGTCACTTTGATAAACATACACTTTAGATTCCTCTCTTTCTATATTTTGATTAAAAGAACGGTTGAATATTTTCTAATAGAGACCCATTGACCTATAAGGAACCTGTAATTACTTTTATTGGCACTAACTAAGAACTATATATATTAATCACATTTTCCTTGTATTATTCACTGGCATGACCTATATATAGTAAGAAAAATTATCTGCATCTCTCGTCAAATGACAACATGGTGGCATGTATTGTCACAGGGATACGCGCAATCTATCGCCTTCACCTCTGCTCGATCAAAATACCAGTCTCCAACTGATTTTGCTATTGCCTGTACAAAGTAGCAGGAAACAAAAATAATAACTAGTTTTTCTAGGTTTAGAATGTAAATTGGTCAAATTAGGCCGTAGTTTTATTTAATTTTCAAGTGGGGAAGGCTCAGATGTCTCAATTTTATTATTATTATTTTTTTTTGAGAAAATTTGCAAAGCGAAAAATGTTCAGGTTAATATGATAATTTTTGTATTGATACTTTCATGGTGAAAAACTGGTAGCAAAATGTGTTTTATATTAATACCTTATTTCCAAGAGTAGGAGAGTTGTTAGAAAACCATGTTTCTTGCAACCCTGATTGGCAATGCGCGAAGCAGGAATTTAAAAACACACCATTCTTTCCTGATCCCGAAACACCTTGTACCACATTTACCATTTTGTTTCTGAATCCTGCATATTTCAAAGCGATATTAGTTTGGAATGAAAATTACAAGTTGATTTTTTTTTTTTTCCTCCTAGGCTGTGTGAATGGATATTTACCTTGCAAAAATTGGATCTGGCCAGGAGTACAAGTAGTATAATTCAACCTACAATATTTCCATGCACCGTTTGGGTCTGCTTTTCCAGGCGCTAGACTCTCCTGTATCTGTAATTGAAAGAATAAACTAAATTTGGGTGACAAAACCAATATGCTTTTAATGAGTTTATACTTCTTGTGCGCACCATTCCTTATATCATGATATAATAACCTGGTAAGAAAAACCATCAGGTTGCTAATTACGTGTATAATTGAATTAATTTGATCAAATGACATTCTAAGACATGTTTGGGTTCACAATTCATAGGTATCAGTCTGGCTCTTAGCGTAATATAACAGAAGATGCAAAATTTGTGAAAATTAAAGTAGTCAAGTAACTTCACGAGCAATATCGTACCTGCCATACATCATAGGCCGCATTTAGGAGAAAAATCGGAGTCTGGACATTGCCAACCAAATTCTCAGGGAAGAAACACTGTATTAATTCAAATTTAGAAATGGAAAAAGTTAATTTCACCTTGGTAAATTCCTTACCAATTTTAACTTAAGAGAAAACTTTACCGAAGTTGTATCCATGCGGCTAGTACATGTTCCGGGCAAATTTTTAGCAACTCCCTGCATATAAATAAAGTTTGAAAATGATATACATTATGATAAGACATAACTTCAAACTTTGCTTTGAAGAATATAAAATACACTGCAATTTATCTAAAACTTACAAGCATATCCACAACACCCTGAAAGAAAGATCGGATGGACTGACCACCTGACACATCAGTTCTGCAAAATTGAACAATTTAAAATAAAATAAAACATAATAAGAGAGACATGCATAAGTGGTAGAAAAGCCAACTTGAGCCAATGAAGATGCATAAGTGGTAGAAAAGCCAACTTGAGCCAATGAAGAGCTTGACACCAAAAAAAAGTATTTACTGGACTTTTAAATGGCCTGAAGGGTACAAAAATAATTGAGAGATACATACGCATCAAGAAACAAGCCGGCATCTGCTAAGCACTTTACTTTTGTGTTTCCAGGAAACAATGCTCGAAATTGGTCGCAGTGTAATATTGTTGCAAGACCGCCTGCTGAGCAGCCAGATAGAAGGACCTACATGCAAATAAAATATATGACAAAAAAGATTCAATCTCAATTTAGATGATACTCTTATTTAGTCGATATTCTTTCTTTTTTTTATTTCTCATAGATAATCTCGAGTGGAGATCATATTTAAACAAAATTTCACACAAAACAAAGGAGGGTAAATTATGTTGATTCCACATAGAATTGGTACAATTGTTGGTACAAATGATGGTTTAGTTTTTGTACCTGGTTGGCAGAGCGCATTCCTTTAGACATCATTTCTTCCATCGCAGCAGACCAGATTCGCTGTCCCCTAAAATATAGTCCTGAGGCCTGTTTACGTACAAAAGTTTATTTATTAGTTTTATTGTCGATTTGTACATGAATAATTTTTAACATCCATAGTTTTGATATATGATAATTAAAATTGAAACCCAAGTGCAATGAAAAAAAAAAAAAAGGTAAAAATAAGCATGATCATTGTTTGGAGGAACAAAACATGTCATGTGCTTGTTTTAGATGCCACCAAACTCAACTTTCAATGCAAAAGCTGTACGATATTGGTTTTGCTTTACTTAATTATCATGCTTTAAATTTAACTACCATATTAACCAACCTGATCGTATCCTTCACTAGCAAACGAAGCCCCATCACAGTACCTAATTCTTGCTCTGTTCCAATTATAGAAATCTGAAAATTATTATAATGAAAACAAGTTAGAAATCTGTAATCAAGTCAACATGCACATGTGAAATTGGACTATCTACCTACAAAGAACTAAATTCCAAGTTTCCTTTGTACCGGTACATGTTCTGGCAACTACCGTAAGCTGTGATGTGCTTTCATTGTTAATACATTATAAACGTATAAACTAAAAAAATGAAAAGAGATACATGAGTATGTTTCCCTTCTTACAGTTCCAGTGATTAGCCACGAGCAATTTGACATTAATTGGTAAATGCGTAGGATTTTTATAACAGTAAGGTCGAGATTATATAGATACATACCAGGGTTTTCCTCAGGTTTGTTACTTAAGAGCCCGTTAAAAGGAATTTGCCTCTCCATATATTTAGAGGACCCGTGACGGGTAGTTTTGCGAAAATCACATGTCCTTTTATTATTACACCAACCTCCTCCCTGTACAAACAGAATTACAGATGCAATTAGATGCCTGTTGTAGCATAAACAAGAGCACCAAAATAACACATTAATAGAATTAATAGAGCCTTTTGAGAATTAACTAGTTTTACTGTCAGTTCTGGTATACCGGACGGTTGGTACATCAATTGTGAAAACTGACCTCTATATCTATAATCCAATTGTTAATGCCTGATCCATATCCAGGAGAGAAGTGATATGCTGGTGCACTTCCATCCAAGCAAACTACATTCATACATAGTAGTAATTAGTTCACAAAAAAATTTATTCTTACTTATCAAAGAGAATTCAGAATCCCAACAAACGTTGAAGAAAAAATAGTTATAACTTAATGTTGAAGAAAAAACATTCTCACAAAAGAGAAGAGTGATACTTATCAAAGAGAATTAAGATTATATTGTACAAGGAATTAAAATTATATTGTAGCTAAAGCAAAATTATAGCAGGGATTTTGAATCTTATTTTCATAGATTGCACAATTAATGCTAATGTTGAAGAAAAAGTTAGTTTAAACTTAAAGTTTTCCCAATATTTTGTACGGTTCATATTTGAAATAACAAAATAGCAAAGAAAACAAACTAAAGAAAGTTGATGACTATACAAATTGCAAGCATATTTTGTAGTAAAATAGAATTGGTAAAACTGTAAAAGTACTGCGTACCAGCTCCTTTAGAAGGGGCAGACTGGATAACGGTAAGAGGTACCATGAGAGGATTCCCATCTCCATGAACCCATCTCACAAGACCCAATAACCCAACAAGGCCAAAAATCCAAAATGCCTTGGTACTTTTCATTCTCTCTGCCTCTTTATGATCTCTCTCCCTCTCTGGACCTGTACTAAGAATAATTTGCTAATATATGGTGCTCAAATTGGGTATATAATAGAGCAAGGGAAGGGAACGGACAGCTCATGACCCAATGGGACTGTTTCAGGAAGCCAACAAATGATGGTGCAACGAATTTGAACTTTAGTGTTAAAGATGTGAGATAGAGATAAACTATGGGCAGATAAGTCATCGAATGTTACTAAATGATCATAAATGCTATGTAAGCAGTATGGTAGTGTCGTTACAAGGAATTCAACCTTAAGAGATTTATTATATTCGTTGTGCAATCTTATTTGTAAGGAAGTTTAGTGTGAAACTGATATTTACCTTTATGCCTTCAGAAAAGAAACCGCAATTTTATTAGTTTTTTATTTTAAATAAAAGGTCAGGGAGTGAATAATTTCTATCTTGGGTTTCTTCAATTTTTCTGTGTTACAAACATGAAACACCCGTAGGACTAGACCGTAGGCTGGTCCCTTCAACCACACATGTAATATTTGTTTTATCAAGGGTTTGGATTGTAAAAGAAACGAATGCCAGTTGCCAAGTTCGCGTTGCGGTATCGGGTGCTTATCGTTACATCACAAATTTAAAAAATTTGTGGGTCCGTTAGACTTAGATCTAATTATCTAAAGGTGTCGAAGTATGAAACGACGCCATGCAAATTGCGCTTTAAATGCTTGATTTATTCTTTCTTCAAGCGATGAGATATGCGCTTCCTTGAATTTTGCTTTACTTTGTCTTTCTAGGATCCATTGCACCCTCCAGAGATTTACTTCTCTCCATTTAAATGCATTTATGTTTTGACATTCAGGAATTAGTAATTTAAATTTTGTTTTTTTTACCTGAAAATTAGGTATTGTTAATAAGCATTATATGTCTTGGCGCCTCAAGGATTTTGTTTTCGTATCTAAAGTAATACACTGCAATGTAGTATTGGTACTTCAATAATAGTCCTTTTCATTGTGAACATCCAAACCTTTATTAATTTATTATTTTCTTCTCAACAAAACCTTACTAAAGGTATTAAATTGAATAAGAAAGGAAGCACTGATTAGCACATATATTATTAAAACTTCAAATTTGAAAATATAATTATACTTAGAAGAGCAGTATGTGCAACTTAGTAGAATGATAAAAGCCCTAGTTGTAAAGAGCAAAATTTCAACGCTAAAAGTTTTTGATATGATAAAATATCTTAACCACATTTTTTTTCATTTTATATAATAACTTTTAAAATTCGAATAATGTATTTAAAGAGTTGACCTTGTTTATTTCATGAGATATGCGTCCATATATAAGTTATAAGTTCTATGATTTTGAAGCTCATTTTCTAATGTTTTAAGATGTAAAAAAAAATTAATATATTAAAATTTATAATAGTTAACTACATTTCTTTCATATTTTGATAATTTAGTCTATATAAAATGGACAAAAAAATATTACAAATTGTTTGCTAGTCTATTCAACATCTTTTCATATTCTCCATTTTTTTTTTAGAAAATAACTTTAGTTTTATAAAATGAGGAATAATATATTTATCAAGATTAGCTATTGCTTGCTACAATCGTTAATTAAAAAAAAAAAAAAAAAACTCACATGAAAACTCGGCTATATTGTGTTACGCTAGTCCATTCACCAAAATTTAATTGTACTTCTAAATTTCTGCAATCTTTTTGTTTGAAATTAACAGTTTAATTGTCGGCCAGCTTAGTATTGTTCTCTGCACGCAACAGAGATTAGTGGGTTCGGCCCTTTGATATATTTCTAATTTCCCATCGTTTTCACCTTTTCTTTATCAAAGATTTAGCCACAAAAAATGAAATATGTCCCTCTATCTCATCTGAATCTGACACACCGAAAGAGAATTTTAAAAGTAAAGTGGTTTCACTGTTCTTTCGCCGATTTGTAATGTATGAAAAATAAAAAATTCATTGCCAATAAATTACATACAAGTTTCATAGAATATATAAAACAATTCCGTTATCTTTTGGTCCTTCACAGTGCAGAAGATTACATATGCATTTTTTATATGTTATTCCTATTGCCATTCTATATTAGATCCAAGTGGTCTCACACAGTCACATGATTCAACTTTATTTGACCACAACCCTTCAGTTGCATTTGCATACCATCGGACAAATTTGGATCCAATTTAAAGTATGAGAATTATTATAGTTCCAAATCAACAATAAGTTGATGACATGAATCATTACAAAAGGTGGTAGACTACTACTACACAATTTTCTACACTACCACGCGCCTCAGGAGATCTGCTTCCAATGATTGAGGCATGAACACCGGAATCTGCCAGTTCTATGTTCCTGTCCTATTTACATGTTACTGATATTCTGATGCCTAATATCAGTAAAAATAAAATATATGTTGAAGTTGCTTGTTGCTATGTGTGTCTGTATGTGTTTGGCAACCTCTTAACTCTGAAAAGTAAGTGCAAAAGTTTTTTTTTTCCTAATTCCATCTAAAAGTTCTTTAATAATGCCTTTACAATTGGCTTTAAAATTTGGGTCTACTTAAATTCAATGCATGCATGGAGTTGGTCGTGAGTTTCCATCGAAATTAGTTTTTAGTTCATATCAGATCTGTCTTTTCAGGGAAGGCCTTCAATTTGGATTGATAATAGATTGCATGATTGAAGCAGAAAGAGAATGAGAATGTAGACAAGAGTCAATCTGACAATGACCCTTTCAACGGTTTTCTTTAATATTTTTCTTGAGGGGTTTTTAGCAGGGACCATAGTGGAAAAGTGCCGCCTACCTACCATGTGGGCCCCACCCATGAGAATAGTTTATTAGGTTGTTAAAAAGAGATTAAAGTTGTAACGAAACAGCAATACAAAGGTCAGATCATTAGTGACTGAAATGTCAGAACCTGCTACAAATAGGAGCTACTTGAGAATATAAGAATATTAGACATTGAAAATTTTAACGCCAAAACAAAATTATATATATATAAAATAAAAGTAACATTATTAGGAGCTCGAATTTCAAACCCTGCGTACAAGTTTGAAACCTCGAGCCTGTAACTTTGGAATTTGGAAAGCGTAAAAGAAAATTAAGTTGAAAAGAAGTAGATGGGACATACCATTACAGATTAAAATGTACGAACCTTCTTACAATCCCAAAACAAAATTAAGCAGGCAAAAATATACAAGGGACAAAACGTAAGCGCTAAGACATCAAACCCTAAAAAGCCCAAAACAAATGATTCAAATATGGACGGAACCTAAAAAGCCCAAAAGAGAACAAAGTTGAACAAACTTAGATGGGACAAAGAACTAGAGATTCAAACTTCTCATAAAAAAAATTAGAAATTCAAATTTAAAACCCTTCTTACAATCCCAAAACAAAATAAACTTGACATACAGAGGGAGAAGGGACACAATACATTATCGGTCAGAAGGAAAACCCTTTATACAATACAAGAGAAATTTTCTTGTTTTTTTTTTTTTTTTTTTGTGAAAGGCATGGTAGTGGCTACCAAGCAACAATTCATAGAAACCTGAGGGTAGAAACTAGGAGCTGGAAGCTCAAAAGTCAAAACAAAATCAAGTTCCACCAGATATAGAAGGGATAGATAAGTAAGACTCGATTTTAAAGCGCAAAACAAAATTTAAGTTCTAACAACACTATAGAACTGACAGATCAGAATGCTCAATTTTGAAACCCTTCCTTCAATTCGGAGGAACTTGAAGAATAAATGTTCGAAAGAAAAATTTACTCTAATTAAAAAAAAGGTGGAAATGTGGCTGCTGGGATTCGAGCCCAGGTCTTCACGGCCACAACGTGAAATTCTTACCACTAAACTACAGCCACTTCTGTGCTCTGTATTCTTTAAATTAATCCTTAATATATTCTACCCTATTTGTTTTATACATGCCATTGTGAAAAGTTCAATTTATGCGAATTGGATATTTGTTGTCTTATGGGAAAACACAGCAGTAAATTTAATGTTTGTTAGGCTTCTGCGTGAAGGAATACTGGAATAGTGATCAGTTTTGTTCACTCACAATGATGCATTTTACAATACGATCGAATCCGTACCTTATGGTTTTCTGGAGAAAACATCAGATATTTCCATCCGCCCTGCATCATATAACATTTTAACCAAATGGAAACGTATTTAAGGAAAAATAAAGAATTATTAATCTAGTAAGACAAAAGATTTCCGTTAAATATTGTGCACCATTAACCAACATAAATTTTTCCAAGTTGTCAATTTTAGCTTATATTTACATTAATCCACATTAAGAGCTTCAATTTGTCATTTAAGTTTCTATTATCAAATAAAAAAATATTAACTGCGTCTTAGCCCTTCAACGATAAGAGACTTAAAAGTTTGGGGACGCTTCAATAGAGCTCTACAATTTTTACATTTTCCATGGATGAGTTTTTCAAGACTCATTTAAATTTTAATCAATCGGTAATTATTCATTATTTTGAATAAATGATCTAAATTCAGGTTTATATAAAAAAATTACATGATGAAATAAAAACGTTGGGATCTATTTTTTTCGTTTTTTTAAACAGATGCGGTGGAGAGGAATATTATTATTGATATTAAGGCTGCACTTATGTTGTAGCCTTGTAGAAAATGTGACATATGACGACAGAGATTTTCTTTAATCATGTTTTTCATCATCAGTTTTGTTACTTCTTTTTTCCGGCTCAGCCAACATCTAGGAAATCTATTAGGCAGCAAGTTTGGGTCTTTTTTTTTTAGGGGATTCAGATACATTTATATTAACCACTTGTGCTCAAATAAAATTATATTTATATTGATTTTGGTTGTCCAAACTAGAAAAAGGAACGAGAAGGAAATTGTTTTTTCCATCCCTTACGTTAATCATTTTTTTTTTTTTTTTTGAGAAAAGGCCCGTAGGCAACATTAAACTTAATAGAGTACATCAATTACATCCAAATTTGAAACAGGGAAAAGTGAAGCCAACATAACTAATATTCATAGACCTAGCAAATTTAGCTAATTCATCGGCCTGTTTGTTGTTTTCCCTGGTAACATGCTCACAATACCAATTGAGATTGCTATTACAATTCCAAAAGGTCACAACATCTCTTGCATCATTGTATGCTCGCCAGCAGACCTGGGAAGCACAAGTTGCTCCAGTAATGACTTGTTGAAGCTCCCTGCAATCTGTGTAAAAACAACAATTTGCTATATCCATACCCTTGACCTCATGTAGTGCCATTTTTTTTTTTTTTTTTTTGGTAAAAAACCCGTAGGTACTTTCATTAACTAAAGACATCCAGAGGAATACATCAGAAAAGTGTGAGCCCCCCAGGCTAAAAAAAGTAAAGAAACAAAAAAAAACAACAAAAGAGGTACATCAGGAGAGAGGGAGAAAAGAAAAGTAAAGATGTAGTGCCATTTTGAGCGCTAAGAGTTCAGCATAGAAAGGGGACGAGCTCTTTGCAGTTGATAATTTGTACACCTCCAGCTCCTCACCATCAAACAGTACATAAGCTAGTCCGGAGCCATCCTGTCTATTGTGGACCCAGGATGCATCCACCCAGCACTTGAATCTGGTATTTGGCACTGAGTCATGATTCTGGTTAGACGGCCTAGTAAACTGACAGTTTGCAGCTTGGAGAGTGTGCAGCAGATTGTAAGCCGCGGCCAAAGTATTTGTTGCATTACCTTTTTTGCCCTCAAAAACTTCCTTACGTCTGTCCTTCCAAATGAACCAAAGAATGGCCACCAAATTTGCCAAATGCCGCTCCTCCAGTGAATTAATAAGGAAAACTAAAATTTCCTCTATCTTGTCAGGCAAATCAGCAGTTCTCAAACCAAAATCAGAAGATAGCCAAACCTGCTGTGCCCTGGGACATTTGAACAGTGTATGGGCAGCAGTTTCTTGTTGTGCCCCACAAACAGGGCATCCCTTAGGTGGTGTAGCCAATCTTTGAGCAAAAACAGCATCAACTGGCAGAGCCTCCTTGACTGCCCTCCAGAGAAAGATTCTGGTTCTTGGCAGAATGTGTCTGACATGCCAAATTAGTTTGTGCACAGGATTATCATTCACAGCTGTGTTAGCATATGCAGGGCCTTTGAGAAGCAGCAGGTAAGCACCTTTGATTGTGAATCGCCCATTTTTATTAAAGGTGAATACCAATCTGTCTTGTCTCTGAGAAAGGGAGGGTCCATTAGGATGTGTCATAGCAATGTACAAAGCACCATGAAATCCAAAAAGCTCAATTAGTTTCTGATTTTTCCAATTTCCACTCACTTCATCCACCAACTGGTTGACAGTAACCCTTCTTTGAGCAGCATTTGCTGGTGGGAAGTGAGTCCACATTTCATGCCAGGGCTGCCCCATTGCTTTACATTCTTTTCCATCTCCAATCTGCCACTTGACATGGCCCTTCATAAATTCCCTTACTTGAAGCAAAGCTCTCCAAAGAGGGGTACATCTGGTTGTTCTGCTGGAGGACCAGATGTCTGACGTGCTCAGGTATTTTGCATGCAACACTTTAACCCATGTTGATTTCTCCCCTTGTACAATGGCCCATAAATTCTTCATGTGGAGGGATTGAGAGAATAACAGCAAATCTTTGAGACCCAGTCCTCCCTGACTTTTGGGGACACCTTACGTTAATCATTCAAACAAGATTGAATGAACTATTGAGCAAATGAAAAAAGAAATAAAGCAATATGTCTAGAGAGCAGACGCAAAACTGAATTAGAATTTAGCATTACCCAATAAACTCTAGTTGAATTACAATCTAGAACTTGAATTACAATATAGAACCGATGTTTTGAAAATCAAACCAACCATCAAACCGGTGAAAGCTATCTATTTGATAGTTCAACCGATCGAACTGGATTAACAAACATGATGACGTCATAATTATTATATAATTATTATTAATACATAGATATATAAAATATTAAAAAAATACAAACTTCCAACAAAATACATATAAATGTATAATGCTAAAAAAAAAAAACTTAAATTAAAAAATATTAATTTTTATCTAAATTTAGATTTATTCAAGTTATTTGCTACTTTATTATTCTTCATCAACTGAATTTAGATTGAAAAATAGAATTTCACTGTCCCTATTTTGAATGTTCACACGATAGAATATAGATATTTATTAGTTTTCATCATAAGAATCATCTTTATATGCAATTTATAAAATTAAGCTCTATAAAAGAGTCCATAAAAATTTCAAGAATCTAAATACAGCCCATATTGTGCAAAACGCACCTTCCAATAAAAATCTTGATTCATTTCCATGCAAAAAAAAAAAAAAATACCGACAGTTTAGATTTGACGATTCAATGGAAAACTAACTATTTTTGCTAATTGACCATCAGACATTTGAGCTAGAGTTTGAACCGGGCTAACTGCCGGTTTGTGATTGAATTGATTCGACCGTTCAGTCTGTGTTTCAAAAACACTGTTTAGAACTACGCACCTTTTTTACTCACCATCCTCTACATTAACTTTCCAATCTTAATAATACTTTCTAATATTGTCATTGATATCTCATATTTATATACACATTTTGACCATACTTAGCACCAAAATAATACTCAAACTAATACAATTACCTCATTAATAACTGTGTTTTCCAGGATTTTGGTACTGCCGCCGCTTCTATCTTTATTTTGTAGAATTTTTGTGGAAATCAAAGACAAGACACACCAAGCAAGAAGAATGGAGCCTAATCCTCAGCCAAACGACTCATTCCCAGCTCACACACACGTGCCAAGGACCAGAGAAGACTCCCATGGGCCGAGACAAATTGGATATCACGCAAAGGCCCTGGTTTCGGCCCAGATCACATCGACAGAGCTAGATTTCGGGTCAGAAATCTACATATTTTGGTCCGAAATCTATGTATGGAAAGTGAAATTTGACAAGTTTCGAAGAAGGAAAGAAGATTTCTTACCCTAGCCGCCTCCTAGACTTTCCCTAGGTGTATTTAGGCACAGATTTTCAACCAGAAAAGGATTCCATCTTCTCCACCATTATTCTCCACCTCTTTTGCATGTGTTTTTTGTTCTTTTCACAAAGTTTGAAGGCAAGACAGCGATTTTGGACAAAGCATCAGCAATCCAGATCCGTTATCCATCGACTTCTGACCATAAAAGAAGAAATAAAGCATAAGGGCTATTTGGTTATCTCTTTCATGCTATTATTTTGTTATTCTATGGATTTATTTGTTGTTTTATGCATGATACTTGTTGTTATTTGTAGTTTGAACATGTTAGTCTAATATGTCTTAGGGCTAGTTAGTAGTTTAGTTTAGTATTTGTGATGACTTAATAGATTTATATTATACTATGTGATTTACTTTGTTGAAAAATTATTATCTTGCTTGGTTAAATTGATTGTTTGCTTGATTATTTACCTATGGATGAACTGCATCGTCTTTAGGAAATTAAATTAGATCAAACTATTAATTGATTAAGTATTTGAGGTAAGCCAAACGCTCAAAAGAGGAGGTTAGTTCACCATCGAAAGGTGTAACTTTAATTGATCCGAAAGGACTTGATTATCTCTGGAAATCCAACTTAACAAACTTAAATAACTAAAATCGGACACGAAAGTTTAGGCTTAGTTGTTTACGTGGTGAAAACCGAGTTCCTTACCAAGTCCAAACCAAAATTGCGATAACTAAGGTTAGGATTTAGGTCTGGTCGTCAAGTACTCTTTACATAGTGTTGTATAAATTTTCCAAGTGAAAACAAAGAGTTTAAAGTATATTTCGGTACGATTTATATAGATTTCGGTTCGAAATCACCTTCTGCCTTAGTGAAAACTTGGGGTAGAGATACTTTAAAGCTAAACTAAATGAATACAAAGTCCTGAGATATTTTCTTGCATCTATTAAGTCCAGAAAACATACAAAATCAACCAAAAAATATTTTATTATTTATTTCCTTAAATTTTAGTTGTTATTTAATATTTCTTTTTAATCCTAAAAAATCACAAAAATTATCTTGTCTAGCTTTTAAGAAAAACTAAGTCCGGTAATAATTTTTAATGTCCCTGTGGATCGACCCTTAGCTTCGCCCCAATGATTAGTAGGGTAGAACGAAGGTTATAAATTTATTTGACCTAGGTTTAAAAACCTTTATCAGTCATACAAATACTTCTTTGTGCTGCAAAAAAATATATTAAAAATGGATATTAGTTAAGAATTAACAAATCTCATCAAATTAAGACACAAATCTAGTGTTGGTTTAAAAATAAACTTAAATAGAGTAACACAAGTAATCGGTGGTCTCAGTACCAAATCAAATTTATTTTGTTTCTTTAAAAGAAAAACCTCAATGTTGTTCATCATACAAGAAGATCAAAAGTTATCGTTATGTCAATTTGTTGAGATTTTGGCCGAGCTATTAATTTGTTAATTTTTTTTTTGTGTGAAAGAAAATATAATATGTGATCTTCAATTAATTTCAACTCCACAATTTTAAATTCAGATGCTAACAACATTGTTTCTAAACGATATTTTGGCCTTAAATTTTGCAAAAAAAAAAAAAATTTAAGCTTGAATTTATTGAGAATGTTAAGTATAAATAGCCCCAATTAATAAAATTTAAGGATTAAATATCTAAACTTAAAGATTATAAAGATAAATTTCTAAATTGATAAAAATTATAGATATGTACATGATTTTGTTTTCCGTTGTATATATGTCAGTTTTCTCCATCGTCTTAGTTTTATATGTAATGTTTTATATTATAATTGTTACCCTTTCCTATGTAGGCTAATTTGAGTAAGAATTATGATGTTTAAACCAACCACTCAACGCAATCTATTTCCACCAATTTGTGAGCTATTTATAAGCTTTTTATTTTGAATAAATGAGGGTCAAGCTTCCATCTTTCATTAATAAGTTGTTACCCTAAACGCTAAGCCTTGATTTGGAAAGGAATTCTTAACTAGATTATTGTGGCACCAAATGAATGAATGGATTCTTTCTGCCTAGTAAGTTTCACGTGGAAATAATGAACTCGGAGGTGTCATTCATCTATTAATACCATGTATTAGTAATAAAGGTAAATTGTACCTTACGCTAAATCAATTTATTGACTTGTATTGTTGATGAACACTAACAACTAAGAAAATACATATACTTGCTTGTTCACTACGTTTTACATGGTCCAAACAGATTTCAAATGACCTGCTGCTCACAAAAATCCTGCATAGAAGTCCGGAAAAATTAAAACTAGTTTTAATGTTCATCGGAATTTCAAAAAAAATCTAAAAAAATTCTGAATTTTAAAAATGGCGTTGTTAGATCGGGATTCCGGTTAACGATCTAACAAATCGCTTAGATCGGTAACCGGGAACCCGATCTAAGCTAAGATCGGTAACCCGGTTACCGATCTAAGCCCCACCAAAAAAGGTGACAGAGACTTTTGTTTTTTGCCTTTTAGATCGGTAACCCGGTTACCGATCTAAGCCATACACGTTTGAATTTTTTTTTTCTTTTTATTTTAATTAGTTTAATTAGGTAAATAATAGAAAAAATAAAATAAATATTGGAAAAATAATTAAAAAATCAGAATAAATATAAATAATTATAATATGTGATTTGAAAAATTTTTATAATTATTTTATACATTTTATAATTATGAAATAATTAATTATAAATTAGAAAAAAATAATTAATTGCGATTCAAAATTTGTTCTTAGAATTTTCCTTATTTATATTGGGTTCAAATTGCGCTTAGGATGGTTGGCATAATCAAACCGAAGCAGGATTAGTTAAACATTCCTTTTTTTAATTTTGACAAAAATAGTAGGCTTGTAAGAAGTAACCCCACACTAGAAAGTCGTGTCAGTCTTGGGATAGAAGGTATTCAACCACGTAGAAATTCCATTAGCGTGGATGAACGACCAATTTCGTTCCGACTTCCAACAACTCAGGGAGTTTCAAGTAGCAGGGGTACTCATGGCGCATCAAGTAGCAGGGGACCATCTGACAGCACAAGCAGTGGAGGAAGGGGGATACGAGGTGGGGTTTTACGGCTAAGGTCGAGGTTCATGAACATCCTTCCAACAAGAGGACGAAGGCATTAGTTTGATGTAATAATCTTCATGTTTTGTGATAATTTTATGTAATGACGAAAATTGTTCGGTAGATTTCTCTATAATTTAGAATTGTACAATACTTTATTTTCCTACCTTTTGGTAATTGAGAAATCATTTAAATTTATCAACATCAATAAAATTATAAAACTGAAATCATATGCTTGTAAAAATCAACAGAAAAAATGTGTCTTGAGCAAATAAAATATTTATGAATAAAATACGGATGCACATGGATAAAACAAATAAATCTCTACTTCATTTGCACCCAACATGTGACGTGAAGCAACAAGTGTAGAATGGACGAAATTGAAGCAAATTGTTTTCTTATGTCGAATTAATTTGTTTATCATCTGACAATCATTCACTTGTGTTAACTTTGGTATTTTTTTCCAATTCAAACTTATATTTAAAAACCATATTGTATGGTTGGACTCTATGATATACGTATTATCTATATAAAAAATATATAATGATAATTGTTGCATATTTTACCGTTCATCGAATGAATTAAAATTTTAGCAGTCCAAAATTAACGTTTCCTGATACATCCTTAATTATTCTAAATGATATAAAAAATCAATTGCTAGACTATCTATACCTCCCATGATGCACCTATAAATTTAATTTTATTTTCAACTTTGTTTAAATTAATATTAAAATCCATTATCAAGATTGTAAAGATAAGCATTGTTAAGCGATCCATCTTAATTAAATTATATAGTTTGGGTATCTGGTGTAATTCATTATCGCATCGGTCGTTCCAGTACATAATGGGCTATTTATCCTATGCTCAACCAGCCTTTATTATTAAGTCAAAAAATGAAATTCACTGCAATTATAATTTACAATTTTATAAAAGTCTCTTATTTGATGGTGGCGTTGATGTTGGAGTTATGTCCTAGAAGTCAATGATTTAATGACTTAAATATTAGTTTATGTTATGGATGATATTTTATCATCTGTTCCTAGGTTTATTATTGACAGATCATTCAGGTTGAGGATCTGAATTGTGGATCTCTGTGGATCATTCTTTAGAATGACAATAATAAATCTAAATGGTCCATAATCTTGATAATTAACAAGGAACATTAATTATCTTATAAGATTAGTATGCAAGTTAAGTGATGATTAAGTTCTACAAATCATAGGTAAAGAGTTGCCAACTTAATTGCATATGTGTATGTTATGGAACATAGCACAGGACTTGACCCAACGAAATAAATGTATGGATTGTGTTATGTGTCATTATTTATTTCGTTATGATTTTGGTTCTAAGTTTGAGATGTTTATCTTTTCCACATGAGGATAGGTTCAATAAATATCGTCTACCGTTGATTCCTGATAAGGGCTGCTATACGGACTTTATTTATGTTCTCTTGAATTGTGCGGGGAAAAGCTAATCATCAAGAAAACCGTATGTCCCTCATTAATTCGCTTAGTGAGTGACGATATCTGTTTGGGCCCCTTGATGGAGATAGATTGTTTGCATGCAACTTTATACAATTATCTCTAGATCAAGAAACGTATAATCTGCAAGAATGACACGTTCCAATCTTGGATTATACGATGATATCGTGAGACATAAGAATCAAAATAGGGAAATACTTTTATTCTCTTATGCAGGATTTAAATACTGTAGCAGTACACTATTTATGCGAATTGGGAATCATAACGTGTTGCTAGATACCGCTTATGATTATTGGAATTAAATAACGATTTAATCCCATGTCCAACTTAGCATAAATCCTCAAAGGGTCACACAAAATAGAGTTTTGACCAAGACAGTGCATTATTTATTTATTTATTCGCAACAGTGCGTATTGCGGAAATATGATAAGTTGATTGATTAATTATATACCGTTATAATTAATTAAGTCAAATGGATCATATGGAAATAAATTAATGCATTAGCTAATCCTAGAATAATTATTAATTAGTTAATAATTAGTTTAGCTCAACACAATTTAATATAAATAGTTATATTAATTTATTGGGCCAATATGTATGTATTAAATATATAGCCCAATTGAAGAGCAATTGGAGTAGCATCTAATTATGTGAATTAGAGGCTTAATTAATAGAGTTGAGAGGCCCATTTGAGCCCATTAATGGCCAGCCACAAGAGGTAGGTGGGATGGCATTCTTGTAAATAGATGGTTGGTGGTAGGTAGGGATTGTGCACTATATATAGAGATGTATAGATACAAAATTGAGGCTTCTCTCTTCCCTAACCCTAGCCGCCACCCTTCCCCTCCCTCTTTGGCCGCCGGCCTCACCTCTCTCTCTCTCTCCATTTGCTCATGGGTTGAGCATATTCTCTCCACCTATTAAATAGTTAATTAAGGAAGAAGAGAGAATACCTTAGGATTAGCTTCGTTCTAATCGAATCGCTAGCACGAATCGATTTAGATATTGGTTAATCTCTAGGTGGACTCGAGGCGGCCGTCAACCATGGTGGAGGCGCAAGGAGAGCACTCCACCGACTCCTACGCCATTGGATCGAGCCCCGCGGATGCGATTTCGCGGGAGGTACAAATCCAAACCCTTTCTCTTGTGTTGATTGACTTTTGCACTAGATCCTCGCACTTGTTTGTGGTTAATTAAGTGTAATTAGCTTCAAAATTAAAATTTGTGCACTTCCTAACAGTGGTATCAGAGCACATGGTCGTGCTTAAGTTATTTTGACACTTAATTAAGAGAAATTGGTTAATTAATGGATTAGTAGAGTTGATGCTATTGCTTGCTGTCTGGAAACAGCAATTTCTGTGTTGTTTTGCGTTTTTCGCTATGAAATGTTCTCTGAAAATTTTTTCTGTCAACTAGAAAGTTGTAGATCTGTGGATTGTGATTCTTTTGGCGTTGGATTCACATTTTTCTGAAATTGTATGAATTTACTGTGAATAAAATGGCAACGGTGCGCAGAACCAGTTTCTGCTTGCACTGTTCTGTTTGAATGGCTTAAAAGATTTATATTTTGAATATAAGTACCAGTGTTCTTTGGCTAGATTTAAAGAGGACTTGAAACTCTTTCTGGACATGTATAGAATGTTACATGGTTCAGATTAATTCGTGGGTTTTCAAGTATGAAAAGAAAGATCTCGTCAGATCTGGTTTATTGAACAAACTGATTGTTCTAATAAACTGTACCAACTGAGAACTCTTTCTGGAAAATTGTTTGAATAGAGTTGTTTACTTTTAAGTTAGGATTCCAGGAAAATTAATTTCATAATTTTTCATGGAAGTTTGGTACCTCAACCAGGTCAAACCTTTTCGGTCGACAGTCTGTTCCAGTACAGGTCTAGTCGATTGTTAAGCTTGTAACTTGAATTTCTTAAACTGAACTTAGTGGTTTTCTTTTCATGAATAGTTAGCCAATAGATTAAACAAGTTTTTCTATGTATATTGTATATATAAAAACTGGATGGAAGGTGATCTTTCAGACCGGATGGTTGAGAAGAAAAACAGAATATCTCAAAACGGTGTTTTCGCGCACTTGTTTCAGATTTGTCTTTTTTGATTCTCTCAGATGGTTTATGATCTCTTCCTGAATTTTTGACTGGTAATTACAATCTAGACAAGGAGCTTATATAAATTATTTCATATTTTTTGGAGACCGAAAACTGTGGATTTTGTCGTGTCCCATTAGATACTTTTTTTATCAAAGTATTATTTACTAATTATTCAAACTAGTTGAAAAAGTAATTAGGATACTCCTTGTGTGATCTCCTTTCAGTTTTTTTTATGATTGAAAAGTTTTCAAAAGAAATTTAAACAAGTTTGGTTGTTTGAAATTTGAGCATTTACACACGGAAATTGCGAATGGCAAATAATACGCAAAGACACTTGAAAGTCATTAATTATAAACAAATTACACTAGTGGATAGACTTGTGCTAACTTTGTTTTGTAGGAGGATGTGGGTTTAGTATGGCTCATGATTCAATGCCTTGTGGTTTGTAAATTGAATGCATGTGTGATTGCGTGTAATAAGGCCTTTGGTGCCATTAATTAATTTTGATTAATTTTTGTGTAACTTGTGTGGCTTGCATGCCCCTAAGGTTAGGATGGGAATAGAAATTTACACATGTAATTTTGTTCCTTTATTTTATATAGGATTTAGATCCATATATAATTTAGTGGGAGGGACAAAGATTAGATTAGTTTTGCTACATGGAGATGCGGCGAAAACTAATGCAAGCGGGAGCCATACAAACCCACAACAATGCTTGAGATGCTTTATTATGTGAAAGTTTGTGGATGCTATGAATGTCATAGGATAGGTATGGGTGTATGTTTACACGACCACCAAACAAGAGTCACATAATTGTTTGTCCCATTAATTTGATTAAGTCAACCGTCCTCCTTCTCTCTATCCCCTTCACGTCGTTCGGTGCCAAATGACGTTTTCTCGCCGACGCGGGACGTCTTTTGGTTAACCCTCGAAGTCGGGGTGTAAATCGGATTTACTAGGAGCAAATAGAGAGAGGTTACTTATCGATGGACCCTAATCGGATTGGACATCGGGGCGAAGTTTGTGGATGTACATGAGACATTTCACAAACCAAGAGTCATATGGTTAATATGATTGGTTGGAGAACCTACCTTATCTAGTTGTTTTGGTGTTATGCCGACGCTGGCCCCATCTCAACGAAAATAGAGATCTTGGATAACCAACTACATTTGGGACATTAAATAAATGTAGTGGAAGTTTTATTTGTTATAAATAAAACATTTGCATAAACTAAATGACCTTAAATTGATTTTGTTATAGATGTTAAAATTGTTAATTTTGTTGCGATCAATCTTTGAAAAGAAACTTAAATATATCAATTCCCAAAACTTTACTCAAACTACCCGAACGTAGTATCGCGATGATTGATTGACTTTTGACGAAAAGTTATTCAATAAAGCGTATGACTAATATCCTCATTTGAAATTTCTAGACCTTTGAATTAACGAATTCATATGGACTAGAATTTAACTCCTACGCTCTTATCCACTTACTCAAGAAGGCGTTCTTGGAGAAAGTAGATATTGACTCCATCATTTACGATCGAGTGTGAAGGGCATGAGTTGACCAAGAGATTCTTCTATAAGAAGATATATGAATGTTTCGTTAGCTTACAAATCGAAAGATTTAAGTAGCTAATTGACAACTAGAGATATTACGATCTCCAATGTCAAGGATTGTTGATATTGTCATACGATCTCTTTGGAATTATAAAGGATATAATGTTACCTTTTTCACACTTGTTGATGCAAATAGGTAATTGGTTAAGTATTCAAGAAATACTTCACCAAGGTATGAGTTGACATTTCGAGACCCTCAATTGTGACTATGTGTCACATGAGTTGTTTCATTTACTGTTTATGGGAGGTATTTGAAAGGTTGTTCGAAATACCATGATTGTAATGTTCTAATTCTAAAAGTGTATTTGTCGTTCAAATTATCTCATTATCTCTAATTCACACTAGTAACTTGATACTAGTTCATATGCTCGCATTTAACGAAATGTGTTGGCAATGAAGAATAAGAGACACTTCGAGAGACGTAAAGCAAACTCCGTATAGGAAATGACTTGTTCGTCTAAGTCATTACCATTGGATACGTAGAGTTATCTTTATTAAGAGTTTGTTTAAGAATTGAAGGTTACATACCTTAATCCTAACCTCTCAAAATATTATCTCCATTTCATATTCGATGATGGACGATTATGTTATTTTATTATGGATATGTTTATATGATTTCATGCATCTTGATCGAATTTGCTTGAAATAGATAAACATGTTTTTGAATGACAAACAGGATGCGTAAGACTTGACTTAAAGTGTTTGACTTTTATGTGTAATAGCCGCTTAGTCATAAATAAACGAAAATCGCATTATGAGAGTCTACGTAACGTAGAGCTCGTAGTTCAATTCGATTTCTCATCAATTGTTATATGCAAATCATGTTTGTTAATTGACAAAAGCGCCTTTGACCTACAAAGGTTTAAGGACAAGTGACTTGATTAGGACTTATACATATCGATGTATATAGATCTATAAGTACTTGTGAAATAAAAGGTTGTTTATACTTTATTACTTGACCAACGATCATTGTAGATATTAACATATCTATTTGATAAGGTATAAGTATGAATCTTTTGATTAGTTCAAAGGAGTTCAAGAGTGAAGTTAAAAGACCGTTCAAGGAAAAGAAAAAGTCTTACAATTAATCATGGTAAGTAGTTAAGTCGTATGATTTGAAATATTATCTAAAGAGTATGAAAGTAGTTTCACAACTCGCTCCATGAGGAATAATATGTCCAAGAATGGAGGTATCGAACAATATTTAGTATAGTTCGATCGGTAATAAATCAAATTGACTTATTCGACTCATATTAGGAAGTTATGTTTGAGGACAATATTGTTTACACTGAATAATGTTCCATCGAAGTCTATTGAGAAAGATATTTTACGAGATTTTGATCTCTAACTATATTGGTTCTCAAGATTTGGTGTTAAGAAGCTTATTTCAAGGTTTGTTGACTTATAAGCTTGAACCAAATAAGACACTCTATATTTTGTAGGATACCTTAAGTCGAAAAGACACTACTTCCACGAACATGATAAGAACAAAATAGTTGTTGCTAATCATAACGTAGTCTTAGAGAATAAAATTCTCAAGAAGAAGTAGTGGGAGTAAAGTGAGCATTAAAATAGTTTGTGCGTCACTACAAGAAGTATTCTTATAGAAAACTTGTTACTCTATGCATGGTGCTTAGTGGGAGTTGATCGGAACTTCAATCACAAGCCGTAGTGAAAGGAAGAAGTTTAATAGTACGCTCCTTCCAATAAGGACTCAACCATCTCACGAGTTGATGATGTTCGAGACACTCATGGAATGTAAGGAGTCAAGAATTTATTCTACAAATCGTTGTAAAAATAGTTCATGAACCTTAAGTACCGATCCTACAAAAGTCAACGCGAGTTGATTTCCTGAGCCGTTTGATGCATAGGCTTCACGACATTCTCGTACTTGTCATATGAGAATCCGTTGAGAAATAAGGAAATGATGGAAAGATATGATTCCACATGTATGGTTTAAATCCATACGGTCTTTAAATGCAATCCATGTATAACAACAAGGTATAGACCTTGGTTGATGTTCAAGAATGACCAATCCATCAAGAACGTTTAGATCTTTAATGGAAAGATTGACATGGACGGCAAGTTGACTAAGTACAAAGTACAGCTTCGCGCTTGTAGCTATGTCTAAGTCGATGACGAGCTGACTATATACTAAGCACGGCTTATTGCTTATAGCTATGTATAAGTCAATAAAGATCGTTCTAGCAACAGTTATATTTCGTATATATTGATATATGGAAAGGAACATCAAAACCGCCTTATTCGAATGAATGAAAGAAGATGTTATGTATATGATGCAAACCAAGGTTTTGTTTTTGTGCTAGAAATATATACACACTTCAAGTATCCATTAATGGATTAAAGTAAGTATTGTGAAAAATGGAATAAACATTTTGACAAGGAAGTCAAGGAGTTGAACTTCGTCAAAAGCGTCTTGTATAGACAAGATATTCAGTGGGAGCATGATTGTGTTACTTGTATTGTACAAGGTAATAAGATATTAATTGGGAATAACATTAAGAAAATGAATGTTGTCAAGATCTCATTGGAGAATGTTTTCTCAATAGAGAACTAGGGAGAAATCGCCTAAATCCAAGGAAACAAAATCTATGGTGATAGATTATGATGGATGTTAGGTTTGAGCTAATGTGCATATAACGACGAAGTGTTCGAGAAACACGAAAGTTACACTCCAAGATAGGATGTCTAACTACGTCACAAGGCATGACTTGAGTATTTAACTCGGTTTATTGTAACTCAATTCGAGAAAGTGCATGAAACAGTTCAAGCATTCTTTCGTTATGAGTTTCATTTTGTACGCCATATTTATGCATATGCCTCGATGTGTAGTATCCAAAGGATATGACAAACAGTTGTCAAATGGATACAAGAGAGACACATTTGGACAATAGTCAAGGATATCCTCGAGTACCTTATGAGAAAGAGTGATATAATGTTCCATCTCTTAAGATGAAAGATAGTTCGTGTAAATTGATTACATTGATACTAGTTTTTCAAAAGATTGATATAATCACAAGTGAGCTAGATATTTAGCTCAAAGGTGGTGTTGTAAGTTTAGAAGGTGTTCTAAATGGAATATTACAACCGTTTCCGTCACCAAAGCAAAATTCATAGCAACTTGTGAAGCAATAAAAGAAGTTTATTTGAATCGAGTTCTTAGTCAAGCTAATATGGTTCTATTGCATCTCGAACCGTAGCTTAATACTAAAGAACCCTTTGTTGGAGATTCAAGTATGATCTATAACGATATCACTTGATATCATATGATGATGATCAAGAATATATATAGGAGTATACATATATAGGGTCAAACAAAAGTGGATAGGTTCGCGAACACAGCGAACACTCTAACATGACCTCTGCCTTAAGCGATATACGGGATGCAAAATGTGCATCCATACGTGGTGGACGTATGAGTAACTTGCTTTAAGTGTATTATTTCTTTTGAGGTCCGAGACAAGTATATATGCAGATATATAACATCGTTCTCAATTCTTCGTTGGCTAGAAGTCACTATTGATTGACTCTAGGCCAAGTGGGAGATTGTTGGAGTTATGTCCTAGAAGTCAATGATTTAATGACTTAAATATTAGTTTATGTTATGGATGATATTTTATCATCTGTTCCTAGGTTTATTATTGACAGATCATTCAGGTTGAGGATCTGAATTGTGGATCTCTGTGGATCATTCTTTAGAATGACAATAATAAATCTAAATGGTCCATAATCTTGATAATTAACAAGGAACATTAATTATCTTATAAGATTAGTATGCAAGTTAAGTGATGATTAAGTTCTACAAATCATAGGTAAAGAGTTGCCAACTTAATTGCATATGTGTATGTTATGGAACATAGCACAGGACTTGACCCAACGAAATAAATGTATGGATTGTGTTATGTGTCATTATTTATTTCGTTATGATTTTGGTTCTAAGTTTGAGATGTTTATCTTTTCCACATGAGGATAGGTTCAATAAATATCGTCTACCGTTGATTCCTGATAAGGGCTGCTATACGGACTTTATTTATGTTCTCTTGAATTGTGCGGGGAAAAGCTAATCATCAAGAAAACCGTATGTCCCTCATTAATTCGCTTAGTGAGTGACGATATCTGTTTGGGCCCCTTGATGGAGATAGATTGTTTGCATGCAACTTTATACAATTATCTCTAGATCAAGAAACGTATAATCTGCAAGAATGACACGTTCCAATCTTGGATTATACGATGATATCGTGAGACATAAGAATCAAAATAGGGAAATACTTTTATTCTCTTATGCAGGATTTAAATACTGTAGCAGTACACTATTTATGCGAATTGGGAATCATAACGTGTTGCTAGATACCGCTTATGATTATTGGAATTAAATAACGATTTAATCCCATGTCCAACTTAGCATAAATCCTCAAAGGGTCACACAAAATAGAGTTTTGACCAAGACAGTGCATTATTTATTTATTTATTCGCAACAGTGCGTATTGCGGAAATATGATAAGTTGATTGATTAATTATATACCGTTATAATTAATTAAGTCAAATGGATCATATGGAAATAAATTAATGCATTAGCTAATCCTAGAATAATTATTAATTAGTTAATAATTAGTTTAGCTCAACACAATTTAATATAAATAGTTATATTAATTTATTGGGCCAATATGTATGTATTAAATATATAGCCCAATTGAAGAGCAATTGGAGTAGCATCTAATTATGTGAATTAGAGGCTTAATTAATAGAGTTGAGAGGCCCATTTGAGCCCATTAATGGCCAGCCACAAGAGGTAGGTGGGATGGCATTCTTGTAAATAGATGGTTGGTGGTAGGTAGGGATTGTGCACTATATATAGAGATGTATAGATACAAAATTGAGGCTTCTCTCTTCCCTAACCCTAGCCGCCACCCTTCCCCTCCCTCTTTGGCCGCCGGCCTCACCTCTCTCTCTCTCTCCATTTGCTCATGGGTTGAGCATATTCTCTCCACCTATTAAATAGTTAATTAAGGAAGAAGAGAGAATACCTTAGGATTAGCTTCGTTCTAATCGAATCGCTAGCACGAATCGATTTAGATATTGGTTAATCTCTAGGTGGACTCGAGGCGGCCGTCAACCATGGTGGAGGCGCAAGGAGAGCACTCCACCGACTCCTACGCCATTGGATCGAGCCCCGCGGATGCGATTTCGCGGGAGGTACAAATCCAAACCCTTTCTCTTGTGTTGATTGACTTTTGCACTAGATCCTCGCACTTGTTTGTGGTTAATTAAGTGTAATTAGCTTCAAAATTAAAATTTGTGCACTTCCTAACAGTTGAGTAGCGGCATTGGAGCCATTTTTATCGAAACAAGGTTTAACTGAGTAGTGTCTAGTGTGGGGTTACTTCTTACAAGCCTACTATTTTTGTCAAAATTAAAAAAAAGGAATGTTTAACTAATCCTGCTTCGTTTTGATTATGCCAACCATCCTAAGCGCAATTTGAACCCAATATAAATAAGGAAAATTCTAAGAACAAATTTTGAATCGCAATTAATTATTTTTTCTAATTTATAATTAATTATTTCATAATTATAAAATGTATAAAATAATTATAAAATTTTTTCAAATCACATATTATAATTATTTATATTTATTCTGATTTTTTAATTATTTTTCCAATATTTATTTTATTTTTTCTATTATTTACCTAATTAAACTAATTAAAATAAAAAGAAAAAAAAATTCAAACGTGTATGGCTTAGATCGGTAACCGGGTTACTGATCTAAAAAGCAAAAAACAAAAGTCTCTGTCACCTTTTTCGGTGGGGCTTAGATCGGTAACCGGGTTACCGATCTAAGCTAAGATCGGTAACCGGGTTACCGATCTTAGCTTAGATCGGGTTCCCGGTTACCGATCTAAGCGATTTGTTAGATCGTTAACCGGAATCCCGATCTAACAACGCCATTTTTAAAATTCAGAATTTTTTTAGATTTTTTTTGAAATTCCGATGAACAGTAAAACTAGTTTTAATTTTTCCGGCATAGAAGTATCATTCCGCCGGAAAAATTAAAACTAGTTTTACTGTTCATCGGAATTTCAAAAAAAATCTAGAAAAATTCTGAATTTTAAAAATGGCGTTGTTAGATCGGGATTCCGGTTAACGATCTAACAAATCGCTTAGATCGGTAACCGGGAACCCGATCTAAGCTAAGATCGGTAACCCGGTTACCGATCTAAGCCCCACCGAAAAAGGTGACAGAGACTTTTGTTTTTTGCCTTTTAGATCGGTAACCCGGTTACCGATCTAAGCCATACACGTTTGAATTTTTTTTTCTTTTTTATTTTAATTAGTTTAATTAGGTAAATAATAGAAAAAATAAAATAAATATTGGAAAAATAATTAAAAAATCAGAATAAATATAAATAATTATAATATGTGATTTGAAAAATTTTTATAATTATTTTATACATTTTATAATTATGAAATAATTAATTATAAATTAGAAAAAAATAATTAATTGCGATTCAAAATTTGTTCTTAGAATTTTCCTTATTTATATTGGGTTCAAATTGCGCTTAGGATGGTTGGCATAATCAAAACGAAGCAGGATTAGTTAAACATTCCTTTTTTTAATTTTGACAAAAATAGTAGGCTTGTAAGAAGTAACCCCACACTAGACACTACTCAGTTAAATTGCGCACTGTATTCCATGTGACACCACTACATTTATTCCATGTGACACAATGATTGGATTGATTAAAATTACATCTGCCAAGATTGGAATGATTCAAATAATAGAGTAAGATCGTCAACCAAAATAACAATCCAAGCTAAGATCGTCAACCGAGATAACAATCTAAGCTATTGTCATGTGATTTGATATTAACGAAAGCAACTTTAGTATATTTTAGTGGGATCGAAAGCAACTTTAGTATATTTTAGTGGGATCGAAAGCAACTTTAGTATTTTTTAGTGCCAGCGAAAATTTAGGGAATTCGATCGTAATGGTTATAAATAGATGGTCGCTCTCACAATTTGACAATCATCCATCATTCTCAAACACTGCACTCTGAATCAATTAAAGAAATAATCCACCAAATATGTTTTCCATTCCGGTTTTCGTTAATCAATCTCCATATAATCCACCAAATTATTTTAGTTTCGATGCCTCATTGCAAACTGATTATGAATCAATTAAAGAAATAATTTTGTCATCACTGGGATTTTATCACGGTCATTACAATTTGAGAATCGTTTCGCATTTTAATACCATAATTGAAGGAAGGTACCAGCGTATGCAGTTGCCGGTGAACTCAGAAAATGAATGGCGGTATGTACAAGAGGAGGGCTTCCAAGCAAGAAGGCTACATGGCCTTGAACTGCACGTTGATTTGCTTCCAGCAACTGGTGATGGCTTACAAGGTAAATTACACTAACCTAACAGTTTTGGTATAATCATAACATTTCTAGCATTACAAGAATATTACGCATTTTGTAAATTGAATATTTCGTATTATAAGAATTATAAAATTGAATATTACGCATTTTTGGCTTAGGAAAAAATTAAATATTACGCATTATAAGAAATATGAAATAATATTTTATAAATAATGCTTTATTATTAACTGATGTAATTAGGAGGACAGACAAATTATAATTATGATTATAATTATAATTTTAATCAACAAGCCAACAATACCGAAGGGTCGGGGATTTCACGCATGACAATCTGACGGCTGCTGTAATCGCAAACAGCATTAGGAATGCGATAAAGAGAGATCTCGATATTTCCATAGATGACGTGAAATCCATATTGGAGAAAGAATATCCAAATGTAAAACCAACTTATAACAAACTATGGCGTGGGAGAGAGAAAGCGATCGAACAACTTTTTGGATCATGGGAGGGCTCATACAACAAACTTCCGAGTATATTATTGGCTATACAAAAGACGACCCCAGGGACCCAGATCAAATGGTTGACAGAGAGCGTAGGGGATCCCAACAGAGCTATGTTCAAGGCAGCAGCATGGGCATATGGGCCTTGTATCGCGGCAGTACCGTACCTGAGGCCTGTTATCAGTATCGACGCGTCGTTCTTATCGGGCCGCTACAAGGGAACATTGTTAGCGGCATGCGGTTATGACCCGGAGCAGCGGTTGCTTCCACTAGCATTTGCAATAGTGGAAAAAGAGAACGAACAATGTTGGGGTTGGTTCATGAATTTTGTAAGGCGGCAAGTGATTGGAGAAGGAAAAAAATTCTGTATTGTTTCTGATCGCCATTGGGGAATAAGGAACACGTTCAAACAACCCCAATACGGTTGGCAAGAGGATGCGAACCCTTCATATGCCGTGCACCGATATTGCATGCAACATATATGTGAAAACGTGTTCAAGGCATCTGACAAAGACACAACTCTGCCAGACAAATTCAGAAAGAAATTGGCCAACAAGAAAAAAAGGAGGCCGTTCTACAAAATGTGGAACGAACTGAAAACAACGAATCCAAAGGCGATCGACTACCTTATAAAGTGCGGAAAAGAGAATGAAGCAGATGACAACGAGGAATGGAGACCTGAAAGGTGGGCACAAACGTATGACGGTGGTTATCGTTGGGGTATTATGACTAGTAATGGATCTGAAAGTCTCAATAGCAGGTACAAGGCTGAGAGAAGACTACCAGTTGTTGGACTTGTGGAAGGCACTTGGTACAAAACTGTGAAATGGTTTAACGAAAGAAAGCAAATAGCATTGGCGAGACAGGCGGAGGGAGAACGATGGCCAAAAGAAATCCAACTTAAGCTCATGAAGCATTCTCTTAAAGCAGGTACAACTGTCCTTCATTTGTAATCATATTTACTTCTAATTTTTAAAATGTATGATGATATGAATTCTTATATGCAGCGGCAATCAACGTTATCACCGTTGACATTGAACGTGGAGAATTTGAAGCTCAAGTGCCCTTCGAAAAAAATGACCCGGGAATAACGTGGAAGTACCAAGTTTTCCTTAAGCGAAATTACCAACCCAGAGATCCTCAACTACCGACCAGGCGCGCTTGGTGTAAGTGCAGAAAACCTCAACTCACAGGAATACCATGTCTTCATGTTGTTGCTGTATGCGGTCATTGCAGGTGGGATGTCTCTGATTTTGTGGACGAACGGTACAGCACAGAAAATATGCTCAAAATATGGTCAACAGGTGAATTTCATTGCTACGAAGATGAACATGAGTGGCCTGTTTATGATGGGCCCCTGATCTATCCGGATAAGAGATTGATTAATCGAGGAAGGCGAAAGAAGGATCGTAATTGGATGTGGATGGATGCAATGCGAAAGAAAAATCAGGCCAACCAGAGGCGCCGAACCAGAAGGGACAACAACGCTCATGAACCTGTGTCGATGGAGGACGTTCAATCTGGTCGTCGTACCAACCCTCGAAGGACTACAAGACCTTCTGCAAGGAACAGAGCTCAATCTTCTACAGGGAACCGCGGTGAACCTTCTAGGGAGCCGGTTCAACCTGGCCAGAATTCTGTAAGCATTGATCCTCACACAGAAAGTCGTGTCAGTCTTGGGATAGAAGGTATTCAACCACGTAGAAATTCCATTAGCGTGGATGAACGACCAATTTCGTTCCGACTTCCAACAACTCAGGGAGCTTCAAGTAGCAGGGGTACTCATGGCGCATCAAGTAGCAGGGGACCATCTGACAGCACAAGCAGTGGAGGAAGGGGGATACGAGGTGGGGTTTTACGGCTAGGGTCGAGGTTCATGAACATCCTTCCAACAAGAGGACGAAGGCATTAGTTTGATGTAATAATCTTCATGTTTTGTGATAATTTTATGTAATGACGAAAATTGTTCGGTAGATTTCTCTATAATTTAGAATTGTACAATACTTTATTTTCCTACCTTTTGGTAATTGAGAAATCATTTAAATTTATCAACATCAATAAAATTATAAAACTGAAATCATATGCTTGTAAAAATCAACAGAAAAAATGTGTCTTGAGCAAATAAAATATTTATGAATAAAATACGGATGCACATGGATAAAACAAATAAATCTCTACTTCATTTGCACCCAACATGTGACGTGAAGCAACAAGTGTAGAATGGACGAAATTGAAGCAAATTGTTTTCTTATGTCGAATTAATTTGTTTATCATCTGACAATCATTCACTTGTGTTAACTTTGGTATTTTTTTCCAATTCAAACTTATATTTAAAAACCATATTGTATGGTTGGACTCTATGATATACGTATTATCTATATAAAAAATATATAATGATAATTGTTGCATATTTTACCGTTCATCGAATGAATTAAAATTTTAGCAGTCCAAAATTAACGTTTCCTGATACATCATTAATTATTCTAAATGATATAAAAAATCAATTGCTAGACTATCTATACCTCCCATGATGCACCTATAAATTTAATTTTATTTTCAACTTTGTTTAAATTAATATTAAAATCCATTATCAAGATTGTAAAGATAAGCATTGTTAAGCGATCCATCTTAATTAAATTATATAGTTTGGGTATCTGGTGTAATTCATTATCGCATCGGTCGTTCCAGTACATAATGGGCTATTTATCCTATGCTCAACCAGCCTTTATTATTAAGTCAAAAAATGAAATTCACTGCAATTATAATTTACAATTTTATAAAAGTCTCTTATTTGATGGTGGCGTTGAGTAGCGGCATTGGAGCCATTTTTATCGAAACAAGGTTTAACTGAGTAGTGTCTAGTGTGGGGTTACTTCTTACAAGCCTACTATTTTTGTCAAAATTAAAAAAAGGAATGTTTAACTAATCCTGCTTCGTTTTGATTATGCCAACCATCCTAAGCGCAATTTGAACCCAATATAAATAAGGAAAATTCTAAGAACAAATTTTGAATCGCAATTAATTATTTTTTTCTAATTTATAATTAATTATTTCATAATTATAAAATGTATAAAATAATTATAAAATTTTTTCAAATCACATATTATAATTATTTATATTTATTCTGATTTTTTAATTATTTTTCCAATATTTATTTTATTTTTTCTATTATTTACCTAATTAAACTAATTAAAATAAAAAGAAAAAAAAAATTCAAACGTGTATGGCTTAGATCGGTAACCGGGTTACCGATCTAAAAGGCAAAAAACAAAAGTCTCTGTCACCTTTTTCGGTGGGGCTTAGATCGGTAACCGGGTTACCGATCTAAGCGATTTGTTAGATCGTTAACCGGAATCCCGATCTAACAACGCCATTTTTAAAATTCAGAATTTTTTTAAATTTTTTTTGAAATTCCGATGAACAGTAAAACTAGTTTTAATTTTTCCGGATCATTCCGTTTACTATGGGGCCGGGCCCATGTCAATTAATCTCCAAAATCTTTTCTAAAATATGGACAAGTAATTGGCTCGTGCTTACCATCTTCGTAGATGAATCAGGAATGACTTCAAGTACTACAAATCAATGCCGCATTTTCTTATCAATGACACGCACATGAATCGATAGTGTAATCAACGCCTTTCTATTTCACACTAGGGGGAAATCCGTGCTCCGTTCAAGGAGACGATAGAGAAGCAAAATTAATTATCCTGTTTTGAAAATTCGAAAAGGCGAACCAAACGCATGAAGCTTTTTTGATATAACGTTGTGTTGCATGAGTGAAGCATGACAGATCATTTTTTTTTTTTTTTGGACCTTTCTTTCTCACGTTTTGATTTTGTATATGATTTTTCACACAGACTGGCCGGAAACGATTTTAATCAAAAAATGGTGAAAATTATGCAAGGTTCAAAATGCACGGAAAATTTAAACTAGGATAGTATATTAGTGTGTGTTCCAAATGGACACGCCATGTAATTCACGGTGACAAACAAATAAAATTATACAATACTTAAATTTAGATGTTTAAAATTGAATAAAAGCCGCTTAGTTGCACAGAACCAAGATTGGAGCATAGAATAGACCGAGCTGCCGAGATCCGACTTCAATTAGACTTTAGCAACTTGTGCTTTCAACACTACAGTAGACCCAAAAATATCATATAGCTGAATTATCACTGTATAATTTACATTTCAAATTAAAAAAGCTTTTTCCTTGACATAGACCAGACTTATGTCATCCCGGCCCCTGCACCGGAATATCAGCTTAACGCTAGAACATAAGCTGTACCCAGCAATTTTATTGGTGAACTAGTTTTCAAGTCAAACCTGAGTAGTTGTCAATATGCATGTGTAATGTTATTGATGTGTTGATACTTACAATATCTAGGTTGAAACTAGTAGACACTTGCACAAGTTGCACAGCCGGCTATCTATTTTCTAGCATGACTACATTGAAAAAGATTCAAAATAAAAGTAAAAAAAATATTTTGAACGCCTTGGAGCATTTTTTGCCATCCTTCGGAAAACACCAGTTTGACAATTGTTTGGTCAAATATATTTTGACCCGAAAGCAATAAAAGTTGCTTCCACAGAGCAAAAAAATGCGAACGTATCAAATGCTTCTGATTTTTCTACAGTAAACAAAAACTCAGTTTTTTGAGTAAATGTCCCAGATTTGTTTACTACTAACTCCAAAAGAGTCCCAAGAAGGCTCAAAATCACTACAAAATATAATGTCCTCTCTTTATTAGGATTTCTGACACTATATTAAATAAAACAAAAGAATAAACAATCATTCACCTCTTGTGAGATAACTTATTACTAACAATCCTAGGAGACAGCTTTCTTGAAAATAAGCCGCCATTTGTGGTTCCTATTGCAATATTGCATACTCTTAACAAATAAAATAATATAGGGTTAGACTCTTAAAACCAAAATCATCTTCCCTAAATAGCACCTGACAAAACTTTGTCACTTTTGTCACCAAATTTGTAATCTCTATAAACATCGAATAACAGATCTCTGCATGGCACAACAGAACCTAGCTTAATGCATGCCAGAAAAGCACCAGACAGCTTACGATGCAGACTGTATGCCTCGTCAGGAGGTGGGGTCAGGCGATGTCGCAACATTGTGGCACCTAAGTTGGAGACGCTTTGCGTAATATTGTTGGCACGGAAATCATACCCACCTGGTTTGGAGAAGGGAAGGCCAACTATAAATGCAGCTTGTACATGCGCATCTAGCATAATCTCTGACTCCTCTCCAGTTATGAAACCAAGACGGCCTGACATTTCTACAACTGAGTCTCTGTCACTGTTTGCACATGCTACGACCTATTATATTAACAACAGGTTTGGGTAGTATTATTACCAGTGTATAACTGTTAGTATTATTCTGGTACAAGTAAGACTTTTACATTCTATTTTTGCCTCAATTAACAGTTTCTTAATACATTTGAAAAGGAAGGCCCACATGTATCCATTTTGATCTAAAACCATTCACAATCAGGTCTGTTCCTGGAACTAAACAACTTGTATTGGAATACTGGTGCTATTATAGAGTTTATGAAAGAACACAAGATCTATTCAAATTCACAATTTTGGGATGCATAAGATAAATTTGAACAAGAAAATTGAGAAAAAGAATACCATTTGGAGATAATCATCAACAAAGCTTTTTGGGTAATCACGAGCTGCACCAAAATCTATTAAATTGAAGGTTTTTGTAGATTCATCATATAGGAAATTGCTCCAATTGGGGTCTGTCTGAAATTTCAAGTTGACAAAAAGGATAAAAAAAACAGTCAGTGTGACATGAACATGGTTTTTTCTTTTATTTATGGCAGTTTACCCATCAATCTATCAGTGTACAAGTCATGCCTAGTATCACTTGGTACCTTGATTGAAAAATAATCAAACAGAAAACTGAAACATAATCTTGATTTATAGTTAAATTCTTTTCTTTCCTAGATATTAGAACTTAAAGTTTCTCTGATTTTTTTTTCCCTAAAAGGAAAAGACAAAAAGTAAATAAATAAATAAAATTAAACCATGCCTGCATAAAGCGGAAGACAAATAATTCCTTGAGGGTAAGCTCAAGAAGCTTTCTTCCAACATAGTTGCGTGTCTCTTGATCAAGCTTTGCAACCTGGTCTACGGGAATCCCTGTAATATATATGGCAAATATTACATAAGAATATTTTAATAATGTATTTAGTATCAGGATTACTGTGGCTGGTCTTCTAATTATAAAAGAAAACAACTTTGTCTGATCGCTAAGGTCATAGTAGTTTCATTTATCTTTTTTCTTAAGCATCTTAAATCCAAAGATTTGGACAGTTCATCAGTGGATATCACACCTCTAGGTGAGAAAATTGCACATAGAAGTACCTTTAACCAGCTCACTGGTCAACACTTTTCGGCTCGAAATTTCATCAATCACCTTCGGGACATAGAAACCTTCGCTACTAGACACTAGTTCTCTGAATCTTTTCTGACTTTGGGCTTCTAATATATAATCACATTCTCTGGCCAACTCTTCTTTTGCAACCTACACAGTAAGAATTTGAAAAAAGAGGAACGAATTAAGTGTTTTCATTTTTCCCTCAATCAATTTAGAACCACCATGTGTTGGTTTTTGGTTATTAGGTAGTTTAATATGCTTAAAGAAAGAGGTGATATTTTTTGAAAAAAAGAAGAAGAAGAAGCCACAGTAAGCAAATATAGGAGATACCTTGATAGCACGGTCAAGGAAAAGGCCTTTAGGTATGAGATTAGTATAGTTTAACAACAACTTCACATTTTCTATATCACTTTCTATGCTATCAGCCACACCTGGGTATTGTATTTTCATTGCCACCTGCATTCCATCTTTCAGCACTGCTCTATGCACCTTATCTCAAACACAAAAAAGGAAAAATAAGAGAAGAGTATTTACCAATGAGGTTGTGCAGTCACATTACAAAAAAAAAAAAAAAAAAAAAAGAACTATGCCAACCTGGCCGATGCTAGCTGCTGCTAACGGTTCATAGTCAAAGCTCTTCAATTTAGAAGACCAGTCTGTGCCTAATTCAGCATCTAGCACTGAGTTAAGTTGCTTTTTTGGCATCACATCAGCACCTTGTCGCACTATTTCCAATGCTGTCAGTATCTGATTTTGAATTCAGAATACAATCAAAACTAAAAAAAAGGACACTAATTACTGTAACTCTTGATTATCACAATTGGCAATACCAAATTATGGTTGGTACTTAATGAGCGGATAATAAATGTTGTGCTCTAGTACCAGATCTCTCAAATTAGCAATTATTCCCAAGGGAGTGAGATGCAGTTAGGGGGCAATCATATACTAAACCTGTTAGATTAGTGGGTTGATTCTTGCCTACTAGGAAATATAAGGAACTTAAACAGGTACGTTCAATTTGATGCATGGCCCAAGAGGGCCAGATGCAGGTCAGGTCCTCTCTGTCCTGATGGAAGATTGGATAGGATCCAACAAGTTTAGGAAATTAACACAGTAAGCCGGCCTGAAGTTTTGCCACCTCTAGCCTCAATAACCCAATTTCATCTTGACAATGCAGCTGACAACTAAATTATAATATGCACAAAGCAGAACTTAATTGTAGAATACACATCCCAACAAATCTTCGATTTAACTCAATTCATAAAAAAATTTTGCCTATTATCATGGGAAAGGATGAAAGATGGCTAGGACTCGTATGAATTGTGATGTAGAATATTGGGAAAATGAACTTACAGGAGGTGGAACAAGAGATTCATCCTGTATACTAAGCATCTGGCCGATTTTCAAAGCTGCCCCACGCATTCGGCAAAGAGCCAGTGCTAGCCGTTCTGCATTCTGATCTGACAAGAAAGGGGAGAGTGCTGATTGTTGTTTCCCATTAGCCTCAGTTGGGGCCCCATACATTATCCTCTTAGCTGATTCCTGTAAAGTGCCCCATGCCAGACCAGCTCCAAGCCCTGCAAACCTGATAGGTCATCATTTCAGTATTTTTTAAATCATTAGACATATACCAAAAAATTTGCAAAAAAGCCTTGCATTTCTAGTGTTTGCAAACGACCCATGCAATGTTGAAGAATTAAAAAGGTAACTCATATTGTTGGTTTCGCATTAAACAGTAGTATTATGCATTAACAACATGCTCTACAACTATAAGCTAGATAAGTGTAAACATTGATTCTTATTGAAGAAATTAATGTAATAATCAGTGCTGTTTCATGCGATCTTTTAAAATAGTATACTCTGTATAATAAAATATAACATCCCTCATATTTGTTTTAGGAACAATGACAAATAATATAATTATGATCTTTTATGTCATTGTACTGTTTGTAATCACTTTGTTAATGGATAAGACTATCAGCGCCAAATGATAACTAATATTAATGCTACTTTTGAATTATTTCAACTAGAGGAGCTTTTGTACAAGTGCTTATTATATCAGCTACTTTCCAATTTTTGAACAATGTGGGGTTATTGTAAATTCTCAATACTATAATTTCTACAAGTGGTACCAAAAAAATAGACCAGTGAAAACAACAATTTACAAGATACTAACCCAAGAGCTCTGGTGAAAGGTGTGGACGGGACCCGCCTTTCACGGGGCCGTCTTCTTTTCACTGCAACAACTGGACTTGACTCGTTTTTCTGTTCTTCTCCACTTGTTGTACCAGCACCAGTGCGTAGTTCTTCTTTACTCTCCAATTTGCCCGTGGTCTCATTTAATTTATCCAAATTCTCCTTTAACATCTCAGTTTCCTTGGATTTATCATCTGGTATTGGAAATGTAGGCTCAGTCTTAATTGACGTTGTTGTCTCTGATGCCGTATGAAGTTTAGATGGGGGCTTTTCTACAAAAAAGAAAAAAATAATAAAAAGGTTGAAAACTAGGTATGTAACCAACAAATTTAATTTATACGGTCAAAATGGAGCATAATTTTTCAGTTATTCAAATGTTTTGCATGATTCAAAACATGATCTGCATTGGTTTCTCATTTGAAATTAAGTGTTAATACTTGACATTCCTTACACCTGATAAAAAAAAAAAAGACTAAATTACTAGTTATCTAATATTAATTAAGTCCAGGGTGTGATACATTATTGTATCATCTACAATCTAACAAGATTGTAATTCCAACTTCAAAATGAAATGCCATTTTACACATTAGCACCTATAAATAATCTTATAACCAAAGAAATATAACTTGTTGAACATCCTACCTTTCTCAACGGAATCAGATCGAGGTGGCTGTGTTTCCTCAGAAAAATAAACAACAGAGGATTCTTTCACGGTGGGAGGAGAGACTTGACGAACGGTGCCGCTAGTGAGCCCGACGAGGTCGGCGGCAGCGAGAATCGCGGCCTTAAGGGTTCCAGCGAGGTCGCCTGACGTCGCGGCCTCTACAGCCTTCGACCGCTTCGCTGCCTCTCTGGCGACCATGGAGGCGCCGCTCGCCAGCCGACGGAGATCATTGATTCTAGCCATGTCGTTTCATATGAGAAGAGAAAAGAGAGAGAGAGAGAGAGACCGTGGGGAATGGAATGTATTACAGAAGAAGTGACGGAGGAGGGATTCGTGGAGGTTTGTGGTCCACGAATGTTTGTCTATGCTCCTATTGCAGCGAAGGAACGGGAGTATTGGGTCCCGTAGTGGGACCTATCTGTCATTGAGTGTACAATGGATGTTCATCTGCGTTGACCTAAGGTGATCTGACGGGCACTATTTATTCTGTGTTTTTACTTTTTTTTGTTTGTTTTTGTTTTCTGAGAATAATTTATTTATAGTTTCTGCAGTTGAAAACGAGTGGTTGACCGACCCAAGAGGTTTGAGTTGACCTGGGAAGCTGGATCTCTGTTATTTGGTAAAGATAAAAATATGATTTAAATTTTGAGTTTCATCTTTAGTCTAATTATATATTTAGAATTTTATTTAAAAAATATACTGTAAAATCCGAATTGAAGTTAGTTTTCAGATTGAATATTTGTTATTAGTTATTACACTTTCTACATAACATTCTCAATTTATTGGATCTTATTTTTATTAAAACAATTAAACAAACGCAAATATTATTTTTGTGTGCATATATATGAGAAGTAATACAAATCCAACCAGCACATGGCCGCAGAGAAACCCGGACCAGATCAGCGCACATCGCTACCTCTGCACCAGGACACTAAATTGTGGGTCCCATAATTATTTTCCCGAGTATAAAATTAAAAATATATGCGCCGACCCTGTGCTAACTAGCGACACTCATACGATGATAAAACAATAATAGAAAAGATGCAGAGTATATAAGAAAATTTGCAAGTGGTGAAGGAATAATCGAAAGTCTGATTGTCAGTTTGTCACTGTCGTTTGGGTTGCTAATATTCCCGCCAAGCGCTCCACTCAATCTTTCACTCTTGCGATTTCTCCGTTTTAAGAGTAAATATCGCTAATTTTATGATTTCTCTTAAGGAATTAGGGAATCTTTACTTCTTGCTATAGATCCGCTGATCGATCGCAACAACGAGAGATGCAAGATTCACATTCTAGCGGTTGTATGTGCTCTTTTCTAATCTTTTCGCTTCTTTTTGTTTCGGAAAATTCTAGTTTATTTCACTTAAATGCTCGAGTGCTTGAATCTTGATCTTTATTTACTCAAGAAAATAAAAGTTGTACGAATTCTAGAGAGAAATAGCTGGTCGTTTGATTCTCTTTTTGCTCCTAAGCTATTTATCAATTGCTCAGGTTTTTTATTAGTCTATTTGAGTAGTAACGATACATTTTGAGAGAACAAGAAAAAAAGGGGTGAAATATACAACTGCTAACCTCTCTGCCTCTCTCCTAAAAATTCCAAAATAAGATAAGGTCAAATAAAAGAAGCAGTTTTCCCTTTTATTTTACACAAGAAATTCATGTTGCAAACCACGTAATTTGATAATTGAGGATGCTTATTTGAAATTGGTTAAGGAACATGTATACTTTAAATTGTTATTGAGTACAATTGTTATCAAGACAGTTCAGTGGATCAAATTGCATACTTCTAGTTCTATCGCATTTATTTATCCAGCTTCAGAGCAGCAAAGTATAACAATGCATGTGACTCGTGACCCATCTGTCATGGAACGGGTTGATGATCCAGCTCCAAATCAAAACCCAACTATGCCAGGACAGGTTGGTTATGAAGCTCCAAATTTAACGCCGACTGCCCCAGAAGGAGGCCTTGCTTTAGCTACAGAACGGACGTCATTCAATGGCCAGGTCAGTAATCTAGTTCCAGACAAAGCCAGCTTTTGATTAGTTGATCCTTACTCTAATAGCAACTGTAAACTGATCTGCACAGGAAAAGTTCGACACAGAAGCTCTAAATCCAGGCCCGTCCAATGTACAGACCTGTTGCAACCAAAGCCCCAGGAGTGATTGCATGGCAGGTGTCACCTCTTATGCAGGCTGTTGCAACTCTGCTTCTGTTTTCCCGGCAACTGCAAGCACTGCATCTAGCAGTTCTCCTTCTAATGGTCAGTTATTAAACTACTACTGATGTAGCTGGCACAATACACTATTTCCATACACTGCCAATATTGATTGAATCTGCAGACTATGCCAATATTGGTTGAATCTGAAGACTAGAATTTACTTTTGACTACTTGTGTCTCTACTTAGGTTTGACAGTGATGTCATGTCCAGTGACACTGGTACTGACTTCAATATCCTCTTTTTCTTTGGGTTGTTGTTTCTTTTTTTTTTTCCTTTTTCTATTGTGCAACCTGATCGAATTGGACAGAAAGCACCAGTTTACCACTTGCTTTGGGGTTGAGGTGTTTGTTCTCATCCCCCAACCTTAGATAGTTATCTAAAATGATCAGCAAATTGTGGAGCTTTTGATCTGACATGTGTCATTTGCAGGATCTGCTGTCACATTCACAACATCAGAGTTTCTTGGTCCTTATTACTTGCAAACTATTAATCCAGAAGTACATACACCAGTGGCTTGGGGCCACATCGTTGCCTTTGATCCTTATTACTTGCAAACTATTAATCCAGAAGCACTAACACCATTGTCTTGGGGTCACATTGTTGCCTTTGATCCAGAGGTACTGCCATCACTGTCTGGGGACCACATCGTTGCCTTAACCAAATCTGTTGGGCCTACACCATCTTCTGTTGGGATCCATCATCAGTCAGCTCCCCATCAAATTGGCTCCAGATTAAATTCTGAGGCAGCAACTTCTACTAGGCCCAGATCATTTTCTGTTGAACCCACACCTCTTCTAGGACTTTCCGCATCTTCTCATGCGCTCATGTCATCTTCTATTGGATCAAGTGCATCTCTGTTCAGGCCTGCAACAACTACTGGTACCAGATCATCTCCCATTGGGCCCGCACCTCTGCTTGGACCTGAAGAATCTTTATCTGGGGTCACATCATCTTTGTTTGGACCAAGGGCATCTCTGCTCATGCCTCCGGCAAATACTAGTAGGCCCAGATCATCTTCTGTGGGGCCCACATCTCAGCTTGGACTCAGAGCATCTTCATCCATGCTCACACCATCTCTATTTGGACCAAGGGCGTCTCTGTTTGTGACAAACCCTACTGGACCCAGAACATCATGCGTTGGGCCCGCATCTCTGCTTGGACACACAACATCTTCATCTGCACTCACTTCATCAACGTCCCTGTCATCTGGTAAGGCTGATTTTGGAGTTTCACCAGCGTGCTATGGTTTGGAGCCATATTGCGCTACTCCTGAAGGGGACGTTATTGTGTCAATCAGTGCTATGCCAGTATATAACAACATGAGCCATGAGGAGCTCAGATGGCTACACTATACTCAAGGTAATAATATGCTTGTAGCTTGTACAACTTTTTTCCTTGGTGTCATAGTATGAACATTAGAAAGCATAATGTGATGTCTGATTGCCAAATTAGAATGGTCACATATACAAAATAAGATGCACTTGGAAGGGAGACGAATAGACGCAAAAAGTCATGCAGGGCCTGTGAATATTTTATGTGTATCTGGTATTTTATGTCCATTAAGCTTTATGTTCATTCACTATGTGTATAAACATTATCAGTAATGTGCAAAACCTTCAATGGATAGGAATAGTTTCCAGACTAAAAAGTCTAAGAATTGTGTCTGACCATACAGGTACTTATGTTAAGAGAAACATACCTCTTAATCATGTGTTTGCGGAAGATATTTAAATATATCATTGCTGTCATTTTTGTTACTCCTGCTGCTAGTGCTGTTGATAGGTTCTAATAATACTGGTACTGTTATTGTTGAATGTTGATTATGTGTTTATTAGATCCTTTTAAACATTGGCAGGCTGTACTAATCACTTCACAGTTAAGGTTTGCTTCATTCTTATTTGTACCAAAAAATTTGCATCATCATGATTATAATTATTATCACTGATTAGTATTTTTATCTCAATAAGATAATGTTAAGCTTTTAATTCATATATGTTAATTTTGACTGGTTTTTTCCTTCAGAGTAAGTTGCTTGTGGAAATTTGATCCTAACGTGTACCAAAAGAAAGGAAGGTGTACTTTTTCGCAAATAGCCGCTTTTTATCTTTTTAATAAATATTATCTTGTCTACTTTATGTACTAAACAGGTCATGGAAATGGCTTGACAAATGGGAACCACTCTCAGCAGAAGAACAATTGTCTATCCTCGATGACTAAAACTAGTAAGAAGTGATTTATGTAAACATGTGGTCTTTTTTCCCCCAACAAATGTATCAGTCATGAGCCCATGACTAGTCCCTAAGCTTTGTACTCTTGATTTTCTAATAATTTATTAATACTGTTTTCTAATAATTTATTCATATTGATTCGCCATGAATAGGCTTAGGTGAAATGAACCACTCAATAGGTGCTCGCACTGGGACTATTTATCCAGGTAATACTTGGTCAATAAATACAACATTTTTAGGATCTTATGCCCAAAGAAATGTTCAATCAATTGTTATAGTGTTGTCGTCATAGTTTCTCCTTATTGTATGGTTCACTTTCTGCTAACTGTATATGCTTGTTGTCAGCAGTTATATGTCATGCAGCGGATGCTGCAACTGGGACCTACATTGGGGGTCAAAGTGGCAGCAGTACACCAAATCATATCTCCATCAATATCCAAATCCCTGTTCAGCTTGCCTCTCAACTACTCGACTCGATGAATTCCTTATGCAGGAACTTCTCTTCAACATATCCTGTACCGTCCCATGTCAATGCTCCAACTGGACCTGCCTCAAACTCATTACCAATGGGTTTTGGCACCACTAGCGTGGGTTTGAGAACAAGTTCTTCATTTGCTAATGCTCCACAGTCGATTGGACTCTTTTATTCCTCCACTCCAGCTTTTGGTCAAACTGTTACTTCATCCGGTCAGACCAGGTTTCATCAGCAGACTGGTCTGGATTCTGGGGCTTTTGGTTGGTCGAGACCTCCCACTTATCCTTGAGACATGCTCCTAATGCTTTTAGCAGTCCTAATGGCTTTGTTCTTCCAAGTCCTGTGATTTTATTTTTTATATCACAGAGCTTTCTCTGATAGTATTTTGCCAAGGTATAATTGTGTATAACACGTCTCCAAGGTATTAGATGTAACTAATTTTTAAGTTTCTTTTGTTAATTGCAAAAAGATCTGTAGAATTCACTTAAGGTTCCTGATGGAGCTTTATTACGACCTCAGCACCTTAATGATAGTTCTGTGTACTTTACCCTTTTGACATGTTTTACATGTTCTACTCTGTTATGAATTCGAATTAGGCATTACAACGGGAAAATAATTGTATGCTATTTTTTTTTCTTTTAGGAATAGAAGTAGAGAATCTAATTAACCTCCGATTTGATGGTGGAGTTAATTAGAGGCATTTTTTTATGAAACATCAAACAGAAGCATCCGGATACAATAGAATATTTAATTAAACTAAAAGAAAAGGAGAGACATCTAGTCTAGAAAGATCTTATTCTTCTTATATTCACTGACCGTTTGGTTTTTGGAAAAAAATTCCGGAAAATATTAAAATTACTTTACGATCTGGTGCTTTCCAACAAAATTGTGAACAAAACAATGTTAAGCAAAAAATGTGATATTGTCCTTCATTTTTTCTTTATTGCCGACATATGAAACGACATTGTTCCAGAAAATGTTGTTACTGTCTCAAACAACATTTCCAGAGAATATATTTTTCAGAAGCTATATTTTTATAGGGTTGAAAATGATTAATCATTGTAGAGTTTAATTGTTGTTAGTAGGGCTGTACATAAAAGAAAACCCGCCAAATCCGTTTAACCCATCCAACCCGACCCGTATTTTAATGGGTTCAAGTTTTATTTGGGTTGGGTCGGGTTTCAATTTTATTAATCTGGTTGTACCCGATCAGGTTATATTTTTATTTTTGATAATCCGGTTTGTACCCAATCCGTTTAGTTTGACTTACAAAGCTTTGATCCATACGTAAAAAAGAGTTGGAATTTCTATTTTGAATTTTAATAATTAGTATAGATGATTTTTGTAGGTTGTTGTCTAGCATTGTTGCTTTTATTTTTTTCATAATTAAAATTACCACCCATTTGACCCGCATAACCCATAAAAACCCGTATGTAAAAAATAATATGGGTTGGGTTGGGTTACGTCTAGGTCAGAGAAAAAACGGCTTCCTTCTTTCCTTCTCTAAATCTTGCCAAAATTTGACTTTTCAAAAATAATTTCGGACCGAAATTCATTTCTAGAATTGCTTCGTGGGCTGGGATTAAGGCCTTCGCGCGGTGTTTGATCTACTTCAGCCCAATATAGTCTTCTCTGGTTCATAGCACGTCTGTTTGAGCTAGGAATGAGTCGTTGACTTGAGAATGAGTTCCAACCTTCTCGCTGGATGTGTCTCGTCTTCAATTTTCAAGAAAACCCTACAAAATAAACGGAGATGCGGCAGCAATACCAAAATTATGGAAAACACAATGTAAAATGAGACAATTGTAATGGTTTGAGTAATATTTTGGTATCAAGTACAGTCAAAATGTATATAAAAGGGAAAAAATTTCTGTACCCCTTAGAACTGAGGAAATAGAGAATTTGCTCTCCGAAAGTAAAAATTTCTGATTTTGCCCCCCTAAATTTCAAACCCCTTCTCTATTTGCCCTTCTACCATATTTTATATCATAAATAATTTTAAAATAATAAAAATATATATACATGACCATTATGCCCCTGCTCCAGCACAGGAAATCCCATCCGTCTCTTAAATCCAACGACCCAACTTCCCACTTATCGGATTCGAAATAAAAAAATGAAGCAAAAATTGTGGGACCCATATAATCAGACCTTCCTTCTCCAAATGGATCAGAACTTCCTTCTCCATACTTCTATACTAATACCTTCATCGATACTCATTGGCAGGCCCCGCTTTCGGACCCCACTCTGCAGTGAACTAAACGCGTGAGGGCCCCACTCGTCAGCGCCACAACACGACATACGTGGTAGTCGCTGATTGGATACCCCCACTCGATTATAAAAACAGGAAAGGAAAAGGAAAAAAAATGACTGCCGTCTCCGACGACACCTATTCTAGCGATTTACCTCGATGATGTCCAAGATTCATGGAGTCATTGAAAAACTGAGAACAACACGAATCCAGCGATATCAACTTTGGCCCCTCTAATTTGTTAACTTGCATTCAATTTTAAAGAAAAGCTATGAACTAGTGAAGTGAGAAGAAGAATAATTGATGAAATTGAATTGGTAATCAATTATATAGCTTCACAAGAATTCTATGATGCCTACTAGTGACTCAATTTGGGATGGAATCAAAGCCCGAAGGTGGCAATGCTAACCATGGCCGTGCCAACTATACAGCATTGCATATGATGAATTTCTAATTAACAAAAATTAGAAGATATACTTAGAGCTTACTTAAACACAAATCATGAAGTATATACATGTCTTAGAAGTCAAGTCCAAGGCACCAGGGAACAAGAACGAAACCAAACATGAAGCAATATGTTTTTCTTTCATCACTGCTCCTGTCGATCTCCTGTCGAGAGCTATACCTGAAACTAACCAAGCAAAGGGTATTTGAAAATTCTAGTTGAGGCTAATTGAGATGAAGGGGAAGGAAGTTCACTGCAGAGTTCTGACTAAATTAGTTCACTGTAAAGCAGAGTTCAAAATCAGGGCTTGTTGGCGGGGAAGAATGGGGAAGAAAGGTCTGACTAATGGGTCCCACAGTTTTCGTTTCGAGAGCTTTAATAGTCGTAAGCAGATTACATGGTTAGTTGCTTAGTACCAGAATACTGGATTTCCTTGTTGTTTACCACGGGGTAGAAGAAGAAGAGTCAACTTCCAGTCTTCTCTCCTTGGCCGATTTGGTCAGCTTAGCATCGAATGGGTTAAATTCGTACAGGGGTATAATAGTCACATATGTTTTTTTTTATTATTTAAAAATTATTTATGATATAAAATATGGCATAAAGGCAAATAGAGAAGGGCTTTGAAATTTAGAGGGGCAAATTCATGAGTTTTTACTTTCAGGGGCAAATTCTCTATTTCCTCAGTTTTGAGGGTACAGAAAAAATTTTCCATTTTGAACTTTAGTGCATTCGGATGAGATTTGATGTTCAAAACTAAGGCACACCCAACAAATCCTACGTGATACCAACTGATATCAAACCCAAACCAGTATGCGTTGAAGCTTCTTCCTAATAATTGCGATAATTATTTATCATAGATATAACTGTTTTTATTACTTGATATCCCTGCTTATTTCATGGTAGTTAGCGAGTTTGATATTACAATATATAGAAGAATGAAACAAACCAAAATCAATTAAATTCAATTAAAAAAACAAACAGCCATTAAAGGAAAGGTAATAGAGGGTCATATACTCATATTATATCTCAAGTCCTCAACAGTGCCAGCCAGGATCAGTTCGAAGAAGAGGCAGAAGTGAAGAGAAAAATTAAGACACTAGCGAGAAGAGGGTAGAAGAGAAAGGAACGGACGGAGTCGAGCTGCAAATAACAAATCTGTACGAAAGTTTAAATAGGTATTGAGATGCATGATGAGTTTACAAAATTTGAATTTCAAAATCAAAATTAAATTGACGCATCATGCATCTCAATACTTATTTGGAATTAAATTGACGGACCAGACCCAAATGGGAAAAAGCGGTGCTGCGAAGGGATCTAACAGAGCTGGCGGCCTTCATCTCAATGCATTAGGGGTTAGATGAGGGGCGGAATTGGTGGGTCCCACTATTAGAAGGAAGATCGGCGAGAGATCGGTGGATCGGTGGCGATCTTTGGTCCGTCAGGTGCGGGGTTTAGGGATTGTACGGAGCAAACGAAATAAGAAAGAGGAATCAGTTGTTATAGTCTGATAATTATAAGAAATAGAATAAAAGGGTTTAAAGGAAGAATCGAACCTGAGTACATAACAATAAGAGCCATCGCTGGTTCCATCAGCGCTAAACAATTTCCACTCCGAACAAAAGGTCAACAAGACATTTTAACTCTTTATTTGAAGATCTCTGGCACACTAATTAAATTATCAACGGTTCAGATCATAAATTGAAGAGTTGGATACATTCTTGATCTGAAATTGTTACACCCTTAGATTGGTATCCTTAAATTGGTGCTTTTATAAGGAGTAAGAATAATTTAAATATACTTGGAAATTCTCATCTCCTTCCTTGTGCGTCATATTGATTGGCTCTTCAAATATTAAATAACTAATACCCTTACGATTTTCTCTCTGATTACAACTGTCTTTTTTTTAGAAAATTTGACAGGGCAACCAAGTTGATAACTGTCATTAACGATTTACCACTCTATTAATCCTATATATAAAGCATTCTGTTGGTTAAGTGTGGTAGCTAGAAACAATATGTTTTCAGATATTATATATTCTGTACGCTTTACATTCAGTTTTTCCTATGCCCGACAAAAAGAAGGGAGAAAAACAGTGTAGTTTTTCATCAATCTTCATTAATACCATTTGTCCTATATACACTGCTAGTCAGCTACAAATGAAACGCACAACACCTATCATCTTCTCTCTTCTTTCGTTTCTGTGGCAAATCCATCCAATTCCATCTCATGCATTTGACTCCATATTTAGCTTCGGTGATTCGTACACTGACACTGGTAACATCAATGTGTTGGCTAAGAAGTTCTCTCGAACAGTATACAATGAAAAGCTGCCTTATGGACTGACTTCCTTCCATCGCCCCTCTCACCGGTATAGTGATGGAAGATTGATCGTAGATTTTCTCGGTATTAAGTATTAACTGCAACACCATATTTGATCAACTTTGACTACAACTAATATTGACCTTTGACCAGTCCAAGTATTTGACCTTAGTTGACCTCCGATAAAAAAAAGTATGAAATTAATGAGATGATGAAACCTGGCCGCCTTTTGCACCTTTTATAGTTATTTAAAATAAAAAGAAAACCAAATCTTGGCTTGCCACATATCCCCACCCTCATGCCATGTACCCCTCTGCATTTCTTAAATCCTTTAATAATGTTAACCGAGCCCATTTATTCATTTCCTCTATTCGGTTCTCATTCTCAAATCCCAACTAAAGAAAAATTAAGGAAAACAACAAGAAAATAAAAATTGATTTGAAATTCGTTTCAAAATTTGATCTGGTCAATCGTTTGGAATTCGAGTACTACGTTGCAATCGAATTGCTTAGTCGCTCTGATCTATTCGTGATTTCTGAAACGCTCTATTAGGTAATTGGACTTCTCTGTATTTAATTTTATTTTGATTGATTGATTTGATTTATCGTTTGATTTTGATTGAATCTGTTTATCTAAATTGTTGTTGGTATATTTTATGGGATATCGAATTTGGAAACTGGATCTGAAATTGAATCTGAATTTTGAACCCTGATTCTTCTGAGTTCGGGAAGGGGCCGGTCCTGATCCTCCCGAGTTCGGAAAGAGACCTCAGGGAGGGACCACTCTGACTAACTGGATAGCTAGACCCACTTATCTCTATAAAATGTATTATTTCTTATGTGGATTAATCCGACCTGATTGAATTTTGTTATAATAATTAACTATATAGAGAGAAGTTGTGTTGTTAAATAATCAGGTACTAGGGTTTGTATCTAACTTTGTTTGTTTTTCTGTTGCGACGTAAGTTGACGGGTCATTGGATGGATAAAGAAGATATCGTTTTTCCTCACGTCTCGCGATCCGTCGGTGCGGGGTGTGACATTAATTGTGACAACTCTTTTGTTTGCCATTATTTTAGCACATTTTATTAACACTTTTGAGGGTACCTTTATTCCATCATTTGATTTTTAACACTTTCAATTTCGGTACATTGACGACACTAACTTTGACAGTACACGTCTTATCTTATATATGATGAAACAACCTCAACTCAAATGTAAGTTGCCATTACCTTTGTCAATTATACTAAAAGATCTTTTTAAAAAAATAATTGCATGAAAACTTATATTGAAATATCATATCAAATACATTTTTTCTAAAATCTTATAGAGACCAAATTTTAATATATTGTTGTAAATATTTTACTAGTTTTTCAAATTGTTTAAAACTTACCATTTATTTTTTTTTAAATAATAGATTTCAAAGATTCGAAACAAAAAAATTAAGTTAACAGTAAAAATTTTCTTTACTAAATGATTCAATATTTTGATCGGATCGATAAACTTACATTTATCATTTACTTTTTATTTCGAAATATATTTTAAAAAAAATAAGCTCGTCATGCACAAAAGGGTCTATGCATCTCCACACCATGGCTGTCTGTTCCATGCGTAGCATTTAGCATCTTTTTTCTTCAATTTGTGCTCTATTAATTTGCTTCAAAAAAAATAGTAAAAATATATCATGTAATATAAAATGTATTTTCTAGAAGGATTTCAAAATGTAAATGGAACTAATTACTTAAATTAGATACATCTTTTTAAAATAAATAGTGTACGTACAAGTACACAACGCTGGCCCAAAAAAGAAGTACACATAATCCATAAAAAAATTCTGTACATCATGGTACCAAAGTTATCCTATATATACACATGTACGAAGTTACATTTTTTTTTTCTCTTATACAGCGGAGGAGTTTGGCTTGCCGTATCTTAAACCTTACTTGGGCAAAAATGGAAGCTTTCAACAAGGAGCAAACTTTGCTGTAGACGGTACAACAGCATTTAACCCAACATTCTTCAAGAAAAACAATATAACATCTCATGTAAGTCCATTAGACACTTCCTTGTCGACTCAACTACAATGGTTCAAGGAGTTGAAGCCTTCCCTATGCAAAACAACGAAGGGTCTGTAACCTTTCTCTCTAACTGAACAGAAAGTTCAAGTCAAATACTGAATGTAAAAATAACCACATTAACTGGCAACGTCTTTGTACTGCAGAATGCAGAGATTATTTTCGCAGATCTCTCTTCATTGTTGGATTAATTGAAGGGAGCGACTACATAACAATGTTTGCTGGTCATTTGCATATGGAACAAATCATGTCTTATGCTGCAACAATTATTCAGATTACTATGGGAACAATCAAGGTTCTTATATATAGACAACGTGGTTCTTATAGACAACATACGTAAAATTGACAAAAACTTGTAAAGAACATTTATTTTCTCAAATAATAAATGTGCAAATATCTGTTATGAGCTTATTGGGATAAATATATTAACTTGTAATATATATAATAGGAACTTCTTGATCAAGGTGCACGGACTGTGGTGATACCAGGAAATATTCCTATGGGTTGCCTCCCGGTTATTTTGACAATTTACAAAAGCGATGATAACTCTTCGTATGATCACGCCACTGGATGCATTGAAAGATTTAACATACTATCTAGATATCATAACTCCCTTCTACTTAAGGCAGTAAAAGAACTTCGGGTCAAGTATCCTAATGCAAAGATTGTTTATGCAGATATTTACAAACCTGTTTTGAATTTTGTGAGATCTCCACAACTTTATGGTAAGCTTAAAAATCAATCGAAATTATTTCTAATAAAAGAGGAAACATTATTATATTGCACTTGAGAGAGAAATTTTTTCCTGCTTTGAAAAATATCCTATATTCCAAAAAAAAAAATGAGGACTCCAGATCTCATGTATTAATTTCAGCCTGGTGTTATTTTTGGATTTACATGTGCATATTTCTTGTCATAAAGAAGGTTCATAATTTGTTATTTCAGGATTTACATCTAAACCACTTGTTGTTTGTTGCGGAAAAGTTGGTGAGTACAATTGGAACCCGTTCAATCTGTGTGGCTTGCCACATGTTACTGTTTGCCAGAATCCATCAACATATTTGAATTGGGATGGCGCGCGCTTAACCGAGGCATCTTATCGCCATATTGCCAATAGCTGGCTAAAAGGTCCTTATGCAGATCCACCGATAGTTGATGCTCATACAAACTAAATTTCGTAGGGTTTCAACAATTGCTAACTGATACCATATATTTCCTTTTTACTAGAAGCAGAGCCCACCAAAATGTACGGGCAGATTTTAATATGCGAAGAATATTATTTTTATATTGTTTCTTTAATATGATCAAGAGTTGTATGGTAATTAAGAATAAAATTCACAGAGATAGCTAGTGACACGAAGAAATCTGCTTCAGTTAAAAAAATAAGTAAAATTATAAGTTTTTTAAGAAAGAACACTTAGATATATAATGTATACTAAATAAATCCAAATATAATTGCAAGTTGCAAATCATACCAAACCAATCTCCCTAAAACCAGTACTGGTATCAAACCTCAGCCATTTGGTTATTGAAAGAAATGAATATAAGAAAGATAATATTTTGCAAAGTAAAAAGTTTATTGCCAATTCACGCCAAGTCATGAGCCAATTTCGAGGTTGAGATTATTTAGATTTATAGCAACTGAACCGAAACACAAAGAAGGATACTGTAATATATTAACTAACTACCAATAACATTAATTTTCAAATTGAACAATACTGAACCATAATTGTACAAATTAAAATGACAATTCATCAGGACGTCATGCATGAAATAAGAAAAAAATTTTAGAAACCAAAAAAAATTAGATTTTCAATACTTGTTTTCCACGGAATTTGAGATAGCTAGTGATCTATTAAGAAATCTAGTAAACAAGCAGACATATGACAATATCTAATTGTCCTTTTGTAGAACATTTTGTGTTCCACTACCTTGCAAATATATATATCAACATTCTTTAATCTTTCGTCCGTTGCCAGCTTCTGTCAACTATTTCAAAAAACATTCTTAATCTTTTGATTACAGAATATACAAAAAAAAAATGTTCTTTTATAAATGGAAAAATGACATATGCTGTAAGTTCAAGAAATTGATTGTTAAGCTCTATCTGAATTTGCTTGCTCTTCTCTTGTGCTATCTGATTCTCCCATCCTTAGATCATGGATTTGGCATACTCAGTCATTTTCATCGTCATCATCTGTTGCATTTATATAATTGAATAATTAGTATCTGTTTACACCTATTCCCTTAAATTTTTTTACAATCAATCATGTCAGAGGTACAAAGGGATTCAGTTATGGGCTTATAAGTGATTCAGTTATATCTGGCACTCCAAAGACATTTTTCTCGAGCAGCTTCTTTTTCAAATAGCCATCAATTTATAACCTTTATAACGTAATTAAAACATTCATAATGCTAATGGATGCTTAGTAAAAGTGGTTGCCTAAAAAAAAAAGAAGAAATCTTGATATCAATTGAAGTAGCCTTATGCATAAAGCCACGTGTCATTTTAGTTTGTTGGATGTTTCTAAAAAAAATGCAGGGGTTCACTGAGAAGCAAGTGCTCAGTGAAATGCCACATAAAGCCACGTGTCATTTCTTTGCTCTTGATTTAGAGAAGCAAGTGCATGGCTCATCATATAAGAGTATAAATTTCATCAATTGAAATGCCACATAAAAAAAAATTTAGTTTAGGTCTTGATAGCGCTTGGTGCTTGAAAGATCTGACTGAAGCTGATTGCCTGTTCCCTACCTCAATTGCATCTCAATAGCGCATGGCACTTGAGAGGTGTAGTTGGGATGGCTTGTCCAAAACACCAACTGAGCCTGGCTTAGAAGGACATGGTCAAGTAGCTGCTCTGGTTAGGTATCTTACAAGCATGCTACCCCATGCTTGTCATATACTCAATCAAGCACGCATTTTAAGCAATAGCTCTTATAGTATAAGCCATGCCATTTACTCCATTGGATACAATCTAGCATATGTAAAAAAATATGTGTATAATGTAATTCCCAAATCATGGATCATAATGTGAAATGTTAAGACGTTTAAACTCTTTATACTGTCTAGAATATGATTCATATCTTATTTATTCAAAAAGATTTGATTATACATGATAATTACACATATAAAGTGATGCAATTCTGAGTATCATTCGAGCATTTCAATCGTTTCTGGATTCATTCTAAGTCATTTCATCACAATAATCTACATTTAAACACTTTATACTGTCTAGAATATGATTCATATGTTATTTATTCAATAAGATTAGATTATACATGGTAATTACGCATATAAAGTGCAAATAAAGCAATTCGGAGTATCATTTGAGCATTCGATCGTTTCTGGATTCATTCTAAGTCATTTCATCACAATAATCTACATTTAAACACTTTATACTGTCTATAATATGATTCATATCTTATTTATTCAAAAAGATTGGATTATATATGGTAATTACGAATAAAAACTGCAAATAATACAATTCTGAGTATCATTTGAGCATTTCAATCTTTTCTGGATTCGTTCTAAGTCATTTCATCACAATAATCTACCTTTAAACTCTTTATACTGTCTATAATAAGATTTATATGTAATTTATTCAAAAAGAATTGATTATACATGGTAAATACTCATATAAAATGCAAATAATGCAATTCTGAGTATCATTTGAGCATTTTGATCATTTCTGCAATTATTCTAAGTCATTTCATCACAATAATCTACATTTAAACTATTTATACTGTCTATAATGTGATTCATATATTATTTATTCAAAAAGATTGGATTGTACATGCTAATTACGCATATAAAGTGCAAATAATGCAATTCTGAGAATCATTAGAGCATTTCGATCGTTTCGAGATTCATTCTAATTCATTTCATCACAATAATCTACATTTAAACTCTTTATACTGTCTAGAATATGATTCATATGTTATTTATTCAAAAAGATTGTATTATATATGGTAATTACGCATATAAAGTGCAAATAATGCAATCCTGAGTATCATTTTGAGCATTTCGATCATTTCTTGATTCAGTCTAAGTCATTTCATCACAATAATATGCATTTAAGATCTTTATACTATCTAGAATATGATTCATATGTCATTTATTCAAAAAGATTAGATTATACATGGTAATTACACATATAAAGTGCAAATAATGCAATTCTGAGTATCATTTGAGCATTTTGATCGTTTCTGGATTCAATCTAAGTCATTTCACCACAATAATCTACATTTAAAATCTTTATACTTTGTAGAATATTATTCATATGTTACTTATTCAATAAGATTGAATTATACATGGTAATTATGCATATAAAGTTCAAATAATTAATTCTGAGTATCATTTCAGCATTTTGATCGTTTCTGGATTCATTCTAAGTCATTTGATCACAATAATCTACTTTTAAATATTTTAAACAGTCTTGAATATGATTCATATGTTATTTATTCAAAAATTTTATATTATACATGGTAATTACGCATATAAAGTGCAAATAATGCAATTCGTAGTATCATTTGAGCATTTCGATCGTTTCTGGATGCATTCTAAGTCATTTCATCACAATAATCTACATTTGAACTCTTTATACTGTCTAAAATATGATTCTTATGTTATTTATTCAAAACTAATGAATTATACATGGTAATTACGCAGATAAAGTGCAAATAATGCAATTCTGAGTACCATTTGAGCATTTCGATCCTTTCTGGATTCATTCTAATTCTTTTCATCAGAATAATCTACTTTTAAACAACATGAACTGTCTTACATATGATTCATATGTCATTTAATAAAAAATATTAGATTATACATGATAATTTCACATATAAAGTGCAAACAATGCAATTCTGAGTATCATTTGAGCATTTCGATCGTTTCTGAAATTATTCTATGTCATTTCATCAAAATAATCAACATTTAAACTCTTTATACTGTCTATAATATGATTCATATGTTATTTATTCAAAAAGAATGGATTATACATGGTAATTATGCATATAAAGTGTAAATAATGCAATTCTGGGTATGATTTGAGCATTTCTATCAATTCTGGATTCATTTTTAAGTCATTTCTCATAATAAACTACATTTCAACTATTTATACTGTCTAGAATATGATTCACAAGTTACTTATTCAAAAAGACTGGATTATACATGGTAATTACGCATATAAAATGTAAATAATGCAATTCTGAGTATCATTTGAGCATTTCGATAGTTTCTGGATTAATTCTAAGTCATTTCATCACAATAATCTGCATTTCAGATCTTTATACTATCTAGAATATTATTCATATGTCATTTATTCAAAAAGATTAGAATATACATGGTAATTACTCATATAAAATGCAAATAATGCAATTCTGAGTATCCTTTGAGCATTTCGATCGTTTCTGGAATCATTCCAAGTCATTTCATCACAATAATCAACATTTAAGCTCTTTATACTGTCTACAATAAGGTTCATATGTTATTTATTCAATAAGATTGGATTATACATGGTAATTACGCATAAAAATTGCAAATAAGGCAATTCTGAGTATCATTTTAGCATTTCGATCGTTTCTGGATTCGTTCTAAGTCATTTCATCACAATAATCTACTTATAAACTTTTTATACTGTCTATAATATGATTCATATATTCTTTATTCAAAAAGAATTGATTATACATGGTAATTATGCATATAAAGTGTAAACAATGCAATTCTAGGTATGATTTGAGCATTTCTATCGTTTCTGGATTCATTTTTAAGTCATTTCATCACAATAAACTATATTTAAACTCTTTATACTGTCTAGAATATCATTTGCATGTTATTTATTCAAAAAGACTGGATTATACATGGTAATTATGCATATAAATTGCAACTAAAGAAATTCTGAGTATCATTTGAGCATTTCGATTGTTATTATTCAAAAAAATTGGATTATACATGGTAATTACGCATGAAAATTTGCGAATAATGCAATTCTGAGTGTCATTTCAGCATTTCGATCGTTTCTGGAATCATTCTAAGTCTTTTCATCACAATAAGCAACATTTAAACTTTTTATACTGTCTATAATATGATTCTAGATTCATTCTAAGTCATTTCATCACAATAATCTACATTTAACCTCTTTATACAGTCTAAAATACTGTTCATATGTTATTTATTCAAAAAAGATTGGATTATACCTGGTAATTACGCATAAAAATTTGCGAATAATGCAATTCTGAGTATCATTTGAGCATTTCGATCGTTTCTGGAATCATTCTAAGTCTTTTCATCACAATAATCAACATTTAAACTTTTTATACTGTCTATAATATGATTCATATGTTATTTATTCAATAAGATTGGATTATACAAGGTAATTTCGCATAAAAAATGCAAATAATGCAATTTTGTGTATCATTTGAACATTTCCATCGTTTCTGGATTCATTCTAAGTCTTTTCATCACAATAATCTACATTCAATCTCTATATACTGTCTAGAATATGATTCTAATGTTATTTATTCAATCAGATTGGATTATACAAGGTAATTACTCAAATAAAGTGCAAATAATGCAATTCTGAGTATGATTTGAGTACTTCCATCGTTTCTGGATTCATTCTAAGTCAATTCAATACAATAATCTACATCTAAACTATTTATACTGTGTAGAATATCATACCTATGTTTTCTATTCAAAAATAGGTCATAATACATGATAATTATGCATATAAAGTGCAAATAATGCAATTGTGAGTACCATTTGAGTATTTCGTTAGTTTCTGGATTCATTTTAAGTCATTTGATCACAATAATCTAAATTTAAACTCTTTATATTGTCTAGAATATGATTCATATGTTATTTATTTGAAAAGAATTGATTATACATGGTAATTACGCATATAAAGTGCAAATAATGTAATTATGAGATTATTTCTGCATTTCAATCGTTTCTGGATTCATTCTAAGTTATTTCTTCACAATAATCTACATTTAAACTCTTTATATTCTCTAGAATATGATTCATATGTTATTTATTCAAAAAGAATTAATTATACATGGTAATTATGCATATATAAAATGCAAATAATGCAATTCTGAGTATCATTTGAGCATTTCGATCGTTTCTGGAGTCATTCTAAGTCGTTTCGTCACAATAATCTACATTTCAATTCTTTATTCCCTATATAATATTATTTATATGTTATTGATTCAAAAAGATTGGATTAAACATGGTAATTATGCATATAAACTGCAAATAATGCTATTCTGAGAATGATTTCTGCATTTCGATCGTTTCTGGATTCCTTCTATGTCATTTCATCACAATAATTTACATTTAAACTCTTTATACTATCTATAATATGATTCATATGTTATTTATTAAAAAAGTTTGGATTATACGTGGTAATTACTCATATAAATTGCAACTAATGCAATTTTGAGTATCATTTGAGCATTTCAGGATTTATTATCAGTCATTTCATCACAATAATCTACATTTAAACTCTTTATACTGTCTAGAATATGATTCTTATGTTATTTATTTAATAAGAGTGGATTATACAAGGTAATTACGCATATAAAGTGCAAATAATACAATTCTGGCTATGACTTTTGCATTTCTTTCATTTATGGATTCATTCTAAGTCATTTCAACATAATAAACGACATTTAAACTCTTTATACTGTCTATAATATAATTTATATGTTATTTATTCAAAAATATTGGACTATACATGGTAATTACGCATATAAAGTGCAAATAATACAATTCTGAGTATGATTTGATCATTTCGATCGTTTCTGGAACCATTCTAAGTAATTTCATCACAATAATCAACATTTAAACTCGCTATACTCTCTATAATATGATCCATATGTTATTTATTCAAAATGAATTGATTATACATGGTAATTATGCATATAAAGTGTAAATAATGCAATTCTGGGTATGATTTGAGCATTTCTATCATTTCTGGATTCATTTTTTAAGTCATTTCATCACAATAAACTATATTTAAACTATTTATACTGTCTAGAATATGATTCACATGTTATTTATTCAAAAATACTGGATTATACATGGTAATTACGCATATAAAGTGCAAATAATGCAATTCTGAGTATCATTTGAGCATTTCGATAGTTTCTGGATTCATTCAAAGTCATTTCATCACAATAATCAGCATTTAAGATTTTTATACTATCTAGAATATTATTCATATGTCATTTATACAAAAAGAAGAGATTATACAAGGTAATTACTCATATAAAATGCAAATAATGCAATTCTGAGTATCCTTTGAGCATTTCGATCGTTTTTGGAATTATTGTAAGTCATTTCATCACAATAATCAAAATTTAAGCTTTTTATAGTGTCTATAATATGATTCATATGTTATTTATTCAATAAGATTGGATTATACATGGTAATTACGCATATAAAGTGCATATAATGCAATTCGGAGTATCATTTGAGCATTTCGATCGTTTCTGGATTCGTTCTAAGTCATTTCATCACAATAATCTACTTACAAACTTTTTATACTGTCTATAATATGATTCATATGTTCTTTATTCAAAAAGAATTGATTATACTTGGTAATTATGCATATAAAGTGTAAATAATGCAATTCTAAGTCTGATTTGAGCATTTCTATCGTTTCTGGATTCAATTTTAAGTCATTTCATCACAATAAACTACATTTAAACTCTTTATACTGTCTAGAATATCATTCGCATGTTATCTATTCAAAAAGACTGGATTATACATGGTAATTACGCATATAAATTGCGACTAAAGCAATTCTGAGTATCATTTGAGCCTTTCGATCGGTTCTAGATTCATTCTAAGTCATTTGATCACAATAATCTACATTTAACCTCTTTATACAGTCCAAATTACTGTTCATATTTTATTTATTCAAAAAGATTGGATTATGCATGGTAATTACGCATAAAAAATTACGAATAATGCAATTCAGAGTATTATTTGATCATTTCGATAGTTTCTAGATTCATTCTAAGTCATTTGCTCACTATAAACTAAATTTAAACTCTTTATATTTTCTAGAATATGATTCAAATGTTATTTATTCAAAAAGAATTGATTATACATTGTAATTACGCATATAAATTGCAAATAATGCAATTCTGAGTATCATTTGAACATTTCCATCGTTTCTGGATTCCTTCTAAGTCATTTCATCACAATAATCTACTTATAAACTTTTTATACTGTCTATAATATGATTCATATGTCCTTTATTCAAAAAGAATTGATTATACTTGGTAATTATGCATATAAAGTGTAAATAATGCAATTCTAGGTATGATTTGAGCATTTCTATCGTTTCTGGATTCAATTTTGAGTCATTTCATCACAATAAACTACATTTAAACTCTTTATACTGTCTAGAACATCATTCGCATGTTATTTATTCAAAAAGACTTGATTATACATGGTAATTACGCATATAAATTGCGACTAAATCAATTCTGAGTATCATTTGAGCATTTCGATCGGTTCTAGATTCATTCTAAGTCATTTGATCACAATAATCTACATTTGACCTCTTTATACAGTCTAAATTACTGTTCATAAGTTATTTATTCAAAAAGATTGGATTATGCATGGTAATTATGCATAAAAAATTACGAATAATGCAATTCAGAGTATTATTTGATCATTTCGATAGTTTCTAGATTCATTCTAAGTCATTTCACCACTATAAACTAAATTTAAACTCTTTATATTTTCTAGAATATGATTCATATGTTATTTATTCAAAAAGAATTGATTATACATTGTAATTACGCGTATAAATTGCAAATAATGCAATTCTGAGTATCATTTGAATATTTCAATCGTTTCTGGATTCATTCTAAGTCATTTCATCACAATAATCTACATTCAATCTCTATATACTGTCTAGAATATGATTCCAATATTATTTATTCAATAAGATTGGATTATACATGGTAATTACTCAAATAAAGTGCAAATAAAGTGCAAATAATGTAATTCTGAGTATTATTTGAGTATTTCAATCGTTTCTGGATTCATTCTAAGTCAATTCAATACAATAATCTACATCTAAACTCTTTATACTGTCTAGAATATGATTCCCATGTTATTTATTAAAACATAGTTCATTATACATGTTAATTATGCATATAAAGTGCAAATAATGCAATTGTGAGTATCATTAGAGTATTTCGATCGTTTCTGGATTCATTTTAAGTCATTTGATCACAATAATCTAAATTTAAACTCTTTATATTGTCTAGAATATGATTCATATGTTATTTATTTAAAAAGAATTGATTATACATGGTAATTACGCATATAAAGTGTAAATCATGTAATTATGAGTATTATTTCTGCATTCCAATCGTTTCTGGATTCATTCTAAGTCATTTCATCACAATAATATACATTTAAACTCTTTATACTCTCTAGAGTATGATTCATATGTTATTTATTCAAAAAGAATTGATTATACAAGGTAATTATGCATATCAATTGCAAATAATGCAATTCTGAGTATCATTTGAGCATTTCGGTCGTTTCTGGATTCATTCTAAGTCGATTCGTCACAATAATCTATATTTGAACTCTTTATACCATATATAATATTATTTATATGTTATTCATTCGAAAATATTGGATTAAATATGGTAATTATGCATATAAACTGCAAATAATGCAATTCTGAGAATGATTTCTTCATTTCGATCGTTTTTGGATTCCTTCTAAGTCATTTCACTACAATAATTTACATTTAAACTCTTTATACTATCTAAAATATGATTCACATGTTATTTTTTAAAAAAGTTTTGATTATAAATGGTAATTACGAATATAAATTGCAAGTAATGCAATTCTGAGTATCATTTGAGCATTTCGATCGTTTCTGGATTTATTATAAGTCATTTCATCACAATAATCTACAGTTAAACTCTTTATACTGTCTAGAATATAATGCTTATGTTATTTATTCAATAAGAGCGGATTATACATGGTAATTACGCATATAAATTGCAAATAATGAAATTCTGGGGATGGTTTCTGCATTTCTTTCATTTATGGATTCATTCTAAGTCATTTCAATATAATAAACGACATTTAAACTCTTTATACTGTCTATAATATAATTCATATGTTATTTATTCAAAAATATTGGACTATACGTGGTAATTACGCATATAAAGTGCAAATAATACAATTCTGAGTATGATTTGAGCATTTCGATCGTTTCTGGAATCATTCTAAGTAATTTCATCACAATAATCAACATTTAAACTCTTTATACTGTCTATAATATGATTCATATGTTATTTTTTCAAAAAGAATTGATTATACATGGTAATTACGCATATAAATTGTAAATAATGCAATTCTGGGTATGATTTGAGCATTTCTATCATTTCTGGATTCATTTTTAAGTCATTTCATCACAATAAACTGCATTTAAACTATGTATACTTTCAAGAATATTATTCACGTATTATTTATTCAAAAAGACTGGATTATACATGGTAATTACGCATATAAAGTGCAAATAATGGAATTCTGAATATCATTTGAGCATTTCGATAGTTTCTGGATTCATTCTAAGTCAATTCATCACAATAATCTTCACTTCAGATCTTTATACTATCTAGAATATTATTCATATGTCATTTATTCAAAAAGATTAGAATATATATGGTAATTACTCATATAAAATGCAAATAATGCAATTCTGAGTATCATTTGAGCATTTTGCTCGTTTCTGGAATCATTCTAAATCATTTCATCACAATAATCGATATTTAAGTTCTTTATACTGTCTATAATATGATTCATATGTTATTTATTCAATAGGATTGGATTATACATGGTAATTACGCATATAAAGTGCAACTAATGCAATTCGGACTATCATTTGAGCATTTCGATCGTTTTTGGAATCATTCTAAGTCATTTAATCACAATAATCAACATTTCAGCTAGTTATAGTGTCTATAATATGATTCATATGTTATTTATTCAATAAGATTGGATTATACATGGTAATTACGCATAAAAAGTGCAAATAATGCAATTCGGAGCATCATTTGAGCATTTTGATCTTTTTTGGATTCGTTCTAAGTCATTTCATCACAATAATCTACTTATAAACTTTTTATATTGTCTATAATATGATTCATATGTTCTTTATTAAAAAAGAATTGATTATACATGGTAATTATAAATATAAAGTGGAAATAATGCAATTCTAGGTATGATTTGAGCATTTCTATCGTTTCTAGATTCATTTTTAAGTCATTTCATCACAATAAACTATATTTAAACTCTTTATACTGTCTAGAATATTATTCGCATGTTATTTATTCAAAAAGACAGGATTATACATGGTAATTACGCATATAAATTGTGACTAAAGCAATTCTGAGTATCATTTCAGCATTTCGATCGTTTCTAGATTCATTCTAAGTCATTTCATCACAATAATATACATTTAACCTCTTTATACAGTCTAAAATACTGTTCATATGGTATTTATTCAAAAAGATTGGATTATACATGGTAATTACGCATAAAAAATTGCGAATAATGCAATTCTGAGTATGATTTGAGCATTTTGATAGTTTCTGGATTCATTCTAAGTCATTTCATCAATATAAATTAAATTTAAACACTTTATATTGTCTAGAATATGATTCATATGTTATTTATTCAAAAAGAATTGATTATACATTGTAATTACGCATATAAATTGCAAATAATGCAATTCTGAGTATCATTTGAACATTTCCATCGTTTCTGGATTCATTCTAAGTCTTTTCATCACAATAATCTACATTCAATCTCTATATACTGTCTATAATATGATTCTAATGTTATTTATTCAATAAGATTGGATTATACATGGTAATTACTCAAATAAAGTGCAAATAATGCAATTCTGAGTATAATTTGAGTACTTCAATCGTTTCTGGATTCATTCCAAGTCAATTCAGTACAATAATCTACATCTAAACACTTTATACTGGTTAGAATATGATTCCTATGTTATTTATTAAAAAATAGTTCATTATACATGGTAATTATGCATATAAAGTGCAAATAATGCAATTGTGAGTATCATTTGAGTATTTCGATCATTTCTGGATTCATTTTAAGTCATTTGATCACAATAATCTAAATTTAAACTATTTATATTGTCTAGAATATGATTCATATGTTATTTATTTAAAAAGAATTGATTATACATGGTAATTACGCATATAAAGTGCAAATCATGTAATTATGAGTATTATTTCTGCATTTCAATCGTTTCTGGATTCATTCTAAGTCATTTCATCATAATAATATACATTTAAACTCTTTATACTTTCTAGAATATGATTCATATGTTATTTATTCAAAAAGAATTGATTATACATGGTAATTATGCATATGAATTGCAAATAATACAATTCTGAGTATCATTTGAGCATTTCGATCGTTTCGGGATTCATTCTAAGTCGTTTCGTCACAATAATCTTTAATTCAACTCTTCATACCATATATAATATTATTTATATGTTATTCATTCAAAAATATTGGATTAAACATGGCAATTATGCATATAAACTGCAAATAATGCAATTCTGAGAATGATTTCTGCATTTCGATCGTTTCTGGATTCCTTCTAAGTCATTTCACTACAATAATTTACATTTAAACTCTTTATACTATCTAAAATATGATTCACATGTTATTTTTTAAAAAAGTATTGATTATAAATGGTAATTACGAATATAAATTGCAAGTAATGCAATTCTGAGTATCATGTGAGCATTTCGATCGTTTCTGGATTTATTATAAGTCATTTCATCACAATAATCTACAGTTAAACTCTTTATACTGTCTAGAATATAATGCTTATGTTATTTATTCAATAAGAGCGTATTATACATGGTAATTACGCATATAAAATGCAAATAATGAAATTCTGGGGATGGTTTCTGCATTTCTTTCATTTATGGATTCATTCTAAGTCATTTCAATATAATAAACGACATTTAAACTCTTTATACTGTCTATAATATAATTCATATGTTATTTATTCAAAAATATTGGACTATACGTGGTAATTACGCATATAAAGTGCAAATAATACAATTCTGAGTATGATTTGAGCATTTCAATCGTTTCTGGAATCATTCTAAGTAATTTCATCACAATAATCAACATTTAAACTCTTTATACTGTCTATAATATGATTCATATGTTATTTTTTCAAAAAGAATTGATTATACATGGTAATTAGGCATATAAATTGTAAATAATGCAATTCTCGGTATGATTTGAGCATTTCTATCATTTCTGGATTCATTTTTAAGTCATTTCATCACAATAAACTGCATTTAAACTATGTATACTGTCAAGAATATTATTCACGTGTTATTTATTCAAAAAGACTGGATTATACATGGTAATTACGCATATAAAGTGCAAATAATGGAATTCTGAATATCATTTGAGCATTTCGATCGTTTCTGGATTCATTCAAAGTCATTTCATCACAATAATCTGCATTTAAGATCATTATACTATCTAGAATATAATAAAAAAGATTAGAATATACATGGTAATTACTCATATAAAATGCAAATAATGCAATTCTGAGTGTCATTTGAGCATTTCGATTGTTTCTGGAATCATTCTAAGTCATTTCATCACAATAATCAACATTTAAGCTTTTTATACTATCTATAATATGATTCATATGTTATTTATTCAATAATATTGGATTATACATGGTTAATTACGTATAAAAATTGCAAATAATGCAATTCTGAGTATCATTTGAGCATTTCGATCGTTTCTGGATTCGTTCTAAGTCATTTCATCACAATAATCTACTTATAAACTTTTTGTACTGTCTATAATATGATTCATATGTTATTTATTCAAAAAGAATTGATTATACATGGTAATTATGCATATAAAGTGTAAATAATGCAATTCTGGGTAAGATTTGAGCATGTCTATCGTTGCTAGATTCATTTTTAAGTCATTTCATGACAATAAACTATATTTAAACTCTTTATACTGTCTAGAATATCATTCGCATGTTATTTATTCAAAAAGACTGGATTATACATGGTAATTACGCATATAAATTGCAACTAAAGCATTTCTGAGTATCATTTGAGCATTTCGATCGTTTCTAGATTCAGTCTATGTCATTTCGTCACCATAACCTACATTTAACCTCTTTATGCAGTCTAAATTGTTGTTCATATGTTATTCATTCAAAAAGATTGGATTATACATGGTAATTAAGCATAAAAAATTACAAATAATGCAATTCTGAGTATCATTTGAGCATTTCGATAGTTTCTGCATTCATTCTAAGTCATTTCATCACTATAAACTAAATTTAAACTCTTTATGTTGTTTACAATATGATTCATATGTTATTTATTCAGAAAGAATTGATTATACATTGTAATTACGCGTATAAATTGCAAATAATGCAATTCTAAGTATCATTTGAGCATTTCAATCGTTTCTGGATTCATTCTAAGTCATTTCATCACAATAATCTACATTTAATCTCTATATACTGTCTAGAATATCATTCTAATGTTATTTATTCAATAAGATTGGATTATACATGGTAATTACTCAAATAAAGTGCAACTAATGCAATTCTGAGTATTATTTGAGTACTTCAATCGTTTCTGGATTCATTCTAAGTTAATTCAGTACAATAATTTACATTCAAACTCTTTATACTGTCTAGAATATGATTCCTACGTTATTTATTCAATAAGAATAGATTATACATGGTAATTACGCATATAAATTGCAAATAATGCAATTCTGGGTATGATTTGTGCATTTCTATCATTTATGGATTCATTCTAAGTCATTTCATCACCATAATCTATATTTAACTCTTAATACTGTCTAGAATATAATTCATATGTTATTTATCCAAAGAAGAATTGATTATACATGGTAATTACGCATATAAAGTGCAAATAATGCAATTGTGAGTATTATTTGAGCATTTCGATAGTTTCTGGATTCATTCTAAGTCATTCTATCACAAGAATCTAAATTTAAACTCCTTATATTGTCGAGAATAAGATTCATATGTTATATATTCAAAAAAATTGATTCTACATGGTAATTACGCATATAAAGTGCAAATAATGCAATTCTGAGTATCATTTGAGCACTTCGATCGTTTCTGGATTCATTCTAAGCCATTTCATTATAATAATCATCATTTAAACTCTTTTATACTGTCTAGAATATGATTCATATGTTATTTATTCAAAAAATTTGTATTATACATGGTAATTACGCATATAAATTGCAAATAATGCAATTCAGAGTATCATTTGAGTATTTTGATCGTTTCTGGATACATTCTAAGCCAGTTCATCACAATAAACTATATTTAAACTCTTTATACTGTCTACATAATGATTGATATGTTATTTATTCAAAAAGATTGGATTATACGTGTTAATTACGCATATAAAATGCAAATAATGCAATTCTGAATATCATTTGAGCATTTCTATTGTTTCTGGATTCATTCTATATCATTTCATCACAATAATCTACATTTAAACTCTTTATACTCTCTAGAATATGATTCATATGTTATTTATTCAAAACGAATTGATTATACGTGGTAATTACGAATATAAAGTGCATATAATGCAATTCTGAGTCTCATTTCAGCATTTCGATCGTTTCTCGATTTGTTCTAAGTCATTTCATTACAATAATTTACATTTCAGCTCATTATACTGTCTAGAATATGATTCATATGTTATTTTTTCAATAATATTGCATTACACATGGTAATTAGGCACATAAATTGCAAATAATGCAATTCTGAGTATCATTTGAGCACTTCGATCGTTTCTGGATTCATTCTAAGTCATTTCATCTCAATAATCTACATTTAAACTCTTTATACTGTCTAGAATATGATTCATATGTCATTTGTTCAAAAAGTTTGGATTATAACATGATAATTACGCATATAAATTGCATATGATACTATTCTGAGTATCATTTGAGCATTTCGATCATTTCTGGATTCATTCTAAGTCATTTCATCACAATAAACTATATTTAAACTCTTTATACTGTCTAAATAATGATTCATATATTTATTCAAAAAGATTGGATTATACGTTGTAATTACGCATATAAAGTGCAAATAATGCAATTCTGAGTATCATTTAAGCATTTCAATCGTTTCTGGATTCATTCTAAGTCATTTCGTCACAATAATCTACATTTAAACTCTTTATACTGTCTAGAATATGATTCATATGTTATTTATTAAAAAATAAATGATTATACATGGTAATTACGCATATAAAGTGCAAATAATGTAATTCCGAGTATTATTTGAGCATTTCGATTGTTTCTGGATTTATTCTAAGTCATTTCATCACATTAATCTATATTTAAACTCTTTATAATGTCTAAAATATGATTCATATGTTATTTATTCAAAATATTGGATTAAACCTGGTAATTATGCCTATAAAATTGCAAACAATCCAATTATGAGTATGATTTATGCATTTCGATCATTTCTGGGTTTAGTCTAAGTCATTTCATCACAATAATCTACATTTATACTCTTTATACTGTTTAAAATATGATTCGTATGTTATTTATTCAAAAAGATTGGATTATACATTGTAATTACGCATATAAATTGCAAATAATGCAATTCTGAGTATCATTTGAGCATTTCGATCGTTTCTAGATTCATTCTAAGTCATTTCATCACAATAATCTACATTTAAACTCTTTATACTGTATAGAATACGGTTCATATATTATTTATTCAAAAAGATTGGATTATGCATGGTAATTACGCGTACAAATTGTAAATAATGCAATTCTGAGTATCATTTGAGCATTTCAATCGTTTCTGGATTCGTTTTAAGTCATTTCATCATAATAACCTACATTTAAACTCTTTATACTATCTAGTTTATGATTCATATGTTATTTATTCAAAAAGATTAGATTATACTTGGTAATTACCCATATAAAGTGTAAATAATGAAATTTTAAATATCATTTGAGCATTTCAATCGTTCAGAAAAATAAAGCGCACAGGCGGTCAAGAGCCATTTTGGAAAATTTTTAAAGGACGCAGCCCTATTTGATATTTCAAAGGGCGTTCAAACCCTTTCAGAAAAAAGCCCCTAGAATATGACTCATATGTTATTTATTCAAAAAGAATTGATTATACATGGTAATTACGCATATAAAGTGCTTTTTGAAATTGGAGGGCCTGTATTACTCCAATTGTAGTGCTTTTTGAAAAATATCATAATATATAGTTAATTAATTCGAAAAACTATAAGATTTGGTCTCCAAGAGTTTTTCGATATGGAGAACAACTTGAACGGTTTGGATTGACTATTTGAATTTTGGAGTATTTTATCCATTCTCTCTCTCTCTCTCTCTCTATATATACATACACACACATATATAAGTACAAAATTTTCAGGATATTTTTGTTAAAATATTAATTGGTGATTTTATTGTTTTCTAAGCATGTGTTTGTTGTTTGAACAGATTAAAAAAATAAAATGTTAAAAGAAATTTAAATGAACGTTAAAAAATGAAGTATGGTTATAAATTGAGCACTGATATAAAATCAATTTATATAATTATTTAAAAATAATTTAAAAGAGGAAGTATTATGAGTTATTAACTATGATGATATCTTTATAATGTTTAAAATTAGGTTTGTGTCTTGTTTTTCGAGTCGTGTTAATTTTTCAAGATTCCCAACACGACATGATAACACGTTCGTATCATGATAATTCTGTACCGTGTTGTGTCATTTTGGAGAACCCTAGTTGCCGGTGGATGTGGAGGGAGAGAGTGAAAGGTGGGGAGGTAGTTTCTTCTCTCTTTCTCTCTCTTTTTTATGTTTCTTTTCAGGTTGCTAGAATATTTTAATGGAGCCAAATCCAGACCGCTTATCAAATTTTAATCGAACGGCTTCAGATTTGTGACAACTTGTTCTAAAATAAGACATTCTAAAATGGAGGCAGTGGAACCCTCCTCATATATTAAAATTGTAGGTTAATAGCATGTTACCTCAATTTTTTATTAAATTGCTGCTAATCTATATTATCTATAAAGTTGCATGACCGCAAGGTCTGCATTGGCGAAATTATATTTGTTAAAAATAGTTATTTTGTTAAATATAAATATAAATATAAATATAAAATAAAAATAGTCATACCAATCATTATTTAATTAAGAAGTAAATATATTTCAAAATTTAAGGTAGATATATTTGGAAATCTAAAGTATTTCATGCATACTATAGAAAAAAATTATCTAGGGCATGTGATCTGAGCCCTCCAATTTAAATCGATCTATCTGAATTTATGCAAGAAGTTGCTTTTGGCAAGTTTTTTTTAGGCAATAAATTTATGCTAAATTTATATGGCGACTTTTGATGACAGAAATTACTAAATTTGAACTTACAAATTTTTTATCTAGAAATTTTTACAAGTATTTTATGGGAGATTTTTTATATTTTGACATGTTTGAAGAAATAAATTGAATTATTCTTCTATCTAAAAAAACATAGCGCGGCGAAGCTGTAACTGCTATGTCTAGTTTAATTTTAGTTCAAATGACAAAAATAATAAAGTAGACATCCTCTTGTAACAAATTACCCGTTCATTATGCTAAGTCACGTAATTCAAAAAAACTGGAAGTAATTAATAAGTTTTATTTGTGTGCATTTAACAATTAATTTTCAAATATCTCCTTTCAAAAACAAATTCAAATAACTGATATTATGTATTGGATATTTGTTGAAGACAATTTGAAACCCAACTGAGCCAGCTGGCTCATTCAAAACACAATTTATTTGATTTGTGTGGGGCCCGATATAGACCTAAATATGTTCAACCTGGTGCCCGGTCTATCAATATTTTTAACGACAGGTCAATATGTGACACCCCGTCGAATACTGTAGCCGGACAACACACGACGGAGTGCCCGCCACGAATGCCTACTGCACTCGCAAGGCTTACTAAAACTTATTTTACAATTTAATGTTGATTATACACAATTAATATACATGTCAATTATAAATTTACGATTAATTACTTAAACATAAAAATAAATCATACAACGGTCTGGTACATATAGGTTGCTAACCACAGTATCCAATGGCCCGCTACTCGTCTCGCTGTCCAGCACTTGATCTGAAATCTGGAACCCACAACCAATTGTGGAAACAATGCAAAAGCATAGAATGAGATAAATAAAATTTATCTCAGTACGGTATTCAGTTCCAGCCACTTAAGTTTTGATTATCATGCGTTGGAACTAAATACATGACTGAGCCAAACAGTTTTCAATTCAAATCCATATTTATTTCAAATAAACAGTAAATATAAGATTTCGATCAAACAATGCAATTATGAAATAAATTCAATACTCTTTAAAATCATTTAAAATTCAAAGTATGACAACTGTCATTTCAATTCCTTGGAAAAACAATTAACCGTATGCAACAACTAACATATAAAAACATTCACATCTCATTTCAAACTGACAAGACAATGTCAAATTAATTAAATCAATGTAATATGCAATGTGAGCTCGGCAATCACTTCTATAACAATTTCGAATTTCAAAATATAACAAATGCCGACTCATTTGGTTGGACAATTATCTAATATGCAAGTCTGGTTTCTTTTCTCATCATCAAAGTCAAATATGTCGCGAGACGCCTTCTATGAGGCCTACCAACGACCAATTCAATTCATATACCATTAGATCAATAAACATCCAAATGTACAAGCAAGCTGGGAACACTCACACTCCGGACCATTCTAGACTGGACCTACTGAGTCCCGGTACATAAACGCTTATTACACGGTGCTTGGTAGGATGGGTCATGACTCCACCTCCAAACATTACGAGTGTCTATCTCAACCACACAAGCTGTACTTACCTCAATCAAATCACATTTCAATCGGATACCATTCAATATGCCACTGTACAATCATGCATCGTTTACATTTCACAAAATATTCTCATGAATGAAGATCAATTTATGAATTCAAAATGCATAACAATAATAACATATCACATATAATTAAAACTCAAGTGGAATCCGTACCTCAAGCAGCAAGTAAAATCCAAAACAAAAGCAAGCAAGCAATCAAATTAACTCTACAGTGCCTCCGTCATGTCAGCTGCTCCTAAATTCCAACTCAAAATCTCTTGACTCTAAACAGATATAAATTCTCGTTTCAATTTTAATACTCAAATATGTTCAGTTTATATTTTTAAGTAATCTATATTTTTAATAAGTATTGTCATTAGTGCCCAAGATACTAAAAACATGTAACTACAGCCCTCGCTTAACATCAGTTTATATGATACTAAAATACTTCTATCACAGGTATTAGTATGAACTAATAACCTTAATCAAGTTTGAACATATATAAATATTTTATGCTTAAAAGAGTTTCCAACAAAAATTACATTTATTCTCTAACTGAAACCAACCTCTAAATTATAGATAAATTGTGCACTTGCTGCCAAAATCTCATGTAAGCTCATTGTGTTACAATAGACCTAAACTATATATATGCATTACAATATGACATGCAACACTTGAATGCATTAGTCTTGTTTACTAATTATCTTTGAAATCAAAATATTTGAATACCCATAGCATGTCATGCAACTTAATTGATACGATCAAGTACCAAATACGAATCTAATCTCGCATGCAAGACTTATGCAATATTAGTGTTCATAGTTTCTAAACAATTTCAATAAATAGCATTTATCGCTTCACAAATCCATTTTTCTAATTTTAAATTCACATGCATGCATGATATGCCCAAGATTAAGGTTTGCGGCCAAACCTTCATTCAAACCCAATATCATTGCCCTTTTTACCAATCAGCCCTTTAAACCCACAAAATCAGTATTGTAACCCAACGAAATTTCGTTACCACAAACATGCTTGACATGCAAAACTTAATATTACCATTTATATGTATGAAACTATATTTATTTGAAAATAATGCAAGACTTGAATTTAATCCATAACATATACTTAACATTTGTGATTCTCTTTGAAAGTTCAATGCACATGCAAAAAAAAAATCTAATGTAGCTTATAAATACCCTTTTTGTATATTTCCACATAAATCCCCAATTATCAAGCATCCAACACAATACATAATCGATCACAGATTTACGCAAATGAACCAGATTTCACAAATTACACAATTACACAAATACTCGGATCATTCAGATTACACATTCTAAATTAAGTTACACATCTATACAAGAGATTAGAAAGACTTACCCAAAAGAAATGACTCAAGGAATGATGGCTCGCACATCAAGCAACGCCATCAACAAATCGGACGATCAAACAATAACATAGTGATTGGGAGAGATCAAGGAGTGAGTCGGTACTTGCCGGCTGGTCCGAAACCTAACGGATCAGATTCGAAGCGGGTTTAGGGTTTTGGAGGATTTTGGCGGTGCATGCAACATTAGAGGAGAGAAAATGTAGGATAAAGGTACACGGCAGTGCAAATGAGGTCGAGGCAGTGGTTGGTGGTGGTTTCCGGTGAATATGGTTCGGCCCCGGCGAAAAAGGTGAAGTTCCGAGATTAGGGTTTCTAGAAATGAGAGGGAAAAAGTATAGATCTGGTCTTAGGAGGTCACGACGGTGCTCAGCAACTCGAGGCGCACCGGCGGAAGTGGGGCACGACTGTGGAGAGGTGGGGCCGAGCAAGAAGAGAGGTGGGGCGGGTTTGTAAAGGAGGAGAGAAGAAAAAGGTGTAGTGGTCGGGTTTTAGTGGTGGGGTCATTGCGCCGACGCGATGGCGGAGCGGCGACGGCGAGAGGCGGAGGAAGGCCTTAAAGAGAGAACGAGAGAGACAGAGGAGGGGGTCGGGAGAGGAAAATGAAAAGGGGGAGGAGGGGTTCACGGGTAGGGACTTAAGTCCCGTAAATCCCATCCAAAAACTAATTTTTTCAGATTTAGCAATTTTGCCAATTAAAATTTTAAGTTTAGTTATTTTTGTTTAATATTTATAATTTTAATATTATCAAATCACTATTAATTAGAAGTCAAAGTTGTGAGATGCAAGACAACTGAATATTTTTGTTGTGAATTACGATGATAATGTTTAATTTAGTAATTTAGAATGTCATTTCTCTTAATACGTATTACTATTTTTTTCTAATAATTTACCTAATTATTATTTCTGTAATTTACTATTTAATATGATAGTTTTGTAATTTCATCTTCTGGTACAATTTACTCTAGTTTTCATAATTTTATTACATTTGTTTATTTATGTATAATTTTCAACCAAAGTTAGGTTAATTAATCAATTGTTAGTTAGCTTTATATATGTATATTTCTCTTTTCTTTTTCTCTTTTTTTTATTATTTTTATTATTCTTTTTTTTCCTTTTTTTTTTTTAACTGGTATCACATTCGTCCCCCCTTAATTAATTTCGTCCTCGAAATTCAAAATGAGATACGAATCAACAGAGATGAGTTCAAAAGAGCATCAAATCAAATTATTTCAGAAAGAACAAGCCGAACATAATAGACAACAATTAAGTCAAGACACAAGAAAGATAATGGAATGGAGATGATAACGAATTCTAACACAGAAACAATCAAGTAGCACCACAATATCAAAATTTATTATTTCTTCAATGGTGACTAGTCAATGAAGAAAGAACAAATCTAATATTATATAGAATCAATTAACAAAGCTGATAGTTAGTCAGTTTTGTTTGACTCTTGCACTAACGAAGAAAGAAAATCAAATCGAGCGATTTAGGAAAAATCTAAATTGATCTATTAGAAACGAGTCAATTTGAAATATGAAACTCAACTTCAAAGGAAACGATAACCAATGTGCATCAATAAAAAAAAAAAAAATCTATCCTTTTTTTTTTCTTTGGAAAGAAAATTAGAGTTAATTTATAATTAATCTCCACTATGAAAAAGAGTGTCATGCAAGTAAAACTTCTATAAACAAACAAGAACGACATCAATAAACTATTATGTTGGTACTACGCTAAGAGACCCGAATACAACTAACACATAGAACATGTGCCATCAAGAAAGAACATAATTTAAAATAACATCAAGTCCAAACTTTCTTTGAAAATAAAGTTGACATGAAATTTGTTTGTAAATGTAACCATTTTAATTTCAACTGTTTATTTACAGCCTCAATATGAACAAGTAAAGCATCTAACAATTAAACCACTTTGCATTAGGCGTAAGACTAGAAATTTTATAAAAACATGTATTTAAAGCAGGTACAAATAAACAACAGACTCATCCACTTTAAATTGTGAGCGATAAAAGTTTAAATTACGTATGCAAGCTTAATTAACACACATAGAATATCTCAAATTCCAAATTAATTGAAAACACTTCAAATTTGACAATCAACTTGGAATTTTAATATTCATCAAATAAATCAACTAGCTCACATGCATCAATAATAGAGTAAATGTTATAAACAAATTTGCACACAAATCTCAAGAGTAATTTTATGTTTAGAAATAATTAAGAATCTTAATAATACCATTGATATACCAGACCAGACTACATCACATTTCTCAACAAGCTTGAAAATTATATAGAACTGTTGAAAGTAATGGACAAACCAAAACAATAATTATGTCAAAAATTCATTTTAATGTTAAATCAGAAAACATGATGCCCTCTCAGCATCTATTTTACCATAAATTGATTTTGCATCCAACATTTAAACAAATAATTCTAATGCCTACATAGAATCGATATTTCTATCGTAAAACTGATTTTTTTTTTTTCAATCAACATAACAACACAATAATTAAAACAGCACAAACATCAATCATGCAATTTGATTCTAAATATAGTAATTAATCACATCCACGAGGTATTGACTTTTGTTAACTTCAACCAATATTACATACTCTAATAAAAGCAAATAAAACAACAAATTATTATAGTTTATATCTATATTTATCTAACAAACCCATCTATAACTAATTGTCTTCAATAACTCTATTGTAACTTTTGACCTTAACTCTTATATATATAGCCTCATAAAATTTATTAATTACAGATTCTTATTCTTACAAATGAGTTTATCATAAATAAACATTTATGTCTAAAATTCACCTAGCTTTTATGTATCAAGGAAAAGATTATGGTATAAATCAATTTGCATACAAAATTTCTATATAAAAAAAAATTATATGTTTAGAAACACTATAGAAAATTTCAATCATTCTACTACTACAGAACAAGTAACATACTAGTTTTTTTTTTTCATTTAATACATACAAGTGCTAAAATCGACTTCCCAAAACAGCTCATCAAGTAATACACATAGCATTAACATTTGTGTTATATAATTTCTTTATTATTTACCATAGCAATTAGTCACAATTGAAATTCATCAAATTCATTTAAGTGAAATTATCACCATCTACTCAAGACATGAAACAACAAATTTAACTAATATACAATAATTCACTCATATATAAAGATAATTTAAGTATCTTTATATCATTGCACATTTAAATAATTTGAGAAACAAGACATTTGGATAAATATTAAGAAATCCAATCATCTTAGTCAAGCAACCCTGTAGATCTACCCCGCTCACGCAACCGATCGGTCTGGTTTAATTGTTAAACTATTCTCTGATACCACCTGTGACACCCCGTCGAATACTGTAGCCGGACAACACACGACGGAGTGCCCGCCACGAATGCCTACTGCACTCGCAAGGCTTACTAAAACTTATTTTACAATTTAATGTTGATTATACACAATTAATATACATGTCAATTATAAATTTACGATTAATTACTTAAACATAAAAATAAATCATACAACGGTCTGGTACATATAGGTTGCTAACCACAGTATCCAATGGCCCGCTACTCGTCTCGCTGTCCAGCACTTGATCTGAAATCTGGAACCCACAACCAATTGTGGAAACAATGCAAAAGCATAGAATGAGATAAATAAAATTTATCTCAGTACGGTATTCAGTTCCAGCCACTTAAGTTTTGATTATCATGCGTTGGAACTAAATACATGACTGAGCCAAACAGTTTTCAATTCAAATCCATATTTATTTCAAATAAACAGTAAATATAAGATTTCGATCAAACAATGCAATTATGAAATAAATTCAATACTCTTTAAAATCATTTAAAATTCAAAGTATGACAACTGTCATTTCAATTCCTTGGAAAAACAATTAACCGTATGCAACAACTAACATATAAAAACATTCACATCTCATTTCAAACTGACAAGACAATGTCAAATTAATTAAATCAATGTAATATGCAATGTGAGCTCGGCAATCACTTCTATAACAATTTCGAATTTCAAAATATAACAAATGCCGACTCATTTGGTTGGACAATTATCTAATATGCAAGTCTGGTTTCTTTTCTCATCATCAAAGTCAAATATGTCGCGAGACGCCTTCTATGAGGCCTACCAACGACCAATTCAATTCATATACCATTAGATCAATAAACATCCAAATGTACAAGCAAGCTGGGAACACTCACACTCCGGACCATTCTAGACTGGACCTACTGAGTCCCGGTACATAAACGCTTATTACACGGTGCTTGGTAGGATGGGTCATGACTCCACCTCCAAACATTACGAGTGTCTATCTCAACCACACAAGCTGTACTTACCTCAATCAAATCACATTTCAATCGGATACCATTCAATATGCCACTGTACAATCATGCATCGTTTACATTTCACAAAATATTCTCATGAATGAAGATCAATTTATGAATTCAAAATGCATAACAATAATAACATATCACATATAATTAAAACTCAAGTGGAATCCGTACCTCAAGCAGCAAGTAAAATCCAAAACAAAAGCAAGCAAGCAATCAAATTAACTCTACAGTGCCTCCGTCATGTCAGCTGCTCCTAAATTCCAACTCAAAATCTCTTGACTCTAAACAGATATAAATTCTCGTTTCAATTTTAATACTCAAATATGTTCAGTTTATATTTTTAAGTAATCTATATTTTTAATAAGTATTGTCATTAGTGCCCAAGATACTAAAAACATGTAACTACAGCCCTCGCTTAACATCAGTTTATATGATACTAAAATACTTCTATCACAGGTATTAGTATGAACTAATAACCTTAATCAAGTTTGAACATATATAAATATTTTATGCTTAAAAGAGTTTCCAACAAAAATTACATTTATTCTCTAACTGAAACCAACCTCTAAATTATAGATAAATTGTGCACTTGCTGCCAAAATCTCATGTAAGCTCATTGTGTTACAATAGACCTAAACTATATATATGCATTACAATATGACATGCAACACTTGAATGCATTAGTCTTGTTTACTAATTATCTTTGAAATCAAAATATTTGAATACCCATAGCATGTCATGCAACTTAATTGATACGATCAAGTACCAAATACGAATCTAATCTCGCATGCAAGACTTATGCAATATTAGTGTTCATAGTTTCTAAACAATTTCAATAAATAGCATTTATCGCTTCACAAATCCATTTTTTCTAATTTTAAATTCACATGCATGCATGATATGCCCAAGATTAAGGTTTGCGGCCAAACCTTCATTCAAACCCAATATCATTGCCCTTTTTACCAATCAGCCCTTTAAACCCACAAAATCAGTATTGTAACCCAACGAAATTTCGTTACCACAAACATGCTTGACATGCAAAACTTAATATTACCATTTATATGTATGAAACTATATTTATTTGAAAATAATGCAAGACTTGAATTTAATCCATAACATATACTTAACATTTGTGATTCTCTTTGAAAGTTCAATGCACATGCAAAAAAAAATCTAATGTAGCTTATAAATACCCTTTTTGTATATTTCCACATAAATCCCCAATTATCAAGCATCCAACACAATACATAATCGATCACAGATTTACGCAAATGAACCAGATTTCACAAATTACACAATTACACAAATACTCGGATCATTCAGATTACACATTCTAAATTAAGTTACACATCTATACAAGAGATTAGAAAGACTTACCCAAAAGAAATGACTCAAGGAATGATGGCTCGCACATCAAGCAACGCCATCAACAAATCGGACGATCAAACAATAACATAGTGATTGGGAGAGATCAAGGAGTGAGTCGGTACTTGCCGGCTGGTCCGAAACCTAACGGATCAGATTCGAAGCGGGTTTAGGGTTTTGGAGGATTTTGGCGGTGCATGCAACATTAGAGGAGAGAAAATGTAGGATAAAGGTACACGGCAGTGCAAATGAGGTCGAGGCAGTGGTTGGTGGTGGTTTCCGGTGAATATGGTTCGGCCCCGGCGAAAAAGGTGAAGTTCCGAGATTAGGGTTTCTAGAAATGAGAGGGAAAAAGTATAGATCTGGTCTTAGGAGGTCACGACGGTGCTCAGCAACTCGAGGCGCACCGGCGGAAGTGGGGCACGACTGTGGAGAGGTGGGGCCGAGCAAGAAGAGAGGTGGGGCGGGTTTGTAAAGGAGGAGAGAAGAAAAAGGTGTAGTGGTCGGGTTTTAGTGGTGGGGTCATTGCGCCGACGCGATGGCGGAGCGGCGACGGCGAGAGGCGGAGGAAGGCCTTAAAGAGAGAACGAGAGAGACAGAGGAGGGGGTCGGGAGAGGAAAATGAAAAGGGGGAGGAGGGGTTCACGGGTAGGGACTTAAGTCCCGTAAATCCCATCCAAAAACTAATTTTTTCAGATTTAGCAATTTTGCCAATTAAAATTTTAAGTTTAGTTATTTTTGTTTAATATTTATAATTTTAATATTATCAAATCACTATTAATTAGAAGTCAAAGTTGTGAGATGCAAGACAACTGAATATTTTTGTTGTGAATTACGATGATAATGTTTAATTTAGTAATTTAGAATGTCATTTCTCTTAATACGTATTACTATTTTTTTCTAATAATTTACCTAATTATTATTTCTGTAATTTACTATTTAATATGATAGTTTTGTAATTTCATCTTCTGGTACAATTTACTCTAGTTTTCATAATTTTATTACATTTGTTTATTTATGTATAATTTTCAACCAAAGTTAGGTTAATTAATCAATTGTTAGTTAGCTTTATATATGTATATTTCTCTTTTCTTTTTCTCTTTTTTTTATTATTTTTATTATTCTTTTTTTTTCCTTTTTTTTTTTTAACTGGTATCACACAATAGGTCATCATTCTAAGTTTAAATTTATAAATCAACCCCCCCCCCCCACCCACCCAAACATAATTTCTACTTGATGGTTTCTGTTTTGTACTTGTCACACAATCTTATATAAAAAAATATTTGTTGATTTTTTTCTGGTCTTCCCAATAGCAAAATTAACGAAAATGCATAAAATTGTAAATATAAGTACTAGATATACATTTATATCTAATAAATCGAAAGTAAATTTATTTGATAATTTGTTTTGACTTTTTTATTATATATACTAATTGATAGTTAGCATCTTTTATATACTAAGTAAAACTAATTAATATTCTTCGAAATATAATGATAAATACAATGTTAAACAAATTTGTGTAAACAGTACAGTTACAAATATAAATAATATATGATAAATAAATTGCACAAGAACTAATATTATTTGGAAGTAAATGGATAAAATTTGTGTACATCGAACAAAAAAATCAAAATTTATGAAAACCTATTATTATTATTATTATAGATACATACGATTCACGAACATGTATATGTATATGTATATACGATATAATAATCTAAATTAATTGTAGGCGACTTCCACATGCTTTTCCAAAATACTTTAATATTGCTCTAAAAAGGGAAGCAAAAATGCCATATATATTTGTTGAAATTATGTCTAGACAATATTTTATTCATACGAAGCGCTATTTTAATACAAAGTAGGCACTAAAAAAAAACTGTTAGAACTGATTTAATATTTTAGAAACAAATAGAAAGTAAATATTTCATATAACAAAACTAATTTATACTCAGAAGAGCACACAAATATTTTTTGTTAAAATCTAGATCATAAATGAAGTAATTTGAAGCAAATATATTTACAACTAGAAGCTATGTTGTACGAATAACTAATTCAAGTTAGTATATATATGACTAAATGAAAGTACAAAAACCGATGGAAAGTCGATATTTTCCAATATGTGTTATCATAAATTGAGTAAGTTATTATTGTCAAATACTGTACAATTCTGTAATTTTCCCCTCAGTTGATTTTTATATATATGTAATAATGTAATTCAATTTTTCAAGTCTCTGAGTTAAACAAAAATATCATAATTGTAAATGCATCCGAAACAAAAAAAGAGGGCAAATTTTAGTCTATTTCTTAAAAACACATGCGTGTTAAATTGTTTCGTAAATGCCAAACACCTACCAATACTTTCATTTTTATTTGAAAAAAAAAGTTATAACTCATAACAATCTAATAAAATGAAGCAAAAAAAAAAAAAAGGTAAAAACTAATAGCGGTTGAGGGAACCTATAAATAAACAGTCCAAAAAAATTATTCTTTTCCTCGGCACCTAAGCCTACCTGTTAATCTTCTGGGACCCACCGGACAGACCAATCTTCTCCTTCTTCTTCCTTTCATTAACGAAACATAATTGACGCTACCCCCAAATCTCTCTCTCTTCCGATCATGAATCACACCCACCTTTGCCTTTGAAGAATTGTTTAAACATCTGGCGATTCAATCAGTCACAATTAGAAGAATCAGCGTAAGAATCAGGTTCACCTCCGTCTTAACTCAACGATTCAAGCTTTTATTTGGTTGGGAAATTCGCTTAATAATTGGATCAAATCATGGGTTGCCGATAGATTTTCTATACTAGGTTCCCAAAAAAATGGATTGTTGCTTGTTGTGGTAGAAGTCTTTAATTTGAGATAAGACATTTAACAAACAAACAGTGGTTGGGGGTTTTTTTTTTTTTTTTTTTTTGAGGCATTTGGGAATTCCTCTCCCTGTCTCTTTCATCTTCCTTTGGAATATTACTGCATAATGACAACTTTTGTCGGCTCATTTCTGGAATATACATAGGGGAACCACACAAAATACATCAAATTTTAGCCTAATTATGTAATTTAATAAAATAGCTACAGGTTTTGGGGGTAATATACATGATCCCATCGCTCAGCAAGCAATTCACACTGTTGGACACTATTAGACAGTAATGCTCTAATGCTTTGTGGTTAGCCTTTTGGTTCTAAATTTCTAATTCAGTCTGCATTTCTTGTTTTTTTTTTGCTTGGATGGAAATTATTTTCATAATGCAATATTTTTTTGCTTGGTTCACTTATTATATTTGGTAATTTATTTTATTGTAGAATTTGTTTCGAGTAGCCCAATTTATGTTTGGCAAATGGGCAGCGGTGTTGCTAACCCGTTCGGAAGCTCCAATGCCAACCCATTTGGAGGCATATCCGCATCTACAAGTATGTTTAGTTAAACTATTACGCCAACATTCAGCACCTTCTCTTTCTCTTCTTGTTCTTTTAACTGTCAGTAATCAGAGGTTGTGACTTTTTCAAATAATATTGCAAATTTGCTACATTTGGCCAGCATATTACTGGTATCTTACTTGGTTAGGTAAATTTTCTGTTGGCTTGATACCAAACCTTATGGCCATTTCTTGGTTTCCTATACTGATCTTCATGAACATTCCTGTATTAATTTTCTTTTTGATTAATAACTTTTATGCAACTCATTACAGATTCTTTCGGGCAGACAACAGGGTCATTTGGTGGATTCGGGTCACCATGTAATCAATTAAACCCATTTACTGGCACTGCTTCTGCATTCAGCTTTTCCAATTCTCCTGCATTCGGCTCTTCAAGTGGATTTTCCTTTGGCACCTCCAGTTTTCCAGCAGCAGGTGTTTCTGATAGCTTTTCATTTAGTGCATCTAGTGCCCCTGCATTTGGCGCATCAAACAGCTCAGCATTTGTTTTTGGGTCTACATCTACCTTCAGCAGTTCATTTTCCTTTGGGGTTCAGGCAGAGCAACAAGGTGGGAGTAAAAATGAGGCATACAAATGGACTGCATGTGGCGAGCAAAGTGCTGATAAGGTGGAACCCACTGGCGTCATGCCTGTTTTTAAAGACTCCAGCCACCAGGAGTGTAGATGGCCTAACTACCAGCGAAGTGACAAAGGTTGATCTTTTACCTTGCTTTTACTGTCAAGGCTCATAGCAAAATGTACTACCAGTTTCACAAAATTAACAATAATATTCCAAATTGGACAAGGTATCAAGAAATGAGCAAAAACAAAGGAACTAAGTAGAAAGTAGTTGTGCACAATCAATCTGATTGATCTGCCCAACCTGACATAATCTGAAAAACTGTACTGAACATTTTTTGGTTAGCTACCTAATTGAATTTAGTTAGCCTGATACACACATACTTCACATTTATGATCTGGGCTTCTCTAGATGGATAAAACTTGACCTTACCGAATAACCATCGGTTATCTTTACGTTGTTCTCTTGTATTTCCCTCCTTGCTCTTCATATTTCCAAAAGTCCTATTATCTTTCTTTCCTCCTGTTTGGAGTATAGAGCTACAAAAGTCTTGAAATCAAGATTGATATTTTCTTCCTTTGAAAGAACTGATATATATTGAATTATTGATTAAGGATGGTGCAAATGCCCTTCCTTTTTTATTTTTCCTGAAAAACTGAATAGTAAAAATGGAAAGTTTAAGATGTAAAAAATAAATAGAAAGATACGATTTATATAAGAATGATAGCAGACCTTTTTAAGCAGATTTGTGCTGCAGCCAAAACATCTTTGTTGGCTCCATGTCGTATTAGCTACAGAAATTGAACGGACAAAATAGAGCAAATTTAGGTTTACGGTAGGATTCGCATATGTAAGATAACTTTTCTCATGTAGGGAGCCTCCACGACGTAAGTTCTGTTTGGGTCCTCAGGAAATCTTATGGGATGCTTGCATAATATCAAAATGCGAGCTAACTGTTTTTCTCGTGGTGTCCCATTCTGTATCACTTAGGTGGATGTATAATAGACTGAAATTTCAGGTTTATTTGTTCAAAAGAATCAAGAGGCTTGTAAAATTCATTATAGTTGCAGATGTTTTCTGTATATTGTGTTTTTGTTCGTTTGATGTCCATCAAGCAACACCCAAACGTTGCATCATTAAGGTAGGCAAATGTTTTGTTTAGTTGTTTATTTTGGTAGCTATTTAAACCTTCAATCTGCTTAGCCTGACTTTCTAGAAAACTATTGATTGGGAACTCGTGAGCTTGTTAGTGATTTTTCGTGAAGGAAAATTGCTTTCCAACCCGGCTTACTAAATGGAGCCTGAGCAGCTCGACCCCTACTATGAAGTGGGTTAAAACAGTTATTGGCATTATGGGCATAGTAGTACAGGATCTAGTTGTCTTAATGTGTCTATTTTTTACGTATAGTATGGTATTATTATCTAAGTTTCCTTTGCATTGTCTGTAGATGAGCCAAATGCAACATGTAAGCCTGTTTTTCTGAAGACAACCCCCACAAGCCCATTTGGTCAGACTGCGTCTAACCCTAACCCTTTCTCTTTCACCTCACAGTCAACCCCAAATACAAGCCCCTTCTCTTCTATTTCCCAATCAAATGCAGACCCTTGCTCTTCTGGTACAGAATCAAATCCTAAACCTTTCTCTTCAATGAAACAATCAAATGCCCCCAGTTTCTGTTTCACCTCTCAATTAAACCAGAACCAAAACCAAAAGCAGAATCCAAACATGTACTCTTTTGCCTTCACATCTCAGTCAAAGGAAAACCAATATGGGAGTCCTTTTTCTTTTACTTCTCAACCAAAACAAAACCAAAGTCAAAATGCTTTCTCTCTCTTCCCTCGATCAAACCCAAATTCAGATGCAAACTCTTTCTCTTTAACCTCCCAATCAAACCAAAATGAAAACCGTTTATCTCCTTTTGCGAAAGACTTGAACCATAACCCATTCTCCAGCCCATTTGCACCAACCTCTTCTCCAATCTTCAGTTCAAGTTCGACCTCTTCCTCTAACATGTCAGTTTTTGGGTCTGTTACAACACAAGTTATGTGTTCTCCTGTGGCTGGCAGCAATGCAAAAAACACCACCCAAGTAACTGGACTCACTCAGTGCACTACTCCTGCTTTTGGGAAACAGTTTTCGAACGGATCTCAGTCCGGATCGCCATCATTTGATCAATCCATAACTCCACCACCAACAACAGTAGGTTCCTTCTGACCCGTTTTATATCTAATCTTAGTGTTCACTTATTATGAAAGTAAATATAAGCGATGTCCTTCTATTCAATACTTTCTCTTATTTGTAGGCTGCTGCTTTTGTTTCCACACCTTCATCATTTCAAGCAATGACAACCAGCCAGACATCAAATGTGTTTTCTTTTGGGAATAACAGTGATGCTCAGACGTCACAAGGTACTGTATTATTGACCTCTTTAAGTCCATTGTACTTCTTTTTACCAACAAGGGCACCTTTTCTTCTACACCTCTTAAATGACTAACTATTCCCATTACATGTTGTAATTTTCTTTCTTCAGCTGGCACTGGAGCCAATGGTTCCAATCAACCGTAAGTTTCTTTTTCTTTCTCTATTCAATTGTCTTGTTGTATTTTTTTTTTCCTATCACAACTTATGTATTTGATCAAGTTGTGTTTGTAATTATCATTGTCTTCTTAATTTTCATGTCTGACATAATTTTAATCAAAATTGGTGTATTAGGGTTGCCAGCGAGACTGGTATGACCACACAAGCTGCCCAATCAGTCAACCTGTTTGATGCACTGCCTTCAGCGCCTCAATTGTCAGTAGGGCTTTCTTGCACTATTTCTTCAGTTCAATATGGTATTTCAAGCTTGCCGGTATGTTACATACTCTTCAGATCAATCTTTTTTACTATATTTGTTTGTATGTATGTATATTCTATTTCTTAGTGTTTTTTATGCTTTGTTGCTAAGGTTGGTGACAAATCTGCACCATCAAGAGGATCTTCAGTTCCAAGGCACCTCTCACAGAGAAGAGTGAGGCTTCCGCTGAGGAGATACCATACAAAAACTGATGCTTCCAAGGTAAAACAAAGTTTCTTCTCTTTGCTGCATTTCCTTGTAATAAAGTGAATGTTGGGAAGCAATAACATAAGTTGTGACAATTTTCTTTTCCTCATTAAATTATTCTCTTTTGCAGGTTGCATTTTATGCTCCAAGGCAAGAGGCATTGTATGCTCCCAAGCTTGATCCATTTGTGATGCCTAGACTGAACCCAAGGAAAGTTACAGTTACTGACCCTGCAATTGTAAATAATGACGTTTGGCTAGGAGATGAAGTATGTGATGAATTGCCCAATCACTTGGAGGATCACTTACCTGTACCCAATTCACCTACTATTCAAAATGGTATATAGTTACAAACCAGTCATATGAACCTTGTGCACTTAAGCATTCTATATATTGAGTTTTTATATTTGTCGGATGCATCTGTATTTCTCATCAGATGATTTGACATCAACAGAAGTGCAGTCAGACTCAACTTTCAGCCCCTCTATTGAACAGGAGGAAGATCTAGATGGTTGGTGCCTTATTATGACTGCTTTTGCCTGTAATTATTTTTTGATATTATTGTCTACTACTATTTATGCATATATTAACTCAGAAGTTGGTGCAGATTGCGACCTGAACCTAGATGAAAATGACGAGAACGCTCCGCCTGTGTCTACTGTGGACTGTAATCATAGCACCCTGAAGGGACTGCAGGCAGCGATAGTGTACGAGCATGGTGCAGAAATTGAGGCACTGATGCCAAAGCTGCGACATGCCGACTACTATACTGAGCCACGCATACAGGATTTGGCAGCCAGAGAGCGTGCCGACCCAGGGTTCTGTTCACGGGTGCCAGGTTTCGGTGTGGGGCGAACTGGATATGGCTGCATAAAATTCTTGGGTGAAACGGATGTTAGAAAGCTGGATTTGGAAGCAATAGTGCAGTTTGGCAACAGGGAGGTGGTGGTGTACAGGGACGAGAAGAAGAAACCAGTGGTGGGACAGGGTCTCAACAAACCGGCTGAGGTGGCACTTCTTAATGTTAAATGCATAAATAAGAAAACAGGCGAGCGATACTTGTCAGGTCCCAAGGTGGAGAGGTACAAGGAGATGTTAGCTAAAAAAACAGCAGAGCAAGGGGGAGAGTTCCTTTCATATGACCCTGTCAAGGCAGAGTGGCGCTTTAAGGTGATGCACTTTAGCCGATATGGCCTTTTATTACCACCCCGTTGATACCTGAGGATGTGTATAGGGAGTATACCCAATTTTTCATGTGCGTTATACATGCATATGCTGTTTTGTTTTTTATGTGTTATTACCTTTTTGTGGCAATTTTGTATTTGTTATAGGGGGCCATGGGTTGTAGCTTCAAATTTTTTTTTTCCTTTTTGCTTTTTTGAGAGTTAAATTGCTTTGCTAATTCATGGCAAGGTGGTTCAGTTTCTTTCTCTTCTTTTTCCTTCTCGTTGCTTTTAATTTTTGTGCTTTTGAATAAAAGCAACGATGTGTATGTTGTTCACCCCTTTTCTTGGTTTTCTTGTACTTTTTTTGGTTGTTTATTTGACAAAAGAATGTTAATAGTTTTCTTTTCTTGTGTAAGTTGCAAGTGATGCTGATAGTCATACCAAAAAAACAATTCTTAAATATAAATATTGTATTTTGTTTATTCTTTTTGTTGTCAAGGGTATAAGAACCGGCTATGTTGTAATATTTCCTTATCACTAAATTCAGTACTAAATTTGTTAAGCTTTTATGCATAGATGAGCAACCAACTCTTGTATGTTGGTCAGAAGTCTAAAGAGTTCTCTTTATTTGATTATCGGTTGTGTTTGGATGCAAGAGAATAAACATGACAATAGGAAATTGATGAGAATTGTGTGAATTGAACTTGACGAAGAATAAAGTCGTGATGCTTTCTTTTTTTTTTTCTATTTTTGATGGTATTTTGACCATATTTTTATTTTCTATATCATCCATTAATATGTACTACTACAGATACGAATAGAAAAATAGAGCTCTATTTTAAAATAGGAAGTATGTTTGGATGTGACTATAAAATAGAATTTTAATTCACTATTTAAAAAATTAAAAAGTTAAACTAGGATAAGTTATTCAGGAATAAGAATATTATTTCTAAATGGCTTCTATTTCAAAAAAAATTTCTAATTTGAGTTTATTTGGATTATTTTTTATTATGAATTAAGAGTTAATCTAGAATTACCTCTTATTCTTGTGTATATCGAAACACGTCCTATAAATTTAAACTTGCACATGATGGAATAAACTTGTATATAGATAACGTTTGCTAAATTCTATAACATTTTTATATTTGAACTATGTACAAATTCAAATGCGCAGGGTTGGTACGTGATAGAATAGAATTATGTACCTTTTGTTCAATTCAATATATGTACATTTTTCAAATTTTATGGTGTTCACTCTTGTGGGGGACATTAATTTTTGAAAAAAAAAAAATAGGGAGAGAGCGGGTCCTTTTATTTACTTATTTTATTAATTGGTAATTTGGTATTAATTGTTCATATGGAAACGGTCACTAGGTTGTCAGCAGAGAAAAGAGGGCACCGGAGAGAGAAGAAGTAGATTTTAGTTTTATTGTGTTCTTTGATCACGAAGAGACAAAGTCGTGCTGTCAAATTAGAAATTGAAAAGTAGAACTTTGATCCCTAAAGAGATGAAAGCTTTAATAGAATACATCCAATTTCTTCTTAAATTTTTTAGGTACTTTGTAGTTAAGAGAATAAACCTGATTGCAACTGTCATTAATTTTGGAAAATACTAACAAGCAAATCTTTGTTACTTGCCGGTTCTATCTGCAACCAGTTAAGACTTAAGACGACAGCTAGTAGGCTTTTGCAATTGATGGTGACGTTACAACATACTCTCCAAGAGCAATGACAAATATAACTGCCAAAAATATGAATAAATAGTGATAATGATGATGATTAACTTCCCTCTTTTTATAAAAATAATAATAGAGTAATAATTGTAATTATTTATTACTGTAATAAAAAATATAATATAATACTGAAAATTAATACAGCAGCAACAATATATTTCTACTAATAATTATGTATGTTATATTAGAGCCAATGTGAATGTAAGCTCACTAAACGTGTTTATGGGTCTAAATGCATAAATTTCAAACAACGAATTTACAATGTTGATCAGAATGCATTTCACGAATCTATTGTCTCTATTTTAAATTTCATACTTTCAAGTTCATTTTGATTAATATAAAGAGGTCGAAACAATTGTTTATGCACATGAACTTGAAAAAAAAAAGTTTAAATATACATACTAAGCTCATGAAGTAAATTGAAATCAATAATTTAATTTCATTGTTTCAAGTCCACAAAAATATTTGTAAAATAAATTCATAAACTTAATTAACGAGCTTAAATGTCATTCTAGCTATACTTGTGTTTGCATTCAAGTAGCAAGGACATATTATGGAGATCAATGTCTTCATTCTTTTATTTAATTTAATATGCACATGTGAGTTCTTATGTTTTACATGTATTTTTTTTTTTCTGTGTCTCGTTTATCAGAGTTATTATGCCTTGCTTCAGAGTTGGAGGAACAGAGTTGAGTACAAACTGGGGTCTAATAACAGAATTACCTGGTGATTATGTATTCATGTAGAAGCCCACTTCAACTACTTTTAGCCCCTATACTTAAAAAAGGATCAATTCTTTAATAATATATACCAAACCTCCATGTTAAGAAAAATAGTGTACAGTCTATCAACAGCTCATTAAACAAGATCTGAAGCATCTGTCACACTAAGTAGTTCCTCCTCTAGTGACAACCAATCCTTGGTGATTATTATTGTTATGTACCAACATCAAACCATACTGATTTGAAAATGTTTTATAAAACTAATATAAAATATGGTTGAACCTCATGTTCGTTAAGCCTAAAACACAAGTACGCTTGACTTGCTGAAAAATTTATCACTAGCTGCGACAAAAATTACTATATATAATTGTTCTTTTCAATAAAGAGAATATAAAGAAAACAGCAATATTATTATTATTATTATTATTATTATTATTATTATTATTATTATTATTATTTTCAGAATCATAAAAAATAATTTAGCCTTTAATGGAAAAAAGATGACATTTAATTAATTAAATTACGTAAAATTTAAAATATATCTTATCTATAATATGTCTATTAAGTATTTTAAAAAACATTGTATAAAATGTCAGTTAACCGTTATCAATGAATTCCCACCCTTTTGTTATCATTATTCAGTTGATGTGCTAATTCACTGAATTTTTAAATATAAATAATTTTATAATAAAAAATTTCAAATATAACAAAGATAATTTCTTTTCTTAAAAAAAAGCACCGCTATAGCGGCATTTTGACTGTCTTTATAGCCCGGAGCCTATAAGGGTCAAATACTTTAGGGTGTGTTTGGGTGTGCACCAAATAAGCAATTCATCCAAAAAGCTTATTCGTGTAGCACCCAAACGTGAAACAAGAAAACCAAATAAGAAATGAATAGCTAATTGCGGTGCTTATTTCAATTTCATCTATATGGTCAAATTAGCTTTTGTTATTTTTCAATAGGGCATGTGAGAGAAACCCACCTTATTTTTAATAGCTTATTCAACCCAACATCCAAACACACCCTAATTATTTCGGTAATTTTCTCTCAGCTTGGTATTACTATTATGTTGGGCATACAGATTTCCTATGCTCACCTTCCAAATATAAAAAGAATGTCAGAGAATGTTGAGACGAAAAATTTGACTTAATAAAAAAATAATAATTTGCATCAAAGTCCCTGCATGTTTCAGATTTACAAAATTTGCAACAAATTTATTTCAATTTAAATATATATTAAATAGATATAATGAATATATTACACATACTTAATTTATATGCATTTCATCGTACATATTTTTTTTGAACATGTGTTTAATATTATTTTGTTTGAAATATTATTTGATCCTTTTGTAAATAAAAAATAGAGAGGCTAAATGCAAAAGATAAATTTGTACAAATAAATAGTAAAAATATAGGGTCATGGACGAGTAATGCACAAATAATATAATTGAGATTTTTTTCACCGATGACCCTATATTTTTACTATTTATTTGTACAAATTTATCTTTTGCATTTTAGCCTCTCTATTTTTATTTACAAAATGATCAAATAATATTTCGAACAAAATGATATTATACACATGTTAAAAAAAATCACGTATTCAAAAAAATATATATATATATATAAAATTAAATGCATATAAAGTATGTGTAATATGTTCATTATATCTATTTAATACATATTTAAATTGAAATAAATTTTTAGAAAGTTTATAAATATGAAACATGTAGGGACTTTGATGCAAAATATTTTTGTAAGAAGTCAATTTTTTCTTCTCTGAACACTCTCTGACAACGTAACGTTCTTTTCTATTTTGTAATTTACATTATAGTCCATACATGTTTCTTTTTTTATAAACTGCAAAAAAAAAATCATTATAATTTAATTATAGATTAAATACATGTAATGAAAATATTATATGTATATTATTTGTATGTAATTGTACATATGCTTTCAACTTCCATATATGGTAAAAATTAATTTTTTTTATCACTGTATGAATCTTATGTAAATAAAAAACATGCACGGATTAAAATATAAGAATTAAAAGTTAATATTAAATTTGGAAAGTGAGCATAAAACAATAAATTGTTATGTCATACAAGAAATGAGCAGATATTTTAATATTTGATCCCTATAGTGGAATTTTGAATGACGCTAGCGGTGTTCTTTTTAAGAAGAAAAATATATCTTTGTTATATTTAAAATTTTTTATTATAAAATTTTTATATTAAAAAAATCGGGCTAATTCAATATTGTGACTCAAAAATTGATATTTCGACACGTATATAGTGATGATCACAAAAAAAAAGACAAAAAAACTAATAATTGCTCCTCGATGGACGGAATTAGTTTAAATGAATGCACAAACATAACATGTCATACTAGATCACTAGATCATATAATTTATATAAAAAATTGAAATCAAATATAGATATTGTTCAGTTGATTAGTTCCATTGCTAAACTAGATAAGTAGAGAACATACTTTTGGGGAGATGAGTTCTCAAGTACAATTTATCATCTATTTAACATATGACTCGATATGTAGAACTTGGAAATGTATAACTTAATGAAGAACAGAAAAAAGATCAAATAATAATTGCTCATCAATGGAGAGAATTAATTTCAATTATACACAATCATATAAAAGACATGTTACTAGATAATTAGATCATTTAATTTACAAAGGTGTGGTTGGCTCCATTGCAAGATGTAGATATTTCCTAATAATTCGGCGACAGACTATGGTCAGTTCTATTGCAAAATTGATTTGTTTGGATCATGAATTTAGCTAACAAGATTAACACGCTAAATTGGATTTTTGTTAATCAATCACCTAACTCAATTTTAAATTTTTAATTGAAAAAGCAGAACAACATGATTAGTGACTATGAATCCAAATGTAACCTAGTTTTTGAGTAAAGAATGGTTCACAAGTACGTTTAATCTATTTGTACTCTTTATTTTATTCTTTTTGTTGTTAGTGATATTCTTTGCAAATTACAATCTATGAAACCAATTCGTGCCTTCTGAAGCTCTTGTACCATCATGTGCTTCATCAGGTATAATTAAATCAGTTGGGAGGAGGAATAATAAACAGTGCACAGCTCAATTTTCCTGTAGTCTTAACTTGTGCCAGATATCTTAATTGCAGAAGTGCGACTTGCTAGTTAACGTCAAACCATTGCTGGTGCCTACGGGCTCATTTTCAAAAAAAAAAAAAAAAAAAAAAAAAACCCTTTCTGGCCATGTCACATATTTTTTTCCCCACAGACGACAAAAAACATCTGTAGGTGCATCAATTGAATTCTAGCATGCTTTAGCATAGTCATAATAATTCAAGCATGCATTCAATTTTCATGGCACTTGATTTGATTTTTTTTTTTTTAGATACATTGGTCAGCACCTGACAAGTTTACTTTATTTGATTGTTACAAAAATAATCTTATTGAAATCGAAAAAAAAATGTTAGATGCTCTCTTTATTATTTACGACATGTTTTAAATTTAGACTAGTTTGAACGTCGTTCACCTTTTATCAAACAATTTTAAATTTTTAACTAACAATTTTAATTGGTATATTTAAGATGGATGTCCATACAAATTTTAAATTAACTATTTATTTGAGACCTGTTCGATCTAAATTTTTAAAAAATAAACGTTCTTTTTTTATATTTTTGAAGTAATATTTTTCAAATAAACCCATAACTGCTTCGTACTATAGATGTTCTATCAAATAAACCCATAACTGCTTCGTACTATAGGGGCAGTTTGGATGGGTTGGGAATTGGAGGAATTTCCAATTCCAAGCATAAATTTTATTATAAACAATTCAATCTCTTCACAAAGTTACACACTTCCCAATAAATTTATGCCTAGGAATAGACAATTCCTCCAATTCCCAACCCATCCAAACGGCCCCATAGATGTTCTATAGTACAGGACGCACCTGCAAATTGCATTTTTGGACATTTCGATAACTGTCATGGTTTGGAGAAAATTTGTAAGCCCATTTTTAACTCATTTGAATTTGACAGTTATCAAAATGTCCAAAAATGGTCTTGAATTTTGGAACTCATAAAAATGTCCAAAAATTGTCACAAGTAACTCATTTGAATTTTTGGACATTTTGATAACTGTCATGGTTTTGAATTTTGATGTTATATTTAATTCAAATGAGAAATTTTCGTACTATAGATGTTATATTTAATTTCGCTCAAATCTTTACCTTTTTTCTCCCTTATTTTGAAGCACCGAATAGGTATGGACAGACTAATCTAATTAGAATAAAATACAAAATTCTAAGGGAGAATTGGTTCTGTACCCCTTCAAAATAAGAAAATTAGTAATTTGTCCCTTTATCCTCTTTTAAATGCTTAGTGCACTCCAATATAGTCCCCAAAAGAAACCAGATGTGTAATAATAATAAAGTGAATTCAAGTTATAGAACTAAAAATCAATGAATGGTATAATTGAACCCGAAATGTCGGCCTAAAATATCTTGAAAATAAAAAGTCATTTAGAAATTACGAATAGACCTTTATAATTTTAGAAAAACTTACTAAAATAATATTTTATTTATGAGCGATTGGCGACTCACTGCTGAAAGCTCGGTTTACCGAGAAGCATTACGAGCAACCGAATCAATAGAAGAGCCAGCCCTTGGCTTTGTCAAACCAACTGAAGCAACTCAAAGGGTTACCTCGACAATTATCAAGCAGAACAACACAATCATTCAACTGCTTGTTAAAATCAAGGAAGAACTTGAGGATTACAAGGACCAAATAAGAGAACTCAGAAGGGCAAAAGCACCTGAAGGGTCTGACACAACCGAGGCCCTAGAACAAATCCAAAACCAACTTAAAAACCTAAGTCTTGGTCCGCCCTCAACCTCAAAAAGGCCAACCATAACAGGCAAATTCTTCGTATACCGAGACCCAAAGAAAATATACGAAGAAGAGAAAAAGAAGATACAATGAGTCGTACTCAAACCGAAACAGTGAGTAGACCATCTGTATCAGGCCATGACAATCAAATACCGACTGTTGAAGATCAAATCCGGGACTACAGACTCGGAAGTCGGTTGCGGTACGAAGTACAAAGAAGATTACCAAGGCGAAGGCAATACAGGCGGACTCTAGAGTCACAACTGAGTCCAGATGCGGAGCTTAGTATTTCACAGTTTCGCAGAGCACAACAAGTTCCGGCAGAGACACTATACCAAGCCGGATGGAGTGAGAGAAATCATCGGGTTTATCAACATTATTCTGATGAAAGAATTTTGGTGGTCGGAGATCAAAGAAAAATCTCCTTTATCTCTCAAGAAAGCTACAACAAACTCGTTGAGGAAGGATTACAGCACTTACATATAGGTGTTGTAATGATCAGGCTTTACGCTCTGCATAGGAGAAATGCAGGTGTAAATGCTTTAGTTGTGTTAAGAGATAGAAGATGGGGAAATGATGCCTCATTAATAAGTTCCATGGAAATGGACTTAACTAATAATACACAACTAGCATATGCGGTTCCTGATATGATGGTTAGTATTTATGATTTTTACAACCACATCCAATTGGTTGTACAAACTCATGGGTATGAATCGTGGCGCGGTGGTGAAAGCAACCTCTTAATTTCTCGATCTCTAATTGGGAGACTATCAAACATAAGCCACACAAATTTCCGGTACAATGTTCAGGGGGTAACAGAGCACTTAGCAAGCAGAGGCATAAGGGCTATACCGGGACAACCAAGATCAACCGCCGAACACTAAGAGGCCAACAATGGATAATTAGACCACCAACAGTTCCAGAAGTACAACATCCACAAACAATGCGAGTCAGATCAAGAACTGATGGCTCGTTAGCCATTAGATTTGGCGAATACAAAGCAACTGCATCAGCTGAACCAGCAGTTGTAGGGCCCAATGATGAAGAAGAATTAGACGAAGAAACGGCCCTAATAATCACAATTGAGGAACAAGAAATCTCAGTTGAAGAAGAGTTGGAATCAATCCAACTATTAGCATCCCTGCCTAGAGAAGGACCAAAATATTGCCCACCAAAATACTGTCCAATCTGGGATAAAGATGAAGATCCAGAGGAAGAATGGCTCAATCCTTTCGCCTCGGAAGGTGGTAGGGATAAAAAGTCGCATTTTGTATTTACGGCCGAAAAAACAGAACTAGAATATCCCAAAATGAGAGCTCTAACAAAAATGATGGAATCAGCTTTTTCAACAGCTGAGAGCTCGCTTACCCAGAGGAGGCCAACAGAACCAGTAATGGATCCTGTCAATTACCCACCTGCAAGCACATCGAGACAAACGCCGATGCCAACAATACATAAGATCAGAGATCATGTTGGCAGATTCAAAGGAGGCTATGCACAACAGCATAATGGGAGATTCAATCTTCCAGACGCCCAAAGCGACAAAGGTGCAATTCTTGTGTTGCCAGACGACATTGGGCAATACAGTGATGTGATCTTTCGTTGGGAGTCAATTACTCTTAATGTGGTTAATGACCGCAATTGGACAGATAATAAGAGTAAGGTGATTTTCATTGAAAATCTTTTGGGGGATGTAGAGAAAAAGATGTTTATTCAATGGAGAATGGCATATCCCCATGAATATGAAGAACTAATAGTAGTAGCAGACGATCCCCAAAATGTGATCTCCAGCATCAGAAGGATGATTCTGCTAGAGGATCCATATCAAGGGTCCACTGAAGAGAGCAGACACGAGCATACCAAGACCTTGAGCGCCTGTCATGCAACCATGTCAAGGATCTGTTCAATTATATGAATGATTATAAGATCCTTGCGGCAAAATCCGGGAGAATGTACATTTCTCCAGAACTCTCGGATAAATTCTTCAGAAAAATGCCACCTTTAATTGGTCAAGAGCTCGAAAAGATATTTTCAGACAAGTATCCTGGAGCAGCAATTGGTGTATTGCCAAGAATAAATTTTTCATACCAATATCTGGCTGAAAGATGTAAGCAAGCTGCACTCCAAAGGAGCATGAAGGATCTCTCCTTTTGTAGCAAAATTCCACTACCTGGCTACTATGGAGGAGAAAGAAAGAAGTACGGACTTCGTAAGTCAAAAACTTCTAGAGGCAAACCGCATGAATCTCATGTGCGTGTATTCAAGAGAAAGCATGCTGATAAAGTCCGTAAGTGCAAATATTTTATTTGTGGAGAAGAAGGACACTTTGCACGAGATTGCAATCGTAAAACGGGAAACATTGCCAGGGCAGCTATTGTTGAAAACATGGAGCTGTCAGATAGCTGGGATGTTCTCTCAGTTGATCTCAATGAGCAAGATAGTGATGCAATCTGTTCACTGTCTGAAGGAGAAATTGGAAATGTTGCTTCAGCCATAATCAATGATCTACCATTTGGCGAGCAATCATTCATGATGCAAGCCGAGCAACTAAGCTGGCGAGTCCACATACAACTGCCTAACAACCAGAAAGATTGCCCTTATGAATGGAAGGACAATGATTCAGTTCCAGCAGGACATGAAAGATGCTCCATGTGCAAAGAACTGACGACTGAATCAACAAGGACGCACTGCGAAAACTGCCGCCTAACAGTGTGTCCTATGTGTTCAAGATTCAGGCTAGGCAGAAGGATACGAGCTAAGATGCAACCAATAGCACCTTATGACAGCAAGGATCAGCTAATTAATAAGCTGATGTCCTATGTCCAATACCTCTTGGCAGAGAATGCAAAGCTCAAACAACAATTGTTTGAAGCTAAAACAGAAGATCTCGAGACTGAGTTTGATGAATTAATGAGAAAAGATAAAGGAAAAACCAAACTACAGTTCGAAGATGAAGAGGTAGATGAAGAGATAGAGATGGAACCAAAAGATCCAACAGGAGGCCTCAGGATAGCTTCCGCCGATACTATCTCGGATGAAGAAATTGAGCGGTTCAATACAGTGGTTCAAGACCCTGTAAGAGGCAAAAGAGTCCTAAATAGACTCTACAACATGGAGATAACTTTTGAGATTCCAGGAGTAAAACCGTTCAAAGTTCAGGCAATCCTTGACACAGGAGCAACTGTTTGCTGTGTCAACCAAGAAATTATCCCACAAGGGGCATTAGAACCAAGTGCCTATCCCATACAGATAAATGGGGTAAATTCGACCCAAATAGCCAATCTGAAACTCAAAAACGGTATTATGCTAATTGAGTCGAATAGGTTCAGAATTTCCTTCACCTATTCTTTTTCGATGGGGAAGAAGAAAGGAGTTCAGATGCTGATCGGGTGCAATTTTATCCGATCCATGCAAGGTGGTTTACGAATTGAGGGGCAGAATGTAACTTTTTACAAGAACATCACAACAATAGCAACCACAGTAGATGCTGAGGTGGTTCAAGCAGCAATCCCTGAGCTTGAACTGTCAGGCTTAGAATATATTGAAGTGAAAGAAGCAGTGGCATACCACCAAGAGCAGGAGTCACAACAGTTCAAAGAAAGATTCAGACCACTACTCGACAGATTGAAAGAACAAGGTTTCATTGGAGAAAATCCTTTGAAGCATTGGTCTAAGAATCAGGTGACATGCTCTCTCGATATCATAAATCCTGATCTCCAGATTCAGGATAAACCTTTGAAACATGTGACGCCACAGATGAAGGAACAATTTGAAAAACATACTAAGGCTTTATTGCAATTGGGAGTGATCAGACCAAGCAAAAGCAGGCACAGAACCAGGACTATTATGGTTAATTCCGGAACTACCATCGACCCAGTCACTGGTAAAGAAATAAAAGGCAAAGAGCGCATGATATTCAATTACCGGTCTCTCAACGATAATACTCATAAGGACCAGTACAGTCTCCCAGGCATCAACACCATTCTTAAGAAAGTCGGGCACAGCAAAATCTACTCAAAGTTCGACCTGAAGAGTAGATTTCATCAGGTGGCAATGGCACCTGAGTCAATTGAATGGACTGCTTTTGTAGTACCTGGCGGTCTATATGAATGGCTTGTCATGCCATTTGGGTTGAAAAATGCACCTGCTATTTTTCAGAGAAAGATGGATCAGTGTTTTGCTGGCACTGAAGGCTATATAGTGGTGTATATCGATGACATTCTGGTATTTTTTTAGAATGAACAACAACATGCCGAACATCTCAGAAAAATGCTAGAAATCTGTGAAAAATGGGGTCTTGTCCTCTCCCCAACAAAAATGAAAATAGCAGTCAGAGAGATCGAGTTTCTTGGAGCAATAATAGGAAGAAGCAAGATGAAACTCCAACCCCATGTTATAAAGAAGATTGTCTCCTTTGATGAGGAGAAATTAAAAGAAAAGGCCGGACTCCAAGCATGGTTAGGCATACTTAATTATGCCAGAAATTACATTCCAAAACTTGGGACTCTCCTAGGTCCCTTATACACAAAAACCATCCCTCATGGAGATAAGCGCCTCAAACCGTCTGATTATGAATTAATCAGAAAAATCAAGGAGAAGGTACAAAACTTGCCAGACTTGGAGCTTCCACCGGCCGGGAGCTACATTATCCTTGAAACAGACGGATGTATGGAAGGATGGGGTGGCATATGCAAATGGAAACCAAAGAAGCATGACCCCAGATCCATAGAAAAGATTTGTACCTATGCTAGTGGTGAATTTCCAGTAATCAAATCAACCATTGATGCGGAAATACATGCTTGCATGGAAACTCTGAAGGCACTAAAAATCCACTACCTTGATCAGCAGGAGATAACACTGAGGACTGACTGTCAAGCAATAATATCCTTTTTCAACAAGTCAGCACAGAATAAACCATCAAGGGTTAGATGGATAAACTTTGTTGATTATGTAACAGGGACAGGAGTGCATATCAACTTTGAGCACATAGATGGCAAACTGAATAGCTTAGCTGACGCACTCTCCCGGTTAACAACAAAATTGGCTGTTACTACAGAAACTCAGGAGCACCAAGAAATGTTTTTAGCCCATCTTGAAGGAGCCTTTGAAGAAGCAGAGTGACAGTCTAAATAAACAGATGAATGAGCTAATTTTAAAAATTAGTTCTTCACTTTAATCCCCTAAATTCAAAAATTTTAAGGATGGTTTGATGGTGATCTACGGAAAACCATTAACTTTTTAGATTTAATTTTATTTTTGCGGAAGCGGTGAGCCTCATTCTTTTTTATTAATCTCTGTTTAATTTCTCAGATGGCAGGACAAATCCAGCAGTTCTCCAAAGATATTAACTTCTTGATGGATCCAACGAGTCATATCAATTATGAAGAAGAAAAATTGGTAAAAGAGAATATCAAGGAGGATTTCATTCGCCAGGCTAATAACGTCTATGAAGAAATAAATATTCTCCTAGAAATGATAAAGCTAAATCAAAAGAGATTTCGAGGTTACCAAAGAAGTGACTGTGTATATACCGACTACTATTATACTACTAAAGATTGCATCAAGAAACTGAAGAATTCGTTGGCACACATTGAAAGAGCTATCAATGAAAGTGAGTTTTGATTCTCACCAAATAATGGAGGATGGTGTGAGCATCTTTTCTTTTTATAAAACACCTTTTATAATGGTGCTGGTATGTAATAATTGTACTGGTGTGATTACTTTCGGTGCCACTATAGTTTAGTGCGCATCTTGTTCTTTTGATTTATTTATTTTTTGGATCGCACTGAGGTAGTGCTTTCCTTTATGTCATTTTCAGATCGCACTAGGTATGTTAGTGCGCATCTTTTCTTTCTTTAGAGCTGGAAGAGCATAAGAAAAGAAACAAATAATTGTGACGATGTGGTCCAATGAGCACCCGACAATAATTTGCTCTCTTTTTCTGCCTCTATTTAAGCTCAAGGATGTCATTGAGAAGAGCATCACTGATGAGTGTTTTTTATACGCATATTCAGGTAGGATTTTATGTCCAAACTAAACCAATTGCCTTGAGTTTAGATAGTTTAGATAGTTTAAATGAGTTTAAGTTAGTTTAATTAGGGTTTTTGTGTCAAGAATGAGTTACTACCATAGTTTCTAATTTTATTGCAGACTCTGGATAAGAAATGACTTGGATGAGTCCATTAAGTTGAAGAGCTCGTTCTAAGCTTTTCAACGGTTCTTGAATCACCTCAAACGGAGTTCGGATGAAGGAGATATGCCCAAAATACTGACAGGACGCAGTGCTGGCATTTTCCGGCGACCCGCTGAAAGCTCCAGCGACCCGCCAGACCTGGAACCGCCAGATTTATCAGAATTGCCCGATTTAGCAGTTCTATGTTTGGACGACGGTTTCCACCGACTCCATGTGCATCCAAAGCGCGTCTTCAGTTATTTCCAGCGTTTCTACACCTTCCTAAGGCCTATAAAAGACCAGTTTGAGGAGATTTCGAAGGGAGGAAGAAGGAGAGACAAGAGGGAGATCAAATCCAAAGTCATAGTTAGGGTTAGACATTGATTATTTGAGAGTTGAGTCTCAAGTCCAGATCGTGGCAGCGCCAAGCAGGTCATTTGCGACAGCAACAGACGTGTTTGATAGGAGATTTCGACACGCAAGAGAGAAGCAAGGGCAATTGGTTGTAATCTTTCTTTATTCTCATTTTCTCTTGTGTTTGTATGATGTCTCTTAGTTGTTGATTGTTTGTTCTAGGACTATGGTTGTAAACTCGAATTCTTAGTTGTTGATTGCATGTTTATTTAGTTTATTTGATATATTTGTGTTTTATACCTTGCTTGAATTGCTTTAATTGATTATGCCATGATTATCTAAGTAGATTTGTTTACACCCGTTAAGTAGAGCTCGCTTAATTGCTAGGTGGTTAAGTCCAAACAAACTTAGATTATTAGGCATGATTATGATTAACATGAAGGTTGATACCGAGAGGTTAAACCAGGACCAATTAACGAGAGTTTAAGTGCTTTCCAAAGGTGAGAACCAAGGAATTCGTAGGTTAGAAAGGTATAAACTTATAGAAACTAGACCACGAAACGAGAGTTGAAATCTAGGTTCTATACGAGGGAAATTGAGTTAATTAATTGGTAACCAGACCAGAAACGAGAGTTTGATCTAGGAACCTTAATTAAGCCATTATCCCCACACAATTATCAACTAAATTAAGTCAATTTGCATTCACATCGCTAATCCTAGCGGGCCGCTGAGTGAACCAGCGAGGTTGTCTGTGCCCGCCAAGTAACCAGCGACCAGTTAAATAGGTTAGCGACCTGAGTTCTTTTAGCGGACCGCTACAAGAGTCAGCGGACCGCTGGAACTGGGACTAAGAAGAAGTGTTAGCAACCAGAAACCCTAGAATTACGTGACTTGTTGAATCTCTCTCATTAATTCTTGTTTTGACCTTGAAACTAGACTTAGGATTTAGACCCACCTGCAACTCTTAATTCACAAAAGAGTTGAAAACCGTCTAGCTAGTTTAATAAAGTAAAAGACCGATATTCCAACACCGTCCTTGTGGATTCGACCCTCAAGCTGTTCTACAAACGATTAGATCGGTAGACACGAGGTTTTTATTTTGAGACTTGGTTTTTCCATCGATCAATCACCCAATTCTCAATAACTCCTCTTCTGTAAAATACAAGTTTGAATAAAAATTTTATTTTCTCATAACTTCGCAGTCTCAGTACTCCATAGTTGTGAGAAATTTCCTGGTGTTTCTTAATACTTTGGTATCAGAACAAGATTTGTTTCTTAATACCATTAATAGTTTTCTAAATTTCTACGTGTTCTAGGTAAACATTTAAGGGGAAGATTATACCAAATCCTTAGAATGTTCATAATTTGAAAATAAGACTGTCATTAATAACTAATTAGTCTGAAAATATTAATTTGAAGTTTGAAAATTTTAAAAATTTTAGAAGAATAAAAAGAATCATACTGCCGTACAGTACCTATTAGGTGAGGGAAGATCGCGGATAAACACTGTGATATGAGAGGAATCTAAAACCAGTAAAAATTGTCATTCTAAAAATTAAAATCAAAGACTTTCTAATTATTAACCTGGGTACACAATTGGAGTGACTTTAGTATAAGTACCAGGGAATATTCCCTTCAAAGGGGTAAAAACCAAAGATTGAAACTTTTGAAGGGTACGAAACGATTTGCCCCAAATTCTAACTATGTAAAATTTTTACTTTTTTATCAGCTTAATTTGAATAGCAAGCGATAATCTAATCTGAGTAAAACGTCCAACTTGGACATGTAATTTTAATATAATACAACGTTCATCTAAAATTTGTAATGTGTGAATTTTTTTTATTTAAGTACTAAAAAAGTGCTAGTAAACTTGGCGGAATGAGATAATTATTTGTGAAATATTTGTAGAAATTCTGGACTGTGTAGTCCTTTTTTGGTTCAATTGCTTTTCAAGCATTAAAATAAGTCAATTCGTGTAAGATTTAAAATCGACGTTTAATCATGCCTCGCTGGAGGTAATAATAAAACATTAAAAAGGACTTTACCTTTTAACTTTAAAGTGAATATTATTTGTTGCGATTTAATGCATCGGGTGTCCTTTCTTGGGTGCTTTCTTCCCAGGGGGAAAATATTACACGTTGCTTTTCATTTTGATGCAATTCTATGGCACCACATTAAACTGATTTTTTTTTTTTTTTTTGAATGCTTCAAGCGGCTGAAATACTAAATTTTGTAACTATTTCTTTAATAATATGCCGCTCTTCTGCAGAAAAAGAAGGTGACATTCTTCTTTTCTTTTACCTCGTCACCCGTATTTTTTATGTTTATTTTGTTTAATAGTTTACAGTTTAATAACATAATAAAATTGAAACTAAATTTAAAGGATATTCGTATTTATTTTATAAAAATATGCCAATAAGAATATGACAGATTTTTTTTTTTTGAAATGTAGAATATAACATATTTGCTGCATACGACTCAATTACTTTCATTTATATCGATGGCCTTTCTATTTTTATTTTTTTGTTTCTTCTAGTATTTTTTTAATTTAATAAGTGCAAAAATCCGTATACGTGTATGTAACTACATTGCGACTGCATTTTTCGTAACATTTTTGCTAACTGCAATCTTTTTTTTTTTAAAAAATAACGGAAGTTAATTTTTTTCTAACTTCTTATATTCAATATTAAATATTCATGAATATCCCACCGAGTTTAGAATTTTCAACTTTAATCTTGTGTCGTGCTTTGTCATTAAATTAAATTAATTGTTGTCCTTTTCATTTAGATTAAAGAAGTTTTAATTATCAATTATATTCTTAGCTTAGCTGCATAGAAATAAACATGTTGCATTTTTTTTTTCATCTTTTTGTAATTGTTAGTAAGGATTCAAAATAGTTGACTGCATAACAACGGAAAATTGACTAGAAAAACGTTACAATTGTAAAAAGTAAAAAAAAAAACAACCCGAAAAACAAAGACTTATTTGGATACGCCATTTTAGAAAAGAAAAAAAACAAAATTTTTTACTAAGTGCTGATGTCAAATAATGTGTGATATGGTGCGCAATAAGGGAAGTTTTAGGGGGGCATTTGTGTATTTATACCATCTTTCAATTTCAATGGTTTGTCGGCAGCTTAGTAATAGTGTCAGTCGGCCTTTTATATTTACTTGTATTTATTTTATTTTTCAATCAATATCACAGTCGGCTTTTTTAATTATAAAGAAAATAAACGTAGAATAAGAAAATAATAAATACAAAAATTAATGGCACCCACGTACCGCTTTAAACTAGGAAAATACCGGGAAATCCGCCTTTTTCCCAAAAAAAATCAAAGAGAGAGAAAAAGGAAAAAGAGAAAATTAAGAGAGAGAATAAAGAGACTCTCTCACTAGACCCAACTTCCTACTATAGTACTAGGTGATAGAAGAGAAGCGCACACTGTGTGCTGGTGGGATGGGTGAGAATGGAGACAAGTACCATGGGTTGTTGGTGGATTCAGAAATGGAGGCATCCAAGAGGAAGATTCAACAAGGGAAGAGGTCAAATTTTTTAGAAGATGAAGAATTCGCGATGTTGTCTAATTCCTTTGGTCTGGATCCTATTAAGATCGAGCTCAATCGCCTTACCAATCAAATAAAGGGTATTTTCCTTTTTGGGTTTTTATTATCTTCAAAATTTCATGATGTTTCCATTACAATTGTTCATAAAAGAGGAGAAATTCAGATGGTTTTGATTATTTTGGATTCATTGTAATGGGACAGATTATTTGAAATGCTTTCGAGAAAGTTTTTGGTAAAGAGAATCTAAGTTTATTTTTTGTCAGTGGTGATGCCATTTGATTGAATTGAATTTTGCTTCTGTGATGATCTGAATTATGAATAATCACAATGCCATCCAGCTGTTCCCAACAAAAGGAGAAAAAAAAATATAGATGTGAACTAATTATTGGACCTATTTCACTTTAAATTTAACCCAGAGAAGGAACGGGAACTAGAAGAAGCCCAAAATGAGATAAAGAGCTTGCGCCTGACGGAGCGAGCCAAAGATAAGGCTCTTTCAGAGGTATTTTTTAATTCCCTTTTGATGATCTTCCTCATATAGCATACCAGAAATAGCAATTGCCATGCAATTTAATATTTTGAGCGGTATTAGGTTACAGAGGAGCTCAGTAAGTTAGGTGGAAAATTGGAGGCATCAGAAGCTACTATTGAAAACAAGGTTCGCATAGTTGCATTTCATTGTGTATCTTTTCTTCAACATTACCTGCTGTATACCCACTAAATTAACCAGTTGCTCCAAAATTAAATGTCTGAAGATGAGGTTTTTGATGAATGTTATAATGTAGAACCTAGAAATAAGGAGAATAAGTGAAGAGAAGAAAGAAACAGTTGCAGCACAGCTTGCGGCAGAGGCAACTTTGAGGCGGGTGCATGCTGCTCAAAAGGATGATGACATCCCTCCTCTTGAGGAAATTCTTTTACCTCTTGAAGCTGAGATCAAGTTTCTCAGACAAGAGGTACATTGTTTTACGCTTTCATTGTTTTCTATCTGCTTAAGCTGCAGATCATATTACCAAAAAAAAAAAAGAAGCTGCAGATCATCATCACTTCGGATCATCCTTTTTTATTTTCCTGTTCTTTGTTTTCCCCTTTCAGGTAGTGAAGTTGCAAGAGGATAATAGAGCATTAGAGAGGCTAACAAAATCCAAAGAAGATGCTTTACTGGAAGCAGAAAGGGAGGTACAAGTTGCAAAAACAAAAGCGGCAATTGTTGATGAATTGCAAAACAAGCATCAGCAGCTGATAAAGCAGAATGACATTTGCCAGGAAGAATACAGAATTTTAGATAAAATGCACCGAAAAAAGGTGGCTGAGGTAGAGAAATTGAGCAAGACTGTTCGTGACCTAGAGGAGTCTCTTCTTTCTGGTGCTGCAACAGCTAATGTTGTTCGTGACTACCAACGCCAGCTCTCCCAAATTAAGGTCTTTAACCTTTTTTTTTCTTTATTATTATTAATCTTTTGAATAAAAGGCTGAATCCCTGCAATAATAATGCTGAAATTTTTTAAACAATAATTGCTTATGTCGAAATTAAATTTTTACAAGTCTGGCAACCAATTTTTGAGATGTTTTGTAGGATAGAAAAATTAAGGTCTGATCTATTTCTCTCACATAAACTCTGGAAGGAAAAAGTGGATGGTTATGTTAGTCTCTCCTAATGCCTGAAGAGTGCGGACGGATAACATTTGTCCCTTTCATAGCCAAATAAGCCCATATAAGAGTTTCATACCACTTGTCTTCTCTCTTACAGGGATGGGGAAATATTATCTGTCCCCATATTTTGGGACAGAGTAAAATCCTCCATCCTAATTATTTCTATTTGGCTGCTGGTAGTGTCAGATAAAAGAAATGATGCTGACAAAAACATGTCCATCCTACATACTTCTCAAACATAGCTGTGGATTTCCTAAGGTTTTAATTTTAAAGTTAATTATTATTGATTCAAAAAATTTCTGTCTTAATACTCATCTTGTGTCCTTTAGTTTTTTTTTTTTTTTTTTTTTTTTTTTTTTTGACCTATGGTCTTGCCTTTGTGAGAATTTATCTAACTTAATGTGTAAGGGTTGGTTCATGTTGCTAAATTACACCGTTTTTAAGCAATTCTGTCTTAAAATATGTGGTCCTGATGGTTTATTGTAGGATGAGAACAGGAAACTCGAGAGAACACTTTCACGAGTGAAGGCCACAGAAAATCGAGCTGCTGTGGTTATTGCGAATGAGTGGAAGGAGCAGAGTGATAAGGTCATCTCTGTCAAACAATGGCTCGCAGAACGCCGTGTTCTTGAGGTAATTTTGCTACCGAACCTTTTCATTTCAAATTTCTTTTGCAAGCTTCTCTTTCTCCCCTCCAAGAATACTGGAATTGTTTTTCTAATTTATAATAACTTACTCTCAGGGAGAAATTCAACAACTTCGTGACAAGCTCTCTGTGACAGAACGTGCTGCCAAGGCTGAGGCTCAACTCAAAGTATACTGTTCATCTATTCTATTATATGTACCAGTTATTAATACACCCATATTGAACCAAGTTGTTTGTTTCAACTTAATTTAATTTGTTATGAGTATTTGTGAAATTTTGGACTCTGATCTGTCTAGACTAAAATAGTTTATGGAACTTTGGTTGAATATGTAGGAAAAATTGCAACTAAGATTAAAGGTGGTAGAAGATGGTCTGAAATCATCACTGCAAATGGGGGTGCCACAACAGGAGATACGAACTAAACCTAATGGGTTATCCAGAAGCCGATCAATAAATGGATCTGATTCTCTATTAAGCCCACGTCAAAACAAGAATCAAAACCAAAGACCATCTCTCCCTAGCCCAAGAGCACCAAGTGTAATCTTGAGAAAAGCAAAGTGCGCCTCTAAGTCTTTTGACGGTGCTATCTCATTAGTTGAAAATTCCCCGAATTCTAAGGCAAATTCCGATTGTGATAGCACTAATGATTCTATTGGAGAAGAGATTGATTCAAAAGAGGAGATACCGGTGACAGAAAAAGTTTCAGACAATGAGGTTGTTTCTGTTATTTTTTATGACTTTCTACAAAAGGAGGTGATATCTATGAGAAAAGCATTTCTTGAGAAGGAACAGTGCTTGAGGGATAAAGATGCTTCTATTGAGGTAACTATTTCAAAATGGGATTTTAATTTTGTTATAAAATTTGAAGTTTGGTTTGTGAACAAATAGCCTGTTTGTCTTAGATGCTATCAAAGAAAATTGATACATTGACAAAAGCAATGGAGGTGGAAACTAAAAAACTGCGGAGAGAGAAAGGCATGCTGGAAAAGGAGGTAATTGCACTGAGAATGGAGAGAGAACGAGACATTAAACCAAGGCGCATCAGGGGCCAATAGTTAATGCTGCATGCATTCCAACCTAATCCATCTTATATCTATTACATGACATGCCTAGTACAGTTATGAAATATAGCACTGTATGTAAATTGGGTGTTGTGAATTATAAATACTGTATGTTCTTTTGAGAAACAGAGCTTTGGTCAATGTAATAAGAAAACAAAGGCTTAGCTCTCCGTATTGTATAGATATGTCACTCTTAACTGTTTTTTGATTGCTCCAGGAATAACTTCATTGTATCTACACAGTATTTATGTTTGCATTTTTGTAAGACCAATTTGTAATCTCTTACAATTTACCAAACGTATAGAAAGAAACAAAATATACTGTTTGCATTTTTGTAAGATCAATTTGTAATCTCTTACAATTTACCAAACGTACAGAAAGAAACAAAAGAGGAAGAAAAGAGCCTAGTAGGCTTCACAGTTTTTCACTCACAAAATATAGAGAACTTGCTACTTCAAAGGATGTTCTTTTGATGTATGGGCTATTCTGAGGATAAAAAATATTTACTAATATTAGCCCATAAGAAGTTCATCTTTAATCAGGCCCAATATAACTTTTTCCTTTGTGACTTGGTCTTTACTCTCCACCATTCACTTTTCCTAATAATTTTCTCTCTTTGAGTGTTTAGTTGCACAAAAATAAGAAATAGAGAATAGAAAATAAAATATAAGACAATAAAATAATATATAACACAATGAGTAAATAATTTTATATCATATTTCTTATACTGACAAAACATGGTACAAAAAAAAAAAAAAATGATATAGATACATTATTTTTTGAGTTATACTTGATTTGGTTATGTCTTATATCTTACTTTTTATTTCCTATTACTTGTACTCTTAATTATAAAAATAAGAAACCTATGACACCTTATGAAATAATAATGATAACTTGGTCCCTACTCTACTCTCTAGTGCTGCCTGAATTCAACACGGAACAAGAGAAACTTGGTCCCTACTCAGAACGGACTCAGAACAGAAGCCCATTGTTTTATCTTTTTTCTTATTTAACAATACTGATACAGGCCTCCCAAAAGGCCGAAACCCTAGCAACACCAGTTTGAGAAAAGAAAGGAAAAGTCTCTCTAGTGTAAAAATTGCGACGAATGGAGGCACTGACGTTAGCCTTCTCCGCCGATACTCCGCCTCTCTCCGTCATCGCCGCCGCAAAGGTCGCCGGAGTTAACATCTCTGTCGACGCTGGCGCTCTCCCTTCTGGCTCTCCCCCTGAGCTTCGCTTCTCTTCTGGGTTGGTTTTCTATTCGTTTAGCTATCTCTATCTTCTCTTCTACTTTAGATCTGTTTCGTTTGTATTAATTTTGAGGACAATTTGCAGATTGAGTTTGCATGGAGTGAATACACTTTTACGTTACATTGGTCGGGTTTCATCTCTTCCCAATTTGTATGGGACTGATGCTGTTCAATCTGGCCAGGTTCTTCCATTTCTATCCAAATTTCTTCAATTTGGACACCACTGGTCTGATCCATTTATTTGAGTAATCAATCAATTAATTAATTAATGGGAACTGTTGTAGATTGACGAATGGCTCGACTATGCACCAATATTCTCAATCGGTTCTGAATTCGAGAATGCATGCGCCTATGTGAATGATTACCTCACTCACCGTACCTTTCTTGTTGGATTCAATTTCTCAATTGCTGATGTAGCCATTTGGAGTGCACTTGCTGGTACCTGATTCTCTTCCTCAGCATAATTACACATTTACACTGCTTACTCTGTATTACTGACAATTTCTAAGATGTCTGATTGATGTGATACTTGAATTCTTTATACACAGGTATTGGCCAGAGATGGGAGAGCCTTAGGAAGTCAACTAAGTACCAAAACCTGGTGCGATGGTTCAATTCCATATCAGCAGAGCACACTACCTTAAACGAAGCTGTATCTGCATTTGTAGGCAAAAGGGGCATTGGCAAATCCCCTGCACCAAGCCTCAAATCAAAAGATCATCCCCCGAAACAGTTAATGGACACGAACAACTCTAACAGCAGTTCATCCTTTGAGGTCGACCTACCTGGTGCAGAAGTTGGGAAAGTTTGTGTGCGATTTGCTCCCGAGCCGAGTGGCTACCTCCATATAGGCCACTCGAAAGCTGCACTCCTAAACAAGTATTTTTCTGAGCGGTATAATGGCCGATTGATTGTGCGGTTTGACGACACCAACCCTTCCAAAGAGAGTGAGGAGTTTGTGGACAATCTTTTGAAAGATATAGAAACCTTAGGGATCAAATATGATAGAGTGACCTACACATCAGACTACTTTGATGTGCTCATGGCCATGGTAGAAAAAATGATAAAGCAAGGAAAAGCTTATGTTGATGACACACCAAGGGAGCAGATGCAGAAGGAGAGAATGGAGGGTATCGAGTCAGTTTGTAGAAGTAACACAGTAGAACAAAACCTTGCAATGTGGAATGAGATGTTACAAGGGACTGAGAGGGGCAAGCAATGCTGTGTCAGGGGCAAGCTGGACATGCAAGACCCAAACAAGTCATTGCGTGACCCAGTTTATTACAGGTACAATGCTGACCCACATCACCGGGTTGGGTCCAAGTACAAGGTGTACCCTACATATGACTTCGCATGCCCATTTGTGGATGCAACTGAGGGGGTAACTCATGCACTGAGGTCGAGTGAGTACCATGACAGGAATGCACAATACTACAGAATTCTAGATGATATGGAGCTGAGGAAGGTGCAGATATATGAGTTTAGCCGGTTGAACATGGTGTATACACTCCTAAGCAAGCGTAAGCTTCTCTGGTTTGTGCAAAATGGCAAGGTTGATGGTTGGGATGACCCCCGTTTCCCCACTGTACAAGGTATTGTCAGAAGGGGACTCAAAATTGAGGCACTTATCCAGTTCATTCTTCAGCAGGTCAGGTTCACCTCTTGTGCTTGTTTCAGAAATTTGCTAATAGGCCTATGTTTTAAGAATAGCAAAGAAAGCCCTTGGAGAAATTTAAGCTAGTCCATGTGTTTTGTTGGTCTTACGAATAAAAATAATAATATAATGTATTTTGTTCTTTTAGCAAACTTGTGAGTACCTAACATACTTGCATGTTAGTGATTACTGTATCTTGTCAAGCACCAGATAGGATTTGTACCTTACTGCAAAGGAAAATGTGCCTAATTTGCTTGCTTAGCAAAACATGCTCATATAAGAATTTTTTCTAGCTAGACACTATGAGGAACTTGTGCATAATCAGAATTGACATCAGTCTCAAATCATAGAAATGTCTGCTGCCTCGTTTTTGTTTCTTGAGAATATGGGACCTTTGTAGCAATTTCTTATGTAAGACTTATTTTGCAATGCTACCACTTCTGGACTTGGTTATTATTTATTTTTTTTTAATTTGCTTAATCCAGTAGATAGTAACCTTTGTTGGTAATTTCAGGGTGCTTCTAAAAATCTGAATTTGATGGAATGGGATAAGCTGTGGACTATAAACAAGAAGATAATAGATCCAGTCTGTGCCCGTCACACTGCTGTAATTGAGCAAGACCGGGTTTTACTGACCCTGACAAATGGTCCTGACAAGCCATTCGTACGTATCATACCAAGGCACAAGAAGTATGAGCCTGCTGGCAAAAAAGCAACGACCTTCACAAATAAAATATGGCTGGACTATACTGATGCGACAACCATTTCTCAAGGAGAGGAAGTTACTCTAATGGATTGGGGCAATGCAATTGTTAAGGAAATAAAGAAGGATAGCAATAATAAAATTGTGGGTCTGATTGGAGAATTGCATCTGGAGGGTTCTGTGAAGAGTACCAAGTTGAAGCTGACATGGCTCCCTGATACTGATGAGCTGGTGCACCTTTCTTTGGTTGAGTTTGACTACTTAATCAAGAAGAAGAAGGTACCTTCATTTTTACAGTCCTAATTAATTTGTTTATAAATCATATGCAACAGTTCACAGTATTTGCAAATTGCATTCAAACATCTATTGTGTTAGCAATTGTTAAATTTACGATAACATTTGTCATGTTAACAACTAAATTGGTTTAATAATTTGTGTGTGCATATTTTTCAACTTGTAAATCTAATTTGCTGGATTTTATATTTTGTTTTGTTCTTGACCTTTGAAAAAATATGTTTCATTTAGTATTTCTGATAAAAGAACTCAATTACAGTTAGTTTCAGATTTGCTACTGTTTTGCAAATGTGTCTGAACTAAAGCAGCAAACTAAGCTAATCCTCCAGTGATAGCCATAATTATTCTCTTAAAATGATGGATGATAGAAAAAAAAAAAATGAGGATTTTTGGGTTGTATACAAGTGCAGCATAGTGACTTTTTGTTTTTTCAAAAAGAATAAAAATGAAAAAAAAAATAGAAAAGAACCAATTTGTAATTCATTGCTACCTATGAACTAGAATTTTTTTTTTATTGACAACAGCTGGAGGAAGGGGAAGATTTCTTGGATAACCTAAACCCAGTGACACGCAAGGAGACCTCTGCAGTGGGGGATTCCAATATGCGAAACCTCAAGCAAGGAGAGGTTATCCAACTGGAGAGGAAGGGTTACTACCGTTGTGACTCCCCTTTTCTCCGCAATTCCAAGCCCATTGTACTCTTTTCCATTCCTGATGGTAGGATGCAAACTTCTCTTAACAACTAATCTGATCGGCCAACTCTTCTCATAATTTTGTTTGCTTCCGTTGTTGTTCATGATCTTTGTGCCTATTTTACGCTCTCATAATTTAATTATTTAGTGGAACACAATCTGGATTGGAAATTTCAGTTTTGTTTGAGTTATAATTTTGCTGAGACCTTCCATGATGATCCATATTTGAAGCTTATTTGCAGGCTGCTCTTTGTTGTTGAAAAATCATCTGGCATAAGTTTATATTGACAATCATATATAATGGTTATGAACAAAACTAACATGTAGATGTATTTTTTTTTATTTATTTTTTGTATTATTTTTTTTAGATTTAGAAAGATGGTACCCAAAATCAGTGTAAGGCGAAAAACTGAATGGTAATCTATTAACCAGCACAAGAATTTCCCAAACAGCGGGAAATGGAAAATTAATTTTTGCGGGCTGCACTATTGGTATACTAAGCAAGCAATTAAGGAAACTCGTATGGAGTTGAGTTCTATCAGTGTCAGAAAATATTTTTGTTTACTGGTGTCTTCGATTTCATGACAGAATATTCCTTTTTATCGATTACTGAAAAATGTCATGGGCGAACTCTTTTTGTGAGTTATGAGTTACGAGGGAAAAAATATATCGGGCTGAAATTTCAAAATTTTAGCTTGACAATGACCTGATAGTATTCTATATGGGCCTTAATCTTCTTACCGTTTATGCTATGAACATTGCCTAAGAATTTCCAAAACAAAATAAATCCATACATTGTTTTGGAGTGAATCCATAGCATTACATTAAAGAATGACTTTACAATTATGTTTAATTTGAATGAATCACATTTCTCTGTGACTCATTTTAAAACGACTCATTTAAACGGCCTTTATTTTGAAAATAAAGTTCCAGTTCTATGATGTTTCTTTTAGTCATGTAAGCTTCAAACTTAGTTTGTGTTAGACTAACTCTCAAAAATGCATTTTTATGATGTCTTTCCTTTGTGGACTATATTTAATGGTTTGGTTAGTGCAAAGAAGAGATCTCTTCTCCAAAAAAAAAAAAAAAAAAGTTGTTTAAAAATAGAGAAAATTAGATTTATGCCACTTGAAAATTAGAAAAATGTCACCCTAAAATTGATCCTTAGAAAAATGCCACTCTAAATTCATTTTATTTAGATAATTGTCACCAGGAACGAATACAGGGAGGGACAAGCATAGGCCTAGCCTATGTCATGAAATATATTTTTTTAAGTGTTGAATGTTATAAAAACAGTGTTAATTTGATATAAAAGGCACTGGGCCTTTTATATAAAAACAGTGTTGAAATATATTTTTTCAAGTGTTTTTAATATAAAAGGCAAAAAAAAAAAAAAAAAACAGTGTTAATTTGATTGTTTGATGTGTTTGGGAATTCATCTATACTATCAGAGTGTTAGGAACTCAAGTCCATGTGTAATTTTAATTTTTATTAACAATTAATAAGCAATTAATACGCACGAAAACGGATCTAGTTATTCAAGTAATTTAACATATAAAAGGAGAAGCGTAGGAGGTTACCTCTTCCGAAATCGTATTCAAAAGGCTCGAACCTATGCGTAGGAGTCGATGGGTAGCACACCACCACCACCTCGTCGCCTCGAGTCCACCTAGAAAATTAACCAAGGTCTCAAGACAAGTGCTAGCTTGTCCGAGACGATAACTAATTCCCTTTGAATTCCTTCGCACGATTAACTGTTTAACTGGAAGGAAAATCGCTCAACGCATGAGCTAGAGATGGAATTGAGAGCTTAAAATTGGAGAAATCAATTTTCTCCACTGTGAACAGTACGTGAACAGTGCGTGAATAGTGCGGCCAAGGAGAGAAGAGAGAGAATTAGGTTTTTCTCCGACTTGTTCCCAAAGAAACAATCAATATATATATGGAATGTTTTCCATAATTAGGTTTCTCTCTTCCTATTTTCTCTTGGACACAAATGCCCCTCTATGGCCGAAATTTTCAGAGATTAAGTGGGCCAAATCCATATGATATAGTGGCCCATTAATTCACTCTTTCAATTCGTCTCATATCGGACTTTCAGTTAACCGATTAACTAAAAGGCCAATTAGCTCAGTATAATAAATATGCGTTGAACTAACTTAATTATTAACATATTAATAATTAATTTGGGATTAGCATATACATTATATTATTTTTATATGATCCATTTGAGTTAATTAATTATAAAGGTTCGCAACGGTATATAATTAATTAATCAACTTATCATATATTCGCAGTACTCGCTACTGCAAACAAATAAATAATGCACGTTTGGTTAAAGTCCTATTTGTGTGACCCTTTGAGGATTTATGCTATGTTGGCTATAAAAATAAATCATCATTTATTTCCACAATCATAAGCGGTATCTAGCAACACGTTATGATTCTCAATTCGCATAAATTAAATACTGTACCAATACAGCACTTCAATCCTGCATAAGAAATTGTATCTTATTGTTTTAATTCTTATGTCACATGACATCCTTGTATAATCCAAGATAGAAATGTGTCATTCTTGCAGATTATACGTTTCTTGATCTAGAGATGATTGCATAAGTTGCTAGCAAGCAATCCATCTCCATCAAGGGGCCCAGTGGATATCATCACTCGTTAGGTGAACTAACGAGGGACATACGGTTGTCTTGATGACCAGTTTCTCCCCGCACAATTCAAGATAACATAAATAAAGTCCGTATAGCAGTCAGGAATCAGCGTTAGACGATATTTATAGAACCTATCCTCATGTGGAGAAACTGAACCATTTCAAGCTCAGAATCAAACACGTATGAAATAAATAATGACACATAACACAATCCATATATTTATTTCATTGGGTCATGTCATGTACTATGTTCCAGTAACATATACATATGCAATTAAGTCGGTAACTCTTTACCTATGATTTGTAGAACTTAATCATCACTTAACTTGCATACTAATATTATATGATAATTAATGTTCCTTGTTAATTATCAAGATTATGGACTCTTTAGAGATATTATTGTCATTCTAACGAATGATCCACAGAGATCTACAATTCAGATCCTCAACCTAAATGATCTGTCAATAATAAACTCTAGGAACAAATGATCAAGTATCATCAATAACATAAACTAATATAATAGCCACCAACTGATTGGCTTCTAGGACATATCTCTAACACAGAGATCGAGCAATCAAGCAATCAAAGGAGCGCTCTCTCTGTCCGCCTACCTCTCCCCCTCCTTTTTCCTCTGTCCGCACCTTCACCCTCACGGTCTCCCTCTCCCCTCACGGGCAATCTCCCTCCCTTCACCCTCACGTGCGCCCTCTCTCCCCTCACGCGTGATCTACCTCCTCACAACTCCCGTCGCACGCTGTGCTCGATCCTCACGCGCTCACGTCGCCCCTGTGCTCGATCGTATGCTCTCTCTCCCTCACCCACGAGATCCCTCCCATCTAGATCTCACGCTTATCTCTCCCTCACCATCTAGATCTTACGCACTTACCCTTCTCCTCTATATCCTTAACCCCTTCTCGTCTATATCCTCAATTCTGATCAAAACCTCAAATTCATTGCTAATTCTTCACCCTCTTTCTTGTATATGCTCCTCTCCATTATTAATCTCCTCTGATTATACGGTTCTCTGCAAGGGAGTAACTTAAAAAGTACAAAGGTGTATTTTATTAAACATAATGGAGTAACTAATAAGTTTTTTTATGCACATACTATAGGGAGTAACTAATATAATATAAGGGAGTAAATACTATGTACAAGGGAGTAACTAATAAATATAAGGGCATCCCTAATAAGTGCAAATACATATAAGGGAGTAACTACATACCTATAAGGGAGTAACTAATGATTATAAGGGAGTATCTAATAGATATAAGGGAGTAAATAACATTCAGATCTAATTCTGCTATTGTTTGGGAGTAACTAAATAACTATAAGGGAGTAAATAATGAGTATAAGGGAGAATTTAATATGTATTAGGGAGCAAATAACATTCAGATCTGATTCTGCTATTGTTTGGGAGTATCTAATACATGTAAGGGAGTAAATAACATTCAAATCTGATTCTGCTATGGTTTGGGAGTAACTAAATAGCTACAAGAGAGTAAATAATTTGTATAAGGGGGTATCCAATATATATAAGGGAGTAAATAACATTCAGATCTGATTCTGCTATTGTTTGGGAGTAACTAAATAACTATAAAGGAGCAAATAATGAGTATAAGGGAGTATCTAATACATGTAAGAGAGTAAATAATATTTAAATCTGACTCTGCTATTTTTTGGGAGTAACTGAATACCTACAAGGAAGTAAATAATGAATATAAGGGAGTATCTAATACATCGTAAAAGAGGGTCGAGAGTAAGAGGAGATACGACAGGAAGGAGATGAGAAAGGAAATGAGAGATACGAGAGAAGGCGAGAGAGGAGAGAAGAGGGGCGAAAGCAGGGAAGAGGGCGAGAAAAGAAAAGAAGGGAGCGGGGACGCAGGGTGAGGGGGTGACGCAGGGTGTGCGGACAGAGGGATGCGCGTGACAGAGGGATGTGCGGATGGAGGGATGCGCGTGAGGGGGTGAGGCAGGGTGAAAGCGACGCGGGGTGAGAGCGAAGCAGGGTGAGCGGTGCACGGATAGAGAGGAACACGTTTCCCTTTTTTGGACATCGCCTTTTTTCCATTTTTAGCATATGATTGCTTGGTTGCTTGACTGCTTGATTGCAGTTATGGATGTATTTGGCTTACTCTAATGTTAAAATTTTAAGCTACTAAAATCTAATTGAAGGCGACCTCAACAACTCGGTCTATCCTATTCTCTAATCCTGGTTCCGCCACTGATTGCCACTCCAATACAATTATTATAATTTTTTAATATTAAAAACGTATGATAAAACAGTGTCCTTGACGGAAGAAGCTGTCAAGTTCTCGGAAAAAAATATTAAAACACTGTATTTTAAATATATATTTTTATTTTCCAAAATATCTTTCTTCCCTTCTCTATCCATTCTCTTTTTCTGCCACCTCCTCGTGGTTTTTCCTCTGCTTCATATCTTGTGCAAACACCGCCCATTAGCATTTCTTTGGCGCTTTGTACACTGCTACTTTGCACCAACTTGTGATCTCATTTCCTGGTTTAGTACACCACTGTGGACCATTATCAATTACATGTAGTAAATTGCTTTTCGTGAACCGCGATTGGGAAGTTATTGGTTAATTGTTCAAATTACGCTTGTGGGCTTTAGCATTATCCTATTGAATATAACACAAACTAAGTTTCAGTATTAAATCTGAAAACACTAATATTGAAGATCTTTTTATTATATTTCTCGAGACATTTTGAATCACCTTTATTTAAGCACAAAGCAGAAAATTACGGTCAAAATAATAATTGGCATCCAATGAAGCTTTTTTCCCTTCACCAGCTTTCGCCATTCCACAAGACGAAAATGGTGAAATTGTGAAAACTGCAGAAAATGCAACAATTGGGAATCGAAGATAAAAGAAAACTCATGTTAATATGTCGAAATATGTCATTGATATAATTACCTATGGGGAAAAAATGGGTCAGGGTTTTTATTTTTATTAAAAAATTATATTAGTCTCTCCAACCATGCACTTGATCTGTGGAAACTGTAAAAGATTTTGTTTCATTCTATCACATGTGACTGAATGGAACAAAGTCATTCTTAGTTCCATTCTATCTGTGGAAAAGATTTTGTTCCATTCTATCATTAGTCTGATTGATTCAGGTGTTGTTCGAAATTCATTCTTTGTTGGGAGTTAGGGCAAAATTAATCGATCATTAAAATTAATCCGAATTTAATTAAGATTTCATACTCCAAGAAAATTTATATAATAAGTATTAAAATTAAGATTATTCATTATTGGTGGGTAAATATCTAGAAAAACAGCAAATTTGATGGACATGTACTCAAACATTGATATTATTTGGTACTTGCCGATACAGATTAAAAATGAGTAAAAGACACTTGATAAATATTGAATGTGTAGAGACATTATATATGATAACTACACAAGATGTTTCCCAAGATAATATGACATGTTTATCGATTGTAAATTTCTCCCGTCGGACCATAGTGGACGTAGAGTAACGCAACTGTTCTGCTAGGCACGAAGTCACCGAACTCGAAATCGGTAAGTTTGAGATTAAGGCGTCTGAGTTTGAGGTACTACAGAAATTATCAAGTTGAGTCCCACAAGCTTGTATCGGCTGATGGACTATTTTTCCCTTGATTTCTCTTTTTAGAAAGACTAGTCAGCGGCTGACTATATTTGCCTTGATTTCAAGAAGCAATCTCCACAAATAGAAGTTAAAAATAAAAAAAAAAAACTCAATTATGTCATATTGACAACTATCGGAGCAAACTTCTACAGACAATAGATGTTAGTAAAGGCTATAATAATTTAGCAAATGTAGACAACGATATGTACGCAAATTGGGGGTGCGACCTTGGAAAAGCTGCAAGTATTGACATCACCAAACTTTTGTCAAACTTATGTATACGTGTCAAATTTAAGCCTTTTCGAATATTTGACTTTTGAATTATTATTATATAGGGTTAATTAGATTTATACCACTGTGAAATTTTGAAATTAGTAAAATGCCATTACTAAATGACAAATTAGTTTTATGCCACTGTGAAAAAGTAAAAATTAGTTTTTTTGCCACCGAAAAATTGATTTGCCAATTTTACCCTTTTAAATATGCCATTATAAAAATTTGAAATTAGAAAAATGTCATCACTAAATGACAAATTAGTTTTATGCCACTACAAAACTTTGAAATTAGAAAAATGCCATCACTAAATGATAAATTAGTTTTATGCCACTACGATACTTTGAAATTGGAAATATTCTCAAATTGCACTATACTTTAAGACTCGAACGTCATTACTGATTGAATACACTTGTTTGGTACATATTAGAAAATTTGTATGATCTAGTGATAAAACATTAGTTGCCCAATTATCTGGACCGCGTCATGATGCATAAGGTACATGGTGCTAAAGTAATTAGAAATTTTATTTTCTCCATTTTTTACTATAAAGCGTTATACCATCTATCACCATTTAATGTTTCAACCACAAAAATACTTACACATTGTACCCAACATTCCCTGGCCCGCCCTCGAACTGGTCTGTTTTGGGTCACCTACTGCTTCTTACAGGGTCGTCTCTACCCACACAATCGTAGAAGTAAAGGCAGGAAAATCGAAGATGGAATTTGTGACCAAACAATTTGACTTTTGTGACTCAGTACCTTATGCGGTCCTAATTTACAATATTTTGTGTTTGTTTTAATCCCTAATCCCTCTGTGCTTTTTACGACTAGGTTTATTAACAAGGGCAATTTTGAATTTTTGAAAAATATTGAGAGCATTCATGACAGTATTTTTGGAATTAAATCTTAGCATATTTCTAATTTACATAATTTGATGATGGCATAAATCTAATTTGTAATCTAACAATAATATATTCTAATTAGCTAATTTTTACGGTGGCATAAAACCAATTAATCCTATTATATATGTAGGGAGCAAGGTGGTTACCATACGCTTTAATAATATAATTGACCAACTCCCTAATTGTAACGGGGATTCTGATAAGCTGTACCAACCAATCAATCAATGGCCGGATATTCCTTAAAATCTTATATTGTTCTCGAAGATTTATTTGTTGGATAGGTGGATTTATCAATCAATTATTAAATTTTCATATGATTTGGACAAACAAAAATATGAATTATAGGTAGACAACCAAGTATGATACTCGCTAGCAGGGATAACTTGTACTGCCATTACTATCAAAATTTTAATTTATTTGTCCTTTACCCGTAAAATAAAAATTATTTGTCCATCTAAAGCATTTTATCATTGTTGACAGATCTGCGCTTTTAATTCCCCCCCCGTCAATAATTAAGCCTCTTCATTAATTTTAGCTGTTCTCATTTATTTTTTCAACAAATTTGACTTCATGTATGCGCATACATCCTATTTTAAATATATAAGAATGCCAATTGTGATCTCTTTATTTGAAGATTGTTTTGAAATAATTATACATAAGATAAATGGCATCAAATAACTGTTGTGTGTAGTGTGTGCAGTGTTCTTCCCTTTCTTATTCAAATGTGCTCAAGGTATATTTAAAAGTTTCTCATCGTTTTCAGATAAAATAATTTATAAATACAAATAAGTAACTACAAAATATATATTAAATTTCAATTTACCCAAATAAATCATTTATCTAAATGATAGAAAAAATTAATTTGTACCTTTTAGTTTCTAAGAGATGTACATGGGAGACGGAATTCTTATTTAAAGAAACTTTCTCCGTGAGCAAGAAAGAGAGTTTCAGACAAGTCTCTTTTATTTTTTTAATAAAAAAAATACATATCTTCTCACATTGACAATTGGACCAATTCAAATTTGGTATAGAGTAATACATTATGCATTTAAAGACGTGATTTTGTAGGTAATATTGAAAATTTATTCATCGTATCTAAACTGATATTTATTTGTGACCCAAAAAATATAATTAAAATCGAGCTTTTACAATGCTTCATTTTCTCGCAGGTTCGAAACCCGGCTGGAGGGTCTTTATAGACATTTAATTTAAAAATAAATTGGGAGGCTTGACCCTGGCCCCAATTTTTTTTCAAAAAGTGTATCTTCAAAAAAAAAAAAAAGAAGTATGCGTTTTAGAGATAATTTTTCATTTGATATAAAATGAGTGCGCAATATTTGCCTAATTAATAAGATGAGAAGAAAATCGCTTTCAAGACTTCGAGTACTTGGGGGCCAGGGGTGTGAGATTTAAAGTGTCATTTATCTGGGTAGATATTGTATCACTTGTATCATAGTTTTTTTTTTTGACATACTAGATAGCGACTATCTAGTTTCACTTGTATCATAGTTGACAAGCGATGTTGAATTTAATAATTTGGGCAATAATGAAATATTTAATTAGGGTTATATGATTGACCAAACTTGGCAAATTAAGGACGTGTCCAAAGAAAAAAACAATTGAGGCGACTAAGCAAGGAGAGATTGACGAGTAGGGTTGAAAACGGATCGGATAAACTCCGATCCGATCCGCATCCGTATCCGAAAAATAGCGAATCTGGATATTAATATCCGGATCTTTTTAAACGGATACGGATGCGAATATGAGAATGCAAATGGATGTGGATACGGTTGCGGATCCGGATATTTATCCGGATTCGAAAAAAATTGCAAAGCGGATATCCGAATTCCCCCTTTGTGATAGAGTTATTTTATGTATATATATATATACTGGTTTGAGTCTCTAGATTTAACTTATCTAAATTATATAAAAAATAAACGGTAGGATAATAATTGTTATTTATTTTTTAAGAAAATTAGTTGATTGTTATTATGGATTATATGGTAGAATTAATAGAGACAATAAATAATGATTAATGTTAATAATAATATTATTAATTTATACATATTTCATATTGCTTTTAATAAAATGTTATAACGAGATTATTATCTTGCTACTTTAGTATTATTTCTATTTATTTGTTAATTTATATATATTTGCTTAATTATCCGAAATATATCCGTATTCGTATTCGTATTCGACGATATCCGATTCATATTCGTATCCGCTTAACATCCGAACCGTATCCGTATCCGTATCCGTATCCGAGCATATCCGTATTCGTATTCGTTTTCGAAAAAAAATACGGATGCGGATATGATTTGACCACTATCTGATCCGTATCCGGTCCGTTTTCATCCCTATTGACGAGGAATCCTTTTGCTATTGGTTTGCATTCAAAGAATCATTTTACAAGATGCTGAAGAACCTTCTTGACATTATCCAATTAGGTCAGTATGGACCAAAATTCTTAGCTTCCTCTAGTATATACTGCCATTTGTGACAACTTACAAATTTATTTCTTTTAACTAGTATGATTGTTTTACTTTTCTAATGAGATGATAGGAATAAATAATGTTGCTATAATTTCGAGCTTTTACAAGCAATAATAATAATATTACAGTTTCTTTGCAAAATATTCAAGAAAATCATAAAAGATGCTTTGGTTCTCAATAGAAAAATCGAAATTGATAAATTGTGATGTACTTTGGATGGTTGTCAAATTGGTTCGTTGTTCGTATATCTTATCATAAAAAAAAAAAAGCCTTGAAAAAAAGTTTATCGATGCTCAATTAGGGTAAGTCAACGACACTATAATATCTACCAGAAAGCTGGTTATCCGCATATCGAAACAATCCTGGATGAGGAGAGGTGGAAATTTGCACATGTATTTTTGCTCAGGTTCATTGTTTCTCTCGTGTATAATAAAATATATGGTAATAACTAATAAATAACTAATAGATAACTAAATCCATGCTGGATCCTTATCAGAATCTAAAACTATCATATTCCTAGTTTTCTAATAATTTCTTAGCTTTTCATGTCAGCATACTGTCATGCAAACCTCCTTATCAGCGGCTAATAAATACATTCACTATGGTAGAAAGGATAAAAAAGGAACATATAGAATTACAACCATCCAAAACTAAAATAAAAAATAAGGAGGGCTTACTTGGGCAATGTAAATATCTCGACCAAATGACATATTACATGAGAGATTCAGGTTACTCTGAAAACAAATGTACTGAAATGTGGTCGAGAATTGATTAATTGTAGAATATTAAATATTAATTATAAACATAATTAATGTCTTTCTATTTCACAATTTAAAATGCTTTTCCTTCCTAGAAAATGATTTATATGTTTTTTCGAGTATCCTTACCATCAATATATCAGCGGAATTTCTTACATACTCATCAATATCCAAGCACATTTTTTGGTAGTGTTTTGAAGTAGTAATTTTTTTCCATCATAAATCTGCACCCCTCCAACCCATGCAGAGTCTGCAATTGAATATCTTAGGAAAAGGGTAAATGGTTGACAAAAAAAAAAAAAGCTACCTACATACCAAAAGAAAAGAAAAAAAAAGGAAGACCGAATTATTTTTTTTGCGCTATGCCGAAGATATCAGGGCCTCGTACCGAAATTTTTTTTTTTTTTTTTTTTTTTTTTGCGCTATAGTGTTTCAAGTTGTTCATTTTTCCCATTTAAAATGTCTCCAACCCATCCAGTATTTGCACATGAACATTTTAGGTAGAATAGAGTGGATCAAATCATGTTGAACAGTCAAATCATCCATGATACATCAGAATTCAAAGAAGATTCATCAGATTTAGAATCTGGATATAAACTTAACCCATTTACTTAAATTGCATATTTTAATTATTTTCTTTCCTCCCGTGATAAATTAGAGCCAAGCAACCAAATATACTTTAGTAGACAAATTGGGAAATAAATTTTAACTTGATTATTTAGAATCAAGTGCAGTGGTGTGCGGGATCCAAGCTAAATGTATAATTTTCCATATCCATTCAAATAATGTGCATCCTCGACACCAACTGTGGAAAAATTAGCCCCTATCTAGTGTATCAAAAAAAAAAAAACTGTGGAAAAATTCCATCCATAACAAATTTTAAACACAGCATAGACCCAAGAGCAACTTATGCACCAAAAGTAAGAGGATGTGCAACAATAAGGAAGCCGACACGTTAAAAGGCAGAGAGAAGGTGCAATACTATTCATTTTGACATCCAGGGTTGATGTTTATAAATAAATAAATTGCTACATAAAGTAAAAAGTCTATAAAGGAAAATCTATCAATAGGCCTCCTTTTTTTATAGTGATTATGTTAATTTACTTTTTTGCCAAATTCAAAATGAAAAACTTACATTTTCATTAATTAAAATTTTTCTTTTATTTCTTGCTGGCAGATCGTACAAATTCATAACCTAACACTAGCTTTTTTTAAATTAAATACTGTAGGAAAAAATTAATTAAGATTAAATTCATTAATACACCAGAGAAGGACAAAACAATAAAATGAGACCCCTATTCACATAGCCATGACGACGCTTGCCTGTGGGCTGTGGGTTTTGTAATTAAATCTATTATATTAAGTAATCACTTTTTTTTTTTTTGATCAGAAGAGCCCCAAGGAGGGGCACCAAATCATTAAAACTAAAACAGAGTATTGAGTCACATATTAAGTAATCACTTGCTATGGTAATACTTACCATATTGAGCTTTGTTCGTTTATTAAGAACCTAACTTGTTCGATTCTCTGATTATTATTATTATTATTCTTAAGCACTAGAAGTTATCTAGATTTAGTACCATGCATATTGCATTTAGGACTTGAAATTCTCAATTTAGTCGTTCTCTCTGCTAAAATCTTTATCTTTACTATCTTTACTACATATAAACGCACGGACCGTAGATGTATTACACACTAGGCCTAGCATGTAAACAGATGTTTCTATCGTTCGATCGATTTGATCTGTGGTTAGATATCAATCGCCAGACGAAGCAATAATATATTTTGGTTTTCTGTCTAATAAAAAAATAAATTGAATAACATATCTATTTGTATCGCTGGTAGATTAAGCAATATATTTTTATTGCCTAACATTATTTTGTTTCTTTATTTGCCCACATATGAGGACATCTTAGGCTAGTCTAAAAAATTGAGAAATCTAAATTGCTTTTGTACTAACCAGAAAATTATTAATCAATATAAGAAGCTTCGCCTGATAGATTCTAAACATGAAAATCTAAATTGCTGATTTTCTGTAATCTAGATAATTGATACATATTCTCTGAATTGAACTTATTGGTTGATTGGCTAGTAATCAATAAAAAAAGGTATCTATTTATATCTACTGATTTCCGAAAAACATGGGATTAATTTCCCAAAGAGAGGTACCTAATGATTTCCTATAATCATGGGGGGTTTAAACGTCCAGCGTCCCTCTCCTGTACTGATCATCATACATATAAATATAAGTTGACACCAACACTACTACTTAATCGCAAATATATATTTTCACAACATATGCCAGACTCTGCATGTGCATATATAGCAATTGCAAAATGAGACATTCATTTTCAATTCCACACATCAGTTTATTTCATTTTACGGCTAGAGACCTTTGTTTTCTTTAGTTCATGAATCCTTTTAAGTTTTAATTAATTATAAGGCCTAAATACTTTTCAAATTTATCTATTGATTCTAGTCCAAGACATATTCGACTAGCAAACGCTATTTGGCGTTTATAAGTTATAACTAAAATAGATGTGTATATCTTAGCTGGAGATTTTTCGTGTCGGAATCTTTTCTATTTGATTATTATGTAACTTTTGTTACGAGTCACTGTTGGAGTTTCAACCCTGATCAAGTGGGGATTTTGTTTGTACGACAGATGCGTCAATTTTGTTACGGGTCACGTTTGTGCCAACAAATTATCTTAGAGTTTGGATCTGTTGGTAAAAAAATATTCAATAATTTTGGCAAAATTTATCAAAATAAGTTTATTTAAAATTTCATTTCAAAAATATTATACTAGAGATAAACAGTTTGATATTTTATCATTTTATCAAATAATTCTTGATAATATTATTTGATAATCCCTCTGTTTATGTTAACTATTTTGTTCATTCTTTTAGTTGTGTTAACCGTTAATTATACTAAGATCATTGATGAAAAAAGAAATTAAGATTAATGAATTGTAATTTACCTTAAAGTTCAAATACAGGATCAATATTCTAACTAATTTTATTTTACCATGTCCTAAAGAATAACAGAATGGAAATAGACGGAGAGGATGATGTTCTGATATCAATAATAAGAAGATGAAAAATGATAGTCAAAGCATTAATTGATCTTCTGTGAATTTTTCTAATTGATTTATTTTAGGTACTATGAATGAATAGTTTGGGACAAGTCCATGTCGCTCATGTGAACGGGCATAAGATGATATACGACAATCCTTTGTTTTTCTAGAAACCATTCTAAAAATGATTTCTTTTACACATCCATCAGAATAGTTTTTTTTGTAATAAGTCCATACAATAATTGAAATCTGCACATATTTGCCTTGTTCGGTATATTGGAGACGGCCGCAGGGGCGTTAGTGGTCCTGGCAGCATAGAGCAGCCAAACGTTTAGGAGGATGTTAAAATCATATTTATATAACTGATATTGTACAATGTTATAATTCATCAATTTACTTTTTTGAGAGGTGACAACTATATTTTATCTCAATTCCTTTACTTGTACCATAGATGTGTTATATATATATTTTTCTTAAAATAATTTACTTGATAGTAAAATTACCTATTTAAAGTGTGTATCATAGATTACACTGAAAGTTTGGTTTACCCTTGTTAACAAATTTTTGTTTATAAATCTATAATATATAAGTAGTTTAAAACTTAATAAATATTAACACTTAGCTAGATAAATTTACACTTGACACTTAACAATTAGAAGTTGACATTTAACACTAAACTAATTAAAAGTGTACCTTTATATGTATCTAAAAGTTAATATAGGAACGAAGTAATTACCACTTAATTTTCTCCCTTTATGAGATGGTGTAAATTCTGTGTAACAACACCCGATTGAATAATATATACCGCGTCACATATATACGTCGGTATGGCGAAAAGCACTATATAGCACTAGTGACCTATTATAGAAAAGCAGTATTGAGTATTGACTTCCATTGCATTAATTGTCCCCTATCAGAAACAGGTAATTATTAAGATCAGATCATCAATTTTAGATCAAACGGTTTGAATTTCAATAGCACGTAGCTGAGAATAGCAAGTTAGCAATTGATGTTGGTTATATTCGCTAATTTTCCAACTCAGGGACTTGACGCATGCCTCCAAAATTAAATCTACTCGAGTCCCATTTTACATATCACATGTAAAATGAATGTACACGAGCCTTAGTTTGTTTGACCATGAAAGCATAAGAAAATAAAACTGTCATAAAAAATTAGATACCTCAATATGCTGTTAAATACTCAATTATTGCTGAGTTATTTAATGGGTTTACTAATAGACCGGCTAGACTATAGCTGTTACCCCTCCCTACATTTTTATATGTTATCATAAACATAATAGGTGGCATTTTCCTACATTTTTAAGTTTTGGATAAAGCAGTCCACGTATATATATATCTGATATTCAATACGTATTTCAAACACCATAGTACTATATCCAACTTTTTTTTTTTTTTTTTTTTGACAATTTCAACTATCAATTAACAAGTGTTCTCATAAATTTTTTTCCCTCACTAATACAGATAAAGAATGGAGCGTGGAGTATAAATAGAGGTCCCGTGTTCCAAATTACACGATCATTACTACATCTCCCCTGTCCCCAACACATTTGCTCTCTAAATATATGCCTACCAAGTAGAATAATATACTTGGAAGTCTAGACAAAACAAAAATTTAATCAATAAATCATTTAAGGATCATAAGAACAGTAACATGGCGACGAGTGCAGTATCTACAAGCACAAAATGCCAACCAGCAATGAAGACAACGTCAGAGGGAGCATGGCAGGGAGACGACCCGCTCCACTTTGCGCTGCCTCTTCTGATCCTTCAGATTTGCCTTGTAGTTGTTGTCACTCGCTCGCTGGCCTTTCTTCTCAAGCCCTTGCGACAACCTCGTGTCATCGCTGAGATCATTGTATGTTCTGTATCCCTTCCAATATATTCTGTATATGTGCAATTATTATTCAGGTTATGTTGATTGGCTAAGATTTTTGAAGGAATAACTCGAGTCTTTTAAAAAGCATGCATGCTTTATGCTGGTAAGTGGTAACAATGAAAGGTTATGGTTCACCTAGCAATTTTTTTCTCTAGAAAGTTCAAATTTGTAAGGACATCGTTCTCATGGGGTATTTGATACCATGTGCGGATCGTTAGCTGCTGCTCAAACAATAAGAGATCACTCCTGCTCTAAATTAATGTCCCAAGAAGTTTAAAACCAACCAATTAAGTTTCTTTTCAAGGTAGGTTAGCAACAACAGGATGAATTAACATTAAACAAAGTAAAAGGTTTGTCACTGCTAAGAAATAAAATGAATACAATTAGGTAACAGAGCAAAGAATGATTAACATGAATGCCAACTTCAAATAATAAATAATAAATAAATGCATTTATGCGCACTATTGGAAAATGATAGCTTAATAACCCAAGATTTCAAGGTCACGTGTTCTATGGATCAATGATCATAACCAACGTAGTTTTTGTTGGTTACATCTAGGTAAAATGCCATTGGAAGTTAGTATTAAGAGCTGCACATTTTAATTAAGACTTATAAATGAAGATGTCTAACACAAAAAAAAAAAAATGAGACGAAATCATTTCAGTTGAAATACACGTGCTTTTAATTTAGTAGATTGGAACTTGAAAGACTAATTTGACCTCTCTAGTTGTGCACCATAAGTAACCTATTTATTCTCTGATTTATAAAAGAAAAGATATATATATGGAGGAAAAAAAAGGGAAAACCTCAAAGATGCTTCCAGCATGACATTAATTCTAAAATTCTTTTAATTAGAATAATTTTAATAGCCATGTAAAATTTTTTAGTCAAATACTCAAATTGCACACTAATTTAAAGTGGGATGGAGAGCGGCTTCATGAGTTTTAACTGGTCAATGGTGACGACTCCTCATAGGTTGTATTATTAGAAGAAATCAAGCTAGGTTCATTCATGTACAAGGAAGGTGTCGTAGGTTGAATATATCTCGTAGTACTTGCTTACACGACTGCGACTGAAGAAAAGTATGCACTGGGCCTTTTCATTGAAATAACCTAGCTAAAGATACATCCCCTGATAGTGAAAGGAGTTTACTCTTTCCTGGAATATTCCCTAGTGGAAAACGAGATTCTGGTCAAACAAATCAACTTATTAAATCTGTTAAAAGGAAAATGTTTGCTCAAATTTGCAGGCTGCAGCCTATATATTTTCCTTATCATGGCCTTTCTTTTAAAAAAAATAAAAAGACAATGATCTACAAACAAATATTTTTTGTCTCAGTTAGCCTCATCTTAAATTCAAAAATTAAGGGCACACCTTATTCACCAACAAAAAAATAAAGATACTTTTTATTCTCCATTTTTTAGTTAACAGAGAATGAACTAATAACAATTTTGTTTGGGACTCGGTTAACATCATCTTAAATTCATATAGTAAGGACACACTATTTGCAGTGATAGATAAAGGAATCTAAATATTACTTCACTATTAGTTCCTGCATTCGGTGCTTTTCTGATGTAAGGCAGACTGGCAGACAACTTACTTGTTACTGAACTAAAATGAACTTTTATTACCAAAATGCAGGGTGGGATCCTGCTAGGGCCATCAGCACTAGGTCGAAACAGCAAATTCCTAAACACAGTATTTCCAAAACAAAGCTTGACAGTGCTAGACACTGTCGCCAACATAGGCCTTCTCTTCTTTCTCTTCCTTGTTGGCCTCGAGCTCGACCTACGTTCCATTCGTCGTACCGGAAGCAAAGCCCTGGCAATTGCTGCTGCCGGAATCTCCCTTCCTTTCGTTCTCGGCATTGGCACCTCTTTTGTTCTCCGTTCAACTGTTATCAAAGGAGCACACCAAGGCCCTCTTCTTGTTTTCATGGGTGTCGCACTCTCCATCACAGCCTTTCCTGTCCTAGCTCGCATCTTGGCTGAGCTCAAATTGCTCACAACTGAGCTTGGTCGGTTGGCCATGTCAGCAGCTGCAGTCAATGATGTGGCTGCCTGGATCCTACTTGCCCTTGCCATTGCACTGTCAGGCTCAGGGTCCCCACTTGTCTCACTGTGGGTCCTGCTTACAGCTACTGCATTTATTGTCTTCCTAGCAATTGCAGTTCGTCCAATTCTTGCCTGGATGGTGCGAATGTCCCCCGAGGGAGAACCTGTCAGGGAAGTATACATTTGCACCACACTCGTCATCGTCCTTGCTGCTGGATTTGTTACTGACACCATTGGCATTCATGCTTTATTTGGTGCCTTTGTTGTAGGCATTATGGTGCCTAAGGATGGTCCTTTTGCCGGAGTTCTAATTGAAAAAGTGGAGGATCTGGTCTCCAGTCTCTTCCTCCCCCTCTACTTTGTCTCAAGCGGACTCAAGACCAATGTGGCCTCCATTAGTGGTGCAAAATCGTGGGGTCTCCTTGTCCTTGTCATTACCAATGCATGTGTGGGAAAGATTTTTGGTACCATAATTGTCTCTCTCCTGGCACGTGTCCCAAAACGAGAGGCTGTTGCCCTGGGTTTCCTGATGAACACAAAGGGTCTAGTTGAGCTCATTGTATTGAACATTGGCAAGGATCGCAAAGTACTTAACGATGAGGCGTTCGCCATATTAGTTCTGATGGCACTCTTCACCACCTTCATCACCACCCCAATTGTCATGGCCGTGTATAAGCCGGCCCGTCCGGTGGCTCCCTACAAGCACCATACCATCGAGCGTGCAACTGAAACTGACAGTGAGTTACGTATCATGGCATGCTTCCATACTAGCCGAAATGTCCCAACATTGATCAATTTAATTGAGTCATCACGTGGAAAAAGCCGGCGTCGCCTGACAGTTTACACAATGCACCTAGTCGAGTTGTCAGAGCGATCATCTGCTATTTCCATGGTCCACAGAGCAAGGCGTAACGGGTTGCCCTTCTGGAACAGGAATGGCAAGGCTGTTGCTGCTGGTGGAGGAGAGATGGTTGAGGTGGCTTTTGAAGCGTACCAGCAGCTGAGCTCGGTGTCAGTCCGCCCAATGACTGCCATCTCTGACCTCAACACAATTCATGATGACATCATCACGTGTGCACTCGACAAGCGAGTGCAACTCGTAATTCTACCTTTCCATAAGATGCTTCAGCTTGATGGCTCATTTGAGTCAATTGGCCATGCATACCATGTTGTTAACCAGAAGGTCCTACACCATGCCCCCTGCTCTGTTGCAATCCTGGTTGACCGTGGATTCGGTGGGGCTGCTCAGGTTTCTGCTAAAGATGTCGAGTATTCCATTTGTGTGCTGTTTTTTGGAGGTCGTGATGACCGTGAGGCGCTTGCATATGCTTCCCGCATGGCAGAACATCCCGGCATCTCCTTAATAGTTACCCGCTTCATAGCTAATAATTCTCTCAATATACCACTAGTCAGTGAAGACAACACAGCAGACCAAATGGCAATTGAGGCATGCAAGGCGAAAGCAGAAGAAGGAAACATAAAGTACCAGGAACTGGTTGTGGATGATCATTCTGATGTGGCAGTAGCAATTAGAGACATGGGGAAGGGCATCAACCTGTTCTTGGTAGGTCAATCACCGCCAGTGCCAGAACCACTGTTGGAAAGGCAAGACTGCCCAGAATTGGGTCCGGTTGGAGGTTTCCTGGCCTCGAGAGAATTCACGGCAATGGCATCGGTGTTGGTGGTTCAGTGTTATAATCCAGAGAGGGATACATACTCAAAACGATATACTGTGGAGGGAGAGGCATTTGTTGTCCCCGCTACAATGGATCAAGATATTGAGGCTCAATTAGACTGAGACCACGACTTACAGAATCTTAAATGAGTATCAGCTTCACTGCTGTATACAAATGCAAGTAAAAGCAGTCTTCAGCAGGGACATCCTAGTTGTTTAATAAGATATTTCCCTCTAGCCTCATGACAAAGGAGAGCTTGGGATAACACTAGCTAGAAAGCCTTATATATATAATCACGTTTAATATACTATCATCTAATAATTTTGAGAAAAGCCAGTAATTGTTTCGTTTGTAGTGGTATGATGCTCCTATCAAATATAGTTGTTTCATATAAATAGCAAGATTTGCAAGTTATTTATTAACTTTTTTAGCTGATAGTCTGCTAAGTTGAGACTAATAGATAGATTCTTTTGCATAGTATCAAGTAAAAAAACATCAAAATGAACTTCAAATTTGTCCTCCAATCTTTCTACTGAAACAAAAAAAAAGGGGGAGAAAGGGAAAATAAAATAAGGAGATTTGTAAGCACAACCTGGAGGCAACTCATTTGACTCATGCATCAAGGCCTGGTTCAAAATTGTAGCTTTCTGATGCCACCTCTCCAAATTGATCATGGCATAAGTTTAATTTCTTACCAAAAATTAAATCAGATGCATTGGATCATTTCTGATTCAATCAAAACCAGAAGGACTCTGGATCAGCTCAAACTAGAAAGCACAGATAAATGCAATCAATCGTGCCGATGAATACTGTTTAATCAGAATATCCAATCCAATGCCAGTTAATAGGGATAAGGATCAAAACAATAATTTAAGCTGAACAGCATTTTGGTACGCAGAAGTAAAAACTCAACCCTATTTATATGCAAAATATTTGTGTGAACCTTAATTAATTAATACTGATGCAAGTCATAATGCAATTCTCTTCAATCTTTCATTGGGTGCTCTGTCAGTAAAACAACAAACACCTCCAATACATTCATAAACTATAAAGTGAGAGAAATAACTTGAAAACGTATGCCAATGGACTTGCCAGAGAAGTCGACGAGGTCTCCTCTTTGAAGATCTCCTCAATTGTGAGCCTCTGAATGGCCTCCAAAGTCCAAACCGTCAACATATTACGGGTAAAACACCTGCTAATGGCACATGGGGATGGTCCCAGCATCTTGCATGCTGCCCCAGCTCTGGCACCATCAGTTTCGTGTGCCTCACATTCCTTTAATCCAACTGTGTCACATCGACATCATACTTGTCGAACTTCAAATTAACCCCATTTAGAAATTTTCCAGCTTACTCTATTCCTAAATAAGCTTCATCAGACTTGCATTGGTCACCTCCATTGCTCTTCCATTGGATATTTCCGGCTTATCAGTGTCTTCTACACACAGGGAAAAGACTATATAATCGACGCTATACTAAAATGGAGGCAACATGTCTAATCTGAAAACTGGAAAATTCTAATAAAAGATAAAAAAGAAAATTGCGCATTAAGAGGTTTGTATCAGTGTAGCATATCCCAATACTGCTTGTCTTACTCACAATTGGGATGGAACAATTCTTGTTTAGAAATTAGAACCCTCGAAATTGATTTTGCAAAATAGAAATTAACAATGAGAGAGAGCTAGAGAGCAAAAAGAGTTACCACTCTTGACGATGTCGAGCACCACGATTCCTACATCGAAAAGGGTTAAGCTTTACGAGAAACTATGAACGTAGGGCTCGTAAGTACATTTGGTGGTGGAGTAAGTGTGGAGTAAGGCACATTCCTTCCAATCATTGACTTGAAAGATACTCAGCATTATTTTGAAATAGGTGTATAAACACTTTTTCAAACAAATATTTGAAGAATTTAGACTATAATTATATGTATAGAATTTGGGCATAATTGTATGATTGTATCACAGTTAAGCCCAGTTAAATCCAATATCACAGATTCACAATCAAGCCACCAATAGAATTTAGAATATAAATTCTGTTACTTAACCAAAATTTATGGAGACCATGCAATTGTCCGGGCTTAACTGGGCTGGACGCTGGATCCGTCCTACTTTGAAAATGCTTGTTTGATTCACTCATTTGGAAGGACTAGCAGCAGTGCCCATCTAATGCGTGGGCAGACTTTAATACCTGAAAATACTATTTGACATGAATATGTTATCAATTTTGAATATTTATAAGGTCAACATCGTCTTGGACTCTTGATCAATGCCCATTTTTTATATTTTCGATTCCCATGCGCTCATTTGCTTTTAGATAGATTTACGTAAAAAAATAAGATATGAACTATATGCTAAGGATTAAGTTTATTTCCAATTTCATATCATCTATGCAACAGAGACAATCATCATTTAATAAAACGTGTCATGTGAATATTTGATGCAAAAATCTTTATTTGATACAACTGATAATTTTCTTTTACTAAAGATTAAATTTAGAACAAAAAGTAATATTTTATATATCCTTGATATTCTTTTTTTTTTCATGCTGTAATATTTGTAACCCACTTACTTTCCTCGGTGCAAATGATAAAAAAAAAAAAAATTATTTGATACAACTGTTAATTTCTTGTATTAAATATTAGAATTAGGGAAAAAATAACATTCAAGATATTCTTTCTTTACGCCGTAATATTTTATAACTCACTTTCTCTCGTTAAATAGCCTCCTTCATGCTGTATTAATTTTTTTTTCCTACTATGAACAAACCGGCGTTTAATGCTAAGGGATTTATGCAAAATGACCCGAAAATCTTTGAATATCCAATATACATCTAGAATAGTATTTTTTTTTTTCATAAGCGCGTGAGATGGGTACAGCTGACAAATAAAACCTTAGATGAGAAACTACTCTCTATGGAAAATGTAGCTTAAAAGTTAAAACCTCCTCCCCAACGCACTTCCTGTGGATATTGAAAACTACTCTATGGGCCCAGCGGCACCTGTATCCGTTCTCCCCCAAATATTGTTTTTTCTTTAATACAAAGAAGACCTTAATCAAAAAAAAACAAAAAGAAAAAAATTATGGCGTCCCATGCAAAATTGGCAAGGAAGGTTCCAAATTCCTTCACTGGTCTGGAGGAGGAACTGTTGGTCCAGTCCAGGATCGTCAGTCTCAGGGGGTGTTGAAGAATCGAAATCAAGGAAGACACCAGGTGGCAGGTGGCCATTCAACAGGGTTTATGGAGAGTAGTTGGATTGAATCTCCCACCACGTCCGCCCATCCATTATGCGGTTCAGACCTAAAAAGGGAAATTGGAATGAAACAAGCTAAAATTAGGCCATTTACAATTGACACAAACAAAAGAAATTTTATGGCATCACTCAAGATAAGAATTTCAGAGTGACATTTCCACTTCAATGGAAATTTTGTAGGCAGTCATTACATAACTTGGTGGATCATAGACCAAAATAAATGCTAATTTGGTTGCTAAAGTTCATCGACATGTCTTTATTGGTTTGTGCAATACTAAGAGACTGTTTGGAGGTTTCTAACTTTTTACCAATTGATTTGTAAACACATAATATAGCTAACACTATTCATTCAACAATATTAATTATACAAACTACTGCGAAAGCAAAGGGGAAAAAAAAAAGAACAGAGATTTATGTTAATATAACCTGATGGCAATATTGTCTCTCCGCCATGAGTCTTCCTACAAGTTTCAGAGGAAGCTGAAAGTTAATGAGATATACAGATATGCTAGGTATGTAACATTGCAATTTCAGTTTTACTATATTATTTGTTTAACCTCTCTTGTGTAAGTCATCAACTGTTTTGAGAGTCAAAGTGAATGTTCTTTGAATAGAAGCCCATGTATTCTCCCTTGAATTTTAAAATTCACAAAACAAAAATATAGGTCACCACTTTAAGAAAATAGAGTTCAATCAAATGCACAGTTAAGTTCATGATACAAGCCAGCTTGCCCATGATTGATGCACCTAATGCAGTTTGTTGACCTGTCAGAAATCCAACATGCTTGGTTTACAATCCTTTGTCTCGATCTAATCTTTCCCCTTGGTTTTCAGACTGAATAAAGCTAATGTTTGCTTTGGCATTTGCATGTTATTTGCAAACAATCAAAGAAAATACTGGGCTAGCATGAGAATTCTGAGATTAATTGCCAAGCTGAAAATGTTCAGTATTGCACCAATGTAAATGATTGGGCACCATCCACAAATACAGTAAATTAGTGTGTAATTTATAAAAAGGTACCTGAATAACAATCAATTCTTTGACACCATACATAACCTCCAAACCGCACACAATCTCTCTTATGACTGTGTTAGGTCTAGGGCAGAGGCCACCACATGTTACTATGCTTGCTTTAACCTCATCTGACTCAAAATACACCTGCAATTTGAAAAATGTTTTTAGAGGATTACAACATATCTTGTAGATTTCGTAGGGTACAATGACAACGCCAAGTACCCAATTTCCAATCAAGAAATTCAAACAATGCAAAATGCACCTGATGTTTAGTTCAGAAAACCAAGTACAAGAAGTTTTAACAACTTTAAATACATTTCCTTTCATAAATATGTAGGCTGTCTCTTATGGACTTGTATTTTACCTAGAAGGATAACAAAAAGATTTTTCTGCACAAGCTTGCCAATTAATAAAGATTACAAAGCCTAAATCTATATGAAACACTCCAACAAAACCTACGCTAGCATTTGGAATTGGGTTCAATGAGCTTTCTCTTGGCCATTAACTTAACAAAATATATTTTGATTTCGTAACCATCAACAAACAAGCGCATATCAAATCCAAACTCCAAAACAAACAGAAAAGGGGAAATACATAGATAGAAAATGAGATATTACAACTTCTTCTCTTCCTTGTCCCAAATTGTAGATTTCAGATTCCCCAAAGATGCCATACCTGAGCTCCTTTGTTCTACACTCAATAAGCACGAAATTAACCAATTATTCTTACAAATATCAAATTGGAGAAGAAAACTAAAATGAGAAAGAAATACCTAATTGCTACAAAGTGCTCGAGGTGATTGGTGCAGTGGCAGGGACAAGGCGACAACAGCTTACGAAAGAGAGAGAGAGAGAGAGAGAGTGGCAATGTATTGTGATTTGTGCATTATAGTAGTTCCCTTGTACATGTAATTAAAATGATACTTGGCGATGTGGCAAGTATAGAATAACATACCTTGGCAGCACCAGTGCTGCTAGGAATAATGTTGAAGCTTGCAGCCCTTTCACCTCTCCAGTCCTTGGTTGAGGGTCCATCAACAGTCTTTTGGTAGCTGGACAAGAAATAAATACAAACTCACAATAAGTAAACAAAGCCATATATTTCAAGGATATCTCAAAGTTACAGAATAAAAAATAAAATACCGATGATTGAGTGAACGGTGGTCATCAAACCCTTATTGATGCCAAATCTGTCAATGACCTGCAAATATTGAACCCCACAATAAGTACTCATTATCCCAGGAATGTGAATTGTATAATAAATTCTTAAAAGCTATATTACATTTAAACGACCAGAATGAGTATTACCTTAGCTAGGGGAGCAAGGCAGTTGGTGGTGCAGCTAGCATTGGAGAAAATGTTGAGTTCAGGCTTGTATTCCTTCTCATTCACACCAACAACAAACATGGAGGCGTCCTGAGAGCAGAGATGACAACCTTCTTGGCACCACCTTATTTCAAAATCAAAACAATAAATTTAATATTATTTATTATAAAATTGCCTGAATGCACATATAAACTATGATAAATAGAAGTATTCACCTTCGAGTGAGCGGCAGCCTTATCCTTGTCAGTGAAGGCACCGGTGGACTCAACTACTTACTCAGCACCAGCCTCACCCCATGGAATCTCCTCAGGGTTCCTTCAAAATCAAACACCAATTGTTACTGTTTATTGAATGCATTTAAAAAAAAAATAGAAAAGCAACAAGTTATAATATAAAATCCAGTAGTACTCTACCAGCAACTAATATCAAATTTCAAGGTTATAATTAAGAAGAAAGATATTGCGTCAAATTAAATCAATAAAAATAAAACTAAATTAGACTAAAAATGAACCATATTATATCAACTCAAAACCAAAACCAATCAAATCCAAATAGAAAAACGAAGCCAAAAGGGACACGTAGCAGTAGTTTCTTGATCAGTAGTTAACCAATGTTGTTTTGTTCACCTGAAAGCAGAAAGCAAATAAAATTTATAGGTTTTGAACAGTATCAATCAAAACTATTGAAAGGTAGATTGATTTGCTCCGATCAATGTTAAAAGAAAGAAAAGAGAAGAATCCAGATGTGGGGAAGCCTACCTGAGTTGCAGATGTTAGGTTGAGAGAAGGAGGCGACTTCCTGAATGGCGTGAAAGGGCGTGAAGGAGCGACATGGAGGGCAGGGCGAAGTAGTGCAGCGGAGGAGAGGGTGACCATGGTTGATCAGAAAGTGGATTTGAGAGGGTAAATGGAGAGCGGCGACCAAAACCCTAGACTCGCCAAACGCCAAGAGAGAGGTCCGGAAGGAGAGAAATTAGGGAATCAATCAATTTTTTTTATTTGTATTTGTAGCGAAAGTCGAAAGAGTTGCCATCGAATATCGAATCTAGGAATGACATCCTCTGCCGCCCTAAAAAGGTTGGCAGGGTGCCAACCTTCGATCTGAACCGTTAGATCTAATCTCAACGGTTAATGGGAGCCCCGTGCATAATACAGATTGATAGGCCCGAAAAATTTGAACCGTCCAGATTAGATCTAACGGCTCGGATCGAAGGTTGGCACCCTGCCAACCTTTTTAGGGCGGCAGAGGATACTCTCCCATCGAATCTATACTACTTATAAAAGCACTTACAAAGGGGATCGGCATCCTCTACAGCCGGCCTCTACAGCCATCACCTACAGAAGGCCTTTTTTTTTTTTTTTTTTTTAAATTTTAAAGTTCAAATGTTGAATCCAAACCGTTGATCTTATTCAATTTTACGAGCGCTGCGTTTTCATATAAGTTTTATAAAATTTAGAGTTGATTTGGTACTAGATCAAGTGGTCAACAAATGAACGTATTAGAATTAATCAGTGATAGTTAACCATATTCGTTCATTTGTTGACCACTTGATCTAGTATCAAATCAACTCCAAATTTTATAAAACTTATATGAAAACGCAGCGCTCGTAAAATTGAACAAGATCAACGGTTTGGATTCAACATTTGAACTTTAAAATTTTAAAAAAAAAAAAAAAAAGGCCGGCTGTAGGTGATGGCTGTAGAGGCCGGCTGTAGAGGATGCCGATCCCTTACAAAGGTTGTAACAAAAATCAGATAAAGATTGTAACATACCCTTAACATTAATTATGGATCATTGATTTTATTGATCTAATGTGATCTATGGTCTGGATTTGCATATCAGATAAAAAGATAGCCCTCTGTCTGAAACTGGCCAGGCGGTGGAATGGTCTTTTAGCTAAATTGTTCGCTACGCTTCAGCCGTTCGATTCTCGTGAGAGCACATTTTATTTTTGGTTCGCTTTCTTCCCCCATAAAGCCTCATTCTGTGCTTATCAGCGCCTCTCTCCCTCTGTTGCTTCCCAAATCTGAAGAGAGAGAGCGCTGAAACCCTAACATAACCCTTTTTTAAATTATGGAAAGAGCCAAAGCCGCTTCAGATCTCTCCGAACCAAAATCTAGGGTTTTACATATCAACCTATAACTCTCTCACAATTTCTTTCTCCATCTGACCTTATCCTGCCTCACCTCTCTCCTATTGACACGATTTCTCTATCTAAGCCTAATCATGTCTTGCCTCTCTCCGATCGACACGGCCGTCGCGTAAATCCCTCCTCTCCGCGCCTTTCATTCTGCTCTTCCCCATCTTTCATTCTGCCTTTCCGTTGTCGTTTCTCCTCCGACAACGTTTCATCTCAAGACGTCGCGTAAATCCCTCTCTGCCGCATCGCCCCTCATTCCTCGCCAGAAACCAGTCAGCATGTTCTTGTGGCGCCCCGACCAGGCCAACCACGTCATTGGCACCATCCACAACGTGTATGAGATTACTACCAGTTCTCTCTGAATCTTAAACTTTTTACCTTTTTTTCAAATTGAAATTCCAAATCCTCTCTTGAACTATTCTTTTCTCTATTTATGTTCTGATTTTTCACTCAGATTCTTCTTCCTCTTTGTATTGGAACCATCATGTGTTTGATCTTTTATTTTTATCTTCTTTTGTTTTGCATGCTTTATTCTTTTTTAATTGGGTAATTGATTAATCGATTGAATATAATTTGATATAATTCGTTCTCTAGATCAAGTGAGATTATTTAATGTTAAGCCTTTCAGTTTATTCGATTTCAAAATATTTCTGACGATATAACAAATCGATTGCATAAATTTAGAAAATGAGTAATTTGTAAGATTTCAATTTCATCTAGAACTAATTTAATGGTTGATTTCAAGTAGCACTAATATTGGAACTTCCGGTTTCTTAATTGTTTTATGGAAATTCATATTATATTTTTTATCCTGACAATGATAAATTTGGCTTCGGTGTTTGCAATTCATCTACTTGGATAGGTAGAAGAACTGAGGTTTTAGAATTTTATCTCTTAATTTTTATTTGCCACTGGCGCTGAAATTTGATTGGGCAATTTGTATAGCTGGACCTGACAAAGTTAATTCTTGTGCCTAAAAATTCATTGTAAAAATATTTGTTAGGAGAAATTGGGAACAAATATCGAAACTGGCATCAATTGGTTCATGTTGTCTTTCCAGGTCGTGCATGGCAATGTGCTCTATGTGGCAAATGCTGGCGATTCGTGTGCAGTTCTTGCTTGGTGGGCAGTGGAGATGAACAGCCCGTGGCGCACCAGTTGTCAATTGATTATAATGCTAAGGATATAGATCGTTAAAATGAGCTTCAACTAGAGCACCTTGACAATTCAGGTTTAACTTCTTTTATTTTATTACTAGATCACAACTGTTAGCATACTGAACATCATTGCTAGCTTTGTAATTTTAATTGTGCAATATAGAAAGACATTATTTAGATGTTAGTATATTAAATAGAAATTTGATGTTGGTATACTCTTGTGGTTATTAATTTTTATTACCTCATGTTAGTATAATGCAATTGGTACTGTCTTGTACCGGCTTCCATGCTCACACTTCATCATAACAGTACCGGTATGCTTGTTTTGATTGGTATTGATTCCAGTGAGTCCTTGTAAAGCAAATTAGTACCATAAAAAAGGGTGGTGGAGGGTAGATTTTAACAGAGAAGAAATTGCAAAAAGAAATTTCAACCACATTATGAATTAATTTACTGAGCAAGCATGGTAGTTCCCAATATTTGTGGTTGTTTTGAGTCTCACTGGATGTTTTATTTTTGTAGGATAGATTTTCAAATTTTTTCTGTAGACTTTTGAATAAGAATCTCATTATAAGTGATCTAGAGAACTGATTAAAATTTTGGCTCTAAATACATTAGGATTGGATGCTACTATACTGACAATTGATTAAGGTTTAGCAATAAATAGGTTCTACATGAAAATTGTTGTTCACCTTCTATTTTATTTTAAAAAAATGTTATTGCTTTTTTTTAGAATGGTGCCTACAAGAGTTCTGTCACATGTGCATTGGTTTACGAAACCACACCAACTGGCCGGGACCATAAAGGAATTTGCTCCACCTGGATGAAGGTAGTTCAGTTATTCCTTTTTCTAGCACAAATAAAAAGAAGGTTCCTTTTATGGGGGTTATTCTTTGTTTACTTTCTGTTTATAAGGGTTATTTGTTGTTTACTTTCTGTTGGTCTCTCTGGTGCAGCTTGTTCAGTAATCTACTTTTAGCGAATCTATTCTGTTACTTGTCTCTCTTGTTGATTATAGTAAATGATGGTTTGTATATGTAACCTTCTATGTAAATGACGACCTTGATACAGGCCATAGTATATTCATTAAAATCTGCTTTCTTCATATCTAGGAGTGGTATAAAAATATAATTGTACTAAGCACTGGCACAATGTTGCTTTCATAATTACATTATTGGTTGCTTATATATTCATACTTCTATAGAATGCAACTCTACTGGAAGAAAGCAATGACTGCAGCGGAGCTCCCATTTTCAACAGACCCTTGGCATCACCGCACACATATAAATATAACCACCTTTGAAACATAATGATTGGTCCTGGCATTGGCCTTGCACCTTTCAGAGGTTTCTTATAGGTATAAATTCCCACACACTTCCAGTGTGGTTGTGAATTTCTTTAAAATTTTGCTCAATTTTGCAATTTTCTTCATTCTCAAACTTTGTTTTTTCTTTGTTAGGAACAGCTGGCTTTGAAGGAATCTGGCATTGAGCTTGGGCATGATGTTCTCTGCTTTGGTTGCAGAAACCGCAATATGGTACTTTTTGTTTATTTGAGATTTTATTTTACAAAACTAAAAATGTTAACAACAGTTGCTAATGGAAGATAATTAATTGGATTGTAGGATTATATATATGAAGATGAATTGGATAATTTTGTTGCAAAGGGAGCACCTTTTGAGCTAATTGTTGCCTTTTGTCGTGAGGGTCCCACCAAAGAATATGCGCATCGCAAAATGGCTGAGAAGGTTAGCACATTGACATGTATTATGATTTCTCTGCAATTCAACCTTTCTATATGTCTAACTGTTAAGTTTTTATTTTTCCAAATAGGCTGTTGAGATCTGTAATATTATTTCTCAAGGTGATGCCAAAGGTATGGCCAGAGATGTCCACCGCATTCTTCAAACCACTGCTCAAGAACAGGTATTATATATTTACAAAATAGCTGAATCGTAAATTTCATTTATCTTGTTAGCATTACTCAAAATATTTTTGGTATAGTTACTCTTTTTCATTTATCTTGTTAGCATATACTATATTTATTTATTTTTTTAGTCACTTCTTAACTTATATTGGTCCAGAGAGAGTAAACAATTAAATTTCAGCAAAGGTTACCATCCTCTCATTTGACAAGCAATTAGAGTATGACTTCAGAAAGGTAGAGAAGAAGGATATATGATAATAACGAACTAAAGAGTAATACAAAAATATGTTCAGGTGTTCTGTTAATAACGTAAGATATTTCCATTCAGAATCATTATTAAATAGAAGAAGAAATAAATATGTTGGTATGGGTATCCTTGTCATAATGACTAAAAATATCTACTACTCAGGTATAGGACGGAAATAAAACAGTAAATAAACTTTGGCGATTTAAATGAAGACATGATCCTTATGTAACTTTGTTTTGTACTGTATAGTAGCAACCTTCCTTAGTTATTTGTGCTTATGGTTATGGATGGAAACCAAAAAAGATGCATAATATGTAGGCTGGATCTATGGCTCCACAAAAGGTAATAAATTAAAATTTTCTCTTAATTAGAGGTATATATGCACTAAGTAAGGATGTCAAAAGGGAAATAATTGAACTATGGGCCGGATATAACTAATGTGATATGATTTGTCCAATTGAATATCCTTGTTACAGTTGGTTAATTGGCTTTCGTTTTTACTCCAGTTAGTGATGTTAATTACCTTTCCTTTTTACAATTGGTTAATTGCCTTGATATTATTCTGATTAGCAAATTAAATATTTGCACCCAATCAATTTATTTTGTTCAACCTAAACAAATCTTAAAACTCAATGATGGGAAAAAATATTTACGTGAAAATTATGCACCAAAAGAAATTTTTTATATTACTGCCTTTATTTAATGTTTCCTTAAAAGAATTTTTTATAGCAAAATAAGAATTGTTTGTAAAAGAATTGTTTACTTTGCAGCCATGTATATTTCAATCAAAATAAGAATTGTTTGTAAAAGAATTTTTTTAAGACAGGTACAAACAAATAAGGGCATCTCTCCTGAATATTGGTAACATTCAATTCTATAGAAATAGAAATTTTGGTGTTGTGAGATATAAATCGCTGTAATATTTATTGTGTGAATGTTAACTTCTGTTTTCTCTTTTGGACGGGTAATGCAAGCATTATCTTTCATGTAACATTGGTCAGTACGATACTAAAATTGCTCCGAAATGCAATTTTATTATATGTTTTGTATGTTGATTTTAAATTCAAAATTTTATTTCTGTATGCTTTGATGATTCTTTAATTTGTTAAAATTTTTCCCACACCTTTGATAGGATCCGTAACACTCTCTCCCTTTTATTCAAGAAAAGCAAACTTTTTTACACATCTAATTTGATCCTTAAATATATCTTTTCTCTCAATTGATTCCATCATATGATTTCCACATATTTATTTCCTTGTGCAATATTCTATCTGCGAAGATCGTTTCTTATTGAGAAAGAATAAATTAAATGGAAGGTTCCACTAGGTGTATTAAACTTTTCCTTTTTGTGATTAATATTTGATATTATTCCTCCGTCTAATTCCAAATATAGGCTCTCTTATTAATTCTGTATTTCCTTTACTAAACCATTGATGGTGGTATGATATGTGTCCATGTAAGTCATATATATCTTTTTAGTCTAAACCGAATAACAATCATATTTGTTTAATTTGAATTTAGGTTGTTAATCATATTTGTTTCTTTTGAATTTAGGTTGTGTGCATGAATTGACTGCTATGAAGCCTACAATCGAATTTGTTTTTTAAGTTGGACATACTTGTGCATTGTAAAAACCCTTCCCACATTTTTTTTTTCAACTTGCATTGCCATATCTTTTGTATTAAAATTATTTTCTTTATTTTTAACAAGGTTAATTTTATTTTGCTTTGCACCAAAAAAGTAAAATATATAGGGAGTTAACGAGGAACAAATTTTTTGCTGAAATTTCCAGTACAATAGCGAGCACCATTTATTCTAGCATTCCTTTTCCTTTTTAAAAGCACCAAAAACAGGTGATAGTCTTTCGTTTAGCGTTATTTTGTTTTAATGTTATTAAATAGCTTCCATTTCACAAATTATAATTTGCTCATAAATGAAATTTGGTGATAGTTAATTGTATAATGATGCCATAAAATTACATTTGCTGGAGATGTTTGAAGCACATATTATTGCCTTGAATTACAAATTCAATATAGATTATTTTGACTAAGCCTTCATGAATCATGATGCAAAAACTTAATCCTACCTTCCCAATGCAAAAGTTCGATTTGAATTCTGTATGTACATAAATTATCATATTAATAAAGTTTGATTGAAAATATTGAAAATAAAAGATAATTTTGCAATCTTTTTTTAAATAAAGGACATATACTACAATGTCAGGTTTGTGAAGAAATGAATAGTGAAATGAAAGAACCCAGGTGAAGCAGTATGCTTAAGATGGTGTAATAGAATACATGTGTTACCATGAACTTATCAATTGAAATTGTTAGAATAAGTTAGTTTTGCGAAAGTGTAAATAAGGCCTAGAGACAAGGAAATACACCTTAATAAATATTAGGAATATAAAATGCAAGAAATCGCAGACTAATTAAATAGCTAACATAGGTTGAGTGTTATAAAATATTTGTGCCAAGTAATATTTTCACATATTAAAGTCCGCCCGCACATTGAGCGGGCACTACTGCTAGTATGAAATAAATCCCGCTCCTCTTTTCAATTTCGCTGCCAACAATAAGGAAATAAACCTGAGCGGCAAATGAAAATTTCAAAATCAGGTGAAAATTTAAGAGAAAAACCTAGTAAAAAAAAGGAGAAAGATATCTCCAGAGGTATGTTTCCATATCAGATCGATGATGGAGAGCAGAGAGAGGAGATCTGAGCGATCGCTGGAAAGCGGAGGGGAGATCATCGTTGGATAGAGAAAACCCTAGATAGAGCGGAGAGGGTACAGACGGGACGGCGCTGGAGTGAGTAAAAAAAAATTGACCTCTGTGGTGCTACGCTGAGTCGCTGAGCTGTGGACCAAAATAAAAATGTTCAAAAAAAAAAGAAAACGCAAAAGGAAAAGGCACGGAGACTCGAATCGAACCCTCGTTCTATGTATTTTAATGCGAGCGCAATTCCGCTCCGCCGAAGTTTAACTTCGTTCTATATGAAAGGTCTAGACCTTTTAACTCGTTATTAAAATGCAGACCACTGATCTGATCAGATCATACAAAATCCATGGTCTATATTGTAAATTGTTAACAAGTTCAACATCCTTTAGACTTAAAATTGGATAGACCTTTGGATTGATGCTTTTATAAGTAGTAGAGATATAATTCCATAAATATATTGGAAAATTGATTATTTGGAATTGCTATTGACAACCGGAATTTTGTTGCTTGCAACATAATTTTTTTCTAAATGACTAAACTATCCTAATGATTCCAAGTCCTCAAAAGAAAACAATATGATAAAATCTTAATTCATGTTAGGGGCAGTTTCATCATTTGAATACCAATTGTGTTGCGCGTAGCAAAAATGATGTTGTCAAAAGTAATTTCCGTGGAGCGAGAGTAGAGAATGATAGGTATAATTTTTTTAGGAATTTATGCTATTTTGTTTGTTGTTCATACCAGATCTATTACTGGTATGAAATTTGAGTTTGTCTTTTAATACTTTTGTAAACCTTTTAATACTTTTGTAAACCTTTTCTTTTATTGATGAAAATTGGTCAGTATTTGCTGACCCTCAAAAAAAAAGAAAAAAAGAAAAAAGAAAAAAGAGAGAGAGTAGAGAATGCTGACAAATTAACTTTATTTACAATCACTGATTGTGTTTGTATTAGAGCCTATTCGCAACAGTCATTCTATTCACTTTATATGTTATTCTCCGTACCATTTAAACACATTCTTAATCGGAAACTTGAAAGTGTGAACATTTATATATACTAGCAGCAGGCCCACCCAATGTGTGGGCGAACTTTAATATGTGATATGTGCAAATGAAAATATTATTTCACACAAATATATTGTCCATTTTCAATATTTAAGGTCAACGTTGTCTTGATCTCCGTTGAAGGTAGCAATATTATTTTCCGGTTTAAACAAATAGAATCAATAAAAGTAGACATGTGAACAACTCAAAAAAAAAAATAATTCGATGAAAATAATTATATTTCTCAATAAAAAGTTTCATATAAAAGTATATCGTCTCAAACAAAAAAATAATAATGCAACATGACAAACTCTTGAATCGCTCTTGCTCCACTATTATGTCAAACAATGATCATACTCAAGGTGAAGACCTATTTATAAAAATAAATAATTAATAAATAAATTAAAATGAAAATTTTAAGATTATTTTCTACGTTGAGTGCATGTGTGAGTGTGATATGAGAAAAATAAATATTTTTGAAATGAAATTTTGCTACTTAATCCTTTCTGTTACAAAAAAAAACATCAATAAAAAAAGTCGCTAAAGGAACGTTTGTGAAAGGAAAAGTATCAAATATTGGTGATATATTTTTGTGATAACATCCAAAAATTAATTGTTAACTTTAATACTTAATTCTCATTACGTATATTCAAGTTTCCTCTAATTGTTTCTCTCCACCAATTAGAAATTATTAAATGGGATTGAGCAGTAAATTGGAAATATTACAGGAGCACGTATCATATAGTGACGTATATGGTAAATATTTATGGTAAGTATTTATTGGGCTATTAGGATATTTATTGAGAGATCGTTATGGTTTGATTATACGACAAGTTTCATTATTGATACTTTATGGACAAAAAGTAATTTGTTTCATTTTGTTTTTAGAAATAAGTAAATATAATTACAAGGAATACGCCTACCCAAGCCAAAATTTCAAGCAGAAGTATTTGATTTCCTAATCAAAAGATACCAACGCAAGAATCGGCACCTTCATTTACTATTTCTTTTCAATTTTCTTCACGCAATATTTACTAACAGTAAGCCTTTGACAAATCAGCAATTTAGGTGTGAATGGAACAAAATTGGAATGCTAATTACACAGAACAAAATCAAGGATTGAGATGGTCCAGCTATAACCAATAGTCATTTTTTTTTTTTTTGATGAAATGCCAGTAGGCTAATATTAACCAATAGTCATTAATTCGCTTGACCATATATTGATTGGGTCCATCAAATGCTTAAGTTTCCAATTTTAATTGGAGAGTTTATTTTTTTTTTTGGAAAATAAATCTGAAGCGTCGATTTCAAATGTTTTAGTAATATTTCTTTTCCCATGTGTTGATTACTTTCCATCTTACCTCAATTAATTGTAAGTTGAAGGATAGATAAAAGCGTTAGAGAGCAATGAGGAGCTTAAATTGGCTCTTTATTTCACTCACATTTTTGCCTCAAGTGCACAGAGATATGCATAGATTTCTTCTCTGTCCAACAGGTACAGGAGCTTTGAAAATGTAGCTAAAAAAAACAAAGAAACAAAAATGCTGACATAGGAGAGCGGGTAGCGTAGGAGTGAAAAAAAATCAGAGAAAAGATGCTTTTCATAAATTCAATTTTGCCATTTCTAGAAGTATTATTTTAAAAAAAAGAAAGCTTGATATTGTAACAAATTTTTGTCATTTCTGCATTTGGGTTTCTTCAAAACTTTTCTTCTTTCGTATAAAAAAAAAAAAGAAGGATCTGCGTTTATAGAAGGGAATTATACATGGAATAGGATTAAATAACTATTTAATTCCCAACAATTCAGCAAAAGCTAATTTTGCAATAATTAAATTGGCAATGAATTATTAGCGCTTGAAAAATGGATTACTATATTTATGCAAATTCTCTGCAGTTGAACAACGAATTCTATTGAAACTTGGGATATTTATTTTTCGTTGGGTATCTGACAAAGGAATTTTATATTTTATGCGACTAAAAACGGAAATGCCAAAATTTTTTATATTGGTGATATATTTTTGTGATAACATCCAAAAATAAATTATTAGATGTAATTCTTATAAATTATAATATTCAGAATTTTGTTTCAAAGGCTTGTCCATGATCATTAGGTGAACTTCAAGTCAACAAGAGCAGCTGAAATTAAGTATAAGGCTTGTCCAGACTTGGTGGTTCCATGTACCACCGTACCGGTAACACCAGTACCAAATCAGCAATTGAAAATAAAAGGATTAAATTATTATTGATCCTATGATCTAAACCTGAAGTATATACCAAAAGAATCTAAGCATATGGTAATGAATGCCCAGAGTATACTAAACAAAAAAAAGACAAACAAATTAAAAATTATCTGGTACAACTAAATACTTTACCAGTCAAGTAGAAAGTCTAACACAATCTAAAGAACTTATTATACCATAAAATAAACGAAAAACATAAAAAAAAAAAGAATTTACATTAGAAAATAAACTGAAAAAAGCCAAATTATGCACCAGGTACATAAAAACTTCACATTCAACCAATAAGCACTTTGTATTGTTGGCTAGCAAAATAGTTAAGAATCTAATAAGATCATCGGTATTCACTAACACCAACCAAATAAGCAATTAACAGTACAATTGTACAAGTGGTTGCATCATGAAGAGAATGCAGCATGGATTAAAAGGCTACTACCAAAACTAAGGTCAACTATCACAATGCAAATAAAAATTAGCTATTGGCAATAAGCTAGCTTTTAAAAATTATAACTTGATGATTTCCAGTAAAAAGTGTTAAAAATTAAACATAGTGAATGAGTTGTAAAATATTCATCAAGCCTATCTTGTGCTTAGCTAATGGAGACAAATTAACAAGTCAATGTGTCTGCTCATGCGTAGCTTATCTTTCCATTTTTGGATTTGGATATTAAATATATTGACTTGGGACTACCACACCGTGATGCAACAAACACAAAGTTACAATTGAAAGTGCCAAGGCTACTCTCAAGTGAGACACACTATCCTTCTATAGTTCTATTTAAATCCCTTCTAATTTTTTGTAACTTTAAGGTGTGCTGCACCAATCTGGTCTTGAAATCAGATGGTAATACTATTGATTCCTGGTTTTCTAAAGATTCTACTTCTCTTCTGATGCTAACTAAAATAACTTTTTTTGTAGATATAATGTGGCCATCAAGTGTGCAACTATTACTCCTAGTCTACCTTAAAATCATGAAAAACAAATTATTATACACCAAAGACTACAATTAATTTTCTCTGTATATGTTTCTCATGCTTTAAATTATGTGGTAGATGAGCACGTGTAAAGAAGTTCAAGCTTAAGCATATGTGTAAGAGCCCCAATAGCACAATTAGGAACATTCTGAATGGTAACAAACTTTAATTTTTCTTTCTTTAGTTTTGCTATATGGAAATTATGAAACTATTACACTATGTCTCTCTTCTAACTCTATAAATCTACTTTCTTTCAGTTACTACGTTCAGGGAGCCCATTATTTGCAAGAATGTCCCAAGATTTATTCCAGGTTAGAAACAATAAAATGGGTATATAATCTCTTTCAGGGTTAAAAGTATAATTTTTATGATTGGGTGACACTGTTTCAGGATGGACCAAACCTATTTGCATTGGAGTTGGAGGCATGCATTTGGTGACCAGTACCGGACTACCGATGCTGTTATCAAGGGCAAAGCTAAATGTTTTAAATATTTGCATGTGTATTTCCTTAAATTCAAATCTTCAGGCATCCATTTATGAATTTTCTAAAGAGTATACGGCTGCCATAATCTTGACCAGTAAGACAACATAACGGAGGAATAAAATAAATTATCGAACAAAAAATCTGTACCTGACAGTAACAGTGCTCGTACAGTCTAGACCTCAATGATCTCTGTTGTACAAGTAATAAGGATGGATAAGAAGATAAATCAAATAAGATAAACCTATTATTAGTTATTTTATTATTATTTAATAATATTAAGCCACTACCTTTCTCCAAACGGATACCAATTGATGAGAAACTGAAAAAATTTAAAAATGAAAAGGAAAAAGTATTCAAAACCTCATAACCATAGAGATAAATGGAAAAGAGATAAAGAAAGAAAATTCAATCCTGTTTTCTCTGGAGACTTTGTTCCTTCAAACTTAAACTATTTGGTAAGGAATTGAAATTCCAAATTCCAAACAAAGTAAAAATAGAAAAGAAACCATATTTATCAGCCAGAAATTCCAAACAAACAAAAAATTAACGGATCTAGAGCAGGGTAAATGATACCTCACGGAAGCAGTAATCCATCTCCTTATTTCTTACTGTTACACAGATTTTGCTGGAACCAAAAAACAATTAACAAAATGAATCAAATTAATTGAGCAGAAAATTGAGAAAATAATGGGAAAAAAAAGAAAAGGAAGCATTGTCATATTCAAAATTCTGGCATTTATTGAGAAATAGAAGGTGGGGTTTAAAATTAAATTACCTTGCTTAATGATCCAAAATAAAAGATCGATTTCGTTCCTAACCTGTTAAGTGATGAATTGAAATAACAAAAACAAATAAAAGGTAAGGCAAATATATTCAGATCAATGGCTCCTCTTTCGCTATGATTTTGTTTCTTTCTTCTCCACCTCCAAACTCGGAGGATGCTAGGATGCGATGGAAGGAGCGAAACAGTGATTGTTGAATCTGGTCAGGTACACTCACCAATTAAATGACTAATTGTAGCAGATTGGGTAGATTTACGGGCGAAGAGGGCAGAAGCTCCTCTTCAATCGTTTGCTTGGGGCCTCTGCGCCGCCGTTTGAAGGAACAATCTAGTCTAGAGAAAAATAGGAAGCCATAGAGATTATAGGGAGTACGCAGCTCACGAAATCCTAAACTGAGAGAGGAAAAGGGAAAGAAATCCCAGCGGAAATCACGGCAAATCGCAATCGAGCGAAGCGGAGGAAAGAAAGGAAAGAGCGAAAATCCGATTGCTGGATAGCAGCGAAGGATATGACAAATGATTAAGGAAAGAGATCGGAGCAGAAAATTGAAACGAAAAATAAAACCTAGAGACATAGTTTTAATGAAAATGAAAAGCGGGAAAAAAAACGAAAGGCCACGGAGACTCGAACCCTCGTGCTCTGCATTCTCGACCGAGCGCGACTCCGCTCCAGCGAACGTTAACATGTTAATTAATAACATCGCTCTATACCAAAGGTTTAAACCTTTGGTATCGTTATTAAATCCATACCACAGATCTGATCAGACCATAAACAATCTATGGCCTATATTACAAATTGTTAACAAATCTAACACCCTTTGAACTCAAAATTGGATAGACCTTTGGATTGATGCTTTCATAAGTAGTAGAGATGTATTAGAGAGCCGTTTGTTTGTGGGATCCGTATCCTCTGCCCATCTTATTAAGATGGGCAGAGTGCCCATCTCTCATCTCTCGTTCTAAGCCGTTCGATCGAAATAGACGGTCGGATTTCGAGCGGATCTTTTATCCCTTAAAAAAAATTTCAGAATGGTCGAAGGCTCTCCGTCTCGTCTTCCTTCCTCCTCTTAACCTACGCTCAGAGCTCTAGAAAAACCCCCCTTCTCCTCGCTCCGTGCTTCGATCCCTCCTCTTCTTTCGAAATGGCGTTGACGGCGGGAGAAACCCTAGCGATCGCCTAGGCAATGGCCGACGAGAGAAAAGAAGAAGGACGGGGTTGCGATGGTTCCAACGGCGCCGCTTGTGGTGAAGGTCGGAGACACGAAGAGGAGGTTGGAAGAGAATCCGGAGCGCCAGCTGCTTGATTCTTTCATCGAGTTTATACAGAACACGATGCCAGAAATTATCGATGAATCGGCAGATATTGAGATCCGACCTGAGTCCCAGCATAACCCTGGTCGCCAATCTGAATTCTCTGAGGTAACTGTCTCCTTTTTTGTTGGTTTTAGTCTTACTTCTTTTTTCTGTTCCCGATTAAGGAGTCGAAACTAGGCTGTGGTACATGATACCAGTACTGTTACAGTCTTAGGAACAGCAACTTTCCAGTATAATGTGTTGTGGTTTTAAATTTTGTGTTGTCATTGAGTTGTGTCCTTTATTTCTTCTCCCCTTTTTGTCAATACTGAATAGTTCATAGTGTTTGTGTTTGTTGAATGTGCTTGTTTGCGATAAATTTTGCTTCACCATTCTGACTTTGTGCCTGAATAGTATGCAAAATTAATTGTTTGCTCTCTGATTAGGATGAAGTCTCAATCCAAATGCAAGCAACTTTGAAGTGCATTGATGAATATGGAGCAGTTATGGTAGGATTAAGACCCTCATTCTTATTTCAGTGCCTGCATGAACAAAAGGAATGGAATTGGTACACTGCTATTCCTTGATGCCAGTGTTGTGCTCTTGCAAATAGTTGGTTTAGATGAGACCTTATTTTTTAAGAATCGATAGAATAAAGTGGGTTTCTCTTTTGTTATTGTCAGAACATAGAGATGGCAAGTATTTATGGTACATCACTGGTAAACAACTAGGTGTGTATTAGTTTCATTCTCAAAAAAAAAAAAGGTATCTATTAGTTTAGATAGTCAGAGAGAAATTTGTATAACTTTTATTTTTGTAGATTGATTGTAGTAAAGGTTTTATTTTTCTCCGTCTATCTTTACTTTGTGATTTCGATACATCAATGCATCTTATATGTTGTTTCTTATTTGTAATTATTCTTTGGACTTGTCTATATATGAGCATATATGTGTTTGTATATTTTTGCAAGTGTAATTCGCAATGAAGGCGCATTCAGGCATGTACTGATGTACATATGAGAAAGAAAAGTATAGATGACATTAAAACAAAATATCATGTAGAAAAAGCAAAGATAAGTGCTTTTATTTGCTTCTATGTCGCTCAAGTACTTCCAGAATTGGGGTATCCAATGTAATCCAATGTAATTAAGCCCTTGATTACATATGCTTGAGTTATGTTAATAGAGCAGGTATGTACACAGTAGTATACAATTGAAAGTTTTGTCTATTAATCTTTCATTTTTTTTTTCTTTTTCTACTTCTTTTGTGCAAACATCATATCTTGGACAAGTCATGGGTACTGGTATAGAGGTGTATCTATAAGGTAGCTCATCAGCTACTAATCACCTAATTTTTTGTACACTGATACTTGCTACACAATACATAAGATACAAGATCAAGTGCTATTCTACAAAATTCAATCACTTGCATCTTCATCCCTCCATTGAAGTAATATCTCTTTTCAATGCTTCATTTAGGGCTGAAGGCCTGCACATGAGAAACTCGCAAAATCATAACACAACAGAAAATTGAATAAAAAGCTGCACAATAGTGCTAACTATGTTTCCAAATCATTATTATGGAAAAGCATAATTTATTCGCCCATCTAAATAATTTATTCGCAATCAAATTTGAGAGTGCTTGTACTCTCTTTATTTAGACACAATTATGAAGCATACAAGAAACTGAAGCGCCAAACTCAAGAAAGCTGAAACCTGGTTGAAACCTGGTGTTTGAGAGTGCTTCTATTCTGTAAAATTGAAACCTGATTTCAAGCTACTTGACACCTGAAACCTGGAGCCGAACTCAAGTGGTGGGAATAAAAAAACAAAAAGAGAATACCACTTGAAACCTGGTTTCAAGCTTGAAGTCGAGTTTCAAGCTTTAAAATAAACGGTGACACAACTTGGAAACTTTTTGAAGCAAATAGCACGATCCGACACCTCTGCTTGAAATAACGCATCTTCTCCTGGCGGATCGGCCTGGCCTGGCCTCCACGACGCCTCGCCGTGAGAGAGAGAGAGAGCGCACGATCGGATCTAGGGTTCTTCTGGCGCCTGTGAGAGAGAGATTTCGGAAGAGGGATGAAGAGACACTATATTTGTTTTGTTAGAGAAATGGGAGCGCTGGAAATCCAGCCGTCGATTTCGATCGAACGGCTTAGAACGAGAGATGGGCACTCTACCCATCTTAATAACATGGGCAGAGGATACGATTCCTTTGTTTGTGACTTAGAGGGTGCATAACTTAAGTTATGTATTCTTAAGTCACCAAACACTCATGTACATAAGAAGTCTTAAGGGTGCATAATTTATTATACCTAAAGAGGTTGCATAAGTTATGCACCGACTCCTTTTAAATTTTTTTTTCCAACAATACCCCTTAGAAATAATTAATAATAATAATTTAATAATTAATAATAATTTATAAATAATAATATTTAATAAGTAACAATAATTATTTAAAAATTATAAATAATAATAAAGATTAATTATTATAATTAATAATTAATAATATTTTACAAGTAATATTAATTATTAATAATAATGATTTAACAATAATATTAATAATAATTAAAAATATAATCAATAATATTTTTATTATTAAATAATTAATAATATTTAATTAAAAGTAATTATTAATATTTCATAATAATAAAAATGATTAATTATTATCACTGATAATTAATTTTTATAATAGTTAATAATATTTAATTATTATTAATACATAATAATAATTAGGTCACAACGTATTATTAATACATAATACTAATTCAAATTTAAGGGCATTTTAGTTTTTTGACATGAATATATGCATGCATTAAGTTATTCATCCTTACTACACGACCAAACATCCATTACATAACACTACATAAGCAACTTATGTAACTCCTTACTACACAACCAAACGCCCCTAGATATGGACACTTCTTTGTGTCCACATTGCATTTTGTTGGTCGCATTTAATAGCAGCAGATTCCGCCTGCTATAGGAATTTTTTATTAAAAAAAAAAAATCAGACACTTCTAAGAAGGATCTAAAAAAATGAAATGAATTTAACGGATTTACGTATGAATTGATTCAAAAAAATTTCAACCTAAGATGACAAAAATGAGTTCAAATTTAAAATAATATCCATCAACCTGTTTGTTATCATTTCTAAATTCAACTGTTGCGCATTTGAAGGGCAATCATTTCATTCCATATGTGTTTGATGCGAGATGTCAGCAATCATTTCATGTTTGATGCGATGTTAGCAATTCTACCTGCTTTTCCAAATCTTTATGAATCTTGCTCATAATTTGATTCATTATTTATTTATTCATTTATTTTATGCCAAAATAAGGTCCTCCACTATGTAAAGGAGCAATCGTGTCCTCCACCTGGCCACTGTGTGAAAGCTTATGTTGCATACTTGCATTACCGCAAAATGCAAGAGCATCTAGAAACCCCTTTATTCATTTTCTAAAAGAAAAATTACTACAATCGTTGAATTTGGCAACAAAAGGCAACTACAAATGATTCCACTATCATTGAGGATGATATATGAAAAGACTGCTGCATTCTATACGTAAACCCACTTGGACAGTCAATCTAAAATGGGACTAGATGATTGGTGCTACCGGGAAGGTCAACCAGTTGGCAGTTGACACATCAGCATGTAAACTAATAGAGAGATGATACATCAGCAGTTACAGATGACGTAGATTTGGTACAATATTTTGTCTGTCATCATCATCAGCATAAAGTTCAGCAATTCAAATTCAATTTCTTTGATCAACTGAAAAGGCTACTTTGACAATAAAAAATAATATTGCATTATTTTATAGTAATAATTTTTTGAACATGAATTGTATCAAATACAGTAGAAGTAATTTTTTTTCAAAAATAAAGCAAAGATTTTCATATTTGAGTAACGTTTTATTTGTGATTTTCCATCTTCTAAATTTGCTCTAAAATAAAATTATAATTAAACTAGTTTGAACAAACAATAAACTTAACTAGATTGTATTTAGTTGTATTTATTGTATTTGAACTATTTTATTAGGGATGCAATTAGGGCTGTATACGAGCCGAATTCGAGTGAGTTGGGGCCAACTCAAACTCGACTCGGCTATAACTCGAGTTAGCTCGAGTCGAGTTGGAAATACTTTCGAGTTTTTTAAGTTAGCTCAAACTCAACTCGTCTCTAACTCGAGTTGGCTCACGAGTCACGAGCCAACTTGACATGAGTATGTCTAATTCAAATTTTTATTTTTTAATTGATACATTATTTCAAAATTAAAATAATTAATATATACAATAATATAAAAAATAAAATTTATTATCAATTTTATTATTTTCCATTGATTTGAAGCAAAATATGTCTTGAAACTCAATATTAATACTCATAGATCATGTTGATAATCTCCAAAAAATTAAAATTTATTACATCACGAGTCAGCTCACGAGTCAACGAGCCGAGTTGAGCCTTAACTCAAACTCGACTTGTCGATTAACCGAGTCGGTTCAACTCGAATTATGCCAACTCGAGTTATAACCGAACTTTTCATAGTCGAGTTCGAGTAAACTCACGAGTTACGAGCTTTTTGCTCACCCCTATCATGCAATATGTTATATATTAACAAAATTTAGTATATAATTGAAAAACTCCTCACACGAATTTTTGAAATCTCTTCCCTGCTGCCTCCACCCATGCGTCTGTGCCTATATCTTTGACTCTTGACCTAAAGAAATTTTATTATATTATAAATATGTCTAGGTTAAAAAATTTTCTCAATCTGCTCATGTTGGCACAAGTAACCTTTAAAGTCGGATCTCATGTCATGTGGTATCGAATGGAGAGAAATTCCAATACGATATGTTTTTCTTTTGGCACGACACCACACAAGTCGCTGCATGTATGATTGCGACTACTTTCATTTTTTTTATTTTATTTTTATTTTAAAAAAAACTAACGACTGGTTTGGATATTGTTCTTCCCTCCTGTTTTTAGGTGGATTTTGGCTGGAGTTGGAACTAATAAAAGACTAAACTTGAAATGATATTAATAGTTTTTTTTTTTGTCTATAGAATATATATAGATATATGATTTAATATTTTTGAATTTTAAATCTTTAATTATTGTTATGTCTACATTTTTCTGAGCACATTTATTCACTATATATATTGAACAATTATGTACTCAGATGCTAAGACAGGCATATGGTAAGGAAATTCCACGCACGATGAACAAGCTAAGATATGCAGCAGCTTACGTAAGCCATTAACTTTCGGACATGATAACTATCATCTCTAAAATTTCTCATCCCTATTATCCTCTTGATATCTCATATTTATATCGATATTTTGACCAGACTTTACATCGAAATTGTGACTAAAACTACTATTTTTCCTTGTTTTTATCTTTGTTCGCTAAATTTGGCACTGTCGTTGCGTTTTTGTTTTATCCTTACAGGAACTCGGAAGAAACAACAAGGAAACAGCAGAATAGATGGCTAGACGACTCATTCCTAGTCTAAGATCAACTCCCGACTCGACCCGATGCACCGCCCGGACACGAACCCAGCCAGTCAGGAGTCAGACGCATCCGGCAGCTTCAATTCGGTCCGAATTTCTCTCAATTCGGATCGAATTCCTATGCGTGCCAATTCCAGCAGCATCAATTCGGTCCGAATTCCAGCCAATTCGGTCCGAATTGCCAGTTCAAAAAATAATCTGGCTAAGTTCTGGAGGCGTTTTCTCTTTTGGAAAGGCCTAAATTTCGGCCAAAATGATGAAAAAACGTGCACCAGCTGTGCAGGAGTCAGAGGGGAGCATATTAGGCGCCTTCCATCTTTGGAGAGGAGCATCTTTCATTCCACATTCATTTTTCTCTCTCCAGCAGATCTGGATCTGGTCTTTTCTCTCTTCATTGGCGACTAGGGCTGAAGGAGGGACGAATTTGAGTGTTAATCTAGCTGTTACATCGAGTACTATGTTCCGGAAGTGTCTCTAGCGCGACGGCGGTGGCGATTTGCTTGATAAATTTGGTTATTTGTTGTATCAAACCATTTCTCTTAAGCTTTTTCCTTTAAATTCTGAAATTATGTTTTGCTTTGTGTTTTCTACTGTTATTTGCATGATTTGTGGTAGTATGTTAGGCTAAACTCTTAATGCCTTAGGGATAGATGTAGCTTAGGACTTGGATTGCTTGTTTTGCTCGATTTGTTGATGGATGAAACCATTTACTAGTTGGATTTTTTCATGAATTGCTTGTGTTTTGAGTTGATTGTTAATTGTGTTGCTTGGCTTATGAACGGCCGCATTCGCTAGGACTTCAACCCAACTTAATAAACAAAGCTAGCACGAGTACTCGAGATAGGTCAAAAGACGAGAGTCGACCAGTTATTAACTAAAAGTGAACACTTCTATTTAAACGACGGTTTAAATTAGATTTCTCATAGAAAACCAACTATTAAACTCAAATAAGTCTACCAACAAATGAAAGTTGAGGTACAAAGCATTTGATGAGGGTCAACACTAAGTTCTATACCAAATACCGTACCCAATAGGCGAAAGCAAAGGGTTAGGGAGTTTAGGTATGGCTAGATGGACCTTTGGTTTGTATAGATCAGCAATCGAGTAAATTCCAGCATTTACACGGTGGAATTCGGATCGAATTGGCCACAATTCGGACCGAATTGGTGGGACAGAAACGCGACAGCGCTATGTTTCGCAACCCTGTGACCAATTCTAAGTGAAATCGAACTCTAAGGCATGTTTCTCATCATATATTAAACTGTTAAAAACCCCCAAAAAATATTTAGTTGAGTTGTTTTGTATTATTTCTACGCTAGCACTTGCATTCTTTTATTTTCCCCTTATTTATTCCATTCGAGATTCGAGAACTTTTCCCAAAATTTTATTGTCTAGATTTAGCGAACCAATAAGAATAGTATTCATATCCATCTCTGTGGGATCGACACATTTACTTTGCTATAAACGACTAGTCGAGTACAAGGTTAATTTGTTTGACCTAGGTTTATACCTCGATCAAAATGGCGCCGTTGCCGGGGATGGCGTTATGATATTATTCCTTATTGTAGTAGTTAGAGACTAGGTTTTATTTTTATCTTTTACTCACTTGTGTATTTATTTTTACTCTCTTGTGCGTAAGGCAACGCTGGCTCGTGGATCGAAGAATTCTCAACCCAAGGAACCTCACGACTATTGGCTAAGAGGAAAGAGGGACAATTCTAACGAAGCTTCGAGTTCCAACCTAATCGAACCAGCAAAAGCACGCGCAAAGAAACAAATAGGCGCACCAATGGCTGAATTGACCGATGAGGCTCGACGACTTGAGGCCTTGCGCCTTGAGTTAGTGGCGGAGCAGCAAAGGATCGTGCAAGAGCGACTCAACCTCGAGAATGAAAGACTAGCCTACGAGGAAGAGCGCCTGGCAAACCTCAACGACGACCATAGCATTCACAACCCAGTGGTGCAACACAACGAAACTCAAGGTCCCAACAAGTCGCTTCGCGAACACTCGGCCCCTCGAGTCGAAGAGGTGGATGGACCGATCGTTGTTAGAGGGATCGCGGCCAACAACATGCAAATCAATCCCGCGCATGTTACACTTGTGCAACAAAACCCATATTATGGGCTTGACCAGGAGGACCCACATGCTCATCTCCAAGCTTTCCTTGATTGCACAAAACTTTTGAAATTTAATGGGATTTCTCAGGATTCGATTAGACTCCTCTTGTTTCATTTTTCCCTTAAGGACAGGGCAAAAAAATGGTATAATACACTGAAAAGAGGGTCAATTGATAATTGGGCATCGATGGTACAGATTTTCCTTAAGCGGTACTTTCCCGCAAAAAGAGCTTTTGAAATTAGAAGGGAAATCACAAATTTCAAACAAAGAGGGGACGAATCGTTTAGGGAAGCGTAGGAACGGTTTAGAAACTTGAAAAACTCTTGCCCAAACCATGGCATTCAAGACTGGTTATCAATTCACTCGTTTTTCAATAGTCTCTATGATAGTATTAAAGTGAACGTTGATGCTCTTTTAGGTGGGAGTTTTACACAGTTCGATGCGGAGCAGGCACGTGCGGCCATTGAGAGGTGCGCCCTGCAGTACAATTAGCCGGCACCAAACCCATCGAGGAGCAATCTAGCGAGACACGAGGTCAAGGAGATCAAGGACACTCGAGATAGAATTGCACAGCTAGAAGCCGAGCTCGCTAAGATGCAATCTATCAATGGCACACACTTGCTGTCTAAGGAATGCGGAGTGTGTGGAGAAGAAGGGCATAAGTCTCCAGATTGCCCTCTTCAATATGGTGATGGAGAGTCCGAGCAAGTCAACTCTTTTGAGGAGGTCCACAACTGGTACCAAGGTACGATGGAAGATTGTGGAGCGGGGAGTAGTCAAAACAACAACCAAGCTCGCACATTTGTTCCAAGAAAGATATTCACCAATCGCACAGGGAACCCGCCACAACCAGCTCAGAACAGAGGTGTTCCATTCAACAATGACCGAGGCCAGAACTTTCAAAGGAAGCCCTATATTGCTCCTCAGGTCGAGCAATTCATGGAGACTCAAAAGGCTTTGAATGAGACGATTCTTGAAGGAACGGCCAAGCTTGAGAAGGAATCTGGGGCTGCGTCGCGTGTAGAAAAGATGATGGAGGGATTCTTTGCTTCTCAAAACACCTGCCAACAAGGAAAGCAACCAAGTCAGCCCGAACCAAACCCTCGGGCAGAGATCAAAGTGGTGCACACACTTAGAAGTGGTACCCAGTACAAAGATCCGCCGATGCCTGAAGAAACTGGACCGAACGGTGCTCCCGCAGCCAAATCTGCGCCGAATTCGGACCAAATTCCATCTAATTCGGACCGAATTGAAACTCAGCAAATTCCAGTGAATCCAATTCGGACCGAATTAACATCAATTCGGACCGAATTGAAGGGCGACGAAGTAACATCTCCTTCGAATTCGCTGCGGGCAGCATCCTAATCAGTCTGCTAGGGCCCCATTTCCTCAGAGATTGGCCAAGGCAAAGGTAAACGCTCAGTTCAGGAGTTTTTATGAGGTAATTAAGGGTTTACAAATCACTATTCCCTTTACTAATGCGATTATTCAAATTCCTTCTTATGCAAAATTCTTGAAAGACCTCATTACTCACAAATTCCTTTGGGAGGAACTCAAAAGTGTAGATTTAACTGAGCATTGCAGCATGGTGCTTCAACACAAAATGCCCCCTAAGATGGACGACCCAGGCAAATTCACCATACCTTGCACTATCGGAAGGACGACGATCAAGAGAGCCTTGTGCGACATTGGAGCAAGCATGAGTCTTATGCCCAAGTCTGTTTTCGATCGGATCGACATCGGAATGTTGAGACCGTCCATTATGACCGTAAGACTCGCAGACTCGTCAGTTCGACTACCTCTCGGTGAGATCGATGACATTCCGGTTAGGCTTGGTAAATTTTTTATCCCTTGTGATTTTGTGATAATGGACATGGAGGAAGACGAGGACGTTCCCATCATTTTGGGGCGCCCCTTCCTTAGAACTGCAGGAATCATGATAGACGCAAGGGACGGGACTATTCTAGTGAGAGTCGGCGGCGAACAGTGGTGTGTGGACTTTTTCGTCATCCCTCGAAGAATGAAACGGGTTTCCTCGAGAAATTGGAATAAGTCTTAGATTCACCCCCCTTAAGGTTCGATCTCTGCGCCGAGTATCTCTTGACAACAAGAGAACCAAAACAAGAGTCGCTTCTTACGAGGGTTTATTAATTTAGCGGGTCCTTTCTTTCCAATAGGCGCAAGCCCCTATTGTTAATTACCCCGTAGTTGCCTACGGGAACCTCTGATTAAGGGATCTAAAGAATTATATGTAATAGGCTAGGAAAATCGTCTCTAAAATGATTTTGTGTTTATGTGGGATTTATTTCTTTTGGCTCAGACCGGACTCAATTGATGGTACCAGATCTAATTGACGGGACTCAATTGAGGACACTTGAATAATTCTAGATTTTCATTTGGAACAGATTTGGTTTCTTATGTCAGGGTGTGGTTTTCAGTCCTGAGGCTATTTTGGACCTTTGTAGGATTTGGATTTTGATTTTATCAAGGCTATTTTGGGCCATTTGGATCTGGATTTGGTTTGGGTTGTTTAAGGCTGTTTTGGGCCTTTGTGGAATTTGGATTTGATTTAGGTTTCATAAGGCTACTTTGGGCCTTTTTGGATTTGATTTGAATTTCTCGGGACTATTTTGGGTCACTTGTGAGAATTTGAGTTTTGGCAATCCTTGGGACTATTTTGGGTCGCTTGTGAGGATTGGTTTCCGAGACTATTTTGGATCGTTTGTGGAAACGGAGTTTGGGAGTTCTCGGGGCTATTTTAGGCCACTTGTGAGAATAAGGATTTGAGTTTCAGGGTTTTCGACTTTTGAATTTGAATTTCAAAGTTTATGTCTTTTGGGTTTGAGTTTCAGGATTTTTGGATTTGAGTTTGAGTTTCAGGGTTTCTGGCTTTTGGATTTGAATTTCAAAGTTTATGTCTTTTGGGTTTGAGTTTCATGGTTTTTGGATTTTGAGTTTGAGTTTCAGGGTTTCTGACTTTTGGACTCGTTTGGAGTTGATCTTGATCTGCTAAAGAGCTTTCTTTTCTCTAGTGAAGAGGTTTTGGCTTTGGCTTTGGGATTCGTATTTTGACTTTTAATTTTCTGAAATTTCTCTTTGGGTTTTACAGTTTTCACAGTTTGATTTCATTTCTATTTTTAATTCTAGACTTTTAGAATTTCTTTCTATATTTTTAATTATATTTATTTTTGAAAATATTTGATATTTGACATATTTCTTTTTAGAATTATTTGTATTTTGTGATTATCTAATTTTTATGCTTGGAAATTTATTAGGAGAGTTTTAATAAAATTTGACTTCATTTTAGAATTTTACAAAATTTGTTTAATATCATTTTAGAGATTTGATATTTTTGTTTAATATTGGAATGCTTCAAAAATACAAAATACCATTAATTTAGCAAATTTTTACATCAAAATATCAGTGAGTTTAGTTATTTGAATTTTTATAATTTTATGGATATTTTATTTTAATTTATTTGAATTTCTCATTATTATTTTAGAATTTCATGAAATTCATTTAATTTTTTTGAAAATACTTCAAAAATAGATAAGACCAATAAATTGACAGATTTTTATATCAAAATATAAGTAAATTTGGTTTATTTAGATTTCTAGAGATTTTTGTATATTTTATTTGCATTTTTCTGAGTTTCCTACTATTTTTAATGAATTTTTGAAATTTTCTGATTATTTGTAATTTTCTGATTAGTCCACATGTGCAGGAGATGCTGAGTTGGCAGACTGGGCGCTGATTAGGCTTGCCGACGTGTCAAGGCGCCAGTTGAGGTTTGACTGAGCGCTGACTATCTCTAAATAATTTGTGTAACGGGTTGTTGTCGTGTACACGACTCGCCACACGAAGTTCAGGCACAGCGGATAGTTTGTGGTTTTGAATTTCGTCTCTCTCAAACCCGATAGAGGTAATTTTGCAGTTTAGTCCTTCTCTTTTCTCCGGCGAAATTGCGACAGCTCCGATCACCATTTCTGTCGAGACTTGGCTTGATGGAGTCGTAAGATTGAGGGAAAAACAGTGGTATGCTCCATAATTTCTGTTAAAGCTTATTCTGCCATGTGGGATCTGAGTGAACTCGAGCTGCCATTAATGACGTTTGAAGCTCTTGGGACATTTTCATTTGCCAGTGATAGGTTTCTCTCACTTTCGAGAATATAAAAAATGACAATGGTGAAGTTAATTTTGCAAGAGGCAGGTTGTAAGGAGGTGATCTCGACTGAGGCAACTCAGCTTCAGGTTTGGTCCTATCTGACCTAGGTGGTAGGGCCCACGGAGAGCTCCATTGATGCCAGAAATGTCTTGGTTAGATGAAGGAGCTCAAACTTGGCTAGTCTAAGTGTCTAATTCGATTTGAGGTGTCATGGTTTGATGTGAGAAGCATTGAGGCAGGATATGACAATTTGTACATTTTTGCTCAACTTCAAATTTACATGTAACTGGACTTACAGCAGTAAAGTTTGATCTTATTCTTCATTTGGGTCCAGTTGAATTTGTTTTAAGTGTTTTGATCAGTGCAGAGAGTAAGAACAAGTCTTTTAGCATTTGCCACAATTTTTAATTTTTCATTTTTGAGCCATTCTTCACTGTTTTGGAGCAATTTTTGTTTTACTTGTCTAACTGCAGTGAAAACCACTTACACATGTCCAAGCATGTATGAGAAGTGCAATCCAAAGCTGTAGAAATCCATTTTTTATTTTTTTGCAAAATAATTGTTTATTTATTCCCTTTCAGCCACTTTTGAAAATAAATTGGAAAACTCTTTTACATTCAGCCAAAAACTTTGTGAATTTGCAGGAATATTCATTAATATACTTATAATCTTTCTGTGTAATTACTTTTGCAGAAAAGTCCAAGACCGGGAAGAAAATAATTTATTTAGAGAAATACCCCTGCTGTCCTTTATTAATTCATATAAAATAGTGCAAAATTCCAAAAATAGAAAAAAGTGTCCTCTGATGTCCAGTAGACATGGCACCTGCAGTCCATGCATGTTTTTGTATTTTTATGCAAATAAAACCCTATTCTTTACTTACTTTTTCCTGCTGGCCAGATTAGACATATGTTCATATATATATTTTTTTCTTCATGGAAATGTGAAGTTAGCCTAGAGAATGCAGAGTTCATACTACATTATGCATTTAACTCCTGAACTTTGAGTGAATTTACAGATAAGGGGCTGGTTGGGGATTAGCATGTCATTTTCTCGCATTTTTTTTTTTATATGATTTTTGAATTTCATTGGTGCCTTGAACATGGCCAGGCCAGAGCCACGCTCTGACACAACACCAAGTCAAGTTGAAGCCTCCACAAGAGAATTGAGCTAGGCTGCAAATTCTCAAGTGGTGGCCATGGCTGGTTTCATTTTGAGCACAAGGATACCACATGAAGCGAGGAGCTAGGCTCCAAACCTTCATGAAGCACCTTTCTAAGACCCATTCCATGGCCATGGCTGATACTATCTTTCAAACCATGGCTCAAGCACACCATTAATTGGTGGCTGAGTTGAAGAAGAAGAGAAAACAAAACAGCAAACTAACAACTCAAATTACTTCCTTTGACTTACACACAGAAGATTACAAGATTAATTCACTCAAGTTCACCTTCTTTTCTCTCTCTCGCAAATGCTTGATGAAATGCCTAACACAACTGAGTGCCACCTAATGCTAATCGAGAAGAATTACAATAGTCTAACCCTAGCCCCAGCCTCTGGCTGCTCTCCCTCTCTTTCTCTTCGCTTTTAATTGGAGTTTTATAGGCAATGGATTAGGGCAACACCTTTTACCCGTGAGCCATCCTCCTCTCTTGATTTCAATCCAATGGATCGGAATGGGCTGCGCTAGGGTTCTGGTTTTGCAAAACCATGGGCAGCGACGTCTGGTTTTGCTTCTCTGGTCCAGGAAGAAGCCACGTCGACTGTCTTCTTCAATTTACCCGGCTTCCCACAGTGAAATCGCGGTTTTCTCCCCTCTCTTCCTTTTTACCCGGGTGAAGAAGACTCTTTTCTTTCCCTGTTTTGCATGGGCTGAGCGTGCGATACACCAATTGAAACCTTTCAATCTTCTGTGCATGGTGTACGAACAACGGGTGCATCCAACCATTAGAGAAATAGTAAATTTTTTTAATGCCAGCGCCTCTTCATTTTTTTTTCGCGGATCCGCTCCAACGGACGCACCCGACAGGCCTCTTCGATTTTTGCGGGAATTTAGATTTATTTTGGTAATTTTGTAGAGTTTTGGGGTTTCTTTGCAAATTGTGGAGTTTCTGTTGACATTTTTGGGATTTAAAAATTATGATAAATTATCATAATTCTTAGGGAATTTTTGGGTAAATTTTGGGAATTTTTGGAGTTTGTTTTGTATTTTTTGCAATTTGAACTTGATTTTTCGCAGTTTGAATTTTGGTTTTCGCTATTTGAATTTGATTTTAGCAATTTGGGTTTAGTTTTCAGGGTTAATTTTTAGGGTCAAACAAGTGGGAATACTCGATCAACCAAGCAATGAAGTGCCCAAACCAGCTCGACTCATACTACAAAATCGAAGCCGAGGAAACACCGATTGAATGATCACTTGAGGACCAGTATTCGGACGCTCTCAGGTACTATCACGAGTTTCTTTGTGATATGCAGGAGGCGATTGCAGTGGAGGAATCAATTCAGGAGGTCACAGACGAGGAGTTTGTTGAATTCAGCACCAATTCGGACCGAATTCTCTCTAATTCGGACCAGATTCAGATCTCTGGATTGTCGGAAGTTTTCTCAGCTCACAATTCGGACCGAATTTCCTCTAATTCGGACCGAATTCAAGCCCCTGGAATTCCAGAAATTTCTGCGCGCGACAATTCGGACCGAATTGAGGCCAATTCGGACCGAATTCCACACTCAGAAAAGCCACCTCAAGTTGAACTCAAGCCTTTGTCGGCCACGTTAAGGTATGAATTCCTTGGACCGAACCAAACCTACCCTGTTATTATTAATGCTGCTTTGAATGATGAGCAAACATGAAAACTTTTGGACAAACTCAAGGCGCACAGAAAGGCGATCGGGTATTCGATAAGCGACCTGAAGGGGATTCACCCCTCATTTTGCACTCATCGCATCCTGATGGAAGACGACCACAAGCCATCCATCGAAGCTCAAATGCGGCTCAACCCCAATCTGAAAGAAGTTGTCAAGAAAGAGATACTCAAACTCCTTGATGCGGGCGTCATTTACCCGATCTCAGACAGCAAATGGGTGAGCCTAGTCCATGTGGTTCCCAAGAAAGGTGGCACGACGGTGGTGAAAAATGAGAAGAACGAGCTGATCCAGACTCACATGGTGACCGGTTGGCACATGTGCATCGACTATCGAAAACTCAACACGGCAACCCGCAAGGACCACTTTCCATTGCCATTTGTTGATCAACTCCTCGAGAGACTCGCTTCTTATTCTTACTTTTGTTATCTCGATGGTTATTCTGGGTTCTTTCAAATTCCAATTCACCCAGACGACCAAGAAAAGACTACGTTTACATGCCCTTATGGTACCTTTGCTTATAGGAGAATGCCTTTCGGGTTGTGTAACGCACCAGCAACTTTCCAGCGTGCCATGATGGCCATATTTTCTGATTTGATTGAGAATGTGATGAAAGTTTTTATGGACGACTTTTCCGTTTATGGTACCTCATTCGACACTTGTTTGACTAATCTTTCAATGATTTTGCAGCGTTGAGAAGAAGTCAATCTCGTTTTGAACTGGGAGAAATGTCACTTCATGGTGCAAACAGGAGTGGTCCTAGGATATATGGTCACAGCGAATGGCATTGAAGTCGATCGAGCGAAGGTGCAAGTAATAGAGAAGCTCGAGATGCCATCAAATGTCAAGGACGTGCGGAGTTTCTTGGGACACGCGGGCTTCTATCGTCAATTTATCAAAGATTTCTCAAAAATTGCCAAACCTCTCACTAATCTTTTGATAAAAGATATTGATTTTGTTGTTAACGACGATTGTCTTTTCGCTTTTCAGGCATTAAAGAAAACCCTCGTCACCGCACCAATTCTACAACCACCGGACTGGTCCATGCCTTTTGAACTCATGTGCGACGCTAGTGACTTTGCGGTGGGAGCCGTACTCGGTCAACGGCGAGAGAAGAAGCCCGTGGCTATCTATTATGCATGCAAGGTCCTCGACCCTGCTCAGATGAACTATACAACCACGAAGAAAGAGCTACTCGCCATTGTTTTCGCCCTCGACAAGTTTAGATCCTATCTTGTAGGGTCTAAAGTCATCGTGTTCACCGACCATGCTGCCATCCGATATCTCTTGAGCAAAAAGGATACCAAACCAAGGTTGATAAGATGGATTCTGCTTCTTCAAGAGTTCGACCTTGAAATAAAGGATAAGAAAGGCTCAGAAAACTCAGTGGCTGACCATTTGTCAAAGCTACACAATGAGGAAAGCGAAGGGGATGGCATACCAATCAACGAGTCATGATGGCCATTGCTTATAGGAGAATGCCTTTCGGGTTGTGTAACGCAGCAGCAACTTTCCAGCGTGCCATGATGGCCATATTTTCTGATTTGATTGAGAATGTGATGAAAGTTTTTATGGACGACTTTTCCGTTTATGGTACCTCATTCAACACTTGTTTGACTAATCTTTCAATGATTTTGCAGCATTGCGAAGAAGTCAATCTCGTTTTGAACTGGGAGAAATGTCACTTCATGGTGCAAACAGGAGTGGTCCTAGGATATATGGTCACAGCGAATGGCATTGAAGTCGATCGAGCGAAGGTGCAAGTAATAGAGAAGCTCGAGATGCCATCAAATGTCAAGGACGTGCGGAGTTTCTTGGGACACGCGGGCTTCTATTGTCAATTTATCAAAGATTTCTCAAAAATTGCCAAACCTCTCACTAATCTTTTGATAAAAGATATTGATTTTGTTGTTAACGACGATTGTCTTTTCGCTTTTCAGGCATTAAAGAAAGCCCTCGTCACCGCACCAATTCTACAACCACCGGACTGGTCCATGCCTTTTGAACTCATGTGCGACGCTAGTGACTTTGCGGTGGGAGCCGTACTCGGTCAACGGCGAGACAAGAAGCCCGTGGCTATCTATTATGCAAGCAAGGTCCTCGACCCTGCTCAGATGAACTATACAACCACGAAGAAAGAGCTACTCGCCATTGTTTTCGCCCTCGACAAGTTTAGATCCTATCTTGTAGGGTCTAAAGTCATCGTGTTCACCGACCATGCTGCCATCCGATATCTCTTGAGCAAAAAGGATACCAAACCAAGGTTGATAAGATGGATTCTGCTTCTTCAAGAGTTCGACCTTGAAATAAAGGACAAGAAAGGCTCAGAAAACTCAGTGGCTGACCATTTGTCAAAGCTACACAATGAGGAAAGCGAAGGGGATGGCATACCAATCAACGAGTCGCTCCCAGACGAGCAGTTGATGGCAGTGGAAGTCAATTCGGACCGAATTGCACTTAATTCGGACGGAATTGAAGCTGCTGGAATTGATAGACAGCACAAACAAGAGACAATTCGGTCCGAATTCAAGCCAATTCGGTCCGAATTTGGGGCACCTTGGTACGCAGACTTGGCAAACTACTTGGCGAGCGGAGTGTTGCCTCCCGAAATGACTTACGAACAAAGAAAGAAGCTCAAGTCGGATGCCAAGTACTATTTCTGGGAGGAGCCTTACTTGTTTAGGCTGGGCATTGATGATATCTATCGCCGATGCATTCCTTATGAAGAAGTTCGGCCCGTTCTCTCCCATTGCCATTCCTCAGCCTATGGCGGGCACGCATCATTCTCCAAGACGGCCGCTAAGGTATTGCAATCTGATTTTTATTGGCCTACCTTGTTTAAAGATGCTTGTTCTTTTGTTTTGTCTTGTGATCAGTGTCAGAGGACCGGGAACATATCCAAGCGCAGCGAGATGCCCCTCAACCCGATCCTTGAAGTAGAAATCTTTGATATTTGGGGCGTCGACTTCATGGGTCCATTCCCCTCCTCTTATGGGAACGAGTACATCTTGGTGGCGGTCGATTATGTGTCCAAGTGGGTCGAGGCGATCGCGTACAAGGCAGCCGATGCGAACTCAGTCATCAAGCTCTTCTCCAAGGTAATCTTTCCTCGTTTTGGTGTCCTCAGGGCAGTGATAAGCGATGGAGGCAAGCACTTCATCAATCGCCAATTCGACAATCTCTTGAAGAAACACGGTGTTACGTACAAGGTGGCGACTCCCTACTACCCTCAAACAAGTGGTCGGGTCGAAGTCTCGAACAGAGAGATCAAGAGCATTCTCGAAAAGACAGTGGCAAGGACACGAAAAGATTAGGCCATGAAGCTTGACGACGCGCTTTGGGCATACAGGACCGCATTCAAGACGCCAATCGGCATGAGTCCTTTCAAATTGGTGTATGGCAAGCCTTGTCACTTGCCAGTTGAGATTGAACACAAGGCGCTTTGGGCGATTCGTACACTCAACATGGATTTGCATGCAGCTGGTCAAAAGAGGATTCTTGATTTGCATGAAATGAATGAGGTACGTTTTCATTCCTATGAAAATGCAAAATTATACAAAGAAAAGACGAAATTGTTGCATGATAGGAATATCTCGAGGCGAGAGTTCAAGGAAGGCGACTTGGTGTTGCTCTTCAACTCTAGGCTCAAGCTCTTTCCAGGGAAGCTCAAGTCATGGTGGTCCGGTCCGTTTCTAGTAGTCAAGGTCTACCCATTTGGAGCGGTGGACATTTGCGACAAAAATTCTGAACCCTTCAAGGTCAATGGGCAGCGCCTCAAACATTAAATCGCCGATCATGACAAGGAAGAAGTGATGGTTGTTTCGCTTCTCGACCCACCCGCCACGACTTGAGACAATCGGTTGTCAAGCTAACGACCTTAAATAAGTGCTTCTTGGGAGGCAACCCAAGAATTTTTCGCTCTTTTATTTTGTTCTATTTTATTATATTTTACTTCATTTTATTTCTTATTAATACAAAAAAAAAATCGAGAAAACAACATAAACACAAGAAAATTGCAAAAATACAAAAATAATTTTATTTCGAATTATAGTTGTTTAATTTCTTCTTCCTTTCTTTATTTTTACTTAAGTTTTTATTTATTTTTCTCAATTTCGGTGGAGGAATTTAATTCTAGATGTGTTCTACATTGCAGAGGGAAATTTCAGCAAGGTAATTCGGTCCGAATTGTATGGCGCAATTTGAAGTTCTGTTGAAGACCAGTAACTGAAATTAAAGGGGCCACATGTGATTTTTACTCCCGGACCAAAAGAAATTGCAGAAGAGATGGAGGGTAAGGCCCATTGAAGCCCACTTTAATGAATTAAGTTTGGGGGTCTTATTGGATCGGATTTCAAACCCAATAACCCAAAATCCAAACCCACATTTTAACCCCCCTCTCTCTTTCGTCCCTCTACCTTGAGCAGCAGACAAAACCAAAACACAAACTGAAAAAAAACCTCCTCTCTCGGCCTCTCTTCTCCTCCTTAGCCCCACTACCTCTCTCCTCCGTTCCACGAGATCGAACCACCATTGCGAAGCTCTTCTCTCACTCTCTCCCGTGGTGCCCTTCAAACTCACCACCTCTCTCTCTCTCGGCCTAGGGATTTCAAGGAAGTTTAACGGCCGGCGCTGCCACCTTGCCTCTTGCGGCTACTGCTTGCCCCACCACCCCTCTCCTCGGCCGCACGACACTCCCTGCACACCTGGCCACCGCTCTCTCACTTTCTCTTGCATTGGAAAACTCGATTTTAACTCTCTCTCTCTCTTGAATTTCTATCCAAAGGGGTTGGGTAAAAATTTGAATGTATGACTGCACGGGATTGGTACTCTTGTCATTTTATGAGAATTGTGGTTGATTGAAGCAAATTCGGAACTGACCCGTGTGACCCAGCATCCAAAACCCACACAAAACCTCTCCAGGCCATTCAATTCGGTCCGAATAGGACTCAATTCGGTCCGAATTCAGCCAGAAAAACCTGACAGAACACCCAATCCGGTCCGACTTCACCTCTATTCGGTCCGAATTCCCTTGTCTGCCACCATGTTTAATCGCCTAACCCGAGCCAGGTCAGGAAAAGAGAAAGATCAAGGAAAAAGAAAGAAAGACCAGGGCGAACCCTCACGCCGTGCCCCTGCCAAGCAACCAAAACTTAAGCCCCGTGGAGAAATTGACTACGACTCGGACCCCGAGAATGAGAACAGTCAATATGACCCGGCAGCCAAACCGCTTGAGAACAAGTTGGGATTCTCCATCCCCACTCGCCGGATGTTTCTCCATCTACAGAATCTCTTGGAACGATCGATCAAAAACACCCGGCTAGTTTGCATGAACTCTCTGGATACACTTGGGGTGGCGGATGATTTTGTGCACCTCACTGCTTCAATAGGTTTCCAACTGAAATTCTGGAACCACCGCAGGGAAACCTATCGCTTGCCAACCTTCGAGTTTTTGGCATCATTGCGGCTCAAGCACAATAAAGAGGAGAACTACTACAATATCAAGTTCTGCCTCTCCAATGCTACTCACCGAGTCACATACCATTAATTGGCGCAAATGATGGGTTTTGATGATAACTTTATAGATGAGCCACCCAACTACCGAGATGATTGGACCAAGCTTGACCTATAGAAGAGAATCACTGGCCAAGAGGAACCGAAGCAATATAAGTCCAGGTTCATCCAGCATCCTTTGATTCGCATCTCACAGCGGATCCTTGCCTAGACCATCTTTGCCCGCGGCGAGTCCGTCAATCAGTTAAACGATGACGAGGGCCAACTGCTCGATTCTATGCTCCGTTTGAACCCGTTCAGGCCCCATTTGACTAGACTCATGACTCATCACTGGGTTAATACACGCAGCAAGGGCAGAAATGGAGGCAGTGTGACCATGGGAGCTTATGTCACGCTAATTGCACGGATGCGTGACATTCAACTCGACATAAGCGAGTCATGCAATGGTCCCAAAATTATGAATTTAAAGTGGTTCGTCGGAGTCCACTTTATTAAAATTGTGAAGGAGAACGGGGTAGTGGTGTACAAGCTCACAATGGAAGGTCGAAACGACCTATACTTGCCATATGCTGCAGCGGTCGACTATCGACCAAATACTTGGCTTGTGCACGACTACGAGCCAGCGGTACCGGCCGACGCTCATGAGGAGGCCCAGGACGAGGGCGAACCGGTCCACATGGACGAGGAGCCACAAATGCCTAACCCACATGGCATTCCACAGGAGCAACCAGCATGGTTCACTCAGTTCTACAACCTCTCACTCACCACTAGTGAGGACGCTCACGAGGCGAGGCGCTTGGGGAGTCAAAATGCTGAAGGGATCGTTCGTCTCAACAAGCGTGTAGATGTCATAGAGCACAACCAAGATGATTGGACATTCCGCTATGAGCATGGCTATTGGCAAGGCGGTGAATAGCCACAACCATACTATCCGCAGCAGGATATCGATCCGTTCAGCATCTTCACCGACCCCGCTAGACTATCCGGTGATGAGCCCGCACGTCTCTCAGGTGGGCACGACTTCTCCACCTTCTGATCCGGTTAGTTTCCTTTTTCCTCCTCTTTATTTTTCTCTGTGTTGCATTGAGGACAATGCAGTGTTTTAAGTTTGGGGGGGAGAAGGAAAAACGAAACAAGCACGAAATGTCTTGAAAAATCTTGAAAATCTTGTTTTTTTGAAAATTTTCGCAAAACAGACTCCTCAATTCGGACCGAATTAAGCTTTTAAACTTTGACAGACTTTACAATTCGGATCGAATTAGACCCAATTCGGACCGAATTGTACACGCCAGTTTTGACAGAACCTTGAATTCAGTCCGAATTCACTCCAATTCGGTCCGAATTGCACCTTGTTTTCCTGATTTTAGTCACAACTGTTTCTAAACTGTTTCTGAAGTGTTGGAGAGTTATTTTAATGCATAGTTAGATTGTTTTTGCTGAAAATTCGCGTTAAAAGTCCTGTGATCTTTATTTTTCACAAAATGTTCTTTTGAATTTCAAAAACTCTTGTTTGTTGAGACGTTTTAAACCAACTTGTGTACCAATGGACCGAAGAGTTTTAAAATTGTGCTTGATTGGATCTGAAATTCGGTTGTTTAAAATTGTTTAGACACGAGTTAGTCAAAACTGAAACCTTTCGCCGAGTGAACTGATTCGTGAATCGTAAATTTTTGTCCAAAAAGGAGTTTTGTCAATTTTGAAAATAATAAGGTGAACTTTTTCTAGCTTGAAATTGGTTTTAACGCTTGAATCACCAACGAACAACCTTAAAGTGACAAAAATCCAAATAGTTGTGAAAATGAGGACGCGTCGAGACCTTTTTCCACCAACTTAACCACAAATTTCGGAGGCTTAAGATATTTAACAGAAACAAAAATCTGATTGAAGTCCGTAGTGGTCCGTAGAGAAAAATACGTAAAAATCGGACCGACCTCCCTGGTGCGACATGTACCAGTAGCGATTTCACAAGGTCAATGACTCGCATCAAATCCTCTAGGATGCAAAGCCCCATGACTCGACTTGCACAAACAAAATTGGTGAAAAAATAAAATTGTTTTTAGAAGGGTTCACTATAGAATTTTTGACTTTGACAAAACTCTTTTACAAATTTTTGTGAATCGTGGAAACGAACGGGCGAATAAACTTGGGTTTGTGTTGTGGTTAAATGAAGAAAAGCTAGGGTCCATGATTCTCAATCTAAATTTTCTAAGGGCCAAGAGCTGCATGAATCGGAGCAAAACAAACTTAACCCTTGTTGGAGAAATTCAATTTGAATAATTGTTGAAAGCGTGAACCAAAACCAATTTGAACTGTGAACTTGATGAACTCTCCAACTCCAATTTTAATTTCGATTGAGTCTAAAGTCCTGTCAATTCTTCTAAGTTTAGATTTTTGCTTGGGGACAAGCAAGCTTTAAGTTTGGGGGGATTTGATATCTCATATTTATATCGATATTTTGACCAGACTTTACATCGAAATTGTGACTAAAACTGATATTTTTCCTTGTTTTTATCTTTGTTCGCCAGATTTGGCACTGTCGTTGCGTTTTTGTTTTATCCTTACAGGAACTCAGAAGAAACAGCAAGGAAACAACAGAATAAATGGCTAAACGACTCATTCCTAGCCAATGATCAAGTCCCGACTCGACCCGATGCACCACCCGGACACGAATCCAGCCAGTCAGGAGTCAGACGCATCCAGTAGCTTCAATTCGGTTCGAATTTCTCTCAATTCGGACCGAATTCCTATGCGTGCCAATTCCAGCAGCATCAATCCGATCCGAATTCCAGCCAATTAGGTCCGAATTGCTAGTTCAAGAAATAATCTGGCAGTGTTCTAGAGGCGTTTTCTCTTTTGGAAAGGCCTAAATTTCGGCCAAAATGATGAAAAAGCGTGCACCGGCTGTGCAGGAGCCAGATGGGAGCATATTAGGCGCCTTCCATCTTTGGAGAGGGGCATCTTTCATTCCACATTCATTTTTCTCTCTCCAGCAGATCTGGATCTGGTCTTTTCTCTCTTCCTTGGCGACTAGGGCTGAAGGAGGGACGAATTTGAGTGTTAATCTAGCTATTACATCGAGTGCTAAGTTCCGGAAGTGTCTCTAGCGCGACGGCGGTGGCGATTTGCTTGATAAACTTGGTTATTTGTTGTATCAAACCATTTCTCTTAAATTTTTTCCTTTAAATTCTGAAATTATGTTTTGCTTTGTGTTTTCTACTGTTATTTGCATGATTTGTGGTAGTATGTTAGGCTAAACTCTTAATGCTTTAGGGATAGTTGTAGCTTAGGACTTGGATTGCTTGTTTTGCTCGATTTGTTGATGGATGAAACCATTTACTAGTTGGAGTTTTTCATGAATTGCTTGTGTTTTGAGTAGATTGTTAATTGTGCTGCTTGGCTTATGAACGGCCGCATTCGGTAGGACTTCAACCCAACTTAATAAACAAAGCTAGCACGAGTACTCGAGATAGGTCAAAAGACGAGAGTCGACCAGTTATTAACTAAAAGTGAACACTTCTATTTAAACGACGGTTTAAATTAGATTTCTCGTAGAAAACCAACTATTAAACTCAAATAAGTCTACCAACAAACAAAAGTTGAGGTACAAAGCATTTGATGAGGGTCAACACTAAGTTCTATACCAAATACCGTACCCAATAGGCGAAAGCAAAGGGTTAGGGAGTTTAGGTATGGCTAGATGGACCTTTGGTTTGTATAGAAGCCAATCATTATTAGAGGGTCAACACTAAGTTCTATACCAAATACCGTACCCAATAGGCGAAAGCAAAGGGTTAGGGAGTTTAGGTATGGCTAGATGGACCTTTGGTTTGTTAGAGTTATGTCCTAAAAGCCAATCATTAGGGATTTATGGGCTATATTGCATGACAAGAAGGAGCAATTAAAGGGATGAACTAATGGGCCAATATGTCATGCAATATAGCCCATAAATCCCTCCCTTGAGGCCGGCCATAGAGGGGCAATATTGTCCATTCAATTTGTTGGGAGTGCTAGGTCAAGAGGTCTATAAATAGAGGTCACATTTGATGGAAACCCTAGCCTCCTTTCTACCTTCTCTCTCTTCCTCTCTCCTTGGCCGAAAATCACAAGAGAAAAAGGAAAATTTCATATTTTCTTTGCTTCCTTCTCTCCTCTCTTCTCACTCTAGTTCATGTGTTGAACAACTTCTCTCCACAAATTAAAAGGGTTTAATTGTTTAAAAGAGAGAAAATCTAAGAATTAGCCTTTGTTCTTCTCAATTGCTAGCACAATTTGAGTAGAAATTGGTTAACTCTCTTGGTGGACTCGAGGCGGCCGCCGGTGAAGGAGAAGGCGAAGGAGAGCACGCCACCGACTCCCACGCCTTGGATCGAACCTCTTTGTTGCGATACAAAGAGAGGTAGCCTTCCTATTCTCAATCTCTTGTGTGTGAATGCTTGGACTAGATCCACCGAGGTCTAAGTCGTTTGGATTATTAATTAAATAGTTAATTAGTACAAAAATTTGAAAACTTAGACTTCCTAACAGTGGTATCAGAGCTCTAGGTCGTTCTAAAGTATTTTAACACATAATTAGATGAGAAATGATTAATTAACACATGGATTAGTGATGCACTTGCTTGCTGTCTGGATTTCTATTCTGTTTTCGACATTATTTTGGGTTTTTCGCTGAGAAAAGCTTTCAAAAAATTCTAAATTTAATTGTAGGTTGTAGATCTGTGAGATGTGGTTCTTTAGCCACTAGTTTCACCTTTTTCTAAGTTGTTATGAATTTATGGTGAATTAAACGGTAACGGTGCGCAGATCTGGTACTCTGCTGCACAGTTCTGTGTTTTAGGCATGAAGGATTTATTTTTCGAAAATAACTATCTGTTTTTCTTGGCTAGAAGTCTTTTAGACTTTATTCTCTTTCTGTACATGTATATTTTGATGCATGCTTCGGATTTTATGTGGGCATTCAAGTCAAGAGATTTGAATCGGTTGTCAGATCTGATTTTTCCAACAAATTGATTGTTTGGATAAACTGTACTAATTGAGAAACCTTTTTGAAAAAGTATTTGAATAGAAAGTTTCTAATTGAAGTTAGGATTCTGTGAAAATTAGTTTCAAAGAATTTCATTAAGGTTTAATATCTCAACTGAGTCAAAAGTTTTTAGTCGTCAGTCTGTTTTAGAACAGGGAAAGTGGCTTGTTTGCTATTTATCTTGATGATTTTAAATAAGACTAGTTGGATTTTCTTTTGATGGATTGGTAGCCAATAACATAAAGTATAATTGTTATGTAAAGTGTTTGCATGAAATCGTTTTGGAAGATGATCCTATAGACCAAAAGAGTTAGACAAAAACAGAAAATCGGATAACGGTATTTCGCGCACAGTTTGACGATTTGTTATTTTTGTTTCTCTCTGATAGTAAGTGATCTCTCCTTGAAAATTTGACAGGTAGCTGCACTCACAATAGAGAGTATGCATGATTTATTTCATAATTTTTGAAGATAAAAAAATTTCGGATTTTATCGGGTCCCATTTAATATTTTAAATAGTTAAAGTATTTTCTAATTATTCAAATTGGTTGAATAAATTAATTAGAATACTCCTTGATATTCCTCCTTTCTGTTTGCAATTGTTGAATTGGCTTTTCAAATGGTTTAAGCAAATTAGTTGTTTAAAAGTTAAACTTTTATGTGGAAAGACCCGAACTACAAACGATGTGCAAAGACTCTAATTCATTGTTGTTAATTAAGAAACAAAGGGACATGTGCTAACTTTGTTTTGTAGGAAGGATCATGGGTTTAGTATGGCTCAAGAAACCAATGTCTTGTGTGTTGTAATTTGTGAATGCATGTGATTGATTGTATGTAAGGACTTTGGTGCCATGGTTAATTAATTAATTATGATTAATTTCTTAATGTAACTTGTGAGGCTTGCATGCCCCTAAGGCTAGGAGGAAATTAGGGATATTTTCATATGTATTTTGTCCTTTTAATTATATAGGATATGATCCATATGATTAGTGGGAGGGACAATTAGATTAGTTTTGCTACATGGAGATGCGGCGGAACTAATGCAAGCGGGAGCCATACAAACCCACAACAATGCTTCAGATGCTTATTATTATGTGAATGTTTGTGGATGCTATGAATGTCATAGGATAGGTATGGGTGTATGTTTACACGACCACCAAACAAGAGTCACATAATTGTTTGTCCCAAATTAATTTGATTAAGTCGACCGCCCTCCTTTTCTCTATCCCCTTCACGTCAATTGCCCTCTCATGGCGTGGTCCGCCCAAGCGGACGTCATGGTTGTCAATTTGATAGTCGGGGTACAAATAAAAGGATTTGTAAGTAGCAAATAGAGAGAGGTTACTTATCGATGGACCCAACTAGAGTTTGGACATCGGGGCGAAGTTCGCGAAGCGAACCAAGAATCATAAAGTTGTATGATTGGTTAAAGAGAACCTACCTTATCTAGTCATTTTGGGTGACGTGCCATAGCAGGTCAAACTTGACGAAAATAGGGGTCTTGGAAATTCATTACTTTTAGGGACTTATATTAAAGTAGTGAAAATTTTACTTTATTGAAAATAAAATAAAAACATAAACTAATTGGCCTTTAATTTGAATTAATTGTTGTAGATGTCTTCCTTATCCTTTTCGCTTCGCTCTCTTTTAGAGAAAGAAAAGCTCGCCTTCAACGGTGCCAACTTTCTGGATTGGCACCGAAACCTTAGGTTTGTCCTTAGGTTTGAAAAGAAAGAATACCTCCTAACCACTCCCATCCCCGCGGCTCCCAAGTCGGATGCCCCTCAAGCGGATAAGGATGCCCATAACAAGCACGTCATGGACGACATGGAGATGTCCGTCCTGATTGTCGCTGTCAAGGAGGCGGAACTCTAAAAGGAGTTCATGGATAGTGGTTATGGTGTGTTTGAAATGGTCTCTCGTCTCACGAACATGTTCCAAACCAAGGCCCGCACCGAAAGGGCCCGTCTCATCAAGGCCATCGCCAATATTCGATTGGCGGAAGGTCATGAAGTCGGGCCACACGTCATGAAGATGGCGGGACTGTTTCGGCAGCTCAAAAGGCTTGATACGCCCTTCCCGTCAGGGGCGATTCAAGACTTCATTCTCAACTCTCTCCCTCACAGCTTCATCGGTTTTGTTGTGAACTACCAGATGAATGGCATGGACAAGAGCATGGATGATCTCCAAAACATGCTTGTCGAGACGGAGGAGAGTCTCAAGAAAGAGAAAAGGCCCAAAGATGTTCTTGCGGTGAGCGACAAGAGCAAGAAAAATAAGAAAAGAAAGACCCGCAGAACTAGAAAGGGCAAAGGCACGGTGACGCCCCAAGGTTCGGCCAAGGGAGCTCCCGAGGGTTCCAAGAGAAAGAAGAACCCAGTCACTTCCGAAACCGTGTGCTACTACTGTAGCAACAAGGGCCATTGGAAGAGGAATTCCCCAAAGTACCTCGCTGACAAGAAGACGGGAACTGTCCGGCCTTCTACTTCAGGTATATTTGTCATTAAAACACTTCTCGCTACCTCTAGCACAGATTGGATATTTGATACTGGTTCATGTGCTCACATTTGTCGAAATGTGCAGGCACTAAAGAGTAGGAGGCGGCTCGAGAAAGGCGAAGTTCAACTCCGCATCGGTAACGGCACGTGCGTCTCCGCTATGGCCGTTGGGAACGTAGAGCTTACTTTGCCTTCTGGTTTAGTTTTGGAACTAAAAGATGTTTATGCAGTTCCTTGTATCACTCGGAACATCATTTTTATTTCGTGTTTAGACTTGGATGGATTTGGTGTTGTAATAAAGAACAAAAGTTGTACTTTGTTGCGTGATAATGTTTGTTGTTGTGTTGCGCATTTATTGAATGGTCTTTATGTGCTTGATTCTAGCGAACATGTTTTGAGTGTTGAACATGACAATAGAAAACGTAAGATTTCACATGAAAGTACGACTCTAATGTGGCATTGCCGCTTAGGTCATATCAACGAGAAACGCATCAAGAGATTACAAACAGTTGGTCTCTTGGATCAATTCGCTTTCAAGCCAATTGACACATGCGAATCATGTTTGATGGGAAAGATGACCAAAGCGCCTTTTACCAACAAAGGTACAAGGGAAAGTGGCTTATTAGACCTCGTGCATACCGATGTATGTGGACCTATGAGTATTTGCGCACGATGAGGTTATTCATACTTCATCACTTTCACCGATGATCATAGTAGATATAGGTATATCTACTTGATGCGGCACAAGTCCGAATCCTTCGAAAAGTTCATGGAGTTCAAGAATGAAGTTGAGAACCAACTCAATCGAAAGATCAAAGTCTTGCGTTCCGATCGAGGTGGAGAGTACTTGAGCCACGAATTTTGTGATTATCTAAAGGAGTGTGGAATCGTTCCACAACTCACTCCACCGGGAACACCACAATGGAATGGTGTATCCGAAAGGAGGAATCGAACTTTGCTAGACATGGTTCGATCGATGATGAGCCAAGTCGACTTGCCTAAATCGTTTTGGAGTTTTGCATTAGAAACCGCAGCTTTTACTTTAAACTGTGTTCCATCAAAGTCCGTTGAGAAGACGCCTTATGAGCTTTGGTTTGGTAGGAAGCCAAGCATGTCGTTTCTCAAGATTTGGGGTTGTGAAGCTTATGTGAAAAGGCTAATGAGCGATAAGCTTGGACGCAAATCGGACAAGTGTCATTTCGTAGGATACCCGAAGGAAACTAAGGGTTATTACTTCTACAACCGCAACGAGAACAAGATAGTTGTTGCTCGTTATGGTGTGTTCTTGGAAAAGGAGTTTATCTCAAGAAGAAGTAGGGGGAGTAACGTGGTCATTGAAGAAATTTATGAACCACCGCAAGATGTGCCTCAAGTAGGCAATCTAGCGATTCCCAATGTGGTGCCAAACGAGGTTGTAGCCGAACCCGTTCCGCAAGCCGTTGTGGAAGAGGTTCAAGAGTAAGCTCCCTCAAATGAGGACTCGAACATATCGCGAGTCGATAGTATTCAAGACACTCAAACATTTGAGGATCAAGAACCAAGTCCACAAGCCGTCGTGGAACAAGTTTAAGAACCTCAACCACAAGCACCGATCCTACGAAGGTCAACAAGGGAAAGTCACCCACCCGAAAGGTACTTGGGTTTGCACGATGTTCTCGTCATTGCGAATGACGAACCCTTGACCATAAAGGATATGAAAGATAAACCCGACTCCAAGGAATGGCTTAAAGCCATGGAATCCGAAATGCAATATATGTATGAAAACAAGGTATGGACCTTAGTTGACCTTCCCGACAGAGTAAAACCCGTTGAGAACAAGTGGATCTTTAAGAGAAAGGTCGACATAGATGTTAACTTGAGCATTTACAAAGCACGATTAGTTGCGAAAGGTTACAAGCAAGTTCATGGTATTGACTATGAAGAAACCTTCTCGCCCGTCGTAATGTTCAAGTCAATTCGGATCTTGTTAGCAATTGCTGCATATTATGACTATGAGATATGGCAAATGGATGTCAAAACTGTTTTCCTAAATGACAACTTGGAAGAGGATGTGTATATGACACAACCCGAGTGTTTTGTGGATCCAAAGAATGCTAACAAGGTGTGCAAGCTTCAAAGATCAATTTATGGATTGAAGCAAGCATCAAGGAGTTGGAACAAGCGCTTTGATGAAGATGTCAAGAAGTTGAACTTCATTCAAAGCGAGAAGGAACCTTGTGTTTACAAGAGGATTAGTGGGAGCGTAGTTGTGTTTCTTGTTCTATATGTTGATGATATACTCTTGATCGGGAATGATATCCCCGAATTGAATGCAGTCAAGGATTCATTGAAGAAAGTGTTCTCAATGAAAGACTTGGGCGAAGCCGCCTACATCCTAGGAATCAAGACCTATCGAGATAGATCAAGAAGGTTGTTAGGCTTGAGCCAAGATGCATATATTGACAAAGTGTTGGAAAAACACAAAATGGCTAGTTCCAAGAAGGGTTACTTGCCTATGTCACATGGCATATTCTTGAACAAGTCTCAATGTCTGACGACTGATACAGATAGGGATTTCATGAAGCGGTTCAAGTATCCATCTGTAGTCGGTTCGATCATGTATGCCATGCTATGCACTCGCCCCGATGTTGCGCATCCGATTAGTGTGACTAGTCGATACCAAGCTAACCCTGGTATGCCACATTAGACCGCAGTCAAGAATATCCTCAAGTATCTCAAGAGAACAAAAGATAGCATCCTCGTGTACGGTGGAGACCAAGAGCTCGTTGTAAGTGGTTACACCGATGCTAGTTTCCAAACCGATCGAGATGATGCGAAGTCACAGTCCGGCTTCGTATATCTGCTCAATGGTGGAGCCGTGAGTTGGAAGAGTTCCAAACAGGATACCACGGCCGATTCCGTCACCGAAGTAGAATACTTAGCGGCTGGTGAAGCGGCGAAAGAATGAGTTTGGATTAAGGAATTCTTGACCGAGCTAGAAGTAGTTCCAAGCATCTCTGGTCCAGTGGATCTCTACTGCGACAACACGGGAGCCATAGCTCAGTCCAAGGAGCCTAGGTCTCACCAGAAGACCAAGCACATTCTACGACGATTCCATCTTATCCGTCAGTTTGTGAATGACAGATGGATCAAGGTCAAGAAGGTGGACGGTGCCGCGAACACAGCGGACCCTCTGACAAAGCCTATATCTCGAGCCGCACATGAGTTGCATGTTGCATCCATGGGGATTAGGCGTATGCCTGAGTGGCTTTGAGTTGTATTTTTTATCTTTTGAGGCTTTAGTATGAGACATGTATATTTTGGATATTACATTGAGTACTATGCACTGGTTAGAAGTCACTGTTGATTGACTCTAGGCCAAGTGGGAGATTGTTAGAGTTATGTCCTAGAAGCCAATCATTATATGGCTACTTCTATGGTTTATGTTATTGATGATATTTGATCATTTATTTCTTGATTTATTTATTGACAGATCATTCAGGTTGAGGATCTGAATTGTGGATCTCTGTGTTTCATTTATAATAAATGACAATAATAAATCTAAAAGGTCCGTAATCTTGATAATTAACAAGGAATATTAATTATCGAATAAGATTAGTATGCAAGTTAAGTGATGATTAAGCTCTACAAATCATAGGTAAGGAGTTGCCAACTTAATTGCATATGTGTATGTTATGGAACATAGTACAGGATACGACCCAATGAAATAAATATATGGATTGTGTTATGTGTCATTATTTATTTCATTTGAGTTTGATTCTAAATTTGAGATGGTTCAACTTTTCCACATGAGGATAGGCTCAATAAATATCGTCTACCGTTGATTCCTGATAAGGGCTGCTATACGGACTTTATTTATGTTCTCTTGAATTGTGCGGGGAAAAGTTGTTTATCAAGAAAAATCGTATGTCCCTCATTAATTTACTTAGTGAGCGATGATATCTGTTTGGGCCCCTTGATGGAGATGGATTGTTTGCTAGCAACTGATACAGTCATCTCTAGATCAAGAAACGTATAATCTGCAAGAATGACACATTCCTATCTTGGATTATGTGATGATATCATGTGACATAAGAATCAGACAAGGAAATACTATTATTTCTTATGCAGGATTAAAATATTGTAGCAGTACACTATTTATGCGAATTGGAAATAATAACGTGTTGCTAGATACCGCTTATGATTATTAGAATTAAATAGCGATTTAATTCCATGGCCAACGTAGCATAAATCCTCAAAGGGTCACACAAATAGAGTTTTAACCATACAGTGCAGTATTTATTTATTTGCAGCAGTGTATTGCGAAAATACGATAAGTTGATTAATTAATTATATACCGTTGCGAACCGTTATAATTAATTAAGTCAAAGGGATCATATAGAAATAAATTAGTTCATTTGCTAATCCTAAATTAATTATTAATAAGTTAATAATTAATTATGTTCAACATATTTTATTTTATTTGAGCTATTTGGGCCTTTATTTAATTAGTTAACTAATAGCCCGATTTGAGGTTAATAGAATGAGCAATTAAAGGGATGAACTAATGGGCCAATATGTCATGCAATATAGCCCATAAATCCCTCCCTTGAGGCTGTCCATAGAGGGGCAATATTGTCCATTCAATTTGTTGGGAGTGCTAGGTCAAGAGTTCTATAAATAGAGGTCCCATTTGATGGAAACCCTAGCCTCCTTTCTACCTTCTCTCTCTTCCTCTCTCCTTGGCCGAAAATCACAAGAGAAAAAGGAAAATTTCAGATTTTCTTTGCTTCCTTCTCTCCTCTCTTCTACCTCTAGTTCATGTGTTGAACAACTTCTCTCCACAAATTAAAAGGGTTTAATTGTTTAGAAGAGAGAAAATCTAAGAATTAGCCTTTGTTCTTCTCAATTGCTAGCACAATTTGAGTAGAAATTGGTTAACCCTCTTGGTGGACTCGAGGCGGCCGCCGGTGAAGGAGAAGGCGAAGGAGAGCACGCCACCGACTCCCACGCCTTGGATCGAACCTCTTTGTTGTGATATAAAGAGAGGTAGCCTTCCTATTCTCAATCTCTTGTGTGTGAATGCTTGGACTAGATCCATCGAGGTCTAAGTCGTTTGGATTGTTAATTAAATACTTAATTAGCATAAAAATTTGAAAACTTAGACTTCCTAATAATACCGTACCCAATAGGCGAAAGCAAAGGGTTAGGAAGTTTAGGTATGGCTAGATGGACCTTTGGTTTGTATAGATCAGCAATCGAGTAAATTTCAGCATTTACACAGTGGAATTCGGACCGAATTGGTGGGACAAAAACGCGACAGCGCTATGTTTCGCAACCCTGTGACCAATTCTAAGTGAAATCGAACCCTAAGGCATGTTTCTCATCATATATTGAACTGTTAAAAACCCCCAAAAAATATTTAGTTGAGTTGTTTTGCATTATTTCTACGCTAGCACTTGCATTCTTTTATTTTCCCTTTATTTATTCGATTCGAGATTCGAGAACTTTTCCCAAAATTTTATTGTCTAGATTTAGCGAACCAATAAGAATAGTATTCATATTCATCTCTGTGGGATCGACACATTTACTTTGCTATAAACGACTAGTCGAGTACAAGGTTAATTTGTTTGACCTAGGTTTATACCTCGATCACCTCTAGCGATGCGCTTTCTTTCTTTCTATTTTTGAAATACTTTTTCACGTGTTTTTTCTCTTTCCTCATCCTTTTCGTTTCTGTAATATCATCTCTATTATCCACCCTATATATCATCCAAAGCATATCTTCCTAGCACTTGTGGTTCTCTCCCTCCCTGATCAACTCATAACTATGACAATTATTATTTTTTTATACACTAATTGTCATAGTTCTGTATGATAATTGTTCTAATTTTGTATGTTAGTTTGTTCTAGTTTTGTATGTTAATTGTCCTAGTTTCAGGACAGTTAGTATTATTTTCCAATATAATTAGTATTATTGTTCGGGTAAAATGCTAATTGTCCTAATTTTGTATATTAATTGTCTTAGTTTTATATACTAATTGTCCTGGTTTTCTATTTAATTGTCCTAGTTTCAGGACAATTAGTATTATTTTCCAACATAGTATTATTGTTCGGATAAAATGTTAATTGTCCTACTTTTGTATGCTAATGGTCTTAGTTTTGTAAACTAATTGTCCTGATTTTTGTATTTAATTGTCTTAGTTTTCAGGACAGTTAGTATTATTTTCCAATATAATTAGTAGTATTGTTCGGATAAATTTTAATTGTTAGTTTTGTATGCCAATTGTCCTAGTTTTCTATACTAATTGTCCTGGTAAAAATAGTAATTGTCCATTAAATAATAGTAATTACCCTGAAAAAAGTTAATTGACAAAAAAAAAATTTAATTATGTCCTGGAAAAAAATGAGTACACGCTGGATGTATACTACTTGTCAGGGGGGGGGCAGCAAGAGAGGAGGTATGTAGGCACTAGATGGATAAATAATGAGAACATAAATGGAAATGGTTAATTCATGAGGACGCTGGATAAGTTTCTGAATTAAAATGAAAAAAAAATTAAACACGTCGCTAGTGGATGATGGGATGATGGATTCTATGGGATGATGTTAAGTAATTCCAATTATCTAAACCCATAATAAAACCTGCAAAATTTATTTGTTAATAAATCAGTTTCTGTTTTTAGTCTATTAATTTTTTTTTTCTTTCTGTTCATGTCAACGATTTTTCAATTAATTAAAATCTGAATTTGACATTAATATTTTTAGTTTATGATCTTCGATAAAACTAGCTATATATATCTATTATATATTATTTTTATTTGAACGTATGACTTGAATGTTATACAAAAAAAGTTTTTCTTTCGATATTTTTATTTTTTGTGAGCACAAATTGTCAGTTAAACCTTCCAAACTCTTTAAACTTAATCACCAGGCATTTAGGTAAAAATAATAAATAAAATAAATAAAGAAAGAAGCAACATCAAAGATGAAACTATGCGAACTTCCTTTTGGAGCAACGCTTCTCCCTTGCGCTGCATAATAATATGACAATAATGGCACAGACAGAATTACACCCTGATTGGAAAGGAAGAAGAGAGGTGGGAGATTTGATTTCAGCAGAGCGGATTCGATTTTTGAAATTTTCTCTATTGATCGGAAAAAAAAATGAAGAAGGGATGAAACTGATTTGGGCGGAATTGATCTACGCTCAACGTCGCTTCGATCGAACGAATGAACAAGCACAGAGACGAAATCCCACCAAATTTCTTTGTTGTGGAGAGAATTTGGCGAAGGGAATTCAACACCTAAAACTCCTGCCAACTCCAATTTCTTTCTTCTCTCCTCTTCGTTCCGATCAGTGGATTTCCCTCAAATCCAAATCCGATTCCGATTCCGATTCCTTCTCTATTTTTTAGTTTTCGATCAGGTGTTAATAGTCCTATCGTGCAAGTGGGACTTCGTTGACTTTTAGCTCTGAAATTTTCCTAGGTCCAGAAAAAAATGCACGATACGTCAATACCAGTACCCCACACCTGTTGTTAAAATGTTAAGCCGATATTAGTGATCTACTAGACTGCTAGACATCAATTTGGATGTTGTCGATAATCTCAACGGAGATAGAGGAAAGAATTATCAACTATAGTGATTTATCAACTATAAATTAAAATCATTACTGATATGAATATAGTCGTTTCGTGTTTTTATATATAATATGTGGATCGTTTTAAAAGAAAGAGCAATATTTTGAGTTCGAATGGAGTAATATATTACAAAGCAAAAATTAAATGTAAAAAATAAAATTATTGAAAACTTAATAGGGTCCTAATTAAGTAAATGTATTAGAAGTAGGACACGTTCATTAGCTCATCTTGACATATTGCTTTTTTTTTTTTTTAAAAAAAACATCATTTTAAATGAGATTGCAAATAAAATTATAGATACTGTTTGATATATAGATAAACAGAGTGCCAAATAGATTCATGTAGTTTGAGCATCGCACGACGATGCCTTAAGGATTGTTACTTTCAAACTATTGAAATATTCAACTTTCTTTTATGACTGGCAAAATATTCATCAAAATCAAAACTCATTACATTTTTGTATGATATTCATACTATAGATCATTACTATAGTTTTGGATAAAATTACAATTTTATTTTTTATGATTGTTAAAATTATCAAATTAAATAAATCAAGCGATCCCTCTCCATATTTTAAGTATATACAAATAACGGTTGGAAGTAGCTGACAATTAATGAATTAATTTGATTGAATAATTTTCACAATAAATAACGGTTTAATTTGATTTTTTTTTTCAATTGTTGAAGCAACTTGCAAATTAATCATCTTTTGTGATAGAGCAGACAAAGGATTTGACTTTAAATACGTCTTGTAAACTCATCGAAACCTAGTTCTTGACAAAATAATAAATTAATTACTACTTTGGTAGGGCCTCCTCAGTTGTTCCAAATAAAACAGTTTGAGACTTCGAGTATATAAATAGACGTCCCGTGCACAAAACTTACGCCAAACACACCCCTCTTCACAACTCATTTTCACATTTTATTTCTAGTTAAGCATGCTTGCATGTCTCTTGATGTTCAAGTGAAGTCTCTAAAAACAACACAATAATTCAAGAGATAATATATATATAGGAAGAACAGCATGGTGACACGATCGTTATTATTAAACACAACATGTGAAGAAGCGATGAAGACGACATCAGAGGGAGTGTGGCAGGGAGACAACCCGCTTCATTTCGCGCTACCGCTTCTGATACTTCAGATTTGCCTCGTCGTTGTTGTTACTCGCTCGCTCGCTTTCGTGCTAAAACCCCTCCGGCAACCTCGTGTCATCGCCGAGATCATTGTATGTTCTCAATTTCTCATAAACACCTATATATCATGCATTACTTTGTGTGTCCGTGATTAGTATTTGTGTTAATTATGTCATGTTAATTAGTTTAAGTTATCACAAGGAACCAGTACCGTTTTCTGAAAAGCATGCATAAATATTTTGTGCTTCATCTTTTTATTCTCTAGGTTGGATCAAACTAGGTATTCTCCGGGTATCTCTTACCAGACATGGGAAAAGAATACACTTTTGAGTACAGTAACAGTAAAATAATATATATGTTAGAATGTCCAATTGCTTTAGTATAGCTCAAAAACCCAAAATAATCTCTCTATTTTTTTCTTTTTTCTTCCCTAGCTATAGATCATGGATTCTCTTTATTTTTTCCTATTTATGTATTATTTATTTATTTTTATGTTGTAATTGTTATTATCATTAGTATTTAATTACTATTAGGGTAATTATGTCATTGATACATCATACATGGGTTCAAAGACGTTTTGTTTCTCCGAGATGTTTTGTTTCTTATATATGTTGTTTTAATAATATCAATGTGAGTTTCAAAGACTGTTTTAACCGCACATCATGCTTCACATGCCAAACCTCCGCATACGAACAGTGCTGGCAAGTAACGTAATTCGACAAAATGCCTTAGAATTAAGTTTGTATATATCCTTCTCATAAAATTAAAGCGGACGATCCAACTGTTTACATATTGTAAATAGTTAAGAACCAAGTTCATTACAAATACCTTTGAAGTAATTAAGCTTCTACTCATAAACCAAGAGATGCAGTACGTTTAATTTACTATTTTTAATCAAATAAATTCTGATTGTCAAATTGGCCCACTAAATTTTACGCGGAATTAAGAGCTATTGCATGACATTTTATTGGTCAATATTTACAATCCATTGGTTAAATAATTAATAGCGATCAAGCAATGTTCATTTTTGGTGATCAAATGAAACGCTTCCTTTTGCGTTCTTCACAATTACAATAATAGGGTCTATCAAAGTAATGTTCTAAAGTATATGATAAGTAATTAATTAGTTAATCAATAAATAAATAACTTCTTATAAATTTTTGTTTACTAATTTTACTCAACATTTATGTATTATGTTAATGAAAATGTTTATTTATACTTTCTCCGAGAAGATAAGTAATAGAATTAACCCAAAAAAAAAATGAAAGAAACAAAGAAAAACTTTTTATCGATCCTTCTTTTTTATTGGACATGGACCTCATGATCCATATATAATAATATAAAGGATATATAGAGAGAGAGAGAGAGAATGGCTAACACGCCATCGATGGCACATAGGGTCCCGTGCCATCAAGTCATTTTTCGAAATCCAAAATTCAAACGGTCAATCCAAACCATTCAAGTTGTTCTCCATATTGAAATATCCTTGGAGACCAAATTTTATATTTTTTTCGAATTTTTTTGCTATTTATTATGATATTTTTAAAAACATTATGATTAGAGTATTTCAGGCCATCCAATTTGAAAATATCATAATAAATAGCAAAAAAATTTGAAAAAATGTAAAATTTAGTCTCCAAGGGTATTTCGATATTGTGATCAACTTGAATGGTTTGAATCAACCATTTGAATTTTGGATCTCGAAAAATAAGTCAATAGAAAATCGATGGCACGTGCCATTGATGACGCGTTAGCCATTCTCTCTCTATATATATATGGTCCTTAATCACATGAGCCAGAAACCTACTTTTAAGATTATGACTGAAACCACCAAACCAAAGAAAATGATATAAGCCACAAATCTACTTATATATATAGGGCTGTGACTGAAACCACCAAGCCTAAGAAAATGATAAATGCCCTGCAGGTTGCCCTGGTTGGGCAAGGAAAGAAAATGATACATTCTTAATTGGACGCATTCTTTTGGTCAAACAAATAACTTTTTCTTTTTTAATTAATTAGAAAATAAATTTGTTTTAGTGACCTAGCTAAATTTGTTCACCTTAGTAAAACGATGAACTACTGTCAATTAGAATATGCCACTTTTGATTTAACCTCAAGTCATCATGCTAAGTTCAAACGTGCAATCAGTATATATATGTATTATTTGATTATGAATCCTGTATAACCGTGCTTGTGAACTCCTCAGGCTGCCAATCAATTTGTTATTGAATTAAAATATAACTTTCTATCCCATAATTAATGCAGGGTGGTGTGCTTCTGGGGCCATCAGCACTAGGTCGAAGCAGCACATTCCTCGAGTCAGTTTTCCCCAGTCAGAGCTTGACCATGCTTGATACAGTTGCCAACATTGGCCTCCTCTTCTTCCTTTTCCTGATGGGCCTTGAGATCGACATTCGTGCCATCCGACGCACTGGTAAAAGTGCCCTAGTGATTGCCTTTGCTGGCATCCAGGTTCCTTTCATGCTTAGCATTGGCACCTCTCTTGTTCTCCGTTCGACCATTATAAAAGGTGCACGGCAGGGTCCTCTCGAAGTTTTCATTGGGGTTGCACTCTCCATTACTGCCTTTCCTGTCCTAGCTCGCATCTTGGCCGAGCTGAAGCTGCTTACGACTGAGCTTGGTCGGCTGGCCATGTCAGCAGCTGCACTCAATGATGTGGCAGCCTGGATTTTGCTGGCCCTTGCCATTGCACTGTCAGGCTCGGGGTCACCACTTGTCTCAGTTTGGGTTCTGCTTTCAGCTGCTGCTTTTATTGCTTTTCTAGCTATCGCCATTCGCCCAATTCTTGCCTGGATGGTCCGAATGTCGCCTGAAGGGGAACCTGTCAGAGAAATCTATGTTTGTGGCATATTCCTCATAGTCCTTGTTGCTGGATTTGTCACTGACGCGATTGGCATTCATGCTTTGTTTGGTGCCTTTATGATAGGCATCATGGTACCAAAGGAAGGTTCTTTTGCGAGACTTTTAACTGAGAAAGTGGAGGAACTTGTCTCCAGTCTCTTCCTGCCACTCTATTTTGTCTCGAGCGGCCTCAAGACCAATGTGGCTACCATTAGTGGTGCCAAATCTTGGGCACTCCTCGTCCTTGTCATCATAAATGCATGTGTGGGGAAGATCATTGGTACTGTAGTTGTATCGCTCCTAGTACGAATTCCGGTCCGCGAGGCTGTTGCCATGGGTTTCCTCATGAATACAAAGGGTCTAGTTGAGCTCATTGTATTGAACATTGGAAGAGACCGCAAGGTGCTGAATGATGAGGCATTTGCAATATTAGTTCTGATGGCACTCTTCACCACCTTCATCACCGCTCCAGTTGTCAGGGCCGTGTACAAACCAGCTCGTCCTATGGCTCCCTACAAGCACCGCACTGTTGAGTGTGCAACGGGAATGGACAGCGAGTTTCGTGTCATGGCATGCTTTTACACAAACCAAAGTATTCCTTCAGTGATTAACCTAATTGAGTCATCACGGGGAACTAAACTTCGTCGTCTAGCAGTTTATGCTATGCACCTAGTTGAGTTGTCAGAGAGACCATCTTCGATTTCAATGGTCCAGATAGCAAGGTTTAATTGGTGGTCTTTCTGGAGAAGGCGTGGAGGAAAGATGGTAGAAGTGGCTTTCAAGGCTTACCAGAAACTGAGCCCTGTATCACTCCGGCCAATTACTGCCGTCTCCCATTCAAGCTCGATGCATGATGACATCATCACCTGTGCATTCAACAAGCGAGTGGCACTCATAATCTTACCTTCCCATAGAATGCTTCAGTTTGATGGCTCGTTGGAGTCCACCGGCCATGCTTACCATGTTGTTAACCAGCGGGTCCTATGCAACTCTCCCTGCTCAGTTGCAATCTTGGTTGACCGCGGATTCGGTGGCCCTGCTCAAGTTTCTGCCAAAGATGTCAATTATTCTATTTGTGTTCTATACTTTGGAGGCCGCGATGACCGTGAGGTGCTTGCATATGCTTCCCACATGGCTGAACATCCTGGCATTTCCTTAACAGTAACCCGCTTCATGGCTGCCAATTCTCTGAGTGTATCACAATCCAGTGAAGATAAAACAGCAGATGAAATTGCAATTGAGGCATTCAAGGCCAAGAAAGAAGAAACGGCCATAAACTACCAGGAAATGGTTGTCGAGGATCGTGCTGAGGTGGCATCAGCAATCAAAGACATGGGGAGGTGCACCGACCTATTCTTGGTAGGTCGGTCACCATCCATGCCACCACCGCTGTTTGAAAATCAAGACAGCCCAGAATTGGGTCCAGTGGGGGGCTACCTGGCATCGGAAGAATTCTCAACAAGGGCATCCACGCTTGTCGTCAAGTGCTATGATCCAGACAGTGACCCATGCTCAAAACAGTACTGTATGGAGGGAGGACCATCTGTTGTACCAGCTACACCTGATCAAGACATTGAGGCTGAATTAGACTGAGACAACAAATTAAAATCTTACAAGACAACCAGCTTGACTTGTACATATATAAAGTGCAAAAATAACATGGTCCCCGGTTGGGGCATTTTAATTTTCAATTTCAATAAGATAAAATTTCTATCACGGACAGAGGAGAGGTCTAGATAACAACCAATGAGGCTGACAAATAACTATGTTTAGAGCATCAGCTGAATATTAATTGCGAAGAGCTAATAATTTTATATCCCTTGCAAATATAATAGTTTGACATTTTCAGCCAGATTTAAAATATTTAGCATGAGAATAGATGTTTTTATGTTTCATCAACTTGACTAAAAAGGGCATCATATGAAAAACGAGTATCAAATGAGTTCGGTCTTCCCCAATCGCTTTACATTAGCCAAAACAAAAATAATAAATAAATAATTAGAAGGGGCAAATAGAAAAAAAAAAAACAAAGAAATGAAAAACTATTTCTTAGGAATCTTTTTTCTGATGCTTGAAGGATAAATTTGCACATGAATTGTCGCACGTCCATTGATAGGTCGCTCAGGAGTGAGCAGATCTCCGGTGATTATAAGCAGCCCTCTAAAATAACCACAATCAACGTTATTGTTCAATGAAACTATCAAATAGTTATTGAATCATCTTTTCCACGTATAAACAAAAACAATTGATCCATGTACAGTTGAAGTTTGCTTTCGTTGTGGATAACAACTCCATTTTCTTCTCAAAACAGCAGCACGGCAGGAGCAATCAGAACTAATAGGCCATCCACAAGAGAAGCTACATTTTTGCACAATGATAGGTTGATAACCAAAGACAAGAGAAAACTCGCAACCAATTCAATGTTTTACAATTTCATGGCATTACGACCTTTGCTTTTCTCCATCTAATTTTTTCAAATGGTACAATTTACACCCTCCCAAAAGTGAAAATTTTATTAATTCCATCAATAAAATTGGAAGGGTTCAATAAATGCGGCCTCGACAGGATGGAGATCCACAGAGGCAAGGCTGTCCAAACCCGTCTCTTTCCTTGCATCGGTAGTCAAATACCAACTCTTCCCCCACATCAATCTGCAAATGCCAGAATATAGCTCCTCATTACACAAGTTACAAAGATGATCATTGAATTTCTAAATTTTCATTCAGTATTTCTACTAGTTTCCATTTAAGTTGAAAGTCCCAGAAAAAAGCTTAAAGTATGCTACGAATTACGGTTGAAAGGTTCATAAATTTACCAAAATTTTATTTTAAAAAAGGAAAAGTTCATACATCTCGTTTAGCAAACAAACCAACATGAGCAAGCTGGCAGTCCATGCTCTCCACCAAAACCAGGTAACTGGCCAGATTTGGAGAACAGCTGTAAACAGTGAATCAATAACACATGCAAAAAATGTCAAGACCACAATTAGAGCAGGCAATATCTAACAACACCCTGAAAACACTAGGGACCAAACCTGACTAAATTTTTTTATAATGTCAGAAATCAAAACACAACTATACTATTCTTTAGTTCCAACATTTCCCCAAACCCAACTGAACAAAAACCTAACAGAACAAAAATTGACATAAAAAAAAAAGACAACAAAAATTGACCCATCGACATTGTCTTAACCAAATCTTGAAAAACCTAACTAAACGTCCAAAACGACCCTTAACATTAAAATGACCCAACCACAAAATTTACAAAAAACAAATAGCACCAGACCTAACTAAACCGAATTTAAGCTGACAAACCTCAATAGTAAATCCAGACATGCAAGACCGATTCAGGAATGACTGAGCCCAATTAGAGCCACAACTCTGATCGAACAGCTAACTTTCACTAATACAACTAAACAATAAAACAACTAAATAAACAATAAACAAACAGGTTTTGCATAGCCATGATGGATTGGCATCAATTTTTTTTTTTAATGTTCATAATCTTCTGGTTTGTGGTATTTACTGACGTGTAAGTTCAAGGTTCAGAGGAAAAAAATACCTGTGATTAATGAAGCGAGCAATATTTCCATACTTGCTGGCATCAATTGCACATGGCATAGGCTCCTCACAATTACCCCCAGCATGACCCATATGCCCCTCAATTTCACACAAATAATTGTGCTCATTCTGGCATTGCCTGTAAATTAATAACCAATAATAAAAACTTAGAATACAAAGTCACAACTGTGCAGATAAAATGGTGTAAAATAATTTAGTTTACAATGCCTACCTCTCCCTTCTTTCACTAGCCTGCTCACCGTTGATAACTTCTCCAATGTATTCGCATACAAAGGTGCCACCAGGGATCATTTCTACAGCCCTAACTCCCCAACCCTACAGAATGAAGAATAAAATTGCAGATTTTTAGTGTAGGTTTAGCAATGTGGAGAACAGCAGCTGGTTGCTTCTTAATGGGATATTGCCTGAAAATGTTTCCTTCATACCTTACATTTGGTCCTGAAAATTTCTAGCTTGAGGTTCATGCCCTTCTGAAGAACTCTGTTCTGACAAGATGCATCGCATTTGCATGATGAATTGCACTCATACACAGGATACCCTTCCTACAAAATTCAATTTGTTTTTTGACAAAATTAAGTTTGTGAATCATTACTTCTGCACCACAAAAGAGGATGCAGAAATTTTCCAGCACAGGACCTCTCTATAATATTTCATTAGCCCCATGAACCAATTATTTATAAAATCACAAATAAACTCAAAAACGAAAAATGAATAATAATTACTATGAAATAACTTAAGGATAAAAGAAAAATGAAAAGCCACTGGAACAAAACTTGCCAAGGTAAGCAGATTACTGTTACATAACAGAAGTATATCAAGCATACATTACCTCAAGAACAATAAGACCTCTTTCGTCGTATGTAAACTTCTCAAGCATAGGTTTGCCCCATTTATCCATAGCATTTTCAAAGTCATTGTCGAAGAGGTACACATGATCACAGCTCTCTTGGCTACATCTCTCCTTCACACACCTACAACCCAACTCTTTATCCTACGGAGAAATATACTTGTGAACTTGTGTTTCCTGGATATTCTTCGACTTGACAACAGATGTTTCTGTTTATATTTTAATATTTTTTTTTCTTTTTCTCTTCTTATATACAAATACAGAAAATTATCCTGAGAAAATGTGAGAAAAAAAGAAAGCAGATCATGGCATATACCTTTCTAGAGTCACTAAGAGATGGATCAACAACCCGCTCAGTTACATAAGTAAATTCTTTCCAGGGCATGGACATATCATTGGCTAGACTCTCTTCAAAACCTTCAAGAGAATTCTTAATTTCCTCATCTATAACACAAGGTATAGGAGCCTTCTCCTTGCCAAAACTCGCATCACCGCAGAGCAAAACAACACCATCCCTCTTAAGACTCCAACCAAAATGCTTGGAATCAAGCACCGCATGGTATTCATCCTCCTCAAAATCTACCACTACTGGTGCAAGCTGCTCCCTGGTAGGGCTTAATGGACCCAAAGCTGGTTTATCTATGATAGCTTTACATCCCTTGGGGCATACAAATCCTTCTTGATGCCACTCAATTCGTGTGTCCGTCTCACTACAAAGCTTGGCAGCTTTAAGATAGATATTGTCAGGTAATGACCCAAATTTGGCTTCTAACTTGGCAATTAAGTTTATTTTACAACAGGTTGAACGAGCAACTGACAATATATCCAAGATGCTAGGATGCACTCTTGATTTATGGACCTCATAAAATAGAGCCTGAGATACTTTAGAACACTCCTCATCTGTTAGCTGGCGGAGACCAGTTGCTTCTGTCTCGACCAATTCTGGCACTAAATTCTGGTTCGAAATCGTCAATTTAATGGAGTTTCTAACCCCAGTTTGGTTCTTCTTGAATTTGGAGTGTTGTCGGTTCAACAGATGCCGGGTGCGATTGAGCTGGTATTTCCCTCTTCGATGTGTGAAGGAAGCAGAACTAGCACTTGCTGTGTTGTCCATGTGGGCTACTTGGTGGTGCCGACCAAGATCCGGAAGTAAATCAAACTTTAACCCACAAACCTTACAGGTGAACTTCTGTGATCCATCATCAGAAATTTGGTTGATAGGTGTTGCTACTGCTTTTGTATGCCTGGCCTCAGTGCCAGTGGCAGTGAACTCAGAGACATGAGATGAAAGGACATGCTGCCACAACTGATCAGGACTAGGAAAATGGCAGTTGCAAGCCATGCAACGAAAGAGCGTTGATTGTTGCAATGCTGGTGCAGACTGGTGCTTCTCTTGCACATGTGATTCCAGCACCTTCCTATTGGTGAACCCCTCCATGCACACTGCGCATGCATAGCCTCTGAACAACCACCGTGCCTCTCTCTTATGCACATGTGTCCAGTGCAATCCCAATTTTATATCATCAGAAAATTCCTGGGAGCAAAGTTTGCACTTCAGTCCACCGACATTCTGATTTGACCCCTCGCCTCCAATGTTAATATTATCAGATTTCCCAGGAAGCGGATTAAGATCAATGCCTAAGCCCCATATGGAAGCCAGTTTCTCTTTCTCGCTCATAATCAATTTTAGTAAGTATTGACCGACCTCTGGGTCATTAGACACCACATTTAAAATCACGTCTGTCTGGTCGGTGCTGTCCAGTCGGGAGCGCCGTATCAACAGCTTGCTCTTCAGAAATGAATATAATAGCTCACAAGCACGGTGCACAAGAAGCTTTTCTTGCCTTGATGTGCAGCTTTTGAAAAGCTTTATAATTACTTCCTTAGTGATAGGCCGGCTGCGACCGTCCCTTGCACGTTTCAGAAATTTTGGTATGTGATTCTGGCAATAAAGATCAAACTTCTTAGCAGATTCCTGGCATTCAGTGAACGCTTCATGGGGATTGGCACGCTCACCAACGCACCGCGAAACAGAAATTAAACTACTGGAGCTTGCCACAAGGGCAGAGGAAGAGTTACAGGCTAAGGTAAAAGCATGAGTTGCAGTAGGGGTTGGGGTGACAATGGTAGGTTTAGGGGTAGGACTAGTCATATTGATAGGGTTAGGTATCAGATTATTATAACTATCTGGTTTTTTTTCAATTGGAGTAGTTGTCAGTCTGAAAATTGGAGATGCCATGGTGGGGGTTGATGGCCCACTGCTCTGGGACATCTGACTTTGCGGTCTATTTACACTATCTTGGAGCTTATTACTAAATGAGATGATGTCAGATGATGGTACAACATTAATCTGAGTGTTTGCCGAGTCACTGCCAGTCTGGAAACGGTGCTTTTTGCAGAAAATAGATCCAGGTTTGGCACGGTGCTTGCAATTTGTACCATTGGTGGTTGTACCACGGCACAATGGAGCATCAACTGGAGCCCTCCTGTCATACGCCTCAACACGCACATTGAGATGAACGCAACAATAGATATCTCCATCATTTGCCCACCTTTCGCACTGCCTTCCCTTTGCCTCTATGAAAGCAGCACACTGCCTATATGTATAGCCCTTCGGAGTTGCATTGCTGGCACTTCCTGGGTCTGCTGGTTTGACAACTTCAACCTGCTTCTCACTATTTACTGGTGTAGAAGCAGCGACATCCTTCTCGGCGTGCGGGACAGACAAAGTACCAGCTCGACGTATTTCAAGTTTGGGGCGCTTTCGGCTTATTTGGGGCTCTGGGCCTACAGGCCCGTTATCAATTGGGCGTTTGGTGTCTTCATGAGACAAAGTAAACCATTTTGTGACATCTTGTTTTATGGTTTTCCACTCAGGAGCAAGCTCTGGTTGCATGAAACCCTCATACAGTTTACTCATCTCTTTCCACAACACATTTTGTACCAATTCCTGACAAAAGTAACAATAGAGAGAGAGAATTTCAATCATCAGTAATAGCACTCGCTTCCATTGGGAAAGGTAATATTTATAATACAAAAAGGGAAAAAAGTTAAAAATAAATTAAAACAAGGTACCTCCATAAGAGTTTCAAAAGACTTGACACTCGTTGCAGAACGGCACCTCTGAACCCATGAATCAAATGACCCTTTCAGCCAATCGCCACTAATGTAATCTGGGAGTATCATCTACGAGTAAATGTCGGTAAGACAATTAAAATGATCAGATAAAATATTTTCACAATCTTGTTCCCAGCATCAAACTTAAAAAGCTAAAACCTACATTGCCGAACTTCACAAGCATCTCCCCAAGATCAGCATAACTTTTGCAGCATGAAGCCTCCAAAGCAAATTTCTTCCATGTTTCTGTCTTGCGTGCATCTTCGATCACAGCCTCACCAAACAAATAGAAATCCAAGTTCAAATTGCCCAGAAGAGCCAAATAAAAAACACTCATTTTGACATAATGAGAATAGTGAAAGAAAGAAATATATACCTGGGAGTGCAAACTGTCAATGAGATTGAGCATGGCCAGAGCGAGCTTCTGCATAGCATGAGACCGGGGGATGTTCAAGTCACGAACCATTTTCCTCCACTTGTTGTGGGTCCCATTAACAAGGGGCATGGGGGAGTCATTGATGGGGCGAACAAGAAGGGTGTCAACCCAGGAGTAGGCCTTGCTGCGTGGGAAAAACACAGCAATGTATGTCTTTCTATCGTGTGTTGGTTTTGCACTCAAGGTCAGCGAAGGGCAGTCCCCTCTTGGGCATCTTATTCCTGTCTGCCACTTCCCTCTCCACTACACACCAAACAACTAAGATCCCTTAATTACTGTAAAAGTGTTTTATTTTGTGCATGAAAACTCTATATGAGAAGGAAAAGATGGCCAAATAAACTCGGTATGAGAAGCAAGACCAGAAAAGCTGAAAAGAACAGGAGATCGGCACCTTGCAATTCTTTCAGACTAATCTAGTTATGGGCCTATATTTTATTGCTTTGGCCCAGATTTTGTACGTAAATCATGATATAATTTTAGTCTGCTTTTGTAAGCTACAATTGTAATAAAAAGAAATCAGGAATGTACCAAATCTCAATTTTAGAATATGTGCAAACCTTAAATTAATGTGTTTATTTCATTCCAGAGAAATAATGCATCTTCAGCAACCATTCCAATTCCCAATCTAATTATCCCCACCCACAGACAGCATACTAAAGGCTGTAAGGTAATGTGAATCCTAAACCATGTTTCTGATAAATAAGATGAGGAAAAATTTTAAGTATTCCCACATTACAAGGGTTAAATTAGCAAATACACAAACGCATAGGGTGCTTTTCTACAACCATTGATAATATATAGACCTATTGCCACATTTCTAAGATAAAAAAAGTTGACAGAGAGATAGAGACAACGAAGAAATGAAAAGCCTGTGTACCTTGACCCAAAGTGGAAGGGCAAAATCATCAACACATTCAGAGGGGCTGTGGCTGTCTTGTGCATCTTTATTAACAATAAGGTTATTTTTAGCAGCCTCATGCACAATAACATGCCCGTCATTTCCATTACGCTCAAGTTGGCATGCCAGCTCTGACAGATGTTGAAGAGTAAACTGTTGGCCGTCAATGTCATCTTCTTCATCTTCTTCAGTACTTTGAGACGGCGAGGATACACAATTGTTTGTCATCGCTGCCATTTCATCTCCTCCATATTCATCCTCCTGCTGAGAGGTACCATTGTTGTCATCAATTGGAGTGGCGGACACAGGTTGACAGCTAGATTGCTCCTTCACCTTCTCTTGATTACAGTGTGCCATTGCATAGCAAATGGCTGGGTATTCCTACACAAAGTAAAAGCATAACTAGTACATCAGTTTTTCATAGCATCGCTATCTCTTGCTCAATTGTTGTATTTGTTTCAACAGTTTTCGACTTAAAATTCATTATTATTTTCTCAGGAAGCAATGAATTTGAAAAATTAATCAGCAGGGATTTGCTTTTAGATTTGAATTACCATATGCCACACCGGATGATCATTTGAGTTCCAACTTATTTAACATTTATATTCATGATCCGTTTTTAATTCTTTTAAGTTTCCAATTAATTAATTTCAGCTTTATTAGTAAATTATTCCAAATTGTCTCTAGTTTATGCATATAAATGTTTTCCTTAATTTGTACTTTCTTCAGTTGCATATTACTATACTACATCTATCCATTACTCCTTTTTCATTTTTCTTTGCAATAGAGATCAAATAGATGACATTAAATATTATCTAATAGGAAATAACAAAGGGGAGGATGAAAGATGAATAATTATGAAAAGAATTCAATTAATTCCAAAACAACATAGACTAATAATATTCATTGATTGATCGCAAGTAAATTTATTCTATGATGATTGCAGGATCAAGTGAAATTTTCTTATAAACTTTTCAAATCTATAAAAAAGAAAATTGACTTAAAAAAAATTTATTTCAGATTCTTCAATATAATAATTCTTAAAAACAAAATCAGAATCAGATCAGTATGAGACACTGTTGGTTCTAAACAAAAAAAGGTCATAAATAGTGTCATATTTAAAATAAGTTCCACCAGAAACAATGCATGGGCAGAGAACTAGTCTACACCTGCCCATCCTGACAACCCTATACCCCTACTGGTATATTTTCACCAGTCAGGTCTGGTCATGTCAGAAACTTGTACATAGATATATAATCCCTGACAAAAAACTTGTCAGACACCCCACACATAAAACCCTCTATACATGTACACCGATCAACCTGACAATTGTACACAAATTTGGTTCCCATCAACGGTACCAATCCATAATTAGTGCGTAAATATAAGGAGAGAAAGAGGGAAGAGAGAGAGAGAGGGAGAGGTAGAGAAGGGAAGGAAGGAAGGAAGGAAGGAAGGTTGACTAACCTGTAAACCAAGACAATGGGGAAGGGGTTAGAGGGTTAGAAAAGCGTGACAGGCCGAATCAAATCTTCGTATTTACTTTACCTCTACCAATGTTACACATCTACAACAACAAGGGAATTAGGAGCGATGATATGTGTATAGGTTATTAGTAAAGAAAGAAAAGGAAGGGAAGAGGTGTGTCTCGTTTCGTCTCGTCTCGTAAATCTATCGTGCCTGTGCAGAGAGAGAGAGAGAGAGAGAGAGGAGATGGATTTAGGAAACGAGAATGTGGTGAGGGAAGAAATGGGGAACGTGACAGCTGCGCCTGCGACCAGGCAACAACAACAACGATCGGACTTGGCTAGGGTTCGCTTCTGGTTTTGGTTCGTGCCAGTGAATGTTCGGTTCGGTTTAGCGGGTCGGACCGGGGTCAACCGGACTAGACCGGATCAGATTTGGAAGAGGGGGGGTGCGTTGGGTTTTGAGTCTGTTTCGGTTTTAGGAGTGTGAACCGACAGGAATAGGCGTGGTGCACGGGAGGGAAAGAATTGGGGGAATTGGTTCGTGGAAACCTGTGGGCAGTATCAATTTTTGTTGTTCATTCACATGATTAGTGCCGTGCAAGGTGTATTGACGTTATTTACTATGTTCGATTTGTTATATTTAGTAGAACTATGTTTAATGTAATAATTAAATTATTAAATTAAATAACAAAAATATTTTTTTGTTCCCACTTTCGTATGAGATAGAATTTTTTTATTTCTTTGCTTTGTTATTTTTTAAAAAAATAAAGTGAATAAATAAGGGAATATTTCTTATTCTATATAGTATAAAAGTGATTATGATAAAAGCTATTTTTGTTTATTTTATTTTTTTTTGAAGGTTGGTTGTTTATCTATTTTATATTTTTATTACAAACCATAGTTTTACTTAATCTAAAGAAATATAGTAAATGGATATAAAATTAATTCTTATATTTATATGGAAGTGTTGATATTAGTTAACTTTTATTTTTCTAATTATTAACGCACTAAATGAAGATTAAGACTTTGTTCTATATGAATCGTGGAATAAAGTTATCTATACATCTCTATAAAAAAACAAAATTATTTTTAAAAGTTCGACATAGTGTTCGGCACCAGACAATAGCAGGTGGAACTAGATTTTTTTTCCCCCGCTAAATAAAAGAGGGAACCGTGATTGAAATTAAAATCCTTCCAGTCTTCTATACAATGATGATGATGAGGTGTATCTCTCTTGTGGAATATTCAATTCTTAATATTACGAAATATAATTATTCTTTACATTTGGTTACCGTGTTTTTGAGTGTCAATCGTGCTTCTATTGATATCATTTATTTGTGTATAATTTTGATATGTACAAGATTAATTACACTTTGCAAGCCCTCGAAAAAAAATTAATTACACTTTGCAACGTGACACACTATCAACAGAGTTCAAGCCAGAAGTGAAATTGACTAAGACAAAAGAAAAATATTTAATAAAATTTTGCACCTATTAATTTGTTAACTTAAAGACAAAAGAAAATTATTTAATAAAATTTTTCATCTATTAATTTTGTTAACTGAAAAAATCGGAATTAAGATATTATTTACTAAATTTATTCAATAAACAATCTAACTTTGCATTTTTCCTTATCTAGACAATATAAGCTCTTCTATTTCTAGTTGACGTACAGAGAACAGTTCAATTTATCTAATGTTGAAAATGCTAGTATTCACCTAGATGCCCATTATCTAGAATGTCTAAAAAAGAAAAAAGAAGATCCTAGAATTCATTGCGTTTGTTCTAAAAACTAGTTGTCTTATTGTAGACTTTTTATTGAAATCTTAATAATTGAACAGAGGATATACGATCAATAGGCAATGCTTTGCTTGTTTAAAATTTTACTTATCCTGCTCCCCAAAATAATATCCCCTCCTTAATTAGATTGGCAATTGATAATTAATAGTTCAAGATTTTTATTGTTTGTAGGACTGGTACAGTACGGTACGGTAGAAAGTATTTTCATACCCGCACCTATTAAAATTTTCTTTATCCATACTATATCATCCGTTAAAAAATGACTTTATCCGTACCCGTTAAGTATTAACGATAAGGGTAGAGTAACTGTACATAATGGATAATAATAATATTATTAATTTAATAAAAGATATATAACGTGCTAAATAAACAATAACAAATAAAATATATGGATAAAGTACAACATTTAGATAATACTTTAGATATAACAAAAATCATGAAATTTATTCTCATATCAATTGAATTCAAGAAATCTATATAACTAATTATAAATTATAATATAATATAGAGTGTAAATTAATTTTTCATTAACATAAATAAATTTGGATGAAGATTGAAACTAACAACATATCTTACGATATATGCTAATAATATGATTATATATACATATATATTTGTAAAATTTTACCCATTAGATAATATGTACGAAATAGCCCTTATCCGTAACCATACCCGTACCTGTACCCGATAAGTTAACGAAAATTTTTCTTTACTCATATTCATACGACATATATCTGTTAGTCCAACGAAAATAAAACCTTACCCATACCCACCTTATCAAATACGGTACGAATATAATAAACGAGTTTCATTGATAGCCCTAACTGTTTGGCGCACTCTTGTCAAAAAGTTCTTCCAACAACATAAGGAGCTTCCAAAAAAAAAAAAAAAACTGTGTCAAGTATTGACACAAGGAGCTTCCAACATAAAAAAATATGAACGGTAAAAACATTAATTACCTCGACAAATATTTAATATATATATATATATATATATATAGAGAATGGATAAAATACACTGATGTGTACGGATCGTCCCCGTACACATCAGTCGTTTTTCAAGATCCGAAATTCAAACGGTCAATCCGAACCGTTCAACTTGTTCTTTATATTGAAAAACTCTTGCAGACCAAATTTTACATTTTTTCGAATTTTTTTGCTATATATTATGATATTTTCAAATTGGAGGGCCTGAAATACTCCAATTATAGTGTTTTTTTAAAATATCATAATAAATAGCAAAAAAATTCGAAAAAATGTAAAATTTGGTCTATCTAGGTTTTTCAATATAGCGAACAACTTGAACGGTTCGGATTGACCGTTTGAATTTCGGACCTTGAAAAACGACTGATGTGTACGGGGACGATCCGTACACATCAGTGTTCTATATCAACTCTCTCTATATATATATATTGTTAGGAAGTGCATAATTTTCATTTTTAGACTAATTACTATTAATTAATCCTAATTAATCATCATGCACTATGGATCTAGTGCTTCAAGCATTCACACAAGAGAAAAGGTAGGAGATTAGTACCTCTCTCGATTTCGTAATCGAGAGGCTCGATCCTACGGCTTAGGAGTCGATTGAGTGCTTCTCCAAACTCCTCCTAATGGCCACCTCGAGTCCACTATGGTATTAACCAAGTTCTATCTCAAATCGTGCTAGCGACGAGAAGGACTAGTCTAATCCCAAGCTTTCCCTTTCTTCAATTAATTCACCAATTAATTAATGGAAGGAAGTGCTCAACACATGAGCTATTGAATGGAGAGAAGAGAGGGGCAGATTTTCGGCCAAGGAAGAAGGGTGTGGAGGCTAGGGTTAGGGAAGAGAATTAGAGCCAAAAAAGCCTCCATATGAGTCCTTATATAGGCTCCAAACCCTAGCACCAAGTTCACACTAATTACAAGTGTGCCATCCCACCTACCACCTCCTTGTGGCCGGCCTCATGATGGGCCCTATATGGGCTCCAAGCTCATCTCTTTAATACCTCAATTCTATTAATTAAAAGGCCCATTCAATTGCTATTTATTTGGACTTTAATTGGACTTTCTATTTACTATTAAATAAATGCCCAATTAACTTAAATAAATTAAATGTGTTGTTTATAAATAATTATTAACTTAATAATAATTATTTAGAGATTAGACAATGCACTAATTTATTTCTATATAATCCATTTGACTCAATTAATTATTACGGTTCGCAACGGTACATAATTAATTAGCCAACTTATTATATTTTGCAATACTCGCTGTTGCAAATAAATAAATAATGCACGTATGGTTAAACACCAATTTTGTGTGACCCTTTGAGGATTTATGCTAAGTTGGACATGGAATTAAATCGCTATTTAATTCTAATAATCATAAGCGGTATCTAGCAACACGTTATGACTCCCAATTCGCATAAATAGTGTACGGCTACAATATCTCAATCCTGCATAAGAAATAATAGTATTTCCTCGTTCGATTCTTATGTCACATGATATCATCGTATAATCCAAGATAGGAATGTGTCACTCTTGCAGATTATACGTTTCTTGATCTAGAGATGACTGTATCAGTTGCTAGCAAACAGTCCATCTCCATCAAGGGGCCCAAACAGATATCATCGCTCACTAAGTTAATTAATGAGGGACATACGGTTTTCTTGATGAACAACTTTTCCCCGCACAATTCAAGAGAACATAAATAAAGTCCGTATAGCAGCCCTTATCAGGAATCAACGGTAGACGATATTTATTGAACCTATCCTCATGTGGAAAAGCTGAACCATCTCAAACTTAGAATCAAACTCAAATGAAATAAATAATGACACATAACACAATCCATATATTTATTTCACTGGGTCACGTCCTGTACTATGTTCTATAACATATACATATGCAATTAAGTTGGCAACTCCTTACCTATGATCTGTAGAACTTAATCATCACTTAACTTGCATACTAATCTTATCCGATAATTAATATTCCTTGTTAATTATCAAGATTACGGACCTTTTAGATTTATTATTGTCATTTAATTATAAATGAACTACAGAGATCCACAATTCAGATCCTCAACCTGAATGATCTGTCAATTAATAAATCAAGGAATAAATGATAAAATATCATCAATCACATAAACCATAGAAGTGGCCATTTAATAATTGGCTCCTAGGACATAACTCTAACAATCTCCCACTTGGCCTAGAGTCAATCAACAGCGACTTCTAGCCAGTGCATAGTACTCAATGTAATATCCAAAATATACATGTCTCATACTAAAGCCTCAAAAGATAAAAGATACAACTCAAAGCCACTCAGGCATACGCCTAATACCCATGGATGCAACGTGCAACTCATGTGCGGCTCGAGACAGAGGCTTTGTCAGAGGGTCCGCTGTGTTCGCGGCACCGTCCACCTTCTTGACCTTGATCCACCCGTCATTCACAAACTGACGGATGAGATGGAATCGTCGTAGAATGTGCTTGGTCTTTTGGTGAGACCTAGGCTCCTTGGACTGAGCTATGGCTCCCGTGTTGTCGCAGTAGAGATCCACTGGACCTGAGATGCTTGGAACCACCTCCAGCTCGGTCAAGAATTCCTTGATCCAAACGCCTTCTTTCGCTGCTTCACCCGCCGCTAAGTATTCTGCTTCGGTGACGGAATCGGCCGTGGTATCCTGTTTGGAACTCTTCCAACTCACGGCCCCACCATTGAGCAGATATACGAAGCCGGACTGTGACTTCGCATCATCTCGATCGGTTTGGAAACTAGCATCGGTGTAACCACTTACAACGAGCTCTTGGTCTCCACCATACACGAGGATGCTATCCTTTGTTCTCTTGAGATACTTGAGGATATTCTTGACTGCGGTCCAGTGTGGCATACCAGGGTTAGCTTGGTATCGACTAGTCACACTAATCGGATGCGCCACATCGGGGCGAGTGCATAGCATGGCATACATGATCGAACCGACCACAGATGGATACTTGAACTGATTCATGTACTTTCTATCTGCATCAGTCGTCGGACATTGAGTCTTGCTCAAGAATATGCCATGTGACATAGGCAAGTAACCCTTCTTGGAACTAGCCATGTTGTGTTTTTCCAACACTTTGTCAATATATGCATCTTGGCTCAAGCCTAACAACCTTCTTGATCTATCTCGATAGATCTTGATTCCTAGGATGTAGGCGGCTTCGCCCAAGTCTTTCATTGAGAACACCTTCTTCAATGAATCCTTGACTGCATTCAATTCGGGGATATCATTCCCGATCAAGAGTATATCATCAACATATAGAACAAGAAACACAACCACGCTCCCACTAATCCTCTTGTAAACACAAGGTTCCTTCTCACTTTGAATGAAGTTCAACTTCTTGACCTCTTCATCAAAGCGCTTGTTCCAACTCCTTGATGCTTGCTTCAATCCATAAATGGACCTTTGAAGCTTGCATACCTTGTTAGCATTCTTTGGATCCACAAAACACTCGGGTTGTGTCATATACACATCCTCCTCCAAGTTGCCATTTAGGAAGGCAGTTTTGACATCCATTTGCCATATCTCATAGTCATAGAATGCGGCAATTGCTAATAAGATCCGAATTGACTTGAACATGACGACTGGCGAGAAGGTTTCTTCATAGTCAATACCATGAACTTGCTTGTAACCTTTCGCAACTAGTCGTGCTTTGTAAATGGTCAAGTTGCCATCCATGTCGACCTTTCTCTTAAAGATCCATTTGTTCTCAACGGGTTTTACTCCGTCGGGAAGGTCAACTAAGGTCCATACCTTGTTTTCATACATGGATTGCATTTCGGATTCCATGGCTTTGAGCCATTCCTTTGAGTCGGATTTTTCCTTCATGTCCTTTATGGTCAAGGGTTCGTCATTCGCAATGACGAGAACGTCGTGCAAACCTAAGTATCTTATAGGTGGACGACTTGGCCTTGCCGATCTTCGTAGGGTAGACGCTTGAGGTTCTTGAACTTGTTCCACAACGGTTTGCGGACTTAGTTCTTGAACTTCAAGTGTGGGTGCAACTTCAACATCATCGACTCGCGATATGTTTGAGTCTTCAATTGAGGGAGCTTGCTCTTGAACCTCTTCTTCCACAACAACTTGTGGAATGGGTTCGGCTACCACCTCATTTGGCACCACATTGGGAACAACTAGATTTCCTACTTGAGGCATCTCTTGTTGTTGCGGTTCTTGAATTTCTTCAATCACCACGTTGCTCCCACTACTTCTTCTTAGGAGAAACTCCTTCTCTAAGAACACACCATAACGAGCAACAACTATCTTGTTCTCGTTGCGGTTATAGAAGTAGTAACCCTTGGTTTCTTTAGGGTATCCCACGAAGTGACACTTGTCCGATTTGGGTCCAAGCTTATCGCTCACTAGCCTTTTCACATAAGCTTCACAACCCCAAATCTTGAGAAACGACATGCTTGGTTTCCTACCAAACCAAAGCTCATAAGGCGTCTTCTCAACGGACTTTGACGGAACACGGTTTAAAGTAAAAGCTGCGGTTTCTAATGCAAAACCCCAAAACGATTTAGGCAAGTCGGCTTGGCTCATCATCGATCGAACCATGTCTAGCAAAGTTCGATTCCTCCTCTCGGATACACCATTCCATTGTGGTGTTCCCGGTGGAGTGAGTTGTGGAACGATTCCACACTCCTTTAGATAATCACCAAATTCGTGGCTCAAGTACTCTCCACCTCGATCGGAACGCAAGACTTTGATCTTTCGATTGAGTTGGTTCTCAACTTCATTCTTGAACTCCTTGAACTTTTCAAAGGATTCAGACTTGTGCCGCATCAAGTAGATATACCCGTATCTACTATGATCATCGGTGAAAGTGATGAAGTATGAATAACCTCCTCGTGCACAAATGCTCATAGGTCCACACACATCGGTATGTATGAGATCTAACAAGTCGTTTGTCCTAATCCCTTTGTTAGGAAAAGGCGCTTTGGTCATCTTTTCCATCAAACATGATTCGCATGTGTCAATTGGCTCGAAAGCGAATTGATCTAAAAGACCAACGGTTTGCAATCTCTTAATGCGTTTCTCGTTGATATGACCTAAGCGGCAATGCCACATTAGAGTCGTACTATCATGTGAAATCTTACGTTTCCTACTGTCACGTTCAACACTCAAAACATGTTCGCTAGAATCAAGCACATAAAGACCATTCAATAAATGCGCAACACCATAACAAACATCATCACGCAACAAAGTACAACATTTGTTCTTTATTACAACACCAAATCCATCCAAGTCTAAACAAGAAATAGAGATAATGTTCCGAGTGATACAAGGAACTACATAGACATCTTTGAGTTCCAAAATGAAACCAGAAGGCAAAGTTACATCCACATTCCCAACGGCCATAGCGGAGACGCACGTGCCGTTACCGACGCGGAGTTGTACTTCGCCTTTCTCGAGCCGCCTCCTACTCTTTAGTGCCTGCACATTTCGACAAATGTGAGCACAAGAACCGGTGTCAAAAATCCAGTCTGTGTTAGAGGTAGCGAGAAAGGTTTCAATGACAAATATACCTGAGGTAGAAGGCTGGACGGTTCCCGCCTTCTTGTCAGCGAGGTACTTGGGGCAGTTCCTCTTCCAATGGCCCGTCTTGCTACAGTAATAGCATACGGTCTCGGAAGTGGCCGGGTTCTTCTTTCTCTTGGAACCCTCGGGAGCTCCCTTGGCCGGACCTTGGGGCGTCACCGGGCCTTTGCCCTTTCTAGTTCGGCGGGTCTTTCTTTTCTTGCTCTTTTTGCTCTTGTCACTCACCGCAAGAACATCTTTGGGGCCCTTCTCTTTCTTGAGACTCTCCTCCGTCTCGACAAGCATGTTTTGGAGATCATCCATGCTCTTGTCCATGCCATTTATCCGGTAGTTCACAACAAAACCGGTGAAGCTGTGAGGGAGAGAGTTGAGAATAAAGTCTTGAATCGCCCCTGCCGGGAAGGGCGTATCAAGCCTTTCAAGCTGCCGAAACAACCCCGCCATCTTCATGACGTGTGGCCCGACTTCATGACCCTCCGCCAATCGAGTATTGGCGACGGCCTTGATGAGACGAGCCCTTTCGGTGCGGGCCTTGGTTTGGAACATGTTCGAGAGACGAGAGACCATTTCAAACACTCCTAGACCACTATCCATGAACTCCTTTTGGAGTTCCGACTCCATGACAGCGACAATCAAGACGGACATCTCCATGTCGTCCGTGACGTGCTTGTCATGTTCGTCCTGATCCGCTTTAGGGGCATCTGACTTGGGAGCCGCGGGGACGGGAGTGGTCAAGAGGTACTCCTTCTTTTCAAACCTAAGGACAAGCCTAAGGTTCCGGTGCCAATCCAAAAAGTTGGCACCGTTGAAGGCGAGCTTCTCTTTCTCTAAAAGAGAACGTAGCGAAAAAGACGAGGAAGACATCTACAACAATTTTCAAGTTAAAGGTCAATTAGTTTATGTTTTTGTTTTATTTTCTAATAAAGTAAAACTTTCACTACTTTAATATAAGTCCCTAAAAGTAATGAATATCCAAGACCCCTATTTTCGTCAAGTTGGACCTGCTATGGCACGTCATCCAAAATGACTAGACAAGGTAGGTTCTCTTTAACCAATCATACAACTTTATGATTCTTGGTTCGCGTCGCGAACTTCGCCCCGATGTCCAAACTCTAGTTGGGTCCATCGATAAGTAACCTCTCTCTATTTGCTCCTTACAAATCCATTTATTTGTACCCCGACTATCATATTGACAACCATGACGTCCGCTTGGGCGGACCGCGCCATGAGAGGGCAAATGACGTGAAGGGGATAGAGAGAAGGAGGGCGGTCGACTTAATCAAGTTGATTTGGGACAAACATTTATGTGACTCTTGTTTGGTGGTCGTGTAAACATACATCCATACCTATCCTATGACATTCATAGCATCCACAAACATTCACATAATAATAAAGCATCTCAAGCATTGTTGTGGGTTTGTATGGCTCCCGCTTGCATTAGTTTTCGCCGCATCTCCATGTAGCAAAACTAATCTAACCTTTGTCCCTCCCACTAAATTCTATATGGATCTAAATCCTATATAAAATAAAGGAACAAAATTACATGTGTAAATTTCTATTCCCATCCTAACCTTAGGGGCATGCAAGCCTCTCAAGTTACACAAAATTAATCAAAATTAATTAATGGCACCAAAGGCCTTATTACACACAATCACACATGCATTCAATTTACAAACCACAAGGTATTGAATCATGAGCCATACTAAACCCACATCCTCCTACAAAACAAAGTTAGCACAAGTCTATCCACTAGTGTAATTTGTTTATAATTAATGACTTTCAAGTGTCTTTGCGTATTATTTGCCATTCGCAATTTCCGTGTATAAATGCTCAAATTTCAAACAACCAAACTTGTTTAAATTCCTTTTGAAAACTTTTCAATCATCAAAAACTGAAAGGAGATCACACAAGGAGTATCCTAATTACTTTTTCAACTAGTTTGAATAATTAGATAAATAATACTTTGATAAAAGTATCTAATGGGACACGACAAAATCCACAGTTTTCGGTCTCCAAAAATTATGAAATAATTTATATAAGCTCCTTGTCTAGATTGTAAATACCAGTCAAAAAATCAGGAAGAGATCATATACCATCTGAGAGAATCAAAAAAGACAAATCTGAAACAAGTGCGCGAACGCACCGTTTTGAGATATTCTGTTTTTCTTCTCAACCATCCGGTCTGAAAGATCACCTTCCATCCAGTTGTTATACATACAATATACATAGAAAAACTTGTTTAATCTATTGGCTAACTATTCATGAAAAGAAAAACACTAAGTTCTGTTTAAGAAATTCAAGTTACAAGCTTAACAATCGACTAGACCTGTACTGGAACAGACTATCGACCGAAAAGGTTTGACCTGGTTGAGGTACCAATCTTCCATGAAAAATTACGAAATTAATTTTCCTGGAATCCTAACTTAAAAATAAACAACTCTATTCAAACAATTTTCCAGAAAGAGTTCTCAGTTGGTACAGTTTATTAGAACAATCAGTTTGCTCAATAAACCAGATCTGACGAGATCTTTCTTTTCATACTTGAAAAACCACGAATTAATCTGAACCATGCAACATTCTATACATGTCCAGAAAGTGTTTCAAGTCCTCTTTAAATCTAGCCAAAGAACACTGGTACTTATATTCAAAATATAAATCTTTTAAGCCATTCAAACAGAACAGTGCAAGCAGAAACTGGTTCTGCGCACCGTTTCCATTTTATTCACAGTAAATCCATACAATTTCAGAAAAATGTGAATCCAACGCCAAAAGAACCACAATCCACAGATCTACAACTTTCTAGTTGACAGAAAAAATTTCCAGAGAACATTTCATAGCGAAAAACGCATAACAACACAGAAATTGCTGTTTCCAGACAGCAAGCAATAGCATCAACTCTACTAATCCATTAATTAACCAATTTCTCTTAATTAAGTGTCAAAATAACTTAAGCACGACCATGTTCTCTGATACCACTGTTAGGAAGTGCATAATTTTCATTTTTAGACTAATTACTATTAATTAATCCTAATTAATCATCATGCACTATGGATCTAGTGCTTCAAGCATTCACACAAGAGAAAAGGTAGGAGATTAGTACCTCTCTCGATTTCGTAATCGAGAGGCTCGATCCTACGGCTTAGGAGTCGATTGAGTGCTTCTCCAAACTCCTCCTAATGGCCACCTCGAGTCCACTATGGTATTAACCAAGTTCTATCTCAAATCGTGCTAGCGACGAGAAGGACTAGTCTAATCCCAAGCTTTCCCTTTCTTCAATTAATTCACCAATTAATTAATGGAAGGAAGTGCTCAACACATGAGCTATTGAATGGAGAGAAGAGAGGGGCAGATTTTCGGCCAAGGAAGAAGGGTGTGGAGGCTAGGGTTAGGGAAGAGAATTAGAGCCAAAAAAGCCTCCATATGAGTCCTTATATAGGCTCCAAACCCTAGCACCAAGTTCACACTAATTACAAGTGTGCCATCCCACCTACCACCTCCTTGTGGCCGGCCTCATGATGGGCCCTATATGGGCTCCAAGCTCATCTCTTTAATACCTCAATTCTATTAATTAAAAGGCCCATTCAATTGCTATTTATTTGGACTTTAATTGGACTTTCTATTTACTATTAAATAAATGCCCAATTAACTTAAATAAATTAAATGTGTTGTTTATAAATAATTATTAACTTAATAATAATTATTTAGAGATTAGACAATGCACTAATTTATTTCTATATAATCCATTTGACTCAATTAATTATTACGGTTCGCAACGGTACATAATTAATTAGCCAACTTATTATATTTTGCAATACTCGCTGTTGCAAATAAATAAATAATGCACGTATGGTTAAACACCAATTTTGTGTGACCCTTTGAGGATTTATGCTAAGTTGGACATGGAATTAAATCGCTATTTAATTCTAATAATCATAAGCGGTATCTAGCAACACGTTATGACTCCCAATTCGCATAAATAGTGTACGGCTACAATATCTCAATCCTGCATAAGAAATAATAGTATTTCCTCGTTCGATTCTTATGTCACATGATATCATCGTATAATCCAAGATAGGAATGTGTCACTCTTGCAGATTATACGTTTCTTGATCTAGAGATGACTGTATCAGTTGCTAGCAAACAGTCCATCTCCATCAAGGGGCCCAAACAGATATCATCGCTCACTAAGTTAATTAATGAGGGACATACGGTTTTCTTGATGAACAACTTTTCCCCGCACAATTCAAGAGAACATAAATAAAGTCCGTATAGCAGCCCTTATCAGGAATCAACGGTAGACGATATTTATTGAACCTATCCTCATGTGGAAAAGCTGAACCATCTCAAACTTAGAATCAAACTCAAATGAAATAAATAATGACACATAACACAATCCATATATTTATTTCACTGGGTCGCGTCCTGTACTATGTTCTATAACATATACATATGCAATTAAGTTGGCAACTCCTTACCTATGATCTGTAGAACTTAATCATCACTTAACTTGCATACTAATCTTATCCGATAATTAATATTCCTTGTTAATTATCAAGATTACGGACCTTTTAGATTTATTATTGTCATTTAATTATAAATGAACTACAGAGATCCACAATTCAGATCCTCAACCTGAATGATCTGTCAATTAATAAATCAAGGAATAAATGATAAAATATCATCAATCACATAAACCATAGAAGTGGCCATTTAATAATTGGCTCCTAGGACATAACTCTAACATATATATATAGAGAATGGATAAAATACACTGATGTGTACGGATCGTCCCCGTACACATCAGTCGTTTTTCAAGATCCGAAATTCAAACGGTCAATCCGAACCGTTCAACTTGTTCTTTATATTGAAAAACTCTTGCAGACCAAATTTTACATTTTTTCGAATTTTTTTGCTATATATTATGATATTTTCAAATTGGAGGGCCTGAAATACTCCAATTATAGTGTTTTTTTTAAAATATCATAATAAATAGCAAAAAAATTCGAAAAAATGTAAAATTTGGTCTATCTAGGTTTTTCAATATAGCGAACAACTTGAACGGTTCGGATTGACCGTTTGAATTTCGGACCTTGAAAAACGACTGATGTGTACGGGGACGATCCGTACACATCAGTGTTCTATATCAACTCTCTATATATATATATACTTGAGTAAAATTAGATTCAATAACGAGGTTCACGAGATTAAATTTAAAAATTTTATCAAATCAGATTCAACTAACTCATTAGATCTATTAGATTCAATTTACTTGGCAAATCGAGTATTAATTTGACATTTCATTTTCATTATTTTTTTTAATTTTCGAGTTCATATGTGTAAGTCCGATATGTTTTAAAACTAACCCAGCTAATTATGTTTATTTTGCAACAATTTCCGACCTTTTGAACATACAATAAATAAATTCGAAGAAAAATAAATTGTAAATGTAAGCTCATCAAATAAATTAAGATCAACAGTTGACATATGCAGCGTTGCATGGGGCAAAATTCTTAAAGAGAGAGAGAGAAAAGGGAACAGCTTGATGCCATTATTTCCAGGGTTCATTCATTAGCTTATAAATGAATATCCTCTGCTGGAATATTAGAGGTTTAGGGAAAGGGGTCAAAAGAAGATATCTCAGGGAGTTAATCAAGAACAATAAAGTAGATATTGTTTGCATTCAAGAAACTAAAAAGCATTCTTTCTCAAAAAAATTTGTTTCTTCTTTTTTGCGTCCTGATTTCAACTTTTATTTCCTTCCTGCACTGGATTCTGCAGGACGGATTCTTGTTGGTATTAATGAGGTTAATTTTCAAGTTATCTTTCATTATAATGCTAGCTATAGTTTATCTTTGGCTATTAAAGACAAAAAAGATGGTTTTGAGTTTGGTCTCACTTGTGTGTATGGTCCTACCAAGTATGTTGTCAAGAAATTTTTTTTTAAAGAACTCAGTTTTTTAAGATCTCAGTGGTCTGGTCCTTGGCTGGTGATGGGGGATTTTAATACTATTAGGTTTAGACATGAGAAAAATAGCACTCATTTTCATGTGTCAGGAGCTAATTTGTTCAATCAGTTTATCTCTGACTCCAATCTAATTGAATATCCCTTGTCTGGTATGAAATTCTCTCGGTCTAACATGAGATTAAAACCTTGCCTGGCTTTATTGGATAGAGTATTGTGCTCTCTGGACTGGGATTTGCACTATCAAAATGTGTGTGTCAAGGGGATGGTCAGATATAAGTCTGATCATTCTCCTTTGCTTTTAAATGCTGGTAGCTCCTCCTCAAATTCTCATATTTTTAGATATGATAATTCTTGGGCTGAGGTTGAAGAGTTTGCTAACCTTATCCCTAGATGGTGGCATTGTAACCAAGGTAGCTCAGATATGGCTACCTTTATGTGCAAAAAGATTAAATGCCTTAGAAAAAAGATGAGAGGTTGGGCCAAAAACTATTATGGCAAAACCAATGTTCAAAAAAGAGAGTTTTTGACAAAAATGCAGGAATTACAAATCATTCAGGAAGAGAGAGAATGGGATGAGACTGAATACTTAGATTATATAAGTATTCAGGATGATTTGGAGTTAATTTATGCTGCTGAGCAATAATATTGGCAACTCAGCTCTAAAAGTGATTGGTTCCTTAAAGGAGATAATAATACTAGTTATTTTCACAAAATTGCTTCTCAACATAGAAGGAGGAATTCAATTTTTGGCCTCACAATCGATGGAGTTTACACAACTGACTTTCAGGAAATTGAAAGACATATTGTAGATTATTATAAAGATTTATTTGGTGTTGCAGGGGAACAATATGTCTCATTGGATGCAGGGTTTTGGTCTCAGGACGACATGATAAAAGAAGGGGATGTTGCTTCACTCATTCAGCCTTTTTCTGAACTTGAAATAAAGGAGGATTTATTCTCATCTGCTGGAGAGAAATCTCCAGGTCCTGATGGTATTGCATTTTCATTTTATCAATCCTTTTGGAAAGTGATTAAATTTGACATTCTAGATATGTTTCATAAGTTCTTTCATCATGAATTGGATGTGTCAAAATTTAATAGAACCATGATCAGTCTAATACCTAAGAAATTGGATGCTGAGGAGATAAAACATTTCAGACCTATCTCCCTTCTTAATTGTCTTTATAAATGGATTACCAAGGTCCTTACAAATAGATTAGAACCTATAGTAAATTCTCTGCTTGATCAATCACAGGCGGCGTTTATGAAACATAGGTATATTTTAGACAATGTGGTTTGTGCTGCAGAAATTATACATTCTGCTAGATTGGATAAGGAGCAAGGTATGGTTTTTAAAATTGATCTTGAAAAGGCCTATGATAGGGTGAACTGGACCTTTTTGTTTGACTTGTTACAATCCAGGGGTTTTCCTCATAAATGGGTAAGATGGATTGAGAGTCTTTTGTGCAAAGGGCATGTTTGTATCAACATAAATGGGTCTCTATCACATTATTTTGAGGTAAAAAGGGGTTTAAAACAAGGGGATCCCCTCTCCCCTATTTTATTCAATTTAGTAGCTGATATTTTGAATTGTATGTTTAAGAAAGCTAAAATTGCAGGGCTCATTAAAGGGATTGGACCTACTTTAGATGATGGTCAGCATATCATTAACCTTTTATATGCTGATGATACTGTTATTTTTTTGTTCAGCCGATCCTAAGACAGTACAAACAGTGAAGTGGGCCTTTGTGGGTTTCGAAGCTTTAACATGTTTGAAAGTTAATTACTCCAAATGTGATGCATATTCGATAAATCTTGATGTCGATTCTGCTAATATGCTTGCCAATTTGTTTGGTTGTGAATTAGGACAGTGGCCTTTGACATATCTAGACATCCCTATTCATTGGAAAAAATGTAGTAAAAAAGATTGGGAGCCCATTGTAAATAGATGTTTGAATATGTTACAGGGGTGGAAAGGGGCTTTACTTTCTTATGGGGGAAAATTAGTACTTTTAAATAGTGTTTTATCCTCTCTCCCCACTTATATGATGGCCTTCCACTGGATGCCTAATAATGTGAGGCAGCAAATTGACAAAATTAGGCGTAATTTCTTTCGGAACTCGGGTGATAGAAAAAGATATCACTTATGTAGATGGGGTGTTATGTGCAGACCTAAAGATAGAGGGGGACTTGGTATTGTTGACTTAAAATACATGAATATGTCCCTGCTCTGTAGATGGATGTGGAAACTTAAGGATCCTAATTGTAGGGGTTGGTGGAAAAGCCTTCTTTTATCCAAATATAAAAACTCTAATACTCCTCATAAATGGTCCTCATTTTGGAAAAGTATCAAACATTTTGAGCAGATTGTAAATATTAATAAAAAAATTAAGATACGAAATGGTCATGATGCTTTGTTTTGGAGTGACAATTGGATAGGAGATGTGCCGTTAAGCATTGAGTTTGCACCTCTTTATAACATATGCTCTGACAGATTGGTTACTGTTTCTGAAACAATTAGCTCAAATTTAGGGAATATAACTTTTCGGAGGAATTTGTCTTTGGTTCAATTACATTTGTTTTTAAAGTTGCAGAGCTATGTTAACACTGCTCCTCAGTTGAGTGAGGATAGTGATGGGGTGTCTTAGCAAGGTAGAAAAGAAAAGCAAACAATAAAGACTTTTATAAATGGTTTAATGATAGAGGGATCATAGATAGGTCTTGTGATGATATCTGGTACCTTAAAGTCCCTTTGAAAATCAAGGTTTTTCTGTGGTTGTTGAGTAGAAGGAAATTATTAACCAAAGATCACCTTTTACAGAGAGGTTGGGTCGGTGATAGAAATTGTGTCTACTGTGATCAAGCAGAGCAGATTGATCATCTTTTCTTTAATTGTAGTCATATTAAGGAGGTCTGGAGATGGGTGTTAGCAACCTTCAATTGTTCTCAGGGGAGGATCCAGAAAAATTTTCAGCCTAGGCACAATTATAATATAATAAAATAAAAATAATAAAATAAATAAATTAAATAATAATTTTAAGAAAAAAAAGTCATTCTAAACATATATATAATTAGAATATTACAAAATATATCATCTTTTTCATAAATCTAGTCACTTTTCAAGATCTATACTTCTCTATCAATCACCAAAAAATACAAAAAGTTTAAAAAAAAAATCTAATTCTAATTTTCTAATGCAATTAACAATCCTTTGCGTGACTTCATTGTTTAAAATCGTTACATAATAACCTCTTACGATTTGATGAGGTTGTTTTTTAAAAAAAATCTCTCCATTTCTATATTAAATAAATTTAAAATAATTATAAGCATTCAAATTACAAAGTAATGGGTATATGTGACAATCTTAAATCCACAGACATCTATTCTAAGCCTAAGTCTAATGATATTTCTTGAGTTGGCGGCGTGGATATTGCCCAAGTCTAATGATATTTTTATCGCACCCCAGGCACCCATCTATTCTAAGCCTAGGCACCCATCCAATCACTATATACCGGTCCTCTAATTTTCAAAAATTAAGCCCAGGCACTTGCCTGGGTTTCGTTCAACATGGATCCGCCCCTGATTGTTCTACTTTACCAAAAAAGTTGGAGGATATAGATGGTATTATTAGACAATTTCAAGGACTCAAAAGAGATTTCCTTAAAAATTTGATTGCAGCTGTTTGTTGGGTTTGTTGGCTGGAAAGAAATAAATGTTGTTTTCAACAGTCAACCCCTATAACTATTGGTGTGTATTGTCAAAGAGTGAAATCCATTGTTCACTATTGGGCTGATAATTGGTCAGTAGGGCTGAAGGAACAGATGAAACAATGGATGAAGGAGGATGGACATGGCTCACAATCTCTCCAACTGCCTGAATGGATTGAAGAAATGCAAGGGGATGTGGAAGAATGGATGGAAGACATCTCTGACGAAGGATGGATGATGACAGCTGATGTGATTGCAGGGGCAGCATAAAAATAGCAGCGGGATTCTTTTAAAAAAAATTTTACTGTTGTTGGCTGTGTTGCTTTAGGCTGATGGCTGTAATTTGGCTATGTTTGCTATTCTGTTGCTGTATACCTGCGTTGCAGGACAAGTACTTCTTCATGCTCTTTTTTTTTTTTTTTTTTTGGTAGATTGGTGCAACGTATAATGGGTAGGATGACTGCATATGGGTTTGCGATATAGGGTTGGTGTTTCTTTTGTACCGGGATGGATTTTTCAAACTGTGTACTTGGCTTCTCTTTTAATAAAAGCGAAGTGGTAGGGGAAAACCCTACTTAGTTCCAAAAAAAAAAAAAAAAACAGTTGAAATATGCATATAACTTATTCTTTCTATATAATCTAAAAATGTACATTCACAAAAAAAAAAAAAAAAAGGCTTAAGAAACATCTTATCTTTGGACCATGTGTTTATCACCGTGAAGCAACAAATTTCGTCCATAAAACAAATAGAATGGGTTGTATAAAACTTCTCTTTTTGGCACATCATCTAATTACCAATGTCGGAAGACAATCTAATTTTTCTGTGTGCTCTTAACGAATGCATTTTCATTATAAATGAAAACATGCAAAATAATACTTATTCATGTATCAGTTTGATACGAAACACTCCGAACTCATGAATTTTTTTTTTTTTAAAGAAAGTTTATTATTTTCCTCTCCCTTATTTACTCGATCGCTATCGATGGGTCCGGTCTCATCTTCTCTCTGAAATTGTGTTTGATTTGTAAATTTACTGAATCGATCTAGCTCAAATCAAACTATAATTTAAACTTATAAGATGGCCTGAGTTCTATTTATGAAAAAAGTCGAGTTAGTTTTGTTTAATTCGATCGGACTTGATTTTATTGATAGAATATATAAACATTAAATAATTAAATCAGACATAGATTCGATCTAACTTAAATTGTTGGAATTTTCAACAGTTGAGATTAAATAAAAAAACAAAATTTAATATTAAAAAATGCATATTTTACATTGACCTACTTTATATTAGATTTAAAAATTTATAAACTGCACGTATACGTATCAAGTTGACTCAACTTTGTGTAATATTTTTGAACGAGCCGAGTCTAGTTTGAATTTGGTTTGTGAATGTTTAAAGCTCAATAGCTGAATTGTTTAAAGCTTAAAATAATTAAATAATTTCATTATTAAATAATTATCAAATTGAATGTGAGCAAATCGCAAGCAACAAACTCTTCTATGATTCTATGAAAGAGATGAGAGAAAGAAACTAATTCCGTTAAGGGCTAATCTGAATAAATGCTGAGTCCGTATTTGTCAGGGCTTCGGGTCACTGCTGAGTGCTGACATTGCGAGTCTCATTGGGTAGCATCGGCCAGAGCGGGTCCCAAAAGTGTTCTTTTCTCTGGATTTTCCGTGGCGACATTTTTGTTTAAAAATGCAAAACATACTACTTTCAAGTTTCCACCTATGATTGCCCCTTAATTCGACCAATGTACAATCAGTTATGAAGTCTCAGCCAAGGAAAATGGCAAAATATCTAGAGAAAATTCAAAAGAAAATATCAAATAAATAATTGAACAGGAGGGAGGGTCCAATATTGAAACTATTGCAGCAGACAAGTAAGATGGGATCGCACTTGTATATTTAATTCCGGAATTGACAATCTAGAAACGGACATGTGTTTTCCCAGAATTATTTTGTTTGTAGATGTTTAATCGTTACGAGGAATCCAATTAGGAGAGTTTGAGCAGCCTTTTTTTTTTTTTTTAGTCTTTGCAACCCAACTAGGGACAGTAAAGTCATCTACGCAGAAATTGAGATTTCAAGTTGTTACCTTTCCTGCTTTATTTTTAATGGCAAATTGTTATTTGTTGTGCTTTTTTAAACTCTGTTACATAACGTGCTAATAGAGACATTTTTAAACTATTTTTATTTTAATTTTTTGAAACAAAGACAATTGTAAACAATAAGGTAGAAAAATTATAAGGAGAACGTTACAGGGATATCCTCATTGATATTATTAATGAATCATCAGTATTGTATGGATTGAATAAATTATTGTGTAGGTTAATAACATTCTATTGTGCACTTTATTTGAATAGCAAGGAGTCAAAATCGGGAACATCTGACATCATTAAGATTTAATAGTGATGTAATTAAACCAAACCAGTCAAGATAAATGAATAATAAAGTCAAAATAGAAAACATTAAATAGTGATTAGTGATACCATTAAACCAAACCAGTCAAGATCTATGGTAGCGTTTTAAGTATTCCATTTTTGACCCCATGTGGTATGTCCACGACGCATCAGACACCCGTATCCGTTTCACGCAACAAGGTCGGGCATTGTACAATGAAGTTAGTCATAATCAATTGTCATTATTTCCCATCGAAAAAAAAAAATCAATTGTCATTATTTCTTATAAAAGGACCCACACACTGGTCCGGTTTCCTACTAGTCTAACTTAATTTGATTTGCATAACAAAAACCCTTGAACATTTAAAAACATGGTGGATGACTAGAAGATCATTCATTTCAACTTTCGGCATCAACATAAAACCCTCATACTAGAAGAAAACATTACAATAATACAATTTTGAAACATGAAAGAAATAGCAACACAACTTACATTAACCTGCACCAGGTGACTAGATACCTAATAGGCATGTTTGGATGCGCAAGAATAAGATTTGGATAAGAAAAAGCTACAAATTTCTTATTCTTGTGCAACCCAAATAACACAAGAATAAGGAATTTGGACTTATCCGGTCCCTTAGAATAAAGTTTGGATAAGAATAAGCTCCAAATTCCTTATTCTTGTGCAACCCAAACAACACAAGAATAAGGAATTTGGACCCTTATTCTTATACTAACAAAACCATGGTATAAGAATAAAGAATTTGGACAAGCACGCATACCGAAATTCCTTATTCTTATTCCTTATTCAACCCCTCATCCAAACACACCCCTATGGAATTTGGATAAGAATAAGGATTGGAACGAGATTCCAAATCCGGCCCTTTATTCCTTATTCTTATTCTTATCCGGCCTCCATCCAAACAGAGAATTTAATTTGATTTCAATTCAATAGAGAAAAACCAGGATTTGACTACCCTAGTTAATGGACCTATAAAATTTTTTTTGACTATGCAATGATTTTCAATCATGAACCCTCAAACGACTTTCTGTTGGTTTTCTTCTGCTATTTTTTCAAGCTCCTTCTGTCCAGTAGCTATTAACCCCTTCACAACGTCAAAGGACGTCAACTTAATGCTGTTAAAAGAGAAGCAAAATAGGCATCAATGAAAAGAATATTCAGAGAAAAGTCTTCAAAGCAACAAACAAAATGATGAGAGAGAGGGAGAGAGAGAGACCTGCTATTAGGAAGGTTTTTCAATGCATTTGGCACAAAACCTCTGTATAACCCAATTAATCCATCCCGTTCAATAATGCCTACATTTCATTTTCAAAAGTAAGCTTATTGACCATCATATAAAGGATAACTTACTTTGGTAAACTAGACATAAACATGCAGAAATGCCATTTCAAATCAACAGATAAAAACTAGATGGGTTTATTTCAAATTAAAGTACCAAGGACCAAGACAAATTTAGCCTACCCCTCTTTGGTTCCAACTCGATCAAATGTACATAAATATACCATTCAGAAAAATCAAGAACTGTGTTGCAACTAAATTAGCAAGTTTGAGAGTAAACACAATTGTAAAAAATATGATACTCTTTTGCAAGGACAGCTCTTCTCACTTTTAGAGTGCATAAAGAAATCATGGGCTGAAATTTGAGTGAAATATGTGTACCTGGGAAGGCATCTAGAACAGTTTGGTAAGGAGAGCCTTTCATTTGCATCTGTCTTCTCACAGTATCAAGTGGATAGCACATCAAAGTTGCAAGTGTTGCTGAGACGAGAGCAGTTACCAGAGAGGTCTCTGGTCTTTTCTTATACTTCTCTGGCACTGATTTCTTCATTCTTTCCATCAAAACATTGAAGGATCCAAATTAGTACATGATGCAATTGCAATCTATCAGTAATCGCAATTCTGATCTGTCCACAAGACTAGCTACGAAATCAACCTTTTTAATAAATCAAAGTTGAAGGATATGAGGGGCAAACACAGAATTTGGCCATTCGAGTTCTCAAGAAAAATACCTACACTATCCTAAGTAAAATTTTAACCTATTAAACCAAATTCATGACACTTGTCTAATCCAAAGATGGAAAATGGTTAATGTAAGTCACAAAAAACAACATCCACCTTTTAAATTGGTCAATTTCTAGAAGACATGGGTGCTAAGTGCCAACTAAAATGAGATAGGAAAAATAAAATTTTAATAAAAAAGAGGCTCACAAGTCAAAAATACAAAAATTAACAGCAATATAGGGGGCAATCCCAATAAGAGATGGACCCAGGCCACCGTAAAATGCTCCCAATCCTTCTTCTCTCAGCATGGTCAGTGCCACCTTCAAAATACAGTCGGTCAGTAAATTTGGCTGAAGACACCAGACAATAATATGTAAAATATAATTATATACCAAGAAGGCTTACACAACCTGAGACATGGTTCTGCTTCCTGGTTCCACTGCCAATCTTAAACGAAGCACATCCAATGGGTAAGTAACCTGTCCATTTCATATATAGTTAATAATAACACATGTTTTGCAATAGTTACTCCAAGTTTCCAAGGATGTTGATTTAGCATACTGGCACCATAATTGTCAGGATAGCAATGGTCTAATTTAAATTTTCTTAATTACTTGCAAATAGTATGTGTGGGGGCTAAAGGAAGGCTCAATTAGCAAAATTTGGCCGTAAAAATGATTGCATAGGCTAGTACAAACTACCTGGCACCATTAAGAAGCTCATCTGTGCATTAAATACCTGGATCTGAGGTAGACCTCACAATTAAAACTTTAAAAAATGAGACTCCCCTACTCCCCAACAACCAACAACAACAGAATAAAAAATTTAAAGAGAGAAAAAAAAAATGGAACAAGAACTTGTGCAAAAGCTCACAAGAGTAGAAGTCATGCCAGCACAGGCTCCTGCCACCAGCCTCCCTAACACAGATAGGTCTCCATCCTTTTTCCTCAATAGTTTCTACAATTAAATACACAATTTCACTGTCAATTTTAAAAAAAAAGAACAATAAAATAACTTTTAGTGGAAACAACAGCAGGATTACAACCTTATAAACTTCATAGGAGAAAAGCTGGACCGCACTATAAGGAATTATCCTGATAACCTGCAATAATTCAACTTTAAACACACACTAATTTCACAACAGAAAAAAATAAGAAAAAAACATAATTAATTAAGCACCTGAGGAAGATTCCCTTTCCAATAACCCCTTATACCTTCCTCCTTTCCTATGTTACCTATGGCCTCAAGAAAACCAACTGCTTTACTTGCCGAACCCGGGCCAGCTCGTATACTATGCGTTTGCATGAGAAGCTTCACCCGATCCAACGGAGCCGTGACAGTCTTCGCCACGGCACCGGCGAGTGCTCCGGCCGAGAACAGAGCCACACTGTTCGGTATCAGCGCCAGTATCGCCAACGGATGCCTAATCAGCTGCTCCCCAGTAATCGACTGTACTTTCCAATCCCCTTCTCCCTTCTCGCCATCTCCTCCTTCGTTTCTCATCGGAGCAGCAGCGCTAGAAGTAGAAACAGAGGCGAAGGAAGGTGGCGATGACGAAGGGATAAGGGAGATGGAGCGCCATGTCACCACTGCTTCTCTCTCTCTCATCTCTCAATTCCCCAATCTCAGTGTGTTTGTTTCGTAGGGTTTATGGAGATGATAATACAAAGGTGTTTATGTAGAATTGAGGTTTGGGATTATCGCTTCGGATATATATATATAGAGAAGTCGATTGTGTATTGCTTCAACCTTTCACCTTTGGTCCTTTGCTCCTTTACCTTCCCCAACAACTTCTACGGTTTCGACCAAATCTGGGGAGGTGTCAGTGTGACACGAATTTAATAAGAGCAATCGGATGAGGATGGCGGGTTATCGGATTCGGGCTGAGATAACAAATTACCCGTTAAATGTCCATTTAAATTCTGGGCTATAACTGGGCTTTCAAATATATTAGGCCCATAATTGTTCTAAAGGTTTAAACCCGAAAAAATTAAAACTAACGTTACTGTTCACACGAATATCGAAAAAAACGTTTAAAAATTCGAAATTTTAAAACTAACGTTGTTAGATCGGCAATCGGAATGCCGATGTTGGAAATTGCTTAGATCGGCAATTGGAATGCCGATCTAAGCTTAGATCGGCATTCCAATTGCCGATCTAAGCCAAAAGCCGCCAGCGACCCTCCTCCCCCCTCACGCTCCAGGTGTGTGTGTTTTTTTTATATAATTTAATTAGTTTATTTATTTAATTTAATTAGTTTAATTAGGTAATTAATAGAAAAAATAATTAAAAAATTACTAAAAAATCAGAATAAATATAAATAATTATAATATGTAATTTGAAATTTTTTATATAATTTAATTAGTTTATTTATTTTATTTAATTACTTTAATTAGGTAATTAATAGAAAAAATAGAATAAATATTAAAAAATAATTAAAAAATTACTAAAAAATCAGAATAAATATAAATAATTATAATATGTAATTTGAAATTTTTTTATATAATTAATTTTAATTACTAATTAATTATTAATTGATAGTTATCATTGATTATATTAATGTAAATTTATACAATTAATTATTAATTATTAATTGATAGTTATTAATTTATATTAATCTAATTAATTATTAATTGATAGTTATTAATTGATTATTTTTGTCGTTTTTTTAAATGTTTCGTTGAAAAGTCTTTCTGAAAGTGCGAAAAAGTTACATCGTTAAAGGATAAATTTAGAGGCGAAATTATATTTAATATGATATTCAGCCTTAATTTCCAATATGAGAAATACTTTTCTGGAATTTTATTTAATACTCAATCAATAGATCATATGATTTTTTATGAATTTTCTTGAACTTTTTTATGTAAAATAGAAATAAAAACTCAAGAAGTCCGAAATATCATAACACAAAATAGAAATATAGCAATAGAAGTCCGAAATAAAATCATAAGAATAGGAGGGGGAGTCTTAGATCGGCAATTGGAATGCCGATCTAAGCGTAGATCGGCAATTGAAATGCCGATCTAAGCTTAGATCGGCATTCCAATTGCCGATCTAAGCAATTTCCAACATCGGCATTCCGATTGCCGATCTAACAACGTTAGTTTTAAAATTTCGAATTTTTAAACGTTTTTTTCGATATTCGTGTGAACAGTAACGTTAGTTTTAATTTTTTCGGTTTAAACACCATCTCTTTCGAATTTCTTTCTGTTGCTTTGAGGTTTTTGATGGGGATGGAGCGGAGCAGTGTGGTGGTGTTAGACAACGGAGGCGGACTATTGAAGGCGGGTTTCGGAGGCGATACCGACCCGATAGCAGTTGTACCAAACTGCATCGGCCGACCTCTTTCCTCGAAGAAATGGCTCGTCGGCGATCAGCTCCAGGCGGACGACGCTGACGTCACGGGGGTGTCTCTGCGCCGTCCGATCGACCGAGGCTACCTCATCAATCCCGAGGTACAGAGAGAAGTGTGGGACCGCGTGTTTCGTTCTCTGCTCAAACTAGAAGACCTGTCACAGTCTTCTCTTTTGCTAGTGGAGCCTCTCTTCAACCCTCCATCTCTCCAGCGCTCGGCGGACGAGCTTGTATTCGAGGAGTTCGGCTTTGGGTCGCTTTGCGTTGCCGATTCACCATCATTGGTGCATCTATATGAGGCGAGCCGGGCTCAGGGACCGGCGGTTGCTAGCCTCGTGGTTGATTGTGGCTTCTCGTTTACTCATGCGGCTCCGGTGATGCAGAATTTAACTCTGAATTATGGCGTGAAGCGCATGGATCTTGGTGGGAAGGCGCTGACTAATTACCTCAAAGAGCTGGTGTCGTACCGGTCTCTTAATGTCATGGATGAGACCTTGCTTATTGACCATGCCAAGGAGCAGCTTTGCTTTGTCTCACTTGACCTCCAGCGTGACCTTCGTCTCTCCAGGTATCATGCATTTCCTGTTCTCATAAGGCATAGGTCTGATTTGTCTAATACGAGTAAATTGCGCAAATTGTTCCTGAAGTATGGTTTCATGCATTTCGTGTCCTCATAATGAAACTTGGAAATTTATGGAGAAATGTACCATTATGCTGACTAAGCAAGCAAGCATAGTTCACCCGTTTTAATTTCTTTAAAAAAAAAGCATTTGGAACTTGGAAGAGACGTTCATTTTGAATGAGCTATTATGGTGGGCTGTGAGTCAATAAAGCTTCCCATGTGTAATTTCAAATAATTTCGTGAATATTTAATAGGAAGTCAGGGAAGGAGAACATATTGAAGTGCACATATGTTCTTCCTGATGGAGTCACGCACACTAAAGGTTTTGTTAAGGATTTGAATGAAGCTCGGCGGTACCTTTCTCTACCTGATGCAACTGATTTGTATAGTAAGATGGGAGAAATGCGTGGACAGGGTGACACAGACAAAGCCGAGGATAGGAGGAAAGTTGATTTGACTCAAAATGTAACACCTAAATTCTCCCCAAAAGAAAAAAAGGGTATTCGTTTGGATTTGTGCTGATCTCTTACCCAACTTCTTCTTTGGTGCAGGAGTTTGTTTTAACCAACGAGCGTTTCCTTGTGCCTGAGATGCTCTTTCAACCCGTTGACTTGGGTCAGTCTACTAGTCAGAAGAAAATGTCTTCTATTTTATATTGCTATTGCTCCCTTTATAAAATTATAATAATAATCCATTATAAAACAATAGGCACGAGAAAATGCAAGTTGATCATGTCCAATTACACAATTTTTTCTCTCCATTTACAGGTATGAATCAAGCCGGGCTGGCTGAATGCATTGTACGAGCAGTCAATTCCTGTCATCCTTATCTTCATCCAGTACTTTTTCAAAAGTACTTTTTCTTTCTATGTGGTCTTTGTTCAGGAAACTTGCTATGATGAATAAAATTTGTTTAGGCTTATAAATGTGGTTTGAGTTTGAACTTGTTTATTGCTTGCAGTATTATTTTGACCGGAGGAAGCACATTGTTCCCCCGCTTTGCTCAAAGATTGTAAGCTGATTTTAGATATTATTTACTCATAAATATGCGCTCAGTGAAAGAACAACTACCTTGTTTGGTAATGATATAAACCGTTTTCTATTTTTTACAGAGAAAGAGAGCTTCGACCTCTCGTTCTTGATGCTTATGACGTGAAGATTACATGTCAAGAAAAGTAATTACTGATTTCTTTTAACCACTATCTTTCTTTTTTTGCACTCTCTAGAGAGACATGGAGCTCAATTGATCTCTATATATTTATTTATTGGACAGCCCTATACTCGGTGTCTGGAGGGGTGGGTCACTTCTGGCATCAAGCCCTGAATTTGAATCAATGTGCGTCACAAAAGCAGAATATGAAGAGATTGGATCTGCCCGATGCCGGCGCCGATTTTTCCACTGAGATTTAACTTCTGAGATGCCAGAGTTTAGGTTATTGGCAGAGGCAGTATATGCTTTAACTTTTGCCATTAGAGAATATGGTTAGATTGCCCTGGTGTCTCCTCATGTTTTTTCATGATATATGTTTCGAAGAGTCAATTGATAGAATGTGCTTAGATTGCTCTACAAGAAACTATAGTGAATGAATGGTTGAGTCAATTGATAGAAGATCGCTGGAGCTTGCTAGGGAATAGTTCTTTTTGTAAATTTTAACCAGTTCTGATCTAATTTGCGGTTGCAGTGCTGAAAGCACCCCTCAGTCAAAGCCCCCCCCCCCCCCCCCCCCTTTTTTTTTTTTTTTTTCCCTTTCAACATTTCCTTCTATTTTGAATTAACATAAGCATTATCTTTCAAAGCACTGCCCATGCTAGTATGAGAAATTTGTTGGTACTTGAAAGTTATGAGTGCTTGTATCTTCTTATTATACAAATAAGATAAATGAAATATAATATTAGAAAAAAATTTGTTGGATACATTAATTTTTATTAACTATTTTTAATAAAAATATTACCTTTCCTTCTATTTTTAATTAACTATTTTGTAATTCAGCTTGAACCTAGAATCTGTATTTGGATACATTAGGTAGTACGCATATATTGTAATTAGTAAGGCTTGACATTGGAGTAGTCATCAGGTTCAGTAAATTTAATATTGTGTATCTGTGTAAAAGCTAAATTGTCAAAATGTCATGCGGCTTGTTTCTGAGACACACAAGCAGCAACCAACCAGAGCACCTGGATAATTTACAGTTGTTAATTGGCTTTGCTTTATGACTGTAGCACTACATTTTTTCATTTTCTGGAAATATGTATTCATGTAATTTGTTTTAGTTTGATTTTCTCGCTGACATGTAATTTGCAGTGGTTTACAAATATGTCTTTGCCTCTTCATTTTATCACAAAAGCAATGTACTTACACGCATTGGGATTATTTTTCCCCCTTCTGACGAGGTTGTATGTGATGTGGAGTTTCTCTAACTTTCATGTGCTAGTTAGGTTTAGAAAAAAAGAAAAAAGAAAAACTTTCATGTGCTAGTTGCGTTAGACTTGTTATAGAGAAATTGCTGCAAATATTGTGGTGAGCATTCTTTGTTATGATGATCTTTTGTAGCCACTTAAACAGTTAAACTACTTGGAAAACAGCGTATATGGCCTTGTAATATGAAAAGGTTTGCAGTGCCATACTTAATTACAATTTTTCTTTTACATTAATATAATTGTAAATGGAGGTCTGGTACTATTAATTATAACGGTCTCTTTTATACATAATTCTTCAAAATCTGAAATTCAACGAGTCTAAAAAAAATATATTAATGTTCTTTTTGAGACATCAGCTTCCAACAGTAACAATTTTGCTCATTTTGTAAAAAAACGGACTATGATGGTGATTTGTCTCATTTTATATGGCGAGACGTAGGTTTGATTTTTGTAAAATACATCTTAATGAAATATGTCCGAATAACGAGGTACTTATGTTATTTGGTTTACCTATATATTAACTGATTAATAAGGTATCGCTTATGTGTTCTGATTTATGCAAGTGCAACCATGGCACTGATTAAATATTTAAATGTCATTTATCGTCGTTCTTATAAAGCACAATCACTCAATCAGTAAACCTATCGGTTCGTTTCTTTCGTCTAATGCAAGTTATTTGGGCCCATACTAGGCCTTAGTATAAATACTTTGGGCCTAAGAAGTTCTTCAATTGTCCTCAAAATCTCTGTCGTGTTGTTCAGACAGATCTTGTCCGTTCCTTCAGATTCAACGGTTCGACCACTCCTACCCTCGAAACAAACTCAATTGATAGCAACGATTCAACACCACCGATTACAAATCAAACGGTCCATCTCTTTCAAAACCAACCACGACCTTTACGAAACCTCGATAAGTCCGCTATCCAGTGGCAATATTGAGAATTCAAGCTCAATCTTGTCTACTTAACAACCTCCCCATTTGGCGGCTTACTGAACCTCATTGAAAAAGCCAATAACCTTTTGTTCTGTAACTCTGTTCAAAGACTAAACTGTTCAATTTACTAAAAAGCCCCCATCTCTCTTCTCTCCTCTTCTTCCCGGTCCATCTCACCTCAAATCTTCTCTCTCAAAGCTCGAAAACTAAATCTTTGGGAATTTACTGAAGGATTCCAATGGAGGCAGCGAGTGTATCTCGGATCGGGTTAGCGGGTCTAGCTGTCATGGGGCAAAACCTTGCTCTCAACATAGCGGAGAAGGGGTTCCCTATCTCGGTGTACAACCGCACGGCGTCGAAGACAGAGGAGACCGTGCGCCGGGCTCAGGCGGAAGGTGGGTTGCCTCTGACAGGTCACGCTACACCGAAGGATTTCGTGTTGTCGATCAAGCGACCTCGCGCCATTGTAATGCTGGTCAAAGCTGGAGCTCCCGTTGATTCTCTCATTTCCTCCCTCGTTCCCTTTCTTGAACCAGGCGATGCTATTATTGATGGTGGCAACGAATGGTATTTATATTTATATTGTTAATTGATTAGTTTTGTGGTTAACTTATTGGGTTAAGGTGTACAATATACTTGAAAACAATTCATATACTTGGGATTCCTGTACTTTAGTTAATTGATTAGTTATTGGGTTATTTATTAGGCTACACTGCTAACAGTATACCATATTTTTCAAAACAATTCACTCTTGGTACTCATGGTACAAGATAAAGGGTTTATGGGGTTTAAGTTAGTCTCAAACCAGAAATGATAAAAATATAATTGACAGGTATGAGAACACTGAGAGGCGGCTGGAAGATGCAGCTTCGAAGGGGCTCCTGTACCTTGGTATGGGGGTTTCAGGCGGTGAGGACGGGGCCCGCAATGGCCCGTCACTCATGCCTGGTGGCCACAAAGAGGCTTACACAAATGTCGAGTCTATCCTCTCCAAGATAGCTGCCCAGGTGGATGACGGCCCGTGTGTCACCTATGTGGGCCTTGGCGGTGCTGGCAACTTTGTGAAGATGGTTCACAATGGGATTGAATATGGTGATATGCAGTTGATTTCTGAGGCTTATGATATATTAAAGCATGTAGGACGACTGTCCAATGCTGAACTTGCTCGAGTTTTTGATGATTGGAATCATGGTGAGCTGGAGAGTTTCCTTGTTGAGATTACTGCTGACATTTTTAGAGTGCCTGATGTTTTCAATGGCTCAGGCTCTGGGGACCAACACCTTGTTGATAAGATTTTAGACAAGACTGGGATGAAAGGTACTGGTAAATGGACAGTACAGCAGGCGGCTGAGCTGGCCATAGCGGCCCCCACCATTGCTGCCTCCTTGGATAGTCGCTACATTTCAGGGTTGAAGGACGAACGTGTTGCTGCAGAGTCTGCACTGGAGCGGGCTGGTCTTAAGCCTGGCCTAAGGGGCCCCTCCTGGGCTCCAAAAAGACAACTTATTGATGATGTACGTCAGGCACTGTATGCCTCCAAAATTTGTAGCTATGCGCAAGGTATGAACTTGATACGCGCCAAGAGCAATGAGAAGGGTTGGGATTTGAATCTTGGTGAGCTGGCGAGAATTTGGAAGGGTGGATGCATAATTCGGGCACGGTTCTTGGACCAAATTAAAAAGGCTTATCAAAGGAATCCTAATTTGGCGAACTTGATAGTGGATGAGGAGTTTGCAAGAGAGATGGTGCAGAGACAGGCTGCATGGAGGCGGGTGGTGGGGCTAGCCATGGGTACAGGTGTAGGTGCCCCTGGTATGAGCGCCAGCTTGGCTTATTTTGATGCATACAGACGGTCGAGTTTACCTGCGAATCTGGTCCAAGCGCAGAGGGATTACTTCGGAGCCCATACTTATGAGAGGGTTGATAGGCCAGGGTCGTTCCACACCGAGTGGGCACGTGTTGCCAGAGAGAATAAGATCTGGCGTGCCTTAATAACTAAATAATGGTCTGCCAGTCATTTCCTATTCTCATTTGCTTGCGCCAGTTAGGTCTTCTATGGTTATTTTTTCTTTGTAGGTTTTTTTTTTCATTTTAAGTCCAGATTGTGGGATTATGCTTTTCTTAAATAATTTTGGCGCCTTAGTTCATTGGAGTTGTGTGCATGAGGAAACAATTTGTTATTGGTGAAACTATGCCTTTGTAGATCATATTTCTATCAATTTCTTCATTAAAGTACCCCAAGCAAGCTTTTGCGCGGTCTGTTTTCGAGATTGATGTATTTAAAGAAGCACCTTTCCTCTTGACTCTTGTCGAAATTATAGTTGCACTATTGGAATTGAGTTTACGTGACCTTGCATCTAAATGAGCCAAATCCTCTTGTTGTTAAATATTAAGTATCCATAGAACGATACATTTTTATAGAATTTATATGGTTTGCAGGCTATTTCGAAAATACTTTCTAATGTATTAGTTCTGACAGCATGTTGTTTTGCATTTTGATATTTTTTTTTAGTGAACTTGTGTGTAATCTGCGTTTCTCCAGGTTCGTTGACATCTTCAATGCTGCACCGTCCAATATCAAGTGAAATATGGAGAAAACTTTCCTGTAGAAGCATAGAAAGTCTGTTCGGCACCTAAGGAGAATAACAAAAATATGGAAGTCTTCTCCGAAGTACGAACAAGTGACTGGAGTGCTAAATTTAACTAATTCGTAGGCTGCAGAGCTGCAATCCTACGTGTTCAAGGACTTACATATAACTGTAACGAAGATCTGCATAAATTTTTTTTTTTTTTTTCAAATTTAGCATATATATCATAATATCATGATTGTTAGACATTAGTTTGTTTTGAATATTAACATATAAAAAGATCAAAGTACTTGCTACAGAATGTACCAATAGCAGATTAAATTATTCACTTATAAGCAAATTATGAACGAAAGACGTACCAAAAGAGAAATAAACTACAAAAATATTCATACATAAAACCTCAACCAATCTAAATTATGCAAGTTACAAGCAATCCTTGACATCTACATCTGATGACCAGTCTACAAAATTGCAATGACCCTAATAAGGAGCTTGACTCGAGAAATAATACAAAGACAGCAATTGCGCACTCTTAATTCAATTTTCTTCCTTCTCTAGCTGGCTGGGGTGGTTGGCCTGATTCTCTTTAAAAGCCTCCTACATAGTTTGATGAGTCAAGAGGCATGAAATTTTAAGCAGAAGCCATTGCCAAGAAAACTTAAAGGGCAGTTACAACACAGGTAAAATATTGAATAAAGTAAAGAAAATTGATACCTCTTTATCGTCTTCCTCTTTGTTCGCAAAATAATATGCACAACTGATGCAGAAATTTGTAGCCCAAAAGGAAACTGACATGACATTTAGCCCAAAAGGAAACCTCCTACACGGAGTGTTGTTTTGGATAAGTATTCCATATTAACAAACGAATGCATAAGGATTTCTTCTGAGAAAGGAAAGAAAAAGAGAAGTCCAAAAGATCTAACCATCTCTGAGTTTGAAATTTAGAAGATGAGAACACTATTGGTACAGAGACAGTATACTTTAGTTCACATTTATTTTATTTGACAGGGTCAGACCTATCCTCAGTATATCTCCTACAATCTTACAGAATCAATATCACTCCATTTATTAGTATTATACCTTCCAATAATTTACAATGTGCCCAATCTATCCTCCAGCACAGCACCATCAACGAAGGCTCAACTGCACAAAAAAGACTCAAATAAATTAATGTTGCAATTAAATTTCAATTTATATCGATTTAGAGTCACTTGGTCTTCGATTCAGTTATGCAATGTTATCTTCAATGTTATCATTACATGCTACATTCTCCAATGTTATCTTCTCAAATATTTGTGCAGCCCACACTAGCCATGTAAACACCACGAGCATGCTTCTCGAGACAATAGAATTCAATCTGAATTCAAAGGTAAAGCACTATTATCTAAGCAATCTCCTTCAAATTCTAATAAAAACTTTGCATGGGCAGAAACCATGTATATGCATTTTTTTGTTCCTAGATTCCTGCTATATATAATTAATTGAACATTTAATATGAGGTCATTACCTAATCTTAGCTTTTTTATAAAAAATAAAGGAGAGAGCTATAATTTCTTAAATATCACTGAAATCTGCTGAAGTCAATGGGCAATGTGGACATGCTGGTTCTGCCTAGTGTACTATTCATGAGATCATCAGAAAGTGCATCAAACAGATTTTGAGCAACTATCACCTTCCAATGGGCATGATTCTTGGGACGAACATCTGCTGGAAGCTTTGCACTTGCCCCCTTTTTTCAGCTCTCCCTCTCTTTAGATCTCACTCTGGGAATGAGTAAAAGATTGTAGATACACGTATGGATTAGAGATGCACATAAATAGGTTTGTAGAGTAATGTTACTATTACCCTTTTTACTCTTTCTTTGATCTAAGAATACCACATAGGATGAAACATGTCAACCATACAATAATCCAAATTGGATATTCTGTCATTGTAAACCAATGTATCCATCCTTTTACTTCTGTTGAGGAGAGTTTGTTCTGTCATTGTTGCTCTAAAACGTGAAACCTTAATACGCTAATTTAGGCTAGGTCAGAGTTGTGCCATGGTGCTTGGCAAACACCCTTTGACATGTTTGACATGGTGCTTTGGATCCAAATTTGAATTTTCGAACTTAGGATGACAAATCCCAGCCTCTCAATTGGAAACACAAATCAAAATATAAATTGGCAATCAAATTTTATATTCTATTTGATAGAAAAACTGATCGATTTAACCACTGGACTGTCCAATAGTAATAGTTTTTCTCTATCCAATAAAAAGTAAAAGAAATCATAAAATTATAAAATAGTTTTCCAATAAAAATTTCAGTATAAATCACTTTCAAAGGCTCACATCAACCATTAGTTTCGAAAGTGAGATATAATATAAAAAAACTAGCTGATGGATATTTAGCAAAGCACAATAGCACAACTCACACCAGAATCCTATTGTGCTTACAAATATCTACATGGTAGTCCCACCTTACCAGTTGCAAGGGTCTCAAGACAGTACATGAAATTGTTATCTCTGACAATAAGAAGTAAAATTACTATATTTCAATTTAATTATATCCACTGAATGAAGTAAAATAATTATATCAACTAAACTGCACAAAACTAAAAGTACTTAAATAGGTCTATAGCAAGATTATCACAAATGTTTTTTTCCAAATCACTTGATTTAAAGAAAAACAGAGAAAAATAACATCAGAGAATGAAGTACCTTTTGTCAGACAGTAGGTACAACAGCTAAGCTTTTCTCACCACTAATCAACAAAACAAGAACGACCTGCAATTATATTGCAAACTGCTTATTAGTGCCAAAAAAGATAATCTCAAAATATAATTTTATTTCCAAATTGAATGAACATACCCCAAGACATTTAGATGGATCATATTGTGTGTCAACGAGATGTTTATGTATTTGTGTCATCATTTGAAACCTGAGCACAAAAAGGTAGATTATGAAAATTTTAAGTTAAGATGATAATAATAGCTCAGTTTGAGGAAAATCCACAAACATATTAGGCCTCCATCTGATACTCATTTTAGGAAGAATGTAATGGAATTAACATACTTTGGAAACAGTATCTTTGGTCGCATGAATCAACTTTTCAAAGCCTCGAGCAGTATATGGAATTGTAATTTTATTTTGTTGCCCCCATTCCGGCCATTACTTCTCTTAGTTGACTATTCTCCGCGATTATTATAACACAGAAAATGTACCTCTAACATTTTAATACAAACCAAGATTTATTTTTTATTTTAATAAGAACCAAGGAATAACGCGTTACATCTCTCACCTAATAACCCGTTTATAAAACGCGTTATTAGCCTAATAACCCGATTTATAAACGCGTTATTAGTTTTTCAGATTTTTTCCGTTTTTCCATTGTGTCAGAGAGTTCAAGCCGCAACTTTTGGCTTTTTAAAAAAATATTTTGCAACAAGGTCCCTGCATGTTCCATATTTACAAAATTCCCAAAAAATTATTTCTATTTAAATATGTATTAAATAGATATAATAAATATATTACACATACTTTATATGTATTTAATTGCGCATATTTTTTTTAAACATGTGTATAATATCATTTTGTTTGAAATATTATTTCATCCTTTTGTAAATAAAAAAAATGGAGAGACTAAAATGCAAAAGTTAAATTTGTAAAAATAAATAGTAAAAATATAGGGTCATCGGCGAATAAAACTCAATTATAATGTTTGTGCATTATTTGCTGATGACCCTGCATTTTTATTATTTAATTCTACAAACTTATCTTTTGCGTTGTAGTCTTTCCATTTTTTTTATTTACAAAAGGAAGAAATAATATTTCAAACAAAATGATATTATACACATGTTAAAAAAAAATATGTGCAATTAAATGCATATAAAGTATGTGTAATATATTTATTATATCTATTTAATACATATTTAAATGGAAATAAAATTTTGGGAATTTTGTAAATATGAAACATGCAGGGTCATCGGCGAAAAAATCTCAATTATATTGTTTGTACAATATTCGCCGATGACCCTGCATTTTTACTATTTAATTCTACAAACTTATCTTATGCATTGTAGTCTCTTCATTTTTTTTATTTACAAAAGGATGAAATAATATTTCAAACAAAATGATATTATACACATGTTCAAAAAAATATATGCGCAATTAAATGCATATAAAGTATGTGTAATATATTTGTTATATCTATTTAATACATATTTAAATGGAAATAAAATTTTGGGAATTTTGTAAACATAAAACATGCAGGGACCTTGATGCAAAATATTTTTTTAAAAAGTCAAAAGTTGCGGCTTGGACTCTCTGACACAATGGAAAAACGGAAAAAATCTGAAAAACTAATAACGCGTTTATAAAACGGGTTATTAGGCTAATAACGCGTTTTATAAACGGGTTATTAGGTGAGAGATGTAACGCGTTTATAAAACGCGTTATTCCTTGGTTCTTATTAAAATAAAAAATAAATCTTGGTTTGTATTAAAATTTTAGAGGTACATTTTTTGTATTATAATAATCGCGGCTATTCTTCCTTCTCTCGTGCCAGCACTCCCGCCATCTAGATGGATGGCTTGTTTTCCAATAATTTACATTGTGCCCAAACTATCCCCGTAGTACCAAGCCAGTGATCCTCAACTGCACAAGCAAATTTTGAATAAATTATCTTGCAGAATTTCAATCATATCATTTTAGAATTACTGAGCCTTCAATGAAATTAAGTATCAGTTTTCTAAAAAAATTAATTGATATGTAAAACTCCAATTTTTACCTGCCGTCCGACATTTTAATCTCTTAATTAATTAAGTTCTGAAGGCCGGCCGTTGTAATGACAATAAAGATATACATTTTTGTAAAAGAAATATTAAGAAGAAATTGAAGGCTATATTTATAAGATATAGATCCCTAAGAACAATAGGAATGCCCCTATCAGAAAATGAAAGAAAACAATAATAAAATGCATTTGATGCCTGGAGTAGAGATGACACTACTAGAAGAATTTCACTATATTACCAGAAATACACTGGCTAGAACAATTGGGATTATTGCAATTTTTCAGAAGAATGTGATTATACATCTTATAAGCATAGATTTAGACTCACTAATTGCACACCTGATAACATAATTGGTTAATCTCCGATGGCAAGTCGTGGTAGTCTCATTGATCCTTGACAGAATCACTTTATTTGCAAGCCCAAAGTAATATTGGGAAATTATATAATCTGAACTGAAATCAAAGAACAAAAATGAAGAATTTCAGTATTCATGAAATTTGGGAAAATACCATCAGTTTACCAGTAATAGTATACTAATTGTGATCAAATTGTATAATTCATTGCAGTATAACATGTAGCCCAGTATGCCAACGTCTTCATAATATTGTGTATTTACAGTCAATTTGATTCTCAATTTCAGGCCATTGTGAGGCAGTACTCAATCAATGTGTGAAATGGTCTAATCTTATTTAACGAGAATAAGAAGTTTAACAAACTAAAACATCAATTTACAAAAATATAGGAGCAACTGAGAGAAATAAGTAGAGAGAGAATACCTAGGTTTAATTCGTAGAGAGAAGGAAGATAGGTGGCTGGAGAGAGAGGGAATAGACTATAGGGATGGCTGGAGATAAGATTTAGGGAGCGAGAACTGCTGTTTTCTTTGCGGTTGTGCCACGTGTCCAGCCGATGGCACAACAGTCGGAGAATAGAGCCATAGAGGAGGGGCGATTTCAAGAGGTGGGAGACGAAGAAAAAAACTAGGTGAGAGATGGAACCGCCTAAATTACGCGATCTCTCTCTCTCTTTCTCCTCTGATGAGAGAGAAAACGGGGGAGAGAGGAAAAGAAAAAAAAAGGAGGCTGATTCTAATAATTAGGAAATAATAATTAATATCGAATTGAGGCATCGAAAAACTCTAATTCTATATTACAACAAGCAAAGCATATTATCTCTGTTGCAGATTCGACATCATCATTAAGGTAGTAAATCATATTAGGAAAATTGGATATACATGTAAAAGTGAAATTAACGTAAAATGAGACCAAAAAAAAATAGAGAACGGAATAAACAAAACAGAAATAATAGACGAGGAATTACCGATTGCAGGGAGGGAAGGGAATAACCATTGGAGCCCACAGAGAGTGGCATATAACTTATTCAATGGACCTACTCTGTATGTACTGGATCTTATGCCATTCGGTACCATTTGGTTGACATCTTTCTTTCAACTCTGGACAATCTTCAATAATAATTTCTTGGACCGATTTTGGCAATTCTGGCAATTTTGATATTCTCGAGCATTTACGGAAATGGATAATCTCGAGGTTAGAGAAGTTGCTCAAAGTTGATGATAGGTGCTTTAGTTTACAACCGTAAAATCTAAGTGTCTTGATAGATCGAAGGTGATCTGATTTCTCAAATGATATCACATCTTCATCGCACTTTTCTATAATCAAAGTTTGAATAGCATCAAAATTTTCAAGTAATTGAAGCTCGTTCAGAATGGCTGAGCTACTGATATACAGTCTCCTGCAACCTTTCCAAGTCTTCAAAACAGATATTTTTACATCAAGATTTGGGAGTCGCAACAGAGAAAGAGTATCAATGAAAGAAAGTGGTACTAAGCTCTGAATGTGTTGAATTTTAGGGCAGTCGATGAGATGCAATGATTGAAGTGAGGTTAGATGGCCAAATGATAGGTTAGTTAAGCTTCCGGAATTCCTAATTCTATTATGTCTGAGGAATTGGAGATTGTCTAATGAAAGAGTTTGAGAAACTTCACATCCTTCAATGATGATGGACTGCAGAGTTGGGGGCAGCTCAGTATGATCACTTTTCATTTTCAAATTCCAACATGTATCTAGAATAAATTTCTCCAGATTAGGAAGTGCGTGTAGACCATCGAGTGATCTTAGGCACCAACAATTCTTTATCGTTAAATCTCTGAGGCTATGTAGGTCCTTCAATACTTCAACGGGTGGAAGTGTGGTTATTGTCATGATGCCCTCAAAGTATAGTTCTTTGATAGTGGCCATACCTCTCAAGCAATCTGACAAGGTTCCATCAGATATACAACAAAAGCTGATGAAAAGAACATGCAACTTGGAGGGTAATAGTAATTTGTTTGTTTTAGTTTTGCATCTAAATATAAAGTCCATCCTCTTTTGATGGCATATCGACCAATCAGTAAGTACTTTATAAATGGAACATGGAACATCATCCTGAACTGGGGGAACATCTGCCTCCAAGAATTCTTGTATTGGTCCACAATAATTTTCTTCTAAAAGTATTTTATAAATACTTCCCGATTCATAATTAAGCACATCTATCATCTCTAATTCATTGTATATTACATAATCCAACGGAAAAAGAGAAAGTTCGTTAATTGTGCCCTCGTTGTTATTCAATTGTAACTCATTCTCACATACAAAAATCAAACGCGGGCATTTACCAACTCTAAACTCAGTAAGGTAAGGACATAATTGATGGAAATTTGGGGGCAAACCTCGGAGTCCACTACAATTATAAAACTTGAGATATTTTATATTTCTGAGAAATGAACCTTCCAGTAACCAAGATGGACATCTTGAGCCCCCGTACCCTTCAATTGAAAGACTTTGCAAACCTTTTGCTGGTTGTAGGGCCTCAATAACTTCTGAATCGAAGCCATTTTCAGATGACTCGGCCCACACCAACTCCAGCCTTTTTAATTTGGGTTTCTCAAATAGCCTTGCTTCAATGGCTTCATCCTTTTGTCTAACATTCTCAAGATTTACAATTCTTAGAGAACCAGCAATCTCATTTAAACATCCTAGTTGACACAGCTCGTATCCTACCTCACTTCTCACGTGGAATTCACTCAAACTTTGGAGTGAAGTTAATTTGCCTAGGTAAGGTATCGGAGGTAAAGAATGGACATGATTATAATTCCTGTCATACATAATAATATTTCGAAGCTTGATCAGGTCACTCATTTTTGGCGGAAGAGCCTTTATAGATGTGGGTAATAGTAGAAATTGAAGATGGTAGAGCTGCGACACTGTATCGGGCAACACTTCTATCGAGCTTTCCCAGATTTCTAGATATCTAAGGTTCCTTAAATTTCCCACGACACTTGGTAGCTCTTTCAAATAATCGTTTGAAATTACCTGTAACACCCGCAAGTGTTTACAATAATTGCATACCATAGGAAGTACTTCATTTACATCTTCTAGAGTACTGAATCGGGTATCTAGGATGAGGGCTCGCACGTTTCTTAAATCACATATGCTCGATAAATATTTTTTCACATTTTCCTTATTAATTTCCATATATACATACAGTGTAGTTGATGGGATAGGGGTTTCTTTCTCAAAACTTGTTACCCTGAAACAATCTTTAATAGAAAGTTTTTGTGCTAGATCCCGAAAGAGGTCATGCATGTAATACTTTCCATCCACCAATTGAACAACACCGTTTGCTACCATTTTATTGAAATATTCAAGGGCAACATCCTCAACATTTCGATTATTATCCGAGCACTGGATAAAATCAAGTGCCACCCAATACCGCACCCATTCAATTCCATCATTAACATATGAACCTTTGGGAAATAAGCTGTCAAATAAGATACACCGTTGTAATTGCTCTTCCAAATTCTGATAACTCCATAACAAAATCTCCCTAGTGCTACTCAAGATGTCACTTTGTAGAATCTTTTGCCAAAAAGTTATTTCTGGCTGTTTTCGCAGCTGGTTACCAATAACTTTCGCTGCCAAAGGAGATTTGTTCATTTCTTCAGCAATATGATCCCCAATGTCACACAAATCTGTCTTCAATAAATCACTAATTTCCAAACCGTCCATTGCATAGTACCGGAAAAGTGATTGGAAATCATTAGGTGACAGATCGGGCAACTCAATAGTTAAAAGTTTCCCACGTGAGAATGCATTAGGGAACAATGTTTCGCGACTAGTTACCACAATTCCAAATCTCCCTCCTATGGAAACAAATGGATCAAAGAAATTATCCCATTCATTATCTTTTTTCTCATCATACAAAACATTATCAAGTACGAGCAAAATACTTTTGGATTCACTCAAAGTTTCTTTGAGATTCTTTTGTAGGTGATCTAAACTGGGTATATCTTCGCATTTCTTTCCTGAGGCACACCCAATCATCTCCTTTGTATACTCTTTCATATCCTTGTTTTCAGATAAGCAGAGCCACATCGTCACACCGAAATATTTTTGTACAATTTCATCGTTATAAACGTACTGTGCAAGAGTAGTTTTGCCAGCACCACCAATACCAGTTATGGCAACAACCGAGTAACTCCTTGTTGAACTACTCTCTCCTTGCTCATCCAACAAATACTTAATTATCTGGTCACGAACTTGATCACGACCAAAAACCTTATCCCGAAGGAATGAGGTGATTTCAGAAGTTCTGTTACGGATTGGTGCACCTTTCTCATTACTAAATTGTATTCCCAATAATTCACGGAATTCCTTTGCTTCAGCTGCAATTTTCTTAAGTTTGTTCAGCTGAGCCAACAACTTTTTCTTTTGAGGGGACAACGGAGAAGCCTTTAGGTTCACCTTTTTAGTGATCGTTTTAAGAGGTTCCATTACAGGAGAAGTTTTTTTTGTCACCTTGCTGGTGACCTTTGCAAGAGGTTTGATAATGGGATGAGAGGAGATACATACCCATTGTTTCTTCCTATCATCACCTTTGGCCCGTCGTTTGAGGCGCTCATACTCCAGATCGTGGAGGATGGCTTCAGCACCATAGTAAGCATTCTTCAAACGGTCCAGCCACTTCTCCAGTTTGTCCTTGTGGGGGCTGTTCTGGGCAGCCTGAATGGTGAGCTGGAACTGTGGAAGAAGAATCGTCTCCAAATCATCAAGTTCCTCTGCCATGTCGCTACCCAGATAGGAGATTCCTTTGCTGACGAGATCTTTAATGACCGGCGACGCAACCCACCCAAGCGCAGCCAGTCCAAAAGCTGGTTCAACAAGCGGCATGGTTTGAACTTTGAACAGAAAAAAAGGTTTTTCAATATTACAGGAATAGGAATAGAGAAAGAAATGGCACTATGGAGGAGAGAAGCGAACACTCAGATGTAGTTTTGAGAATATGAGATGTGCAGTTGACTCCTCCGAAGACTCATATAGTCAATTAGTCATATGCACTTCAATTTTTGAAAAGTGGAAAAGCATAAACCATGTAGATGTACTAACTGGTTCCGTTACTTTTTGTAAACCTGGCGGACCCTCTATTTCAGTCGTTGTAACCAAAGTGTATTTCTATGCTCGTGTTGTATACAAATTAGCCCAGCGGCCATTCAATTATTTGGTGGACAAGGACAATTAAGACATGTCCCATCTTCTAGCTGCCAATCACTCGACATTGCACATGCAAAGGTACGAAAATTGCAAAATCAGGGAAAATGAATACACATGCATAGTCAGGAAAAATGAATGCACATTTACTGCTATCTGGAATGCAGTAGCAAGAGAAGTGGACCAATGTACGTACTGACTCCACCCACCCTCCACTATAGCCAGCTGCAGTACATCCTAGGACCGGCGAGCAAGGCTATAACTGGCTAATGGAGAATCTTTCATCAACTCATTGACCTACTTGCACTGTATAAATAAGCAATGAGCTATGTCGTATGCAATTTTCTTTTATTCAAATTGGCTACGGTCTTGTTTTGTCAATAACAAAAAAAGGACATCCAAAATCCAAACATGAAATAAATTTATTTGTTAAGATAATATATTTGATCTGGATTTCTGGAATAACGAATTATGACGCTTTATGGCAATCTAACTTCAAAAATATAATCGCATAAAATTATTTCATATAATATAATAACGTTTAATTGATAATTAATCTATAAAGAAACAGATAAGAAAAATATATTTATTTTTACAATACTCAAAAGAGCTTGAATCTTACAATTATCCCTTGCCGATTCAACCTTGTAACTTAGTTATAAATTGGGGTATAGAGATTTTAATCGTTCTACTGTACCATTAGCGTCCCCACAAAAAATAATTTTTGCAACTATTGACAAACACTTTTGTATTAAACATGCATGTAAAAATTTAGATTTTAGTTGCCTAATTTAATATTTTTTAGGTTTGGAAATATATATTTTTTCAATAAATGAGACAGTTCTACTAAATTTGTATAATAGTACATGTAATTCTTTAACTTAGCTTTTAAATTGTAAGATATGTAGTCCTCCAATTAATTATTTAGGACTCCTTTTGACTAGGAAAAAAATTGCCTTTCGGTGATAATCGATTGCAGAGTTAGAAAGTCCGAGGAACAAAGTGGACTTGGGTTTTTTTTTTTTTTTTTTTTTTTAGGATCGGATGGCAAAGTACCACACCGGCAAATTTTATTAAATAAAAATATATTTACAAAAGGAAGAAGAAAAAAATAAATAAAAAAATAAAAAAACTAAGAACTAAAAGAAAGAAAAACCGAAAAGTAAAAATAAAAAACTAAAACTAGAACTAAACTAAAGTTAGGCATGTTTCAACCAAGATTGTACACATGTGCAGATTTCTTTCAACAAAAATCATGAGCGGTTGAGCAATCAGAGAAAATTTTTCTGTTGCGTGCCTTCCAAATGTTCCAAGATGTTGAAGTCCAGACGGTGTCCCATAATTTGGAATTAGAATTTCTTTGTGAGAGCCAAAAATCGCCAATTCCAAGTGTGAGGTTGAACAAAGGTAGTCTGAATCGAATCTGTACTAAGGTCCAAACATCTAATGCAAATTGGCATTGTAGAAAGAGGTTGTCCATTGTTTCTACGGATGTAGATGTGCAAGAAGGGCACGCGGTGGCAGAAGGCCAACCCTTCAATAATAGATTTTGCTGCGTAAGCAGTTGAGCTTGGAAGCAGCAGCCAAAGAAAAATTCTAACTTTCGGTGGCGATTTCACATTCTACAAGAAAGGATGGTACATGAAGAGGACACCACTATTGGAAAGTACTCCGTAGGCACTGGAGGAGGAAAAGATTCCATTAGTCGTCCAATTCCACCAAGGAAGGGCATTTCCATTTGGAGATCTACAAGATAGATTAAAAAAGGATCCCTGTTGAAGGATATCTGCAAGACCGTAAGAGATCCTACATGAGATCAAGTCATTTACCTCTGAAGTACCATAAAACAGTTGCACTGTGGATGACCAAGTAGAATTTGGTTCATATTTGAGTTTCCAGAGCCACTTAAGTAATAAGGCTTGGTTTTGTCTCCTAAGGTCAATGATTCCCAAGCCACCATTAGACTTTGGTAAGCAGCACTTTGACCAATTTACTAGATAGTGGCCTCCAAAGCATCTATCTTTTCCTTTCCAGAAGAATCTTCTTCTAATCCCTTCCAAGTGCTTTATAAGCCAAGGAGGCAATTTTAAAGCTTGCATGAAGTGCAGAGGTAAGGCAGTAAGTACTGACTTAACTAAAGTAAGTCGCCCTCCTACGGATAGGAACCGCGATTTCCATCCATCGAGCTTGCGTTGAAAATCATCTATCAGAGGTTGGAAGTGGATCTTTTTAGGTCGACGGATGGACAAGGGTAATCCGAGATAGGTTATAGGGAGATCCTTTGATGTGATTGCTTTGTATGGGTCATGGCAGAAAAATATCTGCTATTGTTGCCATTTCCTTTCAAAGTGATTATTGCCTAATTTTAGTTACAAAATAAGAGAGCTATTATTTATTAAAAAGTAATCTATAGTATCCATTATGCTAGTTATCTATCTAATAACATGGAAATTCCAACCAAATAATATCAAATCCATTCATTTTGATAAAAAAAATTTGTAATGAAATGAAATCCCATGTTAACAGAAAAGGATTTTAATCAGGGATGATTACAAAATAAGAGAGCTCTTGAATATAATGATGTCAATATGAGTGTTACCAACTTACCATAGAATGCTTGGTAAGTGAAATGAACATTCTATTTGTTTCACCTCAAAAGTTTAATTGGTCAACTATTTAAAAAAAAAAGTATTAGTAATTGGATAATATCTTCATGCTTTTCCTGAAGTTTCAACAGAAAAGGTTAGTAGTACAATACCAAAGAACTCAAATTAAGCCTACATATCAAGACATAATGAGATTGTTAAACCAATTCACACAAGCAATCAGATATTTATTTGAGACATAACTTAAGGTGCATATCCCACAAATAGATGCAACGGTTTTTCCTTAATAGATCTTTTTGCAACTCTAAATATAATACGATCGCGGGGAGCATACCATTTGAAGCTCTATATGATTTCTCACTGCCTCAGTTTGATCACATCCAATTTCTTCAATTGAGATTTTAGACTAGAATCTGAAGGAGAAAGGAACAATATCCAGAAATTTAATAGTAATCCTAACAATATTGAGGAAAGAAATCAGGATTTATGCAGAGAAAGCAAAACTGAGATTTGGATACCAGGTTGAAGACTTAGAGCACTTAAAATCGAGTACCAACAGACCACAATTGGTTGTAAAAGAGACAATCAGAAGCTTAAGTCTCAAGTACTTCTTTGGTTATTGTAAGCTTATTTAAAATATCTGAAAGGTGGCTTACCCAATTGAAACATCCTTTTGGGATCGATAGTGTATCCGATGTTCCAAGTGCCATTGTTGAATGGTACGGAAGAGAAAGTAGAAATTAATTGTCGATACACGTCTTTTGTCTTTCGGGTCCAAGAGAGAACTGGAGGGTGGAGCAAATGAAGATGCCCAAGAGGTGAAGAACTGGGTATGAGATCATTCTTAGTATTGACGATCAGAGAAACGGAACTGGAATTGGAGAGGAGCTTCTGACAGTGGGACCGAGATGGAGATGGAAGGGGGCATAGAAGAGAATTGACTAATTGGGTTTGGGCCTTCTGGCCTCTTTTCATTTTTGGGTTGTGTTCCAACGGATTGTAAATTGTTTAGACAGGTCTAATCGGTACTGGATCTAATCCGCTTCGTTCAGATTCGACGGTTCGATTTCTCTCGTCCTCTCCATCATAAACAAACTTCAACCGATTAATAAATGAATCAAGACCACCGAAAATAAATCGAACAGTCCATATTTTTCAAGACCAAACCCCTCGATTACTCCGCTTTGCTATCCAGTGGCACTATATAGGAGGGAATGAGATCCTCTGGATTTCTTTTAGAGAAATCCAGTGGACTTCCTTGCATCTGAACTGTCTGATTTAATCTCAACGATTATGGATGCCCCGTGAATAGTACCAGATTGATAGGCCCGAAAAAATTTTAGCCGTTGAGATTAAATCGGACGGATCAGATGAGAGGAAGTCCACTGGATTTCTCTAAACGAAATCCAGAGGATACGGTTCCTATATAGGAGAGTCTCCAAAACTAAACTTGCGCATTTTTACTGAACACTCCCTTCTTTCCTTCTCTTCTCTTCAATCAATCTCACCTGAGTCACCTCTGACTTCACTCCCTCTCCGATTCCAATGGAGGCAGCAGCGGGTTGTGCATCTCGGATCGGGTTAGCGGGTCTGGGCGTAATGGGCCAAAACCTCGCTCTCAACATAGCCGAGAAGGGCTTTCCCATCTCGGTGTACAATCGCACGGCGTCCAAGACCGACGAGACCGTGCGCCGCGCTCAGGAGGAAGGTGGGTTGCCTCTGACGGGTCACACTACACCAAAGGATTTCGTGTTGTCGATCAAGCGACCTCGCGCCATTGTGATGCTGGTCAAAGCTGGAGCTCCTGTTGATTCCCTCATTTCCTCCCTCGTTCCCTTTCTCGAACCCGGCGATTCTATTATTGATGGTGGCAACGAGTGGTATATATATTTATATTTATATTGTTAATTGATTTGTTTTTTTGGTAAATCTATTGGGTTAAGGCGTACAATATACTTGAAAACAAATTATATCCTTGGGGATTCCTGTACCTTAGTTAATTGATTAGTTTATTAGTTATCTATCAGGCTACAGTATGCTATATATTTCACAACAATTCATGCACTTGGTACAAGATTTAGGGTTTATGTGGTTTAAGTTAGTCTCAAACCAGAAATGATAAAAATGTACTTGACAGGTATGAGAACACTGAGAGGCGGCTGGAGGATGCGGCTTCTAAGGGACTTTTCTACCTGGGTATGGGGATTTCAGGCGGTGAGGATGGGGCCCGCAAAGGCCCGTCCCTCATGCCTGGTGGCCACAAAGAGGCTTACCAAATTGTGCGTCCTATTCTCTCCAAGATAGCAGCCCAGGTGGATGATGGCCCGTGTGTCACCTATGTGGGCCCCGGCGGTGCTGGCAACTTTGTGAAGATGGTTCACAATGGGATTGAATACGGTGATATGCAGCTGATTTCTGAGGCCTATGATATACTAAAGAATGTAGCAGATTTCTCCAATTATGAACTCGCACAAATTTTCAGACACTATAATGATAGTGAGCTGGAGAGTTTCCTCATTGAGATCACGGCTGACATTTTTAGGGTGCAGGATGATTTAAACAGCTCAGCCTGTCGGAAACAAGACCTTATTGATAAGATTTTAGACAAGACTGGGATGAAAGGTACTGGTAAGTGGACAGTACAGCAGGCAGCTGAGTTGGCCATAGCCGCCCCCACCATTGCTGCCTCACTGGATAGCCGCTACATTTCAGGGTTGAAGGACGAACGTGTAGCAGCCGAGTCTGTACTGGAGCAGGCCGGTCTCCAGATTGATCCCTTTAGGTTTAGGACCTCTGAAAAAGAAGCCATACAGCAGCTTATAAAACGTTTTGTGCGTAACGCACTGTACGCCTCTAAGATCTGTAGCTATGCACAAGGAATGAACTTGATTCGAGCCAAGAGCAATGAAAAGGGTTGGAATTTGAATGTTGGCGAACTAGCGAGAATTTGGAAGGGTGGGTGCATAATTCGGGCACGGTTCTTGGACCAAATTAAAAAGGCCTATAAAAGGAATCCTAATTTGGTGAACTTGATAGTGGATAAGGAGTTTTCAAGGGAGTTGGTGGAGAGAGAGACTGGATGGAGACAGGCAGTGAAGCTTGCTGTGAGATCAGGTGTAAGCGTACCTGGTATGAGCGCCAGCTTGGCATATTTTGATGCATACAGACGGTCGAGACTCCCTGCAAATCTGGTCCAAGCACAGAGGGACTACTTTGGGGCCCATACTTATGAAAGGGTTGACAGGCGAGGACCGTTTCATACTGAGTGGGCCCGTATTGCCAGAGAGTTAAAGAGTGGTGATGTGCCTAATTAAATTATGGTCTTTCAACCTTCAAAAAAATTATGGTCTGTCAATCACTTTCTACTCTTATTTGCCTTGCGCCTGTTAGGTTTCCTCCAATGGTTGTTTCTCTTTGTAGTTTCACTTTTTAAATTCAGGTTGTGGGACTGCGTTTCTTTTAAATAATTTTGGCGCCTTAGTTTGTTTGAGTTGTCTTGCATGAGGAAAACAATTTATTATTGGTAAAGCTATGCCTTTCTATGTGATTTTCAATCAATTTCTTCTTTATAGTATTGCTGATTTGCTGCTTAGCCAGCATACTTGAGTGCACTCTGTTTCTTTAAATCAAGTACCCACTTGTTTCTGAAGGTTGAATCTGTTATAGTGGATTGTTTGTAAAATAAGATCCTTTTAGTTGATTTTTTATTAGTCTTTGCATGTAAGTTTAACCTAAGATAGTCAGACTAATTGCGTATGAAATATTGAAATTTTGTTTTCTAATATAATTCGGGAGTAATTAGTATTGATAACCACCTTTCCTCGTTCAGTTGCATTATTGGATAAATTGAGTTTACATGACCGTGCCTCTGAATGACTAAAATCAGCTTCTTGTTAATATCCGTAGAACGATATATATTTACAGAATTCATATGGTTTGGAGGCTGATTTTGTAAAATACAGTGGTAAATTTTTATCCGTAATCAATTAAATTCTGAAAGCATGGTGTTTTGCATTTTGACCTCCCTATTTTTTTAGGTTCATTGGTAACAACTTCAATGTTTGTACCTTCCGTGTGTCCAGTGAAACGTTAAAAAACTGTCTTGTAGAAACATGGAAAGCCTATTTGGTGCATGAGAAAAGAAAACAAAATGTATATGGAAGTCTTTCCGAAGTGTGAACCAAGAGACTGGAGTGCTCAAATTAACCTACCGATTGGCTGCAAACCTGCAATACTGCGTGTTAAAGGACTGACGCTCTACTGTAATGAAATTCTGTATATATAGATTTTTACAAATGTAGCATATATAACATGATTGTTATACTATTGCAATTAGGATTTGTGGTGTGATATGACATTTGGTGTACATTTGTCACATGAAATGCGCCATTGTTTAGAAATGTAAGACGAAAAATATAGAAAAGAGAAGAACCAGCTCTTGATCTAGTGGCAAAGAACAATGCACCTTGAGTGAAAGGTCGCAGGTTCGAAATACGACTGGAGGGTCTTTCATAGACATTTAATTTAAAAATAAGTTGGGTGACTTAGACCTCCAATTTATCTTAAAAAAAATGTAGGAAAGAGAATGAAAAATACTTAATAAACCTCTTGTGGGTCCAAAAGAAGAAAGAAGGAACCAAAATTCATTACAGGAGGGAAAGTGGTGAAATAAAAAGCATTCATACACTGCATGGTGAAAATGAAGCAAATCAACTTGTTTAGAAAAAACAAAAAGTTAGGAAGATATTCATGAGATGGAGAAGGTATTTCCTGTGTTTGTACTTTATAGTTCAATAAACCAACGGCCTTGAGAGCAAGGTCTGTTTGGCAACGAACCGGGTGTGAAGTGTCCATCTGAAAGATTTCAAAGTAATTAACTAATTGGATTTGGGCCTTGTAGGCTTTTTTTTTCCCCTCATTGTTTATTTGGATTCTTGGGTTATGTTAGTATATGTATGTTTAAGGTCAGCCCGCAGTAGCATTTTTAAGAGGTAAGAAAATAGGGTCAGCATTGCATGAATGATACTCATCTTTCTAATAATCTATTCTATTTTTTACCTTAAACAATGCAGATAACATATATTGCAGATGACATAAAAGAAGCCGATATGCTCTAGGTGCAATAGAAATAAAGATGTAATCCAAGTTGAGACAGATACTTGACTAATAATATGCAACAACAAGAACAACTATAATGGGGCTGGAAGAAAATTAATCAATCCAGAGAAATGGAGCATAATGCAATATTTAACATTTTGACCTTGGGAATCCCCTGACATCTTACACCTGAGAAATTGATTAACTAATCAAGAGTATCAACCACATGATATGCTTCTCCTAAACTGATGATACAAAATTACAGAATTGGGGAAATTTTTGGAAGAAGCGGATATAAAAATTCGAGAAACAAAATTAGGACAAGTAATAAATTTCAACTCATGTAGTCTCCAATTCACCGCATCTGTTCAACGTGCCTTAACAATGTATTTGAAGGCTTTTGACAGATAGGAGGATGTGTATGGAATTCTTGCCTCTGCTTTTCATTTGGAAACACAATGATCATTTTGAAGCGAACATCAACCTCATTTGAAATTCTACTCCATTCGATTCCAGAAGACCTTGTTAGGCATTTTCAACTTGAATGCAGGTTATACCATGCTCCATATTCCAGTGAACCTCCTGACACGCATGTGAGCAGTACACCGTTATGCCACAACGAGAACATCTCCTGAACCCATTCTTTCTTGTCTCCCTCCTACCGCATAGCACATTGGAGCACATATGCAACCCGTCTTCACCTTTATCCCCCAGCCACCACCATTCGACCATGAAAGCATTCGCTGGATGAACCGTTCTTCCCAAATATCCATAGTTTGTTAGAAGTGAAAAATCCCTGGAGCGTCGTCTTCTATGACTACTATGAAGATTTGTGCTGCTTGTACTGGCAGTTAGGTCAAGTGTGTTTGCCTTTTCCAGAAGGCGGTAGGCAGCAGCGGGACTTGGAGGAAGACCGAAGCCGCTCTGGAAACAGTAACCCAATTCACGAAGGGCATTGACATTTCCTAGTTTAGCAGATTTGATGCAGAGGGTTGCTGCAATATTTGGATTTGTCTGGTAGGAGAACCCATCCTCCCCACCATTACAACCGTTGAAATGTATTATGGCCAACGAGTAAAGCGCTTCTGCATGGGACCCCATCGCAGCTCTCTCCAATAGTGTGATCCCTTTTGAATAGTTGCCAAAGCAGTGGAAGTTGATCTATTAACAGTATGGCATAAATTATTGTTAGAGATTCTCATTTGAATTGCTATGAAATGACATCATTGCTGTGTTTACTTTTTAGTTGTGCAAAGATAATTCTGAACCAAATTAGACCGCATGGAATGGCTCAATTAAAAAAAAAACAAATTAAGATCGTAGTTGACTAATTGGCTTACATTAAGGACAGAATATGTGTATATTTTCCTAACTTTTTCTGTATGACGTACAGTAAATTTAATTAGAGGCATGTATGTACAATCTTACACATTGTTTAAAAAGTAATATTGTTATAGTCAGTAGTTACCATGCCAAGAAAGTAACAAGCTTCCAGATTGCCAGCATCAGCACAACGGCTCAAGAACTTGTCAGATGATTCACACCATTTTTTTGCTCGAACACACATAGCTTTACGAGATGCATTTGCTAAAACAAGTCTGTCCATGCCAAGCATGCTAAATTTCTTGTTTCTGTTATAAAAGGTAAACAGAGGATGAAGGTCTTATAGAAAAAAGATTGATTTAGTGCTATGTTAAGGACACAGCATCACATCCTTGCTCTGAACATGGCCAGACAGACAGATTATTTTGCAGCTGGTGCAAATGTGACTATATAAATGGTAATTGGCCATTTGGAAATCCTATTTGTTTCTATATTTGTCGTCATGGCTAAATATCTTTTCAGTCCACATTATCTGTAGCTTTCGATTTTCTATATATTAAAAAATTCTGATTTTAGTACATGATTGCTGGATTTCTTTTAAATCACTAGTCAGAGGGAGTGCTGGATATACATATTATTTTCTCATTTTCTCATTTAAGATATTGTTATAAAAGCTAACACTATGAGATTTTGGTATTATACTAATTGACTAATTATTAAAGTTTCATATAGAAAGTTATAATTAAGTTCATAAACACGCAAAAGACTTGCACAAAAGATTAACTGAGAATATACACAAGAGCACAGAAGGAATAAAACTTTTTGGGATCTTTCTGATGGGTTAATTAGTCAAAGCCAAATGCCGACAACATGAGAAGAAAAAACATGTATAGAATATTAATTCATGATAGAAAATATTATTACATTAACAAGATGTTGATGAGGTCAGAGGGTCCCGAGGCAGAGGCGCTGACCTTGCTGAGCACTGAAATAAGCACATCATCATTTAGCTTGTCGAAACTGGTAACATTGAACGAGTTTTTGATTGGTGTCAAATTGCTGCCACCACCACAACATATCCTTTTCCGACGGGGTCCCTCTTCGTGAAAGATTTGATCACTAAGGGGCATAATGGCTATTCTTTGTTGCTTAATTTCTCTATTGTTTTCCATGCTGGTTCTCATTTTGTAGCTCTATCCCCCCTTTCAACCCTTTGTAACGAAAGAAAATGATTGTGAGTTATAATAACGTACGGGCTCTCGTTGGAGGATGAGTTTGTGCAAAAAGAATGAAAAAATTTATATATAGAACTGCTTGTTATGAGCAATTACTTTTTTAACCTTGGTCAATTTGTAATAGTTTGTTGAAGTTTCCTTATCATCTTTACATTTTAACTGAGTTTTGCATTACTCCTCAGAAAAAACTAATTTTGGTAAAAGGACCTTAGTTTGTCTGCGCCAATGGCACAACTGTTTGAGTTTGCATGTCCCCTCGGCTTTTGTTTGGACTCATGAGCAAAACTTTAAAGTTTAGTAAACAAGTATTTCAGAAGGACTAAAATGCAAAAGAATTCAAACTTCCGCGGAGCAATAGGAGGTCGTAGCGTCGTATGCTGGTAGTTATAACTTATAACTTCCAAAAAGGTGAACTATAGTGCTGTCCGAGGAATAGGGCAGTTATAACTTCCAAAAAGGTAAACTATAATTTGTAATTTTTAGGAGAAAATCTATTTGCGGGGGGATTGGTTATGTATTTTCACTGTATATCTCGTTAGAATCAAGATAATCAGTACTTTTTCCCTTTTTCTAGAAGCTTTTTTCATTATAAAATTATCTTAAGTATAATTACTTCGACTTGGATACCGGTCATTTTCAATTTTTTTTTATTGGACAGAAACAACGGTTCCAATCATATAAGAGTCATTTTTTTTTTCCAATAGGAATCTATAATATAAAAATTTATTTTTGAAATAATAATATGGTTCAAAATAGAGATATTTGTCTGTACTTTCCACCACACGCATTGACAGATTTACCCTCAAATTTTCCTCTCCTCCATTCTGAAACAAAAATTGGATATTCAGAGAGTAATGGTATAATTTACACCAATGACAAAGTACCAGAGGAACAAACAAAATAATAATGTCATAAATGAATTACGGACAATTGAGGTTTCCATTTGAGTGATCACTTCAAAGGAGATCCCCAATATAAGATAATCCATACTTGTCTAACATTACTTGCTGCTAGCACTTTCATGTTTGTACCAGTATAAGTATATCAAAATATGGATTCATAGTACATTGTGATAGAATAATACACATTCATAGTACTTCCAACCAAAAAAAGATAAATTGAGCTACTGTACCCGACTACCGGGTGGGGGCAAATGCTCAGGCCTAGGTCTATGTTGAGGTGGTGGTGGGAGAGGCCTTGCAATATGTCTAGGTTGAGGTGGCACTGTGGCAGTTTGAGATGCGTTTGGACATTGGACTTTGGACAATGATCAAGTACCAATAAATTGAACAATTAACTCTTCAAATCACTCCTGGATGACCAAGTTCATTTCAGATTGCAGTAAATCTGATATACGGCCTAATTATTAAAAGATAATATATGAAATTAAATTTGAATATTTTAATTTCAATAACAATAAAAAATTAATACAACCAAAGCCATGTTGGTTACAGACTAACTTATACAATGTACACAAACAAAAGTAAAGACATATTTTGACCTGAGACATGATATCTTCATCCAACTCAATAAAATTAAGAATCAGAGAAGCAATTTTAGGGGCACGATATGCCCAAGTTTAACATCTCTTTTCTGAAGGCACTAAAGCACATCTCTGGACTCACTATGGGAGACCAACTCTAAAAAGTAAATCCATATCAAGCATACTAAAGGTTTTTTGAACTCAAAGACGACCTGTCTAGCCAATCTCAGAAATGCAAACCCCTTATCTTTTTCTGTGACAGGGTTAGTCGACAATCTAACCTCCTTGAACTCACCAACCAACCTCAACATTTGCCATTCTGATATCGCTATCCGTTGCATCTTTATCTAAGCCAATCAAAAACACCACAAACTCCTTCCTCTCTCAGTGCTCCTTAACCACCTCATGGTGCTCTGTTTTATCATTATCTTCTTCATTTTCAGGCCCTGATATCTTATCAGAATTTGATATGTTATCTTCATCTAGTTACTCCTCTCTGGCGCTATCCTCTCTCAATTCTTCTTCTTCTAATACTACTTGCTCTTCTCCTTCTCCATCCCCGCTTTTTCTACCTGAGATTTGCAAAATTTATATTTTTTCTTAATTTCAACGAGGGAATATAGGATCGATATTATATATACGAGTAGGTAAAAGTGCCACAGCAGTTCGATTCCTCAGAATTTTTTGAAAATCTCTAAAGGGCTCTGTTTCGAAGGAGTCTTTTGAATTTTAAGTAAAATTCGGGAGGGCTCTGTATCAACACCAGCGATGCCACATCTGATCTCCCCGACCAGTATCACCACGCCACCTTCTTTCTTTCAACTTAAATCAGATTTGGCTCCACTTCGGTGACACAACGCGTCCAATCAGATGCAACTTCTTCCTTCTCTGTTCCCTCTACCGCCGTCGAATCAGCTTGATTAATTGCTAGTTGCTACACCGCGTAGAAATGTGTTTTCTCAACATGATCCTCTTAACATTTAAACGAAACCCGGATCCACCAGAATAACCCATCCGCTTCACATACAGATCCTAACCCGCCTTAGGCCACCAATTTACTCTTTCCATTTCGTGTTACAAATCTGGCCCATTTTTTTCTTCTAAAGCCCAGTTGTTGAAAGATAAACAGATGAATCTAACAACAAAATTCAAATGTATACGTTTCAATAGTTCTCTCTCTAATACAAGAGGAGGGCCTTATAAAATTGTTGAAGAAATAATTTGAAAAGTGGAATTTATGAAAAGATTTGATAATCGCTCAACGGCCCCTAATAAAATTATTATTATGATAAAATTTTATTCACCACGAGATTAAAAAATGTGGAACAATATGTACATTCTGGCCCCTCAAAGTAACTCATCTAAAAAAAAATTTTAATTTTGGTCATTAGAATTCATCCTGAAATTTTATCATCTTCCTATTTCTATTTATGTATACTCACTCGAAGCCAAGGAACAGTCATTCAATTTATTCAATATATACAAACAAGCCAAGTAATTTACAAATTTCTACTGTTAAAATTCGGAATAATTTAAGTACACGTATACATAGTACTATACAAAATTAAACCGAATTGGTAGTGCAAATCTTCACAAGCTGCCTTGGTGGCCTAGCTACATTCCAATTCCTCTGCATTATGTTGCTTATGCAACACTATAATCAATCGTGATATGCATGGTTATGATGATTCGAGCACAGTTGATACTTGATACCTCTCACCTGCCCAAATAGTTCGATCTGAAATTTGCCAGTTAATACTTTGTCCTGAGTAAACTTGCTTTGATCTGAAGGCCTCTTAGATTTTGTTATCCATTTTGAGCTGGAGTGCAAGTGGCACCATGCTCCATGTTCCAATGCATCTCCTGGCACACATGAGAGCAGTACATTGTCGTGCCGCAACGTGAGCATCTCCTAAACCCGTTCTTTCTTGTCTCTCTCCGACCACACACTACATTGGAACACATATGGAGCCCATCTTCGCCTTTATCGCCCAGCCACCACCATTCGACCATGAATATATTTGCTGCATGCACCTCTCTCCCCATATACCCATAGTTCGTTAAAAGTGAAATATCCCTAGAACGCCTTCGAGGACTAATGAGAGGGGTTGGACTGCTAGGTCCGGTAATTAGCTTTAGTGTGTTCGCTTTGTGTAAGAGGTGGTAGGCAGCAGTAGGACTGGGGGGCAGACCAACGCCATGTTGCAAGCAGTAACCCACTTCACGGAGGGCATCAACGTTTCCAAGATTAGCAGATCTGACACAGAGACTTGCTGCTGAATTCAGGTCATGTTGGCAAGAAGATCCACCATCCACATTAGCGCACTTGTTAAAACGTATTATTGCCAATGAGTATAGAGCCGCTGAGTGGGATCCCTCTGCAGCTCTTTCCAGTAGAGCAGTCCCACTTGCGTAGTTCCTCAAGCAGTGGAAGTGAATCTATACATGGCAAGATCGATCATTAATAGTTAATCAAATCAAATAATGCATTAATATCTAATTAAAGAAATATTAGATTAGACCACTTTGTTTAACCAATTTTAATTTTAGCATTTTTTATAACCTTCTGATCAATGAGTTTTACTTTGTAATAATAAAATTTCAGGATTATTACCATGCCAAGAAAATAACAAGCTTCAAGATTGCCGGCATCAGCACATCTTCTCAAGAACTTCTCAGATGAGTCGCTCCAATTTTTGGCACGAACACACATCGTTTTACCAGATGCCTTTGCCAGAACTTGTTGATCGACACCAAGCACACTGAACCTCTTGCTTCTGCAGTTCAAATTTAGGCATCATTAAAAGAGACCTTGGCCTTTTTTTCTCGTAAGTTATTGAAATGGACTAATTTGCAGAGTTGATATTCAGTAACCCGCTATACTGGGGACTACATCTCTTGCCCAACAGAATATCTAAATTTCAGTCTTGCCAGTGACAAAGTTAACCATATTTTTCTTTATTCATTCCCTCCATGGCCGTTAGAGAGACACATGCTTATTTTGGCGACAGTTAAAATGTGAGCAGTTGACCGTTTAGTACTTAATGGTAAATATTGGACTAGGTTAAATTGGCACTAGGTAGTCAATAAAACAATTTCCGTACATTTCAGAGGTTATGGTTTGTTAACTCAACATTGGAGTCCCAAATTAATACTTTTATTCAAATATAATGCGAGAGTTTAGTTGCATTCTAAGTATATATATTGTGTTTTATTTAAAACTTTTAATTTGGAATTAATGTGCAATTGCCCAAAAGATTAAAAAAAAAATAGGTCCAGAGGCAAACTTTGTTTTCCAATTAAATAAAAAAAAGACTAAACCTTGATTTTTTTTTCATCCTAAATAGAAACGAAAATAAAGAAATGAGAAGGCACACAATTTAAAAAATTTAACCATAATGGAAACAATGATTACATTGACATGACATTAATGAGATCGGAGGGTGACGTGGCAGCGGCAGCGACTTTGCAGAGCACTGAAATGAGAACGTCATCGCTTAATGCATCAAACGGATTGCCGGAATTGATTAACTTTCCATTAAATATAAGCTCGGTATCATTGCCACCACTCAACCGCCTCCGACGAGGTCCCATCTCTTGTGGGCGTAAAAGAGGTATGGTAATGGCTATTCTCTTGCTCTTAATCCCTCTAGTTTTTTGCCTTGTAGTAGTCATTTTTTGTTACCCTCTCCTTTTCCTTTTTCCCTCTCAAAAGAGTATAATGATGAGTTGTAAAATCATGACCCTGCAGGAGAATTAGTTTGTATGTGTGTGAATATATATAGGTGGGCTAAAAACGGATTTGTTATGAGATAATGACTATTATACCCTTTGGTCTCTATGAAGTATATATTCATTTTATTGAACACTCTTATCTTTCAACAAGGTATAACTAATTAAGCGGAACAAATATTTAGAAGTAGAAGTTTAGAACTAATTAGTTTGTTAGCACTTGTAATAATCTTGTTCTAGTTTGCACGGTGCTTTTGTATAGCCTTCCAAGTAAATTTCTAGATAATAGAAAATTAACACGTATTTAGGAAAAATACAGATAATAATCTTCCACGGAGTATGCATCGGTGTTAATATTGTGTATCCTGAGATATTCAAGGTAGTTTAACTACCAAAAAGTTGAAACAAAATTTTACTATTGTTAGTGAAAAAAAATTATTAGACAATGGGAATAGAGAGCTGAAATTTTAGAGAGATGTCGTTAATTATCAGTTATACGTACGATTGTAGCAATTCTGTGCATAGCTCTAAAACAGAAGGTACCGTTCAATAACTAACAATGGTGCCGTACAATAACTTCCACGTACGGCTGGTTTTAGAGAAGGCCAATATTGGTTTGCCATACTAAATAGATGAAAAAGAAATTTAAACCAACTTTCTCTGATTTTAGCACCATTTCTTATTCTGTCTTCTAGAAAAACTAGTTCAGAACGAGTTTCGGAAGACAATTTGTTAAATGGTTAAATTTGTACGGGAGGTAACAAGAATATACGAAGGGGGCAGTTAACTTTCAACAAAGAAAACTAAAGGCTACCCAAATAGCTATAATTTCATCACAGTGCATGCAAACTCTATTATGGAGTAAATGCTTAAACTACCTTATTTGTTTCAATCATGTACAAAGCATGAAATTTCATGAGAATCCTTTAAACAAATGAGAGCGGGAGCGTTATCATGCCATATATATTTAAAAGTTTGCCAATTAATTACATTCGTTTATGTTTAAACAATTAAATAATGATGCATATTCCATACACATTTTCTTACTTGTCCTTTTCAATTATATTTCTGATGTTTTCCTGATGTAAGACGCCAGTGTATTTGCGGAATGCATGAATGGTCAAGTTACAATTTCATAAATGTTTTTCCTGATCTTTTCAAATTTCCTTTCGCTTTAATGAAAAGAACATTATTAGGGGGTCTAGGGGTGGGCCGGATGCTTGTTTTCTGCACTTTATCTAACTACGAAACTAGAAGGTTGTAAATACAGACTAATTGTCGCAACTCATAAATTTGGAGGCATATATACGAAGCACGCACCTCAAATTGTCAAAAAGAAGATCGAGACCAAAACTTCCTTTGTCAAAATTAATTGAAACCAATTAATAAAAGATATGTCAATCGTAAGCTTTTACAAACAAATTTGAAGAATGGACCAAGGTTACACATAAAAGTCTGTGTACTTATAGACAAATTTTTATTTAAAGGACAGACAATATGTAATATATTCACGGACTACTACAGGCCAAATAATACTAGGATGCACCGATGCAGTAATTAAGTTTTCTCAGCAAACATAAACCGTAATCAATTTAAAACTTTTATATATTAAATTATCTAACTAAGAAACAAAGAAGATTTCATATATGCTCTTGTCCCTACTTAAGTATGATTAATGCTAAGTATTTACAAGCAAACTCTGTTAGCTAAATACACAAGTGAAACCTCATGCTCCTTCAGGTCCAGCACCAATATCTGCAGGATCCTGTGCTGGCTGGCATCTAGTTCGATGTTCCATTTTCCAGTGCATCGCCTGACAAGCCCGAGAACAATAGGCCACAACTGCACAAACTGCACACCTCCTAAACTCATGCCTCCTTGTCTCCCGCCTTCCACACAACGCATGCGAACACATGTTCAAACCATCTTCATTCTCTGCCTTTGTCCCTGCTAATCCCCACCATTCAACCATGAACCTGTTTGCCCGATGGACATTGCTGCTCATATCCATGTTCAACCTACAGCAATAGCCTTTACGATGCTTGTAATTATGCTGGGGCATGCTCCTCTTCTTTTTCGTGATGAGTTCAATGGCGTTGGCCTTGATGAGGAGACGATGAGCTGCTGACGGGCAGAAAGGAAGCCCGAGGCCATCTTGTAGGCAGTAACCAACCTCACGAAGTGCATCTATGTTGCCTAGTGCAGCTGATTTGGCACAGAGTGCCGCACCAGTCGATGGATCTCTGTGGCAATAGGGTCGACCACTACCATTGAAATGAATCACGGCTAACGAGTAGAGTGCTGTTGGGTGGTTTGACAGAGCTGCTCTTGCCAATAAGTCTGCTCCACTAGCGTAATTGTGCAAGCAATAGAAGTGAATCTGTGTAATTGAAACAAAAAGAAAAATGAGCAAACCTATATGCAGTTTGATTGATCAGTAATCACTTGCGCAGTTGCACATAACTATTATAGTAATTAGGGTTAAATATTTTGACATATGATTTCGAAGTGTAAGTTTAATTAAAGAAGAATATTGTATGCTTGAATTACCATGCCAAGAAGATAGCAGGCTTCAACATTGCCTGCATTTGCGCAGCGATCCAAGAAATCTTGAGCTGATTTGGACCAGCTTTTAGCTCGAACTTGAAGTGATTTTGCCGATGCATTTGCAAGAACCTCCGGATCCACCCCCAAATTATTAAATCTCTTGCAGCTATCATATAGAAGAAGATAACAAAAAGATTAGTCAAATTTGGAGCACTTCAGTTATATACGCAAGAAAAAGAGAATTTGTAATCCACGCTAGCATAATTTAACATCATTGATGTTTGCATATATTATCTATATAGTATACTTTAATTGGAAAACCCCTCAACAAACGGAGGGCCATTTTATTTACAATAACAAACGCACATGTACTCAGAAGACTTGACTATACACAGAATTTGAAAGCAAAAGAAAGTGACATGAGAATAAACAAAAAAAAAATGAAAGACGTGCATATATGGTAGCTAGAATCTTCATTGAGAACGAACAAGTACATACAAAATAAGAAGAAATCCAAAGCCAAAAAAAAAAAAAAAAAGATGTGTGTAGCTTACGTTAAGAAAGCATTGAAGAGATGAGATGAAGAGGCAGATGAGCTGAGCTTTGTTAATATGCTGATAACCAGATCGTCAGGAAGTGTTTCAAACAAATCACTGCCGGAGTTCGGGCTGATGCGTCGTCTCTTTGCGGGAGGAGCCCCCTTTACACTTGGGTAACAAAATCCTCTTCTTGTCCACATCTCTCTCTCTCTCTCTCTCTCTCTCTCTCTCTCTCTGTATGTGTTAATGTGTGTTAAAGCAACTGGACGATGAAGATAAGAGTTGAGGAAATGGTCAAGCTTCAGGCTTCGTTACAGAATGGAGTTTGGTTTCAGGTGTGTATATATAGGAGGACGAAGGAAATTAGGAAAGTAGGAAAAGTGAGAATAAACTTTTTTTTTGAGTTTTGAAGGCTAATTGATGACATTTTTGCCCTTGGACCTTTTGCTATTATTACGGGGGCAAAGGGTCAAACGGGGTTGACCAGTCGCCGCGCTTGCTTTTCCTTGAGCCTAGCTGGCTAGCTTCCTTTCACCTGCCATCGAATAAAACAAACATTTGGAAGCATTTTACCAATATGTCCTTGTCTTTCATATGTTTTAGTTTGCAGTGCTTGGTGTTCAGAAATATTTTTGGATAAATTATATTTTGTTAGAGCTAGAGAGTTGATACCGGCGGTCCATTTTTTTAATAAATATAAATAAATTGCATGAAGATGTTGACGCTTCTTTCACTTGAATATCGGATGATGAGATCCAATGCTTTTTTGTGCAAACCGATTTTACTTGATACAAATTTTTGTTTTCTTTTTGAGCTAGTTTGCTATGTATCTACTAGACTTGGCAGAATTTATTTGGGATAAATTAATTTCATGATTTTATAGATTAGTAGAATATTTCCACGACAAAAACGACATATATATATATATATATATATATTTTTTTTTTTAATTATTTTTTAAGGTTCACTCATAATTTTTTTTTTTTTTACACATACGAATACATGCCATTTGCCTTGCATTTCTTAATTCATTTATCATCACGTGTAATTAATGGCTCCCCAATCAACAGTGAATCTCGCCAAAGTAAATAAAACACAGTCATTCAAACAGATGAGATATTGAAATAAATCATGGGTCAGCTTTGGAATTTTCGATTAGACAGTTGACGCGTTAATTTAGCAACTTGTGCTGTGCGATCAAGATTTTACCATTTGACAAATACACCCAAATTGCATATGTTTTGAAATGTTGGATTAGATTGTACACACGTTAATTATAACTTGTGTGTTCTAGATTTTATCATTTGACAAAGCGGGATTTTACAGCTATATATTTGTTTTATATTCACAATAAATTGAGTGATATAAAGAAAATGAAAGTTAAGTTTTAAATAAACGAAAGTACTGCATATATGCAAAGTGAAATAAATCAAGGTGGAATGATCAATTTATTATTCATAAATGGACAATGAGCTCATTTCAAGATTTTATTTAAAAAAAAATGGTTATTTTGCCTCAAGCATATATAGGAAGGAAAGAGAAAAAAAAACACATAACTAAGAACATTTCCTAAAAGTTAGCTATCAATAAATATATGTGTAAATCATTGCAGCCATTCTTAAATTTAATTTGCAATGTCGGTATGATGATCCCGTCTTAATTAAGTTAGTCACTTTCATTATCTAAGAACTTGTCGGAGTACACAATAAGGACAATCAAGATCACTGCAATATACCTTTTCAAGCTAATCAAACCCATCCTGCTTGGCGTGTTTAAGTCTAACTCTCCAAAAGGGGAAGTGCTTTGGGCAGCGGTTATTTTTCTCCGAGCAACATATTATTTTTCAAAATGTCTAATTTGCCCTTCATTATTTCTCTGTGCAACTTAGATCTCTTCGGCACTAACTTCTAATTCCTTCTCCCTTCACTCAGTCTCTTGCCATCCTCTCTCCTCTCTCAACGATCAATCATCTCCGTCTTTTCTATCTCCTCTCAATCAGGTCTCTCGTTCCACACCTTTCTATAGCTATTAACAGTAAGGGCTTCATTCAAACAAAATAGGCTCTACATCAACTCGTTAAGGTTTGAGATTAATCCTTTTACTTTCGAATTTTTAATGTTAAGATTAATATTTTGTTATTCATTTTTACTTTGCTTTTCTTCCCGTTTAGACCATCCACAGTTCATTTAATCCATAAATAAAATCTTCATTTACACAGGGGTAATTTAGTCATTTGGAGAAAAATAATGTTGCTCCGAGTTAAAAACCTGTTGCTCAAAGCACTGCCCCTCCAAAAGGCTTGGCAACCTAACCTAATCTAACTAAATTAAAAACAAGGCAGGGTTAGCTTAATCGCATCACTACCCACCATGAAAATGTAGTTAGTATTTTCTGTGCAATGACTTTATTCAGTTGATGCTTTATTCGTCAGCTTATCAAACTGAAAATTTCATTAAGCAAATCAATAAAAAGATACAAATAAATAATTTTCTATATGATAGCTTTGTATTGAGGGCATTGATCATATCATTGAATGATTGATAGATATTTTTTTCTCCTATGCAATCAGATCTTTGTTACTTTGTATATTGGTATCATTAAGTTAATCATTCTTTATTGACCAACTTTTTAAGATAATGTTGATAAAATTTATCAAGCGATTACGCTATATAATTGGCCCGTTACTGCTTCATGATTAGAGAGACGAGCAATCCTCAATCGCCACGTGTGCTCCCATATATCAAATTCCTATATAAAATATACGAGTCAAATAGCAATCCTCGTAAATTCATTCCAAAAATTGTTCAATAAACTCATCTATTGTCCAATACACATTCATAAATTGTTTAATAATAGACAGTTATATATTTTAGTTAAGATATATAATAAACATTTTAACAGCTAGCGTTCAAAAATTTTATTTAATAACTTTAGATTTTTTTATTGTACACTTCCTACTTGACATGAAGATAAGTTGCTTGCTAATTTTTACAGTTTTGTAAATTCATTAAAATAAAGCTAAAATTCATTCAAATGTATAATAAACATTTTTGCAGTTTTTGAATTTCATTAGAAAACGACTAAAATATTTTGCGTTGCAGGGGTATAGCAACGTTCAAATATCAGTTTCAACCTTCAAACATACTAAAATTTTGTATTTAAGCTAAATTTTATATTTTTCAAAATTGTATACCATTTTTAAAAATTCTTAAAAAAACAGTAGTTGATCTACAAATTATAGAACAACAACCCAATAGTAAACATTAGAAAAAATAAATAAATAATAATAATACATATCACATGTAATGGTTATAAACAACAGTAAGAGCTTCACCTATAACTGTTTTATATAGTTATAACTTACAATGTTTTAATTTTTATTTGCTATATATTTGAAACTTACGATCATAATAAAGAAACATTATAAATGAAGACGTACAATATTTGAACGTCCTTCTAATTTTTCTGGGCTATACAGATATTGCATTTTTTTTTTCTTTGTAGGTACAGTTTATTCTCTGTGAATTAATCAAGTCATCATGTGAACCTTATCGAAACAAAACCATTTTCCTTTCCTATACGCTTGATTTTTTAAATATTTTAATTATTAATCCGGATAAATGCCCCAGCGATGCAATACCAAGGAAAATACGTCAAGTTGGTATCCTGATCACGTGAAATTCTGTTTTGGCCATTATAATTTTCTAGTTTTAGTATAAACATTAACTTGAGTACTCCTCAAGAACTTTAGACTTTTTTGCATCAACATGAGAATGTTCAAGAAGTGGAATAGCTTAGATTGAGGCAGCACCGTTCAATATTTGTACGGATTTTTATTTGTTTCTTGTATTAAATTAACCACAGAATTTTTATCCGTGTTTGATTTTGGTATCCATTTGATCTTATATTCTCGAAGGATAATCATGAGGACAAGTGTTAATTCAAAATTAGACTTTTTTATTTAGTTCCATTTGAAACGTAACAAATTAGCTGAAGATGCGCCAGTCAGCCTAGCTAGGATTTCCCTATATGGTAATTCGAAGTGTGGATTCAGACTGGGTGTCACACTCAAAACCTTAATCGTTCTCAAAAAAGAAAAAAAAAAAAAACACTTAAAACCTTAAGAAGCCTCGGAGTGAATCGGACGGATAGAATTATGCCATCTGTGCCCTGCGCTCTCTCTCTCTCTATTTTTTTTTAAAGGCTCATGTCTAGTGAGTGGAGGAATAAATGGGGTGGGAGTGTGGGCCTACGGACATATATAAAAAAAAAAAAAAAGTAAAGACCTAAAGGCTCAACGTAACGTGAGAAACTAGAATTGCTTATACGGCCCTAAAATTAAAAAAAAAAATTCTTATACATATTAAAGTAAAATCAATGTAATTACTAATAAAAGAGTATGTTCATATATGTAAATTGTATGAACATTTTAACAGAAATGATAAGTGCCATCGTGCACCATCACGCGTTAAAAATCGAAATTCCGCTCCTTTCCTAACACATGCTCTCCTACCTCTTCTCCGCTCTTCTTCCTGAGTGTGTTTGTCATGTTTGTCATCTTTGTCTCTCCTCTCTCCTTTCATGGTGAACTCATCCAACACTTTCTTCCCTCCGTTTCCATCCCCTTCTCCTTCTCTCCACTTCCGACACTCTCTCTCTAAGCTATGCCTCTATTCCTTTCTTTTATCTCGTTCTATCTCACCATTATCCTTTTAGTATGGTTTCCTTCCGTCAGATAATAAAAAGGTTAAACAAAATGAACACATAAAAACAACAAAGTGAACATATAAATAAACAAAGTGAATACATAAATAAACAAAGTGAATACATACATACAAAACACTAATAATTACAGAATACGAAATTAATAAATTCAACTCATTATTAAACAAAAAGTGAACATATAATATAGACAAAATGAACACGTAATTGAACAATATGAACACATACAATAAATAAGTCCAATAAAAAAAAAAAGTTTAGCACACACGTAGAAATCTGAACAAAATACAACAAATAAAATCACCTCATAATCAAATAAAGTGAACACATAAATAAATAAACTGGACATATAAATCAATAAAGCGAACAAATTAATATACTAGTTGTAGAGGGAGATCATGGAGAATAATGAGAGAGCGTGGGTAAGAAGGAAAAGAGGGAGCATTGGGTGAGGAGAGTGAGGAGAGTAAGGAGCGTGCTGGATGAGGGAGGTGAGGGGAGCGCGGAAGGCAGGAGGGAGGGGAGGAAAATAACGCGCTGGATGAGAGGGCCCACTACCAAGAGGGGAGCGTTCTAGCAATGGCAAGTGGAACGATGATGGTTAGTAATTTTTCATTTTCAAATTAAACCAACAATTTCCTGTTCTCGAAAATATAATAGAAGGTCCAACATTAGAAATTTAAATTTCTCAAAATTGTCATTTTTTACGATGTATGAAGATCGAATTTTATAGCTAAAAAGTATAGCTTGAGAACCAGAAACATGACATTGGAAGGGGTTCAATTGACAGACCAAAAAATAGTTATAATAATATTTAAAAGAGTAGTGCATAACTAATTAGTAATTAATGATCCGATAACAATAATATCAGAAAAAAAATTGTTGTATGCCTTTTTATCAAAAAGTATTTAGAGGAGAAATTGAGTCATTGTAATGGATGATGACTTAATTTACTCTTTTGATTAATAAAGTGATGATACATAATTACAAATTAATGTGTCCAAAAATTTCATTAATTTCATTTTTCGTGCCTAGAATGGAATATGAGAATCTAATTAAATCAACAATTAATTGGTGCAAAAACCAGTAAATTTCAGCTTTATAAATCAGAATATTTATGTAAGAAAAAAAATATATATGATTTCATTAATAATATGAAAGGTCATGGACGTCTCTGCCTCTCTCTCTCCATCACTGGCCCAAATCAATTAATCGCTACTATGCGTATGGTACCATATATATAAGTAGGTGTATCTTAATCGTCCTTAGATCCAACAGTTTCATTTCGAATAATTAATTAATAAATGAAAAAAATCATAGTTCCATAAAAAATAATTAAAAGTGACACCAGTAATCACATATATTATATATTGGACAAATATCAAAATGGACGATTGAAGTGAATAAGGTTCCAACACCTTTCAGATCTTAGTAATATTTGTTTAAGGTGATCATAGAAAGAGTTGATGACAACCTGCGGGTAGATAGCTAAGGGGCGTGATATTGACGTGTGAAAAAAATAATTATAATGTTACAAAGATATGACTATATAAGCCAACTGAGAAATTTATTTATATACCAAAGTGATTTGTAAACTATGAAAGGACGGCGCGCGTGCTAGCTAACCAACATAACCAAAGGATAGCTTACTGTTTAGTAGTATATATCTGATGAAAGGAGCTGAACGTATACATATTTTAAAGAAAAAAAAATGCCACGTGGCATTGTGTGCTACAATAGTTCATATGTAGGAACAAGGAGAGTATTATTTTTTTAAGGCTAATTAACATGGGAATTAGTTGGTAAGAGCCATATTTTCTAGATAGCTAATGGTTTGTACCACAGGTTTTCAACCAATCAAATCAAATGACAATATTACGTGAACGAGTAAATTACCATTCAAAATCAAACCCTATATATCATCCTATGATCAAGTTGTAAATATTTTAAACGAAGCCTTATCTCTTGTCGATCAGCTTGAACTTCCGAACTTATAGATAACTCTACTATTTAGTAAGACTAGTAGTGTTTAATCAAGATGCTTTTTTCATATTACAAAGGAACCTATCAAGCTCATATTAAATATATTAGCTAAAATCAAGAATCCTTAATTTTTACTTTTTAGGAAATCTAAGCTTAATGAAATTAAGTTAGGTATCTTTCAATTATAATTTCTTCATGTTGCTAGCTTACGTAAATTAAAATTGCTACAAGAATTGGTGACGTTCGTACTAGGAAATGTTAGAAAAAAATTTAGTTATATAAGATGCCGTTTCATTATCATAACTTTTTTGGTATCATAAATTTTGTCGGTTTACGATGAGTTTAATTAAGGCCACCGAAAAAATCATGAAGTTAATTATAAAAAATATCAATAAATCAGATTTAGACAATGAATTTAAACCATGTGCTTCTTTTATGTTTGATTCTTTTTTTTATTTTAGTAAGTGTCCAGCATCTTTTTCTATCCATAAACAATTATGACATAATTAAGGGTAACTATAGTAGTAAAAAAAATAAGAGGTAGACTAAAATCAGCCGCGCCTAACAGATGAGCTCGTCAGCTGCAATTATATCTCAATTTTTATTATTCTAGCAGCAGATCCGAATCATTTAATGTGTTCTTCATATTAAAATCTCACTAGAGACCAAAATTTATATTTTTCTTTGAAATTTTATAATATTTTTTTAGTATTTTACAAATTGTTAATCTAAACAATTCTGGACCCTTCAATAACAACGATTTTTAAAAATCTCAAAATAAATAGTAAAAAAATTCAGAAAAATATAAAATTTAGTCGCTAATGAGATTTCAATATGAAAAACACATTCAACGGTTCGAATTAGCCATTAGAACTTCGAAAATTGAAATTAATCGCGACTAACGAGTCAATCTGTCAGTCGTAGCTAATTTTAATCTACCATTCTACCTCCAAAAATAATTAATTGTTCGCAAATGAACAGGGGCGAACTCATAATTATGACATTAATTAGAAGAGGGGCGTGAGATCCACAAGACGCAGGTGATACATTGAGAACATCTCTTTTCTATAGGTTTATAGAGAAAAATTTGTACTTTTTTACAAACAAAAAAAAAAAATTATACAAATCTTTAAACAACCTGGCCATCGATCTGATCTGTATGCAATATAATAACATGCGACGAAATATCTTGATCCCAATTACCGTTGAGTTAACAAAAATATATATTCGATAAAAAATAACATATAATATTTTGCATTTCAAACAGTGGCGGATCCAGTATAGGGCACCCTAGGCAAGTGCGAGGGTACATTTTCAAAACTTTGAGATCTATTTATTAAATTGTAGGTTGTGTCTGAGTAAAAGATGATATGTGTCTAGGCTCCGCTCATAATTGCACTAAATCATTTATTCACTACCAATATACCAAAAGCCAAACGCATGACTCATTAAATTAATTAGAGATATAAATTATAATTAGCAGCCATTAAACCAATTTCCACTAATTAATTGTCATTAATTCTCATATAAAAAAACTCAGATGCCAATATAAACAAAATGGGAATAATTAAGTATTCGATATTTTTATAAACCACCTTCATGGACATACTTCTTCATTACTTACTAAGCAAAAAGTAAGAAGAAAATTTTCACATTTCTTATACAAACCATGCTTACAAAAATTTGTTCCCAATGTCATCACCTTTTAAAAATTTAAATTATAGCAATATTTTTTAAACATCTATTTTAGAAACATTGAAAATATATAATAAATTTTGTTATTAATAAATTAAATATTGAAATATGTTGGGTATTAAGGAAAAAAATACCTTTGATGAATGTGAAAGAAAATACTCACTTATAAATTTGGCAATGAAAATAAAAAGGGGACACAAAAATTAAGGAAAAACAATGCGCTGCAAAATAAACATCTACCGGTGAATCAGATCAGTTTTATAAAAAAAAAATAAAAAAAAATCTCGACACACAAATAGTTACATAGTATCACGTTGCAGAAATTGAAAAATTGCTATTTTCCAATGTTTGAAGTGTTGGGCTATATTTAACAAAACAATCTCGACACCAACACATCTTTATTTATATTTTTTATTTATCTTGTTCGAGCATTTATTGTAACGATGAGTGAGTCCAACCGAAATAACACATGTCACTTCGCCCGACCAGCAATAAACCTTTCATTATCAGCTCCTAACAATTGGGATTAGTCTTCAAATATACTGTAATTTATATTTAAACAAGTATAACATGATATACTTGTTTAATTAGTTGCTGGTAGGATAGACGGGAGATGTAATGTGTGGAGACTAAATTGGAATAGTTATTCTTGGGTGGCGCCGGCATTGTGTCATTTTTTCAGGAATAAAAGAATGAAGAGTGGTCGGGTCAAAACGGGATGGCCATTATATGATGTAATGTTGCATCTTTCGTAACTAGGAAGCTTTCGGACTTTTAGTTTCTTATCATCTTTTCTTCTCTTTGTCATGTTTTTTATTAAGATATGTAAAATTAAAAGTGCACACGAGACCAACACAAAAGACAAATTTAAGGATGTCAAATTTGAAGTCAAATGAATGTATAAATATTTCCGTCTCCGTAGTGCGGATTAATTAATCGCTACCTGCATCAATAGCCCTCCATAGGCATTACGTTCCGAAAACACTTTCTTTTCCTAAATATAAGATAGGTTTCATTAACTTCAAATTTATTTATAATTTGCAATATCTTATCAAATGTAATCAAAATAAAAATTTTACGGTGTTAAATCTTATTATATTTTAAAAAGATATTTTTATCGAATTTAATTTAATTTGAGAATCCAACAAGTAATTTAAAAATGTAAAATTAGTTTTACTGATTTTTTTTTTATTGATTATATATAACTAGATAGTTCTCAAATTGCGTCCAAATTTATACACATAAAAATATGTAGCCTGTAAATAATAATTTCGATTTCAATATGTCCTCACCCTTAAGAAATCAAAAGTTAGTTATTTTTAAATCATCGAACTGCAGTTAGTTATTCATGTTATAACAGCTTGTTATCTATAATTGTGTACAGATTATCGATCTAAAAAGCAATTGATCATATTAGCAGCCGATTGATTGTACGTACTTAGCGGTAATTTGGATTTATGACTGCAAAATATCCATGCATATACTAATTGTGATGATTGGTCTATTAATTTTGAACGATCATGTAACTCATGTTGTTGCGATGTTTTGTATACTTTTAACTGATTAATCTGTGTATATTATTTTATTGGAGCGGTTGGGTTTTCTTTTCTTGAAAGTAGGGGTAGCTTGTTTTGTCCAAACCCATCTCAATTATTAGTATATATATGTTGACGAAGTGTTAGGTGCATCAGTGCAGACTATCTTCATCTCCATATATTCAACAACTAGCGATCATGCGTTAACTAAGCTTCTCTCTTAAAAAATTACTTAAATGCTTATTCGAGCCAAATTAAGACATTACACTAATTAGCAATTGTTGATTGTCTCTTTCCTTAGTTTGTAGTTTAGTAAGATCTTGCTAGATTTTGGTTCACATTCTATCCTACCTTGATTAAGACCTATTTAATTGACTTATCTCTTCATTCTGCGCTATATCTTTAATTATGCTTTAATTAAAATAATTAATGTGAAAAGACTGCTGATTAGTGTTGAACAGCCAGATAGACGCAATCGTTTTTGAGCCATAATAAACTGGAGGTGCTAAATCGCAAAACGTGTTCAATACTAATTTTTGCGGACATATATATTAGTTGAAGGCGATACTAATTAAATGCGTTGTGCACTTGTGCATGACTATCAGTTATACTGACTGCAATTTGCATCAATTGTATAAATTAAACTTTTGGTAATGGAATCCTTATCTTTTAGTTGTATATATATGTAAGAAAATAATTTGTGGCTGAACCAGCAATGACGGAATCCAATCCTAATTAATTATATGGCCGTTTATAATTGGGTCCCCTGTTATTTATGTATCTGTTAATTAATGGGAATGGATCAATATGCGGATAATTATTATATATATATTTGACAACCGAAACAACCAATAAAATATAGGTATCATGCACAATCTAAAAATTAAAATTATAGATATATCAATAGCTTGGAAAGGTTGTATATATGAAATTAATTTAATTTAGATAATTATTTTGTCATCGTTTTAAAAGCGTTAAAACTGCTAAATTTTTAGGACCCCTTGATAACCAATTGATATGCGAATTGTATTATGTTTGATACACAATCGAACTAAACTAGAAAAAGAATATTCATAATTTTATTTTTGAAATTTTTATATTTTTTATCTAATAATATCATTGTCGCAAATTTATTGATCGTCAATATAATTATAGAGTGTGCTCCAAAGTCAAGCACGGATAAGTTAATATGGCTTCGTCATTTTTCTGTATAGAATGGATTCGGACCCTATAAAAAACAAAAGAAATTTTTGATATAAATATGTATATATATAAGACCATTTTCTCTGAATAATATATACTCGTCCAAAAAAAGCTATATAACCTGATACTTATTTATTTCAAATTTTAAGGACCCGTAGGCCTAATGACCGTGCGTTCTCGGAACTTTCTTAAGAAACTATTTTGTATATTTGTGCACGGGTCGGAGTGGATGTTAAGGAAAGCTAAAGTTGCATAGGGATCATAATTCATTTAATGTAGCTAAGTATAGTGACTTTGCACCTAAAATTAAGGGTTCAATCACCTCTTCTAGTTTTCACTTAAAAAATCGACCACCTCTTCTAGTCCTACTGCATGCATTGACTAATTAAACACTTTATATCTGATATCCTTCTCCCTTTTAAATTTTCTTAAGTTGATTAATTTGGTTTCGTCTGATAAATCTAAATATAGTCGGAAAACGTGCATAATTAATCATTTCGGCAACGTTGATTTATTTGCTACAGATAGCATGCATCAAATGATTCGGCCGTGGCTATATAATATAATAATAAAACAACCCTATTGATAATCCTGTATAAAAAAATAATCACACATGAAATGCATGTCGCTGGTTATTTTCCTCTTCTAACATTATCGAAAATATATAGTGTAAAACAATAAGGAACAGAATTTTATATGTTTATCGCTTCTGGAATAGCGTACGCTTATAAATAAACATATTGTTAAGTTACTAAAATTCCAAGGGTGCATATTCACACAGAAACTTTCGTATATACTTCATTCCAAAATCCCCCCAAAAAAAAACAAAAATAAAAGCAAACTCTAACAGTAACATACATGAGAATCCATCTGTTGAGCGTTAAAAAAAATAAATAAATCAGCTTAAAGTAAGGAAACGTACACCGAAATTTTTAGACTTAACTTTTTTGTAGTAAAAGAGTTAAACGCTAGCCCTCAAAAAAAAAAAAAAAAAAAAAAAAAAAAAAAGATAAAACTCTGAAAACTAATATTTTTATTTTGAAATATAGAAAGGACAGGATTTTGTCTCTATTTTTAAACAAGAATAAGTAATAAATACAATAAAGACTGATTCTAAAATTTCGTCCCAGACTAAATTGAATTTCATTCCCTAATTAAAATGTTTTAGAGAAAAAAAAAATGAAAACTGATAGACGGATGGCTAGTTTCATCATGCCTTAGTGACATGAATTGAGAGAACATGCATGGAACATCCACTAATGCAGAAAGTAATTCATATAAAGTCATTCTTCCCTATATATGTCAAATGCATTAATTAATTCTATAAAGAAAAATACTGTTTATTTAATTTTATTAATTAACAAAAACTTTAGTCACCGTGTCACACCTGTAACGGAATAATTGGAGACTGGTTTATTTGAATTATTACTTTATTCAAAAGAACAACAGCGCACGCCTGCTGGGAAGTAGTTGTTAAGGAAAGCAAAGTCTGCATAGGGATCATAATGCCTTGAACTAATAAACCTAGTTCTGTTATTCTTTCTGGAATTCAGAATTAGTAATACTAGTATCAGTTTATTCATCCCTAAATTTATTCCTCCCGGTGGAAGAATAAGCAGCGGTATAAGTGGGGAGTTGATTAATTCCCTTTTTTTTTTACTTGGGGATCCGCAATGCTCACATTACTGTGCACGCGTGTGGGGGAATGTAAGATGGTTGCTTCAATGGTTGTTTAACGGTCTCCACATGTGTTCAAAAATGCTTACTCTCCTACAAACGTTTCAGTAAAATGTTGGGTACATCTAGTTTAATGTTTGGAAGTAAGATAAATTATGGCATAAGTTACAAATTTTGGTGTGGAGTTCATTTTTAGTAACCGTTCTTTATCCCTTTTTAAAAATGAATTTTTATTATAAAATTATATCTAATTGACAACTTTTTCATCAATACAGTTTTTTTTTTTAGAAATTATGTCATTGATAATTTTTTTTATATAGGCTGAAATCTAGGTCATCCATTTAGAATGATGAACGACTGTAATTAATTAGGGCTCTGAGTAGGTCTTCAAAAAATTATCCATAAATAGAATTTCTCTTAATTATTTAATCAAAAGTTAAAAATATATTTCAAATCAAGTTTATACAATTACGAAATTTTAATTAAATATTAAGAAAAATTATATCATATATGAGTTTTTTTAAGGCTCATTCGGGCTCTACTCAATTATAGATCTTATCAATTCTAAGGGAATAGTCAGTCTATATAACAATCTTCATCCATGTGACCATGACAGAATTTTCCTATTTATTATTTTTAAGGATTTTCCAACATTTTTTGCTAACTTTTCTGGAAAAAAAAAGAATAAATAATAAAGTGCTTATTTTGGTTCAATCAAATTTTTATCTCAGGTTATTTTCTTAAAAAAGATTCTGTCCAGAAGTATTCCATTTGTGTCATAAATGCTCAAATAATTTTGATAGATAGTCAAACAACTTTCAATTAAATCAAATCTGATTATCTTTCAATTTAAAATAATGTTTTATAGAAATCTCAATTTGAATATTTATTTTATGGGTATATATATACTAATATTATTCCAAAACTAAACGAGCTCCTTAAGTATATATATGTAAATTAAAGTGTTGAGATGGTGTGTAATTGGACAGATGATTGAATTATAGATTCTTTTCTCTGTTATTATTTTTTTTTTCTCCTCTGCTTTTCTAAAAGAAGCAAAAGTTGTTATATCAATCGTTTCAAGGATAAGAGAAGTATAGAACTAAATTTTTTTAACGAGTATATTTACCGAAAGTTCTTTCTTCGTCGTTATCCTTCCTATCAACCAATCAAGTATTTGAAAAGTCACCACATGGTCGCTTCATATCTTGATATCACAACTTACATGCACCTTCTGCAAATTCCCAGTACTAGCTAGCGTACAAATATACGTGTCAATATTGCAACCGTTTTCCGAGCAGCCTTTCAACAATCTCACATTAATTGAGCTTATCCATGCGGAACCTTTCCAAGCAAGTTAATTATGAACGATGCATAATGTCGCCTGCCCAAAACGGTGCACTTGTAATTGCCCCAAATTTAAGCAAAGGCGACCAATTTGACCAAGGAAGATGGGAAACCAAAGCTGGTCAAATTTGGGACAAGTGTGGAAAGGTTCCTCAAAGGTCCCTTACTAGTAGACTAGTGGATAAATTAGGGAGCATTTTGTCAAAATATTTGTTGGAAGATACCATCAATTGATGTTCAACCCTTTCATATTCCATAGTAATTTTATTTTCAAACTTGAATCATAACTGATGATTTTCAAATTAAAATAAATTTTCTCAATCTTCTCAAACTGACAATTTCTTGAGTAAAATTTGAGCAAAATGTCGGCATTCATTGCTTGAACCAGAGAACAGGAGTAAAATGGGTTTTCCCCATACCTCACCTTTCTTCTACTTTCCATTACATTTTAAAATTAGAGTATTTTTGTACGGATTTCCGCAACAAAATTTTTAATTGAAAACATTTATAGGATTTTGTGTTATCCAGTGAAGTGTTAATTCCTCATCCCTTTCATTTCCAACCAATTGCTTTAAGAAATGGGAACAGCGTCTACGTTCTACAATATTATACTTATTATTGTTCAACTTTCTCATTTTGTAAATGTCATATTTGCACTACAAAAAGAGAAACATGTCTACAGTCTCATGAGTCACCATCGGAATTGTGTTTGTATTTTGACTATAAATATGCAACCGCAAAAAGGGAAAAGAAACACTGAAATACTAGCAAACCAATTTAAACCAAATGTCCTATTTTTGAGCCTATAACGGAGGTAATCATGCATCTATGTCATATTGTTTCCGGAGAAAACCAGAAAGCGACACTTCCATCAAATCAATTTGTGGAATTTGTAAAATTACAGAAAACAGCTTCATTCAGTTGAAAATTATGTAAATGAACAAATTTATATATATATATATATATATATATATATATATATTAATTTATATCAATTCAAATGAATGTCTGTATTCAGAGTTTTTTTAATAAGATTGATTGTCATTACACACTTTTTTCTTTAAATTAAACATAACATGATTTAAGCTGGAGGATATATATATATATATATTTTTTTTTTTTTTTGAAGGATGTAACGCCCTTAGGCTTAGCTGGAGGATATATTGGACGTAGGAACGGTCGATGAAAGCTACCTTCCTGTGCTGACAGAATTAATGATTAGTTTTATCTACTTCACTTGCAACTAATTATTATCAGCTGTAGAGAATAACATATGTATAATTATAACGTATTTCCTTGATAAATATTTGTCTGTTAGCGACACTTTTTTTTAAATTAATTTGATTCTCAATATGTTTAGGTTCACTAAAAGAAATGACTGATTAGTAAATTTTAAGGACAAGGGAATGAACTGTCTCTTTGGTTTTTGGGATTTGGGAGCAAATGTTGCTTAACGGCGCCATTTGGCTTCAAAGGTGCATTCCCTTTTACTTTTCATACCGTTGTAACTTGTATAATGGGTATAACCCCTGCATAGGCGCTTGTGCGTACGTAGCACATGATCCGGTGCTAGTTAAAGAGCCTTAAACGCCAAGCCAACATCCCCTAACATTCTGCATTATTCTTGATATTGTATCAAATTTTTGAACTTATTATAATGATGCATTGTTCTAATACCCTCGTGGTTAATTAATTATACATGCTCTGGATTTGCCCCATAGCGTAAGCAAAAGAATGTTAAAAGTATAAAGAAAGTCCCTGGATATGTGGTCATAATAATTAAATTACAGACAACCATTCTTTGCAATAAACTTGCTAATTTAGTTTTTCTTATTATTGTTTAGAGGCTTTCTAAAGTATATCTAGAAATCATCTATAATAATAAACGACTCACCCGTAATTAACAGCTTAAAATCATTTTAGCTTTGATACTTTTTACTCTTACCACTTAATTTGAACTTCGTGTCCATTTTTCTTATGTACCTCTGACAATCCTCAAATGGTTTAGAAGCGGATATCCTATCTACCATCCTCAAATCTTGCCATCCCTGCCATCCTCGTGCATCCAGCCCATCCAGCCCATCCAGTCCAGTATTCTCTCCGTGAATTTCACGTGTAGTGCACGTGATCTCTGGCTCAACTTATCTCTCGCTCGGATTTCTTGTTCAGACTAAACCTGTCTCAATTTTCCTCTCTCGTTTCAGATCTGATCTCTCTTCTCTTGGCATCGCCATGGCAGTTCGACCTCCGAAACATGCTTGGCACATATTCGGTCGTCGTAGACAACGAGATCCCCAATCTCTTCTCCGAAAACGCACGTAGGTCAGCGGTGAGTTTCTCGGCATGAGACACATGTTGAGGCGATTCTTTTCGTCTAGAGGCAAGGTGCTCAACGAAGCCACAACTCTTCCAATTGATCTCTCCGATGTGATTTCCAATTGGTTTCAAGATCATTTCTCTGTCTTAATTTTTTCTTTCTTTTTTTCTTTAGAATTTTCTATGTGTGCTTTCGATATAGTAGATCTGTTCTGATTTTGGCAATGGATGAGGTTTTATCCTTGTTGAAAAGGATCTAGATGAATTTTGTTAATCTAGCGGGTTTGACATGTGCTTCATGTTAGTATGTGTAAGTAATTTCATAATATCAACTCTTTTTATCTAATTTTGTTTGCTTTTACTGATTCATGGGGTTGCTAAAATCAAATTCTAATATGTATTGTATGTGTTGTTCATAGGAGATGGGTTCCTGAGAGAGTTATGTGCAAAAATTCGAATCAAATTCTGAATTGCATTTAGGATTTGCTGATGTGAGTAGAGAGCTACATACAGCTTAAGGCACTGCGAGATGGCAGGTGAATACAAGTTTCTGTTGTATTTTCCAATATAGGATCCTTTATTGCTTGACTAGTGTTTGAATTTCCAAAAAAACAAGTTTGTTCCTTCCATAACTGTTTGCCATACCTATTTATAGACAATTTTGTGTTCGATTAGACCTATGACCTATATGAAATTTGACTTTTGGACTTTTGATTTATCATATTTTTTGTAGTATTTACTGATTCCAATACTTTGCTAGCTATCTATGTGGAATTGAATACATTGTTTTGTAAGACTGAATTAGCTAAATGAGTTTGCATGTTGAGTACATTTTTTGGTGCTAGCACACTGGCGGTTCTTTATCAGAGAAAGAGAAGGTTTCATTTTCCTTTTCTTTTTGAGATTTTTATTTTTTTTTAATCTTTTCTTTACTGTTGCTTGGTATTATGGTATACCATAGGTTCAGTTTTGACTTTTGAAGGTTCAATTATGCACATTTTAAAAACTTAAGTGTAAGAAAGTATATACTAAGATGATAAATTATTTGTTAGTTTTATATCTGTTTGATAAAAATGTAGTTACTTTATAATAAGGGAGTATATAGTCAAATATACATGAGTATCTATTAAAAATTATAAAAGTATATATTGAAACACATAGGAGTACATATTTAGCTTTAGTGAGTATATACTTTATATAAGGGAGTATTTATTAAAGCATGAAAAATTTAACTCTAAGGGAGTACATATTTAAAATAAGGGATTATTATAGTAAATATAAGAGAGTATATATTAAAAGTTATTAAAAGTATAAATTGAAATACATAGGAATATATGTTTAGCGTAAGTGAGTATATACTTTTATACACGGGAGTATATATTAAAGCATGAAATGTTTAACTATAAGGGAGTATAAATTTAGAATAAGGGATTATATAGTTAAATATAAGGTGGAAGTTTTTAGAATGAGATATCGAAGGGGATGGATGGTAACCTCTGAATTTTGGTAGGTCTAGGTCATCTACCTGAGCATATACTTTTATATAAAGGTGTATATACTTTTATATAAGGGAGTATTTATTAAAGCATGAAAAGTTTAACTATAAAGGAGTATATATACAGGAGTATCTATTAAAAATTATAAAAAAATATATTTAAACACATAGGAGTACATATTTAGCTTATTGGTTAGGAGTATATACTTTATATAAGGGAGTATCTATTAAAGCATGAAAAGTTTATTTATAGGGAAGTATATATTTTGATCAAGGGATTATATAGTTAAATATAAGGGAGTATATATTAAAAGTTATTAAAAGTATATATTGAAACACATAGGAATATATATTTAGCGCAAGTGAGTATATACTTTTATACAAGGAAGTGTCTATTAAAGCATATTATTTGATACGAGGGAGTATATAATTTGTATACAGGGATGAACTATTAATGTACTAGAAGTTGAATCACATGTTACATTGTGGGTCCAATTAAGGGAGTATATATTTTAGATTAAGGGAGTAAGAACTAGGATAGTAAAAGTTTAAATTCATGTCACCGAAAATGTAAGTTTCATCCTTAATTATTAATTTTTTTATTTGTTCGTTAATTAATACAGCAGTTGTTCTGATTTTATCTTTTTGAAAATTCGAATGAAGATCTACGCATCATTCTCACCAAGTGCTCTTCAAACCTCCACACTTTCTCTGGTAAGAAGATAATAGAAAATGCACTGTACAAAATTTCATGTGCTATTCATAAGCAGTAACTGGACCTTGAATTTGTGGTTTCTTTTAACATTTTTTTAACATTAATTGCTTACCTCTGGTGCTCTTTGTCCTTATGCTTCAGAAAGGAATGAAATCATTTCAAAATAACATTTTGAATGGCCTTGCATTGGTTCTAAACATGTTCTAATCAGTTAGCATCTGATTTTGTTAGTGCTTGTACTTTACAAAGAGATTGGAACATAGTTCTGATGCTTCTTAAGTTTCAATGAGCTCAACTTGAGTCCGATGGTGATTAAATTTGATATTTGATCTTTTTCATTGTTCTATGAAACACTAAGACTTTGAGAAATTTTTTTGCAAATCATATGTTGTTTAATTTATTTAATATGAAATTTTTTTCCCAATACTTAAGATTTGACCATCACAAGATATATCAAATTATGTTTGTGTTTCTCATCATCAGATTGTTTCTGTATAAAAGTTTTTAATTTAGACAAGAGTATATATTTAGCGTAAGTGAATATATACTATATACAAGGGAGTGTGTATTAAAGCATGAAAAGTTTAATATAAGGAGTATATATTTAGAATAAGCGATCATACAGTTAAATATAAGGGAGTATCTATTAAAAGTTATTAAAAGCATATATTTAGCGTGAGTATATACTTTTATATAAGGGAGTATATGTTAAAGCATGAAAAGTCCAACTGTTAACGTTATTAAAAGTTCAATCATATAATCTGGTTATTATCAATTTAGTTATTTAGAATAAGGAAGTATATAGTATAAGGTAGTATTTGCTAAGATCATTAAAAGTTCAGCTATATTGCTATCAGTTAAGATATTCAAAATAAGGGAGCATATATTTAGACTAAGGGAGTATATATTTAGTAAAGGAGTACCTATTAATGTATTATAAGTTTCTCTATGCCATGTGCTTAATATCAATTCAGATTTTAGAATAAGGGAGTATAGATTTAATATAAGAGAGTATCCATTAAGGTCATTGAATACTCAACCATATGCTATCTAGTTCATATTTGTTCGGATATTCAGAATAATTATGTCTATATTTGGTATAAGGAAGTATCTATTGTTAAAAATTCAACCAATTCTAGTTGTCACTATTCTGATTTAACAAGCAACATCCATGATACTCATGTTTTATATGTTGCTAAAAGATCAAAGAGTTTGTTTCTACATAAACAACACAATTTTTAAACATGAGTATGCTTATTCAGTGTTGTCATACAAATAGGCAAGGTGAAAACCATTGCGGTTTTACTAAAAAAATTACTTGGAACTACATTGCCAAAATAAGAAAAAAAAATAAAGGATTGTATATTTAGAATAAGGGATTATATAGTTAAATGTTAGGGAGTATCTATTGAGTTATTAAAAGTTCAACAATATACTATCAAGGTATGAATAAGGGATTATATAGTTAAATATTAGGGAGTATCTATTGAAAGTTATTAATAGTTCAACAACCTTTTTCTTTTCTTTTTAAAGTAGTTAATAAGACAAAACTTGATAATTTTTCCTTGTACTTTTTCCTAGCTGAAATGTTTGAAGATATTAGTTGAGGCAAAAGATACATTTGGAGGACTTTTCAACATCATATGCACTCATGATATTTCGAAAGATATCGTGGGAATAGTGAAAGAGAGGTATTATTTGCATGTAATTCAATACTGATTTTTATTATTTGGATCTAGTTATGTTCTATTAATGAATGTCCTCAATTGCAGTAGGCTAACACTGTTGGAGGGAGTAAAGAAGATTGAAGAGAGGTAAATATTTATTTTTCAATTGTATTCCTTTGAATGCATAGTCTGGTAAATATTGATTCTAGCTTCTATTTTCAATTCTATATATTATGAAAAGAATAGAGGATTTCATGATATTGGTATTTTTTATTTAGAGATGCATGATATACTATTGTTGTAAGATGAAGTTTATTATTGTTACTCCTGTATCCGACTTAGATTAGAAATTTCATGAATTTTTATGTTTTGTTTCACGTTATTATTAATTCACGATCTGACCTCGTGTTTCAAATTAGATTGAAAATAATTTTATATGTGTGCATTTATGTGCTAATAAGGGAGTACCTTATTAGTTGTTATATAGTAGTTACATGATATTACAAACTAATGTAGTATTCTAGGTTCTATCATGGGAGTATAATTTTAATTTAGAGGAAGTAAGTTCTTATTTTTAATGGAGTACCTAAGTTATATTAGAATATCTATTATGCATTAAGACATTTATCTGTGCCATATTTAAAATATTTTCTAATAATGGAATATTTAATTTGTTTAAGTGATTATGTATTCACATTAAAGGTTATAAACGATCTAATTTGTATTTACTACTAATTTTCAGCTAAGTCTTTTGAAATTTGGGGAAGCTGGGTACCTGCCTATCTGAGCAAGCAGTTTTCGCTAGTGCGTCAGCTACACAGAGGACTGAGAGTATCAATTTCTTTGTTAACTTGAAGACATGTTTGAGGTAATTTTTTTTTTTATTTAGACATAGGTCATTTCAGTTTCAATTTTCTGTGGATAACTCGTCAACATGTCTTGTGGTTTCAATAATTTTATGTAACTTCTTTTAATTAATGGAGTATGTAATTATAAGAAATGAATATGTGATTACAATCATATGACCTGTTTTATTATTTGATTTTTGTCATTGAATTAAGGGTTTATATATGTTTAGTTAAAGGAGTACTTACTTTTAATAAGGGTATGCTGGTTGTTTTATTTAGCTTTTTCCTTAATAAAAATATTAACTATTAGTTAGTCTTGTATCTGTTTATCGCAGGTGTAGTTATCTTATAATAAGAGAGTAAATATATACTCTAAGGGAGTATATATTTAGCTAATATCTTATTTTGTATTTGTTACAAATCTACTTTATAATAAGGGAGTAAATATATAGAATAAGTGAGTATATAATATAGAATATGGGTGTAAATAAAGAACATGTGTATGCTAATTTGATTTAGAGAGTATATTCATCAATGTGGGGAGTATATAATTTGTATATAGGGATTAACTATTAAATACCAAAAATTAATTTGTATATAGGGAGTATATAATTTGATATAAGGGAGTGTATAATTTGTATATAGGGAATAACTACTAATGTACTAAAAGTTGAATCACATGTTACATTATGGGTCCAATTATTTGTATAAGGGAGTACATATATTTTGTATGAGAATATATATTAGAATGATGAATTATTAGTTAGTTTTGTTTCTGTCTGTTTCAAATTTAGTTTTCTTACAGTAAGAGAGTAAAATATTAACTATTAGTTAGTCTTGTATATGTTTGTCACAAGTGTAGTTATCATAGAATAAGGAAGTAAATATATACTCTTAAGGGAGTATATATTTAGCTAATATCTTATTTTGTATTTGTTACAAATCTACATTATAATAAGGGAGTAAATATATAGAATAAGTGAGTATATATATAGAATAAGGGTGTAAATAAGGAATATGTGTTGGCTAATTTGATTTAGGGAGTATATTCATCAATGTGGGGAGTATATAATTTGTATATAGGGATTAACTATTAATGTACTAAAAATTAATTTGTATATAGGGAGTATATAATTTGATATAAGGGAGTGTATAATTTGTATATAGGGATTAACTATTAATGTACTAAAAATTAATTTGTATATAGGGAGTATATAATTTGATATAAGGGAGTGTATAATTTGTATATAGGGATTAACTATTAATGTACCAAAAGTTGAATCATATGTTACATTATGGGTCCAATTATTCATGTAAGGGAGTATATATTTTAGATTAAGGGAGTAAGAACTAAGTAAGAGTTTAAATTCATTTCACTGAAAATGTTAGTTTCATTCTTAATAGGGTTACTAATGATTAGTTATTTTTGTATATGTTTGTTACAAGTGTAAATATCTTAGAATAAGTGAGTACATATATTTTGTAAGAGAATACATATTAGAATGATGAATTATTAGTTAGTTTTGTTTCTGTCTGTTGCAAATTTAGTTATCTTACAATAAGAGAGTAAATATATACTGAAAGGGTGTATATATTAAGTAGATGAATTATTAGTTAGTTTATCATTATCAATTATATACAAGTGTGGTTATCTATAGTCTAGAAATTTAGTTCTAGCATATTATTCATTCATGTTTGATATGTGTTCATTTATTTGTATATAATGGATTAGTTAATTATACAATCTGTTAAGAGTGGAATTCCTTGCATGTCTTCAAAAATTCTTTTTTTTAATATATATGTGTACTAATTTGCTATTAAGGGAGTTGTCATGTGAAACTCGTTAGAAATCGAAGCATTTAATTTTAAATAAAAGATATCATGTTTTGATATGTGTTCATTTAGTTCTCTCCCTCTGTAGATAAATGAAAGAAAAGGGTCATGAAGAATGTGGTGGGGAATCGTATAATACATTTTTTTTTTTTTGCTTGTACAATGTGTTTAGTATATGTGAATCTATGTAATTCAATTAAGAGAGTATTACTTTCATATAAGAGGGTATATATTGGGAGCTACGAGTATGTGTTATCAAATCAACTAATAGCTTTCCTTTTGCTTGTGTGTTTGGTGAAGCACAAACAGTTCCCTCTCCCTCTACGGAGAAGAAAGAAAAGAGTCATTCTCAGCATAAAATCAAGAGTGGAAGAACAATATTGAAGGGAGTAAACTTTTACTTATATGGGATTAAATATATAGAATAAGAGAATATTTTTTTTCTCAAATATTATGTATTAACTAATTGCAATTTAGTGTGAAACTTATGCCCTGGAAATCTAGAATCATAATCTAAATAAGTGAGTATATATGTACTGGAATTGCTATTAAATACATTGATGAAGGGATCGAGTATATATTATAATGTGGTGTGTTGTTATTAATGTTCCAACTAATTTTTTTAGGTAATTTATATAAAGGTTTATTTATTTACTCATATGGGATTAAATATAATGAACAAGGGAGTATTTTTCTCCTCTATTATTATGTATTAACTTCTTGCCAATTTATTGTGAAACATGTGCCCTGGAATCATTAAATCTAAATAATGAGTATATATGTATTAGAAATGATGTTCAATATATTGATTAAGGGAGTATATAAAGTGTGGTGTTATTCCGTATTGATTTTCCAACAAATTTAATTTTCAGATTGATATAAATGATGATAAGCGTGTGGTTACTTGCTGTTAGTTAACAGACCCTACAAATAAGGTGCAATATAAATTTCGCCCATTGCAAGAATGTCTACGCTCAGCGATTGAAGTTGGATGTTTAATGTCTATCAGTTTTAATCATTGAACGTTGTCTCTGTAATGTTGTGTTTTGAACGGATAGTTATGTTAAATTTTTTTTTAATGTTTGATGTTAAATGATTAAATTGATAGTTGTAATGATACCATTAACTAGTAATGTTGAATTTTGTTTGCACGTTTGATGTTAAATGCTTAAACTAATAGATGCAATGATAGCATTAATTTTTTTTTTTTTTGCATGTTTGATGCTTTGAACAAATATTTCTGCATTGACATGTTTATTTTAATGTCTATTTCAATTCCTTTGTAGAAATAAGTACTCTATTATGCATGCTTATTTCAATCCATTAAGAAGAAATAAATACTTCCTTATTCTATAGGTTTAGTACCCAGTGAACCATTAAATACTCCCTAACTCATTGCCCAATTGCTGTAAATTTTATTGGACTAAAACGGCAACGCTAGGTTTAATTAACAATTATATTAATTAAATACTCCCAGCTCCCGGTGCCATTGTGACGTCAGTAACTAGCGTTCATCGTCCGCAGCCCAGCGCACAAGCCTAATAAGCCCATTAATTGTGCGCCCATTAATCCCAGGATGGCAGGATGGCAATAATGCTAGGATGCCCCATATCAGGACCGGTTTAGAAGCTTCAAGTATACGGTGCATCTTGAGACTTGCTGTGTGATGGAGATCATAATAGAATGTCTATTGGAAGGACATAAGTAATGAAATTTGATCATTTTAGTTCTGAAATGTCATTACTCATTAGTGATCGGTAGCAAACTAATTAAAGAGTTTATAACCCATGGCAAGAAATTGGGCCTGCTTGTTTGAGTTATGATATTTTCAATACGGTACGTAAGTACGTAACTACGTTGACGAAAATGTCCTTTAGTTTATGTGAGGCAGGCAGGCCATCAATATTTGGGCCTACCCAAAATTTGTACACTTCTTTTACCCAAGGTAAGAGTTTGAACTTTTTCAATTGAGATTTCACCAATGTTACCCAAGGTAGCATTTAAGTCATAAATACAGAGATCTCATCTTCTATTAAAATTTTAGATTTCCCATCAAATCGAGGAGATGAAAATTAAAAATAAAAACAATAGCAAAGTAAAATTTAACATGGGATTTCATTAGAGCTGGTAAATGGATCCATCGTTTATCTAAATGTAACGGATTCAATTAGCGCTTGATGCAAGAGAGAGATAAAATCAATAATAATTGATTGGACTATACCTCTCTAAATAAAATATTCTTAATTCAAAAAAATAACAAAATAAATTAGCATAAACTTTGGAACAGACCCTGCGTTTTACATGTTTCCCAAAAAAGCTCTCAATTTATCGGATAAATTGAAATTTTCTGTCTCTATGGCTAACCATTAACACTATTTGTATTGCCCAATGGTAAAAGATACTGGAATTTTTTATCATAAACCTACTCTATAGTTGGAATGAGTGGAGATTTATTGATATTGAATTAGGTTGATATATTTTTTAAAAATATTTCTTAAATTACGTCAAAGGAACTTGAAAGTTAGGTATTTCATCTACAATGGTTGGATATGTCCCTCTGTAAATTTTAAGTAATTTGTTGGGCAATTTAGCTCGCATCACATGCCATAATGATCATATGCATGATATACATGAATTATAAATCATTTTCCAATAATCTTGAAAAAAAAAATTAAGTTTTTTTCATGACATGGTAAAATTTCTTCATTGTCAAGAAATTTCCATCATTGAAAAAAATATATATATCTCCACATATTAATTATCAAGTCTTGAGAAAAAAAAGATTTCACTGTGACTTGAATTACCATTTTACAACGCATTAGGCCTTTGTACTACATTTTAAATTACGAATAAAATAACTTCGTTGAGATTGTGACTTTACAGGCACTGTCAAACTCTAAAACAAAAAACCTCCCTTGGGATTGACTTCTCACTATGGTATAACTCGTATTAGCAATTGACGCCAAGTTCAACACGGGGCTTTTCTGAAAGACATTTCAAATTTTGTAATTTAATTAAGGGCTTCATTGCAAGTTAACTAAATAAAAATGTCTCCTGCAATTGGTTGGATCTCTACATCTAAAATTGAGAGATAAATAAAGGCCCATATTCAGCTAACTGGCCCCATTTCCCATGATTTTTTGGGAATCAGAAATCGCCAAATGCCATAAGAGCCACAAATTTTCCATAAATCCTAGTCAGCACTACAACTCTGAAATGAAGGACAAAATAGATGGATTCCCTGTGCCACATGGCACAAGATAAGTGACTCACATCACCTCTCTCCTATCTATCAAAGATAAACCCAAATCAAGTACTTGAATTAAACCACCAAGCCATACATTTTATTTGTATTCTCTCACCAGTCACAGTGAACAAAATCCAATTAGAGAGATGGCTTCTATCTCAACTTCCTCTTCTGCTGTTGCATCTCTAGCCCGGTTAGATTACATTAAAATATTTTGTACTACATATAGATCCTCTTGAAATAAGATTTGTCATATACTCATATTGAATGATCGAATTTAAGTAGGATTTAATTAGGAAAAAATTTCGGTTTGGAAACTAATCTGATTTCAATATCTACAACATTCAGGAATGGGCTAACAAGGGGATCCTTCCTTGGAGGAAGGAATCTGAGGCAAAGCACAAAAATTGCCTCACCTGGTGCACGGCGATCCATCAAGGTGTGTGCCGAGGCCGCCGAAAGGCCTCTCTGGTTCCCTGGAAGCACCCCTCCCCCATGGCTTGATGGAAGGTTAGTTGCTTTTTATTCCTTTTCTTTACATTTGCTGTGATTGCATTTCATGAAGAATTTTTCCTTTATATAAAGAATAACATAACATTGTCAATCAATTGTTTGCAGCCTTCCCGGAGACTTCGGTTTTGATCCATTGGGTCTCGGTACGTCTTACATCCTAAATTTGAGCCTACATTAAACATTTAAACACTCACATAAACTTGTTAAAGTTAAAATAGGTACAAACTAAAGTACATGAGGTCAAAATCATTCTACTAGCTCCTAAATCTGGATTCAAAACCATAATGAGTTTTTCCCCCTGAAAACAAGAAGGTACTTACCAGTAACTGTACTGACATGCAGGATCCGATCCAGAGAGTCTGCGGTGGAATGTGCAGGCAGAGCTGGTCCACTGCAGGTGGGCCATGCTCGGTGCAGCTGGCATTTTCATTCCTGAATTTCTGACCAAGATAGGAATTCTAAACACCCCTTCATGGTACACTGCTGGTGAACTCCAGTACTTCACCGACACGACCACACTTTTCATAATTGAGATGATCCTTATCGGATGGGCTGAGGGGAGGCGCTGGGCTGACATCCTCAAACCCGGTTGTGTCAACACCGACCCCATATTCCCACAAAACAAATTGACAGGTACAGATGTGGGTTACCCAGGTGGGTTGTGGTTTGACCCATTGGGTTGGGGCAGCGGCGACCCAGTGAAGATCAAGGAGTTGAGAACCAAGGAGATAAAGAACGGAAGATTGGCTATGTTGGCTGTTATGGGTGCATGGTTTCAGGCAATTTACACTGGTACCGGACCTATTGACAACCTCTTTGCTCATCTTGCCGACCCCGGCCATGCAACTATCTTTGCTGTAAGGGAAAATGCATTTGTATTTTGTACTACCCTGCTAATCCTTATTAAATTTTTGTTGTAATCTGATTTTGTGAATTTCTCATATGCAGGCCTTCACCCCTAAATGAGCACTGGAAAAGCTGTTACTTCATTGAAGGGATGAGGATGCAAGTGATTGTATTTTGAAGAATAGCACTTCAATCTTGTATCTTATGTAATGTGTAGCAAGTATCAGTGTACAAAAATTTGACGAGATTTCAGTAAATTTTCTGTGACTTTGCAAAATAACATTTTCTGATCGACTATATACCTAGGTCCTAGTCTCCTAATCCTAAAAATAGATCCCGTGTCTCTTGCTGTCAGAGATGCAACAAATCAAAAACAATTTCAGAATGACTGGTACAAACGCTTTCTCATGACCTACCACCCGAAACAAGTAGAACAAAGATAAATCTAAGCATTCCCAAATAGCACAATTAAAGCACCCTTAAACTATTCCTTCTACCTCATAGGCATTTCATCAAACACCTCCCATACATTATGAAAGCTCTTATCATAACATACAAAGTGCAAAAACTATACAATCCACAGGCGTCACTAAATTAAGCATGGGTGCCACAAACCCTATAAATTAGGAATATATCAGTTCATATTGCTTTTCATCAAACACATTATGAAATCTCAGCACAAATACATAATTGGCTAATCATTTATATTATCCCAAAGAAAGAAACAAATGAGGCAACATTAATTCAAACTCCATATCGAAATCACAATTAAAGCAACCCTAAACTGTTCCTTCCACCTCTGAGGCATTTCATCAAACACCTCCCATACATTATGAAAACCCTCACCATAACATACACAACGCAAAAACTAAACAATACACATGCATCACTAAATTAATTACTAAAAATAAAGAAAAAATTTCAGAAATCCTCATCGATCTTGAAAACATGGGTGCTGCCAACCCCATTCAGACTTGACATGACAGCTGCCTTCTGGTACTCCCCGACCCTCTTCTCAAAGAAATTGGTTTTACCTTGCAACGAAATCAGCTCCATCCAATCAAACGGGTTCCCAACACCATAAATCTTGTCACAACCCAGTGCCATCACCAACCGATCAGCCACAAATTCAATGTACTGGCTCATCAAATCAGCATTCATCCCGACAAGAGCCACCGGCAACGCATCACACACAAATTCCTTCTCAATTTCCACAGCATCCATCACAATACTCCTCACCCTCTCCTTACTCAGCTTCCTGTTCAACAACCCATACAACAAACATGCAAAATCACAGTGTAAACCCTCATCCCGAGAAATGAGTTCGTTCGAGAATGTAAGACCTGGCATCAGACCCCGCTTCTTGAGCCAGAAAATGGCACAAAAAGAACCAGAGAAGAAGATCCCCTCGACACATGCAAACGCCACAAGCCGGTCAGCAAACGAATCCGACGACTCAATCCAGCGGAGGGCCCACTCGGCCTTACGGGCCACACACGGTAGCGTCTCAATAGCAGAGAAAAGACGCGACTTCTCAACATCATCTTTAATATAGGTTTCCAAAAGGAGAGAATAGGTCTCCGAATGGATATTCTCTATGGCAATCTGGAAACCATAGAAGGCGCGTGCCTCAGGGAGTTGCACATCCGACATGAAGCGAGACGAGAGGTTCTCGAGCACAATACCATCTGACGAGGCGAAGAAGGCGAGCACGTGGGAGATGAAGTGGCGCTCGTCAGAGGTCAGTGTTACATCCCAATGGCGGAGATCTTGCGAGAGGTCGACCTCCTCGGCGGTCCAGAAAGACGCCACGGCCTTCTTGTAAAACTCCCAAATGGAAGGATACTTTATCGGAAACATGCAAAAGCGCTCTGGATTCGGAGCCAAGAGAGGTTCGTCGAGGTACGAAGCTGGAATTAGAGATGGTACGGCTGGCATTTTCTTGGGTTTTCTTGGATTTCTTTAGAAGTACAAAGATTGAAAGGTCAGAGGAATCTTAGAAAGATTGATTGAATGAGAGAAGAGAGAGAGGTGCAGAAACCAAGAGAGGGATGGAGGCGGGTTTTATAGTGTTTTACGGAAAGGGTTTGGGAAAATTTGGGGGGAAATTTTTTAAAGGGAAACTTATGTTGGAAGATGGAGGGAGAATTGGAGAAAGGAATTGATTGCGTTTAATTTTGGGGGGAATTAAATTGTGAATTAGGAAGGGAATTGAAAATTTTGGCGGGGGTTAGGGTTTTGGGAAAGAAATGGTTTTTGTTTTGTTTTTGGGGAAAAAGAGAGGGAGAAGACGCATGAACAGGCGCGCAACGGAGCAATTTTGGGTTAGGGATAAGGTTGCGGCTCTCGATTGACACCTTGTTATGTGTGCTTTTGTGTAATCGTAAGATTAGTATTGCTACCGACCCGCCACATCAGTAGGTGTTCTTATAAGTTGCAGAAAATATTGGGGATCGGAAGGAAAGTGACAATTATTGATCCGCTGCTGACGGGAAAATGCCAAAGACCGACTCTACCTTCATCTATGGACCGGGCAGCTCAGCTTAGGTTATGTATTAAGAAGATAGTAAACCGAGTGTATTCGGTATGTTATAGAATGTTGGTGCTGGGCGGTCCCGGATGGGACACGTGGAGCTTTGTGGTGCTGCCGTCCGTGATGTCAGGAAAATGTCCTGGTGACTGGTCACTTAAATAAAGGCCGAAATTTGCGCCTTTTGGGCTGGCCCGGATTTCACATTAGATGCTTACTGCTTAGTGGCTTAGGGAACGAAATCCTTTGTAGCCGGAGCCGCTACACGGTAGCAGATCAATTTTTGTCCGTCCGATGAATGATAGTTGATAGTTGTCCGATGATTAATATTAGATCCGTCAAAATTTATGTGGTTTGTAAAAATATTCGTCGAAATTAAGATCGGACAGACAAAAATTGGTCTGCTGACCAAATCCGCTATAGAGGATATTAGTTTAGCAGCTTAGTTGTAGGTAGCTTTTACAACACCCTCAAATTTATAGTAACAAAAAGATAGTTACTTCGCAAATATGATTTTAGGAACTATACTTAATGAACTTCAAATTTTAATCCCATTGATATGACACAAAATATAATTTGTTGCAATTGCAGAGATAGAAATGCTGTAAGTACTTGGAGAGTAATTACAAAATATGATGTGATACTTTTAGCAAGATTACTAATTAACAATTGTTCTACATTTCTACAGCTAAAATTACGAATACCATTAATTGTAGTTGATATGCAAATGAGATGGAAATGCTCTTAGAGGTAAGTTTTTCAAGACATATATAGTTTTGATGTATATGCAAGTATCTGTATTAAAGTTTCAGAATAGTGCGTAAGAAAGTTTTTCTCTATTTACGTACATTTGTTAATTTTTTTGTCGGCAATTTTGACATTTTAATGAAATAAAATTAATATATACAATTTTAAATTCAATCTTATAAAAATTAATTAATTAATATATATTGCTTGCATAGAAAATAATTTATATAAAAATATATCTTGTCATCGAATAAATTTAATTTTTATATGTTGTAATTGTGCAATAACATATATACAAATTTACCTTTCACCCTTTTAACTTTTTGAACATTGATGCTAGTAATATTTTCTGTATTTGTTGGTTGTCTAAAGAAAAAAAAAAAAAAAGGAAAGAAGCCTCACATTTCTTCTACCATCTCTTCATGAGAAGTGATAATAAGCCTTTTTTTCCCTCATTTTTATTCTTTATTTGGTGTTGATTCTTCCTTCTATTTTTTCATCTTCTTTATACAACCAAACACATCCTATGTCATGAAATATTTAGGACGTGTTTGGTTGTCCATGGAAGAGGGAAGATGAAAGAGGAAGACAAAAGAACTACCATCAAACAAAGAATAAAATAGAGAAGAAGACTTGTTCACTCTTTTCCATCAAGAGGTGGTAGAAGTAGGGTTTACCAAACGGGGCGGGGCGGTCCAACCCGTGGCGGTCCACGGGGCGGGGCGGTCCAACCCGTGGCGGTCCACGGGTTAGGACGGGACGGGTTAGGGACGGTCCACGGGTTAAGACGGGGCGGGTTAGGACGGTCCATCCGAGAAATTTTGGCCCTAACCCTTCCTAAACCCGCCCCTTGTAACCCGCACGGGTTATGACGGTCCGGTCCGCGGGTTTTTTATTTATTTTATTGCTGTTTTTTTTTTGGATTTTTTGTTTATTTTTTTGCTGTTTTTTTTTTCGTTTTTTTTGTTTGTTCAATATATTTTTTCTGTTTTTTTTTTATTTTTCGTTAATTATTTTTATTTTTTACTTTTGGGTTTTTTCTTTATTTTTTTATTTATATTTTCTGTTTTTTATTTAATTTTTTTGTTTTCTTATATTTAATTTGTAATTTTTTTATTAAATGAAAAAATTCAAATATAATTATTGGATGGTTAAGATGGTTTAGCACGGGTTTAAGACGGGTTGACGGGACGGGGCGGTCCGGTCCACGGGTTAACACGGTTGTTTTAGAAATTGCGGCCCAAACCCGCCGTAGACCCGCCCCGGTCTAACCCTTCGGTCCATGGCGGTCCATGGACGGTCCGGGGCGGTCCGGTCCATGGGGCGGGTTTGGGGCGGGGCGGGTTTTTGGTAAACACTAGGTAGAAGGAATAAGAACCTTAGTCCCTCTTCCCCTTCCATGGACAATTATTTTAATCAATTAATTTATTGGTCAAAATAAGTTATTACTGTATGTCGCTGAAGCTGATAATTTATGATGGATTCACTAAAACCTCATGATTCATGCACGATTCATGTTAAATGCTCGATTGTTTCGACATAATTACATAAAATTAACTGATGATTACTTGGACCGCTCCCGAGCTTCTTTTCAACAGTCCATAGCCCAGAGGCTAAAGCCCAAACCAACTTCCAACACACCCAATTTGTTGTTCAGAGATATCCGAAAGCAGCCCATTCCACACAAAACTTGTTTCTAAAATCTACAAAGAAAAACGAAGATAAAACGGAAGTGGTGCTCCGTGCACCGTGCTTTTGCAAGGTTGGAAGCGGCTATCGCCAGAAAACAAAAACAGTACCATGTCGGCAGGAAACTCAAGCCAAAATGTAGAGATGCTATCAAGGGAGCAGCTCCTCAACCTCTTCTCCCGCTTCTCCTTCCTTATCTCTCTGCCTGGTCTGTGTTTCCTCAGTTCAATAATTTTATAGACATGTCAAGCTCTTGTATTGTTAGAAGAACTATAATGCATTAGTTGTGAGTACTGATGTTTGTATAGATTTGGTTTAGATGTCAAGAAGCGCATTGTTGATGCCGTCAGAGATAAGCAGGTTAGTTTCCCTCTATTTTTCCCACAACTTGTAAAAAAACTAATGTATCATTCATGAAACGCCAGATCAATTATCTGTCATTTTTCTTTTTTTTTTATTGTTAAAACATTCTCTCTTTTGTGCGCAGGAGGCAGTTGCTGTTACTACTGCCATTCAAGAGGAAATTCTCCATGAGATGGGAATAGGTGAATGTTTCTTTCAATTGAAATGCTTTACAAATATTTTTAGATATATCCTTATCCCATTTGGCTCTGAAAATAAACAAAATGATACGTTCAAATGATTTCCTTGTTCTAGTTTCATTGGTAAAATATTCTATTTGCTGTACCACTCATGAATGACAAACCTTTAATAATACTGGTACAATTGTTCAGGTTGTAATGGTACTACAATGTAAGTAAACAAAACAACCCAAATCAGGTAGCCCAGAAAAAGCTAATTTATGATTTGCGTCAGTGATAGTAGCCACCTTCTCATATTTAAGCGCCTCTTTGTTTATTTCATTTTTCTCTTGTTTGGTATTTATCTTCTTCGTGAATGATGGAGCAGTTATTTAATTTATACACATAATTCTCAAATTTCAGATCCAAGGGTTGGGATTGGTTGCTTAGGAAAAGTGAATACAGTTTACGAGAATGACATGGAATTGATGCTCAAATTCTATCAATTTGTTGCAAAGTAAGATTATATCAGTTTTCAGTTTACTATCTGGCAATAAACAATCCGTCTGGTGGTAGAAGTGTACCATAAACAATCCGTCTGATCTGAAACCAAAGACAAAGATGATATATTCTGTAAAAAGGAAATTAAAAATAAACATTAAGAGCCCCTCCTCGATCCAGAAAAATATTTACTAAGACAAAAGAAGAGAAATATTTATATTTTAAGCATATAAGCAGTCTTTATTTTGTATCAAAAAAGCTGTACCAATAGTTCCAGGTAGAATTGTTGATATACGGCAACTGCTAATTTTATAAAACTTACATTAATAGAGAGGAGATGGCAATAGATGAGGCAGAGCTGGATCCAGATGAGTTTGCGCAAAAGATCAATGCTCAGCAAGCTTTTCAAAATCAGGTAAAAATCATACACATGTTTTGATGTTATAATTGAATTCATGAAAACAAAAATCAAGTTTTGTTGCCGTTCCTATTGCAGCAACTTGAAACGTTGAAGAACATGAGGAAGTATAGCCGTGAAGACCAATCTGCAATTCTCGATTATGTATGTCTATCTCTCTCTCTCTCTCTCTGCAAGTTTGTGAGAATGTCAGCAGCAACATTTAAGTTTGTTGCAGAAGTCTCAAAAGAAACATTGAGATAGAGAAGTTGGAAGTCTAAAATGATAGTAAAAATTTTTGTTGAACCCAGAAAAGATGGAACCAATGAAAAACAAATAGCATGGTTCTGTACACATGGTACACTGATTGTTCTTTTCCAAACATATGGTTAGCCACTGTTTTGAACATTTGTTGTGAGTTTTTCATTCTTTGATGTTTTAAAATATTATTCTTTTGATGTTACAGCTTCGCAAACAACTTGAAGGTGCAAATTTTGATCCGAATGCTAGTTCAATCTTAACACCGCACCAACTTCAGGAGATTGTTAGAAGCAGCAATTAGCTGCTTAATTTCATATTATCTGTATTGTCCACGGTGGTAAAATATGCGTACCAATTGTAACACTTCAACGGGCTCATGTGCCAAGTTTAGTTATGATTTTTAACTGATCGTTCCTACTTGATTAAGAAATGGAGACACCTTAATTAAGGAATGCTGATATTTTTAGTCGGAGCCCCGGTATGCTACATTTTAGAACTCAGTATTAACAGTAACATGCAAAAAAACCTTTTATAATCATGTGGAACACTGTTGTCAGCAATTGGTCCAGTGTACACTTAGACTTATTATAGAATTCAGATGCATGCATAACTGTTGTCTATTTTTATACGAAATATTGATATTTTTGGTCGAGCCAGTCTGCTACATATCAGAACTCATTATTAAAAGGCCGAACAACATTTATAAGCATGTGGAACATTTGTTTGGGCAGTTAGTCCAGTGTACACTTTTTAAGACTTGGTATAGAAATTCAGGTTCATAACTGATGTCTATTTTTAGAAGGACATTCTACAGATTTTACGGCAGTATCAGCTCCAGCAATATATTCTATAATTTTACGCAATGTTAAAATAAAAAATGATAATGAACTTCACCATTACAATACAATTAGTGAGCTACCCAGTAACAAATACCAAAACTTTTCTTTTAGCCTGTGAAGTTCCAAAAAATCAATTTCACAAGCAGATGATATTTCTTTAGCATCAATCCTTTGGGTTTTCCAATAGTTGTTTGTTCCTAAATCCTAATGAACACATCCACAACAAACTTGTCTAACCTAAAACCGCAAAAAATCTAATTTGCACCCGAAGAAGAAAAAAGTAAGCTTTCAGTTGACTTGCCTAATGTTAATGTTTATCCTTGAATTTCTAATATAGTCTAAAATAAACTTCTCATCTTTGCTTGTAAATTGAGTTGCAAGTGAATCGATCTCTGCACTCTCTTCATCAATGAAAATACGGGGCACGCCTGAAATGGAAAAGAGAAACATTTGCTCAATTTATATGATACAGAAATGCACAGAGAGAAAGAGATTCAAAGAACAGATGAATACCATGAAAGCACTCTCTAGCTTCACCAGCCATGAGTACAATGTCACCACTTCGGACATACATAGCTATAGGATCATCCTCTCTTGTTTTCCCTCCCAAAAGAAATACTGCTTTACACCCTAGGCTATTGATGGATAGAAATATTGAGTTAAACATTGTAAAAGATGTCTCAGTGGAAAGATAAAAAAAAAAAAGGGACACACAAACAGATATTACCTTATGCTCACAATAGGTCTAGACCAGTCAGCTTCCATGTCATCAACATGGCCCCCTAGCATATCACCTGAAAAGAATCCCAAATCTAAGCAATAGGTAGTGACATATAATTGAAACTAAAGACATGTTAAAAGAGGTGGGGTGTGGCTCACATACTGGGTCCATAATAGTTAACAATAGCAGCTTCAGGGCGAAATTCCTCCCCTTTTGACATGGCAGGAGAAGCCATCTTCTTAGCAAGTTTGCATAGCCCTTCTGGTATTTTGTTATGTGGCAATGATACATTGTAGTTACGCTACAAACAAAAAGTGTATGTAAGGATTACAGTACGACATGCCAGTAGCATAAATGTTATATTTTATACAATAGGGTTTACCATAGACCAATCAAATTGTAATCCAAGAGTACTCCAACGCAACTTCCTAAGAAGTTTAGTTGCAGGAATTGGAGGGTGTTTGCATGAATCCATCGTCTCTTTCTGTGAATCTCCTTGGTAGTTACCTGGGTTTTCTAAATTAGAGAAAACCTGTAGCCTTTTTGCGGCACCAAACAAATCATAAATGGGGCCATAAAAGGGAGTGAGATTTGTTCTATTAGGCGGCTGAGGAAAGCTCTGCAAGCTTTCTCCAATCCAATGGCATTGCTCTTCAATTGAGAGTGCATTCGGGATGAAATAAAAACCTACATAAATTTAGCGACTTTAGAAAGAGATCACTTCACTGACATTAACTAATGCATTTATCAGAAGTAATGATGCATACCAGGGTGATCAGACAATCCAAAAACAGGTCGATCGAAATCAGAGCAATCAACCTTGATGACTCCCATTCGGTAAGGGGGCGACTCATTAATTGCACCTCTAAAATCAATTACTTCTGCTAGGTCTAGAGTTGGTTTTGTAACAGTTATCTTTTTCCTGTAAAATTAATCAACCCCTTCTGTATTAGCTAAAAATTAAAATCTGTTCTCTCGATTATGTAAATAGATTCTTACACTAGTGGTAAGAATTAAACTTCAAATTATCAAAAATTCTAATCACGAAAGAACTCATCCAATTTATAGGCTTAACTTAAATTGTGCACTTTTGAGCAAGAAGAGAGAATAATTGACGAGTTTGACCTTGATTTGGGGAGAGGAGACTTGTAGAGCTTGTATTTCTTCTCCGCTCGACGGAAAGCCGTGCGCTCCAAATCTGCGGCGGCGGCGGCCGATGTTTCGGCGCCGTACACCGAAGCCGCCATTTGCGTCGGTCTGGAGCTTCTATAAAATGTAGGATAATCAGATTTGCGGATTAAAGAGACGCTCGGTAGTTCTAGTGTCTCCAGTTTTCGTTGCAACGGAGACCTACGGATGTTTTCTTTAATCTAATTTTTTTTTTATTAACTGGAATAAGTACAATTTATTCGTTTGGTAATTCTGCATGGTTTTTTTTTTTCATGAGTTCAAATCTTGTAACAGTATAGGATTTTATCAAATTTTATAACACTGGCTATTTATTCAGATTATTTCTTTAAGTTGGAATTATTGTTTTATTTGGGAATAATATACTATTTTCAGTCTCATTTCTTTTTGCACACTTCTACGATAAATTCCAATTTCAATTTCTTAATTATCCCATAACCATTTAAATCCTCCTCATTTCTTATTGTCCATAGGATAAATAAAAGGGGAATTTATCGTAATTAAATTTGAAATGGTGACCTCATGCAATTCCTCTTTTCTTTCATTTGACATATTCTATCTCATAAAATCTTTGTCTGTACCACCGATTTAATTATAGGAGAGCCTTTATTAGTATATTACCATATTATCACATCACCTATTTTATTCAAATAATGACCTTTCCAATATTGTTATCTAGCTTAACCTATTGACATTTTGTGCGCACTTACATTTTGCAGTTATAATAACTTCTCACTTACATTATGCGGTTATAGTAACTGCTCATAAAACCAACATATAAATACACATCCATCCTTTCACAGTTTCAACCTTCTTCTCTTTTTTTTCGGCGTCCATTTCTACCCTAATCTGAAATCAATACAAGGAGAAAACCCTAATTTGTCCCGTTTAATATTCTGTTAGAATGGAGAGAAGAATTGATCTGTAGCCTCTTAATTTGGTTGTTCATTCCCTTCAAGTTTGGTACGAACAAATCTTAAATCTTTCTTGATTATATTGTGATTTATTTTAAAGATTTTATATTAGTATGCAATTATATTTCTAGTATAACACATGTTAATATTATATCGTTCTTATGGTTTATTTAAATTTTGTATATTAAATTTTAATACTTATGGACAGGGTAAATTTTCTGATTTATTAAAAGCAATTAATTCTGGTTATAAACCTTTTATGTGGGATTTAGAAATTGGTTTTTCTACCGTCATTTACAATTGACTTGTGTACATGCTAAATAAATTTGAATGACAACCTAATTTAATAAAGTCAGTTCTTATATCTCTAGTTACCGCACATTAAATTTCTACCAGTTAGGATTTATGAATAAATATTTGATAGTAACTTTTGCATGATTTTGAAGGAGTTGAGAAAAATTATATTTTATTACTTTATAAAAATGAAACTTAGTTTTGTTATACGTATAAAGTTAGTTTTGACAAAATTGAACTCACTTGGAGAGTCCTAATATTTGGTTAATATTATACGATTATGTCAACCTCCTTACACTGGTGCCGTCTGTTATTCTTGGGCCTTCGTGATTGATGTAAATAGTTATTTTTTTTTCGGATCTTTAATATATACGTAATTTAGACACGAAGTCAAGAAGGACAGAAAGCCTGGAAGGAACGTGCCGCATTAGTTTACAGGCGCGGTTCCTGGATTTTGTTAAATCTATTTCCTATTCCGCTGTGCATTTTGCATTTATATTCAGTTACTGAAACGACATGTTGCATCAGACATCCTAATTTGATTTTGATTCATATTCTCTCAAGGGGATTGGAACATGAATGTTAAGATTTTCAATTGTTCATTTAAATTGACTTGATGCATGGTATTAAAATATAATGAGATCAATTAAATTGTGCATATGAATGATCTTTTAAAGTGTGAAATAGTAACCGTATTATCAAGTAAGGCAGACCTATGGAGTGTTCTAGTACTAGCATGCTACCCCCTATGTGGCCCGATTGCAACGGGTAAGGGGTTAAGAGATGTGAGGCTGACCTATGTGGCTTGGTATGTGGACGTGTTATCTATTTATAAGCGATTGTGATTAGTGAATTCGGAAATGTGATAAATGATAAAGTGGAAGTGAAAAATGATAATGGGATAAACGATAATTGAAAAAAAATGCATTGCATCAATAGTTGCATGGCAATTTGGCAATATAATTGTGTTAGTATACTTTATTCTTTCAATGTTGGTATTCGAAGAATTCCACTAGGAGGATTTTACAATATCCGGGCTGGAACTGAATACCGCACTGAGAGACTGTCTGATCTCTCACCCATTTCACCTTTTATGTGAGTTCCAGGTATTAAGGATGACGTTACAAAGCTTCTACAAGATTAGCAAGTTAAACAAGCGGGTCAAATAAATGCCACTATTTGTTTTGTTTTTAATTTGTTATTTTTGGTATTGATACATCGAACTAGCATGGGAGTCATGTGTTAAACTCACCATTCCAGTCTTTGTCGTTTGTTGAATTCAATTATAAATGAATATATAAAGTCTTCTGGCATTTTAATTGTGTGATTATTGGTAGTGTATGTGATGTATTTTCACCTTGCGTAGAAATACGTGGCGGGTTGTCAAAATACACCCACGAGTTACCTAAAAGTGACTCGGGGTGTGACAAATATAGACCCTTAATTTAAACTTTAATCAATTCATCATTCTGAATGAATGATTTAAATTTAGACTCATATAAAACTGTGACACCCTGCGACCTCGACCGCCGGGTGCCCGCAGCTGCCGTGAGCCTCGCTCACCTCGAGCGCTCGCAAGGCTTACAAATAACACACTCACAATTCAAAGAGGTAGCATGAAGTATCGCAATTCTAACATGACAGCATTTAGTATATCCATTCAAGTAGACAAGCTAGTCTTGTTCTTGCTAACTTTAAGTCAGATTACAAATCCAAAATAAACATATCTTGTTCCTTGAGACAATCATAATAAAGTGAGCTATTCTTGTTAGCACTTAAACAAATACATAACCCAAAAGCCACAAGTCAGTTATACAAAATGTTAGAAGTCCCACACTTCATGCACCTACTTAGAATATTAAATTGGCCTACTCTACAGCTCGATCCCCGCTCGGCCTAGAACCTGGAACCCACAAAGTGAAAAAGTGAGATAATTATAAAATTATCTCAGTGCGGTATTCAGTTCCAGTCACACAAATCCGAAGGTACATGTTTAGGAACTAATTACCGACCAAGACGAAAATATAATACAATATAACAATTAGATATACAATTCAAGGAAAATCACATCTCATCATACAAACATAAATGCAATGCGTGAGTCGAATCCTCAAGTTAATTTATCAAGATTTCAATCGTTATCAAATACTCGACTCATTTGGCCAACTACATAAATGCAAGTCTGGTTGACATACATATCAAGTCAATCAAGAGTTCCTTGAACTCATAATCAGGTCGAGAGTATCATGGTTGTTTTTTAGAGTTCTTCCGTTGCTCACAAACGAATGTATACGTATACCATTGGATTTTTCAAATACCCACAAACCAACTCCCGAAGGACATTGAATTTTATTTACTTGGAAATCTCACAAACCAAGCGTATGTTTCAACCACTCTCTAATTCAGATCCAATTCCACAATAAGGATATTCAAAGTACCGCGAGTCTGCTCATTCGAGCGCTGCCAACGGTTATTCATTCATTCATAATAATCATTCATAAGATGGTAACCATTAATCATGCATAACAATACCATAATTATAGCCATATGATACAAGTGCAAACATGCATGCAAGAGAATAAGCAATTCAAAGATGCAATGCATGTAATTAACTTCCTAACTCAAAAGCAGACACAAGCAAGAGCAGCAAGCAATCCTAATTAACACCAGCTGTATCGGCCTCCCTGAGCTCCGATACGTCCTTATCCGAGTCTACATAAATAAGACTATTCTAAGTACTTATTCAAACAGATCACACAAGCAATAAATAAATACAAGCAAGAAAAGCTAAATACTAACTCCAATTATAACTTATTATGTGGTTTGGTTAGGATTTACCACAACTTAGACACAAACAATTACGATACGAGTTAGTTCAAGATCTAAATCATATCTTTCTGATCTAAACTATATAAAAAAGATCATATGATATTGTAGAGCTCTTCGAGAGCTTTCCAACGGTCTTTGAATCACCTAAAACGGACTCTAGATGATAAAGTTATGGTCAAATTACTAAACCTTGTACACAGGACACGAAAAACAGAATAAATTCTCAAAAAAAACGCAAAAATTCCTGTGACTTGAGTTTAAACGCTAGAAGTTGCGTTTTTTGAGTTTGTTCACTGGTTTTTTAGTACTAAACTGAATTGGTTGAGCCAAGAAAACTCAAGCCATTAGTTTAGACGCAAGTTACAGGAAATTCATGCTATTTACACATTTTCTAAGCACTAATACACATAATTAATGAATTAATTCCAGCACACACTAATTAATCACTTATACCCTTGAAACTAACAGAAATTTATTTAAACAAACTATAGAACAATCAATTAAGAGATTTAAACTGAAATTCGTTTTTCAAACTAGTCCTAAAGCTAAAATGCTCAAAACTTCATCAAATCAATCCAAACTTGAAATATAGCTACCATAATACATTACTAACTTAAATCAACTAGAAATTTTAGTTCTCCACTTGATTTCAAACCAAATTTTCCAGAAATTGCTTAAAAGATTAGAAATTTGTTTTAGAACAAATTTATTTTTGCATGCAACCAAAACCAACAGATTATGCCTTTAGAAACTCATTTAAAGCTTAAACTTCCAGATTTTGTTCAAAAACCGAACAAGACAAAATCTTACCAAAGCAAAGCTCAAAATCGAAAATAGACATGTTGCATGTAATCTCCTCTACATCCTCTTTTCAATTTCGAATTTTGCAGAATTTTTTGAGATTTTTAGTTATTTCTTTTAAGTGGAAACAGTGGAGCTTTAGTTGAGAGTGAAAGAAGAGAGAGAGAAGAAAATATGGCTGTGGGAGACGAAGAGAAGAGTAATGTTTTGCTGAAAATTAAATAAAGAGAAAGAGAGTTATTAAGTGGGTGGAGGTTTGGTGTAAGTCTCCTAACTTGTCTCCAAAAGCACACAACTTGTCAATTTTTAGATTGATGCAGAAATAAACACTTATAATATTTAAGTACTCCAAAGACAAAAATCCTAGGTATTACAAAAACATATATATATGACAGAATTACTCTTACTTTTCATATTTACTACAACTGTCATAAATTATATTGTGATATTTGTCTCTCATTCATGTTGATGTGTTTGGCAGTGGGATGAATAAACCTTGTTCAGGAACAAGGGAGATCATGCAAGATCCAAACGAGAAATAAATAAGAGTAAGCGCAACCTCAAAAAGAGAAATACAAAAGACACATGAGTAAGGGTATATACTCCTAAAGTGTTTTTATTAAAGATGATCTCTTTTTGAATAAATAAGATATGAATCATAATCTAGACAATATAAAGAGTTCAAATATAGATTATTGTGATGAAATGACTCAGAATAATTTCAGAAACGATTGAAATACTCAAATGATACTTATAATTGCATTATTTGCACTTTATATGTGCAATTACCATGTATAATCTATTTTTTTTTAATAAATAAGATATGAATCATATTATAAACAGTATAGAGAGTTTAAATGTAGAATATTGTGTTGAAATGACTCAGAATGAATCCAGAAAAAATTGAAATGCTCAAATGATATTCAGAATAACAATATTTACAATTTATATACGTAATTACCAAGTATAATCCAATCTTTTTGAATAAATAAGATATGAATCATATTCTAGACAGTATAAAGAGTTTAAATATAGATTATTGTGATGAAATGACATGGAATAAATTCAGAAACCATTGAAATGCTCAAATGATACTCAGAATTACAATATTTGCACTTTATATGCGTAATTACCATGTATAATCCAATCTTTTAGAATAAATAAGATAGCAATCATATTCTAAACAGTATAGAGAGTTTAAATGTAGATTATTGTGATGAAATGACTCATAATGAATCCAGAAACGACTGAAATACTCAAATTATACTCAGAATTGCATTATTTGTACTTTATATGCGTAATTACCATGTATAATCCAATCTTTTTGAACAAATAAGAAATGAATCATATTATAGACAGTATAAAGAGTTTAAATGTAGATTATTGTGATGAAATGAATTAGAATGAATCCAGAAACCATTGAAATGCTCAAATGATACTCAGAATTGTATTATTTGCATTTTATATGCGTAATTACCATGTATAATCCAATATTTTTGAATAAATAAGATATGAATCATATTCTAGACAGTACAAAGAGTTTAAATTTAGATTATTGTGATGAAATGACTCAAAATGAATCCATAAACAATAGAAAAGCTCGAATGATACTCAGAATTGCATTATTTGCACTTTATATGCATAATTACCATGTATAATCCAATCTTTTCGAATAAATAAGATATGAATCATATTCTAGAAAGTATAAAGAGTATAAATGTAGATTATTGTGATGAAATGAATTAGAATGAATCCAAAAACCATTGAAATGCTCAAATAATACTCAGAATTGCATTATTTGCAACTTATATGCGTAATTACCTTGTATAATCCAATATTTTTCAATAAATGAGATATGAATCAAATTATAGACAGTATAAAGAGTTGAAATGTAGATTTATTGTGATGAAATGACTCAGAATGAATCTAGAAATGATTGTAATGCTCAAATGATACACATAATTGAATTATTCGCAGATTATATGCGTATATACCTTGTATAATCCAATTTTTTTTTAATAAATAAGATATGAATCATATTCTATACAGTATAAAAGGTTTAAATGTAGATTATGGTGATGAAATGACTTAAAAATTAATCCAGAAACGATTGAAATGCTCAAATGATACTCAGAATTGCATTATTCCCAGATTATATGCGTAATTACCTTGTATAAGACAATTTTTTTGATGACTGACAATGAATCCAGAAACGATTGAAATGCTCAAATGATACTCAGAATTCCATTATTTGCACTTTATATGCGTAAATACCACGTACAATCTAATCTTTATGAATAAATATGCTATGAATCATATTCTAGACAGTATAAAGAGTTTAAATGAAGATTATTGTGATGAAATGACTTATAATGCATCCAGAAACGATTGAAATGCTCAAATAATACTCATAATTGCAATATTTGCCTATTTATATGTTTAATTACCACATATAATCCAATCTTTTTCAATAAATAAGATATGAATCATATTTTAGACAGTATAAAGAGTTTAAATGAGGATTATTGTGTTGAAATGACTTAGAATGCATCCAGAAATGATTGAAATGCTCAAATGATACTCAGAATTGCATTATTTGCACTTTATATTCGTAATTACCATGTATAATCCAATCTTTTCGAATAAATAAGATATGAATCATATTCTAGATAGCATAAATAGTTTAAATGTAGATTATTGTGATGAAATGAAATAGAATAAATCCAGAAACCATTGAAATGCTTAAATGATACTCAGAATTGTATTATTTGATTATTTATATGCGTAATTACCAAGTATAATCCAATATTTTTGAATAAATAAGATATGAATAAAATTTTAGATAGTATAAAGACTTTAAATATCGATTATTGTGAAGAAATGACTTCGAATGAATCCAGAAACGATAGAAATGCTCAAATGATACTCCGAATTGCATTATTTGCAATCTATATGTGTAATTACCATGTATAATCCTATCATTTTGAATAAATAAGATATGAATCATACTATTGATAGTAGAAAAAGTTTAAATGTTGATTATCATGGTAAAATGACATAGAATGAATCCAGAATCGATTGAATTGCTCAAATGAAACTCAGAATTGCATTATTTTCACTTTATACACGTAATTACCTTGTATAATCCAATCTTTTTTATTAAATAAGATATAAATCATGTTCGAGACAGTATAAAAAGTTTAATTGTATATTATTGTGATGAAATGAATTAGAATGAATCCAGAAACGATTGAAATGCTTAAATGATACTCAGAATTGCATTATTTGCCCTTTATATGCGTAATTACCATGGATATACCAATCTTTTTGAACATATAAGATATGAATCATATTCTAGATAGTATAAATAGTTTAAATGTAGATTATTGTGATGAAATAACTCAGAATGAATCCAGAAACTGTTGAAATGCTCAAATGATACTCAGAATTACATTATTCGCATATTCTATGCGTAATTGCCTTGTATAATCTAATTTTTTTGAATAAATAAGATATGAATCATGTTCTAAACAGTATAAAGAGTTTAAATGTAAATTCTGGTGATGAAATGACTTATAATTAATCCAGAAACGATTGAAATGCTCAAATGATACTCAGAATTGCATTATTTGCACTTTATATGCATAATTACCAAATAAAATCCAATTTTTTTTAATAAATAAGATATAAATCTTATTTTAGACAGTATAAATAGTTTAAATGTAGATTATTGTGATGAAATTACTTAGAATGAATCTAGAAACGATTTAAATTCTCAAATGATTCTCAAAATTGCGTTATTTGAAATTTATATGCGTAATTACCGTGTATAATCCAATCTTTTTGAATAAATAAGATATGAATCATATTCTAGCCAGCATAAAGAGTTTAAACGTCGTTTATTGTGATGAAATGACACAGAATGAATCCAGAAACTATTGAAATGCTCAAATGATACTCAGAATTGCATTATTTGTAATTTATATGCGTAATTACCATGTATAATCAAATTTTTTTGAATAAATAAGATATGAATCATATTCTAGAAAGTGTAAAGAATTTAAATGTAGATTATGGCGATGAAATGACTCAGAATGAATCCAGAAACGATTGAAATGCACAAATAATACTCAGAATTGCGTTATTTGCAATTTATATGAATAATAACCATGTATAATCCAATCTTTTTGGTTAAATAAGATATAAATCATATTCTAGACAGTATAGAAAGATTTATTGTAAATTATTGTGATGAAATGACTTAGAATGGACTCAGAAAAGATTGAAATGCTCAAATGATACTCAGAATTACATTATTTGCACTTTATATGCGTAATTAACATGTATAATTTTTTTTTTTTGAATAAATAAGATATGAATCATATTGTTGACAGTATAAATAGTTTAAATGAAGATTGTTGAGTTGAAATGACTTAGAATGAATCCAGAAACGATTGAAATACTTAAATGATACTCAGAATTGTATTATTTGCAATTTATTTGCGTCATTACCATGTATAATCCGATGTTTTTGAATAAATAAGACATGAATCATATTCTGGACAGTATAAAGAGTTTAAATGTTGATTATTGCAATGAAATGACTTAGAATACATCCAGAAACAATTGAAAAGCTCAAATCATATTCAGAATTGCATTATTTGCACATTACATTCGTAATTACCATCTATAATCCAATCTTTTTGAATAAATAAGATATGAATCATATTTTACACAATAGAAAGAGTTTAAATATAGATTATTGTGATGAAATTACTTAGAATGATTCCAGAAACGATTGAAATGCTCAAATAATACTCCGAATTGCATTATTTGCATTTTATATGGGTAATTACCTTGTATAATCCAATCTTTTTGAGTAAATAAGATATAAAACATATTGTAGACAATATAAATAGTTTAAATGAAGAATACTATGAGGAAATTACTTAGAATGAATCCAGAAATGATTGAATTACTCAAAATATACTCAGAATTGCATTATTTGCACTTTATATGTGTAATTACCATGTATAATCCAATCTTTTTTAATAAATAAGATATGAATCATATTCTAGACAGTATAAAGAGTTTAAACGTCGATTATTGTGATGAAATGATACAGAATGAATCCATAAACAATTGAAATGCTCAAATGATACTCATAAATGCATTATTTGCACTATATATGCTTAATTACGATGTATAATCCAATCTTTTTTAACATATAAGATATGAATCATATTCTAGACAGTGTGAAAAGTTTAAATATAGATTATGGCGATGAAATGACTCAGAATGAATCCTTAGACGATTAAAATGCACAAATGATACTCAGAATTGCATTATTTGCACTTTATGTGCGTAATTACCATGTATAATCCAATCTTTTTGATTAAATAAGATTCAGATCATATTCTAGACAGTATAAAAAGTTTAATTGTATATTATTGTGGTGAAATGATTTAGAACGAATCCAAAAAGGATTGAAATACTCAAATGATACACAGAAATGCATTATTTGTAATTTATATGCGTAATTACCTTGTATAATCCAATTTTTTCAAGAAATGAGATATGAAAAATATTCTAGACAGTATAAAGAGTTGAAATGTAGATTATTGTGATGAAATAACTCCGAATGAATCCAGAAATGATTGAAATGTTCAAATGATACTCAGAAATGCATTATTCGCAGTTTATATGCGTAATCACCTTGTATAATCCAATTTTCATGAATAAATAAGATACGAATCATATTCTAGATAGTATAATGAGTTTAAATGTAGATTATGGTGAAGAAATAACTTAAAGTTAATCCACAAATGATTGAAATGCTCAAATGATACTCAGAATTGCATTATTTGCACTTTATATGCGTAATTACTATGTATAATCCAATTTTTTTGAATAAATAAGATATGAATCATATTTTGGAAATCATAAATAGTTTAAATGTATATTATTGTGATGAAATGACTTACAATGCATCCAAAAACGATTGAAATACTCAAATGATACTCAGAATTGCATTATTTGCACTTCATGGGCTCGTTTGGATCGTATGGGAATAAGGATGGAATAAGGATTTTAGGAATAAAACATTGGGAAGTGTGTAACTTTGTGAAGAAAATATTGCCTAGGAATAAGCTATTCCTAAGCAATCCAAACGCCCCCTATATGCGTAATTACCTTGTATAATCCAATCCTTTTCAATAAATGAGATATGAAAAAGATTCTAGACAGTATAAAGAGTTGAAATGTAGATTATTGTGATGAAATAACTCAGAATGAATCCAGAAACGATTGAAATGCTCAAATGATACACAGAAATGCATTATTCGCAGTTTCTATGCGTAATCCCCTTGTATAATCCAATTTTTTTGAATAAATAAGATATGAATCATATTATAGATAGTATAACGAGTTAAGATGAAGATTATTGTGATGAAATGACTTAGAATGAATCTAGAAACAATTGAAATGCTCAAATAATACTCAGAATTTCATTATTTACACTTTAAATGCGTAATTACCATGTATAATCTAATCGTTTTCAATAAATAAGCTATGAATCATATTCTTGACAGTATAAAGAGTTTAAACGTAGATTATTGTGATGAAATGACTTAGAATGCATCCAGTAACAATTAAAATGATCAAATAATACTCAGAATTGCATTATTTGTACTTTATATACGTAATTACCTTGTATAATCCAATCTTTTTTATTAAATAAGATATAAATCATTTTCCAGACAGTATAAAAAGTTTAATTGTATATTATTGTGATGAAATGAATTAGAATGAATCCAGAAACGATTGAAATGCTCAAATGATACTCAGAATTGCATTATTTGCCCTTTATATGCGTAATTACCTTGTATACACCAATCTTTTTGAACATATAAGATATGAATCATATTCTAGACAGTATAAAGAGTTTAAATGTAAATTCTGGTGATGAAATGACTTATAATTAATCCAGAAACGATTGAAATGCTCAAATGATACTCAGAATTGCATTATTTGCACTTTATATGCGTAATTAACTTGTATAATCTAATTTTTTTAATAAATAAGATATAAATCATATTTTGGACAGCATAAATAGTTTAAATGTATATTATTGTGATGAAATGACTTAGAATGCATCCAAAAACGATTGAAATACTCAGATGATACTCAGAATTGCATTATTTGCACTTTATATGCGTAATTACCTTGTATAATCCAATCTTTTTCAACAAATGAGATATGAATAATATTCTAGACTGTATAAAGAGTTGAATTGTAGATTATTGTGATGAAATAACTCAGAATGAATCCAGAAACGATTGAAATGCTCAAATGATACTCAGAAATGCATTATTCGCAGTTTATATGAGTAATCGCCTATTATAATCCAATTTGTTTGAATAAATAAGATATGAATCATATTATAGATAGTATAACGAGTTCAGATGAAGATTATTGTGATGAAATGACTTAGAATGAATCCAGAAACAATTGAAATGCTCAAATAATACTCAGAATTTCATTATTTGCACTTTAAATGTGTAATTACTATGTATAATCTAATCGTTTTCAATAAATAAGCTATGAATCATATTCTTGACGGTATAAAGAGTTTAAATATAGATTATTGTGATAAAATGACTTAGAATGCATCCAGTAACAATTGAAATGATCAAATAATACTCAGAATTGCATTATTTGCACTTTATATACGTAATTACCTTGTATAATCCAATCTTTTTGATTAAATAAGGTATAAATCATGTTCCAGACAATATATAAAAAATTTAATTATATATTATTGTGATGAAATGAATTAGAATGAATCCAGAAACGATTGAAATGCTCAAATGATACTCAGAATTGCATTATTTGCCCTTTATATGCGTAATTACCATGGATAAACCAATCTTTTTGAACATATAAGATTTAAATAATATTCTAGACAGTATAAATAGTTTAAATGTAGATTATTGTGGTCAAATTACTTAGAATGAATCCAGAAACGATTGAAATGCACAAATGATATTCAGAATTGCATTATTTGCACTTTATATGCGTAACTACGATGTATAATCCAATCTTTTTGAACATATAAGATATGAATCATATTCTAGACAGTGTGAAGAGTTTATGTGTAGATTATGATGATGAAACGACTCAGAATGAATCAATAATCGATTAAAATGCACAAATGATACTCAGAATTGCATTATTTGCAATTTATATGCTTAATTACCATGTATAATCCAATCTTTTTGATTGAATAAGATATCAATCATGTTCCAGACAGTATAAAAAGTTTAATTGTATATTATTGTGATGAAATGAATTAGAATGAATCCAGAAACGATTGAAATGCTTAAATGAAACTCAGAATTGCATTATTTGCCTTTATATGCGTAATTACCATGGATAAACCAATCTTTTTGAACATATAAAATATGAATCATATTCTAGACTGTGTGAAGAGCTTAAATGTAGATTATGGCGATGAAATGACTCAGAACATAAACGATTAAAATGCATAAATGATACTCAGAATAACATTATTTGCACTTTATATGCGTAATTACCATGTATAATCCAATCTTTTTTATTAAATAAGCTATAAATCATATTCTAGACAGTATAAAAAGTTTAATTGTATATTATTGTGATGAAATGACTTAGAAGTATCAAAAAAAGATTGAAATACTCAAATGATACATAGAAATGTATTATTTGCAATTTATATGCGTAATTACCTTGTATAATCCAATTTTTTCAAGAACGAGATATGAATAATATTCTAGACAGTATAAAGAGTTGAAATATAGATTATTGTGATGAAATAACTCAGAATGAATCCAGAAACAATTGAAATGCCAATATGAAACTCAGAATTACATTATTCGCAGTTTATATACGTAATTACCTTGTATAATCCAATTTTTTTGAATAACTAACATATGAATCACATTCTAGACAGTGTAAGGAGTTTAAATTTAGATTATGGTGATGAAATGACATATAATTAATCCATAAACGATTGAAATGCTCAAATGATACTCAGAATTGCATTATTTGCACTTTATATGCGTAATAACCTTGTATAATACAATCTTTTTGAAAAAATAAGATATGAATCATATTCTAGACAGTATAAATAGTATAAATGTAGATTATTGTGGTTAAATTATTTAGAATGAATCCAGAAATGATTGAAATGCTCAAATGATTCTCAGAATTACGTTATCCGCAATTTATATGCATAATTACCGTGTATAATCTAATCTTTTAGAATAAATAAGATATGAATTATATTCTAGTCAGTATAAAGAGTTTAAAAGTCGTTTGTTGTGATGAAATGACACAGAATTAATCCAGAAATGATTGAAATGCTCAAATGATACTCATAATTGCATTATTTGCACTTTATATGCGTAATTATCATGTATAATCCAATATTTTTGAATAAATAAGATATGAATCATATTATAGACAGTATAAATAGTATAAATCCAGATTGTTGTGATGAAATGACTTAAAATGAATCCAGAAATGATTGAAAATACTCAAATGATACTCAGAATTGCATTATTTGCACTTTATATGCGTAATTTCCATGTATAATCCAAAATTTTTTTATTGAATAAGATAGAAATCATATTCTAGATAGTATAAAAAGTTTAATTATATATTATTATGGTGAAATGACTTAGAATGAATCCAGAAAGGATTGAAATATTCAAATGATACACAGAAATGCATTATTTGCAATTTATATGCGTAATTACCTTGTATAATCTATTTTTTTCAAGAAATGAGATATGAATAATATTCTAGACATTATAAAAAGTTGAAATGTAGATTATTGTGATGAAATAACTCAGAATGAATTCAGAAACGATTGAAATGCTTTTATGATACTCAGAATTGCATTATTCGCAGTTTATATGCATAATAACCTTGTATAATCCAATTTTTTTTAATAATTAAGATTTGAATCACATTCTAGACAGTGTAAAGAGTTTTAATTTTAGATTATGGTGATGAAATGACTTATAATTAATCCATAAACAATTGAAATGCTCAAATGATACTCAGAATTGCATTATTTGCACTTTATATGCGTCATTACCTTGCATAAGCCAGTCTTTTTGAATAAATAAGATATGATTCATATTCTAGATAGTATAAAGAGTTCAATGTAGATTATTGTGACAGAATGACTTAGATTGAATCCAGAAACGATTGAAATGCTCAAATAAAACTCAGAATTTCATTATTTGCACTTTATATGCGTAATTATCTTGTATAATCCAATTTATTTGAATAAATAAGATATGAATCATCTAGACAGTATAAAGAGTTTAAATGTAGATTATGGTGATGAAATGACTTATAATAAATCCAGAAATGATTGAAATGCTGAAATAATACTCAGAATTGCATTATTTGCACTTTATATGTGTAATTACCATGTATAATCCAATCTTTTTGAATAAATCAGATATGAATCATCTTCTTAACAGATAAAGAGTTTAAGTGTAGATTATGGCGATGAAATGACTTAGAATGGATCCAGAAAAGATCGAAATACTCAAATGATACTCAGAATTGCATTATTTGCACTATATATGCGTAATTACCTTGTATAATATAATTTTTTTCAATAAATAAGATATGAATCACATTCTAGACAGTATCCAAATTTGAAATATAGATTATTGTGATGAAATGACTCACAATGAATCCAGAAACTAATGAAATGCTCAAATGATACTCAGAATTGCATTATTCGCAAATTATATGCGTAATTATCCTGTATAATCCAATTTTTTTGAATAAATAAGATATGAATCATTTTATAGATAGTATAAAGAGTTTAAATGTGAATTATGTTGATGAAATGACTTACAATTATTCAAAAAACGATTGAAATGCTCAAATGATACTCAGAATTGCATTATTTGAAATTTATATGCGTAATTACCTTGTGTAAGCCAATCTTTTTGAATAAATAAGACATGAATCATATTATAGACACTATAAAGAGTTTAAATCTAGATTATTATGATATAATAACTTAGAATGAATCCAGAAACGATTGAAATGCCCAAATGATACACAGAATTGCATTATTTACAATTTATATGCGTAATTACTATGTATAATGCAATCTTTTTGAATAAATAAGATATGAATCATATTCTACACAGTATAAAGAGTTTAAATGTTGATTATTCTGATGAAATGACTTAGAATGCATCCAGAAACGATTGAAATGCTCAAATGATACTCAGAATTGCATTATTTGCACTTTATCTGCATAATTACCTTGTATAATATAATCTTTTTGAATAAATAAGATATGAATGATATTCTAGACAGTATAAATAGTTTAAATGTAGAATAATGTGGTGAAATAACTCAGAATGAATCCAGAAACGATTAAAATGCTCAAATGATACTCAGAATTGCATTATTTGCACTTTATATGCGTAATTATCATGTATAATCCAATCTTTTTGAATAAAGATGATATGAATCATATTCCGGAATGTGTAAAGAGTTTAAATGTAGATTATGGTGATTAAATGAATCCATAAACGATTGAAATGCACAAATGATACTCAGAATTGCATTATTTGCAATTTATATGAGTAATTACCATGTATAATTCAATTTTTTTTATTAAATAAGATATAAATAATATTCTAGACAGTACAGAAAGTATAACTGTAGATTATTGTCATGAAATGACTTAGAATGCATCCAGAAATGATTTAAATGCTTAAATGATACTCAAAATTGCCTTATTTGCAATTTATATGAGTAATTACCATGTATAATCCATTCTTTTTAAATAAATAAGATATGAATCATATTCTAGACAGCTTAAAGAGTTTAAATATAGATTATTGTGATGAAATGACTTAGGATGCATCCAGAAATGATTGAAATGCTCAAATCATATTCAGAATTTCATTATTTGCACATTACATTCGTAAGTACCATCTATAATCCAATATTTTTGAATAAATAAGATATGAATCATATTCTACACAATAGAAAGAGTTTGAATATAGATTATTGTGATGAAATGACTTACAATGAATCCAGAAACGATGAAATGCTCAAATAATACTCTGAATTGCATTATTTGCGTTTTATATGGGTAATTACCTTGTATAATCCAATCTTTTTGAGTAAATAAGATACGAAATATATTGTAGACAATATAAATAGTTTAAATGAAGAATATTGTGATGAAATTACTTAGAATGAATCCAGAAATACTTGAATTGCTCAAATGATACTCAGAATTGCATTATTTGCACTTTATATGCGTAATTAACATGTATAATCCAATCTTTTTGAAAAAATAAGACATGAATCAAATTCTAGACAGTATAAAGAAATTAAATCTTGATTATTATGATGAAATGATTTAGAATGAATCCTGAAAAGATTGAAATGCTCAAATGATACTCAGAATTACATTATTGGCAATTTATATGTGTAATTACCATGTGTGATACAATCTTTTTGAATAAATAAGATATGAATCATATTCTACACAGTATATAGAGTTTAAATGTAGATTATTGTGATATAATGACTCAAAATGAATCCATAAACGATTAAAATGCACAAATGATACTCAGAATTGCATCGTTTGCACTTTATATGCGTAATTACCATGTATAATCCAATATTTTTTATTAAATAAGATATAAATCATATTCTAGACAGTATAAAAAATTTAATTGTATATTATTGTGATGAAATGACATAGAATGAATATAGAAAAGATTGAAATACTCAAATGACACTCAGAAATGCATTATTTGCAATTTATATGCGTAATTACCATGTATAATCTAATTTTTTCAAGAAATGAGATATGAATAATAGTCTAGACAGTATAAAGAGTTGAAATGAAAATTATTATGATGAAATCACTCAGAATGAATCCAAAAACGATTGGAATGCTCATATTGTTAGGAAGTGCACAATTTTTAATTTTATAGTTAATTCCCTTTAATTAACCACAAACAATTATGCACAAAAGGGATCTAGTGCTTAAGCATTCACACAAAGAGAAAGGAATCGGGATTTGTACCTCTTCTAGTATCGCAACTAGAAGGCGATTCCTATGCGTAGGAGGCGATGGCGTGCTAGCTCCGCCCTTCCTTCTTCTCCTTTCGGCCTCGAGTTCACCAAGAGCTTAATCACGGCCTTAAGAATCGTGCTAGCGACTCAAAGGCCAAGGCTAAACCCTTTCTCCTTCGCGCAATCGATTACTTTAATCAATGGTGGAATATATAGGCTCAACACATGAGCAATTGGGGAAGAGAGGGTGGTGGTGGCCGGCCAAATAGGGGAGGAGAGATGGAGGTGGCGGCTAGGTTAGAGGAGAGAGAATCGGGTTAGTTTGAGCCTCCAAGAGGGGTCTTATATAGAGCTCAAACCCTAGACCATAGTTCCATCTATTTACACAATTGCCACCCCACCTACCACCATGTCTAGGCCGGCCTCATTATGGGCTTTGATGGGCCACATAAAATCACCATTTGGGTCCCTAATTACATTAATTATAGGCCTCTTCAATTGCTCTTTAATTGGACTTTCGGTTTACATTTAAACGGCGGCCCAATTAATTAATATAACTATATTATATTAAAATGTGTTGAACCAAAATAATTATTAACTAATTAATAATTATATAGGGTTTAGAAAATACATTAATTTATTTCTATATGACCTATTTGACTCAATTAACTATAACGGTTCGCAACGGTATATAATTAATTAATCAACTTATCATATTTTCGTAATACACATTATTACGAATAAATAAATAATGCACCGTGTGATTATAACTCTATTTGTGTGACCCTTTGAGGATTTATGCTACGTTGGCCATGGAATTAAATCGCTATTTAATTCTAATAATCATAAGCGGTATCTAGCAACACGTTATGACTCCCAATTCGCATAAATAGTGTACAGCTACAATATCTCAATCCTGCATAAGAAATAATAGTATTTCCTTGTCCGATTCTTATGTCACATGATATCATCGTATAATCCAAGATAGGAATGTGTCACTCTTGCAGATTATACGTTTCTTGATCTAGAGACGACTGTATCAGTTGCTAGCAAACAGTCCATCTCCATCAAGGGGCCCAAACAGATATCATCGCTCACTAAGTTAATTAATGAGGGACATACGGTTTTCTTGATGAACAACTTTTCCCCGCACAATTCAAGAGAACATAAATAAAGTCCGTATAGCAGCCCTTATCAGGAATCAACGGTAGACGATATTTATTGAACCTATCCTCATGTGGAAAAGCTGAACCATCTCAAACTTAGAATCAAACTCAAATGAAATAAATAATGACACATAACACAATCCATATATTTATTTCACTGGGTCGCGTCCTGTACTATGTTCTACAACATATACATATGCAATTAAGTTGGCAACTCCTTACCTATGATCTGTAGAACTTAATCATCACTTAACTTGCATACTAATCTTATCCGATAATTAATACTCCTTGTTAATTATCAAGATTACGGACCTTTTAGATTTATTATTGTCATTTAATTATAAATGAACTACAGAGATCCACAATTCAGATCCTCAACCTGAATAATCTGTCAATTAATAAATCAAGGAATAAATGATAAAATATCATCAATCACATAAACCATAGAAGTGGCCATTTAATAATTGGCTCCTAGGACATAACTCTAACACATATGATACTCAGAATTGTATTATTCGCAGTTTATATGCGTAATTACCATGTATAATCCAATTTTTTTTAATAAATAAGATATGAATCACATTCTAGATAGTGAAAAGAGTTTAAATTTAGATTATGGTGATGAAATGACTTATAATTAATCCATAAACGATGGAAATGCTCAAATGATACTCAGAATTGCATTATTTGCACTTTATATGCGTAATTAACATGTATGAACCAATATTTTTGAATAAATAAGATATGAATCGTATTGTAGACAGTATAAATATTTTAAATCTAGATTTTTGTGATGAAATGACTTAGAATGAATCCAGAAACGATTGAAAATGCTTAAATGATACTCAGAATTACATTTATTGCAATTTATACGCGTAATTGCCTGGTACAAACCAATCATTTTAAATAAAATAAGATATGAATCACATTCTAGATAGTATAAAGAATTTAAATGTAAATTATTGTCATGAAATGACTTAGAATGAATCCAGAAATGATTGAAATGCTCGAATGACACTCAGAATTGCATTATTTGCATTTTATTTGCGTAATTAACTTGTATAATCTAATTTTTTTGAATAAATAAGATATGAATCATATTGTAGAAAGTATAAATAATTGAAATGTAGATTATTGTGCTGAAATGACTTAGAATGAATCTAGAAACGATTGAAATGCTCAAATGATACTCAGAATTGCATTATTTACAATTTATATGCGTAATTACCTTGTATAATCCAATCTTTTTGAATAAATAAGATATGAATCATATTCTAGACAGTATAAAGAGTTTCAATGTAGATTATTGTGATGAAATGACTTAGAATGCATCCAGAAAGAACTGAAATGCTCAAATCATATTCAGAATTGCATTATTTGCACATCACTTTCGTAATTACCATCTATAATCTAATCTTTTTCAATAAATATGATATCAATCATATTCTACACAATAGAAAGAGTTTAGATGTTCATTTTTGTGATGAAATAACTTATAATGAATCCATAAACGATTGAAATGCTCAAATAATACTCCGAATTGCATTATTTGCATTTTATATGGGTAATTATCTTGTATAATTCAATCTTTTTGAGTAAATAACATACGAAACATATTGTAGACAATATAAATAGTTTAAATGAAGAATACTGTGATGAAATTACTTAGAATGAATCCAGAAACGATTGAATTGCTCAAATGACTCTCAGAATTGCATTATTTGCACTTTATATGCATAATTACCTTGTATAATCTAATTTTTTTAAATAAATAAGATATGAATCATATCCTAGACAGTATAAAGAGTTTAAATGTCGATTATTGTAATGAAATTACGCAGAATGAATTCAGAAACGATTGAAATGCTCAAATGATACTCAGAATTGCATTATTTGCACTTTATACGCGTAATTTCCTTTTATAATCCAATCATTTTGAATAAAATAAGATATGAATCATATTCTAGACAGTGTGAAGAGTTTAAATTTAGATTATGGCGATGAAATGACTAAGAATGAATCCATAAACGATTAAAATGCACAACTGATACTCAGAATTGCATTATTTGCACTTTATATGCGTAATTTCCATGTATTATCCAATCTTTTGGGTTAAATAAGATATAAATCATATTCTAGACAGTATAAAAATTTTAATTATAGATTATTGTGATGAAATGACTTAAATTGCATCCAGAAACAATTGAAATGCTCAAATGATACTCAGAATTGCATTATTTGCAATTTATATGCGTAATTACCATGTATAATCTAATATTTTTGAATTAATAAGATATGAATCATATTGTAGGCAGTATAAATAGTTTAAATCTAGATTGTTGTGATGAAATGATTTAGAATGGATTCAGAAACGATTGAAAATGCTCAAATAATACTCAGAATTGCATTTATTGCAATTTATACACGTAATTCCTGGTATAATCCAGTCATTTTGAATAAAATAAAATATGAATCACATTCTAGATAGTATACAGAATTTAAATGTAGATTATTGTCATGAAATGACTTAGAATGAATCCAGAAATGATTGAAATGCTCAAATGACACTCAGAATTGCATTATTTGCACTTTATATGCCTAATTAACTTGTATAAGCTAATCTTTTTGAATAAATAAGATATGAATCATATTCTAGACAGTATAAAGAATTTAATTGTCGATTATTGTGATGCAATGATTTAGAATGAATCCAGAAAAGATTGTAATGCTAAAAGGATACCCAGAATTGCATTATTGGCAATTTATATGCGTAATTAGCTGGCGTAAGCCAATCTTTTTGAATAAATAAGATATGAATCATATTCTACACAGTATAAAGAGTTTAAATGTGGATTATTATGATGTAATGACTTAGAATGAATCCAGAAAAGAAATGCTCAAATGATATTGAGAATATCATTATTTACACTTTATATGCGTAATTACCATGTATAATACAATCTTTTTGAATAAATAAGATATGAATCATGTTGTAGACAGTATAAATAGATTGTTGTGTTGAAATTACTTAGAATAAATCCAGAAACGATTGAAATGCTCAAATGATACTCAGAATTGTATTATTTGCACTTTATACGCGTAATTGCCTTGTATAATCCAATCATTTTGAATAAAATAAGATATGAATCATATTCAAGACAGTATAAAGAGTTTAAATGTATATTATTGTGATGAAATGACTTGGAATGAATCCAGAAACGATTGAAATGCTTAAATGATTCTCAGAATTGCATTATTTGCACTTTATATGCTTAATTACCTTGTAAAATTCAATCTTTTTGAATAAATAAGATATTAATCATATTATAGACAGTATAAAGAATTTAATTGTCAATTATTGTGATGTAATGACTTAGAATGAATCTAGAAAAGATTGAAATGTTCAAATGATATTCAGAATTGCATTATTGGCACTTTATATGCGTAATTACCTTGTGTAATCCAATCTTTTTAAATAAATAAAATATGACTCATATTCTACACAGTATAAAGAGTTTAAATGTAGATTATTGTGATATAATGACTTAGAATGAATCCAGAAAAGATTGAAATGCTTAAATGATACTCAGAATTGCATTATTTGCACTTTATATGTGTAATTATCTTATTTAATCCATTTTTTTTAATAAATAAGATATGAATCATATTCTAGACACTATAAAGAGTTTATATGTAGATTATTGTGATGAAATGACTTAGAATGCATCCAGAAACGATTGAAATGCTCAAATAATACTCAGAATTGCATTATTTGCATTTTATATGCGTAAATACTATGCATAATCCAATCTTTTTGAATAAATAAGATATGAATCATATTCTAGACAATATAAATAGTTTAAATGAAGATTATGGTGATGAAATGACTTAGAATGCATCCATAAACGATTGAAATTCTCAAATGATACTTAGAATTGCATTATTTGCACTTTATATGTGTAATTACCTTGTATAATCTAATATTTTTGAATAAATAAAATATGAATTATATTCTAGCTAATATAAGATTTTAAATGTAGATTATTGTGATGAAATAACTTAGAATGAATCCAAAAACGATTGAAATGCTCAAATGATACTCAGAATTGCATTATTTGCACTTTATATGCGTAATTTACCTTTTATAATCCAATCGTTTTGAATTAATAAGATATGAATCATGTTCTAGACAATATAAAGAATTTAATTGTCGATTATTGTGTTGCAATGACTTAGAATGAATCAAGAAAAGATTAAAATGTTCAAATGATACTCTGAATTGTTTTGTTGGCACTTTATATGTGTAATTACTTTGTGTAATTCAATTTTTTTGAATAAATAAGATATGAATCATATTCTAGACAATATAAAGAGTTTAAATGTAGATTATTGTGATGTAATGACTTAGAATGATTCCATAAACGATTGAAATGTTCAAATGAGACTCAGAATTGCATTATTTGCACTTTATATGCATAATTATCTTGTATAATCCAATTTTTTTAAATAAATATGACATGAATCATATTCTCGATAGTATAAAGAGTTTAAATGTAAATTAGTGTGATGAAATGAGTTAGAATGATTTTTTTATATATACTAGTAAACACATCAAGAAGCCTTGTTCGTTTCCGTTCGGACAACCTAACGGAGTACACGTGATGACGTGAAGCAATCAAGAGAAATTTAAAGCGGAGTGAAAACTCCTAACGGAGTCAATTTAGGTCCCAGTTACAGGCTTACAGCTGCATTTGTCTAGGATTTAGATTCAAAAGCGCCGTTGGATTAGATCAAATTTCAGTGGCAAACATAAAAGATTCAAGAATATGGGGATTATTGGAAATAGTACATTAAATCCAACATAATGTTTGAAAGCATGTGGGTGCATGCGGATACTGACGCGTGACATATGGGATGGGGATAAGCCGATATACCTTAACCTCGCTATGATCCAATTCCAAGCAGTGCTGCATACTTCCTGTTCCTGCGGACAAAAATTCCCGTTGAAGTGAACTTTTCCAACTCGGCCGAGGACAATTTTAATTTAGATCATCCAATTTAGCACCTAGATATTTCTGTTTCATGTGTGCCTTTATTACAACAATAATACCTCACCAAAATAAAGACAATACTTATGAGGGATTCAATTTGGTGTGTGAATCTGTGTGGATAGAATTAAATTTAGGAACTACAGTTTAGATTTTCAAGTAATAAATTTAATTAGTTGAATATATTATATATATTATTTCAAATCACCCGTCTAAATTTTAACAATTTAAAATTTTCAGTTATCAAAGAAAAGTTGAAGTTGTACTACTTTTTATCTTCTTATAAATATTATAAAACACATTTAATAGTTCGAATTTATATTTATAATTAATTGTATACTCTTGTGAAAAGCTATATAAAGCTCCGCAAACTAGTAAAAAAGTATACCTTAGTCCAGAAAATTACACCTTCATTCCCTATTGAGTTGAAACAGATGACATCATGGTGTTTCCAAGCAATTCAAACTCAAATTGCTGTTACAACAACACTTGTGCGAATTTTGTCAGTTCGTTCTAAATTATCCGGGTTAAAACTTAAAACAGTGAAGTGCTGCCTTTGTGGAGAAAAACAAAAAACAGCAAATACGATCCTAATTCTTTATTCGCGTGACTACATGACATGGCTATGTATTATACAACAATCAAAACGAGAACAGAAGGTTGCCTATAAACGAATAATAAACATTACAAGGGAATATAAGACGTCCCAAATAACCAGCTCCTTCCAAGAAAACCAACATAGTATGCCACCCAATCCAATTTTACAAATGCTTAGAAATGAGCATATAACTATAAAAAAATCAGTTAAATTACTCAGCAAAATTTCTTGGAGGGGTCGCCAGTTTCATTGCTTTGCCGGGAGACGGGTGGTACCCGGAAATGCCACAACCGTCCGACAGCCCCAACCCGATATTTGTCACACAAAAACTCCCTAGCAAAAGTCTTCTCCACCTTTCGATCGATATCATGTAAAAAGATATCAGTGTCGCCTTCGCCTTTTCTGGCTCTCGCCATAACCATTGCTGAGTATATTGCCGCCATCCGTCCTGGCGCTGCAGCAAAGTACCTAGAACAGTATGAGAAGTTCAAATCAACTTTGATTGCTTTTTATGAAAATTCGTATTTATGACCTTCCACTTGCATTTTTGCCGGAACTGTGACCAAAGAGAGCCTAAATTGCATGTCCCAAAGTCTGCAATGGATGTGCCAATATGCATTGCTATCAGATAATGCGTCACAAACATGTATATTGTTCTGATCCTATTAATTATGTAGAGAGATTTTAGACGACATAAAGTTATCGTTTATATTCGATAGTTGGAACGGTGAAGTAGTGATGACTCAGAATATCCCCCACTGATTACTACAACAACAACAACTAAATATTTTGTCCCAAACAAGTTGGGATAGGCTAGAAAAGAAACCCAACAAGAAAAAAGATCCAAGAACAAAATAATACAATAAAATAAATACTAATAGACTAATAGTAGTAATAGCAATAATATCAATAACAACAATACTAATAATAATATATATAATAATAATAGTAATAGTAGAAACCTACACCTCAACCAAGATCTAATAAAGTGACCTACAAACCAATGGCATCACTCCCACTGATTACTAAGGGGGAAAAAAAAATCTAATATCCACAAGTAAAACTATAATATGCAGCAGCATAGTTTTTAGCTATGTTACCCGGATACTTCCAAAAATACCCGTATCCCGTATCCGACGCGTATCCGACGCGGATTCGCGTGCGATTCGCGTGCGATACGCACCCGACGCTCCACGTGGCGTATCCTACGAAATTGAGGCGTTTGACTGCAGGATTCGGTCAGAATTCGGCTAGATACGGCTTGGATTCGTTTCTGTTCAATTTTTCCGAAATTCCTCAAAAAAAAAAAAATATATATTATCGGCCTATAATGGCCCAAAGCCAAACCCTCCTTCACATAATCAAATCGCCGCTCACCTCTCCTCTTTCTCACTCTCTCGGTCTCCCTACTCTCTCCGTCAAGCATCGAGTCGTCGACTCTGGCTCACCTCACCTCTTTCTCACTCTCTAGCTCTCTTGCTCTCTCCATCGCCTCTCACCTCTCTCTCTCTCTCTTAATCCCAGTGCCACAGTCACCTCACACCTATCATCTCCGCTCTCAGTCTCGAGTCTCGACTCTCACATCGCTCAACCCGATCTGTCTCTCTGCATCGCTCAACCCAATCGCCTCTCTGTCTCTCTGCATCGCTCAGCCCAATCGCCTGTTTCGCTCTCTCTCTCCCTGCAATTCTGCATCGACTCTCTGTCCCTCTGCATCGCTCAGCCCAAGCCTCAATCAGTGGCTCAATACTCAGTAGTCAGTCCAGTCGGCTCTCACCTCAGCTCAGTGGCTCAGTCAGTGAATTGGTAAATTACTAATTTGACTAATTTATTTTTCTCATTTTCTGTGATGCCTAATCTGTATTGAATTAGTTATTTGTACTGTACTTAGTCGATTATTTGAGTTTAATTTTATTTGCCAGTGTCGATTACTTAGTCTATAACTAGTGCGGTGCAGTTTGCTTTACCCATTGAACTGAATTCATTGTTATATCTCTGTGTAGTTTGCTTTGAAATCAGTACTTGAAGATATATATGGCTATCTATAGTTTGTGACTTTGTGGCTTTGTGGTGCCTTAGGCAGCGGACGCCAGGAGGCAATTCAAGCAATTTCAAGTGTATTTTATGTCCTAGAAATTTCAACTTAGAGGCACACAACCTTGCCAAATGCCAACTATGCTAGGAAATATATAATAGGACAAGCGATTTCAACTGTATTTTCTGTGATTTTCCTTTTTAGTGGCGCTCAATCAATTTGATATAAAAAAAAAATCAAACATTTTGATATATAATAGGGATAAATCTTTTTGTGCCCCTCAAAACTCGTGAAATACAGTAATTACCCCTCAAAAGTTCATTCTTCTGTTTTTACCCCTCTAAAGTTATTATATTCAATATCATTTACCATGTGCACCCCAACTGTGTCCCCAAATTAATAATTAACCCTCCTTTTAATTAAAAGATAGTTTCCCTCTTAACCTCACATTATCGTGTTATCCGCGATCTTCCCTTCCTTTAGGTACTGTACGGCAGGATAATTCTTTTGGTTAATAATAAATTCCACCTTTAAATTAATGTTTTTGGGCTGGCTAATTATTTTATAAACAATTTTTAATGCTTAGGTTTGGACAATTCTAATGTTCTGGTATAACCCTTCCCTCAGTTACCTACCTAGAATATAAATAAATTTAGAAAGCCATTATATTAAGAAACAAACCTTGCTCTGATACCAAAAAAGGGTGGGAACCCAGGAATTTTGCAACTAACTGAAAAGGATGGGAACCCAGGAATTTTGCAACTAACTCTGACTTAGAGAAGTACTGGCTAGAAGCAAATTTTTAGGAATTTTATTGCTGGTTTATTGTACAAGAGTAGAAAGGATGATTTCTAGTTGTGTGGAGATGCCACTACTAGTGAACCATCATACTACTTATATAGAAAGAACGCTACCGGTTGGTAAGCTCGATAATTGAATGCGGGTGCTCATTGGGCCCCATCGTCCATTTCAATTATTCGTCCACCACAGATGGTATGTCCTTATCAAGCTATTTAGTGGGCATATTTGGTACAATAATTGCCCATAAAGAAAGTAAATTGATGCCATTCCAAATGACAGCTAACTAATAAAGGAATAAAAAGACAAGTACGCACTACCATAGTGGCACCGAAAGTAAACACATTATTGAGATTCCCATATGATGGTGGGTCTCCCTAATAGTAATGGCCTTGCTGGATGATGCAAAGCTTCTGGTGGATTGCTAACAGCTCATCAATGTTATGATTAACTGGTCCCAATGCGCTGCTGGCCCAGTTATCTTTTGATGTCGTTTGTTCAAGTCGAATCTTTTGTAAATAACTCAGTGCAATAAGTCTTTTGACTTCCTTTATGGTCTTTTGTATCTGCTCATTATGAATTTCGCCAAGCCTGAGTTGCATGGCTCCTTCCCAATGAAAAGACCTTGGATATATTGTTAGCAAATCTCCAGTAATGACTTCATAATCCTGAAGAGAGTCTGACTCTCCTCCTAAGGTCGTCCATCTTTCAGCTTGCTGAAAAGCTTGCCGTCCTCCTGGCGTAAAACCAGTGGTTGGACTTCCTTCATGGATTCTCATCAATCTTCGCAAATGGTCAAGCACCATTTTCTGTGAAAGATAAAAAAAAATTCACACAAACAAATTATTAGAAAATTAAAATTGTCAGTAGCTTTCCGTAGATTACTACCAGACAGTTCCTAAGATACAAGTATAGTGGGTTTTTCCAGCGGTCCACCATGCCCGCTTGCTTCCATTTAGAGATTCTAGCATATCCCGAAATCTAACACGTTGCCGATGTGACCGACAGTTGTTGCTAGATGAGCTAGAATTTCGTTTGGTGCGCCTTTAGTTTCTTCGAGCACCTTTTCTAAATCTGCTAACTGTTCATCAGCAAAATAACAGTTACCGGTTTTCACCATTTTTGCTGTTAATCGTGACAGTGAATCAGCTAGTACGTTCATTTTTCCATCTATGTGCTCAAAATTGACTTGCACTCCTGTTCCTGTAACAAAATCAACAAAATTAATCCACCGAACCCTTGATGGTTTATTTTGTGTTGATTTGTTGTAGAAACTGATTATAGCCTGGCAATCAGTTCTGAGAGTGATTTCCTTCTGATCCAGGTAATGAATTTTGAGTGCCTTCATTGTTTCCATGCATGCATGTATCTCGGCATCGATTGTTGACTTAATTACCGGGAATTTTCCGCTTGCATATGCACACACCTTTTCCATACTTCTGGGGTCATGTTTGAGTTTCTTCCATTTACATACGCCACCCCATCCTTCCATGCATCCATCAGTTTCCAGGATGATGTAGGATCCTTCCGGAGGTATCTCGAGATCCGGGAGCTGCTGTACAGCTTGCTTGACTTTTCGGATAATTTCGTAATCCGAACTTTTGAGTCTCTTGTCACCATGTTCACTTGTTTTTGAGTACAGCGGCCCAAGTAGTGTACCCAATTTCGGAATATATGACCTGGCATAGTTGAGGATACCAAGCCATGACCTCATTCCTGCCTTTTCCTTCAGCTTTTCTTCATCAAATGAGATAATTTTCTTGATTATGTGCGGCTGAAGTTTGATCTTTCTGTTTCCAATAACTGCACCTAGGAATTCGATTTCCTGCACAGCTATTTTCATTTTTGTTGGGGATAGAACAAGTCCCCATTTCTCACAAATTGATAGCATAGTCTCCAAGTGCATGGCATGTTGTTCTTCGTTTTCAGAGAATACTAGTATATCATCAATGTAGACTGCTATGAAACTCTCTGTTCCACGAAAGCAGTCATCCATTTTTCTCTGAAAAATTGCTGGTGCATTCTTCAAACCGAATGGCATGACCAGCCATTCATACAAGCCATTTGGAACGACAAAGGCCGTCCACTCAATTGATTCTGAGTCCATTGCTACCTGATGAAATCCGCTTTTTAAGTCAAATTTTGAGTAAATTCGACTATTACCGACCTTCTTGAGAATGGTGTTGATTCCTGGCAGACTGTATTGGTCTTTGTGTGTATTATCGTTGAGGGTACGGTAATTAAATACCATACGCTCCTTGCCTTTTATCTCAGCACCAGTTTTTGGATCAATAGATGTGCCTGAATTCACCATCATTGCCATAGTTCTGTGTCGGCTTTTGCTGGGTCGTATCACTCCAATTTTTAGCAACGCTTGAACATGTTTGTCGAACTGTTCCTTCATTAATGGTGTTACATGTTTTAGCGGCTTATCTTGGATCGTGATATCCGGGTTCATGATATCAAATTTGCATTTTACCCGATTTTTCTCCCAGTGTTGAAGAGGATTGTCTCCAATATACCCTTGTTCTTTGAGCCTTTCAAGGAGAGGTCGGAACTTCTCCCGAAACTGTTGTGATTCTTCACCACAAGAGTATGCTGTAATTCTCTGTATTTCAAAATACTCGAGTTCGGATAGATCCAGTTCCTCAATTGCTGCTGAAGCTGCCGCCTCAGCATCCACCTTTGTTGCAATTGTCGTGACATTTTTGTAAAATGTCACCATTTGCCCTTCGATTCTGAGCCCTCCTTGCATGGCTCGAATGAAATTGCAACCAATCAACATCTGAATCCCGTCCCTTTGTTCCATTGGGAACGCATAAGTGAATGGGATTCTGAATCGATTTTCCTCAATAGCCATCATTCCGCCTTTGAGTTTTTGGTTAGCTATCTGAGAAGAATTCACCCCGTTAATCTGAATGGGGTAAGCACTTGGTTCTAGCGCTTCTTTTGGAACTGCACTTTGGTCTACGCAACAGACTGTTGCACCAGTATCCAGGATTGCTTGAATTTTGAATTTCTCAACCCCTGGTATTTCCATTGTCAGCTCAATGTTGTAGAGTCTGTTTAAGACCCTTCTTCCTTTTCTTGGATCTGGGACTTGAGTACTGATGTACTCATTTTCTTCTGTCATCATTTTGATAATCACTCCCTTTTGTTTTTTGATGTGATTTTCAATTGCTTCATCATCCGAATTTATTTCTTCAGGAACTAGTGCTACGGGGGCTTTTCCTTTTGTTGGATCTCGCATCTCGCCTAGATCCTTGCCCATCTCCAGTTCTTCAATCCTTTCCTTAAGCCTTTGATTCTCAGCTAACAGGAAATTTGTATACCCAATTAATTCGTTGATTAAGGTATCCTTGCCGTCATACTGGGGTTTTGACCTTTCAATTATTATTTTTCTCCCCAGATTGAATCTTGAACACATTGGACAGACTGTCAAGTGACACAGGCTGCAATGCGCTCTCATTTGTGGATTGGTCTGCTCCTTGCAAAACAGACATTTCATGAACTCTTGCGCTACAGGGCCATTATCTTCCCATTGGTGCGCACAATTTTCAACTTCCTGAGATAGTGAGACTGCGACTCGCCATGAGACCTCTTTATTTGTCATCATCATTGCGGTTTCGTATGGCATCTCACCTATGCCAGCCATCAAAGAATAGCTAGTACCTCCTTTCCCTTCAGAAAATGAACAGATTGCATCGCTATCTGGTTCATTCTGATCAACCGAGAGCACGTCCCAGTCGTCATCTAGATCTAGATTTTCGACTATTGCTGCTCTTGCAATATTGCCCTTTTGCCTTGTGCAATTTCGGGCAAAATGTCCTTCCTCACCACATATGAAGCATTTGCATTTTCTAATTTTGTCGGCATGCTTCCTTTTGAATACTCTGATGTGAGTATCATGTGGTTTGCCTCGGTATGTCTTTGCCTTTCTAAGACCATACTTTTTATTTTTCTGATAGTAGCCTGGCACTGGTATGCGGCTACAGAATGATAAATCCTTGAGACTTCTCTGGAGTGCCACTCTTTTGCACTGCTCTGCCAAATACTGGTAGGTGAAGTGTATTCTTGGAATAACACCTACAGTATTGCCTGGGTATTTCTCAGCATATGCCTTTTCAATTTCTCCGCCAATGATGGGAGGCATTTTTCTGAAAAATTTTATCGAGAGCTCGGGAGATATAAACATCCGTCCCGACTTCGCGGCCAAGATCTTGTAATCATTAATGTAATCGAAAAGATCTTTCACATTATGGCATGAAAGTCTTTCCAGATCATTGTATGCTCGATTTTGTTCTTCTGTGGACCCGGTTGTCGGATCCTCCAACAGAAACATTCGCCTGATCTGAGATATCACATTCTGTGGATCATCAGCGATGTTAATCAATTCTTCATATTCAGTGGGGTATGCCATTCTCCACTGAATCCAGGTCTTTTTCTCCGTTTCTCCTAAGAGATTCTCAATATAATTGACCTTTGATTTGTTATCTGCCCAGTTTCTCTCATTGATAAGATTAAGGGTAATGGATTCCCAACGGGAGATAACTTCTGAATATAGCCCAATGTCTTCTGGTAGGACCAGGATTGCACCTTGACTGGCTTGGGCTGTTGGCAAGTTAAACCTTTCATTCATTTGTTTTGCATAGCCACCACGGATATTGTCTAGTCGTGCTCTTATCTCCGGGATTTGGAGATTCTGTGGTTGCCTTGAACCAGGTGGGTACATGGCAGGACCCATGATTGGTTCTGGTGATATTCTTGTGATAGAAGATTCTGCTGACGAGAGTACCGTCTCCACCTTTTCTCTAAGATTTTTGAATTGCGGGTACTCCATTTCTCCAAGCATGTAAATTGTTTCTGATGGATGATCATCATCTGACGGATGATCATCCCACTTTATTTCAGCAGAAATTTGGGAAATTTGGGAACTGGCTCCTTCATTCCCACCACCTTTTGCAAAAAGACTTAGCAAGTCTTCATCTTGGTCTTTAGGTGCATCCAGTTGGGACAGGAATTGCACCGTGGAGAATAAATCATCCTCAATTTCGCCGTCTGACTCATCCCAATGACAAGTCATCATCAAGGCTTGCTCTTCGGACCATTCAGCCTCTGCTTCTACGGTCTCTAGCCAATTAAACTCTGCAAATGTCATTTGCACGAGTTCATCGTCGTTATTCATCTGTTCAATAGCAAACCATTGATACGGGTTGATTGGTTCCATCATTTCAACTGTTGGTTCAGTTTGCTCTGCTTTAAGAATTGCCAGGAACCATTTTCCCAAAAGTAAAGAGTCATCATCTTGCTCGGCCTCATCACCGTTATCACTGAATTCCTCAGGGTCTGTATAGATTTCTGGGAATTCTGGATCATCGCCAGAAGGCCAATCGTCATCTATTGTGAATACAAACGGCAATTCATCATCTATTGTAAGTAAATTGATGAATTCTTGTTCAAGTTCTTCCTCATCATTTTCTCCTCGAATAATCTCGTGCTCAGGGACTGTTGTTGCATACCCTGAGAATCTGACAGACAATGAGCCGTCTGTCCTTGCTCGAATTCGTGCTGCTTGGGGATTCTGAATTTGTGAGATAACAGCTGGTCTCACAAGCCACTGCCTTCCTTGGAGTTCTGCAGTTGTTCTTTGCGAGCCAGGGATGGCCCGAACTCCTCGGCTTGCTAGATGGTCCGCCACATTCTGAACATTATATCTAAAGTTTGTGTGGCTGGTATTGGACAATCGCCCAATAAGTGATCTTGAGAGTAGGAGATTACTCTCACCACCTTGCCATCCTTCATACCCGTGAGTTTGAATCACTAGTTGAATGTGATCCCTAAAATCACGAATACTTAAAGTCATATCTGGAGCAGTGTATGCTAACTGCGTTCCAGATGTAAGATCCATTTCCATAGAGCTAATAACAGCTCTGTCATCTCGCCATCTAGTGTCTCTGATTAACACTAGTGCATTCACACCTGCACTCCGTCTGTGCAGCGTGTATAATCGAACCATGATTAGTCCGATATGCAAATGTTGGAGCCCTTCTTGTAAAAACCTGTTAAAACTTTCTTCAGAGATAAATGGTAACTCCACTTGCTGGCCATCTGTGACCAATGTTCTTTCATCCGAGTAATGTTGGTATACCCGGTGTCTGTTTTCTGTCCATCCAGCTTGATATAGAGTCTCTGCTGGAACTTGCTGTGCTCGTCTGTATTGAGAAATGTTAAGCTCAGCATCAGGATTCATTTGTGACTCAAGACTTCGCTGGTATCGTCTGGATTGACCAGGGAGCCTCCTTTGAGCCTCAAATCTGAGTCGGGATCCTAGGCGGTAGCCACGGATCTGATCTTCAACAGTAGGGGTTCGGTTTGTGTCTCTTTCAGACACTGATGGTCTTGCCTCTTCTGTTGTTGTTTGTGTTCTGCTCATGCCTTCTTTTTCTCGGCTTCAAATATTTCTTTTGGATTTTTGAACACAAAAAGTTTGCCTTTTAATTTAGGCACTGCTGGCTTACTAGATTCACCTAAGCTCAGCTTCTGAAGTTGTTGTTGGATCTGATCAAGGGAGTCGGATAAGTCGTTAGGCTGAGTGACTTCTTTTCCCTTCGCAATTTCAAGCCTTTTGACTGCTACCTTCAGATCTTCAACTTCTTCTGTCAACTTAAGCAACAATTGTATAATTGTGTTGTTTTGCTTAAATTGGACTTCTGTTGCTTTTCCGGTGATGTCTTGTGGTCTGACAAAACCGACTGCCGGTGGATGGATTGTTTCTGTTGCCCTGAGTGCTTCTCTGTAGTTGGTGCTGTTTGCACTGAGGCGCCAATCGCTCATAAGAAATAAAATATTATTTTTGTAAGAATATTTGGAGTAATTACGGGTTTATCCTTAATTTCTAAATGACTTTTAATTTTATATATCCTAGGTTTGGTATTTCGGGTCAGATTATACCATCTGTTAATATTAAGTCCAAAATTTCCTAATTACACATCTGGTTTTTCCTTGGGGCAGTTCTTGTGGTCCTGTAGTATTTTGAATATTTTAACTAATTTGTCTTATATGGTCAGGGGGGTAAATAAGGGAGAACTAACTTTTGGGGGGTATTTTGCCAATTTCCCAACTTTCAGGGGGTATGGAACTAATTATCCCTATATAATATGATTTTTTTATTATTTTATATATACTGCCGTATCCCCGCACCCGCACTGTGTCGGATACGACACCCGCACCCGTGCAACATAGGTTTTTAGTACCGTACAATTCACGCCACGTATCGCACGGTACGGTACGAGTCAAAGCCTAATCGAGACGTACCGTGCCTGTGTATCGGAGATGGAGGGTATCGCCGGAATCGTGCGCGATTCAACGAACGATACACGTATCGTATCGAATCGTGCGAGACGAACGATACGGTAGTAACCAATCAGATAACGAGATAGATGCGACGATTCAATTTTTCTAATAAAATATTAGGTCGCCGCTTTTCTTCGTGCGCCAGAAGAGATGAAAATGTGAATGGGAAAGGGAAGGGAAGAAACCGACAGGTGGGGCCCATATTAATTGGGCATATGAAATGGGCTCAAGTGGGCTTTACCCCTCTGCTTGTCTTTTTCTTATTTCAGAAAGAGAATTATACGATATTTATATTATAATTAACTTTGAGATATTTATATTTCAGCTATATCAATTAATTTACAGATATTTATGTAATTATATTACATAATCCACATTATTAATGATTAATGATTATACTAATTATAATTTATATAAATTACATAGTATAATAAATTAATAATATATAAAATACAATATAATGATTATGATAATTATAATCTATATATATTATATAGTATAATATTTTATAAACAATATAATAATTAGTAATGAATATTAAAATTATAATAATATAATATTATACAAGTACAAATATAATGATTAAAATGACTACAATTTTTATATTTTATATAGTAAAAATGATATAATAATGTTAATAATAATACAGTAATTTACAATATAATTTTATAATTTACGCTGATGATGTTACTCAAATAAATTAGATAGATTATACAGTAATAACCAATACTCCCACCTAATGATGCCTAAATGGATGAATAATTATAATGATACCGTGCTTTACTAAAACTTCCTTTAAATGACAATCTTCCAGTATGTTCTAAGTTCTAACTAATTATTCTACTTGATTTTAAGGATAGCTTAGCGTATCTTTGACGATTCGTTACGATACACGATACACGGTTCGATACTAAATCCATCGATACACGATACATTTTACGATTCTAAAAGTATGTGCAGCAGTATATATACTCTTACTCTACAAGGTAAGTCAAATTGTAAATAAGCCCAAAAATTGAGAAAATGAAATGTACAACTATATGCTAAATTTTACAAGCAAAATATCTTATTGTTTGAATTTTCAATCAATTTTTGTAGTAATAAGCCAACAGAGGTCATGGTCATAGACTCATAGTAGGCAAATTGCAAATTTGCAACCCAGAAGGACTTCAGAACAATAGAAAGACTGATCAGAGTTGATACTTTTACTTGTTCAAAATTAAATGAAAGTTGGTTTCAATATTTATGAAAATGTAATTAAAAACCAAACCAAAAGGAATTATGGATGCTAGTGGAACAAATATGACTTTTCAACAATTAGCATCTTCATATAAGCTCTTTTGAACCTTCTTACCCTATAAGTAAAACTATCCAGAATGTAAAACTATAATTTACAGTGGTATTTGTTCTATATGGTAAATCAAATGGTAGATAAGCCAAAAATAGAAGGAATAGAAATGCGGGACTATTTTCTTTATTTCACAAGCACAATGTCTTATTGTTTGTATTTTCAATCAGTTTCTAGTAATAAGCCAACACAGGTCATGGTCATACTTAAACCAGATTACAAATTTGTGATCCAAAAAGCTTCACAATAGTAGAAAAATCAATTGAAACTTACACTTTTACTCGTTTCTAATTAAATGAAAGTTGGCTTCAATATATATGATAATGTATTATTAATTCTTATAAATGTGATGTTGATGTTACATTGTGACTATAATACTAAACCAGAAGGAATCATGGATGCCAGAAGAACTAATATGATTTTAGAAAAATTAGCATCTTTATAGAAGCTCTTTTAAACCTTCTTACCAAGTTTATCCAGCATATAAAAGTATAATTTAGCGGTATATAATATACTCTACATGGTAAATCAAATGATAGATAAGCCCAAAAAATAGAGAAAAAGGAAATGAAGAGCTATTTTCTCTATTTCACCAGAATAATATCTTATTGTTTGAATTTTCAATCGGTTTCTACTTTCTAGTAATGAGCTGACACATGCAAGTCATGGTCAATACGTAATTGTGCATTTGTGACCCAAAAACCTTCACAGTATTAGAAAAATAAATCAATCAAAAGTGAAAAGTAACACTTTTACTCATTTCTATTTATATGCAAGTTGGTTTCAATATTGATGATAACATAATAAATGCTTATAAATTCAATGTTAACCCTTACCAAACCAAAAGGAATTAAAGAGTACTAGTGGAACAGGTATGAATTTTGAAAAACAGCACCTGTACCACCTTTGTACCATGTATACCTAATCAGATGCAGTCAAAATTCATATTCATTTATTAAATATTATGGCAACAATATTCTAAGAACAAACACCTATACACCTGTCATCCTCACTGGAATGGCAGCAGTAGACCAAGTTGGTCACCGGTGTGTGTGTGTGTGTGTGTGTGTGTGTGTGTGTGAGTGAGAGAGAGAGAGAGAGAGAGAGAGAGGACACAGTCCCACAGACACGAGGTAGGGATAATTGTTTAAGACATTATTAATTTATTTATAACCAAGATAAAGATTCTCAGAACTAAACTAATATAAGTTCTAGATCACTGAGCAAACTCAACACAGATTAAAAATCTCAAGTGGGTACTTGGGGAACGGAGACTTTAGCCTTACTAACCAATCAGAACAAATCTTATCTTAATGACAGCAACTCAATTAGATAGTCAAAAAAATCGGTGCTACTATCCAAGCTGAGGTGAACCACTAGTGTTGGCTTCTACTTCTACCTTCTACCAAAATTGTACTAGGAAAAGCCTCATTGAAAAATCTAAGAATAGGGGCTTGGTCCTGTTTTTTTCAAAAAGAAAATTAACAACTAAAGTGAACAAGACCACAACTCACGATTAAGTCCACAAATTGGTCAACGGAATTTGCTTTTTTTGCATCCTCCACATATTGCAAATGTGAAAATAACTGAGTAATTGAATGAGAAAAATAACAGTAAAAGAAAAAAATTACCCTTTAGGCGCATCAATCATAATCACATCCCATTCATTATCATAGACCACATTTGGCAAATTATCCAGAGCCAATTTGCACCGATGGTTCCCCTTGAGATACGCAACCTCAGGCGCGCACATCTCCTCCTTCTTCCACTCCCGGAACAAATCATCGGCCTCCGACATGTGGGTCCGGTAATTGACATGGTACGCCGTCAAAAAAGGCGACTCCTTGAGCACAGTTTTGTACCATTTGGGATCCTCCTCCAAGAAGACAGTGGTACCGCCGGCATTCAATGCATACCACATGAGCGAGTCGCGGCCAAGGCCGAAAACCAAGAACTTGCACGGGGCCCGCTTGCGGAGTACACCGAGGGATTCAGAGATCTCACCTCGGGACTGTTGTGGGACCACGGTGGACGTGGCGTAGTGGACCGTGGCGGCCATGAGGTCGGGGTGAGAGGAGGAGGTTTGAGTGAAGAAGGGACGAGAGCAAGAGAAGCGAGAGAAGCTGGAGATGAGAAGGAAAGCTCCGGCGAGGAGCGCCGCCGCGACGGTGACGGTGGCTGTTATTGGTCGTTTCATTTTTGGGAAATGATTTTTTTTCAGATATTTTTAGTGGGTTGTGTTTTTAAGCTTTAAAGGTGGCCACTAGGGAAGAGCAACGAGGCTAGTTACTAGTGTGAGAAATGGGAAAGGTCAAGGCAGATGTAAGATATAATAAACAAAGAAGAAGATGAGGGAGAGTTTATTTATTGGCTGGTTGGAGTTGATATGCTGTACAAAAGTACAATTGGTCGGATATTATTGGAAGGTTTTGGGTAATCTGGACCGTTTATTTTGGATTGAATGGTTCTGAGTTGATTATCATTGTATGTTTGTCCTTGCTGCGTATTATTTAGGATGAATCTAAGGTTAGTTGTAGGAGATCTTTACCGTTTTTATCTGAAATGCACGGTTCAAATTTTTATCTCGACTAGGTTTGTTGGAATTAATTATTTATATCAAGCGATATTTCGACTGTTCGTTACTCAGTAAAATGAACTGCTAGTTATTTATTTATTTATTATTTAACTTTTTTGCTGTTAGAAAAAGAACAGCTAACTGTTCAATAAATTGTTGTTTAATAAAAATGGATTGATGTTACATGTTAATCAGGGCGAAGCCATGTATGGTTTGGTGGGTTCATGGACCCACCTCAAAAAAAAATTTACTTAATATTCTATTTGTTTGTAATTAAAAAAAATCATAAAAGGTTAGGGACCCATCTCAAAAATTTGAAGGATCCAGCTGAACATATTGTGTTTGATTTGAATTGCATAACGACGCCTAAAAAATCGCATAGGGACCCATGTAGTATTTGTTCATGACTAATCGTTTTCTTTCTTTCTCTCCAATGAATCTTATTAAGACAAAATTTAGAATAAAATGAAATATTTAAATGAATAATTATTTGTAGCATCTATATACTAGCGCGAATCTCGCGCATTGCGTGATTCGCCTATATAATGTTTTGTGAACTTTAGAACATTATAAACAAAAGATACCACAGAAGATAAAAAATACAATTCTGATATTATATAAAATCTGCCACTAAAAATTCTAAATACTGTTCCTGTCAAAAAATTTCAAACACCACAAAAGATCAGAAATATTGTGGTTTGAACAGTGGCCGAACTTCTCCGTATGCCTCCCATCTTTTTATATCTAAAATATAGAAAAATAAGTGTTCAATGAGATTTCTAACGAACCTATTATGCAAAATTATGAGAAAAATAAAAATTCAGAGGAAATTATTATACTTTTTTATTGTCTTGATTTTTGAATTATTATTTTGTATATTAAATATATTATTTTAGATTTTTTATTGTTATTATAATATATATTTGATTTCTCGTGAATTTTTTTTATGTAACATTATTTAAGAATTGTTTATTTAAAAATTATTATTATACTATATCTATATTAGATGTTATATCGTACATATGTTTTCAAAAAAAATTATGGACCCTGCTGACACGAAATCCTAGCTTCGCCACTGTTAATAGCATCATATTTTCTTTGCTACGTCAGTTTCATATAGCTATCTGATATAAGAATATATAATATCTAGACTTATTTTTGTTAAAAGAAATTCCCAACTTGCCCCCACCCTCTTAAAAAGAATTCGAAAGCACATATAAATGCATCCTTCAAATAAAAAAAATATATATTATGTTAGTCAACAAACTTTCCGGATGTAAACATTTCTCGCAATATCAATTTTGTACATCCATTATCCGAGATATGACATCTTATTTCTTGATTCCATTTAGCAATCCAATAATTTTAAATTGTTAGTTCCGTGTAATATCTTAATACTGTGATGTTGTTTGATAACATATTTTTCGAATAGAAAACATATTATATGGAAAATAATGTGTGAAATTCTATTCCGAAAGGCATTTGCATTCAAAATAAAATCGATGGGATATAGGACCAAATCTATCTATTTATGCGCTATTTATGAGCAGTAAGGGAGACGTGCTCTGAGAGAATGCAGAGAAAGGGATATGATGTGATGCGGAAAGGCATGGCATGACAGCACCGCAATTAAGACAAAAAAATCATAAAGTTGATATTTAGTATTTAAATTATAATTAAAATTAATAAATAGGGAAAATATCCGTAATTAATATTATTTGCGGGACAAAAATCCAAATCTTAAATTTAAACAATAAATTTCCAGCCGGGCAAAGTAAAAAGTTCATAGTCCATTTTGTTTTCTGTTTTTTTTTTTTTTGACAAAATTGGATAGAAGTTATATGTAAATTAATTCCTACTTTATGTATTACATCATTTTCATACATGTTGTCTGTAATTAAGAATATTTATACTTATTTAATTATATTTATCTCCACACACCCCCCCCCAAAAATAATAATAATAATAATAATAATAATAATAATAATAACACGAAAGCACATCTAAATGCATTCTACAAATACAATAAAATACAGAAAAATCTTAGAAATGTTGGTAAAACTAAACGTTCGTGGTGCGAACTTTTTCTTAACTTCATCAATTTGGTATATCAGTTATCCAAAATATGGCACCATATTTGCTAGTTGTGTTTAGCGGGAGCTCTGCCAACCTTAAAACTTTTTAAGGTTGGCAGAGCGTCAACCTTTGATCCAGACCGTTCGATATAATCTCGACTGTTAAAATTTTTTGGGCCTATCAATTTGGTATTATGCACGAAAATTTCATTAACCGTTGAGATTAGATCTAACGATCCAGATCAAAGGTTGGCACTCTGTCAACCTTTTAAGGTCGGCACTCTGTCAACCTTTTAAGGTCGGCAGAGGATGTGATTCCGTGTTTAGCGGCACAGTACTTCTGCAATTGATAATCACCACATAATTCTAATATTTGTTGTAGCGTTTGATAACGTATTAACGTAATTGGAAATTTCGAATAGAGAATGTGTACGTTAGAATCTTGAAGGATGGGGAAAAAATAATAATAAATTTCAAATGTATAAATAAAATTACGGAGAACAACAATGAAGCCTTAGAGAAAAGTAACAAACTGAAACACACTAATAACGTAAGAAAATATTAATATAGTAACAAACATGTAGAGATGTATCAAACTGAAGGAAAAAAATATTAATGAACATATTATTATAAATACAACACTAATTTTACGCATACTTAAAACGACTAACTCCACTTTCAGTAAAAAAAAAAAAAAATGCCATACGTATAACTATTGAAATCCAGTTAAATAGCTCAACAAAATTTCTTGGATAGATCTCCGGTCTCATTCCATCGACGGGAGACGGGTGGAATTCGGAAATGCCACAACCTTCCGACGGCCCCAACCCGATACTTTTCACATAAAAACTCATTAGCAAAAGTCTTCTCTACCTTTCGATCGACATCATGCAAGAAGATGTCAATGTCGCCTTTGCCTTTTCTGGTTCTCGCCATAACCGCTGCCGAGTATATCGCTGCCATCCGTCCCGGTGCCGCATCAAAGTACCTGGAACAATATTATTGGTTTGTTTTTAATTATAATTACGAGAATATTTTTTTTTTAAGATAAATTGGGGCCAAACTTTCTAACTTATTTTTAAATTAAATGTCTATAAAGATCTCCAGCCGGATTTCGAACATGCGATCTCTTACTTGAGAACATTTTTTTATATTAGAAGAAAAAATTGAACCAAGTTTGATCATTATTTTTACTCGAATATTTTAAAGTCGTTCATAATTTTGAAAGACCGAACTTTTTTTCGAAAAAAAATTCGTCCACTAAAGAATTTGTCATTAGAAGTTATATAGCTTTTGTTCACATCCTAAAAAAAAAAAAAAAAATTGTTCGAACATAAGCCTCCTTCACAAATTAATAGTAGAAAAAGCAATTGAAAATGACATTTTTAATCGTTTCTATTTAAATGATGGTTGGTTTCAAAAATAATGATAATATAATAAATGCTTATAAATGCTATGTAAATCTTAATAAATCATATCAAAAAGACCATAAGTATTCAGTGTTTTAAAAACTGGACCAGCCATCGATCTGGTGGTACTATTTGTTCGTGGTTCGACCAGCTCAATCGGTTAAAAAACCAGGCATTCCTTTGTATTAGTTAATCATTTGAGACAACAAAGAGACAAATTGTAAATGAGGTTGAGGGATCAAAATCATCAAATCCTCTGGATGTTCTAAATTTTTAACATTCTTTCACAAGTGTGCTTCATATGAGCCATTCGAAAAGGAAACCGACCGGTCCGAGTTAAGGTTTATCCGGTTTAATCGATTTTGTCCAATTCACACCGAAGCAGCAAGAAGCCAGTTTTAGAACAAAATTGGACCGGACTGGTGACTAATTCGCAACTAAATCGGTCTAACTAACCGGTCCGGCCTGGTTTTAATTAAATTCATTCAATTCAATAGACACTATTGTAGGTTGAAATTGCCGATTGGCAAGAAGGGAGAAAAATAAATTTCACTTCATCAATTAATTATGGTGATCGGGTGAGGAAACAACGTGAAGACAACGATATCCGACGCATCAAATCAATTCTCGTCAAATTTTATCGTGTTGGCAGAGAACTAAAAGTGCAGTTTGACATTCCTTGAAATCACTTAGCAAATGGTTTTTGACTTTTTCCTGCTTTCTTCTCCCTTTCCATCACGAAAAATAAAAGAAAAATTTTGAATATCATATTTGTACTTCGCAATTCCGTACCAAACATGGTTTACCAGTGGAAAAAAATCTAACTTTTTTTTTTTAATTAGCTTCTTTATGAAATGGTAATTTGAAACCTTCTTACCATGTGTTCCTCATCCCGCGTCACGAACTCATAAATAATCAGTGTTTTTAATACTGTACCAAATATTGAAAAATTCTAGTAATACCGAGAACCTGAACGGTGGGGAAACGGTAGCATGTAGTAAAAATAGACAAAATACAGAGAAATTTTTAAAAAATATATCAAATTTTGATCACTAGCTGGTAGGTTGCCGGTAGGATATTAAAAACATTGTAAATAATTATATGCAATATACTACAAACAATAATTTAATTTTCCTTGTAGTGCTACCAAGCTTATCGAAAACATAAAAACAAACGTTATTCTAAGAACGAAAACCTATACTACGTGCCATCCTCACCGCAATACCATAGATCCTGATCAGGATTCAGGATAATAATAATTGTTTAAAACACGCATTATTTAATTTATTCTCCAACCAAGAAAGGGATTCTCGGAACAAAATTAATGTAAGTTCTAGAACATTGATTAAACACCAATTAGATCTTTCGCACCCTCCTAATAAATTGAATAGCTATGCCGTTGAATTATACCAGCTATAAAATATTATGAGATGAAGATTAAAAATTATAAAAGGCAGTATATGTTATGCAACTCCACCCTACACCAAGAATGCTTCCTTTCCAAATATCAATTATCCATTTAGAATCAGAACACAGATTAGAACCTCAAAACCGGATATTTGAGGTTTATGTTTGTACTAACAATCAGAACAAATTAGATCTTGATGGACTGGAGTAACTAGATCGACAAGGAAATCAGCAGGAATTTGAAACCATCCATTTATCATCAAACTATTCAGGTGTGTTTTAACTTTTAAGGAAAAAAAAAATTTAATAACTGCAAAAGGACAAAAATAGGGCTAGGCCCTGTTTTTATTTCCAAAAGAAATTCATTGAACAAGTCCACAGATTGGTTAAATGGAATTTGATTTTTAAGTCCAAAAGAAATTCATTGATCAAGTGCACCAAGAATCACTATTTAAATTTGTCTGATGAAACATGCCCACAGATTGGTTTAGTGGAATTTGATTTTCTGCTTCTCCGTATATATGAAAATATGAAATTAATTAATTAATTGTGGAGGGAAAAAAAACTTTATAAAAAAAGAAAGAAAATTACCCTTTAGGCGCGTCGATCATAATCACGTCCCATTCATTCTCATAGACCACATTTGGCAAACTATCCAGAGCCAATCTGCACCGTTGGTTTCCCTTGAGATATGCATTCTCTGGTGCACATAACTTCTCCTGCTTCCATCCCTGGATCAGATCATCGGCCTGCGACAGTTTGGTCCGGTACTCGACATGGTGCGCCTTCAGGAAAGGCGACTCCTTAAGCACAGTTTTGTACCAGTTCAGATCCTCCTCTAAGAAAACGGTCGTACCGCCGGTATTCAATGTGTGCCACATGAGTGAGTCCCGGCCGAGACCGAAAACCAGGAAGTTGCATGGTGCACGCTTGAGGAGTACGGAGAAGGATTCTGAGATTTCTTCACGGGACTGTTGTGGGACCTCCTTGGACGTGACGTAGTGGACCAAAGCCATCATGACGTCGGTGTGTGAGAAGGTCTGGATAGAAAAGCTGGGCCGGGTGCATGAGAAACGGAAGAAGCTTGAGACAAGAAGGATTGATCCCGCAAAGACCGCCGCGGCGATGGTGGCGGTGGCTACTGATGGTCGGTTCATAGATGATATGTTTAGTGGTTTGGGGTTTGGAAGGTTGCCACTAGGAAGAGCAAACGTACGGGTAGTGAGGATTGAGGAGAAATATAAGCAAACAGGAACAAGATGAGAAAGAAAAAGTCAAAAAGAGTTCATTGGAAATTTGGAATTAACTAATTAAGGATGGGAATTGAATAGACTCCAATTGTATTGTACTGAATTCATAAGAAAACCTCTAGATGACTGCTGATCTTGATCGTCCAATTATAATCAAATGGTTTTTTTTGCAACAAGTGAGCTTATACTGCTCACCTCTTTTTTCATTAGAACTAAAATAGCAATTTATTACAAATCAAATGGTTTTATATCAATTATTAATGTATTTTGTCCTTACTGCATGTTCAATCGAATTTGCTCATCAGAAAATAGTTCTTGATCTGACCGTTTGATCTGAAATAGACGGCTGAAGATTGCAAATGGTATTCGATGCTGACTGTACATACAGTTGGAGAGGATCCGAAGATGGCTGGTTGGCATTAATTATTTTTTTACGTTAAATGGTTATTCAATAAAAATAAACTGTCAGTAGCTCAATAAATGGTTGTTTGATAAGACTAGATACAAGTCATCTGTTAATTGTGTCCTATTTTCATAGTTATGTTATGTCAGTCTCTAATGCATCCTGCAAATAAAATAAAATCAATACGTTAGTAAAGAAATGTTCATCGTTTGATTTTTGTTTTGGGTATCTTATCAATTCCGTACATCAGCTATCCAAGATATCAGATATGGCACCTTATTTGTTGATTCCACACGTAATTTTTTTTTTAAAAAAAAATGCTATGGCGTTAGATAAGATAATTGGAACAGAAAATTTATTAAGCGTAACGAAAGTGGGTTAGAGTATGGAAGGATTTAAAAAATAACAAATTACTTAAGGACCCGCATAAAAATATGCCACTGACGTGTATTTATTTATTTCATTCGTGGGGGCAACTTGATCTCCATCCCTGCGAATATTAAAAAGTGAATTTGAATAATTTGCTAACGTTGAATAATGACTTGTATTATTGACTTCTGTTAAGAACAATAATGAATCATTAGAAAAACCTTGATAACAAAGTTAAAAAAATATATTAAACAAGCCAATACATAAGCCAATAGTAATATTGCAACAATCACCTAGGGAAGCAAAACAAAAAAAATATATACTTTTAGTAAAACGATTATTACTAACAATCAAAACGATAGTAAAAAAAAGTTTCAAATTAGAGTTATGGCAATTAATTTTTTATTTTTCTTTCTCTATTTAATTTTGTAATTTCTAAGGTATCGGGAGATTCATTAACAGACAGAGATACCATATTGCTAACTTGCTTCAAAATTATTTTTGTTAATTTTAATCTCTTAAGAATTTTGTTAACACACGGTTACAAAAGTCAAAAGTACCACTTTCAATTCAATAATGTGGGCAGGCCCGGCTGGGTTGATTTGTCGCAGGCCTAAGCACGACTGTGTAATTTTCCTTTCTGGATGTACTGTTGAGTTAACTAGTTTCATTTTCTGCTTCTACAATTGGTGAGCCTGTTATGAAATATTTGGTTATTCAGCATGTGCCAGTCTATTCTAAATCTTTTTTTTTTTAATGAAGGTAGCTTTGTTGGCAAATATGACAAGGAATATAAGTTTTTTCAATATAAATTGACTGTATATAGTCAAATTATATCATAAAGACATAGCAACAAGTAAAGCTTTACCTCTTAGTTGCTCCAATTACATTGTACCATCTAATTTCTAGAACAGTTCCTCTCCAATTGTTATTAGATGGTAAATTTATCGACGGACGGTTAATTTTAATCAGATAAGAGAATGCACACTCTTGTGGTGAACAATAATCTGAAGCGAAATTACCTGGTTCTAGAAATATTTAGACTAGTTACACCTGTCAACTGACATTATTTTAAAATAAATAATATAACAAATGGCGCTATGATGCGTTAGACAAGGGAAAGTAAGAACCAGCAATTGGTATCTAACGCATGTAAAGTTAGATGCTGAATTACAACTCGCGCACTGCCCTTGGTGGGTCCCATGAAATGCAAAAGAAAATGTACTCTGTAACTCTGATTTGATTTTCGGCATTAGTAATATTGGTTTAGGAACTACGGAGGAGTGGATACAGCTCCTACAACAATTAATCAGATTTGATCAAATTGTTGTTCCTTATTATTTGTTTAATGAAATCTAGTTAATTACTCATTTGTTGGTATTCTCGCTGAGCACTTTTGAGATAAAATGTTGCTTTATTTAATAAAATATTAAAATATGTTGTTTATATGAGAAAATTGATTCTAATGTTTCTTTCAGAATAAGTAAAATATTACGTCAAATATAAAATATTAATATTTAATTTTGAGTGCTATTACATTATTTTTTTAAATTGAATATATGTAATAGAAAATCAATACATTTTATAGTTGGTATGATTTTCAGCTCATTTTGGAGTAGATCTTGATGAAGGCAAAGAGGATCTGTGGCCTCCCTTATTTTTCACAAATGCGCTCATAAATCACTGGTACTTTATTAAAGTTTAATATGGTTTAGGTCAACCTCTCTAAAGACATTTGTTAAAAGCTTTTTAAGAGAAATTTATTTGATTTTAATGTTGAGAGTAATACAGTGGAGTCATGCAAAAACACATTTTTATGATGGAATCATGGAAGCAATTGGGTTTGGTACAACTGGTGGCTGTAATTTTCCTGTCAACAGTTCCTTTTGCAGAAGTACCCTCTCCAAGATGCATATTTTGGTTATCTCCAAAAGAACCCAACTACAACGAAACGAAATCCAGCGCCGCGCGGGATGTCCGATCTAATCTGGACGACTCATAGAAAATACTAGATTGTAAGGCTTGAAAAAAGATAACCGTCAAAATTAGATCGGACGGTGAAAATTATACGCTGCACCGTGCCGCGCAGCACTAAATAAGGATTCACAACTACAACTACAAGCTAAAGAACCAACCAACAGTCCAACAGCATCCTCACTGAATCAACCAACAAGGACAAGTGGACAACCTGAATTAATTTAATAAATTAAAGTTTATCATAAGGACATCCGTACAGAAACCAACTCCATAGTCCATTCCCTTCCATGATCCCTTTCTCTTCAAAGTTCAAACCTCTTAAAAAAAACTCACTGGTCACGATACCAAGTCCAAGAGACCCAAAACCGAGACCCAAAAAATGAGAATTAGTAGAAAAAGAATCTTCTTCCTGTTGCTCCTCTCTTTGTCAACCATCTCCTTCATTAGACTACTAATTATCACCACCACCTTCTCCAGCCATCTCCACCACCACTCTCTCCCTACCACTTTTTCACAAGACCCCCTTACTACAAAAGAATTCAACTTGATCCGGTCCCTGATTTCCAATAGAGCCCCTTGCAACATCCTCTTCTTTGGCCTCAGCACCCGGCAACTCCTCGAATTGGCCCGATTGAACCGTGGGGGCAGTTCTGTCTTTCTAGAGGATGATTTTGGAAGAATTAGGGAGCACCGTTCCGAGAGAATTGATGGAGTGGAGATGCATTTGGTGGAACATAATTTCAAGGCCAGTGAAGCTTATGATCTACTGCATTATGCTAGAAATGTGGATGATTGCAGGTAATACTTTCTTGGTTGGTTTAATTTGGGGTTATTTCAGGATCTGGACCCAGTACCTGTGCACTAATTCTAGCTTCTGGATTTTGGTTTGTGAAATTCAATGGATCAGTTAACATGGACCTGACCTAAATTGACATTTTTTATGGACCTGAAATGGAAAGGCATCAAACTGGCAAGTTACCTATAGATGGAGGGAATCACATCCTCTGCCAACCATTTAAGGTTAATTGGTAGAGTGCCCACCTTTAATCTGAACCGTTAGATCTAATCTTAACGGTTAAGGGTGCCCCGTGCATAATACTAGATTGATAGGCCCGAAAAATTTTAACCGTCGAGATTAGATCGAACGGTAACCTTAAAAGGTTGGCAGAGGATACTGATCCATAGATGGAGTACTATACATACTATGCATGGTCGATCAATCCTCAAAACATTCATATCGCTCAAAATAGACAGAATTGTAAAATTGCAAGTTTCTAGTTTTCCAAACGGACAGAATACTTTATAATTAGTATGCTGAACTGAGATTCAATTAACAATGTAAAATTAGTAAAGCTGCTATCAGAAAGAGGAAAAGAAATATGTCTGAACTTTCAACCAGATAAGATGTCTGGTATATATGGTAGTGTGTTGATAGTTATTGACACTCCTTTTTCACAAAAGTTACTAATCTTGTTGAATGAATCCATACTCAAATTTCAATATTGCATTGCTTCATTGTAAAGATGTAGAATAATTTATAAGCTTGTGAGTTTGTAAATTGCAAGTACCCCGAATCTGCACATTTTGATTTACATGAGCTTCAACATTTTGATTTGCTCAAAATTGCAGGAGGGTACCTGATGAGCTGCTCAGATCTCGTTGCAAACTGGCATTGACAGGCCTACCAAGAACAGTGTATAACAAAAGATGGGACATTATAGTAGTAGATGGGCCCACTGGTAATGGGCCAGATGAATTAGGCCGAATGAGTGCAATCTACACTGCAGGTGTTATGGGGAGACTTAAAAAGGATTTGCATTTGAATCCCACAGATGTGATTGTGCACAATGTGGATCGGACAGTAGAGAAGTGGTTCGCATGGGAGTTTTTATGTGATGAGAATTTGGTGGCTTCAAAAGGGAGGCTATGGCATTTTCGGATTAAAAGAAAGTATCAGTCTAATAAGCTATTTTGCTCACAGAATGCAGTTCAGATTTTGTAGCAGGAGTTTTGAACTAGTCTGGCTTTAGGAATTTACTGGCTCAAGTTAGTTGCTATCCTTGGATAAAAAAAGGAGGGTTTTTTTGGTAAATTCTTCAATAAATGGTAAGAAGTATTCTCCAGGTATATATTTTATGCTTGACGGGGCAACGACAGAAGTAGTGTTTCATGGCATATTCTGAATTTGTAGAGGTACATGAGATACTTGTTACTGATATGGTCAAAGGTGCTCTCTTTGTGGTACCAGACTTGAGTCTGCATATGCTGTTGGTGTATTATTATTATTATTTTTAAATTGTAGAAATTAATTGTAGGTCAAATGATACTAGCATGAACCATGTAAAGTATGTCGTTGTATTGTTTTGTAGTTAATAGAGGGAAATCTGCAATTCTTTGTGAAGGCATGTCATCATATTGTTTTGTAGTTCATTGCAAGCCTAGCATTTTTTTTTGCTTTGCATGGTTTATTATTGATTTGTTGAAATTAAAATTGTAAAGTTTATTTGTTGTAGAAACTTTATGATTAATCAATTCTTTCTGTCACCTTTTCTGATTGAGAGTTGAGACCTGAGCATCTTCTTTAAAGATTTTTACCTGCAAAAATATCCATAGTATTGATATTATTCACTGAAGTATGATAGGTATCAACGAATCTGAATTAGATCATATTCCAGTTGAAGTAACTTTTGAATGGAATCTAGCGCAACTTGGTTATTTGAAATAAGAATCAGAATATGAATCAGATTGCACTTAGCCACTTTGTTGTATCATATTTGCAGGTGTGGATAAAGTTGGAAGACAGTGCTGACAAAATCTCATATACTTTTGAAAACCTGTCCACTTTAAATCTACCAAACAAATGCGGTTATGCTGTATACAAGTCCTAATTTAAAAATATTTAGATATTTGTTCATCAGAAATCTTATAATGAAGTTGTTAAATACTGTACAGATTTTCAAAGGAAAAGAAAAAGGAAATTCTTAGGCCTTATTGGGCTTGTATATTTTGGGCCGTAGGCATGCGATCTACCATATTTTCAATCTTGTTGTTGATTTGCAATTATTAATTCACTTGTTATTTATTTACCTATAACGTAAGAACTAACAGAATTCATGACATTGCAAAACAATAACTACAAGACAAGCAGTTCGTCGTTTTGTATGCAGAAGTTTGTTCCAGTATTTTTTTCAAAAAAAACTTTCTATATATTTTCCAAATCTTTTAGTTGATTTTACATGCTAGTTAAAAGTAAGTTTTCAAATGTAAATATTTAGAATGCATTTGGATGCACAAAAATAAGAGATTATTTTGAATTAACTATTTTCTAAATTTAAAAAATTATCCAACCCTTATTTTTATGAGGATGAAGAAAATATGTTTGATAATTAAATTTACTATTTAGTATTTACTGAATTACTACAGGAAGGGGTAAGTCCAGGTTTAAACTACCACGGTAATTACTCTTATTCAAGGGCTTTACAAGGATTAAAAATACAGACCTTGTCTGAGCTCCTTATAACCAAAAATATTACTCGTGCTTTTGTGCAAACAAAACACGGAACCATCCAAAAACCTGGTCACTTGCTGCTCCATACTTGACGCGTGTGGTGACGTGGATATATTGTATTTATTGATTTTTGTTCTCGCTAATTAATACGAACCATATCTTATGCATCTTGTGCTGTGTGATTGTCTATGTCGTCGATGATTGTCTTATAAACATATTTGATGATTCTGATATAATCACATAATACAAGTATAATTTAATAAAACATGCGTGAAAATTTTGTATTGTTAGATTCAATTTTAATGTAATATCCTTGCTCCAAAAATTGAATGTTAAATTTAATTTTCATGCTATTCTCTTGTCGGGAATAAATAGTATTGATTAACTGTGTTCTATCGACGGAATTTATATAACATATTCATTCCACTAAACCTGACTGATTTAATATTTAGCTAATTATTTTTCTAACACGAGTCCTACAATGTTATATGTTTGATTTGATTGATACATGACTTAGGTGCGCATGAGCAATCTTATGTTGAGCCAAATGAATGTCGTATTCATCTCATTTCATAATGACCTTCCAATATTTTGTTGTCATTTTTCTCTCGCAAGCTTTTTGCTATTATTTTTTTAATTTTTATCTTTTGTTAATAGATAAAATACTATTAAGACATAAAAGGTACAAATTTGGCAATTGATCGATGTCACTGGTGACCCTTTTCCTATATTTTGTTTGATTATCATGAGAGAGGTAGAAGTTTCTTTCTTTAAGGAAAGATACAGTGAAAATGTAATATTTATATTTTCAAAACCCCTTATGCAAATCACTGGATAAAATTATATACAATACATAACTTTTAAGTTTTAGATAAGTTTATTTTTACGACCAAGAAAAAAAATTAATTATAATTTAACTCAAACATAAATGCAGACTGCAGTGAGGTTATTTTTTTTCTCTCTCTCTTATCTAGGGAGGGGAGTGAAGGCCTATTTTTTTTCAAATAATTTTCTCAATTTTCTAGCTTATTAAAAACTTGTTGTCTATATTACACGAGAAATGATAAAAAAAAAAATCTTTATCAGATCTCATATTTCAAGCAACAAATGGACGATCTGAATTGCTCATTGTGATCTTCACATTGAAATATCATTAGAACCAAATTCTAAACCGATAACTAAAAAGATAGTGAACCATCCAATAACAATTGTTCGCCGAATAGCTAAAAAGGTAACAAAATGAGTTCTCTATAAAGAAGGTTTTAAATATGAAGTTTGCATTTGGTAGTTTGAATCGATCATTTAAAATTCACAAACCGAGGTCTTATCATGTTTGACACATACATCTCTACTTATCTCTACTTATATACTTATAAACGCACGGGCTGTAGAGGTGTTACAAGCTAGGTCTAGCATGTAAACGGGTGTTTCTGCCGTTCGATCGATTTGATCTGTGGTCGGATATTAATCGCCATACGAAGTAACAATATATTGTGATTTTCCATCTAATAAAGAAATAAATTAAATAACATATCTATTTGTATCGATGCTAGATTAAGCAATATATTTTTATTATCTAATATTATTTTGTTTCTTTACTTGCCCACATATGACGGCATCCTAAGCTAGTCAGTCAAAATACATCCGACTCTAGTATTTTTCATATTACATTAATTCAAGCCATCAATAACAAAATCACACTCTACAAAAGAGAATAAAAAAATTTCAGGAATTACTCAAAATCTATATTTCTCTGTTTATTTATTTTTATTTGTTTGAAATTCAAGTGACTTCGTATGGAATATAAATAATGCCACAGAAAGAGGTGTCCAAAGAGAGGGAATAGACAAATAGAGATTGCAACTTGCAATGAGCACCTGTTGCATCCGAAGGACCACATTCTACCTTTTTGTAACCCAATAAACGAACAGCCGTCCATTGCTATCACCCCCAGATCTGACGGCCACGACAAGTCCAGATTGCCCATAAAGTTTTAACGATCTCGATCTTATCGGCACAAGATAGTAAGATACCGTCACCGACCTCAAAAAGTTTTGTGGTCTAAATTTCTGAAATTGAAATGTTATGCCCCCCATAAAAGGGGGGAAAAAAATATTTTGCACCCTTAGCTTAGCTTCCCCCCCCCCCCCCCACCCCCCATTATCATATGCATTAATTTTTTTAATAAAACTAGTACAAAATTAATAAACAAAAGAAGAATGTATAAGCTTCACTTTAAAATAATTATTAAATTGATCTAAATAACAATCTGAACTGTTAATTTCGATATGCTTATTAAGTTAGGTGATATTTTTTTGGCTTTTTATTTTTTTGAGTTTTTTTTGCAAGATAAAAGATAGAATTTTTTTTAAAAAAGATGCACAAATCAGTATATTTATCATCCACGCTTTTGATCTTATACAGGAGAATAGATTACAATCTTATCATATGGATATCTGACCAATTAAATATATTCAATTGAATTTGTTCAATGATTGAATTTAACAGTTTAAAAGTTTAAATTTATCGTGAGAATCATTTTTATGTTGACATCGTCTATCATCTCGGTGCGTACAAAAGTATATTAATTTTAATAATCAATTCCGTTACCTTTCAGGTATACTTACATTGAGTGGATATTTCCTGTAAGGGAAAACTTGTTTCTGAAGTCGCAATTATTGAACATATTTTATTTTTGTTGGGATGCTTCTTTTTTATTTTATATAACTAGAGCAGTTACACTTACATATGGGGAAAAAAAAAAATAGCAAAATTATTGATGACGGCTGAGGTGGTGAAAACGATGGTTGCATTATATAAAAAAGAAATCCTTTTATTTAATAATATTTAGTAATCAATAATTAATGCTGAATACAATATTACAACACCTTGCAAAGTTGCAATCTTCCACTTCCTACTCTCGGTGTCACCATGTTTTCTCACTCCCAGTATCTAGAAAATATAGCATCCAATACTAAATCCTCATTTTAGCCAATTGAAAGCTTCATTAATGATAAATCATTGTTTCAACCAGCTGAATTTTTTTCTTTCTTTTTTGGAAACCCTCTTGAAATTTCATAATGCTTAATAAAGCAATTAGTCTAGTGAAGGTGGTAAAAGATGAACCCCATTTAGTTACCTTTAACCCTTACCCTTTATACCTACCAGCACAAATTTACCAAAAAGACAAAACACCTACTAACTCATCTTTCTTAAAAAAAAAAACCCACTTTTAATTACTGTGTCGTTTTAAGTAAAATCGGACCGCTAAATTTACTGGGGGGTATCCTCGTCAAAGAACGCTAATTGGACCTCTTCAAATAAAAAAACCCATCCGCGCCAAACACGAAAAAGTTTTCTGAAAATTTTTAATCTTTTCTCTATTTTTCCTGAACTACCCACACTTTTACTGGTAGAATAACCCTTCCTAAGGGCTAAATTAGTCAAAGCACAAGATTTGATCAAAGATATTATTGGGACCGCCATTCATAAACTCGCAAAGGCCAAGCCACCGCCCGGACAGCGGCACAGCGCTATGGTGTTCAGACCGTTTCATCAATCTAATCTGCACCGTGCAACGCTGATCGGACGATCAGATTAAACTAATGGTAACAATTTGTCTAATCTGCTATGCAGAGGATCCTGAAACAACTCTACAGGCTACACTGCCACAGTAGAGAACTCGATCAGATAAACCAATCCGGACCGTCCGCGTCGACCTTATCCGTACTATTTCACTTGCTATAGCCGGTCACCCAATATTCTAACCAGTTAACAAAACACCTGTTCATCAAAAAAAAAACAAAACACCTGACATAAAGTAGTCACTCAGCTCTCGCAACAGCGACAAGTCCCCTGAAAAAGCTACCTCTTCCTACACCCGGTGTAATATTGACAATACACCGTAACGTTCCCTGAATGAGGGACCCACCTTATTCCAAGCATGAGAAAGAGTCAGCTTGAGCTGAACCAGTCCATAGAATAAAAGCTCTAAGAAATGATACTCTACTCTCTCTTTTCTTTTCCTCTCTCTTTCTTCTCCACCAAAGAGATAAACCCTAGTAACTTTTTTAACATTTCAGTACCAAAAAATCAGAAAAAAAAAAACAAGAGAGAAAACTAGAGAGAGAGAGAGAGAGAGAGAGAGAGAGAGAGGCGATGAAGGGGCCATACCCAAAGGGAAAGGGGAAGGGGAAGGTGCATCCTTCGCCTAGTCCGGCAAACAACTCCGGCGATGTTTCGTCGGCGCTGAAGCTCTTACCTCAGGAGATTCTAGCTCTGACGGCGGCGCTGGGTGAGAAAGACAAGGAGGTGTTGGCCTATTTGATTACTAGGTCGATGAAATGCCACGTGGCACCAAGAGCAGTGGCTTCGCACCGTCCGACGATCGGGTGTGGCTGTTTCGAGTGCTACAAGAGCTTCTGGTCGAGGTGGAACAGCTCGTCTGACAAGGGAATCATTGATCAGGCGATTGATGCGTTTGAAGAGCACCTCGCGCGAGTCGAGAAGGAGAAGAATGAGAAGAGTGAGAAGGAAGCGGGGAAGAAGAAGAACAAGAAAGTGGAGGTTGAAGAGAAGGTTGTAGAAGAATCAGGTGAGGTTGAGGAGAAGGTTAACGAAGAGGTTGTGGTGGTGAGTGGCGAGAGTAGTGAGGAGCTTGAGATGGTGCAAGAAGAAGAGCCTGAGAAGGTTCTAGAAGAAGGAGAAGGAGGTGGAGCGGTGAGTGGTGGAGGTGAGAAGAAGAAAAGCTGGGTGGATCTCATGGGAATATTTAATTTCCGTTTTTTTGGAGCTTGAAGTCCGGCTCTAGCTAGCTCTTTCTGCTTAAACTTAAAAAGGTACTTTTTTTTTTTTCTTGGAAGAGAAGGGGATTACAACTTACAAGATCAAGTCTTCAGTTGGTCGATTGATCTTGGTTTGTTTGATTATTATGGGGATGTTATTTTGTTTTTTGTTATCTTTTTCTTTGTTTCTTTCCTTTTCCCTATTGTAAATTTTGGTAGCTCTGATATATAGCAGTTGCTTTTGCAGTGTCTATGGTTATTGTAGAAGATGCTGGGTTTAATTTAGTGCCACTAATAATTAATTGATTTTTTGTTTTTCTTCTGTAAATCTTTTCTCTAGCATGCTAGTTTTGAATCCCCTTTTTTGTGTGCATATTTGTTTGGTATGTATTGGTACTCTGATGTAGTGTTGTTTGGTGGATTGTGGTGGGGTTCTGAAGTTTTCAATTGAAAAGGATGGAATCCTTTTTACCAAAAGGAAATTGAAAAGAGCCGATCTCCAACTAGATACATTGCTTAGGTGTTAAGAAAATGAATATATAGTATGTTGGGTAGTTAATTTAGTCTATTTCTCCCGTCTCGTCTTAAATTGCTAATTTAAGTACCTACTTGTTCTATTGATCGACTTTTCCTTTTCAAATTGGGCATGTTATTTATATTTGTATGGAAGGATCTAATTGGATTGTAGTGTTTTGGGCTTCTTTCATAATTTATTTTCACCAGTTCAGCTGCTGAAGGTGGCTGTTCAATGTTGCCTTAAATGGCCATGCACATCAATGTTTTATTGCATTTCTGATGGTGAGAGAGGTACATTTTGTGGACTGACAAGAACAATTTTCTGATTTTTGGTGTTGAATTGTTCGGAATTTATAGTGGTTCATTTTGGTCTAGTTTAGGTTTCTATTTTTTTGTGTGTTAGTGTAATAGTACATAGCAGTGATACAACTAAGTGCTAGCTTTTAGACTTAATAATGATATGGTACTTCTGACCTTGTATGATATATTTGTTGAATTTTTTTTTTAATCTTTTGAGTAATAATATCACAATTGCATTAGTTAATTTGGTAAACATTTGCCAATTAAAGATATCAAATTTTTTTTTTATTTCTGTTCTTATATCACATTGATAGGATGCATATCAAATTTTGTCCAATTTGGAAATGATTGGGCCATTCGGTTAAAATGTTTACAAAATTTGGCGTTTTGGGTTTAACTAATTTTGTTAATGGCCAAGAAGTTTCTAAATTGGGTCAAAAGTAAGATACATCACATCAAACTGACAAACAATGCTTTGGTTATTTATTTGAACGATTTTCAATAATGGCAATTAAAAGTTTAATATGGATGTAATCTAGAATTTTCTTTTTTTTACCATGTGTCCAGAAATTTATTATAGAGTCAATAAGTCAAAATGTATTTTACTTTGCATTGGTGTTTCATTTTCATTGGCATGACTGATATTATGATGTTTCTTTCCAGTAGAAAACATGATTGTATTGAACTCAAAATGAACTTGGTGCGGATGTACCAAAATGTCCAAAATTGATAGTTTGGAATCTTTGTAATTAGTCTACTTTCCATAGTAGACTTGTACAGTTTTTTGGACCTCAGATTATCGTGAATAATCCTGTTTACCTTTTTGCTATAAACATTTTTGGGGTAGATATTTTGTGGTGTAGATCTGAGTCGTCCATCTTGTATTGGACAGATTGAATTTGGAAGTAGGTCCTATTTCAAGACATGAGTTACGTTGCAGCACATTAGAAGCCTCAATTTGTAATTACTTGTTAATAAACCTGCAACTATCAAGCAACTAACAGCTTTGATATTGACACTTGGGGTGGACTGTACACACAAGTAATTGTGGAGTTGTACCTTCTATAGTATTCTCAATTCTGTGATTTAGAATAGATAAGTCGACCAATCCGGATCATTGAATTCGATTAAATTATTAGATAGTTTTTTAAGGGAGTAGTTTGATATCCACAATTTACTGTTCAAATGTTGTCCCTTGTGGAATTCTCTTGAAAATGACTACCTGTGTAATTACCATTTTAATGAGTGTTTTATTTTGTACGGTACTTAACCCCATCTTTAATTGCTTTTTGTACCTTGGCAAGAATGTCTGGCCATTGGAATTGATTTCAAAGGATCTATATAGGATAAATCGTCGTTCGCATTTACTTCATCTGTTACTCGTTCTATGAGTTATGGGACAATGAGTTGATTAATTTGTTACTTGTTATATTTTCTGAATGGAATTTTGGTACACACGAGACATTGAGCTTTGCGTTTTTAAATTTAAGTTCTTAGTGACATAAAAGAAGGGCAGTATTGTACAATTTGACTTTCATAAGGTGTTTTTAATGCATCTGTTCCTGATTCCTTTTTGGTAAATAAGATTTGGTAACCGCCTCAGACGAGTGGATAATATCAAATTTAATTAAGCGAGCAAGATTCGTGTGATCAAGTATAATTATTCAGATAAGGCAGGTCCTTTGCTAATGCCTAGTTATTTAGGAATATTCTAATCCTAGCCCAGGTCATCATTTTGGCAAATAGCCTTTGTTTTAATGTAAATTACGATTAACATGCCATCCAGTTTGGTCAAACTTTGGCACTGTGCTAATACAATCTTACATGAATGCATGATATAGAAAGGGGCAAAAGTGGAATAAATGTGGTAAGGGGACGGTGGACTTTTGTGTAGACAAGTAATAAATGCCGGTGAGCTGCTGAGGAAGGTTTGATTTGTGGCTAGTTTTTAATTAACATGTGGTTTTGGCGAATTTTGTTTATTGTCATCCAAACCTTCAAAATATTAGATTGTGGCACAACTTTGCTCACAATAAATTAACAATAAAAATGACCGAAGGTGTATAATTTGACGTCGGGTAACCATTAACCGAGCTTTTTCTGTTCTTTTTAATTTTGAGGAAACTTTGATTTTGGAATATCGAATGAGAGTTAGAAAATTATTTGGTGCCATAAGTTCTTACTTTTGGATAGGTGATTTTTTCTCTCTCTAATTATATGGTTATGCCATCTGTTAAACACACTTCTAGGTTCTGGGAGCTCCGTACTTATGCGAAATAAATAATTTCTAAAACAGAATTTGATACTTGTAAAGTGAGATGCTTTATAAGAAATAGAAAGTGATGCGAAGTTCTTATGAGTTATGACAGATTATTTGTGTACCATAATGGAGTGTTATTAATCGCAAAGACTAATATGAAGGTATTATGGCTTTATAAAAGAAGGGAGCAGGACACAAGCAGCATAAATTTCGGGCTGTACTTCGCAACACAGAAACACAAACAATGTCAACTCAATTGCACTAATGAGTAATGAGTGATGGGTCAGGTAATCAGGTTGCTTGCGCATTATGCTTGATTGCAACTTCGAGATGCAACATTTTGTATATAAAATAATAAATTAATTTACATCAGGTCATTGTTCTATTTAATGGGAAAACCAAAGTATCAATTTTTTGCTTGTCATTTTAAAGTACTTTCTATGCCTTTAATCCGCAGGCTTCATAACACACATTCATAGACATATTTCTAGCCGATTATTAGCTCTACTTACAATATGTGGATTATAATTTTTTAAATTTTTTTATAAGACCGGTGAACAGTTAGCTGCTCGAGACTAAAAGTTTTATTATTTAATTCATAAGAGATACCCACCTAGGGTCAAGGTAAATTCCCTCATTGAAAAGCAATAAATTATCTTTATTATTATACGGCTTTTTTTGAAGTAATACATGACTTTAGCATCGATTATTCCCTACAGGCTATAGTTTGTGCTGACAAAAAGTTTTTTTCAAATAATTGTTTAACGAACATTGTTACAATGTATGTGTTTCTGTACATCATGGTATACTGCCAGCCTTCGGGGAGTGGTTTGCAAGTCTCGTCGATGTATTAATAAAATAATATTTGCTATTATGATTGTTATTGTTGTAACTATAATTATTTTATACGAAGAAAGATGTAACGACTCTTAGGCTAGGTCTATGGTCTTTAGCAACACATTGATTGGCCATTGTTAGGAATCTTAAATTTTAATATTATATATTATTTATTCAAATCACTTAATTTGATCTACATTCCGTAGGAAATCAAATTTTTATATTTTTTTTTCTTATACTACGGCCTAGAATTGAAGAATGATATTGTTTTGGCCGAAAAATAATAAGAAAAAAAAATATAAAGTTCAGGTTTTTACAAGATTCGATATGTAAATCAACTTGAATGCCTATAATTAACCGTTTGAATATCAAAAAGTTGATATTTAAAATATATATCACCGACAAATTAATATTATGCGCACTTTCTTGTTGTTGTTATTGCTACTGTTACAACGATAACTACACTAAGAAGGGCGTAGTATAATTTCCAACCAATGTTTTAAAAACCGGACAGTCTACTAGGTGGGCTGGTTTATTGGTTGAACCGGAGTTGAACAGGGTTTCTTACGGTTTAACCAAAAAAGGACAGGCCTCCGGTTCGCGGTTGAACCGGACGGTCCGGTCTGATTTTTAAAACACTGTTTCCAACTAAAGAATTCATTTTGGTTGGGGGTTAGATTAATGGACAGACTGTCCATAACAATCTATTTTTCATGGCTGTATGGTCTATATATATACGAGGAGAGTCTAAATAATAATGATTATATTTTTCATGTCTTTGGCTATGTCTTTTTTTTTTTTTTTAATCTTTGTAACTGAAACTTCATTTTTACATATCAAAATAAATTCCTGAAATAGAATCCATTTAATTTTTTCAATTGAGTCGTAAACACTGATATTGATTCATTCTGCATGTTGATTTTTTCTTCCGAGTTTGAACTATTTATCAGCATAGTTAAATTGTCATAAATTTCTGTATGCATGTGAAAGAAAATAAATAGATCACACATCATAGATTTTTTTTTGTTATTGAATATTATTAATTTAGTTATTAACAATTAAAAAATAAAGGCATAGAAAATGATACATTTTAATTCTCTTCTATAAATACGGTTACCCAAAATTTTGCAGGGAGTACTTTTATTTTTTCTTTTACGAGTTTCGAAATAAGACTTCAATAAGTGGTAAATGACTAAATGCTTTAGCTATAATATGATTGTAGTTTTCTCTAATTTAATGATTCACCAATAATAAACGTGCTCAACACAACAGAAATGATGGAAAGAGGGCCAAAAACTGAAAACAAAAAAATAAACATAGAAATAAATAGTTTTTTTTTTTTAAAGAAGAAATAAATAGTTGAAATGAGGATATTCTCCCAATTGTAACAGAGGGAATTAAAATATAACCATGCTTTTTGTACGGATAGGAGACAGGTGGCGAAGAGGTCACGGGTTGACAGAAACTGCACAACAGAAGTGGCTGAGATGTAGCAGAGGAAAAGATAGAGAGAGAGCGAGCCCACGAAAAACTTTTACCATCTGTTCCTATATTGAAAACAAATTGCCAAAACATGACTCACTCAAAAGAAGATTTTTAACCATGCCTAGACCGCATGCTGCCACAATTGCATGAACAATTTACAGTCAAAAACTTTTTTGATTTCTGATTGCATGGCCATTCTGAACCCTTTTTGCGTTCATATCATGCAATTCCGATTGCTTCCATGAATCTGACTTTATTTAGATCGTCCGGTATATTCTACAGAGACTATTCAATGAATCTCGTACAACTAAGCATAAGACCAACTCATTTTGTGCAGTTTTGCTGGTTGTTTAATAATTTTGATATTGTTTGTTAATCGTTAATAGTATACTAATCTAACAAAAAAAACAAAGCCGTTTTGTAGTTGAGAGGGTAGATATTTTAAAAAGTAGGCATTTTGGAAAAATGTTAATATTCAGAATGGAATAACAAACCAAGTTTAATTCAAGCACAATACTTTAAGAAGTCTATAAACCGGTGCATTTTATTATTTTTAAAATTGGGAGGTTCACAAATCCAGCCTGAGAAATGGGCCTAGACTAAATAAAGCCCAGCTAAGGTTTTAATTGGGGTATTTGCAATTTTCTCAAAGTAAGGCCTATCAATGGGTTATCACTTCTACTTTTAATAATGGCCCAATAAATACTTTTAAACCTGGAGAACTCTTTGTTTAAATCAGAAATGATAAGTGTCATCTCTAGTTTTACCATCCCTTGCCATTGCTAAATACAAAGTGAACATATAAAACAGACAAGATAAACATATAGACGATCAAAGTGAACACTTACAAACAAATAAGTGTTGTCATCTCTTGTTCAGAGTTTTATATGCACATTTAACTTATTTTTATTAAACTTGTTTGTTTGTATGTGTTCACTTTGATCACTATATGTGTTCACCTTGTCTACTTTATGTGTTCATTTTCTGCTTAGCGATGGCAAGGGATGACAAAACTGCTTATCACGAATGAGATGAATTCTGTGGATATTTCATATTTGTGACCCGGTTACATTTTGAGCTAACTCTCATTAATTAAAGATGAGTTGGTGTCCTCCTGTACTTGAAATTTTTTGGAATTGAGATCTTATCCTTCATGCTCTGTCAGTATAGATTAGACAGGTAGAATTGTATTGAAAATTCACGCATATTTGGTAGACATACAAATTATTATTATTATTATTTTGTAAAAAAAGATTGGATGAAGTATAAAGCTGGCTGAAACGTTATAGCAACACAAATGATTAGAAGTTTGGACTGTCTATTTTGGATTGTCCGGTTTAGATAAACTAGGCCTGGTAGTGGCTACCAAGCAAAGGTTTAGATAAACTTGAAAACATTATTTTTTTTATAAGTTCATTCTTGAGATTTTGCAACTTAAATAAAAATTAATTTAGATTGTCGAACCTAAAATGGTTAGCCAAATTTATTTAGGACTATATTTCTAAAGTGGACCGTAGAATACTGTTGTACATATAATATAATAAGTATATATATATCTGAACAAAAATACAACTATACTCGATTTGATTAATTTGATATAAATGACGGCCATATTTATATCTAGGACATCTAATTATTTTTATATCATTGGGAATGTGTAAGTACTATAAATACTGGTACATACAGGAGTAGGCTACCTACTATTACGTGACAATGCCATTTTTGGATCTACATTATTATATTTTTGTGAGATTTGTACATTGAACCATGCCTTAAATTGTAGACTAAAGATGTTACAGATCTCGTATACCAACCCCTATAGTGAGACTTGGCAACTAGATTTGGAGCCTTCTCCGTTCCGTACATTATCTAAAAGTCCACTTGATCAGTTTAGACATGTTCTTTTTTTAAAAAAAAAATAATAATTCTGATTCATTATCCTAATATCCCTTTACTTTAATTATGGTAGTCCTTTGGTTTGTGCTAAGAGTGTGGCCTCAATATTTTTCTGACGTCAATGAAAAATCTGCGTTATAAAATTATAAAATTTTTGAAGGACATAATTTAAATTTTAAGAAACGAGATAAGTTCGATTATAATTTCTCATAATCTTGTTAGACAAAAGACCCACTGTTTTACAGTCCATGGAATGCAATGAAAAAGGTCGACACAGATGCATAGATTGGGGCCATAATTAGCTAGAGCTGTCACTAGAGGTGTCAAACGTGCTGAAACGGAACGGAACACACCAGTTCCGTTTCTGTTCCGTTTCTGGTAACGTAACTCATATCAGTTTCGTTTCCGTTCCGTTTCGTAAAACGGAACAGTTTTCTGTTCCGTTAGCTGTTCTGTTCTCTATTTTCCACTAATTTCAGCCATTTTCCATTGATTTCAGCCTAGTTTTTGGTAAACGGAACACTAACGTGTACCGGTACCAGTTTCGTTTCCGTTCTGTTTTCAGAAACGAAACAAAAAAATCCTTCCGTTAGCTGTTCCGTTCGGATGGAACGGAACGGAAACGTGCGAAACGGCACACTTTTGACACCTCTAGCTGTCACTCTTCTTTTGTGAATTGTGAATTGCGATCTACTGATTTGATCATAGGGGCACTGGGGAGCCACATGCATGTAAACTTATTACAAATCTTACTATTTTGTACCTTTGGATGTCTTATTTTGGATATCTTTGGAGATCCATGCTTTCAATTTATTGGGTCGTTTTGGTCCCATGTTTTACTTGCTAGGGTAGTCTAGAGAGCTGGCATCCATATGGGGGGTTTTTTTTTTGAGATAAGCATACGATCAATAATATCTTAAGAAGTACCCAAGAAAGTATATAACTTAATATATATTTTCAGAGATACTCATGTCATAATGCGTGCAAGTGTATAGTCCAATATGTCTACATATTAAAGAGATGCGTCTTAACTATATATAGTTAATGTATAATATCTTAATAAATATTAAAGAGATACCATATCATAATGTGTGCAAGTATATAATCCAATACATCTAATTTCAAGATAACAAACACAAAGCCGTTGCAATTCATATTAATTGTATCAACTAGCTTTGCTGAGTATATATGAGTTGGGAAGAAAAAGACTGAGTACTTCGTTTTGATGTTTATGTAATCTGTTATTATGTATGTATTAAAACGATCAGCATCAGATCTTTGATCAATACATGCAATTGACATGTATTTCCTATTTTCCTTCGATAATTGACTTGATTTATGCATATATATCAAGTGTTCGAAACTAAGTAAAAAGGAACAAAAAGAAAAAAAGATTATCGATCTAAATAGACGTATTAGCGTAAATTACTAGTTCAACTTTGACCTTCAAATCAAATTCAATGCATGACAATTGATAAAAAAATGACAAATCAAATTATTGCATGGGCACCACTTCATTCAAGTTTCTCATGTCCCCTATACATAAATTAGTACATATTACATGATAATTTAAGAAAATATGATGTAAATCATGGAATTGGAGTGTCATATTAATAAGAGTATAAAAGAAGGGACAAAACAGTGCCGACTTCTGGTTTGGTGTTGGCCCATTTCACGTGAAAAGGGTAGGCCCATCTATCTACTCACACCTACGAGGCATGATACTTTTGGGTTGTGTTTGTTTCTATTTATTTAGCATTAACTTGTACCTAGCTATATATATCTACTATTATTCCAGAACTCCATCTCCTATCTATCAACATCAAATAATTGAGAACTCATATTGATTCAGTATGTTATTGCTACAACATTTTTGGGCGTCACAACTCACAACTGGTCAAAATTAGAAACCACAATGAGTCAATGGCAGCTCGTGATAGTCTTTGGACTGAAGAGGTCCCAATGATTTTACATTAATTATCATAAGGACCATTGCTATTGATGGTAGATTGATATTCTTTTTTATCAGATACTGGTAAATTGATAAAAAAATAGACTTAATTTTTGTGAAAGTGACTTGATTGAATAATATTTAGCCTGCTTTATTAGCAGCACTAATAAGTCACTAATGATAGTCTTAGATAGATACTAATATATTTTGATCGATATTTGTGTTGGGGGCGATGTGTAAACCATTGCCACCTATGTATGCCACCCAAAAACCTTTAAAATAAATTAGCAAAATGGTTTTGAACTCTATATGCTCTTCTAAAGTTCTAATACATATAGCCAATAAATTGTAACAACATAAATTACCCTTCTTCATCCCACTTCTTTATGGTGCGTTAATCCGCTATCCACCTAACACTATGATACTTCACCAAGCTCAGATCTAGACAAGAACAATTTCAGACTCTCTCACAGGCTTAATTTTTAGACCACTTGAACTAGTAGATTATTTCATATACTTCATATTTATTAGTACCTAAATGTGAATCGGCCGGAACCTATGTGTAGGTAGGGGCAGGGATTTGCTCCCAACGCCCAATATATATTTTTTAAATATATCTATTTTTTATGTTATTTTTTAACGAATTATAAAAATTTGCATATAATTTTTTAAAAGAAGTTGTAAACTTATGGCTCACTCTGATGTAATCTCTTGATCTGCCCCTGATATGTACTTATCAAGCCGCAGCTAACCACAGTGGAAAGTATATATGAACAGTACAAGCATCTGTACATTTATTCTCCTTATATTCAAAATAGATATATCTTAATCAACCTTAATTACTTTTTCTATACTTCAGCTGCCCGATTGGTCCTGCATACCTTCAGCTCTTGAGAAGATGCCAGCTAGTCATCAGTTATCACACAGGCAAATAGAAAATAGGCATATCGTTGTAGTTGTAGTGATTAATTATAAGTAGCTACCAAGGCAAATGAAGGCTTGTTACTTAACAATCAGGATGCACATCACTAGCTACAGGTGCGAACGAAGGGCAGAAGCAATAAATCTGCTCTTATCATTTCCCTGTTAAACATACTATTTTCCTTCTGTCATACTTGAATGCTTCATGGCACACGTACTAGTAGTAGCTGTACACAGAAACGTGTAAACTACGAACTGTGAACCATGCAAATTAACTCGTAAGGCCATGAGTAAGCGCCTAGGACCTCCAATATATATATATACTATTTCAATATATATAACATAATAATCTAATTAATCGCACGAGTTATGAATTATTAGAATAATTTACAGGGTGACCAGGAACTGCCCAACACGCTTGGGCCTACGTTTTCCCATTTTCCCACATGATTTGATCTCCTGGAGCATGTCTTCCTAGGCCATGGAATCTCTGAAACCTCAGCATTTTCATATTTTGTATCCAGGGTGCATGACGTATTTATTTCTAAAAATCACACAATGCCATTCTTGAGCTATTTAATTCATTTCCAAATATATTTAATTAGTAATTTTTAGCTAGGAAAAGTTTTTGGCTCTAGCGACCCGCTGGGTCGTGGAACTAGAAATGCGTCTGTTCGGTTTTGTAACCGATAAATGCTATATAATTTCAGATCTAGGATTTTGTTGCTTGATTGTTTCGTACCCAAATGTTCATAACTCTAGAGAGACATCCAAGAGAGGATGGAGTCTTTCCTCCCTTGCTTGATGGTTTTTCAAGCATTAAAGAGAGGCACGACATGTTGGACAATTGAAATCGTGAAAGGTAATGCTAGACTCTAACTTGAGGTAGTAGTGTATTGGCCGCACACGGAAAGAGAAGGTGGCCTTGTACGTGCGCAGTAGATGTGTGATGGTGATGGCTTGCGATGCAACCTACGAGATCGGAGTCTAGCATATTTGATCCTTCCTCAACGGTATATCTAATCCCTATTATATTTGCATCAATCATGAATATTAGTAGTCATACCTACTAATTAAAACCTATAGTAATATATTCTTTTGATTGTATTAGCATCATACGCATATATTAATTGTTTCATTATGAACATTTTTATTTGATCTTATTTTAACTTCTAAATTATCTTGTTCACTTGAAGACTCAAATACTAGTTAATTAACCAAATTTATTTTGTTGTTTGAATTATATAGCAACATTGAAATGATAATATCAGTTCAAATGAAATTATTATGAGGACTAGCCATATGAAAAGCCACTGAAATTTTGAACACACTGCATTTGATTTGGCTCTTTCGTACCTTTTGTATCCTTCTTTGTGTTTCTCTCTACCAACCTGCCCCTCACTCACAGTACTGGAACTTCCTAGATTCTGCCTTCAAAAACTCCAACTTGTTATCTATTCATGCTCTTACATTCTTCTTCTGGACCTCTGGCTTAAAGACTTCTAAGCAAAGATGAAGGTTGACTTCCTTTAATCCTTTCTTTGATTTATGTTTTGCTACTTATATGATATATGTTTCTCTTATTCTTTGTTGTTTTCATTTGTATTTATTAATTGGCTGCAAGAAATTATAATTTCTGCAAATCAAATAAATTACTAAAATTATTTTTGTCATATATAGAAGTAACTAAAGTGTATTAATATATATTTTTAACCCCTCAAGTAACACAAATTAGATGTATCATCATTCATCATTGTGCGTGCTGAAGTAACATCTCACAGACATATATACTCGACTAACAATTGCATTGTTGGATTGAATTTCAGTTACTTGGATGGATGCATCGAAAATTTCGACAAAACTCCAGTGATGTCTTCAGTGGTGGTATGCTCAAATTACTATATATGGAAAAAAAATAAGAACAAAACCTTAGGCAAGTTATAGTATCAAATATCAATGAATTGCAACTTGGAAAACCTTAATCCAAATTTCATGTGGCCTTTAATTGTCATTAGCCCCTGACCTGGCTCAACTTTTGCCTATAAAACTTATCTCCATCCATGCCACGTAGATCTACTGAAAATGATTAGTCGATAGAAGAATCAAAACAAGAGAGCCATATAAATAGAAATTACATGATTTTTCCTAAAACAAATGAAGGAGGACCGATCACTCAGTTATATCTTTATCTACCAAGATGCTAACTCAGAATATATATAGATAATCAACTGGAAGAATATCTTAATTCAATTATTGAAATATTCTTGCCATATGTAATGGAATATTCGTTACTATTCATTTCAACTGAAGGTGGCGCATGCACGTGCCTGGCTGCGCGGCCCTCCCTCGATGAACCACCTTCACACCATGAATTCAATACCTTCCTAAGCCTCTCAGCTGCCACCTTTCCATCACCACCAGACAACACCGACATATCCTCAGTCACACCAGATCTTTTCTCGAGCACTCTCCTTTCCATTGGCACCTTTGGCCTCTTCCCGCAGTACTCTTTCGATGAAGAACAACACGACACCACTGCCGGCACAGAAACACCAACATTTGGCCTGCTTGAACCCCTGCAGACAACAGAGCCAGAGGCATCAGAAGAAAAACTAGAAGCCGGGGAGGAGAAGGAAGTTGCAGCCATGGTAGAAGCTATTGCCGAAAAAGCAGCAGAGTCGACTACAGAGAGCGACCTGATGGCAGTAACGGCAGAGCTAGAGAAAGCACTGGCGGCAGTTGCAGCAGCAGAGGAGAAGGAAGGAAGCGAGAAACGGGTGTCATCGGCGAGGCCCAGCAGTGGAATGTCGACATGCCCGCTTCAGGGGTTCTTGTTCGGGTCTCCCATGGTGGATTTGATGGCGAGAGAGGGTGAAGGAGTGAAAGAGAAGCGGGCATCACTGGGGGAGTTGTTTATGAGGAGTCGCATGGCTGAGCTGGCAGAGGAGGCCGGAGAGGAACCGGATGAAGGTGGAGAGAAAGGGGAGGACAAATGGACTGCTCGGATTGGTCTCAAGAAGATGATTCGGCTGAGTCTGAGAGGCGGGTCCCGGAGTTCAACCGGCACGGCCGATACTAATAACAAGCTCCAAAAGGTTAGTCCAATCAATTCACCATACATGTACTAGTGCTACGACTGCTACAATATGCGTAAAGCTTGATTAGCATTTTATACCAAAGTTATATATGTATATACTATGTATAAAAAAATGATGGGGTTTATATATATTTTTTCCTGTCCGATTGTATATCTATGTTAAATCTAAAACAACTAAACCTTTAAATTTCAAAAACACAAATTTAAACTATCAAATATTATATATGATCTGTCATTTATATACTAGAAGAAATTAGTTATAGTTGATATTTACATAGATTTTCCCTACTAGACTTTTCATACTCTTATAGTTAGATATTTTGCAAGATTTTCTTGTTAGACAATTTTTGCTGTAGTTGTATTTTGAAAATTTCAGACATATGGCTGGACAAATTATCCTTCTTGTAGTATATGTTTTACATATGAAAAAGTGTTATATTTGAACTTCATTGTAATATATAAACAATATATATAAAATTAAGGCTCAAGATCATTCACAGGAATTAAGCTAAAGGACTATTTTTATGTAAATTAAAATGAAGCTAAAATACAAAAACAAATTATATATATAATAATATATCTGATATAATAGACGATTCAGTTTTATCATTTGAATAATTGATGTTTTCTTATTCGTGATTTAAAAAAAATATATATAACATACGCTTTAAATATTTGCTTTTTTCAATTAAGAATGTCAATTCTTGACCCGAACCGACGTGTCAATCCATAATCGATCCGACCCAATTATTTTATGGCCGATCCGTGGTGGATTGAGAACGGATCTCATTCATGAAAGTTAGGATCGGATTTTGACCCGTTTACTGTTTTTCTATTTTTAAGCATATATTTTTTTTAGATTTTAAATAATATTTCGGCCTTTGTGTATAGCATTTAGGGCTGTCAATGAAGCCCGTTTACCCTATCCGTACCGTATTCGATAAGGCGGGTATGGGTAAGGTTTTAGTTTCGTTAGACTAACGGGTATGGGTACGGGTAAAGAAAATTTTTTGTTAACTTATCGGGTACGGGTACGGGTAAGGGCTATTTCGTACCCATTATCTAACGGGTAATATTTTACAAACATATATGTATATATAATCACATTTTTAGCATATTTCGTAAGATATGTTATTCATTTCGATCTTCATCCAAATCATCCAAATTTATTTATGATGATGAAAAAATTAACTTACACTCTATATTATATTATAATTTATAATTAGTTATATAGATTTTTCGAATTCAATTGATATGAGAATAAATTTCATGATTTTTGTTATATCTAAAATATTATCTAAATGTTTTACTTTATCTATATATTTATTTGATACTATTTATTTAGCACATTATACATTTTTTTATTAAATTAATAATATTATTATTACCCATTATGTACTGTTACCCTACCCGTACCGTTAATTCTTAACGGGTACGGGTAGGGTACGGGTAAAGTCTTTTTTAACGGGTACGGGTAAAGAAAAATTTAACGGGTGCGGATATGAAAATACCTTCTACCGTACCGTACCGTACCGTACCCATTGACAGCCCTAATAGCATTTGATGGATTAAAACAAGTAAACCAAATTACATTTACAAAACAAAAAAAGATCACGTTGAAATCTAATGTATATATCAATATTAATTATTCTTCTTTGTTTCTTTATCTAAATATATTTATACAATAAATTTTAAAAAATTCTATATAAACGGGTTGGATAAGGTTGACCATCCGACCCAATCAATATGTATAGTTCATTAATACAAATTATATTTGAATATACTCTTCAATCAACGTTTCAAAAAAAAAAAAAAAAAAAAAAAAAAGGAAAGGAGAAAGGAAGCAGAGAGGACTCTGTGGTAGGGAATTTTTAAATGTTCTTTAATTAGAGGAATATCGGCAGCCTAGTGCCCCTAGTTATACTGTCACAATAATGGCCACTCTTCAATTAAATTCCGTCTAATAAAATGATTAGATAACAAACTCAATAGAATATGTGTTAGCTAATGTCGCATCACTAAACTTGTTCATGTACATGTATTATGGCCTATGGCCTATGGGACTTTTTTCTTTGTACTTTAGGTTATTTTGTATTCAAGTCAGTGTTTTAATTTTTATTTTTGTGATACCTTAATGCCTGCTATTTGAGAGATATTACATATGTAATTATGGGGCAGACATGTGTCCCTCTGACTATACTGGTAGGGTGCCATATGATTAGGCCTGTCAAACGTTGACACGGAAGACGGAACAGACCTGTTCCGCTTCCGTTCCGTTTCAGTCGACGGAACAGAAATTGATTCCGTTTAATGTTCCGTTTCGCAAACGTAACAGTTTTCCATTCCGTTTAACGTTCCGTCCTTCATTTACCATTGATTTCAGCGGAATTCCGTTTTCCGTTTCAGTAACGTTGATAAATTTCAGTTCCGTTTCCGTTCCGTTTTCAGAAACGAAACTGAAATCTCTTCCGTTTAACGTTCCGTTTGGACGGAACGGAACGGAATACGTTCACGGAACGGAATATTGACAGGTCTACATATGATTAACCTATAATTGGCAAAACGAATAAAACAACGACCAGCTTAAAAAAAAAAAAAAAAAACTAAGGATGATTACACATTTAGATAATTTATAGTCTTTGAAATGAAAATTAATTTACCTTTTTTTCTTATAACCACCGTTTCTATTGCTAGAAAGCAGAACAATCAAAATCCGTATCATCAGTAAATTAATTTATTTAAGTTTGTGGTTTAACAATAATTAACCGACTACTGATACCTGAAATTTATTCCAAGATTGTGCAGATACTCCAAATGTTTCACCGAAAGGTCTATCCTGAAACGGCGACCACTCGTAAGAACAAATGGGCCGGTACAAGATCCAAGAAACGCGAGACAAGCAAGGATCAAAACAAGTCTGTCTCGAAGAAAAAAAGTGAAGAGATGGAATGTTGCATTGCAAATAGAGACATTTCAAGGGACGCAAACAGAAATGTGTGCATACCGAACTTCAATTGCTGCTCAACTCGGTCTTTTGTTGAGCTCGATGATCATCGCGGTAGCCTTGACTCCAGCGTAAATAGGGAACACTGGATCAAAACTGATGCCGACTGTAAGTTGTGCTCGTGAATTTCTCTATTTAATTAAGGCAATCAAAATAAGTATGGACACAAAAAAAACTACAATTTGACACTCATGAAAAGTCTAGGCACTGATGCAATATATGTAAAAACTATCTATCTATACTAAATAGCATAAACCATGCATATACAGAGATTTTAAATTAAGCCTAGTCCCTCCCAGCTGGTAGAAAAAAATAAAAATTGAAATAATAAGAAGGCAATAATTATTTAAAATAAGTTGGGTGGCTTAGACCTCAATTTATCTTCAAAAAAAAAAAAAAGAAGGTAATAATTATATTCATGCAGAAGTTTTGATTCATGCATTTCTGTCGTTCTAGAGAACTAAGAGCTGTCTTGTTATAGTTTACTTAATTATGTTTCTATATATGAATTTTGTATCTCAGGCTCCTGTTTTTCAAATAGAATAAAAGAATACTATGCACTTGTAGAACTGTTTGTAATAAATGCTATGAACTTGTAATGTTAGATCGATATTTGTCTCTCAGCAAATGAACCATTTTGTATATAGATCTGGTTCTGGAGCTCTAGATGTCGGCACCAAGGCAATGCAAGTTAGAACAGTATGTATATATGCTCATGAAAGTAACTGGTGAGAGCATATATATATGATTTCCTAAATTTGTTAGCTTGAGTGGTGTGTGTGCAATTTATATGATTTGTGTCATATATTAATGTTTGTTAGTGTTTATAAAAGATACGAGAATAATCGTACAAAAACACATTCCTATGCTGTACTGTAAAAAGAAAATCATATTTCTATATATGTTTGTTTCTCCGAGTCTCTCTCATATGACTGGAAAACAATAGTTATCAAGATATTTATCATATCTTGCCAAGTCTTTTCAAATCAAGATATCATAGCACTTTGCCTGCCTCCGTCACTAATCATTCCTGTTAAATTGAAAAGTTTTACAATTTCAATTTTTTACTCAGTATTAATTCCAGGACTTTTGAATCCTTAAATAAATTTCAAGTTACCCAATAACTCTTCATTTAAGATAAAAGTGAAAATTGCAAATATTTGGAAATAACATCCATTGTTAAAAGGGTGTTAATTTGCACAACAGCTAGTCACTTTTTAACGCATTACAAAGGAAATTGATTATTATCATCTACAATTTTATCATCACTTAAACAAAATGAACACATAAAAATAGACAAGATGAACATATAAATAATTAACGTGAACATATACAAATAAATAAATTCAATAAAAATAAGTTGAGTATGCATATAAAAATTGAACAAGGGATAACAAATTTTTTTTTTTTTTTTGTATGGGTTCACTTTGATCATTTTTATGTTCACCTTGTTTATTTTATGTGTTTATTTTGTTCAAACGATAATAAGCTATGATAAAATTATAGATGACAGTTGTCATTTCTCCATTGCAAATACGTCCTTATTTCCTGTTACTATCATCATGTAATTTGCGTATATTCGATGGATTTAAACAATTTGATTTTACTCTTTTGTTTATTAGTGTTTGCCCAAGCATAAAGATGGCACTTGATGCGACAGTGATAAATAATTGCCTATGCAATGTCACTACATGAAAAACTTCTAGCTTACTTATCTCCTGCCATGCACCCACAGTGTAGACATTGCCTCTATCAATATATAGGTCAACACTTGTATTTTATGCTTTAGGGGCCTACCTTGTTAAGATTTTTATAGTGTTGATTCATTATACGCAGTACTCATTATTGGGCAATTTTGGGAGCTGTAGCAATCCTCAATCCCAACACTAAAAACACATAAGTTGCCATAAAAAAAAATATAAATAATTATGGGGAAGATGTAGAAGCATTTTCATATTTCCTATTCAAGGATTCTGCTCAAGTATAGTTTGACAATTCTAACAAAATTAAAGTGTCATGTAGTGCATGACCTCATGTTAGAAATAGAAGCTGATAGGATTATTAATTGCAACTAGACAAAACGTTTGATAGAGGTTTTCTTATTTCCAACCCATCAGTGATGGACTCTATTTTGTTCTGTTCTGCACTCTACATATATATCGACTATCCTTGTATATAATTATTTTATTTGAATATATCAGTGTGATATTTTGTACAGCATAATTGGAAAAGTTCATAAAGACTGATTCTTTTCGCGCTCTATCATTTCCTTTACCAAAAGCAGATCGATAGATATACGGTTTTTTTGTGTGTGTGTAAAACAGACTTCATCTCCAACAAATTTTGTATCAAACATTTGGCTTGTTTGTAATCGATTACTCAGAAAAATCTTACAAATTAATTGAAATTCACTTTCAGGCTCCTAGTGTTATCTTAAATCCAATTCTTAATATATACCGAGAACCAGCTCTTGGTCTAGTGGCAAAGAGCAATGCATATTAAGTGAGATGTCGCAGGTTCGAAACCCGTTTGGGGGGTCTTTATAGACATTTAATTTAAAAATAAGTTGGGAGGCTTAACCCCCAATTTATCTTCAAAAAAAAAATTCTTAATATATACCTTTAGGATTTGGAAAACATGAGATACATATCATGTACAAAATATAAATAGAGAAGACGAAATGTTGACAAAAGTAGCTTATATAGGATATCATCAATTTGAACAATGTGACGCCATTCGGCATTTCAAAAGACACTAAAAAGTAAAAAAAAAGAAAAAAAAAGAGCCATCTTTTCTGAAAACTGTACATTTCACTGAATAAATACAAATACAAACGCATCGCAACTTCGCAAGCATAACATCAACATGCGCTTTAAGCTTAGGGTAAACATTTATCAATATTAAAAACTTTTACAATTCAAACGCTGAATACAAACCGTTCATCTTGTTCAATTTTATGAGGATGCATTTTCATTTAAGTTTTATAAAATTTAGAGTCGATTTGATACTTTATTAATCGGTCAAGAAATGAACAATTCTGATTAACCATCACTGATTAATCATAATGTGTTCGTCATTTGGTCACTTGATCGAGTTTCAAATCGACTCCAAATTTTATAAAACTTATATAAAAATACATCGCTCGTAAAATAGAATAAGATGAACGATTTGAATTCAACTTTGATTTTTTAAATTTTTTAATATCGTAAAATATCGAAAATCAGCACTCTCTGTTGTCGTTTTTACGACAGGCGACGCAGAGGATGTGGTTCCTCGGAATAAGGCCGAGAACTAACTTTTGTCCAAAAAGGCTAAAAGTGTACGCATTTATAAGGTTTTGTAAATTTCCCGGATAAAATCGGCCCATTCATTTAAATTTCCACAAAACGGAGCTCTTATATTGTGTTGACAATGTTGCTTTCTCTCTTTTATATCCACTAGCCGTTCTTGAATCAAGTTTGATTGTTTGAGGCACTGTTGGAATCTTTTTATATTGAAAATTATTTCGATGCTGACAATTGATACGACATAGGTGTAGGTGCTGACAATTGTTTTCAATTTTGAATAAATTAAAATAAATGTTAATCCGAATTGGGTATATAGTATATTAATATACACAAGTCCATATAAAACATGCGTCAATCAAGCCACTAAAACTGGAATTTGCAAGGCCGAATTTCTATTTATACGTTCGGTTCAACAAGTAAAATATAAGGATTAAGCCCTCAAAATTTGTGTGTACTAGATGTAATATCGCGCTTCGCGCGATGGATGCCAGACAAAAGTCGTCCTTTTGAGAGTATTTTTTTTTTAGTAATCTGTCATTCATGTGTCTTGTCCAATTGCAATAGACTGCAAAAAGTTCCTACTACATCAATGAGAGAAGCTACAAAAATATTTTACACAGTGGGCATATGTACCGGCAAAAAATGAAATATAAGCTAATATCAGAAACATACCAAAAACACATTCAACTTTTACCAGAAAGTAAAACTCCATATATATCGGAAAACATGCCCACTAAACAATATGAAAAATGTTAGACTATAGTAATGCATTGGCATTTGAACTAAGTTAATAGATTGTTGTTGGCAGCAACAAACAAACTCTGATGAATCATTATTTGAATTGGAGTTTAAGATTTTATTGAAACCAACTGAGACTGACATAATGTAGAATTAAGAGTGAATTAGTGAATGGTACCATCAATAAAAAGGAAAAATAGAGGTCACCACAGATGGAGGGGTCCATGATCAAAGCTATCGACAGCAGTCATGTGCCTAATGTATAGCATATATAAGCATTTACAATAAGAAAGTGAAACATTAAAAATTTAAATAAAAAAATTGAAACAAAACAGAGATAGGCTACACGGGTGCTTTGCTATTGTGGTGGGACCATCATCTTCAAGCATGTCTAGCATGGTATGGACACGTGCCAGCCTCCGCAACAGCTTCCTATGTAATCCTTAAAGCCCGTCGGCCCCATTGCTGTTGCACGCCACCTCCAAACTTGTCCCTCTCTATCAACCTGTACGGCTGTACATGTTAAAATGAAAGAAAAACAACGCAAGCATCATTGACAAAGAAGTTAGGTAAGAAGAAATTACAAAACCTAAAAGAAATTGGAACTAACAAAGAAAGTAAGATAAAAAGGAAGGAAAGGTAAGGGAGAAGATTAGAGAAACACACCGTCAATAGTGATGACTGTAGCAAGATGATCGGTTAAGATCTTACTAAAATCAACAAAAAGTATTATTTATGATATGCCATCCTGTCATTGGATGGCGATTTCCATGCGGCCTCTTGATAATATTCACACTGATCATTGAAATCAGAAGCACATAAGATTAATTTATAGTCATTCTGACAAATACCGAAAATGCCCTTCATATGAATACACCAGAAGTAACCATATCCGCTGAGTGGAAGTCAAATATATATATATCAGCTGAGTAACTATTTCACACCAATTACATGAGATAATAACAAACTATTCATGCGAGTGAAATATCTAAAAAGATTCATGGTATATGGTAAAGAATATTTATCACTATACAAAAGTTTCTCTAGGTTATGTATTCATTAATAATTGCTGCTTCAACTGATATGGTACTGGCAACCCATAATGTAAGATCCACAGGAAAATTTAGTATAACTGGCAACACACATTCTGTGGACTTTTCATTAATTAGAGCTGACCACTTCATTTTAAGTTCAATGTGAGATTTTAATCACAGAGATATTTTGTTGCACTGTACAACACTACCGAAGCAAAAATTTGAAAAACCTTATATTTCAAATTAATTGATAAAGCATAATTCACTAACTCTGAAACTTAATCCCTCACGATTTAGTGATATATAGTGAATGAAAATAGAAACAAAGAAGAAGTGCTTACTTTTTCCATTCAATATCACTGATATGCATACTCGATGAAGTTCATTTGCCTTGGCAACCTTGAGCACATACAACAGACCTGGGAAGCAACACTTAAGTGAGAGCTCTTCTCAACTAAGTTGTCCAATCTCTCTGCCCTACCTGGCAAACCTTTTATTAAATTTTTTTTTTGTGATGTATAATGGTCTCCAATCAAATCAACATTGGTATAATTATGAAAGCAAATTAAAATGCCAACCTGGGGAAGCTTAAATTTAGCCAACCATGTCAAAGCAAGTGTATAGATCAAGCTTAATTTTGTACATTAAATCAACAAATCAATAGAAGAAAATCGATTAAAACGACCATCAGTGATATAGCTGAGCTTTAATTTATCCACTGTTTGATTATCTTTGATCTTGCAGGTGTAACAAAACCGGCCTAAATCATTATGATTTATGAACTCTCGAGTACTGGAACTATTGACTATATAAATCCAATGCAGTCTAAATTTTGCAATTAAAAAACAGGCCAACATTTTGAAAGGGAAAGGTCCATTCTATTAGCTGGCTGCTGACAACAGCCAATACATAAAAGAACAACAATTCTCTTAGCTAAGCACCAAAGAAGGCATATGTAACCAATTACAAGTTGCTAAGCATCAAGAGAGAGAGAGAGAGAGAGAGAGAGAGACTTCATTGCTTAAGCACTCAATCAAAATCTCTCTCAACTGAATAATCAAATGAACCTTTCTCCACTTTTTATATCTAAACCATCCAGTTGAGGAGAAATAGAAACAGATCACTGCACACAAAAAATCATCCCACTCAATCACACGCCCCAAAGAATCTAATTCACATGACCACTACACAATTATAATAAATACTAAAGCAACATTATATATAATTATTGCAATCTACTTACGGGTATGAGCATTGGCATGGAAAGCTCATGAATCAATCAATTTCTTCATTCAAAACCCCATTTCTAACTTCTAAGTTTGATCAGCCTATTTAGACTACTTTAAATCATAGACAAATACAAATTGAAGAAATTAGGATTTGAATAAATTGAAAATTATTACCTACACAATGATGGCGTAACTGATATCTCTGTCTTGGATTTTTGCAATAGATTACTTCAATCATATGCTCGAATAAAAGGATACCGCTGGCTTCCGAATCCACGCAAAACTAATTTTCTTTCTTGCAATCCAACAATTTTTCAGGTCCTCAGCTGAACTATACACAAAGTGTCTTTTAACATATCAAAAAAATATTGAGGCGCCAATACTAAGCAAATAAAAATTATTGAAAATCACAAAGCTAAAAAAATAAAAAAGCTGGAGTGAACCATAGTTTTGAGAAGAACCTGTGGAGTAGCTGAATCGATCGAGTAAGTCCATGCATAGGTCAATCGAGGCGAAGGTCGATCAGGGTTTAATTGAGATTAGAGAAGGGAAGCGGGTCCAGCACGGTGAAGGTTGATCTAGTCTCAAATAAAGGAAGCCTTATGAGAAAGGTCGGCTCCAAGCTCGGCATCAGCATCGGCATCTCTGAGCACGATGGTAAAAGAGGTAATCGGCGATCTGAAAATTTTTACCCTAGCTATGTCCAACAGCCTTATGATGAGAGATGACAGAGATCAGAGAAGAACGAAATAAAATCGACGGTCAATCCGCGCTCCCCGTCGCTTTCTCTCTCTCCCAGTGGCCTAGTTCTTTTTTCTCTCCCTTTTTTTCTTTTGTTTTCCTACTTATGTTTGTTTAGCTGAGGGAAGGGGGATCCGCATCCTCAGCAGCCGTATTAAACGACTGTACCGAGCAGCCATCCCTATTTTTTTAATATTTAAAATTTTTAAAATTCAAATGTTGAATCCAAACCGTTGATCTTGTCAAATTTTATGGGTGATGAGTTTTCATATAAATTTTATAAAATTTGGAGTTGATTTGATACTTAATTAAGTGACCAAATAATGAACGTATTAGAATTAATCAATGATAGTCAACCAGATTCGTTCATTTGTTGACCACTTGATCTAGTATCAAATCGATTCCAAATTTTATAAAACTTATATGAAAACGCATCGCCCGTAAAATTGAATAAGATTAACGATTTCAATTCAGCATTTGAATTTTAAAATTTTTAAATATTAAAAAAAATGAGGATGGCTGCTCGGTACAGTCGTTTAATACGACTGCTGAGGATTTGATTCCGAGGGAAGGGACGTTTGAAGCGAGTGAACCAAAATAGAGCGATGATGCGGAGCGAAAATATCGAAGTAGAGCATAAATACGTACGGCATAGATGAAATCCATCAACAAAAACGGAAACTACGAAAAAACATCCCCGATCGACAGGCCACGCAACACCAAGAAAAATCAACGGCACCGATTGATAGCCCTGACGTCAGCAAAATTACTGTAGATAAGTTAACCATAATTGGAGTATTTTTTATTAATAAGTAAAAATACTTGAATACTGAAAATGAACATTGAGAATGATCCTCAACAAAATATAATACAAACAACTTAAAAGACGGTAGTAACAAATATCGGTTTTTGAACCAAAAGTTATATTCAAATATAAATATCATTTGTAGCTAGCTAGAAAAAAGACTTAAACTGGTCCAAAATATTTCATATATCATATTTTTTTTTTCTATCTTACAAACCAATTGGTTGATTGAGTTTTTAAATTTATTTTCTAGAGAACAATTATAAAATGATTTTTCTTATTCATGTTGCTGTATTAAGTGGTTAAAATGGGATCAGACAGAGAATTTTCTTATGTTGTATCAATTCTACTTCTTAGAACTTGGCTTATCCATTTTCTTTCGTATGTTGTATTATTTTTACTGTTGTCTTCAAGTATTGCTCTTGTAGATAGTTTGTGATGTTTTTCAATCGTGGGCCTAGATTTTCAGTGAAAAATTTCCTTCTATTTCAAATTTTTGGGGTTACACATTCTTTTAGAAAATAATATCACAAATTTATTATGATTGTGTCAAATTATCTTATAATATCTTATAATGATTTTCTCCCATATCTTATTTAAAATTATAAATTTATTTTCTTATATTTGGCTAGATATTTTTGTAAATCAAATGAAGTAAAAGTTTGCTATAACATTATATATGCGAACACCACACAATCTTATTGGTAACATCAAAACTAGCAGATTAATGTAATGAAAGTCGCCTCACGCAAATGTAATGAGATGTGAGTTGTATATCACACAATTGCTGCTGCATTTTGTCCTTTTCTGATTCAATGAAATGACTAGCTACGTACGAGCTATAACTGTTAAGAAAAAAAAAAATAGAGAGATTTGATTTTTAGTTACTCAAATATACTATCAATGGATCTTAAACCTTAATGCAAGGCAAGAACATAGTTGGGTACTGAAGCCGAATTGTTCCAGAAAAATATTTCACACGAGTTATGTCGTGTTGAGAAACATCTCACACAAATTACGCAAAACACTGCACATTATTTGTTTGAATCTAGCTAACAAACTGAAATCAAAGCTGACAATTTGTGCATCTTTTTGAACCTTTTTGAGACTATTGGGCAACGCTATATTGATTTAATAGCTATATATTTAATTTTGATATGGTTCTCTGTGCCAAACACGAAATATTGCAACTAAATAGTGTGGTTAATATACTATTTTGGTATTTTACTATTTCAAAATTTCAATACAACTTCAATTGACTGAAAGTTTGCATCAGAATAAACATTTCTAACTAGCTTTTTTGTCAAACAAATTAATTCCGATCTTCCAGAAAAAAAAATTAATAGCATTACTACTCGTTCAACTTTATATGCAAGAATAATTGCATCAGTTGACTTTCAGCCAAATTCCTAGAACTAAATATTTATAAAACGGAATTTCTCTGCATATATAACCCTGACGAAATCACGATTCACTTCACCACTTTTGCCAACAACGGACTGTGATCATGTGGTCCCTCTTTTAATTTCTTTCTTTTTCTCTGGTGGATGTGATATATATGTCAAAGTAAATCAGAAAAATTTGAAGAAAAAACAAAAAGGAGAGAAAAATAATGTCATCATACCCACTCGAATTAGCCAAGAAAGATTTAAAAATTAGGTAGTGATCATTTGATAATTTTGAAATATATTTTAATAAATAAGTTTAAAAAGATTGAAAATTAAACAATAATTTTCTATGTACATTATTAGAAAAATCATGACAATCATATCTCATGTAATTTGAGTATGATAATTGGATACTGCATCTAGAGTCATTAATTTCGAGAAATGATAACTGTCATCTGCAATTTTACCATGGCTTGAACAAAATGAACACAAAAAGCAAGCAAGAAGGACATATAGATATCAAAGTAAACACATACCAACAAATAAATTTTGTCATCCCTTGTTCAGATTTTTATATGCATATTCAACTTATTTTTATTGAACTTATTTGTTTGTATGTGTTCACTTTGACCATTTATATATTCATCTTGTCTGTTTTATATGTTCACTTTGTTCAAACGATAGAAATCGTTAACAAAAATACAGATGATAGTAATTAATATCCATTTTAATAAAACAAAACTTCAGCTTGAAATTAGAGATATGGGCTTCAAGCCCATCAATACAAAGGCCTTGGAGCCCTATCAATACCAGGGACGAAAGTGAAAGGAAACCAAAGACAAAAGGAGAAACAATCAAACAAAGTAAACACAACGTTTCCTCCACCCTAATGGAAGCATCCGTTGCTCTCTCCCCCATTCTGCTAGGCATTTCATCAAACAGGTCTCTTGCAATCTCTTAGCCTCTTCGTTCTATGGCTCAAAAACATTTTTTTTTTTTTTTTTACAAATTTTTGGTTTCTCTATCTTTGTTTTCAGAACTAGTTACTCGCATTCCAGGAGGCACTTTAAGAAAAGGAGAGCTCTGAAGGTTGTCTCGGATTTTTCTAAAATTGAAGTAAGACTTTTTTTTTTTTTTTTAATCTTGTGTTTTATATGTCTAGTTATGCTTATAAATGTGTTAGGATTGCAAAATTGATGTAGATGCAGTTAATTTGTTCAAGGTTACAAATTTGAGCTATAAACCTCCTGGGACCCAGCAAAGTATTTTGAATGATGTCAATCTTTCGCTTCGGGAAAAAAGGTATAATTCCTACTTTCTTAGCTCATTGACAAGGGATTTCCCTTTCAATTAAATTCATACCGGTATTCGTACTGAAGCTAATTGTTTCTGTTGGTATCTATAATGATATGATGTTTAATGTTTTAGTTTTCTGGATAATTTCCTGAACATGCTAGTACCAGCACTGCATGCAACAATTATTTTAAAAGAAAGACTAGAAGATTCTATGGTTGAGATTAAATGCCAGCACAAGTTACAAATCAATCACCAGAAATCCCCTTTTTCAACTTCTGTTCTTTGAATAGTAAATTGGAGACTAATTGTAAAAGTACAAATGCAGATTTGGGCTTATCTTTGGAAGGAGTGGAAGTGGGAAAACAACCCTTTTACAGGTAGCATTAGCAATGCTTACTTGACCTTTGGTCAATTTGCTGCCCTTTCTCATCTTAGACCCTCCACACTTTTTAATTTTTACTTTTTCAGATTTTGGCTGGATTGGCTCAACCTACATGTGGTTCCATCGTGGTACAAAAGTATGGGTTCGATTCAAGCCCCGTTGAGCCTCCAAAAACTCTTTTACCAGAAAAAGTTGGTATCGTTTTCCAGTTTCCTGAGAGGTAAAAATGCGCTTTATATGACTGTTATTTTTACTCATTAGTGTCTCTGGGCTCTGGTACTGGGAAGCCATACATATAACAGGAATTGAGAATATTTTTTGAGGCGGGTCAGATTTTTTATCTATGGACTTCTGTTCTAGGTTCAAACCTTTTTTAGAAGACAAAGTGAATTTTTTGTATCACGGTCTTTAGTTCTTACCAGAGTTCTAGTAGAAAAGTTTCAATGGCTCTACTAGACCCAAAATGCATAATGGGCCTTTACTTTACACCTAAACCCCAATTGACATATTATCTTTTTTTTTTTTAATTTTTTATCAAAGTCCTAGTTGCATTTAATTCTATTTTGTGCACGTTATAGGTACTTCTTGGCAGATACAGTACTTGATGAAATAACGTTTGGCTGGCCAAGGCAAAAGGCTGATGCATTACTTAGAGAAGAGCTTGCTCTGAATCTTCAGTACGCCATCAACTCGGTAAAATGGTGATTACACTAGTTCCTTTCTTATTAATAATTTGATTTGAGTTATACTTATTATCCTTTTTGTTTGCATGGTAGGTGGGTTTGAAAACTATATCTTTGGATGAAAATCCACGTGCCCTTAGTGGTGGATACAAACGTCGCCTTGCCTTGGCTGTTCAGCTTGTAATTTGTTTCATATTATTATCATATTATTCCCTCCACTCGAACAATATTGGAACTGTCTTGTAAAGTTTTATGTGAAAATTAAGTTTTGTGGTTTTAGGTTCAGATGCCAGACTTGTTATTACTAGATGAGCCCCTTGCTGGTCTTGGTATGCACTTCTTTCAATAATTGGTACCTATGTTCTATATAGCTTTTATCAGCATTGAATGATCAACTTTTTTAGTCTATTTCCATTCATATCCTTTTTGTTTTTGAAATCAGATTGGAAGGCACGGGCTGATGTGGTAAATCTGCTTAAAAACATAAAGAAGGATCTTACTATACTGGTTGTGAGCCATGACCTCAAGTAAGTTTTCTTTCTATTTTTTAAAAAGGAATTCTATTCTTCACTTCCAAAATTTACTCTCTTTTGATGAGAACTCCATACGAATCCACTTTCCTGTGGTACTAAAGCTTAATTATTTGTTCCAAATGTGTAAATTTTCTTGATGTGGTTCTTTTTAATTTGACAAATTTGTCAAAAGTTCCAACCTGACCTGGTTTGAAATGTAAATGGTCAATCTGCATAATTGAAGTGGTTGTTTTATCAGGGTTTACCATGCAAGGTTATAATCTGAAATTGCTGATTCTATGTGCTATATAAAAGCTAATTCCTTCTATGCTGTAGGCATAAGCTTAATTACTTTCGCATGATAATAAATTGTAGAGAGCTGGCACCGCTGGTAGATAAATCGTGGAAAATGGAGTTAGGTGGTATTCTTAAAGAGGCACCAGTGCCTCTTTAACCTTTACTACCTTGAGAAACACTTCCATGTAATGCATGACGCATGATGGAAATGATCTTATGGCAACTTGGTATCAGTCAAGGGACCACTAAAATGGCAGTCAAAGCTGTTTAATGTCTTGATTGTGATCTCTCAATAAAAAAGAGAGGGTACATTAGAGTATTAAGTTTTCAAGTCTTACTCTCAAACTAGTGATGATATAAATATCCATTATTAGTCTGTCAGTTGTTTGACTTGTGAGAGTATTTTGTTTCAAATGAATAGTAAGACTGTGGTAAAAAAAAAGAGAGGTTTAGCTTCGCCTGATAGATAAATTCTGATATCTATTAACTAGAGAGGACTACATAGGAGAACGTTTGTCCAATTTTGTTTGATATATGATGAGCTTAGTCTCGTTTGTAAATTGTGAGATGGTTGTTGCATCTATGCAGATTAGTCTCATACTCTGTAATCTGTATGCTTAGCTGTATCCGTAGACAAAAAATTTGAATTTCGATTAGAAAAACTAATGTTCATTTTTCTGGTTAGTCGGTGTCCTTATCATGACATAATTTATCGAGTGCATGTGCAATTTTGCATCGACCTTTCTTTCCCCCTTTTTTAAATTAGAAAGGCCATCCTCTGATAGCTTGATGACATTTCATATTGAGTGCATGTGCAATTTTGGATCGATCATTTTTTTTTTATTGCCCTCAATATAAAATGTCATCAAGCAATTAGATGCTGTCCTTTTTTAAAAAGAAAAAGAAATTCAAGAGAAGGTAGAGGTGCCAAATAATGATTTGATTGGAATGGAAACCGCTTCCAGATTACAGACCCAAGTACCGAACTTATTTAGAAGTTTAATGATCTGAAACCATCTTGACTCCAATTGATTTAAATTTGAGCTGACTTGAAACCTGGCAAGATCCAAAACTCAATACAACATTAGGAATTCAATTGTTTTGAACTTAAAGTTTCAGGTTATTTCTGTAAAAAAAAATGATATTAAAGTTGCAACGAAACTTATTTTTTCATTTGAACTAGGTTATAAGTCAGCTCAAATTCGAATTAAATGAGCCCTGGTCATCCAATGCGATTCTTGCAAAGTCTTTTTTGAAGGTTGGCGGAAACCCAACAAACATATCAATAAAAAAAAAAAAAAATTACAACGCGGTTCTTAAATAAAGTTACAAGAGGAAGAATAAACCTGTGCTAAGGCGGTAGGGGCAATGCTCGGTAATCCAACTGCCCCGCAATGCTATTCTTACAAAGTTGAAAATTAAATTATATCACGGTAATAGTCAATTAGAATTTAGATAATGAAAAGTCTAAAATCGGCTAACGCTGTTGGTACAGAGTACACCATTTTATAGTTTCTATTTTGTGGAGGAAAAATGCATGCATTTGGTGTGCCTTTTTTCATATTGTGAGCCAGAGGCGAAATTTCGGACCGATTTCGGAGCCATTTCGGTCCGAAATGCGTCGGAAATTATGTAAATAATTTATTTCCTTATTTCGTTTTAAAGCAAAAATAGAAACAATAATTATGGCCACCTATATTTCTATAAAGGTGCGTCCCTTTCTGCAGAACCTATCTTCTTCCTCTATCTATCTCTCTTGTACTTGAATTATTGAAAAGAAATAAAAAATGGTGGTGTGTGTGTGTCGTGGACGTAGGTACAACTTGTACTGAACCACGTAAAAATCTTCGTGTGTCTCTGTGTTATTTTTCTTCTTTATAATCTTCTTTACATGGTATCAGAGAGGTAGGTTCTGAGATCTGTTGATTTAATAGTTGTGCGAGCGACTGCATAACTTGCCTATTCATCTCTTTTTCTGTGCGAGTTACTGCATAGACGTCCTCTCCCTCGTGCGAGTTACTGCACGAGCGATTGATTCTACTTCTTCTTGACTGGATCTCGCCGAAACCTCGACGAAATTCTAAAATTTTGGACCGAAATCTACCTTTTTCGGACCGAAATTATCCCTCTTCTGACCTAAAACCATGAATCATTCAACCGATTCCAACCCTAAATCACCTGAACCTACACCTAACCCACCAGATGTTATGGCCCTTATCCAGAGCCTGAACGAGACTCTGTCCCAGTTGCTTACACAACCGAGACCTCCACCAAACACCCAAAGCCAAGAGGGGTTCACCTCAGCCATGTCGATCAAGCTAGATGGGACGAACTTCTACCTTTGGTCGCAGATGCTGAAGATGAAGCTCAACGGACGAGACAGATTGGGTCACCTTGATGGTTCGACTCGGCCAAAGCCTTCAGACGAGGAAGCCTATAAGCGTTGGTCCGTGATGGATTCTCAGGTGAAAGACTTCATGATCAACTCTATGGACTCGTCACTAATAGATAACTTCTTACCTTACTCTACTGCGAAAGAGGTCTGGGATGCAGTCAATACCTCGTACTTTGATGGTAGTGATTTGTCTCAGGTTTTGGACCTCAAAAGGAAAATTAGTAAGGTCAAACAGAATGGTGAATTTGTCCAGAATTTTTACAGTACCCTCCAAGGGCTATGGAAAGAATTAGACACCCGCAGACCAAATCTCATGGAATGTCCAATTGATATTGAAAAATTTCAGAAATTGGTACAAGAAGATAAGGTACTAACCTTTTTGGATGGCTTAGATGATAAGTTGGACCAAATTCGGGCTAGTGTCCTCCAAATGAAGCCTCTTCCTACAATAAAGGAGGCGTTTGCCCTTGTTAAGAAAGAAGAACGGAGGCAAATGGTTATGTTGAGCGGAGGAGAAGTTGGAGATAATTCTTTGGCTATGATAGCAAAGACCCAAACCTTGAACCTCCAGAAACCCAACTACCCTCCAAAACAAAACAATAAAAAACCAGTCCCACCTGGAGGGTGTACCCATTGTAAAAATCCAAAACACTCGGTGGAACAATGTTTCAAGTTGATCGGGTATCCAGACTGGTGGGAAGAGAATAAGAAGAAGAAGCAAGGCAAGGCACACGTGGCGGAAGCCGTGGCCACAGATGGAAGGGCCCCCACCAACTGCGAATCTGGTTGGTTTGGGCCCTGGCAGTGACAATTTCGGACCGAAATTTTCAAATTTCGGACCGAAATCTGTTGGAAAACTTTCTATTTTGCCTTCTGTCGAGATGAATGAAGGTAAAGTTTTTGCTTTAAATACATCTGGTACTGACTGCTCTTGGATTATTGATTTTGGGGCAACCGATCACATGACATACAACAGGGAAGACTTGGTAAGGGATTCGGTTCCAAGAAGAAATGAAATTGTTAATGCAAATGGCGAGGCCCATCCAGTCACAGGGGCTGGAGAAGTCCAATTTTCTTCTTCCTTAACTCTTTCAAATACACTCTTGGTTCCCTCACTTTCATCCAAACTCTTGTCTGTAGGACAGTTATGTGAAGAATTGAATTGTGTGGTACTCATGTATCCTCGGTTTTGTCTTTTTCAGGACCTCTTGACGAAGGAGATTCTTGGTCGTGGTATTAAAAGAGGAGGACTGTATCATTTAGAAGACTTGGCTGCTGGACAAGCAAATCTATCTGCTGGATCGAACTTGAGTAGGAAGTCTTCTATTTGGATATGGCACAGACGCTTAGGTCATCCATCTTTTGGGTACTTAAGAAAATTTTACCCTAGTTTGTTTTCTGGTTTTGAGAATGAGATTTTTATCTGTGATGTGTGTATCAAATCTAAGAGCCATCGAGCTCATTTTGCTAAGATTTTGGATGATGATAATAATAAAGCTCCTTTTGATTTGATTCACTTTGATGTTTGGGGACCTTCCCCGGTTGACTCCTTAATAGGAAATAGATGGTTTGTCTTATTTGTTGATGACTGTACTAGAATGACTTGGATTAATGTAGTAAAACAGAAAGCTGATGTACCATTAGCCATTACCTTCTTCGTTACCATGGTGAAAAACCAATTTGATAAGACTGTCAAAGTGTTTAGAAGCGACAATGGAAGGGAATTTGTCAACAAAACACTAGGGGAGTTTTTCAAAACCAATGGGATTATACATGAAACTAGCTGTGTAGGTACACCTCAACAAAATGGTAGGGCAGAGCGTAAGAATAGGCAAATTCTAGAAATGACCAGGGCACTGATGCTAGAAAATAGTGTTCCTCATTCTTATTGGGATCATGTAGTCACCTCAGCGGTGTATTTGATTAATAGATTATCTTCTGTGGTACTTAAATTTCAAACACCATTGCAAAAGCTCTCAACCTACCACATGATCCCTTCTGTACTCAATATCCCACCAAAAATGTTTGGGTGCATAGTTTATGTCCACATCCAAAAATATTTGCGCTCCAAACTTGATCCTTGTGCTGAAAAATGTGTGTTCATAGGCTATGGGTAACATCAGAAGGGTTATAGATGTATAAATCCAGTCTCTAGGAAGGTGTATACTACAATGGATGTGACACTTATTGAAAATGAAGGGTATTTTAGCAAAAACCAGACTCATTCTCAGGGGGAGAGTATGATAGAAAATGAGTTCTGGTTTGATTCAACAAGAGATGGAGTTTTTAGTACAAAACATGTCAATTTCGGTCCGAATTCTGCCCATTTCGAACCGAAATCAGGTCCTGTCCAGAAGGACATGTCAATTTCGGTCCGAATTCTGTCCATTTCGGACCGAAATCAGGTCCTGTCCAGAAGGACATGTCAATTTCGGTCCGAATTCTGCCAATTTCGGTCCAAAATGTGATGATGAAGTTGAAAATTTGAACCTTGAGGTGGACCCACTGGTCAATTCGGGTCCATCAGAAGAGGACTTGGAAGAAGAAGAAATGATACAGTCTCTTATCTCACCACATGACCAATCTCCTGAGTCAGAGGTAAGTAATTCTGAACCTGTTACTACTAACCCTGGTTATCAGTTACCTTTCAGGATCAACAGAGGCAGACCACCTAAGAGATACAGACCAGATGAAAGTGGTGAGGGCAGGTATGCAATGGCAAATTTCATGACTATGTCTCACATGTCAGAACCAGTGAAGGACTTTGACAGAACTCTTGCATTAGTTCACATTCCAAGTAATCTGAATGAAACTCTTAGTGATCCAAAATGGGTGGATGCAATGAAGACAGAGATTGATGCACTGGAGAAAAATAACACTTGGGAATTGGTGACAAGGCCAAAGGACAGAAAGGTGGTAGGCTGCAAATGGGTATTTACAGTTAAATATGGGCCCACTGGAGAGATTGACAGGTATAAGGCAAGACTGGTGGCAAAATGCTACTCTCAGACATATGGAGTAGACTATCAAGAGACTTTTTCACCTGTAGCAAAGCTGAACACTGTTAGAATTCTACTGTCCATTGCAGCAAATCAAGACTGGCCACTACATCAGTTTGATGTGAAAAATACGTTTCTCCATGGTGACATTGATGAAGAAATTTATATGGACATCCCACCAGGATGTGGTCACTCAAGCAATCAGTCTCTTGTTTGCAGGTTGAAAAAGACGTTATATGGTCTGAAACAGTCTCCTAGGGCCTGGTTTGGAAGATTTTGCAGTGCTATGAAGGGATATGGATACACTCAGAGTGATACTGACCACACCTTATTCTTCCTCAAGAATAAAGGTAAAATTGTTATCTTGATAATCTATGTTGATGATATGATAATCACAGGTGATGACTCTGAAGGAATCCAAGATCTAGAAGATAAACTATCCAAAGAGTTTGAAATGAAGAATCTAGGAGGGTTGAAGTATTTCCTTGGGATTGAAGTTGCACGCAATAAGGAAGGTATTTCTTTGTCTCAAAGAAAGTATGTGCTTGACTTGCTTGCTGAAACATGTATGTTGGACTGCAAACCTGTTGACACACCAACCAAACAGAATTTCAAGTTGGGTGTGTTCCCGGACCAGGCACCTACAAATAAGGATCAGTACCAGAGATTGGTAGGAAGACTCATTTACTTGTCACATACTCGGCCTGATATTGCTTCTGCTGTGTCTGTGGTGAGTCAGTTCATGCATGCTCCCAGTGAGCAACATATGGAAGCTGTCATGTGGATTTTAAGGTATCTCAAGGGATCCCCAGGACGAGGCATATTCTTCAGGAGGAATGGTCATCTTCAGGTTGAGGGATATACAGATTCTGACTGGGTTGGAGATGTGACAGATAGGAAATCCACGTCTGGATACTTCACATTTGTTGGAGGTAACTTGGTTACCTGGAGAAGCAAGAAACAAAAGGTGGTAGCTTTGTCAAGTGCAGAGGCAGAGTTCAGAGGAATTGCTAAAGGTTTGCAAGAATTACTGTGGATAAAAAGAGTACTCAAGGATCTTGGCCTCTATGATGACAGGGAAATGAAGCTGTTTTGTGACAACAAGACAGCTATTGCAATATCTCACAATCCGGTGCAACATGATAGGACCAAGCACATTGAAGTGGATAGGCACTTTATTCGACAGAATTTAGAAGATAAAGTCATTAGCATTCCTCACGTGAGAACTGACGAACAATTGGCGGATATACTGACCAAAGGGGTATCCAGTACCATATTCCAGGGAGTCATTTGCAAGTTGGGCATGCAAGACATCTACATGCCAACTTGAGGGGGAGTGTGAGCCAGAGGCGAAATTTCAGACCGATTTCGGAGCCATTTCGGTCCGAAATGCGTCGGAAATTATGTAAATAATTTATTTCCTTATTTCGTTTTAAAGCAAAAATAGAAACAATAATTATGGCCACCTATATTTCTATAAAGGTGCGTCCCTTCCTGCAGAACCTATCTTCTTCCTCTCTCTATCTCTCTTGTACTTGAATTATTGAAAAGAAATAAAAAATGGTGGTGTGTGTGTGTCGTGGACGTAGGTACAACTTGTACTGAACCACGTAAAAATCTTCGTGTCTCTCTGTGTTATTTTTCTTCTTTATAATCTTGTTTACACATATTATCCCTACTACTTAGAAAACATTCATAAAAAGGTCATAATAATTGCACCAAAGAGAGTATAAACAATTGTTATATCAATTATGAATCCATTGATTTGTGGTCTAGATCTTATTTTAGATAAAATGTCAGACTTTTTATTGGAAAAGAGTCGAGTCGCTACTAAATTTGTTATGCCTTTTAATACATCACCATGAATATGTTCCACCGTACCTTGGGTTGCACAGAAACTGAATGATTTAGTGTGCCAAATAATTGAAGGCTTATAATTAATTGTATTTGTCCATACTCTACAAATATGGAGATGATTCCCTTATAGAAGAAGAAAACCACACGTAAAGCGACACAAAAGAGACCCACAAACTAGAAAAAGCAAAATTAAGTGAGGTATATTCTTTTTTTTTTAAAAAAAAGCATGCACTTGTCATGCGTTTTATAAGTACTAAATATATTTGAATTGGCCCACAGCACCTTATATAAAACAATGAAAGATGACAGCAGGTTACTCAGTTACTCTTCATTCTCAAATCCAGAATTGTAGGAAGTGCATTTTTCTGGTAGCAAATAGTTAGTGCAATCTCGTGTTATAAATTGTATAGTTAAACTGGGCATTAGTCATAATGATGGATAACTTAGTTTTCATTTCTATTATCATCCTAGCTAGGAGTTTGTAAAAATGATAAACTTGTTTTTAATAAATAATAAACACTCAATTATACTAATAGACAACATGTTTTTGTTCTCGTTTTTATAAGAGAAACTTGATAGCAGCTATCAAGGATTGTCGTTGATCTCGTTGTTTCGACTATTTATTCTGTTCGACGGACATAATAACATACCCATTTAAAAGAGGACATAATATAACTAATTTATTATAAGAATTTACTTATCTCGTCAATCAAAATAAGATCGATGATAAATTTCCATATTGCTGTGTAAATAATCGTATGAAATAAATTTGTTTTGTGTAGTATAAAAAAATCGTATGTTTGGACATCTCGGGGAGAACTAATAGGAGATATTTTTATAACTAAGTACTTTAAGACTTCGGATTCAAAATTTTAATCGTAAGTTATTGATTTAGAATTTTAGTTTTAGATTATTGGTAACAGTTCCCCAAAATTAGTCTATATAAGAAAATACTATATATAAATTTAGTTTTACCAATTTCATTTTAGTTTAACTAATTGGGAACAACTTATTCTTATCCTTTCAAAAAAGCTAAGGTGATATTTTGCGCGGGTACAGATTTACTAAAGTCGTCCAAAAAAAGAACTACAACCAAAATCAACAACCGAATCAGAATCACCAAGATTGATACATTTATTTATATCTTAATTCTTCTTTATTTGCTTCATTCATGAATCACACCTCTGATTTGCTACAACTAAAATCAGAGGTCCCAAATCCGGTTTCAAGTACATCTGCCTTTTTTGGTTTTTTCTTAAGCACAAAAGTGCCTGTGCCTCCACCTACTCAGGCTTAATCTCAATTCCTGTTTTCTCTCCCAAAATCCTCACTCCTCTATCCCTCTCCCTCTTCCTCAATTCAAGTCGGATCTCGCACTTCTGGTAAGCTTCTCTCTCAAATTCTCTCCTACTTTCAGTGCTCTATTCTCTCAGCCAAATCGATTTATCTAATTGGTGGGTTTTGAATTAGAATTAGAGAAAAAAGAGAAACAAGCATGGGAATAGTAAAGGCAGTTGTAGGAGATGCTGTGGTGACCTTTCTGTGGGTGTTGTGTGTCTCTACTCTGGGACCCACAACGGTCAAGGTCATGTCTCATCTTCCACCCGAGGCGCAGGTCCCTACAGCCCAGTTAGGAGTGTCCTTTGTAATCCTTGCCACCCTGCTCTTCACCTTCACTGCCTTGTGTGAGGCTGTCGGAGGCGCTAGCTTCAACCCCACTGCCCTTGCCGCTTTCTATGCTGCCGGTCTCGGCAACGACGGCCTCTTCTCCATGGCCCTCCGCTTCCCCGCTCAGGTCTTAATTTCTCTCTCTCAACCCGTTTCTCTATTGCAAATTACAATCTTTTGCAAATAATAATGATGCAATAATGGTATAATACACATAAAGGAGAGGTTAAAATAAAATAAAATTGAATATGTAGGCGGCAGGTGCGGTGGGAGGTGCTTTGGCGATAATGGAATTGATGCCGGAGGAGTACAAACACATGCTAGGTGGGCCGTCACTGAAGGTGGATTTGCACACGGGGGCTTTGGCCGAGGGCGTGCTCACCTTTGTGATCACCCTTGCGGTGCTTTGGGCTGTTGTCAAGGGGCCCCGCAACTCCCTCCTCAAGATTCTTATCATCTCCACCTCCACCCTTGCACTCGTCATTGCCGGCGGGGCCTACACTGGTCCCTCCATGAATCCTGCTAATGTAACTTTGTTTCCTCTGCTATTTTTTTTCTTTTCCTATTTCTATCATTTTATTATTATCAATTTATCAATTATTACCATTATCCTTCTGCCTTTTTGTTTACTAATATGAAAAGAAATAGATAGAAGTCATAGAACCATGAAGGGAAGTTTTATAGGGAGATCAAATCTACTGCAAACCTAATATTGGGCCCCAGACAATGTTTATGGTACATGATGTTTTTTGGTGATAATGGTTGCAAACAGCTATAGCAATCACAAATGATTGCAAACATCATTTGCAAATCAAAGATAGGTTTGTAGGCAATAGTTGTGATCTTCCCAGTTCTAAAATGTTTTTTGGGTTCTTTCACCCTCGGACATTGAAATCTAGGTTCTATGTTGACTATAGGAAAAAAATATATATATCTCTGCTCTCTCCCTCTCTGTCTCTCTCTTACATAATTAGGGTATTAGTAAAACTTACTCTCTTATTACTTTTTAAGCCCATTGTTATTGAATAAGGCTCATTGTTAAAATCTCTAATTATTCTGAGAAAGCTTTGCTTTTACTATTAACTGAAGGCAATGTGTAATAAGTGTGTATATATACTTTCAATGAGGCTAAGTATTCTTATATATACCTGGAGCATGGTTTGAATGGATAATGTTGCGAAGAAAAAAAAAATGTTTCTTTTGGCAAGAAAATTGCAAATGAGCTTATTTGTCCAATTGCTGCCTTGGGGAACCATTATAAAATGCATTATTGTAAAAACATCTTGTCCACCTTTTGAATTTGTACCTTTTCCCCTGCACTGCAAATTGTAATGATAATTTTTGGAACTGGATGGTTGAAGATATCACTCAAAAAATCATAATATTTTTTTTACATGTGCAGGCATTTGGTTGGGCGTATGTGAACAATCAGCACAATACCTGGGAGCAGTTCTATGTGTACTGGATATGTCCATTTGTCGGTGCTGTTCTTGCTGCATTAGTGTTTCGAGTTCTCTTTCCTACACCTTCGGCAACAAAGAAAGTTAAAAAGGCATGAGAAGCATCTGCAACTGGTGGGAATTTACATGATTCTTGGTCTGCAAAGGAAGGTGTCAAAATAAGTGACTGGTGGTTAAATTAGTTCATAGTGTTTAGTTGTGGAACAGGAAATGTAACCTCACATTGCAGCTGTTAATGAACTTCTTTGATAATAATTTTGCAATTTGCTCATCTTATCTGTCCGTTTACTGGCACGAGATTGGAAATAATGCAACCTCGTTTGATGCTAAATCAGTGGTAGGAAATCAAATCTCAGCTGAGTATGTCTAAGTTTATTTGACAGACGCTAGATATAGTCTCATATAGTAGGTCATTATTAGTGATTGCACACTCGAAAAAATTGCATGTATTCGCCTGTGCTTTCATTCACATCAGGAGTTTTGAGTCAACTTATTGTAAACAAACCAAACTTTGAACTAGAGCCCACTCACTTGAATTCGGTTAATATGTATTCCTATTTGATTTCCTTCAAGTATAGGTTAGGTGCTATAGAACGGACCAGTATCCTCTGCAGGACAGATTTTTGATATGAACCGTCCGATCTAATCTGGACGGGCAGATTTTTATAGGTTGCATGAATCTCCACAGGCCTGGTATTAATCACAGGACACCCATCATTGATTGGACTGTTCGGATCAAATGACTGCCCTCTGCAAGGTTTGCACAGAGGATGTGAATGCGACATAGAACAGGTGAATTCAGATCGGAACTTACCTTGTTATCTCGAGGTTGTTACATATGCAAATTAAAAACTGCAACCTTAAAAGAGGCGATCAAATTGCACCGGTTTCGGGGATGTAAACATATATAAACGCATATGGCATATCGTTTTAAAATGAAAATTGATTAATGTCATCTGCAGTTTTGTCATCTCTTGCCATCGTTAAATAGAAAGTGAACATATAAAATAGATAAGGTGAACATATATAGTGATCAAAGTGAACACATACAAACAAATAAATTTAATAAAAATAAGTTGAATATACATATAAAAATCTGAACAAGAAATAATAACACATATTTGTTTATAAGTGTTCACTTTGATTTTTTATATGTTTATTTTGTCTGCTTTATATGTTCATTTTGTGTTTAGCGATGGTAAGGAATGACAAAACTGTAAATGACAGTTATCATTTCTGCATAAAATGAATGTGCTTTACGCTTGATCTAAATTATTGGGCCGTAAATATTTGGTGGATCTAAAGGCATATCCATAATGGGTCCATAAATCTCTAAGATAAAATCGACTCCGACTAGTGTAAGTTTCAATTTAAACAAAACTCTATTTCCTTGAATTCTCGATTGTAAATTTGTAATGAGAAAAATATTGCTCAGTATGTTTATTGAATACTACCAAATGAGCCCGCCCGACTGTGTGGGAATAAGAAATGAAATTTGAGGCAATTTTATTAGACGGCGATTTTGGTATGATGGAGATGGTTGATTTGTTTTTCACTTTTTTTTATTGTGCGCATAAATTAAAAAAGAATAAAAAAGAAAACAATCATCTAGCGGCTTGACTCTTTTCTATAAAGGGGTCCGACTCTTTGTCTGAAATACAGATCTAAACCATACATCAGATCAAGTTGCACAAGATCAACGGTTTATAATGATGTTAACAAATGTTTGAACCCCTTTTGTGAAATTATTATGATCTTGTTTTGGATGGTTTTTTATTAGTATAGATATTCTGATTAATAATGAGAAAAATATGACTACTCAGTATGTTTATTGAATATATTCTGATTAACTTACTATCATTTAAGCTCACAATTTTGTAATTACTTTTAGAGACTTCTGTTGTGGTCTTGTGGGCCTACTATTTTTTAGCTCGATTCGATCCATGTTTTTATAAAACAGTAAATTAATCACGGCCGTCCATTTAGAAGGCAAAAAATCCACGGCTAATCACCGAAATAAATTAAATAATAAATACAGAAGGAAATAACGTCTTCTCGAATCCTGTATATTAATTCTAAAAAAAGTTTTGCCCAAAAAAGAAAATCCTCCATTTTCTTCTTAACACGAGCATTTTGTGTATTCCAGTTCGCTCATAGAGACAGTAGCCTCCGATCGATGCCATCTATCCAGCATTTTCTCAAACAGGTTAATTGAAAGCTCTAATTCTCTTCCATTCATGGCGTACAAGTATCTGATATTTCACCTAAGTTTGGCATCCTTTTACTTATTTTTCTTTTCTTTAGCGTGTTAAAATTCAAATTCCAGGAGTAAGCTAGGAAGCCAAAAGTAAAAAAACTTTGAAATTTTCATTGGACTATTCAAACGTTGAAGAGAGGAGCATCTCGTGTTTCAATTTTGTGCCTATTTATGATCATTAGGGAGTCATTGATTTGAAAAACTGATAAATATCGAAGTTGAGTTCTTTAATATAGCAATTTGAAGAAAGGAGCCAAGTATTTTGAATAAAATCAATCTTTCTCTTGGAGAAAAACAATAAATAAATAATTTAAAACAATATTGATAACTTAACTAAGATATTTTGCAAATGTGACCCTATTGTATGATTTAATTGGGAATATCCTTGTAATTAAAATTATATTTTGAGTTTAAGTTGATTTATAAATTTCAATGTGCCATTTTTTTGGTTATAAGGAGATTCTGGCTCAGTTTAGACTCAATAACGGTAACACCAGCATGTTCCAACTGAACATATCACACCAGTACCTGCACTGAACTTGGCTGTTTGTATTAACAATATGTTATTGACTATTGCGTGCTTTGTAATTTGTTAATTTTCAAAAACTTTGTTCTACATGGTGGGAGCTTTATTAAAAGTAAAGACCCATAATATTATTGATAGATGAAAATTTAACTATGGATAAACAAAGATTGTCGAAGTCTCTTGACTATTCTATGCCAGAACCAGAAAACCATCAATCATTGAAATTTTCATGTCTTAAAAATTTTCTCTTTGAGTAGAGAATCAACATCTGAATGATATATGTCAGTGCATGTTTGGGTTGAAATAAACGTATGAAAACAACCTTCCTGAGGTATTAATTTTTTTTCCTTAAAATGGTATTCTGAGGTAGAGGGACTAATTTATTGTCTCTCTTTTTTTTAGTTAATCAGTTCATTAATAACTATCCTTTAACACAAGAAAAGTTGATTATCTTCCTCTATGTTATCTTGGTACTTCATGCTTTGTAATTTTTTTTTCCTATTGATTTAAGCTGGATTGGCTCAGCATTAACGTGGTTCCATTATGATGGAGAAATGGCACATTAATTCAAGCACAATTGAACTACACAAAATTTCTTTTTAGCACAAAAGAGTTGGTATATATTGTATTCTAGCCATCGAAGAGGTAAAGTATTCTTCATTTCACGATTAATCTTTTTTGTCAAAATGACTCTTTCTGGTACTCGAAGCCATACATTTCAGAGTATGTATTGTCAGCCTTTTCTATTTATTAGATCAGGACCTGGACATTTGTTTGGTTTAGTTAGCTCCTTAGAAGTTGAAGGTTCATTTGGGTCCATTGACAGGGTTAGACTGGGGGTTTGTGGGGTGGGGGGGAGGACACTGGTACGTACTTGGTAATCTGGTGAGTGCTACATCAACACTATTAAGTGGGTACTGAATGAAAGAAATTCAGGGGTCCAATTGGAACAAGCATAGTACTGTAGCCTGTAGGATACAAAATCAGACTTTGCACTTTGTTGGGGTTGAAATCAATGCTTAGAGGGTCATCAAATTTGAATCTTGCATATGATAGTTACTTTTTGGCAAATACAATGTTTGAGGAAATAACATTTGGACGGCCAAGACAAAAACTCCGATGTATTAATTACTCAGAGAATATATTACTTTGAATCTTTGATACGGCATCAGCTCAGTACATCACTTTTTGTGATTTCTTCATTAATTGTCATTTTTCTTTGTTGAATGTTAGGCGTGTTTGAAAGTGTTTATCCTTGGCAATCGCCAACCAACCTTCAAATTATATCCTTATATGAAGACTGTTCTTTCTGCGCTGCCTTCAAAGTTTTCCACTACCAATTTATTACGTGAAAATACACGGATAATATGTGTCCATTCCATCATATTACAATTCATTTTCAAATTAGATTAATGTGATTATTATGAAGCATACAAATTTTTTCTTAAGAATAATAAGTAAACAAGAATTGTAATATTTCTCATGGTTATTTTTTTTGCAGAAGCATGCTCAAATGGGAAAATACATTAAGCTTAGCATTCATGCTACCCATTTAAGGTAATAGTCTAATAGAGCTAAACAGATGATTCCTTTGCGAGAAAGTTTAATATGCACCATAGTGCATAGGGAGTTCTATGCACCGCGGACTTTTTCGGAGGTATTTTTGTAAATTGACAAATCTAATTTAACCAATCTAATCTACATATTGAAATCTCATAGCAAACCAAATTTTACAATTTTTGAGATTTTATTACTATTTTTTTTGAATTTTTTAAAACATGCCATTTTTTGAAACAAACTACTATTTACAAATTCCAAAAATGACAGGTTTTAAACAAACTACTATGCATACTTCATTTAATCAATATATCTGTATGCCATATTTTCATGAACTCAGGTTTGGGTAAATATGCATAGCAGTTCCAGATTTTTATGAGTTATGAAATATATACATTTGAAACCTTCAAAAAAGAAATACATACATTTGAATAAAATTTAAATTCGGATACATGTAGATATCATTTAAATTACAGATTCTTCCCACATGCATGAAGAAAGACAAATTCATAGTAATCTCATTTTTTTTGTTGCACTAGAGCTAAAGGCCCGTTTGTATATTGGGGTGAATTAATTTTGAATATTACTTGACAGAATCTGGTAACATTTTCAATTTATCTAGGCTTAAGTATCAAAGGTGATAAAAAAACCATTTAACAGGTTGTTGCTAGCTGAGACCATGATGTTTCTTTCAACTGAGATTATATATAGGTCCCGTAGATACATATAAGTGAATTCCTTTTTACTCCCTGACATAAGTTTGAATATAGTTTGAATGAAAACATGTTCTAGAGAGTCAGCAGCACTGGTAGACAAAACTGTAGAAAATGGAGATGGGAAGGGAAGCATTCTTAAATGAGGCTTGAGAAGTACTTCCCAGGTAATGAATGACGCATATATATATCCAAGTGTGACCACACGTTGGAATTAAACTTACGGCAACTCGGTGTCTGACTTTCCAATAATTTGGAAGTCAAGCTTACTAATCTTTCAATTGTGACCTCTCCCAGGAAAAAAAGGACAATTAGAATATTAATTAAGATTTGAGGTACAGATTTTGAGTGTTGATTCATTCTAGTTTGTATCAAGAACTCTTTTTTGAAAGTTTTTAGAGAATCTCTGAAATGATACGAACTCTGGGGACAAAAACAAAAGTAAACGTTGATTCAGTGCTATTAGAAGAAAAAACATGTACAGTTTTGTGTTATACCACCAATTTAGGTTGATTTGTAAATAGACATATGCTTGTATTACATTTATGAGCATTTCTTAATCTGGTTGCTTTGCCAGGTTGGTGATGACTAGAAAGTTGGTCTTTTGATTGAGAAACAAATGGTGGCTTCTGCGTAGGTTTACTAAAATCTTTTTGTCATTGTCTCACCACTGTCTGACATGAAAAGATTTTAAGGAAGAAGTGGGTGCACTAAGTTTTGCTTGGGAAGGTTTATTCTGGTTATTTTGAAAAAAAAAATTGGCTTTCCTTTGCTTGGTGATAAAGTTCTTTATATGTTACCTCAATTGCTCATTTTCAAGACTTCAGAATCAGACTGAAAACTTTAATTCCCTTTCCCTTTCTCTATTTTAATGGTAGTTTGAACGAGGAAGTCTAGCTTAGAAGACTACAAATTGGGAAAATGAAATATAATAATATATGAAATTAATCTTATGTTGTTTGGTTTTAGAGTTCCGACCTTTGTAAAACCACGTGTCTCGTGTCCCTCTCATTTTTTTTGTTGTCGCGTTAGTCGTTAGATAAGACAGAGAACAAATGCGATAGCAAAATTATATAACGCCCAATTGCACCCACAAAGCTACCTCCATGACTCAAGTTTATGTGAACTTTTTAGAAGTGAAATTTCCAATGAAGAGGTAATATATTTCCCATGTATATACACAATCAAAAATTAATTTTCAATGACAGTAAGTTGTATGAAATAACAATATTTTTCTGAATTGCATACAATTTTTCTGACATATGCGCATTTGGCCATTTACCCATTATTAACGGAACTTATTTAAAAAATAATATCCAATCAGTGTGTTGTGCAATCTAGCAATGACATGGGAGATTTTATATCTATATATAACAGGGTTAAGTATTTAAGATTTTTTCTTAACGATAACTTTCCTTGGAACTGCCTTTTCTGTTCGATGTTCATCTAGATTTGTGTATGGTATCAATTGAATAGCTAAGATTTATCTTCTTGCAATTGAAAATATTAACAACTTAATCTAGGTATGTAGCCTTTCACATAATGAGCAGTGATAGGATGATAAATAGTTTTTCAAAAAAAAAATAACGTTGCAATATATGCGTATTTTTCTCAACATTTTTCAGAGGGTTTGGATTCTCTCAATGTTATAAATTTCTGTCATACTTCCTAAGGAAATAAAAATCATTAATTTCCAATCTGAAAATTCTCTGATCAAGCCTTCGGAAAAAATATTTAGTACTTTTTCATATTTATTCCTGTAAAAATAATTAATCATCAAATTAATTTCGTGTATAGATTGATTTAAATTTATTAGATGTGCATCTCAATTTCAAATTTCTGATACCATTAAATTAGGTTTGAAATTTGTCTTTGTCTTTACAAGTGAAATAAGTCTTTATTGAATAAATTAAATTCATGACCATGCCCACATATAATCTATCAATACATTCGTTCAGATTGAATATTATATAACCAACGATATAAATAATTGAAAATTTTCTCACACATATTTCTGTTGGCGAAAACCCAAAAAAAAAAAAAAAACACAACAGCTCTCTAGTAACCAAACAACAGATGGTTCACATTTTAATTAGTTAATTATTTATTTGTTAAAAATAATTATTGTTGGAACAATTAATATAAAATTTTGCTTTCAATGTTTGCATAATTATGTACCTTCTTTTATACATATATACGTTTGCACATTTTCCATTAAATAAATATTCTAATGTTCATTACAATATGAAAATTTTGTTTTTGTTATTATTTTGTGATGGCTAGATCTAGATGTCACCAACCAATATAGAAAACGGTGCGGACGCTTGGATTATGATCCAAAAATAAATTGACTGTTAATTAATCTAGAAATCTATTCTAACAATTCCAGACTCCATTAAAAAACAATATACTCATATTAATATAACATATATATTATAACTTGATAATTCATTATTGATATGTAGGAAGAGCAAAGATAACATATAGTGTCGTAACAAAAAGCAACCAGATAAAAGTAAAGTGGACATTACCCAAACTTTTTTAAAAGCCGCCACAAATTAGGGGAAACTTCCAGGAACTTGACACCTTGAAAGCAGTTGGTTCAAATTTTTGCCTCTTTAAGGTGTGACCTAAGTGCTATTTGTTTCCTGATCTTTACAAAGACCCATCAGGTAAGTTGATAGCTTCTTTTGTAAAGCGAGTTCTTATTTTCTGGTCAAGTGTGAGAGACTTGATCAAAAGTAACATCCTTTAATTAAAAAATTAGGATGATTATCCATTCCAGAAGATGTAATATTATATACTGATTACTTGTTTGGCTGAATGCATGTTTGATTCTTTAAAAATTTAAAGGTTCTTCTATTCATGTGGAATATTTTTTCCTAGGTGCATTAGTTAATTTCTTTTCTAAAGTCATAAGGAACTTGAGATTTGCTTTTAGGACCTCTGAAAGGTCCCCCCCCCCCCCCCCCCCCCCCCCCGGAAATAGATCTCTACAAATTAACCCGGTGTTTGTCATTCTTTTTTTATTGCGCTCATCTATATATTCTCACCGTTTGCATAGAAAGGTCAGCTATTTTTTATTATTATTATTTATACTCTTCCAAGGTAAAGAACTAATCAAGAGGAATTAAAATTTGACTTTCGATATATATGATATGCATCAATGGATCGCATATATGTTATAGACATGCTGTTATGATAATTGACCGCAAAGGCGCAAGGCTAACGAATCAGTTAGCGCCTGAATAACAACGGAGTAATTTTCCCACTAAGATTTGAATATTATATTTCTGGGAGACGATATCCACTCCATATCCTGGGATAAGAAATTCTTTCTTTTGATTTGACGCGTTTTGTAATTTTTAATAAAAATATCTAGATGGAATTAATTATTAACCACAGTACCAAACCATCCAGTCAGAAGTTTTTGAGAGAAATTCGTACAAGTTAATTAAATGTAATTAAATAATAATTTCATTTCTAGCTAAGCTGCCTTGTAAATAATGTCTACTAGTTAATCTTTTTTTCTATTTATTGACTGGCATATAAATTAATGAATTATATATTTCGGTCTCTGCGGAAGTGCTTTTATTAATTTATATATGATAGTCGTGTATCAAAATATTTGATGGGATGCAAAGGAGGCAAACATTTATGACATAATTTCTGGAAGTTCTTTGTTTTGAAAATCTAATTTTAACAAAAGTCAATGGTGCGAAAATATATACAGGACACAAAAGGGAAAGTCAGAGCTTGAAAAAATAACAAGTAAATAAAGAATGAGTAATATTACATTAATAAAAATTAAATTAATATTCTTAAGGAAGTCTTTAGACTGATCTTAAATCATGTATTGATCAGGCAGACAACTCGATAATTTGTTTCATTATACAACATATATATTCTGGTTAATATTTTTTTGTGCCAGAACATTTATCCAATAAAGAAAAGGTGAAATGAATTTGGTTTGAGGAACTACTTAGACCAATTAAAAATCGAGTCAACACATAGAGAGAGAAGCTATGGTGCATACTAGGGAGTTTTCAGTGCATACTAATCCAAACTCTTAGATCTGTTTCAAAATGACCTATTCAAACCGTCCAATTAGTTGGTACCAAAAAAGAAAAGTTTTAGAAAATTCGAAAAAATAGTAAAAAAAATAAAAAATATATAAAATTTGGTTTGTAATGAGATTTCAATATGTAGATTGAATTGGTTTAATTAGATTTGTCAATTTGTAAAACGATTGACGGATAATGATCGCGATGTACAAAAGTTTCAATACATCGTGATGTCAAAGTGTCAATTTGGTCCCGTGCCATCAAGTCATTTTTTGAGATCCAAAATTCAAATGATCAATCCGAACCGTTCAAGTTGTTCTCCATGTTGAAATATCCTTGGACACTAAATTTTATATTTTTTTAAATTTTTTTGCTATTTATTATGATATTTTTAAAAACATTATGATTAGAGTATTTCGGGCCCTCCAATTTGAAAATATCATAATAAATAGCAAAAAAAATTTGAAAAAAATGTAAAATTTAGTCTCCAAGAGTATTTCAATATTGTGATCAATTTGAATTGTTTGGATCGACCGTTTGAGTTTTAGATCTCGACAATCGAGTCGATAGAAAATTGATGGCGCGTTAGCCATTATATATATATATATATATATATATATATATATATAGAGTTTTGCTATGGTGAGTTGCAACTCACCAAAGGGTCGGTGAGTTGCGATTAAAACTCTTAGATCTAGTTCAAAATGATCGATTCAAACCGTCCAATATGATCCCTCTATTGAAATCTCCATGCAGACCAAATTTTATATATTTTTGAAATTTTTAAGTTTTTTTTTTATTTATAAAAACTGCTGTTTTTGAACGGTTCAGAACTAATTAGATTAACGATTTTCTAAAATTTCAAAAAAATACTTAAAGATTTTGAAAAAAATATAAAATTTGGTCTGCATGGAGATTTCAATAGGGAGATCATATTGGACGGTTTGGATCGGTCATTTTGAACTAGATTTTGGAGTTTTGATCGCAACTCACCGACCCTTTGGTGAGTTGCAACTCACCATAGCAAAACTATATATATATATATATATATATAGTTTTGCTATGGTGAGTCGCGACTCACGAGAGGTCTATGAGTCGCGCTCAAAACTCCTAGATCTAAATCAAAATGACCGATCCAAACCGTCTAATATGATCCCCTATTGAAATCTCCATGCAGACCAAATTTTATAATTTTTTTAAATTTTTAAGTATTTTTTTAAAATTTTAGAAAATTGTTAATCTAATTAGTTCTAAACCATTTAAAAATAGCAGTTTTAAAAATCCGAAAAAAATATTTAAAAATTTCAAAAATATATAAAATTTGGTCTGTATGGAGATTTCAATAGAAAGATCATATTGGACATTTTGGATCGGTCATTTTGAACTAGATCTAGGAGTTTTGATCGCAAATCACCATAGCAAAACTCTATATATATATATATATATATATATATAGTTTTGCTATGGTGAGTCGCGATTCAAGTAAGTCGCGCTCAAAAACTCCTAGATCTGGTTCAAAATGATCGATCCAAACCATCCAATATGATCTCCCTATTGAAATATCCATGCAGACCAAATTTCATATTTTTTGAAATTTTTAAGTATTTTTTTCGGATTTTTAAAAACTACTATTTTTGAACTGTTCAGAACTAATTAGATTAACGATTTTCTAAAATTTCAAAAAAATACTTAAAAATTTCGAAAAAAATGTAAAATTTGGTCCGCATGGAGATTTCAATAGGTAGATCATATTAGATGGTTTGGATCGGTCATTTTGAACCAGATTTAGGAGTTTTGAGTGCGACTCATAGACCCCTAGTTAGTCGCGACTCATCATAGCAAAACTCTATATATATATAGGGTGTGTTTGGATGCAACGGAATAAGCCGTGAATAGGGTATAAGAATAAGGAATTTTGATTTGTGTGCTTATTCTTATACCATGGTTTTGTTAGTATAGGAATAAGGGCCCAAATTCCTTATTCTTATACCGTTTGTTTTGCACAAGAATAAGAATAAGCACACAAACCGAAATTTCTTATTCCTATTCTCTATTCCCGACCTATCCAAACACACCCATAGAGTTTAGCTACGGTGAGATGCATCACAAAAAGTCCTCCATGAGTCGCGATCAAAACTCCTAAATCCGTTTCAAAATGCCCAATCCAAACCGTCAAATATGATCTCCCTATTGAAATTTCTATGTAGACCAAATTTTATATTTTTGTCCAAATTTTTAAATATTTTTTCGAATTTTAAAAAATTACTGTTTTTGAATGGTTCAGAATTAATTAGATTAACGATTTTCTAAAATCCGAAAAAAAGACTTAAAAATTTCGAAAAAATGTAAAATTTGGTCTGCATGGAGATTTCAATAAGGAGATCGTATTGAACTGTTTAAATATGTCATTTTGAACTAAATCTATGAGTTTGGAGCGCGACTCACGGAGGACTTTTTGTGATGCATCTCACCGTGTATATAGATATATATAGAGTTTTGCTATGGTGAGTCGCGACTCATAAGAGGGTCTGTGAGTCGGGCTCAAAACTCCTAGATCTGGTTCAAAATGACCGATCCAAACAGTCTAGTACGATCTCCTTATTGAAATCTCCATGCAGACCAAATTTTATATTTTTTCTAAATTTTTAAGTATTTTTTTTAAATTTTAGAAAATCGTTAATCTAATAAGTTATGAACCGTTCAAAATAGCAGTTTTTAAAATTTTCATAAAAATACTTAAAAAATTCGAAAAAATGTAAAATCTGGTCTGCATGGAGATTTCAATAGGGAGATCGTATTGGACGGTTTGGATCGGTCATTTTGAACCAAATCTAGGAGTTTTGAGCCCGACTCACGAACCCTCTAGTGAGACGCGACTCACCATAGCAAAACTCTATATATATATATATACATAGAGAGAGAGAGAGAGAGAGAGAGAGAGGAGAAGGAGGAAGGAGGGAGGGAGAGAATGACTACGGTACACTCTAAAACATGGATCAACCGGTACTTTAGAGTTGTTTTTCAAGATTCAAAATTCAAACAACCGATCCAAACCATACAATATGTTCTTCATATTGAAATATCCTTTTAAACAAATTTTTATATTTTTTTGAATTTTTTTACTATAGTTTTCAAATTTTACAAAATTCTTAATCTAAAACATTATGGACCCTTCCTTTATAGCGATTTTGTAAAATCTGAAAAATATAGTAAAAAAATAAAAAAATGTAAATATTCGTTTCTAAGGATATTTCAATATGAAGAACATATTGTCTGATTTGGATCGGCTATTTGAATTTTGAATCTTGAAAAATAACTCGAAAGTACCGCTTGATCCGTGCTTTAGAGTGTACTGTAGTCATTCTCTTTCTCTCTCTCTCTCTACACACACACACACACACACACACACATAGGGAGAGAGAGAGAGAGAGAGAGAGTTTGTCTATGGTGAGATGCATCTCAAAAAGCCTTTCATGAGTTGCGATCGAAACTCCTGGATTTGATTCAAAATAACTGATTCAAATCGTTCAATATGATCTTCCTATTAAAATCTCCATGCAGACCAAATTTTACATTTTTTTCAAAATTTTTAAGTATTTTTATGAAAATTTTAAAAACTGCTATTTTGAACGGTTCATAACTTATTAGATTAACGATTTTCTAAAAATTTATAAAAATAATTAAAATTTTTGAAAAAAATATAAAATTTTATCTGCATGGAGATTTCAATGTTCAGATCATATTGAACGGTTTTGATCGATCATTTTGAAGCAAATTCAAGAGTTTTGATAACAAAACACATACTAACGATTTTTCGTGATGCATCTCACCATAGCAGAACTCTCTATATATACACTAGTAGGATATCGCACATTGCATGATGTGCATTTTTTTTCTACTGACGGTTTGCTTATGCAAAATATTTGTGACAATATATAATCATTATAAAATAATAAGTATTGTGCTAAAGAAAAGTATTTGATATAATAATATCAATAGCATGAGAACATGGCACAATCAGTTCTATTTATTTCAATTTTTTAAAAAAAATCTATTTATTTCAATTTTTGAAAAAATCTATTTATTTCAATTTTTGAAAAAATCTGTTTATTTCAATTTCTGAAAAAATCTATTTATTTCAATTTTTGAAAAAATCTATTTCAATTTTTGAAAACAAATCTATTTATTTCAATTTTTGAAAAAAAAATCTATTAATTTCAATTTTTGAAAAAAAAAATCTATTTATTTCAATTGCCGATGTTTTATAATGTTTCAAAATTTATAAATAAAATACCCAAATTCATAACATTTACTTATTAAATGGAGTATAATTTTGAAGTTATAATAAATATCCGAACATTCCAAATATATAAACATTGACATCAATAAATTTGATAAAATACAATTTTATAAGGTAAATACAATTTTGTGCAATTCTTAAAATTTCAAAATCACACGAAATATTTTAAAACGTTGGATTAGAAAAATTTGATAGTACCAAATTACTAATTATTTAATGAACACAGATATTAAATTCGATGGAAAGATGAATTTAAGAAGGCCTTCAACAATTAAAAATAAAAATATTATTTTTTACATTCAAAAAATATAAAAAAAATAGAAAATTAAAAGTCAAGAATTGAAAATTTTGGTTCTGTTAGAGCAAATAAATATCAAGAATAATGATCTGCACTAAGCGATGCATGATATTTTTTTTTCACGGATTACGCATAATATGCAATTTTCCGAAATTTTAAAAGAGCAAATAGATGAAATATAATTATAAAATAATTTTCTCTATCAGTATCATTAGATTTTTTTTTTTTAGATTTTTGTAAGAATGAGTATTAATTTCTCATGCAAAAAAAGCAATATGAACAAAAAAAAATTTATTTTGAAAGGCCAAAGGATATTTTTATATAAATAAAATTATTATGAATAAAAATAGTATCAATTTTTTGAAATCCAAAAAATAAAAAAATGTAATCATTAAGTTTTCTATAATATTATGAGTATGCACATACTAATTATTGTAGAAATATATTTTGGAAGGCCCCAAAAATATTTGAAAATTTAATATATTTATTTAAATTATGGATATAAAACATTATGTGGTTTGAAAAATTATGTAAATTATTTTAGAAGTCTACGAATGAAAAATTTCTTGCACACTTAATTGTGTGCATCCTTTTGTGAAAATGCGTATAAAATTTCATGGAGGCGACCATGAATTAAGAGAAATGGAGAGAACAACAAATAAGAGGAGATGGGTATTGTCCGGGTTTGGAGCGAGCTATTAGCCCCACATGGCATATACAAATTTGTTTGTTTATTGGATACATATAAGATTAGGAAATGCGGCTAATGTTTATGCATATCCGGTGTAGTTGCTGTCTCATGTCCCACATGGCCACATCAGTAGCTCGTCCAGCCATTGAAGTGGAATTTAATTTATTTATTTGTAAACCTGAAATCGGGTCCCACTTGTAAACCATACTGTTGGTGCACAATGCTATGATTTAGTGGAGCGTCCTTTAACATATGTATATCAACAGTACTATGAATTTTAAAAACTGTTATTTTTTAACGGTTCAGAACTAATTAGATTAACGATTTTCTTAAATTTTAAAAAAAATACTTAAAATTTTGAAAAAATGTAAAATTTGGTCTGCATGGAGATTTAAATAGAGAGATCGTATTGGACGGTTTGGATCGGTCATAACCATAACTAGAAATTTTGAGCGTGACTCACCATAGCAAAACTCATATAGAGTTTTCATAGTTAGAGTTAGTACTATAGGTGAGTTTATATGCTATGTTACGACGATGATATATAATCTACTCGTCAATAAACTGATTTTAATTTTATCGAGACTCAATTTACTTTGGTGGCTAGAGCATTATTGCAATTAATTTGAGTAGTAATTACGGTTGAAAATTTAAAATCCCTTAGCACAATTTAAAGCTTGTAGGCCCTTATTCTATCCTTATCCTTAAAAAAACTTTTTTATCGCTGAGATGAGTAATTAATTATCAATTTTATATTTAATTTAAGAAAAGGCGCGCAGTTGTTTTGAACTAAGAGTTATGAGGGATATCTGCATTTAGAAATAGCTAGTATGTGAACAAAGGCCTAGTTAAGAGGGATATATGCATTTAGAAACAGCTAGTCTGTGAATTATCGACACTCAAGCAAAAATTGAGAATATTTGATAATAGCGAGACATATACTTACACATATGTCGAGATATTATGTAAACCTTATAATTTCGTAATAAAAGACATAAAGTTGTCAAATTTTAATATAAGATATTATTGCGATTCTTTTAAAAATTAAAATGGGAAAAATTGTTGCATTCAATTTAGTACGATTATAAAATTATGTTAATTAATTTACCAAATTTATTACTTTTGCTACACTTTTTTTCCGCGACAATTGAGTCAATAATCAGTTGTAATTTAATTATGATAATACAATCTTTTTTAGGGGTTTGAATTTTTGAGGTTGCTTACACTACTTGGGCCAACTTCGAAAAATGCCGCATAAGATCTGGGTTGAAATGCAAAAGCTATGGAAAATGGAAAATTAATCGTACGTGCACCTTTGAGAGAGATTGTGTAAATTCTGGCGTCAATAGAAAAGAAATTCAACAGTAGCTTCATGTGTGCAAATATATATGCAAGATTCAACTACCTCTACCTGCGTGTTCAACAGACTAACTACGCTTGTCCACATTTATTGACTAGTCTAAACTATTTAATGACTGAATCTCTCTCTCTCTCTCCTCTGTGCTTCAAACGGCTTGTTTTACCAGCAGTTTCCTTTGGACGGCGTACAGACAAAATGTTTCTATATCTTAGACGTAATATAAAGATGACTATTTTGTTTCTTCTGCTGCATGCATTGATTATATGATTGTACACTATTACAACGATGACTTTCGAAGACTATTCTAAACACTCATCATTAGTATGACTGTATGCACAAAGCATAATCTTAAGTTCCTAAAAGAGTTAAATCTAGGGACAAATTAATCACTATAGATTCACATGAGTTACTTATTTATAAGTAATGGAATGGATAATTATATATGATTCATGGCCAAATTTATGGTCAAATATACTAAAAAATAATGTGCAATTCATGCTATCAATTTCGTACCTTTAAAGAGAAAAATTAAGTTCCTTTTAGAAACATAACGATACTGTAGAATCTGGGCATGCGAAAGGTAGAAATTTTTTAAAGAATTTTCTAAGTTGCATTTTATTTTACCGAGGCAAATTCAGTTTTAATTTACCAGTGCAGTTAGCCAGTTACTATATGAGGCCTAGGAAGAGGAACAAGTGGGATCAGAGGAGGTTCGTTACGTAAAGGTTAAGCACACAGTCATTAATTTCGAGAAGACCTCATGCTGCTACGCTAAAACTTTATAGCTTATGCAATCTTCTTCAGCACGGTGTACATGTTAATTAAGCACAGCTAATTATCCCTCAAATATATATATATAGCAATGTTTTGAAAACCGGACCGGACCGGCCGGTTCGACCGGTTCAACCGCGAACCGGACCCTAGTCCGGTCCAAACTGAGCCGGTTTTTTTGGTGTTTCTGAACCACAACGAACCGGCCGGTCCAGTTCGGTTTTTGGCTAAACCGTCGAACCAAACCGTCCGGTTTTATATTTGTTAACAATTTTGGTTTGATTTTTTAGATGACATAAAATTCTAACAAAATTTGCTGTTTATGGGATTCGAACCCATGTCATTGGGCCGAACAAACAAGAGCCTTGCCACTGGGCCACAAGTCATTTTGTGAAAAAACTGAACAACTAATATATTTAACTAAGATTTGAGTGGATGACGTCATCCGGTTCGATCCACCGGTTCGACCGGTCCGACCAGTCCGACCCTTGACCCATTAGCCTCGCCGGTTCGATGTCCGGGTCGGTTTTCAAAACATTGATATATAGAGTTTTGCTATGGTGAGTCGCGACTCACCAAAGGGTCTGTGAGTCGGGCTCAAAACTCTTAGATCTGGTTCAAATTGACCGATCCAAACCGTCCAATACGATCTCCCTATTGAAATCTCCATGCAGACCAAATTTTACATTTTTTCGAAATTTTTAAGTATTTTTTTCGGATTTTTAAAAACTGTTGTTTTTGAACGATTCAGAACTAATTAGATTAACGGTTCAAATAAATACTTAAAAATTTCGAAAAAATGTAAAATTTGGTCTGCATGGAGATTTCAATAGGGAGATCGTATTGGACGGTTTGGATCGGTCATTTTGAACCAGATCTAAGAGTTTTGAGCCCGACTCACAGACCCTTTGGTGAGTCGCGACTCACCATAGCAAAACTCTATATAATATATATTTCATCTATCATTAAGGGATTGTAAGTACAACATTACGATATATAAATTTAACTTAGAATATATGTACTATTTTTCACAATTCAATTCTGCAACTATACATGTAAAAATATATACATAACAAGACTGTAGGTATATATATGTAGTAGATTTCTATGCACTTTTTTTGTTTCTATGTTGTTAGATCTAACGAAATCCTCAAAAAAAAAAAAAAAAAAAAAAATCAATTTTAATGTATAAAATCAGATCAATATGCAAGTAGCTATTCCGATCAAAACTGTATAAGAAATTATTTGTACATGTACATATATATGCTTATACGGATACCGTAAATTATTAATAGAGAAAAAATGCTCAGATAAGATTAGAATCACTACTTACATGGTTTCATAAAAAGATTTTTTTTTTTTTTTTTTGAAAAAAGAAGGATCGAGGTCTTTGCATCTAATTTTTCGAAATTAGATTCATGCGGGATTTAAAATTTCGGCCTCTATGAAACTAGCCAAGTGCTTCTATCGTTGAAATAAAGAAATTAAATTATCTTTTTGTGAAATTATCCGCATGTACCCCGTGAATATTAACTGAAGAAGTGATGATCATATCAAATGAAGAGAGTACACATACAACTTTAACTAATAAAAGGCATTAATTAGTAATCACAAGAAGCACATGACTAAAGATTGGGGTTCACCAAGGTGAATGTCCCGATCTAAACTAGTTGCACACATGCTAATTTAATTTTCATGTTATGAATTTAACGATCATATACATTAAAAAGGAAAGCTGAACGAAATTGGTCATTGGAGAGCAGTAGCAAATTGTGAGTACTCGACTTCATGTTTAGCCTCCTTTTTGTTGTCACTCTTCTGTTGATATAATTAATCTAACTAATACAATTATTTCCCTTTCATTTTTTAAGTGAAAAAGACCAGAAAATCGATCTCTTTTGGAAACCTCGTCATTTGTAAAGTTGCACGCAGCAAGAAGCCAAAATTTAGTTGCATCATTTCGGTTTTATGTTTGTAACTAATTTAACTAACAGACTATTAACAAACTAACTCACAAAAATCTCTGAAGAGCTTTTGACATGCAATTATGATAAAGATCTCAAAATATATTACTCCAGACAGGAGATTTTCGTCATTTTTCAATCTTTAGCTGTGTGGCTAAAACCTGTAAAGAAAATTTTGATTTGTACTGGTGTGGCAAAATGAAATTTCTAATTTGTTTCTTCAAAGTTCTAATTATCAAGCTTGGAATATATGCAGAAGTAAATTTTTTAGCTCTTTTATTAGCAACATGATTGTGTGTGATTTATACCATTTAGAAAGAAACAAGTTGCGGTTCAGAAAATTTCATGCTCTTTTTGTAGCTCAAATCTTTATAGTGTTATTATCTTCTAGAACAATGACATGCAGGGAACAAAATTGCATTGAATTTTATATCTAGAAATTGGTTTCTCTGTCAGGAACATGCAAACCTAAGCATATAGTCTTTAAATTAAATAGACAACATAAATATTATTATATATCTGAGACGTGCATCTTTCATTTTTCTAGCTCCTTTCTTTTTCTTTTTATCCGTTTTCAAAGTCCCATTGACAAAATCTAGCCAACATTGGAAGCGTTTTGGATACTCTTAACATTTTAAAAATAAACGCTTCTTGTAGTGCTACTATGCAGTATTGCGTGTTGCTTCTTATTGAGGGTCTAGCAAAATCCAAGTCTCGTTATAAATCTAGGTTCTCGAATGTTATGTTTGGTACATGTATAAATGTCTACAGTTCCACAACTACATCAAAAGTATGATGATCCTAGCTAGCAAGGGAACATGATCTATTTATCAAATAATTCATATATGTTTACGAGTATTTCATGCTCACTAAATCTTCTAGAGGGAAATATATATGTACACCGCAATTGCTTTCTAGATGAATAAGATATATCAAAATTAATATCGCCATCCACACACACACACACAAAAAAAGGCAACAGTAACAGTAATTTGGCATATAGACAACCTCTTATTTCTGCACTTGTCTTGCTGAAGTATTTGCATTTAGTACACTATAGAATCAGCGATAAAAGAAAAATAAAATTGAGGAAAATCCTATACGAGCGCAGACATTATTACCTTGCCCTGGATAATACTACCCCATATATGTTACCCATAACACAGGGTCAAATTGTATCTCTCTAGTCTCTTGGAACAAAAACAAAACCAGAGATTCTGATGAAAGTTTAAAACAGTACAAGAATTGAGTGGTTCTTATTCTATGTAACTGCATAACTAGAAAACAACTATTGCCTTGATCATATAATGTCACCTTTTCAGACAGAACAGGAGGCATCCATTTCTTATGTGACTATTTTCGTAATTTTAACTTTTGTCCAAATTGGAAAATAAAGACATTTTGACAACTAAGGATCTTTCTTTGCCTTTAGTTATTAAAATTATTTCTAAACAGTAAATATAATTTATATCCAAATAGTGTGCTTTATCAAAAATATATTTGTGAATTTTTAATTTAACTTTTCAATTCAGCATCTCAATTTTTTTTGCCATTCTGACATAAAAATAAAGACGATAGAAAAATGGTTATCTCTATCAATCATAGCTTGCATCGATCATTGTGTGAAGATTCTTGGGGCTAGCTGCAGTTTTCACGAATACAATTAAATTGGTGTCTTATGAAGTCAATTTATATAGAGATTAATTACACGGTACGTAGATATGTGTTCTGTTGATATATTGTTTCTTTATTTTGTGATTGTATCTTTAAGTATTGAATTATTCTATTTTCGATATTTTCAAATTCAATTATAATAATTCAATTTTGTCATGTAATTATTGTTAAGTGGAATATTTTTTGATAGCTATGCTATATTTTGGATGAAGTTTGAACTTATAAATAAGAAAAACATAAAAATATATTTTTACAATTAATATGTTCGGTTACGTTCTTAAGTATATTGACTGCTAATTAAATTTGCAGTTTTTCACCCCAACTACCAACATCTATCAATTACGATTTCACTTGGTTCGGTTACTTTCAAAACAAATGAAATGGACATCTCCCATTAAACATAGCTAGAGATAAATCATAAAACCAATCTGCGTTTTACATTCCCTTTACCAATTAATTTACGTGCCGTTTACGACTGCACCTCTCTCTCTCTCTTCCAATTAAACTTCCATTTAGCAATTTAGCATGGCATATAATTCGTGTTGACCTCTCTCAACACTTTAACATACCTTAGACCAAGTACTTGTAAATCAAACTTCCTAGCCGCCTTATTCCCAACTTGACCCCACCCTTCTTATATTTATCCTCACCTCATTTCTGCAAATAATTCATTTTAGCACTCTCTTCTCTCTCCCTCTATCTGATCTCTTTCTCTGAAACCATGGATAACTATTCCATACTCTTTCCCTCACAGCCATCGTCTTCATCCTACCTCTCACCACACCTCTCTCACATGCAAAGCAACATGGTCACATCTCAAGCCGACACATCATTAAATGGTTATTTGGGCATGAGAGAGGAAGGATACAAGAAAGTTAGTGCAATCACACAACAAAGCCATCAGAACCCTAGCAATGGTACTCAGCAATTTGATGTTAAAAATGAGAAGAAAAAGGGACTGAAAAAGGAAAGGAAACCCCGGTATGCATTTCAAACAAGGAGCCAAGTGGATATTCTTGATGATGGATATAGATGGAGAAAATATGGCCAAAAGGCTGTTAAGAATAACAAGTTTCCTAGGTATGCTTTGGTTTAATTGATTACAATTTAAAGAACACATGCATGATCAAAATACAAAGAATTGAAGCCCTAAGAAATTGATAATTTTTTTTTTTTTTTGTAATTTTTCATAACCATATACACGATGCCGAGTTAATTGATGATGTTCTAAGAGAAGTTTTGTTGGTTTCTTTTCACTTTTACCTAGCTAACCATATCTCTCAAATTAAAGTCCAACTGAACTGACCAGAATAACTAACAGACACTTTTAATTTAAGGTTCTTAAACTAATATATATGTTCCAATATGATTATACTTCAAAATTTTCAAAACATTTCAATAAATTTGGTTAAATTCCTTGAGATTTTTTGAAAGGTCCATAAATCAAAGTATTGTCGCATATCCTTCTTCTCATTAAAATGAACATTGAGTTCTCATGGGAATGGAGCCACGCAAAGTTTCTTTTGTTTTCTTTTTTGCACCTATATTTTTTTTTCAATCATTTTCATTTTGTGTTTTTGCTTTCGGATAAGTACTTCGACAGCCTTTCTACTAGAGAGTAGAATCTTCAAAAGAGGGTAGCTAGGCTTCTCAACCTAAGTCTTCTAGATGTTGTTATATTGTTTTCAGTTATTTTAAAAAATAATACACTTTGGGTTCAAAATGATAAGGACTTTTCTCACATGAATTATATTTGTCAAATGACTCCATGCATAGTAGCGATGTTATGTTTTGACCAGGAATACATTAATTAAATTGATTTGATCATTTAAAAAATATGTGATGGCGTAAGCACTGTCATAATGTTTGCTTCTAGATGGCCCATGTGGCCTTCTTTTTATTTTTCACAATTGTCAAATGTGCTTTGAACATTGGAATTCTTTATTAAATTATCATCATTTCATCATGACGTACGGTGGATCTTAGAGTTACATTATTTTGCACCAGAAGATAGCTACGCTCAAGATATGCATCATACATGAAAACCAACAACAATATCAATATAATAATGATAATAATAGTTAGCTAGTAATAGTTTTTTAATATATAGCTGACATATTTTCCCTTTTAATTTATTTGTGCAATTACCTTTTAGGGTGTTACCGCAACCTTTTTTTAAATTTGTCCTTATTAATTTTTTTGGTAGATTCTTTCTTTATATTTAGTGAAATGTCCTTATAACCTTGGACTAGTTGTTTTGTATTAGCAGAACATTCATGATCCAAATATTCCATTAGTTTGGAATATACCAGCAAATTTTGTTAGGTTACGTGTGTATAAGATGCAGGAATTAATCCATACATAAGTTGCACGTCATTAACACAAAGTAGTCTTTATAAATGGTCTAGATCATAATCCTTCAGCGTAATTTGGTTGTATATGTACTCCTTCATAATTAATTAAAATAGTCTTATTTGATGTATATGTTATTACATGCAGAAGCTACTACAGATGCACACACCAAGGTTGTAATGTTAAAAAGCAAGTGCAGAGGTTATCTAAAGATGAAGGGGTAGTGGTAACCACTTATGAAGGAATGCATACACATCCCATTGAGAAATCAAATGACAATTTTGAACACATTTTGAACCAAATGCAAATCTACTCCGGCTTTGCTCCAAGCTTTGGTTCCGTCACGCACTAAACACTTGTAAAGAGAAAAGATTGATTTCTTATAATGTTTCTAAAGGCATAATAAACTTTTCTAGACAGATGTTTAATTAATATTTTTTTTGTCTTTTATATTGTTTTCCATTTTTTGTGTCCTTAATTTATTTTTCTTCCTCTTACTTATGTAGACAATATATACATATATTAATTTTGAATTTAATAGTCTTTTGCTTATGTTAAGAGTGAGAATTAATTAATTTTTTTTCGCTTGTGTGTATAAATAAAAGATTGAGATTTATTCACAACTACTTGTTTTAATTTACTAATTTTGACAACCGTGTTACAATACGTGTGAAATTAAGTTCTGTGCATTATTACATAATTTGTATGGTGCATATATTATGTAACAAAAATTTAAACATATTCAACAGCCATCGATTGGTACAAACTTTAAACTTTTTATAAATAGTTTGAACTTCACATGCATTAATCAAATAACATTCAATTGAATAGTGTTTTCTAGTATACACTATCGACATGCATGTCTAACAATACATCTAGAAACTTAAAATTATCTACTTTATTCCAATAAATTTATTATTAATTTTGTTGAAGGTCTAATAGTTTGTTTTACCATTTATATATGTAACTAAACAAGACTTAAGCCGGAAAAAATGGATATATAGTTATTACAGTGCACAAAAGTCATGATAATAATAGTATAATGGAAGTGATTTAAATAGCGATTATAGCTGGACACTTCACTGTAACCAAAATTGCACAACCAGAATTTTTTTTTCCCAGATAGCAAACAGCTTAAAGAAAATTCGGACTTCTGCAACAATTTAACTGAATTTCTAGAATCTCTCAGTCGGTTTTAGCCGTTATAACTGAGTCTGTATTTTATATTTCAATTTGTACTTTAATTGTGGGAATGACTATTCTGAAAAAATGTATAGATGAATATTTCTTTTTTATTTTTTTAACTAATTAATGTGCGATGCTTAATTTCTTGTAACAAATACTATGTTATATGCTGATTTAACTTCTAAATTTTAATATACAAAACTTGTTAAAACATGAAATATTTATACTATTTTGCTTTTGTTGAGTCAAAAAAATCTTTAACTCGATTTGTCGATTTGTAAAACAACACAACAATTACTAATCTCTTCTCTAAGTGCTTAATATAGTTTGAGGTGGAACAAGGTAATGAAGTCTTGCTTAGTGCGTTTATTGAAGACTAACAAGTCCCTGGAATATCAGTTAGGAAGTCTAGAATTTAAAGTTGTAATCCTAAACAAATTTCCTCAAACTGTCTATTTTAAAATGCTCAAAATTTACTGGTAACGTTATACAACGTTTAATAACGTTATAGAACTCCTCCTACTGAAGCTAGTTGCAAAAACAGTGTTTATCCGTTACACAACGTTTCATTCAGTTGTGTAACGCTTGGTCAAACGTTATGTAACGATTTAATATGTTACACAACGCATTGACCAATTCAGCTGAAACGAAGCATTGTTAGTAGAACGTTGTGTAACGCTTTCTAGCGTTACACAACGGACCAAAACCAAGCGTTACAGAACGCAAGTTCCTATTTTTTTAACGCTTTGGATTTTGGCCATTTTGAGGATGTTCTGGCCTACGTTGTGTAACGTTATAGTCCGTCACACAACGTTTAGTTTTTAAAACGTTGCATAACGTCTCTGACAACTTTTTGAACGTTGGAGGTCCACTGTTCATTGCGTTGCACAACGTTTCCAAACGTTATACAACGTTTCGGACACCCTCCAACGTTATTGTCGAAATTTATTTTATTTAACGACTATGTTGAAACGTTGTGTAACGTTTCGGAGCGTTGTGTAACGTTTTGTTCAGATTTTGACTGGTTTAGAGCTCTTGGCACCCTCTATATATATATCAGACCTTTTTGAGCTGATTCAATTTATTGCATACCTTGCTATATCCCTTCTTTTGAGCTCTAAACCTGAGAGATCCATCCTTTCACCTAATTGAGCATTTTCTTAGACAATTTGTAGAGATTTGAGTGCATCAATCAAACTCATAGTTTAATAGCTAGATTAATTGAGTGTTTTGGTTGAGAGCCTCAATCCCTTGTGTTAATTGGTGATTAGCTAGAGGTTAGGCCGATCCGCCTCGAGTTCCTTGTGACGAGATGATTCGGTTCGCAATTGTAGACCCGTTCAGTTGGAATAGAACGGAGCGCGCCCTATTTGGTGGTCGCGAAACTCCCGGAGACGTACGACTAAGGCTAGCTCTATCTAGCGGGTCGAAACTCCGTAATCACATTGCTTGTCATTTCTTTCTCTCTATTTACATTATATTTGGCTTGTGTGTTTGATTGTTTGTGTTGAACCAAATTTGAATTGAATTGAATTGTTATTTCAGCAAATTTGTCCAAACCGGTTTATAAATTGAATTGAGCCTATTCACCCCCCCCCCCTCTAGGCCTTTATTTAGGGACAACAGCTTTTATATTCATTGCCTACAAATTAAAAAAATATTTTAAAAAAAAAATAATGTTCTCTGTGGATTTATAATGTTGGCTAATTAAATATAGAGTACGTGCTAACTATAACAAGTGCACTGCTGTGAATCGTACAATGCATATTTTAACCTTTGTATACTAATAATAATCATCAGAAAAAGATCATATAACAAGCATGGAACATGCCATTTTTGGGCAATTGTCGTAGAACTATATACCCACTGCATGCTAATGTCTTTAGTTTCATAGTATGGTATACATCGATCTATTAATAGTTACATTCAGCAGTAATATATCCACCATACTTATTTTGCGAGCTTGCACATAATACATGCTTTACGATTTCTTCTTCCGAGCAAACACTAATTTCTAACATATATAAGCTAGCTGAAAAGAACCCTGATATATGCGCCTGAAACGAATTAGCTTTCATGTAGTGTGCTTACAGCTTGCATGTATGCATATTTAATTAAGATAATTTTAGAATTATTTAAAATCCTTAACTTTTTTATTATACCTTGTACCAGAAAGAAAAAGGTCGAATCATGCTCTGTTTTCAATACAACGTATCATGAGAGTATTTTTATTTATTATTTTGTTATCCGGTATAGTGTGATTAATTATATAATTCCACCATATCACTTGGCATCACATTCATACAAACTAATCCAATAATTTGTATTAAACAGTATGCTTATAGTATGTTAATTTTCAATACGGCACCTCTAAGAATAATGAGATATTTGGATTTGGATTTCAATACACTTGTAGTCGCTCTGTAGATTTTTTTAATTTGCACAGTGATGACTACATGACAAGTGGGCCCCAACACCGTCTTCCAGAGTTGCACATTAATAGTTCGGAAATGTAATTACAATATTCATCTTCTAGATGATATGCATAATTATTTGTTATAACCAATCATAAAAAGCTGTGCAATGATCGCTATCCCATAATTTGACCTACACGTGCAAAATATTGAATTGAGCACTAAAGACAAACTTAATGATTTTATATATTTTATTAGAAATTCCAATAATATCCTCCAAAAAGCCCCGCACTTGTTAGGAGAACATAAAAACATAGGAATGACAAAGAATTCATAGCATATCAGAATTGATACGATGAATCATGTAGAAAATTGATTATATTACGAATGAATATATATAGTTTTGCTATGGTGAGTCGTGACTCACCAGATGGTCTGTGAGTCGCGCTCAAAGCTCCTAAATTTGGTTCAAAATGATTGATCCAAACTGTCCAATAAGATCTCCCTATTGAAATCTCCATGCAGATCAAATTTTACATTTTTTGAAATTTCAGAAAATCGTTAATCTAATTAGTTCTGAATCGTTCAAAAACAGCAGTTTTTAAAAATCCGAAAAAATACTTAAAAATTTCAAAAAAATATAAATTTTGGTCTACATGGAGATTTCAATAAGGAGATCGTATTGGACGGTTTGGATCGGTCATTTTGAACCAGATCTAGGAGTTTTGAGCGCAACTCACAAACCCTCTAGTGAGTCGCGACTCACCATTGCAAAACTCTCTCTCTCTATATATATAATGATTATGAATTTGAAATATAATTAATATAACAAAAACTTTATTACAAATTTAACATAACTGGGTAATATTGCTAGAGTCAGGTGCGTTTGATGCCAAATACAATCCAAGTCTCGATTATTGAAATTTCAAACACCCGACCCAAACCACTCAATATTTTCTCCATATAATTTTTTTTTTGAGACCAAATTTTATATTTTGTTTTTCCGAAAATTTTAAGTATTTTGTCCCTATTTTTAAAAATTTGGAGGGTCAAAAAAATAATTATATTAGAGATTTTTTATAAAGTTCAAAAAATATATATAAAATTTGATTTCCACGAAAATTTCATTATGAAGAACCTAGTTGAGCAATTCAGATTGGCCGTTGTAATTACGAAAATAAGATTTGATCGTGTTTACACAAAATAATTGTTAATGACTTAATTAATAACCATGAAACGAATTTTTTTTTCCGTTAACCTGAATGAGTTTGGAACGAAGACGAGTCTAATTAGGACTGTCATAGGCAAGCCGAGTCATTACTTTTAGATCCAATACAAGTTCTTAGACTACATGGGCCTAAAATTTGAGACAGAGAGATTGGAGTCATACTACATACCCTTTCATTTAGTTGCAAATTTTCTGGTTGCGTACACAAAATCAAATAAACTCCATATGCAATATGAGTGTATCTAAGAAAGACTTTTTTTAATTTTCTCAGTAACTATTCCTTATTTTATTTAATTATTTTTAAATGAAAGAAACAGAATGGCCTTAATTACGACTTTAAAACTTCATCATTTTATACTCTCTGATACAAAGGTGGCAACTTTTACCTAATCTAGAGAAATATCTGGCTTCAAGACACTTATAATAAGTGGAGCTAGCTACCAAAATGTTTCCAAGCTGACGAAACAGACGGTGACTCGATAAATTTATGGGCACTTGAAAGGTCTCTTTGATCATGGTGATAGTGATGCCATGCATAAGACGAATGGATGAGATTGACTTGATGACTTGTGCGAAGTAGGTGTGCTATCATTTTTAGATCGAATGAATTGACTGAAAAGTAACCAGACCCAATTAGGCCTAATAAACCTAAAAGGCCTTTTGTTTGAAACAAATGTATCCCAAATTTTATATTAACATGACAAGCCCAAACACAATGAATTCTTGTATGGGCTGTTTTGATCGAAGTCGCTTGCTTGTGTCGTGTGAGTCTTTATAAATAAAAATTATAAATTCAAAATTGTCAAATTGCACTTAGCCCAGGAACTTCATTTAGTTCATACAAACTTGTTGAATTCAATTCACCAACAAAAATAAGCAACAAATTAAGATATCAACTAGAAATTCATCTCAACTCTGCTCCATGCTAAAACTGTCACAAAGTTAAATAATTACCACTAACAACCAATTTCACACCGTCGTCAAAAACAAGCTGAGCATTCCCAAAATTGCTAAAACAAATCCACCTCGGATACCCTCGACTCCGTTCTTTTTGGAAGTTTGGTTCTCGCTCGAATTTCCGCCACCTCCAGTTGATGTAGGAGGCAGTGGTTTTGGAACAGGAGAGGGCGATGGCGGTTGTTTGAGTGCCGGTGGTAAACCGTTCCCATGCAACACATTGATCTCAAATTTCATCCCATTCTGGCACTGGTTGCCGTCCATGGTGTCAGAGAAGAAGTAGTTAGGCCCCTCGTAGATTAGTGGAATCTCTAGAACCTCTGGTGTAGGGTTTGATGAGTTGGAGTCTCCCCCGTCCGAGCCCCAGAGGAATGTCTGATTGCCGTCGTCATTGGTCGCATCACAAAGACTGTATGTAGTATCGTTGCTTGTCTGGACAACACTTGAGTTTGTGTTTGTGTTGAATACTGCAAAATGTCATAATTAGAGTTAGAAGTTGTTAATTTATATATATGGTTTAATCTTGGTGGTAATAGTTTAATTAAATTCTTTTGATTTCAAGTATTTTAAGATAAAGTAAATTGATCTTATTTTGAGTAGAACAAAGTCAAATAGATGGTTTTACTTAACACATGAGTAGCATTACCAAGCCAGAAGAAAGTAATAAGTAAAAAACTTTACAACACCGGAAAAAAAAAAAAAAAAAAAGGAAATAGAAAGTACTCGAGGGTCCACCAATTAAGTAAGACTCTTTCTTCATTCTTATTTGTCAATGCTACTTTGCATGAACATTTAAGATGTGTTACTTAGATCCCATTAAATTCAGAAAAAAAGAATAAATAAAGGAATTTTCAAGGCATCAAATGCTTATTATTCAATCGTTTAAAAAAATCATAACAGTTTTGACAGAAAGAAATAGAAAAGCTAAAATAACCTTTTAACAAGGTCTATCCTGCAAAGTTTAAAACAAATAAATATTAAATAAGGAGTTCAGGCCGTCAGATCACTAAAACTGTGTGATAAATTGGCATCTCAGTGTTTGGTTAATCAACATTTATCAGATCCGTCTCTTTTCTTGTTATTAACCAAAAGCTCTAGAAGAAATGAAGTAAGTGTCTACGTACCCAAATAGATAATCAAACTAAAAACAATGCAACAGAGAAATAGACTAAACGAGAGATGGGAAGTAAATAGATCAAATATTACCGAGAAAATCGCCGAGGTAGAAAGTCTGAGAAGCAGCCCAGTCGGAATAGTTCGCCGACGGGGCATTTGAGCTGGTGTTGTAGAACCACCCTGCTGTGCCTCCGACCGTGTGGTTCTTGTTGGCAGGAGCCGGAGCAGGAGATGGAGCTGCTGCAGAGACGCCCGATATGATAACCGCTAGTGAGAATGCTATTGCTGCTGCTTCGATCGGGCATCGCCGAGGTGCCATGGCTCAGATTTAGTGGGGTAAAAAATGAGAAAGAGAAGGGAAGGAGAGGGGGAGTGAGAGATGAGATATTAAGGTCTGATTATGATATATTTTAATTAAATCTATCTCGATTTGTATAATGATTTGTTAATTCCAGTTGGTAAGATTGGATTTGATCAACTCCTCGATGGACCAGCCTGGATCCCGATTCTCCAAGTGCAATGCAACTGGGAAGAAAAAACAAAAGAATTAATGTTTAAATTTGAAGTTATAAAGTTGACTGATCAGTGAAGTGATTATAATTATTTCATACTAATTAACAAGTCCAATGGTTTTTGAATTAAACATTATTTTAAATCAAACGGTCGTTTCTCCTTTTATGCCGTTAATGGTGCTCCCACATGGGGTGGGGTACAGTGAGGACAATTTTCCTTCATACGTGGAAAGTCAACAGATATGGAAATTCAATAAAATTTATATTTTAGTTTCATTTTTTTTTTTTTTTTTGTCACATGGCATGACCGTTTGATGCCAAGATCTCCGTTTTTTTTCCGATTTTTAGAAGTAACTCTTTTATCAAATCAACAATATTAATAATTATTTAAATTACCAAAAAAAAAATATTGACAATTACTTTTTATTAATTATAATACCATTTTAATTGAGATATTGATGTGGCAAAAGGCAGTTTTGAAAACAGCGTCAAGTAAACATTAGATACTTAGATTTGAACAAGAGATGCAAGTTGACAAATAGTCAACAAAAGAGTTTAGTACTGTACCGAGCAAATACAATACGTTGTATTTAGGAAGTTTGGAACTTTCGCAGGGAGAATTAATGCGAGTATACATTCAGAGTTAGGACAAATCAATTGCAAAAGCCGCCGGAGCATGCGGCTAAGAATCCTAAGATGCTGGTAACTAAGTGGCTATTTGTTTACTTTTTACATCTCCTTTTCGCTTCTGCATAGGCCTGTCAAAACGGAAAATAAAAACGTGATGCCGTTCCGTTTTCAGAAACGAAACGGAATGTGGTACCAATTTTCTCTGCCGTTTCAAAAAACGAAACGAAAACGGAACAGATAATTATACCGTTTTACCGAAATGGAACACGAAAATAAGGAATTATAGTGGAAAACAGAAACGAAACGGAATGTGGCACCAATTTTCACTGCCGTTTCAAAAACGGAACGGAAACGAAACAGTTATTTTGGTTCCGTTTCTGAAACGGAACGAAAACGGAATGTGGTATTCCGTGAGCGTTTGGCACGTTTGCCAGGCCTACTTCTGCATAATACTGAATACTCTGAAAAATTAAAAACCATAGGTTTGAGTCAGGCCCATATATCAAGCCCATAATTAAATGTAACGACCATTCTTAAACTGGGCTCAATTCAAGCTAATCAAACGTAAATTAAATTAAAAGGCTTAAACAATTTGTCGAAAAGAAAAGGGCTCGTCATTTATAATATATGGGTTTTTTTTCCCCTTTTTGTGGACCATTGTAGACTAAGAAATAGCACAAGTTCCTCTAAAAATCTCAGCCTAATTACACAAGTTCAGTGCTAAACTGCTAATAAATACATGTAACATATGCAGGAAAGTCCCATGACATCCGTGATTCCAATTGAAGTAAATGACATGACATGAGCGCAAAGCCAAAACTGCTTCTGTTAGTAAGAGTGTCTGAGTGTGTCAAAGAGGTCTCTCAGAAACAGCGGTTGGTGCAGAACTGATGGTAACCACGCTCTGACAAGGTTTTTAGTTAACATCAGACGGCTGAAGCAATGCATTCTATCCTGACATGGTCCCCCTAATTGTATTTTTGGCTGTTACTGAGAGGAACCCATAATGGTTCTTAATCTGCTTTGTCTTTCAAAAATTCAAACAAATCTTGATCTAGATTCAACGGCTGAGATTGGGTTGTACCAACTATTATGCCAGTCCAAAGTGTTTCTGACCGTATTGCTTTTACTTTATTTTCAAATCTAATTAATAAGTTGCAGATTCTAAATGAAAATAGTAACATTTCGAAGAATCGAGTTGCCAAATTAATCTTTTATTTATGAACCAGGATTATAGGATTTCAAGTGACATTAATAATAACTAGTTCTATAAAATAAACTTAGTTGAAATGAAATGATAAAAATATATTAATGCTTTTATAATATTTTATTAATATATTAAATTCTCGTTCCAATTTCACATCTCTTGAGTAAACCCATTAAGGTTCTACATGATTGGTCAAATGTAACCTTCCATTAATTGAGATAAAAAAAAAAAAAAGTAATGAATGTTTCCTTCACATTTCACAATAACATGTTTGATGGGAAACGGAATGATCAGCATCTATCTGTTAATTTCTATTGAGGTGAGGAGCCCCGGCCATTGTTACCGTTGCGTGATAATTGGAGTGTTTAACATATTCAAACCACCTTCATCGAATCTTTAATTTGTCTGACGAGCTCAAAAGGGAAAAATAAATCTTTGGCCGTTACATATTTGATTGTCTTATTAGTTAAAACTTAAACGAACAACTATACAATTTGCATTTCGAAAGGCATAAATGCTCGTATCCCCACGAGTAACAGTGCAATGCTGCCAATGCATTTAATATGATATACTAATGGGGAAAATATTAACAGGGAATTCACGTTTTTATTCCCTTGTTTTCCGGTTTCAGTTTTAACCACCTGAAATTATTCAATTAGAGATGGTAATGCATTTACGAAGTTAACGAATAATATTTGTAGTCTGTAATGATTTTCTAATTTAAATTTTTTAAATGAATGGATCGGCTCCGCTCCTTAGAAGACGATTAGACGAAGTAAAGCATGCATGTTCCCTTTCTATTTTTGCATGGGGCTTTATCAATATATTGTCAAGGAAAAAGAAAAGCATCGGCTCACACTTTATGCATTCAACTCACACTCCTTGTCTGCGCCTCGCTCGTTTAATTTAACTGAGTGTTCCATAACTATTTTGTAGTGTTATTTTGAATACAAAGCATAGTTGACGAAAAGACCAAATATGAAATATTTTTATGAAATGTGTGTGATATTAGATGAAACTGAACCAAATATATCATTATTGGCATCAAAACCTACTAAAATAAAGAGTCCGGTATACTCATGTACATCACAATTATTTCCATAAAAAAAAACTCAATAGTTTTGAAAAGAACTTTGCTCAAATTAAAATTAATTGGAAAATAAACCCAAATAATTGGATCAAAATATTTTTGTACCTCAGTGTCATTGTAAACTATTTGGACAATTATCTTACTAACTCCTCCTCTTTTCAATATAACAAAAACATGTAGGCCCTAATCAAAATCAACTTTTTTTCATATGAATTGGATTTGGAATTCCTATAACTTCAAAATTTTCTGATCACAATCTAGTAAAACGTTGGATTTCAATTCATTGTTTCGGATTTTATCGGAAAATTATATGGCATTGAAATCCTGAAATTTTAGTCGAAATTTGGTTGGATTTCGGAAGGTCCCCTTCGATCGCCTCTGGACCCACAAGTCAGATCAAATGCTCTGATTGGAAAAGACATTGATACCCTCTGATTTCTCCTCTTAAATTTTAAACCCTTCTTCGATCATATCTCAGATCACACCTTCTCAAATCCATCTCTCCTTTGCGCATGCACCTTCTTCTCTGATCCTTCTTCTCCATTCCAAGTCGGTGCTTATTATCTTTGCCATCAAGTTTCCTAAGCTCAAGGTAAACCCCTTCTCTCTCATACTGCTTCTTCTTCCATCCTGGGTTGTTATTGTCGATGCAATAATTGCTGAATTTTGCTTCTATATATAATCTGAAACCTTGATTTTGATCCTTTTCATTTCTTATCTCCCAAATTCTTATAGCGTTTTAGGATGTAAAATTTGCTTAGTTGCATGGTTTGCTAGGTTTTCTTAAATTCGATATTGAAATTTAAAAATAAAAAGTTAGCTCATGCACATGCACCATTATTGTCCAGCATTCACAGTTCACCCATACCCTTCAAAAACAAAATCTAATCAAAGGTTTCACAAGGCACACATGTGAGAACTTACAACTACCGCTCTACTCTTTCTCATAGGATCCACATGCCGGAGCTTGAGGAATTGTGGAAAACGAAAAACTTCATTATGTTAAGAAATTCACGCTCAGCAAAATAATCATATAGATTGTATATAATTCATGTTATAAAGTTCTGCTTTCAAAATCCAAACCTCAATACGATTCAGTGCAGGAAAGAGGCGAGAAAATATAATCTGACCAAGTTACCAATCACTTTAGAGTCCATATATCCTAGATTGGACAAAGAGATGAGAGAACAAAATAACAAAAAGAGAAGATTAAAAGCACTTATAAATTCTCCCAAAATTAAACTTCTACTTTTTCAGAACTTTATGGCCCCAATTGTGAACAAAAATATCAAAGGCGTGTTCTCACATAGTTGTTCTCCTTCTCGTAGTAGTACGTGTATATAGTGACTTGAGAAACAAAACAAAATCATATCCACTGTTACCATCATAGTTATTCTCTCCACTGCCACCAGGATCTTGATTTCCCTTCATTATACGCTTTTGCTTATTCATTTCAGGCAGATGTTGTGGAAAGTGTGTTGTCTATGGCTTAGTAGGGAAAAGATTCAAAGCCTAGAACTTCAGTTTATTGTAATAATTTTTATTTTTAAGGAGATCAGAAACAACAATAATCAAGTATTTCTAGCGAGTGTTTGTGGTATGAAAAGGCATAGAAGATAAGGCCTTAATCCTTCATATGAGCACTGCAAATTTAAAAAAAAAAAAAACATATTGATCAACATATCAAAATGAAATTCTTTTTACTTTTTGAAGATCTTATAATTAAAGCTAGTAGGCGCCACACAAAATTAAGCATTAAAGATTAATACAGTATAGAAAGGGAAAAGGGCAAAATGTAGTGTAATAATTGGAAAGTCTCAGCAAATTTGCATAATGAAAATTCACCTAGAATTGTATTCAGTGATATTCAATATTGTATAATGAAAGTATGCTTATCATTCTCCTATTTTTGCTTCGTCGAGAATCTCAAATAGGTCCAATAAGCTAGGGCAACACTAACATAATCTTCATTACCTAGATAACAAAACAAATAGATAATCAATGAGAGAATATATATATATATATAAATATAATGGCTAATGTGTCACGGGTGGCAATGCCATCCATTTTTCTTTTGAGTCATTTTTCGATATCCAAAATTCAAATGGTCGATCCAAACCGTTCAAGTTGATCTATATATTGGAATATCCTTGGAGACCAAATTTTATATTTTTTTTTATTTTTTTGCTATTTATTATGATATTTTCAAAAAACATTATGGTGCATCACAATGTATTGAGGGTTCGGTACATCGCGATCATATTCGTTGATAGTTTTGCAAATCAACAAATCTAATTTTACCAATTCAATCTACATATTGAAATCTCATAGCAAACGAAATTTTAAATTTTTTTGAAAATTTTTTACTATTTATTTCGAATTTTTTTAGACTTACTATTTTTGTAATTTTCTTATAATTGTTTATATCCATAAAAGGCAAGTTTTAAAAAATTCAGAAAAAATAGTAAAAAAAATTAAAAAAATGAAAATTGTGGTTTCAATAAAATTTATATTTTAGTTTCAATTTTTAAAGTTAATCTTTTATCAAATCAACAATATTAATAATTATTTACATTAACAAAAAAATATATTGACAATTACTTTTTATTAATTATAATACGATTTCATTTGTACCATTTTAATTGAGATTGATGTGGCAAAAGGTCGTTTTGAAAACAGCGTCAAGTAAACGTTAGATACTTAGATTTGAACAAGAGATGCATTAAAGTTTACAAATAGTCAACAAAAGAGTTCAGTACTATACCGAGCACATACAATAGGAATTGATTCGGACACCCCATACTTTAGTCCGAGCACTTCTGTTTTTTCAAAAGGACGAAATTAGTCTTTTCATCTGAACGCTCCTCGCTGAATTATAGCGCTTGATTCAGCGATTCCTTTCCTCCTTACATAATGCTTTCAGTACAATTTAAAACTAATAATCTCATGCATTGAAAAGAGAAACTTCGAATTTATCAGATTATGGGACTTCTGACGACCTTTTTCCTCACCATTTTCTTTAAATGGTGGAGGTCGTCGGTTGATGGCTGCTTGTCAGGGCAAACAAAGTAAATATATCAAACATACAAGGATAATTTTGTATTAAGGGGTGTTTGGACTAAAATACGGGGCCGGGTGTTTGGAACTTTGCAAGGAGAATTAATGCGAGTATACAGTCAGGCAAATCAATTGCAAAAGCCGCCGGAGCATGCGGCTAAGATGCTGGTAAGTAGGCCCGGCAAATGTGCCAAATGCAATAGCTCATTTCATTTTCGTTCCGTTTCAGAAATGGAAAATAACTGTTTTGTTTCCGTTTTGTTTTTTGAAACAATAGGGAAAATTGGTGTCATATTATGTTTCGTTTCTGTTTTCCAATAAAATTCCTTATTTCCGTGTTCCATTTCGGTAAAATGATATAATTATCTATTTCGTTTCCATTCCGTTTTTTAAAACGGCAGGAAAAATTGGTGTCACATTCCGTTTCGTTTCTGAAAACAGAACGGCAACACGTTTTTTTTTCCATTTTGACAAGCCTACTAGTAAGTGATTATTTATTTACTTTTTACATCTCATTTTTGCTACAGAAATTGATTACTGTCATCTGCAGTTTTGTCATCCCTTGTCATCGCTAAACAGAAAGTGAACACGTAAAATAGACAATGTGAACATATATAGCGATCAAAGTGAACACATACACAAACAAGTAAGTTCAATAAAAATAAGTTGAATGTGCATATAAAAATCTGAACAAAAGATGACAACACTTATTTGTTTGTAAGTGTTCATTTTAATCATCTATACGTTTATCTTATATGTTTTATGTGTTCATTTTGTATTTAGCGATGGCAAATGATGGTAAAACTACATATGGTAGTTATCATTTCTATTTTCGCTTCTGCATAATACTCTGAAAAATTAAAAACCATTTGTTTGAGTCAGGCCCATATGTCAAGTTCATTCTTAAACTGGGCTCAATTCAATCTAATCAAACGTAAATTTAAATTAAAATGCTAAAACAATTTGAAGAAAAGAAATGGGCTCGTTATTTACAATATATTGGTTTTTTTCCTTTTTGTGGACCATTGTAGACTGATAAATGGCAGAAGCTCCTCCACTAAGAATCTCAGCCTAGGGTAAACCAAATGGTCCAGGCCGGTCCAAACTTCCACGGTCCACGGGTTATCTCAGGTCGGTCTAACACGGGTTCATGGATTAAGACGGGACGAGTTATCACGGTCCACCTCCCAAACCTTGGCCCAAACCCTTGATAGACCCGACCCTAGGTGAACTGGACGGGTTAAGGCGGGCCGGTTCGGTCCAAGGGCGGTTTTTTTCCATATTTTAAATTTTTTTTCTTTTTTCATTGTTTTCATCTCAAAAATTTATAAAATAAATATATAAAAATTCGTTAAACTATATTATATTTATAGATCAAATAATTAAGTATAATTTTTAGTCTATTTGGAATTTATTTTATTTTAAATTTGATTTGTAATTTTTTAATATTTTTTTTAATTGTTGATGGTTTGCATGACAAAAAATTGTAAAATATAAGTTATAAAAATTAGTTAAAATATATTATGTCTAATAATATATATGGAATAAATAATTAATTGAACAAATTCAAATATAATTAATAATAAAATAATTTTGTAGTCTATTTTAAATTTAATTTTGTAGTCTATAGACGGTTTAAGGGTTTATCGCCGATTTTTACGGGTTTAGGGCGGGTTTAAGGGTCGGTCCGGTCCGGTGCACGGGATAAGACGGGACAGGTTAACACGGGTCTATACTAGAAAGTGCGGCCTAAATCCTTGATAAATCCGACCCGGACCACCCCTCGGTCCATGCACGGTCCGGGTCGGTCCGGAAAAGGGCTGTGGGTTTATCGCGGGTCGGGTCTGACCCGCCGGGTAAATGGTAAACACTATCTCAGCCTAATTACATAAGTTCTAATAAATACATGTAACATATGCAGGAAAGTCCCATGACAATATGGCATCCGTGATTCCAATTGACGCAAATGACATGCCATGAGCGCAAACCCAAAACTGCTTCTGTTAGTAGAGTGTCTGAGTGTGTCATAGAGATCTCTCAGAGAACAGCGTTTGCTGCAGAGCTGATGCTAACCACGCTCTGACAAGGTTTATAGTTAACATCAGACGGCTGAAGGCCTGATGCATTCTATATATCCTGACATGGTCCCCCTAATTGTATTTTCGGCTGTTACATGGGCAACCAAAATGGGTCTCAATCCGCTTTGTCTTTCAAAATTCAAACCAATCTTGATCTAGATTCAATGGCTGAGATTGGGTTGTACCAACTATTATGGCCGTCCAAATTGTTCTCTGACCGTGTTGCTTTTATTCTATTTTCAAATTAATAGATAAGTTGCAGACTCTATGTGAAAATAGTAATATTTGGAAGGATCAAGTTGTGAAATTAAACTTTTATTTATGAACCAGAATTTTAGGATTTAAAGCAACATTAAAAGAGTGATGAATGTTTTTTTTTTTTTTTTTTTTCCCACATTTCACAATAGCATGTTAGATGGGAAACGGTGTGTCAGTATCTATCTGTTAATTTCTATTGAGATGAGGAGCCCCCATTGTCTCCGTTGAGTGCTAATTAGAGTGTTTCACGTATCCAAATGGACCGAATTAACCACCTTCATCGAATCTTTTCTATGATTTGGAGTTGGTCTGACGCAGATGAGATCCAGTCCCGCGCGGGACGGTGCAGCGTACTATCTCCCACATGTCCGATCTATGATGGATGACCCCTAAATAATACCGGATGGATAGACCCGAAAAAATGTAACTGTATAGATCAAATCGGACGGTAGGGATGGTGCACTGCACCGTCCCGCGCGGGACGGGAATTGGATACGGTCTGGCGAGCTCAACAGGGAAAATTAATTTAATTTTTTTATTCTCCGAGACATGTTTGATATTTGATTGACTTATTAATTAAAACTTACGTTCAAACATAAATTACACTTTAAAATTTGAATATTGGCGGGTATAAATGCTCGTATCACCATGAGGAACAGTGTAATGAATTTAATATGATATACTAACGGGGAAAAAATTAACATAAGAATTCTTTTTTTTTTTTTTTGTTGAGATTAACAGGGAATTCACGTTGTATTCCCTTATTTTCTAGTTTTCCTTTAACCACCAGAAATTATTCAATTAGAGATGGTGATGCATTTACGACGCTAACAAATAATATTTGTATTCTGTAATAAATATATGGTTCGATCAGCTCCTGGAAGACGAAGTAAAGCATGCATAATGTCCATTTTCTCTTTTTGCCTAGAGCATTATCAGTATTGTCAAGGGAAAGTTAAAAAAAAAAGAAAAAAAAAAGGAAAGGAAACAATCGATCCGCTCACATATTATGCATTCTAATTCATCCCCTTATGTCTGCAGCTCACTCATTTAAATGAGTCTTCCATAATTATGTTGTAGAGTTTTTTGAATAAATACAAAGCTTGGTTGACGGGTAGATAAGTGTGTCATTGCGTAGATGCAGAAAAGGCTAAACATGAAATATTTATGAAAAGTGCATGTGATATTAGATGGAACTGAACCAAATATAAACTTATTAATTAGTATCAAAAAGTACTAAATTAAAGAGTTGAGTACATTCATGTACATTACAATCCTTTGCATTAACCAATTCAATCATGTTGGAAAAAATTTTGCTCAAATAAAAGTTTGTTGGTACAAATCCAAAAAATTACATATAACTAGATTTTTCAATACCAACTCCGCTGGAATAATTTCCTAGATAGCCTCTATCTAGTTTCTCTAAAAAAAACTCCGCTGGAATAAATAGTTATGGTAGTATTTTATGACTTAGTTTATGTTGTTCATTAACTTAAATTACTCATCCAAGAGAGTTTCGATTATTTGTATAAAGTGATGACACTGATTACAAATATAGTTATGGGTTACTGCTATTGTGAAAAATATACAAATATTGTTATTTACAGTATAAAAGTTATGAACAAAGAACTAAACCTATGTTTTAAATTTTAGGGATTAAGAAGAATCAACCATACATCTCTCAATTTTTTCTGATTGAAATATTTCCTCCAATTTCAATCTTTAACTTTGGAAGTAACCCAATTTTTTAATAGACGGATCAGCTCTTTAGAAGACGAAATAACGCATGCGTGATATATATATATATATTTTTTTTTGCTTAGGACGTTGTCCGTATTGTCATGGGAAAAAAAAAAGGAAAGGAAAGCTTCAGGTCACACTTTATTAATTATGTATAATTATGTATATATATATTCAATATTTCAATTCACACATCACTGCAGCTCACTAATTTAAACGAGTCTTCTGTTGCTATTTTTGTAGTGTTATACATGTGAATACAAAACTTGCTTGACGGGTAAATATATATGTGGTAGTGTCACTGCACAGATACGGAAAAGACTAAATATGAAATATTGATTTGTGCATTATTAACCAGAGGAAAGAGACGCAGCCGATTTACAAGCTGTTACTAACAATAAAGTTAATGCAAATTTAAAATCAAATATAAACAAGAAAATTATTAAATCGAATAGTCCATAATACGATTTTCCCTAATTTTAACAAGAAAAATCTTAAATTCCCATGAAAATACATGGCCGAATAGACCTCTATTTCTCAACTACCTAACATCTTGTTTGATATGTGCCTACAAGGACAAATCCTAACTTCCATAAGGTCATTCTCATAATAGACATCAAAAATTAATAAGCCTAAAACATCATTATTTTCCCCACGTCTTTTAGCATAGGCGAAAATGAGTGCACAACTATAAATAATCTTCTCCAACAAGAGAAAAATGCTTTCTAGATTTATCAAATTTCTCCCTTTGGTATTATAAACTATCATTGATTATTTATTTTAAACAACATAACTAGAATTATAACCTCAACATTTTTTAGTTAATTCGGAGATATCATATTTATATATATATAGATTTCAAGTTACGAAGTTTTGAAATGGGTGCATGCTGCATACTCAGTACATTCCACCTCGTTTTAAAAATATATATACAGCACTCATGCGCGAAACAGTTAAATTTACCTTGTAATTTGACACAGTGAAAGTAAGTTACAGTGTTACACGAAGATAATTTACTGAGTAGACTGTAGAGATTGATCAGTAGGTAATAATTAATGCTCCCACATTCATGAGCCACGAATCCACGATATACGACTTTATTCATGTATATGTGTGTATCCCTCTCAAGTCTCAGACTATCAGGTCTCCGGCCGTGGCTTCAAATCGCACATGTTATCTTTTCATCACGAACTCTCCATCTCGCTTTTAATCATTTAATGTTAACAGTTAACACCTCCAATGCAACACACCTCTCCATTTTTATCAATCAATGGAGATGTTCCTACCGATGAAAGATATATAATTTTATATTAATTGAGTTTCACTATACATTAGTAATTATTTGAAGTCTAATTAATGTATAAAATAATTAAGTAATTACATATATGTTCATTTGAAGACGGTGTTGACGTTTGTCAAGATCAATAGAGACTCATAACGTGTATGTTTTTATCATTAAGATGAACTGCTTATAAATTTATAGCTTTTTTTAGGTACACTTGAAAATTAATTTTATAAATTTTATGAGAGCTGTTTCAACAGTTAAATAAGTTTGCTAACGGTATGAACTTTTTTGGACATCTCCATTTCAAAAGAAAGGGAGAGAAAATCATCATGTAATTTTTTTTTTTGAAGGAATCATTATGTAATTAGGCCAGCATCAGCACGAGGTTAAGGATATCCGGTAGTTAATAGCCCCACAAAGACCCAAAAAAGCAATAAATAAAATTAATTTAGTAGATGTAGACTCCTAGAAAAAGAAGGCACATTTTTTTTGAGAAAAATGTTCTTGCATCGGGACCACACCGTACGCCATACATCTCAATTTGTCCAAATGAATTAATTACTTGGATCTAAATCTTGCAAGCGTTCACACATATTATTGTATGATTTAGCCGCTCTGTAAAATTGAAATTAAATTATACGCATTAAATAACTCTTTATTCTTTCTCACCCTTCTAATTTTTTCTCTATGTTTGTCGCAAGCATAAAAATTGTTTTTAACTAGAATTGTAAATTGCCTATACAATGTCGATAACTCATGAAATTTTAGAATGGCGTATAAAAAGGAATATTCAAATAAAATTGCATTTCCGTTAAGCAAAAGGCAAACAAACATGACGGGTTCTTTTCTTAGGAAAGGCAAAAGAAAAGTAGCTTTGTTGGCATCTCAAATAAAATGATACCTCAGGAGCTGATTGTTTAACACGAATTTGTCTAGAATGAAATGATACCCGCATGTTCTTTATTTCGAAATCAATCTGACACTGTAAACGTGTACTTTTTACCCATTTTTTGTTCAGAAATTTAAAACAAACTTTTTATCTTATCCACGCTGTGCATTACAGTACTTTCACATATATGTGTTTTTTTCCTATCACGCCAGTTGGCTGGCTTTTTTAGGTCCATATTTGTCTTGCAATGCTCGAATTAGAAATTATAAAAACGTATATTGTTTAATAAATAGCATAACAAAACTATTTTACATTAGATATTTAAATTGCACGATAGTTTTTTTAAAAATAAAGGAGAAGAAAGAATCAACAATGGAACTCTTTTCTGCAATTATATAATAAACATGTTCTTTCTAGAGCAAAACATTTTTGGCAAAATTGGGCTCATACCCTTCAAATCTTTCTTATTTAGATATTTACCCCTCAAATCATTTAAATTGCTCTCATACCCCTCAATTCTTGATATAATTAGATATATGCCCTCCTCAGCAATTTTAATTAATGTCTGAATATAAACAACTGATTTTCATATTTTATGACCAAATTGTCCTTGCCCAACCTCCTGTCAAGACCTATCAGCCTTTAGAGACCTTTCATTTTCCCTCTTATTTTATCTCCAAGCATTCATGGTGAAATAGAACATCGCAAAATTGAGAAACGAACACTTGTTTTATTTCGTTGCTTGCATCTTTATTTCTCTGACTAAATTCATGGTAATCGTAATCTCTATGTATTCTCTCAAATAACAGAAATTACAATTTGAATATTGACTTTAATGGAAGTGTGAACGATATTATACTTGTGAAGGAAATCAATTGAAAAAGCAATTTATATCATAAAACTCGTAAGGTCATGTTAATTCACCTCTGACTTCATATATCTTAAGTTCTTAACAATATAGCGCACACTAACAAGTATTTCAAATTGAATTTCTATTTTTCTAGGTATTTCAACTTGAGCCCACCAATCAGTTTATCTCTCTCTTGGTTTGCTACGCTAACAAGTAACAGCAAGGGTTTGTAAATTGTAATGCACTTGACTATTAATTAACAAGTAATTTTGTCTTGAGCCCACGAATCAGATGATGGTAATTTTGTCTTCTCCATTTCTCTTACTTTTGTCTCTTGTAATCCACAATAGCTAGCACCGTGATGATAGAAACTGTGCTTCAAGTCTCTATGCAATTAATAATAGGAAGCATCCTGTCTCTGTTTATTTGTAGCACACTGAGAAAAACCAAAAGTTGTTGTACTACAGGTCCATAGGAGAAAATCTCTGATGTTTCAAATGGGTAGGAAAGGCTTTTGACTACCCGGGGTTAACGAATCTTTTTCAGTAAAAACAGCCATGCTGTACTGTTAGCTTAATAGATATATCAGGATATGTAATCTAGTGCACACAAGATGTTCGATATAATGCCTAAGTGGCTACTCCACTAGTGTAAATCAGAATTTCAAATTGACTGACGTTATGAATTAACAACTACTTGAATACTTAACTGACTTGAAATTCCCAATTAATTTAAACATCAATTGATCTAAATCGTTTCAAGGTGGCAAGAACCAAGAAGTAAAGCAAATTTATAATGTGATCTGTTTCAGATCTATGAACGTATTAATATTTATCAAAGTCAGTTTTATCTGGAGAGGAGGTTGGATAGGGACAATTTGATCATAAAACATGAAAATCAGTTTTTTATATTCAGAAATTAATTAAAATTGCTGATATCTAGTTATATCAAGAATTGAGGGGTATGAGGCCAATTTAAATGATTTGAGGGGTAAATATCTAAATAAGAAAGATTTGAAGGGTATGGGCCCAATTTTGCCAACATTTTTATGTTTAGAAATATGGATACAATGGGAGTGTAAAGTTTTATATAATATTTTTCCCTATCTTGCAGTCCATTTTTCTATTAAGATTTGTCTACCATACAAAGAATTTTATTTAATTATCAAATCAGAACCAACTAAGAAACTCAATAGTTTTTTTTTAAAAAAATTTTAATATTGCATAAACTTTCAAATAAAAAAAATATATTGTCGCAAAAAATTAGTCCAAATAAAGAAAAGAAAAAAGACGCGTGTTTTCACATAGAAAGAGCCGCAAATAGACCCATATGAATTCCTTTGAAAATTGATTAGTACCATCTACCATCTAACCATCGCTACCATCGCTATCGCTAGCGAAGCGCGATGCTCTCCTCACCCAGCAAAAAGCTCCCCTTTCCTCACCCAGCGAAGCACTCCCCTCTCCTCACCCGGGTACGTTCCCTCTACCTTCTACGCACTCTTCCGTCTCTCTCCCTTCCCTCTTCCTTCCTTGTGTGCATCTCTCTCCCTCCCCCTCTCTTCCTTCTATGCGTCAGACTTTGTTCACTTTGTTTATTGCATCTGTTCAATTTGTTATTTTAAGTGTTCATTTTGTTTTGCTGACTTTTGTGTTTATTTTATACGTCTCACTTTGTTGGTGTAGATATTCACTTTATTCATTCGTATGTTCAATTTGTTTCTTTTATGTGTTCAATTTGTTTTGCTGTGCGTCATACTTCTGTGTTTATTTTATATGTCTCATTTTGTTGGTGTATATGTTCACTTTGTTCATTCCTATGTTCAATTTGTTACTTTTATGTGTTCAATTTGTTTTGCTGTGCGTCAGACTTCAGTGTTTATTTTATATGTCTCACTTTGTTTGTGTATATGTTCACTTTGTTCATTCATATGTTCAATTTGTTACTTTTATGTGTTCAATTTGTTTTGCTATGCATCAAACTTCTGTGTTTATTTTATGTCTCACTTTGTTGGTGTATATGTTCACTTTGTTCATTCATATGTTCAATTTGTTACTTTTATGTGTTCAATTTGTTTTGTTGTGCGTCAGACTTCAGTTAGTTGTTATATATTTTCAATTTGTTGATTTAAATGTTCAGTTTGTTGTCATATATATCTTCTTGAAAAATCAAAACAATTTTGACAGAGAGGAAATCTGGAGAGAGAGGAGAGAAATGAAGATAAAGGAGAGGATCTAGGGAGAGAAAATCTTGAAAGAGGAGAGATGAGAAACGAGAGAGGAGCGTTAGGAGAGGGACATAGGAGAGATACGGAAGAGATCGCACGAGACAGGAGAGAGATGGAGATGCGAAAGAGAGCGCGCGAGAGGGAAATAAGGTGAGCGATGGTAGCGATGGTCCTTTTAGCGATGGTGGTTATAATTCCTGAATTCCTTTCATGTGCATCATGTAGTATCGATATCATAAACATGACTAAAACTACGTACGGATCAAAATACAAATATAAAAAAATTTGAAAGCGTTCACAAAAACAAAATGAAACTGGACGACAAGATAGGGAATATTTGAGATCTAGTTATAAAAAAATTTAAAACTATCAGTGAAAAAAATAAAAATTGTTATAAAAGAACGCTAAAATCAGTTTTATGCACATAAAAACAAACACAAAATTTAACATGGACGGTGGATCCAATACTAGGTAATTAGGCATAATAAAGACAACAAGAGATAACAAGTCTGTGATGCGCCAGATGCACACACACAACCTATGGAATGTACGAATTTCAAAGGAAGGCATTGATTGTTTTCGTTTGTTAATGCTTGGGTAGGCCTCTTCCCCATGTGCCACCTTTTGCTACAGAAAGAGATTGACAGTCTCTATTACTATCCGAGAGCGATGCCTTTTGACATCTTACTAAATATCCAAACAATACGCAACAAAAATATACAACATCACCACAAGAAATGGATTTGGCTTGCATGTTTGAGGCATCTTCTCATGTACACTACTTTTTGAGCTTGTAAAAAAAAACTAAAAGATTTGTGTGTGTGTGTGTGTGGATGAAATAATATCCACCTGAGTCGGACAATGTACAGCGATCGTACCTACCGTTAATTAATTAATAATCTGCTTAACGTAAATCACAAAAAAATCTAATGGTGTAGGATGCATCGCATACATGCCGCGCTCAATGGGGCATGGAATATGTTTGGTGGATGAGAATCTTCTTACGTGATAATGATATATGACTATTTCGTTGTATAACAAAATAATAAAGGATTACGTTATACGGACAAAAAAAAATTTGTTGAAACTGTGACGAATCAACAGAAAGATTATTAAAATAAAATTAAAATTATTAGATTCCTTGATAATAGTTTAAATAAGACAGATATATTAAATTAAACATAATTTAAAAATCGTTGTCCATTCATTTAAAAATATATATATAATTTCGATCTTATTAATTGAAACTTGATCAATTATAACAAAATAAAATTTTAAATTGTATCAAATTCGATACACAACAAATAAAACATACTCACAATCTTACATTAAAAATTTATATTTTTTATCAGTTGTTATATTGTATAATTAAATATAATAATTGTATATCCCCTCTTATGAATTAAGTACATGGTTGTTTAATCAGGATGGTTCGATTTATTTATAACTTAAAGGCTTTTTTCTCCCGTTAAACCATGATGAACCATTCAATTATAATTGGAAGCCCGTGATCCATCCGACCATCCGGGCAATTTGGTAGTGGAAATACAATTTTTCACAAGTACTATCATCTCTTTCATGGCACAAATTGCATGAATCAACATGTGCTTTGCCTGTCATTTGTAGCCGCTGCCAATTTTTTTTTTTTTTTTTTTTGAAAAAAAATCCTCGCCTGCAACAAAAGACGAAGAATTTTATATCCTTCAAATTAATTTTCAACGATCCTAATTTAAAATATCAACATTATTCGCAATAGAGTAAAAGAATGACGGAATTGGTCGCCTTAAATTAATTTAACCCTCCAACAACTAGTCAGAATTTCAAATTAGCTCCTACCTACGCCTAATTGCCTAATTCCTAAACGGCTCTATTACTGGAATCCGTATCCCATCCCGCGCGGGACGGTGCAGCGCACCCATCTGCACCGTCCGATCTGATCTGGACGGTTCGGGTCTATCGATCTGGTATTATGCACGGGGCTCCCTTAACCATGGAGATCAAATCTGATGGTACAGATGGATGCGCTGCACCGTCCCGCGGGGACCAGATCTTGTTTCCTATTACTGTTGCCAATCAAGCAACAGTACACTTATGTTATGTCTCCTAAATATCTAGTCCGGCAGAAAAAAACAAATAATATAAAAAACAAGATAATTAAATAAATGCCGATTTTCCTCCGATAAGTCCCCGCAAAATAATAAATCATTTTTGACGAAAAAGTAAAATAATAAAAAATTAGTCCAAACAGAAACATTAAAATACAAGTATGGAGCATTGGTCGTGAGCTCCAACCACCTCTCTTTCTCACTTCATTCATTTCTCCTCCTCTCTTTCCTTCTCCTCAGTCTTCACCAAAACCTCTCTCTTTCTCTTTCCAAGAGCTCTAACAATGGCGAAAGAAGATACAGAGGAAGAAACAACGATCTCGCCTCGCCTGAGCTCCTCTAGCTCCACTTCCTCCCATGAATTCTCCTTCTGGCCTTCTTCTTCTTCCCTCTCCATCCCTACCTCCATCCCTGACCTCTCCACAGCTGACGACCTCTTCTCCAATGGCATCCTTCTCCCTACTCTCTCCCCTTCTCCTTTACCCGAACCTGAGAAGGAAGAAGTACAAACAGAGGTGCACTATCAACCCGTACCAGTACCCGAATCAGAACCCGACACTCCCATACCCAACCCGGCTTCTATCTTCGCCACCTCGTCTTCTTCACCTCCTTCTAGTTCGAAGCGATGGAGAGAGATTTTCAAGTTGGGAGAGAAGGAGAAGCCGGTTCGAAGCGAGGAAACGAAAACCCGACAGAGGAAGGATAAAAAAACCGGTTCGAATCCGACCGGTTCGGTTTCTTCTGCAGATATTTCAATCAATATCTGGCCGTTCGGTCGGAGTCGGTCCGCTGGGACGGCCGGTTCGAGCAGAAAACCGACCGGGATTCCACCGGTTCGTAAGTCGAGCAGTGCGCCGTGTTCACGGAGTAATTCACGAGGGGAGTCGGGTAAAACCGGTTCGGTTGGACGGAGATGGGCCGCTAGTCCGGGTCGAACTGGAGTTCATGTGGGCCGGTCCAGTCCGGTTTGGAAAATAAAACGGAACGGAGTTGGTGTGAATAAACCGGTTGAACCGGTCAAGGTTGTGTCCGGTTCGGCTCGGGTTATTAATTTCAGCGTTAATTCATGTATTGGGTATGGGATGAGAGAAGGGAGGTGTGGCGGTGAGAGTAAGGATAGAGTCACCGGCAGTGAGCGGCATGGAGGGTTGTTTGGGATTAACTATAAAGGATTGTTTTCTAAGAAGGCGGTTCATTGATGAGGGATTGGATACATGTGGAGTGGTTTTTTTTGTAATTTGTGGGGGGGGACCTTTTTTAATTTTTTTTGTTTTTTTGTTTTTGGTTGGACTTGAGATATATTTGCTTACATGTAAGTAACTAGTATGGACTTAATTATAGCTATTAACGCTAATTATTGTGAATAAATGTTGCATTTTTTATGTTCTTCTTTGTTGTTGTGGTGTTAAAATTCCTATATTACCCTTTTCTTAGTTTTTAATGGTGGTTTGAAAACTTGAACAAGGTTCAACGCCATTGTTTTTATAAACGAGTAAATTTTAAGCCATATATTAATTAGAAGATTCCTGAATTTTTGGCACGAGATTTTTGAGAAAGGATGTTACTAAAATCTACTTTTCATGCGCTCAAACAGTCTCAAAACCAAGTTTGGTTAAAAAGATTAAAAGATGGGATTGAGAATTCAAAAGCAGATTTGATAGTGTCCCTTGATTTGGTGTCTACATCGAATGATGCTTGCTTGCATTGGGACTAATAAGATCCTCTTTGCCTTTTGCTAAGTCCCAAGATGGATTGTAAAAACAAGCAATAATTTTGTTTTGGGAGGTGGTGAAGTAGAGAAACACAATGATATTGTTCAGCACTGCTTTCGGTACTACCATTATTTGACGTGACTTTTTTTATCGTACCGTCATTTATTCACATTTATCACTCTGTTAAATTATAAAATTTTAAGTTTTTATTTGATCAATTGCAAGAAAAAAAATAACTTGATTCTCATTTTCTCAAATTAATTAACCATGAGTTTTCTGTTATTAAAAAAAAAAAGAGTTTTCTTTTGTAACTTTGTTCAATAAATTTCAGCCAAAGTTGGAGTTTGCATCTGCCTCTCCTGCTGAAAGGTGATGTCTAACATCTGAGGTTGATATAACCCAAAAAGTTAGGATAATCTTTGACAAAAAAAAAATGAGGGAAAAGTGAAGGTTTTACACCTTTATGTCATGATCCGTATAAAATAAAAAGTATTTTGATATCATTATCTTATGTATGAGATATTATTGTGCATTAAAATTATAATAACTTGATATAATATGCAAGAAAAACAAAATTTAACTATAAAAATGTACAGCAATGTGATCGAGGTATAAACCTAGGTCAAACAAATTAACCTTTTACTCGACTAGTCGTTTATAGTTAACTAAAGGTGTCGATTCCACATAAATGGATATGAATACTATTCTTATTGGTTCGCTAAATCTAGACAATAAAATTTCAGAAAAGTTCTCGAATCTCGAATCGAATAAATAAAGGAGAAATAAAGAATGCAAGTGCTAATGCAAAAATTACGCAAAACAATTCAAATAAATATTTTTGGGGGTTTTTAACGGTTTAATATATATTGAGAAATTTGCTCTAGGGTTCGATTTCACTTAGAATTGGTCACAGGGTTGCGAAACATAGCGCTGTCGCGTTTCTGTCCCACCAATTCGGTCCGAATTCCACTGCGAAAATGCTGTAATTCACCCGTTTGTTGATCTGTTCAAGCCAAAGGTCCATCTAGCCATACCTAAACTCCCTAACCCTCTGCTTTCGCCTATTGAGTGCGGTATTTGGTACGGGAACTAGTGTTATCCTTCATCGAATGCATTGCACCTCAACTTTCATTGTCGGTGGACTTATTCAAGTTCACTAATTGATTTTCTACGAGATATCTAACTTAGACCGTCGCCTAATTAGAAATGTTTACTTTTGGTTACTAACTGGTCGACTTTCGTCCTTGACCTACCTCAAATACTTGTGCAAGACTTGGTTATTATATAGAATTGTAGTCCTAACAAATGCGGCCGAACAAGTGCCAAGCAATTCAAACAATAATCAACTCAAAACACACAAGCAATTCATGATAAATTCCAACTAATAAATGGCTTCATCCATCAACAAAACGAGTAAAATAAGCAATCCATATCCTAAACTGTTAAGAAGTCTATGTTTTCAAATTTTTATGCTAATTAACCATTTAATTAACAATCCAAACGACATAGACCTCGATGGATCTAGTCCAAGCATTCACACACAAGAGATTGAGAATATGAATGCTACCTCTCTTTGTATCGCAACAAAGAGGTTCGATCCAAGGCGTGGGAGTCGGTGGCGTGCTCTCATTTGCCTTCTCCTTCACCGGCGGCCGCCTCGAGTCCACCAAGAGGTTTAACCAATTTCTTCTCAAATTGTGCTAGCAATTGAGAAGAACAAAGGCTAATCCTTAGATTTTCTCTCTTTTAGCTAATTAAACCCCTTTAATCTGTGGAGAGAAATTGTTCAACACATGAACTAGAGGTGGAAGAGAAGAGAGAATAAGGCAAAAGAAAATCTGAAAATTTTCTTTTCCTTCTTTTATTTTCGGCCAAGGAGAGAGGAGGAGAGAGAAGGTAGAGATGAGGCTAGGGTTTCTATCAAATGTGATCTCTATTTATAGACCTCTTGACCTAGCACTCCCAATAAATTGAATGGACAATCTTGCCCCTCTATGGCCGGCCTCAAGGGAGGGATTTATGGGCTATATCAAGTGTGTTTAAAGCCCATTAGTTCATCCCTTTAATTGCTCCTTCTATTAACCTCAAATCGGACTTTTAAATAACCAATTAATTAGAAACCCAATTAGCTCAAATAAAATAAAATATGTTGAATATAATTAATTATTAACTTATTAATAATTAATTTAGGATTAGCAAATACACTAATTTATTTCTATATGATCCCTTTGATTTAATTAATTATAACGGTTCGCAACGGCATATAATTAATTAATCAACTTATCATATTTTTGCAATACACTGCTGCGAATAAATAAATACTACACTGTATGGTTAAAACTCTATTTGTGTGACCCTTTGAGGATTTATGCTACGTTGGCCATGGAATTAAATCGCCATTTAATTCTAATAATCATAAGCGGTATCTAGCAACACGTTATGATTCCCAATTCGCATAAATAGTGTACTGATACAATATTTTAATCCTGCATAAGAAATAATAGTATTTCCTTGTCTGATTCTTATGTCACATGATATCATCGTATAATCCAAGATAGGAATGTGTCATTCTTGCAGATTATATGTTTCTTGATCTAGAGATGACTGTATCAGTTGCTAGCAAACAATCCATCTCCATCAAGGGGCCCAAACAGATATCATCGCTCACTAAAAAAATTAATGAGGGACATACGGTTTTCTTGATGAACAACTTTCCCCCGCACAATTCAAGAGAACATAAATAAAGTCCGTATAGCAACTCTTATCAGAAATCAACGGTAGACGATATTTATTGAACCTATTCTCATGTGAAAAAGTTGAACCATCTCAAACTTAGAATCAAACTCAAATGAAATAAATAATGACACATAACACAATCCATATATTTATTTCATTGGGTCGTGTCCTGTACTATGTTCTATAACATATACATATGCAATTAAGTTGGCAACTCCTTACCTATGATTTGTAGAACTTAATCATCACTTAACTTGCATACTAATCTTATCCGATAATTAATATTCCTTGTTAATTATCAAGATTACGGATCATTTAGATTTATTATTGTCCTTTAATTATAAATGAACTACAGAGATCTACAATTCAGATCCTCAACCTGAATAATTTGTCAATTAATAAATCAAGGAATAAATGATCAAATATCATCAATAACATAAACCATAGAAGTAGCCATATAATGATTGGCTTCTAGGACATAACTCTAACATAAACTACATCTACCCCTAAAGCATTAAAGGTTTAGCCTAACATACTACCACAAAATCATGCAAATAACAGTATTTAAATTCAAACAAGCCATAAATTCAGAATTTGAAGAAAAGCATTAGAGATACACAAATAGATGCAAGTTTCAAGTGAATAAACTACTGCCGTAGCGCTTTAGGACACTATGATACCTTGAGAACTCTTTGTAACAGCAAGAACCACGCTCCAAATTGCTCCTCTTTCTGCCCTAGTCGCCCAAGAAGAGAAGAGATCCAGATCTGGAGCTGCTGGAGAGAGAAAAAGTAAAATGAAATGAAAGATGGCCCCCTCCAAAGATGGAAGGCGCCTAATATATTTCCCTCTGGCTCCTGGACAGCTTGGGGACGTTTTCCCCTTCTCTTTGTCGAAATTCAAGTCTTTCCATAAGAGAGAACGCCTCCAGAACGCATCCAGAAAATCATTCCATGTTAGGCAATTCGGACCGAATTGAGAGAAATTCGGACCGAATTGATGCTGCTGGAATTGGCTCGCATAGGAATTCGGTCCGAATTGAGAGAAATTCGGACCGAATTGAAGCTGCTAGACGAGTCTGGCTTCTGACTGGCTGGGCTCGTGTCTGGACAGTGCATCGGGTTGAGTCGGGACTTGATCTTAGACTAGGAATGAGTCGTCTAGCCATCTATTCTGCTGTTTCCTTGCTGTTTTCTTTCGAGTTCCTGTAAAGATAAAACAAACGCAACGGCAGTGCCAAATCTGGCGAACAAAGATAAAAACAAGGAAAAATAGCAATTTTAGCCACAATTTCGATGTAAAGTCTGGTCAAATATATCGATATAAATATGAGATATCACAATGAGAGTTCCATTGGAACAAAAATTTTTTTTTTCTTCACAACTTTCGCTCTCATCAAGTCTTATATGTATCACCACAGTTTTTTTTTTTTTTTGTTTTGGTCTCATCACTGATGGAGATTAATTACTAGAATCAACTACACGCAATTTGCAACAAAAAATCAGATTACTTCTCCTTTTTTTTTCCTTTTAAGATTGAACTTGAGATAATTACAATTAGCTTATTAGCTGCCCTACAACGTGTATCATACTGCGGACTGCCTTTTTTTTTTAATTGACGGAGTTATTAAACTTTTTTGAACTGTTAAATATTATTCAGTCCGGACAATTGGAATGGTCTAGATTAGGACAGGGCTACAGTTTTATGATGATTTAAATTCTCGAATCGAATTATTTCATATTTTAATTTCTATCGTGGTGACCCCGCTTTGTTATTCTTCTGTTGATACTGATTTGCACGCGGAATAGGTTGGCGTTTTGTCATCTTATCACTAGCAAATCGCCGCAACATCTTCTTTCCTAACTCTAAATTATGGTAATTTTTCATTTCTTATATGATTGGAGAATTCATAAGAAAATATGAGATGTTTCGAAGCTTCCAAACTACGTGTACGGTTAGCTAAATATTACATTGAAGTCAATGTAATTAGAGACGCAAGAATTAATGATAAGATTATTTTACTATCCATATCTTATTATATGAGTGCTCAATGAAGAGATTCAAAATCATTCATTCAACAAATACACAATAGACGACAAGAATTTGAAGCGACCCCGTGGATGAAAAAGAGAAAATTTGGTCGATATATAAGTGAATTATCTACATTATTACCATAATTTTCCTTGTTAATGGTCTGATTATTAGCAACAAGAATATTTCCAAAGAAGTTTTTTTTTCTAGAGAAAAGCTTTTATTAGTATAATTGCCGGTATTTTCGGAAAAAGAGTGTTTTTTTTTTCAGTGAATAATTTACTTATCGACGAAAATTCTCCTTTTTATCTACGAAAATTTCCCAAATTTTTGCATATGGAACAAATACTTGACGACAATTACTCTGAAAAAGTTTGCATGCATAATAAAATAAGTCCAACACGGTAACCTAGAAAGTTTATTCTCTCTCAAAGTATATTTGCACAATATAGATTTGTAAACTATAACTTCTATAGAAATAGTGACTAATGTTTTTTTTTTTTGGATACTTAAGGCAACCCCAACTCAATAACAGTGGTGTTATTTCTTTCTTTGAAATTTGAATATATTTTCTTTCTTCAAAATAGTATTTAGTGTTGTTTTACTAAATCAATATTTTTAAAAGAATAGCAATTTTAGTTAGTTCTATCCGGATTAGTGCTATTCCAAACCATACAATTTAAATAAAATTCACATTTATTCCGAAGAGCTTAAAATTATTATTATTTTTTCTCACGGCTACTCTAATTAGCATTCTTCTTATGTTACTATCACAAAACAAACTCAAAAAATATTTAATCTTGTGCAATTCCCTTGATGATCTAAATGCTCACTAACCCCTAGGCCTGTCAAACGAGCTAAATGACCACATTAAAAGTCTCTTACGTTCAACGTTCCGTTTAGGGAACGAAAATATTTTTTCAGACATTTAACGTTTCGTTTAGTAAACGTAAGAATTTTCTTGTTAGCACACATTAAATATTTAATGTTTAGTTGATAATGTTTAACGTTTTATTTAATAAACGTAAGAATTTTGGATTCCGTTTAACGTTCCATTCAGCTTATACGGAACATTTAAACGTTTATACGGCTTAAAACTGATAGGCCTACTAACCCCATACCGAATTTTGGAATTTACTCTTGAGGAGAAAAGTGGGAGATCCAGAACAATTGCTCTTTTAGTTTAGTTATGATGGGCTGGATCTAGCTATGCCTGTGTCTTTTCTCTTTTTATTCTTGTTCTTTATTATTAGTTTTCGATTTAAATTAATATGCTACTGTAATGGTAACCATCATTATTTCGCACTAAATTGCTGCGTGGCTTCTGAGTTGTGGCGAAGCCCATGTGAGGTCACTAATTCAAATTTGTTTTTATTGTGTAATTTATAATATTTTTTTATGGAACATGTGATTTACTTATCTATACTACTTATAAAAGCAGCCATAGAAATGTCATGAATTCCAACCACTAGGGGTGGAAACATGTGTTAACATCAATTATAAACTATTGATCTGTGCAATTTGATATGATGTGCGGTTCAGATTTGTATTTCTAACAAAGAGTCAGACTCTTTGACAGAAAGTGTCCGGTCGCTGAATTGAATTAAAGTTTTTAGGGAGTTTTTCAATATTTCCTGAGTTCGATTCTTGACTCTAGCGATTTTATTATTTTTTTTCTTGCACTATTTTTTTTAATTTCTCCTATTGCATGCACTATTTCAAGGACGTTCCAAATTTGTTTTTTTTCAAATAATAACTTGACGCATATTTTTTATATTGCGTTTGCATATCATAACTATTATTTGCTTTTATATTTAAAGCTTGACAATCCCACATAAATTTTTTAATAATTTTATTCGTTAAAAAATATCCATGTTCATCAATTTATCTTTTCCCATATTTATATGTTTATCTATTATCTATTTTATTTAAGTGTAACAAAATAATAAAAATTTCCCCACACATTGGGTGGGTGTATCTGCTAGTCATTTCAAATGCAGCTGATTAATTCATGGTGTGAAGATACATGATATCTTGCATCCACTTTGAGGGACTTTTCATTTCAAAAACATTTCTTGACATTTGTATAAACAGTTAAAATTGATGATACAACCTGGATTTTCCTCTTATTTTACCTTTTAATTTACAATGCAATGTCACAAAAAAGTTTCAACCGAACCACTCCTTGTATGAATTAAATTTCTGAACAAGTCAACCCTGTATAATATGATACTCGCTTCTCGAATTATATTATAAAATCCTTTACTTATTTTTTAGTCTGATTTCCAATCACCAACTTTTATTCGCCGGAAGGTATGAAAGCATGGAACAAAATTAGGTCATATTATTGTCATTATTTTTAGGCCCCGCAATTGGGCCATAAAATTAAATATTGATTATAGAACTTGGCAATGTACTATATTTATATCTTATTATAAAGTGAAAGTTTACAAAACCTAGTAATGATTAGAATACTCATAGTCTAGGTACTTCATTAGAAAGAAATAACTACGTCTTACAGGAGCTCCATCGAAGAGTATTACGGTACGGGTACCCAAGTTGTACCTTTACGAGGTTAGATACCATTTTGTAATGAATTCACATAATTTATAATTCACCGCAACTATAACAATGTATGCCAATGTTTTGAAAACCGGACCGGACCGGCCGGTTGAACCGGTTGAACCGCGAACCGGAGCCCTCTCCGTTTCCGGTTGAACCGGAAAAAACCCGGTTCAACCACGGTTAACCGGAAAAAACCGCGACCCGGCAGCCTTCCCGGTTCAGGTGCCGGTCCGGTTTTCAAAACATTGATGTATGCAACCGAGCAAACTAAAGCTCTAGAAATGGAGCTCCAGGGCAGCGTAGTGCTTCAAGCTGACAACAAAATCTCAATTGCTGAAGTAATGCTGGGATGAGGAATTTCTTTCCTTTTGGCGTCCCATGGTTTGTTAGGGTTCTTTCCCTGAACAAATTTCAAGTCGAAGGCACGATTGACTGGAAGAAGAAGGTGGAAAATGAGGACAAAATCAAGGTGGGGCTACACTGGTTGAAGGTGTGTAAAGATGATGATGATCTCGATCCTCGTGCAAAGAGGTGCACTGCTTGGATCAGAATCAAAGGAGCCCCTTATGGCTGGCTGGCCTGGCCAGCAATCAAGGAGCTAGTCAAATTTGGTGACATCGTCGACATTGACAAGATCACAGCCAATCGACAAGATCTACGCTGGACGAGAGTGCAAGTCGAAATCAAAGCAAATGAAGTAATTCCAGAAGAACATACTTTTGAACTTCTGAGGGATTCAAGCGTGAAAGAGATGGTCAATATCAGGTATGTTGAAGAAACTGAAGAAATGAGGTGCACAGATCGTCTAATGGAGTGGACTAACAAAAACTTTGCAGATGCATGTGGTAATTTAGACCGAGCACTGAAAGAACTGCAAAATCAGAATTCAGCACCACCTGGTTTTGAACTAGTGCATGGGTCTGCCTCAAGTTTGGGAGGTAGTTCTACTGGTTTTGAGCAATTACAGAACCCAAACTCTGGTCTGAGCAGCGGACTACCTGCTTTTTTCAACAATCAGATGGGCCCTCAAAACTTTCAAGGAAGCTCTGGAAATTTTACTAATCATAGTTTCCCACCTTTTCCTATCACACCAGGTTATTTCACTGGTATGACTGGATGTTATCCAATTGGTTTCAACCCAGGCTTTGGTTTTCAAAATCAAGGCAATATAGGTGGGTTTAATCATGGAACTGCTGCAAACTCCTCTAATAATCAAGGAATTAGGGACAGAACTAAGAAGAACAAAAAGAAACCCACCAAAAAAATTTGGAATAAGTCTCAGTCCAAAAAAAAGAGAGGTGTGGTGATTAAAGGTAATAATGGAGACAAAGATTTGAGTGCTCATATCTCTGACAGAGCTGAACTCTTTGAAAAGAGAATGGGAGTAGTAGGTGAAGATGAGTCTGAAAAGGAGATTGGTGAAATTGAAGAATTAAGAGCTGCCAGCCTTGCTCTCAGGTCTCAGCTAAGGATAGAGAGAGAGAAGCAGCAAATTGGTAACTCACAAACTCCTCCAATCAATAGTGCTGACCCAAATCAGAAGCAGCTTTCAGGTATACCTTCACACCTTATGAGTAGTTTAATTCCAGTAGATAATTTAAAAGATTCTCAAATAGTTGGTCTGTTTGAAGATCTGGGAATCTCTTTAGGAGTAAATGATAATGATAGAATTAATGTAGTTAAAAACATTAGAAATATGGAGTCCTGCAGAATGATTAACATTCTGGACGGTATAGCTAATACCATCAGGAACCAGATCCCTTTAAGGGTTCCCCTTGGGAATATACATTCTCAATGACACCAATCAATATCTTAAACTGGAATTGTAGAGGACTTGGCTTACCTGAAAAAAGAAGCCACCTCTCTGACTTAATAAGGAGAGACCAGATTAATTTAGTTAGTATACAAGAAACTAAAAAGGAATCATTCACTAAGAGATTCCTTAATAATTTAGCTAATAACTTCTCTTGGAAGTATTTGCCTTCCAGAGGTAGCTCTAAAGGAATAATAGTAGGTTTGAATACTTCCTTTTCTAAGGCAATTAATTGGGATATTAGAAACTATTCTATCACTCTAACTTTAGAAAATTTGGCTGACAAAGCTAGATGGGTCTACACTTCAGTGTATGGACTTATCATTAACAGCCAGAAAGTTAATTTTCTTCAAGAATTAACTAATATAGGCTCTGTAATTAATCTTCCCTGGACCATTGGTGGAGATTTCAATCTAATAAGATGGAGACATGAAAAAAAGGGTGTTTCTTTTAACACTGTTAAGATGTCACTTTTCAACAATTGGATTGATGCTTTTGAGCTCTCTGACCTTAAAAGCAACAACAAAAAGTACACCTGGGCCAGAGGTGGTAGGGGTAAGCAAAAAGCCTGTCTCGACAGATTTTTTGTAAACCCTAACTGGTTAAACTCCTTTCCAAGAACCTATTCTCACAGCTATTGTAGGGTCTTCTCAGACCACACCCCACTCTTCTTGAGCTCTTCCACAAGAACCAATAGAAAGAAAACCAAACTCTTTAGGTTTGAGAAAAAGTGGATAGAACAAGAGGATTTAGCCAACAGAATTGCTGGATGGTGGCAAAACAGCTTCTCTGAAGTTGATAGAGCTAACACCTGGGCAGCAAAAATTGTTAAGCTAAGGAAGAAAATTAGAGGCTGGAGCCTCAATCTTCATAAAAGTATTAGAGATAAAAAAACCCTCCTTCTAGATAAAATTAAAGACATAAACTTAATTAGTGAAGAAAGGGATCTCTCTGAGGAAGAAATTGATGACTTCTTCCTCCATAAAAAAGAGCTTGCTGACATCTATTCAGAGGAAGTGACTCATTGGAAACAAAGATCAAGAGTCACTTGGCTCAAAGAAGGTGATACAAATTCTAAATTTTTTCATTCCATAGCTAACCAAAGAAATAGAAACAACACAATCTCTCACCTTATTATTGAGGAGACAGAATGCAGAGATCCTGCTGTCATCCATGCTCACATCATGGATTTTTTTGCCAAATTAATAGGTCATCAAGACCAGCCCTGGTTCCATCTTTCTAGGAAAACTTGGGATGAAGATGAAAAAATTAGTTTAGAGGATAACTTAGCTCTAATTGCACCTTTCTCTGAAACTGAAATTAAAAAAACAGTTTTTGGGATGGGTGCAGAGAAGGCCCCTGGTCCAGACGGCTTCCCAATGATCTTTTATAAAAATATTAGGACATCATTAAGTCAGATTTGATTAGCATGTTCCAAAATTTCTTTGATGGTAACCTTAATATTGCAAAGATTAACAGGGCAGCCATTAGCTTAATTCCAAAAGTCCATGGCGCCAATAAGATCAAAGATTTTAGACCTTTGAGTATGATTAATTGTAGTTTTAAAATATTCACTAAAGTTTTAGCCAACAGATTATCTCCTGTTCTTAATAGAATAATCAACCCTACTCAAAGTGCCTATCTTAAAGATAGATATATACTAGATGGAGTGGTTGCTGCCCATGAAATTTTACACTCCATAAATACTAGTAAAGAGAAAGGTATTCTTTTAAAGCTTGATTTCGAAAAAGCTTTTGATAGAGTCAATTGGGACTTCATTTTCCAAATGCTTGACCAAAGAGGTTTTAATGCTACTTGGATAAACTGGATTAAGTCAACCCTAATAGGAGGGAGAACTACCATCAACATAAATGGTACCTTAGGTAAATATTTCAGTTGTAAAAGGGGTTTGAGGCAAGGAGATCCCCTATCACCCTACCTCTTCATTATTGTAGCAGAAGGGTTGACCAAAATTATCTCTAAAGGAGTTGACTCCGGCCACTTTCAAGGCTTAGGACCCACCCTGCAGAATGGCCATAAACTCATTCAGCTACAATATGCTGATGATACCCTGCTATTCATAAAGGCAGATCAGAATATAATTGAAAAGATGCAGTGGACCCTCAAAGTCTTTGAAGGAGCCTCTGGTCTTAAAATCAATTTTGCGAAATCTGAATTGATACCCCTTAATATTAGTCTAGAGGAAGCAAACTTTTTTGCCAATCTTTTACATTGTAAAATTGGCAACCTTCCAATGAAATATTTCGGAATTCCACTTCATTGGAAAGCCCCCAATAGGAGGGATTGGAATACACTAATTGATAAAATTAAAGCTAAGTTACCAATTTGGAAAGGCAAGATGCTTTCCATGGGGGGCAGACTAATTCTCTTAAATTCTACACTTTCTGCTATTCCTCTTTATCAATTTGCCATGTTTAAAGCACCCATTTGGGTTATTAATACAATTGATAGAGTTAGAAAATCTTTCCTTTGGGGGGGAGGTAAGGATAACGAGGGCAAAAGAGGGTACAATTTAGCTAATTGGTCTAATATTTGTAGGAGTAACAAGTATGGTGGTTGGGACATACTCAATTTGAGACATATGAACACTGCCCTTATTAGCAAATGGGCTTCGAAGTTCATACACAGTGAGAATAGAACCACGTGGTTAGACATTATTAAAATCATATACAAGTACTACAACGCTACTGGTCATTCGCCTTTCTGGGCAAATGTCCTCAAAACCATACACATACTTAGAATAGGTAGTACTAGGAGCATTGGCAATGGCACCACTACTTCTTTCTGGAAGGATAAATGGTTTGACAATGAGATCATGGAAATAAAATTCCCCATTTTATTCTCCAAGGTCAAAAAAGATCATTTTACAGTGGCACAGATTTGGAACAGAGGCAACATAAATTTTAGGTTGAAAAGTGGAGCTTCTGTTAGGTTGAGAACTGAGAAGGAAGCTGCCATTAACTTACTCAATAATATTAATTTTACTGACAGTCCTGATAGTGCCTTTTGGCATTGGGAGAAGACATGCCTTTTCACAATTAAGTCCATGTATGACTTTCTATGCAATGGAGGTATAGTGGTCAGTAATGCTGACTCAGTTTGGGAAACAAAAATTCCTCTCAAGTGTAAGCTTATGGTCTGGTTAGCTTACAACAATAAAGTGCTCACTAGAGATAACCTAATAGCTAGAGGTTGGTCTGGATCACCAAAGTGTAGCTTTTGTGATCAAAATGAGGACATTAACCATTTATGCCTAAAATGCCCCTATAGTGAATTTTTCTGGAATACCGTCATCAATGTCCAGCACAGGGGACATACTCTTGACACGTCCTCAGTAAGGAACTTATGGAGTTCCATAGTTAGATTAGATGTTAATTCTAGAATTTACTTTAAAACTTTATTTGCTGCATGGTTATGGATAGTTTGGAATGAAAGGAATAGAAGAACTTTTGACAATTTTGATGGCCAAAGTTCCATTTCTTCTATTCATGCAGCTTTACATCTAATGCATCTTTGGACAGGTACAAACACTGGGCTAGAGCATCAATTCAGGAGAATCGACAACACTGGCAGCAGTGCAGGAAACTCAACCAGGAACAATGTAGCTGGAAACCCCAATGCTGCCCCACTCATTGGACAGATTGGTACCCGAGTTACAAACACTGGAAGTAACACTGGAGGTACCACCACTGGAAGAAATGGAGGAGAAGACGAGGATGAAGATCTACTGGATGTCTAAGATCCATGTCATTGTTGACTTTGATGTTTTTGGAGACTTTGCCTTTTGCTGCCTAAACTGTTTAAGGTTTTTTTTTTTTTTTTTTTTTGTTCAGTACGTTCACCACCAGTGAACGTTTTTGCTGCTTAAACTGTTTAAGGCTCTTTTTCTTCTTCTGTTGATCAGCACGTTCACCACTAGTGAACGTTTCAAAACTTTGTATACTTTTTAGCATCAGTAATGCATGCAGGCTACCTTGTGTTGGGTAGCTTTTTCTCAAAAAAAAAAAAATAAAAAAAAATAACAATGTATGCAAATATCATTTTGTAAATTGTTACTTCTGCAACTTTACATCAACATGTTTGAGCTTTATATGCCAAGTAATATTACAAAATTTTCCAATTTTAAATAATGCAACATCACCATCATAGTATGACTATCACTTACAGGATATATCATGTTGGTAACATTAGCTTGCCATGTTAACTCTTATTAGAGGGGAGATGAACGTTCTTCTACGGACCGTTGACAAACATATTTCACCAAAAACACTATAAATGGCTTTAATTATTTGGTGAGTATCAATGAATCACATTAATAAAAAGGGCCCAGTACATGAGATAGAATTATGCTTTGCATCTAAAAAAAATGGGTCCCGCTTGACCTTCAAAAACCTAATCTAGAATCTGCACATGATTAGCCTACCCTTTCCAATAATCTCAAAAACTGGGGCCAACTAATTGGGAGAGTAACGTAATTATATTGGTCAAAAGACACTCAATTAGGCTTTTATTGTCCCAAGAAATATGCTCCATTTACTTTTTTTCTTTCTTGGTTCGTAAGATATAACGTGGCAACTAGAAAGTTCTCTCCTTTGCTTTTGAACAAATATTGAGTGTTAAAAAAGAAATTGCATTTAATTCAATAATCAACTAATGGCAGTGCCATTGTAATTTAAATTACTGGAAGAGTCTGTTGCGAAGAAAGTAATAAAAAAACTAAATGAGCTAACTGGGAAATACAACGGTTGTACATGCATGCAATGTAATATGCAGTGGTGGAATGTACATGTTGCTACACCCTAATTTGCTACAGAGAATCCAAAATTAATTATCCTAACCACTTCATATACTTTTTGCGGCTTTTTGTCCCAGAATGTATTCCATTTTTGGAGGAAAGGTAACCTACCACACCTGAAGGAAAATAAAAACATTACCCGTTAATAAAGACATAAGCAAATACTACACTTACGAAACTTAGTTAATTGTACAAATGTACACAGTACATAGAACTTGAAAGAATCCTGCAATCATAAAAAGAAAAAAAAAAAGTGAAATTAATGCAGGATCAAGGCTGACACCAACCAGACCTAGATTTATTAGCCCATTTTTATTAGTTACCTCTTTATGATAAGGCTGAACTTGCTGAATTTAAATATCTGTAATTATATCTTATTAAGATACTAATAGGATAATATTGTAACCCATTAAAAAAACATCATATCCGATATAATTGAGTTCAGCTAGCTAATAAAATAGACATTCTACAGTTTAAATACTTGATATAGAACATTGTACTAGTCCCTACTGTGCACCGAATAAACAGCAATAAACTGAAAAACAAAACTAAACAAGACCAGTCATCCTCACTGACAAGCGCCCCATGATTCACTGCCTCTTGGATTAGATTTTCTCCTTTTATATTTAATTATATTATGGATTGGAGAACCAATGTTTGATTTAGCAGTTACGAATAATACATTTTGGAACTCATGTAAATATTTAAAGTTAAAATGAATTAACTCTTATGATTGTCTAAGTAAAAAAAGGAAACTATAATATAAATCCCCACATGCTTAACTTCTACGTTCTTGTTTCCTACAAGCACCAACTGTATTACTGTAACATGAATGACAGTGCATCCATTGGAAAGGATTTTAGTGATATTTCAGAAATGATTACTTAATTATATATTTTACAAAAGAAAGCACACAATAAACGGAATCTCGTATGTCAAACAGCTGATGACAATACAAACAAAAACATGAAAACAGTTCAGTAGTTTTCACCTTTTTTTTCTTTATATATATTTCTCAAGCCATACAATGAACGATATCAGACAGACAGTGACATTATGGAGCCTGCTAGTGACACCATTCAAATTGTATAGGCCCACCTCTTAGATTGATATTCTCCATTAATGGGCCCCCACTAGAAATCCTCCAATCCAAAATTCTAACCCCACTACCACCAGTAGTGGATAGCCAGATAGGATAATAGATGCATGATATACAATCACCCCTCTCTCTCCAGTGTTTAGAAAACCGGACCGGCACCTGAACCGGGAAGGCTGCCGGGTCGACCGGTTTTCCGGTCTAACCGTGGTTGAACCGGATTTTTTCCGGTTAAACCGGAAACGGAGAGGGCTACGGTTCGCGGTTGAACCGGTCGAACCGGCCGGTCCGGTCCGGTTTTCAAAACATTGTCTCTCTCTTTCACACACACACACACAAAACCACACATGCGTGGGCGTGCGACACACAACACACAGCACGCACACACGCACGCACACACGCACACACACAAAGAGTAAAATAACCAAACAAACTGCTAGGAAACAGAAAATGCTGCATCGACAAAATGAAAACAAGATTTAGCATACAACACAAGACTAGCTTTAAAACTCACATATGTGGTGGTTAAATAGAGTACACATTAAAGTTACAACAGATACAATGTCAGGTCCCTAATAAAACAGTAATAATATAAGCTAAACCCTTTAAGCGGTAATAGCACAAGGCACAGAGATATCCTCGATAATGCCTTTGCCATCAGCAGCATCAAAATAGAAGAAGTTTTTGAGTGGGTCCCCTTTCCCTGATATTGCTTTTATCACCTCCTGTTTTATTTTGAAGTGAACCAAAAAAAAAAAATCAGAATGAAAATGAGGTATACCTATAGTTGAATAGGAATGAGATGAGATGATAGACAGGGATACCTGTCCCAGAATGCCACCTAGGATAGCACACACAGCAGGGTGCTCCATCTTTCCAGCAGCTAATAGTCTCTCCAACAGAGAATCTGCCACATGTGACTCTTTCAGACCCTATCATTATCAGATCAAACTTTGTATGTCAACTCAATTGAAAGCATCACATATATAATCAAAATGACGCAACTATGCACAAGTACATCAGTAATAAACTAATAATATATCTATGGTATAGAACTCCCAAATGTTTTCCCCAGATAGACAGCTTTAGAATTTCTGATGCACAGTCATCCATTGTGTCATGAATTATGAATATTGATAACTTATCGGAACGGGAAAAAAAGTCTGTAAAGAGATAGAATGATTAATTAACCTGCGCCTCACACAGATCCTTTCTCAACTTGGAAATTGATGGTAAATCAGCAAGAGCTGTTTCCCCAGGCTTTCGTCCCTCCAACAACTCAAACTTCTCCAAAACTGAAAATACGCATCAATAATAAAAAAAAATTGTTAAGTGATTTGCACCATCAAGAACTTCTACAACCACACCAAAAAAACAAAAAAATTGCTCAGATCGTAAAATGGAAAAAAAATGCTTAAGACACATCTCTAAATCCAATTTGTGAGGACCACAACCACACCAAGAAAAAGCTGAATCCCAAAACTGACTTACCCAAGAACTCAGACAAAAAATGACATGATGACCTGGACTCTCTAGTGAAGCACAATCTAAAATTGCCTTGAATTTTATTTTAGAACTGACTCAAACTAACCAGCCTGTTAGCAACTGCTAAACTGTTATGAACAGAGATTCCAGAAAAAAGCAACTACATTCTAACCTCTCATAGCAAAGAACAACTTAGTTACTTTTCTAGGCAGATCCTTCCAAGGTATCAAAACTGCTTCCTGTATCATATATAGTGCAAATCAGTGTGAGCACCCATTTTGAGAGAGAGAGAGAGAGAGAGAGAGAGAGAGAGTACCTCTAGACTTGGATAATTTAATTGGCGCTCAATTCTTTCATCACCCTTTTTCTGCCAATTATATTGAGTTAGTTGAAGATATGTCAGAAAACATAAGGAAAAACATATAATTTGCTTCCAAGTCAACATTTTCACTAATTGGCCATATGCATATGTTGTGACTAAACCTATTTAAAAGTTTTAATTAATAAGTGTACACCACAATCTACTTTTGACAGGCTCGTAGATAAAATGTTTTGCTCATCACTTGATATTCAACAACAACAACAAAGCCTTTTGTCCCAAACAAGTTGGGGTAGACTAGAAACGAAACCCAACAAGATGAAGGTCACCAAATATAAAATAATAGTAATAATAATAATAATTCTAATACTAAATACAATAATAATAGCACTAACAATAAAAATAGAGATGTACATGAATGGGATCCAAACAGAAAGCCACACGTTTTAAATCAAATAGAAAATAGAACTTCCATAGTAACATGTACAACAGGGGAAAAAAAGAAAAAAAACAAACCTGCATGTAAGTGTAGTTCTGTAAGTCGGTAAAGATTTCACCACAAGAGTCTCTACAATCAATCGTATAGAAGGCAATGCGCTTTTGTCTCTTGCGACATGTCTCATTGATTAAAATCTGTTAAATTTGAGAACTAAAAGAAATTAATTTACCAGAAACATTATTGAAGACTCTCGTATTTAGTGAAATGTTTATTATATAATTCATCATAGCCATTTTGTCATAAAATGTAAGCAAGTACAGCTATGCTAGACTCCATATTAGCAAGTAATATTCCATCATTATTCATACTATTTGGAGGGTTGTTCAATTTTTCATCCAACCATATCATACAATCTTGTGAGAGAATATTAGTACAAGCTTTTTGCATATGACACCAAAATTGTTTGCATCTCTGTACATGATACCCAACACCTCTGATATTTTAAACTTGATTTTTGCCTCAAACAAACAATCAGAATGATGTGATTGACAAGGTGCATGGTGTTTAATGTTAAAATTTTTTCCAGACTTCCAAAAGAAACTATTGCCTATATGGGAATTAAGAAAAATTCAAAACAAAGAGAATAATTCTATGTCGTGATCTGAAAGCAATTTTAAACAGACAAAGAAATAGAGTGCATTTTAAATACTAATAGTCATATAACATATGATATTTTCTGCATGAATTCCATGAGGTAGAGTATTTGAGAAATATTGGCGAAAAATTTGCTAACATGGCAAAATATTGAGCTAATATGCAACAACGCTAGTTCTCTACCTTATCTTTTTGAGAGAAGGAGCAAACTACAACAACATCAAACTTGTCGAAGAACTGTCCATCCATTTGTGACAGCTCACCTACATTATCCCCATTAAAGTCATCGGATCAAAAACATATTTTAACAAATTTTATACCAGAACAGGATACTAATACTCTGGTATCAGCACTGGCACTGGCAATGCTAAAGTCACGGAAACTGTAACTGGGTCTGATATTAAGGTTGGATTGGTACTGGTACTATTGTTCCTAGTATGAAAACAATCCAACAAAACTTGTAACTTTTTCCTATTTTGATGTTTGTACATAGCTTGGTACAAAAGTGAAACTTCTAATAAGTAACAAATAAATAACAATGGAAAAAAGACAAACCTGACAGGAAAGAAACACCAACCATAGGATTGAAGCTCCTGAGGGACTGAGCGCAGAGTTCAGCCACTGAATTGTTGCTATTTGCATATTCATCCAGTGAAATTAAGAAATTGGCACCAAGGACCTCTTCAGATACTAATCTGTCGTCCATTAACGTGACGCTACCAACACCGGCTAGCACTATATTCTTGCAAAACTACATATATAATACAAAACCCACCTAATCATTTATACAAATTTACATCTCAAACTGTAAAAAGATCATAATTTAGTTAAATTAGTAAAATTTACCTCGACAGTGGCGCCATTAAGCCCACTTACAAGCACATGAGCCTTGCTCAACCTAAATCAAGAGCGTTAGATAATTAGGACTTAAACGAAGGATTTATGTAATTTCATGGGATCTAGAAGCATAAAATTAAACCCTGAAAAAAAAAAGGTACCTCTTTTGTGCATCGACACCCCAGACGCGAATCTGACGGTCGTAAAGCGCCGTCTCGTGCGCCGTCAGCTCCTCCTCTCCGCCGTCCATTTTGATTCTCAAGCTATGCTTTTGATTAAATGAAAAAATTGGCGCAATAAAAACCCTAGTTACAAGCAGTACGAGCAAAAATGGTTTTTTCCGAAGTGGGAAGAATAGAAAACTTTGGTCAAGAGGATTTTCCGTGTCAACATATAGCACTCTAGTATGTAACGGGTAATTTTGACCCACAACATAAAGAACTAGAGTAAGTCGAGAAGCAGAATTTCACAAAGTTCAATTTCTTGGGTTTTCTAAAGAAGCCCAAATTCTGTTCAAATTTTATTAGATAAAGTAATTTTAGTTAAGCCCATTGTAATTAGGCCCAATATTCATTCCCTCTTTTGTTCCCTTTGTTTTGGAGACTATTCTTCTACTTCTTTTTCAATCAAACCTAATGTAATTTTTCTATCAAATCAGGAACAATGCAATTTGATGTGGCCATTTCAAGAATGGAATTAATTGAGCCGAAATAACTTATTCAGATATAACAGTTTGTCACCAATTTTGCATAAAGACGAAAGTACAGAGGTGTGGACAACTCAAGCGATAGTCATCTTTCATGAAAATGAAAAACCAACTCTAGAAAATGGCCAAAACCCATCACTATCTATGATTTGATGAGTCTGTTCAAATGAAATAAGATGATCAGATTTGATTTTATCACATCAAAACGAAGATGCCAAAATCATGAATAAATAATAACACAAAAAAGTTGAATCTGATTTCTGATCATTACCAAATTTTTTGCTTCAAGATTAGAAAAGGTAGATAAAGATAAAAAGCTAAAAATTTGCATATAAATTCATACCGAGGAAAGCTAATCAAAATTTGGTTTTTCACAAGGGAATATTCTCTTTGTAGGATGCATAGCAAACCATTTTTTTCCTCCCTATCCAGCTCCATTTTTTTTCCCCTTTTCTTTGTTCAGTTTTCAATATTTTTTTTCTTTGCTCTAAGATGGAATTTGGGAGGAACTTTGGATTTGGACAGAATTAAAAAGTTTGTAAAATGGATGCAATTTGCCTCGTTGCGCTCAAAGGTCTCTCCATATTCCTGAAATAAAGTTCAATTTATTAGGATTTGGATGAATCCATTAATTAATTTTTATTTATTATTTTTTACAAGCCTGTACGGAACACACCATATGTATCTTCAAATTAAATTCCAACAAAGTCTTCAGTTAAAGTCTAATCCATTATCATTACTATTTGTGGTTAAAAAAAAAACTAAAAGACAACTACTATTATTCCTCAAGTTCAATGATGAATGTTTACTTTTCTATGAAAAAATGGATGTTCATTAGTTATTTATTTTATCATTTGTCTAGAAATATACAATTCGGATGTTATCCATGACTATTTTGCCATGTACATTTGCTAACATCTTAATAATTAAGTTTATCTAATTAGGATTGGGGTGAATTTATTGATCAATTTTCCTATGGACACTGTGGGTAATCATTAATTACTTATTTTATTCTATTTTCATGCAACCTCCAATGTTTTTTGGATGATGCATTGAGTATAAAAAAAGCAGGAAGTAAATATTATTATGAATTCATTTTCTTATACTTTCTTATATCTTCTTATACCTCCTCTGCTGAGGAATATGGAATAAGCTTATACCCACCTTTTACTTTTTGTTTGGTTAGATCCACTTATTCCACGCCAACCTCTGTTCTGGAATCTTTGCAATTGTAATATTTACCAATTATATGATAAACGGTACAGACCAGACGTAATTATTCTAGACCTATCGTATATGTTGCGTCAAGATTAAAATTACTAACATTTCAGAACAAACGAGCAAACAAGAGACACCAACTCACATCACATGCAGCCTGCAAAAATTTCATAAGCATTTCATAATAATTGCCAACATTTCTAGCCTTCTGCATCACATGTAAGTTGTAATGGAACCAAAATGAAACAAAATACAGAAAGAACTGTTGCTGCGTCTCCTTGAATGACTGAATAAATTAGATGCATATAAAGGTTGATTTTTATTTATTTGAGCAGCATACACCTTAGACCAAACCTGCCTACACCCCTTAATACCTGCTCAGAATGCTTGGTGGAATTCCATGAAACCTTAAATATGAGAGAGAAAACTTACACATGCAGACATTTTGGTTTTATATGCCTTGTTGTGGTATTTATTATTGTCTCCAAAACTATCTTGCACCACCAAACTTGTATTGCTGGACAATTCATGTGGAGTTCTTCTTAGGTGCTTGCCATGCAGCCCTCCGTCATGCTAGCAGGATAATTTAAAATTTTGAACTACCATGACTTTGTTCTAAAGTGTTTCTGTTGATTTGAGAATCCAATTGACATGTACTTATTTTTTGTTTATTTTTATCTTTGATTTCATAACAAAATGCTCTGCTCTAAGAAATATATATTAAACAAAGAATGTGGAGATCAAATGACTAAACTGAGAATTTTAAGACTAGAATGCAATATTAATATTAATATTAATATTAAGTAAAGTATAAACTGAAAACATGAAATTCACTATCTACGTAGAGAAATGTGGCACTTGCTTTTATTGGATCATATAATTGACATTTGGTCCCTCAATTCGTACTGGTAAATTCCAATTTGACATGAACACTTTTTCGGTACCTGAAACTATACATGCTACAAACTAAAAGACAAGAGGTTGCACACTCAAGACCGGACAATGTTAAAAATTTAGCGCCCACTTAAATTCACTATTGCACTTGTCGCAACCAATGCAACCTTAAATGCCTTGAGAACGACCTTGCAAAGGTTGCAACTTGCAAGCTAGAAATGGTCCCAAATTCTAATTACTCTCCCCTCTTAATTGGTTCACACAAAAAGCAAAATATCATTATTTTGTTCTGGCTTCTTCTTCGACATATGGCACCACAACATATTATTGTATATATAATTCAACTGATACCAGAACCTATTAATCAAGTAATTAAAGGTTGAATTTAAGAAGTAGATGCCATCTAATAAGAAATTAAGTTAATGTGTGTAAGTATATAGATCAAAGCTCTTATTTAGGTACTCCGTGCTTCTTTCTTTTTGTTTTTATTTCTCTTGTCTCTAGCAAATGTCATTTTCTTCTTTTTTCTTTCAACTTACAGCACGTGCTTTATAGCGCCATATCGTCTCTTGTACATTCTACATATGATAATTTGGGATACCAAATAGATTTTCAGACAACATATCATACATCAATCTTTTTTTATTTGAATGGCTACTTATCAATTTATTCTGGTGAGAAATAATGAGAAGTGCCGGCCGGTCATCCTTTGGCTTCTGTCGAGGGGAGTTGAAGAAGTAGCATGTGCCTCTCATTAGGTGCACTCTTCTAGTCTAAGTGGTCCATTTTGCTATTATGAGAAATGGCTTGTTAAATTTGGGAATTGGCAAACAAAATTAAAACCTAATGTGTAGGTTGCTTGATGCTAGTGCAGTTCAAAAAATTATAAATGTGTCCTCCAGCAGTCCTGCTCTTCCATGACAGTTCAGACTTAACACTCCTTGTTAGAATAAAAGATATATATGATCTGTGAGAAGTATAATTTAATTTCCTTCCTGCCTTTATAAAATAAATGCATCTTTTTTGTATTTGGATTTGGATCAAGCTGGGTTCAAACAAGAATTGGACTCAGATAGTTACAGGTTCCAGATGTATTAAGTCAGGTATCTCCACTTCAGTCCACTTTTGAATTTAGATTGCTTCAGAATTTGAGTTTGTTATGGTTTGTATTCTATTAGACTTTGGAATGCTTTGACACTGATGTTTTTAAATTGTTTCTGATCCACTTGTTTTGAGACTCAGCCTTTAAAGGAAAACAACTCATTCAGTCAATTGTCCAATGTGATGATGACATTGCATCCCCAAAAAAAAAAAAAAACAAAAATGCATGGTTAAATCCTCCTCTTTCTCATCAGATTTGACTGTTAGAGGCAAGAAAATTACTCGATAGCTATGTCATCACACTGTTTTGATATCGTCAGTATGCCAGTTATGGAATTGATGGTATATTGTATATGCCACCTCAGTGAAACAGTAGCATATATAATTATATATAACAAATTAAGAACTACCATACTAAATTAATTTCTTCGGATTATGACTATTTTGGTTGGGGTTGATTTAGGTTGTGAATCTTGTGATCATTACTAGTAAGGCATTTCTTCTTGGTCAATATATTTGTGGTGATTTTAATATGATTAGGGAAAAATTGAGGAAAAGCATAGAAAATTATGTCTTAATTATATCCTTTTTTTAAGGTTCTTAATTATATCCTTAGTTGGAAGTACTTTAATAATTGCATACTAATTATGTGCTTTTAATTGTGCTTCCTTTGGCATATAAGATTTTACTTGAAGTCTCTTAATTTTTCTACTTTTGTTCTTTTTAACAGATTTTTTCTTTTTCTATATCTTCTCGAGATTATCATTATACTACTTGTGTACTTGCGTCTGTCCTTTGGTTGCATTGAACTTTAGTTGTCGGCATAAAAAACTCAAAAAGATATGCTAGATGAGACAGAAAAAAAATTATTCAAGAACTTGAAAATTTTGAAACTGTGTAAAAATCTAGGGATCTTAGTTACTGTCCAGGATTTTGAGTCTTCGCATTCTTTTCAGGTTGATGGAGGCATGGAGCTATTTCTATAAAGAAAGAAGAGTATTAATGGCAACAACATGCTCGTTTGAAGTAGTGTTAAAGGATTATTGGACCACGTCAACTGTTAAAATTTTAAATGACCGATCTAAATAGCTCAATATGATTAATATATTGAAATTTTCTTGAAAATTAAATTTTATATTTTTCAATCTTAACTATTTTTTCGTATTTTCAAAATTTGAGAGTCCATAACTTTTTAGATTGAGCATATTCTAAAATTTCAAAAAAATAGTAAAAAATTATATATATATATATATATAGAGAGAGAGAGAGAGAGAGAGAGTTGATATAGAACACTGATGTGTACGGATCGTCCCCGTACACATGAGTCATTTTTCAAGGTCCGAAATTCAAACGGTCAATCCGAACCGTTCAAGTTGTTCGCTATATTGAAAAACCTAGATAGACCAAATTTTACATTTTTTCGAATTTTTTTGCTATTTATTATGATATTTTCAAAAAACACTATAATTGGAGTATTTCAGGCCCTCCAATTTGAAAATATCATAATATATAGCAAAAAAATTCGAAAAAATGTAAAATTTGGTCCGCAAGAGTTTTTCAATATAAAGAACAAGTTGAACGTTCGGATTGACCGTTTGAATTTTGGATCTTGAAAAACGACTGATGTGTACGGGGACGATCCGTACACATCAGTGTATTTTATCCATTCTCTCTATATATATAGAGAGAGAGAGAGAGAGAGAGAATGGATATAGTACACTGATGTGTACGGATCGTCCCCGTACACATGAGTCGTTTTTCAAGATCCAAAATTCAAACGGTCAATCCGAACTATTCAAGTTGTTCTTCATATTGAAAAATCCAAATAGACTAAATTTTATATTTTTTTCGAATTTTTTTGCTATTTATTATGATATTTTAAAAAAATACTATAATTGGAGTATTTTAGGCCCTCCAATTTGAAAATATCATAATATATAGCAAAAAAATTTGAAAAAATATAAAATTTAATCTGCAAGAGTTTTTCAATATGGACAATAACTTAAACGGTTTGGATTGACTATTTGATTTTTTTATTTCGAAAAATGACTCATGTATATATATAATTTGGTCTATATAATTTGGTCTCCGTGGAGAATTTTACTATGGAGAACAATTTGAGCTCTTCAGATCAGCTATTCTAATCTTAAAAATTAAAATTTCAAAATGTTGGATGAGTGTATATGTCGAAATGTTGGACTCTAGTCGGAATGTTTAATTATCAGTCTGTATCTAGCTTTAGTTCTCTGAAATATTTCATTAATATAACTGTTTAGCAAGTAGTGTTAGTGTGTTACGTTTATTGAGTTATTGTAACGGAATCATTTTGGTACCATGCCATCTCGTATGAATTTATATTTCCATTAATGGGTATCGCCACTTTATCCGAAAGAAAAGAAATAAAATATTTTTTTTAATAAAAATAGTTTCTTATCTATTGCACTCTATTGCACGTGTAGAAACCATATTTAAAATATCGAAAGGAATACAAATAGAATTCCCCCCCTCCCCCCCAAAAAAAAGAAGCCTTAAATGAAAACAGTATACCTTTTACCAAAACAAGAGTGTAAAATTGCAAAAAAAAAAAAGTCATATTTTCATGCCTCCTATTCTTCCATGTAATATATATATATATATAACCAATAAATTATCATTAAGAAACTTGCATCTTTTGGTCTAAACAATCAACACATAAGATGCACTTGGGTGCTTATTATTGTTCCTTTTTCACCAATGGATAATAATCCCCAAAAGGGAGTTGCAAATATAGGTTCAATGTATCTATGATTACAACAACTCCAAAAAAAAAAAAAAAAAAAAAATGCTAACGAAAAATAAGCAGTAAGGTGAGGAGTGAAAAAATTAAGAAGGTGGGGACATTTTTCTCAAATTGGTAGCCATAACCATAAGTAAAAATTTCATGCCCCATGATACGAGCCCAAGTGATTGTGGGCCCTCAATACATTCTTTACTTTCTTTTTAATAGACCCAGCACCTGTAAATCATTGAAGAGCATTTTGTTCTCTTTCCACTGTTTTGACGAAAAATTCCATCTTTAAGTTGTTTCGTTTTTTTTTTTTTTTTTCTTCTTCTTGGTAGCAAGCTCTCTAAAAAAAAGTTGTTTCGTTTTTTCCTATAAAAAAATGGGGACCATAATAACAAATTAAATTGATAATTTTAATAGCAAGACAAATATATTTAGAATTTTGAAATTTGAAAAAAAAAATGTAATTTACTTTTTCAAATGTATCATTCATAAGAAAGAGGGATCGATTAACTTGATACAAGTATTATTGTTCAACTTCAACAAAAATGTTTTCATACTTATGACTGTTTAGATTTAAATTATATTTTCAAATGTATGAGGAAGTACCAAATAATATTTAAATTATCTGAAGTTTGATACACAACCAATTTATAAGGTCAACATCATATTTACAAATATCTTTTCTTCCTTTAAATTTTTTCGACTTATATTTGAGAAAGTGTTTTCAAGATTATTAAGTAGTTCTCGATGGATTTCAAAAACTTCTTAGAAGAGAGTTAGTATCGTCGATAATAGATTTTTTTTTTTTTTTTTTTTTTGAGAAAAGAATGTCTCCAAAGGAGACATCCCAGCTTCATTAAGCCAAAAACCAAAATAGGACAAAATACAAAGTATAATTATAAGTCCAAACTGTTAACCAGGTAATCTAACTAACACTAACCAAACAATCACAACTAACACTTTTATAACAAAACATAAAAAAGCCACCAGAACAATTCACAAAATAACTAAGGAAAAACTAAGTCAGGCTTCATCTGATCATCGATAATAGATGACAATAATTCAAATCAAGTCAAAAGTCGAAACATTTTTCAAAATAGGAGTATCATTTTTCAAAACAATTCTCTAAATGAGTATCATTTGTTGGCCCAGCAAAGGTCGTAAATTCTGACGGGTTGAAAATTTTAAGACAATTAGTGAATCGTAAAATTTGCATAAAATTGACCTCTTTAATTGTGCACTATATGAATCTAGTGTACCTCAAAATTTAATTTTTGAATTTCAAAATAAGAGGTTATTTTAAACTAACATAACAGAATTAAGTTAATTGACGTCAATGAATTTCAACGCTTTCAAAAACAAAATCATTCGTGCGCTATTAGAAAAGGCAGGATATATTATATTTCGTTGCTAATTTTAGCAACTGTTATAACTGAATTCTGCATAAATTTGATGCTTTGAACATTATATAAATCGTGCATATCAAGCGTTTATAGTTCGATACATGGATTATTTATGTCAAAAAATTTAGTTAACACATAACCTTTAGTTTACATTTGACCACTTTAACATATCAAATAACAACAAAGTTACGAGTTTATGAAACAAAAAGCATGCTTATATAATTACTTTTAAAAAAAATTAGTGTGACAAGTATTACTAAAGCTATTAAAGCTTTAAGATGAAAAAGAGGAGGATTCGGCCCCAACACTTTGCGCAAATCTTTTGCATAATATTTTGAAGGCGGGAACGTTGCAACGAATAGTTTGACAATTTTCAAACCATTAAAAAAACTTATAGTTCTAAAAACCTATGAAAAATGATAAAACTTGATACGAGTTTTATCATACATCAAAGAGTTGGATATTGTAAATAAGGTGAATAAGGTGTTGGTTTGCGGTTAAGCAAGGTGAATAAGGAACAAGCTCTATTTGTATGACATCAAACAACAAATGACTAAGAAATTTAAACTTATTTGGGTGCTTATTCATATTCTAACAAAAACCTAGTATATGAATAAGCCTAAATTCTTTTGTTCCTTTTTCATATTCCTTATTCACTCCACATCCAAACATGCAAGACCTTTAATGCAATATCAATTGAAATCAAATTGCATGAAATTTAATACATGACTAACTTTTGAGATTAAAAATATACCTTAACCCTTTTTCTATTTTAAGAGGACTTTTAATTAATTTGGTAAAACATCGTCAATACATCCTAACATGTATTTTCATTTTTTCAGTCCAAAATTCAAAAGGTGAATCATATCATTGATGTTATTCTAGCGAAGATTTTTTATTTTTTTTTCATAATATTACAAGCCGATAAAATAAACAGATCAAATTAATTATAGTTTAATTTGCATTTATTTTTGGACCTTATTGCTTAAGACTAAAATATTAATCAAAATTCTCAGAAAAAAACAACCAACACATTCTTTCAGTTTCAGATTTTAAAATAATAATAAAAGAAATTGAGATCATCTGTACTGCAAAATCTTCCGAGATTGTGATCATGTATGTTTCCTACATTCCAATGAAATAAACACTCTCATGAGAAATTGAAATTTGCAGCCCTAAGGAATCTCAAGGAATTTTGTTACACATCAGAAGATTCCAGAAGTAAGAGACGGGCACGTGTCAGTAACGACAAAATAGCTTTTGGGGCATGTGTGAGCGAAGCAGTGGACAGTGGACACCGACAGGTGAATGCACCAAAGAAAGCAAGCAACTAACCAATGATACATGCAAGAATATTCCCTCAACTCTATGAGATTTCGACACGTGTCATCTGTTAAATCTCCACCGTTCAAATTTGGATATTATCGTAAGGACAGCAGGTGGACGGGGTGATGCCACGTAGTCAATACATAATTTGCTCTGGTTGGGCAGTTTGAGAATATCAAAAGTGTACTTAGAGGTCTAAGCCTCCATTGATTAGATTCAGCCTCTCTACATGGATTAAATTAAGGTTTTGGGGTTTAAAATGGGTTAGTGGAATGATTAGAATAAGGTGGAAAAGGATCTGTGGCGGTGTTCTGTGTGGCAACCTGTGTTGCTTTGTCGGTTTGATCCCCTGGATTAAATTGTGTTTGGTTGACTTTGGAACCAAAAGAAAAATTATACATATGGAAATGTGAGAGGTCTTCTCTTGTCTAAACAAAAACAATTTAGACGCTAAGTCTCAATTAGTAGTATTAGCTTTTGACTTTAATTTTTTACAGGACCACGCTGTCAACGTTATAGATGAACCGAATCCAATTGATTGGGTTAAAGATCTAAATTTTTGCTTTAATTCATGTTAGAATATGCAAGTGGAGTATAAAAAGTACACATTGATTGGCTTAAGTATATAAATTTATGTTTATGTTAAAGTTTAAAATTGGCAAGTGGAATAAAAAAAACTAGCGCACATTGATTTTCAGAAATGTACTTTATAGCGTCTCATGATGCTACAAGTTACTTAAGATTAAGTATATCCTAGCATGTGATTGCACTCGTGCATTTGTAAAAAAAATCATTATAAAATTTTTTAAAGGTAAACATATTTCACAAGATAAATTAACACAATAGTTGTTGGCCATAGGGATCCAACACAAGCTAACTTTAGTAGTTTATATTTTATCTGGTTATGGAAACTGCAATGCAGCTGGTGTTACAGAAGAACGAGGAAGAAGGTGATTAGTGGCATGATTACACAAAACGATGCTTCCTTTAATCTTTCTAATTAAAGTAATGCAAGTAACTTTTTAAGTAAGCACAGTGGGGCTAGTGATGAGTGAACAGGACGCAATATAATAGTGCATGTGGCATCTCAATTCTATAGTCGGTTGTATACTTGCATTTATGGACAAGAAACAGAGAAAATACATATAAACGACTCTTGGTTGCCTCAAACTCCCTTGTCAAGAAACAGGAATCTCGGAAAACTCGAAGCAAAATGGTTTACACGATTCTATTGTTTTAAATAAAGTTTATATACAGACGTTGGGGGGGGGGGGGGGCAAACTTAGGTTAAAATAATTAGGTTCAGGCATAGTTTTACTTGATTTATTTATAAGTTGAAAGAGAAATCAAGTTGAAAATGAATTAAGCTATTGCTGTTTATAATTTGCAAAGAATCTTAACCTTAATATTTAAAGTGGAGTTTGTAAAGTTTACATAAGCACCATTTTAAAATGATTATTATAAGAAAATTTTCGCCATGGATGAATTTTGCAATGTCCAGTTCCTAATCAATCACAGTTGTTCACCATTCTGAATGAATAATTTAGATTTTAGCCAGAGAAAAAAAAAACTTGTCCATGACAGAATTTTTCTATTGATTATTATTATTATTATTATTACTATTACTATCATCGTCATCGCCATCGTCGTTGTCATCATTATTATTATTATTATGGTTAGCTGGTAGTGAGTTGGCCAATTTCTCACTTTAGGAGAAATTTAGAATCGGAAGCAAAATAGGTTATAATTAATCCCCATTCTCAACTTGTCGCATGAAAATAAATTATATTAATATATAATCTTAATGTTTTCAATTCTAAAACCAATTAAACAGCCTAAGTTACGAATATACAGTGTACTTAAACATCCCTGAATTTATTTATATACCTCTGCTGATACTGAGAGCTTACAGCAGATGTTGGGGCTTCATGATTGGATTTTTTTGATGTTTACCTAATTTTGTGTCAATTTGTTGTACGTAGTGAACCTACTTTTTAGTAATAAAATCTGGCAGTCATTTTTGACTACTTAATTAAAAATAATTTATAATATCTAAAGCCAATGTAGTTGCAAAGATTCTCACATGAACGGATAGGGGCACAGCCGCACAGGCACCAAGCACACTAGATATGGAGTACTTTCTTTCTTTCTTTTTTCCCCCTTAAAGTTTTGTTTATAAGTAACTTTTTTTAATTATGCATTGTGCATTGGCACTTTGGCAGCCAATGATTGACCAAACACAGGCAATGACCTCTATATATATATAACGCATTGTTTTGGCCCATCACATTTGCTTGCTTGGTTCTGGTTGATTGTGCTCTTCACTTTAGATGGCTAACTTCACCCACCCAACATCTTTCAAAAATAGAAAAGAGCAGTTCAAATTTAATTATACTTGTATGCCCTACGAGAAGCGTCTATTAGTAGGTGATTTATTTTATACATATGCAATTATTAGTCAAACATCCACTCGTCACAGTGAGTTTTAAATAAATGGTAAAATTCAAGTTGTAAATAATAAAAAACATTTTTTTTATCCCTTGTTTTTTTTTTTTTTTTAAGGTAGGAGAACAACTTCCTACAATTTCATTGAACCAATAAAATTAGTTACAAGTAAAAGGAAAGAAAAAGAAGAGGAAAAAAAAAATTCCCGTTAATGAGGACACAAAAAGGAAAGTGCCTATTTACAAACAAACTAACTAACTGACGCATAATAAGATAAATGAAAATTGACTTGTCAAGAGGGGTAATTAACTTGTCAAGAGGGGTAACTGAGGTTAAATAATAAGATAAATGAAAATTGAGGATAAACTTACAGAGAATTTAATAAGTTAGAAGACTTAATTGCAGGTTGAAATTTGTGAGTATTTTACTATTTTTTAATAGGATGGGCTCTTAAAACTTGATACTATGATTTTCAGTCTAAATTAAATTTGCAAAAATATTTTTATTTTTGGATTTTAAAGTAGAGTTATTCTCTCATTTTAAAAAATCTTTAGTCGGGTTTCAAAATTTGTCCTTCCCTCAAGAATTCTCGTTCTTGGTTGTTCCTTTTCGAAAAAAATTTCTTTCTAATTGGTTGTTTGTTAAATTGTTTGTTCAAACCAATATAAAAAATTATGCAAACAAAAATGTAAACTCTATTGCCATGATTATCCCTTCAATAGATATTTTCAATGGTACCTAATAAATATGGTTATGCTTTTGCAAGTGTATGATATTTTTAATTTTTTTTAACTATATCAAATTACCGCCAATGTGATTTTTATGTAAAATACTTCACGCTTATGGGCCATGGAACAATTAATGATCTTTCCGGTGCAAGTGAAAAAAAAATGGAGTGTGCATACCAGTAAAAATTATTCAGGTTTCTTTTTCCCAAGTGGTGGTTTGGAGATGTAAAAAAAGAATAGCTAGCTATATCAGACTAATAGTTAAGGCCTTTACCACAAAAAAAAAAGGGAAAATACGGACGTGTGGTCAAGCCTCATTTGCGGAAAGACTTAATTAGACAAGATTAAGTAACAGAATCTAAGAACAATTAAGCACCAAGCAGATTAGAAAGTTCCAAGATAGAGAGAGAAAAATATGGGGAGAGTGTAGACATGTTAGGAAATGAGAAGCATGTCCCCACAAAGACTCACTCTTTACACACCACCATATATTTCTCCTCTCTACCTCTTTTGTAGTTTGTACTTTTCCTTTCTTCCCCTTAAAAGTTGACAGCAACCACACCTGTCCCTCTCTTTGCCATAGTATACCAACTTTTATTTTTTCCTCACTTTGGCTTCCCTGGAGTTCTTCTCTGTCTGAGCTTATGTGGTCATTCCTGCGTCCATTTACCTAGAGTATTTGCTGTTCTCAAATTAAAAGAGGTTTTCATATGAAGGTTTTTTTTTTTAACGATGGTTGAATTGATAGGGATAAAAATTTAAAAATATTATGTTTTTCATTTAGCGAGCAAACAATTGTGACTTATACAATATCTTAAGGAAGTGTTTGGTTGTGCAGTAAGGAGTTGCATAAGTGTTTATGTAGTGTTATGTAATGGATATTTGGTCGTATAGTAAGAAAGAGTAACTTAATGCATGCATATATTCATGTCAACAAAAGACTAAAATGTTCTTGAATTTGAGTTATTTGTTTTAGTAAAGGAAAATGCCTAATGCAATACATACTTGGACAGTCTATTTCAGATTAGACGATTGAAATCTGACCTAATTATTATTATTTAATACTAATAATAAGAATAATAAAATAAATAATAATAAAAAATATTAAAATAATATTATAAAAATAATTAGTATTATTATAAAAGTAATTATTATTATGTAATACTAATAATCTGAATAATAAAATAAGTAATAAAAATAAATAATATTGTAATATTATAATATAATAATAAAATAATTAATGGTTTTATTACTATAGTTTTTGTTACAATATTCTTATTATAATAATAATATTAAAATAAAACAAATCATATTCCTTCTTTCGAAGAAGTAATAATAATAATAATAAATAATAATAATAATTTAATAATATTTTGAAAATAATTATTATAAACTGCATTAGTGCTGAACATTGAGAGCCGGAAAGAATTAATTAAAAAGTTACAAATGTCAAATGAGATGAAAAGAATCCGGTGCATAAATTTACAACCTCCTTAGATGTAATAAGTTATGCACCCTTATGCACTCTTATGTAACGAACATTTAGTTACATAAGTGTTGTATAACCTCTTGTGCATGAAACAAATACCCCTAATTTTTCAAGTGTCTGAAAAAGTTTTACGGTATAACTTTTTACTTTTACCATATCGTAACTTTACCGGAGGTAAAATCATGATATGTTTGTGAACACATTGTAGTATTTCATTTTAATAAATTATAAACTAGACCAATTGTTGAATAATGAAATATCATACAACACAAATTGTGACATAGTGAAGATAAGTCTTGCATATATGATTAATTAAAGTAATTTTAAGTGCTACACAGAGATAACCACAGAAATAAACAGGAGCCCTTGTTTTCTCTCCCATGATTTTTCTCTGTCATGCTTTATGGTTCTCTTTTTTCTCACATTTTCAAACTCAGAGGGGAATTACAGTAATCAAAGTAGCGAGAAATAGTACGCAAACAAAAGTTCTATTATATGCCCCCTTTGAAGTTACAAAATAATTCTCTCTCTCTTTCTCTCTCTCTCCAGTGCCCAATTTACTGTAGAATCTTTTCCAGTAATTTTGCAAATACCATCTCCAATCTCTTCCTATATCTAAACCTCTGAACAGCTCATGGTTAGTGGAGCTATCTAAATCACTGTACATCAACCTCCACCCGTCTTCCCTTCTTCTCTTTCTCTCTCTATCTACTTGTGTTTTCTTTACTCTTGATCAATTCTATTATTTGTATTCTCTAGCAAAGCTCAAAGGGGTAATTGCATGGCGATGAAGCTCCACACAAGTCACATCTCTGCTCCTGTTAGTAAGTACTACAGTACATCCCACAGTAAGCTCTTTCTCTCTCTCTCTCTATTTCTCTGTTTCTCTGACCTTGTTGAGAGACCATATTTTTTCAATTTTCTTTTTAGTTGTGTACTTGTATCTTTCCAATTTGTTCTCATCAATTTATCGTCTACCCATGATTAGCCTTTCTTGCTTTTACACTCTCTCTATGTTTTTTTTCCCCTTCTATTTTTAATTGAAAGAATTCATAGCCTTTGATCACCTATTTCTTTACACAATAGCTGAAAACTTTTAGTGGACCAACTGATGTTGTATACTTGTATGAGCAAACTAAAAGTCTAATTACAAATAGGAAAGCGTAGACTTTGAATCAATTTTTCACATTACTAAAAGTTATAATAATTCCTTGGTCTAATTTTCTACAGATAGCCAAATAGAGGTCAAATAAACAAAAGAAGTAAAGACGGGGAAAACAGAAGTATATAGAAAAACACAATCAAAAGAGGCAAATCACAATTTATCTAATGGATTGGGATTCAAAGCTTCCTCCTTGGGACATGACAGATCTCGAACAGAGCCACATGCAACCAAATCCCATGTCTACACTAAATACAATCTCTGGGGGGTCAAGTGTGGGCCCCTTTGAAGCCATGGGGCAGTCTATGGGGCCCACAGACTGCTCAATTGACCTCAAGCTGGGTGGAAGCACCGGCCGACCGGTCGATTTGGGGGCATTTCAGAATGACCAACCACGCACTGCCACCTCTGCATTGGCACCAGCTAAACGGGCTCGCGGGCCGACTAATCAGTCGCAACCGGCAGTGTGCTGTTCAGTTGACGGGTGTGGGTCGGATTTGAGCAACTGTAGGGATTATCACAGGAGGCATAAGGTTTGTGAGGCACACTCTAAGACCCCTATTGTGCTTGTTGGAGGTCAAGAACAGAGGTTCTGTCAGCAATGTAGCAGGTATATTTTTCTAATTTATTTTGTGCATTTGTTTTTTGGTTCCAATAATATGGGTGTTTGTGTTGTTTATGACAAAAATATCTTCTTTCTGTAATTTGTTTCTCTTTTATAAAATATAAGAGAAGAAAATCCTAGTCATAGAAATTATATTCCTCTTGAAAAAGAAGAAGGAAATCTGATGCATCTTTTTGAGATATATATCCAATCTTTTTTTTATATTTTTTTTTGGAGAATATCATTTGCTATCTATTTTTACTACAGTACTCTATGTGGTTGCTCTTTTATATAGGTTTCGTAGGCCCTTTTAATAAGTCATTGGTCTGTTAGGTTGAATGAGTAGTTAGTTTCCTTTTTTTTTTATTCGTTAGTTGTTAACCCCCTTTGTTAAGATGTTTTTTTCTTCTTCTCTTTCTCCTTTTCTTAAAACATTTATTTGAATGAGGGAATTTGACGACTTATTAGTTGCATATTTTAGTTTAGCAAGATATTACCTACAATCTTAGCTTATTTTGTCTTCATTCTAAGTCATAAATGTCCCAATTAGTTTTCACATTGTAATTGAAGGTTAGTGCTTCTGTTTCTCCATGTACAGTGTTATTGAATAGTAGCTGGTTACCCACGGCAAGATAGTTTGCATTGAAAGAGACTGGTGACCAATTTGATTTTTGTCTTGTCTAATGCAATCCACAACCGTCCTATTGCCCCTCTATGTTGTCAGTTCCAACGATGACCCAAAATATTTGACCCACAATGTTGTAATATGACATTGACAGCTACCATGCATTTCTTTTCCCTAAAACAACACTATCAGTAACAGTGACAACAACGTGATAATTGTAGTAGTTATCGTAATGATTAATATAAGAATAATTATTCTTATAATAATCAAATGGCAGGTTTCATATGTTGTCTGAGTTTGATGAGGTGAAGAGAAGTTGCAGGAAGCGATTAGATGGACACAATCGCCGCAGGAGAAAACCTCAATCTGATGCTGTTAATCCCCCTTTTTTCTCTACCAGTCACCAAGGTCTTACATTTTTTCTTTGATACCTTCTCCTTTAATTATAATATTATGATTTTTTTGCAAAGATTGGAGGGTGCCAAATATAAACTCATTAATTTCTTAAACTGCAGAACACCACAAGCAAATATTAATATGGTGCCAGACCTTGTCAGGCTTGTATTTACTGATTTTTTGTTTTTACATTTTGCAGCAACAAATTTCTCCAGTTTTCCCACCATATTTCCAAATGCTCTTCCAGACCCCACCTGGATGGGTTCTGGTACAAAGACCTCTCAACAAAGCATCATCTCGCGTCAATACATAAGCCCACCGCCACCTCAGCCCTTCTCCCTCACCTTTCCTCCAAGCCTCAAACAAACCACAAAACGATTCCCGTTTCAACATGAACTGTCAACAACTGAAACTGGAAATGGGATTGGAAGTGGAATGAGAAACATCTCTCTTTCTGTTTCTCCACCATTACAAAAATCAATTCCCATTTCAGTCTCAGTCTCATCAGATAGCAGCAGTAGTAGCGGTGGTGGCGGCAACGCAAACCGGATTCATTACTCGGAGCGTGCTCTCTCTCTTCTGTCATCACCACATCCTGCTGTCACCGTCTCTGCCTCTGCTTCTGACCTGGCCATGGGCCCCACTGGGCAGCCTCTCTTCTCGAGTTATAGGTATGGTGCTGTTACACCAACAGGGCTTTCTTTGGAAGGAGCGCATGACAGGAACATTTTCATGTCCAATTCCAATGCCGGTAATGGAACCGCGAGTGGAATAGGAAATGGGAATGGTGGTGTAGATTTTCATTGCCAGGAAATGTACAATGTAAGTCAGGAAGGGCCGTCAATAGAAGAGGGTTCATCGCAGCCACTTCCTTTCTGGCATCAATGATTTGATTCAATCCTCCTTATATTAATGTAATAATTAAGGTCTAACTAATCTTTTGTTAGTAGCTAATACATCGAGTCGACTGAATTGGTTGATGTAAGCAGCTCGATGTGGGTTCATAGAAAGGGTTATTGAGAGTTACAACTATTGTATGTTTAATTATTGATGTTATGTTTTGTGAGTCAATAGTACCTACTATGCAATTTCTGGTAGATGCTTTGTTTGTTTGTAAATTTTGGTAGGGACAAGTGTGGATGCGAAGATATGTTTTTTCAAAACCTATCTCAATCAGTTCCATTACAAAAGAGTTTTTATAAAACTGACAGTGTTTGGTTTTAGTCTTCAATGCAAGGATGAAGGATGGGGTCTTTTTCGCATTATTTGAAAAAATGGAATTAAACGATAGCAAAAAAAAGAAATTCAACCTGAATAATTTTCGTGCGAAAAGGAGATATTAAACTATCAGCTGTAAATCAGATGTGCGATGGTTATTCCTGTGTGATAGGCTGGAACTTTGTGAAGGAATTGCTCGTATTTTTAATCCACAATGAGGCCACAAATTCACAATGCCCAACTACTGATAAAAGATGCCAGATTGGGCTCTTGATAAAATAAATTGTTTCCCAAGCCGCCGGCCCTGAATTCTCTACTCTCAGCGTTGCACTACTAGCGTTTGTCAAAATGCCTCTCAGAGATACCTTTGCTTTGAGCACCAGTGCCTTCCGAATACGCTTCACACACGGACATGGGAGCCTAAAGAAGACGAACTAGACTCTCTCTGGGCCATGGTAAAAGCTCATCCCTCCTGTCCTGTTCCAGCCTCTATAATGAGGTACTTTCCATTTAGGCCACAACTTATTTGTGCCTTCATAGATAGCTAGATTATGGTATCATTTCTTTTCAATTATTATATATTTGTTCTGTACTCACTGCCCCATTGATAAAACATGATCATGCACCAATTTGCAAATCCCTCCCTGGATTTGCCGTGCATGAGAGCTCTTTGCTAAAAAGAGGCATTGCGGACTGGAATTGTGTCTTCCCTTTCCTTTGCTAAAAAGGTGTGTGTATATGTTGTATTGTAAGCGAGAAATTCTTACATGTGCATGTGTATGAGGATGCCTTTTATGTATGCTACCATCAAACATCTTTCTGATTACTGATTTCTTAGATTATTAGGGAAGTCATAAAAACATAAAGTAATTTCTAACCATTCTTATAACAGTTAGTTCAGGGGAAACCGGCACTTGAATTTCTTGTGTTGGTTTATTTTTGACCTGATTCATTTCTGTACTTTGTAGGTTACTGATTCTCATCTGAAAATTGTGAACATTAGGACACAAATAAACAAAATTAAGCAGCTAAGCTGGGACCAGGTAAGAAGAGTTTTCATTTTGATTGGGTGACTTTACATATCATACTAACAAAATAATTTAGAATAATGTATTGTTTGTCGCTTTCTTGATATTATCAGTATATCAGAAGATGAAATTTGTGGAAGACAGACAGATAATTAAGTTGATTTTTGTTGGCTGAGCGTTGAGTGTTTTATTTCCACATTGCCCTCTGATAATAAATTTGTACATTTGGTACAAGTTTAAAGCCTTCAAATAAAGTTCATTTCTAACGAATGTCTTTTCTAAGGGCAGATTTTTTTTGATGTTCTGGTGCAATATATCATTGCCGATTGAATGAGGGAAAAGGTGGCAAAACGCCAGAGTTTATCCAGGTATCTTATTAACGTTATAATCTACTAATACAGTTTTACTTGCACCAACCTTACCTCACATGAAAAAAATCAGATAAGTTTGCATTGAGTTGTCATGTTTAAAACTTATTACTCCTGCATGAGAATCCCTTTTGAATGTAAAAACAGTTTTTTGCACTTTTTCAAATGGATCATTAATGCTTTACTCTTGTTCCTTTTCCCAAAATGTACTCAGAATCATGTGTTGCATTCTGTTATTTCAGGATGACAGGAAAGCGTTTTGTTGGGTATGGACAGAAGGATTGTGCAAAGGTGCTACTCATTTTAGATTTGGATTTTCACCTTTCTAATGTACTCAACGATAGTTGAAGGTCTGTCCAGTTTTGAAACTCACCGACTGTACAAAATAATTGCCTTTTGTGCATGCCTTTTTTTTTTTTCATCAAAACCTTTCCTGGTATTATTTCCTAAGATCTTCAAGAAAATTGGTAGCTTTCAACAGTGAGAAAGATATATATATACAACCAGTTTACTTTCAGAACCCTCACAGTTGATGTCAGAGTTTGTCAAAGAAGAATAAATAAAAATAAATAAATAACACGTCCTTTAACATCTAATAGGTTGTGTACAAAATGAAATTTGTTGTTGGTTGAAAATTGTTTCATCATTGATCAAAAGTCTGGTGAAACTTGGTTATTAAATATAATTTATTTGAAAATAGCACCAAATATTTTGCACGAACTCTAAAAAGGACATTCAATGGGTGTATTTTGATGAGCACTGGTGTCCATTTACCCTAACCCTTAGTATTGGGGGAACGTACAACAGATATATAGCTGATCTCTATCATTCACTTCGAAGAGGATGTATCTATCCAATTTAGGTCGTAATTCTGATCTCTATAATTTCAATTTTTTCTTTTCTAGAGATACTAGATAGAGGCTATCTACGTAGATCTCTATCATTTCAAATTTTCAGTACCAAGGTAGATCTCTATCATTTCAAATTTTCAGTACCAAATTAACATGCATCAAATTTTCCAAATTATATGTACAGAATTTCAGCAAGGATCTGGAAACACTTGTTTTTTTTTACAACCACAAAATAAAAAAGAGGAAGCGCGTCAATGATAATCACATGAAAAAACTTCGGACATCATTAAAATTCAAAACAGCAAGAAAGAACTATTTACAACGTGGCTGTAGATATACCATAAGAAAATTTTCCAGTGTATCCAGCTTATGAGGGCATAATTTGTGAACAAGTCCTAGTAACTGAATAATAGAGAGGAATACTATGATATGAGTAAGTGCACATAAGGAAGAAAGCTGTAGATAAAACTAACTGAAACCAAAGCAACCACAGAAAAAGAACATAGGCCATCTAGGATATGAGAAACTCTTACAAAACAGCCAATTGAAAAAATAAAGACAGTTGACAATGTTTTCTGTTGACAAAACAAAGGACAAGTTCGAATAAAATAAGAAAATAACAAGAAATCCATCAATTTGACCAAGTAACCTTAACGTTGATTGTGCCAAGGTTGCCTACTAAGGTCTTCTGTTCAAGAGTGGAGCTGGAACCTGGCCTAGGGAGAAACACAAAAGAACAAGTGCTAATTGGTTCATCTTGGAGAGCACGATGAATGTACAGGCTGGTTTCAACAGACAAGATCGACTCCCTTGGAATTACGATCATGCTCTTCGACAGAGGGAGCGTAATCCTGGCATTGTTGAGCGACCCAGGATCGATAGTGATACATTCCTGACTGGTGATGTGGTCAAATAATGTGCTTTTAGCCTCAGAATGATTAACAACGCTATTAGAGGCTTTAATTGTCCCATATATTTGAATGGGCTCGTCTCTTTCCTGCCACTTGTTTAGATCAAAATTACATAAAGAAACTTCCAACTTAGCCTCTAGTCCATCACTGTAGACTGCAAAGTTCACCCTCATGATGCCATGTAAAGTATCAAATGTCTTTTCCATGAACACGTCTGTTGGTGACCTTTGCCACAGAGTCACTCGTATGCTCCGATCACACATGCATATCGTGCTGAACAACCATGGATAGATAATGAGTGTATCATCATGATCATCTACTTCTACAGGGCATTCGGGATCAGTGAGAATGAAGTGACCTTCTGAATTGATATGGGAGGGCCCTCCATCACCACGATCTTGATAGATAGCATATTTTCTGTTGGAGGCTTTAAGGAAGATAACTCCACGGATATATTTTTTTGCAGTGGCTCGTTCTTCTCCGATGTAACAAATGCAGAACACCTCCACAAGAGCACGCTTCTTGATCATCTCACTTCTGTCAGACCAAGATTGCACAGAAAATATACTTCAGCATCTCAATATATAAGAGAGAAAACACAATTCCTTTCTTTTCCTTACTTTTTGTTTTTCAATTAGGGTAACAGTTTCTTTCGCCCCTCGACCCCCCCCCCCCCCTTTTTTCCCTACTTTTGCAACAAATCTATCCTTTTCTGTTAGAAAGTCAATATTATTTTTGTTTAGAAAAAAGAACGAACACGAGCCTACTGCAATTTCAATAAAACGAGGGATATGATTCTAAAAAGAAAAGAGCGTGGTACACACTCTGTGGATGTGGAGAAATCGACTTGAGCCTCCTCTGGATGGCCCGCTTTTATGTCTAGGATGGACATTATTTCTAGGTTGATGGGTTTTAAGCCAGCACCACCTGCCTGTATAAATATCATTAAGTTAAAACCCTAATTTCACTATAATTAAATTGAATTACATGGAATTGAACTGCTTGTCCTCAGAACCTATCAAAATACAAAGATATCCCAACATATCACGGTTCCATCAAACGGAACACAAATTTAATTACGAGAAACCCAAATCCTAATTCCGACAGAAAACAGAAATTGGTCAGGTTCTTAGCAATAGTGGGTGCTGTTCGATGGAAAAGATGAGTATTTCAACAATAAAGCGCCAGACATTCACCTAAATGGCAGCCGTTAATTACCCAAACAAACAAAAAAAGAAAAGAAAAAAGAAGTCGGAAATCAAAACCTATCGGATGAAACAAAGAAAAGAGAAAAAAAAAAAAAGAGAAAGACCTTATCTTTGATCCGTCGACGCTTCGACGTCGGCGCTTCGACGACGGGGATAGGAAAGGGTGGGAAACCTAGGCGTAGCAGGACAGAGAGAGAGAGAGTATTTTTTTTTTATGAGTAGGTGATAGATAACGAATATGAATATGAGAAAATCGGTAATAAATAAAGAGGAGAGTTTGAATGCGAATATTTTGGTTGTACAAATGTAAACATTTCACTATTTAATTATTTTTTTAATTTAAAATTACAACGTCAAATCCAAACCGTTAATAAGATTCGTTTATTTTTCTATCTCTTGACAGAGTATCAATAAATTCTAAAATTTACAAAACTCATATGAAAATGCATCGGTCATTAAATTAAATAAGATCAATGGTTTGAATTTGACGTTGTAATTTTAAATTTTAAAAAAGTAATAACATAATAGAGTGTTGGCATTTGGAGTAACCAAAATATTGACATTGGAACCCTTCTCATAAATAAATAGGTTAATTAGGTTTATACCACTGTAAAAATAAGAAATTAGAAAAATGTCATCATTAAATGACAAATTATTTTTATGCCATCACTGAATGATAAAATTAGATTTATGCCACCAGATAATTAATTTGACAATTATACCCTTTTAAATATACCATTATAAAATTAGAAATATGCCATTTTAAAATATTAAAATTAGAAATATATCATCGTTAAGTAAATAAGTGATTTTACTCCAACAAAAGAAATAAAATTCAAATTTCAAAATTTTAAAATTTTAAATTCGAAATTTTGAAATTCAAAATTTAAAAAATTTTGAAATTTTTTAATTTGAAAGTTCAAAATTTTAAAATTTTTAAAATCCAAAATAAAAAAATTGCAAATCTAAAATTTCGAAATTTAAAATTTAATTCATTTCAATAAATTTCTTTGTCATTTCTCAATAATAGGGTATTTTGGACATTTTAAAAAAGTTAGAGTGGCATTTCTCTAATTTTCACCGAAAATAATAGAATAAAACTAATTTTAACCATTTTATGGTGGCATAAAACTAATATATAATTTAAGACTGGTATATCTCTAATTATCAATTTTTTCATAGTGGCATATATCTAATTATTCCTAAATAAAAAGAGAGAGAGCGTAGGACCCGAATAGTGTTTGGGTGGGTCACCTAGACGGATCAGAATCCTCTACGGCTCCAAATAAAAACTTGCAGTGCTAAGTTTTAAATATGAACTATCCAATCTAATTTCGACAGACTGATTTTCACAGACCGTATGAATCTCGACGAATCTAATTTAATTACAGGACATTAATCATTGATCGGACAGTTCAGATAAAAAAACTTGCTAATACAAAAGAGATGGTTTTATTGATCTATTCCCTATCTAGAATTAGTGTAATTAAACTAGCATTTGTCCAAACATGTTGTTTAGATCTAAAATTTCTACTATAATAGCCTCAATCAACCAAGTTAACACCAATTGGAAAAAGTAACCCTATATCTATAAGTGACACTGATTTTACTGAAATTAAGGTGCAAATTAGTACCAAGATGGAGCAGATTCCATGACCTCAAATTAACTCCAAATCTTAATAATCTAAGTAGACTCCTACTCAGATCAAGAGTTGAAATAACAAATTTCAAAACCCAATCAACGGAGTCGCTGATTATCAACTCCACAATTATAAAATCATCTTTAATTTGGTAACTAAATACCATTGTAAAAATTGAAAAGAGAAAGTGATTAGGGCTAATATAGGCTGATATACCTCAGAAAAGAGAAGCACAAATTGATTTGGGTAAAAGTGGTTCCTAATCTAATTATGGTTGAGTAGCTTAACCCCATCGCTCGTCTTCATCGCCAATCAGAAGATTACTCTTATTAGGGTCGATTAGTGTTCTCGAAGGTGATCAGGTGTTAGAGATATTGTTAGAAAGTGTTCTCAAGTGCTCAATTTTAATTTTAAGTTACTAATTAACTATGAATTAACACAAGCAACAAGAACGGATCTAGTTTCAAGCTTTCAAGCACACATAAGAGAGAATAAGCGTTTAACCTCTCTTCGTATCGTAACGAAAAGGCGCGGCCACGGCATAGGAGGCGGTGGCATGCTCGTCTCCTCCTCTTCTTCTCATTTCTAAGGTCCACTAAATGATTAATCAACTTCACAAGGTTTCGTGCTAGCGAAACGTGTGAAATCGCCTAATCCAATGGTTCGCCTTTCTCTTCTAAATCGATATCTAGGAGAGGTGGCTATTGCTCAACTCATGAGCATCTACAAAATGCAATTAAAAGAGCTCTCCATGACATCAACTAATTGCTCCATGAGAGAGGAGAAGGTGGTGGCTAGAGAGGAGAAAGAGAGAGAAGAAAAATTAGGTTTTGCTTCTTCCAAATTGGAGTTTTTATATAGCCATCCAAACCTAAACCTAGGGGACCACTCCATGTTAGAATGTGATGGGCCTTAATATGGGTTTCCAAGCCCATATTAGTTGGTCTTTAATTCTCTCTTTTAATTGCATTTAAGTTGGACTCATATCAGGTAATCAAAAGATAGCCCATTTATTTAATATAATTCCTATAATCATATTAAATGTGTTGAACAAAATTAATTATCAACTATTTGATAATTATTATATGATTAGACTTTGCATTAATTAGTTTCATATGATCCATTTGAAATAATTAATTATAACGGTTCGCAACGGTATATAATTAATTAATCAACATATCATATATCGCATTTTCCAATGCAAGTAAACTAAATTAATGCACTGTTGATTAAGAGCCTTTAATTCGTGTGACCCTCGAGGATTTATGTCATGTTGGCCATGGAAATTAAATCGCTATTTATTTCCAATAATCATAAGCGGTATCTAGCAACACGCTATGATTCCCAATTAACATAAATAAACACTGTACAACTACAGTATTTCAATCATGCATAAGAAATAAAATATTTTCTTGTTTTGATTCTTATGTCACATGATATTACTGTATAAATCAAGATAGGAATGTGTTATTCTTGCAGATTATACATTTCTTGATCTAGAAATGATCATCCAGTTTGCATGCATACGATTCAACTCCATCAAGGGGCCCAAACAGATATCATCACTCATTAAGTAAATTAATGATGGACATACGATTTTCTTGATGAACAACTTTTTCCCGCACAATTCAAGAGAACATAAATAAAGTCCGTATAGCAGTCATTATCAGGAATCAACGTTAGATGATATTTATAGACCTATCCTCATGTGGAAAAGGTGAACCATCTCAAACTTAGAATCAAACTCATACGAAATAAATAATGACACATAACACAATTCATATATTTATTTCATTGGATCATGTCCTGTGCTATGTTCCAATAACATACACATATGCAATTAATTTGGTAACTCATTATCTATGATTTATAGAACTTAATCATCACTTAACTTGCATACTAATCTTATATGATAATTAATGTTCCTTATTAATTATCAAGATTATGGACGAGTTAGGTTTATTATTGTCATTTAATCATAAATGAAATACAAAGATCCACAATTCAAATTCTCAACCTGAATGATTTATCAATAATAAAATCAAGAAACAAATTATCAAATATCATCAATAACATAAACTAAATATACAACCATCAAATGATTGGCTTCATCAAAACCTAGGTTTATTACCTAAGAATTTTACCTTCAAGTGTAAATTTTCTTTGGGTTGTTTATTAGGAAGCCAGGCTGACCCCCCCCCCCCCCTATTATTGCACTCATGCAATTGTCCATTAGGTTTGGTCATTCTACAACTATTGACAATTTGACATTTATCATTCAAGCAACAAATTTGTTATTTTCCTATAATAATAAATGTAACCATTTCTTTTTTAATTGTCAACTTTATTCCATATTCCGGAACATTCTACCAGACATTGTTATTTTCCTATAATAATAAATTTTCAAATGAAGTGTAAAAAGATTTTATTGTAAGAAATCTTCCATCCTATTAAAAAAATATCATAATACAAAAAATAGTAGCAATGGAACTTTCGGAAACAAACAGCTAAATTTCATCCTGTAAAATAAAATGGATCTACAGCTACAGTATTATTACAGTAGAATTTCATGACATGAATCAGGGTATACAATTACCGTCACACCAACTTTCACTGTACAGTACAAGTCGGTGGTTATGTAGCTAAATAATAGGGGGCAGGGCTTAATTAGTTAACTATAAAGTTTTTACTAATTTATTCAAAACCATGAACTGCGCTGATTGATAGAATATCATACTACAACATTTTTCTAAAAAAAATGTAAAAACGTAAATTTAATGATATTTTGATTCCATTTGTAAATTTTTTTCATTTATCTGAGTTTAATGTTTACAATCCTTAAAATTTGATTCCATTATCAAAAAACCCAGCTGACCTATTGATTGGTTAAAAACTTACCATGGTGTTCGCAAAACTTACAAAATATTGAATTATATAACCATCATGTCATTATGATATGTATTGGAGAGAACATTGACTGGCCAGATATGTAGCGACAACACAGCTACAGTTACGAAAATCAAAATGTAAAAACAGCAAAAGACGAGAAGGATTGGACTAAAAGCCAGTACCCCGGCGTGGATTATTTTAGGAGCAGGTGACAGTAGGGCTGAGAATGTTTTCGTGGAGAATCGGATTTTACAACAGTATTTATAAAATTTAAATTTTTTTCAATTTATTTTCGAAATTCAATATTATTATAAAATTAGTTTTAATTTTTTCGGTCCACTAAGCCTAGTACCAAACCAAATTGTATCATCGTCAAGGCCCAAACAGAAAGAATGAAGCCCACGAGAAACGAATTTCATCATGTTGACCGGATCCTCTGTGACCGAAACCCATGCAGACTTGACAGTAACCCGCTACGCCGTGTCATTGCGCTAGCTAAACCCTCCTCTCTTCTTACGCCTACCTACGTGGCAGCCACCTCACTGACTTTGCAGACTTGGAGCAGTCAAATGATGCCATGTCAAATTGCCAACCCAAAATTTAGAAATTTATTATAAAGCTGGCAAATTATAAAAAAAAAAAGAAATTGGGCTCAATGGGAAAAAATACTGGTCGCGGTTATTTACTAATACTAATTAGTAATTACTATACTAACCTCAGAAAAGGCGGGAAATTCTTCTCCTCTCCCGCCCGTCCCCAAACCCTAGGCTCCCGCCATTGCCGCCGGTCGGTTCTCCTCTCGACCTCCGCCATTGTCGTTGCCTCCGGTTGCCTCTCCTTTTCGCTTAGTTCTCCTCTTCCTCTTCTCCCTTCCAAACCCCAAACCCTCACCTCTCTCCTCTCTCCCTTGCCGAAGGCTGGTGCGAATGATGTCACTTGGTGGTGCCCAACAGAAGCAGCTTGCTTTCCTCGAGCTTGGCTGATTCCGGTGAGAGTTTGTTTTTCCGACTTATTTTAATCAATTTGTTCAGTTGCTCTGATTCTTGTCTAGATAATGGTTTAGAGCGGCTTTGCTAGATAATGGTTAATTACATATAAACGAATGCAATTTTAAGTTGTTTACGTAGATGATTTGACATTAAGATTTAACTAGGAGAGATATAGAATGTGCCGATTAATTACTGTTTTATTTTGAATTTGATGTAGATTCTAAAATGCCGATTCGAGTTCGATTAGACTTTGATATTGTTACTGGGAATTTCGACAATCTTCTTGGTGATATATACAACCACATTGCAGCAGCGAATAGATCAAAAGAAACCATACCCGTAATCGGGCCAGTAGACAACAATCTCCCATGGAATTGGGCTTTCATTGGCCTCAATAATGGCAAAGTTCAAATTTGTTTGCTTATTAGGTTAGACAATTTGTATCTTTTGGGTTGGCGAAAAGGTTTATCGGGTGAACAAAATGAAAACTTGTTTTACCTGGTAGCACGCGAGCAAATACAGAATGCTCCTCCATGTTATGAGGACAGACTTCCCTTCAGTGGGAATTATTCAGACCTCCCATTGAAGAAAATTTGTGTGAACCCCCATACGGTTTCACAGGCCGTGGATGCCTTACACCAAACCTGTCTTAATGTAGTGCACCCCCAAGCTACAAAAAGCTTTACAATTTTAATAGTAGCCTTCTGTGCCTCATTAAGACTAGTGTCAGTTAGAAGAGCAATTAGTTATGCTTTTGCTTCTGGTGGTTTTGGAAAGATAACCTCTGAAATGTTCACGCAAGAAAAGAATTGGAGAAAAGTATCATCTTCATTTCTGAAAGAGGAGTCACTCGAGTGCGAAGGTTTCGGTATTGTTACCCCGGAGAATGCCTCTCATATGATCATTATCGCCATTATGTCAAGTCACTCAAAATTTCAGGGTTTGTTGCCACCCGGCCCTGGTTGGGACGCACAACAACCTGGCGCAAGAGGTGGCAGACATGGCCCTAGAGAGCATGGACGTGGGCAGGGGGGTCGGCAGGGGCGTGGGCAGTTGGGTCGGCCAGTACGGCAGGGAGGTCGACAGTGGGGTCAGCAAAGGGGTCGGCAAAGGGGTCAGCAGAGGGGGCAGTGGGGTCAGCAACTTGCTGTATACATCCTGCACATCTTTTATCTAACCTGTGACTCCAATGTCAAGGTATATGAACCATTCTTGACTTTGATTTGTACTTTTGCATGATAATTTATACAAGATAAGTGTGCAGCCAAATACAAGAATTATTGAAGCAGAGAAGTAGACGTCTTGTAAGAACCAACTAAAACAAATAAAAAACAAGGATATATCAGGACCAAATTTTATTTGAGGAACTTTTGCAACTAATATCAATTTTTTTCAAATATATATGTGATTTTCATCAGATATTTGGAATTGCATGTCCTTTTGCCATTAAATAGGTTGGTGTGTTGAACCAAAATTTTGCAATTGGAGAATTGTTTGATCACTGATTAATAGTCTTGTAAAACATGGTCTTGTAAGAACCAACAAAACCAGCAAGGTAATAGGGTACCACTGTAACACACTGACACTCTCTAACTATACAGGAAGCATCATTTCTTTTTCATGAATTTACCATTTTTTAGATTAGTTACACGAATGAGATTCTCAAACTTATTCAGAATTGGAAGGTTCGGATTGGTGGAGTCAAAGTAGTAAGCAGTGGGCCTGGGGAAGGGGGGGCCCATGGAGGCAAAGATGGGGATGAATTTGATGTAACCAAGGTTGATGAAACAGAAGCTACTTCTGCAGCTGGTAGTGGCATTATCGGTATGGCTAAATATCTTTTTATCATTATATGATATTTCATCTTTCAAGTAAAATCCACTGATTAAACATTTAAATAATATCTGGAGTAAAACACATATCATACATCATCACAGTCCAGCCATTGTTTATTGTTAAATGTTAATTGCTGCCATGATAATAATCTTCATGAAATTTCTAATTATCTATTTCAGAGATGGGATCGTGGGAGCATTCTCCAATGAGCCTGTTCGTCAGTGTTTCAGTTGATTCTGTTAGGGAAAGCGTTAGGGGGCTCATCACTAATACCTCCATCGGTGGATCTGTCAGTTGGTCAGGTGGCATTACTTTTCTGTTTCCTAGAACCCATACCCACTGGTCTGACATCATCACAGGGGATATATCTGCACTCTTGGAAAGTGTTAATAGATTGGATGATAAACTTGATGAGCAGAAGGAAATCTCTGGTATCATAAAAAAAGAGGTATTTTTTTATTATTTTGACAATTCGTCATATATATTTTTTTATATACTGTCATGTTAAATTTCGACCTAATTACTTTTTTTTTGGTACTATGCAGGTCACTGATGCTCACTTGAAAACTATGAACATTGGCACAGAAATAAACAGCAGTAAGCAGCTGGTCTGGGGCCTGGTAAGAGGAGTCATATTTTCAATTTTACATAACAGTCTGACAAAAAGAAATTGAAATAATGTACTATTTGTTGCTTTTTTGATATTGTCAGGATGAGAAGATGAATTCAATGGAAGACAAACAGGTAATTTTCATTAGTACAGTGTTTGACTGTTATATTTCTGCATTGCTTTCTGAGAATAAATGTATACTTCGAATTCAGTGTTTGACTGTTATATTTCTCCGAATAAATGTACATTAATTTTCAAATTCAGTTTAGTTTTAATAGATGTGTATTCTAATGGCAGAATTTCTCATGTGGTGGTGTGATGTACCTTTGCCAATTTATTGAGGGAAAAGGTGGCAAAATGCCGGATTTTTTATTAAATTGCAGTTGACTGATATAGTTTGGCCTGCATGGGAATTAGGCCCCTTTTTATTATAAAAACGGTTTGTAAATTTCAACTTCTAGTAGGAAAGGATATATCATTGATTATTATTATTTTTTTATTTTCCAAATTTTACCCAGAATTTATGCGTTGATTATAATATTTCAGGATGCCACCAAACTGGCAGGGAAATGTTTTATTGGGTTTGGAATGAAGGACAATGTGAAGGTACTTTTCATTTGGAATTAAGGTTTTACCTTTTAATGCACTGAAGGATAATTAAATCTACTTGTCAATCACTCTAATTGTACAAAATAATTACTTTTAGCATGCATTTCTCTTATAAGGCATTATTTTGTTGTTTTTTCATAAGACCCTTGAATAAATTGGGAGATTTTGATAATGACAAGGATTTTATCAGGACCGAATTTTCTTTAGGAAATTTTGCAACTGATATCAATTTTTTTTTCAAATATATATGTGATTTTCATCAGAAATTTGGAATTGCACGTCCTTCCCCATTAAATAGGTTGGTGTGTTGAACCAAAATTTTGCAATTGGAGAATTGTTTGATCACTGATTAATAGTCTTGTAAAACATGGTCTTGTAAGAACCAACAAAACCAGCAAGGTAATAGGGTACCACTGTAACACACTGACATTCTCTAACTATACAGGAAGCATCATTTCTTTTTCATGAATTTACCATTTTTTAGATTAGTTACACGAATGAGATTCTCAAACTTATTCAGAATTGGAAGGTTCGGATTGGTGGAGTCAAAGTAGTAAGCAGTGGGCCTGGGGAAGGGGGGGCCCATGGAGGCAAAGATGGGGATGAATTTGATGTAACCAAGGTTGATGAAACAGAAGCTACTTCTGCAGCTGGTAGTGGCATTATCGGTATGGCTAAATATCTTTTTATCATTATATGATATTTCATCTTTCAAGTAAAATCCACTGATTAAACATTTATAAATAATATCTGGAGTAAAACACATATCATACATCATCACAGTCCAGCCATTGTTTATTGTTAAATGTTAATTGCTGCCATGATAATAATCTTCATGAAATTTCTAATTATCTATTTCAGAGATGGGATCGTGGGAGCATTCTCCAATGAGCCTGTTCGTCAGTGTTTCAGTTGATTCTGTTAGGGAAAGCGTTAGGGGGCTCATCACTAATACCTCCATCGGTGGACCTGTCAGTTGGTCAGGTGGCATTACTTTTCTGTTTCCTAGAACCCATACCCACTGGTCTGACATCATCACAGGGGATATATCTGCACTCTTGGAAAGTGTTAATAGATTGGATGATAAACTTGATGAGCAGAAGGAAATCTCTGGTCTCATAAAAAAAGAGGTATTTTTTTATTATTTTGACAATTCGTCATATATATTTTTTTATATACTGTCATATGAAATTTCGACCTAATTACCTTTTTTTGGTACTATGCAGGTCACTGATGCTCACTTGAAAACTATGAACATTGGCACAGAAATAAACAGCAGTAAGCAGCTGGTCTGGGGCCTGGTAAGAGGAGTCATATTTTTAATTTTACATAACAGTCTGACAAAAAGAAATTGAAATAATGTACTATTTGTTGCTTTTTTGATATTGTCAGGATGAGAATATGAATTCAATGGAAGACAAACAGGTAATTTTCATTAGTACAGTGTTTGACTGTTATATTTCTGCATTGCTTTCTGAGAATAAATGTATACTTGTTACAATAATCTTCAAATTCAGTTTAGTTTTAGTGGATGTGTTTTCTAATGGCAGAATTTCTCATGTGGTGGTGTGATGTACCTTTGCCAATTTATTGAGGGAAAAGGTGGCAAAATGCCAGACTTGCTCCTGGTATATGTTTTAAATTACAGTTGACTGATATAGTTTAGCCTGCATGTGAATTAGGTCCCTTTTTAATGTAAAAACGGTTTGTATATTTCAACTTCTCCAGTAGGAAAGTATATATCATTGATTACTATTATTTATTTTTTCTTTTCCAAATATTACCCAAAATTTATGTGTTGCTTATGCTATTTCAGGATGCCTCCGAACTGGCATGGAAACGTTTTATTGGGTGTGGAGAGAATGACAGTGTGAAGGTACTTTTCATTTGGAATTTAGTTTTTACCTTTTAATGTACTGAAGGATAATGGAAGGTTTATCTGCTGGTCAATCTCTAATTGTACAAAATAATTACTTTTTGTAAAGTATTTCTCTTATAAAGCATTCTTTGGTTGTTTTTTCATGAGATCCTTGAATAAATTGGGAGATTTTGATAATGACAAGGATATTTTAGGACCGAATCTTCTTTGAGGAACTTTTGCAACTGATATCAATTTTTTTCAAATATATATGTGATTTTCATCAGATATTTGGAATTGCACGTCCTTTCCCATTAAATAGGTTGGTATGTTGAACCAATTTTTTGCAATTGGAGATTGTTTGATCACTGATTAATAGTCTGGTAAAATGTGGGCATTAAATTTAATCATTTACAAAATTGCATCAAATTTGATTCATGATGTCTAATGCAGAACAGCTGATGAGTTTATCACAAGAATTGTGGTAGTTGCAATTGTCGAATTAAATCCATTGTCGATATATCATATTCTTTATCATTGGGGTAAAATAGATAGCTTAGCGAGCAAGTTAATAAAAGAAAAAAAAATGATAGCTTTGTAAGATCCAATCCAGTTGTAATGGTACAGTTTGATATTGGTATCAGTGAGGATTGATCCAATTTAGGTTGTATTCTTGTTCTTTACCATTTCATTTTTAAAATGATTTTTTTAAAAAGAAATCTTCTGTATGTCTGTGCTTGCCTAAAATGCATGTGACCACCTGGGCCTTTGTAGTTTATACATGTTATATGTTTGAGGTCTTGTGCAGTTGCAAATCAAGAAATTTTTTGGCAATTTTTTTTTTGATAGAAAAACCGAACTAATTCTTGTATTACCGGCTTTCGATATTCTCTCCTTTGTACTGGGTCTGCAGCATTTGATAGAAGCCTTTGAATCAGGAGCTATCAGCAATGGCGCTGATGACAAAGCCCCAAGGTATTTTGAATTATGTAATAGAATATTTTATCCTCTTATATAATACACATAGAGTTAATGGTATTTCATAACTAATAGATTGAGCAGCAGCTGTAGACCACTTGAAAAGGAATATGTATTATTGGATCCATATCCTGACATAAGAAGGCCTACAGAAGCAATACTTGAAATGGTGATCCATAAAAAAACACCTATACTGAGATCTGCTAAAACAAGAATGCCTTAGACCTGTGAGGTCTATATACAAATTTGGTAGTATACTTTGTTATGAACAATCATGATCCATAACTGAAACTGTATCACTGTTGGTGTCAAGTTTTTTGTTATGTGAATCTTTACATCAGAAAATAAAGGTTTCCTTTTAGTTATAATCCTTTTCTTGTGCAGGACCGCCACAGTGAAGATGCTATTGTAAATGTCATTAGTAGCAATACAAGTACCTGAGCTTCCTTGTGAGTGAAATATGTAGTAAAGATTGTCGGTTAATGTACGCTTTATTTACCGTTGTGGTCCTTATATTGGATCGTTTTAATAGTTGTGAAACTATTAAAAGTTTTGCGACTTGTGAATAGTAAAGAAAGAAAAACTTTGATGTGGGAGCCTATGCAGTGAGCAGATGAAACACATTTGGGTTGCTAATGGATTTGGTTTCTGTGCCATAACACAGTTGTGGCATTCTCTGATTCTTGTCTTTTTTTATTTCTTTATTTTGAATCTACAAATTGCGAATAGCCTGTGTTTGTAACTTGATCAATAAACAAAAGTTAAGAATGTTATTGATTGTTGATGCGAACATATATTTTGTTAAAAAGCCTCTGACTTTTAATGTGAAAGTTGGGTCACGAATTCACGACTGCAAAATGAAGATTTTGATTTGGCAATACCATAATCCATATTTGGCAGTACCATAATTCACGACTGCAAAATGACTTTTAAAACGTTCACTTAATTTTTTACTCTACAAATTTACACTTTACAGATGTATCTGGTTTATTTGGCAATACCATAATCCATATGATTTAGGTACCCATGATTATTTCAATACTTACAGGTATTTTTGGTTTATGAGATTGCTTCAGATTGATATGGTTCATCCGTACATGTCTTACTATACGAAGCTTCTTATATGAAAGGAAATGTTTAGTTATTTGTAATTTCATAGATATGTAAACAATATGATTTTCTTATTGTATTCTCTGAATATTCTGCCTATCAATAGAAGCTCTGTGAAAAAAAATATATATATCAAAAACAGGTCCAAAATATCATGGACTGGAAGTTGAACAAAAGGGTTAAGGTCTTATCTCTTCTTCACTGGTTTCGTTTTTCAAATTTTTAAAAGAATTATATTACAAAAATTAGCATTTATAAAGAGGAAGTGATTGAGATTTCTTTTAGAGTTTTTCTGTGATTGCTAATTTTATAACTTTTTATCAGTTTTTTTTTTTTAATTTTTATAGTTATATGCAACCTTTGGTTTCTCATAGTCTTGCTTAACACTTTAATTTAGGAGTCCATGATTTAGCCTCAGATAGCTATCTATAGGTGCAGTAGAAATCAAGGCTAGTTGCTTCAACCAATGGTAAATGGAGATTTCAAATTATGTAATTAATTTTTTTTTCCAGAAGCTGGTTGACGAGTAGCCAACATCAATAAGATTAAAATGGAAAAAAGTAATTTACAAAATATTAAATATCAGATTATAGCCCTTTTCTCATAAAACAGATAAAACAACAAAATTTGACATTGAGCCTCCACCTCTCTATAATCTTTTCAAGGACGGAAATTATGTTATAAATTACTTCAATATTTCTAATCCCTCCTCTCCACTAATTTAAATGTTGACAATTGCAGGGATTTAAGAATGGTATGGGTTAATCAACTCTTATGTGTTTTAGGGGGAAAAAAAAAAACACCTGGCACATGCTCTTATTATAGGGGTCGTTTGGATCGCTTGGGAATAAGAGGAATAGTCTATTCCTAGGCGGAAAGTATTGGGAAGTGTGTAACTTTGTAAAGAGTTTGGATTGTTTATAATAAAATTTCCGCCCGGAATTGCTTATTCCCCTTATTCCCAAGGCATCCAAACGAGCCCATACATGTGTGAGACACACTTCCTTTTATTCTTATTGGTATCACTTTTATTCTCATGAATTGCAAACTACATCTCCAGTGACAGTGATTACTTTTTACTGTTCTAATTTGCTAGCTTGGTGGATGGCACCAATGAAGGTGTCAGCAATATTTTTGAGTTGGAGATTGAGGTGAGACAATTTATTTTTTTTATTACAGATGTGCAGTTTTTTCATAGGATCTTTTAGGCATGCCTTTTGTTAAAAGTATTCTTTCTGTCCGAGCTAGAGCTCACAAATAATGCAATTCACATTGTTTCATTGCTAAAACAGTTAATTACAAAGTTCTAAGAGGAAACAGTACGCACTGGTTTGCTCACAACTTGGAAACAGTACGCACTGGTTTGCTCCCCTCTGCATCATAAAAAATATAACACCCCTAATACCAAATTAACACTCCTAAACATCAAAATAGCAAGCTCTGACACTCCTTTTACATATTGAGAACAACCACTATAAAAAGCATTTTTAATAAAGTAAATGCTGCATCTAAATCCTCTCCCATATGCCAGTCTGCTGATAACTTCAAATGGGACGATCTCAGAGGCAGCCATTCAGACAGCTTCTTTCAGTTGTGCTTTCATATTACCTGCCCAATACCAAACAGAAGATTGGAAATAATGTTATATCTGAGTTTTCAGACTATCCAAAACACAGCACTATTCGCTACTAAACTAAAAAACATGTTTGTCAGCTCCCTTCAGACAGAGTCGTATCCTCTGGATGTTTAATAAAACCATCCAGTGGACGTCTTTTGATCCGAACGGTCCGATTTAATCTCAACGGTTAGATTTTTTCGAGCCTATCAATCCTAGTATTATGCACGGGGCATTCATATCCGTTGAGATTAAATCGGACGGCTGAGATTGAAAACCATCCACTGGATGGCCGTCCAGAGGATGCGGAGTCCCTTCAGACTGGCAGCAAACATCACAACCTCAGTCATGTTTTCCAATTTCTATGGATATCTTGCATTTTACCAGCCAAATAACAGTTTTCCACAAATGGGCATAATACAAGCACATGGTTGGTTTAAAAAACAAAGTTTGGTGCCCTAGTCAAACTGTCTTAGTGAATATTCAATTGTGATGGGTTTTAACCACATACCTCAAAACTTAAATGCAAACAAATAAAACACGACAGATCAATATCTGTAATTTTTGTTATTTTGTTGTTTTGGTTTGAAATTTAAGTACAAAAGCTCTCTGCCACTTCTACAACACAAGTAAAAAAATTTTAAAAGATGCTAAAAGAAAGATTAACTTACTAGCAAATCAGCAACTACTTCAACTGAACAATCATTGCCTGACGTACTAATGTGATTTTCACCGTGCACTAAAGAATTAAATTCAAATAAATTAGATAAAATCTCTTTATCTCCTGAGTTGATAGTGACATGAACTGCGAGGCTTGAATTACATGGAAGCACAACAAGAGGCCTACGCAACGGAAGAACCGTCTCTTCGCCGGGCCTCACAATGATAGGGATAGCATCGTCCTTCTCCCTCTCGAAAACTACGGAACAAGCGCTAGAGTGACTAATTTGAGGACATGTTGCAGTTATACGCCCATAAACTTCAACTACAGAAAATCGGCACTCTGTCAGCTTCACCTTGAGAAGAGCCTCGACACCATCATGATAGACAACATAGTTCACTTCTAATCGGCCAAATTGACTGTTCACAGTTTTGGTCAAGACCATGTCATTTGAGTAAAATGGGTCACTGTCTTCATGCCACAACCGTTCACAATAGGTGTCATTGCCATCAAGGTCAAAGTCTTTGCCATCATCGTCTTGATACTTGAACAAAAAGGTATGTATAAAGATACTACTAAATACCGTCATGGCACTTGATTGTGGCCCTTCGAGCATGACAAAACCCTACAAAGTAAACGACCTTGTCATAATAAGCCTGAAAAAGAATGCAAATTAAAAAATAACAAATTTCTATCCTACATTACCTCAGAATCAATTGGACACGGGTCACCCACTACCCGCTTAAAGACGTAATACAGGGGATCGCCAGTTTCAATAAATACAAATCCGTAAATTTGTGCTCTGTCGATCTTTCCAATGTCAATAAATTTCACTGAGAACAACTCCAAAAGGGGCGCATCAAGCCTCCGGCATGGTATAATCGTGCTCTTGGGCTTTGTGAGAGAGTGTTCACTAGCTCTGATAAAAAATGAAAAAATGAGAAATATTAACTACCTTTCCACTTTATTTACAAACTAACAGCCCTGGAATCAAAGGGGATGTAAAGAGTTCAAATGCACAGCAGCAAAAAAAAAAAACAAGAAGAACAGAACTCAATTAGGTCAAAGCAATTATGCTATGTTATTTGCACTAACTAAAAACATGACAGTAGTTTTCAATCATCTAGCAAAATTGGAGAATTTTTAGATTCATAGGCACATAAAATCACAATTCAAAACTAAGTGTTGACAACATCCAAAAAAAACTTGGGGTGAAAACAACAAAGACCTGGTAGAAACATCGTCGCACCCGTCAAGGCGTGGCACCTTGACAGATCTGGAGCCATCCTCATCTGGAATGCCTTGACATGGCTCATCTCCTGTTTCCATTTGACCACTGTCTCCACTAGAATATGAATCATAATCTCCCTCTTCTTCGCTGTTCTCATCATAGTCATCATACTCCACCCAACGAGCACAAACCATGACTGTGGCATATTTGCCAACGATCCTCCCCATTTCCACAGTTTGAAGGTGGTCTGTTTTAGCAGGGAATAAAACAGAACCATAGGCAATGCACACATCACCAGTGGCACGAGGAACATAAAGGTTGACATGGACACCCAATCTCGAACCCCTTGGAATTACCGTTACATGCCTCGAGAGAGGAAGAGAGATCCCCTTTGAATTATTCACAAGAGTGACAGACTCTCTATTCGTCATGTGATCAAATAGCACACTCTTAGCCTGAGAGTGAGTGACGAAGCTATTAAAAGCTGTCACAGTCCCATACACTTGAAAAGGCTCTCCTGCTCCAAACAACGACTCTAACTTCATATCGCAAAGAAACACCTTAAGCTTGGCCTCCGCACCATCACTGTACACGCCAAATCTTACTTCCATAAAACCATTGCTAGTTTGCACACAGCTGAAAAGGAAATAGTCGTCTTCTGTGCGGCGGTAAATGGGTTCGGTATCCGGCCACAATAATTTCCGAGATACTTGGTCGTCATCTGAGTCATAATCCGGATATATAGCGAAGAACCTGCCGACTTCTAAGCCACAATTGGGTCCGGTGAGAATGAAAGAACCCTCTGAATTGAATTTTCCACTTGAACTGCTCCACAGGACATACTCCCTTGATCTTTCCACATCAATTATAATTAAATCATCTTTAAAGGATCGAGGAATACCAGGTTCAAAATCTTCCAATAGTACCACTGAGAACACCTCGACTAGATGAGGCATATGTCTGCAAGAGATAAAAAGGTGTTAAGTTCCAACAGAAAAAAAAAATATGAACATCTCGTAAAACAGGAGAGTATTGTTCACATCAGAATTGAGTTGTCTTGCTATCAAATGAAAATCCACTCCCTCATCTCCTGTACCAATTCCAATAGTGAATTCACAGCTCGTGTTTCTGTTTAAAAAAATAAAAATAAAAATAAAAATAAATAAAAAGGAAAAAAGGGGCGTACATCCTGCTACGATTTGGTGCAGCCAAAGTGCATGGTGTCCGCCGAAAGCAATATTCGCCTTTTGGGGTTCTGCGTTCAATGCATGTGCTTCCTTGAAGCCGAAGAGATTCCAATAGAGCTGCTACTTCGTTCTCATCCAGACCATACTGCGTAAAAGGAAAAGGCATGACCTCGTCTACTTGAGAAATCGCTCCTCCTCCGCCAAGGGTTTCCGTGGCATCGCCTCCTTCTATTTCATCACCAGTAGAAAAAGAAAAAGGCATGACCTCGTCGTCTACTCGAGAAATCGCTCCTTCTCCTCTAGAAAAACCAGCCTTCGACATGGCGCCACCCAGGGTTTCCGTTTTCAGTCGACCGTGCCACGAGAGCTCTCTCCGCCGACTCACAAAATATATTTTATGTTCTGGCTTCACCACTGCAGTTTTGGTTTGTTGGACAAATTTTTTACTTTTTACTTTTTTTTTTTCTTTTTTCTTTTTGGGAGTTTCATTAACAAAAGAACGGGCTTTGTAAGTTAGATGTTTAGGTCAATTATTGGGCCTATCGGGATTACACACACAAATTATTATTCTGCCGTAAAATTTGGTCCGCAAATTGAACTCGGAACTGCTCTTGCCGTGATCTCAGCTTGCTACAGTAGGCTAGTTCGTTGGGCCATTTATGCCTGCTTCTCTATTGGGCTGCAACAGCTTGTAAACCTAAGAATTTCAGATTTCCTTTTGCTTTCTAACTTTTTTTTTTTCCTTTTCAAAATTGAAAATTGAATATTATCATATGCAGTTTTGTCATCCATTACCAATTTGTCATCGCTAAACAGAAAGTGAACACATAAAATAGACAAGGTGAACTTATGTAGTGATCAAAATGAACACATATAAACAAATAAATTCAATTAAAATAAGTTGAATGTGCATATAAAAATTTGAACAAGAGATGACAATACTTATTTGTTTGTAAGTGTTCACTTTGATCGTCTATATGTTTATCTTGTTTGTTTTATGTGTTCATTTTGTGTTTAGCGATGGCAAAAGATGACAAAACTACAGGCAGTTATCATTTCTATTCAAAAATTGCATTCTCACTTAATCCATCCAAATGGAAGAGCTTCACTTCATCCTTGTTTAATTAGTGGACGGTACTAGCTAATTTCCAATTATATGCACACCAAAATCGTAAACTTACATTCAAAATTTAAAAAAAAAAGATCGTTGAACTTACAATAAATAAAAAGTTTACTTTACGGTCCAGAACTTTCATTCTTTCAATGGGGTCGTTTGGATTGGGCCGGAATTTGGGGATTTTCCAATTCCGGGCATAAATTTTAATATAAACAATTCATCTCTCTCACAAAGTTACACACTTCCCAACGAAAATCCTTATTCCTTCCTAGGAATTGGCTATTCCTAACCCATCCAAACGACCCCAATGTAAATTGTTATTCTTATATATTTCAGGTGGGATATTTTTTGCTTGGTTCTGAACAAGCCACCAGATCATACATGCTGACCAGAGGATATGTTAATGGATATTGACTTCAAAATATGCAATTTAAGTACGTGTTCATCAATTTTCTAATTTTTTGTATCCTTTTGTATTATACCTTTTTTTTTCAAAATTTTGCATGTTTGTAGTTTATATTAACCTTTTTTAGGCCATCTAAAATTTGAGAATATGTTTTCATTCGCCAAGTCCATATGATGTGATGAGCCATCCGGTATGCTTGGCATAAACCAGTTTCAAATATCCATGCTTGAAATCTGATTGTTCTACCTGTTTGTTTACTGTAACCAGTATAGGTAATGTATTAATACCATGTAATGATTACTCAATACCTCATCAAACTAAATACAAATCACATCCTAGATCAACAGGGTATATATATAATGAAAAATATGATAGCCTATCGGATTTAATGTATAAATACAAATCACAAAATTTATTAATATAGAAGAAGAATTTTAGTAGAAAATTAGGGATAATATTTCTCTCTTGTCAGAGGTCCCCTTTTTATATTAATCACTAATTGTTCATTTACAAGATAGCCCCTACACTTCTATAAATAACAAAATACCATAAACAACATAATACTATAGATAAACATAATACTATAAATAACTCAACAACACTCCCCCTCAAGATGGGCGAAAAATATCAGCTAAGCCCATCTTGTCACATAATCTTGATACGTCCTCTGAGCTAAGTCCCTTGGTAAGACAATCTGCTACTTGATCTCTTGTTGGCACATGACCTAGCTTGAGTAGTCCACTATCCAGCTTCTCTTTGATAAAGAACCTATCAATTTCAATATGTTTGGTCCTGTCATGTTGTACTGGGTTGTTGGCAATGCTGATTGCTGATTTATTATCGCACCATAATCTCATCTGGTCTCCTTGACCCATCTTAAGCTCTCTCAGAAGAGCTCTTAGCCACAACAACTCAGCAACTCCTGAAGCCATAGCCCTGTACTCTGCCTCTGCTGTCGATCTTGCTACTACCGGCTGCTTCTTGCTCCTCCAAGAAACCAAGTTGCCCCCTACAAACACACAATATCCTGATGTGGATCTTCTATCATCGACACAGCTAGCCCAGTCAGAGTCGCAATAGCCCTCAATGTTTAAATGATCATTCCTTCTAAAGATTAACCCCTTTCCTGGTGTACTTTTGAGATACCTCAGAATCCGATACACTGCATCCATATGACCTTTTCTTGGATCGTGCATGTAACGACTTACTACGCTTACAGCGAAGGAGATGTCGGGTCGAGTGTGATTCAGATAGATCAACCGACCCACCAATCTCTGGTACCTTTCACGATCAACTGACTCTCCTGCCTCTGCACTTAGCTTGAACTTCGAATCAACTGGAGTTACCGCAGGCTTACACCCCAACATGCCAGTCTCCTTAAGAAGATCAAGTGCATATTTTCGCTGAGAAAGAACGATTCCCTCTGCTCCACGAGCCACCTCAATTCCAAGGAAGTATCGTAGCAAACCTAGATCATTCACCTCAAATTCTTTACCCAATTGCACTTTCAGTTGAGCAATCTCCTTCTCATCATCACCCGTGATAATTATGTCATCTACATACACAGCAAGCATTGTAATATGTCCTTTATGCTGTCGAATGAATATAGTGTGATCGGCATTTATCTGATGATATTCCATGCCTACCATAGCCCTCCTGAACCTATCAAACCAAGCTCGAGGAGACTGTTTCAGACCATAAAGTGACTTCTTCAATCTACATACCTTGCCTATTGTTTGAGCTGTGCCAAATTCCGGGGGAATTTCCATATACACCTCTTCTAGTAAATCTCCATGAAGAAATGCATTCTTCACATCCAACTGGTGTAGCTTCCAACCTCCATTTGCTGCAAGGGAGACAAGTGTTCTGACAGTGCTCATCTTTGCCACTGGTGCAAATGTCTCATCATAATCGATATCATATGTCTGACTATACCCCTTTTGCCACCAGTCGTGCCTTGTAGCGATCAATTTTTCCTTCTGGGGTCTGCTTCACTGTGAACACCCACCTACACCCAACTGCCTTCTTGCCGAGTGGTAGTGATACAATCTCCCAGGTTTTATTCTTATCTAGAGCCCCGAGTTCCTCTTGCATAGCTGCTTTTCACTTTGGATCCTTCTTATCTAGGTCTTCACTGAAGAGGACCAAGCGCTCTTGGAGGTACTTAGTCGGAAGCATAGAGCAGCAAATAATGGAGACAAGAAGAGTGTCACCGAGGATGCATCCACTTCATTCTTGCCTAGGGGTAACATTGCTACTTATGCTCATTCGACCCAAGGTACTAATAACACACATGCTCTTGCCTCTATATCCACCACTAGATCACCAGAATGGATAGTGGATTCTGGTGCATCTCGACATGTGACAGGTAATGCTAGTGAGTTCTCTTCCTATACTCACTTAACAGTGCCTGAGAGTATCCAAACTGCTGATGGTACAACACAACCAGTGGTCGGTAAGGGTATTGTGAATTGTACTGGTTCTGTGGCTTTGTCTAATGTTTTGCATGCTCCCTCATTTCCAGTAAACCTTTTATCCATTAGTGCTATCATACTCCAACTAAAATGTGTTGTTTCTTTTGATATTCCAAAGGTGATATTTCAAGAGAAGGGGACAGGTCGGAGACTTGGGACTGGCACTTGGCGTAGTGGTTTATGGTACTTAGATCGTGAAGGGCTAGATTCAGCATTAATATCCATGGTAGAGGGGACAGAAAAAATGGGATCTGAGATGAGTACTGAGGATGTGTTGATGCTCCATCACCAACGCATGGGACATTCCTCTTTTAATGTTTTGAGTCGTTTGTATCCAGTTTTATTTGAAAAGGCTAATAAATTAAAACTTGTTTGTGATGCATGTGAGTTTGGCAAGCTTACTAGAAGCTCTTATGTTAGTTCTGGTCATAGGAGTTCTTGTGTTTTTGACCTGATACATTCTGATGTTTGGGGACCTTGTCCCACAAGTTCTATGAATGGTTATAGATATTTTGTGACTTTCATTGATTGTTTTTCTCGTGTTACTTGGTTGTATTTGATGAAAAATAAAAATGAGGTGTTGGCTTGCTTCAAAGATTTTCATAGGTCTGTTCAGACTCAATATGGGGCCGTAGTGAAAGTATTGAGGTCTGACAATGGGACAGAGTATACCAATAGAGCATTCGCGGAATACTTGTCAGCTCAGGGGATACAACATCAAACAACATGTCCATACACACCAGCTCAAAATGGAGTAGCAGAAAGAAAGAACAGACATCTTCTAGAGGTGGCTAGAAGTATGATGATCTCCATGAATGTCCCCAAACATTTGTGGGGACAGGCAGTTTTGACAGCTGCAGCACTGATTAACAGGATGCCCTCAAGGGTGTTGGAATGGAAGTCTCCATGTGAGATGTTGAAAGGAGATAATGCTGGGATTCTTCCATTGAAGGTGTTTGGATGTGTGTGTTTTGTGAAGGACAACAGACCTTCTGTAGGGAAACTTGATCCTAGAGCTGTGAAATGTATATTTGTGGGATATTCTGCTACACAAAAGGGTTATGTTTGCTGGAGCCCAGTGGAAAAGAGGCTGTTTGTGAGTATGGATGTGCATTTTCGAGAATTCGAACCATATTATACATTGGAGGTGACTTCACCTTTTGGTGACTTGTCTGATTCTGAAAGTATGAGACGAGAGGGGGAGAATGGTGATAAGATGGGAAAAGTGGAACCAATTCCTTTGTTGATTCCTACATTGGTTGAAGAACATGAGAATGGAGAAGAAGAAGAGGAGGATGAGCAAGAAGAGGAAGATCATCATGCAAATGTCAGGACTCAAGCCCAACGTGAACTGCAAGTGTATACTAGAAGGCCGAAAGAGGGTCCCGTGAATGCACCAATAATGCCACTTGTGCCATCGAGTCCCTTGTCCCGGTCTACCCCGACTCTTGAGACACCTACACCTACAGAATCCTCAGACTCAGAATTCACAGGTGATATGAATCATCTCTCTTCTCCAATAACATTAAGGAGGACCTCTCGCAGTAATGCGGGACTTCCCCCTGATCGTTATGGTTTCCCACATGATATTGCTCAATTTGTCTCATATTCAAACATATCACCTGTACATGGAGCATTTATTGCATCATTAGACTCTGTTACTTTACCTAAGTGCTGGCAGGTTGCTAAGAAGGATCCAAAGTGGAAAGCAGCTATGCAAGAGGAACTCGGGGCTCTAGATAAGAATAAAACCTGAGAGATTGTATCACTACCACCCGGCAAGAAGGCAGTTGGGTGTAGGTGGGTGTTCACAGTGAAGACCACCCCAGTGTCTTCTTCTTCCTCTGCTACCATCAGATTTGCCCGGTAGCCTCCTCTTCCACCTCTTCGGCCACCACGGCCTCGGCCACGGCCACGACCTCCAGACTGTCCACGTCCACCAAAATCTCTCTCCTTGAGTGGCTTAGGACAAGCGGGCCTCAAATGGCCCACCTCACCACAATTATAGTACTTACGAGTCTCCCCCTGAATTCCTGTCATACTAGAGTTTGAAACTGTCAATGCCGAGCGCAAACCCACACCATTAGCTTCTGAAAGCAGCTTAATGCGACTCTCTTCCTGCATCATAGCTGCAATGGCCTCATCAAGTGACGGAATTCTCGTCTGAGCCAGTAGTACTGCAGTCCTGTGCTCAAAAGCCGGGTTCAACCTCCTCAGAAAATGCATAGTCCTTCTCTGAGCATCTCTCTCCCCCCTCTTACAGTCGGGGTCTGTGCAGCATGCCATCGGCGAGAAGTAGTCATAATCCGCCCACAATCGCTCTAGATCTGTGGCATACTCTTGGATTGACCTATCTCCCTGCACCACTGCTTCTATCTCACGTTCGATCTGGAACACCCGCATGTTGTTCTCAGTTCCTGCATAGATCTTTTTCAACTTCGCCCACATATCCTTCACATTCTGAATGCCATCCACCGTCACAGCAATCGAATGAACCATCGAGTTGAGAAGCCATGTATACAGCAACATGTGTGTAGTCTTCCATTCATTCCAAGCAGCAGTGTTCTTTTCAGGTTCTATCCTTTCTCCTGTCAGGAAGCCCTCTAGATTCCTTCCTGCCAGAGCACCCTGAATCCTACGTGACTAACTCAGATATGTGGCTGGTCCATCAAGTTTCAACTCCACCGGTGGAAGATCTAGCTTTACTGACGGTTGATGTGTCTCGGCTCCGTGCGACACCTTCACGAGCTCGAGCAATGTCTTCACATCCTCTGGATCTAACTTGGCAAGAAGTTTATCCATGTTCTAATACCGTGCTTGATCTTCCAATACCAGCCACACTTTATCTCCTCTAACACAAACTGTGCGGACTCACACGATCACGGTTCTAGTATTTAGCAAAACAGATCTGCAAAGAAAGTGAAATAACACCTGAAGACAGAAGACAGAGAACATGGAGAGGACATGACAGAGGCGGCATGGTCTTTGCGCGGCTCACCAGTCCGTCGCCTCTCTCCCCTGGTCTTGGCGCGGTCCACCAAAGAGCCAACGGCGTTGACGCGGCTCACAGGCACGCGTGAGGAGTTAGTGCACGCGCGGTTCAAGCAGCGGAAACGGAGAAAAGGTTGCGTGAGAAGAAAAAATGGCCGCCGGTTTTTGTTTTTTTTTTGTTTGCTCTAATACCAAGAAGAAGAATTTTAGTAGAAAATTAGGGATAATATTTCTCTCTTGTCAGAGGTCCCCTTTTTATATTAATCACTAATTGTTCATTTACAAGATAGCCCCTACACTTCTATAAATAACAAAATACCATAAACAACATAATACTATAGATAAACATAATACTATAAATAACTCAACAACAAATATAGCTTCCCGTTCTGCAATTACCAAAAGAACCTAGAAAACAAACGAAATTATGAAAACTCAACTCTATATATATGCAAATACACAATACAATATAATTCTGCCAGTACAAATAGTGCATGTCATCACATGGAAGTTATAAACTATTTTAGATCATTTTGTACATAATGGTTCTCTTATTCATTGGCTGTTACATATTATTTGTTGGTGTTTTGCAAAAAGCAAACATTGCACATTTTAACAATACAAATGCTGGCATTTACTATTCAACAAGAGGAGTAGTTCTGTGCAGATAATATTTCTCTTCTTTTATTATAAATAAAGTTCATTGGTTTCTCAGTACTGTTATCTTATTGATTTGTTTCCCAACTGACATGGAATATCAGTATGGTATTTTGACCTACAAATAAAAAAGGAAAAGATAACAAGGGGGAGAAAGCGACAAGAGATTTAAATACGTTTAGATATCTTCTTGCATATGTGAGCTATTTGGCTCCGATAATGTCTCATATGCCGAATCAGAAATGATTGTTGTCTTAATTTCTATATCTGGTTATTACTTTGTTGGCTCCTTTTCCAAGTTCATGTATGTTGCCTTCTTTTTAATCTTTTCTATAAGAATTTTTAGAGAACTGTCTCTTTTTTATTATTGAAATTAGCTTCTATTTTAAATGCAGGTTATAGCATATTAAGTATATATAAGAGTCGGCGCTCACTATGAAATTACCAAATTATTCGCTCAATGAAGATTTAACGTGTTCATGTTCTTTGAAGATAACTATGATTTAAATTACTGGTACTAACATCTTTTTTGAGATATTTTTTATTCTTGAGGGTGTTCATAAAAGTGAAAGATGTTTGTTAATTATATTTTCCTCTTTACAATTTTACTGTTATATTAGAAAAATAAATAAATGCACTAAACAAAAAGATCTTGCAAGGCAAATATAATTTACATTTTGTTTATTACCAGTTTATCTTAAATTAGAATTAGCACGCCTTTTATTTCTCTTCTTTTGTCATTCCTTGCGAGGAAAGGTTGGTACTTCATTTTTGGATGTTTTTTTTGCAACCACTATAACTAAAATTCAACAAAAAAAACATGAAAGTTAAAAATAAATCGTGCAACGTGCAAATTCCCACTAGTGTGACATGAATTCTTGTAGGCGCCCTTCTAAGAAAAAGAAATTTTGAGAAACTTTCATAAAAAAAAAAATTAAAGGTTAGCAAGAATATTCGTCGGGAAGAAAGTAAAAGTGTCAAGTAGTTACTCTGGTGAAGAACAAATACTTGCGGTACGTTGGCTGGAGGCGTACGGATGCAGCAACAGGAACACACCAAATTTTTTTTTTTTTGAAGGTCGGTAAACCGACAATTTTCATTTTCATTAATAAAAAGCAAACAATACAAAGTATATAAAAAAAGAACCAATCAAACATACCATTATCAACTGGTATGTTACACAGAAAAGAAAAATAAAATATCCACAGACCGTACCAGTTTAATACTGGTACGTGGTTTACCCAACCCGACCTAACTAGTACAAACGAGTCTCTTCAAACCAAGCAGAAAATGCCGACTCCATGGATATTCTCTCGACAGCCACCAAAGCCACCAACCTTCCAAAGCTGCAACATAGCGAAACCGCACCAATAGTCCACTTAGCGAACTTATCATGTCTTTCCTATATCAAGGGCCATGCCTAACTGGTCACCGACTACACTATCACTATTTCACGTCGACTAACAGTAAGACAGATCTCCACCTGAAGAGAAAACAAAGCGGGGAGGCATACCACCAAAGGTAGTGACCGACAATGGCCCAGCACCACAGCTCTGCACGACAACCGTGGCTCAAGACCAGAGGCTTGAACATCACACTAACCACAACTCTCCTTCGACATCACGACTCATTGAACCCAGCAGTCCATGACATCGAAGCCCATACCATCGCGCTGTCGACTCCTTCGACCTCATCACCTCACTGTGCACTGATCGGAGGTTTTACCTTGGTCAAATTAGACCTCAAATCTAATCTAATGCAGTATAGCTTGAGGGTCGAATCCACAGGGACGGATTTTCTAAACTTTTGGTTTCTAACAAATCTATTCTATTTAACCTAGGGGTATAATGGTAAAAAACAATCAATTAGGGTTTATTTAATTTAAAATTAAGAATTTAACTAAAGAAATTAAATTTAAATTACTAAAATACTCTCTAAATTAACCTAAGACTTAATGAAAATTAAATAACTCGAATTAATGGCTTAAACTAGGGTCAATTGATCGGGTTCCTCTACCTGGTCCTATCCAGGCGGATCCGCCAGGGTCGCCAGAATAGGTCGTTAACTCGATTTAATTAGGTTATACCTTCTCTAAGTGCAGGTTGTTGGTCAAATCTCAGGGTCAAATATAAACTCTCGTTCTCTATTTGGATAACTAAGTTTTAACCTTCAAACCTCCTAAAAATCCTAAGTTTCAACTCTCGTTCCTTGGCTTAGGGTTTCTAGGTTTACCTTTCTATTCGGTAGGATATCCTATATCTCTCGATATTAGGTAAAGACATGCTTTTCAGCTAAGTCCTGGTTTCTCCTCTCGGTTACTCCCTATCCTATATTGTGCGATTTTGAACTTAACTTGAAATTAAGGTTTTTGATACCAAACTATTAGACAAGGCCTTAATCTAACGGGTAAACCTTCAAATCAAGCAAATCGAAATCACAAACTTCAGCAAATAAGATCAAGAAAAGGCAAAGCAAATAGAAAATATATAATCCTAATTAAATTTATATTAACTACCAAGTTAAGAGGTTCCCTACAATTGCTCTAAACTAAACTACTCACTACTTAACATATTCAAAGTACAAAACTCAGGTTTCATAAAATCAAACATCAAAACAAAGAAAATAAAGGAAGATTACAACAAGAAGTAAAGCAAATCTCTCTCAGCTTCAATCCTGGCGGGGTCGACAGGATCGTGGCTGTGGTTGATTTCTGCAATCTCCTCTCAATTCTTACTCTCAAATCTGACTTTTTTTTAATTGGTGGCCTTGAACATGCTTAAATACCCATCTTAGGCGGTTCTAATTCGTGGAGAACATGTCTGGAAGGTCTGGAAATAGCGCAAGAGTTTCTCCAAAAATATCGCCCTAAATCTGTCCTGGCGGTTTGGTTCAGGCGGGGTCGCCAGAATTGGTACCTCGTCTGGATCTCTTCAGTCTTCATGTCTGGTCTGCTTGGATCTTGACTTGCTCCGCTTGAACACTGTCCAGACTCTAAAATTGTGCCAAATCTTCAATGAACCTGAAATTTATCAAAGGACAATAGCAGTACCTCGATTCTAACATAAAATACGAATAATTCTAACTAAAACACAAACATTCAATTGAAATTAAGGCCTAAAAGGGTTGAATATTTCAATGTGAAACCGTCTATCATGCACGCTGCACGAAGAAGAGACCCGTCGAAGAAAATGACGACATCGTGTCAGACACGATAGTGAGAATGGCTCAACTTGAACGCGGATCACACACGACTCAAGACAACACCACAAGCCCCCTTCTGCCATAGCCGATGCACCAAACTTCAAACCTCACCACAGCAATAACAACCGGAGAAGAAATGGAATAGAAGAAAAACAAAGAAAAAAGAGAGGAGGGGTGGCGGGGGAAAGCTGGCGGCGGCCTTCCCCACCTAGGGTTTCAATTTTTTGGGGGATTTATGAATCGCACTTTATTTTATTTTATTTTATTTATTTATTTTTTAACACACCAAATACTTACCTACTGAGCAAAGTAAGGCTACAAAAATTACAAAGTATACTGGGAGTATATATGGAAAAACCTATGCAGCAACAATATACCAACTTCATAATCCCCTCCTGTTGATAGGTGGAAGAAGGTCAAGAAGAATTTGGGGTTAAGTTTGGAAGCAGATAAGACCTAGGGTGTTGCATCATTTAGGTGCTTTGATGCTAATTTTGATTAAATAGGTAGATAATGCCCAATACCCCTACTGATGATGAGTCCTTAGTCCATTTCAAGGTAAAATTAAACAAAAGAGGGTTCAGATCCTGCATTTATTTGCTGGTTAAAAGCAACGTGACTGATATAATCATCTGGTGGTACAATAAGTAAATCACTTACGACAGTACACATACTAAAAAAGGTTTTAAGCATCGTACTTTCACTTTTTGAAGAAAATACTCAGTGGGCATATGTGTTAGCAGTCAGTCTTGAGATTAATCGACCCTAATTGTGCTTATAAACAGTGTGTTGGGACAACAAATGAAAAGAAAAAAAAAATCAAGGATTTAATGCCTGAAACATTTTGGGTTACCATACATGAAGTTATAAATGTTGAGATCATGCAAGGAAGACATATCAGAAAGCACAATAGAGACAAGTTAAAACAAATGTGTTCTAATACTTATGCATCAAACATAATAAGAATGAAGCAAATTCCTGAAACTGACAGCACAATATATCCTCCAGCTGACATGGGAAACAGGCTGTAGATCGTCATGGTACAAATAACAAATGGCACATTACTTTCACATGTAAAATAATAGAATAAAGATATTAATCTACAAATTATATAAACCAAGTTATGTACTATGTACCTATCTCATACTGGTAACAGACAAAACTATAACCATGTTTCCTAAGTTCAACCATTTTATTTCATCATTGAAACACCCCAAACAACTGAATGACAGATGTATAGCAACTCTTAACACAACTAACAAGCCAGAGCTCACAAATAATGCAATTCATATTGTTTCATTGCTAAAACAGTTAATTACAAAGTTCTAAGAGGAAACAGTACGCACTGGTTGCTCACAACTTGGAAACAGTACGCACTGGTTTGCTCCCCTTTGCATCATAAAAAATATAACACCCCTAATACCAAATTAACACTCCTAAACATCAAAATAGTAAGCTCTGACACTCCTTTTACATATTGAGAACAACCACTATAAAAAGCATTTTTAATAAAGTAAATGCTGCATCTAAACCCTCTCCCATATGCCAGTCTGCTGAAGCATTGCTAGTTTGCACCGTAAGCTTGGCCTCCGCACTGTACACGCCATATCTTACTTCCAAAAAACCATTGCTAGTTTGCACACAGCTCAAAAGGAAATAGTCGTCTTTTGTGCAGCGGTAATTGGGTTCGGTATGCGACCACAAGAATTTCCGAGATACTTGGTCCTCATCTGAGTCATAATCCGGATATATAGTGAAGAACCTGCTGACTTAGCCACAATTGGGTCCGGTGAGAATGAAAGAACCCTCTGAATTGAATTTTCCACTTGAACTGCTCCACAGGACATGCTCCCTTGATCTTTCCACATCAATTATAAGTAAATCATCTTTAAAGGATCGAGGATTACCAGGTTCAAAATCTTCCAATAGTACCACTGAGAACACCTCGACTAGATGAAGCATATGCCTGCATGAGATAAAAAGGTGTTAAGTTCCAAAAGAGAAAAAAAAATATGGACATAAAGAGAAAATTTATGCATTTAATTAAATTAAAAAAATATAGAGAAAATTTGGAGAGCTGAACTATACTTCTTCTTCCTTGTCTCGATCTGCTATTTTCAAAATAAAGTAATAAACCGAGTAACTTGCATGTTTTCCTTATTTTTTTCCCTTCATATCTCCTTTCTTGCTCCAGATTAGAATTTTTATTTTCTACTCAAGCATCTAATACATGCGAAGATGAAGAACATGCAGGTATTCAAGATCAAATATAAGAACATTATGTCTTAATTTATGCATTATGTCTGTTAAAAAAATAAAAATAAAAATAAATAAAACGGCAAAAAGGGGCATACCTCCTGCTACGATTTGGTGCAGCCGAAGTGCATGGTGTCTGCCGTAAGCAATATACGCCTTTTGGGGTTCTGCGTTCAATGCATGTGCTTCCGTGAAGCCGAAGAGACTCCAATAGACCTGCTAATTCCTTCTCATCCAGACCATACTGCGTAAAAGGAAAAGGCATGACCTCGTCGCTACTCGACAAATCGCTAGTCTTCCGCCAAGGGTTACTTCTTCTTTTTTATTTATTTTTTTTCTTTTTGGGAGTTTCATAACAAAAGAACGGGCTTTGTAAGTTAGATGTTTAGGTCAATTATTGGGCCTATCGGGATTACACACACAAATTATTATTCTGCATAAAATTTGGTCCGCAAATTGAACTCGGATTACACACACAAATTTGCTCTCTATATGCGTTCTGTACGGATTTTTTAATTAATAAATATAATTACATTTTTATTTTAAAAATAAATATTATAATAAATAAATTTTATAAATAATATTGTAACTTCGGGGTTCAAAACCAGGAGTGACCCGGTGACCCATTTCGGGATTTGAAACTCCGAAGTTATGACGTGGCAATTTTTTTATTATTTTTTAGTATTTTAATTTAATATATTTTTAGTAACATAGCCAACAACCTTTTACTGTTTTATCTTTACTGGCTTGACAATACAGACAAAATAACAACTGAGATGACCGTGATTTAATACTGATCAGGCTGAGGCCTATTTTACTTACAGGATTGGGCCACTACAATCCGGCAAAAGAGACTGTGACAGAATTAACAACCAAATTACAACAATAGTACTTCATCTTCTCACTGATTCATGTTGCTTAGTTAAAGTGACATCCGACCTTTACTTCAATTTTGGTGAGTCTAGGGTTTGGTACAAACAATTTCTGACAGTTTTGACGCTGAACTAGCCTCAAATTTTCTTTCAATCATATAATTTCAAAAAAATTTCTTTCAATCATATAATTTCAAAAAAATTTCTTTCAATCATATAAATGTTGAACTTTTAAAACCAAAATATAACAAAGTAAAAAAACCGAAATTATCTACAACACAACAGAAATGAAGAAAGAACTCACCTGTTTAGGGTTTCAAGAGGAGGCGGAGGTGCAAGGTGAGGTGCTTCGAGAGTAGATGAGGCGGAGACGGAGGCGGAGGCGGAGGTGCAGGTCTGCTAATGGACAGAGAAGTACACGGAGAATGATGCGTACACGAAGAGAAGAGCACCGTATAAATTGCGTTTTTTCTTTTTTTTTTTTTCGACAGATCAATTGATCCGCTGGACATCTAACCGTCCGTTTAGATCGGACGGTTCAGATTAAGATAAATCCAGTGGTCTTCTTTTATGCGAAGACCAGAGGATCCGGATTTTATTCGGAACTCCTCTTGCCGTGATCTCAGCTTGCTACAGTAGGCTAGTTCGTTGGGCCATTTATGCTTGCTTCTCTATTGGGCTGCAACAGCTTGTAAACCTAAGAATTTCAGATTTCCTTTTGATTTTTAATTTTTTTTTTCCTTTTCAAAAATTGCATTCTCACTTGATCCATCCAAATGGAAGAGTTTCACTTCATCCACGTTTAATTATTGGATGGTACTAGCTAATTGCCAATTATATGCACACCAAAATCGATGAACTTACATTCAAAAAAAAAAAAAAAATCGTAGAACTTATTTATATTATTTGCACTTTATATAAGTAATTACTAAGTACCATATATAATTCAATTTTTTCCAACAAATAAGATATGAATCATATTCTAGACAGTATAAAAAATTTAAATGTAGATTATTGTGATGAAATGACTTAGAATGAATCCAAAAACGATTGAAATGCTCAAATGATACTCAAAATTGCAATATTTACAATTTATATGCGTAATTATCAAGTATAATCCAATCTTTTTTTTAATAAACAAGATATGAATCTTAGTCTGTACAGTATAAAGAGTTCAAATGATGATTATTGTGATCAAATTACTTAGAATGAATCCAGAAACGATTCAATTGCTCAAATGATACTCAGAATTGCAATATTTGCACTTTATATGCGTAATTACCATATATAATCCAATATTTTAGAATAAATAAGATATTAATCATGTTCGAGACAGTACAAAAAGTTTAAATGTTAATTATTGAGATGAAATGACTTAGAAAGAAGACAGAAACGATTACAATACACAAATAATACTCAGAATTGCATTATTTGCACTTTACATACGTTTATTTTTGTACCTCTTGATAAAGTATCAAATACACTCTAAAATTTACAAAACCAAGTCTTTTTTTTTTTTTTTTTTTTTTTTGAAAGAGAGACTCCAAAAAGGAGTCCTGCATTTTCATTAAGAAGAATTCCAGTCTATAAACTAAGACCAAAGTCACACTCTAGTGACTAAAACAACAAACAAAACATGAACGCTCCGGGAGACTCCAGAGTACCTCCTACATCAAGCAAAATAAACCAAGTTATGTACTATGTACCTATCTCATACTGGTAACAGACAAAACTATAACCATGTTTCCTAAGTTCAACCATTTTATTTCATCATTGAAACATCCCAAACAACTGAATGGCAGATGTATAGCAACTCTTAACACAACTAACAAGCCAGAGCTCACAAATAATGCAATTCATATTGTTTCATTGCTAAAACAGTTAATTACAAAGTTCTAAGAGGAAGCAGTACGCACTGGTTTGCTCACAACTTGGAAACAGTACGCACTGGTTTGCTCCCCTCTGCATCATAAAAAATATAACACCCCTAATACCAAATTAACACTCCTAAACATCAAAATAGTAAGCTCTGACACTCCTTTTACATATTGAGAACAACCACTATAAAAAGCATTTTTAGTAAAGTAAATGCTGCATCTAAATCCTCTCCCATATGCCAGTCTGCTGATAACTTCAAATGGGACGATCTCAGAGGCAGCCATTCAGACAGCTTCTTTCAATTGTGCTTTCATATTACCTGCCCAATACCAAACAGAAGATTGAAAATAATGTTAATATCTGAGTTTTCAGACTATCCAAAACACAACACTATTCGCTACTAAACTAAAAAGCCTGTTTGTCAACTCCCTTCAGACTGGCAGCAAACATCACAACTTCAGTCATGTTTTCCAATTTCTATGGATATCTTGCATTTTACCAGCCAAATAACAGTTTTTCCACAAATGGGCATAATACAAGCACATGGTTGGTTTAAAAAACAAAGTTTGGTGCCATAGTCAAACTGTCTTAGTAAATATTCTTTTGTGATGGGTTTAACCACATACCTCAAAACTTAAATGCAAACAAATAAAACACGACAGATCAATATCTGTAATTTTTGTTATTTTGTTGTTTTGGTTTGAAAAAGTACAAAAGCTCTCTGCCACTTCTACAACACAAGTAAAAAAAATTTAAAAGATGCTAAAAGAAAGATTAACTTACTAGCAAATCAGCAACTACTTCAACTGAACAATCATTGCCTGACATACTAATGTGATTTTCACCGTGCACTAAAGAATTAAATTCAAATAAATTAGATAAAATCTCTTTATCTCCTGAGTTGATAGTGACATGAACTGCGAGGCTTGAATTACATGGAAGCACAACAAGAGGCCTACGCAACTGAAGAACCGTCTCTTCACCGGACCTCACAATGATAGGGATAGCATCGTCCTTCTCCCTCTCGAAAACTACGGAACAAGCGCTAGAGTGACTAATTTGAGGACATGTTGCAGTTATACGCCCATAAACTTCAACTACAGAAAATCGGCACTCTGTCAGCTTCACCTTGAGAAGAGCCTCGACACCATCATGATAGACAACATAGTTCACTTCTAATCGGCCAAATTGACTGTTCACAGTTTTGGTCAAGACCATGTCATTTGAGTAAAATGGGTCACTGTCTTCATGCCACAACCGTTCATTATGGGTGTCATTGCCATCAAGGTCAAAGTCTTTGCCATCATCGTCTTGATACTTGAACAAAAAGGTATGTATAAAGATACTACTAAATACCGTCATGGCACTTGATTGTGGCCCTTCGAGCATAACAAAACCCTACAAAGTAAACGACCATGTCATAATAAGCCTGAAAAAGAATGCAAATTAAAAAAAATAACAAATTTCTATCCTACGTTACCTCAGAATCAATTGGACACGGGTCACCCACTACCCGCTTAAAGACGTAATACAGGGGATCGCCAGTTTCAATAAATACAAATCCGTAAATTTGTGCTCTGTCGATCTTTCCAATGTCAATAAATTTCACCGAGAACAACTCCAAAAGGGGCGCATCAAGCCTCCGGCATGGTATAATCGTGCTCTTGGGCTTTGTGAGAGAGTGTTCACTAGCTCTGATAAAAAATGAAAAAATGAGAAATATTAACTACCTTTCCACTTTATTTACAAACTAGCAGCCCTGGAATCAAAGGGGATGTAAAGAGTTCAAATGCACAGAAGCAAAAAAAAAAAAAAGAAAGAAGAACAGAACTCAATTAGGTCAAAGCAATTATGCTTTATGTTATTTGCACTAACTAAAAACATGACAGTAGTTTTCAGTCATCTTGCAAAATTGGAGAATTTTTAGATTCATAGGCAGTTAGGCACATAAAATCACAATTCAAAACTAAGTGTTGACAACATCCAAAAAAATATTGGGGTGAAAACCACAAAGACCTGGTAGAAACATCGTCGCACCCGTCAAGGCGTGGCACCTTGACAGATCTGGAGCCATCCTCATCTGGAATGCCTTGACATGGCTCATCTCCTGTTTCCATTTGACCACTGTCTCCACTAGAATATGAATCATAATCTCCCTCTTCTTCGCTGTTCTCATCATAATCGTCATACTCCACCCAACGAGCACGAACCATGACTGTGGCATATTTTCCAACGATCCTCCCCATTTCCACAGTTTGAAGGTGGTCTGTTTTAGCAGGGAATAAAACAGAACCATAGGCAATGCACGCATCACCAGTGGCACGAGGAACATAAAGGTTGACATGGACACCCAATCTCGAACCCCTTGGAATTACCGTTACATGCCTCGAGAGAGGAAGAGAGATCCCCTTTGAATTATTCACAAGAGTGACAGACTCTCTATTCGTCATGTGATCAAATAGCACACTCTTAGCCTGAGAGTGAGTGACGAAGCTATTAAAAGCTGTCACAGTCCCATACACTTGAAAAGGCTCTCCTGCTCCAAACAACGACTCTAACTTCATATCGCAAAGAAACACCTTAAGCTTGGCCTCCGCACCATCACTGTACACGCCAAATCTTACTTCCATAAAACCATTGCGAGTTTGCACACAGCTCAAAAGGAAATAGTCGTCTTCTGTGCAGCGGTAATTGGGTTCGGTATGCGACCACAGGAATTTCCGAGATACTTGGTCCTCATCTGAGTCATAATCCGGATATATAGTGAAGAACCTGCTGACTTCTAAGCCACAATTGGGTCCGGTGAGAATGAAAGAACCCTCTGGATTGAATTTTCCACTTGAACTGTTCCACAGGACATACTCCCTTGATCTTTCCACATCAATTATAATTAAATCATCTTTAAAGGATCGAGGATTACCAGGTTCAAAATCTTCCAATAGTACCACTGAGAACACCTCGACTAGATGAAGCATATGCCTGCATGAGATAAAAAGGTGTTAAGTTCCAAAAGAGAAAAAAAAATATGGACATAAAGAGAAAATTTATGCATTTAATTAAATTAAAAAAATATAGAGAAAATTTGGAGAGCTGAACTATACTTCTTCCTTGTCTCGATCTGCTATTTTCAAAATAAAGTAATAAACAGAGTAACTTGCATGTTTTCCTTTTTTTTTTATTTTCCTTCATATCTCCTTTCTTGCTCCAGATTAGAATTTTAATTGTCTACTCAAGCATCTAATACATGCGAAGATGAAGAAGATGCAGGTATTCAGGATCAAATATAAGAACATTATGTCTTAATTTATGCATTATGTCTGTTAAAAAAATAAAAATAAAAATAAATAAAACGGAAAAAAGGGGCATACCTCCTGCTACGATTTGGTGCAGCCGAAGTGCATGGTGTCTGCCGTAAGCAATATACGCCTCTTGGGGTTCTGCGTTCAATGCATGTGCTTCCGTGAAGCCGAAGAGACTCCAATAGACCTGCTAATTCCTTCTCATCCAGACCATACTGCGTAAAAGGAAAAGGCATGACCTCGTCGCTACTCGACAAATCGCTGATCTTCCGCCAAGGGTTACTTCTTCTTTTTTATTATTTTTTTTCTTTTTGGGAGTTTCATAACAAAAGAACGGGCTTTGTAAGTTAGATGTTTATGTCAATTATTGGGCCTATCGGGATTACACACACAAATTATTATTCTGCATAAAATTTGGTCCGCAAATTGAACTCGGATTACACACACAAATTTGCTCTCTATATGCGTTCTGTAAGTGTGAAATGTCAATGTACCACTGGTACTACTGCTGCTTGCGTCAATGACTTCAGTGTGAAATGTCAATGTACCATGTGTTTTCGTATAAACGTTTTGGATCAGTGACTTCAGTGTTATAAATGTTGTTGTATGTGTTTAATTGGTACAGAGATAGAATGAATAAAGCTTCAAAAGCTTGTCTAGTTGGTACAGAGATAGTAACATAATCTTGACAAAATATCAAACAGCAAAGAATATAGATGAAAACTAAAACACCTTAATATAATGAAAAGAAATTAATTAATGACAAAGAGTATAAAGAAAAGAAATTAATAACATAGTCAATTTTCATTGTCGTCTTATAATCCATACCACATTTCCTACAATTGATAGCATATTACAAACTTCAATTGGATCCTTAATAAAATTACAATAAAACATCCATGAACAAAACTACTTGAGTCTTCTTCTTAAGCAACAGAATGAAAGACAGATAAGCACAACTCGATATCTTTAGAATGCTACCCTTGACCTTCCTCTATACCCCAGACCTACACAACTATGACGACCATCTATGACACTAGCAACTGGTACACAACCAAAAAAACTACATATGCCAATGAACCTGCAAACCATGTACACATGGTTATGTTACTTGAGACCACCAAATGGTCCACGTCGTTCCTCTTAGATATCACCTGAAAATAAGAAACAAGGAAATTAGCAAGGTAATTTAAGAAAATAAAAAAGAAGAAATATCCAATAACTTACATAAATATCTTCTATGTCCAATAAAATTGATTTTCGCTTGTGGTGACGCCTTGGTACCAGCTCCTGTTGCACACCAACCTGCTTATGCAATCGAGAAGTTAAAATTTGTCAATAAAACATGTGTAGTCTGACTGTCTAAGTCTATATTAGAATAGCATTTTCCTATTATGCACAGGCGTATAGCATGAGATAAGAGAGAAGATGAAAGGGATAAACATCATGAAATAAACCATGCCTAGACTATGGAATCAGCATTGTACCACAATGTATCAATTGGTGCTGACCTCCTACCAGTAATTTTATCTTTACTGGCTTGAATATCTAGACAAAATAACAACTGAGATGACCGTGATTTAATACTGATCAGGCTGAGGCCTATTTTACTTACAGGATTGGGCCACTACAATCAGGCAAAAGAGACTGTGACAGAATTAACAACCAAATTACAACAATAGTACTTCATCTTCCCACTGATTCATATTGCTTAGTTAAAGTGACATCTGACCTTTACTTCAATTTTGGTGAGTCTAGGGTTTGGTACAAACAATTTCTGACAGTTTTGACGCTGAACTAGCCTCAAATTTTCTTTCAATCATATAATTTCAACAAAATTTCTGTCAATTTTGTGGACTTTACTGATCCACGACTACACTCGAACAAAAAATTAAGGCTCAGTTGTATCTCAGGAACTTAAATGTTGAACTTTTAAAACCAAAATATAACAAAGTAAAAAAACCGAAATTATCTACAACACAACAGAAATGAAGAAAGAACTCACCTGTTTAGGGTTTCAAGAGGAGGCGGAGGTGCAAGGGGAGGTGCTTCGAGAGTAGGTGAGGCGGAGGAGCAGGTCTGCTAATGGAGAGAGAAGTACACGGAGAATGATGCGTATACGAAGAGAAGAGCACCGTATAAATTGCGTTTTTTCTTTTTTTTTTTTTAATTTCGACAGATCAATTGATCCGCTGGACATCTAACCGTCCGTTTAGATCGAACGGTTCAGATTAAGAGAAATCCAGAGGATACGGATTTGATTCGGAACTCTCTTGCCGTGATCTCAGATTGCTACAGTAGGCTAGTTCGTTGGGCCTTTATGCCTGCTTCTCTATTGGGCTGCAACAGCTTGTAAACCTAAGAATTTCAGATTTCCTTTTGCTTTCTAATTTTTTTTTTCTTTTCAAAAATTGCATTCTCACTTAATCCATCCAAATAGAAGAGCTTCACTTCATCCACGTTTAATTATTGCATGGTACTAGCTAATTGCCAATTATATGCATACCAAATCGATGAACTTACATTCAAAATAAAAAAAAAAAAGATCGTAGAACTTATTTACATTATTTGCACTTTATATAGGTAATTACTAATTATCATATATAATTCAATTTTTTCCAACAAATAAGATATGAATCAAATTCTAGATAGTATAAATAATTTAAATGTAGATTATTGTGATGAAATGACTTAGAATGAATCCAGAAACGATTGAAATGCGCAAATGATACTCAAAATTGCAATATTGGAAATTTATATGCGCAATTATCATGTATAATCCATTTTTTTTTAATAAACAAGATATGAATCTTAGTCTATACAGTATAAAGAGTTCAAATGATGATTATTGTGATGAAATTACTTAGAATAAATCCAGAAACGATTCAATTTCTCAAATGATACTCAGAATTGCATTATTTGCACTTTATATGCGTAACTACCATGCATAATCCAATCCTTTTGAATAAATAAGAGATGAATCATATACTAGACAATATAAAGTGTTTAAATGTAGAGTATTGTGGTGAAATGACTTAGAATGAATCCAGAAACGATTGAAATGCTCAAATGATACTTAAAATTGCATTATTTTCACTTTATATGCGTAATTACCTTTTATAATCCAATTTTTCTAAATAAATGACACATGAATCATATTATAGACAGTTTTAAGTGTTTAATTGTCTATTATTGTGTTGAAATGACTTATAATGAATCCAGAAACGATTGAAATGCTCAAATGATACTCGGAATTGCATTATTAGCAGTTTATATGCGTAATTACCTTATATAATCCAATCTTTATGAATAAATAACACATGAATTATATTATAGATAATTTTAAGTGTTTAAATGTTGATTGTTGTGATGAAATGAATTAGAATGAATCCAGAAACGATTTAAATGCTCAAATAATAATCAGAATTGTATTATTTGCTTATTATATGCGTAATAACCAAGTATAATCCAATCTTTTTGAAAAAATGACACATGAATCATGTTCCAAACAGTTTTAAGTGTTTAAATGTAGATTATTGTGATGAAATGACTTAGAATGAATCCAAAAACGATAGAAATGCTCAAATGATACTCAGAATTGCATTATTTGGAATTTATATACGTAATTCTCCTGTATAATCCAATCTTTCTGAATAAATGACACATGAATCATATTCTAGACAGTTTTAAGTGTTTAAATGTAGATTATTGTTGATGAAATGATTTAGAATGAATCCAGAAACGATTGAAATGCTCAAATAGTACTCAGAATTGCAATATTTGCACTTTATTTGCACAATTACATTGTATAATCCAATCTTTTTTAATAAATGACATATGAATCATATTCTAGACAGTTTTAACTGTTTAAATTTAGAATATGGTGATGAAATGACTTCGAATGAATCCAGAAACGATTGAAATGCTCAAATTATACTCAGAATTTCATTATTTGTAATTTATATGTCAAATTACCTTGTATAATCCAATCTTTCTAAATAAATAACACATGAATCACATTCTAGACAGTTTTACGTGTTCAAATATAGATTATTATGATGAAATGACTTAGAATGAATCCAGAAATGATTGAAATGCTCAAATGATACTCAGAATTGCATTATTTGCACTTTATATGTGTAATTACCATGTATAATCCAATATTATTGAATAAATAACACATGAATCATATTCTAGACAGTTTTAAGTATTTAAATGTAGATTATTATGATCAAATGACATAGAATGAATCCAGAAACGATTGAAAAGTTCAAATGATACTCAGATTTACATTATTTGCACTTTATATGTGTAATTACCATATATAATCCAATCTTTTTGAATAAATGTCACACGAATTATATTCTAGACTTTTTTAAGTGTTTAAATGTAGATTATGGTGATTAGATAACATAGAATGAATCCAGAAACGAATGAAATACTCAAATGATGCTCAGAATTGCATTATTTGCACTTTATATACATAATAAACTTGTACAATCCAATTTTTCTGAATAAATGACACATGAATCATCTTCTAGACAGTTTTAAGTGTTTAAATGTAGATTATGGTGATGAAATAACTTAGAATGAATCCAGAAACGATTGAAATGCTCAAATGATACTTAGAATTGCATTATTTGCACTTTATATGCATAATTACCTTGTATAATCTAATCTTTCCGAATAAATGATAGATGAATCATATTCTAGACAGTATTAAGTGTTTAATTGTCTATTATTGTGTCGAAATGATTTAGAATGAATGAAGAAACGATTGAAATGCTCAAAAGATACTCGGAATTGCATTATTAGCAGTTTATATGCGTAATTACCTTATATAATCCAATATTTATGAATAAATGACACATGAATCATATTATAGGCAATTTTAAGTGTTTAAAAGTTGATTATTGTGGTGAAATGAGTTAGAATGAATCCAGAAACAATTTAAATTCTCAAATGATACTCAGAATTGCATTATTTGGAATTTATATGCGTAATTATCCTGTATAATCCAATCTTTCTGAATAAATGACACATGAATCATATTCTAGACAGTTTTAAGTGTTTAAATGTAGATTATTATGATGAAATGATTTAGAATGAATCCAGAAACGATTGAAATGCTCAAATGGTACTCAGAATTGCAATATTTGCACTTTATTTGCACAATTACCTTGTATAATCCAATCTTTTATAATAAATGACATATGAATCATATTCTAGACAGTTTTAACTGTTTAAATTTAGAATATGGTGATGAAATGACTTAGAATGAATCCAAAAACAATTGAAATGCTCAAATTATACTCAGAATTTCATTCTTTGCACTTTATATGTGTACTTACCATGTATAATCCAATCTTTTTGAATAAATAACACATGAATCATATTCTAGACAGTTTTAAGTATTTAAATGTAGATTATTATGATCAATTGACATAGAATGAATCCAGAAACGATTGAAAAGTTCAAATGATACTCAGATTTACATTATTTGCACTTTATACGTGCAATTACCATATATAATCCAATCTTTTTGAATAAATATCACATGAATCATATTCTAGACTGTTTTAAGTATTTAAATGTATATTATGGTGATTAGATAACATAGAATGAATCCAGAAACGAATGAAATACTCAAATGATGCTCAGAATTGAATTATTTGCACTTTATATACATAATAAACTTGTATAATCCAATCTTTCTGAATAAATGACACATGAATCATCTTCTAGACAGTTTTAAGTGTTTAAATGTAGATTATGGTGATGAAATAACTTAGAATAAATCTAGAAACGATTAAAATGCTCAAATGATACTTAGAATTGCATTATTTGTACTTTATATGCATAATTACCTTGTATAATCTAATCTTTCTGAATAAATGATACATGAATCATATTCTAGACAGTATTAAGTGTTTAATTGTCTATTATTGTGTCGAAATGACTTAGAATGAATGAAGAAACGATTGAAATGCTCAAAAGATACTCGAAATTGCATTATTAGCAGTTTATATGCGTAATTACCTTATATAATCCAATCTTTATGAATAAATGACATATGAATCATATTATAGGCAATTTTAAGTGTTTAAAAGTTGATTATTGTGATGAAATGAGTTAGAATGAACCCAGAAACGATTTAAATGCTCAAATGATACTCAGAATTGCATTATTTGCTCATTATATGCGTAATTACCATGTATAATCCAATCTTTTTGTAACAAATGACACATGAATCATATTCTAGACAGTTTTAAATGTTTAAATGTAGATTATTGTGATGAAATGACTTAGAATGTATCCAGAAATGATAGAAATGCTCAAATGATACTCAGAATTGCATTATTTGGAATTTATATGTGTAATTATCCTGTATAATCCAATCTTTCTGAATAAATGACACATGAATAATATTCTAGACAGTTTTAAGTGTTTAAATGTAGATTATTGTGATGAAATGATTTAGAATGAATCCAGAAACGATTGAAATGCTCAAATGGTACTCAGAATTGCAATATTTGCATTTTATTTGCACAATTACCTTGTATAATCCAATCTTTTTTAATAAATGACATATGAATAATATTCTAGACAGTTTTAACTGTTTAAATTTAGAACATGGTGATGAAATGACATCGAATGAATCCAGAAACGATTGAAATGCCCAAATTATACTCAGAATTTCATTATTTGTAATTTATATGTCAAATTACCTTGTATAATTAAATCTTTCTGAATAAATAACACATGAATCACATTCTAGACAGTTTTAAGTGTTGAAATATAGATTATTATGATGAAATGACTTAGAATGAATCCAGAAATGATTGAAATGCTCAAATGATACTCAGAATTGCATTATTTGCACTTTATATGTGTAATTACCATGTATAATCAAATCTTTTTGAATAAATAACACATGAATCATATTCTAGACAGTTTTAAGTATTTAAATGTAGATTATTATGATCAAATGACATAGAATGAATCCAGAAACGATTGAAAAGTTCAAATGATACTCAGATTTACATTATTTGCACTTTATATGTGTAATTACCATATATAATCCAATCTTTTTGAATAAATGTCACACGAATCATATTCTAGACTTTTTTAAGTGTTTAAATGTAGATTATTGTGAAGAAATAAATTAGAATGAATCCAGAAACGATAGATATGCTCCAATGATACTCAGAATTGCATGATTTGGAATTTATTTGCATAATTATTTTGTATAATCCAATCTTTCCGAATAAATAATACAGGAATCATATTCTAGAAGGTTTTAAGTGTTTAAATGTAGATTATTTCGGCGAAATGACTTAGAATAAATCCAAAAACGATTGAAATGCTCAAATGGTAGTCAGAATTGCAATATTTGCACTTTATATGCGTAATTAACTTGTATAATCTAATTTTTTTTAATAAACAAGATATGAATCATATACTTGACAGTATAAAGTGTTTAAATGAAGATTATTGGGGTGAAATGACTTAGAATGAAGCAAGAAACGATTGAAATGCTCAAATGATACTCAGTATTGCATTATTTGCAATTTATATGTGTAATTACCTTATATAATCCAATCTTTCTGAATAAATGACACATGAATCTTATTCTAGACAGTTTTAATTGTTTTAATGTAGATTATTATGATTAGATGACTTGAAATGAATCCAGAAACGATTGAAAAGCTCAAATGATACTCAGAATTTGCATTATTTGCCATTTATATGTGTAATTACCTTGTATAATCCAATCTTTCTGAATAAATGACAATGAATCATATTCAATACAGTTTTAAGTGTTTAAATGTAGATTATTGTGATGAAATAACTTAGAATTAATCCAGAAATGATTGAAATGCTCAAATGATACTCAGAATTGCCTATTTGAACATTATATGCGTAATTACCACGTATAATCCTATCTTTTTGAATAAATGACACATGAATCTTATTCTAGACATTTTTAAGAATTTAAAGGTAGAATATTGAGATTAAATAACATAGAATGAATCAAAAAACGATTGAAATGCTCAAATGATACTCAGAATTGCATTATTTGCACTTTATATGCGTTATTACCTTGTATAATCAAACCTTTCTGAATAAAGGACACAAGAATCATATTCTAGACAGTTTTAGTATTTAAATGTAGATTATGGTGATGAAATGACTTAGAATAAATCCAGAAATGATTGAAATGCTCAAATGATGCTCAGAATTGCATTATTTGCACTTTATATGCATAATTATCATGTATAATCCAATCGTTTTGAATGAATGACACATGAATCATATTCTAGACAGTTTTAAATGTTTAAATGTTAATTATTGTAATGAAATGACTTGGAAGGAATCCAGAAATTATTGAAATGCTCAAATGATACTCAGAATTGCATTATTTGCACATTATATGCGTAGTTACCATTTATAATCCAATATTTTTTAATAAATGACACATTAATCATATTCTAGACAGTTTTAAGTGTTTAAATGTAGATTATTGCGATGAAATAACATAGAATAAATCCAGAAACGATAGAAATGCTCAAATGATACTCAGAATTGCATTATTTGCTCTTTATATGCGCAATTACCTTGTATAATCCAATCTTTTAGAATAAATGACACATGAATCGTGTTCTAGACAGTTTCAAGTGTTTAAATGTTGATTATTGTGATGAAATTATTTAGAATGAATCCAGAAAAAATTGAAATACTCAAATAATACTCAGAATTGCATTATTTACACATTATATGCGTAATTACCTTGTCTAATCCAATCTTTTTTAATAAACAAGATATGAATCATATACTAGACAGTATAAAGTGTTTAAATGATGATTATTGGGGTTAAATGACTTAGAATGAAGCAAGAAACGATTGAAATTATCCAATGATACTCAGCATTGCATTATTTGGACTTTATATGCGTAATTACCTTGTATAATCCAATCTTTTTGAATAAATGACACATGAATCATATTCTAAACAGTTTTAAGTATTTAAATATCGATTATTGTGATTAAATGACTTAGAATGCATCCAGAAACAATAGAAATGCTCAAATAATACTCAGAATTGCATTGTTTGCACTTTATATGTGTAATTACCATGTATAATACAATCCTTTTGAATAAATAAGATATGAATCATATACTAGACAGTATAAAATGTTTAATTGTAGATTATTGTGGTGAAATGACGAAGAATGAGACGAGAAACGATTGAAATGATCGAATGATACTCAGAATTGTATTATTTGCACTTTATCTGCGTAATTACCTTGTATAATCCAATCTTTCAGAATAAATGACACATGAATCTTATTCTAGACAGTTTTAAGTGTTTAAATGCAGATTACTGTGATCAAAATGACTTAGAATGAATCTAGAAACGATTGGAATGCTCAAATGATACTCTGAATTGCATTATTTGCACTTTATATGCGCAATTACCATGTATAATCCAATCTTTCTGAATAAATGATACATGAATAATATTCTAGATAGTTTTAAGTTTTTAAATGTAGATTATTGTGATGAAAAGACTTAATAAATAACATATGAAGCATATTCTAGACTGTTTTAAGTGTTTAAATGTAGATTATTGCGATGAAATAACGTACAAAGAATCAAGAAATGACTGAAATGATCGAATGATACTCAGAATTGTATTATTTGCACTTTATCTGCCTAATTACCTTGTATAATCCTATCTTTCAGAATAAATGACACATGAATCTTATTCTAGACAGTTTTAAGTGTTTAAATGCAGATTACTGTGATCAAATGACTTAGAATGAATCTAGAAACGATTGAAATGCTCAAATGGTACTCAGGTTTGCATTATTTGTACTTTATTTGCGTAATTACCATGTATAATCCTATCCTTTTGAATAAATAAGATGTGAATCATATACTAGTCAGTATAAAGTGTTTAAATGTAGATTATTACGTCGAAAAGACTTAGAATGAGTCCAGAAACGATAGAAATGCTCAAATGATACTCAGAATTGCATTGTTTGCACTTTATATGCGTAATTACCATTTATAATACAATCCTTTTGAATAAATAAGATATGAATCATATACTAGACAGTATAAAGTGTTTAATTGTAGATTATTGTGTTTAACTGACGTAGAATGAGTCTAGAAACCATTGAAATGATCGAATGATACTCAGAATTGTATTATTTGTACTTTATCTGCGTAATTACTTTGTATAATCCAATCTTTCAGAATAAATGACACATGAATCTTATTCTACACAGTTTTAAGTGTTTAAATGCAGATTATTGTGATCAAATAATTTAGAATATATCTAGAAACGATTGAAATGCTCAAATGATACTCAGAATTGCATTGTTTGCACTTTATATAGGGCGCCAGGGCAAGAAAAACTACAAAAATATTGAGTTTCCATGCTTGAAAACTTGCCAAATGCACTATGTTGGCTGTCAACTCGGTCCGAGCAGAGAGTCAGAAAATGGCTAAAGTTCCAACTCGGTCCGAGTAACTGTTCATTCAGTCAGATTTTGGCCTCCGCTAGTATCTTGACCATAATTTCTTCATCCGGACTCCGATTAAGATAATTCAAAAACCGTTGGAAGGCTTAGGATGAGCTCTTCAATGCTATTGATTCCATTTGGCCAATTTCTTCTCTTAAATCCACCATTTTATGCAATAATTGTGCATGATCCACCAAGTTCTTGCAATTCAATACAAAAACCACAACAGTACCCAATTCTAGACAAATATAGCATGAAGCACAATGAATGTAGGGATTTGAGTAAGCATTTAAATGTAAAGTCCTGCCAAAACGCACATATAAATATGAGATATCAATAATCCAATCTTTTTTAATACATGACACATGAATCATACTCTAAATAGTTTTAAGTGTTTAAATATCGATTATTCTGAAGAAATGAATTAGAATGAATCCAGAAAAGATTGAAATGCTCAAATGGTACTCAGATTTGAATTATTTGTACTTTATATGCGTAATTACCATGTATAATCCAATCCTTTTGAATAAAGAAGATATGAATCATATACTAGACAGTATAAAGTGTTTAAATATAGATTAATGTGTTGAAATGACTTAGAATGAATCCAGAAACGATAGAAATGCTCAAATGATACTCAGAATTGCGTTGTTTGCACTTTATATGCGTAATTACCATGTGTAATACAATCCATTGGAATAAATAAGATATGAATCATATACTAGACAGTATAAAGTGTTTAATTGTAGATTATTGTGTTCAAATGACGTAGAATGAGTCTAGAAACGATTGAAATGATCGAATGATACTCAGAATTCTATTATTTGCACTTTATCTGCGTAATTACCTTGTATAATCCAATCTTTCAGAATAAATGACACATGAATCTTATTCTAGAAAGTTTTAGGTGTTTAAATGCAGATTATTGTGATCAAATAACTTAGAATAAATCTAGAAACGATTGAAATGCTCAAATGATACTCAGAATTGCATTATTTGCAATTTATATGCGCCATTACCATGTATAATCCAATCTTTCTGAATAAATGACACATGAATAATATTCTAGACAGTTTTAAGTGTTTAAATGTAGATTATTGTGTTGAAAAGACTTAGAATGAATTCAGAAACGATTGAAATGCTCAAATGATACTCAGAATTGCATTATTTGCACTTTATATGCGCAATTAACTTGTATAATCCAATCTTTTAGAATGAATGACACATGAATCGTATTCTAGACAGTTTTAAGTGTTTAAATGTAGATTATTGTGATGAAATTATTTAGAATGAATCCAGAAATAATTGAAATACTCAAATGATACTCAGAATTGCATTATTTGCACATTATATGCGTAATTACCTTGTCTAATCCAATATTTTTTAATAAACAAGATATGAATCATATACTAGACAGTATAAAGTGTTTAAATGATGATTATTGGGGTGAAATGACTTAGAATGAAGCAAGAAACGATTGAAATTATCTAATGATACTCAGCATTGCATTATTTGGATTTTATATGCGTAATTACCTTGTATAATCCAATCTTTTTGAATAAATGACACATGAATCATATTCTAGACTGTTTTAAGTGTTTAACTATCGATTATTGTGATGAAATAAATTGGAATGAATCCAGAAACGATTGAAATACTCAAATGGTACTCAGATTTGCATTATTTGTACTTTATATGCGTAATTACCATGTATAATCCAATCCTTTTGAATAAATAAGGTATGAATCATATACTAGACAGTATAAAGTGTTTAAATGTAGATTATTGTGCTGAAATGACTTAGAATGCATCCAGAAACGATAGAAATGCTCAAATGATACTCAGAATTGCATTGTTTGCACTTTATATGTGTAATTACCATGTATAATACAATCTTTTTGAATAAATAAGATATGAATCATATACTAAACAGTATAAAATATTTTATTGTAGATTATTGTGTTGAAATGACGTAGAATGAGACTAGAAACGATTGAAATGATCGATTGATACTCAGAATTGTATTATTTGCACTTTATCTGCGTAATTACCTTGTATAATCCAATCTTTCAGAATAAATGACACATGAATCTTATTCTAGACAATTTTAAGTGTTTAAATGCAGATTACTGTGATCAAATGACTTAGAATGAATCTAGAAATGATTGAAATGCTCAAATCATACTCAGAATAGCATTATTTGCACTTTATATGCGCAATTACCATGTATAATCCAATCTTTCTGAATAAATGACACATGAATAATATTCTAGACAGTTTTAAGTGTTTAAATGTAGATTATTGTGATGAAAAGACCTAGAGTGAATCCAGAAACGATTGAAATGCTCAAATGATACTCAGAATTGTATTATTTGCACATTATATGTGTTATTACCATGTATAATCCAATATATTTTAATAAATAACATATGAATCATATTCTAGACTGTTTTTAGTGTTGAAATGTAGATTATTGCGATGAAATAACGTACAAAGAATCCAGAAACGACTGAAATGATCGAATGATACTCAGAATTGCATTATTTGTACTTTATCTGCGTAATTACCTTGTATAATCCACTCTTTTTGAATAAATGACACATGAATTGTATTCTAGATAGTTTTAAGTGTTTAAATGTAGATTATTGTGATGAAATTATTTAGAATGAATCCTGAAACGATAGAAATGCTCAAATGATACTCAGAATTGCATTATTTGCACTTTATATGCGTAATTTCCTTGTATAATCTAATCTTTCTGAATAAATGAAACATGAATTATATTCTAGACAGTTTTAAGTGTTTAAATGTCTATTATTGTGTTGAAATGACTTAGAATGAATCCCGAAACGATTGAAATACTTAAATGATAATCAGAATTGCACTATTTGCACTTTATATGCGTAATTACCTTGTTTAATCGAATCTATTTTAATAAACAAGATATGAATCATATACGAGACATTATAAAGTGTTTAAATGAAGATTATTGGTGTGAATTGACTTAGAATGAAGAAAGAAACGATTGTAATTCTCCAATGATACTCAGAATTGCATTATTTGGACTTTAGATGCGTAATTACCTTGTATAATCCAATCTTTTTGAATAAATGACACATGAATCATATTCTAAGCAGTTTTAAGTGTTTAAATGTCGATTATATTGATGAAATGAGACATAATGAATCCAGAAACGATTGAAATGTTCAAATGATACTCAGATTTGCATTACTTTATATGCGTAATTACCAAGTATAATCCAATCGTTTTGAATAAATAAGATATGAATCACATACAAGACAGTATAAAGTGCTCAAATGTAGATTATTGTGATGAAATGACTTAGAATGAATCCAGAAACGATTGAAATGCTAAAATGATACTCATAATTGCATTATTTGCACATTATATGCGTAATTATCATGTATAATCCAATCTTTTTGAATAAATGACACATGAATCATATTGTAGACAGTTTTAAGTGTTTAAATGTATATTATTGCGACGAGATAACCTAAAATGAATCCAGAAAAGTTAGAAATGCTCAAATGATACTCAGAATTGCATTATTTGCACTTTATATGCGCAATTACCTTGTATAATCCAAACTTTTTGAATAAATGACACATGAATCAAATTCTAGACAGTTTTAAGTTTTTAAATGTAGATTATTGTGATGAAATGACTTAGAATGAATCGAGAAACGATAGAAATACTCAAATGATACTCGGAATTACATTATTTACACTTTATATGCGTAATTACCATGTATAATCCAATCTTTTTGAATAAATGATACATGAATCTTATTCTAGACAGTTTTAAGTTTTTAAAATGTAGATTATTGCGATGAAATAACGTAGAATGAACCCAGAAACGATAGAAATGCTCAAATGATACTCAGGATTGCATTATTTGCATTTTATATGCGTAATTACCTTGTATAATCTAATCTTTCTGAATACATGATACATGAATTATATTCTAGACAGTTTTAAGTGTTTATATGTCTATTTTTGTGTTGAAATGACTTACAATTAATCCATAAATGATTGAAATGCTCAAATAATAATCAGAATTGCACTATTTGCACTTTATATGTGTAATTGCCATCTTTAATCCAACTTTTTTTAATAAACAAGATATGAATCATATAATAGACATTATAAAGTGTTTAAATGAAGATTATTGGGGTGAAATGACTTAGAATGAAGCAAGAAACGATTAAAATTCTCCAATGATACTCAGAATTGCATTATTTGGACTTTATATGCGTAATTACCTTGTATAATCCAATCTTTCTGAATAAGTGACACTTGAATCATATTCTAAACAGTTTTAAGAGTTTAAATGTCGATTATTGTGATGAAATGAATTAGAATGAATCCAGAAACGATTGAAATGCTCAATTGATACTTAGATTTGCAATATTTGTACTTTATATGCGTAATTACCATATATAACCCAATCCTTTTGAATAAATAAGATATGAATCATATACTAGACAGTATAAAGTGTTTAAATGTTGATTATTGTGTTGAAATGACTTAGAATGAATTCAGAAATGAATGAAATGCACAAATGATACTCAGAATTGCATTATTTGCACTTTATATGCATAATTAACTTGTATAATCCAATGTTTTTGAAAAAATGACACATGAATCATATTCTTGACAGTTTTAAGTGTTTAAATGTAGATTGTTGCGATGAAATAACGTAGAATGAATCCAGAAACGATAGAAATGCTCAAATGTCACTCAGAATTGCATTATTTGCACTTTATATATGTAATTACCTTTTATAATCTAATCTTTCTGAATAAATGATACATGAATCATATTCTAGACAGTATTAAGTGTTGAAATGTCTATTAGTGTGTTGAAATGACCTATACTTAATCTAGAAATGATTGAAATGCTCAAATGATTCCCAGAATTGCATTATGTGCACTTTATATGCGTAATTACCTTGTCTAATCCAATCTTTTTTAATAAACAAGATATGACTCATTTACTAGACACTATAAAGTGTTTAAATGAAGATTATTGGGGTGAAATGACTTATAATGAAGCAAGAAACGATTGAAATTCTCCAATCATACTCAGAATTGCATTATTTACACTCTATATGTGTAATTACCTTATATAATCCAATCTTTCTGAATAAATGACACATGAATCATATTCTAAATAATTTTAAGTGTTTAAATGTCGATTATTGAGATGAAATGAAATAGAATGAATCCAGAAAAGATTGAAATGCTCAAATGATACTCACATTTGCATTATTTGTACTTTATATGCATAATTACAATGTATAAACCAATTCTTTTGAATAAATAAGATATGAATCATATACCAGACAGTATAAATTGTTTAAATGTAGATTATTGTATTGAAATGACTTAGAATGAATCCAGAAACGATTGAAATGCTCAAATGATATTCAGAATTGCATTATTGGCAATTTATATGCATAATTACCTTGGATAATCCAATCTTTTTGAATAAATGACACATGAATCATATTCTAGACAGTTTTAAGTGTTTAAATGTAGATTGTTATGATAAAATAACTTAGAATGAATCTAGAAACTATTGAAATTCTCAAATGATACTCAGAATTGCATTATTTGTAATTTATATGCGCAATTACCTTGTATAATCCAATGTTTTTGAATAAATGACAAATGAATCATATTCTAGACAGTTTTAAGAGTTTAAATGTAGATTATTGTGTTGAAATGATTTAGAATGAATTCAGAAACGATTGAAATTCTCAAATGACACTCAGAATTGCATTATTGGCACTTTATATACGTAATTACCAAGTATAATCCAATCTTTTTGGATAAATGGAACATGAATCATATTCTAGACAGTTTTAAGTGTTTAAATGTAGATTATTGCGATGAAATAACGTAGAATAAATCCAGAAACGATATAAATGCTCCAATAATACTCAGAAATGCATTATTTGCACATCATATGCGTAATTACCATGTATAATCAATTCTTTCAGAATAAATGACACATGAATCATATACTAGACAGTTTTAAGTGTTTAAATGTAGATTATTCCGATGAAATAACGTAGAATGAATCTAGAAACTATAGAAATGCTGAAATGATACTCAGAATTGCATTATTTGCACTTTAAATGTGTAATTACCTGGCATAATCTAATATTTCTGAATAAATGATACATGAATCATATTCTAGACAGTTTTAAGTGCTTAAATGTCTACTATTGTGTTGAAATGACTTACAATGAATCAAGAAACGATAGAAAGGCTCAAAAGAATACTCAGAATTGCATTATTTGCACTTTATATGCGTAATTTACCTTTTATAATCTAATTTTTTTTAAATAAAAAAGATATGAATCATATAATAAACAGTATAAAGTTTTTAAATGTAGATTATTGGGGTGAAATGACTTAGAATGAAGCAAGAAACAATTGAAATTCTCCAATGATACTCAGAATTGCATTATTTGCACTACATATGAGTAATTACCTTGTATAATTCAATCTTTCTGAATAAATGACACATGAATCATATTCTAAACCGTTTTAAGTGTTTAAATATCGATTATTGTGATGAAATGAAATAGAATAAATCCAGAAACAATTGAAATGCTCAAACGATACTCAAATTTGCATTATTTGTAATATATGTGTGTAATTACCATGTATAATACAATCCTTTCAATTAAATAAGATATGAATGATATACTAGACAGTATAAAGTGTTTAATTGTAGATTATTGTGTTGAAATGACGTAGAATGAGTCTAGAAACGATTGAAATGATCGAATGAGACTCATAATTGTATTATTTGCACTTTATCTAAGTAATTACCTTGTATAATCCAATCTTTCAGAAGAAATGACACATGAAACTTATTCTAGACAGTTTTAAGTGTTTAAATATAGATTATTGTGATGAAATGGCTTAGAATGAATCCTCAAACGATTGAAATGCACAGATGATACTCAGAATTGCATTATTTGAACTTTATATGCGTAATTACCTTTTATAATCCAATCTTTTTGAAAAAATGACATATGAATCATATTATAGACAGATTTAAGTGTTTAAATGTAGATTATTGTGATGAAATGGCTTAAAATGAATCCTGAAACGATTGAAATGCACAAATTATACTCAGAATTGCATTATTTACATTTTATATGCGTAATTACCTTTTATAATCCAATCTTTTTAAAAAAATGACACATGAATCATATTATAGACAGATTTAAGTGTTTAAATATAGATTATGGTATTGAAATGACTAAGAATGAATCCAGAAATGATTGAAATGCTCAAATGATGCTCATATTTGCATTATTTGCACTTCATATGCATAATTATCTTGTATAATCCAATCTTTTTGAATAAATGACACATGAATCATATTATAGAACGATTTAAGTGTTTAAATATAGATTATTGTGATGAAATGACATATAATGAATCCAGAAACGATAGAAATGTTCAAATGATACTCATAATTGCATTATTTGCACTTTATATGCGTAATTACCATGTACAATCCAATCTTTTTGAATAAATGATACATTAATCATATTCTAGACAGTTTTAAGTGTTTAAATGTAGATTTTGCGATGAAATAACGTAGAATGAATCCAGAAACGATAGAAATGCTCAAATGATACTCAAAATTGCATTATTTGCAATTTATATGCGCAATTACCATGTATAATCCAATCTTTTTGAATATATGACACGTGAATCATATTCTAGATAGTATAAAGTGTTTGAATATAGATTATTGTGTTGAAATGACTTAGAATGAATCCAGAAACGATTGAAATGCTCAAATGATACTCAAAATTGTATTATATGCACTTTATATGCGCAATTACCTTGTATAATCCAATCTTTTTGAATAAATGATACATGAATCATATGTTAGACAATTTTAAGTGTTTAAATGTAGATTATTTTGATAAAATGACTTAGAATGAATCCAGAAATAATTGAAAAGCTCAAATGATACTCAGAATTGCATTATTTACACTTTATATGCGTAATTACCTTGTATAATCCAATCTTTCTGAATAAATGACAAAGGAATCATATTCTAGACAGTTTTAAGTGTTTAAATGTTGATTATTGTGATGAAATGACTTAGAATGAATCCTGATACGATTGAAATGCTCAAATGATAATCAGAATTGCATTATTTGCATTTTATATGCGTAATTACATTGTATAATCCAATCTTCTTGAAAAAATACACATGAATCATATTCTAGAAAGATTTAAGTATTTGAATGTAGATTACGGTGATAACATGACTTAGAATGAATCCAGAAACGATTGAAATGCTCAAATGCTGCTCAGAATTGCATTATTCGCACTTTATTTTTGTAATTATCATGTATAATCCAATCTTTTTGAATAAATGACACATGAAACATAATAAGACAGTTTTAAGTGTTTAAATGTAGATTATTGTGATGAAATGACTTAGAATGAATCCAGAAATGATTGAAATGCTCAACTGTTACTCAGAATTGCATTATTTGCACTTTTATATTCGTAATTTTCTTGTATAAACCAATATTTTTGAAAAAATGACACATGAATCATATTCTAGACAGTTTTAAGTGTGTAAATATAGATTATTGTGATGAAATAACTTAGAATGAATCTAGAAACGATTGAAATGCTCAAATGATACTCAGAATTGCATTATTTGCACTTTATATGCGCAATTGCCTTGTATAATCCTATCTTTTTGAATAAATGACACATGAATCATATTCTAGATAGTTTTGTGTGTGTAAATGTAGATTATTGTGATGAAATGACTTGGAATGAATCCATAAACGATTGAAATGGTCAAATGATACTCAGAATTGCATTATTTGCACTTTATATGCGTAATTACCATGTATAATCCAATCTTTCTGAATAAATGACACATGAATCATATTCTAGACATTTTTAAGTGTTTAAATGCTGATTATTGTGATGAAATGACTTAGAAAAAATCCAGAAACAATTGAAATGCTCAAATGATACTCAGAATTGCATTGTTTGTACTTTACATGTGTAATTACTTTGTATAATCCAATCTTTCTGAATAAATGACACATGAATCATATTCTAGACAGTTTTAAGCGTTTAAATGTAAATTATTGTGATGAAATGACTTAGAATGAATCCTGAAACAATTGAAATACTCAATTGATACTCAGAATTGCATTATTTGCACTTTATATGCGTAATTATCTTGTATAATCTAATCTTTCTGAATAAATGAGACATTAATCATATTCTAGACAGTTTTAAGTGTTTAAATGTAGATTATTGTGATGAAATGACATAGAATGAATCCAGAAATAATTGAAATGCTCAAGTGATACTCAGAATTGCATTATTTGCAGTTTATATGCGTAATTACCTCGTATATTCTAACTTTTTTGAATAAATAAGATATGAATATTAGTTTGGATAGTATAAAGAGTTTAAATGCTGTTTTATTGTGATGAAATAAATTATAATGAATCTAAAAACGATTGAAATGCTCATATAATACTCAGAATTGCATTATTTGTACTTTATATGCGTAATTACCATTTATAATCGAATCTTTTTAAATAAATAAGATATGAATCATATTATGGACTCTTTAAAGAGTTTAAATGTAGATTATTGTGATAAAATGACTTAGAATGAAGACTTTAATGGTTGAAATGCTCAAATGATACTCATAATTGCATTAATTGCACTTTATATGTGTAATTACCATGTATAATCCAATATTTTTAAATAACCAAGATTTGAATCTTAGTTTGGACAGTATAAAAGTTTAAATTTAGATTATTGTGATGAAATGATTTAGAATGAATCCAGAAATGATTCAAATGCTCAAATGATATTTAGAGTTGAATTATTTGCATTTTATATGCGTAATTGCCTTGTGTTCAAAAGCCATCTTAGTAGTTTTAGTAGGAGCAGATATTTGTTTGGTATGTGAGGGTAAATAAGGCGGGGCCCTTCTCTCAATGGTGTGAGGTACCTTAAAAAATTTAGTGGTACTGTTGGTAGGAAACATGTGTCTGGCTAGCATTCTGCCTTTTTTTTCTTGGCCTTCTAAAGATAATTCAGCTTGTTTTGCAAATTTATAAGCTTGATTTAAGCAGGAGGGCCACATATCTATATAGTTTGTCTCACTTCATCCTTCAATCCACTCAAGAAAGCCAACAAGTAAAATCCAGCATCTGTTACTTTAGAGATGACAAATCGCTCCTCCTCCGCCAAGGGTTCATTTTTGCTTTGTTTTGTTTTGTTTTTTTTTTTTAACTTTTTAGGAGTTTCATTAACAAAAGAATGGACTTTGTAAGTTAGATGTTTAGGTCAATTATTGGGCCTATAGGGATTACACACACAAATTATAATTCTACCGTAAAATTTGGTCTAAGGGTGCATAACGTCTAAAACGACCACGAAAGTGATCATTTTCACTAACCGTTGCATTGATGAACGAAATTTTTGTACTTCTTGCGCTGATCGTTTCATCCGTTTAACACATGTTGCGTCGATCCTATCGTTCACTAGAATGATCAAAACGGTTATAACCGTCTTTGACTGTCTAACTGTTCTATATTTTTATTAAACAGAGGCAAGAGAATACAGCACTAAAGTGAATACATCAGAAGCTTAAATGAAGATCACAAAGCATACAACACACATGATACAACAAAGTACAGCACTAAATTGACACTAAAGCCATGAATTTATTGTTAAAAAGAGGTAGTGTCTAAATGCAATTTCTGAAGCATCCATTATCTCTACCACCTATCAAGCCACTCAGATAGTGCATAGAAATTAAAAGCCCCAACATATACATCTCTTTTAATCAGTTGTTTAAATTAGACAAAAATCATTTCAAAATCAGTTCATACAAACCCAAATTTGTTCAAAATAGACCAAATTAGGTCCCTGTTATTCCCAAAATAGTTCAAAATCAGACCAATTACCTTCGATTTAGAGGAAGAAAAAAAAAAGAGCATGCTTCTGCTTCGAGGGATCGAGTCTGACGGAGGTAGTGAGGAGAGGAGGGAGTCGAGACTGAGGGAGGAAGTGAGGGGAGGAGGGAGTCGAGACTGAGGGAGGCAGTGAGGAGAGGTGGTTGTGCTTCCTGAGGTGACAGGGAGGAGAGGTGGGAGTTGAGACTGAGGGAAGTAGTGCTTCGAGAGGTGCTTGTGCTTCGAGATTGAGGGAAGCAGTGAGGAGACGGATCGACGCAGTGGATCGATGCAGTAGGGGATCGAGCGAGAGGTGGCAGATCGATGCAGTGAGGAGACTGAGGGAGTCAAGATGGCCTTTAGCAGAGAGAGAATGAGAGAGAGAAAGAGATGTGAGAATGAATTCGACGGAGCGTGCAAAATCTAATTTTAGTTCTCTCTGCATCGATCTCTCCGTCTCCATCTCTGCAATCCAATAATAATAGTACGGTACAATTTAAAACGAAACGGACGAAATAAACGATAACGAAACGGTCCTGTTTCGTTAACCGTTTCATTTTGAGACGAAATTGAGTTTATATTTGCGTTAACCGTTTCGTTCCATAAACAAAACAGAAATCCTTGACCGTTACTATTCCGTTTCGGACGAAACGAAACTAAATAACGGTCGAAACGACTACCGTTTTCACCCCTAATTTGGTCAGCAAATTGATCTCGGAACTCCTCTTGCTGTGGTCTCAGCTTGCTACAGTGGGCTAGTTCGTTGGGCCATATATGCTTGCTTCTCTATTGAGCTGCAACAGCTTGTAAACCTAAGAATTTCAGATTTCCTTTTGCTTTCTAACTTTTTTTTTTTTTTCTTTTCAAAAATTGCATTCTCACTTAATCCATCCAAATGGAAGAGCTTCACTTCATCATCGTTTAATTATTGGATGGTACTAGCTAATTGCCAATTATATGCACACCAAAATCGTTTACCTTACATCAAAAAAAAAAAAAAAAAAAAAAAGATCGTTGAACTTATATACCTTATCTGGATGGAGGGCTACAAAATTATTTTTTGTTTGTATGGATATACATTTATTAATAGGTGGTTTAATAAAATTAGTTCTATAATAAATCGTCATCAATGATAAAAAATGCGGACTTCTAAAATAACCAGATAATGTGGCGCGTTTGATTGTACGTAATCACATAATAATTCACATCACTTGCATGTGGTAATTTCCTTGTCATCACTACTGCGGCTGCTGCCATTTCGAAACTAGATGGAACTTTCTAAAGACCACTAACTTGGTGTGTTGCGTTTAACACTAGAGTTGTAGTATTGAATGCTAGAAATAACATCATTTTGGAAAGCAGTATTAATTTGGAAGGTGCTCTTTGGCGACCTGTCAGACGCGTTGCTTTATTTTATACTCCAATTTGCCCAAAAATAAGCCTTGATTTTTCTCTCATCAGATTGCAAATTTTCATAATGCATGTTCCACACATTTAAGTATGTTCGAACCCGAAATTTGCTTCAAATTTAAATCAAGGTGCGTTCGAACTCGAAATGAAATTCAATCGATCTATGGAGTTCCAACTAATACGAACACAAACCAAACTAGAGTTCCACAGGAACTACTATTTTATTGCATTTAGAAAAAAAAATTGGAAAAAAAATATTTGTACGGGCCTAAAAAAATGAATAGATTATATATCAAAATTAAATACTATATATTACAAATAAGATAACATAATAAGAATTTTGCTATGGTGAGTCGCACTCAAAAACTTCTAGATCTAGTTCAAAATGATCGATCCAAATCGTCCAATACGATCTCCCTATTGAAATCTTCATGCAGATCAAATTTTATATATTTTTGAAATTTTTAAATATTTTTTCGGATTTTTAAAAACTGTTGTTTTTTGAACAGTTCAGAACTAATTAGATTAACATTTTTTTAAAATTAAAAAAATACTTAAAAATTTTGAAAAACTATAAAATTTGGTATGCATGGAGATTTCAATAGGGAGATCATATTGGATGGTTTGAATTGGTCATTTTGAACCAAATCTAAGAGTTTTGAGCGCGACTTACAGATCCCTGGTGAGTCGCGACTCACCATAGCAAAACTCAACATAATAATATATATATCGAGTTATTTCGAGTCGATTGAGCGAGTATGCCAGACTAATTTTAGGTTCGGACTCAAACTGAACTGACAAATTAATGCCTAAATATAACGAATCAAGCCCGGCTAAAATTAAATTGACCTCGATCGAGTAGGTCACCGCAATTTTTTTTGACATTCCCGCACATTTTACAACCCTTGTACTTCATTTCTCGTCTAATTAAACCAAATGTTTTGGGCATCACTAGACCTGATTTTCAATTGGTACTATTTGTTGACACCAATCTCTTTTTGTAATGTACTTTCCTCCATCTATGGTTACACACAAGTTTCTATAATTAGCTGGAGATATTTTGGAGCTGAAGTTTGTAGAGATACTTATCTGCGCAGATGTCAATTTTGGACGGATGTGAAGTTGTCTAGGTTAGAATGAATGTACTTATGTACATCACTGTTAAATGTTAATGCACGACAGACGATTCAGAGAGAGAGAGAGAGGATTCATTTCCCAGTTTTCATGACATGCAATGATGCAAGAGCAAGGGAGCACTTATTTTCATGTCTGGTGCGTCCGATTATGACTTGATTCGATCCAATGCGTTAATTTATTTTAGATGTACGGCTTTAACATGAAAAACATGACTGGCGTGGGTTTATTAAACTTTAATACGATACATCTCTTCACAAATATGCCAATGGGTCGAGGGCTCGAGGCAACGAGTAGCTACAGAGAGAGAGAGAGAGAGAGAGAGAGAGAGATTGATGATTTGACATTTCTTAAATTTAGATGCTTGATTTGAAGTGCGCACTCTGGTGACCACTTCTCTGGTTGGCCCTTATATAAGAAAACTTCTACTTTCCGTTTCTATTTTATTTTTTATAAAAGTTTATTTTGAATATATATAGATTAGTTAAGCGTTTTATAAACTAGATATCATTATCAAATTAGTTTTCAGCTTTTCTTAAAAGAAATGAAAAGAAAAGTTTTCAGTGCACTAAGACAAAACCTATCTTTCACGTTCATATATGCTCGCCTTTTTCTCTCTCCAATTAATAAGATAATTCTTATATTTTTATTTTTCTGTTTTATTGCTAGAACTAAACACAGTGATGTTCCATGACTCATGCTGCATGAGACCCAAATTGTTTGTTTTTAACATAGGAATATATAGGATGCGGCCTTCACCACAACAATTAAAGTTTAATTAGTTATATTTTAATTTATCACTTGACTGATTTCAATCTCAGCCCCCATGTCATCTTGGCTAATAAATGATATCTCCTTCCATTGAAATCATGCTTGACATTTGCAGCTTAAAGAAAAACCCAACATGTATATATGTTTTTCCTTAAAAACAGCGATGTACTAGATAATAACAACAATTAATATATATCGCATAAAAACAAAGAAAATATTTTCTGCTGGGACCAACTCTGGGGATAATTAATTAACAAGATAAACCTTTAAAACCTGTGTAATTATTCATTAATTAATTATTCCTTCTTTTCGAAAGAATAAAATATAGAGCCGAACCCTGATAGATGAAACGGGTAATTAAGCCACAATGCATCATATTTTATTTACTTTTAGCATTTGGTGTTTCAGCTGTCAAATTAAAGATTGCCACTTTTTGACTTGTGTATCATAGTGTATGTTAGTGATTTGCTTGAAGAAGTAAAGCCATAAAAGTAAACAACTCCTAAGAATTAAGATTTAATTTTTAGAACAGTATATCCTTGGATTATTCGTGAGAAAACTGATGTATGTTTCCAAAAAAAAAAAATATGGAACTTAATGCAGGAGTCCAACAGATATAAGTGGATCGCTAAGTATACTTTTCTGGGAAATGACTCAGTTATGCCCATATATGAATTTTTGTTGTCTTTTTCTGTTTTTACATTTTTTTTGTAATTATGCTAATTGAAACAATTATACTGCAAATTGTATAATACTATAAATAAATATAGTTGGAAGACAAGTACATCTAAACAACATGTGGAATTCTTGATCAAAAAATTGTTTTTTGTGACACTTTCAATTTGTAGTTATATATCAATTTCAAAAGCATATATTTTCAAAATAGTACATTACTAGATGTACAATTTTTCTTTCATGCACTGAATTCGGTAAAACAATAATATAATATCCCCGTTCAATCTGATTCAGTGAAATAGTAACTCAAGAAGCTGACGTGGCGTTCCATGATTGGACAAACAAACGCACCAAGCCAAAGTCGATTAAAACCATCCACATGTCGACAGGTGTCCATCTCAAGTTTCATTACACACTATACATATCAGTGTTGAATGTCAGAACCTTTGTCAGACCAAAGTATACTATAAACTTTCACCTTAAACGAATTCATCACAGATAACAAGATATTAAGGTGTTTTAATGCAAAAATGTCACACACAAAATCTTAAACCACTCATAGAAAAACAGTGCTTAATATATAAGGTTAGGTCATCCAATTCCTTTAAACCTCTCACTGTCAAACTTACTACAAATAGTTAAAAGTAACTCTCTTTGCTCATCCCTAGTGCACTAACCCCACTCGTTCCCTCTTCCCCATCCCTACTCGATCCCCTTTTCCTCATGACCTCCATCCCTTCTCTTGCTTCTCTCTCTCTAGAGGCAGATAGATCCACTGAGAAAGATCAACAGAGAGAAAGAGAACCAACCAAAATGGGTAGGGGAAGAGTTGAGTTGAAGAGGATAGAAAACAAGATCAACCGCCAAGTCACCTTTGCGAAACGTCGCAATGGTCTGTTGAAGAAAGCATATGAACTAGCCGTCTTGTGCGATGCCGAGGTCGGGCTCATTATCTTCTCGCACCGCGGCAAACTTTATGAGTTCGCCAGCACTCAGTGGTATATATATATATCACTTTTGTTCTCTCTTTCTTCATCAATTTGCCTTTTAATTTCAAACAAATATACTCAATTTTTTTTGTGTTATATCTTCTTCTCTTGTTATTAATTTGCTAGCTAGCTTCAGATCTGAGCAGAAACAGGTTGCTTTAGCACCTTTTTTGAACTTATTTCATCTTTAGTTTTTGTTTTTGTAATTTATTCTTGAATTTTTTCGCACATGTCTGTCATATTCAGATTTTATTTGAATTGCTAGACCGGCTTGTGATGAGTTGCAGTTTTAGATCTGAAACTGACAAGTTTTTTCTAAGTCATTTTACTACAATTGTAGGTTTATGTAAGAGAAGTTAGGGTTAAGAAGAACTCGGAATCTTTAGATCAGTTTCTTTTCTTGTACATGTTGGATCTAACTTGGAAAGGAAACGAAAGGGTTATTTTGTTTCTAAATTTGAAAGTAAACCTAAATGTTTTTCACCGAAAGAGAAAAATTCAACAAAAAGGGTATTAGAGTTTGCATCACAAAATTCACCTAGTTTTCTTTGGAGTTTTTTTAAGTAAACTCTCGGAGTATGCTTGAATTAGTACTTATATTTACAGATCTACAGAATCTAAGCTTTGTTTCATGTTTCTTCAGGATAGGGATTTAATTTGTGGAAAGATTTAGCAGGAAAACGTGAAACGCAATTCGTTTTATGTTCTTTAATTAAGCATGATTAATTGATCGATCTTCCATATATATTATATTTAAGTATTTGGATCTTCCAATTTATATATTCTTTAAGACATGGAACTCCTAGATAATTCATTTTTGGTTTTTTGCTTTGAAGACATAGTTGTGCACTTGCTTTTATTATTATTATTATTATTATTTCTGTTGTAGTTCCTCTTGCTAATTCTTTGTAAATATTCTTTATTATTATCCATAAGATAAGGTCTTGACCCTTGTTTCTCTTCCAATTTTTTTCCCCCTTGAGTCTTTTGTTCTTTGCCCCTTATTACGTAGTAGTAGGCTTGTTTCAAAACTTATTTTCACTGTTTCCCACTATAATTCTTTGGTAATTAATAGGCTTCTAGTTTGAATTATTTTAGTGGATTCTCCGATCTGTGTCTGTTTCAAAACTGACACAGATGTGATGTGAATGAAATTGTACTGCTCATATTTTGCTACTACAAAATATGTTATTAATTTGAAAATTTGAAAATTAGACGTATGTTTGTTTTCTCATTTTTTTTTCCTGCTTCTGATAAATTGTACCTAAATTATATATGATTGAATCAAATACTGATTATTTATATCTTATTTCTGTGGTCGATTGAGATTGACCAAATTAGGTTTGTTCGTAGTTAAATGGTACTTGTGTAGTGCATATTCTTGATCCAGAAATTTGTTCATGCCAAATAAAATTTTCACAAAACCCTAGAAGCTACAATGTTCACAAGCAAGACTGTCTATTTGTGTTTCCTTGATTAATTTGCCCCATAAATTGTACCTGAACTATCTAATAACGAGGGCTTCCGCAAGCACATAAATTCAGTACATTTCTCCCCCCAGATTATTTCCCTTTTTACTTGGTCTTTTTCTTTGTGTAAAATGATGAAGCATATATTGTTTAGATTTGATTTGTATTTGCTAAAAGCATATAATAATAGAAAAGATTTAAATGAAGATGGTACTTGCTAAAAAAAAAAAAAACACAAAGTTCGATGCCAGTTAATTTATAACTTATATTATTTATTTATTTTTTACAAGTTTAAAGTTTATATTTTTAACCTTCTTTTGAATGACTGAGTTGCTGACTATAAGGATTCGAAATTTAATACTAGTCCTGAAATACTTCTTATATGTTACATCTGGTCTATACCTAGGAAGAATAAAAAATAAATAGGTCCAATCCAAGACAGGATAGCCTGAAACAGGTGTTAAGGAATCTTTAAATCATGTCATTTTTTTCATATATCTCTTATTTTGTAGGGCATCATGGATTGGGACTTATTACTAATCTTGACAACTTAGAAAGTTAATAATTTGCAATTTTAAAACCAGAATATTAAAAATATGATCCATACTATATGTACATCATACACATCCTTCACATCCTTCATCAAACATTTTGAATGCCATAAAGATTGACATTTGGCGACCTTTATTGGATAATAAATAACATGAAACATACATAAAATTTTATACATAATCAACATAAAAACACTTTTCATTATGTATTTTTCTTACTTGGTTTAAGAAAATGTTGTTAAGATTAATTGTTAATGAATCTGAATCATTGTTTTCTATTGTCGTCTTCTTGGATGCCTGAACCGTCTAATTGAAATATTAGGTTGTGTTGTGCACAATGTTCTATAGTTTCACCTGTCAGACTTGCAGAAAACAAGGTAAACAAAAAATAAAGGGGTCAAATCCTATATATCACACAATGAATCTTTACACTAAGGTGTGAAATTCAAAAAAAATAAAAAAAATCTTTACACTAAGGTGTTAAGGAATCCTCAAGTCATGTCAATCCTTTCATCTCTTCATTTCTTTTTAACCGTTTTCCCAAAGACAAAATATTGACTGTAGCTTTCCCTAGCTATACATATTGCTACAAAATAATAACATTAACATTTAAATTTCAGACATAGGGTCATCTCTGTTAATTTTTCACACCTCTAAAGCTCCATTCATTTAGTATTTTCATAAAAAAATATTTAGTTTTTTGTTACTTATCATCATAAAGAATGTTTCCTTTTTTTTTTTTTTTTGATGAACTAAAGAATGTTTCCTTATTATCACTTTGGATATGCATGACATCTCATCCTATATTTTCTTGTTCTGTAAAAGGAAAAAAGAAATTATTAATGACACACACACCAATGTGGATCTCACTTTTGATTTTTATTGTTGGCCTTTTAGCTTCTTGAAATATAAATTAAGCATATTTATTTGTTCAAATCGTAGTATGACAAAGACATTGGAGAGGTACCAAAAGCACAGCTATAATGCACCAGAGCCAGCAAAGGTCATCTCCAGAGAAACTCTGGTATGTGGAACACCTGTGATTTGATCGTCATTCTGTTTTAAAGGAATGGAATCATCTCATAGAGAAAATATTGTTTGACGATCTTTATAATATATATGTTGTGCAATTATTTGATCTTGATAGGTATTTATGTGCATTATGAGAGAGAGAGATTATCTATCAGTTGAGAATCATACATTTTCTATATTATTATAGTAATTTAAAAATTGTTAAATTCACATCAGATGAAAGTTTGATTCATTTGATAAGGGTCAAAATGGAGTAGACTACTTTTGAACTGTCAATACCAAGAATGGCAAGTTTAAGTATTGTTAAAAATGTGATCTTATCATTCTTAGTTAACATATGAGTCTAACCTAGAAATATTTTAATATTTACAGAACAGTCAACTGGAATATTTTAGACTGAAAACCCATGTTGAAGACTTGCAACGAGTTCAAAGGTTGAATGAATCCTTTTCATTGTTCATTTTCATTTTGCTACTTTTTCCTAGCTTATGTAGGATTGACCAATTTAAGCATTTCCTTGTATGCATGATAAAACTTATTTGAGTCTAGAAATCTAATGGGGGAGGATTTGGGGAGGCTTACCATCAGTGACCTGGAGAAACTGGAGTCTCAGTTGGATGCTTCTCTAAAACAGATCCGAGACACCAGGGTCATTTATTTTATCTTTTTCCTCCCTTATTCTTATCTTATACACTTATAAACGTACCTTAGTTTGTTTTGGCCAATCGTATGCAACTTAACATATTAATTTTATCTATGGACAGACACAGACCATGCTGGATAATTTGGAGGAACTTAAAGGATCGGTAATTTCTCTCTACTAAAATCCAGAATTTAGTTCCATTATACGGGAGTTTTCCAGTACATTGTTTCAGTAACGTTTCTTTCTTTTTTTGTCAATACATATAGGAGGTCCGTCTTTTCGAGGCCAACAGAAAACTTAAGAAGAGGGTATGTGTTGCTTCCTGCAATGCTTGGTCAATCTTTCTTAAATGTATTTATCACTCAAAAGAATACGCTAATTAGTGAGAGATAAATAAATTGCAGCTAACTGATTTCCATGGCGAGCCGCAATTGTGGGAAGGAAATAACAGCCAAGGAATTGGTTACATAAAAACCGATCAAGTCTTCTTTGCACCCATCGAATGCGAGCCCACACTTCAAATTGGGTATCTTTTTTATTTTCACATATGTCGTGCTTAATTGCTTGTGTATTTTCTTTGGAAAAGTTTAGATCAATTAAACGGATTATTTTGCATTTGTGTTGTAGATACCACAATGAACAACAAATGACAATTGCAACAACTAGTGCTGGACCCAGTATGACCACTCTTATGCCGCCGGGATGGCTCGCCTGAAGTAAAAACAGGAGAGTTTATCCATGAGTTGCGACTTCTAAATAATTACCTATAGTATATTGTGTGTAGTATGCCATGGTTTGACTTTAACTCGCATTAGGGTTTGAAATTGTGTGCTAGTATTGTCTTGAACTATGCTATGTATAATGGCTTGTTTGACTTGCTATGGTTATTTTCTGTAGCCGAACAGCAAGCTGGAGCTTAAGTTCTATTGTTATGATGTTGCTTTATAAATAATATATGACAATGGTGTTTATGGCTTTCTGCTCTTTGTTTTCGTGAAATGATTGAAATGTTGCATCTTGCAACAGTAGTAGTTATCGAGAAATGATAACTGTCATTTGTAATTTTGTCATCGCTAGCCATCATTTGAACAAAGTGAACACATAAAATAGACAATGTGAAAATGTAGATGATCGAAGTGAACACATACAAACAAATAAATTTTGTCATCCCTTGTTCAGATTTTTATATGCATATATTGAACTTATTTGTTTGTATGTGTTCATTTTGATCATTTATAGGTTCATCCTGTCTATTTTATGTGTTCACTTTGTTTAAGCGATGGTAATCGATGGCAATGGCAGTAATCAATTTTCTAACACTAATATGTTGAACCCAGTTTAGTATAAGAACGAGGAGGGATTCAAGACTGCTGAGAAGCCCCAAAAAGCCCAAAATTATCCAAGACTTTGGGCTTTGTGTCACTGTTCTTCTTTTTAGTTTTTAGAACAAAAAATTTTTTGCTAGGATATACTTTAAACAAATAGTCGAACTTAAGTTATTAAGTCAAGATTTTTTTTCTTTTGAGTTTGAAACTACCCCAAATTTGGAACAAACCAACAACAAAATAATTGATTTTACTTTGATCGGTTTCTCTGATGTACCCCCATCACCGTAATTATTGCTCGGATATATTGCTTTTACTTTCATCTTTTTCAACGAGATAGCTTCGTAAGTTGCTAATTTAGTTTTCATGCGCTTATATGATGATGTCTAACAAAAGATAACGAAAAAGCATCAACCATTTACATTACTTTGCCTAGAAACATAATTTTATCTTACAAAAAAAAAAGGGCCTTTCGACTCTTAGGTTAATTGTCAAATATTTGTTCCCCAATTATTGAACTCTTTGTTCTTTGGGAATCATTGCTCCATCCAAACTTTATTTATTCCCATACCACTATGTAAAAGCATCACGGCATCCAATTCTAATATTACTTTTTACACCTCAGGAGCATCATTATCTCTCTTTACAACTATAAAAGCCCCCATACCTTATAAGCTCTGAGAAATACTTGAAGCTTACATTTTGTTTGAGTTAGCATTTTATTCCTTTTTGAGGGAAGCAATCAAGCCATGAAAGACTGGGCTCCCCCATTAATAGCTTCTGCTTTGTTCGCTTTTCTAAGCCCCGGTGTAATCCTCCAAATGCCCGGCCGGTACCGACCGGTAGATTTCATGAGCATGAAAACAAGTGGCGCCTCCATTTTTGTTCATGCCGTCTTATTTGGACTTCTTCTTATGCTTTTTCTAGTTATACTGCAAGCCCATCTCTACATATAGTAATTTTCACATAGCTTATCGAGTTACACTTTATTTCTTGGTTTTAATTTGTCTATTACAGTAACGGGTCTACTTATTGTAATGGTTATTTTCCAACTTGGATCTCTGAACTTTAGAATTTATTTAAAGCTGGCAAATTGTGAATGTAATTATGCGAGGTCCATCACCATAGATTCCAGATCGTAATGATGATTTTGTGAATTGAGTTCGGAAACAAGATCAGTCATTTCTTAATCAGACTTTTTAGTATCTATTAGAGCTATATTTTTAGCGAAATGTCTGTGACTTAATCTACTTAAATGCCAACACAAAATTTTCCAGAAATAAGAAAAGAAAGATAAGTGTTGAATAACATAAAAAAACAGGTTACATGTAATTATTCAATTACCATTATAAGATGTTAAAACTTTGAGATACATCCAACAATTGCACCAACAAACAGAAGTAATAAAAACTTATTATAAAAATAGAAAAAAAATGTAAACTTAAGAACATTGCAATTACCTAACAACATCAACAAATTTTTACCCAAGATACATATGCACACCTATAGCAAGTAGAAATATTGCAATCAGTGCAAAGTATATGATGGCATGAACAAGTATTGAAACTCCACTCGTCTGAAAATTGCCAAATTCGACAACTTTTGTCCTGCCTGGCAACTGAAATAGAAGCCCCGGAGAAAGAAGTATAAATAGCAACACACTTATGAACACTGGACCCCAATCTCCCATCTTCTCTCTAAAAATTTTGTGTTCTTCTGTTGTACTGGTATATGTGTTGGGAATGTTTCGTGGCTTTGTTCCGAGAGGTGCATATATAAGTTATAACTGGTATATGTAGAAGAGAACAACATTAGGAAGAGGAAATGAGAAGGTGGGAAAGGATTCTTGCAAAACAAAAAGCAACTCCAAAATAACCAAAAGGATTGTTAATCAAAAGAGAATATTTTGCTAGACTTCGTTCTCATTAAATTGTTACTATACGGATCCATTTATAGCTCATAATTTTCAATTGGAGTACATGCATAAAGCTAACTCCAGTTCTATCCGAGAACATGCATTGAGAAAAAAGATGCAAAACCCAACAAGAAAGGCACCACCCATAGGTCACAGCCTACTCACAGCAAAACTTGCTATACTTCTCTTTACTTTTATTATCTTATAGCATATCAATTTTGTCCGCTTTGGGTGCAATGGTGCTTGTACCAAGCCCAGCGGCTAGTGCTAATTTAAAATTGTTTTAAAACATAGTGTTGGCTCGGATACTCTGTGAATGGCTTAATTCCATTGCAGGATGGTGCATACAGAAAGTCATCTTAGGCATTATAAAAGGATTTACTTTACTCAAAATGATGACTTCCCATTATAAATTCTGAAAAGTGAATCTCGTTTTCAAATATAACTAGCCATACTAGCCTTTAAAACTCCGGTAAGACGAGTATTATATCGAGGCAAAACAATTTGAATATAAAGAGTTATGAGTTGATATAAGATTTTCTTAGCAATTTTGGTTTTCCATCTAATTCAAATAATCCAGCGAAGACAAGGATTACCAAAAATGATCATTTTGTATTGGCGGAACATGTGATGTAGTATCACATCTGAAATATTGGTTAAAATTTAGAAGTTATTAATGCTGGTGATGTTAATTTCAACTGTCAGAGCAGCCCAACTCCTTAAAAGTTAGCTTCTACCAAAGAAATGATATTATCATCCTACAAATTCTGAAAATTGTATGTACTGTTATTCACATAACCCAACTTTTCAACGTCTCTTATTTACATAGCAACTAGTCTCAATCACGCATGCCCCTTCACATTCATGAATCATGATTCAGAATTGTCGAATTAAGACAAAATTAACACTTTATTTCATGTCCGACTGAAAAGAGTGCACACATGACACGCTGGAAGCAGTGAGCGAATCAAGCATGAAAACACACAGCCCTCAACATTTATTCCACAAAACTCAAAACAAACGATTGATTATTGACACAGCCTGAAATTGATTAGTCAACCATACCACACACTTATATCACTATTAGTCATAAGATAAACTACAATCCAATCCAATAGTAATGACAGAAAATTTCTAGACCAAATCACAACTATTGGTTAACATAGCAAGTCTGCAATGCAAGAAACATGTGATATGGAATGATAGTGGATCTAACCAATAATAAGATGCCTAAAACATGAAAATAATCATCTTTTCTTGAAACCATATTTCTTGCGTTCGTAAAAGAGATCGGTCTTCGCACTCCCCAGATTCACAATTTTCGGACACCCGTCACGATCCTTCTCCTGCTGCGTGCACTCCTTACAATAATACGCATCTGATATCCCCACTCCCCCGCATATGACACACCTGCCCACAAACAATAAATTAGTTTACTAACCAACATTAAAAAAAACAAATAACATTGGGTTTAGACTGCCAGGTTCCTGTTTGATATCCTATTTTCAGGGTTTACCAGCTCAGGAAATAAACTCATTTGCAAATGTAATGACTTTATATAGCAGTCTCAGGATGGATCTAAAGTATCTAATTCAGATCAAGACTCTCTACCCTGCCTGACAGAAAGCCAGTTTCCAGCAACCTAATTTTCAAAAGATCTGACATGAACAAGTACAGGTCTTCTTGTGAAACAGCACAATCAAGACAAAATGAATAAGCAAAAGCAGCAGCAACACAAGACAGAAAATAACCATATTAAAAAATGGAAAAAAAAAAAAAGAAAACGAGCAAGCTATAGAAATGATCCTTGAAGTATCTCTTAAATCCTAATTTTTGTCCACAAAGTTCAACAATTTCAATAAAGGTCTTTAATGTTTTCAATTTGTAGCAACTTAAGTCCTACCATTATCACAGGTCAAAAAAGTGGATGGAAAACCACACTAGCATCCAAGTCATAATGACACTTTAGGCAAAACACAATGTAAATATTAATAATTTGTCATTACACAGAGATCAATTGTAGTATCCATTTAATTGATATGTGATGGCACGACCACATAATGTGTATTACTTGTGCTACTGCATACATATAGTAGTTGAAATGCTAAAGTGATATTAAGAGAGATGAAAGCATTATTGTTTTTAAAAAAAAATGGAAGGTACCTCCAAAGCATGAATGTGATAAAAAAAAGAAAAAGAAAAAAAGATGAGGATAAATAGGTTGAGGCATAAGTGGGAAATAACCTGCCCTGGAAGGAGCCATAATTGCACTCATCACAGACACGCACGAGGGTACAGGGACGCACATAGGAGTCACAGATGACGCACTTGCCGTCACATTTTTCGCACAACCTACCAATGGCTATTCCTGGCTGCTTCCTGCACATTATCAGATCGGGGTGATGCTTTGCCATCTTCTTTCACCTATTAATTTTCCCAAAATTTGTTCAGTTAGTATTATATTCTGCATTTTTTGAATCGAGAAATTAGCTTATTTGTGCTACTGAAGGATCTATAGGCAACAGTTTTTTTTCCCTATTTTTCCGAGAAAATGATCTACAAAGAATACTTGCTACTCAATAAAGCTCCCCATATTTCCTAATAGAATCCACCATTCCTTAATTTGCGTACGAGGTGAGATGTATAAGATGGAATTAATTTTTCAAACACAATTTAACAAGCGTATCCACCCCATTTTGTAGAGAGGTTAGAAATTACCTATAAGCACTAAAAATTTTTGGTTTGTTTGCGTTTTCCAAACAATAGAAGCTTTGTTACATACTGATTTTCCATCTAAATTGGTGGCAAGGGGAAGTGTTTATAAAGCCCCAATCTTGAAATCTCAAATTAAACAGGAACGATCCATGGAGAGAAAACCCACAAATTAAAAAGGAAGAACAAAACCCTTGAAAGTTTTTTGGGAGGCATGGAGAAAAATACCCACAAATCAAATTAAAGAAAAAGAGCAAAACCCTAGACTAACCTCTCAACAGCTGATTAAACCCAGAAGAAACCACAGAAACCTCCTCGTCGCAATCGAATCGCTTTAAATCGCCTCCAAGTGGTTTCTTACACAAAACCGACTCACCAAGTGGCTCTCTTTTTCTCTGGTGAATTCACCCGAAAGTACGAGAAAGGAAGAACAAAAAAGCGATAGGGGTTGGAACGTAAGAAACGTAAACTGCATCTAGGCCGTTCATTTTCTATTTCGTATGACGTGGCGCAATCTCTGTTGTGACAAGAATTAATGAAACCCTCGGATCAATGTCGTAGTCAATTTCTCTATTGCACCTGGACTTGGACTGGAGGCTACTGTTTGCGGGACCCAGTCTCCACTAATTGCAAACAATAGTTGGATTAATGATGCTCCAGGATTAATCAAGTCTGGAGAGCCATTTTATAAACTGAGCCCTTAATTTGTACGAAATTATATGTCTGGGTATATAGGAGTATCGGAGGGGAAAACCAGCAATTAGAAAGCTTGACAAATTATTTGAAAATGCTAACAAATAGTGTAGAAACAAAAGTGAATTTCTTTATATTATTTCCATTCAGTGCAATGTGAGTGTATTTAAAGAAAAAAAAAACAAATTTATTAGAAACGAGCATAATCAAGCGACTATATCGATTATACGAAATGATGTTCAGAAATATACATTTTCCTTTCCAAATCATGAACATACATTTCAGGAAAATTCACACACCCATGATGATACATGAAAATCAATCTAATTCACTGTCAATTTCCTTTTACATATCATCATGATTTTGGTCTTTTGATATAAGCCATGATGCCGAGACCCACTACGAAGGCGGCACCGGCCGCTACAGCACTGTAAGCAGCTGCCCATGCATATTCACAGTTGGCACCTTCTGTTGATACTGATGTTCTTCCTTTTTTATGTCCTTTCATGCCTGAGTAGTCTAAGTACAATCGCAATCCCTATTTGATAACATAATAAAAATAATAGAATTGTAGAATTTACACATATCCAAATGTCGAATTAGCAAGCATTTTAAACATGGTTTATTGTAATAATAATCATTAAGAAATACATATGGAGTACAAAGAAACTATAATATGTAACTAGATTTGTCATATTTTCAACTATAGTTAATTATGTGCTAAAATTCAAGTATAACCTGGACAGTACGCTGGTACCAAACAGGTATTAAACTTGACTATTAAGTACAAAATTGGTAAAAGATAGTGGGGTTGTAGTGCATTGATGTAGATATACCTTCCAACCAGCAAGTTTTGCATGCTCTACAGCTGCAATTAGGTCATCATCTGATGTAATTAGTACTCTATCACGATCCTCATCTTCATACTGCAAAGCGGGTTGTGAATTATGTGAAAATTGAGAGATAAAAAGACTGAGGAAGTTAAAAATAATTTAAGGAAGATATGGTACCAAAATGTGAGGTAGTTGATGCCTATCAATATCATCGCCGAGTCTCTGAAGGATGCAAGTAACTAATGGTGTTAATGTTTGTACATCTGCATGCAAGTCCACATACTTATATATGCATCCAAAGTATACTGATTAACATGGATATACTTACTTGTCCATAGGGACACCAAAATTCACAAAACTGAAAGATCAAAATGAAACTAGTTTTGAGATGGCACCAGAAGAGAAACGGTGCATTCGACCACTCTTATCTTGGAGCTTGAAAGAAAAAGTATTAGGCAGATCCAAATTGGATAAAGAGGAGCAACCCCTTTTAATTTTGTTCTCTCCACCGGCATCTGATGCAATTCTCAATGATGTCTCACTAAAAAATTTTCACAAATAGTTCACGAAAATGAATATTAAAAAGAAGGATCGTTGAAAGTATTTAACTATCCAAATTAAATTAATAATGCTTGATTTTGACAGTACAAAAGTTCAAGGAAACTCTGTTAGAGTTATGTCCTAGGAGCCAATTTTTAAATGGCCACTTCTATGGTTTATGTGATTGATGATATTTTATCATTTATTCCTTGATTTATTAATTGACAGATCATTCAGGTTGAGGATCTGAATTGTGGATCTCTGTAGTTCATTTATAATTAAATGACAATAATAAATCTAAAAGGTCCGTAATCTTGATAATTAACAAGGAATATTAATTATCGGATAAGATTAGTATGCAAGTTAAGTAATGATTAAGTTCTACAGATCATAGGTAAGGAGTTGCCAACTTAATTGCATATGTATATGTTATAGAACATAGTACAGGACGCGACCCAGTGAAATAAATATATGGATTGTGTTATGTGTCATTATTTATTTCATTTGAGTTTGATTCTAAGTTTGAGATGGTTCAGCTTTTCCACATGAGGATAGGTTCAATAAATATCGTCTACCGTTGATTCCTGATAAGGGCTGCTATACGGACTTTATTTATGTTCTCTTGAATTGTGCGGGGAAAAGTTGTTCATCAAGAAAACCGTATGTCCCTCATTAATTAACTTAGTGAGCGATGATATCTGTTTGGGCCCCTTGATGGAGATGGACTGTTTGCTAGCAACTGATACAGTCATCTCTAGATCAAGAAACGTATAATCTGCAAGAGTGACACATTCCTATCTTGGATTATACGATGATATCATGTGACATAAGAATCAGACAAGGAAATATTATTATTTCTTATGCAGGATTGAGATATTGTAGCTGTACACTATTTATGCGAATTGGGAGTCATAACGTGTTGCTAGATACCGCTTATGATTATTAGAATTAAATAGCGATTTAATTCCATGGCCAACGTAGCATAAATCCTCAAAGGGTCACACAAATAGAGTTATAATCACACGGTGCATTATTTATTTATTCGTAATAATGTGTATTACGAAAATATGATAAGTTGATTAATTAATTATATACCGTTGCGAACCGTTATAGTTAATTAAGTCAAATAGGTCATATAGAAATAAATTAATGCATTTTTTAAACCCTATATAATTATTAATTAGTTAATAATTATTTTGGTTCAACACATTTTAATATAATATAGTTATATTAATTAATTGGGCCGCCGTTTAAATGTAAACCGAAAGTCCAATTAAAGAGCAATTGAAGAGGCCTATAATTAATGTAATTAGGGACCCAAATGGTGAGTTGATGTGGCCCATCAAAGCCCATATTGAGGCCGGCCTAGGCATGGTGGTAGGTGGGGTGGCAATTGTATAAATAGATGGAACTATGGTCTAGGGTTTGAGCTCTATATAAGACCCCTCTTGGAGGCTCAAACCAACCCTATTCTCTCTCCTCTATTCTAGCCGCCACCATCTCCCTTGGCTCCTCTCTTGGCCGGCCTAGAACCACCATCTCCTCCACTATTTGCTCATGTGTTGAGCCCAAAACTTCCACCTATTAATTGTTGAATTAATCGCGCAAGGAAGAAGGGTTTAGCCTTGGCCTTTGAGTCGCTAGCACGATTCTTAAGGCCGTGATTAAGCTCTTGGTGGACTCGAGGCCGAAAGGAGAAGAAGGAAGGGCGGAGCTAGCACGCCATCGCCTCCTACGCATAGGAATCGCCTTCTAGTTGCGATACTAGAAGAGGTACAAATCCCGATTCCTTTCTCTTTGTGTGAATGCTTAAGCACTAGATCTATTGTGCATGATGATTAATTAAGTCTAATTAAAAGTAATTAGTCTAAAAATGAAAATTATGCACTTCCTAACAGTGGTATCAGAGCACATGGTCGTGCTTAAGTTATTTTGACACTTAATTAAGAGAAATTAGTTAATTAATGGATTAGTAGAGTTGATGCTATTGCTTGCTGTCTGGAAACAGCAATTTCTGTGTTGTTATGCGTTTTTCGCTATGAAATGTTCTCTGGAAATTTTTTCTGTCAACTAGAAAGTTGTAGATCTGTGGATTGTGGTTCTTTTGGCGTTGGATTCACATTTTTCTGAAATTGTATGGATTTACTGTGAATAAAATGGCAACGGTGCGCAGAACCAGTTTCTGCTTGCACTGTTCTGTTTGAATGGCTTAAAAGATTTATATTTTGAATATAAGTACCAGTGTTCTTTGGCTAGATTTAAAGAGGACTTGAAACACTTTCTGAACATGTATATAATGTTGCATGGTTCAGATTAATTCGTGGTTTTTCAAGTATGAAAAGAAAGATCTCGTCAGATCTGGTTTATTGAGCAAACTGATTGTTCTAATAAACTGTACCAACTGAGAACTCTTTCTGGAAAATTGTTTGAATAGAGTTGTTTATTTTTAAGTTAGGATTCCAGGAAAATTAATTTCATAATTTTTCATGGAAGTTTGGTACCTCAACCAGGTCAAACCTTTTCGGTCGATAGTCTGTTCCTGTACAGGTCTAGTCGATTGTTAAGCTTGTAACTTGAATTTCTTAAACAGAACTTAGTGGTTTTCTTTTCATGAATAGTTAGCCAATAGATTAAACAAGTTTTTCTATGTATATTGTATGTATAAAAACTGGATGGAAGGTGATCTTTCAGACCGGATGGTTGAGAAGAAAAACAGAATATCTCAAAACGGTGCGTTCGCGCACTTGTTTCAGATTTGTCTTTTTTGATTCTCTCAGATGGTATATGATCTCTTCCTGAAATTTTGACTGGTATTTACAATCTAGACAAGGAGCTTATATAAATTATTTCATAATTTTTGGAGACCGAAAACTGTGGATTTTGTCGTGTCCCATTAGATACTTTTTTTATCAAAGTATTATTTATCTAATTATTCAAACTAGTTGAAAAAGTAATTAGGATACTCCTTGTGTGATCTCCTTTCGGTTTTTGATGATTGAAAAGTTTTCAAAAGGAATTTAAACAAGTTTGGTTGTTTGAAATTTGAGCATTTATACACGGAAATTGCGAATGGCAAATAATACGCAAAGACACTTGAAAGTCATTAATTATAAACAAAGTATACTAGTGGATAGACTTGTGCTAACTTTGTTTTGTAGGAGGATGTGGGTTTAGTATGGCTCATGACTCAATGCCTTGTGGTTTGTAAATTGAATGCATGTGTGATTGTGTGTAATAAGGCCTTTGGTGCCATTAATTAATTTTGATTAATTTTTGTGTAACTTGAGAGGCTTGCATGCCCCTAAGGTTAGGATGGGAATAGAAATTTACACATGTAATTTTGTTCCTTTATTTTATATAGGATTTAGATCCATATAGAATTTAGTGGGAGGGACAAATGTTAGATTAGTTTTGCTACATGGAGATGCGGCGAAAACTAATGCAAGCGGGAGCCATACAAACCCACAACAATGCTTGAGATGCTTATTATGTGAATGTTTATGAATTCTATGAATGTCATAGGATAGGTATGGGTGTATGTTTACACGACCACCAAACAAGAGTCACATAATTGTTTGTCCCAAACGATTGAGCCAAATCACTCTCCTTCTCTCTATCCCCTTCACGCCTTATGTTCGGCCATTGATGCATTCCGCCGACGCGGACATCGTGGTCCACCATAGGTAGTCGGGGTGTAAATCGGATTTGCAAGGAGCAAATAGAGAGGAGTTGCTTAAACAATGGACCCTAATCGGATTGGACATTGGAGTGAAGTTCGCGACGCGAACCAAGAGTCATAAAGTTGTATGATTGGTTAAGGAGAACCTACCTCATTATTAGTTGCTTTGATGTTGTGCCGACGCCGGCATCATCTCAACGAAAGTGGGGGTCTTGGAAATTCATTACTTTTAGGGACTTATATTAAAGTAGTGAAAGTTTTACTTTATTGGAAATTAAAACAAAACATAAACTAATTGACCTTTAATTTGAAAATTGTTGTAGATGTCTTCCTCGTCTTTTTCGCTACGTTCTCTTTTAGAGAAAGAGAAGCTCGCCTTCAACGGTGCCAACTTTCTGGATTGGCACCGGAACCTTAGGCTTGTCCTTAGGTTTGAAAAGAAGGAGTACCTCTTGACCACTCCCGTCCCCGCGGCTCCCAAGTCGGATGCCCCTAAAGCGGATCAGGACGAACATGACAAGCACGTCACGGACGACATGGAGATGTCCGTCTTGATTGTCGCTGTCATGGAGTCGGAACTCCAAAAGGAGTTCATGGATAGTGGTCTAGGAGTGTTTGAAATGGTCTCTCGTCTCTCGAACATGTTCCAAACCAAGGCCCGCACCGAAAGGGCTCGTCTCATCAAGGCCGTCGACAATACTCGATTGGCGGAGGGTCATGAAGTCGGGCCACACGTCATGAAGATGGCGGGGTTGTTTCGGCAGCTTGAAAGGCTTGATACGCCCTTCCCGGCAGGGGCGATTCAAGACTTTATTCTCAACTCTCTCCCTCACAGCTTCACCGGTTTTGTTGTGAACTACCGGATGAATGGCATGGACAAGAGCATGGATGATCTCCAAAACATGCTTGTCGAGACGGAGGAGAGTCTCAAGAAAGAGAAGGGCCCCAAAGATGTTCTTGCGGTGAGTGACAAGAGCAAAAAGAGCAAGAAAAGAAAGACCCGCCGAACTAGAAAGGGCAAAGGCCCGGTGACGCCCCAAGGTCCGGCCAAGGGAGCTCCCGAGGGTTCCAAGAGAAAGAAGAACCCGGCCACTTCCGAGACCGTATGCTATTACTGTAGCAAGACGGGCCATTGGAAGAGAAACTGCCCCAAGTACCTCGCTGACAAGAAGGCGGGAACCGTCCAGCCTTCTACCTCAGGTATATTTGTCATTGAAACCCTTCTCGCTACCTCTAACACAGACTGGATTTTTGACACCGGTTCTTGTGCTCACATTTGTCGAAATGTGCAGGCACTAAAGAGTAGGAGGCGGCTCGAGAAAGGCGAAGTACAACTCCGCGTCGGTAACGGCACGTGCGTCTCCGCTATGGCCGTTGGGAATGTGGATGTAACTTTGCCTTCTGGTTTCATTTTGGAACTCAAAGATGTCTATGTAGTTCCTTGTATCACTCGAAACATTATCTCTATTTCTTGTTTAGACTTGGATGGATTTGGTGTTGTAATAAAGAACAAAAGTTGTACTTTGTTGCGGGATGATGTTTGTTATGGTGTTGCGCATTTATTGAATGGTTTTTATGTGCTTGATTCTAGCGAACATGTTTTGAGTGTTGAACGTGACAGTAGGAAGCGTAAGATTTCACATGAAAGTACGACTCTAATGTGGCATTGCCGCTTAGGTCATATCAACGAGAAACGCATTAAGAGATTGCAAACCGTTGGTCTCTTAGATCAATTCGCTTTCGAGCCAATTGACACATGCGAATCATGTTTGATGGGAAAGATGACCAAAGCGCCTTTTCCTAACAAAGGGATTAGGACAAACGACTTGTTAGATCTCATACATACCGATGTGTGTGGACCTATGAGCATTTGTGCACGAGGAGGTTATTCATACTTCATCACTTTCACCGATGATCATAGTAGATACGGGTATATCTACTTGATGCGGCACAAGTCTGAATCCTTTGAAAAGTTCAAGGAGTTCAAGAATGAAGTTGAGAACCAACTCAATCGAAAGATCAAGGTCTTGCGTTCCGATCGAGGTGGAGAGTACTTGAGCCACGAATTTGGTGATTATCTAAAGGAGTGTGGAATCGTTCCACAACTCACTCCACCGGGAACACCACAATGGAATGGTGTATCCGAGAGGAGGAATCGAACTTTGCTAGACATGGTTCGATCGATGATGAGCCAAACCGACTTGCCTAAATCGTTTTGGGGTTTTGCATTAGAAACCGCAGCTTTTACTTTAAACCGTGTTCCGTCAAAGTCCGTTGAGAAGACGCCTTATGAGCTTTGGTTTGGTAGGAAACCAAGCATGCTTTTTCTCAAGATTTGGGGTTGTGAAGCTTATGTGAAAAGGCTAATGAGCGATAAGCTTGGACCCAAATCGGACAAATGTTATTTCGTGGGATACCCTAAGGAAACAAAGGGTTACTACTTCTACAACCGTGTCGAGAACAAGATAGTTGTTGCACGACATGCGGAGTTCTTAGAGAAGGAGTTTCTCACAAGAAGAAGTAGTGGGAGCAACGTGGTGATTGAAGAAATTCAAGAACCGCAACAACAAGAGATGCCTCAAGTAGGAAATCTAGTTGTTCCCAATGTGGTGCCAAATGAGGTGGTAGCCGAACCCATTCCACAAGTTGTTGTGGAAGAAGAGGTTCAAGAGCAAGCTCCCTCAATTGAAGACTCAAACATATCGCGAGTCGATGATGTTGAAGTTGCACCCACACTTGAAGTTCAAGAACTAAGTCCGCAAACCGTTGTGGAACAAGTTCAAGAACCTCAAGCGTCTACCCTACGAAGATCGGCAAGGCCAAGTCGTCCACCTATAAGATACTTAGGTTTACACGACGTTCTCGTCATTGCGAATGACGAACCCTTGACCATAAAGGACATGAAGGAAAAATCCGACTCAAAGGAATGGCTCAAAGCCATGGAATCCGAAATGCAATCCATGTATGAGAACAAGGTATGGACCTTAGTTGACCTTCCCGACGGAGTAAAACCCGTTGAGAACAAATGGATCTTTAAGAGAAAGGTCGACATGGATGGCAACTTGACCATTTACAAAGCACGACTAGTTGCGAAAGGTTACAAGCAAGTTCATGGTATTGACTATGAAGAAACCTTCTCGCCAGTCGTCATGTTCAAGTCAATTCGGATCTTGTTAGCAATTGCCGCATTCTACGACTATGAGATATGGCAAATGGATGTCAAAACTGCCTTCCTAAATGGCAACTTGGAAGAGGATGTGTATATGACACAACCCGAGTGTTTTGTGGATCCAAAGAATGCTAACAAGGTGTGCAAGCTTCAAAGGTCCATTTATGGATTGAAGCAAGCATCAAGGAGTTGGAACAAGCGCTTTGATGAAGAGGTCAAGAAGTTGAACTTCATTCAAAGTGAGAAGGAACCTTGTGTTTACAAGAGGATTAGTGGGAGCGTGGTTGTATTTCTTGTTCTATATGTTGATGATATACTCTTGATCGGGAATGATATCCCCGAATTGAATGCAGTTAAGGATTCATTGAAGAAGGTGTTCTCAATGAAAGACTTGGGCGAAGCCGCCTACATCCTAGGAATCAAGATCTATCGAGATAGATCAAGAAGGTTGTTAGGCTTGAGCCAAGATGCATATATTGACAAAGTGTTGGAAAAACACAACATGGCTAGTTCCAAGAAGGGTTACTTGCCTATGTCACATGGCATATTCTTGAGCAAGACTCAATGTCCGACGACTGATGCAGATAGAAAGTACATGAATCAGTTTAAGTATCCATCTGTGGTCGGTTCGATCATGTATGCCATGCTATGCACTCGCCCCGATGTGGCGCATCCGATTAGTGTGACTAGTCGATACCAAGCTAACCCTGGTATGCCACACTGGACCGCAGTCAAGAATATCCTCAAGTATCTTAAGAGAACCAAGGATAGCATCCTCGTGTATGGTGGAGACCAAGAGCTCGTTGTAAGTGGTTACACCGATGCTAGTTTCCAAACCGATCGAGATGATGCGAAGTCACAGTCCGGCTTCGTATATCTGCTCAATGGTGGGGCCGTGAGTTGGAAGAGTTCCAAACAGGATACCACGGCCGATTCCGTCACCGAAGCAGAATACTTAGCGGCGGGTGAAGCAGCGAAAGAAGGCGTTTGGATCAAGGAATTCTTGACCGAGCTGGAGGTGGTTCCAAGCATCTCAGGTCCAGTGGATCTCTACTGCGACAACACAGGAGCCATAGCTCAGTCAAAGGAGCCTAGGTCTCACCAAAAGACCAAGCACATTCTACGACGATTCCATCTCATCCGTCAGTTTGTGAATGACGGGTGGATCAAGGTCAAGAAGGTGGACGGTGCCGCGAACACAGCGGACCCTCTGACAAAGCCTCTGTCTCGAGCCGCACATGAGTTGCACGTTGCATCCATGGGGATTAGGCGTATGCCTGAGTGGCTTTGAGTTGTATCTTTTATCTTTTGAGGCTTTAGTATGAGACATGTATATTTTGGATATTACATTGAGTACTATGCACTGGCTAGAAGTCGCTGTTGATTGACTCTAGGCCAAGTGGGAGATTGTTAGAGTTATGTCCTAGGAGCCAATTTTTAAATGGCCACTTCTATGGTTTATGTGATTGATGATATTTTATCATTTATTCCTTGATTTATTAATTGACAGATCATTCAGGTTGAGGATCTGAATTGTGGATCTCTGTAGTTCATTTATAATTAAATGACAATAATAAATCTAAAAGGTCCGTAATCTTGATAATTAACAAGGAATATTAATTATCGGATAAGATTAGTATGCAAGTTAAGTGATGATTAAGTTCTACAGATCATAGGTAAGGAGTTGCCAACTTAATTGCATATGTATATGTTATAGAACATAGTACAGGACGCGACCCAGTGAAATAAATATATGGATTGTGTTATGTGTCATTATTTATTTTATTTGAGTTTGATTCTAAGTTTGAGATGGTTCAGCTTTTCCACATGAGGATAGGTTCAATAAATATCGTCTACCGTTGATTCCTGATAAGGGCTGCTATACGGACTTTATTTATGTTCTCTTGAATTGTGCGGGGAAAAGTTGTTCATCAAGAAAACCGTATGTCCCTCATTAATTAACTTAGTGAGCGATGATATCTGTTTGGGCCCCTTGATGGAGATGGACTGTTTGCTAGCAACTGATACAGTCATCTCTAGATCAAGAAACGTATAATCTGCAAGAGTGACACATTCCTATCTTGGATTATACGATGATATCATGTGACATAAGAATCAGACAAGGAAATATTATTATTTCTTATGCAGGATTGAGATATTGTAGCTGTACACTATTTATGCGAATTGGGAGTCATAACGTGTTGCTAGATACCGCTTATGATTATTAGAATTAAATAGCGATTTAATTCCATGGCCAACGTAGCATAAATCCTCAAAGGGTCACACAAATAGAGTTATAATCACACGGTGCATTATTTATTTATTCGTAATAATGTGTATTACGAAAATATGATAAGTTGATTAATTAATTATATACCGTTGCGAACCGTTATAGTTAATTAAGTCAAATAGGTCATATAGAAATAAATTAATGTATTTTTTAAACCCTATATAATTATTAATTAGTTAATAATTATTTTGGTTCAACACATTTTAATATAATATAGTTATATTAATTAATTGGGCCGCCGTTTAAATGTAAACCGAAAGTCCAATTAAAGAGCAATTGAAGAGGCCTATAATTAATGTAATTAGGGACCCAAATGGTGAGTTGATGTGGCCCATCAAAGCCCATATTGAGGCCGGCCTAGGCATGGTGGTAGGTGGGGTGGCAATTGTATAAATAGATGGAACTATGGTCTAGGGTTTGAGCTCTATATAAGACCCCTCTTGGAGGCTCAAACCAACCCTATTCTCTCTCCTCTATTCTAGCCGCCACCATCTCCCTTGGCTCCTCTCTTGGCCGGCCTAGAACCACCATCTCCTCCACTATTTGCTCATGTGTTGAGCCCAAAACTTCCACCTATTAATTGTTGAATTAATCGCGCAAGGAAGAAGGGTTTAGCCTTGGCCTTTGAGTCGCTAGCACGATTCTTAAGGCCGTGATTAAGCTCTTGGTGGACTCGAGGCCGAAAGGAGAAGAAGGAAGGGCGGAGCTAGCACGCCATCGCCTCCTACGCATAGGAATCGCCTTCTAGTTGCGATACTAGAAGAGGTACAAATCCCGATTCCTTTCTCTTTGTGTGAATGCTTAAGCACTAGATCTATTGTGCATGATGATTAATTAAGTCTAATTAAAAGTAATTAGTCTAAAAATGAAAATTATGCACTTCCTAACAAACTCGTGACCGCATCATGTCAAATTTGATGTGTTTTGAAATAATGGTTCTTAACTCTAATTCATTTTTAACTTGGAAAAACAAAGCATTTGTTTTTGGAGTTGAATTAAAAGAGAAAAGATAAATTAAATGTTAACTTATTTCTACCTAGAGTCGTCATCATCATCAATCGGCATAGACATGGCGGAATCCCAAAATTTTTGTATTAAAGAAATTGCTGCCCCATTGCTCACCCCACCATTTATATTTTCAACCTTTTTAGAAAACAATCAAGCACCTATAAGTTAATTATAATACATTGTTACTTGTGGAGTAACTAACGAAAACAGAACTAAAGGGAGAAAAACATACAGTTGACACGGCAGCATGGGTGATGTCTATCACATCAATGACACATACAACATTTCCATCTGTTTCGAAGTTATCAAGGAAAGAACCCAAATAAGTACTTTTCTTTAATAGTGAATTACTTATTACTTTTATTTGAGGGATACTATTACCTCTGTCAATAATTGGAAGGTGCAAAAATTTGCCTTCTTGCATTATCCGAAGAGCATCCAATATGGGTGTGTCTAAGGTACCGCATTCGGGATTAGGAGTCATTACCTACACTTGAGTATGAAGTTTTTCTTTTTAATTGACAAGGATAGTTGTTTGCTATTCCACAAACTTTTGATAATTTATTGTAAAAATGAAGGTCATATGTACTGGTGTGCAGTTACCTTCTCAACAGGAGTTGACTCTGGAGAAAGATCTTTGGAAATAACCCGCATTAGTATATCTCTTGATCTGCATATATAGTAATCAATTTAAAAATATAAAATAGAAAAATATGAATCTACAATAGAGAGCAGGCACGAAGATATCAATCTCTATAAAATAATAAATGTGCCTTTGTTATTAGGAAAGATATTACATTAGAGGAAAAAAATTACGTTAGAATGCCCATAGGTTTATTTCCAACGGTGGCAACAACTGAACTCTTTTGGCCTTCAAGCATCTTTTTTGTTGCAGTTAGCACTGAATCACTTAATGTTACTGTAATTGCCCTATAAATTAAGAAATAAAATACCAATTATATATAAAACCTAGCTGTTTAATGTAATTAATAGAACCCAAAATAATTGACATTATTTTTTATGCTAGCTACAACTTGAGTTACAGGTGCACCTACTTTGAATTATTAGATACAACTGTTGATAAAGAAGGCCTAAACATCTGCTCACGAAGAGATTCGGCAAATGAGCTTGAGCAACCTATGCATAATAGGTAATTTCTGTAAATTTCATTCATGAAACTTATAAAACTGAAGGTTTTCTATTTTAAAGTGAACAATAAATTATCGATGTTATTTACGTTGTCTAAGAAAATACCGGAAGTAGGAGTTCCCCAGCTTTTCTCAACACCTTCAACCGCAGCGGCAATGGCTTTCCCCTTCTCAGACGCTCTTTCCATTCTGGCAATTGCATCATAAAGGCATTTAGTTATGTCTAAGAGTGCGATCACCTCTCCATTCTCCACCACTGGTAGATGCCTAAATTTCCCTAATTAGAACATAAATACAACCTCTGAAATGTCATTTGAAAGCTTTCATAACCATTTAAAGTATAGAATTATGGATATTTATCAGTAATTGCATACCTATATGGTACTAATGACATCAGATTACTAGCACTTTTATTACCAGAATGCATACATTAGCATACAAAAATTTTAAATTTCTTCTGATAATGAGAAAAAAGAACCTTGAACCATCCTTTGTAATGATTCGACAGCTAGTGTGTCGGAGAGAACAAAAACCGGGTTCCTTGTCATGACTTTGGATACTGGTGTCTCTTCAAGCTTTAATTCCCGCGCAATTACTCTTGTCGTTATGTCCTGCATCGTCAAATTAATATTGGACATAATAATCAACACAATTGATTAATGTCGTTAAATTGCAAAACAAACAGGTTGAAATACATAGAACAAACCTTGTCAGTTAAGATACCACAAAGCAAAGCATTCGAGTCAGTTAGGAGTGCGGCATTGACTTGTCGTTGTGCCATCCTCCGACAAACCTCAAGCACAGTTGTGTTCTCTGGCAATGTCAGAGCTTTTGTTAGGCGCAATCTCTTTACCGTTCTCTCGTTTCCAAAAGTTCTGCCACCAATAATCACAACGAACCAAACTAATTGATAAGAAACAAATAACATTTAAAACTATTCTCTTTTTGTTTGCCAATTGAAATGTACGTACAGAGAGCGAGACATGGGACTCGGCGGAGGCTTGCGAGGGGTGGATTCGGGCTTGTAAGAACGTGGAGAACATCCACCCGGCACCGCCATCCTCCTTGAGGAGCTAGAGGAGGTGGAGCTCAGGTGATCCATTTTTAGAGAAAGAGACAGAGAGACAGAGAGGGAGAGAGAATAGTAAAAACACAAAATTCAATTGAAGGATGAAATGCGCGGGTTTTGTTTTCCTTTAATTTCGAGCCATTTTTAGTAGATTCTAGATTGACATGTTTTTATTCCTAGCTGGCGATTTGCCTGGTAACTACAGCAAAGCAAGTTTAGTATGACTACTTTTTTATTTTTAAAATTTTAGCGATTCATCTTTTTTCTTTTTTCAAAAACTACGACATATTTGTATGATTAATTGAAACACTGAAGGAACTCATCCATTATTTCTTTATCTCTTTTATTTGTTTATTTAATTTTTAATTGCAGATGATAGAGCTGAAATATTTGAGCTAAAAAAATGCGTCGATATTTGAGCTAAATAGGACGAGGTAAAAATTCATTTTTGAAGAAAAAAAAGGGAGACTAAATCACATTCAACTTACAAGTTCGAGTAAATCCTCATAAGAGATATGCATAATATTAAAATATGTAGGCATTATATCTATGAATGAAATTTCTTTTAAGGTATGAATAGGAATAAGGGTGTGAATAAGAATAAGCTCCAAATTCTTTATTCGCGTGAAATCCAAACAACATAAGAATAAAAAATTTGGACTTATTCGGATGATTATTCATATTCTAACAAAATCTTGGAATATGAATAAGCACGAATTTCTAAATCTTTATTCTTATTCCTTATCCATGCAACATCCAAACACGCATTAATCTTTAAGAACAATAAGAGAAGAATTTTGAAATGAAAAACGAAATATAAATAGCAGAAGCATTCTGCATAAAATTAAAACATAAAAAAAAAATTGTTCTTGTTCTGTGCTCTTAGAAGAAATATAAAAACCAATACTTTCTAAATCTTTAGAGCATGACGAGCAAGTAAATATCTTGTGGAAACTGAAATTTAACACTTTTTAAACCCAGCCTATTAGATAAAAACCAAACCGTTATACTCGGTTCGGTTTAAAACCAAATAAACCGATCTATTTGCACAGACTAGACAAAATACAAGTACACAACCCATCCCCCCCAAATTATTTTATTTTCAGGGGCAAATTTTTTAAAATTTCGTTTACTAGCTTGAACTCACAATTCAAGTGGAACCAAGATTAGTTGTGTTGAGCGCCATGGATTCAATGGATGCAAGTGTGGCATCTCCTGATCTTGGGTTAGGGTTTGGGTTTCCGTTTTGGGTCGCCTCTAGAAGACGGTTTAAACCCGACGATCCCTTCTTCGCCTCTGGTAACTTGGAGCGTGAGCTCCTCGCCAAGCATGTAAACCTTTTGTCATCTTCTCTCTTCCTTTCAAATTTATTAGCTCAATTTCTTACCTTTCAGTAGTAGCTTGATGAAGTTTGATAGACTTCCAGTTTTTCTCCTGATACATTTTAGTTTCTCAGTGGATTATTTAGCATGTATTAATTCAAATCACTTTGGGTATGATAATTTCGGGAGCAATACATTAATGTAGTATGCAACAGAGTAATTTAATTTTCATACGAGCAGCTTGAATAGTTACAGTACAACCTGACTGCTGTCTTTGCTGAATTGTTTAGGTTGCTCTGGATTTGACAGAAGATGAGCATTTCCAGCTTCAAATGATGGAGATAGCAGATGCCAAGTAAGCACACTTTCAAATTTACCTCCTTTGAAGGGATTACCAAATTTTCCTGATTTATACAAGTACCTGATTTTTGGTATAAGCAATTTCATATTTCACACTGAAACATGGTATTAAATTAACAGCGAGGTACCAAACATTGCTTCTAGCTTTATACAGGGGTGGATAAGTCCTGTTACTCTGTCAGGATTGCATTCTGGTCAGACCAAATTTCTTTTATTTATGAGGGGATCAAATAAATTATAACTGTGGCCTGACCTATTGTGATGTTTTATAGGATTTGCAAGTTTAATTCCAAATTTTGAAGGATTTGTGTCTTATATATTGTCCTAAAAACATAATTTTAGGAATTCAATATCTCTCTTTTAAACGATATATTCAATGTAAATGAGTTGGGTCAGACATGCTGCTGGAGTCTAATCACCAGTTAGGTTTGACCTAAGTGAACCTGCTAATGGGTTGAACCTGACCCCATTCAGTGTACATGTCAAGGTTGGCCCCTCAAATTGGTTTGTGAATTGCTATCTATACGCCGAACCAAAAGAAGGTACTAAGAAAACCAATATATGTTGAACTACCTGGTTCTGTTCCAATCTATTACCAGCATGGATAATTCATACCATGCTGCACTGTCAGATTATTCTAATTTCCAAATGTTAATTTTTTCCATTACTACAATTTTTGCGATAGTTTGTTTTGCCCTATAGCTGGTTGCGGATCCCGTCTGGAATATCTGGAAGAATTTGAGGACCACTATAATACCCGTCACATGGCATCATGTTCTGTTTGCTCTCGGGTTTACCCCACTTCTAGGCTTCTAAGTATTCACATTTCTGAGGTCCATGATTCCTTCTTCCAAGCAAAAGTTGCTCGGGGCTTCCCCATGGTACATGCATACTGCCACATTTCTGTTATTTTTCTATTTGCATTCATTAAGTTGAGAGAATTCCACTGAAACCTGCAAAATCTTAATATGTGATCTGTAGTCCCAGCAAAACTAGAAATCACATTGTAACATCAGCAGTACCTCTACAAATTCTTGGTAGAATGGTAGGCACAATGCAGCCAAAGCACAAGGCAGCCTATATGGGCTTGAGCTAGCCCCTTCGCTGGGAATGGGATGTATACTTCTTTCAAACTTGTCCCTTGCGAAAGAGAGTTTAGGTCTTGTGAGAGATGTCATTGTAGAGGGTGAGAGAGCTTGAATTGAACTAGAGAGGTGAAGTGATTGCTTCAAGTTAGCTTTTGTCCACTAAACCTTGTATCTGGCTTGAATAGTGAAGTTTGTCCGTTTGTGGCCTCTTGATGGAGTAGGCCTCAGCCAAAGTACATGAAATTGTTGTTCTTGCTCTCATTTGCTTTTCTCTTGACTCAATTCATCCTGCAGTAAATCTTTTTGGTTTTCAGTCTCCAATTTCTGGGTTAATGCGTTGTGTGGTTTTTCATCCTTCAATAACTTAAATTAGTGTTGTTGCGGGTTTGAAAACTGTAGTCAGATCAAGTGTTGTCTGGGGTGATATGATAGTTGCACACAAGTGTTGGAGAAATTGCCTGAAGTCAGCCCTCATGTAGACCTCATTTCATAAAACTGAGCTAGTATGATATCTGAAATACTTTTTAAGTGTTAATTGACTGTTGAACTCAGTTAATTTAATTTGTGTTGGTGTTGTTTTATCTTAGACAATGCCTCTAGTTTAATTAAAAAAAACTTATAGGGAGATATATCTAAATATTGGGAATTTTCAAATATGAATGGAATAGTAATCATCTTATGGTCACAGCACAATTTTAGTAGGGACATCTTGGTGATTTGGTGGTTTTTCAGGGTAGGCGTGATACGAAATATTTTGAATGGATATATATATATTTTTTCTTATTTTTAACTCTCTTATAAGCCGGTGTGGTTTTTGCCACCTGGCCATAAAAAAAAAAACTCTCTTATAGACATCTTCTACAAACCAAATGGATATCAACTAAAATGCAAGCACCTACTTCATATACTATGTTGTTTGATACAGTATGAGTGCCTGGTGGAAGGGTGTGGAGCCAATCTAAAGAGCTACAAAAGCCGGCAGCGACACCTCATAGATAAGCACCGTTTCCCAAGCAGCTTTGAATTTTACAAGAAAGCGCACCCATCAAAGCACCAGCGCCAGAAGCTACAGCGCAAAGCTTACAAAGGTGGTGATGCGAAAGATCATGAATCTTTTATGGATTTGGATGCAAAAAAGGAGTCCAAGCAAACACATCCCAAGCACTACAGGCCCAAACAGGAGTTGAAAACAGGTACTGAGATGGAATCAGAGATGGAAGTTGAAACAAAGTTACACCACCCACAGACCACTGAAACAAAAGTGGAAACAAATACTGAGGCTAAAAACGAGAAAGCAAAAACAGAAACGGAGATGGAGGTTGAGGAGAGGATTGATGATATTGTCTCTGGGATATCAAAATTGAGCACAGTTGATTCTTCGTCACCTTCTAGTGTGAGTTTTGGGCATCGGCATTCACGTGGGTTTGCATTTGTTCCACGATCAGTTAGGAATCAGAATCAGGTTTCAAAGAGAGAACCAACAAGAAAACCTTAATCTAGTTTTCTTACTTTGTAATTCTTCTTCTTTTCTGTTCTCTCTTAAACACTTCTATAAAGTACTGAAATTGCAGGTGGTATGAAATGCTTTTTTTGAGATATGTTTCCAAAGTTTTGATTACAAGCTGGAACTATTTGGTATCATAGTGTTGTCCTGGAATGCAACTGGCTGTTTTGTTTTTTGGTACTATTGAATTAGAACTTCTGACAGAGAATAGAAAGCCATACCATTGATTACCATGTTTCCTTGGTATTTGCAGGAATGTTGTCAGAGAAGGGTAATCTATCATTTGAGCTAAAAAATTTAAAAAAATGATAAATAAAAAAAAAAAAACCGATGCAAGTGGAAAGTGAATGTGATAAATTGGTGCTGCGAGTTAATGTAAAATTTGATTTTAATAGCACAAACTTCAGAGATCCTTTTAGGCTTTAATCACTGCATGACCCTGAAATAGTTTCGTCTTAGTATATTATTATATAGTTAAGATGATTTTTCTCTAAAGTAATGTCCGTCATTAACTCCGATTCATTTTAATTGTTAGGTTTATTTTCATTCTTCATTTTATTGGACTGATCCAAAAATTCATCCGCTATTTATCCCGCATCGGTGGTAAAAGCACTCGACTCTCTTCTAAGAGATTCAGGGTTCAAGCCCGCATGCTTGCGATAGGCTTGGCGAGCCAGCGTAAAAACTCAGTCATATATACAAGAAATGACCAGAGTCGGGATGTCATTTCTAGCCTACCCTAACTCGTTTGGGACAAAAGGCTCTAACTTTTTTTATTTATCCCGCATCGGATTACGAAAAGACACTTGGTCCATAGTCACTCCTTTGTGAAACAAGGAACGGTTCTCTGTTCTGAAACCTCAGAATTTAGTGGGAATATATTTTACATGATGGAATTATTTTCCTGAGTTTTTCCCTTTGTATCTTCTCATTGGAAAGGAGCATTAATAGATAACATGGTAAAGGCCGGGCATCTTTGAAAAATTCATAACTCCACAATAAATATTTAAAAAATATTTTTTAAATTTTTGGAAAATGAAAATTATATAGCTCCTCAATAAATCCAGCAAAGCATCCGTAAAGACTTTTTTATTGTATCCATAAAGTCATAAACGCTCTTAAATGCTCAACTCAGTTTTCCTATCAAAATAATTCCAAATAAATGCGTCTTCGTTTGTGAGAGTGACACGTGTCCTATCTGACATACATCTCATTGATTCATTACACCCGTCTGACATACATCACCGACCAGAACCTAGTCGCAGATCTCTAAATACGAATATAATGATGGAACCAAAGTAGCCGACCGTGACGATTTCATTTGTTTATCCTTATCTCTCTCCTAATTAAAAATAAATTAAAAACATTATAACCACCACAAAATGAACCCAGAAAGGTAATTTTCTCCTGGTGAAGGTATCCAATCCACATCATCAGCTGGTATAATCTGAGTCACATGATGAAAATAGTAACAATACAAATACCCTACTCTAATATGGGGGTTCCTAATCTAAGATATTAATTAAATCCCGTGATTTTTTTTTTTATTTTTGACCGTTTTTTTACATTAGATAAATATAGTTTTCTATTTTCAGTATTTTCTATAATTAAAAATAGTTTTATTTTTTTATTAAATATATATTAAAAATAGTTGTGTCGATCATTATTTTAAGATAGTTCATGCTGAATTATTATCATTTAAATAATATAGCGTGACGAAACTAAGGTAGTTCATGTTGAATTATTGTCATTTAAAAAAATATAGCGCAGCAAAGCTGCGACTGCCATATCTAGTAAGGATTAATTTGATGTAAACCCTTTCTTAAGAATCTTAACTTACAGGTTTTATTCTCTGAAAGTGATTAGCAATGACTTTTTTGACTTCAGTACTAAAGTACTTTATTAAACCTTTTTCTTTTTGGTGTGAAGTACTTTATAAATTCGATGTGGTGGGTCTTCCTTGTGACTCGCGGATCTTGTCGGCAAAGTACAAAAAAGACACGTGTCATGTTAGACCCACCCCTTAATAGCTTGACACGTGTCTTAGATCCTCGGCTTATATAACCCTCTTCAACCTTATCAAAGAGGAACACAAGTTACAAAATTCCTATAGCAAAAATTACTCAAATCAAAGCTTCTTCTCTTGCAATAATCTTCTTTTAAGTGACTAAGTCTTGTAGTAACTGAAAATGGGCAAGTTGTTGACTATGCTTTCTCATCTCCACGCCTTAGCTGGGTATACTCTCTCTCTCTCTCTCTCTCTCGCGCGCGCACACACACACAGAAACACAGAAACACACAAAAGTCAATTTGGTTGGATTTATGTAACCTTTGGTGTTATGTGTTTGAATGCAGACCAACGCTGATGCTTCTTTATCCTCTGTAAGTATTTATTATGCTACATGTTTGCGATTTTATATAGTACCTACTTAATTTTTTTTTGTGTTTATTTGTGGTTGTGAAATTTCCATATTTGCCCTTTATAAGGTGCTAAAACCCTAACAAATGACAAATCATACAGTTGATAAGGGCCTAACTAATATGTAGGCTATTTGTACACATATTTCATTTAAAATCGGTCACATTTCATAAATGTAACAAGAAGATTTTCTGCAAGAATATCAGAAAATATGTATTATAGATAGTGCTGTTTCAAATTGATTAGGTATGCTTCAATTCAAGCAATGGAGACTGCATCTAAACTTGATGATGAGCAATGGCTAGCCTATTGGATTTTGTACTCTTTTATAACACTACTTGAAATGGTGCTTGAGTCCCTAATTTACTGGTAAGTCCCTGAACTTCTGTAATTTAGTATGCTGTTTCAAGCATAAGTGAGATTCTGATTTTTGGAAAGTGAATCTCTTACAGGTAATATCAATCATCACAGTACTTACTAGAACTTCCACTTTTTATAAAAACAACAAAGGCTATCAATAATTTTTCCCCTTTTGTTCTTTTAAATTGTTGAATGGAACTCTTGAAATAATTAGGGGCCTTCTATTAGTTTAGAGTACATAAACACCTTAAGCTGTATTTATGCTAGAAAATATTTTATTTCATTTAAAGGCTTATTGTTGCTTAAATAGGGACTGAATTCTCTGCCTTTCACTTAATAGGATACCAATATGGTACGATTTAAAGTTGCTGTTTGTGGCATGGTTGGTGCTACCATACTTTAGAGGCGCAGCATTTGTGTATGATAAGTTTGTCAGAGAACAATTAAGAAAGTTCAATGGTACTGGTACCACAGAAGGTAGCAAATCAAAGACATCATCTACTTCACCGAAAGATAAGGACAAGCTCAAGAGCAAATTCATCTCCTTTGTGACACCTAAAAAGGTATCAAAGATTTTGCACATATGCCTTCTGAGATGATATTGAGTTATTGACCTTTGTTAATTTCTTGATAAAAATATCTGGCAGATTGTTCTTTTTGTTTCATGGATTTTTTCATTATAAATTGGGTATTGGGAGATTTACTAATGTACTTATATGTTGGATTAATGGCAGGCAGAGCGGGAAGCCTACTGACAGCGATCATTTTCTTCTAAGAACCTTTTTTTCTTGTAGCTCTGGTGTTTTTATTATTTTTTCCTTTTATTTTGTCCAAGTTTTCACTGTCAGATGTATTAGGAATGTTATATGTAAAATTGTCGATTATGCGAGTCAGTAAAAAAAAAAAAAAATTCAGTAATGAATAAAACTGGGTTACCAGTGGGGGAATCACATCCTCTGTTAATTTTAAAAAGGTCAGCACAGTGCAAACTTATGATCCGAACCGTCCGATCAATGATGGATGTTCCGTGATTAATATCAGGTCCGTCGAAATTTTTACGGTCCGTCTAAATTAGATCGGACGGTTCAGATCGAAAATTAGCACTCTGCTGACCTTCAGCAGAGGATACTGGTCCAACAGTAGGATATGAAGTGCAGTACTATGATAGGCCTCGACGAACTAAGGCGATCTATTCTAAAAATTTCATAGATTTTAATATCCCGAAGAAAAAACTCAAGCCGAAAAAATTAAAACTAATTTTATAATAATAAAGAATTTCGAAAAATAAATCGGAAAAAATCTAAATTTTATAAATAATGTTGTAATATCAGAATCTGCCAGTATCGGATTCTCAGAAACAGATACTAGTCCGATACTGGAGTTCACTTAATTTGTCTCATTACTCTCGCAACCCATTTGTCTCGTTACTCTCGCAACCAATCAATAGTTGATGTGAATTGAACATCTGACAAATTATTTGATTTGAGTTCACTTATTCTGTTATGCAATTGGTTGAAATCATCCCTAAATTAATTAATAATATTTGAGAGAAGCTGATTATAATAGTTTGAGCTCAAGAAATAAACGCTTGCATTTACTAATATTTGTGAATATTTAATTAATCAGCGTACATCTCAATATCTGTTTGAAAGAAGATAAAATTATTTTTAGCTTTAGTTCATTTTTATAATTTGTTTGGTTTATTTTAAATATCTAATTTGCAAATTAAAAAATAAACAAATAAACGAGAAGAAATATATATAATTTGTTTGGTTTTTTAATTTCTTCCCTCCATCACTAACCTCAACATACCACACCAAACAACATTTGCTAACCTTAGACTAGCACTAACCCCTTTCAATCACTAACCTAATCATTCTACCCCACTAACCTCGAAAAGTACTAACCTTACACCATTACTTTTACTAACCCTTACTATGCCAAACACATTTAAGTAGTTTGTTTTTTTTTTAAATTTTGTGTGTTACATTATATTATGGTTTATTAAGTTAGTTATTTTTGTAATGGTATGCTGTTTTTTTTTATGAATTGTTTTGTGTATTAATTTTGAATAGAAATCATTAAAAAAATTTACAAAAATACATGGACAAAATAACATATTTCACTAATATAAAGCAAACATTACAAGTGACGATTTTCACACAAACATATTTCACTAATAATAACCATAATAACATACCGATGACACAAACATAAAAACTAAGGCTGCGTTTGGCATCCCAAAGGTTAGCACTAACCAAGGTTAGTTGAACTAACCAACTAACCTCAACTTACCAAATGAATTGAGGTTAACTAAGGTTACTGCTAACCTTTTGCTAACCCGCTACCTCTCCCAAGAGGTGAGTGAGCGATTTCCCCACGTCGGGAGTTAGCGCGAATCTTGTATTAACAGTGATAATTCATAATTAACAATAACTAATATATATTAATTATTAATATTTAATAATAAATTAATAAATAATATTTAATAGGTAATGATAATAATAAATTAATAATCAATAATTAAATAATTAATAAATTATATTATTAATAATTAATAATAATTAACTATAATTAATAATTAATAATAATTAAATATAATTAATAAGTAACGATAATTAATTAGTATAAATTAATAATAATTAAAAATAATTAATAATTAAAACCTACTAATTTTGGCTGAGGAATGACGTGAAGTTAATAGTGCAATCTCATGATTACAATCCACTAATCCACATCAGCCCTTGGATCGAAGATCGGATGGCTCAGATTGATTTGGAGGACTGGATCACTGATGTCAGCTGCGTCAATAACCGCGCCTATGAACAGTGCTGATTTCCATTTTCCTGCTGGATTTATCTGGGACGTTGATCTGAGATCCTGCGGTAGGATTTCCATATTAGAGAGGGCGGTGCTGCAGTTTTTTTGGTGCACCTGGTGTTTTGTTGTTAATATGAACCGTTCCTTTTCCGAATCTGATCAGTATGTATTGCTCTCTTGGTCTACCGAATTTAATGACGTTCCGATTTTTTGGCAGTGGTTCCGCCCAGCAATCTCCTTCTTTTGTTGGTCTGTTTCTCTGCGCCTCCTTTCCGATCTGAAAACTCTTCTCTATTATGACTCTATCCCTCTCCAATTGCCTTCTCTTCTCCTTCAACCGAAACCCACCTTCCTCTCTAAAAATCCTAAGCCCCTCACACATCTTTCTTTCACTTAGTCAATACCTTTCTCTCTCTCTCTCTTCTTACTGGCTGACATTGGCCGCCGTCAAGGAGCAGGAGGACTCGCTCGGCACAACCTCCGCCTCTGAGTGTACATTCTTTGCCGTCAATCACAATCGCCCTCTAATCTCAGCACCTTCGTCCCTATTCTCTCGAATGGCAACCGCCCTCTCTCTTTCTCTCCGCCAATTCCAACAAGCTAGGGAGGAGGAGGCGCTGAGCTCTCTGCCTCCCGATCGTGGCCATTTCTAGCATCAGTACGCAGAAAAGTTAATGCCTGGGATTGACGGCAAAGAAGGAGGCGCAGATAGTCGGAGGAGAGGGGAGGCATCGGAGTGTAGAACCGAGATGAAACTTCAAGGCCCACCCCTTCTCCTCTCGCTTCGCCAGTCGAACACAGGTATTAAACGAGTTTGAGAAATTTGACGGTCCAATTTACCACTGTCTCTACAACCTCCACGATGCCAAATCACATTGATTTGGTACTTGGAGTGATTTGGATCTTTGTTTCACTTGGCTGGAACCACAACATCCTTTTCTTCCTCAGCTTCTTTTATCTTTACAAGGTTTGATTTTGGCTGAAAAAGAAAACTTCAAAATGACTGTGAAGAAAAGAAATTAGTAGTGATTTAGTGATCAGCAATACCTACCTGTTACATTTTTTTCTCCTTTTTGTGCTCCCCTTCATCTCAGCCTATTTCTATTATGCAGCAAAGCACGAGATTTTCATTTGGACTTCATGGTGTGTATGATGATTCGCTTCCACCGGCAGATATAGGTAGCTTATCATTACTTGTCGGCCTCTCTTCTTATTGCACTTAGTGCTACATGTGTTGTGCTTACAGTCATTGGATGATGCGAAGAAAGCAGATATCAGGATTCAATTATTGTTCTTTCTGTTCATTTTTTTTAACAAGTTGTTTTTCCTTTTATTCTTAATTCGGATGGAGTTTTGCTATTTGCTTCTTATTTTAGGCTGATCGACTTTGTTTCCCTCTCGAATGCAGGTACCTTGCTTAGAAGCTATGGTGTTGCTATCATATGGGAGCTTTTGTGCTATATATTGAGTAAATGATTGTGGACTTCAAAAAAGACTGCAATGAGGGCTCTGCAGCACACCAACTCATGCCAGTAGAATAAATTGTCAATATCAAGGCTCCTCAAGTTTATGTCAGGTTAATATAATTTTGTTTTTAAGACTGCTTTAACATGTTTTGCTTAGCTAATTGCACTTCAAATGTCTCTTAACTTTCAACGCAGCATATCATGATCAATAAATTGTGCTAGAATAGGAATGATTTTATGGTAGACTGATATATTGTTTCAGAATTGTCGGAAAAGGTGATATGAACAAAATGATTTATATATACAGTTTCTATTTTTGAAGTTAAATTCCAAGCATGCATAAGAAAATTTTATTGAACTAAGACCTCAGCAAAAATGAAGTTGCAGGAGATGGACACATAGGCCAAATGGAAGGTACACTTTCCATTTCAATTGCTGGGCGTCACTACAAAACTGCTATCATAGAGGCAAATTTTAAAAAAGTTATGCGTTTTCAGCACTTATCAAGGTGAGTTCAAAACTGCTATCATAAACCAGTTTTAGATTTGTATTAAAGTGAATTCAGTTGGACCACTTGCACTCTCTAAGTTTGAAAGGCAAACTCGCAGTTGCTATTTTTCCGCTCAAATCTAGATATTAAATCGTTCAGATTTAAAAAAGCACAAAAGCGCCATGTTTTACTGTTTGTTGTGGACTTTCTTTTTGAACTTTAATATATATTTGTCTTTGCAATGTATTTACGGTATTTGAAAATGCATTGATTTTCACCTAATAGAATATCAGCGCACTATCTCTTCAAATCCCTTCAATTGTTGTCTTTTATTGTTGTATTCCCTGATTTTACATTAATTCTTTGACTGTTTTTTCCTTGGATAGCTGATAGATGCATATACTTGATTTTGTATCCATGTAACAAAGACTTTACCAGCATCTGGTACTGCCTTACCTTCATTAACAAGGTCCATTGGTTCTCTAAATTTGTCTGGTTGAAATTCAGCTTCATTTGAACAATAATTGAAATCTAAATTAATATGTTAGTATGGTATAGACTATAGACAGACCTAACACCTTCACCACCAATTTGCACAAGAATAGGTATATACATAACACATCAAGTAGTTATATGTTTCTACATAATGCCAAAAAGTAAAATAAAGATAAAAATAAAAAAACAAAAAAATTGGACAGTAATGTTTATTTAAGATTAGATGATTCTTTTGTTAGTAATCAAAATAATTGGCCTATTCATTACAGCTTTCTGTCAGCAGCAGTGCACTGGGAATGGCAGGGTTGCTGCATCTAATAGGTATTTATTTAACTTACAACTATATGACAAGATTTTCTTTCACATTGTTGTACTTATTTAACTTAAAACTTCCTATTTGGTGTACTCAATAAAAAAAAATAAAAGCTTACTCTGGGTTAATAGGACGGGTGGTGAGCAGACCAAGTTTTAATGGATGAATTCACAGCTATACTATCTATATTTGTGGAATAGTTATTAAACTTTCATTTTTTTTTTTTTTTAAGATTTCAGAGATTATCATGACTGTTCAAGAAATTTAGTGTGTAGCTTGCTTTGTAGGTTGTTATTGTGTCCATAGTCCATAAAACATGTATATCTCATCTTTGTGCCATGTTTTTTTCCCCCTTTTATATAAGAGGCCAAAAAGGGGTGGCCTTGGTTATTTTTAGCATTCATTTTTATTTCATCCTATATTCTTTTCTACTAGAAGCATACCCAAGATTGACGTTAAATTGCTAAAATGAATATTGGGAGGATTGATAAAATGAATATTGAGAGATATTGGATTAATTGCAAAAAGATTTTTTTTTCTTTGCCTTTTTTTTATATTTATCATATTTCCTTTTTTTTATAAATAAATTTATGTTGAACTACGTCATTCCGAGTAGGCGTAATTGTGCACTATAGATTCGATTTGTTGATATGAGATTTTTTGTTTTCTACTTTGATTTTCAACTCTTCTTCTTTGGTTCTCTTTTGTTAGGAGCAGTGAGCAACTACTAATGTTGCGAACAAAGGACACGAACGTAGTGTATCTCTCATGCCGTAGTTCCTCACTGAGTTCAAGCAATATGTTTACAAATAAGTAATTTTCTTTTTAAATTGGATATATAATTATAATATTGGTCCAAACCAAAATTTCAATTTTCTAGGTCACAAAGTGTACTCCTACTTCTTTAGCGAAATTTTATGTTCTATCGAGTCAGGAAAACTCAGATCTACCGGTGAGCTCGATTCTGGGCCATGGTGCAAGCGAGGTGAGCTCAAGTCTATTCGATTTTGCTTTCCTGATTTTCAATCGTCTTTATTTTTGAGATTTTATTTTTGGAATTTGGTAGGTGAAGAAATTTAATAAATGAAAGGGATAACAATAGAATGTTTGCATTGTAAGAGTTTAGTTATGTAACATGTTTAACAGTTGACCTGGCATTGGGTGCAATCTGATTTGTGGAGCTGGACCCAACATCAAGAGAGATGTATCAGATGCCATTGAACAAAGAGTTGAGGCACAAAACTAGATCACCAGTAGTAGAATCCATTAGGAATTTCTCAGCTGAAGCATCAGAATAATTCAGACGAGTCAAGCTCAGGTTCAGGTTCAGGTTCAGGTTCAAGTCGGGTTCCAAGTTTTGGTAATGGTTCATGTTTCCAAATAGTTGCGAAAGTTTGTATGAAGCAAACAGAACGAAAGTGATGAAAGCTATAAAAGTGTAAAATGGTAAGTACATTTAATATAATAATTGCTTTTATTATGTGTTACTTACGTGGGATGGTAGCAATTCAAGCCTTTGTAGTCCTATTACTCAGATGTCCAAAGTTTGGAATAAGTATCTTTATTTAACACAACAAATAGCAAGTCTTACTAGTATATATATATTGGGTCACATCGTAATTTTCCTTGAATTTGTTTTCCATGGCTTTGTCATGTCATGTGCCCTGTTCGTTTTAGCAGCATCCTTCAGTTGAACTTAATGAGTGATACATAACTCGTTGCAGTAATGATGTGTTATTGTAAAAATAAAAAAATACACCGTTTTTATTTTGTGTGCAGAAATATGTGTATTACAATCTGAAGATAAATTCATAAAAGCTACAAGCTAAATCTTAGTGCGTGTTTATCAAGTTTAAGCATGCCTTTTTAGACACTTATTAAAATTGAAATATATCTCAGGTACAGTACGCAACACAAAAATATGAATACCAGCTAGCTAACCTGATTAATCCTTTGAACCAAAAAAAATAAAACAAATTGAAAAAAGAGATTTGTAGCGGCAACGCCGCAACGGCAAAGCCATCTAGTTATTATTATTTTAATGACTAAATTATAATTAACCATTAATAATAAATATTTAAATAATAGTAATTAATAAAAATTAATAATTAAATAAATAATAATTAATAACAATAAATAAGTAAATAAATAATAATTAATACTAGTTAATTAAAAATAATTAATATTAATAATTGTAGTAATAATTAATAATTAATTAGTCATTAATTTTAATAATTGTATAAATTTAAATATTTCGTAACATAAAAATAATAATAATAATAATTAATAAAAGTTATTATAATAATGATAATAATAATTTTTATTAAAATTAATTATTATTAATAACTACTAATTAATAATAGTTAATAATAATTATATTACTAATAGTCACTAACCTTAAAGTACTAACCTCAACATACCAAACCAAACAACATTCACTAACCTTAGACTAGCACTAACCCCACCCAATCACTACCATCACCATTCGACCCCTCTGACCCCAAAAAGTACTAACCTTACACCACTAATCCTACTAACCTTGTATTTGCCAAACGCACCTAAGTATACAACACAACAACATACAATACTACTCCATTTAGCAGAAATAGACAACTGCTGGCTACTGACGCAACCATGACTCTCCAAGATCATAACCTCTATTCTTCTCAACCATATCTGTAAATAATTTTGGATCCCTAATATGATATTCATTTTCTTCTATTTTTTTAACTTTAAATTTTTCTCCATGGTATTGAAACATCAGTGTAGAAAGTAGTCGTCTTTCACTCGTCCACTCATCTCCGACAAGAATAACACCGAAAGATACGCAGCTTGGCTTAGGATCCATTAGCTTAAAATTTTAAAATGAAAACTCAATTAGCTAATTTGTAGTACAAATTATCTATATATTTACAATATTTTATGAATTTTCTAAACAAAATAAATAAATTAAATGAAATAAATTAAAAATTAATTTAACATTATTACCTGAAAAAAGAAGACTACTGAGAAGAAGTAATACTGCGAAGAAGAAATGATGAGGAGAGAGTTTATGAATTTCAGACTACTGAGAAGAAGTGATTTTGCGAAGAAGAAATGATGAGGAGAGAGTTTATATAGAGGATTTAAGCAAAACAACAACAAAATTTAGTGCAGAATTTAATTGGTGAGAATTTAAGTGATTTATTAGTAAATGCAAGTGTTTATTTCTTGAGATCAAACTATTATAATCAGCTTCTCTCAAATATTATTAATTAATTTAAGGGATGACTTCAACCAATTGCATAACAGAATAAGTGAACTCAAATCAAATAATTTATTACATGTTCAATTCACATTAACTATTGATTGGTTGCGAGAGTAACGAGACAAATTGGTTGCGAGAGTAATGAGACAAATTAAGTGAACTCTAGTACTAACAATATTTGTAAAATTTAGATTTTTTCGATTTATTTTCAAAATTCTTTATTATTATAAAATTAGTTTTAATTTTTTTTGGAAACTTAAGCCTCTCATTGGGCCATTGATAAATTTATTATAGGCCTAAAAATAATGGCCTGAAACAAGAATAAAATATGATCCAAACTAATCATTCTTGAAAGCCCATTATATGTTTCTTTAAGGGAAATTTTTTTGAAAGCCCAATTTTGGTACACTGAACCCAGTAAGATTCACTGTTATTACTTAATATGATAATATATCAAGAGAATGGATATAGAACACTGATGTGTACGGATTGTCTCCGTACACATGAATCGTTTTTCAAGATATAAAATTCAAACGGCCAATCCGAACCGTTCAAGTTGTTCTCCATATTGAAAAATCCAAATAGACCAAATTTTACATTTTTTTTTATTTTTTTTTGCTATTTATTATGATATTTTCAAAAAACACTATAATTGGAGTATTTCAGGCCCTTCAATTTGAAAATATCATAATATATTGCAAAAAAATTCGAAAAAATATAAAACTTGGTTTGCAAGAGTTTTTCAATTTAAAGAACAATTTGAACGGTTTGGATTGACCATTTGAATTTTGAATCTTGAAAAACGACTCATGTGTACAGAGACGATCCGTACACATTGGTGTATTTTATCCATTCTCAATATATCAATATATCATTCATATAATCATACGCACAATAATGTAGCTTCAGCGGAGAAGAAAGATCGCTGGGTCAATTCAACAGTGGATTGTCGGGGAAGCTACTTTTTTTATGAAATATGGCTAGTGTTTGTAGCTTGATTGTTGCTTGTTAGGATGCTCTTCGTTCTTTGTTTCTTCTTTTATTTTTGTTTTTGTTTTTTTTTTTTTTCACTAGATAACCACTATCTAGTTTGTCCAAAAAAAATCATATGCACAATAGGAATTAGGAAACGAGGAGAATCTGGTGTTCTTGCACGAAATCTCCAATTTTGGTACACTGAACCCAGTAATTTTCTTCCGAATCTTGGATTATTTAAGATATATGAAAAATCCCAAATGGCGACTGCATGCACTTTATAGTTTATTATTTCCAAATTGACAGTTTACCAATCTCAGTTGTCTTTGGGGCATATGCACAAGTCAAAAAGGAAAATGGAATTGTCTGTGTAAGAAATACTTCGCCTTGAAGAGAAGAATACAAAATGGAACATGGAGATTCTTGCTGTCTATAATTATTTTCTTTCTTTATTATAGAAAAAGAAATTGCTTGTTGCCACGTTTTGCAACGAGAGATACTAAGAACTTTTATTAGTCTTTTCAATATAATTGTGGACCAAAATACATGTCAAAACCTGATGCGACCTAGACGTCAATTGCTTTCATGTTCCACAAAACAAAAGTCCCAATAATTGAAACTGAATTGTTCGGTCCAGTACAACTATAATATATGAAAAGAATAGACACAGATTCGGTTTCATTCACTATTCATTCAACACAAGTATCTTAGTTTATAATTAATGTTCATTTTTGTTTCCCATTTTTTTTGTGAAAACTGAAAAGATACTATAAGACAGGACAAATCTATGGCTAAAATTTCGTATTTTTTTTTCTTAAGGGTAGGTAATTAGCATAATTAGCTTAATTTTATTATAAGTACTCGTTTGAAAAATATGAAACCTGTGTTAAGAATTTGAAGTTTTTATTTTTAATGTAACTACTCTTACTATAGAGGACTGATGTTGTAAGTATAGAAGCTTACAAAATAGTTTAGACGTGTTAGGAAAACCTACAGAAGTTGAGTCTCTCTCATCCATCTTATGAACACAAACCGGCATTCTTGCTTTTTTTTTTTAAATTATATTTTGACTAATATAGTTGGACTTCAAACTTAAGTTAGATACTACAAATGATTTGTTTGGAATTTTTTTTCATTGCATTGTTGTTTTTTTTTAAATTATATTTTGACTAATATAGTTGGACTTCAAAGTATTAGATAGTACAAATGATTTCTTTGAATTTTTTTTTAAGATTATTATTCCTTTTATTTTACATACATGTACACAAGTAATAATTTAACACTAAAGTTTTTCTTTTTTGTTACCGGCAAACGTACCCACTCAATGAGTGGGTAAATACAAATTCGAAAAAAAAATTTACACTTCAACAAAAATAAAAATTGACATCTCAATAAAAAATAATTTAATAGAAACATTCATTTCGTAATAAATGAAATTATTTGAGAAAATTTTACATGTGTGACCTATTTCCAAAATGAAAAAAAAAATTATTATTTTAAGAAAGTTTTCTATATGTGTTGTGCTTTATTTTCAAACACAACATAGAACCAATCAGCCACAAATTTCTTTCTGTTAATAGTGAAGGGTTAATAAACTTATTCTAGTGCCACCACTTTCGGGTACCACAAGTTGCCTTAACTTCATATTTTATCAATATGTAATAATTTTAAAATTCAAATGATGAATCCAAACAGTTGACATTTTTTAAATTTAACGAACGATGCGTTTGCATGTAAGTATTGTAAAAAATTCAGAGTCGATTTGATACTCATTAAGTGATTAAATGATGAACGTATTAGAATTAATCAGTCATATATAACCATATTCGTTCATTTGTTGACCACTTGATCGAGTATTAAATCAACTCCAAATTTTATAAAACTTATATAGAAACGCACAACGGTTTGGATTCAACATTTGAATTTTAAAATTTTCAAATATTGATAAAATATGTAGTTGTGGCAACTTGTGGTGCCACAAGTGGTGACACTAGAACCTTGCTCTAAACTTAATATGTATTGCTAACATCTAGCTATTGATTTACATAATCATTGATTAAGAATGCATATAGTAAATAATTATTTACATCATTCGTCTAATTATTTTAGCTCTTGAAAACGTAGTATACATTAATAGTGTTGGAGTTATGTCCTAGAAGTCAATGATTTAATGACTTAAATATTAGTTTATGTTATGGATGATATTTTATCATCTGTTCCTAGGTTTATTATTGACAGATCATTCAGGTTGAGGATCTGAATTGTGGATCTCTGTGGATCATTCTTTAGAATGACAATAATAAATCTAAATGGTCCATAATCTTGATAATTAACAAGGAACATTAATTATCTTATAAGATTAGTATGCAAGTTAAGTGATGATTAAGTTCTACAAATCAAAGGTAAAGAGTTGCCAACTTAATTGCATATGTGTATGTTATGGAACATAGCACAGGACTTGACCCAACGAAATAAATGTATGGATTGTGTTATGTGTCATTATTTATTTCGTTATGATTTTGGTTCTAAGTTTGAGATGTTTATCTTTTCCACATGAGGATAGGTTCAATAAATATCGTCTACCGTTGATTCCTGATAACGGCTGCTATACGGACTTTATTTATGTTCTCTTGAATTGTGCGGGGAAAAGCTAATCATCAAGAAAACCGTATGTCCCTCATTAATTCGCTTAGTGAGTGACGATATCTGTTTGGGCCCCTTGATGGAGATAGATTGTTTGCATGCAACTTTATACAATTATCTCTAGATCAAGAAACGTATAATCTGCAAGAATGACACGTTCCAATCTTGGATTATACGATGATATCGTGAGACATAAGAATCAAAATAGGGAAATACTTTTATTCTCTTATGCAGGATTTAAATACTGTAGCAGTACACTATTTATGTGAATTGGGAATCATAACGTGTTGCTAGATACCGCTTATGATTATTGGAATTAAATAACGATTTAATCCCATGTCCAACTTAGCATAAATCCTCAAAGGGTCACACAAAATAGAGTTTTGACCAAGACAGTGCATTATTTATTTATTTATTCGCAACAGTGCGTATTGCGGAAATATGATAAGTTGATTGATTAATTATATACCGTTATAATTAATTAAGTCAAATGGATCATATGGAAATAAATTAATGCATTAGCTAATCCTAGAATAATTACTAATTAGTTAATAATTAGTTTAGTTCAACACAATTTAATATAAATAGTTATATTAATTTATTGGGCCAATATGTATGTATTAAATATATAGCCCAATTGAAGAGCATTTGGAGTAGCATCTAATTATGTGAATTAGAGGCTTAATTAATAGAGTTGAGAGGCCCATTTGAGCCCATTAATGGCCAGCCACAAGAGGTAGGTGGGATGGCATTCTTGTAAATAGATGGTTGGTGGTAGGTAGGGATTGTGCACTATATATAGAGATGTATAGATACAAAATTGAGTTTTTCTCTCTTCCCTAACCCTAGCCGCCACCCTTCCCCTCCCTCTTTGGCCGCCGGCCTCACCTCTCTCTCTCTCTCCATTTGCTCATGGGTTGAGCATATTCTCTCCACCTATTAAATAGTTAATTAAGGAAGAAGAGAGAATACCTTAGGATTAGCTTCGTTCTAATCGAATCGCTAGCACGAATCGATTTAGATATTGGTTAATCTCTAGGTGGACTCGAGGCGGCCGTCAACCATGGTGGAGGCGCAAGGAGAGCACTCCACCGACTCCTACGCCATTGGATCGAGCCCCGCGGATGCGATTTCGCGGGAGGTACAAATCCAAACCCTTTCTCTTGTGTTGATTGACTTTTGCACTAGATCCTCGCACTTGTTTGTGATTAATTAAGTGTAATTAGCTTCAAAATTAAAATTTGTGCACTTTCTAACAAATAGGACTAATAACTTCCTCCTAATTTACTAGTTTTTTACCAAGGTTTTAAAATACGATTTTTACGGTATAATGGTAGAGAGTTGATTTAGCAATTTAGTGTTATATCGGTGATATAACGGAGAAAAAACAATTTGTATAAAATAAACAATTATACAACTGGCCTATCTTATCAATTACTTCAAAATTTTAAATATAAAAAATTAACAAGTAAAAAAAAATAGATAAAATGAATGTTTTAAAAACTAAATAAATTAGGGTTTAGTGTGGATTTGTATTGGGCTTAAAATTTTTTTTGTGAGTTGAATGACCCATCCGTTTTTACGCCGCCAAATGCAAAAATTTTCAGTTATATTGTCGATTTTTCAGAAATATAACGTTACCGTTATTTCGTATTTGGTTGTTATAGCGTTATGCATTTTGCTCCAAAAATCCTTTATTTAAGTCATAACGGTGTTATTTTCGGTGAAATTTAAAAGCTTGTTTTCTACACAACCAAACTTCCTCGAATATGGCAAAGTTTCCATAAAATTCATTAAAGAGGTTCCTAGTGTTTTTTTTAATCATAACAATTATATACTTAGGGGCTGTTTGGATCACATGGGAATAGGAGGAATTTCATATTCCTAGGCATAAATTTATTATAAACAATCTAAACTCTTCACAAAATTACACACTTTCCAATACTTTCCGCCTAGGAATAGACTATTCCTCTTATTCCTAAGCGATCCAAACGGCCCCTTATATAGTAAGCTTTAATGAGATGATTCCTCGAATAATACCAAAAGAATTCTAGAGGAGAAAAGCTATACGCCTATACCTACACATTCTTGTGATATCAAATCAGGGGCGGAACCAGGTTTGGGGAATAGGAAGGTGAGGTTGAACTCCAAGTTATTCGATCGAAAAATATATTTATTAATATACTAAAAAAATTACTTACTAATAATATTAATAATAAACAAAATGCAAAAAAAATACATCAAATTTTTATTATCAATTGTCTATTGCTGACGGAGACATAGCGATGTCTTTTTTCTTTTCTAATTCATGAATTGTCTGATGACAGAGGAGAAAAAGAACCAAGTCAAGTGAGCTTCACTCTTTATTAGATAGAAAATATGCTTTATTCTAAACGTAAATTAGACTTTTGATTTCTTAAGGGAGGCCTTATAGAATGTTAGAGTATGCTCACGTGAAATTTTCAAACACAATATCTAACAAATCAAAAAATTAAAGTATGTCTAGCCTATGGCCGCCCTTAGTTCCGCACCTGTATCAAATACTGATAGACTGATACCGAGTGCTTATCAACAGAATGGGTAGGTACTTATTGGAGCCGAGCCCCATACCAAACCAAATAAGAGAATCTTTGTATTGGGTTAAAATTGACCCCCAACTTAAATGAATATATATGTTTTCTCATTGCTTCCTTAGCCCATAAGTACTCGAGTCTATTCAAGAATATCTCCGTGCTTTCATATTTTATATGTTGATTTATTCCCATTGTCCCTGCTATTGACGTACACGAAAGTAAGATGCATTTGTTTGGGATATCACTCGCTATATAGCCTTGTGTCCTTACATTCAAATGTTAGTTAGTAATGATGTTTAGAAAAGTAATGCCAGGAAAATTGATACACTTGAGCAGACATACAAGCATCAATCCGTAATTATATAATAATATTATAAATGAATCATTTTTTAAATTATAGAAAATAGTTAAAAAATGTGAAAAAAAATATAAACTATGGTTTTTAACAAAACTTTAATGTGAAGATCATAGTTTCGCAATTCAAATCGGTCATTTGAAACTCATATTTGAGATATGAATTTGCCGTATCGGGCTCTCCGAGACTCCGATTGCTTCGCAAATTTGAAATTACTGTAGCCTTCGAACTAAAACCGAACATAAGGAAGAATGACAATCTATTTATTTATTTATTTATTTTGCTTAGTCGAGCATATATACTCCATGCCTTCATGGTGTGGAGTCATATAATTTCATCGAAGTAAAAAGAAATGGTTTTAGAATAGATAAAGATTTCAATGTCATGAACTTTTTGTATCACATAATACTACAATATTATATATTTTAAAGTTTCAACTCAATGTAAAATTGAAACTGTTAAGTAATCTATTCATTTTTCACTAGAGATGTGCTCATGAAAATATTAAATTGTAGACTCATTTTATTCCAGATTAAGATGTTAATTAATAAAAAACACATTAAACAATCAATTATAGTTAACTAATTTTAAGCCACTTGACATAGGCACATAGCAAGATTACCCCTCTATCGATCTGTTAATTAAGTTCTTGACGAGTTCTACCACTTGATTGATGGGTATTTTAGTCAAAAATATGTTGCAATAGCAAACATCCTGTTGCATTTAGCAATTCCCTAAAAAAAAAGACATAGGCACATAGCATAAAATAATTTTTAAAAAAAAACATAACATTTTATGTGGTTATTGAATAAGAATTATAGGGAATTTTTCGTGATTATTGCAAAGGTACTTCGATAAAAACAAGGAAATTTAATATTTCGCATTTCCTAGGATTAATTAATTCGGCTAGTGCAAAAAAAAAAAAAAAAATAGCAAGTTTCAATTTTTCTATTATTTTTTTCCGATTTCAAAAGTTGAGGGCAGCTGGAGCATTTATTGCAAGGAGACGAAAAGGAAAGGAAATTTTCATATTGAAAAAATGATTACATGAGATAGGAGCATATAAAGGAAAATAAATTTTTATATTGAAAATATGATTACGTGAGATCGGAGCATATAGCAAGAAAAGAAATTCATTTTAGCATTCATTCGCCATTCTTTTTCTTTTATTCCATTCGGCACAGCAACTGAAATAAAAAAAAAATAAAAGAAAACACGTTTTTCTCTCTTATTTGGGAATTGAGTTGGGAGTCGGCAGAAAGAAGGTTTTTGCATATTTTATTTCGAGGATCTATTTGAAGAAAGAACAACATTGAGGACGAATCAAAGTTCGTTCGGGTTGTATCTTTTTATCGCTTTAATTTATTAATTAATGCGTTGAAATAATTGTAATTTGTTAATTATTTTATCTTATTTATCAATTATTATTTATTTACAATAATATGTTAACATAATTATTTTTTGTTAAATATTTTAATTTAATTTATTTATAATTGCTATGTTAAAAAGTTTTTAGTTTAATAACCCACGTGAGCATGTTACATGTATTTGTTTTGGGGCAGCAAGTGGATGGCTGTGCTCCAGAACGAAGAGAGGTGGTGAGGTAAGAGTTGTCAGTTGTCCGACTTTAAGTACCCTCGAAAACGGAATGTAGTGTTTGGGATTAAATTTTTGTGAATTGACTGTCCCTTACCTCGTCTGGATCCGATTCCTGTGGCGCGCGACACAGCTTGTAGCGCGCGACACGGACCGTCCGATCAGATCTCGACGGTTCATTTTTTTCGGGCCTTACAATCTGGTTACACGCACGGGGCTCCCTCATCCATCCAGATCTGATCGGACGGTAGGATTTGGATTCACCTCTTCTCCTCTTCTTTTAAGTTTTAACTCGTATAGTGATAGCCTGAGGGTAGTTTTAAGTTTTTTATTTTTTTCACATTCCCCCCTTTACTTACGTTTCTGGAATCTAATTTTAGAGTATAGCGTAAGTCTTGATTGGGGCTACCTCTATTGTGGTGTAAGTTTAAATTTTTTACATGATTACATTAAAATAAATTAGAATAAAGGATTAGAATTTTATTATCCAAATCATAAATCGTTGAACATGACTATATATGCTTTATAGAAGTGATTAATTGATTATATAAACTTCACAATATAAATAAAAATATATCGTACTAATAAACAGCACATATCGCTTTCACAATAATACAGCACTATGTGCCATGAGCTGAATTTATCATATTTCCAACATATTAACACATAATATGCATAATATCGATCATATATATATGCTTTCATATATAACCTACTACGATAAAATATATTATTCCTCAAACATTTACATTGCATAATTAATTCTTTCAATTCACCAAATTAAGAATGTACGGCCTCAATTGCCATAAAAACAAAATAAAAAAGAAAACCAAAACACTTCATCACTCGTAAATTTATCGGAACCAAAATTCTCAATTGGAATTGGAATCAGAATTCTCATTTTCATACGATTCTCTTATCAGAAGCGAGAAGGCGACAGAAGAGAATTGGATTCGATGGGAGTTTTAAGCCCTGAAATCCCATACAGAAATTTTTGCCAAAACGATAAAATTTGGTGGAATTTGATTTCTCCGCAACGACCTCCGTCCGATTGAAGCGTGCGCGAACGATAGAAAATGAGTGCTGAAAACAAATACGTCTTCTTCCTCTTTCTTCTTTCCGATCAGACTTTGGATTTGAAAACTCAAATCGTCTCCTTTCTGCTTTTCTGAAATCAAATCGACTCTCTTCCACATCCTTTCCGATCAGAGTGAGTGTTAGTGTTGACAGGTGTCGTGCAGGAAGAGGTGCAATGGTCGTAGAAAAGAATTCGGGCCTCAAATTGATGAGGCGTGGTTAGTGGTGAACTGGTGACAACGAACGAAGGAAAAATTACTCCTGGAGGGAAAAACGGAGAAATGAGGCAGCTGGCTTGAATTTTCAACGAATTTAATTTACTTGATTGTACAGTTGTAACAATAATTTAATTATTTCTCGGTCAAATTTTTTGTAGCATGATAAGATTAGGACTGTCGATGGGTAGGGTATAGGTACGGTAGAGACATTTTCATTATCCGTATGCGTTAAAATTTTCTTTATCCATATTCTATCCGTACCCGTTAAAAATTGACTTATCCATACTCTATCCTTACTCGTTAAGAATTAATGACAAGGGTAAGATAACGATAGAAAATGGATAATAATTAATTATAATTTTAATAATTCATAATTCAATGAGAAAAAAAATGCATAATATGGATAAACATGCAATGATATAGAAGAAATGATCTTTCGAAAAAATTTAGATTCTCTTTTTAATGTACAGCGTGAAAGAAAATTAGAAATAAATAAAATTATATTTTAATGTAGTATTATCTCAGTCAAATCTAGCAATTTAATTGTCTAATTAGTTATTGACGTATCAATTGAATGTTGCAATCATATTTTTCTGATTTAATTAGTTATTAACGTATCAATTGAATCTTACAATCATATCTATCTTTTCGATTTAATTATTAATTAATAACGTATCAATTGAATGTTGCAATCATATCTTTATGATTTAATTAGTTATTAACGTATCAATTGAATGTTACAATCATATCTTTCCGATTTAATTTGTTATCAACGTATCAATTGAATCTTACAATCATATCTTTTCGATTATGACAAAGATTTATATATATATATATATATATATATATATAACGGTATGGGTAAATAACGAATACGAAATAACCTTACCCATTCCCTTACCCAATAAATTAATGAATTTTTTTTATCCATAGTTTCATACACATACCCGGTAATTTAATGAAAATAAAATTTTATCCATACCCGTCTTATCGAATACGATACGAGCAGAGTAAAATGATTAAAAGTTACCGTTGATAGCCCTAGATTAGATAATATATATAAGAACATATGCTAATTAAATTCCCGGTACACCAATCATTTACTGGATAGTTTGGTGTTTTATGTGGAGGCTGAACTGTATTAATTCCCTCAAATTAATATTACAATGTTTTAAAAAAATATATTTTAATATTGTAGTGTAGACCTCCGGGCCTATAAATAGGATTATTAATTAATTAGCAAACTCTCATGGACTGCGTGCAATATTTCAAATAAGAAAATGGTATAAAGTTAAAAGAGTAAAATTTTTAATGGTCCTTATAGTATCATCTGTCTCTGTCATCATGATTTTTAAATTATGAAAAATCGCAGTTTGATTCTTGAGGTTTTATTTTGTACTAAACTCGTTCCATTTACAAAAAAAATACTATTTTTCATTATCTTGTCATCATTTATGCATTTTAATAACGTCGATATGGTCATGACCCCAATAAATTCGATGATGTGGAAAAAAAGAACTATTATTCACAGCAGCATGTATCAATGCAATTGATACGAGCATTGACATATATACATTTTGCTATAAATATACTAAAAATAATATTTACATATATACATTCTGAAATTGGATATTATCATGACCATAAATTCTGATGTAGATTCTTATCAATTTTTTTAACCGATGATAACTATAGGACAATAGTAAGGAAGAAAAACTTCTTAAATTAATATGATACATCACATATAGACTACATTAATTGAGATCATTGAAGATATAAAAATATGATTGGATGGATTTTAAAAATAAAAAGATAATGTGACATGACTAAATAAATTAAAAACTTAATATTTTTTGTGTGGAGGATAATTTAATTATGAAACTTACAATTGAGAGACTATATATACTATTATTATTTATCAACTATAGGATAAGGCGCACTTAGGTAACAGAACAAATTTACTAAAAAAAGCTTTGCGTTTATCTTCATTATTTGTTGCGAAGTTTTTTTTTTACTTTATCTTTACTTTAACGTACTTATCAGAATGTAGTTACATGTCACATGGAATGTGGACCATACTTCAAAAGAACTATGACTATAGTAAATTACTTCTTAAGTTACAATGAACCAAAATGATATAGCATTTTATCCTAAAGTTGGTTCAACCCAAAGGAGTTATTTTTTTGGATACATGCACTTACTAACAGGCCTCTTTTTGAAGGGTACATTGTACATTGGTCACTCCATATATACAAAATAAGCATCACTAAATTAACAAAATTTCTTTTTGCAATCTTCCTATGACCATTTTTAACAAGTCTCTTTTTCTTTCTTATCTGTTTTCTACATTGCACTGTCGAAATGTTCCCTGTTATGTGCACTTGCGTAAACGGAAAATACAGGAACCGGTCTAATGGGTCAAATTTATTTTGCGATTCCTTTTAGTTTGTAACCTTAGTGCAACAAGAAAATACAGTTGTTCTTCTTTGTTCAAGAAATCACCAATTAATTTTTGCCTTTCCTATTCTTCGCAAATATATTGTTGCCATCTTGTTCAGTTTATTTTATTCAAGTGGCGAGAAAGAAGATGATATAAAAAAGGTGCAAGAGTTACTAATAAATTTTCAAATATAAAACGTATCCAAGTTTTTTTACATATTTTCTTAACATGCATTTCAGGACTAAAAAGTTTAAACATAAGAGATCTATAAGTTTTATTTATCCAGGACCAGCTCAATCCAATTCAATGTATATAGAAATCTAAGTTAAGTTTTAAAATCAGTTCTGAAAGTTCGATACGTTTTGCAACCTTAACGTGGACCAGGTATATAATAAATTAATTTCAATCAACATTTGTGTCGTTTCTTGTAAAATGTCGTCTTCATTGATTTTTCTTCAACATGTGGCATTATCAGGGTGGTACAATCATGATCCATTATATGGGTGATTGATTGCATGCGTTTATTAAAGTAAACAAAGATACTAAGATAGACATAATCTTGGTATTACAATTTATATATATTAAACTCAAAAGTTTAAATTCGGAAAAAATTTTATGTTTTATAAATTATAATATAATTATATTATCTCCTTGTATCCTCGCTGTACATGTTAAAATAAACGGATATCCACGCGTGGCACTCTGTTATTCGGTGAGGAGAGAAATTAAAAAAAGGATGGCATTAAGAAACATATATAATTTTACTTAATTAATAAATCCTTCATTTATCATATCACTATTTAAATTTTTCGTCATTCTTCATTATATTTATTATCTCCATAAATTATTTATTTACAAATTGTTGCTGGATATTGGGACAGAAAACGTCTTAAAACAGTATTCTCTTACAGTTTGGTGTGTTACACTTATCAAATTTATTTACTTTACTGTTATATTTTTTGTTATATTTATTCTAACGACGCCTAACTTTTGTTTTATTTATTTTAGCATTTTGAAAAATAAGTACTGGGTAAAAGGGTCCAGGAAAAAACCAACCACTTTCCTTGGCTTTATTGCAGGAAGGCTCCCCAAATAAAAAAGATATAATTAAAAGAAAGTAGGGGATAGAAAAAGAGGGAAACTTTGCACCATGTTTTGATTCCATCCCTACTTTTTGACACCTATAAATGCCCCCGTCATGTACTCTCTTTTGTTCAGCCATTTCTATGTGCAGCCATAACATTATCCAAATCCACAAAAAAAAAAAAAAAAAAAACCATTTCTTCTTCTCGAACCTCCATCCATTGCTTATTCCAAGATGAATCCTTTGAAATCCATGGTGAAATATAGTCGAGATGTTTTCGTGCTAGGTTTTGTCCTTTCAAGTCTCACTTGGTTACCTCAACTTTATAACTCTCTGGTCCTTTTCTTCTCGGTTTCACTTCCAAATATTATATCAGTGGCTGTTGCACCAAAATGCCTGTTTATTGTATTTCATCTAATTGTAATCTTTCTTTTTGGTGAGTCGAAGCTTGGAAAATGTACTAAGGAGGAGGTACAAGATTATATGGCAATAAGCGAGAAAGTTGAGTATTTTGGAGTGGAGAGAAAAATGTTGTCATATGAAATTTCGAAAGAAACAAATGTAGGCATTATTGCAGAGAATGAGGTAGAAGGGATTGTACAAGAGAGTGATGTTGAGGTGGTAGCAGTAGTTGAAGGAAAAGATATTGTAGAAGTTGTTGCTGAGAGAGAAGAAACAGGGATGCAAGAGTTTGGAGAAGCTGAGAGAGAGTGTGAAGAAATTGAGAGGAGAGAATTTGAAGAAATGGAGTTGAAAGAACTTGAAATGGAGAGTGAGCATGAAGAAATGGAGAGAGAAGAGGAGGAAATTGAGGGTTGGCCTGCTGAAGAGTTGAACAAAAAAGTGGAGGACTTTATTGCAAAAGTGAACATGCAATTAAGACTGGAAGCAAGAATGGCTATATCATGCTATTAGTTTACTAAGAATGTAGGGAGGTGATTAGGAAAAAGATTGAGCACAAAAGCGAGTGTATTGTACATATAAGGCTAATCATATTTAGGGGAAATGACTTTATCTGTCAATAAAACATTGATTCTAATCAGATCCTATTTGATACAAATAACAAGATTTTCGTGTTATATATTTAAGAGGTAATATAATTTGTTATTAAAATATAGAGAAATTTTGTGAGAACGTTGCCACAACAAGAAAAATCATGACAATTCCTAACTGACAACACCCCTTTGCTGCAAATTGCCAGTAATCAGAATCTAAATATATTAACTAGCAACATTTTCGTGTTGAACTTTTCTAATTTCTTAATGTTTCTTATGATGGATCAACTGGAAACCGATCAATCATGAAGTCAGAAGTACTGGTTCACAGAGCTAGCACGAAATGAAATTACAGTTCTATCATAACCAAAACTTTAAACCGCAAATGATCGGATTGAAATTACAGTCAATTCACAATTGACTCCAAATTTTTCTACCTGTCTATGTACCTCCGGTTCAATACCTTTTAACCTCTATTCAACCAAATTCAATACATTAATTTTTACCAGTTTCTGAACCTTCCCATCCATAGCCATCACAGTCTAACAGAATCACGTCTATTTCAGCCCAATTCTTGGGCCATGGATTTACAATGATTACTCAGTCAGTTTTAGTGTCTCTCTCTCTCAGAACAACACGGAATATCATTTTCATTTTCTGTTCGATTGTAGAACAGCAAATCCAGAATCCCTTGTCAATAGCAGGGTGTTTTTACTAACTTTTTTTTTTTTTTTGGAAATCAGTGGGATTTTAATCCCACCACTTTTCAATAAGAAAAGCAGAATCAAAGGTACAACTCGCTTAAATCAAAAGAGAAACTTTTCCCTCCCTATACATCTGACCTCTTATCTTCTATCATAACTTTGTACCGATTTACTGGTACAACTACCCAACCCCTAAACCTCAATATTATATAGCTACCTTCCCTAATCGATCTCAATAGCAATCAAGTCTTTATTATTACATCACAACGGCAGAGTCAAATGAAAGAATATAAAGTGCAAAATTCAAAATTTTCATCGCATCACAAGATCATAAAACTGAAGTGTTGATTCCTTGTTTGCCCAGTAGCTCACAAACACCACACAACATCCCTTCCTAACCGCTTTTTGGGAGCAACTCAGAGATTTGGATCTTTATCTTTCACCGAAAACGAGTTTGCTCAGTTGTAAACCGGTTGAATAGGTTAAAATGAACTTGGAATTAAATTATATGAAATTTGATGGATTTCTAAAAAAGTATTAAATTAATTTTAAAACAACAACAACAATAATAATAATAATAATAATGTAAAAAGAGAAGACATCACCAAAAGCAGGTTCTTCAATTTTGTAAATAGATAAATTTGAAAGGCTAAGTCAAAATCTCTCAGATATTCTAATTTTAATTACTTATGCACAGGCTGCAGCGGAGCACATTAGCCTGACCCAGCAATTAATTAGAAGCACAACACAAAAATAATAAAATACAAAATTTAGTGATACGAATCGTTAACACAGATTCGAATACTCCTAAATTGGGCTGTTAATTAAGAAACGAGATCTGATCCCGCGCGGGACGGTGCAGTGCACCCATTTGCACCGTCCGATCTGATCTCCATGGTTAAGGGATCCCCATGCATAATACCAGATTGATAAGCCCGAACCGTCCAGATCAGATCGGACGGTGCAGATGGGTGCGCTGCACTGTCCCGCGCGGGATGGGATACGGATTCGTTAATTAATCCGGACATGTGAACTATTTAAAAGTTTAAGATTATGCTTTAGGTCGGTTAAAGCACAAGAGTAATAAATGTATATATTCCGGTTCTGACACGGCCGATTATCCCACATGGATTAGATTAAAAGGTATTTAACAATTTAAGTACTCTATACCCACGGGATTATACGTGCTCGTATGCAAGCACAGCTTGGAGTTCCTCCGGCTCCAACGCAGTTCGTGCGACACGCACGTGTAGCCATTCAAAATTTCAAGAAAAATTTGGCAATTATTATTCTGCGGCGGCCGAGTTGAGGTTACCAGCACATGTCAAGTGTGCTTAGCACTCTTTTTTGTATTATTATTTTTTTTTACATTGATCGAATAATCGTTAATATTTCACATTTTTTCTAAATTTTCTTTCATTTAAGTAGTTGTAATTTATTTTTTATAATATAATATCTCAACTTGCATTAGATTGTATATAGTATAATCAAATTAGGTTCCACCGTTCCAGAGTATTGCATTATCTGTTAAATTATGATTTTATAAATTTGAAAAATTGACAAATAAATACTGTACAATATGAACATTCCATTTTTGTACCATACCCTGCCAACAGATGAATGCAGAACTACACTTGTGAGCATTAATTCATCATTAATCGATCCCAAAATCGATCAACAAAACTGATATTCCTTCACAATATATATATATTTTTTAAGAAGAATTGACAGCGACAGTCGCTCCTTCACAATATTTAGGATTATAAGCCTCTTATTTCAAAAAAAAAAAAAAAAAAAAAAGGATTATAAGCCAGTAGTATAATTTCAAGCTTATCTTCACGCTCTAAAATTCCCTAAAACCCATGGAAAGGCAACAATAAAATGTTTAAACACTGCAAAGAACTTGCCGAACCACAAGTTTCTAAACCTGTCAAAAGGGTGAGTATTGTAAAATACCATCCGAACTTACAAACACAGCAACCAACCAAACAAGTATTATAAGTTCTCAAAACAAGTTAATTTACAACATACATCCTTATTGACCTTAACTACAAAACACACAGCCCAAACTACTACACAGCCAACCAGAGCAAACGCTTATTCCTCTTCAGTCTTTCTTTATTTCAGAGGTGTGAAGAGATGATGGGTAAAGCACGTCCTTAGCTCCGGTTGCATCCACCATCTTTTTGCCAAGTGCCTCTGTCGCCGGTTGACCAGGTCTGGTCATATACATCATGCGATAGCACCACTCTGGCACCTCTGGTGCAAACACACGCCATAGGTACAGAACTTTGAACCAAGTAGGAATGGTTAGGTACCTGTCACCCCTGCACACAGCATCAACTATGGTCTTCGCGCAATTCTCAGCATAAATTACTGGCATCAACCCAATTTGAGCCTACAAGCATCCATTGTTAAATCCAACATGGGGTTTGAAACAAAATTGTCATGAACCATTTTTTTAAAAAAAAAAAAAAAAAAAGAGGATTCAGGGCTTACATCTCTGGTTTCTTGATCCACTTCGATGTCGCCATGTTTGGACATAACCTTCCCTTTTGTCAACTCTGTCTCGACCCATCCAGGTGTAGCAATTGTGATTCCTATCACATCACCAAGTTCAATGCGAAGTGTCTCAAAGAAGTTTATCACAGCTGCATTTGCAGCCTGAAAGGAAACAATTTTACAATGCCGTGAGCCCATGAGATACGTAAAGTATCTGAAATTGATGCACTGCTCTAATAAACAGAACATATATGTCAAGCTTTGGGCCAAGCAGGAGCTCCTATGCGGGGCCCAAGTAATCAAAAGACTAAACAGGGCTTAAATTCTGACTCATTAAACAAACAAAGAAGTAGGCTTGATCAAAGGTTGTACCAATTTGGTATGTCCATATTGTTAGACCAGTCAATTTCTAATGAAACCTGCAACAATAATAAAACCTCAGAACATTACACTGTAGAAGCTCATTCTTGGGTGAGGATTCCAACCACTTCCTGAGGCGGTGACGAGTATTTTTCCTCTGGACCTTCTTAGATATGGAATGGCAGAATGGGTTGGGAAAACCGAACCCCAAAAGTTTACATCCTGATATAAATTAACAGAACACATGTAGCAAACTAGCAATAATAAACTTATTACGTGAACAGTATGGTTCTTGTGGTTATATCCAATTCGACAAGTTAACATTTTTCATGTATTCTTTGCCACCTGACCCTCAAAAAAAAAAACATTTTTCATGTATTAATTCGTGAGCATGTGTTACGACATAGGAGAATTGTTATTCAATTTGGATGTTTTTAGGTAACAATTGTTAAAGGTTTAAAATTCTCTGACCTATGACATCGTAAATTAAAATCATACAAATTGTAATAGTTACTACTGGTCAGGTATGAATTTATTGAGGATCCAAACTGAACCTCATGAGGTTTGACGGAAATTTGAATTGAAGGTAAAAAGATCAAGATTTGTACCACAATTGGAGACAAGCTGGCAACATCAGGCACTTCCTCAAATGCACAGGCCATTGATATACCAGCATTGTTTACCAGATGATCCACTTTCAATGAAGGCCAAACAAAAAAAAGGGCATTAATTGTGACATGAGTCAAATATAATTATTTCTGATGTTTATAGTAATTAATTAACTATAATAAGTGAATCATTTTTTTTATAATTATTGTATAAATCAATATGCCTTTATATATATTGCAAAGAAGTTTATCTCATCAAATGAGAGAAACTCACATCGACCATAATGATCAACCGTGGCTTCGACAAATCTGCGAGAGTCTTCTTGCTTGGAAACATCACCAGGGATGATAAGCACTTCTGGTGCACCAATTTCACGGGCGTGCTCAGCCACCTCACGCAAACTAGCCTCCCTTCTGGCAACAAGGGAAAGTGCTGCTCCTCTTTTGGCATATTCGTAAGCCAATTGCTACAATTTGCCCATGAATAAATCACACGGCTTATTCAAAGCATGCATGATATGTTCAACTTGAATAAACCAACTATTAATGAAAATCAGAATGTAATGTATTACATCAATGCTGGACTGTTCACAGAGAATCAAATAACCCTTTTCCATTACAGTTCAGTTTTCAATGATCAAATCTAAAGGTTGCTTGTATGTCCATCTAAGTAACACAGATACTGCTAAGTGCCAAAATGCAGGGAAAATTTGAAGGAGTTTTTCAAAAATGAAAACAAGGTTTAATTTAATACTGATTTATTCAAATATTAACAATTTCTTCCAATCTATCATCCACCACATTGGGGGAAAAAAGGGTTGATTTGCCTTTTTGAAAATTTACCGAGCCTGATCTATACATACATACAAATTATTGCTGGTTTTCAAAGGGTAAAAACGAAAATAAGGGCACCCATAGTACCTCGCCGATGCCAGACGAAGCGCCGGTGATGAGCACAACCTTATTGGTGACGTCTTCAGGGAAGAGCCACGACAGAATAGAGAAAGAGAACTTGAAGAAGTAGAAAGGTGGCAACATGAAGAGGAGAGTCATGAACAGTGTAGGTGCTCCTATCAAGTTCATCAATGTTGTTATGATATCCATTTTTTTCCTTTTTTTTTTCTTCACTTGATTGAAAGTTTGAAACCTCTACTATTTCTCTTTTCCAAAACTAAAGCAGCAAAACAAGTTGAGAGAACGAGCGTTGAAAAATGAGGAACGAGCAAGAGAGATTGCTAGAGATAAACTCTGAACAATTGGATTTGGATGACAATTTTGGACCTCTCCATTTCAGCCGAACTCAGAGATATTAAGCTTTTATTTTCTTTCTTTAAATTTATTCTATAAAAACGTGATGGATTTTGACGCTAAATTTACTGATGATAAAGTAAAGTTTTCATTATTAATTTATCATTGATGCACTATTATTGAAACCTTGAATAAAACTGAGCGCTTAATTTTGTATCATATGACGACCAGATGATAAATTTAGGAACTGCAATCATTATTGGGAAGAAACAGAAAGTAAATTAAATTCATTCAAAACCTGTAATAAATAAGTATCCATTTTTTTTTCTTAACTGGAGCGGATATTGAACTCAACAAAAAAAAAGATGCGGCGGTGGGTTCATGCAACAGTGCCACGTAGCTAGCTCAGTAGACACGTAGCATGCAGAGGAAGAGCGCCGACAGAAACTGCTGTATGGGGCTGAACCTGAATTTCAGGGGGAATCACAACTTCTGTCATGCTTTTTCTTCTTTCTGGGAGTCCTCCGCCATGAATTTATTTTTATATACTTTTACACACGTCAAATTGCTCTGTATAATTTTATTTTTTCCAAGTTTTCCAAAAACCCTTATTTTAAACTATAACAGTAATTTTTATGTTTTTTGGGAAAAAGTAGCTTATTTAGAGTTACTATTTCATTAGAAAAACAAATATTAATTTTATCTAATTTACATTAATTAATATCAGTTAAGTCTTGATTGGTTGTTCAGTCAGAGTTTGTTTATAACTCTTTTTCTGAATGAGTTGTACATGCACCAATTCGGCTTTAAACAGGAGAAAAATGAGGAGAAGAAAGAAAGAGAAAATTACTAATTCGGCGATAAAATGTGTTTGTCTTTATCCCAAAATAGGCCGGAAACAAAGGCCTAGTTGGAATTGAATTTGTTTAGTTGTACTTGTTGAGGCCCATAGTGTGAGGCAGTTGCATGTTTTTAAGCAGACCTTAATTAGACCTAATTAGGCCCCAGTTATTTATGATCCTTAATTCCATGAATTATGTAATCAATGAAGTAGGTTCCAACTGAACTAGTTAATTAATTTTGATAGTGCACCGATATTTTGCCGCAAATTAAATAAATAGAAAGTCAATTTAAATCTTAAGATAATTTTTCTTAGGCTTGAAGGTCCGTAGAAACATTATTGAAAATGCATACAATACAGGATATATACTTGTAGGTAAAGTTAATCCAACATACAATACAGGATATATTCTAGCATAATTTACTAAATACCAATACATGTACTAAACTACTAATGTGTTTCTGTTCTATGAATATATTTACAGAAATTTCGTTAGATTCGTCCAGCACAGTATGATAAATAATATCACCAATCCAGCCTTTTGGGATGCTTGTGAATTTCAATTTGTGTTTGTCCCAGATGGTTATGAATTTCTGGGATTGCACTTAGGGCTGTCAAACGTGGCCAAAATGCACGGAACAGCCCATACTGTTTACTGTTCCGTTAAGAAAATAGTTTCAGCATTTCATTTTGTTAACCGTTTCATTTATGAAACGGTACAAAAATCCGTTCCGTTATTTGTTCCACTTCACAAATTACACATGAAACGGTTTGAAACTAGGCTGAAACGGTCGAAACGGCATATACTTGTATTTTGTTTGCCGTTTCGTTATTGAAACGAAATCCATTTCACTGCCGTTATTTGTTTCGTTAGGTATTAACGAAACGGCATCACGCGTTTTTTTTTTTCCGTTGACAGCCCTAATTGCACTATGACACTATTGTTACTATGCATGGTTTTTCTTTTATTTTTTAATTTTAAATGGATTTCACGGGAAAAATCATTGGATGGTACTTCCATAATTATTGTGTAGTACTTCAATCAAACAATTAAATGAAACCACATGTACCTCTTTCCGTACTTATTTGGATGACAAGTTCATACTCACCTTAAGTCGGTTGGTTGCTTAATTAAAACCATCAAGAATTTTTTTTTATATATACATAATATCTGACGGTTATATAAGGGTTTATGAGCAAAGCATATCATGGTATAGTTTTTTTTTTTTAATGATACCGTACCAAAAGTAATCTCAAATAATATCCTCATCGGTCACGATTTGTCACCAAGAGAGATAAAAAAAGAGTAAATTGTTCGTACATAAAAATTACTCTTTCTCGTACAAAATCTACAATTACGTACCATATGCACAACAAAATTAAATAAAAGTATATACTTTGATCAAGTCAAATTATTCTGACGTCAAAGTCACAATTTAATATTTATGATTATGACACTCAATTATCAAATATGTTAGGATTTTGTCAGTTTAGAAAAAAGAAAAACAAAAAATATATTGTATATTAAAATCATATTATACTTTTTTTAGTACAAGAATCGACAACTGTACGTATAATATATAATGCAAAATTATATATTATATACATTATTAATAATGTGAACCAAAAAGCACAACTTATTAGTAGAAACTTCAAGTCAACTTATTCTGACGAAGTAAGAGTTTAATATCTATGATGACGACACAGAACAGAATTTTGTTCTATCGCATCACATCTAATTAATACTTTATTTATCATGCCATTCGTCAAAATATGGAAGACTGGAATTAAATAATTCTCACAAAGGCTATGTTCAAAAGCGATTAGCATATATCGCGTGATCCATCATCCATGTTTAACCTTCAGCTTTTATTATGTAGGTAAACCGACTTCAACCACCATGCACCAATCCCTCTTACATAAACAGCATTTCTCCTCCTCTTTCTACACACAAACTTATCTCTCTTTCGCTCTCTCTCTCTATCCTCTCTCATTTCTTTCTCTCTCTAATATACACACAAAATGGATGACAACATGAACATGGTGCTTAGTGTGGTGATCCATGTATTCATTGGATCTTTTCTGGTGGTATACATGCCTATCTCTCTATTGATAAAACTGGTGCAGAGACTGTTCATCCGGCCTTTTGAGAAAGAGGCAGATTTGAAAGGAAAGATTGTTCTCATCACCGGTGCATCGTCTGGCATAGGCGAGGTTTATTTATTGCACTTTTTTATGTTTCATATTATTTCATTTCTTACTCTTGATAGTTTAGTACCATCTGCATTGTGCATTTAATGTTAGCATAAACATTGAACGAAAACAGAGAGGTTGATGACTTTGACCTGATGGTCTGAAGTTGAAACGTCTTTTAATTTAGAAAGCAAAAACATTTACGGAGCCTGAAATTGTTTATAATGAAATAATAAAATAGCTCTAACTAAATAATGATTTTGCATCAATTTATCATGTCAAAAATATAAAATTTTAATTATGTAAACTAATAATAGAAAGTCAAATTAAGAATATTTTGTATATAATTGTCTATGGCTCTGTATAGCCATATAAATATATGCGAAAATATTTGATGAGAAGGAAATAGAAGAGACATTAAATGTCTTATGGTGGATTTAAATCCGACCAAGCTTAAACAAAGTTGATAATTTTATTCATCAAAATTGGGAAAAAGAAAATGTGGCTTACATAAATGATGGTCTGAAGTTGAAACAACTTTTAACATGGTAGTTTATTTTGCATAAATATCGCGGAGCCAAAAGAGTTATTTATTAATTGAAAAACAAAAATAACTGATAATTGAATAATAAGTTTGTGTCAATATCAATATATTAGTCATATAAATATAATAAATGTTTTTTATGAGGATAAGTGGAGGAATTATAGTCATATATTTATGGAAGTCAAATTTAGAATTTCTTAAAAAAAATTGTCTATATAACCTTATGAAAATATACAAAAAAATGTCTGATGATAAAAAAAAAAAAAGGAAAGACATTAATTGTCTTATGGTGAATTTAGCAGTGCCCCAATTATAAGTAAATTTATAATTTAATTTATCGAAAGGAAAAAAAAAAAAAGGTGGCTTACATATACGCCACTATTTTCGCCTCAGAATTTTTTTTTTTTTAAATAGTAAGGGCTGCAGCCTGCAGAAAATGACAATAATTTTTTTTTTTATTTGATATGACAATAAAATTGATGGTTGAGTGTACTCAACACAAACGTGAAATATCTTAATAGGCTACGTAGTCCGTAGTCAATGTCTATATTTAGACAATGCTATGGATAGGGACAGAAGACGACCCAACCAACTTTATACATCAAGTGTGGCTACGTACGCGCAAATTAATTAGAAGGCAGAAGAGAGTTCGTGATCAAAATGGACATGCATGCATAAATATCATTGGTTCAATGCAGGACACATCAGTAATAACAGAGTATTTATGCCATATTAAATCTTAAAAGAATAAAAAAAAATCATGACAGAACAATAAAAAAAGATGGTGAGATTTACTGGAATAAAATGACCCAAAATGAAATACAGAGTAATTAATGCGCAATTAATAAATTGAGTACATTTCTTTAAAAAAATTAATTAAGTACCCGTTAATATAGAGTGTAAGTTAATTTTTTCATCATCATAAATAAATTTGGATGATTTGGATGAAGATCGAAATGAATAACATATCTTACGAAATATGCTAAAAACGTGATTATATATACATATATGTTTGTAAAATATTACCCGTTAGATAATGGGTACGAAATAGCCCTTACCCGTACCCGTACCCGATAAGTTAATGAAAATTTTTCTTTATCCGTATCCATACCCGTTAGTCTAACGAAAATAAAACATTATCCATACCCGTCTTATCGAATACGGTACAGATAGGGTAAACGGGTTTCATTGACAGCCCTAGCTTAAAACTTTTTAAAGAGCATGGGATTTGAGTTTTCGAAACTTTTCAGTTCTGTTTTGGACTTTGGATTTGGTGCCTTTATTTTTTGATAGCATACGTCATGCCAACAGAAAAATTTATAAAGCCCCATGCGCCAACTTTTGTTTTCGAATTATCTGAAAAAAAAAAGGTTTGGTACCCACTATAATAAAAAATAGATCATCAATTTCTGGAATATATAAAGAGAGATGTGACAGGAACTGTATTCATACTTTTTGCTTAGTACGTACTAGCTATTATCTCATCATGCAATCGCTTTTTATTTAATGAGATTTTGCCTAAGGGCTTTTAATTAGCACCAAAAAGTAAAATAAAATTCTACAATTACACTCATGGGAAAGAAAATAAAATGTCTACATCGATCTATCATTACTACTTATAAAAGCATCAATCCAAAGATCTATCCAAACTATACCAAAGGTCTATCCAATTTTGAGTCCAAGAGATGTTAAACTTGTTAACAATTTATATTATGAACCATAGATTTTGTATGATGTGACCAGCTGGGTGGTCTGGATTTAATACCGATATAAAAGGTTTAAACCTTTGGCATAGCGAACTATCGCTGAAGCGGTATTTTGCCTGTATTATTTCAGCTATAAGTCGAGTGTTCGATTCCTATCTCCAGCACTTCTTATTTTTTTGCGCTAGGTTATTTTTCTCTCTTGCGCTAGGTTTCCTTAAGCAGGCGGCCATTTCATTACTAATTAGAAAAAGGAAACTCAGCGCCTCCATCCCCTTGCGCAAGCTATCCTTTAGATTAAAAAAGGAAGCTCAGCGCCTCCATCCCCATCCCCTTGCGCAATTCTTATTTTGATGTTAGGGTTTTATCTCCTTCACCCAAAAATTCAATGATGGCTGAAGAACTACTAGTGAATCGGCAATCGGCAATGGCTTCGATCTTAGCCGGATGCGGAGGTTGCTTAGCCGCCTTGGGGACCCCTACACGCACTTTAAGGTTAGTGGCAGTGATTACTTAACCCTCCAGTTCTCATTGTTACTGTTTATTGTGTTATTGGTCATTTCTACGAACACCTTGCGAGCCACTTTTTTCTTAATGACAGTGATTGTAAATGATTTGTGCATGAGCTTAATGTTTCTTCTTGATAATTAATGTTCTTTCCGATCAGTGTCCCTTTGTATTGTAAATTGTTTCTCCTTGGCATTTCTACAAGCTACTCATGTGCAATCATGGTTGAAAATAAAGACGACACATATCCAGAAAGAAAAGACATGTTCGTTTCAATTTTGTTATCTTTGCTTTTTTTAAATGTTTACATTTACATTTTAATTGGGTTTCATTCCGTGTCCTATTATTTGAGGGTGCAAAACTCATCACTCGGTAAGATAAGTGAAAGTATCTGGTCAATACTCAACTACTGCAGGTTCAGTACTAACTGGTGCTGGCTTATTGGTTTTGAACTTGGCTTGTATAGTGTCAAGACCCATTATTATAATGTGAAGCCTCTGACCAACTTTAAATTTTACATTTTACACCATCTGCTATTCATAGAATTATAATATGCATGTTGAATATCTCGATCTGTTATGTTATTATATTTGCAGTCTATACATATTACCAGAACAAAGGGAAAATGTTCAGTTGCTGCATTTATTTCCAATATTTTACAGAAACAAGGCAACAAAACTACATATTTTTCATTATATAAGCACAAACTCTAAGCATACTTCTGATGAATTTAACAGTGATAACTTCTTTTGTGCAGCCCACACCTATTGACTATTGGAGAACACATTTCAATTGGAAGAGAAGGCAAACATGTCTCAGCTAATGCGTTAAGCAATCTTTTTCGACAAGTCAATGGTAAAATAGATGATTCAGTAGCTTCTGAGATGGAACCCTTTCCCAATTTGAGGTAGCTCAGGCAATATTTTGTAATCAAATTTGATGCCTTGAAGTTTGTCTACTGATGGGATTATAACCTGATTTCTAACACGTTACTAGATCATGGCCGCCATCTCGATTTTGGTCGTAGATTTTCTTTCCAAATCCCTTCCTCCTTTTGCGCTCTCATTTTTTTATTAATTGTATATAACTCTTTTTTCACATTTTTAGGTGTTCACAGCTCTTGCTTTTCTTGTCTTCTCTCATGAGATGGTTGATGCTGTTGTAGTTGAAGTAAGCTTTGATCTCTATAAACAAAATTCTATCAAAGTTATTGGTATTATTTTAGTTTAATTAATAATGTTCTTGTTCTTTTATTTACGACAGACTGGATTAGAGGGATGCAACAAATGCGATACACATCTCAGAGTTAGCTTTATCTATTATAACCTCAATTGGAAAGGAACAACTGGAAGCCTTGGATGGGTCCCTCCAAAGCCTAGCAATGGCAAAGTCTGGAATTATCAAAGAAGAATGTCCAGTTCTGTGATTATTATATTTCTTATGCTAGCCACTACAGGACAATATTTTCTTTTCTTTTAAATAAAAGAATTGTGATACAAATTTATCCCATCTTTATCCTGTGTTAATTTTTTCATTTGAACAACATGTAGTTATTGGTTGACCTCTTGAGTCAGATATCAAGCACATTATTTGGGAAAGAGCTCGACTACTGGACTCTCCTGTGTTGTCACGTGTCATCCTGTTGTTAGTTTTATTTGTTGTTTTCAGGAGGGAATAACTGTTGCGCTTCAATACACGCATTCAGGTACTTTTTTTGCCCTAAACCCAAATAATTGGGATTTGTGTATAACCTTAATGAGATGTATGCGATTTGGTTATGTTTCTATTCGGTATTGGCTAGATATAATTTGGTGATCTTTCTATTTGGTCAATTTTTAGTGAAATATGAATAGTTCATTCTGTGTTGGATTACTGCAGTTTTTAAATACAAATATTCCTCTAACAAATGAAAGATTTTGGATATTTTTACTTTCATCGAATTTAGACAACATTGCTTTCTTATTCACCAGATAAATTTTGTACTGTTATAAGGACTAGGTTGCCTTGGGCAAATGAACAGAATATATGCGGCAATTTGGTTAAAAAATCCACAATACATTGTTTTCATGAATTTCAAACGTTACAAATTTTCAATTACAATGAGATTTCTTTGCTTGTTCTTTTCTTTATCAGTTTTTGTGTTGTTACTAATCTGTGTTAGGCAATGTCAGTTGATGATGGGTTTTTGATTGTTCGGAATAATGAGACATTAAGGGTTGTTTACGGTACCAATCATACGTTGCGTTTGGTAGAGGGAGGGTAAGTAGATATCGAGGGAATGGGGTTTTTTGTGATTTGTATATCTGTTTGGATGTTTGACTATGCTTTTCTTAATGGAAAATGGTGAGGTTTACCTCACTGATTTCAAAAAAAAAAAAAAATTATAATGAGATTTCTACACTCTTCAATTGTATTAATTATTTAAATTATATAAAAAAACAAGATAATTTTTCTACAATTTAAGTGTTTGATTAAATGTCTCTGAAAGAACACTTACATTTTCATTCTTATATATTTATTGTTTTTCTTTTCCGTTTGGTGACGACAGATCTTAAAGAAGGAAAAGCACATACAAGATCATCTGGAGGCAATGGACCGAGCAAATGCTGAGAGCATTGACTAAGTTCGTGGTCACGAGAAAATACCAGTGTGCATTTGAATCTGAAATGTGAATCCTCTCTTTGACGTTTAATTTGTATCTTCTGTAAGGGTTGTTCTGCATAAGTTCAATTTAGGGTAGTGTTACCTACTTCTTAGTTCTCAGCCATTGGAAATATTTCCTTTTTGTTTGTGATAAATAAAAAATGAAAGAACACCTTTAGAGATGTGTTGAATTGGTTATGTCAAATGCTGCATATTGTGATAAATGTCATGGAACAATATTGTGCTTTTGATGGACAGTGTAAATTATGCATAAATAATTAATTAAAAGTTACAGGACCAATTAATAAAGTTCTAAAGAATGTTGTCAGATGAAAGTAAACATTGAATATGCATCAATGTGCAGATTGAATGATATTTGCCCTTTCTGTAATAAGTATGCACTTTTCTCCATGTTATTGTTTGTGAAAGTTATCATGACTGCAATTGTAAAAGAAAGCAACGGCCGATTGGTAAAAATGTAAGTGTAATCTGTTAGAGCTAGGAAGATGATTGTATTTAGATGAGATGCAACTTCCTTTGCCTTGCTTAATTAAAACTTGATGGTTAGAAGACAATAAAGAAACTCATGTGAGAAACGTGTAATGAAGATATCAAGGCCTCTGGACTGTTACTGCTTGTTGCATATACACATTTTCTATTTTCTATTTGTTTAAATCGGTGAATATTGCTCCTACCTTCAGTGTGGATCAATATAACATTGGTATTAAATATTGAAAATAGACAACATATCCATGTTAAATAATATTTTTACGTATTAAAGTCCGCCCACACATTGGGTGGGCTCTGCTGCTAGTTAGAACAAATTGACGCTAGCCGTTGCCATAATGCCATCAATAATAAAAAAAAAAGGCATCTGTACTATAATTTTTGGGAAGTAATAATCGCCCTTCTGCTTATTCGCAATAATATTAGTAGTATTTATATATTTACTATACAAATTAAAGATGTGAACTTTTTTCCATCATCTAATATAAGTTGGTTTTTTTAATATACATATAAAAACTTTTTTATAAATACTTCTTGTTATTTTTTTTTTTTTGTTTGAACAAATAAATACTTCTTGTTTGAAGATGAAAGATACATGGACAGTTCCTACTATTTCTGTTAGCCATTGGATGAAAATTAAACAATTTAGAGCATACTAAATGTTTTAGGGAATTTTATTTTATTGAATTGAAACCATTCGATTTTACCATAATACATCAATGCCGTCATTTTTTTTTAAATACCAGCAGTTGTGGAGTCGGAACGGAAAACTGTTGACAAAATATTTAATAGTAAATCATTTTTTTTTTACAATTTGCAATGTTTATAATTATTTTTATTTCCAACAATGTAGCTAAAACAAAATATTCCGAAATATTAAAAAAATTTGATATCTGAAAACGAAATAACATAAAAACAAAATGTCTTCCCATGTCACTTTTCTTCTCTCTCTTATTAATAGGATTTGGGACCAATATGCATGTCTTGCATCAATTATCTGTCATTCTTATATCATACTTTTATTTTCAGAAAAGCATATGATTGTACCATTTGACCATATTACTATATTAATTAGTGTCCTAAAAAAAACCACTTCTTTCTAACTGTGCCATTGACGTCGCTTATGATCAGACCTAAAATCCATCCAGCAATATTTTAAGTTTTTAACAAATTAAAGAGTCAAATTGCTTTAAATGCTACAGACCTAGTGGTGGTGAAAGAGAGCACAACAGCATTGTGGTTGTGAAAGTGCAACAGATTTAGTTGCACCAAATTTGACTTTACAAATTTTGAAACAAATACGTTCGTTAAAAGGTTAAATTAAAACATGTGCAATATAATTTAGTGTCAGAATCGAAGATTGTGCTATGGTTGCACATGAAGAAAAGAAAAAACAATAGTCAATAAGAATACACAGGTTCCACAAGTCCACAAAGCAAAATAATAAATAAATCTGATAATAATTATAATGATGATGATGATGAAAAGACATTTAAGACGGCTGAAAGGTTGGGAATTGCAGCGGTGATACGTTCGGGCATATAATTTACAGAAAATTAAATCTTAATGAGTTTTAGGACTGTAATTTAGATCCCAATTACACCTCTCCCTTCAAATTCATCAAAGAGTTAAACTCATCCTCAACCCTCATAGTATCAATAAACAATTTAATTTCGTTTATATTTTTTTTTTAGTTTCAAATTAACGAACACTATTTAATGAAGTTACAAGCTAAAAATGAAAATTTTATCTCATCTATCATGCAGTAAAGTAATGTCAACCGTTGAAGTAATATTGTGATATCAGGATCATTCATAAATAATTTCATTGCTGGAAATAGCTAGCTTTAAAATTATTTTCTCTTCTCTTTTTGCAATAACATAGTAAAACTAATCGTTCAAGGACAGCTAGTAGGTAACGTGGTAGCATGAGATGTAGGATATGTAGCATCATGAAAAGTAGGATACTCATAATTGAATGTCATAATCAAAATATTTAATGGGATTACTTTAAAATTACAAGTCATCTTTGCTTTCAAATTAAAATTAACATCACAAATTCTGGAAAATGAATTCATCACGATAAGGAACATGACGATAAAAAGGTAGTATCAGATGTAGACTGAAACAATTCTTTAACTACTTTTAGAGGATATATAAAACAATAAGCTAGTAAAATAGTTCACCAGTTTAGGACTGTGAAAGGAATTCAGAAGATAACTCTAAAAATTTCAAACAACTTGATATACTTTGTGGTTTCTGAGGTCAAGAATAAACTAATGGTATAGTGGTTATAGCTAATTCCTGATTTTCTTTTTCACTAATAATCCTTTCAATAAAAAGCCACCACATTATCATCAATTAAGAATTGAAAAGGAACTCGTACCAATTTTGAAAGAGAAACAGAAAAGAACAAAAATGTATCATGAAATTGCATATGAAGTTGCATTATAAAAAGCATAAAGTATTTTTACATTTACCAATGGAGGAAAAAAATAGAAGTTTTTAATAACAACTTAACTTTCATGGCCAGGTTATCCTAAAAATTTTTCCCCCAATTAGACATATTATTGTTTTTTTTTTATTTTAAAGGAATGTCAAGTATTATTCTTAATTCTTCAAAAAAAAAAAAAGACTAATTAATAAGCATATTTTTCTCGTGTTGTCTATTATTTGTAGCAACTTGCATACCAATATGCCAAAAGAGGTGCACGCATGGCGTTGGTGGCAAGAAGAGAGGATGCTTTAAAGGCGGTAGCTAAAGCATCACTTAGCCTAGGTGCACCAGATGTGATCACACTAGTAGCCGATATATCAGATCCTGAGGAGTCTAAACGGGTCGTTGATCAAACTGTGGCCCACTTTGGTAAATGTGAGTTTAGACTTTAGACATATACCAAGAAAAAAAAAATTTGATCCATTTTATAACCCTGTTGTTTGGAAAAGGAAAAGATACTTGAAACTTTTTTTTTTTGTTTATTTTTAGTGGATCACCTTTTAGCAAATGCTGGAATTTGGGGAACTTGCCTTTTTGAAGAGATAACCAATATTACTGCTTTCACCAAAATGATGGTAATTTATTTTAACAAATTCATATCAATTAAAACAAAAATAGAATCTAGAATTGATCTTGTGTAATTTGATATTAATTTTGTATTAACTTTGTATAAGTAAATCTCAGGATGTTAATTTCTGGGGCGCTGTGTACCCAACATATTATGCGTTACCACATCTCAAAGCGAGCAAGGGAAACATAATTGTGACAACCTCAGTTGCAGGAAGAGTACCTACAGCAAGAATGAGCTTTTACAATGTAAGTTGCATCAATTTGAAAGAAATCAAATTTGATCTAGTGTATCATGGGCCTAGTCCAGACCAGCCCATTAAGATCAATGTAAATTGTACTAGCCATTTTATTTTATTATCTCTATTTATTTCTCTAGGCAAGCAAAGCAGCTATGATAAGGTTCTACGAGACACTGAGATCAGAGGTAGGTTCGCAGATCAAGATCACGATACTCATCCCCGGCTATGTTGTTTCTGAGCTTACGAAAGGAAAAGCATTACAAAAAGGTGGCCAGGTGGAAATAAACGAAGATGCCCGAGATGTAAGTGTCAAATTAAACATGCCTGAAATATATTTTCGGCTTCTATGTACCAGCAATGCAACTCATTCTGAGGATTTACTTTTAATTTCAGATACAAGTTGGGTTATTTCCTGTGGGCCAAACAGAGAAGCTAGCTCAAATTGCAATTGACAGTGCATGCCGAGGCGAAGAGTACGTAACCTGGCCTGATTGGTACAAGCCGTTTCACTTGCTGATGAGCTTGGCACCAGAAGCCTTGAATTGGTACTCTAACACATTTTACATGACACAATCAGACGAAAAGCAAAGTATTCTTATCAAAAGGATCTTAAAGGCAACTGGAGCTAAGCGCTATTTATATCCAAATTCAATCCTTTCTGCTAAAAAGGAATAGAAGGATAATTTAGATGCATCGGTCTGATTCATTTCCAAGTGCTAAGTGTTATTGTAATAAACAATTTTAGTTTCTTTTTTTTTCCTTGTATAATTTACATTTGATACTCTTTGAAATAGTACTCATAATAAAATTAGTATTTTCAGTCAATATACGGCGCTTCAAGACATTTAAATGTCAATTGTGATTTTTAGAAAAACCAAAGTAGATCATGTTCTACTGTATTATTATTGGTCATGAGAAATCATTTAGTGGGAGCAATTATACGTGTTCAGAATGAAACAATTTAGGCAGAATTTTATTGCAAAATACGCAACAGCTCTGTTCTTTCAAGAGACCAACATAACTAAGTAACAAACTTTAACCAACCATTAATGGTGACATTATTCCACTCTTGATTCTCGAGTGGATGGAAATTAGGTAATGACTAGATGATAAAGAGGGATTTAAAAGACTAGGATCGAACAAGTAAAGTTTTCTGGAAATTGAAGCAACAAAGCGTTTGTAGTCCAACGGTTAGGATAATTGCCTTCCAAGCAATAGACCCGGGTTCGACTCCCGGCAAACGCAACTTGACATTTTTGTTCTTCATTTTGTACCTTTCGTACATTCAGTCCAGAAAATCCAATTTCTCAAACAAAAGGCCTTTATATATCTGGGCTCAGAACCTGAAGACAAATCCTGACAGGCCGAACTTGTTGTGTATAATTAAGGCTACTAATAATGTAAAATTTTCCTTTTCTTTTCTAATTCTTCTGTTTAGAGGATTGAATTTGCTTTCGCTTTGGTATTACGGCATAGATATCTAATGGCCCATGATGAATCATTCCATTCTCGCTTTATTTGAAATCCAAAAGTTACCATGTTACTCCCCAAAATTTGAACTTTGTGCCAAAATCTTTGTATTATTTATATATGTTAAAATGGATAAATGTATGTTGGTAATGCACTCTTTATATTGACGATATATACCTGATAACCTCTTTTGATAACACTAGTTTTCAAACAATTGTGATCATTAGATAAATTCTTTTCACTTCTTACAAATAATTGTAGTGTACATAATATTTATGGACATTGCACAAATTTAAAACTGAACTGTAGTCTGTAGGTGTCTTGTTAATCTATAGATATAGTATGACATTGAGCATTTGCATCATAATAATATTAGCAAAATAAATATGGAGGACGTTGTCATATTAGTTTTGATTTATCCAAACATTTTCCGGCCAATTTTGACAATCAATCCATGCACAAATTCTAGGGTAATCCAATCAATTCTCGATAGTTATTCATAAATAATAATAAAAGAATCTTTACTTTAGTGAAATGAAAAAAAAAAAACTCGCGTCTCTTCAGTTAAAATACTTAAACTGTGTTTGAAACCGCTATTCAGCAATAATGGAATCTTATCTATTTGTGAGAGAATCCCGAGACGTCAAATGAAATGTATCTATGCTCTAGCTAGTATAATTAATTGAGAGTATCTAAGGGTATCTCGGTAGTATAATTAATTAAAATGATTCAAAGAAGCATTCCACAAATGAAAACTACGACTCATTGAATAGGGTATCGAATCCTTTCTTTGATGGGTGCATTCCTTTTCTACAATGAATCCTACAAATCTAGTTATTAAGGCCTCAAAATCTCTGTTGATATCCAAATTATCCTCGGTTTATTGTTTATCAAAATTAAAAATATGAAGATTATCACGCTAAATTAAGTTTGTGTCTCTCAAATTGTCATTACTTCATCTCTCCGTATATTAACTTGAAATCCAAAACCCCAGCAAATAAATCCAAATCATCCAATTTGAAGGTTTCCAGTTTTATTTTGTCCAAAACTCAGATAGTCAAAGTGAGAAAAAGACAAAGACATTTCACTTGGATCGTCTCTTGGAATGGAAAAATCCAAATAAAATAAAATTTAAATCTTCTGCAGAACTTTTAGCTCTCCATCTTTTCTCATAAACCACAATTATTTTGATACTATTATATACAATAATACTTTTAATCAAGACCTACAGTACTCTGGAACTAAATCTTTCGATGTATATGAATAAAAATGTGATATGCTTTTTAACCAAATAGAAGCTTCAAAAAATGATTAAATTTAAAATTTTGGGTCCTGTGAAATTGTAGCTACACGTCGTTTCATTCTAGAAGCTTAAAAAAAAAAATCTAACAAAACTAAGTCTATCTAGAACATTCTAGGTACACAATGGGTTGCTTTAGCGCAACAAAGAAACATTAATGGGGAGAAGATATGGTAAGGCATGGTGAAGCAATGCCCCCGCCACCCTTTTTGGAAATTAAGCATATAGAAATACAAACCAAAACAATCTCTTTCTTTCCTTCCCACAGTATTTCCCTACGAAATGCCACAAACAAGCCTTATATAAAGAGCCCTCCCAGTACAAGACACCATCCTACTGGAACAAAAGACAATACACATCACCAAAAGGAAAAGGCATTTTTTCAACCGTTATTTCTACAAGAGACCAGCTCTTATCTCTCTCTCTCTTTCTTCTCTGGAGTCTAGAAATGGATTCTTGGTCCTTGACTGAAACAGAGGATGAGTATGAGAAATTGGTGAATGGAATGAATCCACCAAGGTGATTACTATATATATTTATTTTATTTAGTTTTATTTGCTTCTTTCCCCTTCTTAATTTGTTGTTGTAATAAGATGTTTAAATGAAATTTGCATTCTTTCGATCTCAAGTTTTTCTTTTGGGTGGTTATTAGAGTCACCGTTGATAACACCTCAAGCAGAAGAACTACTCTAGTAAAGGTTAGTTCTATGTATATTCCGTTTTCTTAATGTTATATGTATTGTTTTTTATTTTGTAGAATAGTTTCATTTATGCAATGGGAGAGTAGAATTCCTTGACAATACAAACTATGTATCTTAAACTATTGATAACTTACAAGGAATCAATGAAGTCTCATCTTTTGAAAAAAAATAAAATATAATAAAAATTAAGCTCTCTTTCAAAACACTTCATCGACAGGAATTGAATTTATAATTATGTCTTTGTTGCAGGTGGATAGTGCAAATAAGCACGGGAGCTTGTTGCAGGTAGTCCAAGTGTTGAGTGATCTAAATCTCATAGTAAAAAGAGCCTATATTACCTCCGATGGAGAGTGGTTCATGGATGGTAATTTCCCTACTGTGTCATGTGTCATGCACTGAAGATTTGTTTTTTTTTTTTTTTTTTTTTTTTTTTTTTTTTTTTTGTTGCAATGCTAATAACATTAACGACACATTAATCATGATATGAAAATTTTGTTTATAAAACGGCAATGCAAACCCATAATTCCCATTATGGCAATCTGTGTTTTATGCATAGCAATGGTGGCGGTACATATAAATGATACCCCTACAATTTTTTTCTTGTATTGTTGGCTCATAATTTAAAATTTATAGAGGCATGTGAAAATATGAACAATGCATTGAGTTCCTCCCCAATTTTTTATAACTGTTAAAAGTTGTCATCTCCATTTTATATTTTTGCTATTAATGCTGCATTGACTTACAGTGTTCCATGTCGTTGACCAAAATGGGAACAAGATCTCCAATACCGATGTCATTGACCGAATTCAACAGGTACAATTCCAAACCTTAACAAACACACCATACACATGGTCTCTATTTGCATACATTTTGGACGCCTTTTTGTTTCACATTGCTCATGTAGTTTGTTGCCTATGTTGATTGGTATTTTGTGTTTGTTGGGGGAATGGATGGAGGGGGGCAACATTTAGTTGTGTCTGCCTAATTAACTAGTTTGAGTTTTCTGTTATATTACAGTCTAAAAATGTACAATCAGTAACCAGAATTAATTACATGCATGTTTTGCTGCTCCACGTATGAAAAGCATGTGCGTGAAGCATGTATTTCATATGCTTAATGTCATGGCAGAGGCAAGCACAGGCCATTAAATGCCAAACTATATTCCATCTTTTTTTCTCCTGTTGTTTCACTCAATTCCCACAATTTTATGATCAGTCTGTATCCTCAATTTCCACAAATTCATATCAATTAATGTTTTTATATTCCCATCATTCATAAGCTCAAATTAGGGTGCGGCCAACCAGGCATTCTGACATTGATGTCCCTACATGAAAAATACATTTTTTGGTCTTGTGATTAATTATTACAATAAAATATAAATATATGACAGAAAACCTGAAATATTTTATGGTTGCAGTAATAGCACCGACCAGGACATAAACAATTGCACAAAAAATTATCATGAAATTAGTGATTTCATGTAAAATCAATCCCTACAATTTGAAATAAAAGTTAATGTTATTTTACTTTCTTTTAATTTATTTTGCAGTCCTTGGACTCAAGCTCATTTAAGTACCGGTCCCTTAAAAGGTCGGTAGGAGTTGAAGCCTCGGCCAATTACACTACAATTGAATTAATCGGTACTGATCGGCCAGGCCTACTGTCTGAAATATTTGCTGTTCTTACCAATCAACAATGCAACATTGTTGCATCTGAAATGTGGACTCATAACATGCGAATAGCCTCTATAGTGTTAGTAACTGATATATCAACTGGTCAACCAATTTATGACAGCAACCGCTTAGGGAAAATCAAGCAGCTTCTTAGCTATGTGCTCAAAGGAAGTACTGACGTCTCTTTCAACTCGACTCATGTCGAAAGGAGGCTGCATCAGATAATGTACGCCAATCATGATTATGATAGAGGAGGCGAGGAGACGTGTACATTGCGAGGACATGTGGAAGTGACGGTTGAGAATTGCAACGATAAAGGATACATTACAGTGAATGCAAAGTGTAATGATAGACCGAAATTATTTTTCGATACAGTTTGCACACTTACTGACATGCACTATATGATCTTTCATGCGACAGTGATAGCAGAAGGTCCAGAAGCCTATATGGTTGGTTTTCAAACATATAGTTTTGAAATTGAGGATCTTGTCATTGTGTACTTCTTTGGGTTTATGCTTTGAATTATTTCCTAATATACCCAGGAGTTTTATGTTCGACATATTGATGGAGTGCGAATCATTTCAGAAGGTGAAAGACAAAGAATAGTACATAGCCTTGAGGATGCTATAAGAAGAAGAAGTCCCCAGGTTAGTTTCCCAGTGATAAATCCATTTTTGTGTACTTACAACAACCAAAAGAAAAGAAGTAAATCCTAAAACCTAAAGTAACCTTTAGCTAGAAAGTTTGTTCCAAGCAAGTTAAGAACTACTGTTTACTGTTATAACAACTTGTTAATATTATCTTCTTAATGGTATATAGGGAATAAGGCTTGAGCTATGTTGTGAGGATAGAGTTGGCCTCTTAGCAGAAGTCACGCGTATCTTTAGAGAAAACGGGTTATCAGTTACTCAGGCTGAAGTAACTACTAGGGATTCAAAAGCATTCAATACTTTCTATGTCGTGGATGCATCGGGAGAACAAGTCCGTCCAGAAACCATAGAAGAAGTGAGGAACGTAATTGGTCGGACAATATTACATGTGAAAGATGAACTTGTCGAATGTAGTAGTTCGCAGGCACGGTTTTCTTTAGGGAATTTGTTTAAGTCTAGATCAGAGAAGTTCCTTTATAATCTAGGACTTATTAGATCTTCTTAGTTCTTTATTGCCTTTATAGTTTTGTTCTTAATTTTTGTGCTGTAAGCAAGTTTTCGGCTTTTAGTTTGAAGAGACCTGATCAATGTGTTGTTGATCTTCGTCATCTTCAGGTCTCGAGGTACTCAAATTTATAATAAATCATTGCTTACTAATTTGCTTGTTTAATTGTTTGATCAATGATATGGCATCGTGCCGTTCATTTATTTACAATGGCATAATATTATTATATTTAAAAATAATTATCCGAGGATACTTGTGTATCTCAGTTAATTGTTGGCTAATGTGTACGGACACAGTCATGGTAATTAACTTTAAGGAGATAAAAGTGGGGAACGAGAACAACATAGTAGTAGTAGGCTAGCACTAGTAGCTACTTTAGGTTCACAGTTTGAATTCCAAAAAAAGAAAATTAAAGGAAAAATCTAGAGGTGTATCTAACCGAAAGTACTACTCTAGTTACTAGTGGCCCCATGCAACCACTTGGACAAACAAGATCTCTCTGCAGGTACATGTCTATCTTTATAGTTGAACTTTATTAAGTTTTCATTTATTAAAAAGTAAGACAGCTTATAGTGTAGGTCAGAAAGTGTAGGATCTGATGCTGACTTTACAACCTGTAAAAAACGAAGAGTAGGGTTTAAGCAATAGAACTCCTAGCTTGATTGATCATAATTCATACCTCTTGCTGGTCAATTTAAGCGAGCAATCCTATCTGACAAGAAGAAACTATATTATAAGAACAATTCATATCGGGACATATTCATCTTTTCTTTTTTTTGCACTGTTGTAATTTATACCAGAATCAAACTAGTTATTTAGAGAAAGAGTACCAGAAACGTTGTATGTAAATTTTGTTATTCATACTGAACATCTTAGTTCTCTATACTTTTATACATTTTTGCCGAATTTTTGTGCTTTCATACTTGTCAGTCAGGTTAAAAGAGAGATAAATGCACTGAAATTACCAATAATTTTTTTTCAAGGTTTACATATTACCAATAATAAAAGTTGAAATTTATATTTTGATATATGCAAGTAATTACCTTCGGAAAAAATGAAATACTTTGATATCTAAGTCAGTAGCATGGAGAATTAGTTGAACTTTTTTTTTTTACAGATCTAATTGTTTCATTTTAACCCATTGCTAATAAGTAATAACATAAGATTGAGATGAAATACTTGTTTGTCAATTTAAAAATGTTTTTGCACAGGAAAAAATGAGAAAAATTGGTGTTAAATGGAACAAATAGAAGTGTGCAATTTTCTCATCATTCTAACAAATTTACAGATAACCTCCATAGTAATGCCATCATGGGAAATATAAAAGAAGATCCAATATTACCTTCCCCATTTCTATCAAAAAGAAAAAAAAAACGAAGCTCCAATAATAACTTCTCTATATTTCTATATAGTTTAATTTCTTTTTTTTTTTTACTTCTCTTTGTATTTATTTTTTATTTTCTTTTCTTATGAGCAAATATATATATATATATATATGTGTGTGTGTGTGTGTGTGTGTGTGTGTGTGTGTGTGTGTGTGTGGCGCATAGAAGGTTGCAGCAATGCTGCTCGCCGGCTCCACCTTTTGAGTAAAAACAAGTTTGAAATCCAACAAGGGATCATAGGAGGTAGGAGGTTGATCCTCTCTCTGAAAAGGACCACTCAATGCATGAGGCTTATGTTGATAGAATGCCACCAATCATGGCCTCATGGGGGCCAATTGGCCTCCACCAAATTTAATTCTTTTTGGGCACTTGTAATTTGTGCCTCTTTCCCATCTCTGGTTTGTCTTTCCCCCTCAAAATTTGGAAGGGTCAACTTTGTACTTCTGTTATAGGGGCCCACTTTGTTTCTTCTTTTACATTTTATATTGTTTAGCCAATCCAACAGATCTAAAAATATCTGCACATCTCTCCAGAAAGAAATTTTTTTATTTGGAGTAAATTTGGAAGTTTAAAAGACTCCAAACCAAAGTTCGTCTTTTGAGGTTTACAGTAATTTCTGATCGTTTTGTTGGTTAGTGAGGATTAGATTGACCTGTGGTATAGCCTCTAGAGAATATACGTATATATATATATGAAAAAACAATACATATGTTTATTGCCTTATTATTCAAGTAACACATTATCTCAAAATGAAAAGTTTCTGCATCCGATATACATATGCAGTTTGCAGAAGGTGCATCTGCTCTTTAATCAAATAAGTACAGAAAGTTATAAAGAACGGCCTCAGCAAATATTTTTTCGGATGGCAAACCACAGGTGCTTTGAGTTTTTAATACATTAATTAACTATTTTTCATATAAATATGTTCTTTTTGATAATAATAATAATCATATTTAATAAAATAATAATAATAATAATAATAATAATAATAATAATAATAATAATAATAATAATAATAATAATAATGAGAATAAGAATAATAATACTAATACTGTTGCTCTATAACGACCACAAATTTCGTAGCTTGAGTTGGGACCATGTTTGGTGAAGTTATTAAGATCAAGCTATTTTAATCATGTCCATCTGATCTAGAAAAGACGAATGACATCCACATTATTGCTCTTTTCAAATTATTATATTGAGTTATTAGTTGATATCCGATTGAACTTGTGAAATTTAAATTAGACAAGCGCGGGTTATGAGAGTACAACTTCAGGAGCATTGGATGTTCTCTCAGAAGTTGTAAGTCGACATGTATGAAAGTTGGGTCGATCCTGAAGATTCTAACACATGGTTATCGGAAACAATTCTCAGCTGTTGACTTGTTGAAGATGTTCCTTCAGGCCTCTGGGACTGGATGTATGTCAGTTAGCCACTTAACTGTTTAAAACCTTGGCTAGATGGCTTGGTCATGCAAACAAAATTGGAAATTGATTACTGATATTTGCAATTTTGTCATTCCTTACCATCGCTAAACAGAAAGTGAACACATAAAATAGACAAGATGAGCATATATAGTGATCAAAGTGAACACATACAAATAAATAAGTTCAATAAAAATAAATTAAATATGCATATAAAAATCTGAACAAGATATGACAACACTTATTTGTTTGTAAGTATTCACATTGATCGTCTATATGTTTATCTTGTCTGTTTTATGTGTTCACTTTGTGTTTAGCGATGGCAACGGATGACAGTTATCATTTTTGAACAAAATATGGATAAAAAGGTTACCTCATGGGCTGGTGGGCTTTCCAAATGGGTTAACTCAATCGCTGTTGGGTTCACTACAAAACAATAATTAAAAGACAAAGATAAATCGTTTTTGCTGCTTTTGAATCTTTTCCCTTGTTAATTTAATTCTCCTTTTCTTTCTGTGTGTTTGTGGGGATTAGGAAACTTCTTTCGCGCACCATAACAACTCTGAGATTGAATATTTCAGTTCTATTTATCAGCCAATAAAGCTTCAAATTAACAAGTGAATTTACTGATGATTGCATATCATTTCTGTTCTCATGAAATAAACAACATGTTATTATTATGGAACCACCTTTTGGAATATTATTGTTTGTTCATTTGATATAGCATAGATTCTATCTTTTATTTCTTCTTTTTTTATATTTGAAAACAGTATTGGAGCTCTGTCAGAAATAACTAAAGGGGGTAACCGAGCTGGTCCCCACCAAATGCAACAGCAGCATTCATATCCACTTCAATCTCAACATCAGAATAATCTTTTACATGCCCAACAAGTATGTTTTTTGTTTTTTTTATATATTTATCTTATTTCAAGTGTTTCAAATCCTGTCATCCTTTATATTTTTACTAACAACGAGAGTCATCTCTAAGACCATCTAATTCCTTTTTGTGAATAAATAAAATGTCAAAACTGCCCTTAATAGTTCTCCGTGTTTTGATTAAGTGAAGAAAGAGTGGTACATGATCGATATAAATTCTGGCTCATGTAACATACACTAACTGTCACCACCTGATCACAGGCATTTCAAAAATTTTCCATGCTAGTATTGTCCTCACATTACTAGTTTACTACATAGCAGCATAGTTCCTAACCTTCACGGATCAGCACCACTTTTGGTTTTTAGCAGCACTTCCGGCTTCACATTACCCATTCTCACTAGTACTATATTGTGGCCAATACCATATAATGGCCATTTTCATTTGCAGAGGCAATTTTCCCATCCCCAGATGAATCTGGTTCATTCTCAAAGCCTTGCATTCCAGCAGCTACACAGCAACAACAGTTGCAGCAGCATAGGTGCAGTTCTAGCAACCCCAACCAGATTAACAGCCCTCATGGATCAGTTATGAACTTATGATGGCAGACTCGAAAATCCACCACCCACTAGCTGATGTGAAGATAGAGAATACTATTGATGCACAGATGGATGCTCAAAGTGGCTATGGCAGTGCTCTTAATCAAAGGCAACAGCAGTTACAGCAGCAGCGGATGATGATGGGCGGTAACAGCCTTGTTCAATCAAATAATAGTCTCATTCACCCAGGCATGCAGCAGCAAATTCAAACCAATGCAGTCTGTTCAATTAATTTCTCAGCTCCAAGCACAGTATGATACTATTTTCTTCGTTTTATTTAGGTTTTACTGTCATATCTGTACCAGAGTAAATACTACATTGGTATGTCCAGTGCTGTTCCAATACATATGCCTAGTTGTATCTCGAAGAATCTATACTTTCAAGTTTCAACCAATATCAAACCGGCTGGAATGTCATGTTATTTTTTATTTTTGTATTTATATATTTATTTCTTTTTCTAAGGAATATGTATTGCATGAGAGCGGCCCCAGTGAAAGTAGAGGCATTCCATGAGTTGATAAGCGGGGAGAATGAGCACAACAAGCTCCCACCAACTAAATAAGTGCATTTAGCCCATCAATAAGTTCTTTCTTCTCGGTTCGTGGTGTTGCATTCTGATCTTGTAGTTCGTTTCAGTTGGTGTTTCCTCCTAATTGTGTAATTCTATTCAGTTATTAATCCTTGTGTAACTCTGTAGTTATTTAATAATCTACACTCAACTATAGCTAATAGTTGTTTTGGTTCGTACCCAGTACGGGTACGACTAATGTTCCAGCGTACCGGGGTAACCTAGGTTGTTTATGTATCAAGTTTTAGATGAATGAGCTTGTAAATGTCTCTTGATATTTGTGTTCGTGCTTTTAACGTGTACTTTTACCATGTAGTTTACCTTATGAATTGTCGTGCTAATCACTTGATTTTTAGCGTTCTCTGCTGAATAATTGTAATTTTATATCTTTCATCGATACATATGGGCAAGAAATTAATTATAACTTATTTGAACTAAGAAAAACGACCTACCAAAATTGTTAAGTGTTGGCATATTTCCTAAGCCTTCGAAGGGACTTATATCACAAGCAAATAGTTGTACAAAGTAAATAAGAAGGCTTTATTTGAAACAATCAATAAAAATCCAACACTCCCGGTATAATAATAGGTGGGTCAATAACTAGTCGAGTCGCCTTTCCTTCAGAGACAAGCTCAGGTAGTGTATTTGCCTCTTTAGGTGGTACATTTGGTGCAGCCCAAATGGTTGCATGTGGGATGTGGCCACTCATTCTTAGAGTTCACTTTCTCACCATCTACAGAGCCAAGCCGTGCCTCTAGAGCAGCTGCCTTATCAGAGAAAATTAGTGCAGTAAACTCTACAGGAACATTTTGGTGGAGGTAAATACCATAGCTGGCGACCGCTGCTACACTGATGAACATGAAAATGACATAGTATTTGTGTCCGGTTAAGCCTAATTATTTTCCTAACTTCTGCCCTTTTCACGTTCATTTTACATCATTTTGTCCGTTTTGCACGAAAGATGGAGATACTGCCGATTTGTTATTTTTGTTGTATTTCAGGTCTAAGGGTGCACCCGCATCCTATGGTGCATCCTGGCGCAGACAAGGAAACAATGATGTGCTGCAGTCTAAGAGTGCACTCGCATTCCAGGGTGCATCCTGGCGCAGATTTGGAAACTGCGCTGTGTCTCAAGTGACAGCTAGCTGCTCCTCTCAGATCCGATTTCCTTTATTGCAAGGCTGAAAATGGAATGAGTTAAAGGTCCTCCAGGCTGAAGAAGAGAAAATCAAGGAGGACATCAAGGGATTTGAAATTAGGCCAACAATAAAAGGAATTCAAGCTGCTGTCTATTCTCTCTCTCTGGAATTCCAGATCCAAATCTGTTCTTTCTTCCTCTCTCTCTCTATACGAAATTAGGGTTCAAGCTGCCTCTCTTGGTGACAGCAAGAGGCAAAAGGCGCTGGAGCACTGGTTGGTAGAAGCTAGAGTTGAAGGGATAATCGGTTTTATCTTATCTTTTGCTCTCTTCAAGCTTGATGTGTGCTTTTTAGGTACACAAGGCTAATAAAAACCCTAACCCTAACCAGTCGGAATGCAAGCGCACTATCCTACCGTGTAGTACTTAGGGGTCGATCCCACAGGGAGGCGGTTTAGAATTACCGGACTAACAACTTTGGGTAATCTAGACCTGGCAAGTAGTTGGATGGGTGACTAAACTACAGGGATAAAACAGGAAAGTAAATAACTAAAATAGATGACAGTGCAGGGAAATGATGCAGTCGCACTGGACTGAGTGCAACTAGGGATGCAGGTGAAGTGTTGAAGTAGAATGCAGGCCGAAATGCAACTGGTTCAAGACAAGATGCAGACTAACAGAAAAGACTCGAATAAAAACTAAATGTATTTATGTGTTTTTAGGCTAGGATTATGACTTCACAACTATGTAATACTTGGATTAATGAAGCTTGTTTATTTTATTCTCATGGCTTAACCTACTAGTGTTAAAGAGTGGTTTATAAGTACTTTTGTGCATGTCTACTTGTGTAAAACCTGAAATCCATTAACTTGAGCGGACCGTTTGGTAATAATCTATCCTAACCTCCACTGGAATCTGTCTACTCAAACCACAAACAAATAGTTTAAGCGGATTGCTAGAAAGTTAGGAGAATCAACTACACCTTTGTGTCTATCTACTCAACGAGAAATCCAAACAGATTTAAAACAAGCGTGCAAGTGGTCAAATAAATCGCACAACACATTTCAGTAAAGGATAGAAAGAATTAACAACAACCATGATATAAAATAAACTAAGCATTCAATAAACCAAGCATTTCAGTTGTTACATCATAACCCTAATTAAAATTTAGCTACTCATAATAAAATAAAAACAAACAACAATTGTTTTGGATACAAACATCATGAAAGAGAGCAAAAGATAAGATAAAACCGATTATCCCTTCAACTCTAGCTTCTACCAACCAGTGCTCCAGCGCCTTTTGCCTCTTGCTGTCACCAAGAGAGGCAGCTTGAACCCTAATTTCGTATAGAGAGAGAGAGGAAGAAAGAACAGATTTGGATCTGGAATTCCAGAGAGAGAGAATAGACAGCAGCTTGAATTCCTTTTATTGTTGGCCTAATTTCAAATCCCTTGATGTCCTCCTTGATTTTCTCTTCTTCAGCCTGGAGGACCTTTAACTCATTCCATTTTCAGCCTTGCAATAAAGGAAATCGGATCTGAGAGGAGCAGCTAGCTGTCACTTGAGACACAGCGCAGTTTCCAAATCTGCGCCAGGATGCACCCTGGAATGCGAGTGCACTCTTAGACTGCAGCACATCATTGTTTCCTTGTCTGCGCCAGGATGCACCATAGGATGCGGGTGCACCCTTAGACCTGAAATACAACAAAAATAACAAATCGGCAGTATCTCCATCTTTCGTGCAAAACGGACAAAATGATGTAAAATGAACGTGAAAAGGGCAGAAGTTAGAAAAATAATTAGGCTTAACCGGACACAAATACTATGTCATTTTCATGTTCATCATACACCATGGCTCCTCTTATGGGCAAGAGTTACATGGGCCTTTTTGAGATTGTTCTGCAACTCCTTGTCCTTTAAGAAGTTCTTAGCACTTGGATCTGCTTCAGCCAACTAGTAAAAATAGGATGGCTCAAATACAGGTTACAAAAAAAGGTTCCTACTTAAGGACATTAGAAATATTTGTGGAACTCCCATTTAAGTGAAAAAGGGACTTCAGATGGAAACTCCCTAGCATAAAGTTACTCTTCAAGTGCAATCCTGAATGTATTTTTCCTAGCGTTCTATCACAAAGGTCTCATGAGGTTCACTTAAATAAGAATCTATTCTGCTCTGAAATTTTAACTAAACTTCTGCAGGCCCATATGTTGTTGTCTATCATGTAACCAACAACATAACTCTCGACTCTTATTATGTAGCCCGATATCTTTGGACAATACAAAGCAATCATCTGAAGGCAGACCATTCTTTTACTGAAAAAATTAATCATTTTTTCACTTAAAGAATTAACAGCAGACTACATCTGGCCTCTTTGCATTAGAAATATTTAATCATGGTTCTCCAAACGAAGGCACTGAACATGTAGTCACCATTTTAAATCCTTTCCTAAGAAAGGTTCTCACAAATTGGAACTCATGTTGATAAACATATCAAAAAGGAATCAATATAAACTTTCAGAAGAACAGCATGTTGATGAGCTCTGATGACAGAACTTATCTCTATTCTTAATAAAATTATTCTATACAAATAAAAGCCATACTGACCTTTTTTAAGAGGTTGACTATCTCCCCAGGCGGTAATGTAACAGCCACAAAAATGATGTTGCCGAACCTCCTTTTTTCGGTGTCTGGAGTCCTGTGCTCCCCTTTCGCTACTTTCTTCAACTGCTCAATCACACTACTTACTGTCTGTTCAAATGGCACCTGGCATATCAAGCACTTAATGGTCAATAAAGTTTCAAAATTTGCATAAATAAATAAAAAATTACAGCATAATTGAACTTTTTCCAACTCAAATGAAAAAATTAATTAAAACTCAGGCAACAACAGATATGGATTAATACCTGAATGGAGTTTATATAATTGGCATTGTCAGTCAATATCTTTCGTAAACTACTCTCCCATTGAGACCACTCCCTTGCATATGTCCCTTTAGAAGGCTCTGACCTAAAATATACAAAGTTTATCAAATTATGAAGGCTAGTACATTAATTTGTGCCTAACCCATTAAGAGAGAAACATTCTTAAAATAATTAAATAAGGACAAAAATCATTTGATTAGGATCAAATAGGTGCAGTAGCTGGTACGACCAGAATGCAGGGCATAATACAAGGCTGTAAATACCTGATAAGAAGATTTAGTTTATAAGGTGGGAGGTACCTGCCATGCTTGCTTTGGTGAAGCCTGAAAAGATTGATCCCTTCTTCCAAAAGAGCCTTTACTGCATCAGGCAGTGGGTCCCTGTAGTCAGTCAAGGGGGTTCTAACAAATCAGTACAGCAGAAGCAAAACATCAAGTACTGGTTCTGACAAAATGCTACATGAAGACATGAACCCATTCTACCAAGAAAGACCAAATAACTTCTCAAAAACTATCCATAAACACTATAGACGATCAAGTTCTCAGCAAGCACTGGTATTTTGGTATTTAATAGAAATGTGATCGGTACTTTTTAAAAAAATAAAATAAAAAATAAGAAGCTATTACCCAAATTGAGAAAAAAATATATAAAAAACAGATATAATATGAGAACAAAGATACAAAATAGATATTACTTGTGGCAGCAGAAGTGAAAGTTCACTCAGTAAAATGGTTTATTACTTTAATTCTTTATATGCACTACCCCTTTTTTATGATCCTAATTGAGGTTTATTTAAACTCGATGATGATTAAACACTATACGTTACAAATATTTTCAAACAGGGACTCTTTGCGACTCCAGAGGCGAAACAAAAAAAAAAAAAAAAAAAAAAAAAAACCCTTTTGAAAACCCATGGTGGAGGAGGCGCCACCACCAGCCTCCCCCCGCCACCCCTCCTTCTCTGCCTCCTCTATTTCTGTCTTCCTTTCACGGTAAAGACGTAGGTGCGGTTTGTGGCACCAACTTCTCGACTCAGCCAACTGTACGGCACTCCAGATCTGATCTGAGTTGTCTGCTTTCGGATCTGGGTTCGGGCACCTATTTCGTCAGTGGCCAAACCCAGATCTCATTTTTTTGGTGGGTATGTGCTCCAGGTGATAGGTTTAGGATTTAGTCGTGGGAAGTTAGGTTTTCTACCATTGATATTGGTACCAGTTAGGGTAACAGTTGGATACCAATAATGTTTAGAGTACTGGTATTTTTGTCTCTTTCTTTGACTTGAGATGTAATTTTTTTGCTACCAGTATCATGTTGGATACTGGTGTGTGATGTAATTGTTTTTTTTATTTGAATGAAAATTGCTGGTTCTCCGGCCTTCAAAAAAAATATATATTTTCAAACAATTATAGGCATCAATTAGAATTTGCTATTTTACTTTTCATTTCAGTATGCACAAAAGGGCCCATGTATCATGATGCACCTTAACATTGCTCATATTTTACCCAACTTTCTGAAAATTTACCATAGCAACCTTGGTTTAAAAGATCCTACAGTTATCCAATTCCAATATTACCTCCACCAAGTACACCACTCAAGAGTAATAGTGAATTCATTTGTTCTAGATAACTATTCCTGAAATTTGTGACCTTGCAGTCGCATTCTTTTTGTGGAGTTATATTAGTTATTATGTTATTTCTAGCATTTATGTTATTTGTAGAAGTCTAGGGTCTTATTTGTAAAAGTACAATTCTGGATTAATATAAATAGGGAGCCTCTGTACAGAGGCCATAATCCCTAATTTTTAACCTAATTACTCTCTAAATTAACATGGTATCAGAGCCCCGTTGACGGCGGCGGCGGCGCTGATCTCTTCCCTTTTTTCTCTTCCGTTCCGTGCACTGCTCTCTCCTCGCGTACAACTGCTCTCTCCTCTCGTTTATTTTCTCTTCTGTTCGTGCGTGGTTGTGAGCCGCGTGTACACCATCTCCTCCTGTGCACCGCGTGTAGACCAGGCGACTCCATCCTGTGGACCGCGCGTGGACCAAGTTGGTGAGCCGCGACAACATCTGGTGAGCCGCGACAACACAGCGCGCCTGGTGAGCCGCGACAACTCTCGATCAATTCAGATCGTGTGTGAACTAGGCTGTGTAGACTCAACTTGTGTAGACCCGTGTGACCCGTTTTGGTGCTCTATGGCCTCCTCTGACAAGTGTTTTCTTTCCTCTCTGGTGACTATTGTTTTTTGTTAGATACTGAAACCGTGATCGTGTGCGTCCGCACGGTTTGTGTTTGAGATTTGTTGCTCTCGTCCTCTAGTTTGTTTTTTTGTGTTTGTGAAGATGGGTGAACCTGTGACTACCAAGGAATTGCAGGCTATTATGGAAGGAATGGCCAAATTGTTGAATGTGAAGTTTGAGGAGCATGTGTCTGGTAAGACTTCTGGACCTGTGTTAGAACAGTCACAGGTGGTACAGAAGATTGAATTGTTACCAAATGATGTCAAGCTCGAGGGGACGAGAAATTATCTGAGTTGGTCCAGAAGGGCATTGCTGAACCTTCAGATGAAAGGACTTGAAGGATATGTGAATGGCGAGTGCGGTGAACCTGTTGAAAAGTCGGGTTCCGTGGACAAGACAAGTGTTGCGTGGGTAAGATGGAGTAGTATGAATTCTCTGGTTGTTTCTTGGTTGTTGACATCTGTGTCTCCAGCCATAGCTGGAATGGTGGAGTCAATTAGAAGTGCAACAGATATCTGGAAGACTCTGGCTAAAATGTACTCAGGAGCTGGGAGTGTGATGATGATGCTCGACGTGGAGGACAGAATTGATGCTACTGTCCAGGGGGAGAAATCAGTTCTTGAGTATGCAGCAGAATTGCGTCGCTTGTGGGCTGATTTGGATCACTATGATCCTTTGTCACTGAAGGATCCAACAGATGTTCTTTGTGGAATGCAATATCTTGAAAGAAGACGTGTGGCTCGCTTCCTGAAAGGTCTGAACTCTAATTTTGAGGCTAGAAGGGCCGCAATATGTCATTTGCCGTCTCTTCCATCGTTGAATGAGGTTATTGCTTCGATGGAGGAAGAGGAGATCAGACAGAAGGTGATGGCATCTGAAACCTCACCTATGGTTCGCTCGGCAATGGCAGTTCCCGGAGCCCAAATCAGAGATGACAGAGATTGTTTCAATTGTGGCTTGAAAGGACACCTCAGTTTCAATTGTCCTGCGCCTCGTAAATCTGGTGGTGGCCGAGGAGGTGGAGGACAGAGAGGTGGATATGGTGGTCGCGGACGTGGAAATGGATACAGGGGGCGAGGAAACCGACGTGGAGGTCGAGGTGTTGCTCATTTTGCAGCAACAGAGGAGCCCCGAGTTGCGACAGAAGTGACTGGAGGAGAACTGACAGAGCTGGAAGAACTGCGACTGTTCAAGTCCCAAGTTGAGAGCTCTAAAGGCAAGGAAAAGGTCTTGGATGAGTGTGAGGACAATGCCTACTTCGGTAATGTTGGTTACTATGCACATGTGACTAAAGGTATTCAGGCACAGGCATTTGCATCCACTAAATCTCATATAGATTGGATTATAGATTCAGGTGCATCTAGTCATATAACAGGATCATCCAATGAATTTGTAGAATATTGTCCTAGTCAACAAATACAACCAGATACAGTCCAAACAGCTGATGGTACATCTCAACCTGTCAAGGGTATTGGTTCAGTCTATTGTAATTCTTCTATTACCCTACCATCAGTGTTGCATGTTCCTTCTTTTCCTGTTAATTTACTCTCTGTTAGCTCACTAATTGATCAATTGAATTGCACTGTTCTTTTTGATCAAAATACATGCTTGATTCAGGAAAAGGAAACGGGGAGGAGACTTGGGAATGGCAACAGACGTGATGGACTTTGGTATTTGGATAAGGAGGCTGCTATGCTCGTTGCTGCTGTTGGTAAAGGAGCGGAAGCAGAGGCCATGTTACAGCATAATAGACTAGGGCATTTATCTTTTGAAAGTTTGAATAAATTGGAGCCAAATTTGATGAATAAAGTAGATAGGGATAAACTATTTTGTGATGCTTGTGAACTTGAAAAACATACTCGTTCTAGTTATAAAATGATTGGTTTAAGAAGTTTGGAGCCTTTTGCACTTGTTCATTCTGATGTTTGGGGACCATGTCCTGTTACTTCTGTTAGTGGATTTAGATGGTTTGTTACCTTTATTGATTGTTACTCACGCATGACTTGGATATATATGATGAAACAGAAATCTGAAGTACTCAAATGCTTTAGAGATTTCTGTGCTTGTGTGAAAACTCAATTTGGAGTACAGGTGAAGGTTCTTCGAACAGATAATGGAACTGAGTATGTTAACAAAGAGTTTGCCAATTTTGTGTCTGAGCAAGGTATCATCCATCAAACTACTTGCCCAGATACTCCAGCACAAAATGGAGTGGCTGAGCGCAAGAACAGGCATCTATTAGAGGTGACACGTTCTTTAATGCTGAGAATGAACGTACCGAAATTTCTGTGGAGTGAAGCAATTCTAACAGCAGCCTATTTGATCAATAGGATGCCATCAAGAGTGTTAGGAATGAAAACACCACGTGAGGTACTATTTGACTCTAATGATTTTGTTGTTCCGCCCAGGGTATTCGGATGTGTGTGCTATGTGAGAGATCACAGATTGACAGTAGGAAAGCTAGATCCGCGGGCGGTTAAATGCATCTTCATAGGTTATCCCTCAAATCAGAAAGGATATAGGTGTTGGTGCCCTAATGAAAGAAGGATTTTTGTTAGTATGGATGTGACTTTTCAGGAATCTGAACCATACTATGGAGTAAAAACAGAGTTGGGCTCATTGTTCAAAGATGACTCTACCAGTGCTGGTAGAGAGGGGGAGAAAGAGAGTAGAATTATAGCTGGCGGCTTTCCATGTCCTTTGTCGGAACTGAGTGAGAATATCAATCTGAGCGATGCTGGGGATGGTGGTAATGATGGTGATAGTAATTTGAGTTGTGAAAAGAAGAAACAGGGGGAGCTGATAGTGTATAAGAGGAGACTAAAACAGCATGAGCAACCTGAGCAGCCTGAGATGCCTGAGCAGCCTGAACAGCATGAATTGTCAGTTCCCTTGAATGCCAATGTCCCAAGTAGCTCCTCCCTAAGTCCTTCATCAGATTCTCACTCAGAGTTGATAGGTAACAATTCTCCTCAAATTTCACTCCGTAGAACATCTAGGGTTAATGCTGGGAAACCTCCTGTTAAGTATGGGAATTGGGGAAATGATATTGCAAATTACATTTCATATGCATCTGTTCCACCTGCATATAAGTCCTTTCTTGCATCTCTAGATTCTGTGCCTGTACCTAACACATGGCAGGTAGCTAAGCAAGATCCCAGATGGTTCAGTGCCATGCAGGAAGAACTTCAAGCGTTGAAGAAAAATGACACGTGGGAGTTGGTACCTTTACCAGTTGGGAAGCGTGCTGTCGGATGCAAATGGGTGTACACTGTCAAGCAAACTCCAGAAGGCAAGATTGATAGGTACAAAGCCCGACTTGTTGCAAAAGGATACAGTCAGACTTATGGTATCGACTACGATGAGACCTTTGCTCCTGTTGCAAAAATGAGCACTGTGAGAATGTTGGTGTCATGTGCTGCCAACTTCAATTGGCCACTACACCAGTTGGATGTCAAGAATGCTTTCTTGCATGGAGATCTTCAAGAAGAGGTGTACATGGAGATTCCACCTGGATTTGCTACTCCACAATCAGCTGGGAAAGTATGCAAACTCAAGAAATCGTTGTATGGGCTAAAACAGTCTCCGAGAGCATGGTTTGACAGGTTCAGACTTGCAGTCTGTGGTATGGGATACAGACAGTGCAATGGAGATCATACTGTATTCTACAGACACTTGAAAGGCCGTATCACTATCCTGGCTGTTTATGTTGATGATATTGTGATTACTGGAGACGATACTGAGGAGATCATGCGACTAAAAGAAAACCTTGGAAAGGAATTCGAGGTCAAGGATTTGGGGCAATTGAAGTACTTTCTTGGGATTGAAATTGCTAGGTCGAGGACAGGTATAGTGCTTTCTCAGCGGAAGTATGCACTGGATCTTCTTTCAGAGACAGGGATGCTGGGCTGTAGGGTGACCCCTACTCCTATCGAGCCGAATCAGAAGTTGTGTGCTGAGGGAGGTGACTCAGTGGACAAGGAGCAGTACCAAAGACTAGTTGGCAAGCTCATTTATCTATGCCACACTAGACCTGATATATCTCATGCAGTGAGTGTGGTGAGTAGATACATGCATGATCCGAGAGAACAACATTTGGATGCTGTTCACAGAATTCTCAGATATATCAAGGGGAGTCCCGGAAAAGGACTGTGGTTCAGAAGTCATGGGCATCTGAGAGTTGAAGCCTATTGTGATGCTGACTGGGCAGGTTGTTTGGATGATCGTAGATCCACCACAGGATATTGTGTGTTTGTTGGAGGCAATCTTGTGGCTTGGCGGAGCAAGAAGCAAGATGTGGTGGCTAGATCTACAGCTGAGGCTGAGTACAGGGCTATGGCACTCAGCCTATGTGAATTGATGTGGGTAAGATATCTCCTATCTGAGTTGCGCGTGTTTCGAGGAGAGTCTTTACTACTTCGGTGTGACAACAAGTCAGCAATCAATATTGCAAACAATCCAGTTCAGCATGATCGCACTAAACATGTGGAGATTGATCGTTTCTTCATCAAAGAACAACTGAATAATGGAGTGCTGACCTTGAACTATGTAAAATCAGAAGAACAGTTGGCTGATTGTCTAACTAAGGGATTGGGTTGTAAGCAATTTGAGAGTTCTTGTAACAAGATGGGGATGATTGATATCTATCGTCCATCTTGAGGGGGAGTGTGGAGTTATATTAGTTATTATGTTATTTCTAGCATTTATGTTATTTGTAGAAGTCTAGGGTCTTATTTGTAAAAGTACAATTCTGGATTAATATAAATAGGGAGCCTCTGTACAGAGGCCATAATCCCTAATTTTTAACCTAATTACTCTCTAAATTAACACTTTTATCACAGAGACACGGGTAGCACGAAGTCACATAGAACCCACAGGCAATAAGACTCCAAGCATAATGTTCTGAATTCTTTTAGACCGGATATTTGTTTTTTAAATAATGCTTAGGGATAATGTAATTTAAAATTCCATGATAAGAGGAAAAAGTGCACGTGAATGTAAAAAGGTAATTTTTACCCTGCCATACTAGAAATATAAAAGCAAGCGTTATGGTAACAGTGATGACAATGAAGAAGGCTTTCAGTTAAAAGTTTGAAAACAGCTATATACCAAAGAAAAATAGAAAAGTAAAATAATACCTGTCAGGCTTCAGAACAGGCATCTTCACCAATGACCCAAACCGTTCATATAGTTCACTATCAAAATTTCTTCGGCTCTGAAAAAATATCAGAAATACAGCTTGTTATGGCTAGAGTAAAAAAATAATAATAATGAAACAGCAAGAGTTAAAAAATAAGTATTTTATATTTCTTGCCTTGCCATCATAAAGGTGATAAAACATCAGAAGAACATAACCAGGATTCTTAGAACTCTTATCAAGATTTCCCTATTAACAAAAGAAAATAATGAAGCATTAGACAGCAAATGGTTAAAAGTCAACTTCAGTACCCACAAGGGGATCTTTTGACATGTTTAGAACCATGTTTTGCAAAGAAGCAAAGCAAAGGAAAAAAAAAAAAAAAAAGAGTAACAGTGAAAGACTCAAAATTTATCTTCAAACTTGTAACCACATTTGATAGTTTTTAGATTATTTATCTTTTAAGTGTAATAAAATGCAGGTTATTGTAAATTACCGGATGGTTAGTCTTTTAAGTGTAATAAAATGCAGGTTATTGTAAATTACCGGATGGTTAGCTCACTGAAGCACGCGGTATATGAATACAGCCAGTGCATCAAGAGAAAAGGGATTTGTGTCGGTCCCTATAGATCCAACAAAATGATATTCTCAATCTAATGAATATTAAACAATTTTAACATGATAACAAGGAGCAAAGGGTGCAACATAGCATACCTTCAGAGTCTGGAACAACAGGGACAGCTGTAACTCTAAATCTCTGAGTCATTTCTTCGATCTGACAAAAGGAAATGGCAATTGCATATTTTTCAGAGAGGAATCAGACGACAGAAAAACAAGTACCTCAAGAAAGGCTAAATTTATCACCTGTCTCCATACTTCCTCATTAGGCGCATTCTTGTCAGCAAGAGTAATTGTGTTAGGTTTTTTCTTCAGCTGATCAGAAATTAACGGCCAATATCTTCCTACAAAACCATTTATTCAACGAAATTAAAACTTCAACCCATAGAAATATTAGAAAGAATAAAGCAAGTCAACAGTATCAAGCTCAAACCTTTAATTAGATCACCCATAAGGCTATGCATAGGCGGTTGTCACCGAGGCCACCTGGAGTGTTTATAATTTCTTTGCACAGAGCAGACTTAGCACATCCAGGTATACCTAAAAACATAAATCATTAAAAGAGCATTCAAATCATATAAAAGTTATCTAGCATTAAGGAGCAAATTGAACTAATGAATAAAACCTAATTTGTTAAAAATATCAATGAGACTGAACTAATGTCAAATGTAATCGCTTATGTTCTTATAATCTACATGAGTTTTCACAAAACATATCAGATTTTCTGCTAAAATAGTCAACTGATGGTATTATTACAATGTACCCGGAAAAAACACAATAAGGCCTTGATCTTGGGTGACAGAGTCAGGCGATTTAGGACTACTGGGGTCAGCTCCCTGGTCCCGCTGGAGATCACCCTCCTCATCTTTGTCTCCTTCAATGAGAGCTAGGAAATTCTCTGAACTAACTAGGTTGCCAGCGGCTCCAATTAGAGCCTGGTTCTCAGGACTTTGCTTTGCATACCTCTCCAGGAAAGGCTCAGCCTCACTGAGGTATGTGGATGACGAGAGCTGCTTATGGCCATACTTTCTAGTAATATATGTAGCCCTGGAAATGAAAAACAGTTAACTTCCATTATAAATTCATGTACGGGTAAGTCTTGTGTTCGTGTATTGGTGATCTATATACATTAGATGGTATATCCTTCCAGTCAGTAACCTAGGAAAACCGTACAGCCAATACATATAAAGGTTCTACCATTGTGCTGTACAAGATGGACTAAGCCAATAAATATAAAGGTTCTACCATTGTGCTGTAAAAGATGGACTAAACAAGTCGGGGATAACTTATTTTCCTATATTGCTTTGGCATCTGCTGAGGGGGTTCAATATTAACTGATCTGTCAGAAAATAAAACGAAATGTAGATGGAGCAAATATTTTATTTCTAAGATTCCAGTATGAACCAGTAAATGATGAACACAATGGTACAGTATATTTGTCTGAAAGGTACTCCCTGACACTGAAGTCAATTTGATCATAGAAAAATAAAACCAGCAAAAAACATAAATAAAGGTAGCAAAAAAGATGTTGAGAACAAAGAACCATTCATACAACTATAACAAAAGTAACCAAAAAGAAAGTAGAAAAAAACTTGAGAATGTTTACCATTCGTCCAACATTTTACTAAGCTCTCTTTGCTTTTTTTGTGATGTTCCCCAATTATGCATCTGCCTGCAAGAATAATGAAACATATACAATTAAAAAACATATAAATCTTCCCACAACAATCCAAATGATGAGTGCTGAATCTGACTGAGAAATTAAGTAACAATATATCCTCAACGGTCAACCAAATCTCAATTTACTTTTTAATTGTGCAGTATTTAATTTTTTTCTGCCTTCATTCCAAAGAGCCAAGAGGAAAAGAAAAAAAAAAAAAAAGGATATAATAGGGACAATGCACTTTGAGAATCTATAATGGAAAAAACCAGTTATACAGATTCTTAGAGGTACAAGCATTTATGAATGCAGTATCCACACCCATTGTAGTAAAAACTTAAACATTAATATAGTATCCATAATGTTCAGAAGCGAACCTGAGATAATAGGTTCTATATGCCGAGGGGCCATCTTTGAAAAGTATTGACAAACCATTTCTCATTAAAAACGTACGTAGCTGCAGGTGCAAGCATGAAAGTCAAGTTATAAAGGAAGGCTCGAGTAAAGGAAATTACATGGTGGAAATAATCCTTTGCTTTTTTAGACGAGCAAGAAAATATCTCTTCAACATCAAAACAACTATTTTCTTCAAGGCCCAAGAGCAAGTCCTGAATAAGTTGGTCATTGATCATCCCTCACCCCAAAAAACAGAGTTACCATAAAAAGCAAAGCTTGAGAAAGGAAGGGATGATAAATAAATAAGGAGCAAACTTACTTTGTTTGTCAGAAATTTTAACTTAACCATCAAGTTTGCATCCTCATCAGCTAGACCATCTTTATCAGAGCTACTAGACTCTTGGGCGATGTTAAGCTGAGAATCGCTATCTTTAATGAGCTCTGCAGCTTTCTCTTTGTTCACTTTGAACAAGTTTACATCAACAAAGAAGCCTAGTAAGAGAGGAAACAAAGATAAATACTAAAATCAGATGTCAAATATACCAATAAAGAAGCCAGCACCTATCAGAATAGGCTGACTAAATGAAACTATAACGGGAAAAAGGACAGAGGGCAAGAAAAAGGAGACCAACCTCTATACAATGGCCACAATCCTTTGTTCTTCCTGCAAAAAAAAAAGGATGAAAAAAATAAGTAAAATTGTAATCAACAAGTGTGTTGCATTCTTAACAGATGGAAACTCTCTTTTAAGTTATCATACAATGCTACATGAAGTCCAAAAACACATTTAGTTACACAACAAGGCTACAGAAACAAAAGATAAAGGAAAAATAAATAGGAAACAAAAGAATTAACGAACAAAAAAAAAAAAGAAAGAAAAAAAAAAAATTAAAAATGGCACCAAATTAGCAAGTACCAACCAAAACATAATGGTATATTAGGACCCCTAATTGTTATCAAAGATCCCAGGATAAACACTAAGAATTCTTAGGTGAAGTGGTTTATTCAAGTAAAAGTAGCAGAAGACTACATTAACATACCTCATCTCTTGTTGGTACTTGCGGAAGACATGATCACTATGGACATGGATAACCATCTTATAGTAAAGGTTATCCTTTGATAAGTCGTTGATTTTATGAAAATTAGTATAACACTTAAAGGCAGCCTGGAAACGTCTTTGTCGCATCAACCGGATCAGCTCCTGTTCCAGTTTGGTACAGTTAGTCCTACAACAGATTTAGAAAAGGAATTGGCACCATAACAATGAACCATTTCAAAATGGATATCTCATGTGCCTAATCTCAGTAAAGGATACAAAATTCAGTCAGGAGAGTTGCATTTTTATTCCCTCGCTTAAGACTTTCTTTTCATTTTTTTTTCTTTTCACTGGGTTAATTTCTGTCACAGCTGCTCTTGATAAGACGCATTTAAAACTCACAATTTTCATTATACCTGTAGTTTCATGGTGGAATAATCCGTGGGATGGATGGGAAGAAATTTGGTAAGGACAGAGCGATCAACATTACGGAACTGACTGCCGCCAAAATCGCCAACTCCGAACCAATCAGATTGTGTCGGGCACATTGAAGTCCCAACAGCATCTAGAAGTGCCTTTATTTGCTGCGAATAGCAACCAAATTAAGTTATTAAAATTTCAAGTCAAAGCATGCATAGTATTACAGAATACAGATATCACAACACCATACCATTAGATTTCGTATCAATAAAATTAATTTAATTGAAGGCTTGAAATATCAATAAATGAATAACTTGAGACAGTTCTGAATTGTGTCTATCAATAAGCCAGTATGTACTACGAGTTGGACATTGATCCAAGAGGCAACCAAAGCACAAACTTCATTAAATTAAAAAGAAAAATTAAAACAGCACCTCCTTTTCAGCTGATCGGTTAGATGCACACACATCACGTAAACTTGGGCCCAAATCCTCATCGACTGGACAGATAATAAGCTAGAATGAGTAAAGCATATCTAAATACACAATAAAGCTTGAAATGTGCATATAGTTGTCTTGCATTTGCTAACTTAATTCCATTGCTTTCAATGGGAATAAAAATGATCTTGGATATTTTCAACCACATCAAGCACAAAACATTTAGAATAAACAATGTTAAACTTACATCAATAAGATACAAATAAGCTTAGGACAAAAATGGCATGTTGTAATGTCTTACCTTATTGATTCCTAACAACAAATATAAGATGAATTGAAAAACAATATGAAAGGAGATGCTAAAATTACAAAAGAGTATACCAACATGAAGTTACCTCCATCCAAAGGTGGTGGTGGGAACTCTCTCAACACATTCTCCATGTGTACCAAGCTGTCACGACTTACAATACGCGCAACTAAACCTTCCAATATCTCACCTTGCACATTTATGTGATCCTTTGAACCTTTGACAGAAAATAAAAAGGGGAAAAAAAATGCATGTGTGACCACAAAATTAATAGATTAATTTATTAGCATCTGGACAGCGACCATAAAATTATCACATGGCACCCCACATAATGCATAGTGTATCCCAAACATATTCAAAATTCTATTTCTGAATTTCAACAAATTTTGTACGGTTACGCATTTATCAAAATAATTTTGTTGTCAATACATCCCTTCCATTATCAAATGAAGGCCTACTAGCAATTCCACCCTGGGCTCACCCACCGATAGTATGCCACCAACATTTTCATTGCTAGCAGTTGGTTTACACTTCACCAACCTCAAGTATTGCTAGTATTTTGTTTACACTTCACCAACTTGCAGCATTACTGAAGGTTGGTTATTTAATTATTTCGTATATGGTTCACACTTTACACAAAGCATCCTTTACACTTGTAAAAGTCGTCAAACTGCTAGCATTGCTAGTGAATAGTGTTAGCGAGCCCAAGAAAAATTTTCTAGCAAGCCCTGTTAGAAAAAAATCATTTCATTTTACCAGGTATAGATATATCTGCTACTTCGTCAAGAGCTTTGCAGACTGTTGTTGCAGTTCCTTCTTCACATAGTGCATCGTAGGCAGCAAAAAGGGCAGTTGCAGATTTCCTATATTTCATAAATAGTGAATATAATGATTAGTGTAAGGTCTCCATAAAAAGGAGGATTGACTCTTATGGCACTCTAAACTGTACCACTATGGCACTCTGGAGTTTGGACAATAAAAGGGGGAAAACAACAGTTTATGCTTGACCACAGCGGTAACTTATTAAACATTCATTATTTTCCATCCAAACCTTAAAAATTCATTATTTCTTATTTTCCATCCAAACCTCAAAGTTCCTCATTCACTCATCCAAACTAAACACCATTTCATATGTTCCCCATGCATAGTAAAACCTTTCAGATCATCATTTCTTCATTTGATTAGACAGTATTAATCAAATTTAACTCATCAATTTCAAGTAAAATTCTAATTTAACCACACTCTCATAAATTTGCAGACCCAAACTAATGTAAATACATACAAATCCATTCTCAACTATTTTGTTCCTTTTTTTTTTCCTTTTTGTAAGGCTAGATCATTTTGTCCCCTTATTTACTTTGGAGAGAAGGGTAAAATGTTAAATTTAATTCTTGGATGATATACCAAATGATTTTTTAACTAAGGTCAGATCAATCAAAATAACAAAAGGGATGATATCAAATGCTTTCTGATTTAAATGGAGCAATAAGATTAAAAAAAGTTTAGAAAGGGACATAACTTTTGATAGGATGAGCGATTATCCCTACCATTTGATAATCTCAGATAATATAAATAGTGGAGGAATAGATCAATTACCTTGTAGAGAACAGCCAAACATGGTTAGTGGGCAGGCGCCATTTCCTACAGAAAGCAATTATCTCAGGAGTTGAGTAAAATTTGGGTCTACCAACACCCAGTTCTGTTACTGCTGTCACCACAGCTGCAGCATGGAAAACAATAGAAACATCACAAATAATATATTTTACCAGAAAATAGAGCATTTTCTTCCTAAAAGTGATTTGGCTGCACTAAAGGTAGCTATTTTGAAGTAGTCTCTAGCATGCTACTTTTAGTTTAGGGATCCACACAGTTTAACTTGAAAATCTTGACGATCATCAAAAATAACTTCTGTGTTTGGATGAATGAAGAACTAAAACAGCTTGTTCGAACAAGTTGGTCCATGAAAAATGATGACAATCGTCAAAAAATTAACTAATTAATTTCTAAATCCAAAACTTGGAATATCATATATACTTTTATGTATAACATTTCCATGGAAAATGATGACATTTATTCCAGTTTTAATGAGCTGAAATTTGCAACGGCCCATATGTAATGACCTTTGACAGAATATCAAAAGACACTCAATTTGCATGAAATTTGATACAAAACCAAGCTACAAGGCTAATAAAATGTCCGTAACTTTTTTCCCCTATTTTAAAAAACCTTTTGACTTGATTTAAGGAACTGCTGTCAAAATTGTCAAGTTAAGCCAATGTCATTGGATGCCAACCGTTAATTTTATGCACTCATTACATCAGGTCTAGCTCAGGTGAGGATCTGAACTTTGGTGAAAAGTGAAGATAACTTGCATACCGTAATCATCTTTTGGTCTTTGGCCATAATCGCCAAGTACAGCAGTGACCTGCTCCATTGATATGCACATGTAGTTTTTCTAATATATATAAAAGAAAAAGAAAACTCCTTAAGACAACCTTAATTAGAAGTATCCTAATTACAGAAAATATTCTAACAAGTGGAAAGTTATTGCACTGCGCCACTGCCTGTTCCAATGCAAATAGAAACCAAACCAACCATGATAACCAATTTCAACAACTTTTGGATGCTTTTACAGAATTTGCAGTCAACACTATAGATATTGATGTATAAAGATAAAAATTCATAGAATAATTCAAACCATCCCAAAATACTCTTAAAGAAGATGTTGATACCTCAAGAAAATCATTGAACTCTGCTTGCATTCTTGGTGCTTCCTTGCCCCAAGCCTCACGAAACATGCGGCCTAAAATAAACACTCCAACAGCAGTATATCTACGGCCAATTGCACCACTTCTAGTAAGTCGAGGTACAAACGATGAAAAATGAAATTAAGATAAGTGTCTTTCTTACATATTTCCAAAACTATTCTTGGCGTAGGCACCACCCTCATGGCCCGCATACATAAAAAGAGAGCCTGAGTGCTTGAGTGACACCTGTTAGGAACAATTAACAAATTTCAGAAGTATAAAATGATATGCTGATGAATGATGCATGAACAAACCAGTGACACATGAATATCCATAGGTACCTCCAATGTAGTCAGGCCTTGTGAAACCATCTCAATCATTCTTGTTCGGATCTGAAAAAGAGAGTGCAGATTAGTTGTCTTCAAGAATTTCAGAACCTTGCAATCACCAGTACAATTGTGCATACCTCTTGATCTGATTTCTCATTCTCAAACTTGGGATAGAACGTAGCTCTGACTTGTGCACGTGCAAAGGTATTTCCATCCTCATTAAAATTGGCCCCGAGTGGCCCCTTGAACAGCTCGGTTAGTTTAATGGGACTCGCAATTGCCTCTTTTTCCCTCTCCACAGCCACAGTTGAGGCACTAGTCGCATACCCAGCTTTAGGCACCCATATCTCCTTATCCCTTCTTGTTGCCGTGCCAGTAAATTGGGTTGGAGATTGTGGGCAGGATTGACTGGCAGCTTCTGACAAACTGATATAAGAGAGCCGTTCTGATATTTGAGCAGAGGCAGACGGGGATGAAACAGCTTGTGCTGCTTCTTCATGCTTCTCCCTCCACTGACGCCGCTGCTTCCCCTATCAATTTTGAAATGAAGATGAATGCTTTACTTATTAAATACACAAGAAAGAACTAATAGACGGTGCTTGTATTGATCATTCTTTTAAATTAGTAATGACATCTCTACATTTAGATCATTACATAAGAATAGACCCCACATGTAGTTAGATCCTGGTATATACACTTAATCATTCATTGGTCATACTTACATGCTAAGAAAAGCAACATAATTACAATGATACCACAGCAATAGAAGAGGCAGCAAAATCACAGCACAGTTTACTTTCCTTTGGTTAGGACATTACATTTTAGATTTGTTCAAATTCACAATAATCATCCCAAGTCTCTATCTCAATTTCAAGACTAATTCCTCTGATTGATCTTTTCTCACGCTAAAATGGTATGTTCACAACCAGCAAATGAAGTAATAAAATCTTATTTGATTTTCAATTTTTTATTCACAAAAATGCTACGCAACAACGTAGTCAAATTGCAGGATTAAATTCTCGAATAAAGATCGATCCAACCTAAATCCAACATCCTTTAGGGTTTTAGACCAGAGGGTTTAGGTAAGAAAAAGTGAAAAACCAAACAATCATATCTTACACTACATAATTAAGAACTTGAAGATGTTTTTCGCTAAAATTAAACATCAGAACATACATATCTAACAAAATCAACACCAAAGTAAACACTAAACCAGAACAAATTACCCGATTACGAGGCATTGTACCGAGCGGAGAGGTCAAAGGCGATCGTCTAGGGCGAGAGAAGGAAGCAATCCGATGGGAAAATTGCGAAAGAAAAAAACGGGTTTGATGAGGAAAGAAGAAGAAATGCGAAGGATTCATCCAAACAGAGAAGGAAGAGTTGTAGCTATGATGTCCAATAAATGAAGGGATCCAAAATAAAAATAAATAAACAATTGCTGGTTTTCATCCATAAAATCATTTAAAATAATAGAATAGAATAATAAGCATGACAGAGAGGTGACACGTAAGCATACAACCCTCCCAAGTCCCAACTCCCACGTCCCAACATTCAGAAATCAAGCAATAAACATATATGTATATTTTTTATTTAGGAGAGAGAAAAATCAGACCAGACCTTTCGGAGAAATAAAAACTGGAATTGATGTATGAAAGCTGGTGAAAGAGTAGAATATAGTACCAGCGCGCTGAGGAGTCGACTGGAGAACTCTCTCTCAATCGCTCTACACTTCTCCTCTCTTCTCTCTCTCTCTCTCTCTCTCTCTTTTAGATTCTGTTACACCCGGCGGCCAGAGAGATAAGTGGATACGGATACGGGTTAATAGAGAAGAAGTAAAGGAGGTCGGCGACTCGGCGGTGATAAAACAAAGAGAAGAGGTGTGCGCGCGCCGTGAAGAAATGGAGAGAAGAGAAGGAGAGCTTAAGAGTTGTATGGGCTGTAGTTTAAATGGGCTAACATTTCTCTTTCTCTTGGGCTTTTCTATCTGGGGATTGCATTAAGAAAACCGAAAAAATTAAAACTAACGTTACTGTTCACACGAATTTCGAGAATAACAGTTAAAAATTCCGAATTTTAAAAATAACGTTGTTGGATCGGCGTTTCAATCGCCGAAATCACAGAACCGTTGGATCGGCGATTGAAACGCTGATCCAAGCTTGGATCGGCATTCCAATCGCCGATCCAAGCTTGGATCGGCGTTTCAATCGCCGATCCAAGGGTCTGCGCTCCTATATAAGCGAGACAGCGACCCCTCATCCCCCCACCCCTTCTCTCATTCTCTCTCAGCGCGCGGGACAGAGTTCTGAGGTTAGTTTTTTTTTTATATTTATTTTATATATTTAATTTAATTAATTTAATTAATTTAATTAGGTAAGTAATTAAAAAAATAAATTAAATATTGAAAAAATAATCAAAAAATAAGTAAAAAATCAGAATAATTATAATATGTAATTTGAGAATTTTTTTATTTAATTTAATTAGTTTATTTATTTAATTTAAGTAGTTTAATTAGATAAGTAATTAAAAAAATAATAAAAAAATTAGTAAAAAATCATAATATATATAAATAATTTTAATATGTAATTTGAAAATTTTTTATTGAATTTAATTAGTTTATTTATTTAATTTAATTAGTTTAATTAGGTAATTAATAAAAAAAATAGAATAAATATTGAACAAATAATTAAAAAATTAATAAAAAATCAGAATAATTATAATATGTAATTACAAACTTTTTTTGAATTATTTTGTACATTTTATAATTGTGGATAAGTTAATTACAAATTAGAAAAAGTAAATAAAATAATAAAAATTGATAGATTAATTTTTTAAATGTAGGAAAAATTTCTAAAAAGAGACAAGCAGCGCTTCTAGTCGAGGTGAGTTTTTTTTAATATTTATACATTTAATTAATTTATTTTATTGAGGTAAATAAATGAAAAATTAGAATAATTATTCTAAAAAAATTTTAAAATATGTAAAAAAATAGAAAATTAGAAATGTTGTTGTATGAAATTGGAAATGTTGTTGTATGAGATTGGAAATTTTGTTGTATGAGATTTGGGATTGTAATTAGGAGGGATTTGGGTTTTTTTTTTTCGGAAACACTCCAGGTACAGGGGAGATGCTGCCGAAATTTTATTAGATTATTTACATTGATAATTTTTATTATAGTGTAGTAAAAATGCCACCGAGAAGAAGAGTACCAGAGGCATCACCTCGTAGATCTACGAGGCTTCGTGGAGATCCTGGCGCTTCTACATCTACCGCTTCTGTTGATGCCGAGGCTTCTACATCAGCGGATCATGTTGTTCCCCCCGGTCCTGTTAATGCAGATCGTCTCTTGCATTTGGATGAATCGAAAGTTCGTGGCACTGGTGTAAGTTATTATTGTTCTTTTACTTTTTTGTACCTATATATTTTTATTTTGATAGTACTTTTTAAAATAATTAAAAAATATATATATACAGCATTGGAGGGCAGTACTACATAGGGCTAAGATGTCACGAACTGCTGAGGTGGATGAGCGTTTGATGAGACTTGGACTGATACATTTCGTTCAGTTAGGTCATATGCAGCTCGATCATTCGCTTTTGCAGGGTCTAGCCATGTTCTGGAGGCCAGAGACCCACACTTTCTTTTTTCCGCACGTTGGCGAGATGACGGTCACTCTAGAGGTAAGGATCAATACCTATTTGTAATATTTTTTTTGTAACTATATATGTATAAAATTTGAACTATTTGCAGGATGTGGCCTTCTTATACGGTTTACCTACGGCTGGCAGAACCGTTACTGGACGGACCGATTACGACGCCATACAGTTACTCCAGAATTTGGCGTTGCCGGAGAATACAGACACGGCGATAGTTGAGAAGTGCTTCAGGGAAAAAGAACAGAAGTAAGAAGGTTTTAAAAAATTTATTTTTATGTTAATTTTAAATATATATAGTTCTTACAATCAAATTACATTAATAATGTAATGCAGGAAATCTCATTCCGTTCGGTTAAAGTAACTGCGTAAGATTTGGAATCAGATTGGGGGGCCTGGCACGAATAACGCAGCGAGAATCGACAGATACACACGCGCTTGCGTGTTGGAGATTTTTTGTTGCGATTTATTTCCTGACGGCACGGGTGACTCGGTTCCATGTTTTTATTTGCAATTATTGGAGGTTAGCCAAGAAATAAATATCTCACATTTATTGCACTTTAATAAGAAACTAAATATATGAAAAAGTTGATGATATTCCTTAAGAAAATAATTCCTATTTGCAGGATCTTCATTCTAGTAACTCGGTGCAGTACAATTGGGGTGGTGCCACTCTTGCCATGCTATACCGAGGCTTGGACACTGCCTTCATCAATAACAACATAAATATCGGTGCTCCTTGGTTGCTCTTGCAGTTGTGGTCGTATGCAAGATTACTACTTAGTCGGCCATCGATCACGAAGGATTTTGATGGTTGGGGTCTACCAAGTATTGACTCGTGTCCGCCTTATGGGAAGTATGTTGATTTGATTTTAATTGTAATATTTAAAATATGTTTTATTTGACTTTAACAAACAACAAAATGAAAATGCAGGAAGTGGACGACGAGACATAAATCGAAAAAGTTCCGGCCCTACTCGCAGTGGGATAGAATATGCGAGGGATGTCTGCATGAAAATGAAGCCTGAGCATGTCGTGTAGAGGCCTTATGATCACATCAGGGACCGCATGCCTCGTTGTGCCCAGGTTGAGCAGAGGATGTTCCTTATACGCATCCCATGCATTCATTATTGGGTCGTGATGTGGCACCACGTAGATCGTGTCATGCATCAGTTTATGCTCTATCAGACAGTTCCCCCACCGCCACCTGAGGTATATTTAACTGTTCACATTATTAATTTCATTATTTAATTCTCGCAATTATATTTTGTTGATTAACTGTGATTTGAATAAAACAGCCTTGGTCGAGAATGGAGGAATTGATGGGATACCAGTATAATACCTATCGAGGTATTGACTGGCATCAACTATTTGTGCATGAGGTGAACAAGTGGACGAACACTAATGAGGCTAGGGTGATAGAGGATCGGCCGTGGAGCGAAGATATTTGGAGCGACTACCGACGCTGGTTGAGCGTACATGGAGGTGCGCATCTTGTGCAAATTCCTAAAGGGGCAGCGTCTGGTCCGGCTCATAACTTGTCATACCTTCGCGAGACGCCTGGTCACATAAATTTGGTAAGTTACATTACGCAAAATTTTGTGCCTAATAAATAATTCATTGGCTAACAAAAATTGAACAGGTCAAGCATACTTTGCGGGAGGCGTTGCGAGGATGTGCATGGGTTGTCAAGAAGGGATTTCGTCGTGCTGGGAAGCAATTGCTGAGGGAGTGCAGCACGTCCTTGGATATTGTTGGCGAGCCTGCTCGATTACCTCGACTCTTAGAGTCGAAGGGTCTTCATTCAGACATCGACTCTATCCCTGATACGGATGATGAGGATGATGCGCCAGAGCCGGAATCTATTGAGGAGCAGCTTTTCATGCGGGTATAATACATTTTTCAATCACTTTTATTAATATTCTAAAATTATTTAAAATATTTTTATTATTCTTATAATATTATCTGTAACAGGATGATTTTAGTCTGCATGATTGGGATTCATATTTTGATGCTCCACGACCCAGTCAGCCTCTGGTTCGGAGCAGACGGTCACATTCCGGTGTTTTTGAGCCTCACTCCGAATCCACAGGACCTCATTCCCAGCTTCAGACCACACAGCCGCAGGCCCCACCCCATTCGCAGCCCCGGAGCACACAGCCGCAGCCTCCGCCCCGTCCGCAGCCCCAGACCATACAGCCGCGGCCTCCACCGCACAGCACACAGTACACATATGGGAGTCCTTACCCTCCACTTCCAGCATATACTCAGACTCAGTACGAAGGAGGGTACAGTCAGCCCTTTGTGCTTACTCCCACACCTATCTCTCAGGCTGATGCATACTATCAGGCATACGGTACCCCACTGCAGGACCCATTCACACCTATGTCGCACCATCCATTCGGCGATTCTGGGGCCTCATCTAGCAGACCGCCTCGTCATTCCACTCCATATCCTCCCCCCCTCCTCCCCCAGGACTTGCTCCCGGTCGAGAGCCCCGAAACTTACCTGATGCTGCATGGGATTTATCTCCTTCTCAGGGATGGTTCCGTCGTGATGGACATCAGTAGGATAGTGTGATATTTATTATGATATTTATATTTTTGTACGAGTGTGATATTTATTGTGACATTTATATTTCGTATTTGGCTTTGATTCCGTCACTTGTTAGGATTGCAAAACTACGCGAAAAAATTCTAATTTGTTCCATTTTTAGGATTGCAAGACTACGCGGAAAAAAATTAAAAAAAATCATAAATAATTATTGTAGATGCAAAATATTATGAATTTAGTCAACCATAAATATTAAAATTAGAGCTATCTTCACCGAATAACATAAAGTCAACCCTTAAAACGATATATAAAGGGTAAATTTAAAAAATATTACATAAAACTAACGCCGCCCTCCTCCTGGTAAGATATTCATGAACCTTGATCCTAGCCGGGCAACCCCACGTCGTAGTCCCCATCCCCCACTGTTTGTGCTTTGAGATGGTCCCCCTACTTGATGCGCCATGACTCTCCCTGCTACTTGATGCTCCGTGACTTGTGGGAAATCAAAGCGACATTGATCGGTCACCCAGGCTAATGGAATTTCGACGTGGTTGAATACCTTCTATCCCAAGACTGACGCGACTTTCATTGCGAGGATCAATACTGATAGAATTCCGGCTAGGTTGAACGGGCTCCCTAGAAGGTTCACTTTGGTTCCCTGTAGAAGATTGAGTTCTGTTCCTTGCAGAAGGTCTTGTAGTCCTCCGTGTCCTCGGTGTGTTGGTAGGACGACCTGTACGACGACCAGATTGAAGGTCCTCCATCGATATAGGTTGAGATGTGTCGTTGGCCACCGCAGCGTCCCTTCTGGTTCGACGCCTTTGGTTTGACTGATTTTTATTTCTCATTGCATCCATCCACATCCAATCACGATCCTTCTTTCGCCTGCCCCGATTAATCATTGTCTTATCCGGATAGATCACAGGACCATTATACCGAGGCCACTTATCTTTGTCTTCGTAGCAGTGAAAATCACCTGTTGACCATATTTTAACCATATTCTCTGTGCTGTACCGTTCGTCTACAAAATCAGAAACATCCCACCTACAATGACCGCATACGGCAACCACATGAAGACATGGTATTCCTGTGAGTTGAGATTTTCTGCACTTACACCAAGCACGCCTGCTCGGTAGTTGAGGTTCTCTCGGTTGGTAATCACGTTTGAGGAAAACTTGGTACTTCCAGGTTACCCCCGGATCATTTTTTTCGAATGGCACTTGAGCTTCAAATTCTCCACATTCAATGTCAACGGTGATAACGTTTATTGCCGCTGTAAATATCAATTTATATCATTATACATTTTAAAGAGTACAAGTAAATATGATTACATTGGAAGTACATTTGTACCTGCTTTGAGAGTATGTTTCATCAGCTTAAGTTGGATTTCTTTTGGCTATCGTTCTCCCTCCGCCTGTCTCGCCAAAGCTATTTGCTTTCTCTCATTAAACCATTTAACAATTTTGTACCAAGTGCCTTCCACAAGTCTAACAACTGGTAGTCTTCTCTCAGCCTTGTACCTGCTATTGAGACTTTCTGATCCATTACTCGTCATAATTCCCCAACGATAACCACCGTCATACGTTTGTGCCCACCTTTCAGGTTTCCACTGCTCGTTGCCATCTGTTTCATTTTCTTTCCCACACTTTTCAACATAGTCGATCGCCTTTGGATTCGTTTTCTTCAGTTCGTTCCACATTTTGTAGAAGGGCCTCCTTTTTTTCTTGTTATCCAACTTATTTCTGAATTTGTCTGGTAGAGCTGCGTCTTTTCCAGATGCCTTGAACACGTTTTCACATACATGCTGCATGCAATACCTATGCACGGCATATGAAGGGTTTGCATCCTCTTGTCAACCATATTGGGGTTGTTTGAACGCGTTCCTTATTCCCCAATGGCGATCCGAAACAACACAGAATTTTCTTCCTTCCCCGATAACTTCCCGCCTTAGAAAATTCATGAACCAACCCCAACATTGTTCGTTCTCAGTTCGCACTAGTGCAAATGTTAGTGGAAGCAACCGCTGCTCTGGGTCATAACCGCATGCCGCTAACAATTTTCCCTTGTAGCGACCCGATAAGAACGACGCGTCGATGCTGATAACAGGCCTTAGGTATGGTACGGCCGCGATACAAGGCCCATATGCCCATGCTGCTGCGGTGAACATAGCTCTGTTGGGATCCCCTACGCTCTCTGTCAACCATTTGATCTGTGTCCCTGGGGTCGTTCTCTGTATAGCCAATAATAAACTCGGAAGTTTGTTGTATGATCCCTCCCACGATCTAAAAAGTTGTTCGATCGCTTTCTCTCTCCCACGCCATAACTTGTTATAGGTTGGTTTTACATTTGGATATTCTTTCTCCAATATAGATTTTACGTCATCTATAGAAATACCAAGATCTCTCTTCACTGCATTCCTGATGCTGTTTGCGATTACCTCTGCCGTCAGATTTTCATGCGTAAAATCTCCGGCCCTTCTCACGCAAGTATGTTCTTCTTCATTCTTTATTATTCTCCAAAATTCACCTTCCCTTTCTGTACGGGCATACAAATGCCACTTACAGGTAGGCACCTTACAATCCAATACATACAATGCTGGAGTACTTCTAGTGGCTTTATGCTGTACATTATTATCTACGGCGTATTTATTACAAGCTTGTTTTAATTGTGGTTTTGACATAAAAATGTTTCCTTGCGCTAAAGGCCCAGAAGTTTCTGTTTGAGACGGTTGTGGAATCGAATTTCTATACTCAGAGATATCCATAAATTGGCTAACGGGATGGTAATTATCGGTCCTTCTGGTAATGTAATACTCGTGATTCGCGAAACCCTGCGCATACAGACCCTCTCCCTCCATATCCTGTGACGCCCAAAACTCTTCCTCTTCATCAGTGAAATCCTCCCCCGTTGCATAATTCGACTGATAACCCGGGCCACGGTCGTATGTCTCGTCAAGTTCGTCTATATCCCCTTCTTCTTCTTCATCTTCCTCTGCTTCTTCTCTAACTGGTCTACTACTCTCAGGTTGGTCCCATGGATCCCAATCATGTGCATTAGTGTTGTACTCATTATTTGTTCCATCTTGTCTTTCTCGTCCGGTACTACTCGCAGGTTGGTCCCAAGGATCCGAACCCCATGCACTTATATTTGTCCGCTCTTGTCTTTGTTGTCGACTACTACTCTCAGGTTGTTCCCAAGAATCCCAACCCTATGCACTCGTATTGTATTGATTATTTATTTCTTCGTCTTCTTCGGTATTATTGACTTGTTCATTCAAATTATAATTATAATCGTAATTATAATTATAATTTGTATGTCCCCCTAATTTAAAAATATATAATAAAAAATTATATAATTTCTGTATCATTGTAATCAAAATTATTGATTTGCTTTTATTTTAAAAGGCTTAATTTAAAATTTTATTATTGAAGAGTAAAGGCAAGAGCAAATTAATTATAAATGCGTACAATTAATAGCAAGAGTAAATTAATTACTTTAAAAAACTAATTTTATCAATTCTATAATGGCACAAATTTAATTAGTAATTTTGTCCAATTATGCAAAAGATTTTTTAACCAAAAGTTTCTTAATAAGCCAATTATATTTAGTAAAGAATTATAATCCTAATTTAAGCAAATTATATATTGCATATGTTCATGACTATTGTAATCCTAATTCAAAAATAAATAATAAAGTAATTTTACTAATAAAATTTGTCGTAAGTTACCTTGTAGGCCAGCACCAGTAGCTGGAAGAAAATCAACGTGAAGTTGAAAGCCGTGTAGCCTTCTTGTTTGGAAGCACTCACGTCGTACATACCGCCATTCATTTTCAGAGTTCACCGGCAACTGCATCTGCTGGAACCTCCCTTCAATTATGGTATTAAAATGGAAAACAATTCTCAAATTATAATGACCTTGATAAAATCCCAATGCTGATAAAATTATTTATTTAATTGATTCATAATCAGTTTGCGAAGTTGCATCCAAACTGAAATAATTTGATGGATTATATGGAGATTGATTAACGAAAACCGGAATGGAAATCATATTTTTGACAGTATAGAGAGTCGAGTATTTGAAAATGATGGGTGATTTTCGAATTCGGAACGGTATGTTCTATTTATAACCAAATGAGAGTCGAAATAATGATGAGCAATCAAATCAAATCGCACTAAAACGCACTGTTAAATCGCACTTAAATTCAATTTACACCTGGGATCGGCATTTGGGACGCCGATCCAATTCTTTTAATGATAAAAACCACTAAAAATGAATGATTAAAACCATAAAAAACAGTAAAAGCATTAAAAAAGTCAGAAAACCAGTTGGATCGGCGTTCCAATCGCCGATCCAAGCTAAAAATTAATGATTAAAAGTATAAAAACAGTAAAAGCATTAAAAAAAGCAACTTTTAGCGGGAAACCAATTGGATCGGCGTTTGAAACGCCGATCCAATAGCTTTCCCGCTAAAAGTTGCTTTTTTAATACTTTACCGTTTTATCTTTTATTATTAATATATTAATACTTTACTGTTTTATCTTTTATTATTATTTTCTATTATTATATTTAGTTATTAATATTATTATTAATTGCTATTATTATTGCATTGTTATTAATATTAATAATAATTTAATTATTAAATATTATTATAAATTTGGTAATTGTTGTTAGTTATTATATTAGTAATAATTTTATTATTAAATATTATTATAAATTTGGTAATTGTTGTTAGTTATTATATTAGTAATAATTTTATTATTAAATATTATTATAAATTTGGTAATTGTTGTTAGTTATTATATTAGTAATAATTTAATTATTAAATATTATTATAAATTTGGAAATTGTTGTTAGTTATTATATTAGTAATAATTTTATTATTAAATATTATTATAAATTTGGTAATTGTTGTTAGTTATTATATTAGTAATAATTTAATTATTAAATATTATTATAAATTTGGTAATTGTTGTTAGTTATTATATTAGTAATAATTTAATTATTAAATATTATGAATTATTATGTATATTTGTGATTATTGCATGATTATTACTATTAAATTGGTAAGTGTTATTAGTTATTATATTAATAATAATTTAATTATTAAATATTATTATTTATTATGTATTTTTGTGATTGCTTAATAATATTATTATTAATTGTTAATGCAGTATTTATTGTTTAACCTAATAATTAGCTGCAAAAGGACTGACGTGGTCCGATAAAGTCTGAAAAAGTATACTGATCCCCATCTGCCATCTGCAAAAGGACAGGCGTGGTCTGATAAAGTCTGAAAAAGTATACTGATACCTATCTGCCCCCTGCAAAAGGACAGGCGTGGTCTAATAAAGTCTGAAAAAGTATACTGATCCCCATCTGCAATCTGCAAAAGGACAGGCGTGGTCTGATAAAGTCTGAAAAAGTATACTGATGCCTATCTGCCCCCTGCAAAAGGACAGGCGTGGTCTGATAAAGTCTGAAAAAGTATACTGATTCCCATCTGCCATCTGCAAAAGGACAGGCGTGGTCTGAAAAAGAATCACGTGAAATTAATTTTTTATTGTGTGATTCTAAGTCTAAAATTGTCTATAAAACTAAATTTCATCAACCAGATTATGCAACACACACTCAATTCTTCTTCCTGAAAAATTCACTGTCATGGACAAAGGAAATAGCTCTCACTCCAATAGTGATGTCCCAAATTGGCGAACAGCTACCCGAGATGAATACTGGCTAAATTACCAACATTCCCCTGTCAATACAAATGAAATAGAAAAAGGAGATTATCATGCAACATGTCGCACATGTTTTCGCACTTTCAAATACAATATCTACGAAGATGACGGGATAGAGTTCGATTTAAAAATACACTACCAGTGGCACATTAATGGTGGGAAAGAAAGAGATCGCAAGGAGCACCTCCAAAGATTGCTGAGCAGACCCAAACATAAGAATTGTGACTGGTATGAAAATTACTACAAAAAACCGCAACCAATTCCCCAACAAACACCAACAGAAAAACCATATTCAGCACCAAAAACACACTGCACCGTTTATGAAAGAATTTACAACTTTCGTGGAGACCACACAGTAACCTGTACAAAGTGTGGTCAGGTTTTTAATTACAAAGAGACCATATTGCGTGATCACTACGATTAGCACGAAAAACAAGCTTGGTGGGATCAACAAGAAAAGAAATGGAAAGACAGAGATGAGACGGAAAAAAGAGAAAAATTGCACAAAAGACTGCCGAAGAGAGACAAAAATTGAAAAAAGAAGAAATTGGAAAAAAAATCAGGGAGCGCCTGAGATGGCACAAGGAGAGAGATGAACAAAAAAGTATTGCAGCAGCTAGAATGACAGAGATAGAACAACAAGAAACCGATGCAGCTTTCTGGAACGAAGCTGCTCAATTCGCTGATAATCCTGGTGTGAGCAACCAACAACAAAAGGAAGACGAAGAAGAAGACCCATGGTGGGATGAAATTCTACAATATGCGGACACCCAAAATATCTAAATATTTTGTTTTCTTAGGTAGTTTGTTTTTAAGTAGCAACTGAATGGTTTGTTTTTTAAGTAGTTTTTTTTTTTTTATTTTGGTGTGTTATTTTATATTATGGTTATAAAATTTAGCTCTTCTTATAATGGTGTGCATTTTTTAATTATGAATTTCTTTGCATATTAATTTTCAATACATATCATAAAAAAATTTAATAAAAGTAAATAGACAAAACAACATATTTCAGTAATATAAAGCAAACATTACAAGTGACGACTGTCACACAAACTTATTTCACTAATAATGACCATAATAAGATACCGATGACAGAAACATAATACTATTCCATTTAGCGAAGATGGACAATATTTGAAGCTGCAGGATGATTTTCAAAACCAGGTGGAACTGCTGGCAGGTGAGTCAACCACGACCCTCCAAGATCAAAACCTCCATTCCTCTCAACCAAATCTGTAAAAAATTTGGGGCCCCTAACATGATATTGATTTCCTTCTAATTTCTTAACTACAAATTTTTCCCCATGATATTGTAACATCAATGCAGAAAATAATCGTTGTTCGCTAGTCCGCCGATCTCCGATCAAAATAACAGCAGAAGAGACGCAGCTTGGTTTAGGACCCATTTGCTTAAAATTTCAAAATTAAAACTCTATTAGCAAATCAAATAAAATAAATTTAATAATTAATTTAAAATTATTACCTACGAAGAAGTGATATTGCGAATATGAAATGACGAGGAGAAAATTTATCAATTTCAGACTAACGAGAAAAACTTAGTTTGTGAATAATAAATGATGACAATTGAGCTTATATAGACAATTTTAAACGGGGAAAACGACAAAAAAAATTATTGCAAACCAACTTTGAGTGTTTAAAAATCAAATTGCGCACTAAAAAAGCAAATTCAGCGGTCTGAAATGGTCAGACCCTTGGATCGGCGATTGAAACGCCGATCCAACAACGTTATTTTTAAAATTCGGAATTTTTAACTGTTATTCTCGAAATTCGTGTGAACAGTAACGTTAGTTTTAATTTTTTCGGTTAAGAAAAGCTGTGCCTGTGTGAGATTTGCTAAGCATCTCCTCTTCTCCTTGTATCGACTTGCAAATGTGTGCCGAAGAAATGGTCCTATACTCTTATCCCCAACCCTACATGCAAAATATATTCCTTCAATATACAATAAATATCAACTATTGACATTTACAAGAAACCCCTCATATTTTTTTTAATTATATGTAAAAAGATTGGGTGGATTCGAAAAGTGTCCATTAGCATCAGAAACTGTTTATATGAGCCTCAACATGAATGCCTGTTCAATTTTCTTCCTAAAAAGTAAAAACACAGATTTTGTTTCTGAATGTTCATGTTCTTGTGAGGATTTCAAAACTGGCATAAGGTTAGTTTTAACATCTATCAATTGAAGTAGAGCAATTCTCAGTGGATTTCGTAATGTAAATCCTATTCAAGGGGCATTGAAATTTTGAATGGCATAGAGAAAGTTTTCATAACAATTTCAAGAAAATGGAGTCTTTATAGAAAGTGCCATAACAACAGCAAACTTCAATGAACAATGGCTAAAGTAATGCAACAGTAAATAAGGTAGGTAATTGGACTAACAAGAGAAATAGTTTGCATCCAATCTCATATAAGTAGGGATAACGCGTTCCCAGATCAACACATGCAGCATTTGCTTGTACGTCTTTCTTCATTCTATGTCATTAGCAAATGAAAAAATAAACTAACCTTGCAAAAGTAATAGAAATTTAGTAATCAACAATTCATGATTCATTAAATTAATTATGATTATTCAAAAATAAATTATGAGGTAGACTAAAATCAGTCGTGACTGACGGATGAGACCGTCAGCCTACGATCAAATCTCAATTTTCGAGATTCTAACAGTCGATCCGAACCGTTCAATGTGTTCTCCATATTAAAATCTCGTTGGAGACAAAATTTTATATTTTTCTGAAATTTTTTAGTATTTGTTTGATATTTTACAAAATTCTTAATCTAAACAATTATGGACCCCTCAATAACTATGATTTTTAAAAATCTCAAAAAAAATAGTAAATAAAATCAGAAAAATGTAAAATTTGGTCTCCAATGAGATTTCAATATGGAGAACACATTGAACGGTTCAGATTAGCCATTAGAACCTCAAAAGTTGAGATATAATCGCAGCTAGCGGGTCCATCCGTCAGTCGTGGCTGATTTTAGCCTATCTCATAAATTATAAGGGAAGAAGGGACAAATGGAATGGGTTGGCAGCTCTCTAGTACCAACTATAAAAATCATATACCAAATAACTTGCAAATGAACTGGTACAATACCTAGATCAGAACTGTAGCACCCAGTGTCTTGTAACTTAATATACGAGCACACAAATTATATCCAATACCTTGTAATTTACTATGCTGGAACACAAATTATAGTTTTAAGGTATGCTGAAAAAGTAGATTGTAATTTTGTGAAGAAAATAATCACTTTTGACCAAAGCAGGACGGTATGGTAATTGACATGGCTCTTCTCCGACAGAGCTCATGTGCTAGCCAAAATGGAAGGTCTATTTTCGCTCCCTTTTCGACCTTTATGAAAAGAAAATACAATTCAATTAGACACGACAAAATCACAAGACAATAGCATACCAGAGCCTTTTCAACCTTCTGTTTTCTCCTGGTGCTTTATGAAAATTTGGAAGCTGCTCAATAAATGCTCTTACTAAAGTTCTGCTGAAACATAATTAAAGAATCAATAACCAACTGTTATGTGATGGCACTGGTAAATGCCAGAGAGGGGATCTTAGCCCCATTTTTGGTCTAGTAAATATATTCCAAAACCAGATAATGACAGCAATATGCATTGCTTATTCAAGATGGTGTTCAGGTACAAGCTGCCTGGATTTGAAACTAGGAACCAGAAATTACAGTTATAGCATAAATATAATAGTGAAGAAAACATACACTATTTGTTTCTGTACCAGGATCAAGTAGACCGACTCCATATTTGCTCCCACATGAAAAACAACTGATACATTCTATTTAAAAATTGCAAAGAATTTTCGTCTGAAATATCTTCATTTTTTTAAATGAAGATATCCAAACTCATTCTAATGAGGATGTCACTGACATCATAATAACCGGGCATTGTACATTTGTACTTGTACAAACTTTGGTCTTGGAACAGATTGAGAGACAAAATACGTTGACTTATAATTATGATTATGAGGCGGATTGAGAAATATTTGGTAAATTTGTTAATCGGGAGGGAGGGAGGGAGAGAGCAGCAAGGGAATGGAATCAAAGAGAAACCTGTAGATATGTAGGTAGGGTATTGTCTAGGGTTTGGAGAGAGAAGGGAGGCGATTTGGGAAGGAAAACTTCCTTTTCCCCTGCGCTGCGTACCAATATCTGTTCCCGCCTATTTTTTTCTTCCTTTTCTCTTTAGTTTTTTTTTTTATATAATGCAACTGGGGTACTGCCATTACTCTGGCGCTTCAAACTTTACAAAACACTCGATTTAAGACCAAACTACCCTTTGTTTCAGATACAAGTATGATTGTAGTGTATATATAAATAGTTAAGGGCATTTAAGTCTTTTTACTAAGAAAAAAAAGGGTAAAATTGGATATAAACCCCTACAATCTTCTCCAATTGGATATGACCCCTATAATATTCAAAACCGGATAACCCCTCCAATCATGTTTATTAAGGATATAAACCCTTTTTATCAATTTTAATTATTTTTTAATTAAAATAAATGAACAGCATAAAAATTTGACCAAACTACCCGCATCCTTTTCCTTTCCAAAGAACGTTTCACCTTCTTTTTGAAATATCCATGATGCAAAATTCCTAATGCATAGTGCCATCCTTTGTTTGGCAATAATAAAACTTTAGATATACAATTACATAATGTTCCAGCACTAAAGTATTAAGTTTTAACACTTTCACTGACTTGTTGTTTTGGACTGATATTGGATATTGGGTGCGCAGAGTATTAAACTTGAACAATGCTACCCTTATTATGAGTAAATATTTAATTCAACCATGATTTAGATTATTTAAATAGAAGCAAACTAGAATTCTATCTTAATAATTTTAAAAAGTTACGTGTTTTTAATCAAGGATTAAAAAAAGGTCCTCATTTAACTATTGTCTTTATTATGTACAGAGGATACTATAAATTTGCATGTTGTCCGTTTAGCAAGCAGCATGAAACTACTCAAAATTCAAGGTTTCAAAGAATCCAATGGTCCTATGGGTAATGTACGGACATAATTGGAGTTGCTGGACCAGCTGAGGACTATGGTCTTTATTATGTACAGAGGATACTATAAATTTGCATGTTGTCCGTTTAGCAAGCAGCATGAAACTACTCAAAATTCAAGGTTTCAAAGAATCCAACGGTCCTATGGGTAATGTACGGACATAATTGGAGTTGCTGGACCAGCTGAGGAGGCCTCAGCAGTGTGTGGCACATAACTGCAGAGTGCAGTCCGATCTAAATGGGCTCCACAGATCTTTTTTTGGGCCCACATGCAGATTCTGTTGGACCATGAAAATCATTGGCTGGACCAGCCGAAAAAATTAAAACTAACGTTATTGTTCACACGAATTTCAAAAAAAACGTTTAAAAATTCGAAATTTTAAAACTAACGTTGTTAGATCGGCAATCGGAATGCCGATACTGGAAATGGCTTAGATCGGCAATTGGAATGCCGATCAAAACAAAAAAAATGTCTGACACATTTTCTGACACATTTTTGGACAGCAAATGTTAAAACATTTGTTTAATTTACACTTTTTCATTTTAGCCCTCAAAATTTTTGTTATTGCAAAATATATAATTTGTGATTACAAATTAAACAAAATTTAAACATCTATTATAAAAATATAAGTATATATTAAATTATGCATGTTAAATATATAATATTGTATATGTGTATAATACTTATTTTATACATATATATTATGTATCATATATTTATATATTAAATATATTATTATTGTATATAATTAAATTATGCATATTGAATAGTTATACATATTATTGTATATAATTAAATACAAATAAAAGTATGTGTAAAATTAAATACAAATAAAAGTATTAAACATGTCATATTATAAATTCTATTTAATTTTACACATATATTATATTTATAATTATATATATTTGTATGTATATTTAATGTATATACAATTTTTTATATATTTATATTTACATTTAATGTATAACAAAAAAAATATTGGACTATATTGTAAAAATAATAATTTTAGGGTCATCGGCGAAAAAATTGAATATATTTTTATTGAATTTATTCGCCGATGACCCTAAAATTATTATTTTTACAATATAGTCCAATAAAATTTTTCTATTAGACATTAAATGTAGATATTAATATATAAAAGATTTTTAATGTAGATATTGTATATAATTTAAATATATGAGACATAATATATACATATTATTGTACATAATATGTACATATATTTATATGTATATTAATTTATACATTAAAAATATTTTATATATTTATATTTATATTTAATTTATAACAAAAAATTTTATTAGACTATTTTGTAAAAATAATAATTTTAGGGTCATCGGCGAATAAATTCAATAAAAATATATTCAATTTTTTCACCGATGATCCTAAAATATTCTATTTACATTTTTTCGAAATTTGTAAGTATTTTTAAACAAATAAGTTTTTTTTTGTATATGTGAAATCATGATTCTATTTGTCTTAATAATCTATCCAAAGTGTCCGATATTTTTAAATAAATTATTGCAAAGTATATAAGAATAAATTTCACTAAATTAAAATATTCAGTACAAATATTCTAGATATATTAAAAAATAGTTTGGTAACCAGAGTGAATGAAAAGACAGGACGACAGCCCGATTTACTACTTGCCTTGTATATGGACCTCATTAATTAAGTATAATAGTTTCTAATCATTTGGATAAAAAAAAAATACAACTCTAAAATATGTTTGGTCATTTTTAGAAACGGAGGCAAATTTACACAAATGAAGGAACAAAATAAAAAAAAAACCTTAAAAGAAAAAGATGGAACGTCGTTTCTATATTGTCCGCCTAAATACGCTGACATAGTTATGACACACTCAACAGAACTTGTAGATAAAAGTAACAAAATGATACCGTACAGAAGTACACTTTGTTTTTAGTTGATAATATAAAAAAAGAAGAATAAAAAAAAACAAGATTGAAATTGAAAAATTAATTACACTTTTTTTATATATTTATATTTACATTTAATGTATAACAAAAAAAAATATTGGACTATATTGTAAAAATAATAATTTTAGGGTCATCGGCGAATAAATTCAATAAAAATATATTCAATTTTTTCGCCGATGACCCTAAAATTATTATTTTTACAATATAGTCCAATATTTTTTTTTGTTATACATTAAATGTAAATATAAATATATAAAAAATTGTATATACATTAAATATACATACAAATATATATAATTATAAATATAATATATGTGTAAAATTAAATAGAATTTATAATATGACATGTTTAATACTTTTATTTGTATTTAATTATATACAATAATATGTATAACTATTCAATATGCATAATTTAATTATATACAATAATAATATATTTAATATATAAAATATATGATACATAATATATATGTATAAAATAAGTATTATACACATATACAATATTATATATTTAACATGCATAATTTAATATATACTTATATTTTTATAATAGATGTTTAAATTTTGTTTAATTTGTAATCACAAATTATATATTTTGCAATAACAAAAATTTTGAGGGCTAAAATGAAAAAGTGTAAATTAAACAAATGTTTTAACATTTGCCGTCCAAAAATGTGTCAGAAAATGTGTCAGACATTTTTTTTGTTTTGATCGGAATTTCATTTGCCGATCTAAGCTTAGATCGGTAATTGGAATGCCGATCTAAGCTTGGATCGGCATTCCAATTGCCGATCTAAGCCATTTCCAGTATCGGCATTCCGATTGCCGATCTAACAACGTTAGTTTTAAAATTTCGAATTTTTAAGCGTTTTTTTCGAAATTCGTGTGAACAGTAACGTTAGTTTTAATTTTTTCGGCTGGACCAGTTGTCTGAGATGGACCCCAGAAGACCAATCGAGAAGAACAACAGTTTATACCGAAAAAATTAATAATGGCGTTACTGTTCACACGAATTACGATAATAACAGTTAAAAATTCAGAATTTAAAAATAACGTTGTTGGATCGGCGTTTGGATTGCCGAAAATATAGAACGTTTGGATCGGCAATTGGAACGCCGATCCAAGCTTGGATAGGCATTCCAATTGCCGATCCAAGCTTGGATCGGCAATTGGAATGCCGATCCAATTAATTCCCCATCAAGTGCCGTTTCCAACTTGTTTTACCTTTTTTTTTATTTGCAATTTTACTTTTTAGCCCTCAACTTTTTTATTATTACAAAACATATAATTAGTGATTAGTAATTAAACAAAATTGAAACTTCTATAATGAAATATAAGTATATAATTAAATTATTTATGTTAAATACATAATATTGTATATGTGTATAATACTAATTTATACATATAGATATTATGTATTATATATTTTATATATTAAATACATATTATTGTATATAATTAAAATATATGATACATATTATTATATGTACATAAAATGTACATATATTTCTATGTATATTTATTTATACATTAAAAAAATTTATATATTAATATCTACATTTAATGTATAACAAAATTTTTTTTATTGGACTATTTTGTAAAAATAATAATATTAGGGTCATCGGCGAATAAATTCAACAAAAATATATTCAATTTTTTCGCCGATGACCCTAAAGTTATAATTTTTACAATATAGTCCAATAAAATTTTTTGTTGTACATTAAATATAAATCAAAATATATAAAAGATTTTTTATATACATTAAATATATAAAAGATCTTTTATATCTTAAATTGTGCATGTTGAATAGCTTTATACATATATATTATATATCATATATTTTAATTATATACAATAATATGTATTTAATATATAAAATATATGATACATAATATATATGTATATATAAGTATTATAAACATATACAATATTATGTATTTAACATGCATAATTTAATTATATACTTATATTTTTATAATATATGTTTTAATTATGTTTAATTTCTAATCACAAATTATATATTTTGTAATAATAAAAATTTTGGGGGCTAAAAAGCAAATTTTGCATTAAAAAAATAAGTCACAAAAAGTGCCAATTGCCGATCCAAACAAAAAATTTCGGCAACTTTTTTATTTTGACTTTATTTTTTTATGTTTTGTCACATTTTTTCTTTTAGCCCTCAACTTTTTTATTTTTAATTGTTTCATTTTTAGGACCGAATAAATTATTTTGGAATGATAGAAAAGTTAAAATTTAACATACTATTTGTAGAGTAGAGTTTTAGTACTACCAAATACCAAAATTTTCTATTTATTAATATTTATTTTTTTAAAAAAAATTCAAACATCAAATCTAAACCGATAATCTTGTTCAATTTATTGAACGATGCATTTCCATATAATTTTTATAAAATTTAGAGTCGATTTGATACTCGATTAAGAGATCAAACTATGAATGTATAAGAATTAATTAGTTATATTTAACTAGAATCATTCATTATAATTAGGAATTTGCCCCAGATTATTTCTTTCGCCAACGCTAATCACGTATATCCACTAAAAATAACATTCTATATAACTGCAATAGAAATACATGGCATGCATTGTATACTGATCGAATTTCATCAAGATTTGAATAAACTTTATTGTTCATTATAGAGAAAACTTTTGATTAGATATTTAATCACAGGTTTATCATGCCTTTTTTATTTATGTTTTATACGGAAAGTATTTTTATTTTTTGGGCAAATGCATTTCATCATTATTTAGTCATAACAAATATGGGTTTGAATGATTTTATTATAATCAGATATTAGAAAAATTTCAATTTAGTTATAAAAATGCATTTCATCATTCATTGAAGTTTACACAATTTTCATAAATTAATCATAAAAAAATAAAAATAAAAAATCAATTAAAAATATGGGTTTGAATGTTCACGTCATTTAAAAATAGCTATCGATCAAATTGACAATAAATGTTAGAAAAATTATATTACACAGCGACATGTTAACATTTACTGTTATAATTAAAGTTCATATGAAAAAAATAGAAGTATAATTTTATAAAGAAGCTTGAAGTTGTAAATTGCAAATGACAAAACAATTAATAATGTAAATAATAAAGAGGCTATATGTACATAGCTTACAATTAATGTGAATTTTATTATAATCAGATATTTGAAAATTTTCAATTTAGCGCCTAACTTGAGTTTTGTATTTTAATTGCAAATGAACGAAATAAGATTGTCAAAAAAAAAAAAAAGGACGGCTGATGATGCAAATGTAAAAATAAAAGATTATATGCACGTGGGGTGTGATATTAATGTATGCCAAATTCAACAAATTTTTTGGTTGAATTTATTCGGTCCTAAAAATGAAACAATTACAAATAAAAAAGTTGAGGGTTAAAAGAAAAATGTGACAAAACATAAAAAAATGTGACAAGACATAAAAAAATAGACAAAACGGAATGAATTTTGGATCGGTAATTGGAATACCGATCCAAGCTTGGATCGGCGTTCCAATCGCCGATCCAAGCGTTATGTATTTTCGGCGATCCAAACGCCGATCCAACGACGTTATTTTTAAAATTCTGAATTTTTAACCGTTATTATCGTAATTCGTGTGAACAGTAACGTTACTTTTAATTTTTTTCGGCAACAGTTTATCAGCGCAATAAACCAATGCAAATCTCCTTTCTGTCATACTCATAAAACTCAGAGATATCTTGCATGGATACAGGGCATTTTTTTAAGTTGTACTATTCTACTACTATCAATCAAAAGTATGAATGAATGTACTATGAATGGTACAGTATATCGGCCTATTTCAAAATCTAGATTAGCCCAAATGAAATTTTTTATGGGCTCAAATTATCTGAATCTTACTTGTAAAGATAATCTAGGCCTACATTTGGTTCAAGTGTCAGGTTTTTAAGAGCTTCTCTATCAAAGCTTACATCTGGTGTTAAATACATATCCAGCAGTTTAGGGAATTAAGTTCATAAATCTGACTTTCATATGATTTTTACACCAAGTGAGTTGTCATGAGTAAGATCAATCACCTCTTTAAAATCTAGACATACAACCCGTAAATTTTGCATGCACTTGATTGAATTTGTCTATTTTATCCATCATTATTCTCTTTTCTTTTGACCCGAACCTCAGGAACCAACTTGGCTAGCCAACAAAATCTTCTTCACATTCTAAATGAGTTTGGCTCCTTATTTGTAAAAAGAAATTGAACATTTGCTAGGCATATGCAGATGGCCTATTGACTTGTCACATATCCATGCCAGATTGCTTTTTCATTACGAAAATAAGATAGTGACACTCATGTTGATAGCTGTCCATAAATTCAGCCCAAAATTGTTATTCTAAATTCATTGTTATGGACATTTAAGAAATTTAGTGGAATTTAAAAAAAAAAATCGCAATGACATCATAATAATTGTACACATTCTGAATGATTTGTTCGATTCGGATTAATAGAGTGTCTGCTAGAACAAAATTTTAAAATCTGAACTAAATTTGATTGCAATACAACTATCCAAATTGACTAATTAAAATCGCATGTCATTTAACAGGTACAACTTATGACAGCGTACCAGTTGGATAGGATATATCAAACGAATTCTAAATTGCTCCACTACCCAAATTTCCCTCCACACCTTCACGTGTTGCATGACAAATTGACAATGCACTCTGAAAAAAGGTGTTAATAAACCACAAGTGTCCAAGTCACTGCCTCACAGGGGATGCCTCTCCCTAGGCCATCATGCCATGTGCAATATTGGAACTCAGATATATGATATATCACCTTACTAACTAATGCAGTGTTCAAATTGAGAAAACAAACCACTCTCTTTTGTTACTACAGAACTATATTAACATAAAGTAAATGTTCGTATAACGAAATGTCTTCTTTTTTTATTTTTTCCCTTTTTTTGTAATATATAGGACCAGATCATACCAATAAATTTCAGGATTTTAAATCCGATTTTAAACATGATAAAGTTAGATTGAGTACGTTTTCTTACAAATAGGATATTCACATTATTAGAATTCCATCTTTTTGTTTTGGGATCAATGGTGCAAAAGTATCAAAACTTTCAGCGTCAAAATATTGATATTTTTTTCCTTGGATGTAATTATGATTAATTGCTATTAATTGACTTTAAAGTTATCATTTAACAGTGATTTAAGACTAAAATATGGATGGCATTTAATACCTTCTCAATGGCATAACATATATACCATACTTGGAAATTTTTTGTTATCAAAACTATTGTCTAACCTAATATGCCCTAGGTACGGCATGTTTAATGCTCATTAATAAAAGACTCAATTAACCATTTTGCTATAATATTTAACCTAACTCAGTAATGGGAGTGAGCTGTGCCAATGGTTGGCAGCTAGTTCCATTATTTTTATTGATTATCCAAGTGTAAATGATAAGTAACAATGTTATTCTTATATTTATCCATGCGGTAATGTCAAAAAGGAAATCTCAACCTGACTCCTGCAAATAAACTAACAAATTACTGTTTCACAAAAAAAATAATAATAATAATAAACTAACAAACTATAACGTTATCCATACCTATATTTTCAAGTACAATACAAGCAGGCTTATTGGGTAAACAAATATATTGGCCTCTAATGCCGAACAGTGACCCATTACTAATTATATTTTTTCCCAAATAAAAAATATACAATTAAGCAATCGGTTGGAAATACAAAGTAGACCATAAATCCAAGGAGCACTGACCAACCCAGGTGTCTCCATGTGCACTCAATCAATAACTTGACCCGTGTTTAGCGGACTAATCGTGCTTTGTGTCTTTTAATTAATACCATGTTTGAATGGATTTTAGTGGAGGAACGTACGGAAAAGTTGGAAAAATTAAGTTAACAGATTTGTCTTTATTGGGATACAAACATTAATGTGAATTAAATAAATTTTACTCTGGTAATCTCGCGCGCATTCAAGAATAAGATTACGCCACGGAAGAAGTGGTGGTGCCTCTCAAATCCAGCGAGTGCTTGAGAGGTCTGTTTGCCTCCGCAACGGACGCTTCGCTTTTTGTTTTTTATTGGTACTTTAAAAGGAAAAAAAAATGCTACAGTCCAAGTTTTAATTGGCTTTATTTTACTACTAGGATTTATTTTTTATTTAATAAGGTGATATTACAAGTTTATGAGCCGTTCAATTAATTTTACATATTAAATTTTTAGAAAATTAAATTTGATATTTATTAAGTCTTTTTTTTTATTACAAGAAGGAAACTATTTTTATAGATGATGTTGAATGGTTTCATTGATCTATGATTGGACGAAAGTATTTTTCCTATTCAAAAAATAGTAAAATATTTTTTTAAAAAAAATAATTTTCTACTAGATTTCAATATGCATTATTGAAAAACTTATTATATTATGCATTGACTACATATAGCCTTATTAGTTTCACTATGAAAAGCTTATTATATTAGTACTATTGTTGAAAAGTATTATAATTTTCCAGGGAAATGAAATTATAATATTCATAAGAATAAAGTATTAAAATACCAATGAAATTATAATATTTATAAGAATAAAGTATTAAAATACCGAATTTAGAAACGAATCAAATAGAAAAGGATAATTCATGTTGACTCAATAATAGAAAAGGAAAATAGTTTCCTGTCCTATCATTTCGTTTTCATACCTTTCATCTAACCTGTCTTTTCCCTTCAGTCTCGCTAACTGACCACGTTGTAGTTTAACTAATTAATTCCTTAAATTTAAGGCCATCCGTTATCCTTTTCCTGGTATAAATATACCCATGTAATGTTTGTTCCTACTCAAGTATACCAGTTGCCTCTTTGCCTCTCGTCTCTCCTTTCAAAGCAAGCAATTAATGGCATACAGAGGCACCATCATTCTCTTTTTTCTTGTTTCTCTTTTTCTTGCCAACTCAAATCAAGGTAAGCCGTACAATGTTTCTACTGTTTTTTTTACATATGTAAATCCTCATACCTCTTTTTAAGTTGATCTCCTTAAATTTCATAACTTTATTTCCTATTAAATAAACAACAACATTTTGCACAAATCATACAATTAACAAATTGGTATTATTTCAGTGCTAAGTACACAGCCATGCCGGCCGTCGGATATTGTAATAACTCAGTCAAGAACAAACAAAGTCGTCGAGGGAAAGCCGGAGTACGTCGTGTCTATCCGTAATGCGTGCAAATGCGCTCAATCGAAAGTGGTCGTGCGGTGCTATGGCCTGAGTAGTGTTGAATCGGTTGATTCCAGAGCCATTAGAGCGGTGGACGGCGAACGGTGCATGCTAGGTGGCGGCCGGCCCATTTCGAAAGGCACTCCTCTAAAATTCAAGTATGCATGGATGACTCCACAGGATTTTCCTGTGATTAGCTCTACAATCCATTGCTAGAAGTGAAATGAAAAAGTTAGTAATTAGAATTTAATATTGTGCATTGGCCTTGAAGATGAGGCTTTTGTAATTCTAGTGTGGGGTGTGTGTTAGGGTAAAGTGGTAACTAAGGCCTATTAAATGACGTCTGTTACGTTTCTATTTATATTTTCTTAACTTTTGATTGTACTGGTAATGCAATTGTATAAATCTAGAGCTTGGTTCCTAGTATTTGTTGGAATCTATAATTGTTTCTTAGTATGTTCCGATTTATGTACTGAGAATATTTTAAAAAAAAAAACTTTTACCATGTCCATGTGGGGGGATTGACACAACAAAAGGGCCACAGCCCACAGAAAACAGGTTCAGACAAATGGGCATATGTTGTTGTTGGGAGGAACAATACATGTGATCTTTTCTTATATGCAAATGGAAAGTTTAAACTTTAGAGGTGGTCACATACTCACATGGCATTGGCAGGTTTGGGGTAGTCACGCCTCAGTCCCACTCAGTCTCACACCCATCAATTTTGAACCTACAAATTCAAGTTTGATTTCACATCTCCTTGTTTAGGTAACTTACTTTTAAGTTTTTATAACTTTCGCACATGGATTTATATAAGATCATGAGACGTCTAATGCATTTATATATTTTAATTTCATTAAAAAATTTATAGATTGTGTTTAGTAGGAACATGATTTAATATTTGTCGTCTTAATTTTTCTTATACTAATGTATGCCATGTTAAGTCACCATAAGTTATTCATATTTAGAGCAAGTGGAGAAATAAGAAAGAAATACTATTTAAATTGTTGCATTAATAAATAATAATAATAATAATAAGTTATTACTGTTCTTGTTGCTATTAACCAGCGTTGATGAAAAAATTAGGAGAGTAGTACAAGAATAAATTTATTAATTTGATGGGTCTCAACGAAATAACTTAATCCACCTCCTTAACTTTATCAGTTTACCTTACCTTATGCCAACAAATTAATATTCCTCAATCCTCACTTATGTTGTAAACAAAAAGAACTTTAATATTTGAGCTTATGTCATTTCAACGTTAAAAATAATTTCTTAACAAATTCTTATGCGCCTGTTAGTGTTATCTCAAAATAATTCAAACAGAATTAAGTAACGGCTATCATCTAACTATCCTCTGCTCTTCCTTCCCTTACGAGATATGGCGCCGCCTGCACGGCCGGTGACGGTGATCTCCGCCACCTTGCGCTTCCTCTCCTCCGCTTCTTCTATATCTCCCCATCTCCGCACCATGGAACCCACCACCACCTCTTCCTCTTCCTTCCAACTTCCAGAACCCACCTCTTCACCTCACCATTACTCAAATCCTAACCATAGGCCGATTCACTCTCAATGGCCCAAAGCACGTGCCTTCAACGTGTTGACCAATCACTCTTCCAGTTCCCTTCTGGCCTCCCTGTCATCAAATCCCTCTATTGGACCCGCTCGCAAGTTATTCGATGAAATGCTTCAGAGGAATGTCCCATTCAATACGCTTGGTTTTGGTCTATTTATAGCCAAATTATCTAAAACCGAGAAAGAAATTGAAAATATTCTTCACATTGTAGAACGAATCAAGAAGAGGCACCAGTCAGTTAATGGCTCTATGGTGGCATTTCTGATTGTAAATGCATTGTGCAAATCCGGGAGAAAGGATGATGCTTGGAAGGTTCTGGAAGAACTAAGAAACATAGATTGCAAACCTGATTTTATTGCGTACCGAACTGTTTCAGAAGAATTTCGACTTGCAAAGCAGTATGAGGAAGAATCTAGAATTCTTAAACAAAAGAGAAAACTTAGTGTGGCTCCAAGGGAGAGAGATTATAGAGAGTTTATCTATTTGTTGATACATGAAAAGAGAATTAAGGAAGCCAAAGAAGTTGCTGAGGCTATTGTTGATGGTGATTTTCCAATTGATTTAAGTTTGCTTAATACTCTTATCGGATCAGTTTCAGATATTGATACTGAATCTGCTATAAAATTTTGCAAATATATGGTTCAAAAGGGGAGCCTCCCTAGTATTAAGAGTCTTAGCACACTTTATAAAAATCTCTGCAAGAATGAAATGGGGGATGAACTATGGGAAATCTTAGGGATTATATTACAACAGGAACTGTTCATCAGCCCAGATTACTATCAGCTAACAGTTTCTTTCTTATGCAAGGCTGGGAAGGTTAGAGAGGCTTATGATGTTATAAAAGATATGAGAAGGAAAAGAATGGAGCCTGAAATCTTTTGTTACAATTCACTAATGAGGGCCTTGTGCAAACATGACCTTTTGAGGCCAGCAAAGAAATTGTGGGATGAGATGTTTACAAGAGGATGTCAACCTAATTTACAAACATATAACATATTGATAAAGAAATTTTCAGAGATTGGTGTAGTACAAGAGGCCAAGGGACTGTATCAGAAAATGATAGCGAAAGGGGTTTTACCAGATAATTACACAATTGGATTCTTGATTGGGTTGTTTTGCAACGAAAATAAACTAGATGAAGCCATTTCGGTACTGAACCAGGCAATTGAACAAGACTTGAAACTTGGTAGTTTGGCTCTGACAGAGTTAGTTATTTCTTTGTGCAGACAAGGTACCTTTTTTATCTGGATAAGATTATTAACCAAACAATATATCAAGCAAAAAAAATTTAATTTGGCACCTGTGAAACACATATATATTTTGTTGTGAGTCATGCTGGTACTGCTTGTAGTGCTCATAATAGTGATTGGTTTCCAATTTTCAAACCTAATCAGTATTGTATCTGGTACCAGTTATGAAACTTCAGGGTTACCAATACTGAAAGGCATAGTCTATCGTACTGCACCAACAACTTTTAAAGCATTTGCACTGACAGTATCTGCATCACCCCAACAACCCTGGGGATTTTTAGAAAAGTTATATGTCATGTAACTAATGTTGCCTTTTCTAATTCCTTTATTGTAGGTAACTTCAAAGAAGTTCTTAAAATCTTATCCGGTGTGACTGCAAATATAGACACATTAAATTCACACCTAATATTTTTAAAGAGCCTGGCAACTAAAGGAGAAGTAGACATGGCTATGCAACACGTACATTGGATAAATGCAAATACAAACTTTATTCTAGAAAGAGTTTTAAATGAGCTTATATCTTCTCTCTCAACAGCTCCAAAGTTGGAAAATGTGATAAAGTTGATACAAGCACTCAATTCAAAGGGACTACTAAGTAATGATAGCCCATATATGAGTTTATTACAGGACTATGACATTTGATATGGTCTTCTGTGCAAACTGCATTCAGAGAGACAAATAGTTGCTCTATATCCTTTATTAGGGGAAGAAATGTTGGAGGGGAAGCCTATCAGTTGCTGTATATACTTTCATAGGGGGAAAAAATGTATCTCGCAAAGGAGAGGATGCAATTTCTTTATTTTTAATTTCTCTGATTCAGTAATTTACTTCTCTCCCACTATTATATGCTAGTTGAAAGCAATGTAACAATCACCTGGTCAACTTCTGAAGTTCACTAGTGCTTTTGACTTCAGGCTTCCTTGAGTTAGTCACAATTGATAGGCATATGAATAGGTTTATAAGTAGTGGAATAATGCAGTCGGTCCCACAGAGTGGTGAGGGGATTCCACTTGCAACAATGAGCCCTGACCCACCCATGCCAGACTTCACAAGATGAAGTGCAAGTGCTGAATAGGCTCATTACAGCTTTCTGATATGAAGATGCTGGCATCTAGACTAGCTGTTACAGTTTTGAATGTGTAGAGAGTAATATACATACATACTCCTTGTTTCTTTTTTCTCCTGGGGCTCTTTTAGTGCTGAATTGTGGTAATTTTTTGAAAACTTTAGTTTAACAAGTACGGTTTACACTGAGCTGTGTGGTTGTTTTTGTCAGTGGATTATATTTCTCACAAAGGATCCTTAGCATGAGGAGTTGTTGCTGAATAACAGATCTAGGTTGTAAACTTGTAATTAAGAAGTATGTATACCTTTTTTCCAAAAAGAAAATAGTGAAGCAATGTTGTTGCTTCATTCTAATGATATCATGTGTTTGTTCGGAGAGTGTTCATGCAAAACTCGTTTTATAGCTGGATCTCTTTTTTTTTTTTTTTAAAAAAAGGCCTTTACGGCCCGTTTCATTTAGAAAGAGCTAAACCCTTTTTAAAAAGGCCTTTTACGGCCCGTTTCATTTAGAAAGAGCTAAACCTTTTTTAAAAAGGCCTTTTACGGCCCTTTCGTTTAATACAGAGCTGAACTATTACATTATGCTTGTAAAAATTTAGAATGAACTGAACTAAGTATATCAAGACATCCTCGTTGCCAGTATGAAGGACATGTATGATGTATGTAGTGGTCGCGTTATCACATGACACAACAAAACATGCACCATAGCTGGATTTAAGTCAGAATATGATTCAAAATTTACGTGGTCGAAAGTTCCAAATATCGTTCAGCAATAAATTTTCACCTATTTGATCTAAACTATATCAGTTATTAGTTCAACATGAATCATACTGTTATATATTATAACATAGTTGATAATATTTGTCTCAAACAATGAGCTTTTATTATTTAGTTATGTGTTAAACCATGAACTTGTTGTAACTTCTAATTAAATAATGTAATAATCTGTAGATCCAGTTTACCAAAATTTCAAAACATAAAATTTATTTCTTAGCACAAATCATATACCGCGCATATAATAAAAGATATTTCTAACAAATTATTATTGTTTTTCATCTGTGGCACGTTATGCATACAAATATGAACCAACTAATGATTCAATTAGAATATGCAATATGCTGAAATGCACCCAAAAATTTGTGTCGATGTAAACCTGTACTTACCACACACGTGTATCATATCATTGTTATCGTGGTCATCATCATACTTTGTTTTGTTTTTTTTCTCTCTTTTTCAAATGAAACATCGCCGGATCACCGCACTAAGAAACTGTTTAATCTTGTAACTGTATATCTAAAATGACGCCTCAGCATAAAAAAGTTGAATGATGTTTTAAAATAAAATGCATGGTCCCTGCAGTGCAACTTTTTGTTCTGAATGTGAAAGTTCGTTTTTTTTTTTCAAGAAAAAAATCGGAGCTAATTATTTGTATCATAATGTGACCCTTTTGTTTGGTATCAATTTTTTTCTTCCGAAAAATTCTTATATGGTTATTACACCATCATCATACTAAAAATAATGTGACCATGCATCATTCTTATTTGTATCATACTTATCCTTTATTTTTATTTTTTGATATTGTTATTTTATTTTAATCGTCATGTCTTAGAAGTAAATTAAAATTACTGTTCAAGTTCATATTTAAACAGGCAACCCTACAAGTACCCTACACCCTACAGATTAGGTAGAATTTTGACAAAATTCAAAGCAAGTAGCTAGTACATTGGCAGGAATTCGTCTTAAGAAAGACTTTGCATTTCGTTGGTTGAAAATAATTAACTTGTCGCTAGCCGAAAACGCATCTTGTTCTCATCTTTATAATATTATTATTATACTAAGACATGGAATGGTGCATATAGGGGTATAAATGGAACGATCGATGCTGCTAAAAAATCATATTAATTTTCTGTATCTCGTTAAGTAGATACTGGATACGGATACAAATACATATTAAGTGGCGTTCGAATTATCAACGGACATGCATGGATACGTGACAGCAGATTCGCTAACAAATATACACATATTTAAATATTAATAATATAAAAATTAATTAAGAATCATTTAAGATGATAACAAAATTGATAAAGGACATGTATTGATAATTATAATAGATATAAGTATATTAATTATGAAAATCCCAGCAAAAATACGAAAGGGAAATTATAAATTTTGATGCACAATAGAAATTTTGACAGATTGATGATGAAAAAAAATTATTATGCATGCTTATTTTATTTCGGATCGGGGTAATCCAAATAGCATTATTTTGACACTTCAAAATCAAATTTATAACATTATCAGGATAAAGACGCGGAACCAAAAGGATAAATAAACATATATATATATATATATATATATATATATATATGTGTGTGTGTGTGTGTGTGTGTGTGTGTGTGTGTTCCGTACTTTCGTTGACGCCTCTGATATTCCATACATTAGCTAGAAACAAAGTTGGCAATTGATTTTCAAATTGTTCGTTAAACAGTGAATAATCAATTATTTAAGCCAGATGTGCATATAACATGTTTCATAATTCCATATTTTAGAATTCAAATTCAAATATATTCTCAATTCTGTAAAGGTAGGATAGAAATTAGAACTACAGATACTAAATTTACAATATGGTTTAAATGGCACAGGATATTTTAGAATGATATCATACTCGTAGAAAACTTTCTTGTTTACCAACACTAAGAATTTCCTACGGGTTATCTGCAAAAAAAAAAAAAAAAGACCGAATAATTAAAACAATCCAATTTCCAAAATACATTATTTTATGACAGTAAACAAAGGTAATTAGTTATTTTTCTTGTTAATGGAAAAGTAATGAGGTTATTCTCTCGTGTTTCGTACGGAAATAAAAAGATGGTCAACAAAATATGTAATGACTAAGAAGTAAGAATAAGAAATTTTTAGAATCTCGTGCCAATCCTTATTCTTATTCTAATACCATAGTTTTGTTAGTATAAGAATAAAGGTCCAAATTTTTTATTTCATGATTGTTTGGGTTGCACTAGAATAAGAAATTTGAAGTTTATTCTTATCCGAATTCTTATTCTTATTCTTATGCATCCAAACACACCCATAACTAACAAGTATACTAGACCCAAGTCAAGCTCCAGCGAAGCCTTATGTTTACATGGCACATGCAGCTGCTGTCTCATTCGCTTTTTGGACCACGATGACTTGACAGTTGACTTGATATTGTCATTTGTCCCTAAACAGAACTTCAACAAATATGAAATATCTAGCAGCCTCCATTTTGGATTTAATAAACTCGCCAACAGGCCTCTTTAATTTTGGGTGTTACTTGGAACTTTCAAGGAACTAACGCGGTTCATTTATTGCAAAACTTGCATTTTTTTTCCGTCCTTTCTGTGATTTCAGAATGTTATTGATTAATATTTAAAAAAAAAATTAACAAAGCCTTTTGCTTTCATGCATTCCAACAAGTTTTTTTTTTTCTAAAAAAAAATTCATATGCCATGAGTTTTACTTTTTAGCCACGTTACTAATTTACTATCATTCACCTGTAATATTCGCAATCACATATATCTAATACACAAGGGCGGAACTAGGTGTTGCCCAAAGTGGGCCTGGCCCCTTTCAATATATAAATCTCAAGAACCTTAAAATTCTTTTAAAGCCATTCAAAATTTTACTAATTTTTACATAGTGTCCTGCCCTTTGAGAAGAAAAAACTGCATATCAGATTTCTGGTTCCACCCTTTGCTAATACAGTTTGCAGCAACTTCTAGTAAACCGGAATTCATAGAATAGTCTAGAACATCCACTGTTCCCGAAAGTCTAAAGTCAAATCAACGGTTTAACAAAAAGTTAAAAATTTGCCTCCGCTAAGAACCAGTTTTTGATCTAGTGACAAAAAACAATGCATCTTAAGCGAAATGTCGTAGGTTCAAACGTGACTATAGAGTCTTTTATAAATATTTAATTTTAAAAATAAATTAGGTGACTTAGACTCCAATTTATCTTCAAAAAAAATTGTCTTCGCTGGACTAGCCCAGTTGGTAGAGGTGGGTTCGAATCTCGCTGGGACGAGATGATTATGTGTGGGTGAGTGAGGTGTAAGTACCTACGTGCTGAGAATAAAAAAAAAGTTACAAATTTTAAGAAAGTTCCTGTGAACTTGTGTGTGAAAAATCACGGCAAATTCATTTGAGGTATGTCGGTCATATCACTATCATTGTGAACCTTTTTCTCCTTATAAATTGACCAAAAATTCTTTCATTCCTAACCAACCAATTCATTCCAAAACAAAATTGACCCAAAAGAAAATAACATAATGATGCAACACTATTCCCTTCTGCTTCTCCTCTCTGTTCTCTTCTTCCTTCTCGTTCAAGGTACAGATATATATCCAATGTCTTTTTGTTTATTTATAATTTTATTATTACCTGGATTGTTTAAACTTATTTTAACTATCTCATTTCACACGTCCACTATAATACTTTACATTCACACCTTTATCCATATGTCATGGAATCTATCTTACATTAATCAGGAATATTGCCAAAAGGAATCTTGCATTTCAAAATCTTACATTAGTTAGGTGAACTCATGGAATATTCCAATTGCTTTGCTCTCCTTCTTAACTTATCTTTTTCAATTAATTTTTCTTATTAAAAATTCCAGGAAACTGTGCGAAATGTGAATTATCAAGCATACAAATCCAACAAACCAATGTTGGAAGAAGTTCTAACAAGTTAGATTCTGTATTTGAGGTGGAGATCAAGAACCTGTGCAGCTGCACCATCAAAAATGTATTCGTCAACACGAATGGCTTCACGAGTTCTGTCATGGTCGACCCAAAACTGTTCCGGCGAGAGAGCAGCAGCTATTTGGTGAACGACGGCCAGTCGATTTCGAGCAAATCCTCGATAAAATTTCGATATGCATGGGATCATTACTTCAGGATAACCCCTGCTAGTCTTCAAGCTAGTTGCTAGAACTTGTGTTAGAATAATAAAAATGTGCTTTCATCAAGATTTAAGGAGAATTTACAGAGTTATGAGTTAGATAAGTATAAAAATAATTGAATAGCATGACCCACGTGTGTTAAATTGGTACTTGGTAATTGTGGGGTTTAATTAAATCTCTTGTGGATATGTAGGATTACAAAAAGGATGTTTTTAATTGTTAAATACGCCGTCTGATTGTAAAATAAGAAGTGTTGTCATTGAACTCCTTTAGTGAAAGTTATGAAAAGAACAGCCACCTTTGATTCTGATTCTCTTTCTTTTAGTTATGCAATGTGCCATCAATTATTCTAGATCCCCGTTCCTATAATACTGTTAAACATGAGAATAGAACTAGAAGTCATATATAGTATGAATATCATTTCTTATCCCACACTTTATGCCACGACCAAATTATTCTTTTGTATAAATTTAGCTCTACAGGATTAAAACATGGGTGGTATAAACTATTTTTCTTTTTAGAAACTAAATTCATTTTTTTATTCTAAATTTCAAAGAAAATGAAAAGAAATATTTTATTCTCGCATTATTGGATGACTTCGGCTCTCAATATCTCTCGTCTCACCAACTAACTTTGAAAAAAATTATTGGAAGACTTCAATATTGGAAGAGTCTACTCTCAGGAGTTTTTGTTGCAAGCATTTTGCTCTCGTAATTTTCTCCCACTTAACAAGATATTCTAATACAAAAGTTATATCTATATATTGGTCCTTTTTTTATTAGCTGTAGTAGAAATTTGCGACTTCTATGGTGAGAATAAGTAGAGAAATATTTAGACGAGATGCCTTTGAAATTTTAAGTATTTGAATCACAGTTACCCCTCCTAGAAAGGATCAAATCCCTCTCGTCATTAAATTGCAACAAAATAAAACAATAAATAGTAGGCTCATATTCTGAACGCCATATAAAATCTTCTTCCAAAATTTTTTGCACAAAATAAATGTTCGTTTGTAGCAAAATACATAAAATCTTCATCCATAATTTTTTGCCCCAAATAAACTGAACGTCATTACTTTTGCTCCCATAAGTGAAAAACAATAGAAACAACAAAATACATAAAAGAGAATTTAAATATTTGTTTTTTAGAAGAAATTAAAAATCTGTTGCGAACTTTTGGATGGTATTCTGTGGCGGTCAACATGTGGCTCACGATGCTGCGGGCTGAAAAAACTTCCAGATGAGTCCGAACTTTACCTGACATAATTTAAATTAGTGAAGGAACCAGAGACAATCATGAGGAAAACCGAATTTTCTTTTATAATAATATATGTGGAGCACCCGGAATTTCGCAAGTACATTTTTTTTAAAACTTTTTGTTATCCTCTTCCAAGTACTCAAATGTATTTAAGGCTTGTAATTATACTTTTATTTGCTAGCTATACCATGGGTTACACATACGCATTGTATAAGATCAACGGCGATGCATATTACCTCAGGTTCTCAGGGTAGTTTTTTTATCTCTTTCGAAAATCTAAAAAAAAAAAAAAAAAAAAAAAAAGAACTCGCTTGAAGAAAACTTAAGGCCCTGATCAAAATGAAGTTTACGTGGGATTTCATTTCAATTGAATTGATTTCATAGGATTTCGTTGGATCTAATTACATGGAAATTCCAACCAAATGACACCAAATCCCTTCATTTTGATCAAGAATTTTCCAATGAAATGAAATCCCACGTTAAAAAAATAGGATTTTGATCAGGGCCTTAGATGACAGACGAGTGCCCAAGTAAACTCTAAGAAAAAATTGAAATGAATTTTGTTATAGGATGGTATTACTAATTAGCTAGTACTGAGTCCACAAGTTGACTTGAATAGTAAGTCCTAACTAATCATCCCAATAATTGGATCTCCCAAATTTTTTGTTAGTTGAACTGGGTTAGTTAGAGTCAACTCACCATAATTCTGGGCCTAATGAGAGTTGTAATTTTTTACTGTTCTATCATTAACATTTTCTCGGACAAGTTTTTTTTTTTAATTCTCAGTTAATTCGTAGCTTTTGTTTGGGAGTTTAATTATGTTTATTATTGCTCTTACCGGTTTTAATATTGATATGGAATTCGAAATTTTGTTAAATTATTTTAATAAAATTTTCTTCTTTAATGAATAAGTGTCAGCATTTTACTAGCACTAAAAGACAACTAATTCGTAGCTCTTGTTCCTTCTACAGTTCTACTTGATGCAGCGGTAGTAGCAAAGTACTCTGTTAGTTTGTTATTGGCAAGCTCCCAGATATCTCAATTTAGAAGGGATATTGTGCGAATCTCAAAAGATTTTTTTTTAGGGAATTTAAAAGGACACTCATTATTGATATGAATACATTCCAGTAAGTTAACAGAATCACGAACCCATTTATTGGTGCAAGAAATTAACAACAACCGGATGGATATATACAACGGAAGGAACTTACTGTGGAAGGTAGAAGTTTCTAGGGTAGTACCTAGGATGATGACATAATTTATTCTAAAGATGGTATTGATTCTCTAGCTCAAACAAGGCATTTATACTAAGGTCATTATGCGAAGATGCTGCTTTCTGTACTCTAAGCGACCCTAGAAAGAATCTTTGATGTGTCTAATATGAAAGTGTTGACTAGAATATGGAGGTCATATAAAATATGAACGTTGGTTGTTTAAAATTTTAACTAGTTTAAAAAAATCATTGACCAGTCAAAATGTTAATTGGTTAAATAAATTGTGCTATCGGTGAAGATATTTATGTCAGTACTAATCCAATGTCAATTAAAGAATAACTATTTTTTTTAAAAAAAATTGAGCAACCACACACTGGCTAACTAGGTTCAATAAACGAATTATTTCAACCGGTATATGATTTACTTGTTTATTTATTTGGATTACCAGATGGCTAAAAGATCGCTGAAATATATAATAAAAAAAAAGAGAAAAGATAGAGGGTTGAGAAGAAAAGTACAGGTTACTTACCTATAGTTAATATATTGATGTTGTACTAATCCTAAGCCCTAACGGGATTCGTTTTTTTTTTTTCTTTTTGGAATTATAAATGGGGGTCAACTGGTCAAGTCGTCAGCCCCCATCTTTCCATCCAACCAAAACGGGAGCCATGTTGTTTCAAAAAAAAAAAAAAAAAAAAAAAAGGGAGTCGTGTATATCTTGTTTTTTTTTTTTTTTTTGGGCAAAGATATATATAGGTAAGAAAATCTAAACATTTTTCAATAAAAGGAGTTACAAGAGATTGGAAAAAAAATGTATAAAGTAACATAAACAAAAAGCGAATTTCTTTTCCTTTTTTTTTTTTTTTTTTGAGGGACGGGTGGCAAAGTACCACACCGACAAATTTTATTAATAAAAAATATGTACAAGTACAAAAGATAATTAAAATAAAAGAAAAAACATAAAAAGAGTAGTAAGCCCTATACAACCAAAAAAAGAAACTAAGCGACAGCTAAGCATGTTTCTTCCAAGAATGTACACATGCCAAAATTTCTTTGAGTAGGAAAACTGGTGGGGTGCTGCAATTCGAGAAAATCCGTCTATTTCGTGCCTTCCAAATGTTCCAAGTCGTGACAGCCCATATGATGTTTCAAGTAGTGGCAGCCCATATGATGTCCTACAAGGCCACAACTTCCAAATTTTCCCTTTTTTTCTTATATTGTGCATTTTATAGTTTGATGTAATGTCGTATTTTCGAGCATGATGTTTTTATTGTAAAAGAGTGTCCAAACCATATGAAATATGAAATTTTTGGTGCATTTTAGCCTTGTATAAGGCTTTGAACAAAATATTTTTTTTTTATGTAGGATTTCTTTTTATTTCATTTCATTAGAATTGATTTCTTAGGAATTTGTTCGGTCTAATAATATTGAACTTCTAGTCTTCTATAAATGACAACAAATTTGTTCATTTTGATAAAAAAATTTCTAATGAAATAAAATTCCATGTTAAAATAAAATTGATTAATAGGGGCTTAACAAATTACACCTCCGATTAACGAAAATAAAATATCGATTTCAATTGAAAGCTTTTCAGAGAGAGGAAACATCTTATCGCCTGTAGCAACTTCTTCTCATCCAACCAATGTCAAGGGCAACAATGCGCTTAAGGCGTTGATCAAAATGACGTAGATGCGGGATTTCATTTCATTTTATTGGATTAGAATTGATTGGAGATGATTTTCAATTGAAATCTCATGATCAAAATAAATATAGGAAGAATTGAATTGAATTCTAAAAAAAGACTATTTTGCCCTCATCTATTTGAAGGAGAGGAGGGGTATTAAGTTATTTTCTATTTTCTCTCGTGAAATCCGACGAAATTTCGATCTAATTCCCAAGATTTCAATGGGGTCAAATTTTCCTATAGAATCCTATCAAATAATATGAAATCTGGATTTTTATTAGATTCTGATCAAGGAATTTCAATATCATAGAAATTTCAAATCCAATTCCTACCTAAAAATTTGATTTCGATCGGGGCCTAATACTACACACTGGCAATAGAGTTATCAACCACAAAGAATCCGATATCTAATTGATTTGTTACCGTTTGGATAGGATAAACCAGATAGAGACGCTAATTCGAAGTGAGACCTGTTGGACACTTGGACTTGGAACATTTATTTCTCTCTCTATCCCGCATTCTTAAGAAAAAAAGTAGGAGTATATAGTTTTTGGATATAAAAATTTTAGATTTATTTTCTTGTTTTATATTTGTTAGTTCTTCTCGATATTGAAATTACAGGTTTAGTGAAAATCGCTGAATTTATGCGTTGTAATCCAAAATCAAACATAATTTTGTTTCATATTTATATTATATTCAAAGTATTAATTGCTAAACTTATAATATACTGAATAGGCAAACAAAAATATTCGATTTTTCTCTATTTTTTAGATACATTGAACGAAGTCAACAATCAGTTCACCGAAAGAACAAATTTCGTATCACCAAAACCAGGTCTAGACAACAGGACAACTCCAGACAATTTCCACCGAGTCACAAACGAAATTCCCTTTTATCAAATAGAAAGTATATATCTCATCGAGCATTCCCTGTACTCTCCTATAAATAGCCCTTAAACCCTCTGAACAGAGAACAACAAACCCCTCTTCCTCTTAGAAAGAAACCATACATCAAATTATGGAAGCACAAACCTTTGTAAAGCTTCTTCTCTCTGTCCTCTTCTTCATCCTTGTACAAGGTACTGTTTTCTCTCACACCTATTATATCTCAAGTTGCACAATTGGATGTACAACCATGGAGTCTGAAGTTTACCATTCTGTTGTAATCTAAAAAAAAAAAAGAAAAAAAACCCAGAACACACACACACACACGCATCCCTCCTCTGCACTAAACAAACACATTCACAGTCACACACTCAAATATTGTGCCACCAAGTAATATTGTGCCACCAAGTATTTGAGAAGAGGAATTTAGAGGTTTCCTGTCAAGTTTTTGGATAATTTTCTAGAAATTTTGTTGTCTATTCGAGGATTTGATCTCGGCTTTAAGGTTGTAATAATGTGTATTGTAAGCATAGTATTCTAACAAATTATGTTATCTTCATTTGTTATAATAATTTGTATTGACAATAATCATTCATGCCTGAAATCGCAGGATCTAGTAAAAAATGCGACCTGTTGAGCTTGCAAATCCAACAGACCAACTTAGGCAAAGACCCGACTAACAAATTTGACATGGTTTTTGAGGTGGAGGTGAAGAACCTCTGCAGCTGCAATCTGAAAAGCGTGTTTGTTCATTCACAAGGCTTTGCTACTTCGGTCATGGTCGACCCGAAAGTATTCAGGCAACAAGGCACTAGTTATCTGGTAAACGACGGTCAACCAATCTCAAGCCAATCCTCTGTCAAATTCCGGTACTCGTGGGACCACTTCTTCAGAATGTCCCCTGCTAGTATTCTGCCTGAATGCTAAAAACTATATGAAGATATCAGAGTGTTTATCCTTTTTCTTATTAGAAAGAAAAAAATTGGTACTAGGATAGTGTAGTAGAATAGATGATGACGAGTACAGTTGTGTGCAAGCTTGTGGAGAAGTTGAGCATTTTGGATCTGATTTAGTTTTTTTTTTTTAAAAAAAAAATTGTTGGTGCTGCTTTTGTTGGTTTCCTGTTTTGTTGATAAGTTGGGTCAACAATAGAGTATAGCCGATGTTTAGAAACCACTTTATTGATGAATGTGAGTGCCTTTTATATTTAGAAAGTTAAGATTGAAATTTGTGAGTTTCATGACTAAGGAAGCTAAAAGACCTCTTGCAAGTTAACCCTACACACTAAGCAAGGAACTAATTCAGCTTGAGCATTTCAAGAACTAGTTGTATTTAATTTGTTGCATTTGTAAAGGACTGAATGCACATGACCTTACTTCTGTCACTTTGTATAAATAAAATAAAAAAGAAAAATTCAGCTTGAGCATTTTGTTCTTCTGATACCTACTAGGGTCTTCCACTGTATAAATTGTCTATCAGCCACCAACAGCATAACTTGTTTTTTAATTTAATTGATTAATGAAAATGTAGAATGAACTGTGCTTCTCGGAGGAGTAATTACCCACGAATTTCACATGCATTAGCTAGCTTTGATTTATTATGCTGCAAGTTGAGGATGCAACTGTTTACATATGAAAGATTAGTCACTATACCTAATAATTACAAAGTTCCATAATTGGACGATGATTGCATGCAATCTTTTTTGACGAGGCATGTCCAAGTCATTTAACTTTACCTTAGTGGAGTGGAAGAGGTTGAGTTGCAATTGGTCAGATGCGTAAAGTAGTTGGATTGGAGTTGCTAGCTAGTAAGCACTTGGTGCCAGAAAGAAATTAAGAGCACTAAAAGTGCATTAGTATGGTAAATTTTAAGTTATACAAAGAAAATGACAAGTGTTGTTTAAAATTCCGAGGTGGACAAGTAATCAATTCTTTTTTTGCACTTGTCAGTTGTTAGTAACAAACGGAGCTATTAACTTGAGATGGAAAACCTTGTCAGACAATTTACACAAATAATGGCTCTGGTGCTGGAAAAGAATACTGTAAAGAAGATTATAAAGAAGAAAAATAACACAGAGAGACACGAAGATTTTTACGTGGTTCAGTACAAGTTGTACCTACATCCACGACCCACACACACCACCATTTTTTATTTCTTTTCAATAATTCGAGTACAAGAGAGATAGAGAGAGGAAGAAAATTAGATTCTACAGGAAGGGACGCACCTTTATAGAAATATAGGTGGCCATAATGATTATTTCTATTTTTGCTTTAAAACGAAATAAGGAAATAAATTATTTACATAATTTTCGACGCATTTCGGACCGAAATGGCTCCGAAATCGATCCGAAATTTCGCCTCTGGCTCACACTCCCCCTCAAGTTGGCATGTAGATGTCTTGCATGCCCAACTTGCAAATCACTCCCTGGAATATGGTACTGGATACCCCTTTGGTTAGTATATCTGCCAATTGTTCGTCAGTTCTCACATGAGGAATGCTAATGACTTTATCTTCTAAATTCTGTCGAATAAAGTGCATATCTACTTCAATGTGCTTGGTCCTATCATGTTGCACCGGATTGTGAGATATTGCAATAGCTGTCTTGTTGTCACAAAACAACTTCATCTCCCTGTCATCATAGAGGCCAAGATCCTTGAGTACTCTTTTTATTCACAGTAATTCTTGCAAACCTTTAGCAATTCCTCTGAACTCTGCCTCTGCACTTGACAAAGCTACCACCTTTTGTTTCTTGCTCCTCCAGGTAACCAAGTTACCTCCAACAAATGTGAAGTATCCAGACGTGGATTTCCTATCAGTCACATCTCCAGCCCAGTTAGAATCTGTATATCTCTCAACCTGAAGATGACCATTCCTCCTGAAGAATATGCCTCGTCCTGGGGATCCCTTGAGATACCTTAAAATCCACATGACAGCTTCCATATGTTGCTCACTGGGAGCATGCATGAACTGACTCACCACAGACACAGCATAAGCAATATCAGGCCGAGTATGTGACAAGTAAATGAGTCTCCCTACCAATTTTTGGTATTGATCCTTATTTGTAGGTGCCTGGTCCGGGAACACACCCAACTTGGAGTTTTGTTTGGTTGGTGTGTCAACAGGTTTGCAGTCCAACATACATGTTTCAGCAAGCAAGTCAAGCACATACTTTCCTTGAGACAAAGAAATACCTTCCTTATTGCGTGCAACTTCAATCCCAAGGAAATACTTCAACCCTCCTAGGGGTCGTTTGGATGGGTTAGGAATAGCCAATTCCTAGGAAGGAATAAGGATTTTCGTTGGGAAGTGTGTAACTTTGTGAGAGAGATGAATTGTTTATATTAAAATTTATGCCCGGAATTGGAAAATTCCCAAATTCCGGACACATCCAAACGACCCCCTAGATTCTTCATTTCAAACTCTTTGGACAGTTTATCTTCTAGATCTTGGATTCCTTCAGAGTCATCACCTGTGATTATCATATCATCAACATAGATTATCAAAATAACAATTTTACATTTATTCTTGAAGAAGAATAAGGTGTGGTCAGTATCACTCTGGGTGTATCCATATCCCCTCATAGCACTGCAGAATCTTCCAAACCAGACCCTAGGAGACTGTTTCAGACCATACAAAGCTTTCTTCAATCTGCACACAAGAAGTTGGTTGCTTGAATGACTGTATCCTGGTGGGATATCCATGTAGATCTTTTCATCAATGTCACCATTCAAAAAAACATTCTTCACATCAAATTGATGTAGAGGCCAGTCTCTATTCGCAGCAATGGACAATAAAATTCTCACAGTATTCAGCTTTGCTACAGGAGAAAAAGTCTCCTGGTAGTCTACTCCATATGTCTGAGAATAGCCCTTTGCCACCAATCTTGTCTTGTACCTGTCAATTTCTCCAGTGGGCCCATATTTGACTGTAAACACCCATTTGCAACCTACTGCCTTTCTGTCTTTTGGCCTTGTCACCAATTTCCAAGTGTCATTTTTTTCCAGTGCATCCATCTCTGTCTTCATTGCATCCATTCATTTCGGATCGCTGAGAGCTTCATTTAGGCTGCATGGGATATGAACTGATGCAAGGATTCTGTCAAACTCCTTCACAGGCTGTGGCATGTGAGACATAGTCATGAAGTTTGCCATTGTATATATGCCCTCACCATCCTCATCTGGTCTGTATCTCTTAGGTGGTCTGCCTCTGTTGACCCTGAAAGGTAACTGATAACTAGGGTTAGTAGTAACAGGTTCAGAAATATTTACCTCTGACTCAGGAAATTGATCATGTGGTGAAGTAGGAGACTTTATCATTTCTTCACCTTCCAAATTCTCTTCTGATGGACCCGAATTTGCTAGTGGGTCCATTTCTGGGTTCAAATTCTCATCAACATCTTCAAAATTTAGACCGAAATGTATAGAATTCGGACCGAAATTTAGGTGGTTTTCTGGGCAGAGAGTAGAATTCGGACCGAAATTTACAGAATTCGGTCCGAAATTTTCTCGTTCATGTTCAAAATCTTCATTCCTTATTGTATCGAACCAGGACTCATTGTCTATCACACTTTCCCCCTGAGAATGGATCTGGTTCGTGCAAAAATATCCTTCATTCTCAACAAATGTTACATCTGTGGTAGTATAGACCTTTTTTGAGGTTGGATTCAAACACCTATAGCCCTTTTGATGTTGACCATAACCGATGAACACACACTTTTCAACACAAGAGTCAAGTTTAGAACGTTGATGTTTCTGTATGTGAACATAGGCTATACAACCAAATACTTTAGGTGGAATATTGAGAACAGAAGGGATCACAGTGTATGTTGAGAGTTTCTGTAAAGGTATTTGAAATTTAAGGGGTGCAGAAGATAATCTATTTATCAAATACACTGCTGAGGTGACTGCATGATCCCAATAAGAATTAGGAACATTATTTTCTAGCATCATTGCCCTGATCATTTCTAGAATTTGTCTGTTTTTACGTTCTGCCCTACCATTTTGTTGAGGAGTACCAACACAACTGGTCTCATGGATAATCCCATTGTCTTTAAAAAACTCTCTTAGTGATTTGTTGACAAATTCCCTGCCATTATCACTCCTAAAAACCTTGACATTTTTATCAAACTGATTTTTAACCATGGCAATAAAGGATCTAATGGCAAGTGGCACATCAGTTTTTTGTTTTACCACATTAACCCAAGTCATTCTAGTGCAGTCATCAACAAACAAGACAAACCATCTATTTCCTACTAGAGAGTCAACTGGAGAGGGTCTCCAAACATCAGAGTGAATCAAATCAAAAGGAACTCTAATATTATCATCATCCAAAATCTTAGCAAAATGAGCTCGATGGCTCTTAGATTTGATACACACATCACAATCAAACTTCTCATTCTCAAAACCAGAAAATAAACTAGGATAAAGTTTTCTTAGGTACCCAAATGATGGATGACCTAATCGTCTGTGCCATATCCAAATAAAAGACTTCCTACTCAAGTTCGATCTAGCAGATAGATGTGCTTGTCCAGCAGTCAAGTCTTCTAAATGATACAGTCCTCCTCTTCTAGTACCACGACCAAGAATTTCCTTCGTCAAGAGGTCCTGAAAAAGACAAAAACGAGGATACATGAGTACCACACAATTAAGTTTTTCGCATAACTGTCCCACAGATAAAAGTTTGGATGAAAGAGAGGGAACCAAGAGTGTATTTGAAAGAGTTAAGGAAGAGGAAAATTGGACTTCTCCAGCCCCTGTGACTGGATAGACTTCTCCATTTGCATTAACAATCTTGTTTCTTCTTGGAACAGACTCCCTTACTAAGTCTTCCCTGTTGTATGTCATGTGATCAGTCGCCCCTGAATCAATAACCCAAGAGCAGTCAGTACCAGGTGTATTCAAAGCAAAAATTTTACCTTCATTTGTCTCGACAGAAGGCAAAATAGAGAGGTTTCTCTCAGATTTCGGACCGAAATTTTCACTTTTCGAACCGAAATTCTCGGTTCCAGTGATTAAACTAGCCAAGTTCGCAGCTGGTAGGGTTCTTCCTTCAGTTGTCACGGCTTCTGCCACGTGTGCTTTGCCTTGCCTCTTCCTCTTATTCTCCTCCCACCAGTCTGGATACCCGATCAACTTGAAACATTGCTCCACAGAGTGTTTTGGGTTTTTACAATGGGTGCACCCTCCAGGTGGAATTGGTTCTTTATTGTTTGGTTTTGGAGGATAGTTGGACTTCTGGAGGTTCAGGGTTTGGGTCTTAGCTAGCATGGCCAAAGTGTTATCCCCAACTTCACCCCCATTCAACATAACCATTTGACGACTTTCCTCTTTTCTTACCAAGGCAAACGCCTCCTCTATTGTAGGAATAGGCTTCATTTGGAGTATACTAGCCCTAATCTGGTCCAACTTATCATCTAAACCATCCAAAAACATCAAAACCCTATCTTCTTGCACAAGTTTCTGGTATTTTTCAATGTAAGTTGGGCATTCCATAGGGTTTGGTCTACGTGTGTCTAATTCCTTCCATAGGCCTTGGAGAGTACTGTAAAAATTCTGGACCAATTCACCATTCTGTTTGACCTTGTTCATTTTTCTTTTTAGATCCAGAATTTGAGACAGATCACTACCATCAAAATATGAGATATTGACAGCATCCCACACCTCTTTTGCAGTAGAGTAAGGCAGAAAGTTACCTATCAATGACGGATTCATAGAGTTGATCATAAAGTCTTTCACCTGAGAATCCATCACAGACCACCGCTTAGAAGCCTCCTCGTCCAATGGCTTTGGCCGAGTCGATCCATCAAGATGACCCAATCTATCTCGCCCATTGAGTTTCATCTTTAGCATCTGCGACCAAAGGTAGAAGTTCGTCCCATCTAGCTTGATCGACATCGCGGAGGTGAAACCTTCTTGGCTTTGGGTGTTTGGTGAAGGTCTCGGTTGTGTAAGCAACTGGGACAGAGTCTCGTTCAAGCTCTGGATAAAGGCCATAGCATCTGGTGGGTTAGGTGTAGGTTCAGGTGATTTAGGGTTGGAATCGGTTGAAGGATTCATGGTTTTAGGTCAAGAGAGGGATAAATTTCGGTCCGAAAAAGATAGATTTCGGTCCGAAATTTTAGGATTTCGTCGAGGTTTCGGCGAGATCCAGTCAAGAAGAAGTAGAACCAATCGCTCGTGCAGTAACTCGCACGAGGGAGAGGACGTCTGTGCAGTAACTCGCACAGAAAAAAAAGACGAAGAGTCAAGTTATGCAGTCGCTCGCACAACTATTAAATCAACAGATCTCAGAATCTACCGCTCTGATACCATGTAAAGAAGATTATAAATAAGAAAAATAACACAGAGAGACACGAAGATTTTTACGTGGTTCAGTACAAGTTGTACATACGTCCACGACCCACACACACCACCATTTTTTATTTCTTTTCAATAATTCGAGTACAAGAGAGATAGAGAGAGGAAGAAGATTAGATTCTACAGGAAGGGACGCACCTTTATAGAAATATAGGTGGCCATAATTATTGTTTCTATTTTTGCTTTAAAACGAAATAAGGAAATAAATTATTTACATAATTTCCGACGCATTTCGGACCGAAATGGCTCCGAAATCGGTCCGAAATTTCGCCTCTGGCTCACAAATACCTTATTTTGTAAATATACGATATTATAGAAAATTTTCATGTTGGGTTAGGTTAATTTTATCATTTCTCTAATTCACGGAAGGTCGGCCAATTCAAATTTTTCTGGCGTTGCCTATCAATTACTATCAATTGATAATATAGAAATTTGTACGAAACAAATTGGAATGAGCGTGAACACTGATGAACATATCTGATTTTATTTGGTGAATATGTTGAGGTGTAATTTACCCACCATTACTGTGAAATTTTAGTCAACATGGCTACTTATAGCATATGTTACACACGATATCTTCCCCATTTCTGAAAAGAGAGAAAGTACTTGCGCGTGAGTGCGTGACCTTTATAACTTTTTTTGCTTCTAAATATCCATGATCTATCGATCTATTATTGGATTGAAGTCTTAGACCAGATATATTTCTGTGGGTTACACCTCAAGTTTGCTTTTATGCCCTTCATTTTAAGTTGTATGATGACATTTTGTTTGTGATTGCTTCATATAATGTTGAAGCGTATTTTCTGGTGAAGGTTTGACGTTAGTACAATAGTACTCCCATGGCACAAAACCATTTACTAGAGAATAAATCATTGGTGATCTTTTATTTTTCACATGGCTGTATAAAACTCTAAAACTAATTTCAAATTTAGATTTTGAGACGGGCATTTTTCTTATGGAATTCTGTATATTGGTATTGCTTCAATAAATGTTACTCTGTACATTATTTAAAAATTAAAAAGGAAAATGCAATGCGATTAGACCAAAAATATCTCACCGACTATCACTAAAATAAAAAAGAGGTAACTTTGATTTTTACAAAATATTAGTAGAATGATGTGGCAATTACTGTGCAATTTCATACCAAGACGTTATGTTTTGCTAACAAAATTATAAGTATCAAAGTAAGGTTGTGTCAATCATTGCGGCCATGAGATTCAAGCAAATCCGAAACGAATGCGTTAATAACAAATAGAAAAAGATCTATCCTGGAAAAAGGGGTAGCAATGAGGGGTCTACTTCCATTTCTTTGTTGCTAAGTTAACGACCACACCCCACTAAAGTCATCTCAAGTCTTTCTTAAGGCCCCAAAAAAGGGAGCTATGTTACTTCTTAAAGCTAAAGCATGGTTTCTTTTTGGAACTATTATTTTAACCCACCACCATCCTTTATGCAATTGTATTCTTTAAATAAAATATGGATACAATCATACAACTTGACACTTGTTGCCTCGTTTTCTGCGTGCCCGTCTAACAATTGACACAGTCTACCAGTAAAGTTATCAGAGCAATATCTGCTCAGAGATTTTGATACGTAAATTAACCAGAATATAGAATATAAATGACAATCTCACCGAATCCAGATTTATATAAACTTTACTTTGATAAACATAAGTGAACATATTTAACACTTACATAATCTACATAATTTCACATTTAAACCGCTCTTGCGCATCAAAATCCAGAATCATACACCAAAATTGGCACTAGCAAGGATATGCATTGAAAACGATGGCATAATCAATAATTCTTCCTTTTTGAATATCATAATTACTAATGTTTTGGGCCATTGAGCATGACGTTTATGTGGCATCTCAAGTAAGAAAGTAGATGGCAATTGGTAAAACATGGAGATAAATAGGCAAAATATAGGAGTAACTTCTGAATTTTATATTAGCAGACAATAAAAGGATTCTGTAATTCGTTGTCCAAAGCAAGCATAAGCAAAGGCTAGTACCAGACACTTTGTACAAGTAAAAGTAATGATTTTATGGTATCATTTGGTACGAAGTATAATGACCATTATCCAATAAAGCAGACACATATAGGTATTGCAAACAACATAATTTGCAGTTGAGCTTTTCAAAATATGATTAACAGTTCATGATAAGAGAGTAAAACACTGAGATAATTCAGAAAAAGGGTAACCCATTATGTTGGTTACTCAAATGAGCAATCTAATTAACTAGACTTTTCAATTTTACCTTACAGTTTTTTTTTTTTTTTTTTTTTGAATTAAGGTCATTTATTGAGAGAGGCATAGCCCAGTCAGTAATTGACTGTATTCACCCTTTATTGGAGGGTCTTATTGCTCCTTGGACCCAGCGACAACCCAGTACCTGACAGTTCTCAGTGGGGTCTATGTAAATCTCCCCCTCAAAATTAAGGATTTCCTTTCAGTAATATTTGAATAAGAATACCTATCCAACATAATCTAATACAAGGTAGTAATTATAAAGGGAGAACCCAATGACAACTTTGATCCGGCTATTGACTGTATTCAACTAATAACTGCTACAGTTCAAGATTAAGTCACTGCAGCCCCCCCCCCCCCCCCCCCCAAAAAAAAAAATAATAAATAAATAATTCAAGTACACAGTGTAACTCATGAAGAAAGCTGAATGCCCCCATCAGCTTAAAAGAAAGACAGACCAAAATTTGGCTGATCTACTTTGGCTCATTTGGGCGCGGCGCAAAAAATAAACCCTTCCTTGAAATAGGTTGCTACAGAAAGCAGGAAAAGTCTACTATAGCTTAGTTGCATAGCAACTTGAAGAATGCAGCTGCCTGCACCTAAAGTGCCAATAACAAGGAGGATTTACCAGGAATGCTACTGTACTGGTATAAAGACAAGTTCTGGTAAGGGTATGGATCCCAGTACAAGAACAGCCCAATTAAATTAGTTCAGAAAGAGTTCAGCATAGGTAGAATCATAAGCTTGCTCAATTAGTCATGGAGGTGGTCAGGTGGGATGATGCTTCATATTTTCCCCTGCCCCTTGATTTGTTTATCAAACCTGGTAAGTCATCTACCTAGGATTCTTTCGTTTTTCCCCCCTTTTTGTTGGCCATTAGTGTATGTTTTTCGATGTACTTCAGTCTGGATTGGAGTAAAGGGCTTTAGCTATATTCTTCTTTATTGGGTCTTCAATGTCCATAAGAAGTTAAGGACAACCAAAATACATAGCATATTTTAGAGTGATCGCCCACTTCTAAACCCTAGTAGGAGTATTGCTTCTTGTTGTTTCATTTTACTTTTTCTATTTCATATTTGCAGAACCTGAGTATATCACAATTCTTAAAAAAAAAAAGGGGTTTTGCTAAAACAAGATCCTGCTTTTTTTCAGCAAGAATCGTCCCATTACTCATAAATCAGAGAGAAATAGGGAGTAACAAAAGTATACAATACAGATACAGAATAGCACTGTTTTTAATATTTTAGCCAGGTTACAAGTAGAAGACACAGAAAAGATCTATAGCAATCACAAAGCTAACTTATAACAACATAATCTAACAACAACAGCACTAGGAGGAATGCTATGATCATAATCAAAGTTATTGAACCTACATAACTAGTCTCCTATTCAAAAGGGAAAAAATAAACACCTTAACCACTCACCTAGCATTCAAATCCAGCTCCCCGCCAGAGTCCCCATCATCATCATCATCACCATCCCCATTCTCCTCATTGTTCAAATAATCGTCGTCCCCTTCCTCTTCCTCCTCCCCATTATTATCCCCATTCTCATTGTCATTAGCATTACCGGCATTGATTCCACTGTTACCAGCATTACCTGCCCAGCTACCCTGACGCATCAACTCCTGATCCTGGGCATCCTCCCCTTGTACAGCAGCTGCATGGCTCCGCATTGGTGCTGACACACGACCAGGACCCATCATGTCAGCCTGTGCTGCAGAGGCAGCCATCTGAGCAGCCTTCTGACGGGCCTCAATCTCTGCACGGGTCTCAAGGGCAAGCCGCTTCTCATTTTGAAGTAGCAACTGCTCGAGGTGGAGGCGCTCCTCAGAGCGGAACTCACCAAGGGAGCGCTTGCGAGTCATAATGTTGAATGCCAGCACCTGCTTCTCGAAGGTTGATGTGAACTCGGCTATCTTGACCAGGATGTTGTGGTCCCACTGCTGCAGCCTGGACGGGTTCTGCCCCAACTTGTCAGCTTCTATCATCCTGTCATCCTCCTCAGCCTCGTAGTCTGACACCACATGATATGGCAACAACCTGCTCACAAGATTAATTACCAATCATTATTAATTCAAAAGGCATTTTGAATTTACACCAAGCAGCTAAGAACTGTTTTCAATTTTATGCAAATGAACAATGGATCAGAGAAGCCCCTCAAAGGGCCATTCAGTCTACACAAAATTAAAGCACTGCGAAAGATTTAGTTGACCACTTGGTAGATAACAAAGGGAATTCCCATGATATATAACAGCTCAAATTAAACAGCACCCTCTAATTCATTTCAATTAGTTGAATTACCAGTAACAGCTTAAGCCATACACAGAATCAACACTCCAAGCTAAACCACAGAAGTCACAAAATCCAACCCAAATTCTGAAATTGTACTCCTAAATTTTAGATTTTGAATTAAATTCTGCTCGAAATCTTCGCAACCTTTGCTATTAGCATGGTACATAACAACTAACAAGTAAACAATAACCCTAAAAATGCAACAAATTAAGAAGGAAAATAACACAAACCTATTAACTGCATCCTCAATTGAAGAGAAGGGGGTTCTGACATCAGGATTGCAAACCTTAGAAGCATCCTGAAGCGCCATCTCAATTTCAGGATTCCTAACCTGAGGCTGCGCAAACGGCGGCGCCGCAGCAGATCTCGCCATCTGCTGTTGCAACTGCGCTTGCGACAGCTGCCCCTGTCCCTGTCCCTGTCCTTGCTGTTGCATGAACTGGAGAGATCGGAGGCCAGGCGCGCGCAGGTGGGCGTCGATGTTGGAAGGGAAGCGCGCCATGGCTTGTTGCAAGTGCGATTGTTGCAAGTTGGGTTGCTGTATATGAGGTGGTCTCGGCCTCTGCTGCTGCTGTTGTTGTTGTTGGTGTTGGTGTTGGTGTTGGTGTTGTTGTTGTTGTTGTTGTTGTTGCATTAGGAAGAGTTGTTGTTGTAAGAGGAGATGTTGTTGTTGTTGCGCCTGCGCCGCCGCCGCCGCCGCTCCGGCGGTGCTTGTGGCGGGGTTTGCGTTACCTTCTTCCATATATTCGTTTAATTCAGGATTTTGGGTTTTGTTTTTCTAGCATCTAGTCTGAATTTGGCAGTGAGAATAGTAGAAAAAGAATAGTGCTTTCGAATTCGGAGAGGTGAAAGGAGGAATTGAGAGGAAAAAGATTTGGAAACTGGAGAACGAATCCTCTCCATTACTATATGAATCCATTTCTTAATTATCGCATATCTTCGGCGATTAAAAATCGGAGATAGTTAACTTGATTGAATATACAACCGGTGGAAAACGAGCTACTGGACCATTGTGATGATGTGATCTTTCCGAAGTATAGGATAGTAGCAAATTAAAATAGTTCTAATTTAATTAATTTATTTAAAAATCGAATCCAAGTGAAATAAAATTAAGCTTTTTTTTTTTTTTGAAAAAAAGAATGTCTAAAGAAGAGACACTCCGCTTCATTAAGAAAAAAACAAAAAAATTACAGCTAAAAGATTCCAAAATCACAAAGTAATCAAAATAAAGTTAAACTAAAAACCGAACCCTACCAACCAACAAAATAAAGGGTTTCGAACACTTAAACTGAAATTAAACCACTAAAACTAAAAGCTAAAAGTCAAGCATCATTCGAAGTAGTTGGATCAGCCACTGTCTCATCAATTCTATCATCCCCACCAGCTAAATTCACCTGCAACAGCCTTCACAAAATCACCAGTATTACCTAACCAATTACAATACAAAGAGATTGCATTATTAAGGAAAATAACATGAGAACTATGCCCCTTATAATTATTAAAAATTCTATTATTCCTATCATTTAGTGATGATTTATTAAACTTAAATTAAATTTATTATGTCCAAATTAAGTTTAAGTTCCGTACGAGCTCATTTAGTGATTATTTTTTATATTATCTTAAAGTTATTTTTATAGAAAAGTTGTTATCAGTACTTTTTAAGTTTATGATTAAAAACTATACATATATTAATGTGAAAATTTTAAGCTTGTCATGTCATATAACATGATACTCTAAATTAAATACTATGATTACATGTCGAGCGTGCAAGCTATTGCGAGTTGAATTCAAAGAGTCAATTCAAAAATAATTTTGACCATTAATTCAACAAATCAAGCTTAATTTGATTAGAATAAAAAATGAGTATGTCATTGATAATAAGTTAATTTAATTATTTCAATTATATCGGGTTGTTGATAAATAATGGTTAACTTAATGCGCCGAAGATTTTATCTAGCTAATATTATTTTGCTCAATTCATTTGAAGTCCAAAATACAATATTTAGTATTTTGTCGTGAATAATTCCATCACTAACTTAATGCCTGTAATAATGTCATCACTATAATTTTCTCACTAATTTAATTAGGACGTAAAATTTTAATATCAGAATGACTTTACGTTTAATTCACATTATCTTTTAATTAGATAAATATCTCAAACATTTTGATCTTCAACAACCATTAAAAAAAAAAACTTTGTACTAATTTTTTGCATTGAGGGAACCATAAAAAAACACATCATATTTTGATCTCAAAAAGAAATCGTCGAAATTTTTTTCTAAATCTATCCACAATAATATAGGAACCAGATCGTCTGATCGGCCGACCAGAGATTCTCTAGACGTCTTTTGATTTGAGCCGTCTAATTTAATCTTAACGGTTAATGGATGACCCATGAATAATACCAGATTGATAGGTCCGAAAAAATTAACCGTTGAGATTAAATCGGACGTTTCAGATCCAAAGACGTTCACTGGACGGTTTTTTAAATCGACCAGAGGATGCGGACCCAATAATATAAGCTCCAGTTCCAACCATATTTCTTCGTCACGTGCCATCAAACCTCCTCATCAAACTAAAACCCTGGCTCGCCTGATTGCCTGAATCCTGATCGATCGGCTGAACCCTACTCGCAGGCTTCTACCCATAAGGCCCATAACAAAACCCGACCCAAAACGCTACAGGAACCCCCTACTTGTACCCAGAAGCGCGCCTGAAGCAATCAACGAAGGAGAGGACCGAGGAGAGGCGGAGATGAGCGGAATGGGTGCATTCTGGGGGACGCGAGTGATGGAGATAGTGAAGAAGAACGACTCGCCGGGGCTGCTCTGGAAGCGGATCAAGCTGACCACCACTCGCAAGGCCAACGCCAAGAAGCGCCTCCACCGTGTCTGGCAGGTGGGTCCTAATCTCATCCCTTGTCCCTTGTTGTTATAAACTAAAACATTCAATTTCTTTGTGTGTTTGGGAGATGGATTTGGGATAATTGGATTTATTTGGCATTATGGTGTTAGGTGGTTAGGTCTAATTGAAAATATTAGCTAAAGGTAATGTACCGGTGCTGACTGGTACAATTGCAAACTGGTACTGGTCAATCATCGTAACAACCGCACCTGCATTTTTGGTCAAGGATCTTAATAACAGATTAACAGTTCCATTCCGAGTCTCTGATTTAACATAACTTTATACAAATGCGAAGCCCATTTGAGAGTTTGAAGCTAGATCGGTCTCAATTTTGCATTGGCGTGTTGTCATGTGGTGTTTTTCTGGAGGCTGAGCCTGACAGTTATCTTACTGTAACCGATAGTATAGTATTGTTTCTGGTAATATTAGAAATGCCAATTATGACCATAATACTGAACTAGCAAAATTGTAAATGTATGTCTTACTATACATATATACATACACAGAGTCTACCCAATAAACTGTAATCAGTAAATTAGGGAATAAGAGAACCTTTTTTTCTTAATACTGAATTTATCAATTTACTATTTAAAAGATTTTACTAACTTTTAAATTTGGGAGTGCAGAATGAGGCGGTGATAAGGGCATGTTCTGAAGGGGAGGCGCAGAAGGCAGCAAGCAGTGCAGCTCCTGTCACAAAATGAGTAGCTTTTTTGTTTGAGGCCAGTTTTCCTTTAATAATATCTGTATGTCTTTCTGTTAATGTTTATTGGATGGGCATACGTCTAGGCAGAACAAAATTGGTGTGTGTTCTCTTGTTAGTAGCATTTGTATTACTTCCATTGACAATCAGATGATTGCTTATACATGGGTGATTTCTTTAGATTCATTTGGTGATTTTGTTTTAGCTTATTAATTTTTCTAGTTTCGGAATATAATGCAAGGAAATTTGATTGATGGTTGCTGATGATAGCAATGGTTGTCAGTACATCCCTGCATGTCTTAGTGCAGAGCCAGAATGTTCTTTGATTGTAACAAATGATTTTATGATGATGTTTAAGGTTTGCCAATCACAACCATATTGGCGTTCATCGACACATAAATGAAAAGAAAAAAAAAAAAGGGAAAAAGAGATGCATTTTCTTTTGTGAACTCTTGCCATTTGTTTTACTATATTACTGTAAACAAGCTGGGTATTTATGATTGCAGAACAAGCATTGATAAGGCATGTCCTGAGGTGGAATCTCAGACAGAATCAAGAAATACTCCAGTAACAAAACTAAAAGTTTTTCTTTTTTTTCTTCTTTTTAATTGGGGTACAACTTTTTAACCGTCTTTCTGGTAATGTTCATCAGATAGGCATCTTTCCTGGCAGAACATAGTGGTGATGAGTTCTGTTGTAAGACTAATGGAATGATTCTGGCACATTTGTATTAATTGTGTTAATTGTGTCTTCAATCTGATGATATGCTGCAACATTATTCCTTAGATTAATGGAATAATTTTGTTGACTTCCTATCATTTGTTCTAATTTAATTTTAATCATCAGCGGAAACAAAGAGGCATCTGGAGGCTTTAAAAGGTAAAAGAAAATAAGATACTTCACATGGGATTTTGGGAATAACACGAGCCAGAACTAAAATTTGGGTTTATGTTTAAGCAAACTCTTTTAGGCCCAGAACAAATTAAACCCCTGATCCAGCCCGCTCAATTATGTATTCATACATACAACAAACCCAATATTCTAGCTATAGAAAGATAAATGTGCTTGAGTGTGAGAGTGGGGATAAGAGAGATTGGGATTGGAAGAATAACAAAGCAGCAGTAGACTAAAGAGAAGTCATAATGCTTCTAGAAAGTTAGTATTAGTCAAAAATACAGAACTAGTTGCCTTTGTCCTTTCCTTTCCTTCCAAGTTTGCTTCCATGGACATGGAGAGATGCCTACATGTGATGCTTCCTTTTTTTGGTTAATTAGCACTACTTATGTGAAAATCTACTTTTCACAGGTTTAAGTTTCCACCAATTTGTCTCCACGATCACTTTTCTAGATACGTCGAATCAATCTTTTCTATATAGATGTGTAATTTTGTGTTTGGCATCAAATTACACCCATCTAGAAAGAGAACCTTATATAATACAAGATTTTATTCTGACCCAAAAGCCTATAAAACTTGATGTTAGAATAAGGTCCAAAATTGTTGTCACTTGTTTATCTTATTTTAGTTGATATTTCATTCTAGGAAAAGAACCAACGAAAAGTTCATGTCATGAGATGAATGCAAGTTTTGACGGTATGAAAAAGATTCAAAGCTTTACTAAATGACAATTAGAATTCTCTTTCAAGTGATGAAACATCAATGTTCAACCCAAAACCTTTTCAAATAGTACATGAATGATGTCTAATCTTTCTTGTGGCTTTCAAACTTCCTTCATCATATGGCCACTGCCAGAAGCATCTTGAAACTGAAATATATACTAAAATATTAATAACATGAGTAAATGTGATTGGTGGTTGCTGACGAAAATTATGGTCACCGGGACATCCCTGCAAGTTTCAATTTAGAAACTGTTATATAAAACATATATAAGAAATGGGAATTGGCGATGCTACGCAGTTGAAGTGGTTTATTAAAGTTTGCACTTCCGTCTCATTTTGTGTGACTTTTGAAAAATGATCTATGAAAGTGTTCAAATTTTTTGTCTTATTGTCTCATATGAACGATAGAAAAATTAATCTATTTCATAATAAATCTAAGTTGATTTGCATGTATGGACAAAGCCCGAATATTCTTTGATAAAAGTCATGCATTATGTCAGGTGCTGATTTTATATTGACCATAGCAAATTAAATGTTACGAGTATAAATTTATAATTATTTTCGAAACAAAGCATTGTTTATAATTATTCTCAACACGTTTATAATCTACCATTACTAGTGTATAATTGCAATTTCTTTTGTCTAGAATAGGCCCCCATCCTGCTATACAGTGCGCTCGTCCTGAGCTTAGTAAAGTGTTGTATGAATTAATCTAAGAAATTATCGGAATCAATAAGCCAATGTAAATTATTTCGCAGTAAAGCTTTTTAGAAAATTTCTGATTTATCTATTTCGGTTACGATCAATAGATTAAAAGGGAAAATATTTTAATTAAAAAAATTACCTCTTATTTTTCAAACTATTTTTTATTAATTGCATATTTGTATAAAAAATAAATTCTAAATAAATTAAAATAAACATTTCGGTTCATTGATTGAAATTCATTTGGACAACTCTTGAAATTAAGCTCATAATTTTATGAGGAGCCTAAATTCAGAATAGCTTTACTCCAATTATAAGAATAATAAAATCCTTTCACGAGAAAAAAAAACAATAACATCGTCAAATGGTGATAGCGAAGGGAAGGGACAACGGAGCTTTCGTTGAATTTTAGAGGGTTTGGATGAAAACTGAAACGTTGATTATGTCAGTTTGTGATGTCGTGAACGATCTTCCTAATTCTCTCTCTACAATTATTATTCCAAAGCTAATCCTTCTCATATCAATAGTTATATGATACAGTATTAATTTGGAATTATAAAGTCACCAAATGTACAGTCCGATCTAGTAATATTGACTTCTATCAAGAAAATTCGAGACTAAATTTTAACGAAAATTGAATTTTGTTTGAGTCTATAAACTTTACCAAAAAAAGATAGAGAATCATTCTTTAGTTTAATATTTTAATAGTTAAGTTAAGAATGACGCTTTTCTTAACAAATGGCATGCAGGTTTTGAATTTGACTAGTACATTTCTTATAAATATTTAAATTAAGTTAGATTAAGTGTATCTTAAAAAAATAGAAAAGGATAAAACGATGGATCTGTAATGATTACTAGTTTTTCTTATGAATATGCACACAATTCATTCTTTTGCTTTCGCTTTTCAAATTTATTTTTAAAAAGGCCATTGTAGAATAGAATTTTTTAAACAAACTTTGTGCAGAAAATTAACTTACAATTATAAAAAATTTCTTACTTGGTAGTCACTGCCTAGCCTTTCTAAAAAAAGTATCAAAATTTTTTCTAATTTTTTAAATTTTTATTCAATCCATGCAATAGAGCATTATTCCTCCGTAAATTCAATCAACTTACGCAAAGCATTTTACCATAAAATATTCACCAACCCATTAAAAAAAGGTGATTTAATCAATTTTCGTTGTTTTATGCTTCCATTACAGATGAACTGATTCTACCATATTAGCAGCCACTACCGAGTTTTTGCTAAAAAAATTAAAATAATATCTACGATTCTAGAGTAATTTTACCATAACAATTTTACTTTTGCTGGGATATTCAAAAAACCAGACTAACAAGTAACAAGAGTCGGCTCCTTTTTTTAATTCTTAAATTTTTACGCGTGGGTCCGCTTATGTCATGAATCCCAAGTTAAACATGCTTGCTTTACTTTCAAGCGCCAATTTTTTTAACTTTGAACTTTTCAGTATTCCTTTTTAAGCTCTAAGTTTTCTGTATAAAACTACAAAGAATAGGCTGCTCAAATTAAGATTCAGTAGATAACAAATCTTTCTACTGAATTATTAGTTGATGAAAATTTTGTCTTCTTTGTATAAACCGGTGTTGAAAATGTATATGGTATTCGATTAAAATTTTAACTGCCACAGATTAATAACATGTTTTGACTCTCTAATTATAGAAAAAAAAACATAGTCCAAAAATGAATAAGAAAATATTATTTCGAATTTCTTTCAGCTTTCTATTAAAAAGAATCAAGAAAATGAAAAAGAAAATAATCGGTACCAATTAATTAATTTAGTCTCTGTATAGAATAATTGTTTGAGAGTTAATAGACTTGTTAGGTTCAATTTTGAGAATTTTTCTCACGGTCAATCACATTCATTTTTTACTAGCCGTATTGAGAATTAATTTAAAATTTTTATGATTCCTTTTTTTTCCTTGAGATATAATTAAATCTGGAGATGCATAAAAATAAGTTTGTACAAAATAAGTCTTTTTTTTTTTTTTTTTTTGGGGTCCCGGACTGCATTCATCATGCGGGCGGAACCATCAGATGCAAAAGAACGGATTCATTTTTTTTTGTTTCTTTATTTATTTTTGAGAATATAGATCTTAAGTTTTCATCTAAAAAGAGACAACACAAAAAGCATCAAAAGCAGAGAAGCATAAAAATACATCGATTTCTACTCAAATACCTCAACCTCACCTTATTGGGTCCCAGGAACCAGTGCCCTGAACATTGTGCTGACAGAGCTCATCTTGCACATCTCGTGCCGACTTCTTCAGATTTTTTGTGGCACTTGCTTCAAAACAATATTGCAGGACTTATTATTATTATTATTATTATTGATCTTGGAGTACCTGTTGTACAGTAATATATATATGCACTGTCAAAGCAGCAAGATTTTCACAAAAGAGGGAAGAAATGGCTAACTGTTCAACGGTCAAATCAGACGATTATCGACTCCCACTGTCTAGTCAAATCTTCTTCTTTTTTTTTTTAAAGAATCTGATTAAATTTTTTAAAGCATTTAATTTGAGCACAACCCCTACTGTCTAGTCAAATGGTCGAATCAGATTCAATTATAAGTTTTTTCTAGTTTCGATAAATAGTTGGCAAATTTTTGTTTTCATATTTGATTAACAAAACTGATGATTTCTTAATTATTTTGTCGATAAAATAATCAGCGTAATACGTGTGCTCTTTCTTTTGTCTTACTTTTGACAAAAAAAAAATTATCAACTAAAAAATTGAACATCTTTTCGCAACTTTAAAAGACGGGAGTATCACGCTTAAAATCCGGAAAAGGTAAACCTATTTTTATCCCCACCTGAAGCTGAACATAAGGAAAGAATATAATAAAAGAAAAGAACAAACGCTGAAGTCGCAAAAGAGTAAATATAATTCATAATTAATCTCATGTCACATCAATTTAAGTAAGGTTACAAAAGAACAAACGCTAAACACCATTTGTATAGTCGCTGTCACGCCGCCCAAGAGCTTGTCTCCTTGTTCACGCAGGTGCTAATTTCCTATGTTTAAAATCTTCTAATCCTAGTTCTCTCCTAAGTTTTGTGCACGTATTTATCAAATTATATGCATTCTATTTTTGCCTAACTTTTTGGTGCGCCAAGAATCTCTCACATTCAAAGGGAAATTATTCAAAATTTTCAAAGGCTAGTTTGTCAAATAGCATAGGGTCATAGGGATAAAACACATATACACACTACTTTCGGAAAATTGAATATTTTATTTACTTTAATTATTTTTTCCTTTTTGAGAACAGCTTAGCGGTTTAACCTTTTTTGTCGCTATCTAATAATATTAATAATTAAATGCATATCAAGCAAGAACAAGTTTGAATAGTAGTATATTAATTATTGGCCTATCAAGATTCCAAGGTTCTGAAGGAGTCGGCAAAAGTAAATTGCTGATCTCAGATTTAGTTTGCGTGAGAATCTGCTCCATTTTTACCCTGCGTGCGGAAGTCCGCTCAAAAAATTTATTTAAAATCATAACAAGTAATAAATCATGACAAATGTTGGTTTTTCGTTATATGGAAAGTACGAGTTCGTTCAATATAATCGTTCTCACGTTTCAAATTTCAAACCGGTAATTCAAACCGTTTAATATATTCTTCATATTGAAAATTCATGTAAAACTAAAAATTTGAATTTCAAATCAACGACAATGATTTTAAAAATCCAAAAAAAATAGCAAAAAAATTTAAAAACTATAAAATTTACAATCTTATGAGTTCTCAATATTTTAAGAACATGCGGAACGGTTCGGATTGGCCATTTGAAATTTAAAATATGAGAACGGTTATATCAAATATGTCTCATATATTAGATACTAGCGTGCAGTTCTCTAAAATTATTACAAAAGAATTTAAGAATATAATTTTAAGTATGTTATATACATTTTATATATGTTAAATAAATTTGAGAATTTGTTGGTCACAGAGTTAGTGTTATTAAGATTGAAGTGTCAAAATTTCAAACTTTTTTATGGTTGCCCACTTATTGTTTAAATTGTATCAAATATGCAGTCTCTCCATATTAGAGAAAATTTACTTATAATTTTACTTCTAAAATCTCAGTAATTATTAGTTTGATTTTTTTTAAGTATTTATTACTATTATATACGGTTCGCACTTACCGGAGATTCTTATTATAAAACTTTTCCTCAAATATAAGGTCATGCCCAATAATTAAAAATGTCATAATTTTCGTTATTCTAAATTTAACTTTTTGCCAATATATCTGTCCGAAATCTCTTTAATATTTAACTCCTACCAAAGTTTAAATCCATTCTCTTTAAAAAAAAATTATTGATTACCTCTGTTGAAAAAAAAACTTTTCTAATATAGTAAGCTTTATATATAAATATATCATATTAACAACAAATCATCGATCACTAGTGGCTAGCTAGCTGGAATGACCAGACCCCAATATAAGGAATGGCATTTCAGCAACTTGATCCAAAACAGACGGCTTAAGTTGTCTCACTGTATACTCCAAGCTATTGGGATAAATTTGAGTACCTCGCATTGAAATTCCATGGTAAAAACTTGAGACACAAAAAAGAAAAACACATCATAAAAATCCTGTAAATAAGGGGAAAAAATTTGATAAATTGCAAAAAATGAAGGTGACGTCAGCAGGAAGCGCCGTGTCTGACCAAGTCAATGAGCCCTAACTTGCCAACAACCACATCCAAATCATGGTGGGGTCTTACTCAGATGTCAATGTGAGATGAGAATATGAGATGATGAGATCCCTCTCTCTCTCTGAGTGCCATGTCAAGCACAAAATCTCTGCAAATATTCTACCCCAAGATAGGCTTCAATCAAAGGGCCCATATGCCATTGTCCCCGGATTTTTTATTAATAATAATTATTATAATTAAATAATTTTATTTAGTAAATCGAGAAATCTTTTAATATTGATAGTAATTTCGCGGCGCCAAAGGGGTAGGAAACGCCATTCCTTCTTTGGTCTTGGCGATTCTCAGCAGAGAGGAGAGGAAACTGAGTTTTTTGGTCTCAGCGAGAGAGGCAGAAGTGGGGCCCGCTTTGACTGTTCAACATATTTAGTCAAAAAATCCAGGTCTCTTCTCTGATTTCTCATGATATTTTCATATATACCCTAAACTTTTTTATATTTATACTTTATGACTACAAAACTTTGCAATACACAAATTCCTTGTATGTATGATGTATTGCTGATATATATATCATATAATACCTGACTTTCGTTGATAAAGTTTGGGAAAAAGGAGTGAACAAAATAAATATATTTCTTGGGCATATAAGAAAAATAAATATATTTTTTGGTTTTAAGCCCAAAAATAGAAAGGCAACGTCCTTTAGAAATTGCATAGATTTTTCGGAGTAATTTACAAATTTTTACAGATTTAGGAATTACATAGATTTAGAAAATTACAAATTTACAATTTACAAATTTTTCGGTTTATTTTTTAATTTTCGGGTACGGATTCGTATAGTTTTTGTGTAATTTAAAAATTTATGTAACAAATTTAAAAATTTTTGTGTAATTTAAAATTTACAAATTTATGCAACAAATTTTAATGTAATTTTTAATTTTTTTTTAAAAAAATTGAGAAATTTAGAAAGGCAACAAATTTATAAATTTAGAAATTGAGAAATTGCAATAAACTCTCTGGTTTAAAAAAAAATCATTATCGGATTTTATATTAGATACAAAAATAATTATCAGATATAAAAAATATTTATCGGATTTTAAATAATAAATATTGGATTTTAAAAAATAATTGGAATGGCATAGATCCATTGATTAAAAATAAAATTTGTTTACAGTATGCCTCCACGAAGAGCAACTGACAAAAAGAGACGATGAGAGGCGGCGATTGCAGCACGAAATTTTCCGCTAGTCCCAGAAGGATAGGACCCAAATGTTTGTATCGTGATAGATGGTGAGCATCGCACATACATTCCGTATCGAAAGACTGGCGATAAAAAAAATAGATCCACGCGTCTAAAAATTCCCAATATATCCATAAAAGAATTCCTTATGGATACAAATTCATAATACTTAGGTAATATATATGATTAAATATTACATTTATTGACGTCAATTATTTTATGTTAATAGCTTTACCAAAAATGAAAAATCAATCTTAAGAAATTGGCTAAAAATAATATCTTTAAGAAAATATATAAGAAATTGGCTACAAAATAATTTTTATTATTTCAACATTTAGATTTTTTATTTTCAATTCCTTAAAATATCAAAAGTGCAAATATTAAATATTTTATTTTTTTATTATTTCGACATTTAAATTTTTTATTTCCAAATCCTTAAAATAGTCAATTCCTTAATTTTTATTTTCAATTCATAATTATTATTTTCACATTTAAATTTTTTATTTTCAATTCCTTAAAATATTATTTTCAATTTCTTAAATATTAAAAGTTATATGAATAATTTTGTATTTATAATCCATCCCACTAATATATTGAGAAAAGAACCATAATTGCAACTCCGATTATTAAAAGCGTACCAATTTTATTATATGGTAATAGCACACAAGCGTGCAAATGGTTCACATTGTTTTCATGGACTAAATTGCATGTCTCCTAATATAAAAATAATTTCTGCTCCTAATCCCAGATATGGTGAGATATTTTATATTCCTTAAATATTAAAAGTTATATGAACCACAATGCAGATATGGTGAGATATCTCGCCGAGTTGCCTATGGGCCTTGACCTTCAAAAAAAAAAAAAAAAAAAAAAAAAGAGATATCTCGCCGAGACAAGGAGGAATCGCCACGCCTAGGAAACGCCATTGGTAATGGCGTTTCTTACCCTCTGGTGCCGCGAAATTACTATCAATATTAAAAGATTTCTCGATTTACTAAATAAGATTATTTAATTATAATATTTATTCTTAATAAAAAATCCGGCCATTGTCCCATTGACCATTCAACTCTAGTACTGTTGGGTCCCACGCAGCTGTTTCAGCTAAGAGCTCTAAATTGGGAGACCACAAGCATCTCTTTCATTCTTTCTTCCTTGCCTTGCTTTCTCATCTCACCTCTCTTTTCCAAGCATCGGATCCCCTTTTCCTTCTCAGAAAACATGTTTACTTTTTGGTACATGCACTTTGTGCAACAGCCAACAAGTGGTCAAACAAGCTGCCAGCTAACCGTCCTCTTAATTACGGGCTGTTGTGACTTGTGACATGTCCGTAAAGAAGAAACTAAAATTAGATGGGGATAAACTGCAAACTAATTGTCAATTTATCACAAGTTTTCTTGTAAAACATTAATGATTCAGATTTGTAATTCCTTTGGGGGTTTACTTGATGTATGGTCAAGACTCAAGAGTGTAAAATTGAAGTAAAAAAAATAGAAATGGAGTTGTACGTTGATGCCAACATAAAAGATCAGTCCGATCAAATAGTTAATATAGTTGGCAATGAAAAAAGAAAAAAAAGATGAAGAGTGTATACAGCGGGCAACTTGATTTATTAACCCAAAAGGGAAAGATTAAAACTTGAACGTTTTACTAAAAAAAATGTGAACTCAAAGTTCATGATAACCTTATACAACCTATTGATCACATCTCTTATATTAATTATACATATAAGGTGTTGCTCCTTTATTAGAAACTTTTTAACTAGTTGTTTTGACTTTTGAGAGCTAGCTCCTAGCACCCATTGTACGTAACTTGCTAACTACGGGATGATTATCAATTATGTAGAAAGTAAAAAATTACAACAATCAATTATTAATAACTCATCTACATATGACAAGGTGTCCATATCTTTTAACTATTTATTAAGCTTATCAATAATTATAAGTCGGAACATATCACAATTACCAACAGAATCTCAGTCAGTCATCAGGTTGCCGTCAAATATATCACAACTTACTAACAAGGAAAGTAAATAATAGAAGAACTATGTCTATCTACTAGGTGATGAAAATATATACCTTTTTATTACGGTTTATACAAATTTTATTTTCTTCAGATTTAATTTATTTTCTAAGTTTTGAACCTTTATATGGGTAGTGATTTTTTTCACCCTGGTCAAGCATTTCGGGCCGTCTAAATATTTTCAAACAAAAAACACTTTATGTCAATTTTAACTCCAATTAAAGAGTTTTGAGTTTCTCATCCTTTCTTTTTCTCAATTAAAGCTTCCAGTTGCACAGTTGAATGGGAATCCTGATAGAATCTAGTCTCCATATTGGAGACAAAAGTCACATGTTTCTCAAGGCTAAAATATAAAACTAAATATGTGGTAAAATTATCTTTTTCAATTTGTATAGATCGACATTACGGAGCTATATGAGTGGGCACGTCCAATTATCGCAATACCAAAAGGATATGATTAAAATTTTATTCTTTATTCTTGGTTTCTAAAACTTTGGATCAAAGTCCGAATAAAACAACAACATTAATGAAAAATAAGGTATTTATTCTTAATTTTTTCTAAAAAAATCGAATATGTTCCCCATCTTCAATTTGGATCGAAATTTGAAGTAAAAATCAGTCTATTTAAGAACCAGCTTGATACTTAAAATATTTGTTTGGTTGGTCAGGTATAATTTTTGGAAGACTGGATTAAGTATTAACTTGATTGATGAAAAGTTTACTGAATTTTGTTTAGGCGTGAAGAACTTCGGACACTAACTTGCAATATATATTTTTGGTTTTTTGGAAAAGCTGAGGTCTAGGCGCCAAAATATGAACTTCTCCAAAAAATAGACAAAAGAATCGAAAACATGAACTTGTCATGAAATTAATATTAAATTGTTTATTTCGACGTTAATCCGAATTATTCACCCAAATCTCTCCAGTAAATAGTTAGATAATCAAGTCAGAACAAAAATTAGAGTTCGATAACTAATTTCATGTAAAGAAAAAAAAACAGCTATATACATTTTTGTTGAATAGTTCAATGGAAGTCTAGAGATCAGAATTTGATTTATTTTTCCAGAATTTAATATTGAATTATTTAGGTTCGATAAGCTCGATTCAAATTATTACACAGTTCTCACCAAAAAAAGGTTATACAATATACATCGAGTTGGAGTGGTTCTAATTATTAAACAGCATATATTTTTTAGAGTTGTAAAGTCAAGTTGCAAAGCGTAATAAATTCATACAGCTAAAAAGATATTAAACATTTATATTAAGATAAATACAGAAATTCATACAACTTTTAGGGCTCGAAATAAATGATATACGATTGACTCTTTTATGCCAAGTATTTATTTATTTTTTTAAAAACAAAAGAGAGGTAAGGTAATGCCACTATTTTGGTACTTCTATTATTGCAGAATAATTGCACCAGCATTAGGCCTGATCTGTACCACCAAAACTTCAAACCTTTTATAAATGCTCTGTCGGGTCAGGTCAGGCGTACAATTAGGGGTGAAAACGGCGACCGTTTCGACTGTCCTTTTGTTTTGTTTCGTCCAAAACGAAACAAAACGATTAAAGATTTTGATTGCATTTCAAAAATGAAACGGTTAACGAAAGCATGAAATGATTTCGTCCATGTGTATTTTCGTGGTACGAAACGATCAACGCAAATGGTAGTCAATTTCGTTTTCAAAACGAAACGGTTAACAAAACTGACCGTTTTTGTGATCGTTTTAGACGTTATGCAGCCCTACGTACAATAGCTCATAAATATTAGGCCGACCCATGACAACTAAAATTAACCAATTATTATATCCTACAAGAATATAAAGAGTAAATATAACTATATAAGATAAAAATAGTTTAAAAACATAGCTATTTTTATACTATATCTGTATTCTTCTACAAATATGAAATAGTAAAATAAAATAAAATGACAACTTTTTTGACTTGTAAAGAACACAATCGTTCACTATTTCATTCTCTCATAACATCTGATAGTAATCTGTTCTCTAAAGTAGAAAGCCAAAGTGCCAGAAGAAAATTTCGTTTGTACATTGTATTTAACTTTACTACTTTCAAATAAAAAAGAAAAACTTTACTTCTCTATAATTCCATTTAGAACCCATTTCGTCCATGTTTCTTTATAATTATCTTACAATTCCTTCACAACTCTTTTCAACCATATTATGAAACAAGCACTTAAAATCATTACTCCTATTTTCTGGTAGGATTTGGCTTAGTTTTCTGTTAGTCCGATTCAAATCCAATTGTATCCTCGATCAGATTAGAGATTTCACCACATAAGGCAAAAGAAGCACCTCATGTCAGAAGACAAAAATATGGGGATAATTTCACCACAACATTTTATCAATTAGAGATTTATTTAAGACGCAATGAGTAACATTGCACAGGATATAAACTGCTACTCATACATGCATTGAAATTAGTTTACTGGAGACAAAATCAAGGTTGTACTTGAGCAGCAATTCGTTTTAGTAATGGCACTACGCATTACAGCTCTCTTGCATTTGCCTCTACTTGTTAGAGCGATAGAACAAATTAAAGGACCTCATAGATTGATCGGATAAAACTAATTATCTCTAAACTCATAAGTACCACCAGATTTGGCCCAAAAAGTGACACTTAGACCTCTTGGTTATACCCAGAATTAGGTCAATTAATCCTCCCCTAATTGCTTTTAAGGCCTCTCGTTCTCCCTACAGTACGGGCTAAAACCTCTGCTAGTAGTCTCTTCCCCTTTGCTCAACTCCTCAAAGGCCTCGGTAACACACGAATCCGATGAAATAGATTGAGAGGTATTAACATTACTGTTCTCTCTTCGCCCGAAGAAATCAATAAAAGTGTGATTTCTGGCACCAGCCTCCATCTCAGGTTCAGGTTCTTGTTCATCCTCAGCCTCGACATCCATTTTGGAGGCTCTCTTCTTCTTAGAAATGCGACAGAGCACCCATCCGTTGGTTGCAGCAATGGAGTTCTACATGCATAAGAAGAGAAATAATCAATAAATTTTACTCCTGTGTGATAGTTATACCTTTAAAATTGTTACTTCTCAACTACACAACAGTGGAAATAATTAATGCTTGTGGTGTTCTTTAAAGACAACAACCAAAATGACTCATGGAGTGGTGGTTCTGATTATTGAAGTCCATTCTGAGTTTCTGACAAGCAATTAAGGTCTTTTATTGTGCCAGTTAAAGATTTGTCTTAATATAGTTCAAGCTACTATACTAGTATAGGTATGCCAATATAAGAAAGACAAGAAATATTATAAGATAGTCACATGGGCCTCTCCTACTCCATTTATATTTCATATGCATGCCATATACAAAGGTAGAAGGTACTTGAACGCTTGATATTGCTATATTCATGCCATATACCAACCAGAGAAGATAAACTCTCACATGGGTTAGGTGCTTTAACTTATTTTTCTCTGCTTATCCTAAGTTATTGGTGGTAGGATTAACTTATTAAAATTCTACAAGTTACCCAAAATAAAATTTCTACAACACAAACTTGTTATGTGGAACTTACTGTAAAAGTATACATAATGATATAAATCCCAGTGCTCCTAAAAACATGGAACTAGAAAAATACCCCTCTGAAACTAGAGTAAGTAAAAGTTTAATACAACAACAACAACAACAACTAAGCCTTTTGTCCCAAACAAATTGGGGTTGGCTAGAAAAGATACCCAGCAAGAAAAAAAGATTCACGAAAAAAAGTCAGAGCCTTTTGTCCCAAACAAGTTAGGTAGGCTAGAAAAGGCTGAATTTTCACGCTGGCTCGCCAAGCCTATCGCAAGCATGCGGTTTTGAACCCTGGACCTCCTAGAAGAGAGCCCAGTGCTCTACCAATTAATAAAGACGAATTTTTTTATTTTCAAATTTTAGACATATGAAGTAAAATATTTCAATTTAAATTTTTATACATGCTATTATGCTGAGGCAAACATGAAAATTTTGAATATCTATTTACGATATACGAACAGAATGAACTTGTCAGTATAAGGGCTTACAATGGAAGTTGAGTGTTTGCAGTCAGTAGGAGCCACGCAAGCAAGGCGATACTCATGCATAACCCAGTCGGTGCGGGCCCCACGAGGTGGACGGCCTTGGTAAAACACCAACACCTTCTTCAAACCCACCACAACCTGGTTACCCCTTGAGTTAGCCGTTAAAATTTGCTTCTCTTTACCAGTCGCCTTCCAATAGCCTTGACTAGTTGCACGGTTAGATCTACTGCCGCTCATGTACTTAGCCTCATTTAGGTTGAAGAAATATTTATCCTCTCCAAACCCACCTAAAAAGTTAAAATTTAAAATATAACTGAGCTTAAATTGATTAAGTTAGAAGTTCCTCCAGAATAACATAAATGTAGACCTTGTCGTGTAATTAAGTTGTAATCAGATATTTATATTAATGTTTGGTAAAGAACTAAGATGAATTTTTTGGTTGCCTAGTGCAAGTTGCGAGCAAAGGAAAGTCCAGCAGGTTTTATTATCTACAAGTAGATTAATACTTTAACTATACTTAGGATGCCACTTCAACAAGTCCATACTTGAGACACGAGTGATGTTGTTTTACTTATAGTACACATTTCAGTTTAACTAATATATGCGGTTCACACTTTAAAAGTAAAAAGTTAGCAAGCTAATAAGCGCTACTGTTATGTGGATATTATCTCTCTTATAAAGCAACAAAACCCAACAATATGAAATGTACTGCAAAATAATTTATCTTAAGAAAATAAAAAGAGACTTAAATACTCTCCAACACCCACCTATATATAGCAAAAAATCTCAACTAAAGAGACAGCTGACATTTCTTGGAGGTTAACTTAAGGAAACATTAATGTCTCAACATCATAAATTAAGCTTACTTATTAGGTGTATATTGCGATTATGTCAATTTGGCAATTAGGTACAATAAGCATATTATAGTAGCCATTGGATTTCAATTCGATGAACTTCTGACAAATAAAGGAATCCGAAAAGGTATCCTATAAAGATACAATCAACCTATATTATTGCAGTCTGAAAAGTGATCTGACACCAAAAAGCAGTTTCTTTAAAGCAAAATTTAAAATTAATAACAAGCGTTTGCTGGTTACTTAACAAGTAAGAGAAATAATTGTGAACAATAAGTTTCTAATGTTCAAACTTCAAACCATTGTTAAATCCACACTTTCAAAAGTCTAAAGCCTATCCACATTTTGACATCCAATTTCCTATTATTTACGCTTATTCAAGTTGACTTTCCAAAATTGGGTTTTCTCATTTGACTTTTGAGCACTATTAATGTATAAATTCCTTGTGATTTGCAAATTAGAAAAGAACAAAAAATTGCTCAAACTAACAAGCAGAGACAGAAAAAAGAGTCTCCAGCACTCAAATTGGAAAGTTCCAAACTAAATTCAAGCTTAAATCAACAGAAAAAATAGATCACTTACCAGGTAAATCCCAAGGGTTAAATTTCAAGAGATCAATCTCTGGTATAACAGCAGCTGGTAAGGGGTAAGACAAAGCCTTTCTTCTCAGGTATTGTACCACCAATTCTTCATCTGTTGGGTGAAACCTGAATCCTGGGGGAAGCTTTATAACTTCTCTCTTCTCCATTTTAGAAAACTTAACACTTCAAAAATGAAATAGTGTTGTGTTATATCTCAACTTTTAAGGGGGTTTAGTTTCAATACAACACTGTCTCAACTCTCAAGGCAAGATGAAGATGGGTTCATTTCCAATAGAACCCACCTTCCATTTTTTTTTTCTTCAGAGAAGAAGAAAAGATTTTTGAGAGAGAAACTGGTCTAGTGAGAGAGAGAGAGAGCGAGAGAGGTGGGTGTAATGGAAAAGGTTTTTGGGGGTTTTATAAGGCTGTTGCGTAAGACAGACTCAAGCTTCTTGTACTGCCTTTGACGCATTTATTTTATTCGAAAATATTAAGGGTTTTTTTCTTTGAGTGAACTAAGGACCTGTTTGCAAATTGAGAACAGGAGAAGCGTGGTGAGGACAGCTGGGAAATGAGAAGTGGGAGGGAGTAACGTGGAAAAAGATTTATTAAATGGGTACGAAGGTCAAAAATGTTCGAACGGACACTGCACACTGCTTTTTGCGTTTTCTTATTATCTTCCCTGGAATTTTTCAGTTAAGCCCTTTACAATCTTCATATTAGTATAGTATTATATTATGTCCTATAGTTTCCTCTTGTTTCATCTTCTATGCTCTTTGTGAAAAAATTATTACATCAAAATAGAAAATCATAATCATTAAAGTAATATGATAGTCTGATAGATTTATCAACTGTTGTTATTCTCGTATAGTTAAATAATAAGTATGTCTGAAAATGGAAAAGATTTTTATGCTTGAACATTAGCGAAATTCCAACTTTTGTCCGAAGTTTATTAATGCAAGCATACATGATGGTTTACAGAGTTAAATTTTTTTTTCAGGGTTATTAAAGTAAAGCTACGCATAGTGCGTGAGAAACGTTGGTGCTTCCTTGCATTCAATAGTGAAAAGGAAAAGGAAGCGGAAACGTACTACAGTGAAGTTACCAAGTGAAACGTCTATTTACTATAAAGACCAAAACACCCTTCCTAAATGCACAATATTACAGGAACTATATGTCATTGGTGTCTTATCGAGGAGGGTTAAAACAGGAAAATAGGCAGAAAAATGTTTCCCACGCCGTATAGGGAAGGAGCAAAGATTGCGTCAGGCTTACAGCTGGAGCGCATCAACATTCTTTTGATAAATTGCGTGGACGAAAATGCCCTTGGGATTTCTACAAGTTACATTTACGTCCCGTTTGAGATTATGTTATCCTCCATTCCTCCTCTTTCTCTGCTTTTTTGGGTTTAGGAATTAGAGAAGGTACTCAATTGGAAAAGCCAATTCTTGCTAAACCGGGAACCTCAAAAGGTAGAGTAGAATTTAGCGTGTGGAGAAACTAAAGTAAAAAGTTTTTTTGGGTGTTTATTTTGTAGGACTTTGCTTAAGGAGTCTGTGTCCTTGAGGACTTGTCTTGTAACATTGACTTCTTTTAAGGTTGACTTCGAATTAAAAAATATGATAGAAAATTAAATTTAAGATTTTTACGATATTTTATTTTTGGGTTAGAAGAAATTTATTGATTGAATTTGAATTATCTTCATCTTCCTAACCAAAGAACATGTACAAAATTAAACATACAATTTGATTTTATTTAATAACTTTTCGAATTGTGGTTGGAATTGAGTGACTTGAATCGACCATTTAATCTCACAACTCGAATTTGAGGTATACATAGTCGAATCGTGTTATACATATGCCATAACCTTACTTCTTTAATTTTTTATGATAAATATACAATTATGAATGTAAAAATGACAAACAATATTTCATATAAAATCTAATTACACTGACATATTATTGATATATGAATTTAATTACTGCAACAAATGTTATTTTAATGTTCTTGAAATGTATTGCCGGTGTGATGCTTTGTCACCCTACCCTAAAAAAAAATGTTCTTGAAATGTATTTAGACATCTGATTCTTTTAATAAATAGCAGTTAAATTTCCAACTGTGCATTTTGAGCTTGGAGTTTGAAAATTTATTTATCTATAAAGTAAAATACATAAATTATTTAATTATCGATCTTGTTGTTGCTGTTAGTTGTTTTTATTATATTTTTACAGATCATCGTTTAATTAATTGTTGTTGTCATCGTCGTTATCAAGATTATTAATTCCTTGCTCACCTTAGTACAATGTTCGGCGATAAATATTACGGTGCACGCATCGAAATACAAATAGCGTTTCCAAATAATTCCACCGTCAAATGAGGGACCAACATTAGTAGATTATGTTACCTAACCACCATTTGCATTGCATTGGCTATACTATATATGATGGATTTGAAAATGATTTGTAGTAAATTTGATGAGACAAAAATGGAATCCATCTCTCTCCTGTAATACAGCGACTATTTTAAAGGCATGTACTTCGACACGACAGAAATAAATAGCCAAAAGGATGACATGTCTTCTTATTAAATTTAATAAGTAATCATGTAATAGTTATTATGGTCGGTTTATCCGTCAACCTACGGCACAATTTAATTGATTTATATAGTACAATAAATGGGGGTTAAAAAGGATCCAAATATGCACACTGCAGCTCACAGTTCATCGTATATAAACTAAACTAGACTCCATGTGAGTTTTCTATATGAGTACTCTTTTTTTTTTGAATGTAAATATGAGTACTCTAATAGACAAGAGGTGTAGTTAAACATAGATATGACGAATTTCTTTATTTATTTATTTATTTTTTAAAAAAAGTTGTAGTTTATTTTGATAAAATGGAACTAGCTAGTGACATGTTCACCATTATTTTCAGAACAAAAAATAGCTATAACGATAGAAAAATGCATGATTACCAAATCTACATATATATAATATATCAAGAGAGTGAGTATATAGGTGTAACAAAGATAAATAATGAGATGATAATGGCTGTGGTATATATAAATGATGTTCGAGGAATTAACATATACGTTAGTTTTCTTCAAGTACCTCATTATTATTCAGGATTGTTAATTATAGTCAGAAATTATCTGAAACAAGAAGGGTGCTAATTGTAATCAGAGATTTGAGTCACCTCCATTTATCCACCAATTACGCGCGTCACATCGCTTGCAAAGTTTAACGTTAATCTTTACAAAAATTTATATGATTCATATATTAAAAAATAAATTTGATTCTTGAGAGCAACTTACTACATGTCTATTAGTGGACGAGTAAAAAATTAGTGAATCTCAATGATATAAAATATCTCTATTACATTAAAAATCATAAGCCGGACCGATCAATCCGGTTAATTAAACTAGTCCCGAATCGATCGGTCCGACGTAACAGCACCGGTATCACCCGTCTATTGGCAAATTTACCAATCAAAATACAAGATAAAGTGGCGTTCATCAGTTCATGGCATTCAGCTTTATGCACGGATGAATATATACAAGAAGCTTAGTGGATTTGGGAATATCTTGGCTAAGGAGATGCCTTCCTTTTTTTGAAATTTGCATTTTTCTTTTCATCTTTTAAATTTCTCTTTGGACCTACATGTTCCCGCTAAATTGGACAAATGGAAGGGGAATGACAATTCCTCTGCCTACTAATGGATGCCTCGTATCAATGTTTGCATAGCAGATTCTGTTGTTAATTTATAATGATAAAAGCCAACCCAACAGTAAATTAACAGAGACTATTCGATCTAGTGATATCTTTGTAGCTAGTGCTGTCTCTGTGTACTTTATAAACATAAAGAAAGGCAAAATTCTTCAAGTTTGAATTGGTTTTCTCAGCAGCATTTTGTTTATTGGTTTTTTGTTGTTTGAATTTGGGCTAGGATAAATGTGCCAATCATGAAAAAAGAGGACAATTGGCCGAGAGCAGCTTACAAGATATGGTACATCTTGATTAAATCATAATTCAAAATATCCAACTGATAAGAAAGATGCTCGCACTTTGTTTATATGATTGGAACTCAATCTCAACTTGGTAAATTATCAATTTCATTTATACAACAGAAAGAAAAAGAAAATATTAAATAAATACTCAACCGTTCAACCAAAAGTAAGAAAACATGTTAGCTTCTGCCTCGCAGAAGCAAATGGAGCAATTCGTTATTCTTAATCCAATTGTGATTAAAAAATAATAAATAAAACAAGAAAAGGAAAACCAAAAGCAAGGCATTCTTTGAAATTCTTTCATCCGCAGAAGCAAAATTTTCTGAAAAAGAAAAAAAGAGGAATTCTAAGAATTGTAGCCACGAATGAAGGTAACTAAATCATACATTTTTCTTGTTTACTTTTCCTAAACAAATCGTACAAAAATATGGCCTTGTTGTAGTATGATTTCCTTTTTACACCATATATGATCTGAAATTGTAAATATAAATACGATTTATATTGAAGATAGTTGGCACAAGCTGACAATGGAATTTTGAGATTACTTATTTCTCCTAGAGGAGGTCATGCTCGATTTATATAATTACTTTACGTTACAATTACACCTCGAACTATATTTTTTTAAAATAAAAGTATGCATATATGGATAATTGTTGTAACTTTCAACTATTAATTATCATAATCATTATTATTCAATAAAATATTACCAGCATGATGTGATTTATAAAATATATCTGACAGTTGGGAGTGTATTCTTTTGCGCTACTTTCAACTTACATTGCAGCAATATCAATCTGGCCACTTATACTTGCTATTTTCAAATGTTTTGTAGATACTATATTTTTTTTAGGAAAATGTATAATTTTCATTTTCATCTAAAGTTGAAATATATATATATTTTTGCAGTTTTCAATTGATACGAGGACTAGTTTTTGGGTTTCGTTTAAAAATAGATATGCTTGTTGGAGAATGGAGTTCATAGGCTATCAAATATATTCCAACAAGAAACGAAGTACAAATATATCAGCCAAAAAATATTAGTAAAATCAAAATCGTAAAATTAATTTAATGTATTGACTATTGAAAAAATGGAGCAAGACAAACCCCACTTAATTAGGAAGCGATCCATGAAGTACTGACTACTGAATGCATCTATGCATCTAACTTACCATTGAATTATACAAGTAACTATGAAAGACACAAATGATATAGTCTGATCCACATACAACTTAGTATATCGATAAACTTTCGGCCACAATCCCTACTCTAAATTTTATTTTTAATCTTGACAAATATCTCTGTAATCTTTTCTTTTTGTCACAGTTGTTCCCCGTCCAAGTTTTCATTCACTCTGAATTAAGACCTTGCATATTTAATATCTACATATAGAACAAACCTCACAAAAACACTTCCATTTTTGTTTTTATTCCGTGTGGCAATACTCTTTTTTTTCTTTAAATATATGAACTTATGCAAGACAGCAAAATTAATAGTTTACTCCAAAAATTAAAAAAACAAAAACAGGTAATGTTGGTTAAAGTATTGCTTAAATTTTTAAGCAAGACCGGAAATGGTGCAAATTAAAAGTTATAGTTTAACAAGAATAAATTAAGTAAGATATTTTAGTTATTTGTTATTTTTTTTTGAAACGAAGTTATTTGCTATTTAAAACTTAATGATATTAAAGTAACAACAAATCTTATTTTGTAATGAAGGATTGACTAATATCCCAAAACTATAAATTAAATCTCCGAGAGGAGTGGTGGGCATATGTATGTTTGTAAAAAATGAAACTTTATTGATAATTTTACACTAAGTGACAATAAAAGGATCATGACGATGTAATGACATCATCTCTCATGTTCCAACATTTGAGAATGTAGCATTGATAATTTTGATATGAGAGATTAGACAGAAATTATACTTCCATGTAACTATTGGTACCACTGGTATTATTCAGCTTATATGTGTCATTAATTCATTATTCAGGTTAAAAACTTTTCTTATGCACCTTATCGAATAGCGCCTGACTTGTGCTGTACGGATATAATTAAGTGAATCAATAAAAAACCAAATAACTTAATTGGTACAATTAATATTATTCAGTTTAAATATTATGCAGGTAGTGGCTTTATTATTGAACTTATTTCCGATTTAATTGCCTTCGAACCGGAAAATAAATGCATCCATTCAATTCACAGATATTGCTATTAAATTTTCTGATGTTTTATCCCTCCACTGCCCATCATAATTCATTTTGATAGCATCAGTAATAACATCAACGAAAATATATCGATTACATTTCCTTTTATAAAATTTATATATTTTGATAGTACCTTATCCAGTAAGTAAACTTGAAGCAAGGAGCTTGAAGTCGAAAGTTTCTGACTGCGAAGTAAATTTATATATATAAACTGTAAATCGCATTCTGGTAATGAGATACTCAGATACATACAATATGTAAAAATAGTGAGTCCGCTGCGCATGAAATTGATTAGCTTATCAAGTTGTACAACCTATGTAGTTATCTTGCATGTTGACCCATATCTTCCTTGCCAAAAATAATGGATTTCGTATATAACTCAAGGACGATAATAAAAATTGGAATTTTATAATACCATTAAGACTTAAGAAAGTATGATCACATAAATATCTATGCATAAGAAAAAAAAAATTAAAATTATTGTGTGGAAGTAGTGGGGAGCCACCAAGAGAAGCAATGGTAAGAAAGAGGGGCAATGATGTCAATGCAAGCAATGCCATGAATTTGTGGGCCCCATTTGTGGGCCTCTTATTGGGCCATCATGTTGTTTTGACTTGACAACCCTTTGGGCTTCCGTAGAGAGAAGGGAAACCATATCCTGTGGGAATATTAAATCTAATAATTATAGAGAACTAGAAATTTAATAAAAAGATGCCCCACATGATGTTTGTTTAGTGTAAAAAGCTTGTTAGTTTGAATTTGTCTAAACTCTCCATTCATCGAAGCTTTCTTGTCTGTTCTTAAATGTGAAAGATGCTCTCTGTTGCTTCTTGGGTCAATCATAAATACAAGAAATAAACTAGTACAACTTCTGTTTATGCAAGGAGCATCCCTTAAAATAATCTTACTTAAAAATGAACTTAAATCAAACTTCATTGTTTGGCATAAACTCAATTTTGGTCCCAAGCATTAGTGGTTGCTAATTAAATGGGACATCAAAATGAAGAAGAGATGTATATTTACAAAAGAAAAAACTATGTGTGATCACAATGTAACGAAGGATATAGGTAAATGATTTATGGTGGGATTTAACCGCAAGTTGTCAAGAGATTTTTCTTGCAAGTGTAGATCTACTTTGGGGTCGTTTGGATGGGTTAGGAATTTGGAGAATAGCCTATTCCTAGGCATAAATTTATTGGGAAGTGTGTAATTTTGTGAAGAGGTTGAATTGTTTATATTAAATTTGGCATATTTTATGCCCGGAATTTGCAATTCTTGCAAATTCCGGCTTTATCCAAACGGCCCCTTTGTTTTTTTAACACGGTCAAATAGTTTTGCGTGTGGGAGAGAAGCAATCCTTTTTGTACTTTGCAAGAGTAAATTGAGAGGGATGTCAAAAAGGTTCAATTATTGTGGCTTCATTTCTCCTTTTGCATGGTTTCTTCAATCGCTTTTTTAATATTTCTTTCCCTTGCCCCCTTGGGTTTTGTGAGATTTCAATGATGAAGTAAATACAGAGAAGCAAAGGGGGGAGAAAGGAAAAGTGGGTTGGATGCGTGGTAGAAATGGCGAAATGAAGAAGCGTACTGGCATGACATCCAACATGACAGAGTATATATATATGTGTTCGTAAAATATCTACGTTTGTGGTTAGTTGTTGCCTTATTTGGGGAAGCAACAGGTCGGTAGGTGCACATGGGACTGATTGCACCTGATCATTAATTTTTTTTGAATTAATATGAAATCATTTGCTGACATGTTTTCCTGTCTAGTTTTCTTGCAAAACATTAAAACATTATTCTCATTTGATTTGGCTAATCAACATTTATTATGCTTATATTTAGCAAAAGATGGGTGTTTTTGGCAATTTGCAAGTTTGATAGGTATACTTTCACAAGAGTTGGAATCTTTTCGAACGTCTAATTGTTCTATATCTAAGGTAGCCACCACTAAGTACCAAGTAATGTAAAAAAAGGAAACAGAAAAATATTATATATCTTTACGAATATGCTTGAATTACGAATTGAAGTAGCAAGGTTAGGACGGTAATCTGAATTTTTGAAATTGTCATTTATCCAATTTTTATTTGTAGAGAAACAAAGATTTTAAACGCTTATTTCGAACCAATACCTCCCTAATCAAACATCATATATTATTTCGCGATAGTCACTAATCGGAATTAATGTACTTTTTGTCAATCCAAACATTATATGTGTGTTTGAATTGAGAAAGGCAAACAAAAAATGCGGATGATAAAATGATAAAGTTAAATTATAATGCTTTAGCGAATACTAGATTGAAAAATTAATATTTAATTTTAATAGGCATTGTTAATGCATAATATAAAATAATAAAAAATCTTATATATAGTCAAAATAGTAACAATAAATAAAATTACATTTAAACAATACTTATTTGTTGGGAGGATTCCATACCACAAGCTAAATAATATAATTTACAAATTACAATATTTGGTGGCATTAAAACTTATGACATTATAACTTTCTTTTTATATGTATTATTTTGTAGAATGGAGCTGTAATTGAATTTTGTTAAAACCTACCCACTAGCCATATGATAGATAACAATAGCTAGATAGCCACTATCTAGTTTTTCTAAAAAAAATATGATAGATATATAACAAAATAAAACATATATGGAGGCCCATATATATATATGAACCGAAGTTTGAAACAATGAAAGACCAAAATTCTACGATGTAATGCAAAATACAAACCATTCAATTAAGACTTCAAATTGCTAATAACATGAATTAATTTCGTTTTTCTCCAGAGCTTTCCAGTCCAGTTAGGTGGCGCATAAATTCTAGACCAAGCGTGGAAACGAAAACAAAATCGGACCTCATCTTTCGGTTAGTTTAGGTGCAGCAGTACTTGTGGTTGATTCAACCAAGCAATGTGTTGGTGTGGTTGAAGCACCCAAGCAATACTTTGCACTAACGCCTTCAACAAAATTAATACATCATGATTCATGCAATAGCTCATAAAAAGGTCATTTGAGTGGCATTGCATACCAGCTTTAGGTTTCTTATTTGTGGCATTACATACCAGTTTTGGGGTCTCCCACAAAAATAAAACGACACAACTTAAAAAGTTTACCAGTCTTACCTGGTACCAACTTTCATCACTACAATTAACCTACCAATATTATTTTACAAAAAGAAGTGAAGTGTACATAAATTTTACAATAAAAATATGGGGTATTTTTATCAAGTTTATTTGATAAAAAAATCGAATGGAAGGGAATATTTGCAACAAATATGCAAGTAGTTGTTTGCATTAAATAGAGCAAATGCGTTCTTTGACACTAGAGTGAAAAATTTAGGATATACTAAACTTAGTCCAGTCATTTGATCAAGATATTTATGCGAATTGTTAGTATTGTATCATTTTTATCAAAGATCAACTGAGTTCAGACAAGTAGAATAAAGAGAGTTATCGACTGATGTCAATTGCATGATAGATTCGAATCAATTGGATTGAAATAGATTGGGCCCATATCTGTTTGAATTTAGATTTGCAACTGATTTTTCTTCAGGTTCATATTTGGACGTCATATGTCAATTTGTAAGCCGAAACGCGTCGTCAATAATTTCGGCATGTTTATTGTGGTGCAACTTGGAGAAAGATAGAGATACATTTTGTGAAAAGTGAGTTGGAGTTGATGATACCCTTGAGGAGGCACGGTACTACAAGCAAGAAACGAGTCATGGTCTCAGATCAGATTCTATTTTGTGTGGCTTCTGTTCTGTTGGAAGAATCCTTAAAACCTTATCCTTTCATTTTCTGAAAGAGAGTTAGAGAGCACACATTTGAAAAACCTTCTCTCTCCTTTTTTCCCTGCTAGCAGACGTACCGACTCAAATGGACAAGTAATTTACAATGAGAAAATTTTACACATGTTCTATTTCCAAAAAAAAAAAAAAAATTTATTTTAATGAAGTTTTCCATATTTATCATATTATCTTTCCAAACATAGTGCACAATCAATCCGGCAATAAATTTCTTTCTATACTAATTAGTGCACAACCAATCTGAAAAAATTTCTTTCTATAAAATAAAATGAAGAGCTTGTAAGATTGCATAGAATAAATAATTGTTTACATCTTTACCTAATTATTTTAGTCCTCGGAATATATGCTTTTATAACTATACTAGTAGAGACTGGCATAGACTATAAGAGATAGAGAGATTAAGCGCACAACATGTGAGAACAACAGCCAATTTGATGGCGACACTTTTGAGAAATTATGTTTTGTTTTTCATTTTTTTTTTTTTTTTTTGGGTACTAGAAAGGCGTCCAGTCAGTAGAGCAATGTTGATAAACAAATTTATACTAGAGAGAGGTCCCATAATTAGAGAAATATGATAAACAGTTTTACTTGGGAGATGCATATATAGAGCCATGTGGTTTAAAATATCATTTTGAAATTAATTTCGAGATTACATTAAATTCTTTTCTTTACAGAAAGATTGCAGATTGGAGACTTTAAGAGCCATGTATTTTGCCCAAAATGAGAAATGGGCCTTACAATGCACCCGATTTGAAGTTTTTCTTCAAAATGCACTTAAAGCCCAAATAATTTTGTGGGGTTTGAGTTGGATTTAATTCAATCATTCTGCGCCGTTCTTGAATGCATCAGAAATCACTCAGATTAAGGCCTAGTATCAATCCATTAAGGCTCAAATTATCACTTAAAAGACTTTCTTGTAAGACCACTAGACCAGGCTCATTAGAGGTTTCAAGTTTCCTAACCGACTAAGGAAAATTTCTTTTTATTTCTTTCTTTCTTCTGAAAACCTTTCTATATCTGTTTCCTTGAAAACAGGAGGACGGGTACAAACTTCGCGAAATCCATATTTTTTCTGGTTATGACTTATGAAACCATAGAAAAGCAAAGTGAACACATACAAAAGAGATAAGTTTTGTCATCCTTGTTCATATTTTTATATACATATATAATTTTTTTTATTGAACTTATTTATTTGTATGTGTTCATTTTGATTTCACTTTTATTGGAAACATGTGGGTAGAGCAACAATTGCTTAACTGATAGTTTGGCTAATTATGCTCGACTTAGGAAGGTAGTTTCCACTGGTTATACTTTTCCTACTGTCCCACATTTGTAATTGTATTATTGTTTCTGGCTTAACTTGAGCCCAAGAGGCACAATTTCAAATATATATATATATATATATATATAGAGTTTTGCTATGGTGAGTCGCAACTCACCAAAAGATCTGTGAGTTGCGATCAAAACTCCTAAATCTAGTTCAAAATGGCCGATCCAAACCGTCCAATATGATTTTCCTATTGAAATCTCCATGCAGACCAAATTTTATATTTTTTCGAAATTTTTAAGTTTTTTTTTGAAATTTGAAAAAATCGTTAATCTAATTAGTTCTGAACAGTCTAAAAACAACAGTTTTTAAAAATTCCAAAAAAATACCTAAAAATTTCGAAAAAATATAAAATTTGGTTTGTATGAAGATTTCAATAGATAGATCATATTGGACGGTTTGGATCGGTCATTCTGAACTAGATTTATGAGTTATGATCGCAACTCACGGACTCTTTGGTGAGTTGCAACTCACCATAGCAAAACTCTCTCTCTCTCTCTCTCTCTCTCTATATATATATATATATAGAAAGCCTTCAATCAAAGCGCTTTGACCGGAGTCCTGGTTAAACCCCGTCAAATCTCAATTTTGAAATTTCAAATGACCGATCCAAACCGTTCAATGTGATTTCCATATTGAAATCTCCTTGCACACCAAATTTTACATTTTTTTGAAATTTTTAAGAATTTTTTTTCAGATTTTAGAAAATCGTTAATCTAATTTGTTTTCAGCCCTAAAAAAATTATTGTTTTTAAAAATCCAAAAAAAAATACTTTGTCTAATGTGTGTGTGTGTGTGTGTGTGTGTTCACTTTGTCTATTTTATGTATTCACTTTGTTCAACTGATGACAAAACTGCAGATGACATTAATCAATGGAAATTACTATCTATCATCTCTCCACGCATCATCTCGTGGCATCGCATTTGTATTTGTTTACTTTATTCATTTATATGTCGAGTTTGTTTATCTATGAGACTATGGTTATGAGTTCACTTTATTCAATTATGAGTTAGATTTTATTTTTTGTATTGTTGATCAGATTTTTATATGCAAATTTAACTTGTTTTTATTGAGCTTATTTGTTTGTATGTATTCACTTTGATTATTTAATTGTTCATTTCGTCTGTTTTATATGTTCACTTTGTCAAGCAATGACAGAACTGTAGTTTGCAGTTATCATTTATGATTTTTTTATTGGTCATTGTAAAAATTTAAATTCAAGATTTATCATCACTGAAGCGACAAGTTATTTTTTATGCCATATAAAATAATAAAAACTAGACATGGCAGTCGCAGCTTTGTTGCGCTATGTTTTTTTAAATGACAATAATTCAACATGAACTAACTTAGATTTCCAAATATATTTAATTCTTAAATTAAATGATGATTGGTATGACTATTTTTAGTATATTAAACAAAAAATTATTTTAATTTTAGAAAATACAAAAAAAAAACTATTTTAAATTATAAAAAGTACAATAAAAATTAATTTTGATTGTACAAAATAGCGATAAAAATAGAGAAAAAAAATATCGCGACTTAATTAAGATTATAGATTATAGATTACTTACCATACAGTCATAGACCAATTGAAAAGAACACCTTAGCCTTTTGGATATGCTATTGTATAACTTAAAATTTAAGATTTGTCATTTCAGAGAAAATTATTCTGTTCCACAATAAGATGATAAAAGTTAGTTTTATGTCACTAAATTTAAATCACATTATATAATATATCTGATGTTTAGGGGAGATGGACGTTGATCAAGTAGGGAATAACGTAATTAAGTATAAAAATTGATTACTGCCATCTGTAGTTTTGTCATCGTTTAAACAAAGTGAACACATATAAAAAAAAAGTTTTGTCATCCTTGTTAATATTTTTATGTGCATAGGCAATTTTTTTTTTATTGAACTTATTTGTTTGTATGTGTTCAGTTTCATCATCTATATGTTCATGTTATATGCTTTATGTATTCATTTTGTTCAAGCGATGACAAAATTGCACATGATAGTTATCATTTTTGAATTAGTGGCGTCAAACTAATTTTCCGATTTTTTGACGACATATTTTGAATTTGTCATTTAAGATGGCATCTTTAAATTGGCAAGCTTTTTATTATCGTAAAACAAAAGTTTCTTTTTTTGTTAGTCCCTCCCAACGAAAAGCCATTGCTGTATATTACCCAATTGCCAAATCAAAATTGCTATTTATTTACCTTATTGTTTAAACTAATTTTGGAGTAAACCAAAGAAAACCAATCAGCCCGTAGTTTTGTTGGAGTACAAACGCATCAGACACCGATCGAAGAGTTGTCAGGCAATTACAACCAAATCAGTATCACCGCTTCCTACTCAACTCAACCTTTATTCGTATTATTCCTCCAATGAAGAAGGCAAATAAGATCTTGTCAGGCTCAGGAAAGTTGAAAACAGTCAAGAAAGAAAAGGCAGAGTCGAGCAGTGGTGAACGGGAGTTCTTTTCGTTCAAGGAATTCCTTGAACACCATGGTGACGGAGAGTTTTGGGATGAATATGTGGCGAAACAGGAGGACAGGTACAGACTTCTCGAAGTGCAGATCTTTCTGGTGAGTACAGTTGGTACTTGCCTTCCTTTCCCTTCATCAAATAATATCTCCCTTGATTGTAGATTCACGCATATATTCATCCGTAATAAATGCATCCCGATTTGCTTCATTAGAAAATAAATAAAATTAGTAACAAAATTGCTGTTTGTTTATCGAATTTGTAGAAATCTAAAGGGAAGGTTGCTTGTGCCGAATTGGTTCGGTCATGCAATGATTTTTACAACCTCTATAGAGAAGATTGGGAAGAGTTCAAAGCCAAGATGTGGGACCTGCGGCCAACTGTGGGCCCTTACAACAACTACCAGCGCCTGGTTGCCCACGATCCCGTAAGCATGCGCACCCACCACTATCACCGTCCATATATATTTGCCTCTGGTTCTGGTTTTATTTGCATTATATATATACCCGGCACCTAGTTACCTTCACCTTGGATACCCTTCTAGTAGTGTAGGTTTAGGACAGCACATGCAAACACAAATTGTGCTTTTCAATTTGTCAAACACAATCTCAAGATGAAAATTGAAATAGTCTCATTAAACAGTTCTACAATTCCATGTATTCCTGTGGTAAATTAATTTAATCATCTCATACATGATAGTGACATTGCCTATAATTAATTATCTCCAATTGCGTACATTATCTCTATAATAATGATTTCGTGAAGCCTAATCAGCATTATTCTTATGTTGTCACTTCGCCTCTTATCTACGAAGATTCGTGAGCCTGGTGATGGATTTCTTGATCTCTACTGCAGCTATGACAGTGACATTGCCTATCTGAAATTCTTCGAGGAGCTAAAACAAAAAGTGGAGGTGATTAATACTTGTCCCTTGCAATTCATCCTAATTATATTTTAGAATGTTACAAAAAAAATAAAAATAAAAATGTTGCTCAGCCATTTCAAGTGTTGAGTTCCTCTTTCATATCTTGGATTGTGAATTTGTGACCTTCTTGCTGTCTTTGTTCTAGTGGAAAATGAGTTCCTCAGTTGCTTGGGATCTGGCGAAAGATACTTTAAAAAATTATGAGAATATCGACCATTTAGCTATATATTATGCCGTTCAGGTATATATCTTTTTTTATTTTCTAATTATCACAAGACATCCTTCTTGTCTTAGGTTTCTGAAATACTGATTAGAGGACTTTTTCAGGACTGCCGGAGGTGGAGTTACTTAGATTCCATGAAGGACGAGATGATAGCAGTATATACAACACTCGTGCGTGAAGTTATAGAGAAAAGGGTTGTGTTTTCCATCCTTCACATTATTTGTTTGTTTATTTTATTCATTTACCCTATGATTTATTTACTTTTTGCTCTGTTGGGGCCTTTGGGGGTCTCTTGTTAACCTAATCAAATGAATGTTTTGATTGCTTTAGAGGCGTGTAAAGAACGTATTGAAAGAAATTTTGGGAAACGACATGCGGCCATATCCGCACTACAAAAACTATATTGATGATTGTCTCAGAATTGGTAACATGAGTGGTTTTGTGTGTCTAGTAAGTTTTCTCTTTGATCTTTTTTTTCTTCTTTATTCATATACGTTGTGAAACCAGGCTTGTGTACAATTTCTTTTGTTTTCAAAATTTTCTAGCTAAACATGAAGTAATTAACTTACCCTGACTCTTTAATATCCCTTTTTTCTAGCTTGAGAAACTCAAGGAGTACATCGCGGCTAAGAGTGAGGTAAGTTACTGGGGAACAAGCATCTACTTATTTGTCCTTCTACATTTATTTTTCACATCCATCTTTTTAGTTAAAACATATCTGCAATTGTAATTCTGCTGTGCTAGCTGCTTTTGGCATGAGTCAGTTGTAGGGAGGACGAGCTGATTTGGCCACTATTTAGTTAGTTTGAGGGTTTTTGGAAGATGTTAATGATATAAGAAGTTTGTGGTTAATTCTAAGTACCGTGGATGCGGTGGTTGGTTTGGTTCCTTGAACACTTTTTTTGTTAAGTCGGTGACTTGTGAAATGGTGTGATGATATGCACCTTGGGCTGTGTTTTGGATAATGCTTAAAGGACATTTTTTTTTACAATCTGCTACGATTAGATAGTGTATGTATGTTGTCTTTTCCCCATGATTAAAGAATGCTCTGGTTTTTTTTCTGTTGCTTATCAAAGCTATGAATTGCAAATATTGAACTATTGTTTTCTTTCATGTAGGAGGATCATGTTGATGAGGACATGAAGGATACTGTAAGGAAGTTCTTTGAAGAGGTGAAATTTAAATTCCTTTCTTTATGAGTTAGCATTTTTCACTTTGAGCATTGCACAGTTCTATAACAAAATTTCTGTTATCAGGAACAACCACATATGCTTGATATGTTCACATACGCCGACTATGTGCAGAGGAAGATGCAGCTGGCCAAGAGTCTAGGCATCATACCAAGGTACATTTTGAGACTGGCTGCTTGGATTATTCTTTTATTTGTTTGTTTGTTTATTTATTTATTTATTTTGTGTTTTCTGTTGTTACAAGTCTCAAGGTCTGCTCTTTCCTTTTTCTTTTATTGATTTTTGTTGTGCAGTTAGACAGCAGCCTAACTTGGATTTTGAAAGCATATTAAAACGGGCTTAGAGAATCTCCTGCAATTGAATCAAATTGTCCGTTTAATAGAATATTATGTTGGTTTGTGACATTGTCAACATCAGGCCATAAATCAGGTGGAAATGTTGCGTGTGGAATTCTTGTTAAACACAACTAAATGTATCCAACCTCGGATGTACCGTTTATTAAGCAATTTGAAATGGATCTAAGTTTTGTGTTTGTTCGATCTAAGTTGCTGTTCGCACAGATTTATTGGTGTAATCGGGTCATCTGTTGCTTATTTACACCTTGATTTGAGAATTGCCATTTAGACAGGAATGAGTGAAAGAAGTTTTTAGGTACTCTTGCGAGCGGTTTGCCTTCGCTTTGTGACCTCTCTTATCCAGTTATTTGTTTTAGTCCGACAATTTAACAAAAGCAATCTTTAGTAAGGAATCATATGATTAGATCAAATTAGTCATATGTTTTGTTTCTGGCAAATTCTGCCATGAAAATCTTTTCTATTGACTGTCCATTTGTTATACACAATCTATTTTGAGACTCTTCCTGTTTTACTGGCACGGGACGTCGGCGTTTGCCTTGTTCAGATGATGAAGGTACAACTTTTGCACTCATGTAGTCGGGACTGTGTATATGGGAAAAAAACAAATGATTAGTCGCATAAATATATTTTTTAGTATAATAAGATTGATAACATTTTAATTAATTTACTGATCTTGAAAAATAGAAGTAGTTGCTTGCTTAATAGACATGTGAGCAGTTTGTGGGGATAGTCCTGTATGCTTGTTAGCAATATCAGGTGGCGAACTATCAATGTAATTGCTGGAAATTTCTTTGCCAGAAGACTTCGAGTTCGATGCAGGATTTCTTGGTAATTTGTTCAAGGTTATATCAATAGTAGTTATTGGTTCAATGTGATTTACATTAAAGCTTATTCTGCTGTTGTGAAGCTGGGTAAGATTTAGTTCAACTGTGAATTGGAAGCGGTTACCAATAAGACTTTTCAATTGTGGAGGCATCATTTCGTTGGTACGTTGCGCAATTTGAGAGAGGACATTTGCTTTAACACCTGTTGCCTCTTCAGCTTGTTTCCCCATTAAAATAAAAATGGTAGTTGATAATGCTTGAGTAACTCGGGCCACAATACGATACCTATGGGAGATTAACATGTTAAGATAATAAACAATAATTCGTAGATTTTACACATGATTAGTTTAATTCATTAATTGCTTGCCGTATTTAAAATCAGATAACGTGTTCTAAATATATAGAAAGAAATACCATTGAATTGGTGATTTGATTTCCATTCCACACCGCTCACACATACGCGCTGCAAGCGAACTTTTGCACGTTGGACATGCCGTATATGCCCAGCTTTCTTTGTTAAGAATGTCTGATACAGTAGCTTCACAAATGTATTGCTGATCCTATTTTAAGGTGACATTAATAAAACTGTTGTCAGTTAAATTTCTATATAATAATCCCACCTTTTCTGCTTTATTTTTTAATATATGGTTGTTTCATTTCTACGTAAATAATATGACTTTACTGCTGTAAGGTTCCAACTCCAGTAGCTCTAGCAGGGTCTTAGGTATAGGAATTGTTTTTTTTTTTATGGTTTTGAAGGTTCAAAAATCAAAGGATCGAGTGATTTTGTAGGGCTTCTATTCTGTTCGAAGCTGTCCGATTGAAAAGAACAATAGTTAGAGAAAAGTAACCAAGAAAATGTATTTATTTTTTCTAGTGCATAATACAATATTACTGTAGTTTACTGTGACAGTGAGAGGTTTATATATAGTTATTTACCGCTGTGAATAAGCTGCTATATGGGGTTGTGTAGGGTCCGTGTATATCTTTGTAGCACTGAAAGTTTTAAGCGAGTATATGCCTGCATTAAAATTGTATATATATAGATGAAACATGATTAAAATTAATAAATCGTGCCGGCCGGTCTAGCTAATGCTTCGTTTTTTATATATTCAAGCTGTGGATATATAACATACCATTGTAATGTTTGACTTCTAAGGAACTAATGGCGATTATGACAGGGTTGGTCTTTGATAGCTCTTTTGCTGCCTCCATATCTATAGCTTCTATATATTCGCTCCAGAGAGTTATCCTGATGCTAGTATTCCTTGAGAAACAATGACCGAGTGATGTGAAAGGTTATTTATTAATAAATAATAAAAGGTGCAGTTCAATGGAAAGAGGTTAATTTGTCTTTGGAATAAAGATGAGTTTAAAATTAAAAAAATGTTACCGTTCATTTGTAAGTAGTATGTCCCTTGTTATAATGTCGCTGCCAGGTTTGATTGGCTGTGCTTCTCCTATTGCAGATAGGCAACCTATAACACATCTGAAACAAATATTTGCCACCCTGTAACAATTTTTTTTTTAGTTTATAAATTAAATTTTATTAATGGCCTGGGCTACTTATATTCCCTGATAAATATATTCTACATACTTCAATAAATACTTAAAATGCGCTGCAAACATAACAGTTTTTTTTATTAATTTAAATGTAGCTGTGTGTTATTATAAATATTGCATGAGTATATACCGATGACCATTTTTGGAGTATTCACAGAATGGCCTATTTCCTCTAGCTCATGAAATTTGAAATAATATAATGGAATTTCTTCTTTTGTTTCTTTCATCCTAACAACTTGTGTGTATCTATGCATCTTTATGATAAAACGGTGTCCAGTAGCGTTGTAGTCGTCCTGTTCATCGGCTATACGGAAATTTTTGAACAGATAGACTTCACCATCAGACGGTTTGATATCTGAGCTTCTATAGCATAATTCTGCATAAGATATATAACAAAATAATCATTAACAATATTATATTGTCTTGAAACATTTAAATTTCATTATGACAAGTAAAAATGAAAACAAAATTTATTAAGTTATATGAATTAGAATTTGAAAATGTTACCTCGCTATCCACCAGGAGAAATGGCATATTTCGACACGTTGTGTGTTGTAATTTATAATGTCCCAATGCCTAACAACTCTACATAAGATAACTGGATTGGTAATATCGTCATTGATTTCTCTAATATTAACTGTTGGCTCCATGGTGATTGATTGCAATGCAGAGATGTGCGAAATACAATTGTCAATAAAATCTACACAATTCTGTTTTATGAATTATATTACTTTTTATTAAATTACAAAGATTGATATATAAAATATTATATTTAGCAAAGTTAACATAAACCAATAGAAACCCAATGTCAAAAGAGACGTACAATACCACGTATACTATTAAAGTTGTTAAACAATTAATTCGATTTTCACAAATCTGGAATATAATGATTGTGTTTTTGTGATAGTTCGATTTAAAAATTCATAAAATTATAGAATCTTACGTTTAAAAAAAAAAAAAAAAAAGGCTAAGAACTTAAGATATTTTCAGCAAACATTTTTTTTTTCTAATACTCTTTATAAATATTGTTACATTCGTATGGCGGGTTATCTGTTTTTGTTGAAGAGTATTTTATATTATACGGGAAGAAGTATATATATATATATATATATATATATATATATATAAAATACGTTTTTTTCTCATTCAATTTTTAGCCGTTAAAGTAACAAGAAGCAAAATAGAATTTGAATACAAATTGAACTTTACCTTGCAAAATAGGGAGTGGAGAACACAAATCTGTAAAGAATTATGACAAAACAGGAGCTCAGCGGGGAAGACATATAATACCACAGATACTATTAAGACTGTTAAATAATTTATTCAAATTTTAAAAAATATGAAATCCAATGCTTGTATTGTTGCAATGATTTAGTGACATATAATACCACAGATACTATTAAGACTGTTAAATAATTTATTCAAATTTTAAAAAATATGAAATCCAATGCTTGTATTGTTGCAATGATTTAATGTAGAAATTGATAAGATTATAGGTTTTTTTAACTTAAAGAAAGATATAAAATCCTTAAGAATCAAAGAACAGTCATTTTCATATTACTCTTTACATTGATGTCTATATTTATAGGCTGGATTATTCGTTGTTATTATTGTTCTATTTTATAATTGTCAAACGATCTAAAGATGATAGAAGTAACCAAATAATTTAAAGCTGCCATGGTCAGAAGTATCAATTATATGGACAAAAGTTGAGTAGCTAAGTTTTTTTTGAATTGTAATCTAAATCAACTCTATCCAGCTATTTTTTTTTGAAAAATATTTTATATTATATTGGAAGAAGTATGTATAATACGTTTTTTCCTATTTAAGTTGTAGCTGCCAATTAAGGAAGTAAGAAGCAAAATAGAATTTCGATAATAATTGAACTTTACCTTGCAAAATAGGGAGTGCGAGATCACAGAGCTGTAGAGAGATCCTGGAATTAGGACAAAATAGGAATTTACTGAAGAATGAAGAAATAATTTTTTATCGATAAAAAAAATATGAAGTTTTTAATAAACCGTGGATTTTAGGTGTTGATTTTATGTTTGGTCCAACTTGCTTTTTGGAATTGAACCTAATTAACCAGCAGATTTTCTTTTTTTGAGAAATGTTTATTATTATTTAGATAGTGTTAGAAATTTAACGACCTTGAATGCGGAATAAACCAAGATCAATTGATTAACTCCAGCCATATATGCTTTCACTTGTGAATGATAGAATAAAACTCCTGCAGAGAACAACACCGAGAAGAGCACTACAGAACCGAACTGTTTCCCTTGCCTTGATGGCGAACTCCGGGATATCGGTCCTGACCTCGTCTCCCTTCTCCTCTCGCTGTTCCTCTCAAATGGTGTCTTTAATTTTGAGATAGAGAAATAGCAAATACACCAATCACTCTCCATCAGAATGATAGGATATATAAAGAAGTCTCAATTACTAGATAGATGCTAATTCAAGGGTCCATAATTAATGCTGAGATCATCATCTAAAGGGTGCTAATTAGATACATAGCATCTAGTCAAAAATTAGATCGTTTAATTGATATGTTTGCCGACTTAACTAAGGTTGCGTCCGACTCGTTTAAACGGAAGCCCAATCGTTTATAAACGATTTGCTCGGAACAAAAATTGTTTAATCCATTTAAACGATATACACATGCGCACCTATATAATAATCCATTCATCTAAATGAAACCGTACAGTAAATAATTACTCGGTCCTTATTTGAATGAAAGTCAAAACTATATCATTTTAACCATTAAATACACAACTATTTGATTCTCTTAATTAGCTTAATTAATTTACATTAATTAATCTAATTAAGCACTACATGGGAAACGCCTTTATAATGTAATTTGCACCAATAATATTACATTCTCCCACTTGATCTCAGCACCCTAAGAAACCTTAATGCATCTACAACTTTTATGTTATAATAAAATATACAGAGATGAACGAATCATGGCAGTAAGTCATCTTTGTGCGAATTTTGGCGGCAGTCTGTCAAGGGGCGAATTTTGGCGGAGGGTTTTGTGGTTCCGCTGATTTGGCGGAGAAGAAGAGGCGGAGCGTCAGGAGGAGGTGGGCGCGTTGGCAGAGGAGGCTGGGGGTGTGACAGCGTCGGAAGGGGCAGACTTCGCATAGGTGCAGCACAGGAGGTCGTGGGGCAGACCTGAGGAGGTGAGGTTCCGACGAAGAATCCGTCGAGGATTTTGGGTTGGGGTGGCGCGAATTCGGCAGAAAATAGATGTTAAGCATTCAGAAGGAGGTGGAGGGGGATCGACAGAGGATGAGGAGGAGATGGCAACTGGCAAGAAACGCTTGAAAAGGGAGGTGCGGGAGATTGACGGAGGAGGCAAAGAGAGAGGAGTTAAGGGAGATAAGAGGTGCGGGGGCGGAATAGATGGAGAAAAAGGAATGATCATATTTTAGTGCAAACGAACAAACATTGCCGTGTCGCTAGAGAAAACAAAAAACGGACTGCGACACCCACGGGTTTTAATTAATACTATAGATTCCAGCGACTCACCAGATTCAAATAACTTGCTAAAAAAATTTATCTGATAGCTACAACTAGATCACATATCCCATTAGATTAAGAAAATCAATTATTCATATTTGATGTTAGAGGTTGTTAACATCTTTTTATCTGGCATGTTTATGTCTTTTTAATGGATGTTTTTATAAGTAGTAGAGATAATATGGCGTCATGTTTTCAGCCATGTTTGCTCTTTGCATCAAAACTATAGCGGCCACAATTTTTCCCCCTTTTGCATGCATGGTTTGATCGCTCTTTCTTACTTTTGAATTGTCTATTATAAGTTCATAGAGTCAAAAGTCTCACACAAGAAGAAACGACACAACTTGAAAGCTTATAGTTTATTTATTTATTTATTATTGAGACATGCTAGATAGAGGCTATCAAGGGAACTTGAAAGGTTATAGTCTTACTTGTGATGTACCAATTTTCATCAGTACAAATGTACAACTGGCCTACCAACATTATTTTACAAAAGGGAAAAAAAAAATTACAAAGAAGTATAGATAAGTTGTTTCGGTAAAAAGATGGGGACATATTATTAAATTTTCAATTCTATGTATCGAAAAAAAAATTGAATGGACGGGAATAATTGGAACAATTTGAAAGAGAGAAGCAATATTTGCTTGCATTAAAAATTCAACGGAATTGTATGGCATTGGAGTGAAAAATGTAGGATATATTTTATACATACAAAACTAAGTTTCAGTCAATTTATGCAGATATTAATAGTAGGTGTTAGAGTTGTATATTATATTATGAAAAGCCACGAAATGAGTTAGGTCGAGTAGAAAGGGTCGAGGTATGAATTATGATTTGATGTCAATTGCAAGAAAGATTTTCGGCAATTGGTAGGTAGCATCCAAGGAATTAGCATCCAAGCATCCACTACAATGTGTATGCTTTAGAACTCCCATATGTGTACCCATAGAAACCTATATGATATAATTCAAGTTGATTAAACAGAAAATCTTTTAAAAGGTATAATCAAACCTGAAAGGCCAACCTAAAAATTTGAAAAAATCATCTGAAGTAGGAATATCTGTAATCACTAATATTTAATTCTCTTTATGAACGACTGGCGCATTACTTCACAAACTGAACCATATCGAAGTGCTCTTTCAGCAACAGAATCCATTGAAGAACCATCTGTAGGTTTCATTAGACCTACAGAAGTAACACAGAAGAGTACCACAGCTATTATAAAACAAAACAACACAATTATCCAGCTGTTGGTAAAAATCAGCGAAAACCTCTCCGATTGTAAAGAAACAATCAGAGATATCAAAAGGGTCGTAGCAGATCAAACATCTGCCGGGACTTCCTCAGATATCTCAAAATCCTTAGCAGATTTGCAAAAAGGATTCCAAAAACTGTCCTTAGGTGAGCCCATACAAAAACCACGAAAGAAGGAAACACCTTTCTACGTATTCAAAGACCCGAAGAAGATAATAGAAGAAGAAAAGAAGAAATCTTCTTCAAAATGAGCCAAACAAGAACTCAAACGATGGAATCACGACCATCAGTCTCAAATCGTGATGAACAATCTCGGGAACAGACCCCAACCATAGAAGATCAAATCCGTGGTTACAGACTGGGTCATAGAGCAAGGCATGAGCTGAACAGAAGGTTGCATCTCAGACCAAGGGGATACCAAAGAACACTCGAGTCACAACTAAATCCTGAGGCTGAGCTCAACATCTCGCAATTCAGGCGTGTACAAACAGTACCTGCCGAAATTCTGTATCAAGCAGGAGGCTTGTTCACAACACAACATCAGGTGTATCAACACTACTCTGACCAAAGAATTTCTGTCGCAGGCAGCCAACAACTTGAATTACCATTCATAACACAGCAGAGTTTTGAAGAGTTACAACGATCAGGGCTTCAACACCTACATATAGGCCTGATCATGATCCGACTTTTCACATTACATAGAAGAGCTGCTGGAGTCAACGCTCTAGTAGTATTCAGAGACACAAGGTGGTCAGACGATAGATCTATCATCGGCACCATGGAGATAGATCTCACTCATGATACACAGCTTGCCTACATAGCACCAAACATAATGCTATCAATTAGAGATTTCTTTAATCATATCCAATTGGTGATTCAAACACATGGGTATGATACCTGGCAAGCAGGTGAGAGTAATCTGCTACTAACAAGATCATTAATAGGCAGACTCTCAAATACGAGCTATACAGGGTTCAGATATAATGTCTCAAATGTATCTGATTACTTAGCAAGCAGAGGAGTTCAGGCTATTCCAGGCCAGAGATATTCAACCACTGAGTTACGAGGAAGACAGTGGATTATCAGGCCCTCACAACAGCCGGAGATACAACATCCTCAAGAAGCAGTATCACAAACTAGAACTGATGGTTCTATACTGCTTAGATTCAAGAATTATGCAGCTACCCCAACTCCTCAGGGTCCCTCTGTAGGCCCTAATGATGAAGAACAACTCTCTGAAAAGGAGACAGCGTTTATGTTCTGGGTAGAAGATGATAATGATGAACCCGAAGATGATACTGAAATCTTCTGGGAAACCTTGGAGATAATGGCACAACCTGCCGTTATACAAGACTATGGTCCCGTATGGGATACGAATGATAAAGATGATGAGGATTGGATCAATCCTTTTGCGAAAGATGGTGGGATATATACCGAACCCGAGACACATGCAGAAACTGAGACTGAGACAGAAACCAAAGCCTCAACTACAGCCCAAATAAATAATCATGAAACAGTTCTTATGATGGAATTGGAATACCCGAAACTAAAACAATTCCTAGAAGAAATACCAGTTCAAGAAAAGGCTTTTTCAAGTGTCACCTCAAACTATAGACCACCTCCTGAACCAGTAATGGGTCCAGTAACCTATCCACCTGGAAGATTGAGGACAGATGTAGGAGCATCATCATCCCAGTTCCAAGGGATAAGGCCAAGAGGTTTACCTGGTGGGATTGGTAGACATCAAAACGAACAGTGGAATTTACCAATAGCTAGCCAAACACAAGGAGCCATGTTGGTATTACCAGAAGATATTGGCCTATACAATGATACAATATCCCGCTGGGAATCTATCACCCTAAACCTATTAAGTGAAAAAAATTTCGATGATAATAAAGCAAAGGTGGTATATATCGAAAATCTATTGGGTGAAATAGAAAAGAAAATATGGATCCAATGGAGAACTGAATTCTCAACAGAATATGAGCAGTTGGTTGCAATCGCTGATGACACCCAAAATGTCATATCCCAGTTAGAAGATCCATATCAAGGAACCACAGAGGAGCAAGATCGAGCCTACAATGATCTTGAAAGGCTCTCATGCGAAAACATAAAAGATCTATTCCTCTACATGAATGATTTCAAAGTGCTGGCAGCAAAATCAGGTCGAATGTATATCTCTTCAGAGCTTTCTGAAAAATTCTTTAGAAAAATGCCACCACTCATTGGAAAAGAATTAGAGCAAGCTTTTCAGGCAAAATTCCCAAACAACACTACGGGGGTAATGCCAAGAATACACTTTTCTTATCAATATCTGGCAGAAATGTGTAAGAAGGCCGCTTTACAAAGGAGTCTCAAGGATCTTACAATCTGTAGTAAGATTCCCATACCTGGCGATTATTACCGCTCTAACAGAAAGAAATATGGTCTCAGAAAGGCAAAAACCTATAAAGGAAAACCACATGACTCACATGTTCGGGTGTTCAAAAGAAAGCACTCGGATAGAATTCGAAAATGCAAATGTTTTATATGTGGAGAAGAAGGTCACTTTGCCAGAAACTGTACAAGAAGTCAAGGCAACATTGCAAGAGCAGCAATTCTAGAAAACCTAGATTTGCCAGACGATCTTGATATCGTATCAGTAGACCTCAATGAACCAGACAGTGATGCTATTTGCAGCCTATCTGAAGGAGAATCAGGCAACACAGAGCACCATGTTAGAGCCTGTCTCGAAGAATTACCATATGAAGGCGCATTCATGCTCAACATAACAAATTATGGTTGGCGTTGCAAGATAAAACTCCCTCAAGAACAAGAAATATGTGAACACCAATTCACAGAAGAATCAAGTTTTACCGGGCCATGTAGTTTTTGCAAGGAAAACTCAAACCATAAAATTGGATGTGAAAGATGTGGCTTAACAGCATGTCCTTTATGTTCAAACTTTTACCTTGGCAAACCAATAAAACCCAAAACTCAACCTAGAAAATATCAGAATAAAGATTCCTTAATCAAGGAATTATTCAAATACATTGAGCATTTGGAGACTGAAATTGAGAGGTTAACTGAAGAATTGAAAATCCTGACTGGTGAAAACCTACTCAAAGACCTCTCTAAAGATTTTGAAGAATTAACCATTTCTAAGGGAAAAGAAAAGGTTGAAAATGAGAGTGAGGATATCCATGTTATGTTCACAGAAAATCCCTCACACCTAATAGAAGAAGGGCAATACAAAGCTGAAGAAATAACCAGACCAGGACAACGAAAAATTATCAACCGATTATACAACCTGGTAGTACTATTCGAAATTCCTAATCTAAAGCCATTTGAAATAAGAGCAATCCTCGATACTGGTGCAACAAACTGTTCCATATGCCAAACAGCCGTACCAGAAGAAGCTTTAGAAGATAGTCCATACCCTGTGCATATAACTGGTGTAAATTCAAGGCAGATTGCCACGAAGAAGCTCAAAGGGGGCCAGATGACAATTGGTGAAAATAAATTTAGAATACCATTTACCTACAGCTTCCCTATGGGTATGCGAGACGGAATTCAGATGTTAATCGGGTGTAATTTCATACGCTCGATGCAAGGGGGATTAAGAATAGAAGGTAATATAATAACCTTCTACAAAAATGTAACGGTAGTCCAAACCAGTACTGAAACCGTTGCAAACACTGTGGCAATTGAAGAATTAGGTCTAGAAGAAATCGAATACCTCACAATCCAAGACTCTGTGTATTACCAAAACCAGATCCACAACAAAAACTTCGAAAACCGTTTTGCCACCCTGCTTACAAAATTAAAGGAACAAGGATTCATTGGTGACAACCCCCTTTAACATTGGTCAAAAAATAAGGTGGTGTGCAAACTGGAAATCATCAATCCAGATTTGACAATAGAAGATAAACCACTAAAGCATGTCACACCCACGATGCAAGAATAATTCAACCGCCATATTAAATCCCTACTCGACATTGGAGTCATCCGACCGAGTAAGAGCAGGCATCGTACTATGGCATTCATAGTCAATTCCGGAACCTCAATAGACCCAAAAACCGGAAAAGAAATTAAAGGGAAAGAAAGAATGGTCCTTAATTACAGAACCCTCAATGATAACACCCATAAGGATCAGTACTCTCTACCGGGAATAAACACAATCCTAAAGAAGATCAGCACCAGCAAAATCTTCTCGAAATTCGACTTAAAAAGCGGATTTCATCAAGTTGCAATGCACCCGGATTCTATCCCTTGGACAGCTTTTATAGTCCCTAGAGGCCTTTATGAATGGTTGGTGATGCCATTCGGATTGAAGAATGCTCCTGCTATTTTCCAAAGAAAAATGGATAATTGTTTTAAAGGCACGGAGTCATTTATAGCTGTCTACATCGATGATATTCTGGTATTCTCCAGAAATGAGGAAGAGCATGCAGACCACCTAGAGGTAATGCTCTCAATTTGTGAAAAACACGGGCTGGTACTATCCCCAACAAAAATGAAGATTGCAGTACCAGAAATTGAGTTCCTAGGAGCACATATAAACAGAGGAAAAATCAAACTGCAACCCCACATTATCAAGAAGATTGCAGATTTTGATATAGAAATGTTAAAGGAAAAGAAGGGTTTAAGATCATGGTTAGGCATTCTCAATTATGCAAGATCCTATATCCCTAATCTTGGAACTCTCCTTGGCCCGCTTTATTCAAAAACAAGTCCTCATGGAGATAAAAGGCTCAAACAATCCGATATAAGCCTTATCAGAAGAATTCAGGAATTAGTCCAGAATCTACCAAATTTGGAATTCCCCCCCGAAGATGCATATATTGTCCTAGAAACCGATGGTTGTATGGAAGGATGGGGAGGAATTTGCAAATGGAAAAAGATGAAAGGCGATTCTAGATCAACCGAAAAGATATGCGCCTATGCAAGCGGGAAATTCCCGACAGTCAAATCAACAATTGATGCTGAAATACATGCATGCATGGAGACGCTTTCAGCCATGAAAATCCATTATTTGGATAAATCCGAAATTACCCTACGCACAGATTGCCAAGCTATTATTAGCTTCTATAATAAAACTTCATCTAACAAACCATCAAGGGTAAGATGGATTAAATTTGTTGATTTTGTGACAGGTACTGGAGTACAGGTAAATTTCGAGCATATTGAAGGACGGTTAAACACTTTAGCCGACACTCTTTCTCGATTAACCACCTATACACTTCAGTCCAAATGTCTAACAGAAGAGCAGGAAAAGCTCATTGGCAAGCTAGAACCAGTCCTGGAGGAACTAGCCGACAAATCAATCTCGAAAATCCAGTTACACCTCTTACAAGAGAGAATAATGAGCCATTTCCCAGCAATAGCCTTGTCAACATCCATGCCTACCACTATGACAAGGAAATTAACGATGGGACTTTAAATGAGCATACGATATACCGGCACACCAGAAAACAAATTAAAGAATTTCAAATCCAAAAGACCCTGGTGGAGCTACAATCATTAAAGTCCATGGTAGAAAAAGAAATCTCATTTACTCAAATCTATCAACGATGTGACTGCGTATATGGAGATGAGTATTGGGAACATAAGGAACAAATCAAGCATATTAAACAAATGGAAGAAAAATTAAGGAAAATGCTTGATTTTATTGCATAATAATAATCAGTCTGGTGGTAATCTACGGAAAACCACTGACTTTTGTTAATTAAGTATTTTAGAACGTGGTGGACCCATGTTTGATAACCATCCGTTCAACTTTCGGTGTGTAAGTGGGATTAGATACCCACTAGTTTGTCTTTTTACTTTATTAAAAGTGGGCAGGATACCCACTAATGTGTGTTAGTGTATTCCACTTTCGGCCACTTTCGGCTAGTGGAGCACTATTATTTACTGAGTGGGAGACAAAGGTTTGTGGAAAATCCTTTAATCACATGCGATGGGGCCCAATGAGCACCCGGTGTGATAATTGAGATTCCATCCCGAGTCTCTATATAATAGTTTGTTTTCAGAGTTGCAAAACAAGCTCAGAACGAGCAAGTTTTACTTCTCAACTTTTCTTTCTTTCCACTTCTCTTGTAACATATTACTAAATAAATAAAATTTCCGCTTGTGTGCTTCTTACTTCTCGTGTTTACAACAACCTATTGAAGTTCGAAGTATCCTCTGATCGATCCTCCCTCCTGGTATCAGAGCAAGGTTCATACTCTTATGGCTTTCTAAATTTCTGTTTTTAGGTAGGCAATTAGGGGGCGATTATACTACATAATTAAATGTTTTTAACTTGAAATACTAAAATATACATATCTAAGGACATAATTTTTATAATTTAGAATTTTCAAAAACAAATCTATTTGAACCAAAAGATTTATCCTGCCGCACAGTACCCAACAGGATAGGGGAAGATTACGGAAAAACACGATAAAGTGAGGGGATTGTAGATTTAATTTGGAATACTATATTATGAAAACTAAATGATCCTATATAGTTCATAAGTTACTCCCTTATCAGTATTAAGTGAACACATAATCTGGATGTTTTGGATGTTTTTGAGTTGGATGGTGCATATCACACCTGAAGATTTTCATGAGACTGGATTAATAAACTACTGATTGGGCCTATATAAGGCGAAAAGATAAACGGTTTACAGGCTACTGAAAATCTGGCCCGGCCCCAAAAGACCAGCCCAATTACAGCTGTCATCCTCTAAAATCTGGCGAGAAAGGAAGATTCTAGAGATTTTTATTAGGGGGCAGGGGCAAAGAGTTAAGGGGAAATCAAACGCTGGTAACCATTCGAGAGATTTCTAGGCGCAGACGCTAAATCGCATGATGCCGAGAAAAAGCAGAACCCTAAAAGACCGTCGCCGACTCCTCCAGTTCCCAGCTCCTCATGAATGTTCTCATGAAGTTTTTCGCCGTGATGTCCGTCTTGTGAAGATCGATCACTGTCCTCGCTGTGGGTTGCCTCGTTCGAGTGCAATCAAGGAGATCTGCTCAGAATCAGGGGAGGAGAAGGAAGTAACCAAGGAAGAAGATGAAAAGCTGGAGTTCCATTCGTTTAAGGAATTCCTCGAACACCATGGTGATGGAGAGTTTTGGAATGAATACTTGGCGAAACAGGAGGACAGGTACAAACTTCTCGAAGTGCAGATCTTTCTGGTGAGTACAGCTGCCTCCCTTTCCCCTTCATCAATTCCTCTCTCCCTCCTCCATTTAATTGTAGATTTACGCACGCATTCACCCATATGATTAAAATGCATCCCCATTTGCTTCTTCATTAGAAAGGGGAAAAAAAAAAAAAAAAAAACAGCTAGTAACAAAATTACTGTTTGTTTATCCAATTTGTAGAAATCTAAAGGGAAGGTTGCTTGTGCCGAATTGGTTCGGTCATACAATGATTTTTACAGCCTCTATAGAGAAGATTGGGAAGAGTTCAAAGCCAAGCTGTGGGACCTGCGGCCAACTGTGGGCCCTTACAACAACTACCAGCGCCTGGTTTCCCACGATCCCGTAAGCATGCGCACCCACCACTATCACCGTCCATATATATTTGCCTCTGGTTCTGGTTTTATTTGCACTATATATATACCCGGCACCTAGCTACCTTCACCTTGGATACCCTTCTAGTAGTGTAGGTTTAGGACAGCACATGCAAACACAAATTGTGCTTTTCAATTTGTCAAACACAATCTCAAGATGAAAATTGAAATAGTCTCATTAAACAGTTCTACAATTCCATGTATTCCTGTGGTAAATTAATTTAATCATCTCATACATGATAGTGACATTGCCTATAATTAATTATCTCCAATTGCGTACATTATCTCTATAATAATGATTTCGTGAAGCCTAATCAGCATTATTCTTATGTTGTCACTTCGCCTCTTATCTACAAAGATTCGTGAGCCTGGTGATGGATTTCTTGATCTCTACTGCAGCTATGACAGTGACATTGCCTATCTGAAATTCTTCGAGGAGCTAAAACAAAAAGTGGAGGTGATTAATACTTGTCCCTTGCAATTCATCCTAATTATATTTTAGAATGTTACAAAAAAAATAAAAATAAAAATGTTGCTCAGCCATTTCAAGTGTTGACTTCCTCTTTCATATCTTGGATTGTGAATTTGTGACCTTCTTGCTGTCTTTATTCTAGTGGAAAATGAGTTCCTCAGTTGCTTGGGATTTGGCGGAAGATACTTTAAAAAATTATGAGAATATCGACCATTTAGCTATATATCATGCCGTTTAGGTATATATCTTTTTTTATTTTCTAATTATCACAAGACATCCTCCTTGTCTTAGGTTTCTGAAATACTGATTAGAGGACTTTTTCAGGACTGCCGGAGGTGGAGTTACTTAGATTCCCTGAAGGACGAGATGATACCAGTATATGCAACACTCGTGCATGAAGTTATAGAGAAAAGGGTTGTGTTTTCCATCCTTCACATTATTTGTTTGTTTATTTTATTCATTTACCCTATGATTTATTTATTTTTTGCTCTGTTGGGGCCTTTGGGGGTCTCTTGTTAACCTAATCAAATGAATGTTTTGATTGCTTTAGAGGCGTGTAAAGAACGTATTGAAAGAAATTTTGGGAAACGACATGCGGCCATATCCGCACTACAAAAACTATATTGATGATTGTCTCAGAATTGGTAACATGAGTTGTTTTGTGTGTCTAGTAAGTTTTCTCTTTGATCTTTTTTTTCTTCTTCATTCATATACGTTGTGAAACCAGGCTTGTGTACAATTTCTTTTGTTTTCAAAATTTTCTAGCTAAACATGAAGTAATTAACTTAGCCTGACTCTTCAATATCCCTTTTTTCTAGCTTGAGAAACTCAAGGAGTACATCGCTGCTAAGAGTGAGGTAAGTTACTGGGGAACAAGCATCTACTTATTTATCCTTCTATATTTATTTTTCACATCCATCATTTTAGTTAAAACATATCTGTAATTGTAATTCTGCTGTGCTAGCTGCTTTTGGCATGAGTCAGTTGTAGGGAGGACGAGCTGATTTGGCCACTATTTAGTTAGTTTTTGAGGGTTTTTGGAAGATGTTAATGATATAAGAAGTTTGTGGTTAATTTTAAGTATCGTGGATGCGGTGGTTGGTTTGGTTCCTTGAACACTTTTTTTGGTAAGTTGGTGACTTGTGAAATTGTGTGATGATATGCACCTTGGGCTGTGTTTTGGATAACGCTTAAAGGACATTTTTTTTTTTTACAATCTGCTAGGATTAGATAGTGTATGTTGTTTTTTCCCCATGATTAAAGAATTCTCTGGTTTTTTTCTGTTGCTTATCAAAGCTATGAATTGTAAATATTGAACTATTGTTTTCTTTCATGTAGGAGGATCATGTTGATAAGGACATGAAGGATACTGTAAGGAAGTTCTTTGAAGAGGTGAAGTTTAAATTCCTTTCTTTATGAGTTAGCATTTTTCACTTTGAGCATTGCACAGTTCTATAACAAAATTTATGTTATCAGGAACAACCACATATGCTTGATATGTGCACATACGCCGACTATGTGCAGAAGAAGATGCAGCTGGCCAAGAGCTTAGGCATCATACCAAGGTACATTTTAGACCAAGATAATTGGATAATGCTCTGTTTCATGTTTGCTGTTCTGTTTACTGTTTAGTCTCAAGGTTGCTATTTACGTTTTTTACTTTTGTTGATTTTGTATTGCAGTTAGACAGCAGCCTAAACTGGATCTGGATTCTGTAAAGCATATTCGGACTGGTTAGATAATCTCCTGTATATGTTATCAAAATGTTCTTCTTTAGAAACTGGTTTGTGATATTGTGAATTTTGTTGTGTCATGGCTGACCTTAAACCAGTCCAAGTGGTTTATGTGGTATACTTTGGTTGTGTGAATTCTTATTTGTTTTTGACTCTGACATAGAGCATCTGTTTCCTCTGATGTAGTTTTCTGTAGGCCAGATGGTCTTGTTCGTTCAAACTGTTTTTCTCAGAGTGGGTTTGAGTTTTAGTTCACAAAATTTATGCGTACATTAGTGGGGAGATCCAGTAAGGCAGTAACCCCATATCCACCAACTCTTGATGTTCTCTGCAAAACAAAAGGAACTAAATAGCTAGACTTTCTGTCACTAGCAACTGTACGTAGCAATTGATACTGAGAAAAGAATAAACACTGCATTTTTACCTCTAGTAAGAACAAATACACCCGATACTACCAGAACTAATATTGAGACAGCTCCAAAGGTGTTTGAAACGACCATATCTCTCGCTAGCTTAGAAATCATTCTAAATAGAGCACCTGTCATTTGGCTGGTCAAGAGAAGAAGAAGATATTGCTTGAAGAACCTGCAACATCAGATAGTGGATATAAATTATAGTTACTTTATAGATATTCAACGAAATCATGGAGGATAAAACAAAATGAGCTACCAAGGAACATTTTCAGTTGCCAATTTTATCTACTTTGTTGTTTTAATCAACAATGATCTCTCCGCATTGCCAATACCCCTAAAATTGCTAGTTATGTAATAAACTCGGCCAAACTTTCATTCAGTCATTTCATCAAACACCTTGGGAGTGTCGAGAAACAGGTCTAAAGAAGCACTAAATTCTGCTCAAGATTTTATGCTTTCAACCTAACAGTCACTACATGACCTTAGTTCTTGCCAGTACGACGAATTTAAGGCCATAATCAAAAGTTTTGGTTATGAAACCTTAAGGTTTTCAAGAGAGATCTGTTCGCAAGGATTTAGCAATGCAAAGATGAACTTTCAAGCGTTAGACAAGATCTGGTATTTGTATAAAAATGGAGGAAAAAAATATTAAAAAATCCTGCCAAAATACTATTATAACAGAACTTAGTTGTGTTGCCTATTCAAATTCCTCCATCGTGGTCAAGCAATAGGTTCCTGGGCAATATAATATGATGGAGAGTCATTTGAGAAATTATTCACATATTTTTTATATTAATATGCATAAATGTTCAATTTGTTATAACAAAGGAGTATCTAATGTTTATTCAGTTAGTTGTATTAAGAGAGTATCTAATAGACGTAATTGTTCATTTAGTTATAACAAGAAAGTATCTAAGAGACATAAATATTTATTTAGTTATAACAAGAAAGTATCTAATATCTACTAAGTCAACATACTAAAGAAGTCTGCAATAGATGTATTTGTTCACTTTGTTTATTGTATATTTTAACTATGTTGTCATATATGTCCACTTCGTATGTTGAATATGATCATTTATTTCTTACTTATAAATTTGTATATATGTTTAGTTTATTGTTGTATATGTTTATTGTGTTTCTTTATTTAACTAAATTTTGTCTCTTTGTTTTGTTGTTGTAAGTGTTCATCTTAAAAAAAAGAGACATAGGAGAAGAAAATTAGGAAAGAGGAAAGGTTTTGAGGAGAAAAATACAGAGAGGGAGAGGAGATGGCGCATTAGGAGAAGGAAAGGAGAGGAAAGTGGAGATTGAGAGAAGAGGGGAGGGAAAGAGAAGGAGAGGGGAAGGGAAATTGAGAGAGGAGAGTTATTTCCATATTTAGTTAATTGAACGAATTAGATGAAAAATTGTTGGATGGTGTATATGACACTGAAACTACACTTGAGCCTAATTACTTGGAGGGATTGGATTTAGATTTAGGTTTTTTTTATAAAATACTACTCGCTACTTAGATTTGTAATAGTTCTTCCGGCAAGTTATCTTGAAGGCCTAAAATTAATCATAAAGTATTTGAGCCCAAATTAATACCCAGAAGGTTTCAACTAGGTTTTCTATTAATGGACCACATGTTACATACGAGCTTCTGTTTGTTCCATCAGAAATGGAAATTGATTTCTACCATAAAAAAAAATATCATCGGATGTCATCGTGCGTCAGCACTCCCTCTCGAGTGGGTTCCCACACCCATCGCACTATCTTACTCCTCTTCCTTCCTTTGCCTTGCGCGCTATCTCCTTTTTCACCCAACATCCCCTTTCTTCTCTTCTTTTCTTTTCTCGCGCCTTCTTTCTTCTATCCTTCTCTTCCATGCTCTCTCTCCTCTCGTTCATGTTTTCTCAGCCTCTCCTTATCAAGTTTTTTATTTTTTTTCACTATAATTTGATCTCTCATTCAACTTATTTGTCCACTTTGTTATTGTTATAGGTGTTCAGTTAATTTGTTATAAGTGTTCACTATATTTGTTCAATATATTCACTTTATTTCTTTATTTCTAATATAATTTATATTTTATGTTTGTTATTTTTATTTTTATATAAGTGTTCCCTTTTCGTGTTATAAGTTCAATTTTGTTGTTATAAGTATTTTTTTGTTATTTTATTGTATATGTTCTATCTATTGTTATAAGTTCACTTTTGTTGTTATAAGGGTTCATGTTTTATTTTGTTAATGTTGGAGTTATATCCTAGAAGTCAACTTTTTAATGACTTAATTTAGTTTATGTTCTTGATGATATTTGATTATTTGATCCTTGATTTTATTATTGACAGATCATTCAGGTTGAGGATTTGAATTGTGGATCTTTGTATTTCATTTTGATAAATGACAATAATAAATCTAAAATGTCCCTGATCTTGATAATTAACAAAGAACATTAATTATTCACATAAGATAAGAATGCAAGTTAAGTGATGATTAAGTTCTACAAATCATGGGTAAGGAGTTACCAACTTAATTGCATATGTGTTTGTTACTGGAACATAGCACATGACTTGACCCAATGAAATAAATATATGGATTGTGTTATGTATCATTATTTATTTCATACGAGTTTGATTCTAAGTTTGATGAGATGGTTCAGTTTTTTCACATGAGGATAAGTTTGATAAATATTATCAATGCTGTTTCCTGAAAAAGGCTGCAATACAGACTCTATTTAAGTTCTCTTGAATTGTGCGAGGAAAAATTGTTCATCAAGACAACCGTATGTCCCTCATTAGTAAACCTAATGAGTGATGATATCTGTTGGGCCCCTTGATGGAGTTGGATCGTATGCATGCAAACTAGATGATCAACTCTAGATAAAAAAAATGTATAATCTGCAAGAATGACACATTCCTATCTTGGATTATACAATGATATCATGAGACATAATAATCAAAACAAGAAAATTATATATTTCTTATGCAATATTGAAATACTATAGGAGTATAGTATTTTTTATGTTAATTGGAAATCATAACGTGTTGCTAAATACCGCTTATGATTTTGAAAATAAATGGCGATTTAATTTTCATGGCTAACATGACATAATCCTCCAAGGGTCACACGAATACAAAGCTCTTAGCCAATGGTACATTATATTTAATTTATTTGTATTGGAGAATACAAAATATGATAAGTTGAATAATTAATTATAAACCGTTATTGTGACACCCCGTCGAATACCGTAACTGGATGGTTCACGATGGAGTGCCCGCCGCGGATGCCTACTACACCCGCAAGGCTTAACCAAGTCTAATTTACAAATTAAAAGTTAATTATATACAATTAATATACATGAAAAATATAAGTTTATAAATATTTACTTTAATGTAAGATTAGTACTACAACAGTCTGGTTCATATACCACGGGTTGCTAACCACAAAGTCCAAAGGTCTGCTACTCGTCTCGCTGTCCAGCACTCGGTCAGAAACCTGGAACCCACAACCAATAGTGGAAACAATGCAAAAGTAGAGAGTGAGATAAATATAATTTATCTCAGTGCGGTTTTTAGTTCCAGTCACATGAACTTGTATTGTACATGTTCAGGAACTAACTATCGTACCAAGTTAAAACTGAAAATAGTACAATATATAAGCAATACATAAACAAATCAATTCATATATGCAATACAAGTATAAGAAAATGCAATGCAAAGGAGCACGGCTACTTATTCCATTTGCAATTCAAATACGATTTGACATTTCAAAAGCCGGCTCGGTTTGGACATCTATCTAATGCAGGTCTGGTATATCACAAGTCAATCATTTCAGTCATTTCATTCAGATAACGCGAATCACCTTTTAAGATGGTTGCCAACGGCCATAAAATTTCATTTACAATTCAGACAATTCCATATCATATCACTATAACAATTCGAATAACAAATATACCACAGGTCGGGAACACTCTCCTCCCTTGGACCATTCTAGACTGGTACCGTGTCAGAACTCGGATCATAAGTGCTTAAGTCATGGTGTTTGGCCAGACATGTCATGACTCCGACTCCAAACAGATGGAGTGCTTTTTTCTCAACCAAACAAGTGTATCAGAAGTAAATACAGATTCTCAATTTAATCAACTTGGAAACCATTCAACTTGCAATTCATTTAACAAATACTCATAATAGTTCAATATGATAATTCAAGCATATACATATACGAAATGATAAATATGCACACAAATAATTTAGACATGAAATGCAAATAGTTATTTCCTAGCATGCAAGTAAAGCTCATGTGAAATCCACACCTGAAACCAAGAAGGCAAAACACACAAGACACAAGCAATCCGAGTATTATCAATCATACCGGCCATCCTCGGCTCAGCTACTCGACTTGTAGAGTCTAAACATTATAAGAGAATTTGACTAAGTTTTGTACTTTTTAATAAAATTAGTTCTGGATTTTCATTCAAAACAATTAATCTCAAAATTAAGCATAGATATGTGGTCGGTTTTGTAACGGTGTAGCATATTCTACTTATTTGTATTAATTAACTAACTTGGTTCCAACATCAAATACTTGGTCTCAAGAATTTTATGCAAGTACCACCATTTATACTAATATGATTAGACTCAAAGTAATAAGTGTTAGAAAGTGCTCAATTTTCAATTTTAGTTACTAATTAACTTAATTAAACATCAAGCACAAAGGATCTTGCTAAACAATCAACACACACATGAGAAAAGGGAATGAGCCTCGACCTCTCGCGGAATCGTATCCGCGAGCCTCGACCAATTCGCCTTCTCCTCCGTCGACGGCCGCCTCGAGTCTACCAAGAAATTTAATCACCTCTTTCAACTTGTGCTAGCAAGGAAGATGAGAGCAACTAATCCCCAAGGTTTTATCTCTTCTACCTTTGTCAATTAACTACTTTAATTAATGGAGAAGGGAGAAATCTCAACACATGAGCTAGATGAGGTGGAAAAGAGCAAGAGAAAGAGATGGAAATTCTGAAATTTTCTTTCTAATTTTCGTTCTAGGAGGAAGAGGGAGAGAAAAGACTATGGTGGCTAGGGTTTCTCTCTCCAAATGACCTCCTTTTATAGACCAACCACTCCACAAACTTTAGGGACCTTTTTATTCCTATTAGGGCAGCCACTATATGGACTATCAAGTCCATTTTGTGGTGTGTTAAATGTCCACTAATTTAATTAATTAATGGACATTTCTCTTGTACTCAAAACGGACCTTTAATTTACTAATTAAATAAAGGTCCATAAGCTCTATTTAATTCCTATAATTAAATTGTGTTGAACAAAATTAATTATTAACTTATTAATAATTATTTTGGGATTAGTTAATGCATCAATTTATTTCTATATGATCTCCTTGACTTAATTAATTATAACGGTTCGCAACTGTATATAATTAATTAATCAACTTATCATATTTTCGCAATACACTGCTGCGAATAACTAAATAATGCACTGTGTGATTAAAGTCATATTTGTGTGACCCTTTGAGGATTTATGCTACGTTGGCCATGAAATTAAACCGCTATTTAATTCCAATAATCATAAGCGGTATCTAGCAACACGTTATGATTCCCAATTTACATAAATAATATACTGCTACAATATCTCAATCCTGCATAAGAAATAAAAGTATCTCATTGTCTGATTCTTATGTCACATGATATCATCGTATAATCCAAGATAGGAATGTGTCATTCTTGCAGATTATACGTTTCTTGATCTAGAGTTGATTGTACAAGTTGGCCAAACAATCCAACTCCATCAAGGGGTCCAAACAGATATCATTACTCACTAAGTGAATTAATGAGGGACATACGGTTTTCTTGATGAACAACTTTTCCCCGCACAATTCAAGAGAATATAAATAAAGTCCGTATAGCAGCCCTTATCAGGAATCAACGATAGACGATATTTATTGAACCTATCCTCATGTAGAAAAGTTGAATCATCTCAAACTTAGAATCAAACTCATATGAAATAAACAATGACACATAACACAATCCATATGTTTATTTCATTGGATCATGTCCTGTACTATGTTCTAATAACATACACATATGCAATTAAGTTGGTAACTCCTTACCTATGATTTGTAGAACTTAATCATCACTTAACTTGCATATTAATCTTTTATGATAATTAATGTTCCTTGTTAATTATCAAGATTACGGACGATTTAAATTTATTACTGTCATTCTAATGAATGATCCACAGAGATCTACAATTCAGATCCTCTACCTGAATGATCTGTCAGTAATAAACTCTAGGAACAAATGATTAAATATCATCAATAACATAAACTAAAAAATTAAGTCATTAAATATTGACTTCTAGGACACAACTCCAACAATAAGGTTCCCATATTATACAAAATTACAAACACTCATTTGGTTATCGTAACCCAGCAATTGGATAATTAATCAACATAATATTTATAAGCTTCTAAAACCCTTTAACAAAAACCTCAACTTCTGATAATTTTACAAAATACTAGAATGTATTACACAATATCAAATAGCTTGTAAAAATCCCAAGAAAGTTCGGCCAACAAAGATAATTTCAGTTTATTTCAAGAAATCGGCAAGGAAATCTAAAAAAATAAAATGAAGAAATATCCAGAGAACATGCATAAGTACCTTTTATCCTAAGTATGAATTCACTTGTGCACCAAAACTTGGTACCAGCCCTCACTTCCAACCAGGTTTGCTCATCAAACTCTTCATGGTTAGGGATAGCGAACTACAATTTTCATCAATTTTTCATAGATTTTGTGTTTTGGTACACAATTTGGTATTAATTTCAATCAATTATCTCTTCTACAGGGATGGGATTGAGATAAGAGGTGGACTAGTGGAGTACTCGATAAAGCCACCTGGTTAAGGAATATATATTGGGCGGTACCAACAAGAATGGTATTGAAGTAATTTGAATAGTCATGGTGCATCGTTTAATGCATAGCCACAATTAATACTTGACACATAGACCCCACATGTCAATTTATCATTTAAGGATAGACTTGAGTCATGCAATTTTATATAAAAATCATTTTTTTTACTGGAAATGGAAATATCTCTTTTTTTTTTCTAAAACCGACAACAAATAAAGTCACAAAACTATAAATCAAACTTGGTTATATTTCAAAACCAAATTGTTTAACGGGACAAACCTACAAAAAGATAATTTGAGCTTTCTAAAATTCATTAAAAAAATAGATTATATATAAAAGAAAATTGATCCCAAAATTATTTAAAACAATTTAAACAAATGAAACAAATACATAATATAACAGTTATGATTTCAAGAGATCATATGAAACTAAATTAATGTAAAGTCTAATCCAATAATAACTATCAAGGAGTTGATATTTATTTTCGTCTTAACTCAATTAATATAATTATGTGAATTATATTAATTTATTGAACAATCATTTAATATGTCAATTTGGACCTCAATTTGATGCACAAATTAAAGAGCAAAGTGAAATATTGCACATGAGCTTTATAGCCCATATAGAGCACGATTTTGAGGGAGAAATAAGCCCCCTTTCTCAAGTTAAGAGTTGTCTGGAAGAGGGGTTAGTTTACTAGTCAACATGACTTGTAAATGGGGTCATGACTTTATTATAAATATATATCTAATTTGGATGAGAAAAGATTACACAAGCTACCTCTTTCTATTCTTCCTTAGCTGCCACATTTTGCTATCTAATTGTATTCTAATTCTAAGTAGGTCTCATGAGTTGAGATTAGATTTTCTTGATTAATTAAAGAGTTAATTGAAGAAGGGAAGCAAAGGATTAGACGTTTTCTATTGATTTGCTAACACAAATCAATTAGAAATTTGTTAATCTTTGTGTGGACCTAAGGTGCAACAAGGAGAGGGAGAAGAGCACAGCACCACCTCCTATGCCATGGTTCTAGCCCTCTCGTTGCAATACGGGAGGAGGTACAGATCAATTTCTTCACTCTCTTGCTCGATTCCTGTTATTTCCACTAGATCCGTTTGTTTCTTGATTTTGTCTCTTGAAATTTGTGAAATTAATTGCACAAACCACTAAAACAAAGTTTCTTTTGTTAAATCTGTACATTTTGTTTTACTATATTTTCAGTATATATTCACTTTATGTGTTTAGTCTGTTTATTATTTTTTTTTTTTTTTGAGAAATACATGCAAGAAGATAGAGGAGTCAAGGAGAGGAAAAGTTTTTTTTTTTTTCAGGTCTAATAAGAGAGAAGATGTGCAAGGAAGGCATAAAAGATGGAAAGTGGCGGAAGGGAGAGCGTCGGAAGAAGGGGAGGGGATAGAGGGGAGGAGAGCATGCCTGAAGAGAGTAGAGAGAAGTGAAAGGAAGTGTGCCAGAGGAAAGGAATGGAATAAGAGGGTAGCGATGGCAAAAATTATCAACACTGATAAAAAAAAATATCTTTTTATTAGTCTCAAGTTACCCCTAGTACATACTGCCTAACAGTCTAATTAGTATTTTTCGAATTATTTATTTATTAACAAAGTTATCTCCAAAGAGGTCATTTGCAGATTTCGTCATTTTGGTAGGGCTGTTACCGGATAGGATAGAATAGGATATGATATGGTAGGGTTAATTTTATATCCGTATCTATTTAATTTTTTTTTATCTGTACCTATCTTTATATGTTAAAAATTAACTTTACTCTATCCTACTTGTACCCGTTAAGAATTTTCAGTAAGGACAGAATAACGAAAAAATTGAATGATGATGATGATGATTCAGTTAAAAATATATATAATATGTATAAATAAATAACATCAAATTATTATATTAGTAAAGTACAACATTGAAGAATTTTTTAAAATATCTTAAACAACGACGGCAAAGTGTTTTAAATTAGGGCTGTCAATGAAACCCGTTTACCCGTTTACCCTACCCGTACCCAGAGACGGAGCTATTCAGAGGCAAGCCCAGGCACTTGCCTGGGCTTATTTTCTGAAAAATAAGGACCGATTATGTCCATTTAAGAATGTGCCTGGGCTTGAAATTGTAGGGTGCTTGTGCTAGGTCTGTTGGCCTGTAATTAATTTTATGTTTTTGTCTGGTCCCCTCTTCGTGAGTTTCTTCGCTTCATGAGTTTTTTTTTTCCATGCTCAGATGCTCTTTCGTAACTCCTAAAGGGCTCTGAAATCGCCCCTGCACCGCTGGCACGAAGGTCTGCTGCACGCAGCACGCCTGAGCCTATTTTCTTCTCCATCTCACCCTCCATTTTTACTGTTCTTGGCAGCACGCCTCTTCCGCTCTTGGCCTCTTGCCCCTTCCCCTCACAGAGCCAAGGTAAATTACCATAAAAATTTCATTTTATATTTTTATTCATACAAATTTGAACTGATTCAAACTTCAAAGGAAAATAATTTGCAATTGTTATTGGTTAGGGACGGATTTAGAAGATCAATTTCATTGGTACAATTTGTGCTCTTATTTTAGGTTATAATTTGATTAATTTCCACCCGTACCAATAGGCAGTAGCCAATTACCTTGACTTTCCATTAAACTTGTGCTCTTATTAATTTCATAAATACATAATTTATTTTATGTTGATTATTAATTGTATGCTAATTCTCCATAATTGTAAATATATTTATGATTTCTTGTATATGATCCAAACTCCAAAGACCACACGACACGACCAGTGATTGAAATTGTCAAATTGATCACTAATTAGCGTGCCTATAAATATGGATTTTAATTTAACAGACCTCTTGTGATTTAATTTGTAGTTATGGAGAGGTTTTTCAAGAAAGCAGCCACACCATTAATTGGTACTCAAGGACAAGAAACAAACCGTAAGCGAACACGTTTGGATCCGAACTCAAACTTTGAGGTCCCTTCCGATCCGGGCCTTCGACCGCCAATTAGCAATTATGATCCTAATGATCATGATTTTGTAAGGAGACAATATCTACTAGCTGGCCCGAGACAACCCATGTTGCAAGATTTTCCTCAAACACTCTTCGGCGATAAACAAAGGAGATTCAACAAGGCATGGTACAATCAATATCCTTATTGGTTAGAGTATAGCATACAAGAGGATGCTGCATATTGTTTATGTTGCTATCTTTTTAAGGCTGAAAATCGGGAGGGCGGCGGAGATGCTTTTACAAGTGTTGGGTTTAAAAATTGGAAGAGTAAGAAAAGTCTTGATGAGCATGTAGGTGGATTGAATAGTGCTTATAATGTTGCTGTAAGCAAATGCCAAAACCTCATGAAGCAAGAACAAAGCATCCAAACTGTTTTAGAAGGACAAAGTAAGCGTTCTCAAAATGCATACCGACTAAGATTGACTGCTACAGTTAATTGCATTCGGTTCATCTTGAGGCAAGGTTTAGCTTTTCGTGGAAATGATGAATCAGAGGGTTCGAGTAACCGAGGTAATTTTCTGGAGTTGCTTAGGTTCTTGGCTGACCATAATGTAATGATTGAAGGTGTGGTTTTGCAAAATGCTCCTAGAAACATGAAATTAGTAGCACCTGAAATCCAAAAGGATGTTATTGCTGCTGCTGCTGTTGAGACTACCAATAAAATTATGGAAGAACTTGGAGATGAGTTATTCTCTGTGTTGGTCGACGAGTCCCGTGATGTTTCTGGCAAGGAGCAAATGGCGGTTATCTTGAGGTTTGTTAACAAGCAAGGCAGCATTGTTGAAAGGTTTCTAGCTGTCGTGCATGTCAAGGAGACAACATCATTGTCACTTAAAGCATCACTTGAGGAGCTCTTTTGCAAGCACAAGTTGAGTTTTTCTCGTCTTCGTGGGCAAGGCTATGATGGAGTTAGTAATATGCGAGGCGAGTTTAATGGGTTGAAGGCATTAATTTTGAAAGAGAATAGCTCTGCATATTATGTCCATTGCTTTGCACATCAACTTCAATTAGTTCTAGTGGCGGTTGTAGAAAAGCATAAGCGCATAGCTACTCTTTTCAATACCCTTTTAACTGCTCAAAATACTGTTGGGGCTTCTTGTCAAAGAAGTGACAAGCTACGTGATGAGCGTGCTACTGAGGTAAAAAAGGCTCTTGTAGAGGGTGATATTTCAAGTGGGACGGATTTGCATCAAGAGGTTAGTCTTGCACGAGCGAGTAACACAAGGTGGAGTTCACATTACAAGTCCTTATCTAACTTAACTATTCTTTTTGGGACTGTTATGGTTGTACTTGATGACATTATGGAGAATGCGAAGGACGCTGGCCATAGAGGTAGTGCTTCAAACTTGTTAGATTCTCTTGCTTCTTTTGAATTTGTTTTTAGTTGTTTGTTTATGAAGAATGTATTGGCCATAACTAATGAATTATCACAAGCATTGCAAAAAAAAGAGCAAGAGATCATAAATGCCATTGATTTGGTTATGGTAGCTAAAAATCGTTTGCAAGACATGCGAGATAACGGTTGGGACTCATTGTTGGGTGAAGTTCACTCTTTTTGTGTGAAGCACAATATTGATGTGTTAAATATGGAGGCTGAAAAAGTTCTTAAACGATCAGAACGTGCAGCTAGAGGAATGACAAATGGTCATTATTACCGCATTGACTTATTTAATTTGGTGATTGACTTGACACTTCAAGAACTCAATGATCGGTTCACAGAAATAAACACCGAGTTACTTCGATGTATGTCATGTCTACATCCTCGTAGTAACTTTTGTGCATTTGATAAGGTAAAATTAATTGAGTTGGCTCATTACTATCCAAGTGACTTTTCAAACAGTGAGCTTTGTATTTTGGAGTCACAACTTGATTGTTACATACATGATTTGCGAGACGATCAAGAGTTTTCTCAATTGAATGAGATGGGTGTTCTTGCTCAAAAATTGGTTGCAAAGAGAAAAGATATCGTTTATCCTTTGGTGTATAAATTTATTAAGTTGGCATTAATTTTGCCGGTTGCAACGGCAACTGTTGAAAGGGCATTTTCTGCTATGAATATTATTAAGACCCGTTTAAGAAATCGAATGGGGGATGACTTTTTGAATGATAATTTGGTTACTTTTATAGAAAAGGATATGTTTCGAGAGGTTCCCAATGAAGTTATTATGCAACGATTCCAAATTATGAGGCCACGAAAAGGATTGTTGATTGCATTAGAAAACTAAAATTACATTTTATTTTTTTGGGTACTTTTTGGTGGTAGATATAGCTAGATTTATGGAAAAAATTATGGATTCTGTAATGATACAGTTATATATATATGAATTGACTCTTTTTATTAAAGTTATTGTTTTTTTTATTTTTTTCTTTTAATGTTGAATTAATTATATTGTTAGTGTGCCTATGCTTAAAATATGGCTGGCTCCGTCCCTGCCCGTACCGTATTAGATAAGATGGGTATGGGTAAGGTTTTATTTTCGTTAGACTAACGGGTATGGGTACGGGTAAAGAAAAATTTTCGTTAACTTATCGGGTACGGGTACGGGTAAGGGCTATTTCGTACTCATTATCTAACGGGTAATATTTTACAAACATATATGTATATATAATCACGTTTTTAGCATATTTCGTAAGATATGTTATTCATTTCGATCTTCATCCAAATCATCCAATTTATTTATGATGATGAAAAAATTAATTTACACTCTATATTATATTATAATTTATAATTAGTTATATAGATTTTTCAAATTCAATTGATATGAGAATAAATTTCATGATTCTTGTTATATCTAAAATATTATCTCAATATTTTACTTTATCTATATATTTATTTGATACTATTTATTTAGCACATTATACATTTTTTTATTAAATTAATAATATTATTATTGCCCATTATGTACTGTTACCCTACCCGTACCGTTAATTCTTAACGGGTACGGGTAAAGTCCTTTTTGACGGGTACGGATAAAGAAAAATTTAATGGGTGCGAATATGAAAATACCTTCTACCGTACCGTACCGTACCCATTGACAGCCCTATTTTAAATTTTTTGTATGCATGAATGGAAAGAAGCTAAGAATATCTTAAATAAATTCCAACAATTTAATTGGCCAGCTGTGGGATAAGATGTCATGTACATATGGTATAATCGTATCTTTCCAACTATGATGGACTTAGATAACATGTACAAAATAGCTATTATCCGTACTCCTTATCTGATAAATTAACAAAAAATTTTCTTTATACACATCCATAACTGATAACTTGGCAAAAATAAAAATCTTACCCATGTATAGTGTTCTAAATACGCGCCGTGTCGTGCCGTGTTGTGTCAAACATGCCGTGTCCGGATCATATATCGTGTCGTGTCTAAATTCTAAGAGATGGACACGACACGTCTAAGGACACGTCACGCCTCGTGTTCCCGTGTCGTGCCGTGCCGTGTCGTGTCTTGTTCAGACGTGTCGTGCCGTAACGTATTTGGACACGTCTAACTTTTTAACAGAAATATAATTTGGTTATGAAATTTGAAAATCATGTTTGATAAATAGGTCAAAAATTAAGAAAATAATCATGCTTTACAACTGAATTAAAATATTGAGTCATTTTTTTATTTTTGATGTGAAAAAATATTTTTAATTTTATAGTAATCATCCTCTCTTTTTCGAGCTTGGGACCGGCTATGTTTGAGAAAATATAGACGTGACAACTAATTTAAAATTATATTAATTACAAAAAATGATAAAATTATATCATTCTTATCATTTAAGTTTTTGTTAATTTCAATTTTTGATACGAATGAATAATTTATAGTATTCTTACTATTTAAAGTACCAGAGATGATAAAATTATTTGAATTATTTAGACAGATGGATAATATCTTTGCGCCTTTGGACTTTATATTTCTTTGCATTTATTATAAAATCATGCTAATTACAATATAATATTTTTATTTCCAATTCTAATGGATGAAAGTACTTTATTTGGAATTTAGTCGTTGATTTTATGATTTAATGCATGGTTCTGAAACTCGGAATCGGACTCGGACTGTTGGTCAGAGGAGTCGAATCGGATGACTCGGAAAAAATCGGGTGACTCGGATCGAAAACTCGAATTTTCATAAAATATCATTTTTAATATCTTTAAAAATCAGAAAAAATAAGAAAAAAATTAGAAACAACTATTTTTTCATAATTAAGTTAATAAATCATATACTCGGAGCATAAAATAAACTGAAAAAAAATTAATATAATTATTGAGTAACATGAAATTTCAAATTATTTTAGAAATTAAATTTTTAAATCAATTAAATTGAGATATCATTATTAATAAAATAAATTTTGTGAAAAATAAATTTTTAGTGAACATAATTTTCTTAATACATCTTAATATATCGGATAGAATCGTAGAGAATTAAATTTTATATTTTTTTATGTTTTTGGATCGATTTTTGGATTAAAGGTCACTTTATTTTCAAATTATTTCACTTTTGAGTAATCTGGACTGTTGATCTCGTTTAATATTAAAAAAAAAGAAAATGGAGTAATCCAGTTGACCCCCTTCCTCTTGCTTTCTTCTTTCCCGTACCGAACCATCGTCTCCCTCTCTACTTTTCGATATTGTACGAAATGATAGAAAGGGAGCTCCATGGCACCTTGTGACGCTTTTTCTTGCCTATCGATTCGATTTCGCCCCCTTACCACCTCACCCATGTTGTCCGGCACTCCTTCTTCTCTCTCCCATGGATGAAAACCACCATTAATGGTGACCTCCACGCTCCACCAAATCTGCTCCAACTCGGTAAAAATCGTCGGCCGCCGAGTCCGTTCCTAATCAAGCCGATTCCGAGTCAACTCGCCGAGTTTTGAAACCATGATTTAATATATCTTGGAAAAGATTTATGAAAAAAATATATAACATCAATATAAATGAGAAATCCATCATATTTCTGTAAGCTTAATGTGTCTCTTTTTTCGTGTTTGGCGTGTCTGTAGAACGTGTCGTGTCTTAAAACTTCACGTGTCGTGATGTACCATGTCTATTTCATCAAGTCGGACACGACACGCTTAGCACACGACACGTCTAAATTCTCGTACCGTGTCCGTGTCCGTATCTTTCCGTGTCATACTACCTCCGTGCCGTATTGTACCGTGTTCGGACATGCTGTATTTTTTTTGAAACACTACCCATGCACATCTTATCGTATGCGGTACGAATCAGATAAACATTCAAACGGATATCGTTGACACCCCATTTTGTGGTAACTTTCTTAGTTCCGAGAACTTACTCATTTATCTTTATTTCCGGAGAAAGTTTACACCTTTTCAAATTCACTGGATTTTTCTGCTAATATCCATTGAATAATCAGGCATTCAGAAATAACTATGTTTATAAAATTACTTTAGTCACTGATATTGGCGAAGTAAAATGTTTTCCATGCTCTTTGTACGCCTAGAGACCGTATATTTGTTTCCTACTCTCATATCACTTTATTTTTATTATCATATGAAAATTTAGCGCAGAGAATACTTGTGTTTATAATCTCTTTTGTATTGAAATTGCCAAGATCGCATGTATAGGATTATTTCTAAGACAAATAATATATGCATATCTAACGTCAAATAACATATCGAGTAATTAAACCACTTTCATATTAACCATGACAATATTTATCAGTATTGCAGACAGATTTGATTAATTCTGTGTAATACAATTTACCTCTCGTATAATTTATCTTTATTGGACCAACGGTGCAACAGTCATTACATTATGTCCAAATCCATTGTTTAGATTAATTTGTGAACTTGTGAAGCATCTGGCAGATGGGGTTAAATGTGTTTTTACCTTTTTCACTCTCAATTTTAAATTTTAACACATGATCAATCTGCTGGCCTGCTACCATAGGTGCTGCCATGCGGTCAAGGTGCTTGTATTGCACATGGGGTTTTTGACCAAATCAGACGGCTCATTTTATTTAAAGAAAAAAAAGAAAATGAAAAATGAGTTACGTAGCTTGGCCAATAATTTTGTACATTCACCACTCTCTAGGAGTATACGAAATTTGCTAGAGTTAGCAACAGTTGTAAGAACTAAGAAGCATTTTATAAATTGTTGATGGTGTGAGCTTAGTCCTTCCTAATTGTTGATACAGTGTAAGAACCTGTCCAAGTTCTGTGTTCAGTCCCTTTTTATGTAGTGGATAGGAATAAATTAAATAATTAGATGGCATTTAGATTTCTTTATCTAGACCTCTTAAATAAACCAAACTATTTTAGACATACAAAATTATTAGAAAATTTAATCAACAAAATTCAAATTGCAGAAGCTTTTTGGATTTATCACGTAATGAGTAATTTTAAATTTAAGAACTGAATGGAACATGCTAAGAACAATCCAAATTTGATTCCATTGAATAGTTGCCCTTCTATATACTAAGTAAAATTCTAAATTTAAATAAGTAACCTCATTTTATATAATCTTTTTGGGTAGATTAAAATCAGCCATGATTGATGGATGGGCGAGTACTTCAATTACGATTATATTTCAATCTTTAAAGTTTTAATAGTCCATCCAAATCGTCTGTTTTCCATATAAAAATCTCCTTGGTGATCAAATTTTATATTTTTTTAATATTTTTCTAGTATTTCACAAAATTCTTAATATAAAAAAATTACGGACCCTCCAATAACAACATTTTTTATAAATCTAAAAAGATAATATTAAAATCGAAACAACAATATAAAATTCGGTCTCCAACAAAATTTTAATATGAAGAGCATATTGAATGATTTGGATCGGCCATTAGGATCTAAAAGTTGAGTAATAATTGCAACTGACGAGTCCATCAGTCAGTCGTGCCTGATTTTAGTATGTTTCATATTTCTATGACTTCAAAAATACTAAAATTATATCCATAGAAGTGTGATCTAGCATGTGCTATGCATTCTTGATGTTTATTGTTAACAAATCTTTTGCAAGCCTTTATTGAAAATTGACATCACCAAAAGTTTTGTATGATAAAAGATAAGTTTTGCATGATTTATCATACATATGTTACTTAAATCTTGCTTTTAGAGTCTCATAAATTATATCAATGATACGAGCTATGCTCTGTCGTGTATAGGAAAAGAACGAAGATCACTACAAAATATATATATATATGTTTTTTTCCTTCAATCAAAAAATTGATCAAAATATATGAAAAATTATATAAAGATTTCGTATGCTTTCTTAAACTTTTTACTGAGAGATCAGAGAAAATTAAAGTAAAAATGTATATTGGAGCTAGTATTACAATAAGTTTGCAATCATGTTGACAAAAAATGTATTATTCTAGCCAAAATAACTAGGAAGATAACATGCATAATAAACAATAATTATAGATCTGAAAGCAAAACAATTTTACACTTAAATATGGATTAGGAATTGAAGTTAATATATATATGTAACAACCTCAGAATGCAAATCAAAGATCAATTGTGGATATTTTTTTTTCACTATGTGTTCCAAAAAGGAAAAATGGCTCCCTTGCAAGTTGCAAGGTTAGATCCCTAAGAAGAATAGAACCACTTCTTAAATATGATTGAAATATTCTTGGGATCTTATAATTTATTTTCATAATGAAATTTCTTACAGTTTGTAAACACATCTCATAAAAATGCTTTGTAGAATTTCATGTTAGTCTTATCAAACCCCATAATCTTCATCATATGTGTTATGTGTATGTCATTCACTATGTCTCCTTCTCCTTGCGGTTTTGTCATCCTTCTGCCAAGAAAAACTCAATTTGTTTACAAGATTACGTATTTTGGAATCAAATACCGACTACGAGCTTCAAATAGTGTCTCTTGTCGGCATTTGATTTGGGGACAAGAATTGGATGGTTCGATATAAAGATGATACAAAAACATGTATGGTGCTACTAAGAAAAATTTATTGGAAAAAGTTGTTGTTTTAGGTCTTTCCCTCTTTTGAGAGTTTCTAATTACTTTACTTTTTTCTTCTTTCTCTTTCTTTCCTTTTTTTTATTTTATTGCTAGTAGAGACAAGTAAAAAAAAATAGTGCTTCTAGGTGAAAATAATTTACTCACAAGGACTGATCAGTTTGTCTAAGATAGTTGCAAAAACTTTCAACCATGACAGGCATGCTCTGTCACCATATATCTTTTCAACAATATCAGCCATAAAACATAAACCTGGTGACTTTGTTAAAAAAAAAAATCAAGATAGTGACATAAGTAGAAAAAGAAAATAAACTTTGGCATTTAGCTTCTTGTTAATGAAATTCTCAAAGTCATTTGAACCAATCTTATTGTGTTTAGGTAAATAATAATAATAATAATAATAATAATAATTAGTGCATAATAAGTATTTAGGCTATATGTGATTTAAATGTTATTTTTTGTGTTTAAATCTTACTCCATCAAGATTGTAATTTTGGATTACTTCACTGATTGTTTGGCAATTTAGCTCTGCAAATTAAGAAAAAAATAAAGGATTATAACGGTACTTAATTAGTGTCTAGAATTTTAGTGGCTAGAGCTGCAATAAATGAATTTTTCAGTCTTTATTGGACCCTATTAAATGGATAATGATAAGCATATTCACAAAGAGGAGGGTTCTAATATCCACATTTTTTGTGCCCCTAAATGTCCACATTTCACTATTTCATGACTTTTTCAAAATTTAAAATGTAAACATCAAATATTAACCTTTGATCTTATTCAATTAAACGAGTGATGCATTTTCATATTGGTTTTGTAAATTTTGGAGTTTGTTTGATACTCAATCAAAGACCAAAACATGAACGTATTAGAATTAATTTATCAAAGTTAATAATATTTATCTATTTTTCTACCTCTTGATCGAATATTGTATAAATTCCAAAATTTATAAAACCAATATGAAAATAGACTGCTCGTTAAATAGAATAAAGTCAAAAGTTTGGATTGGACATTTACATTTTAAATTTTGAAAAAATCATAAAATAGTGAAATGTGGACACTTATAAGCACAAAAATGTGGGCACTAGAACCCTCCTCATTCACAAAAAAAAATATAATTAATAACCAAATGGATAAAATTCATCACTTAATGTTTGAAAACTTTTTCAAAGGATTAAAAAAGGAGGATGTTTTGTTAGCAAATGACTAAAGCAATTCAGTAAGAACCAAGAAACGAGGACGTATGCCAGACTTAGAGCCTATGTTTTCAAAATCGGACCGGATTGGCTGGTTTGACCGATTCAACAGCAAAACGGACCCTATTTTGGTTCAATTTGACCCAAGGAACCACTATTTTATAAACCATAACAAACCGACTGGTCCAGCTTGATTTTTGATAAAACTGATGAACCGTAACCCCACGATTTTTTTCCAAATTCTTTGGTTTTTTTTTTTTTTTTTTTTTTTTTTTTTTTTTTTTTTTTTTTTTGGAAGATGGGTCAAATTGTTCTCAACAATTTTTTCTATGTGTGAGGTTAGGGCTGTCAATGAAACCTTTTTACTCGTTTATCCTACCCATATCGTATTCGATAAGGCGGTTATGTGTAAGGTTTCATTTTCGATAGATTAACGTATATGGGTGTGGGTAAAGAAAAAACTTCGTCAACTTCTTGTGTTGTCAATGGGTAGGATAAGGCGGGTACGGGTATAGATAAGGGCTATTTCGAACCTATTATCTAACGTATAAAATTTTACAAACATATAAGCCGTGATATGTATTAGTTTATTTCTTCTTTTGATCTTTGAACAAAAACTGGTATATATTTGTTCTTTTGGTCTTTGAAACCATTTTGTGTGCGCCTACCAGAGTAGCTATTTTTCTGTATTAGATGCTTTTCTGTACCATGTTTGTTAGTAAGCACAGGTGGTACTATACTAGTTTCATGGGTGGTATGAAAGCTGCATCCTAAAATGAAGTACCGGTGGTACTGTACCAGTAATGATTTTTTAGACACGACACAAATATAAAGCAAAACAAAATTATTTAAATGTTAAATAATAGCAAGGTGAGACACATTAAATGGAGCAAACAATTTCATTTATTACCAACATTTCATAAGATTTCATATGTACATAAATAAAATATTGACACTAAAGAGAAAAAGCTACAGGTCTATGGTACACAAACTTAATAATTAATACAAAAACACCCCAAAATGCTTGCAAATAAAAACTCTTTCATAGTTCTTTAGTCGCTTTATCTTCTTCTCCATCGGACTCCACATGAAATAATTATACAGGAGTTTACAAAGTTCTTGAATCTTGAATTCTATGCACATCGTCAAGTGAAATCTCTCGCTCAAGCAGACTCTCTGTTGATCCTTTCTAAAATCATCAGCATGCATCTACATAAAACACTAGCGTTAGAAAACAATCAGTAAAAAAGAAGCAGAAATATCAGAATATATATTACAAATCATCAGATAGTATATAACCAGAATGTTCAATAGCATAATCCTGCCACCCATTCTTGGCTGGGGTTCAATATTTAAACTCAGATAATCCCCAAATTTTTTCAATGAGACTCAATTTAAATTAACTACCAAAAGAGAACAATAATGTTCTGATAATCCCCAAATTGCACTAGTAAAGTCACTATTAGTCCTACCAATAGTGCCTTATAAAATTATGTGGTTCATCTCATATCTATAATAGTAACTTAACTTGCCCAGCATAAAATAAGATCAATTGCTCTGCTAAACACAAGCCATGAGTGAAGATGAGTTGATTATAGAACTTAGTAATTAATTAGTCCAAAGACCTTTAAAATAAGATCAATTTCGTCTGTTCATAATTTATATATAGCGCCTTAAGATAGTACCAAATTGGCGAATTTAGTCTCAGTCAAATTTGAGCAAAATCAAAGCTCAAACCAGGCTGGAACGACTATAATTAATGGTCAACATCAAAGCTTAGAAATTCAGAAGTTGACATATGAACAACTATGGTGGTCAAAATCCTAATTTAACCTAGAAAAGCAAAATCAGTTAAAACAAAATTTCTCCACTGTAGAAAATCTGAAAAATTACAGGATTAGAATTTCTACTCAAAACGAGAGAAAGAGGGAGAGAGAGAGAAATAACCTGCTGGGGGAGCATTAAAATGAAGGCGCTGAGGTTCTCTCTAAGGCGGAGGAGAGATGAGGAGAAAGGAGGCAAGGCGTGCGGACTGCAGAGGGGCGAGAGAGACGGAAAATGTTCGCTCTGAGGCGCTCATGTTGTTTGTGCTGAGGCTTGATGCTCCGATTAACTCTCAGTGTTTCTAGGGTTTGAGGAGGCGCTCTCAGATCTGAGCGATTTGAAAGAGAGGGAGAGAGATGTGAAATGAAGAGAAGTTAACGGGGAAAGAGAGACAGAACGGAGAAATTCATTTCGATCCACCGCAAATCAATAGCACAGATCTGCACGATTATTGACGATTATTGAAGTGGATCCATCGGTCTGGATTGCGACTCACCATAGCAAAACTCATATATATATATATAAAATCACGTTATTAGTGTATTTCGTAAGATATGCTATAGTTTCAATCTTCATCAAAATTTGTTAATGTTGATGAAAAAACTTAATTTGCACTCTGTTATATTATAATTTATCATTCGTTATATAGATTTTTAAATGTCAATTAATATGAGAATAAATTTCATAATTTTTGTTATATCTAGAGTACTTTATTCATATATTTATTTTGCACATTATATATTTTTATTAAATTAATAATATTATTATTATCCATTATATATCGTTATTTTATCCTTACCGTTAATTCTTAAAGGGTACAGGTAGGGAACCGGTAAAGTCATTTTTTAACGAGTACGAATAGAATATGGGTAAAATTTTTTTTAAGAATTCGGGTATGAAAATATCTTCTACCGTACCGTACCCATTAACAGCCCTATGCGAGGTTCATGGTGGGTCCAGATGCTATATGAATCCCATTACTTTATTATTTTTTTTTTATCTTTTTGGATTGGCTTCTCATAAGAAATGCTACGTATAAACGTAGGCATACATTTTTTTTTTTTTTTTTTTGACATTAGACCACCTACGAAGCTTTTGGAAAATAATTATAATTATTATAATTTGACCTATAGTGCGTGCATACTTAGGAAAGTTACAGCAGGCTAATAAAATCATAGATTTCCTTCCAAAAAAATATCATAGTAACTTTTTATTGTAATTATGTAACAAAATAGATTAAAAATAGCTTATATATTATGTGTATGAACATTGGATTTGTTTTAACATGTATTATTTATGTTCGTTGCATTGTTTGGATTTTTTAATACATATATAATAAAAATAATGTATACAACCGGTCCGACCGGTCGAATCATCAAACCAGTAGCTATGTTCGGTCCGATTTTTAAAATACTGCCTAAAACTTAGAAAAACCTTTCTATTATTAATTAGATATACAATACAAGGTAATAAATTGCTCTTTATCATAACGACTTCCCAAATTAATGTCTGCCTGTTGTCATTTAGATTGCAAAAGTTCCAAACAAGAGTATCAAAAAAAAAAAAAAAAAACAGTTTTAACACGAAAACAAAAGTTTCTTTTTTTTAAAATTTTTTTTGACAGTGGCTGTCAAAAGGGAACCAAAGAAAAACTAAAAACTCCTCTAGATAGCCACTATCTAGGTTTTCTAAAAAAGAAAAACTAAAAACTACAACAAACTAAAAACAACATTAACAAATTAAGTCTGATGTAGTTCCTTGCCTCCAAAGAAATCCACGTCGCCAATGCAATTGAAGTTCTGGTATCCTGCCTGAAAATTCTATTGTTCCTTTCTAGTCAAATTGCCCATAAAGCTGTAGCTAGGACAGCGGACCAGTAAGCATTATCTCTGAGGTTCTGAAAATAGGAAACTACTAGCCCCAATTGCAATGTTTTTTTTTTTTTGAAAATAAATTGGGGGTCAAGCCTCTCAACTTATTTTTAAATTAAATGTCTATAAAAGACTCCCCAACCGAGTTTCGAACCTGCGACCTCTCACTTGAGATGCATTGCTCTTTGCCACTAGACCAAGAGCTGGTTCTCAATTGCAATGTTATCTTCTGAAAATAGAAAACAAAAGTTTCTTACCAATGTCTAAACAACGATGGTCGGAGCTCCGAGCTCGAAGGTGAGGTGTAGACTGTAGAGAGGTTTTAGCCAGAGGTTTTAGAAAGCGTACAAATAACATATGTATGTATAAAGAAATAACAGGCATATGTTATTATTCTACGATTGGATGTCTTTATACCCATAAAAATCCCCATATCTTACCCAGAACCATTTATACCCATATACTTTCCCATATCTTACCCAAAAATATTCTGCGACGCTGACACCGTCCGAACTACAAGTTATTATGTGGAAAGTTTCAGAGCTACTTTTAAGAAATCTTGATACTTATCCGAAAAAAAATTATCCTGAACGAAAACAATTAAAATGAATTAGAAGTATAAATAATAAATAAATTAAGTAGTTATTAATTCATGACACCGAGTAGAGGCGCATTAAGTGCATGGTGGAACTTGTTTTTCTTTTATTCACAATAATGACTGAAGAAAAAATATAAAAAAATAGCGGGGAGGAAAAAATTTTGCCAAAAGAAAGCGCCATATGATTTTGCTAAAATAAAAAATGAAAATGGGCTTTACAATGGACTTAGCAAGTGGTTTTCCCTCATAACTACGCGTTAGCCTAATTACTTGGAGGGAATGGACTTAGATTTGAGATTTTTGTGAAATTAGTTTACCACTCGGGACTGAAATAGATTTGTAATATTTCTTCCAGTTTGTTAGCTTGAAGGCCTAAATTAATCCATCAAGTATATTTAAGCCCAAATTATTACCCAAAAAGGTTTCATCTGGGTATCCTATATTCCTGTTAATGGATCACTGGTGGCTCATAAGCTTCATTGCTTCAGGTTGTTTCGTCTGACACGAAACCAAGTTGTAATGGTAGCGTTGCAGAGGACTGCTTTTTGTTCATCTGATACATTATGGATGTCTTGTGATTAATATCAGATCCGTACGATCCTTAAATCTTAACCGTCGAAATTAGATCGGATGTTTGTAATGAAATCGCTGCCCTCTACAGCGCTGCAGAGAATGGTTGCCTCATTTGAAACTATTGTATTATTAGTCTAAAGCTAACCCCCCAACTACATATAACATACCGCCTAAAAGCGTGCTGAGTATTTTTTTTTTTTGTTATTTATTATTTATTTATTAACAATGTTATCTCCAACAATGGAGGCCATTTGCAGATTTTGTCATTTGGGGATCTTTCTTAGTTTTAAATAAATAACATACTCATAATACCTTCATTTCCGAAGTAAATCTGCACTTTTAAAATGGGCTGATAAGTACAATCAAGCTCTAAGACAATCAAGCAATCATATACTAAAAATAGTAAGTGTGGTAATTATCTCCTGTCAAAAATAGAAACAATAAATCATTCCCTTTCTTTTTGCGTGGACCACATTATTTCCTCTTCTTCGCTCTAGCAACCTGTCTCCCCTCCCTTCCCCTCCTCTCCCCTTCCCACTCCCACCCTCACACACGCCTCCTTACTTTTTTTTTTTTTTTTTTTTTTTTTTTTTTTTTTTTTTTGCGGCTGCACCTCCCTCCTCCCCTCATATGCACCTATTTTTCCTCTGCTGTCTTGTTTCTCGTATTCTTCTCTTTCATGTTCCTTTAGCATTTGACATTTTTTTTCCCACAATATACTCCCTTCAAAACAAATAAATACGTAATTTTATAAGATACTCTCTTATAAAAATATAAATAAATAATAAATACTTCCTTTTGATATATAACTACGTAATCTTACAAGATATTCCGTTGTGATATATAAATACTTATAAATTCCAAGACATATTAAATACTCTTATATGTTTATTAGCTACTCCCTTATAATTATTAGTCACACTCTCAAGTGAACTAAATATTTAAACTCATTAAATACCCCCTTTTATGTATTAGATACTCCCTTACCATAATTATATACTTCCATACTACAAATATAAATGAAAATATTTTGACACTCTATGTTATATACACCCTAGTAAATAATATATTTCTTCTTTCTTTGTCTCGTTGTATTAATTAGGGGAGAGATCAATTGATGGCTAGAGAGTAGAGCAAAATGAAGGAAGATGGAGGTTCATGAGATGGAAGAGGCGAAGAATCATGATGGAGAACGGGAGAGGAGGGAAAAGGAGAATGATAGAGATGAGATACACTAATTGATGAAGGAAGGGGAGGAGAGGGGAGGGAATTGAGTAAAGAAGGAAGGAGAGGAAGGGGAGGAGAGAGGAGCGTTGAGGAAGGAGAGGAGAAAAAAGGGAAGTAAAGAGAAGTATGTTAAAAAAGGAAGATTAATGAAGGAAGGTCAAGAGAAGGGGGCGTGATTGCTTGATTGCACAATTTGTTGATTGTGTAAACTGTAAAGTAATTTTTCTTTTTAAAATCGTCGTATTTTCTACTAATATCCATCGAGTAGTCAGACATTAAAAATAAAGAAGTTTATAAAATAACTTTTTTATATAAAAATTAATTTGCTATACATAAAAAAAAAACTCCTTGATTCAAGGCACCTGGTTAAATGAGGAAACAAAATCATGTTATGTTTTTTGAGGTAACTTCTGTCCCAAAGAAAAAAAAAATAAAACAAATAGCAAGAATATGATAAGTTGATTCACTATTTTCAGTTGTATGTTTTTTGGCGATGAAGAAAATTCACGTCTCTCACTATATTGTGTCCATTAGAATTTAAATTCAAAAACCTCTAGAAAGTCCTACTGTTGTTGGCCACTAGATGCAAAGCTGAAAGCTGCTCCTAATCACCTATTACTATAATCAAAATCTTCTCCCTCTGTTTTTTTTTTTTGGGTACCAAAACAGGTTCTATATATACAATAAATATTTGGATGGCTTGCCTTCAGCAGGAACAAATTAAAATGCTTATTCAAACGAACAAAAATTAAATTCCAATGAGTTTCTTTCTAAATTTAAAAAATAAATAAATAAAATTGAGTAAAACACTGAAATGAGAGATCAACTAAGGGATTACTTGCGTCATTGCACATGAGTCCAAATCCTGTGGCGCGCGACACAGCATGTAGCGCGGCACAGGACCGTCCGATCAGATCTGGATGGATGAGGGAGCCCCGTGCATGTAACCAGATTGTAAGGCCTGAAAAAAATGAACCGTCGAGATCTGATCGGACGGTCCGTGTCGCGCGCTACAAGCTGTGTCGCGCGTCACAGAAATCGGATCCCATTGCACATGGAGGGGAAGGTTCCTGTAAGAAAAGTAACATCAAAATATAGCACTAGATGCAATAATGCAGATCTATAAGGCTATAATCCTATAACGGACTATTTCCGTAGGATTATTCGTCTAGGACTCTCTTCAATGTTTCATGGTAAAAGCAGCTCCAACTTTGTACCTGGAACCCTTGATCTTCACCTCCAGCCGCAAACACGCACAACGCGCAACCGTACATAGGGTCAAATAATTTATTTCAAATAATTACGTACTATATATTATCATTCATGATCGAGGTCTCCATTAAAAAAAGTAAAAAACTAGTCAAAAGTATCATGGAAATGCACATGATGATGATCTTCAATTTTTATTACAGCATCTTGTAGGGGACGATTATATTTTAATCAGAAATGATAACTATCATATTCAGTTTTGCTATCACTTGTCATTGTTAAACGTAAATTGAACATTTAAAATAGACAAGATAAACATATAGATAATCAAAGTAAACACTTACAAACAAAATAAGTGTTGTCATTTCTTGTTCAGATTTTTATATGCATATTCAACTTATTTTTATTGAACTTATTTGTTTGTATGTGTTCACTTTGATTCTTATAAATTTTCACCTTGTCTATTTTATGTGTTCACTTTCTGTTTAGCGATGACAAAACTGCAGATGGTGGTAATCAATTTTCTATTTTAATTGCTCTTTTTTCTAGTGATGTAGGTACGCTTTTGGCACCTATTTGGGCAGATTTCTTATTTTGGGTTTCCAAGCCTCTATCTCTACATGCCGAAAAAATTAAAACTAAATTTACTGTTCACACGAATTTCGAAAATAAATGAAAAAAATTCAAATTTTAAAAATAATGTTGTAGTATCGGATTCTCAGAATCCGATACTAGAATCCGATCCTAGCTCTACACTAAATTTTACTTGAAAAATTAATTAAAATATTAATTAAAATAATAAAAATTATAGAAAATATTAATATTTAATTATTTATTTAAAAGTAATATTTATTTAATATCTATTAATAGAAAATATTAATATTTATTTAAAATTAATTAAAATAATAAAAAAATATTTATTATTTAAAATTAAATTTATATATGTTTGAAAAAAGAATATAAAAATATATTTTAATTTAGAAGTATAGTTTCTTAGAAATAATTTCTTAGGTAATTTGGTGATTTTCTATTTTTTGTGCGTTTGGAGTTAGGTTATGAAACTTACAGATATAAGAGTAGAGTGTCTTGTTTACATAATGTGATTTTTTAAATTTTTTTTCGTGTAGCTTTGCAATCAGGAAAACTAAAGAAATTACAAGTATAGTTTCTCGGAGATGATTTCTTAGGTACTCGGGCAATTTTCTATTTTTTGTGCATTTGGAGTTAGGTTATGAAACTTACAGATATGAAAGTAGAGTGTCTTGTTTATCACACTATACCCAAGTCCACTCGTGTTCAATGAGTATTGGCTAAGTTTCAACCATTTCCTTGCGAATAGAAGTGAAATAGAAAAAGAAGATTATTGTGCAACATGTCACAAATATTATCACACTTTCAAATATAATTTCAATGAAGACACGGCCGGAATTTTCTTAAAATTACACTATGAGTGGCACATTAATGGTGGAAGGAAAGAGACCAGAAGGAGTATCTCGAGCGTAGAGCGCGGAAGCACCAACAGCACCTGAACCAACCCAAGAATTTTGACTGGTATAAAGATTATTACAAACAACCTGAACCGATCACCGAATAAAAACCAAGAGAAAATCCATATTGGAATGATTTATCTAAAAAAACACACAGGACCGTTTACGAAGAAATCTACAAATTTTGTGGAGACCACACACCGACCTGTACATGGTGTGATCAAGTTTTCAATTACAATGAGACCATCTTGCATGACCACTACGATGACCACATACGTCGCGCCGAGGAAGAGAAAGAGAAATAGAAACAAAAAGCGAAAGAGGAGGCGGATAAAAAGATGAAAATGACTATTATGGCTAACGAAGAGAGAAAAAAGTTGAGGCAAAAAAAAATGACAAAACAAATCAAGCAGTGGGAGAGAGAGAAAAAAAGAAGAATTGTAGCAAGTCGAATGACAGAGATAGAACAAGAAAAAGCTGATGCAGCTTTCTGGAACAAAACCACTCAGTTCGTTGACGACGTTGGTGTGAGTCAGCAACAACAAAAGGAAGAGAAAGATAAAGACTCATGGTGAGATGAAATTCTATAATATGCGGACAGTCAAAATATCCAAGTACTTAGTTTTTTAAGTAGTTTGTTTTTAAGTAGCAACTAAGTGATTTTTTTTTTAAGTCGTTTGTTTTTTTTAATTTCGTGTATTACATTATATTATGGTTTATTAAGTTAGTTGTTATTGTAATAGTCTGTGGTTTTTTATTATGAATTATTTTTGCGTATTGATTTTAAATAGAAATCATTAAAAAAATTACAAAGGTACATGCACAAGATAACAAATCTTATATATGTTTTCTAATATTTCTTCAGTTTTCGGAATCGCAAAACTACGTGAAAAAAAGTTAAAAAAAAATTCAGAAATTATCACATTATGTAAACAAGACACTCTATTCTCATATCTGTAAGTTTCATAACGTAATTCCAAACACACAAAAAATAGAAAATTGCCAAAGTACATAAGAAAATCATCTCCGGGAAACTATACTTGTAATTTTTTCAGTTTTCGTAATTGCAAAACTATGCGAAAAAAAGTTTAAAAAAATTCAGAAAAAATCACATTATGTAAACAAGACACTCTACTCTTATATGTGTAAGTTTCATAATCTAACTCCAAACGCACAAAAAAATAAAAAATCGCCAAAGTACCTATGAAATCATTTTCGAGAAACTATACTTCTAAATTAAAATATATTTTTATATTCTGTTTTCAAACATAAATAAATTTAATTTTTAATAATGAATATTTTTAATTATTTTAATTAATTTTAAATAAATATTAATATTTTCTATTAATAGATATTAAATAAATATTACTTTTAATAAATATTAATATTTTCTATTATTTTAATTAATATTTTTATTATTTTTTTCAAGCAAAATTTAGTGTAGAGCTAGGATCGGATTCTCGGAATCCGATCCAAGTAGATTCTAGATATTATTTTTAAAATTTGAATTTTTTTCATTTATTTTCGAAATTTGTGTGAACAGTAAACTTAATTTTAATTTTTTTCGGCTCTACATGCTACCTTAAAAGTAAAAAGAATGAAAAAACAAAGAAAGCAACTATGGTATATGCGCGAAGCGTGTGCCTGCCTGTTGCCAACTTACATTTTGATATATATTTTGGCTGATCATGCGAATCATAACTCCATACAGAGAGCCAGATTGACCTGACAGCTTACAAGCGCCATGAAATTAAGATACAAGCCTTGTTTCAAAATGCCATTATAATTCTTGCACAAAAAAAAAAAAAAAGGTGATCCTCACAACCACCTTAATTTGCAAAATTTGTAGAGCACCATGCAAAATTCATTTCTAGCTAGTGGCATAGTATACTGATATCGGTACTAGACTAGTAACATTGTCGGTTTTACGGTCCTGCTTTGATGATGCTTAACCATTTGATCTCCTCTTTTGGCAGAAGTAAGATATACCCTATATATAGCGATTGGACTAGAATATAGGAAATATCAGTTTTAGGTAATCCAAAAGTTCATTTTTAAATAACATATATGATTGACCAATTTTTTTCGAGCACTAGAAGTAATCACAATAATAATAATTTTTTATAAAAAATTAGAGGTTAAGCCTTCTATTTTTTTAATTTAAATTTAAATGTTCATAAAAGATATCAACCGGATTTCGAACATACCACACATTTAAGGTATATTGTTCTTTGCTATTAGAAGTAATTCTAACAAATTGGAGTCTTGGGTCCCCCCGTTAATATAACGGTGAAACTTTATGAAAATTAAATAGTTTCTTTTGAAGATTCTTACGTGAAGAGTCACAGTTAATTAAGTTATTTTTTTAATAAAAAAAATCTATCATCATACCACTTATTTAAATATAAAATTAAAAAAATGCCGAATTTGAGAAATAAACAAAGGGCTGGAGCAAATTGGACCTTAGGTTGCTTAGTTTTGTCAGACAAGAAAGTAATTTAGTAATCGAGCCTTTTGCATTGTGTAAAACTAGAGTGAACCTAGACACAAGTGCTAAGGATTTGAGAGGAGATTCGATTGAATTTATACAGTCAACTAGTCAACCTTAATCAATGATGATGTTTTTGTTCTTTTGCGCAACGTCGGCAAGTTTAAACTTTAAACAAAGTAAAATTCTAGCAAAATGCCTAGCTACTACGTACATGTCGGAAGCTCGCTAGGTTCTAACTTCTAACTTTGTAAGTTGTAACCATTCAAAAACATTGAAGTTGGAAAAGGCAAAGTAATTTCTCAGTTACCATATTGGAGGACGTTATTTGTGAAATAATTTCTCTGGCCGTTCTCCGATTATCCAATGAAGGATCAATCCAAATAGTTACGTGCGGTAAATAACTGGGTGGTCCAGGATACAGCTCTGTGAGGCGGAGAAAGACAGAAACGGAGAAAGCGATTTCATCTCTTTCTTCCACCTTGCGCGAATCACCTGGGACAAGTTCTTTCCCCCTTTAATTTAGTTGTCGAATTTGATGTCTACTCTTCGTAGTCTCCTGATTCTCTGTTGGCTCTCTGCTTTGAAAATGAACGGATGGGGTTTCCGATGATGGCCGGAGGCTAAAAAAAAAAAAAAAAAAAAATTCTCTTGATATTTACTACTACTTTGCTCTCTTGTCTCCTTCACTTTCAAACTCCTTGTGGTGTGAATTTCTCTCTCTTGCTTACTTAATCCTCTACCCTTTATTTCTCGTACCTCTTCTACTACCTCTACTTACTCTACGCTTTTTACTGCGTCCAGAGCTGCATTTACTACTCTCTAACTGCCATTCATTACCCCAAATCCCCAAAACTGTGCCCTGCTACAAAAAACAACCTCTCTACTGATATGTCGGATGGAGATTTGACTACCCCTTCAGGTAGAATTATGGCCAAAAACCAGGACGAAAGCAACTTTACCACTCAGTTTGCTCCCATTGGAGACAGTCACAACCGATGGTGTATGAACCAGGCTAATGCACCGTTTCCACGTAACAACATCTATGCAGGTCTGACAGGAAATCTAGAGGAGATACACCCCAACATGATGATGATTGTTATAGGTTCTATTCCTATTATCATAGATGCAAGCTCAACAGGGACTGAGGGCCTAAGGGATAATGTCACTTCGGTTTTAATGGAAGTTGAAAACCCCCTTCCACTGCTTGACAACCGGGAAAAGACGTGCCTTACATTAAATGCATCCCTCCCTCAAATAATCGATGCACATAAAGAAAGCATAAGGACAAAAGTTTACTACGAGCACGAGGTGAGTTCTAACAGCTTAGTACAAAGAGAATGGGCCCATGTGGGTAGCTTTGACTGTCTTCAGATGGGTACGGCCATGGATCATGGTATGGCCCACAACATTAAGCAGCTGATGCAACCTATCCCCTGCATGCTTTCTAACAGTCCAATGCATGGGAAAAGGGACATAATTAATTATACAACCCAACAATGCATTGATGGCTTGAGGAGTACAGTCACTCTAATCAATCAAAGCTCATTCCCTTGCACTGCTCAGTCAACTTGCACTACTAAATCCAGCCAAGACCCTCCTACGACAAATTTCTCGAACATTCCCCACACTCATTCTCATCCCAACCAAGACCCACATTCTAACCGGTTCTCTACCAAATCAACCAATAGCCACTCTCTGCCTAAACCAATCCACACCATGGACCTCAATGATGATGATTTCCTTAAACAATTTGCTTCTCTTAACAGCCAGCGCACAGCACCAAAACGAGTTTCACTACCTAAACAAGCTGAAGCCACCACTGACTGGGCACATGCGCTCTTGCTGAAGGTTTGGTCAGACAGGGAAGCATTGCTAGAAAACTTCACTAGCCAAATGTTGAGGGCTTGGAAATTGCAACAACCTGTTAAAATTACCGCCTCAACTAATAATATGTTCATAGCAGAATTCACAACCATGAAAGATTTGCAGATTGTGTTGAATGGGGGGCCGTGGACCTACCGGTCAGACTTTGTTGCTGTCTCCCAGATTGCCAGGCCCCATGATATTGATGAGAATATGGTGCGGCATGTGGATGTTTGGGTCCAGATACATGTTAAAAGGATGGAATTGCTCTCTGAGGAAGGAGCAGCAATGTTGGCAGCAGATGTGGGTACCTTAGTATCTCCCGTGGGAATGGTAACAGCGGGAGGAAGGCGGTTTATAAGAGGGAAGGTGAGGATTGATTGTAAGAAGAGACTGTGGGATGAACTTGAGGTTGAACTGCCCACCATGGGCACGGTAAAAGCTTATGTAGTGTATGAGCAGTTAAGACGATTCTGCTCGTACTGTGCCGTGTGTGGTCATGATCTCACCACATGCAAAGACTGGTCACGTGCACTAAGACTCTCTCAGGATCCGGCATATGCCAGTAGACCCGAGTTGCAAGGGCTCTCTCCATTCACAGTGCGTTCATGGGTGGCAGACGGCTCACAGGTGCCTCAAGATTCACCATCTGTCTTTCCAACAGCAGCCATGCCAACTTCTTCTACGTCTCACGCTGCACCGTGGCTGGCCAGTCAGGTAAACTCTATTCTCCCCTCGTCAATAAACCAGGCTGTCCCTATCGGTCCCAACCCTCCTGCACAGGCTCAAAATAATTCTTATGCCATAATCCAAGCTAGCCCACAAACCCAGAAAGCTTCATCCTTTGCTCCAACCACAACCCAACAACAAAATCCCTTTGTTTTACCGTCCCTTTATGTAACCCAAGGCTATGAAACTAACTGTGCCGGTTTACAATCCATGTGCACCATGAATTCTACAGCCATCCAACAAGCAACACATGCATGCAATTTCCAAACTAGGGAATTAAACCAATTACACCAGCACCGATCTCCTGCTCCTTTAAATGGCCTCCATTCTGATAGTGTGCACCAGAACCATATGCACAACTCTGAAGCACCGGCAACCCAGACACCGACTGACATCACCTCCACCTCAAACACCATTGAACAACCTACCTTCGGCAATGCCACCTCTTCTACCTCAAATAAACGGGCGAGGGAAGCGGGCCCTATTCCGCCCCCTGTTTCTCGATGAATATCTTCTCTTGGAATTGTTGCGGGAGTGGAGGCCGCGCAACAATAAACACAATGAGGAGATACCTCCACAGCGCCAAGGTCAACTTGGCTTTCATTTCAGAAACACGGTGTGGTGTTAATAAATCAGTTAGGCGTATTGCAAGACTACCTATTAGGAATTTTGAAGTCATTCCCTCGATTGACTCTTCCGGGGGTTTATGGCTGCTCTGGGATGACTCTGTACAAGTCACTGTTTTGGAGAAGAGTCATTATTTTCTTTTTGTGGAGGTTCTACAAACTTCTATCTCCCAGCCGTGGATATTTGGAGCAGTATATGGGGACCCGCATGGTAGGATTGATGGATACATTTGGGAGAGAATCGCTGATTATGCGCTTAATGACCACAGGCCGCTTTGCATTCTTGGCGATCTGAACTCAATTGGTGCACCAAATGAGAAGCTAGGTGGTTCCTCAAGAATCAAGCCGAAGCATAGGAGATTCCGAGCCATGGTGGATAGAGCGGGGCTCATGGATCTTGGATACCATGGACCTGCCTATACGTGGACAAACAAGCGAGACATGGGCAAGTTGATCATGCAGAGATTAGATAGGGGGATGGCGACGGTCCCATGGTGCACACTCTTTCCTAAGGCCAAGGTTTTTCACTTACCACGTGCAAATAGCGACCACAACCCAATCTTGCTCAGCCAAAACCCAATGGAAAGAAGGCAGCCCAAATCTTTCAAGTTTGAGAATTGGTGGTTACTGAGGGATGATTTTCATGAAATATGCCGCCAAGCAATCAATTCTGGAGGGACTCAATGGAATAAAGTAATGGACTGCTTGAGGAAAGATGTAAAGAAATGGCTCAAAAATGTGAACACACCAAACATGGCGATGGTAGAACTTGAGGAGCAATTACTTTCGGTCCAGCAGGAAACTCCAACAATGCACTCAACACAAAGGGATAGAGAATTGCAACAAGAGTATTCACAGCTACTCTTGCAGATTGAGGCATACTGGGCTCAAAGATCACGGGTCAAATGGGCATTTTTAGGCGATTCCAATACGAGATTTTACCATGCTTCAGTCATACAGAGGAGGAAAATCAATAACATATCTAGCTTACTGCTAGAAGATGGTTCCATTGCAACGGAGGAGGATCGGATTAGGCGAGCTTTTGTGAAGCATTATAAGGAAATTTATAGCTCACTGAGGTTGCAGACTATTCCCGTTCTACCACTGGGAATATTCAACTCAATACGGCCAATCACAAGTGCACAAGCCCAAATCCTTGCCAATCAGCCCACACAGGAGGAAATTGTGCGCACAGTTTTCTCGATAAACCCGGATAAAGCTAGTGGGCCAGATGGAATCAATGGTCGAGCGGTTCAGACATATTGGACTGATTTCGGGCCATGTGTGGTTCAGGAGGTAAGCCAATTCTTCATGGATGCTATGCTTGATCCCAAAATTGCAACATCAAATATGGTTTTAATACCTAAAGTGGATCACCCGGCCAAGGTTACAGACTACAGGCCCATATCTGTTTGCAATTTTATTTATAAAGTGATTTCCAAATTGTTGGCCAACCGAATGAAATCCCTCATGGCTGATTTAATCCTCCCTAATCAGAGTGCCTTTACACCCGGCAGAGAGATTACAGAGAATATTATTATTTTAAGGGAGGTAATGCACACTTTCAGCAAAACATCCTTCTCTACCCATGCTTTTGCTTTCAAATGTGATCTCTCGAAAGCCTTTGACCGTATGGAATGGGATTTCCTGCTCCTCACTTTGACTTCTCATGGCTTCCCTTCTGACTTTGTGCAATGGATAAGGGCGTGTCTTCACTCAGCGAGGTTCTCTATACTTCTCAATGGCAAAACTGATGGCTTTATCACTCCTACGAGGGGCTTAAGGCAAGGATGTGCCTTATCACCATATCTATTCATTCTTGCAATGGACATACTGGCTAGAATGTTAGAATATGAGAGAGCAGCTGGCCGGGTACATGGAGTTAAACTAGCAAGCAATGCCCCACCACTGACATCTATAATGTTTGCAGATGATCTCATTATATTTGGCCAAGCAACAATTCAAGAGGTCTCTCAAATACAGAGGGTATTGCAAATTTTTTGTAACTGCTCTGGCCAGCTTATCGGTCATGAGAAGTCACGCATCTGGTTTTCTGCCAGTACACCTGCTGACACGAGAAGCTGCATTTCTGCTATGCTCAATGCATTGCCAGGGGATGACTCTCAGATTTATTTGGGGGTCCCAGTAATTGCTTCAAAACCGGCACATTTCGATAGGCTGGTTAATAAAGTGCAAACTAAGCTTAACACATGGAGCTCAAGATTGTTATCTCAAGCCGGCAAAGTTTCCCTTATCAAGTCAGTAATTGAACCAATGGTGCTCTATGGCGTTTCTGGGGGCCCACTACCAGAAACCATTGTGCAAAAACTGAATCAAAAGATCAGACATTTCTTTTGGGAAAACGGTGGCAAGAAGAAGATGCACCTCGTTTCCTGGTCAACCATTACCAAGCCTAAATCTGATGGGGGGTTGGGTTTACGAGACACGGCAGTAATTAATGGAGCTGCTACCCTTAAAATTTTATGGAAACTAGCAGCAAAGGAGCATGAAGAGCAGGTTTGGGTAAAGATACTTAAGGCCAAATATCTATCAAGGAAAACACTCTGGACGGCAACGAGAGGAGCTGCCAGCACTAAGCTGTGGAAGGCAGTGATGGATATGAGAGAACTACTCAAACCAAACATAGTATGGCAACTGGGGAGAGGAGACAAATGCCATGTCTTTGGAGAACCATGGCACGACTTTTGGCAGCAGTACAATGCACGAACCAGGCAGCAAAGGGAAATGTTACTGCAACACCTGTTTGATTACACCACCAATTCATGGCGCACCAGGGAACTGATTGACTGTCTCGGTTTTCATGGAGCACTTTACATTGCCTGTAAATTTCCTTCCCCATCGGTAAATCCAGAAAGGTCTGACAGATTAATCTTTTTGCCGGCACAAAACGGCAAGTTCTCTTTTAAGGGGGCTGTAAAGTTGCTGGCTCGTGCAGGTTCTACTGTAAATCAAAATGATAGAAAAATCTTGAACACTATTTGGCACAGCCGGAATTTAATGCCAAGGGTCAAATTCTTTCTGTGGAGATTGTTTCATGACTCGGTTCCAACTCTGGGTACATATGCTCGTAAATTGCAAAGGGAAATGCCACCATGCCAGCTATGCAATGCTGCAGCCGAGACTGGTATGCACGTGCTCTTTAAATGCCCATCAGCCCGCTCCTTTTGGCTTGCATCTCACATCGGACTGCACTCAGATGCACTACCCGATAATCCCAGACTGCTGCTCCATGCAATTGCTAACATGCTGCAAGGTAACCTTTTTACTTCATTTGCAAATCATTTGTGGGCATTATGGAAACACAGATGTAATGCAGTTCATGAGGGAAAGAAATTCAGTGCAATGTCAGGATTATGCTTGGCTAGGAATTATAATGCTCTATCAGCAATTGCAGCTCGGCTCTATATTCCTGCAGCATTGCACTCACAAGGGGACCAGGAGCTAAATGTTGTAAGTAGTGAAGGGGTTCAATGTTGGATCGATGGATCTTTTGACCACACTGGTCATGGAGGATGGGCCTTTGTGCTACAAAAAGAGGGTTCCCTTCTCAAATATGGTGCTGAATCAGGTTGCATCACATCTCCATTTCATGGGGAACTCAATGCATTGATGCTTGCAATTCGTGTGGTGCTCCAGGAGAGAGTACAAGAATGCATATTTATCTCAGACTGTCAATTGCTATGTAGGCTTCTAAATGGAGAAGATGTGCATGATGCAATACCCTGGCAATGTTATTTTCAGGCACAGGAAGCAATCCAGGCGCTCAAGACAAACAATTTCACTTGTATTTTCTGTCATAGAGAAAACAATTCACAGGCTCATACTCTTGCTAATTATGCTAGGAAATTTAGAGTAGGATTTCAGGATTACATGTATCCGATGATGAGTGCCTGAAATTGTAACTGCTACTGTAATTGCTTTTGAAATAGTGTATTGTTCGCCTACGGGCCTTAAAGCAAAAAAAAAAAAAAAAAAAAAAAAAAAAAAAAAAAAAAACATTGAAGTTGTAACTAAGCGAGGGAATGTTGACCGAAACAAGACTCCCAGTTTTTTTTTTTTTTTTTTTTTTTTTTTTTTTTCCTGATACATAATTTATTTTCTCCCTTTGTTTTTAGTTGTCTTTGTCTTTTTTCGAACATCTATAAAAAATTGTGCAAAGATTATGTCACTTATTTTTAGAAATAATTTTATCATCTAATATAAAATATTGTTTGGTAAATGGTAATTTTTACAAATATATGGGACTATTCAAACATTCTTATTAGCACACAGATTTTAAACGTTATAGCAACAAAAATCACCAATCCGAACATGCCAATGACTCAAATGGTTTGGAAGATTTACAATTATTTATATCCTAATATCAATTTGTAAATTATTTGTCCGGTTAAAATTTTTTTTGTGAATTATTCTTGAATGTTATAAAAATAATGAAAATTATTTTTTCCATCAAGAAAAAAGTCGCCAGCTTCGTTAATGCCCAAAATACATCTAACTATATAGAAAAAGAAAGAAAAAGAAAAGAAACACAACGAATTTAAATTAGTCTGAACTGATTGACGGGTCATAATGACCCGCAGTAAAATAAGCACTTAAGCATGGTGGAACAAACCTCATCAATGTTTCCTCAGCCCCACGGGTGTGGGCCCAACTTCGCTCTGGGTGTCTCTCCGGATCTTCTGTGCATTAAAATATAAAATTCCGTGTTAAAACACTTAAACCGCACAATCAAGGCCTGCTACACGCCTACACGTAATGTCAGACTACTACACTAGCCCGATCGCAGATATTAGCAAGTGGGTCCCACCATGATGCCGAGACCCGGTGTTTCTTTTTTTCTTTTTTCCTAAGCACGGCGTTTCTTTTTTTTTTTTTTTTTTTTTTTTTTTTTTTTTTTTTTTTGGCAAATGGCCCTACCCTCGGACATCACATTAACGCAAAAAGCATTAGGTAAAGGAATAACTTAAGAGGAAGAAATAAAGGAGGAAAAATTTATGTCAAGTTATGTCATGGTTGTTTGGTTATATAAAGTAAAGGAATAAGAATATAACAATATAAAATTAGATATGTAGTAATTATTACAATATTAATTAATAATTACTATTATTAGTTTACAAATATGAATATTATAATTATTATTATATGAATTATTTTAATTCACAATATATCAATGACAATTATAATTACAATAATCAAAACTAATATAATAATCATAATTATTATTATAAATGTTATTCTTTATGCTGAGTTCTTCTCACTAATGATAATAATTAATATTGTAATAATAATAATAATAATAATTTTAATAATAATTATTAATACCAATAATTTAATTAATGATAATGAAAATTATATGATAAAATACAACATAATAATAATAATAATATCATCATCATCATCATCATCAAGATATTATTAATTATTTGTTGTAGTAATTATAATATTAATGATAATTATAATTACAATAATAAATTAATAATATTTTATTATATTCAATTAATATATTTTATTTGTATAATATAGCAACTAGAAATATTATAATATTACAATAATATATTAATTATCATTAATAATCAAAATTAATTATGATTATTCAAAAATCGAGACTAATCCGCGACGAGACCCATCGTGGAAGAAGCTATTCCACCAATTTTGGTGGTATAAGTTCTTCCTCCTTAAAGAAGCTTAAAGAAGCTTATTCCTCCTTACCAAACATGCCCTTACAGAGTGCAAGCGAAATAAAAAAGAAAGCCTCTATCCGTACCTACATGAAATAGTTAGCATAGCGTTTCAGATCAGCGCTGATACGGGGCATCTCGATTTTTGTCATCCCTGCCATCCTATTGGATTTTGGCGACATGGGCATGAATTTTAGGCTCTCCTCTGCTCTCTCCTCACCATCCCACTCTCTCCTTCTTTTCCGCTCTCTTCTCCCTGTCGCTTCTCCTTCTCCTCTCTTCTTCTTTTCCGCTCTCCTTTCCCTGTCGCTCCCCCTTCTTTTCCGCTCTCCTCTTCCTTTCACCCTTACCATTTTCAGTTTTCTCTTCCTCTCCATCACCTCCTTTTCCTTTTCCATTTCTTCTTCTCGTTCTTCATTGTTTTTCTATACAACCGCACATCATAACTTAATATATCCCTTGATTTGTAATAAATACTCCCTTAAGTCAAATAGATACTCCCTTTAGTCAAAAAAATATATTCTCTTATGTTATAATATAATAAGGTACTTCCTTACATAAATATAATTACTCTCGTGAGACGAATTAATTACCTCTTCAAAGTAAATTCATAACTGAAAACATATTTGACACTCCCTCAATGAATCTTACATACTCCCTTAAGAATAATTAGTTACTCTCTTAATACAAATTACGTACACACCATAATAAAAGATAATTGAAAATATTTTTAACATTCTCTTAATGAATCTTACATACTCACTTAAAAATAATTAGTTACTCCCTTAATACAAATTATGTACTTCCATAATAAAAGATAATTGAAAATATTTTTAACACCCCCTTAATGCATCATACATACTCCCTTAAAAACAATTAGTTACTCCCTTAAAACAAATTACGTACTTCCATAATAAAGATAATTGAAAACATTTTTAACACTCCCTTAATGAATCTTACATACTCTCTTATCACAAATTACGAATGTCCATAATAAAAAGATAAATGAAAACTTATTTGACACTCCCTTAATGAATCTTACATACTCCCTTGATAATATTTAGATATCCCCTTATCACAAATTACGTACTTTCATTATAAAAAATAAACTAAAATATATTTGACACTCCCTTAATGAATCTTACATACTCACTTAAAAATAATTAGTTACTCCTTTAATATAAATTATGTACTTCCATAATAAAAGATAATTGAAAATATTTTTAACACCCTCTTAATGCATCATACATACTCCCTTAAAAATAATTAGTTACTCCCTTAATACAAATTACGTACTTCCATAATAAAGATAATTAAAAATATTTTTAACACTCTCTTAATGAATCTTACATACTCTCTTAAAATAATTAGATATCTCCTTATCACAAATTACGTACTTCCATTATAAAAAATAAATAAAAATATATTTGACGCTCCCTTAATGAATCTTACATACTCCTTTATGTATAATATATACTCCATGATTTTTATTAGGAATGACGGTGATTATATGAAGAGATAAGGGAAGATAAAAAAGAAAGGGGAGGAGAACAGAGAGAGGAGAGGTGAAGGGGATCGTGAAGGGAAGCAGAGATCGGCGATAGGAAAGGTGAAGGGAGGGCGTGAAGGGGAGAGGAGAGGTGAAAGAGGAGCACGAAAGGGAGAGATGAGTGCTGTTATTCGAGCTGCTTGTGCTGCGAATCCGTGATGGACCTGAGAGGATGGTAGAGGATGGCATTTCCTTAGGATGTCACTTAGGATATTCGGTTTCAGAGAAGGATTCCAATCTCATGTAAGTTGTATTTATTGTCTATATTTGCAAATGATTATTGGTGGATGGATCTTGATCAAACGGTTAAAATGAAAACAATCTCATTTCTTTTGCTGGATCAAACCTGACGTACAGATTCCAACTTTTAATTGTCGGTGACGGACTGACGGTGATATTCTTAAAGATTTTTGGAAACGAATTAGAAATTAATGACGAGCTCTGAATATTTGTTCAAGCTTTAATACATACTTTTTAGTTTTTATATTACAATAGTATTTCAAGATGGGATATCTAGTTTTGATCACTTAAAAATGCCAAGCTTGCGAAGAATTTTAAGGCAAAGGATTGAAGTAACATAACAAAAAATAATAAAATAAAATTACTAGCATTATTTTGAAATGGTAGTTATTTTATGGAATGAGAGAAACAAGTAAAAAGCTGGTTTCGCTAAATTCTATATACTTCCAAATACTCACTCTATTTACTAATTGGACTGACTTAAGTACAGGTATGGAAGAACATTTCAGAGATTTAGCAAATTTCCAAGCGCCAGCAGGCCAACTAACAAAAGCAACAAGGAAGATGGCCGAACTATAGAGGACACTTCTTCTACTCACAGCTAGGCCGTTAATTTAAGCTCTTTCATGCATGCTTACTGTTTTTGCGTTGATTTAACTGCTGCTGTATGCTTTACTTTCTGAACTTGATGCTTAGATATTGTACTTGTTGGATTAGCTAGAGAGCGGTTTCCCTTCGAGGCGTTCTCTGTAACCTCTGTTGTTTATTTGTAATTTTATTACTAACTAGATCCTTCAGGCAACCTGAATTGGGTTGTCTACGAGTCAAGATTGCAATAAATAAAATGTCATGCCACACTTGAAGTCTACCATCACTCTATGTGATTTATTTGTTGGCATCACCATGATAGTATTATTTTTGAAAGATAAATGTATGAACATATGCAAGCCTAAGTGCCTAACGCCAGGATTGGCCATCTGCACTGTATAGTTAGGGAGTTTAAAATAGAGAGTTATCAAGCTCAAAGAGAAAGGCATTTGTAGCCAGCAAGAAAACTACATTTGACCTTTTTCCAACCATTATTGATCGGTAAAGGTACTGAAAGAGGATCTTGAAACAGTTCACAAAATATAGGCATGTGGGATCTCTATGAATTGCTTGTGATGAGACAAGTACGATGATAAGGTTGATGATATCAAATTTGTTACCAGTTGGTAGAAAATTTCAATGAAAGAAAATGTTATATTTTCTCTCTTTCATGAAGACGACGAAAGAAAGCTGGAAAAGAATAGAGGACAGAAGAATCAGTAAATGAAAACGGTGTATTTGAGGAGTAAAATTTGGAACAACTTGGAATTCATTAAATTTGTTTGAACCTTCAGTACATTACAATAGCCACAGGTGCAGCATACAATTTTTAAGATGCACCATGCGCACATACAAAAGGACATTATAATGTGCTGCATCAATTCAGAGCACATAGTGCAACTCGTGATGTTGCGAGTCAATATTAGACTAATTTTTGACTCAAGGACCCATATTTTCAAGCACAAAAAAATTTCACATAGAATCTGAAAATCAAACATATGGACAGGGACTACAACTTTTTTACTGCAAACAAAGAGAGCGTACACTCACTACTGTTTCAATAAAAAAAAAAAAACACTTACTACTAGGCCTGTCAACGCACGTGATAACACGTTATTCCGTTCCGTATAACAAAAACGGAACGAATAACGGCACCAATCTTCATTTCGTTTCAATAAACGAAACGGCAAACGAAACAAGAATAGTGACGTTTCGAATCGTTTCGCCTCTTTTCAAACTGTTTCATGTGTAATTTCTTAAGTGGAACGAATAACGGAACAGAATTCTGTGCCGTTTCGTAAACGAAACGGTTAACGGAATGAAATGCTGAAACCGTTTTCTTAACGAAACGGAAAACGGTATGGGTGGTAACGTGGTATTTTTCAACGTTTGACAGGTATACTCACTACTGAGGTAGCACACAACTTTTATGTGTGAACCATGTGTAACATCTAGTTTATAGTTAAAGACAGTTCACAAATGAGAAGCAATCCAGATCGTTCAAAGATGAATCAACGGTCCATATTAGAGGCGCACTGTTCATTAGACATTGAGGATATATGATTTTTTCAATAATCAAAGTTGATACCCTGCATTGTTAAATTGTATTGCAACATTTGGCCTTTTTTTTTTTTTTTATACAATTAGGATGGGTACAACATTGAATCCACTTGAGAATATTTTCAATAAACTTCACTAATAGGCCTACTTTTTTATGTTGATGTAGGTGCACGGTGCTATATATGGTATAATATTCTTTGTTTGTCTCTGTCCTATACGTACGGAGTTATTGTAGTCAAAGTAAGTTTCAATAATTAAAGGTCCAAGGCAAATATTAGTGATCAGAATTTACAGATGTCTCAATATTGGCCGAAAAAAATACCAATGGTAGAATTGGACAAACTGTTGAAAGGGTGCCTTGAATTGTTACCGTACAATGCCCCCACCCTCCTTTCAAAACAAATAAACAATCTTCATGTTGAATAAGGAACGGCCACGATTGAAAAGAGCCTTTGGATGCATTTATAAAGCTTATCATAGAGGTTCCTAATTGGGCTTAGGCACGGCCTAGGTTGTTACCTTTTATTTTTGTTCATAAAATACTGTGCCGACTTTAAGTTTATTTAAGATTCAATGTGTACAACAAAAGAAGTAAAAGGGAAAACCTTTTGTTACCAGCTTACCATCGGAGTTATTGTCACAGCTAGCTGTTATGAGAATATACTTGGTTGCTTAGTTATGTTCTGTGAGTTTAATTAAGGACATTTAAACCCACTTATTCAGGCTTTTGTACCTAGCCACTATATGTATTTTCTTATTGAATGATGCCGTTTTAAAAAAGGGAAATCAGCATCTGATATAAAAATTCTTCTTCAGTGCCACAAGTTCCATTTGTAACATCATCCCAAAATGTTCTGATTCGTAGAAAACCAATCATGTTATTTAATTAGAGACTTCTATGAGAAGAACATAGTAATACTTTAGTTGGTGTCATGTATCTCGGCGCTCTTAATTGCAACCGTTGTTTTTTTCTTTAAAATTAGCAAATAACTCTCAAACAAGGTGTACTGCCTAAGAACAGTCATGATTGTAAAAAGAGTACTTTCTTATATAAAGAGATATGCTATGGTGCATCGCGATGTATTGAGGTTTTTGCACATCGCGATCATTATCCGTCAATCATTTTATAAATTAACAAATCTAATTAAACCAATCCAATTTATATATTGAAATTTCATTACAAACCAAATTTTAATTTTTTTGAAATTTCTTTACTATTTTTTTAAAATTTTCTAAAACTTTCCTTTTTTCGATACCAACTAATAATAAGAAAATTCCAAAAAAGACAGGTATTAAAAACTTCCAAAAAAAATAGTAAAAAATATAAATTTTGATTTCTTATGAGATTTCAATTTATAGATTGGATTGGTTTAATTATATTTTTAACAATTTGTAAAACTATCGACAGCTATGATTGCAATGTACAAAAACCTCAATATATTGCGATGCACCATAGCATTTCTCTATATATTATATAATGATAATATCAAAATAATTAGATTCTAGTTATGAGAATCAATAATGAAATGATTTATGATTTATATAAATTAAGGGAGTTGAATATAATCTTCATAAGAAAATTCATATGTACCACACTAGCACTATATGTATCAAGAAAGAGACTAAAATACATGGCCATATAGATATAAGGTTCATATTGTTGGGTTAAGAAACCCTATTCACTAGGGGTGTCAAATGTGCAAAAACGGAACAGAACTAGTATGTTATGTTTTCGTTCCGTTTCTGGTAACGTAACAAAATTCCATTTCGTAAAACGGAACTGTTTTCCGTTTCATTTTCTGTTTCGTTCTTCATTTTCCATTGATTTCATTCTAGTTTTCGATAAACGATACCAATACCTGTTTCGTTTCTGTTCCATTTTTGAAAACAAAAACATTTTCCTCTCCGTTTCGGACAAAACGGAACGAAAACGTTTGAAACAACATGGTATTGACAGCCCCACTAGCCACCACAAGAATGGAAAAAAAGACAAAACAAAGAGGCAAAATTCTATAGTCAAACTAAATTCTATCACTACGTTAATCAAAACAACTTAATAGAAATATATAGTTTAGAGAAATTAAAGCAAATAACAAAGCCCAGTACGAAGTACGAAGGCCCAATGATTAAAAACTAGTAATTCTGCTTGGAAATTGATTACTGTCATCTGTAGTTTTGCCATCGCTGAACAGAAGGTAAACACATAGAATAGACAAGGTGAACATATATAATGATCAAAGTGAACTCATACAAACAAATAAGCTCAATAAAAATAAGTTGAATATGCATATAAAAATCTAAACAAGAGATGACAACACTTATTTGTTTGTAAATGTTCAGTTTGATCATCTATATACGTTTACCTTGTCTATTTTATATGTTCACTTTGTGTTTAGTGATGGCAAGTGATGGCAAAACTGCAGATGCCAGTTATCATTTCTGATCCTACTTAATGCGTTTAGACGCATAACACTAGCGTTTTATAAAAATGCTCACGGGAGCAAAAATAGAAAACGTTAAAATAAAAAAATTAATTATTGGTTTAGATGGAACTAACATCCATCCAAACGCAACTTGTTCTATTGAGGCTAGAAATGAATAGGAAATCCAGCAAACTCCTCCCAGTTCATGGAGTAGAATCGATCCATTAAGTTGCCCGTCTATATACTATCTGAAATTCTAAATAAGTAACCTCATTTTATATATTCTTTTTGGGTAGATTAAAATCAGCCGTGATTGATGGATGGGCCCGTTCAATATGATTATAATATTTAAAATTTCAAGTTTCAATAGTCAATCCAAATCGTCCAGTGTGTTCTCCATAATAAAATCTCGTTGGTGATCAAATTTTATATTTTCTTAAAACTATTTAGTATTTTTTTTTTGGTATTTCACAAAATTCTTAATCTAAAAAATTCTTGACCCTCCAAATGCAACATTTTTTAAAAAAATGAAAAAATAGTGTTCAAATCAAAACAAGAATATAGAATTTTATCTCCAACAAAATTTCAATATGAAGAGCATATTGAATGGTTTGGATCAGCCGTTAGGATCTTAAAAGTCGAGTTATAATCGCAACTGACGAGTCCATTCGTCAGTCATGGATGATTTTAGGATGTATCATATTTTTTTATTATTAAAAGTTAATTGGTTTTTACTTTTCTATGACTTCAAATATACTAAAATTATATCGATAGTAGTGTGATCTGGCATGTGCTATGCATTCTTGGTGTTTATTATTAACAAATCTTTTGCAATCTTTTATTGAAAATTGACATCACCAAAAGTTTTGTATGATAAAAGATAAGTTTTGCATGATTTATCATACATATGTTACGTAAATCTTGCTTTTAGTGTCTCATAAATTATGTCAATAATACGAGCTATGCTCTGTCATATATAGGAGAAAAACGAAGATCTCTTCCAAAAATATATACATTTGTTTTTATCTTCAATCAAAATATATGAGAAATTATGTAATGATTTTGCATGCTTTTTAAATTTTTTACCAAGAGATCAGAGAAAATTAAAATAAAAATATATATTGAGGCTAGTATTACAATAAGTTTGCGATCATGTTGACAAAAAGGTATCATACCAGCCAAAAAAACTAGAAAAGATAACTTGCATTATCAAAATTAATTATCGATCTGAAAGTAAAATAATTTTACACTTAAATATGAATTAGAAATTCATAATCCATATTCAAACCACAATGAGCATTAACCCATCTTTGCAACTCAAAATTAATTATCGACCTGAAAGCAAAAATAATTTCAATAATTCTACAAACAGGTTAAAAACTTCAATATCTATGTATTTTGCAAATATAAATTTGCATACCAAATATCCCATATATTTTGCATTTGAGATCACCACATTTGTTTTCCCATATGAATACACTGTTGGCAATTAAATCTCCATTGGTTACACGTTTGGAGTGAATATACTCTAGTATCTTCAAAATAAACCTCTTTTACAATAAAGCTCAATAAGTTGTGAAAACAAAATTATATTTGCAACTTTTTTCTATAGTATAACAAAGCTAAAAATTATTATGAAGCTTAGGAATTTTTTACCTTATGAAGCTAAAAAATTTGGAGATCATTTCATCCTCTGGAGACAAAAGCTTATTCCTTTTTGCAAATTCTGTAAGTTCTCAATGTGCCAAATTCAAGTTGTTTTTCGGTTACAACACAACTGTTCTTTTGGTCGAAACTAGCGAGAGTTAAAATTCCTTGATGCGATAATCCTCTTGCTAGCTTAAAGTTGTTTAAGTTAAAATCTAGTTTGATCATGCGGTCAAAAGTCCCCCCCCCCTCCCATACATATAGCTTGCCTTCATAAAACTTCCAGGAGTCTTAGAATATAAATCTGCTAATCTATTTTCCTCCATCAATTCATAAAAACTTGAGAGCTCTTTATTTTTGTTTCCTACAATACCATAAGAAAATCGAAAAGCTAGTCATTAACCATCATATTATTGTTTCATTCATACCAAACTAAAATTGATTCTAATTTCAATTATTCACGTGGCTAAGTATTTGTGCACCAAGAGAGATATTTGTGAGTTTATAAACCTAAGAACCCTACATATAAAATGCTAGCCATGCAATGACAGCCGAACATTATTTTTTAAGTGACACTGAACCAATTAAGCTTCTCTAAAGAACTGCATTTTTCATTTTGTGAAGATAAAAAAATTTTAGTATGCATATAAAATAAGGACACATTGCAACAATCAATTGTATTAAAAAAAAGAGTCATTGGGACTTAATCACAAATCTCCTAAACCTAGTACATAGTGTGCTCTTAACATAATCGGTGGTTCTCTTATTATTATTTTTTTTTAAACTAAAGCAAGATGGTGACTTTGTTAAAAAAAAAAAAACAATTAAGACAGCGACATAGGTAGAAAAAAGAAAACAGCTTTGGCCTTTATATTCTTGTTAGTGAGATTCTCATATTTGTTTGAAGCAATCTTACCGTGTTTAGATAAAATAATAATAATAATTATTATTATTATTATTGTACGATACGTATTTAGGTTATATGTGATTTTTTGTGTTTAAATCTTACTACATCATGACTGTAATTTTGGATTACTCCACTGATTGTTTGGCAATTTAGCCCTACAAATTAAGAAGAAAAAAAAAAAGATTGTAGCGGTACTTAATTAGTGTCAAGAAGTTAAGTCTGCACCAAATGAATTTGCCAGTCCCTATTGGATAGATAATGCCAAGCATATTCTCAAAAATTACAATTAATAAACATATTGGTAAAATTTATCACTTAATGTATGAAAACTTGTACAAAGGATTAAAAAGGAACATGGTTTGTAAACAAATAACCAAAGCAATTTAGTACAACCAAGAAATGAGGACGTCTACCAAATTTAGAACCAATGTTTTGAAAACCGGACTGGACCAGTTGGTTCAACTGCAAACCAAACCCTATTCTAGTCTAATCTGACCCAAGAAAACGTTATTTTGTGAACCACAACGAACCGGCCGGTCCAACCTGGTTTTTGATAAAACTGCTGAACTGAAACCACCCCAAACCCCCCCCCCCTTTTTGTTTTTTCAAATTCTTTGGTTGTTGTTGTTTTTTTTTTTTTTTATCAAAGCCCGTAGGCACCCCACCCCAATTAATCTCGTCCCAGCGAGAATCGAACCCCAGATTTTTCTATAGAAAGACATACGTCTCTACCAACTGGACTAGCCAGCGGAGACCTTTGGTTGTTGTTTTGGAAGGCGGATCAAATTGTTCTCAACATTTTTTGCTATGTGTGACGTTCGTGGTGGGTCCAGATGCCATATGGTTCCCATGAACTTTTTTGTCTTTTTGGATTGGTATCTCAAAAAAAATGGCATGTATAAAATTTCACTATATTCTGTCCACTAGAATTTAAATTCAAACCCTCTTGAAAGTCATTCTACTTGTCGGGCACTAGATGCAAAGCTGTAAGCTGCTCTTATTACTATAATCAAAATCTTCTCCCTCTGTTTTGTTTTTTGTTTTTTTGTTTTTGTTTTTGTTTTTGTTTTTTTTTTTTGGGGTGGGGGGGGGGGGGAGGGGGTACCAAAACAGGTTCTATATATACAATAAATATTTGGTTTTTTGTTTTTTGTTTTTTGTTTTTGTTTTTTTTTTTGGGGGGGGGGGGGTGGGGGGGGAGGGGGTACCAAAACAGGTTCTATATATACAATAAATATTTGGATGGCTTGCCTTCAGCAGGAACAAATTAAAATGATCATTCAAACGAAAAAAATTAAATTCCTATGAGCTTCTCTCCAAATAAAATTGAGTAAAACATTGAAAGGAGATATCAACTAAGGGATTACTTGTGTCATTGCACATGCAGGGGAAGGTTCCTGGAAGAAAATAACACATCAAAATATAGCACTAAACGCAATAACGTAGACCTATAACAGACTATTTCCATAGGATTATTCGTCTAGGACTCTCTTCAATGTTTCATGGTTAAAGCAGCTCCAACTTTCTACCTGGAACCCTTCGATCTTTGCGCCCAGCCGCCAACACGCAATGCGAACCGTACGTAGGGTCAAATAAATTAATTCAAATAATTGCGTACTATATATTATCATTCATGATTGAGGTTTAATTCCATGAAAAAACTAGTCAAAAGTATCTTGCAAATGCAAATGATGATGATCTTCAATTTTTATTACAGCATTTTGTAGGACACAATTATATATTCATATATTAATTGCCCTTTTGAGTGCATGTGCATGTAGATGTAGGTACGCTTTGTCGCCTATTTAGGGCCGATTTCTTATTTTGGGTTTCCAAGCCTCTGTCTCTACATGCAATCTTAAGAGGAAAAAGAACGAAAAAACAAAGAAAAATAGTGCGGTATGTGCACCAAGCGTGTGCCTGCATGTTGCCAACTTACATTTCAATATATATTCTGGCTGATCATGGGAATCCCAACTCCATTCAGAGAACTAGATTTCTGTAGACAGCACAAGCACCATGAAATTAACATACAAGCATTGCTTCCAAAATGCCATTGTATTTCTCATAGAAAAAAAGGGGTGATCCCCACAATCACTTTAATTTGCAAAATTTTGTAAGTTTCATTTCTAGATAGTGGCATAGTATACTGATGTCTAGAATAGTAACATTGTTGGTTTAACAGTCCTGCTTTGATGATGCTTAACCATTTGATCTCCTCTTTTAGGAGAAACAAAATATATCCTCTAGCGATTGAACTGTAGCTCTATGTTTATGTATGTATACACAATCAATAATCATGTGCAACATTTATGTTCTGCATTAATTCTGCCAGTTTCACAATAAGAGTACTCATTTGCAAAACGAAAGGATAGTTTTGCATATATATATATAACAAAATTGACCTCCAAATTAAAGATGGTATTGGCAACCAAAGAGCCAAACTAAGTGCACAATATGAATATCTATTAGATTCCAAGATCCAATAATATTGAGAAAAATTATAGCAAACAATAAACATGATGATGCTATATATATATACTTGACGAGAATTTTGAAACATATGAAAGTGCAAAAGACCCATCAATCACGTAGCTTTTTATGTTATTATATTTCTTTTGCTAGTTAATTTTAAGGCCAAGACAAGACCAAGGGGAGAATGTTTATAAGAATCTTTGTTTTTTAGGTACCATTAAACCTGCATGTACTAATATATACAGTCAAAGAAAGCACCAGCGTACTTTTGGAATCATTATATTCCCTTCAAAACAGAGGTCCCAAATGTTTATTTATAGCTTGAACTAGATATATGATTTGTCTCAGATCGGATCTTGGCCTTTTATTTTAATTTCAATCCAAAGAAGAGGATCTAAGAAATTGAATTATAACTAGTAATATATGTGCGCGCCCTTTTTATTGATTTCATTTTCGTAGAGTGCTTAATTATGTCGTTGTCGCTAGAAAGAAAATATCTACTTTCTTTCCGCACATGCACTAATTAATACACCCAGATGCTGAAATGAGGTAAAATAAACTGGTTCATCAAAAAAAAAAAAAAAAAACAAGGTAAAATAAAGTGTGATTGTTTTTTGTTTTCGACATCAGAGGTTAATTTTTTTAAAGAATTAAATAATTCGATCCAATTCTTTTCTTGTAATCGAATCGTCCAAAAAGTAAAATTTTACATTTTCTGAGGTATCTTACTATATATTTAAATTTGTATAAGGTTGTAGCTTTGAAATGTGAACCGTCTGAAATGCTGTTTACATTAGCCAAATATGTCAACTCTTAAACTAGCCGTAATTTTTTAATGAGCATATCCAAATTTTTTTTTTGATTATGAGCATGTCGGGATGCCATTGGGAGGTGCTGGCACAAACGTCCGGCCTACTGGCGGAAATGACACTGCCAGGTTTCAGTGAAAATAATTTATAAACATAATTATTATATTTTTATTTTACAAATGATAACGCACCACTATTATTGGTGCGACCAAACAAAATTTTCATTTAAAATAGTAATTATTTTTTAAAAATAATAATTGATTTTTTTTTTAAAAAAAGTAAACGCCACTCCCATTGACACTGCCTTAATTTTTTTTTAAATTAGTAATTTTTTATAAAAATAGTAAGCGCAATTGGAACTGGCATGAGTAGAAATTTCAATTATTTTTTTACTTGTAAAGATGACATGACAATGTTGTATGGTTAATTAGGTTCGCCGGTGGGAGTGATTTCGCCAACCAGCGCACCACTGATAGGACGCTCTGTCATGTTAAGTATTAATATTATTTTTTTATATGGTTAGTATTGAATTTAATTTTTCAGCCATGTTTTTTAATAAAATTACCGTTAAACTAAACATGCAATGGTGGGGAACCGCACCCTTCAACTATTGGTAGCATGTGGCTGGCCGCACACAGCTGCCTAAAAAATTGTATCAATAGAATCCGACTAGATTATTGAATTACAATCAGAATAAGCGTCTTTAATTTCTCAAAACATTTTTATAATGTACATGGTACATCGCATAATATTATCTTTCTGTGCATGGGAAGGCAGTCAGTCGGGTCGATATATATTTGATGTCCAGCTGCTGTCCACATTCCTTAATTAAGTTCCTTCAAAGTACCTGAAAGATACGGTTGGTACGTTGCATGTATTATATGTATGAGAATTACAAATTGGCAATACATTGGAGTAATTAAGAGGAATACCATATTATATATACCAACTTCCTCAAGTATTAACTATATATACTACAGAATACATAGAACATATCAGTTTTAGGTAACCCAAAAGTTAATTTTTAAATAACATATATGATTGATAATTTTTTTTTAATCACCTAAAAGTAATCATAATATCAATTTTTTTGTAATAAGTTAGGGATATGTCTTCTAGTTTTTAAATTTAAAATTAAATGTCCATATATAAAGGGTTAATCAGTTGGATTTTGAACCTACGACCTCACATTTTAGGTACATATATTATCCTTTAAAATAGAAGCAATTCTAAGTTTCTAACATATTGTCATGGACCTCATGGTTCTTTTTGTAATAGTTACGGTTTTTGTTTTTGTTACTAATTTTGGAGTGTCTTGGTTCCTTGTAAACATAAGGGGTGAAAATTTATGAAAATTAAACAGTTTCTTTTGAAGATTCGAAAGTGAACAGTCGCAGTTTCTCTTAGTTATTTTTTTTTATAAGAAAATCTATCATCATACATTTATTTAAATATAAAATTTCAAAAAAACAAATTTGAGAAGAAAAAGAAAACAAAAAGGCGGGAGCAATTTGGACCTTAGGTCCCTTAGTTTTGTCAGAAAAGAAAGTAATTAGTAATTGAACCTTTTGCATTGTGTAAAACTATAGTGAACCTAGACGCAAGTACTGAGGACTTGAGAGGAGATTCGATTGAATTTATACAGTCAAGCTTAATCAATGATGATGTTTTTGTTCTTTTACGTACCGTCCAAGTTTAAACAAAGTAAAAATAAAATTCTAGCATAATGCCTAGCTACTAAGTACATGTCGGAAACTCGCTAGATTCTAACTTCTAACTTTTGTTGTGAGCAATGCCTACGGGCTTTACATTCAAAAAAAAAAAAAAAAAACTTTTGTTGTGAGCAAATGGAGGAATGTTGACCGAGACAAGTTTCCCACCTTTTTTTTTTTTTTCCTGATACAGAATTTAATTTATCCCTTGTTTTTAGTTGTCTTTTTTCTTTCTTTTTCCGAACATTTACAACAAAATTGTGTAAAGATTATGTCACTTATTTGTCAGTAATGATTTATTCATCTAATATAAAAATATTGTTTGGTAATTTTAACAAATATATGAGACCATACACTTTTTTTTTTATCATTCTCGTTAGCACATAGATTATAAACGTTAAAGAAACAAAAGTCACCAATAATAATTCATTCTCAGTCCCTCTCCAACATGCCAATGAATCAAAATGGTTTGGAAATTTTACAATTATTTTTTCCCAATATTTATTTGTGAAATTATTTTTATCGATTCAAAAATTCTTTTGTGAATTATCCTTGAATGTTGTTATAAAATAATGAAAATTATTTTCTATTATTTAGCACAATTTAAACTTTTCCTTCAAAAAGTCAACAGATGTCATTAATGTTCTAAATGCATCTAACTAATTAATTTTTTATAATTTTTAAGTTAAATGTTAGGTATATAAAAGATGAAAAAAAAGTATCGTAGTTCAAAAATTTATGTACGAAATACTGTAATAGATGTGCAGAGAGCCACGCTGCTGGGACAAAATAAGCACTTGAGCATGGCGGAACAAACCTCATAAATGTTTCCTCAACCTCACGGCGTGGGCCCAACTTCTCTCTTGCTGTCTCTCCGGATCTTCTGTGCAATAAAATATAAACATTCTGTGTTAAAACCCTTAAACCCATAATCAAGTCTTTCTGCAGCTAATGAGTTGTTACAAAAAAAAAAAAAAAAAATCGCAGATATAGTAAGTGGCCCCACCGGTTTTGAGAGCTGGGACATGACGTTTCTTTTTTTTTTTCCCCTTCAATAATACATGGTGATTCCCCCCCCCCCCCCCTTTAGGCTTTAATAACGGACATGGCGTTTCAGAGAAGGATTCCAATCTCTTGTAACTTGTTCCTCAAAAAAAAAAAAAAAAAAAAATCTCTTGTAGCGTATATTGTATTTGCCCTCATATCTTCAAATGATTATGGGTGGATGGATGATGGATCTAGATCAAACGTTTATAAATTCAAAACGACCTCATTACTTTTACTGGATAAGACCTGATGTACAGATTCCATGTTTTAATTATCGGTGATACTTCAAAATTTTGTTTGGAAATTAATATTCGTACTAGCTATAGCTTCGCGCTTTGTGCAATAAATATTAGACCAAAGTTCGCCTTTTGATTCTTTCTCTTTTATTTATTTATTTTTTGCAAAATAATATCAGTGTTTCGAAATTTTACCCATTTCAGAATATCAAAAATATCTAAAAAAATTACAAACAAAATTATTGAAATTCAAATTAAAAAAAATATATCACTAAGTGAAATTTTAGTAAAAATATCTATAAAATTTGATAAAATGATCTGGAAAAGTCTTGCAAACAACTATATAAAAGTAAAGAATACTAAAAAAATTTAAAAAAGACCAAATTAAAAAAAAAAACTATATCACTCGATTTATCGTAGATTATGCCAACTAATATATATATTGTGTAGAAAAATACTTTTCTATATTTTTTTCTTGTTGATAACATAAAATTTTTATCCAAGAAATTTTCTCTCTTTGAAACTAAATAGTAAGAGCAATTATAATTAACAAACATACATTTTTAAGTTAGAATATTAATGATATATGTATTATTGATCAAAATGAATCGAGATTGAATATTCATTGAGCAATGCGTGATGCTAATTAATCATACCATTATTCTATTAGAAGATATGCAATGATTTAATTTATAAAAATAGTATTTTTGATATAAGCTAAAATATTTTTGCAGTATTAAACTCAAAATCATCAAATTATAAATGTTAAGATTAATTAACCAACTATTATTAAAAATATCATAATACAATTATAATTAGAGAAATCCGTATAGGAACAAATCAATTAATATTATATTTGTTTCTAACTATTGTTAAGACAATGTCATAATGAAAGACGATGCAATATGTTCGGATCGGTAATAAAGGAAAGCGAAAGGGCTACACAAAATAATAGCAAAAATTATCCACAAATCTACAAAATATAGGGTTCAACCGAAAATTTCAACTAATTCCTTACATGGCGCCACCCTCTTTTTTCTATTTTATTTGAATTTACGTAAATCTCTTGTGTAGACTTTTGTGTTGCATAATGAAATACATGGTTTTTAGAGGTCTATCACATAAAGAAAGACGAAGGATGACCGCAATAAATCCTAGTACCATGCACATGGAGTTGTCCTTCTCTCCGTATTTGTTTTCTGTAGATAATTCTATGCAGCTTTTGGTATTTCTTTTCAAAAATTATGCTTAACAACCGTCCATTATAGAAAGGCCGCACATAATAACCACAAAATATCCAAAAAAAGTAGCCCTGGGGGGTTATTGTAGAAACCCCCTGAGAAATGTATATATGTATGATGTGAAATGACGAGCTCTGAATATTTATTCAAGTTTAAATTTAATACATACTTTCTTTATTGAAATAATATTTCAAATTTCAAGATGGGATATCCGGTTTGATCACTAAAAAATTCCAAGCTTAAGAAGAATTTGAAGGCAAAATAATATAGCAAAAATTTAAAATAAATAACTAGCATTGTTAAATTGTATTGCAACCAAATCTCTTGTTTGTGCCACCAATATTGTGTTTCCCAACATTTGGTTTTTTTTTTTTTTTTTTTTTTTTTTTTTTTACACTAAGAATGGGTACAACATTGAATCCATTTGAGAACAAGCTTCACCAATATGAGAACATTTTTATGTTGATGTAGGTGCACGGTGCTATTACACAAATCTCTGTTTGCTTGTCCTATATGTGAGAGATTTGTCTTCAAACTAAGGTTCAATGATTAAAGTTCCAAGACAAATATTAGTGATCAGAATTTACAAATGGTTCAATGGCCGAAAAAATTACAAATGGTCGAATTGGACAAACTGTTGAAAGGGTGCCTTGCATTGTAACCGTACAATGCCCCCACCCTCCTTTCAAAACAAATAAACAATCTTCATGTTGAATAAGGAACGGCCATGATTGAAAAGAGCCTTTGGATGCATTTAGAAGCTTATCATAGAGATTCCTAATTGTTACCTTTTATTTTTTATTTATGAAATCATCTGCCTACTTGAAGTTTATGATTCAATGTAGAACAGAAGAAGTAAAAGGGAAAACCTTTTATTACCATTGGAGTCATTGTCACAGCTAGCTGTTATGAGAATATGCTTAGTTGCTTAGTAATGTTCTGTGAGTTTAATAAAAAACATTCAAACCCAGTTATTCAGCCTTTTGTACCTAGCCACTAATATGTATTTTCTAATTGAATGATGCCGTTTTTGAAAAGGGAAATCGGTATCTAATATAAGAATTCTTCTTCAGTGATTTGCCACAAGTTCCATTGGTGAAATCATCCCCAAAATGTTCAGATTCCTAGAAAACCAATCGTGTTAGTTAATTAGAGACTTCTATGAGAAGAACAGAGTAATGACTTGAGTTGGTGTCATCCATCTCGGCGCTCTTAATTGCAACCGTTGGTTTGTTCTTTAAAATTAACAAATAACTCTCAAACAAAGTGTACTGTCTAAGAACAGTCATGATTGTAAAAAGCGTACTTTCTTATATATATGTGAATAAACGATGATAATATAAGTAATGGCTACTTAAGATTTATATTAATTCAGATATGCCAAATGTCCCTTTGTAAAGGCATAGATCCAGTTTGACCTTAAATCAGAACATTCTTATTGAATCATTAATTTTTAAATGGTTGATGTACTGGCTTTAAAATTTTTAGATAGAATTTAACGCTGTATCAAATTAGAAAATAATATAATGATAATATAAAAATAATTACATCCTAATCATAAGGATCAATTTAATAGTGATAACTTCCATATTCAAGGAAGTTGAATGTTTTTCTTAAGAAAATACATATGTAACACTATATAAAATGCATCGCTATATACATATGAGGTTCATACACTGCTCAACTCTAGAAGGTGGAGGGTCAAACATGTGAGAAAGCGCGTGCCTTAATTCGAACATAATTTTAGCCATGTAATAATAGGAGACAATACAAATATTTATAATTTTAATGCCTCTAATGTGCCACTATTGTTAAAACTAGATTATATGCTCAAAATCATTATTCTATGCGATCTATAATATTTCTTGCATACCTATAGGTAATTGGATTGTCGCTTTGATTTTTATCTGGAACAGTAAATATTCACTTATGTGGACAATTTGTAAAAGTTGAAATGTAGTAAAAGTTTTATACTTGTAAAAATCATAATAAAAATTATATTTTATAATTATATTTTTATTATTTATATATTGGAGGTTTTATTATTAAAAATTTTATAAAATACATCGGTAATATGTTAATGGATTTTAGCCCAAAACATGAATATTATCTATAAATTCTCCACCAACGATAATATAAGAGCACCATAAAAGTCACAATATAGATGACGACATAATATTGTTTTTAATTGCCAATTTATCGTCAATTCGAGTGGAAAACAAATTGTGTGGGATTTCTGTGTGTAAGGATATGTTAACTAAAGTTCTCCCTCATCAAACCCATTAGTCAATTTATAGGAAAAAGGTTTGAAAGTTGTACAATAATTACTACAAATTATCTTTTGCGCTGATCAAAATAAAGTTTACGTGGGATTTCATTTCATTTCAATTCAATTGAATTGATTTCATAGGATTTCGTTGGATCTAATTATATGGAAATTCTAACCAAATGACATCCAATCCCTTCATTTTGATCAAGAATTTTCCAATGAAATGAAATCCCACGTTAAAAAAATGAGATTTTGATCAGGGCCTTTATAGATACAGTAAAAAGCATGCATTGACAAGAAGTCACAGGAAATAAGAAATAAAAAAAAAAAAAAATCCCTATAAGGTCCCTGCACTTTGGCTAAAAAATTATATCTTTGTTCCTTCTTTTTAAAAACGAACGCACGTTAGATAATAACTTTCATTTTCTTTCAAGTTGTCATATTGCATATCCTCTGGGGTAATTGACCCCGCATGCACGGATTCGAACTTTTCAAATTTGCAACGATAACGATTACAACAATTTCCATTAAATGAATGGCTTGGAATTATTCTAAGTTTAGAACCCAAGAGGATGTCAACTCCTGATCCATTATTCATTTGTGTGAATGATATAGATCCGGATAAGAACGAAGACGCAATGGCTAATCTTCAATTCCAATTCACTACTTACACTACAGACTACAGTTGGCAATTTTGTAATATGGGAAATTATGTCATTAGTGAGTTTTTTTATATAAGCTAAAATCTAAATTATTCATTCAATATTATAACCGATTGTAATTGATTAGAATTCGAATGATCTTTCAAAAAGTCATATATGACAACAATATTGTTATAACATAAAATTATTGTTTATTGAAGCAAAATAATTTAGTACTGAACTACTGATGGACGGAGGATACGGATTCAAAATCCGCTGAAAACTAAAAGGAACAACTTCAATATGCATATAAATTATTTCTCTCTGAATAAAATCTGAATAAATGGCACTTTGACAAATTAAATTGTTGGTTATTTTTTATCCCACTACATAGATTAAACCAACTTAATTAACTGAGAAATAACCAGACCTACAAGTTATATATTCTTGATCGTTTGCGAATTTAAAAATATTGGACTGCTAACTAGGTCATGAAATGTATTATTATACTGGATTTTTAATAGTTTGAGGCATGTTCAAATATATATTTGTTACTATTATTTTATGCATTCGATTTAACAAATTTAATAGTAAAAAATTAAATCATTCAATATGATTTATATTTTTTCAGTGAATATAAAATATTACAATTTCCAACCTTATTTTTAGTAGGCATCGATGAATTTTAAATTTTACGGAAGTAAACAATCTGTGTTTGTTATTTTTCCTTTTTTTTTTTTTGAGAAGTAAAAACCCTTAGTAGGCATCGATTTATTTCAATATGATTTATGTTTTTTTTTTGTATATGCACAATATTGATTTGGATCATATCAAAGGTTGTATACTTTAGAAGAAATTTGAATCCTCTGGGGTTAGATATCGATCGGTATATATTATCTTATGTTTCTTTTAAAATATGGATCCTATCTAATTGGTCTTATTACGGGTCGGTAAAAAAAAAAAATATCAATAACTATCTGGTAATGGTGGGGGTAAACGGGTACTCAACTTGATTCAATCTACTTACATCAAACTGTATTAAATAAAAAAGAGATGATGTAATGTTCACCATTTCAATACCCCAAATATCTGAAAACTTAATTTTTGTTATTTTTTAAAATATAAAATTTAAATTTCGAATCCAAACCGTTCTAATGTTCACAATTTCAATACCCCAAATATCTGAAAACTCAGTTTTTGTAACGTTTTTTAAATATAAAATTCAAATTTTGAATCAAAACCGTTCATCTTATTCTATATAACGAGATATATATTTCCATATAAATTTTATAAATTTTGAAATTTATTTGATACTTGATCAAGTGGTCAAAACATTGAACATATCAAAGTCAATCCATCATATTTAACTATATTCTTCATTATTCAATTTCTTGATCAAGTATCAAACAAACTTCAAATTTTATAAAACTTATATGGAAACACATCACTTATTAAATTGAACAAGGTCAATGGTTTGGATTCGATGTTTTTTTATATTTGGGAAAAAAAATGTTTGGAGGCATTTGGAGGCAACCAAATGGTGGATATTAGAACCCTCCTCATCAAATTTATATATTGCTTAATTTTATACCATACAATACCACAAGTCGACTTTTTTTATTCGCATTTCAAATTAAAAAAAAATACAAATGTCTAGTCCAAATTGTTAATATCATTCATTTTTCACGAGAGAATCGTCACCTTTGTGTTTTAAAATTTAAAATATAACTAAAAAAACAGATTGTGACATTGTGGTGCACTAAAAAAAACACACACATAAAAGTTGATCATATATTGCATCATAGATTGGTTAAATTCATTCTCACGCGCATTTATTTAAACCCATCATATACAGAGGTTGAAATATTGCAAATATTCTTAACAATGACAACATAATAAAGAAGCCATCATTTACAGGCAACATATGTTTATAGGTAGGTCAGAAATGTCGGATACTTGCTATATCCATTTACTCATTTATTACAGGCAACGTTTTTGTAAGTACTGATTTATCAGTTAGAACTAGTCAAGAATTCGTACCCTTAGTTTCCTTTTATGATAGACATAAAAAATTCTTGAGTTTCCATTAAGATAAATGTTTGTAACGGAGAAATGCAGATGAGGAAATAATTACCTTTCGTCTAACAAAGAATGAAAGAAATCATTTCGTCCATTTATGACTTCCTTTTTCTTGGTACCATAAAATTCTTGGTATCACAATATATCAAGGCCCTGTACGTAATATGTTCATATGAGAAATAGTATGATTAGATGTGTTTGATATATGGCTATGTTAAATCTGATAAGATCTCAATTTGAAAAGTTTAAATGCCGATTAGAACCATTCATGATCTTGATATTAAAATCTCTTAGCTATATATTTTTATTTTTTTACTTCTTTTTATATTTTAAAACACGCTGTTATCGGAGGGATCATAAAAAAATCAAGATTTTTTTAAAACAAATAAAAAAATAATCGTAAAATGTAATGATATATTGGTCTCCGGCTAGATTTCAATACAAAGATAATACTGAAGTTCATATTGATGATTTGAAATTTTCATATTAAGATATGATCAAGTTTGACGAAGTTTGACGGAGACGTCCATCATTATATGACCGTGGTAGTTCTCTATTTACAACAACAACAACAACAACAACAATAATAATAATAATAATAAAACCTACACCTTCGGCCGGAATCTAATAATGTGGCCTACAAACCTATAGCATCACTCCTACCCCTATACCTTTATCGATCGCCAACTCCTTGGAGACATTCCATTTTTTAAGATCTATTTTTACCATTTCTTCCCATGTCAATCTTGGTCTATCTCTACATCTCTGTGTGTTTTTGAAATGGTTGAAAATTCCACTACGCACTGGTGCCTCAGGAGGTCTACGTTATATATGTCCAAACCATCTTAAATGATATTGGGTCAGCTTTTCCTCCATCGGTTCAACTCCAATCATATTCCGTATGTCATCATTTTTAATCCGGTCTCTCCTCATATGATCGCAGATCTACTGCAACATATGCATCTCGGCTCCACTCATCTTTTGGGCATGCCATCTTTTAGTATAGTCCAACATTCTGTGCCATACAACATCGCATGTCTAATCTCTGTCCTATAAAATTAAACTTGCCTTTTATCTTCTGTAGAATTTTCTTATCACAAAAGACACCTGATGCTTGCCGCCATTTCACCCACTCTGCTCTTATCCTATGACTAACATTTTCATCTATCTTGTCATTGTTCTGTAGCATTGACCTCAAATATCAAAAAGTGTATTTCATAGACAGTATCTGTCCGTCTAAACGGACATCTCCATTTATACTATAAATTTAGAATCTTATTCGAACCAATAATATTTTTTTTTTTCAAAAGATAAGATGTAAATTTTTTATAAGTTTTTGAGTTTATTTTATTGGATTTTTTTTTTTTTGTCATGGATGAGTTTTTCAAAACCCATTTGAGCTCCAAGCAATCACGGTTGTTTCTTATTCCAAATGAATGGTTAAAAAAAAAAAAAATCAACCCATGCATGCATGCATGCAAAAAAAAAAAAAAAAGCTAATCCATGCTAGAATTTTCCTTATTTTATACTTAGATAAAAAAAATATAAATAATAATGCACTAAATTATACCGTCAAGAGCACTCATCTTAGGGGTCGTTTGGATGGGTTAGGAATAGCCAATTCCTAGGAAGGAATAAGGATTTTCGTTGGGAAGTGTGTAACTTTGTGAGAGAGATGAATTGTTTATATTAAAATTTATGCCCGGAATTGGAAAATCCCCAAGTTCCGGATGTTAGGAAGTGCACAAATTTAATTTTTAGACTAATTACTCTTAATTAATCCTAATTAAACTAAGTGCAAAGGAGATCTAGTGCAAAAGCCATCCAAACACACAAGAGAAAGAGGGAAAAAGGGCTACCTCTTGCGAACTTGTAATCGCAAGGCTCGAATCCATCGAGTCGAGGTTGTGCGCACCACCACGCGTGTTTCGGCCTCAAGTCCACCAAGGTATTAACCAAAACCTCGATCTATGCTAGTAGATGAGAGGTTAAGCCTAATCCCTTCCTTCCCTTTGCCTTAATTAACTATTTAATTGGATGGAGGCAAGAGGTGCTCAACACATGAGCTTAAGAGAGCAATGGTGGAGAGGAAAAATTCTGAAATTTTTCCTTTAATTTTCGTCCAAAATATTAGGGAGAGAGAAAAAGGCAAGGTGGCTAGGGTTTTGGCTCCCAAAGTGGTCCTTTTATAGACCAACCACTCTCCCAAAAAGTTGTAACTAATTTACAACTATGCCATCACTAGGGCAGCCATAAAATGGGCCTAAATGGGCTCCATTAATTATTTAATTGGTCCTCTAATTCAATTAATTAGTGGCCCAATTAATTGCTCTCAAGTTGGACCTTTAATTTACAATTTAAATATAGGCCCGTTAGCTCAAATTAATTACTTTAATTAATTCATGTTGAACAAATTAATTATCAACAATTTGATAATTATTTAAGGATTAGAATATGCATTAATTTATTTCTATATAATCCGTTTGACTTAATTAATTAATTATGACGGTTCGCAACAGTACATAATTAATCAGTCAACATATCATATTGTTGCATTCCTTAATACAACCAAATAAATAATGCACGCATGGTCAAAACCTATTTGTGTGACCCTTTGAGGATTTATGCTCTGTTGGACATGGAAAATAAATCGCTATTTATTTCCAATAATCATAAGCGGTATCTAGCAACACGTTATGATTCCCAATTCGCATAAATAGTGTACTGCTACAATATTTTTAATCCTGCATAAGAAATAATAGTATTTCCTTGTCTGATTCTTATGTCACATGATATCATCGTATAATCCAAGATAGGAATGTGTCATTCTTGCAGATTATACGTTTCTTGATCTAGAGATGACTGTATCAGTTGCTAGCAAACAATCCATCTCCATCAAGGGGCCCAAACAGATATCATCGCTCACTAAGTTAATTAATGAGGGACATACGGTTTTCTTGATGAACAACTTTTCCCCGCACAATTCAAGAGAACATAAATAAAGTCCGTATAGCAGCCCTTATCAGGAATCAACGGTAGACGATATTTATTGAACCTATCCTCATGTGGAAAAGCTGAACCATCTCAAACTTAGAATCAAACTCAAATGAAATAAATAATGACACATAACACAATCCATATATTTATTTCACTGGGTCGCGTCCTGTACTATGTTCTATAACATATACATATGCAATTAAGTTGGCAACTCCTTACCTATGATCTGTAGAACTTAATCATCACTTAACTTGCATACTAATCTTATCCGATAATTAATATTCCTTGTTAATTATCAAGATTACGGACCTTTTAGATTTATTATTGTCATTTAATTATAAATGAACTACAGAGATCCACAATTCAGATCCTCAACCTGAATGATCTGTCAATTAATAAATCAAGGAATAAATGATAAAATATCATCAATCACATAAACCATAGAAGTGGTCATTTAATAATTGGCTCCTAGGACATAACTCTAACACCGGACACATCCAAACGACCCCTTAGTGTTTAATTTTTCATGATTTTATTCTAGCATGAGACGAATTCCAAAATTGTGGTACTAGAATCTTCTTATATTTATGATAATATTAACAAACTTAATGAATGATGATTGGGATAAATTAGAAGATTTAGTGGAATTAGGCTGGGTGAACCGAGCACTCAATCGTTTGAAGTAACCCACTGAAAGAATCAAGGATAGGATTGAGAATTAAACAACTAATTAGCAACGATAATAGAACGGGGTGCCGGGGTCGACTAATTAATAAAGGCAGTCACTTACTTGCATTACTAGCTTCATTATGTGGCAATAATTAATATGATTTATCACTTATAACTTTCGCTTTGCGAAGATGCATACGCTACGTGATTACATGGACGATTTAATAATTATGTTTTTAAGTTTCAATATATATTATAAGCATGTGTCTCGCACTAAATTTGAATTTGGCACGCTTTCATAGGCTCCATTTTTCATCGCCGTGTGAATTTTTTTTAAAATTTTATCATATGGAAAAATTTAGAGGCAAACAACATGTTCTTAAATTCTTGCATAATATTGAAATGTTTAAGCCAAGAAATTTGAAATGTATATTTTATATAGAAAGATATTCATTTCTAGAGAAAGTTTATTTTGAAGTTTGAACACATCTATTTACGTGACTCAAGATTACAAAATCAAATTGTTCAGTACGAAAAAGAGCAAAAACGCTCTGACAAATCTGAATTACTTAACAATCTACTCATCTTAGTAAAAAAAAAAAAAAAATTGAAAGATGGTCAGTTTAAATTATTATATTCCTTGTGTATATTTGTAACAAATTAAAATTATATATTGCCAGAATAATGAAAAGCGAATGAAACATAGTGGTCAGTTTGAACTATTATATGTATATATAAGTTCTTAAATTACTACTCAACCTAACATTGTTTGTACTTACAACTATCATCAATTTTTAAGGGCTAGTAAATTGCTAGCTAATTTTCATTAACAAAAAAAATATACAAAAGCAACCAAATCCAACCCTTATAAATTCCTAACAAAGTCTGTACTCAAAATTACAACCAAATCCAACTCGTATTCTAAATTCCTAATCAATGCCTATAAATCGTCCTCCAGACGATGTAGAAATACCACCACACCTCTATATACCTCATCCAAGCCCAGCCATGGCCTAACCGACTACAACTATATCATTCTTACTCTTGTATAAAAATCAAAATCACCTGATTAGTTCAAAGATATATTTACATAAAGTTATACGAATCATCAAAGTTTTATGTATAAATTTGGAGTTTTTTGTATGCCAACTGGTACAAAACGGGAGAGCCATAATATTTTCTCAAGAAATTTGCACTTAACACAAATATCTCAATTATAGTTAATTTTTTTGGTTTCCGATTCAATCTCTAATACCTTTTCCTATCAAAAAGGAAATAGCTTATCTCCCAGGATACCTATAATACATCAGCAGAATGCGAGAGTGAGACTATAATGGCGAACAAAAGGTTTGATTTCGTCATTAGGATAACGAATTGGCAGAAATGTCTGGATTACCCCCTAATCATAGGAGAGGATATAGGACGGTGGATAATTGATTTCCCATGTACTAACTTTATTTTTCAAGGAAATTGGTAATTATTAGGGTCCGATTAGGCCAATAATGAAAAACCCGCTAGTCAATGCACTTGCTTTTTATGTTTTTTTAATGTTAAAATAATTTAAACATGTTTACTTTTAAATTTTAATGAAAATAAAATTGATGCATATGAGCATATTAGCATATATATACCGAAAGTTTAATATGCACTATAGTGTATAGGGAGTTCTATGCACCGCGGATTTTTTTGGAGGTATTTTTGTAAATTGACAAATCTAATTTAACCAATATAATCTACATATTGAAATCTCATAGCAAACCAAATTTTATAATTTTTGAGATTTTATTACTATTTTTTTCGATTTTTTTAAAACCTTCAATTTTTAAAATTTGTAAATAGTAGTTTGTTTCAAAAAATGGCAGGTTTTAAAAAAAATAGAAAAAAATAGTAATAAAATCTCAAAAATTTTAAAATTTGGTTTGCTATGAGATTTCAATATGTAGATTAGATTGGTTAAATTAGATTTGTCAATTTACAAAAATACCCAAAAAAAAAATCCGTGGTGGATAGAACTCCCTATGCACTATATGGTGCATATTAAACTTTCTCTCTCTCTCTCTCTCTCTCTATATATATATATATATAGAGAGAGTTTTGCTATGGTGAGTCGCGACTCACCAGAGGGTCTGTGAATCGGGTTCAAAATTTCTAGATCTAGTTCAAAATAACCGATCCAAACCGTCCAATACGATCTCCCTATTGAAATCTTCATGCAGACCAAATTTTATATTTTTTCGAAATTTTTAAGTATTTTTTTCGGATTTTTAAAAACTGCTGTTTTTGAACGGTTCAGAACTAATTAGATTAACGATTTTCTAAAATTTCAAAAAAATACTTATAATTTTCGAAAAATTGTAAAATTTGGTCTGCATGTAGATTTCAATAGAGAGATCGTATTGGACGGTTTGGATCGGTCATTTTGAATAAGATCTATGAGTTTTGAGCCCGACTCACAGACCCTCTGGCGAGTCGCGACTCACCATAGCAAAACTCTATATATATATATATATACTAGCAGATACGCCCACCCAATGTGTGGAGAAATTTTTATTATTTTGTTACACTTAAATAAAATAGATAATAGATAAACATATAAATATGGGAAAAGGTAAATTGATGAACATGGATATTTTTTAACGAATAAAATTATTAAAAAATTTATGTGGGATTGTCAAGCTTAAATATAAAAGCAAATAATAGTTATGTACATAGAAGCTATAAGTATTTTGCATCATTTATGTTCCAGATGCAAAGAAAATTATGATATGCAAACGCAATATAAAAAATATGCGTCAAGTTATTATTTGAAAAAAAACAGATTTGGAACGTCCTTGAAATGGTGCATGCAATAGGAGAAATTAAAAAAATAGTGCAAGAAAAAAAATAATAAAATCGCTAGAGTCAAGAATCGAACTCAGGAAATATTGACAAACTCCCTAAAAACTTTAATTCAATTCAGCGACCGGACACTTTCTGTCAAAGAGTCTGACTCTTTGTTAGAAATACAAATCTGAACCGCACATCATATCAAATTGCACAGATCAATGGTTTATAATTGATGTTAACACATGTTTCCACCCCTAGTGGTTGGAATTCATGACCTTTCTATGGCTGCTTTTATAAGTAGTATAGATATATAGAATGGCTATACTACTATTCATATGTAAACTGAGTTTATAGGCTGGATTTTTTGGCCGTCCGATTTTTCTAAGATCTGTGCCAAGATTTTAATCGACGGATAAGATATAGGCGCTGAGGGCTCCGTTTCTTTTAAGTTTTCCGTTCCATCTGTTTGATTCATCTCCGTCTCCCTTCTGTTTCCTCAATTGATTGTGCTCCCCTCCTCCTTTCTCCTTCAAGCTCTCCTCTTTCACCGAAACCCTCTCTCCAACGCGAAGTTCCCCTGATCTCTCTCACCCTTCTCGTCCCAACACTCCCACCTCAAGTTTCGCCTCTTCTCTGGCTCTCCGCCTCGCACGTCGTGGCTCCATTGATGGGCCCCACTCGACCTCGCGACATCTCACGCTTCTCCACTCTCCTTCCAAGCCTCATCGTACCTGCACCTCCTCTAAAATGTAACATATTAAAATTAAAATTATTACTTCAAAAATATCCGTCTGAGGCATTATTAACCAGAATCCATGTGCTAATATTAATACTCGTGCCCTGATGCCTCTGTAGAGAATGCTTTACTTTTGTCCTTCTACTCAATTTTGCCCTTCTATTATTACCTTCTATTATTTTTGCCCATTCTAAAAAGATGCTGAACATCAGTAATTAAGAAAATACGATGCTGGTACAGGGATAGTCCCAAACATGACATACCTACTAGCATCAACGCTTTAATTTAATTTATATACTTTATTTTAGCCTATGTATCTTATAGCCATATGTATATAGAACAATATAATTGCTCCAGATTCAATGAGATGAGTACGAATAAGATTTCTTAAACAAAATGCATAATTAAGTTAGCATGTAAGCATCAGACACATAGAATGTTTTCTCAATTATCAATTATCAAACCATAGGAGTGTTTTATGATTTAGTTTCTAGAATCTGAGTGTTTGAATTTCAAAGCTTGTTTTTACCGTGCCACTGAAATCTAGTACAGGTACAATTATAGACATCTGGAACTCACAGTATCAATTATCGAACCATGTCTTCCATAATTTTGTTAGCTCTTTACTGCTACATGTCTTTAACAGACATGGCGGTACAGCAGGTATTGTACAGGTAGAAGTATAGAAAAGGTGGTATAGCAAGTGGATAGTTTAAATGGACATCATCCATTACTACAAAGCAAGGAAAAGATCCAAGTCAATTACTACAAACAGAATTTATCAAATTACCAGCATAGTTTACAAGCACAATTTACAAGCATCACAAGCATATATTACAAAAATAATTGAAATACGCTAAAGAAACAGTTGACATTCTATCAAAAAGTATAAAGATTACAAACTTTTTCATATATGCTAAAGAACAGTTGCATAAAGAATAATGTTTCTCATAGTATACAAAACGGTTGACACTTGACAAATAAATTATTCAATATTTACCAGCTGGAGGTGACATGATTGAAGGGGATGACATAATAATAGTTACAATTTCTTCTTCATTGCGAGCTCACCGAATAAGTAGATACACAGCCAAGGAGATTGCAAAGCTGACAAAGATAGTGCTGAAAGCTGCTTCCATGAGGGCAACAACCACATTGCTCTTTTTGTGGGGATGTTGGTGAAGAACTTCATGGGTAACTATTGGGGTGTGACTAACATTTTTGTCAGCTGATGGGAGAGGAGGAAAAATGATTCTGGTTCGGTCCAGAAAATATGGTTCAACCTATGCTTATCTGTGTGCTTGTAGTAACTACATGTTACTTTTTGATGCAAACTTGACAACGCACCACAACAAAGATTCAGTAAGGTCATGGGTGCTATTGAGTGGCCCGTAACAATATCTTTCAATTGCCAGATTTTGCAAAATAATTATTAAAACCTATTTGTTGGTCAATCAAAGCAATAATCTTCTAAAGAAACTTCTCAAATTCTTTATCTCTAATTGAGAAATTCCATGCAATCAGTGTCTCAAAGCCATACTGTTATGCATGACTGAACCTAAATTGAAGCATAAAGTAGAATAGGTTCAGAAAATTAAAGGGAACGAGGCTTACTAGTTCGTAGAGAAGAATAATGGAAGGAATGACGTAGCAATGGAGCGAATTGATGGCAGAGAAGGTGAAATCAATTTGTCGCAAGCAACAACCTAGGTTTTGGAGGCGTCTCTCCCAATAGAGGAGGAGCTCCTATAGTTAGTGGCGTGGAGAAAGTGATTTCGATAGCGTCTCTACTGCTCTATTGCGGAGAAAGCCGCAAGAAGAGGAGGTGGAGGTAGAGGAGAGGTGCTACCGTGCTAGGCGGAGATGATTTTGAAAGAGAAAGAAGGAGAGAAGGGAGCACAATCGATTAAGGAAACAGAAGGGAGACGAAGATAAATCAAACAGAAGGAACGGAAAACTTAAAAGAAACGGAGCCCTCAGCCCCTATATCTTATCCGTCGACTAAAATTTTGGCACAGATCTTAAAAAAATCGGACAGTCTAAAAATCCAGCCTACAAACTCAATTTACATATGAATAGTAATATAGCCATTCTCGCTCTCTCTCTATATATATATAAAGTTTTGCTATGGCGAGTTGCAACTCACCAAAGGGTCCGTGAGTTGCGATCAAAACTGCTATATCTAGATCAAAATGACCGATCCAAACCATCTAATACGATCTCCCTATTGAAATCTCCATGCAGACCAAATTTTACATTTTTTCGAAATTTTTAAATATTTTTTTGAAATTTTAGAAAATCATTAATCTAATTAGTTTTGAACCGTTCAAAAACAATAGTTTTTAAAAATCCGAAAAAAATACTTAAAATTTTCAAAAAAATATAAATTTTGGTCTGCATGGAGATTTCAATAGGGAGATCGTATTAGACGGTTTGGATCGGTCATTTTGAACTAGATATAGCAGTTTTAATCGCAACTCACGAACCCTTTGGTGAGTTGCAACTCACCATAGAAAAATTATATATATATATATATATATATATATATATAGAGAGAGAGAGAGAATGGATATAGTACACTGATGTGTACGAATCGTCTCCGTACACATGAGTCGTTTTCAATATCCAAAATTCAAACGGTCGATTCGACCGTTCAAGTTGTTCTCCACATTGAAAAACCCAGATAGACCAAATTTTATATTTTTTCAAATTTTTTTGCTATTTATTATGATATTTTCAAAAAACACTATAATTGAAGTATTTCAGACCCTCCAATTTGAAAATATCATAATATATAGCAAAAAAATTCGAAAAAAATGTAAAATTTGGTCTGCAAGAGTTTTTCAATATGGAGAACAACTTGAACGGTTTGGATTGACCGTTTGAATTGTGGATCTTGAAAAACGACTCATGTGTACGGGAACGATCCGTACACGTTAGTGTATTTTATCCATTCTATATATATATCGTTTGGAGTAGAGAGTGATATGAGAAAATATTGCGAATTAGCTATGTCTCAGACTCTCAGGCCAGAATTAGATTTTTTTTTTTTTTTTTTTGAGCAAAAAGAAGAATGTTTGTAAATTTTTCTTCGTGCTGTGTTCATTGGAACTTAAAATTAAGGATGTTTTTAGTAGTTGTTCTAATGCCTCCTCGCCGAAGTTACCAATCAGAAACTTCTATTATATAGCTCATTAAAGTCGTTTATTATTGTGATATTATATATATCAAATGAATTGTATAAGTTGAAAATTTTATGGGAATGCAAATCCTGTGAAATTGATCAATGATTTAATTTTGTGTCTTAAAAAAATTTAATAAGACATTGAAATTTTAAATTTGTAATAAATAAAAACGTGAATTGAATTTGGGGACGCCAAATATGTTATGGCATTAGAGCACTCTTGATCAGTTTATTTAAATCTCATTTATTGACTTGGAAGTGAATACCAACATATTGTATATTCTGATAAAGAAAATACGTCAAAATTACAAATTCAATTTAACTGATAGCAGCTCTGCAGCATCGTATATAAAGTTAGAACAACTTTGATCATTATTCTTCTCATGTTGACAGCTTCTGTCAACCATGTCAAAAAAAAAAAAAAAAAAAAAAAACTTCGATCATTATTGATTATTTTTTAGATGATGGCGTTATTTTTAATTTAAAGAAAATCACTTTGATACAAGTGGAACTAGTATTTGTTAAGATGGGAAAATCGTCCTTGTAAATTAATTTCGAGGTACAGTACAAAGTTATTTTTCGATGTCAATAGCACCTAACAAGTAGGCGGAAAACAAAATGATTGTTGAGAATTAAATATGTGGAGGATAATCTTTAGGCAAAATTGGATATAACCCCCTCAAATCTTGCTCATCTGGATATAACCCCCTATAATCTTCAAAATCGGAAATAACCCCTTGCAATCTTGTTGTTTCTGGATATAAACCCTTTTCATTAGTTTTAACAATATTGTAAATAAAATATTTCAGTTTTTAAAATATATGACCAAACTACCCTTCATTCTTCATCTTCCCAAATCCTTCATCCGTTCTTTCCAATAGCGATACTATGATTTCCGATTTTATATTTTATTGATTTTCTTAAATCTGTTCTCAACCACGTAATATTCTTCCCAACAAAGGATATTTCATCATAATAAATCAATTGCAACAAAAATTGTGAAAGAGCGCAACGAGATATAAAGGGAAATCTTTTCCTCAAAAAAAAAAATGATTAGAAGGGAAAAAGAGAGGGGTTTCAACGGTCATCTCCTTTGATTCGTGTGATTTAATTTATTTCGAATTTTGAATACAAATGATGCACCAACAAAGGCTCAACACAAACTTAATTTGCTTCTGTAAATGGCCAGTCAAGGTTCCGTTACTTTCGTATTTATATCACTTCTCTAAATCCAAGTTGCATTTTCTAGTTCACTCAATGACATCTTTACTATTTGTTTTTTCATAGCAACCTCTGTATTTAAACCCACGTAAATGATTTGTGGAGCAAAGTTTAATTCAAAGAGGAAAAAGACAGAGGAGATGAAGAGGCGTAAGTTGTGGTCTCATGGAAGACGAAGGATAGTTTTGTCATATATCTTTAAAGCTGAAATATTTTATTTAAAATATTGTTAAAACTAATGAAAAGGATTTATATCCAGAAACAACAACATTGCAGGGGGTTATTTTCAATTTCGAAGATTGTAGGGGGTTATATCCAGATGAGCAAGATTTGAGGGGGTTATATACAATTTTCCCTAATCTTTAATCGTTGCGACAAATATTTATAGCATAAACAAATCTGCGTTTTATTTTTTTGAAAATAATGCTGCAAACAAAATTTGCCACCTGTCAGTGGAGTTCCAAGCGCATTTAATGCGGAACAGCCTACATTACGTACTTTCACAGTATCTTAATCTTAATGATAAGAATTAAGATACTTGTAATACTTTTCTAAAAGTGTACATAATTGTCGATTATCATTGCCAAGTGATAGGAACACGGAAAAAAAAAAAACAGTGTGTAAATTTTTTGGCACACCTGTAAATGCTGTTAATTTTGAAATAATCTCTCTTATCTTAAATATGAGTGCTGATTTAGTGCTAAGCGTGCCAAGGAAAAGTGCATTGTACTACCACAAATAAATGGGCTGGGAAGTAGGGGCCAGTCAAATTAAGAACCAGAAATGAAAAAAATTATTTAGAGCCCCTGAACAATTTAAAACGTCAATCAAGTCCTTAGATGACAGCTCTGATATCTTCCTACAATGTGATATGTTTTAAAAAAATATATACCAGTCATACGGTTTTTTTAAATTATGGATTATATTTTAATATGATATTTCTATTAATATTAATGTATTATTAATTGTTTAAATTTTAATTATTCCACTGAATTTGTATAACTCCACCACCACAAATTTCCATAAAGTCAAATACCAAAAGTCTCTCCAAAACAGGTTGAAAATTGGTAGATTGAGTCGTGTATGGCCTCTACCGCAGAATAAAAACGCTGCAAATCTCTACTGCGATTTCAGTCCGTCCGATCTAATTTTGACGGTTAAATTTTTTTCGGACCTATCACATATGGTATTATTCACGAAGCATCCATCATAGATCGAACGGTTGTGATGAAATCGCTGCACTTTGCAGCTCAGCAGAGGATGTGAATTCTGGAGCGAATATATTTTTTAGAACCGCCAATGTTGACGGACCTGAACCCACAAAACATAGATCATTATGGTTTATGGACCTCAATAGCACTCACTATCACTAATGAGTAATGACTCTCGTTTCCTCCGGGCGAATTTCAGAGTTTCATTTTCTACGCACAATTAACGAATTAATACGCTTCTGTCGTGTTGTCCGCATTTCATTTTATTATAACCCAAAAAAACTGAGGGATCCGCGCCAGTTGTCTTATGCGCACGTGCTATCTGACGCTCATGCAGTTGATTTCTTACGGTGGGGTCTGCAAATTTTTGTGGACTCCGACCTTAAAAACCTGCATATTATATTGTCGACCTCGGCCCGTGTACTGCCACGTATAGTACCGAATGCAGGCGCACACACGCTAATTGCCAATTTTTAAAAGGGAAGAATCGTCTCCGTTTATAGAAATCCAGCACCAATAACACTCACATAAAGGACATTTAGACTGTGCTCTAGAAAATCTCAAAAAAGATGTCATGAGGAGAGATTAGGAAGGAGAGAGTTTAGAAAAGGTTAGATTGAATATTTATGCAGACTACACTTCAAATTTAGAGAATTAAAATTAGATATTTTGGGGTGAGAATTTAATCCCCACTCATTCTATCTCTTTCTCCATAACATTGATGGATCAGGTGAACTCAACAAGTTCATCTCCTCTCAGCTTAATCCTCCAATTTAAGTTGTGGAGCACAACCTTAGGTTTTTATTTTACATTATTAATAATAACTAGAATAATTTAATATTAAATAAACTAATTAACTACAATAAATTTAATTATTGCGTGACATACCTTGAAGTTTTTTTTTTGTTTTTTTTGAGATATAATGGATAAGATTTAATTGTGAAGTATGTATCTTCCATCTTTATTTTAGACGAAATATATACATGGAAAGGATTTTTGTTCTCATTTTTTCTAATTTCGTTTTGAGCTTATTCAAGAATGCAATTTACACAAGATATTAAAACCACCAAAAAAAGAATACAAAATAGAATATCTTGTGGGGTTTTTTTCTTAAAGAGCCACATCCAAAAACATAGTTCGACAAAACACCAAGCACCATATAATTTTTTCTTAAAGAACCAAGGCGTCAGATGTTTGTGCGTCTTTTTTTTTACCCTCGAGCAAGGCGCAAAGTGCCACTGCACCTAAGCAGTAATGCTCCAATTCAATTTGCGCCTTATGCTTCATCTTGTTGAGACCCCTCCATACCACTTTTTAAATTAAAAATAATTACTTTAAGGCAGTTATGCTTCTGGGATAGTAATGGACAATGCTCGTTTGCACCTTATATATGCCCCTCACCAACTTACCTTTAGCGTTTAAATCTTGCTTTTGCATTTGGGCTCTTTCATTCATCCTTGTCTCTTATTTTTATTAAAAAAATACAAAATAAATGTTAGCATATTTTTAATAAAATGTAGTTACAAAAGTGTATCTATTAGTCGTAGTTAGCAAAATAAAAATCACCTTCTTAATTAGTTTATCAAAATTAGTGTGCATACTTAAGAGAGCTAATAACCGTAATAAAAGTCAGCTGTCTAATTATATGGTTGAACCTTAAACATAACCGTAATAAAACTTGATGCGTTTAATTTGTGATTGTACTTTACTTTATTCCCTTTAATTATCTTTTAAACTTCATCTTCAAATATCACTTTTGGTGTACATGAGATTGTATTTAACTATTATAATTAAGAGGCCTCAAGTTTATAAGCATGATATAAAAACCAAAATTCTCAAATTATTTTGATAGCATGTATTAAATTTTAAATATACGTAATTTACAAGAAAGTTTGTGCTACAAGACCCTCAATGAAATTGAAAGGGTCAAATATACGATATCTTAGCATGTTAGCATGATGAAAATCAAAATAGTCAGCGAGGTAGGCACATGATTTTTGGGGTGGGCGAATGCAAGGCAAAGTAATTTTTTTCAATAAAAAAAGGGTGCGGTGGGGTCCTTAGAAGACGAAGGTAGATAGGGGTGACGACGGTATACCGTTGATATCTCGTATTTATATTGTTATTTTGACCAGACTTTACATCGAAATCGTGACCAAACCAATGATAATTGCTATACTTTTGTATTTTATTTGGCAAGATTGGGTACTGCCGTGGAATTTGACTTGTCTTGTAGGAACTTGGTGGATGAGACACAATAATTGCATAAAACTGAGAATTTTTGGGAAGAAAATAACTAAATGAAATCCATAGCATTGTAGAGCTCATCCTAAGCTTACCAACGATATTTGAATCACCTCAATCGGAGTTCGGATGAAGAAATTATAGTCAAAATGCTATTGGTGCGCAGTGTGGATGCACAGGAATTCGGACCGAATTAGTATCAATTCGGACCGAATTGCATCACAGGAAATTACAGAGGATCCAATTCGGACCGAATCAGATGGAATTCGGACCGAATTGACATACGAGGAAAGTTCTGGCTATACTTGGAAAGGATATTCTCTTATGGAAACGTCCCTAGGTCGGTTTGCAACCTATGGAGAGGTTCTAGGGCGTCCAGAGAAGCAGGAAAAAGGCTATATATGGATATTTTTTTTTGTAGAGGAGGCACCTACCATTGATCGACGATTGATCCACCAGCAGCCACCATTAGCCACCAATCTTCCACTTTCCACCACCATTCTCACGCCGAAAGACGAGGGATTTCCACTTCTCCACCATCACTCGATCATGGCAGCGACTTGGGAGCGATTCTAGACGCGACAGCGGCGGATTCAACCCAACCACGGCTCTGGACGTTCGGTATTTCGAGTTTGAAGGAATTCTCGGTTTATTTCTTCCTTTCTCTTGATATTTGATCGGATGGAGTTTGTATCTTATTTATTTGCATTTGTAGTTTGTTTTATTAGCATGTTAGGCTAAAACTTATGTTGTCTTAGGGGTAGATGTAGCTTAGATTTGGTTCGCTATGTGATACTTGGCTTGTTGATTGAAATTGTTATTTACTTGTCGAGAATCGTTATTGCTTGCTTGTGCTATGAATTGTTTATTAACTATGTTGCTTAATGGATGAATGACCACATTTATTAGGACATCAACATGTTTTAATAGATAAGACTTGCATAAGTATTTCGAGATAGGTAAAAAGGCGAAAGTCAACCAGCGATTAACCAAAAGTGAAAGTTTCTATTTGAATGGCAGTTTAAAATAGATATCTCGCAGAAAACCGACAAGTAAACTCGAGTAGGTCTACCAACACACGAAAGTTGAGATACAATGCACTTGATGAGGGTTAACACTAGGTTCTATACCAAATACCATACCCAATAGACGACAACAGAGGGTTAGGGAGTTTGGTATGGTTAGATGGATCTTTAGCTTGAATAGATCAGTAAACAAGTAGAACGTAGCATTCACGCAGTGGAATTCGGACCGAATGGGTCACAATTCGGACTGAATTAGTGAGACAGAATACGACAGTGCTATGTTTCGCAACCCTGCGACCAAACCAAAGTGAAATCGAACCCTAAGGCGTTTTTAATAGCATATATTAAACCCATAAAACACCAAAAGAATATTAGTTTTAATTGTTTTGATTTTATTTCCTCTTTTCTTTAATTGTTTGATTTAAATCAAAAACACCATAAAGATTTATCATCTAGCTTTAGCAAACAAATATGATTAGTATTCATTACCGTCTCTGTGGGATCGACACCTTAGCTTTACTACGAACGTCTAGTCGAGAGTAAACAAGATTATTTTTGTTTGACCTAGGTTTTCATCTCGATCAAAATGGCACCGTTGCCGGGGATGGTAGCATGATATTAATTTTTTATTTTAGTAGCTAAAGACTAGATTTTTTTTATTTATTTTATAAAAAAAAATTCACTTGTATCACTATGTTTCACTCTTTTTAGGAATTTGATCAAGATATGGAGGACAATTGGAGTGAGCACCATGACCCTTGCACTTATCAAATGAAACGTTCACCACATGACATGATAGGACCGAATCTTTTCATGGCTCGACTAAGGCATCAAGTTGATGTGGTGAACAACATAATAAGGGCAACACGTGGAGAAGGACACCATGGCATGCGACATGCAGGCACTGGTACAAGACACGTGCACAATGCGTACAACTCTGGTTTGACGAATAACTATTGTTTCTCTTGTTATAATGAAAGATCAATGTCTCAACACGACTCTAGGTCGACTTTCTTTTCTGAAACTTATAGTTCTAGATTACCTTTGCAAATGTCAAATGATGAATTAATTTTTGAAGATTTTATGGTCAATCAAACAAAGCAAAATGAGAAAATTCTTGGAAGATTGAATTCTCTAACATCTAAGTTCAACAATCTTGCCACATATGCCACACAACTAAAAAAGATGCTTGAGAATGAAATTATCCAAGAAATATGTTCCTCATATAGATCACAAGATGAACAAAATGATAAAATGACATTGCAAGGTAATGAAGAATTAGAAAGTTTTAGTTCTTTGAAAGAAATTACAATTTGTTACGAGACTAATAGTGATGATGACATGCAATTTGAAACAAATGAAAAACAAGAGAAAATTGTAGAACCAAAGTATGTAGCACCTCCGCCTAATGTCTTTCCAATTTTCATTCCACTTAGATTAACTTACATTGAAAAATCTAATGAGTTGGAATTGAAGGATCATTCAATAGTTTCCGTTATTGATGAATTTCAGAAGAAGAAAGATGGTGATAACCCTCTCAATGTCGAGGCATTCGACGTGACAAATAGCAAGTTAACCAAATTCGACTTGAGCCCTCAACTTGGGAAATGATTGGAGAATATCAATGCGATGAATGGTAGCAACCCGCAAATCAAGTATCGCATCACAGTCGGACCAACCATGCACACAACCACGAAGGAGAACACCAAGCATGTTTCAAGAATCTCGCTTATTCATTTTTGGAAGAACTACGATGATTTCACTGGACGTAAAATGAAGATAAGATGAAATTGAGAGGAGGTCAAGCTTGTGATCTAAAACAAGCGCTTTTTGGGAGGCAACCCAAGAAAATTTTTACTTTATTATTTTCTATTTTGTTATCTTTATTTGTTGTTAAAAAAAAAACTTATGGTTGGTTTGAATTTCATTGTTGATATACAGGTTTTGATTCGTTGTGGATGTCCTACTTGCAACTCGCGCTAGAGCACTGTTAAGAAGTCTAAGTTTTCAAGTTTTTATGCTAATTAACCATTTAATTAACAATCCAAACAACATAGACCTCGATGGATCTAGTCCAAGCATTCACACACAAGAGATTGAGAATAGGAAGGCTACCTCTCTTTGTATCGCAACAAAGAGGCTCGAATCCGTCGATGTCGAGGTTGCACGCACCACCAAATCGCCGGCGGCCTCGAGTCCGCCAAGAGCTTAATCACAATCTCAATAGTTGTGCTAGCAACGAGAAATTGAGTCTAAACCCTTCATTCCTTTGCGAATTAATTCCTTTAATTAATTGTGGAAGAGTGAGGCTCAACACATAAGCAAAAGAGGGAGAGGAGGTGGTGGTGGCGCCGGCCAAAGAGGGAGAGGAGAGGTGGCGGTGGCGGCTACAAGAGAGGAGAGAGAATAGCTAGGGTTTGAGCCTCCAAGAGGGGTCTTATATAGAGCTCCAACCCTAGACCATAGTTTCTCAAAATTACACAAATTGCCACTCCTACCTACCTCCTTGGCCGGCCACATTAAGGGCCTATATGGGCCACTTAACCTCCTATATTGGGTCTCTAATTACTCTAATTAAAGCCTCCTTTATTTGCTCTTTAATTGGGCTATTCATTTCTAATTAAACGGCGACCCAATTAATTAATATAACCATATTATATTAAATGTGTTGAACCAAAATAATTATTAACCAATTAATAATTATATAAGGTTTAGACAATGCATTAATTTATTTCTATATGATCTATTTGACTTAATTAATTATAACGGTTTGCAACGGTATATAATTAATTAATCAACTTATCATATTTCCACAATACACATTATTGTGGATAAATAAATAATGCACCGTGTGATTATAACTCTATTTGTGTGACCCTTTGAGGATTTATACTACGTTGGCCATGGAATTAAATCGCTATTTAATTCCAATAATCATAAGCGGTATCTAGCAACACGTTATGATTCCCAATTCGCATAAATAGTGTACTGATACAATATCTCAATCCTGCATAAGAAATAATAGTATTTCCTTGTCTGATTCTTATGTCACATGATATCATCGTATAATCCAAGATAGGAATGTGTCATTCTTGCAGATTATACATTTCTTGATCTAGAGATGACTGTATCAGTTGCTAGCAAACAATCCATCTCCATCAAGAGGCCCAAACAGATATCATCGCTCACTAAATAAATTAATGAGGGACATACGGTTTTCTTGATGAACAACTTTTCCCCGCACAATTCAAGAGAACATAAATAAAGTCCGTATAGCAGTCCTTATCAGAAATCAACGGTAGACGATATTTATTGAGCCTATTCTCATGTGGAAAAGTTGAACCATCCCAAACTTAGAATCAAACTCAAATGAAATAAATAATGACACATAACACAATCCATATATTTATTTCATTGGGTCGTGTCCTGTACTATGTTCCATAACATATACATATGCAATTAAGTTGGCAACTCCTTACCTATGATTTGTAGAACTTAATCATCACTTAACTTGCATACTAATCTTATCCGATAATTAATATTCCTTGTTAATTATCAAGATTACGGACCTTTTAGATTTATTATTGTCATTTAATTATAAATGAACTACAGATATCTACAATTCAGATCCTCAATCTGAATGATCTGTTAATAAATAAATCAAGGAATAAATGATCAAATATCATCAATAATATAAACTATAGAAGTAGCCATATAATGATTGGCTCTTAGGACATAACTCTAACAAGCACCACGGGTCAAGCAACAAAGAAGTACACGACCCACGCACGACCTCATGCGAGTTACATGCCACAATAAGCATAGCCGTGTATGTCGATTGCCGCGTCATTATCTCCGCCGCTCCATCGTTGCCCCACGCCAAATAGAGCTAAATTCATGTTGGAATCCATGCCTTGATTCGGTTAGTTTCACTTATCCTCGAGTTATTTTTATCTCTATGATTGCATTGAGGACAATGCTTTGCTTTAAGTTTGGGGGGGAGAAAGGAAAAGCGAAAAAAACACGGACATTTTGCATGAAAAATTTTAAGATTTTTGCTCTCTGTTGCCACAATTCGGACCGAATTTCTTGCAATTCGGACCGAATTCATCTCTTAAAACTGCACAGATTGGATTTACACTGCATAATTCGGTCCGAATTCCATCTGATTCGGTCCGAATTTACTTCTGAAAATTTTGAAAATTGTCACAATTGTGTTTTAAAGTTTTGGAAAAGTTAGAAAATTAATTGCGTGTACCAATGAACTATTTTTGATGAAAATTCACGCAAAAGACCTTGAAATTTTCAAATTTCACAAAGGTTCAATGATTTTAAAAAAACTCATGTTTGTTGAGAGGTTTTAAGCTGATTCGTGTACCAATGGACCAAAGATTTTTAAATTGTGCTTGATTGGATCTGTAACATGGTTGCTTAAATTGTTTAAATACGAGTTAGTCAAAACTATAACTTTTCGCCGGGTGAACAGATTTGTGAATTGTAAACTTTTGTTCAAAAAGGAGTTTTGTCAATTTTGAAAATTATAAGGTGAACTTTTTCTGGTTTGAAACTGCTTTTAACGCTTGAATCACCAACGAGGAAACTTAAAGTGACAAAAATCCAAATAGTTGTGAAAACGAAGACGCGTCGAGACCTTTTTCCACAAACTTAAACACAAATACCGGAGGTTTAAGGAACTTAATAGAAAAAAAGATCTGCTTGAAGTCCGTAGTGGTCTGTAGCGAAAAATACGTAAAAACCGGACCGACCTTCCTGGTGCGACATGTACCAGTAGCAATTTTACAAGGTCAATAACTTGCATCAAATCCTCTTGGGTGAAAAGCCCCACGACTCGACTTGCACAATCTAAATTGGTGAAATTGAAATTGTTTTGAGAATGATTCACTATAGAATTTTTGACTTTGACAAAACTCTTTTACAAATTTTTGCGAGTCATGGAAAAGAACGGGCGAATAAACTTGGGTTTGCATTGTGGTTAAATGAAGAAAAGCTAAGGTCCATGATCCCTAATTAAAAAAATTCTAAGGGCCAAGAGTTGCATGAATTGAAGTGAAATAAGCTTAACCCTTGTTTGAGAAAATCGATTGAACAACCTTGAATGCGTGATGAAATTTTGAGTGGTGCACTTAAATAAATTTTTAACTTACATTTTAATTTCGATATTAAGTCTAGGTCCACTCTATTCTTCTAAGTTTAGAATTTTGCTTGGGGACAAGCAATGTTTAAGTTTGGGGGAATTTGATATCTCGTATTTATATTGTTATTTTGACCAAACTTTACATCGAAATCGTGACCAAACCAATGATAATCGCAGTACTTTTGTATTTTATTTGGCAAGATTGGGTACTGCCGTGGAATTTGACTTGTCTTGTAGGAACTTGGTGGATGAGACACAATAATTGCATAAAACTGAGAATTTTTTGGAAGAAAATAACTAAATGGAATCCATAGCATTGTAGAGCTCATCCTAAGCTTTCCAACGATATTTGAATCACCTCAATTGGAGTTCGGATGAAGAAATTATAGTCAAAATGCTATTGGTGCGCAGTGTGGATGCACAGGAATTCGGACCGAATTGCATCACAGGAAATTACAGAGGATCCAATTCGGACCGAATTCCAATTCGGACCGAATCAGATGGAATTCGGACCAAATTGACATACGAGGAAAGTTCTGGCTATACTTGGAAAGGATATTCTCTTATGGAAACGTCCCTAGGTCGGTTTGCAACCTATGGAGAGGTTCTAGGGCGTCCAGAGAAGCAGGAAAAAGGCTATATATGGATATTTTTTTTTGTAGAGGAGGCACCTACCATTGATCGACGATTGATCCACCAGCAGCCACCATTAGCCACCAATCTTCCACTTTCCACCACCATTCTCACGCCGAAAGGCGAGGGATTTCCACTTCTCCACCATCACTCGATCATGGCAGCGACTTGAGAGCGATTCTAGACGCGACAGCGGCGGATTCAACCCAACCACGGCTCTGGACGTTCAGTATTTCGAGTTTGAAGGAATTCTCGGTTTATTTCTTCCTTTCTCTTGATATTTGATCGGATGGAGTTTGTATCTTATTTATTTGCATTTGTAGTTTGTTTTATTAGCATGTTAGTCTAAAACTTATGTTGTCTTAGGGGTAGATGTAGCTTAGATTTGGTTCGCTATGTGATACTTGGCTTGTTGATTGAAATTGCTATTTACTTGTCGAGAATCGTTATTGCTTGCTTGTGCTATGAATTGTTTATTAACTATGTTGCTTAATGGATGAATGGCCACATTTGTTAGGACATCAACATGTTTTAATAGATAATACTTGCATAAGTATTTCGAGATAGGTAAAAAGGCGAAAGTCAACCAGCGATTAACCAAAAGTGAAAGTTTCTATTTGAACGGCAGTTTAAAATAGATATATCGCAGAAAACCGACAAGTAAACTCGAGTAGGTCTACCAACACACGAAAGTTGAGATACAATGCACTTGATGAGGGTTAACATTAGGTTTTATACCAAATACCATACCCAATAGGCGACAACAGAGGGTTAGGGAGTTTGGTATGGTTAGATGGATCTTTAGCTTGAATAGATCAGTAAACAAGTAGAACGTAGCATTCACGCAGTGGAATTCGGACCGAATGGATCACAATTCGGACCGAATTAGTGAGACAGAATACGACAGTGCTATGTTTCGCAACCCTGCGACCAAACCAAAGTGAAATCGAACCCTAAGGCGTTTTTAATAGCATATATTAAACCCATAAAGCACCAAAAAAATATTAGTTTTAATTGTTTTGATTTTATTTCCTCTTTTCTTTAATTGTTTGATTTAAATCAAAAACACCATAAAGATTTATCATCTAGCTTTAGCAAACAAATATGATTAGTATTCATCACCGTCTCTGTGGGATCGACACCTTAGCTTTACTACGAACGTCTAGTTGAGTAAACAAGGTTATTTTTGTTTGACCTAGATTTTCACCTCGATCAACCGTTTATCGTTTTCCGTGGACGTTCAGTCCAAACGAAACGGTAAACGGAATGGGAGTACATACCGTTTTTGAAACGGAACGGTAAATGGAATAGCCTATTTTACTTCCGTTTCGAACAAATAGTGTAGTTTTTAGTGTAAAAACACGTTGTTCCATTCCGTTTCGTCCAAACGGAACGAATAACGGAATGAATTGACATTTCGTTTTCTTAAACGGAACGGCAAACGGAATGGAATGGGATTTCATTTTTTGAAACGGAATGGCCTATTCCGTTGCCGTTTGGAACGTTAAACAGGCCTAAAGGTAGAGGTGCAAAATTGCAAATTTTGAATTGGAGCATTTCTGGTTAGCTACGCACAGTGGCACCCTGCGCTGTACTTGTAGGTCTAAAAGGACACACAAGCACCTTGCGCCTTGGTGTTTTAAGTAAATATCATATGGTGCTTTGTGTGTTTGTCCATATATGTTTTTTGGTGTAGCCCTTAAGAAAAAAAACCCTGAATGAGCCAGGCACCTAGGCGGCTAGGCCCGATAAATCACATACTCCAGCCATGTCAATGACGTAGCCGGCTGCTGGAATTGTTTTGTTTTCCATTTTTTCTATATACAATGGGTCCGCCAAAAAAAAATATTAGAGATAACTAATTATCTTTTATATATTAAACGCGTCAAACATATATAATAGTGATGCATTCATGTCGATGCCAAACATTTAATATTATAGAAAATATAATAAATTGCTTTACAATGGATACGCGCTAGAATACGACTTATGTATATGCATTTCCAAATATTCATTGAATAATGCAGTTTTTTTTTGTAACTTGCTTTGCCAAAATATATGAATCATATATATGTATAGTCATGTACTTTAACTACTTGGGTTAGATTCAGAATGGATGTATGTATGCTTTTTTTATATATTCTTGTTGAAATATGATGCCGCATAAGATCGTACCCGGGATCAAATGCATGGCATGGATAGACACGGGTTGTGCTGCATAAGATCGTGTCCTGGATCAAATGCATGGCACCGACAGAAAATGACAGTTCTGACCTTATTTGGAATTATTTCAGAGAAGAGGAAAGAATCCTTCGAGATATTTCAGAAAATGAAAGAATATGCATAAGGAAAGTGATGATTGATTGTTGAGAATCTGATTAGATTATCTGAAGATGCATTTAGATATTCTACTATTTCTTACCCGATTGTATTTTGGGAAAGAAGTTATTCTTTTTCTATTTATTCATCTTCTCTCCTTGTGTTGTATCAACTCAAGATTATTCAGAAAATAATAAAAATAGCGTGCGTGTGTGTGGAGGATGTAGGCACCAAGTTAGTGCTGAACCTCGTTAAATCTTGTGTCTATTTTTATTTCTGTGCTTGATTGATTTCTGAGTTCACTGTATCGACACTTTTAGGGGCACGGTTCGTGTGCAGATGGCACTTGGACCGTGCCTCCCTGATCGATCTGATGATGAAATAATTCCGATGCGACGACTGACGGATTCTTAACAATTCTTAGTGAAATCCTTGGCCAATTGGATGTCTAGAAATGCGTAGTTAAATATTAAATGCTGAGAATGTATATGATGCAATAAATACTAAGTACAATGTGGGAATAGTGGTTCACATTCATAACTATTGAGATAATGAGATTTGAAAGTTAATGTACCAAGTTTTTAAATTATATGTTCCTTCAAAAAAAAAGTTTTTAAATTATATGAGCTGAAAAACATACTGTTTGTCTAAATTTCATGAATAATTATGATTGATCATGATTCAAATCGGATTGAAATAATTAATCCACCATAATAATGTTCCTTCTAGACTAGACTATATATATATATATATTAGCAACTATGGCTTTATCTAACGCCAACTTTAGGACACAATCTTATTTAACTAGCTAGTGTTTTCAAAGTTCGGCATTCTTGTCACAATTAATGCTTTAATTATTTGTACAAGGTGTTTAATAAATTCTCGTGAGAACTGACCAACAATATAACAAGGATCAAACTAGAATGCGAACTATTAAGTATAATAATAATTAAGAATCTCTATTATGAAGTCAGCGCAATAACATATGGGGCCGAACTTAATTTGTGTTCCTTTCAAAGTGACTGTTCATGGAAGCCTAGTGGAGCTATGTAGCAAAACTAGTAAATTTCACTACAAAAGTTCACTACCATTGCTTTCATTCTAATTCTAATTCTCCTTTGATTTGACTCTGAAAGAAATCAAAATTCCCAATGCGGAATGCAACGCCGAAACTAGACAGAATATGCCTCGTCAAATTGGTCCTCTTTTTGTTAGATATTTCGAAACTTTTTTCTATTCATTAAACCAACTGAAAAAAGGATACCAGTCAAAGCATGCGCTTCTTTGCATAATTGCAATAGAAGCAATACACTGTTGGTTCCCAAACGGAGGGATCAGAAACAAAGTTGAGGCCTCAAATTTGTACCAAAAAATTAGTATCATTAAAAGTTGTGGGTTGCTACTACCTAGTCTCTCTTGCTTTTTCAGTTCATGAAGTATGTTAAATGATTTCTTTGATTTGAATAGCATCTTATATCACTAAAAGACATTAGCTTTTATTTAGGTCCAATCAGACAAGTTTTTTTTCATGAAGCTGGTGAGAAAAACTGAGATATGCATTCCTAGAAATTTTTTTATTTAGCATAAATTACGTCTGTAAAGATACTACAGTCAAATATTCTAACTTTTCCAATTGGAAGGGAGATTTCCTGTGTGCTCGTGTAAAATATGCATTTTCCAACTACTACCACAAACGAAATTTTCTGCATATTTGTACAAAAAAAAAAGATGAATAATTTCTCATATAATCTAAAAAAGATGAGAAATATCACTGACACACTTTCCAATTTTTTTTTCCATGATGAAAGAGCATTTATAAGGACTATTTATCATTCTTCCTCGAAATATTTGCACTAAAATTACGTTTTTGAAAAAAAAAATGTTCAAAAATTCATTCAAAGTGCTAAAGTTTTTAAAAGTTTTCCTATAAATTGTGGAGAACATGGATATGAAGTTCTATTCTGTATCTACAAAGTTCCAAGACCCACAATAACATCTCTCTCATTCTCACTAAAATAAATGTTATAAATTATATTTGTTGTGAATACGACAAAGTATATTCAAAAGCAAACCGTCTATTGTTGTGCACAAGAATTAATACAGAATTGTTTCAAATCCCTAAAAAAAAATGAAAACAATATGGTCCATCTATTGGGGGGAAAAAGAACAACTGAAAACATATATATGGACATGGAGTAAAGTAGGATGATTAGAGAAATGATTTAGTTCCTTTAATCATGAAATAGTTTAGCTGAAAGAACGGAGGATAGATGGCTCACGTTGACTCCTCGAAGATCTCCCTTCTCAATCACATTTATTTAATTATTACACTTTTTGTTTAATGACGTCACAAAACAGTAGTCAAGTGGTAGCCGTCTAATAGGCTAAGGCTGGGATGGGGTGGAACGAAATTCACTGCGTGGACAGATCGACCGATTAATGATGGATGTTTCTGTAATTAATATCAAATTCATCGAGATTCGTGTGACATGTGAAAATCTACCCGTCGTGATTAAATCGGTCGGCCAGGATGAAAATGCATGTAGCTGCGTGTTTAAAAAAAACACGCATGTAGCTGCGTGTTCGTCAAATTCTTTATAATTTTCAACATCTCTATCAAATTTTAATATAATATATTATTATTTTATTCTTTATAAAAATAAGATAATTTTTTAATATTAAATATCCAAAGAATTCTTCGGCAAGTTTGAAATCTGCAACATGGTTGCGTTGTCCTAAAACTAGATTATATATTGATTTTCATAGTTTTATTTTCTTCAAAAAATATATTTTATCAAAACTAGATTATAAATTGTTTTTCATACTTTAATTTCTTCAAAAAGAATATTTTTATCTTCATTCCTACCAATAATCTATCATTAGTCTTATATAAGTAATCGAATTGGCCTATATATTATTTCCTTGAGACCTTCATTTTTTAATTGAGATAATAATAAAAAAAAAACTGAGATGGATGGTCAGGAGTCTTAGCACCCGTTAAATATTTCCTTCTCGCAAGACTAAAATCTTGTCTCATTATACCCTCAATATAATTTTGCCCCTTCCACACGCCTAAACCTTTATTCTTTCTTGGTCTCTGCTTGTCAAATTTCCATGACAGAGCAAGATCCTATCTCTTCATTCATACCTTTGTTTCTGTCATTGTACCACTTACCATTTCTATTCTGAAAACCTCATATCAAGACCTTTTGTGGTAGCCAAACACTCAACTAAAGAAGAAATAGGTCAAATGCATATTTCCTTGAGCATATCATGATGCCATTATTTTCGAGTTGATGGATGATTTATAAGAAAGGGATTGCCATAGGTAAATAAAATCGAGGAGAATATGAGTCTCATTCTTGTTTTGCTCTGTTAAATTAATTAGAAAATAAAATTGATATCGACAAAGGGTAAAATTGTCACTTAAAACCCAAATGGGAGGTCTTTTATAGACATTTAATTTAAAAATAAGTTGGAGGCTTGTCTCCCAATTTATCTTCAAAAAAATAATAATAAATAAAAGATAGGAATTTAAATTTGAAGGAGTGATCATTTGACAATTATTTAATTTTGTCAAGTTTTAAATATGAATTTTAAATTCGATATCCTATATGGTATATATATGATTTGCAAAACGCATATGTAATGCCTATAGTAAATGATAAAATTGTTTTATCATTCGTCAAACAACACTCATAGTCATGTCTATATGTCCAATATATATCGTAAATTTAAAATAGTATTAAAATTTAATAATAAATAATAAATTTATTGATAAAATTGTTGAAGTTATTCATTTCCAATTTTTAATGAAAAAGTTAAAACATTAATTATACTGTTTAAGTGATATATGAAATACTAATAATTAGTCATTTAAATCAAACGGAATAAATCAATTCTCACTGCTTTTTTACCAAATTGCTGGAGAATTAAAGTTCGGTAAAAAAAAAAAGGAAAAATGAAATGTTGCGCAAATGCTATTATCAAATGATGGGAGATGGCGTGCAACGGATAAAAATTATAGACACAAAGAAAGCCTAGCAAACAGCGTAGGCAAAGGTCTTTTGCTTTTGTCACATCCTAATCTTTGAACGGCTGTATTTAAAAGTGAGTATCATATATATTTTCCGTTGGAGAACACAAAACTTATATAATTTTTCTATGACAAATAAACAAAGGTTTTGCTTCACATGGTACTTCAAAAGCAACACATTATTGAAAACTACAACATATTAATTCTCCTTAAAAAATCGTGCCTATTTTCTATGAAAATTTAAATCCATAAAATAAAATAAAAACATTCTGATAATTCACAATCTGAACTATAAGGTCATTTGCACCAACGGTTTTTCAGTTTTAAAAAGTTATTATCTAATTGTATATATGAACTATACCTAAGATTTTGAGCAACAAAACAATTTTTCGGAGGCAATTTTGAATCCAAAGAGTTTTATACTTTTCTCTTGAATTTTTTTTTTTTAGTCTTTGAGACTTAATTTGGATTTCTTTTTATTTTTCTTGTTTGAGAAAATGACTAGTGGTCGACCTCCATTTTCTTTAGAGTTAAAAAAAATATAAATAAATTACAGACCAAAGTAAAACAAAACCAAATATATCATACCGATTTCAGAGTTTCGAGCATGTTTATCAATTTCAAGAACTAAATACTGGTGTCAATGAATTATTGGTCTAGCATTAGCTCTCTCCCCCCCCCCCCCCCCCCCCCCCAAATTCGTTTGAAAAATTACCATGGGAGGATGCTTCCTTTGTTAAGAAACGGAGAGGAAGTCACAATAACATCGGTGTGAAGATTATTCAAATTTGGTCCTATTACAACCCCATTAATATTTCCCTAATTTTGGGGAAATTTGTGGATTGATGTCACTAAGCAACCTTACTTTACTTGTTATCTTTGGAAAATAAGATGAATTACTGATGAAAAAAAATTGAAAAGCAGGAATAAGATGAGGTACAGCTCAAATCCCTCAAACGGGTAGCTTGCACAAGCTAAATATCTCTTGTACTGTCCACAGACGCAACTCCGCTTTTTTTACTTAGAATCAATTGTATTATTAGAGAATATCTACTGTGAACCATGATGCACAGAGAATATCTCTATATTACTATATACTAACAATACCGACCGGTGTCCTTTGTATTTTTAAATTTATTTTTCTATTTTGTAAGTTGTTCATGTTGATGTGAAAAGGTGTCCGAGCCAGTCCGCCAGCTATCATTAAAAGTTTAGTCAGAATTTCGTTGTACTGTATAATTAATATTTGTACTGCAGTTCTAGACTTGTAGCTATGCCTGGATTTGTTGTATTGAACAAGAGTATTTTAGAATTTAGAATAGTTGACTGAGATCTTCCCACGCCCTTCAATCTCTATTATTTATAGGGAGGTTTAAATTGCACAGCCCTCCATGAAACAAGTAGAAGTTTAGAACGTTTAAATCATAAATGGAAATTAGCAAGCTAAATGGGTTTTTAATTTATCATTGACCTTGTTTATTTTGTAAGTAAAAATTTATCCATATCATATATAGTTTGTCCATATTAGCAAAAATATATAAATAATTTAATATTATTGTATCATTAATTTGCAGTACTTGAATGGAGTAATTTAATTAGAACACTTAAATTTTCAGTGTGATCAGTATGTTATTGTTTGAAATATATATTTATTTGGACAAGTAACAAAAGTATGATCCAGTTAAGTGCCTAATGACAAATAATCTCCATAATTTTATCAGATCAATGTCTAGCTGACGAAGAAAGATTTCATATCGATATGCGTTGATCAAAATCATGCATATAATCCTGCCAGTATATTGTCTTGTTATGTTTGGTATAATAACAAGAGTACCCGGCCATTTGAAACATATAGGCGATGGATATCAATGGGTAACTATATATATATATATAGTAGGTTAATGGGAAAAACGTGATGGGCATTATCAGAAAAGGCTCGTGTCTAAACTGTCGCCATGAGCAGGATAAGCAAGGAAAGAGAAATATCGGGGTTAGAGTTGTAAGGAATACTCAAATCAAGTCATTTTCTTGACGAAATATTTGAAATTTCTTCTATTTTGTGTATATAATTTTCAAGTTTTACCCCTATAAACAAGGGTGGACCCAAGATTTCGACTTGGGGAACTAGAATTTCGACTTTAAGGATGTTGAAGTTTGAAAGTTTAAAAATCTAAATAAATGGATAATGAAAAATAATATTATATTACTTTATAGTAGCAATTTTTCTCAACATGAATTGTTCAAACACAATAAAAAAGTGATTTTTTTAAAAAATAATCCAAGATTTTCATATTAAGCAATTAATGTTTCGTTTGTGATTTTCTGTCTTTTGAGTTTGCTCTAAGAGAAGAAAATTATAATTAAACTAGCTAGTATAGATAAACAATAAACTTAACTAGATTGTATTTCAACTATATCTACTGCATTTGAATTTTTTTACTGTGGAAGGGAGGGTGAGATGTTATATATAAATAAAATTTAGCATATAATTAAAAATCTCTTGACACAAACTAAAATCTTAGGGTCCACTGCCTCCGCCCCTTCTTGTAAGTATAATTGCTTATATATACTTTGTGTTCCCAAATTATAATTATTGTACTCACAAGAAAAATCTTGAGTAAAAGTTTTAATAATTTGGTCAATGCTCCTTCATATTTGATCCCTTGATGTTAGTTTTAAATTTTGCAAGTCTTTTTTTGTACATACAACTGATTCAGCTTCATATTGAAGTACGGAATTGCATTATGTTTTTAATGGGATCGAAGCATCTGGATTGTCAACTATAACCTTAAATTGAATGATTAATTTGCCAAAAAGGAAACAATTCAGAGTCTCAATGAGTCAATGTGTGCAAGGCACCTTGCTATGAGTCAGCATTTGCGCCTTTTCATGTGAATTTTGTTGAAACGTTTAATTATGGAGATGTAACAGTTCCAAGTTTTTTGTCTTTCCTTTTCTTTTAGATTGATAAGATAAAAACTTAAAAAGAGATGAAATTGCTAATGATAGCAAGTAAGGTTTCCGTTTCTAATCGAATAATTTTTGTCAAGACACAGTGAAAAACTAAAATTTTTGCTTGCTTATCAAGAAAGCTAAATATATGAATTTATACCAGACGTCAGTCCAAATTCAACAGTATATTCTCACAACATTTTAAAAATTCCTTTTTTTTTTTTTTGAGAATGATGGAATCAAGCCTCCTAATTTTTTAAATTCTTAGTTTCGAGTCCATGTCCTCTACTCAAGATGCATTATCCTTAAATTCTAGTTGTTATTACATGTTTAATACGAAAAATAACCCCAGAATCAGTATTGACACAATGAGATCTCTCAGTAATAATTATAGACTGCTTAAAAATGGAGGCATGCATGACACATTACATGCAAGTGTTTAACTATGGACACATTTGAATTTTTGTGTATGATTGAAACTTGACACAAATAAAATTGACACTTGTGAACGACTTGGCACATCCATAATGAACTAGTGAAGAGCAAAAATTCTCTTGAAATTAAAATTCATTACTCTTCTATAACATGCATAGAGCTTCCACAAAGATGGCCACTTCCAGAGAGTTAAATGCGCCCATTGAAGTTTCGTGTGGTTCGTTGGGGATGTGTAACATTTCTTGTGATGCCATAACGTATGTTTTACTAAACTACTTTATGTATAAAATTTGGAAAGGAGTATATGCAATATTAATAACTTGTTGAGAGCTCACACTAATGCCACGTCATATTTGGCTCTCTAACCCTCTCTGGAACGCTCCCTATATAAAGGTCACTAATTCTCTGCCCAACTCAAGGCAATCCGAGCTCCTCTTAGTTCACATTCCATTCTCTCTCGAGCAATTGGCAAGACAGAGAGAGGGAGTGTGTGTTGTATTGTATCGTTTGTGTTAGAGTCATTTAAGTGTAGAGAAAGTAAGAGAGAATCTGTCAACTTATTTGCTCTAAGCTGAGATGGCTGTGCTTTCTTTGGACCACCCCTGGGCCTTCGCCTTTGGAATTCTAGGTACAGTGAATAGACAACTCTTTTTTAATTAATGAAAGTTTAGCCCAATGTCAATCATCAAAAAAAAAAAAAAATACTATCCTTAAATTTTGCGTATACCTCATAGTACCAATATGGTTTTCTGATTTTTTTCCCCCCCTTCACCACTTAATTAATTAGCATATGGTATACACAATTTAGTTAGGGCAATAATTGTGCATGATATATTTGTTAGTGATCATGCTTAATATCTGATATATAAGATATTTGAGTTGGGTGCACTGAGAGTTCAAAAAGGGTGGTGGACCTTTGTCACGAAGTGGACATGTACTAAACCAGAGATGCCTATCATAATAAAGTTTCCTGATATAGAAAAACTGTTTGTTGGACTCTTGTAGATATGTTGATGGATTAATAATTTAATATAGCTACCATTCCATTTAAATTTTCCATTGTATGTGTTGCTTTCAGGAGTTCCATAAATTTTCCTTTAATTAGGAAAATAGAAAAAAAATCATTGTGGCTATTAATTTTACTGACTAGAACAGGGTTGCACAAATTATTCAGATTCCTACAGAACACCTCACAGTACTCAAACTACAGTTGCTCATCTCATTGAAAATATGATATTTCCATACTTATATCTGATACACAAATCGCTATCACGAAAGATATACTAACATGTTTTTCATACATCAATTGTGCAGGTAACATCATCTCCTTTATGGTGTACCTTGCCCCACTGTAAGATCACAATTCGTCGATATTTCCATAAATTTCCATTTTCTGTATCATTTGACCTCTATAGTGACGTCTAACTATTTCTTATTTCTACAGGCCAACATTTTATCGGGTCTACCGAAAAAAATCAACTGAGGGGTTTCAATCAGTTCCATATGTTGTCGCACTCTTCAGTTCGATGCTTTGGATCTATTATGCATTTCTCAACACGAGTGTATCTCTCCTAATCACCATTAACTCGTTTGGTTGTGTAATTGAGACAATATACATTGTCATGTACATCATCTATGCACCCAAGAAAGCTAAGGTTGGTGTCATCCACATATTCCAAAAATTGTTTGCCTAACCATTTCTGGCAAAAGAAACTAATGCGTAATTCGGTCACCTTTTGCAGATTTTCACAGTCAAAATTCTCTTCCTCTTGAATGTTGTCATCTTTGGTTTGATTCTTCTGCTAACTCTCTTTCTATCTGAGGGACCGAGACGAGCTCGCATTCTTGGTTGGGTTTGTGTGGCTTTTTCAGTGAGCGTCTTTGTCGCTCCTCTAAGTGTTATTGTGAGTATGCTCATAAAAATGCTAAATCAATTAGCTTATCAAGAGAAGACAATAAATTAAACTTCTTTTTCTTTTAATCATGCAGAGGCTTGTGATACGCACGAAAAGCGTCGAGTTTATGCCTTTCTTTCTTTCCTTTTTCCTTACACTGAGCGCCGTCGCATGGTTCTTTTACGGACTACTTTCGAAGGACAAATATGTTGCGGTAATAATCTGTAAAATTTCACAGGTTATGTTATTATCAAAGAACCTCACATTCTGTACTGACACAATCTATTGCATGTTTTCTTTAGCTGCCGAATGTTCTAGGGTTCACCTTTGGTGTCGCGCAAATGGTGCTCTACTTAATCTACAGAAATAAAAAACCGGCCGTCATTGAAGAGTGCAAAGACCCTGAGCTTGGTGTTGCAATTGGTAAAATCAGTGCGACAGAGAAGGGAGCAGAGGTGCACCCAATCGATTCAAAGTCACCGAGCTCGTCAGATGAGGAGTCATCGGAGCAAGGAGAGCAAAGTAACAATGATCATGCCAACATATCAGGCAATGGAGGAGTGGAAAGCACTGGCAATGTTGAGGTCTAAGCACCACTGCCTAATTGTTGGCATTTCTTTTAGTGTTTCTCGCATCTTTATTCTCAATTTGTGTATGTTTGTGCCTAATTAAAAATGCTTGCTAACGAAGGATGTAAGGTTTGTCCAGATTGATGCTTCAACGCATTGCTTTTATTTCTAGAGTTTCCTGATCGATCAAAAGCGCTCTAATAACAGAAAATGATTTTCTTTGATCAATTGCCTGTTGCAAGATCTCTGTTCGTTGCATTGACCATTTATAACAACACATGACCTCATGATATTGACTATTTTTTGACCATATGTGTCAATACATGAAAGCAACTATATTCTCTCCTTGAGTCCTTGTACTATTTTGCAAAGGTAATGGAACTAAGTATGTAAAAAATCCTTTTTTAAATAGAAAATTAAAAATTTCTCAATTAAGTATGTACTATTTTGCAAAGGGAGTGGAATTAAGTATGTAAAAAAATCCTTTGAAATAGCAAATTTTTCTCAATTAAGTTTCTACTGTTATGCAAAGGGAAGGGAATTATGTAAAACGTCCTTTTTTTTAAAATAGCAATATCTTCTCAATTAGTCAATTGGAAACCATTGTTGTTAACTGTTAACTTAACTATTTTTTTGAAAGCTTTACTAATAATGAATGCATGAGACTATGGAATGGACGGGTGGAAAGAGATAGGCTTTTGTCCATTATAGTTGGTTGATGCTTTGGTGCATTTCTTTCGGCTTGAATAAAGCTTTAGGCATGGAATGGAACGGCCGGGTGCACAAGAGTACAAAAGAAACACGCCCCATTTCGCACCACATATGTCACTCTTCTTTTTTCAAACGCTCTTTTCCTTTCCCTTCTCTTAAACTCTTTTAACTTGCCCCAAAAATAGGCATGAGTATCCTTAAAGTGCTCGCACCAAACAGAAGGTACTTTCTGTGGCGCTTGTCATGTATCAAGGTAAGGACCATAGTGCTGCATTATCATGGGAAATTAGACCTTATAACTTAAGAGACTTCGTTCTCTTTTAAAAATTAGTACTATAGTAGTGACTTAAAAGATTATAAATAGTACTATTAGTTTATTAAATTTTATTGAATGAAATTAAAACCAGCAAAATAATTATCGTTTCTAAATTATTAACTAATATTTTTTATTTTTACTTAACACAAACGGCCTTACTTCTTTGACCAACTCTTCTCTTCAAAAGAAAATAAAGTATACGTAAAGGAGTTAGGTCTTTTGTGAGTTAGTTCTTTTGTGTGTTAAATTGTAGAAAAAATATATTGACAAAACTTTAAAATGCAATAAACTGTAAGTTGAGTATTTACAAATTTTTACCAATTGGAAAATAAAAAAATTTCATCAAGTATTCTATCAAATTATGTGTCATAAAACCATAGTTTAGTTACTTTGTGCATTCATCTTGTATCATCAAAACATTTCATTCTTGAAAGTATAATGAATCACTATTGCTTTTGTATGTTTTTTAAAGTATTAGCAAAGCTTAAAAAAAAGAGTAAAGACAAACTAATTAATAATTTAGGTGAATATTGGAGATAACTTTTATCCTTTCATCTATGTAGGATGTGATAAGAGTAATAAAAAAAATTAACTGTTAACCTAACAAGATAAACTTAATGAGTGTCGAAATTAATATGACCAAACTATGCTGATTATGCACAGAGTCAAATTTATCACACAATGATGACTTTTGATTGTTGTCTATTACATATGATCAGGGGTGGAACTAGAAAAAAAAATAGAGAGGATCAATTCGAAATTTTATGTTTTAGAATGAGCCAAATTGTAGTTTTATACATACTATAATAAAACTTAACACATTAAACAAAGAACATTTTCAAACTTGAGGGGAGGCCCCTCCCCTCTGATTCTGCCCCTGCATATGATAATGTTATCAATGACATCTTGAATACAACCTCAAGATTAAACACAATAAAACTAGAGGAAAAATGACATAGGAGGCCAAGATACAAATAAAATTGCCTTTAACTTAAAATCAAACAAATAATATTATCAACATTAATAATATAACTTTTAACCAAAACTATCGTGGATGACGATGAGAATGCTTATATCAAAAGCCACACAATTTTGGGGAATAGAATATCTACTGTTAAGGTCATGTGTTGGGTCCACTCACCTCTCAGTCTCAGGTGTGCTACTCCTATGCTGAAAGGACAAGTGTCGCGTCGTAACAAGGCCAAGTGGGACCCACCTTGAATTTGTTTGTCGCAAGATTGCAAGGAACGGTTGGTTCTAACCGTTTCTCATTAACCGTCCACTTAGTTCGCCAATGTTTAACATCAAATAACTCTTTTTCACTTGAGATGAAGCTCAAGCTTTTTGAGTTTGATAATTAATAAGGCTCTGTTTGGATGATCTAAGAATAAAATTAGGATTAGTTATTCGGAGTAAAAAATATTATTTCTAAACGATCAAGAATAAGTTTTTTATGATCTAGAGTGTTATTTTTAAGTGGTCCAACATCTAGATTAAATTTTTATTTCTAGGGTGTTTGGATCATCTTCTTAATGTGGATTAAGAAGTAGTTGGCACCACTTTTTAATCTGGATTAAAAAGATGATCCAAACACCCTAGGAATAAAAATTTAATTCGGATGTTGGACCACTTAAAAATAACATTATAGATCACAAAAAGCTTATTCTTGATCGTTTAAGATTAAAAATTTTAATCCCGAATAATGAATCCTACTCTTAATCTCGTATGATCCAAACAGAGCCTAATAGAAGAAGTGTGCATTTTAATAATCTGATCGATTCCATAGGCTGTCAAAGATAAAATAAATTAACAGTAGTAAAGTACCAACAAAATATCTAATATTTCGCCAGAATCTGAAGGGTGTTAATCGCCAAAGAACATTTGTCGAGTTCCACCGATGTGCTACTGTATTTTTAATAGGTTCTATATAAAATTTGATACATTTAGGGATGGTTTTTTTTATTAATTAAGTGTAGAAAAAATGAACTATGAATTGAATTTTTATATTACTCGTTAAAAGACAGAATAACTTTTAAGTTGCTCCAAGTACCTCTTTAAATATAGGGAATATTCTTTTTTTTTTTTTATAGGAATAGGCTCTTTCTAGAAATAGCTTCTTCCTAGACATAAATCTCTCTCACAAAGTTACACACTTTCCAACGTTTTAGTCCTAAAATCCTTATTTCTTTCTTATTCCCATACGATCCAAACAAGTCCTAGAGAATTTGTCAATGCTTGGTGAAAAAAGAACTTGTGCAATAACTAGAGATGGGCTTTATCCATATACCAGCCAGACCTAACTAGAAATTGGGACTGAATGCTCAATTTTAAGCTGCGTAGAAAAGCCCAAAACATAGTAAAGGAAGTACAGTTTTCCGAAATGGAAAGGAAAATAGGAAATGAAACCAGCTTCTTCTCCACTTGTTGACTGTTCTGTTCAGTGTTCCATGCTGAGTGTTGACTTGACTTGACACAGTAGCTGAGTGTTGACTTGACTTCACTTGACACTATAAATTTTATTAAGAATAATAACATGCAAAAGTATAATATGTAGTAAGAACAAAATTGTTATGAAATTTGATTGGTTTCTTAACATATTATACTTAACGGCTTGAATTTTATAATTTATGCGAACTTATCGATCTTAATAAACAATAAATCGGATTTAATTGAGTTCGATGATCAGTGAATCAAATTTAGCGGTAATTTAACGTTCAAGTTAAAAAATACTAGCCACAAAAACTGGATCCACATAAAATTAGAGCTAAAAAAAAAAGAATACCATGTGTGATGTGTGGTCCATAAATCAGTTTTTTTAACTGCGAATATGAAATCTGATAAGTTGCATTCTTTTAGTAAATTCAAATTTATTTATCATTTTTGACGAGTTCCAAAATTAAGTTCTAAATTAGGTTACAAAGCAATTCTAGAAACATAAAAAAAAAATGTACTTATCATTCTTTTAGCAATTTTCTCAAGTTAGAAAACTTGACGTGAGGTCTCTCATCTTGGCAAACACTACTATTTTTTTACTTTTTAGTTTTTATTGAAAAAAAAAACCACATAATAACTATTCAGTTCAAAATATAAAGTGGTATGTTTGGATGCAACGGAATAAGCCGTGAATAGAATATAAGAATAAGGAATTTCGATTTGCGTGCTTGTCCATATTCCTTATTCTTATATCATGGTTTTGTTAGTATAGGAATAAGGATCCAAATTCCTTATTCTTATACCGTTTGTTTTGCACAAGAATAAGAATAAGCACGCAAACCGAAATTTCTTATTCCTATTCTCTATTCCCGACCTATCCAAACACACCCAAATGGGGACCTATTTGTGAAGTTGGCCTCTATTTTTCATCTCGCTTCTCGCCATGAAGCACCACCTCTCATCCCGACCGCCGCAACCCCATCGGAAGCGACACCGTGTCATCTCTCCAGTTCCTCTCATCACTCTCGCATGCACTATTTTCATTCTCATCCTTCACTCTCGGACCCCCTCTCTCTCCAAACCCGATCCGTTAGGTTCATCCCTCCAGATCCAATCCGACGTGTCTCAACAACGACGCGGAGGTGACTGGACCAAGCAGGAGACAGCTAACACTAGCCAGAGTCGTTGTGCTACAGTGGAGGAGATGGGGCGATCGTTAGCGGGTTCAAGATTAGAATCCGAGAAGGAGAGCCTACGCATCCGCGAAATAATTAGGCACCATTTTGATATTAATGGTTTGTTTTATTTACTGAAGATGTTAATTTGCCAATGTACCTAGAAATATTGTATGTTGATAGAGAATTGAATTGTGACAGGAGCCGAGAGAGTGAGGCAGCTGCCGGCGAAGGAGTTCTGCCGGCACGGCTTTGTACTGGGGAAGGCGTCGGAGGCCGGGTTTGGAAATGAGATGTATAAAATTTTGACAGGAGCTGCACTCAGTATCATGCTTAATAGATCACTGATCATCGGTCAGACCAGGCATATTTGCACTCTAACCCCTGTACTTTCTCTTTCTTATCTTTCTAGTGGTCTAGTCTCTCAAGAAAGGCCCTGTCTGTGGTCTTGTTAAATATGGCAATGTGTTGTCTACTTGTCTGGTTACTTTTGGGGTTGGGCATTTGGCAATTTTTAGCTTGAAAGTTAGAATTAGGTGCAGACCTAACACACTACTATGTCCTTAAATATAAACAGGAATCAAATCCCCATTGAGGTCCCATTTTACACTCGAGGGGCATTGCCAAGTTTTTAAAGTTTGTTGGGCTATGTGTATTGTTATTCTTTGTTCTGATAATTGTCACTTGGTTAATTTGCACTGTAGCCAAGCCTTATATGAAGCAATTGATGCTGTCCTATTTAAGGTTACCTTATCTGGACGAGGTCCTATTAGTTTTGAAGTCGTATTGACTTTCAAGCTTCCCAGTGTGGTCTTGGATAAGCTGGGTCTTTTGCCACTATGATAAGCATGTCAATTAGGAAGTTGTCCCCACAAACCACATCTCAAAACAATATATAACATGAATGTAGCATGTGGCATGCACCTGGTACACCACACCATGTGTGAGATTGGCATGTGTGTGAGACTGGCTGGTGTGAACCATCAGGTTTGTAATTAATGCTCTGGTTCATGAGAGAGAAAACATATTCCATGTCTTCTCTGATTGGCTGTCGTAGAGTTGACAGAAGGACAGATATTTGTGCATCTCCTTGGCTAGCCACAGTATCTAACAGGCTGGCCTGGAAGACTTTATCCTCAAAACAACAATACTGATTGAGCTCAACTGGCTGGTACATTTACTGAACTGGCAGTGGACTCTACTGTCCTGTGCATGTGCCAGTACCAACAGACCATGATTGTACCCAAGAATCAGTATTCTTGCCAGAGCACACCAGCTCGACATGAGTGTCCTGCTCCATGCTAAACTATCATACATGATTTAGTGCCTGTTTCCAAATTAATTGAACTTGTGCAGTCCTAGTTCATTATCAACAGTTCGCATCAGTACCATTTTGGCTGTTCAAAGCAGGTACAAAATATAAGGTGAAGTTATGTCTCAAGAGAAAGGTTACATATAGAAACAGAGAAACAAAATGGGCTTCCTTTTATAGTAAAATTTTGTCAAATGCATTTTTTCAAGAGGTTATACTTGCTTGAAAAGTTCAGTTTACACAAACAAATCGTTTACTCTATGTCTTCAGGGGGTTATATCCATTTGGAGAGTACATTGCTTACACAAATAATTCATTTACTCTAGAAGAGGTGAAGCACCTATGGAGGAAGAATCGTTGTGCTAAAAAGTACAGGAAAGCCCTCAAAATTCGGGTTGATAATTTTGAATCACCAGCCGAAACAAATGTGCTCTGTAGTGATTGGACTTCTTGGAAGCAACCCATCATCTGGTATCTCATTGCAATCCTTTTTTTATGATCATAAATTAGCAAATAAGAGGCCCCATATGAATGCTAAATTGCAAAATAGCTGAAGAAATTGCAATAGAGTCCCTATTCTCAAGAAACATAAAAATTGTAGACCTTTACATGAAGGGCCCATGTCAAATCTGTCTTGTTTCATTTCAGAATATCCAAGAAATAATAGTGAATTTTCTTAATCTCAATTAACAGGTTCCAAGGCACTACAGATGCAGTTGGGATACAGTTTTTCTTGAAGAATATACATCCTAATATGAAGAGGGTGGCTTCTTATCTCTTCGGAGACCCTTATAAGATGAGGTCAAGACCTAATGTGTTTGGGGAGTTGATGCGGGTGCTTATCGCCCCTTCAGGTTCAATTAGAAGGGTTGTCAATTGGGTCCTTAATGGTGTTGATCCTGATATCGTATTGCACATGCGCATGCGCTCCAATAGGTATATATAAGAATGATAATTCTGACAAATTGCATAGTGAGAGATATCAACATCATGCATTCTCATACCCTATGTACATATAGGAAATATCACTTAGTGTACCTTGGTTCATGGCTTCTGCAAATTGCCCAAACCGCTCCTTTCTTCTTCATTTTTCTAGAGATAAACAGGGAAGTAAGTAGGGTTGGTTGCATGTAGTCTGAATCACTTTCAGAATAATTGGAGGGCATGTCATACTTATGATACTTTACAGGGTTATGACTCATATTCCCATTTTTTTATTGAGGGTGCCTGCTTGATATTTCTCATTTTTCTGGGGTATTTGTTATGTTTTAGTTTTTGCTGGATTTACATGTAAAATTACCTGAAAAAGTTTTTAACTATTCTTTATTTTGTTTTCTTTGTGAATTTAGGTCAATTAGAGCAACGAATTCGGCTATAGAGTGTGTTAAGAAAGCAATACAAAGATGCTGTGCCAGGAAGTTGAGGCCTCGTGTCCTACTTATCTCTGATACACCTTCCTTTGTAAAAGAGATAATACCATTTGTTTCTGAATTTGCTGAGGTAATGTATGGCTTAAATAAACCGCAATAGTACTTTCAGTTTTGTATATTTATAAATTGTTTTCCTACTGCAAGCAGGTGTTGCATTTTGATTACAAGTCATATGAAGCCAGTAATAGGTCTGGCACAAGCATCAGTACATGGCATCAGGTATGTCTCTGCAACGTTAGCAGCTCACAGAACACATAGCATCTTAAGGATAAATTCATGCTTTATTTAATCTCAGATATGTCATTGAGTAGCTAAATTTAAAATAAGAAGTTGAATGCAAGTAACGACTGCCAGTCTGCAGTTGGTCTTATTTTCCTGTATTAAAGAAATATGCTCTATGTTTGCATATAGAGATTAGATTTCAGATCAAAGGATTGGGGACCAGCACCAAGATGGGTTGCTTTTGTTGATTTCTTTCTCGCTTCCCGTGCAAAACATGCTATGGTATCTGGGGCCCACCGCCGTGTTGGAACCACTTATGCACAGCTTATTGCTGCACTTGCCACAGCAAATCATCAAGGTATTTTATCATTCTTATTCCTTCTACATGTATCATATTTTCCCGCTGAGTACGTAAATATATATACTATTATACTGTATTAGGTAATGACCCTGAAGGATCCGATCTCACATTCTTCAGTAGTTTCCAAAGCAACTTGTTAACAGATGGGCTATCGAGCCAGGTTGGGTGGGGCCATGTATGGAATCGGTTTGCGGGGCCCCTGAGCTGTCACAATCAGAATGACCAGTGCACAATGACGCCGGTGTTGCCCCCTGCATGGTGGGATGGTACATGGCAGAGCCCTATGTCGCGTGATGTGCATAGGTTGGCTGCTTATGGTGTTAGGGTTTCCAATGAAGGTGGGGTTGACCACAGTAGTCTTAGGGATTTTTGTAGCTCTAGAAAAGAGCACGTGAAAAATTATCAAATTATCGGTTTACAGAATTGATTGATTTAAAGTTTGGCCTACGAGAGAAAACCTATTCAAAGTTTTGTCAATTTGGTTGGCATGTCCTTCTTGTGATGGTAAGCACGTTTCAGGGAGCAATTATGTGGCAGCCTCTCATATTTGACTACTTCGTAAGAGGGTGATTTAATATTATTTTATCTCTTTTCCAGAAGTTCATTCTCAAGCCCATGGGATACTGGTACGTCAACGTAAGCACTCCAATGATTCACACGAATAATAAATTTCTGTCAAGCCCGTGGGATACTGGTACGTCAACGTAAGCACTCCAATGATTCACACGAATAATAAATTTCTGGTAATGTGTAAAAATTAAACCATTGAATTTACTCTGTCTGAAATAGTTTGCGACCATAATTTCAGATCACGTCTAGGTGGTCCGCGATGGTCTTTTGAACCTTTCTAAGGTTATCGCGTAGTCTATTTTAATATCGTTTATATCATAATGATAGTTATTCTAATTAAAATTTGAGAAATGTTAGTTTCGATATATTGGGACAGATAGGGTCAATCTAATATAATCGTTCTTACGTTTTAAATTTCAAACGGTACTTTCATTCTCACATTTAAATTTCAAACGATTAATCCAAACCATTTTATTTGTTATTTATATTGAAAATTTTTTAAAATAATTTTTTATTGTTTAGAAAATTTATGATACAAAAATTACGGGCTCTTCAATAGCAATGATTTAAAGGGAATAAAAACTTAGTAAATATCTCATCACATTTATTTTTTTTTATACATCATTCTGTAGAAATTTTTGTGTATTGGATATGTCGTTTTATTAAATAACGTTGGCTCTAATTAAAAAATTGCCATCATATTATTTTCTTTCGGAAAAATATTAAGAGATACATTCGACATGCAAAAATATGCAATGTGGGTGTCAATTTTAGTAAACAAATAATAAGAGGATTATAATTTGACAATAAATCGAAATTCAACAAAATGGAGAAACCATTAGAAGGCAATTTTTTTAACGACCACGTTTGTTGCATGAAATTAGTGAAAAAACAATGTCGCCATGTCGGTAAATAATATTGGCACCAATTTAGTGTCCGAGTCTTTCCTAACCCCTCCTAGGTCCACAGGTCTTTTATTTATAGCATTTATACTACTTGAATATGTTGGAACTTACCCGTCTACTCACCTTTTTCAACTCCGCTACTGAAACATTGTTATTACTTGTGTATGTGAGAGTGTGATCGTCTTTTTTGGTCACAACAACCACACATTGGTCACGTATGGTTGATGGGCCTCATGACTACTACAACCTGATATAATAAGAAAAGAAAAGTAGACAAACATTTTAATAATAATAATAATAATTATTATTATTATAATTTATGAAATATAAAAAAATTAAAATTCAAAACTTGGCATTGGACGTATGACTACGATGAGGTATGTATAATGTATTATATTTATAAAATTAAAGAGATTTGAATATATATTCTTTTACTTTCTGTAAACTGATTTGTAATTTCAATAATCTAATATTAACAAATTATTACGTATATATATCTATATCTATACATTTTATAATAAACTATAATTTCACTTTTTAATTTAACTCTACGTGAATTTATTTGAACAAATTATTACCAAAAATATCAGGATAAATCGTCAAATAACACCTGATACCACCTCCACCTCTTTATATTGTACAAAGAAAAAAGAAAAAATGAACCGAAAATTGACACGAACCACTGAACCAGACATAGTTTCCTATTTTTTACTTCAGAAAAGCAGGAAAAAAAAAAAAGCTAAGAAAACGTGATTGTAGTGCTCTGTTTGCGCAATCGTAATTAATAAAGAAGTGTCTAATCTGGCACTGATGAAATGACGCCATTGTAGATTTGGAACTAAGAATGGCGTTTCATATATGGTCATTGGTCAACAATAGCGTGAAAACGGACCAGCACCAGTACCACTTTGGAAACAACTTTTGTTGTGTGTCATATATATATTCCTTCACTGTAAAAGATACCTTACCATATCATATTCAATGAAAAAAGTTCAAACAGAAAATAAATTTATTTATAATAAATAATAACTCATCATAAAAAGCAAAAAAGTTTCAAGATATGAAAATTTATATTTATAATCATAATTAGCAATCATTGCACATCATTATAGACAGTAATATTTGTTAATACTTAATGGTAATAAATATTTGGGTTGATTTCATTTTAATGTGTTTATATATATTCCATTAAATGATGAATTTAAATTTGACATGAAGGAATCCTAGAAAAAAGGTAAAAAAAGATACCATTCTCTTCCTAAAAAGAAACAATCGTGTGAATGATCAATGATGTGATATGGTATAAATATCGACATTATTCGCCATATGTCCTTTTTACTTGTAAGCGTGTTTAGCGAGCCCGAGTTAGAAAAAGGCAAAAAATAAAAAAGGAGAAGAATATAAAAAGGAGACCACAGTGATTACATTACATCACAAATTACAAAAGCCCCGGTACACGGACAGACATTATCCTTTATTTAATTAATTAATTATACATAGAAGTTTACAATTAGTATCACCAACCAAAAAAAAACTAGAAAAAAAAGGAAATTAAATAATCTCTCTCTCTCTCTCTCTCTCTCTCCTTTCTCTCTTCGCCTTAACCCTAACCCTAACCCGAGGAAACTCCGGATCGAGCGCAAATCTCTCTCTTTCTCTGCGAATTCCATTGCTCTTCCAATCTGTCTCTCCTCACGCGCTTCTCTTACAAGGTTCTTATTTGTTTCCTCTCTTTCCCAATTTGATTTCACTTCGTTGATCGAGTCGTTGTTGATCGAGTTGTGTTGATTAGGATTCAGGGATTGAAGGCGAGCGCAAAGGATTGAAGGAAGGAGAAGGGGAAAAAAATAGAGGATTTAATGGCGGAGGAGGAGTTTGTCGAACTCAAATTTCGGCTTTATGATGGATCCGATATCGGCCCGATTCGCTATGCTGCTTCGTCGACTGTCTCCATGGTCAAAGAACGGATCTTATCTGAGTGGCCTAAAGGTGCGATTTTCCTTGGTTTTACATCTGTAATTTTCAATTTTTGCTGTGGTATTTTGGTGGACCTATGATTTTGGGGAGGCAACTTGCGTTCCAAATTGGTTCAACTTTGCTTAATCTATTAGTAATTTAGTATTAGTTCTTTTATTTAGATGATTTGGAGTATTTATTTGGGAACTGGAAATTTGGCATTTTGCTGAGTTAGCTTCGTGTTAGATTTTGCTTTAGTAAAGAACGGCTTTGCCGCAGTGGTAAAATCAATTGTGTTTATATGTTTATAGCCATCAGATTGTTATGGATATAGGTGCAATGACCTTTTAGTTATTCTGCTTATATCTTTAATGAGTATGTTATTAGTTATGTTCTAGGTTTATATGACCATTTGGGTCATTACAAAATTGCTTCTGAGTTTGTGGTCTTCAAATCATCTATGATTCTGAATTGTCACCTGGCTTCTGTCAGTAAAATTGAGAAGTTAGAAGTTTGTTTAATTTCTGTTATGATTTGTATGTCCAAATGAGTAAGGATCCATGTATTTGGTTGTAGTACTTTCTGTGTGAATAATGGGCTGATTTTTTTTTTTTGTTTTGTTTATGTACTAGTATTTGATTGTAGTACTTTCTGTAAATGACCTATGGATTTTGTAATGCGCATGCTTTATGAGGAAATAATTTGCATTTAATAAATCATTTTTTTTTTCTTTTTGACAATAGTTGTTAGACATAAAACTGCAATTAAGCTTTGATACATGTACAAGACATCATTGAACACTAACTAGCGAGACAATTTAAAGGTAATTGTTGAATTTAACGAGCATTGACCTGACCTGTTTTACTGAGTAGGTATTGATATGTAGAGTAATCTGTACAGTAGTTGTTGAGTTATTCTTACAATTACTGTTCATTGTTTAATTCTATAGATACTATTATTGTTTCCTTGAATGAAATTATTGGTTATTCTTGTAACAGTCAGTTGATATAGTGTAGGTATTGTTATGATCATTTTTGAACCTTTGTAATGAATGTACTATGATCAATAAAAAGCAGATAAGAAGATAATACCCAGGGTTGCAAATGATGTTAAACTAATAAGTGCTGGAAAGATTCTAGAGAACAATAAGACTGTCGCTCAGTGTAGACCAGCATTTGGGGGAGACCCACCTGCAGGTGTTCTAACTATGCATGTTGTTGTTCAGCCTTCTCTCACCAAGTCTAAAACGGGTATTTTAAATCCCTTCTTTTTTAGAATCCTGATTCTAATATGGATTTTACAATCCTGTGGTAATATTGAAATTTGCATTGTTGAATTCAATTTTCTTTTTATTGATATTTTCAGAGAAGAAGAAAGTGGATGATTCACAAAAGACACCAGTCTGTTCTTGTACGATTTTATGAGCTCTTCCCTCTTCTTCTCCCTCTCTTTCTATCCACAGGACTTGTACTTGTCTTTTGTGTGGTTTAGAGAAGTAAAGATGAAACAAAAGAAAGAAATGAATATCGAAGAAAATGAGACTCAGGGGTGGAGGTTTATTCGTGCATCTCTAAGTAGAATTTATGGTGTGTGTATTTTGTTTTTTACTTCTTGTTGCAAGCCTCATGGTCAAGGAGATGGCTCATTCTATACATATATTTCCCTTGGTGTCATGTTTGTCTTTCGACTGGAAATATTTGTGCGAATTAATACCTCATTCTGACTGTTTCATATATATAGATATATTTTTCTCTGTTGTGGCAGCTGCACCTGACCAAGCTTCTGGTTCTGTGCACCTTCTGATTCCTCTCTCATCTTTTCAATGCGTTTCATTTCTATTTATTTTCTAAATATTGTCCTGTGGTTTTCTTTCTTTTTTAATCAATGGAATGATGCGAAAAGTTGACGCTAAAATGTGATATTTAATCATTGTTCTACTTTCTAGTTTCTACTAGAATAGTTGGAGTTTCTAATTGTGATTGATCATAGAACTAAACTAGTAGGGACTTCCTGTTTGATGCTTCCACATCTCATAGGTCAATAAATCCTTAAGAACAGTTTATTTTATAAATACCATGAGTTTGGGGTTAGTACTCGATTAAATTAAAATAGTAATTGACAACCCAAGTACCTCCAAAAATCATGGGGGCCACGTTCCTTCGTCGATCACTCTTCTAATTTGTTTGGATATGGTTAGGTGCACCTATCAACAATGAGAAACACACCAAATTGCCAAATGAACATTTCAACACTGCCATCCCGAGAAGTCTCAACCACATGTGTTCTTTGTACTTCAGAACACTCTATACAACACTGCCATCCGGAAAGTCTGTCCTTTCAGACGAGAAAAATTGTGTGCACTTCAGTGGTCTGCACAGAGCCAAAATCCAAAGTTAGAGAAATGTTATCTGTCTTTATTTTCATTAATCTCTCTTGCCTATTCCAACGCTTGTAGCATTGTGACATCTCTAAATGATGGAGATGATTTCATAAATTGTTTACCAGGTCGGCTTTCAAGTATAGACTATAGAGTAGGTATAATGAATTTAGTAAAAGTTCAAATCAGTTGAACTTGATTAAAATTGAAATTAGATTTGTTGACAACCGTCGAGTAATTTAACTTGTTCAGGACTTCTTGGATTTTCAGTGGTAGTTATTACTTCGAATCATTGTATTATTACACTTTCAATGTCACATGAAATCATTGCAGTATCACACTCAAACAAATCATTCATATTTAAATGCCCAATGATTTTCACTTAGTTGACAATCTTGGAACATGTCAAAAGAAAAAAAAAAATACTGGCAGGAATAATCGAAAACAGACAAAAGATTTCCTAAGAAGCAAATCTTCTACTTCCCACGATAATAAAAAAAAAAATTGCCATATCTTCTATCAATACAATACGGTATGTGCTAGAAGAGATGAGAAAATAGTTAACTGTTAGCCCGTGAATAGAACCGAACCTGTTGCCAATTATGAAATACCTCACAAAAGCCCAAAAGTTGCCTCTCACATGCCTTTGTTTCATGTGATGAAATGCACCTTTCTATTATTCCATCCCTTTCACTATCACAACATCCTGTCCCGGGCAGGGTTTCCCCTGCACCCAAACCCGATAACACTAGATGGACTTCCTCTTTATAATCTTTTAATACGAAAAACATTTAAAAATTAGGAAAAATTGGACGTATACCCCTCTAATTTTCTCTAATTGGAACTATACCCCTCTAATCTTTAAAGTTGGATATATACCCCTCAAATCATGTTCGTAGGGATATATGTCCTTATAATATTTGAAATGATAATTTAAATCATAAAAATTAATTTTATAATTTTGAGTCCAAAATACCCCTTTCCCTTCCAAGCTCTAATTCACGCCGCCCATGGTAAACTTTAATTTGCATTTTGAATTCTGCATTTTTACAATCATTGATGGATAAAGACATTAAGCACGCATATTCTTATTAGAAAGTTTAATTCAACACAGATTTACTCATTTTTCCAACGTATCTCTTGGATTCGTTTACCCCAACTAGCAACTAAGCACATAAGGTGCCGCGATGAGAAACGTTGCCCATAAAACTAAAGTGCATGAAACCTATATTCTAATAGAGAAAGCAAATAAATAATCAATTAGAGAAGCATTATACTTGAAATCACAATACTTATTATCAATTAGCATCTAGAAAAATCATCTTTTTGGATGATGTTTCTCTCTGCTAGACAAAAGGTAAATTAATGAAGGTAACTTTGTTAATTTCCATATCTGTCCCTTAATTTAAATTGAAAATCGTATACAGAAATTATTACAAAAGCTAAATTTAAGATATTAGCAACTATATGTACAACGGAGCGGGAGCAAGCTCGGCGGAGAAGAATAGAATATAGGAAGAAGGGACATTTTGGTCTCAGAATTACGAAATTAATTTTTATAATTTAAATTATCATTAGAAATATTGACAAGGGTAAATATCGTTAATAAATATTATTTGAGGGGTAAATATTCAATTTTAAAGATTAGAGGGGTATATATCCAATTAGTGAAGATTAAAGGAGTATACATCCAATTTTCCCTAAAAATTATAAGTTCTATAGTTGACTAGTTGAGTACTTACAATTCAGTTCAGGGACGGATATTGTACCAATTAATTGAAGTGATTTGAATTATATTTTGAATAATACAACTCATTGACACAGAAATTGGTTTCATGGGTTTATATAACCCGAACCATGAACCCACTAAATTTGCAAGGCCATAAATTGTCTCACGCCAACAGAATAATTGGTCACACTCACTGGCTTCCATATAGCCTATAGGAAGAGATGGACAAAGAGTGAAAGAGAGAGATCTCACAAAAAGTACAGAATCAGAAACCATGAATGGTGCAATTGTTTTGGTATTGACGCTTCTATTTGTGCAATGCTCGTCATTGGAGGTTGACCCAAATCCAAATCCAAATCCATATCCAGATGCTAAAGCAACCTCAAATATAACAGTGATAGGCACTGTGTTTTGTGATGCCTGCTGTGACAGCACTTTCTCCAACCACAGCTACTTCTTATCAGGTAAATTTCATTTCAATGATGCTCTTAATTCTTGTTTTATTTATTTCTCAGTTTTTCTTTTCACATTCCTCACTTGTTTGGTTGCAATTATCTTATTAGTATATCTTTTTGTTGTTCAAGCACTGATGAGATAAAAAAGCTCCTAGTTGTGCTGGTTCATTAGATAATTTCACATGAAGACAGTCTCTTAGCATCATTTTGAAACAAAAGGTTGCATTGCTGCAATCTGATTGTTGGATATAGCATATAACTTTAATTTAAAGTAATCAGCTTCATCTGATATGATCTTTTATTGCTCACTTTTTCTTATCTATCTTTATTACTGGTTAATAATATATAAATAGTGATCAAAACTCTATTGCCAATTAGAAAAGTACCTTTCCAGCAAAGTACCCTTTCATGAATATCCTTTTGATAAAGGTCACTAAAATCACCTAAATGCAACTCCATTCATTTTACTGCAGTTTTGAGTTTGTCACAAAAAGCTCCCAAATACTGAACAGATATATGTGGAAGCAACATCTTGAGCTTGGAATCAGGAACTTTACTCAAAAATTGAAAGTTTTTTTTTTTAATTTAGAAAGTGTTTCTGAGAGTAGCCTGAAAAATCAACTTTAAAACGGGTAATTATGTAAAATGCAAATGAAAGCGGGAAAAGAATGGACCAGAAAAATACTGCCACAAGTAGATTTAATAAAGGTCCACTATTTTATTCCTTTGCAATCAAACACTGAGTCAAGTCAGGGAAAGCGTCCAATATTATCACAACAACAAAAATCAGCTAAAGCTCAAAAATTGGAGTAACAGTTCAAGTTTATCATGCTAATGCATATTATGAACTAAAAGTTTATCTTTCACCAATTTACACCTTTTTCTTATCAAGTACTGAAGTGCATTACTTTCTTTTACAAAGCAATTCTCAGTAATTTGTGCCTTCACCTCAAAATTTGCTTCAAATCAGGTGCTCAAGTCCGAGTAAACTGCAATTTCAAAGTGAACTCGACATCACGGGAAGAGGTTTCAATCACAGCAGACAAAACAACCAACCAATATGGTATCTACAGGCTCGACATTCCACCAATGGATGGATTTGAATGCAAAATCGGCAGAGAGATTGAGTCATTTTGCAGAGCCAGCTTAATTGGCAGCAGCCCTTCATCACTGTGCAACATACCGGCTGTGACTACATCAGTAGAGCATGTTTCGATTAGGGAACCTCAGACTGAATCATGTCTTTACAATCTCAATGCATTGTACTACAGACCTGAGAAAAAAGTTACAACTTGTAGAGGCAAAACAGATAAAGAGCACAGTCCTTTAAACACCTCTTTGTTCTTTTGGCCACCTTGGTATCATTGGCCTTGGCAACATTCTCCATCATTTCCTTTTCCTTTTCCAAGCCCCCCATCTTTTCCTTTTCCACTACCATTTCTGACTCCACCCCCTCCTTTTTGGCAATTTCCATTTCCACCGATACCATTCTTCACTCCACCGCCGCCACCGCCTTTCTGGCATTTACCTCCTATACCATTTTTTACTCAACCACCGCCGCCACCGCCGCCATCTTTTCATTTTCCTTTTCCATTTCCACCATGGGGTAAATCTCCAACCCCGCCGCCGCCGCCGCCACCTCCTTCTTTTCCCTTCCCTTTACCTCCATTGCCTCCTATTTTTCAACCATCATCGCCTCCGCCACCTCCACCATCACCACCTCCCCCTTCCTTCTCTTTTCCTTTTCCACATTTCCCTCCCATCACATCATGGTTTGCTCCTCCACCGCCGCCCCCATCACCTCCACCTCCTCCACCACCACCTCCAACATTTCAGTTTCCATTTCCACCTATCCAACTGCCTCCCTTCCCTCCTCTTTCTCCAACTCCTGACACACCAGGACCTCCTCCGGCCAGATAAATATTGACTTTTCATTTGGATTATACATGTAAATAGCTTTCATGCATTAATCAGCTCTATGAAGTGACTGAGATTGCATTGGCAATTTTGTATGTGAGATCTAAAATAAGTGGCTGGCCACTGTAATTTTGGGGTATATATCTACATTTTTATTGCAATTTTGTTATAGTTACAAAACTGTCATTCCGTTATCTCCAAGAATAGAACTCACTAGTTTGTTTGTTATAGTCACACTTCTATTCCAAGTTATATACTATTTATCTATAATTTTTTTTTTTTGTCATTTTGATTTTGCTTATTTGGATCCTCAAGTTTACATTGCTTGATACTACATGTTATAAATATTAAATATTGACTAACTTACATTACAAGTCAATTTGTTATCATGCGAGCTTTAAATTAAACCGACGACCTGATCTGGAGGCTGGATATGAGATCCTGAGGCCATCATTTATCATTTTTCTTAACAAGTTCCCAACTAAACTTGTCAAATAGCCTGTTTAAGCATAATTGCATTTTCTTCTTAATTGGAAAAAGAAGAACTCGGACATCTTTCTGAAAGTCACATTCATAGTTCAGTTGGAACGTAAAATAATAAGAAAAAAAAAATGAAATTAATTAAAGCCAACAACCATCTTTTAAGTACATTGCAGAAAAACAAACTATAAAGTACAAGATAATAAGATATTGTCATACTCTATTACTCTTTTGCATGTTAGCCTCATCCGAAATTGAAGAGCTAGTAAACCTACCTGAAAAATTAAAGAAAGAAAAAGGGAGTTAAGAGTGGAAATAATGTTATAATGTACTCAAACAAGGAATAATTATTATAAAAAGGATTATGGTGCCCACAATCTAAATGCCCCAAATGGCTCAAAACTCACTTTTTGATTATTTTTTCAAAATATAAAATCCAAACTATAAATCCAAACCATTGATCTTATTCAATATAACGAGCGATGCATTTTCATATAAGTTTTATAAATTTTAAAGTTTATTTGATATCTGGTCAAAAGGCTAAAATTTGAACATATTAGAATTAATCTAACATACGTAACTAGATTCGTTCAATATTCAATCTCTTGATCAAGTATCAAATAAACTTCAAAATTCATAAAACTTATATGAAAATGCATTGCTAGTTATATCGAATAAGATCAATGGTTTGGATTCGAAGTTTGAATTTTATATTTTGAAAAAGTAATAAAAAGTGAGTTTTTGAGCATTTGGGGCATTCAAATTGTGGGCACCGGAACATTTCATGTTATCAATTCATATTTTTTAATACATCACAATAAAACTTTTGTTTATTTATATGGGTTGAAAACTTATTTACATAAAGGAACAGTTCTTATGCAAATATTTGGCTCACAAGTCATAACTCATATTTTCCTTTCTTCTTTCTGTCATTTGTGCTGTGTGAAATATTCGGAGTGGAGCAACGTACAGCAAGTCAATTTTTTTTTAGGTAAATGTTATCTTTATATTTTTATTATTTTATTCTCTTTTAAAGACATTTATTTGTTTTGGGTCTGTTTTTGAATTTCTTTTCGATTTTGGCCATTATTTGGTCTTCTTTTGCAATTTCTCTTGAACGAAAACTAAATAATTTATTGGTCTTGGTTTGGATTAGAGAGGGGAAGAGGAAGGGAGAGACATGGGGTCGCATAAGACTCACAAATTTTGCATGTTATTCATTTTCAACACTTTTTAGACGAATTAATGAACTTCTTTTATGAATAATATGGAAAGTATACATGTAATATTCACAAATTTATTCAAATTTTTTATAAAAATTTGATTATTTTGATATATTAATTTCATTATTAATTATTAAAAATAAAACAATTTTTGATAATTACATTTGCAGCACGTCGTGACCTTAGCTCGTGCTTTCAAGCGTCTCTACCTCAAGACCCATGAAACAAGTATTCTTCCTAAACCTCCTAAAGGGATGGGGAAATGTACCGGTTTGGATTGTTTCCTCTGATACCATATTTGTTAATGGTTTGGATCGTTTGCTCTGATACCACATGGATGGGGAAAATATTACTGGTTCTTAATATAATATATTATAATTTACATTCTAGTTTCAATTAAAATTAGATTTATTAGGTATCATTTGATATTATTTATCTTTCCATATTTTGTAGTTGGTGATATATTAAAGTTCTATCAACAATTGATATATTGCTATATTTGAAATAAGCTCTTTATAAGAGAAGCTAAATATTCTGTTATGAATTAAGCAGAAATCAATAAAAGTAGTCTTCCTTTATCTCTATCTTTGTTCTCCCTTTTCTCTCTTCTACACCCAATCAAAGCTCGTAACAAAATCAAAATTAAATTTGAAGAACCGCATGGTAATTGTCTCCCGTAACTTTTATACCTTGCAATCAAATTTCCATGTCTAGTGTCTACCCAATTGATTTTTATCATTTGTCTTTCAAGACCAGTCTTACTTTAGGAAATCACTAATAGTTGCGTGTATATCGTATCAATTGGCTCGAGCTCCAAGCTACAGAGGTAGATATAGTGTCCTTTCAGTTTTAGGATCATAAATACATAGCCAATGGCATGCCGACATGTGCCCGTTTGGTCTTCATTGTCTGTATGAGGGCTTTCATCATCATCAATCAAAAAAAAAGAAAAGAAAAGAGGTCTTTCATCAACTTAGCCTTTCACAATTTGACAGAGTGACAGTGAGGGATATTACAAATCAGTTATTTTGTCCTTTGTAGTTCTATTTCCACTCTTAACCCCTATTAATTTCTTTCTGAGTTTTAGTCATTGAGTTCTGATCAATTCTTCAGCTGACATAGTAACACTCTTTTTCATTAGATATTCTTTGGTTCCATGTTCTGATAAGCTCTTGAGAGAGTAATCTCGACCGTTAGTAGAGTAGTTGAATCTTATTTATGATGGTGGTGATCTACACATGTTTTGTGCGCAGGTTGAGTCTGTGATTGGTTTTGAATCTTTTTGTGTTTGAATCTCTTTTTTTGTTCCTGGCCATTCTAAATCTTCTTGTGCTATTCTTTTAATCGCAAATTTAAAAAATTCTTGACTGAATTATTTGGTCTTGGACTCTTGGTTAGTATAAAAAGAGAGATGGGGGAGGGGAGATATGGTCTAAGCTTGGTTGTTTGCTAACAAATTTCACAAAACTGTATGAATTATCTGCTTGTTATTTGTTTTCATATGGTATTACGCGAAGTAATTACAGAGATTATATTATAGGCACTCATCTCAGCATTGAAGTCTCAACTCTCAACATTCAAACTTCGAATGATTAATTCAAATTAAAACTATTAAATTTGTTCTCCATATTAAACTCTTATAGAAACTAGATTTTACAATTTTTTAAATTTTTTTTACAAATTATTCATATTTGTGAAAGAGGACTGTTTCTAATGATTTTTCAAAAATTTTATTTTATCCAAAAATAGCTATATGGTAAAAAAAAATTTAAAAGTATTAAAAATAATATAAAAATCTAAAAATGTAAAAGTTGGTTCTATATGAAATTTCAAAATGTCGATCGAATTGGATAGTTTGGACTGTTTGTTTGAAATTCGAATATTGAGATATGAGTATGAAATGCAATTCTAGTTATTTCGTTCAATATTCAATCTCTTGATCAAATATCAAAAAAACTTCAAAATTCATAAAACTTGTATGAAAATGCATCGCTAGTTATATCGAATAAGATCAATGGTTTGGATTCAAAATTTGAATTTTATATTTTGAAAAAGTAATAAAAAGTGAATTTTGGAGCATTTTGGGCATTCAAATTATGGGTACCGGAACATTTCATGTTATCAATTCATATTTTTTAATACATCACAATAAAACTTTTGTTTATTTATATGGGTTGAAAACTTATTTACATAAAGGAACAGTTCTTATGCAAATATTTGGCTCACAAGTCATAACTCATATTTTCTTTTCTTCTTTCTGTCATTTGTGCTGTGTGAAATATTCGGAGTGGAGCAACGTAGAGCAAGTCAAATTTTTTTAGGTAAATGTTGTCTTTATATTTTTATTATTTTATTCTCTTTTAGAGACCTTTATTTGTTTTGGGTCTGTTTTTGAATTTCTTTTCGATTTTGGCCATTATTTGGTCTTCTTTTGCAATTTCTCTTGAAAGAAAACTAAATAATTCCTTGGTCTTGGTTTGGATTAGAGAGGGGAAGAGGGAGGGAGAGACGTGGGGTCGCATAAGACTCACAAAATTTGCCTGTTATTCATTTTCAACACTTTTTAGACGAATTAATGAACTTCTTTTATGAATAATATGAAAAGTATACATGTAATATTCACAAATTTATTCAAATTTTTTTATAAAGATTTGAGTATTTTGATATATTAATTTCATTATTAATTACTAAAAATAAAACAATTTTTGATAATTACATTTGCAGCATGTCGTGACCTTAGCTCGTGCTTTCAAGCGTCTCTACCTCAAGATCCATGAAACCAGTATTCTTCCTAAACCTCCTAAAGAGATGGGGAAATGTACCGGTTTTGATCGTTTGCTCTGATACCAGATTTGTTCATGGTTTGGATCATTTGCTCTGATACCACATGGATGGGGAAAATATTACCGGTTCTTAATATAATATATTATAATTTACATTCTAGTTTCAATAAAAATTAGATTTATTAGGTATCATTTGATATTATGTATTTTTCTATATTTTGTAGTTGGTGATATATTAAAATTCTATCAACAATTGATATATTGCTATATTTGAAATAAGCTCTTTATAAGAGAAGCTGAATATTCTGTTATGAATTAAGCAGAAATCAATAAAAGTAGTCTTCATTTATCTCTATCTTTGTTCTCTCTTTTCTCTCTTCTACACCCAATAAAAGCTCGTAACAAAATCAAAATTAAATTTGAAGAACCGCATGGTAATTGTCTCCCGTAACTTTTGTACCTTGCAATCAAATTTCCATGTCTAGTGTCTACCCAATTGATTTTTGCCATTTGTCTTTCAAGACCAGTCTTACTTTAGGAAAGCACTAATAGTTGCATGTATATCGTATCAATTGGCTCCAGCTCCAAGCTACAGAGGTAGATATAGTGTCCTTTCAGTTTTAGGATCATAAATACATAGCCAATGGCATGCTGACATGCGCTCGTCTGGTCTTTATTGTCTGTATGAGGTCTGTCATCATCATCAATCAAAAAAAAAAAGAAAAGAAAAGAGGTTTTTCATCAACTTAGCCTTTCACAATCTGACAGAGTGACAGTGAAGGATATTACAAATCAGTTATTTTGTCCTTTGTAGTTCTATTTCCACTCTTAACCTCTATTAATTCATTTTTGAGTTTTGGTCATTGAGTTCTGATCCATTCTTCAACTGACATAGTAATACTCTTTTTCATTAGATATTCTTTGGTTCGATGTTCTGATAAGCTCTTGAGAGAGTAATCTCGACCGTTAGTAGTGTAGTTGAATCTTATTTATGATGGTGGTGATCTACACATGTTTTGTGCGCAGGTTGAGTCTGTGATTGGTTTTGAATCTTTTTGTGTTTGAAATCTCTTTTTTTGTTCCCGACCATTCTAAATCTTCTTGTGCTCTTCTTTTAATCGCAAATTTAAAAAATTCTTGATTGAATTATTTGGTCTTGGACTCTTGGTTAGTATAAAAAGAGAGATGGGGGAGGAGAGATATGGTCTAAGCTTGGTTGTTTGCTAACAAATTTCACAAAACTATATGAGCGAAGTAATTACAGAGATTATATTATAGGCACTTATCTCAGCATTGAAGTCTCAACTCTCCACATTCAAACTTCGAATGATTAATTCAAATTGAAACTATTAAATTTGTTCTGCATATTAAACTCTTATAGAAACCAGATTTTACAATTTTTTAAAGTTTTTTACAAATTATTCATATTTGTGAAAGATGACTGTTTCTAATGATTTTTCAAAAATTTTATTTTATCCAAAAATAGCTATATGGTAAAAAAAATTTAAAAGTATTAAAAATAATATAAAAATCTAAAAATGTAAAAGTTGGTTCTGTATGAAATTTCAAAATGTCGATCGAATTGGATAGTTTGGACTGTTTATTTGAAGTTCGAATATTGAGATATGAGTATGAAATGCAATCCTAGTTATTTCATCAAAATATATATAGTATTCATGAATGTATAAATTTATATATTTATTTTATCAATAATCACTATATTAATATATAATTTCTATAACAAGACAAATTATTTCTGAAATAGTATAATAAACTTGGGCGTTGCTGAATTATTTTTAAATTCAAAATTCGTTATTGTGCTCATGATGTAGTTTTTAATGAAAATATACCTATACTGTAAGATCTTTGTGAGATCTTTTTTTTTTCTTTTTCCAGTCCATAAATACACCTATACTGTAAAGTATCAGGTATTTTTTTACGAGTAGCTAGAAGGTTTAAATAGGTCGAAACCGTCAAATGCAACATTAAGGTAATGTATTTCGATGTAATTTTCTAGTCTTATTTGGATTAATAATGAAACTAAATATCAAAGTTGGTAATTTTAACATTAAATTGAGGAAGAATTTAATATGTAGACTAAATTTAATGGTAATACAAAGTTAATGGTAACTTTACACATCGTAGGTAAACCAACCAAATTTAATGGTAATTTTAAAATACAGTTGGTAATTTACAGTCTTCTGCAAAAATGTATCAATTGTAATGAAACTAAATATCTTTTCAAATACGAAGAATATATCTTTCCATATACGGAAAGGATAATCTCATGAATTCCTAATTCATGAAAAATCGATCACTTTTTATCTTTTTCAGCTGTGAAGAAATAAAGTTTTCCTTTGTAAGACTATGGTGCCATGTGTATCATTGATCAATTAGTACAAAAATTCAATTTTTGGGATTCAGATAGTTGATTCGATTTAATTTACAAATTCGCAATTTAAAGAAAACCAAGCTTTATAATTTAAGATAAGAGTATTTTACTATATTTTAATAGGGATAAAATCCATATCCTTAATTTTAAAAATTCCTAAGATTTCAATAAGAATGGTCTTCTTCAAAATAGCAAAAAGGTCTTAAAAAAATATAAAATATTTTTTTTAAATATTCAACAAATAGAATCAGTTGTTGAAATTTTAAAAATTGACATTTGGAATCATAGTACTGAAACTCCACACAATTTTTTTTATATATATAATCAACTATACAGGTTGTACCTATTTGCACCAATTCGTAAATATTTTTGTCACGCCATATACACATTATATTTTTGTGCATTTTTGCTTAGATCTTATTTTTCCAATTAAGATAACCGTGTAATGTGAAACAAAGTCTATGTATTAATATTATAATTTAAATTTGAATGTATTGATATCTATTAATATAGCGCAACACACAACAACAACAACAACAAAAAATTCTCTCCTAAGATCAGAGAGATTCAAGATGCCGAAATACTAATTTGGTGCTTCTCCAAAATTAGCCTGTTGGAGAAAATCAGATAGGAGCTGCAATAATACATATTCTTATTTGGAAGAAAAACTACAATGCTGATTACGCCCATAGAAGGCATCGCATATAAATGGAAACTTTCAAAAAAATATACATATAAATGGAAACTGCCTATGACTTCACTTGTAATAAGGAAAAAAAAACATAAAAATAGAAAGTAACTCCTTAATTTCCTTTGAAAAGTTGGAAACTATAAAATTGAAACATAACACTCCAATCGTCACGTTTTAATGCCAATGGGAGAAGAAGCGTGATTGTATTTGTATGGTATTAATTGTATTGAATGTGCAAATATTTGGCTCACAAGTCATAACTCATATTTTCCTTTCTTTTTTCTCTCATTTGTGCTGTGTGAAATATCCGGAGTGGAGCAACACAGAGCGAGCAGATTTTTTTTTTGAGATAAAGGCTGTCTTTGTATTTTTATTATTTTATTCTCTTTTAGGGACCCTATTTGTTTTGGGTTTGTTTTTGAATTTCTTTTCGATTTTGGCCATTATTTGGTCTTCTTTTAAAATTTCCCTTGAACGAAAACTAAACAATTCCTTGATTGAATTCCTTGGTCTTGGTTTGGATATAAAGAGGGGAACAGGGAGGAGAGACATGGGGTCTAAGCGTGGCTTGTATAAGACTCACAAATTTTGCATGTTATTCATTTTCAATACTATTTAGACGAATTAATAAACTTCTTTTATGAATAATATGTAAACTATATATGTAATATTCACAAATTTATTCAATTTTTTTTATAAAGATTTGAGTATTTTTGATATATTAATTTCATTATTAATTATTAAAAATAAAACTATTTTTGATAATTACATTTGCAGCACGCCATGAACTTAGCTCGTGTTTTTGAGCGTCGCTACCACAAGACCCCTATAACAAGTATTCTTCCTAAACCTCCTAAAGAGATAGGGAAATGTTACCGGTTTGGATTGTTTGCTCTGATACCGGATTTGATAATGGTTTGGATCGTTTGCTCTGATACCACATGGATGGAGAAAATGTTACCGGTCCTTAGTATAATAGATTATATTTTATATTCTAGTTTCAATTAAAATTAGATTTATTAGGTATCATTTGATATTATTAATCTTTTCATATTTCGTAGTTGGTGATATATTAAGATTCTTTCGACAATTAATATATTGCTATATTTGAAATAATCTATTTATAAGAGGAGTTGAATATTGTATTAGGGAATTAAGTAGAAATCAATAAAAATAGTCTTTCTTTATCTCTATCTTTATTCTCCCTTTTCTCTCTTCTACACCCAATCAAAGCTCATAACAAAATCAAAATTAAATTTGAAGAACCGCGTGGTAATTGTATTCTATAACTTTTGTACCTTACAATCAAATTTCCATGTCTAGTATCTACTCAATTGATTTTTGCCATTTGTCTTTCAAGACCTGTCATACTTTAGGAAAACACTGATACTTGCATGTATATCGTATCAATTGGCTGCAGCTTCAAGGTACAGAGGTAGATACGGTGTCCATACACACGCATAGATCATCTATCCATAAGCATGATCCGTGACACTTCAAAGCAACCACTCAGGATATGCCATATGTGAGCGTGTGATTGGGTAATTTTGAAAAATGGTTGAGAAACCGCATTAGAGAAGGGAAACACATTCCTTTACTTACCGCAATTTGAGTGATTTTTATCCCAACAGTTTCTCAAAAAATGCGTTTAATAAGGCCGACTATCATCTCCGTTGATTAGGATAAATAAGCGGAGAGCATTTTCTTTTCCTCAGTGAAAGCCCTTAGGCGAGCAGAATTATTAGGCCTTAGATGTGAAATGAACACTCGTCAATCCTCTTTGGTGAAATGACAATTACCACTAGGCGTTTTACTACTTGCTGACTAAACAATAAAAAAAAGTCCAAACCAATTAACAACTATGAACCTAATAATTTTATTGCAAAATGAATACATGCCAGTAGGCACATGCCCGATGCACTAAATTTAGAAATCTTGATTTAATTTTAAGGTTGTTCCTTTCGGGAGAGGTAATAAATTACATAATTAACAATTAATTTCTCACCATACAGTCAATTGCAAAACAATAACAAAATGTTTTTGCCCCTACTTTTTTTAAAAAAAAAGGAAGTTAAACTACCTGATTTCATTAAGATGAAACATAAGTTAAATTACAATACTCTTAATCAAAATGAAACTTAAAAGATAAACTCCCCTCAACAGAAAGAGGATGATTTTCTTTCTGTTAAGCTGCCTAACCAAGCTCCTATGTTAAGCCTCATTCCTAAAAAATTCTACGCCATTTGTAAGATTTTATTACAGTTTCTCAAAACACCCAAACAAAATATAAAAAAGATGATACCGCTCTATTCGTGAGTCAGCAGAAACCATTTGAATGGGAATCATGTCACAATCTGCAGGTGAACGGTTATTCAAATAAGCCTTGTGTTCTGCCTTCATGCCACCTGCCCAGTATTAAGTATATAACAGTTTAAGTGATCTCAGTAAGCAAATTTCTCATTGTTTATAAATATATCGAACCATTTTTACGGCTTTTGCATAAGGGCATAAACGGAAAAGGTAATCGATGCTTTCATCTTGAGAACATAAACTACAAGTGGGGTTTAATTAGGCTCTAGCTGACTTTTAAAATTCATCTTATCTTTTGGATTTCAAATGTTCCAGCATAACAAACCAAAAATTGTGAGAAAAGCTTGATTGTCATGAAGTTGTAAAGTAAGGGCACAAAGAGAAATACATTGTATACAAAAACAGTGTGAATACTATTGCAGGCCAGGTTGTGACGGAATCACACGACAAGCAAAATTCTTAGAAAATAAGTCCCTTAGTTAGAATTATATAAAACAAAAAAGAAAAAATCGACTCAACATGTCACCTTTGTCCAAATTTAGTAGGTAACCTATTTCTAATCCTAGTGAATTTTTTCGATAATCCCATACAATACTATAAAATTCGAATCATGACTGGAAACTAGCATAGTTAAAGGACAACAGTAAGAAAACATGGTCAATTATCTTGGCACTGAGATACTGTTTGCATAGCCAGTCCAGTAATTGAAAGGGCTTAACTCTATGCAACTGATGGCATAGTAAACTTTAATCATAATGCTTCATCTGCAGGACTTTCCAATAAAATTAATTATAAAGTATCACAATCGGTACACCTTGCCACTCTGCCAGAAGAAGTATTTATTTAAAAACCAATAATTGTAACTTTAGAAAGAATCTCATCTACTCTAAATTAAATTACAGCTCCAATTTTTATAATTGAGCACCTTAATCTAAAATCAGGTAGGTATGAGTCAATTTGCAACAACTTCTATGGTACATGAGAAATTTAGGAATATCTACATGCACAAGTTATGGTTGGCTTGGGACCAGAAATTAGTAAAAATTTGAAAAAGACAATTACGCAATTGAGCACGCAACACATGTCTAAGATTTGAGTAATTACAGTAAATAAGCAATTGCTAGTATTTACATAAGAGGAGAGTACTTTCCACCAGTTCAGTTGATTATCATAAGCCAAAAAAACACAAGTCAGTATTGTAATTAGTGTAAGCACATTAGTCAAAATTACAATACTCTTAGTCAAACTTAAACTACCTGACACAAACTTGAATGGTTGATGGAAACGGGAGAGAAACACCGCCGATTTCATCCTTGGTGCCGATCCGCACACGGATCGTTGCCAACGGAAGGAGGGAGGAGAGGAGAGGAGAAGTGGATAGAGTAGGCGGTGGAGGATAATATGAAATAAACGTGGAGACGGTTCGAGTAAATGGACGCTTTTTGCCCTTCCGTCAAAACTGTTCCATTAAATTTAACAGAGAAAATTTGAGGCCCGACATTTATTAAGTAATCATAGCCGTACAATTCAAAATAAATGGATGGTCATAAAAACAGTGCGCATGCCAGAATTTTTTTTTTTTATTTTATCGTTTTCTATTTTTGCTCCCGTGAGCATTTTTATTATACGCTAGTGTTATCGGGAATGATAACCGTCATCCACAAAAAAGTCATCCCCGTCATCCAACCCTCCCCTCCCCTCCATCTTCCGATTTTTTTTTTCGCGCATCTGGAGGCGCCTCTCCCTTCCTCACGTGCCCTCCCTCCCTCACGCGCCTTTCCTCCCTCGCGCCCCTTCCTTCCTAATGCGCCTTCCTTTCTCGCCAGCGCCCTCCCTTCCGTCCCTCCTTCCTCCCTGACGTTCTATTTCTCCTTCCTCTACCTCACACTTTATCATGTTTCCTTAATCTGAACAGATATAACAACTAATTGAACATAAATAGCAAATAAACTGAACATATGTAACAAACAATGTGGATTCATAAAAAAAAGTAAGAGTGAGCAAATAAACTAAATAGAAATGACAAATAAATTGAACAGTTATAACAAATAAACTGAACAGATGTAACAAACATGTTGACTCGTATAAAAAAATAAGTAGTGAACATAAATTGAACATAATGACAAATAAATTGAACAGTTATAACACATAAACTGAACAGATGTAATAAATAATGTGGATTCATAAAAAAAGTAAAAGCGAGCAAATAAATTGAACAGCAATGACAAATAAATTAAACAGTTATAACAAATAAACTGAACAGATGTAACAAACATGTTGACTCGTATAAAAAAATAAATAGTTAACATAAATTGAACAGATATAACAAATAAATTGAACATAAATAACAAATAAACAGAACAGTAATGACACATAAACTAAACAGATGTAACAAATAATGTGGATTCATAGAAAAAGTAAAAAGTGAGCAAATAAACTGAACAGAAATGACAAATAAATTGAACAGATATTACAAACAATTTGAACTCATACAAAAAATAAAAGTGAACGTGTATAAAACAGATGTGCAAATAAATTGAACATATAAAAAAAATAAATTGAACAGTTATAACAAATCGATTGAACATATGTAACATGAGATAGAAGGGAGAGAAAAAAAAAGGACGAAAGGGCCAGTGAAAAACGAAAAAAAAAACAAATAGAGGGATAAAAGACGGCACAAAAGGAAAGAAGGAGAGAAGGGAGGGAGGGGAACTCAAGAAGGAAAAGAGAGAAGGGAGGGGAGCCTTGCCTGGGAGCGGAGAGAGAAGGGAGGGGAGGTAACGCGCACTCGGATCGCTGGGTGAAGGAGGTGCGTGCGCTCGGATCGCTTGGATCAGATCTAAGCGTCTGGGTCGCTCGTGGATGACAGTGATGACGAATTGTTGGATGGTAAGTAGTAATTACCTAGTGCTATGCGTCTAAACGCAATTTCCAAGAAGGATTACTGTTTTTTAATCATTGGGCCTTCGTACTTCGTACTGGGCTTTGTTATGTGCTTTAATTTCTCTAAACTATATATTGCTATTAACTTGTTTTGATTAACGTAGTGATAGAATTTAGTTTGACTACAGAATTTTGTCTCTTTGTTTTGTCTTTTTTTTCCATTCTTGTGGTGGCTGGTGGGGCTGTCAATACCATATTGTTTCGAACGTTTTCGTTCCGTTCCATCCGAAACGGAGAGGAAAATAGTTTCGTTTTCAAAAATGAAACGGAAACGAAACAGGTATTGGTATCATTTATCGAAAATTGGGATGAAATCAATGAAAAATGACTGAAATCAATGGAAAATGAAGAATGAAATAGAAAATGAAAAGAAAAACAGTTCCGTTTTATGAAACGAAATGGAATTTTGTTACGTTACCAGAAACGGAACGAAAATAGAACATACTAGTTCCGTTTCGTTTCTGCAGGTTTGACACCCCTAGTGACTAGGGTTTCTTAACCCAACAATATGAACCTTATATGTATATGGCCATGTATTTTAGTCTCTTTCTTGATACATATAGGGCGTGTTTGGATCCACAGCCGAATAGGGGTTGGAATAAGGCATGTGGGCCCCTCTCTTTCCTCTCTCCTCTCTCCTCTCTCCTCTTTTCCCTTATTCGGCTAATTCCATCTTTTTGCCGAATTAGAATTAGAGGCCGAATAGGGGTGTCTCTCTCCTCTCTCCTCTGTCAAAAGTACAATCTCTCTCCTCTCTCCTCTTATTCCGGGACGGAATAAGGATGCCAAACACACCCATAGTGCTAGTGTGCTACATATGAATTTTCTTATGAAGATTATATTCAACTCACTTAATTTATATAAATCATATATCATTTCATTATTGATCCTCATAACTAGAATCTAATTATTTTGATATTATAATTATATAATATATAGAGAGATGCTATGGTGCATCACGATGTATGGATGTTTTTGTACATTGCGATGTATGGAGGTTTTTGTACATCGCGAACATATCTATCGATAGTTTTACAAATTGATAAATCTAATTAAACCAATCCAATCTATATATTGAAATCTCATAAGAAATTAAAATTTATATTATTTTAATTTTTTTACTATTTTTTTCGAAGTTTTTAATACCTGTTATTTTTTAAATTTTCTTATTATTAGTTGGTATTAAAAATGGAAAGTTTTAAAAAAATTTTAAAAAATAGTAAAAAAAATTTCAAAAAAATTAAAATTTGGTTTGTAATGAAATTTCAATATATAAATTTCAAACTACTTTGCCGTGTCGCTTTGTGATTTACAATTTTTATAAGTGGATTCTCACGCCTCTTTATTTATAACTAGGGTTGGACATCGAGCTTCGCTCGATAAAGTAATTATTTGAAATAATTTTAAGTTTATTTTAAATATATAATTAAATTAATTAATTTATATATGTTAATAATAATGTGAAAATATGATTTAAAAATCAACATTAACATGTATTTAAGAAAAGAACAAATTAGTTAATGCAAATAGATTAATTAGAACAATAAAGTGTTTTAACGCGTTGAACTGTCGGAAAAAAAAAAAAAAAAAAAAAAAAAAACTCGATCCAGATTTGGATACATCAAGAAAACCGAGCTTAACAGGTAAAAAGTCCAACAGAAAAAAAAACGAAATAATTTTCATATAAACAATTCATATATTAAGAAAAAGGACATCTTGAAACATAATTACATAAGTAATGTCGTTTTTTTATTTTTAGTGACGCTGCAGCACACACCAAATGTGTTCCTAGCAAATACTCACCCCAAGGCACTCAATCGCCAGTTGTTTCATTGCTCGTAACAAAAACCCAGCATCTCAGCAGAAGGCACATGTAGTTTGGTACTAACAATCTGACATTCAGATCCGACCCCAAGAAAAAAAAAAAATTGCCTTTAAACCCAAAAAAAAAAAAAGAGAAATTGTTAATCTCAGATTGATTTCAACTAAATTCTTTCATCAGTATTTCTGTGCTATAGTTATGTGGCAAATAGCAAATGATGTATGTAGCCGAATACTTCGAACACCAAATACAAAATGCTATAGTTCTGTGCTACAATTCTTCCAACACCAAAATACAAAATGCCGGAAAAAAAATTGCTGTAATTCTTGTGTAGGTTATGTAATTTCTAGATGGCTGCAAACAAATACAGAAAATGGCTTAATAGAAGGACCCGGGTTAATAAAAATCGTTGGAATATTAATTTCATGTACCATCAGTAAGCATAGATATTCCCTGGCATATAAGTCGAATAACGAAGCAAATATTAATTGAAATATTACGCCAAAGATTTATTTTGGTTTCAGTATTGTTCCATTCCACATGATTGCGGTAATGTTTGTTATCTGAAAAAAAAAACATTAATCAAAAGCAAGATGATATAATTGAAAGTATGTTGCTGCTCATAAATGAAGTTTATGTAATACAGCATGTCAGAAAGATCGGTGGGATGTCAATTTGTGTGAAAACTAACATCCCATATGTTATCCGAAATCTGTGCTGGGAATCGAATAAATAAATTGTAAAGATTTAGAAACGTGAACGTTGCAATTTTATTAATGGCCTTGACTCTTATTAATGGTCATTGCATAGCAAAGGCGGATATGAAACTATCTTCTTCTCATGAAAAAAGGAAATGTCAGAGTCTTGCGAATGAACAAAATTCTTGGAATACAGATTTGTTTGTTTGCTAAAACTCCGGTTATCACTTTTACCTGTATGATCCTTCTCCCAAGAATAGTAACAACAGCCCTTGTTCCATTACAAATACCGTTGGGTTGGTCAATGTTCCGTAGTATCATTACAGGTGCACCGACTTTTAAAATAAATCGGTGACATGGAAGACTGCCACCCCCGATATTATTAAGAAATTCAGTTGGATAAATACCCCGCAGGTCATCCGACATATTGTCTGATCCGTCTATGGAATCAGCACTCAGGTACACCTGTTTATTTCCTGGTATTAAATCCAATACAGATTCGTTAAGTTAACAGCATCATTCTTCGGTGTTACTATTGCTCGTTGACGAAGGTAAGAGACGTCCATATACATGCTCTTGAGATCTAGATAGGTCGCATCAATGATTGATTTTGTTTCATCTACACCAGGATCTATGAAGAAACTTTCTGGAATTCTAATCCATTCAGATTCTTGACTATTTGAAATCTGAACACTATGTTCTGTCCCATTTTAGACAGAAAAGAGCCAATTAGCAAATCTGAATGGATTAGAATTCCAGAAAGTTTCCTCATAGATCCTAAAGTAGGGATATGTGCAGTACTCTAGGGGAGAGGATGGTGCAGCAAATTCCAGACACACAACCACCCCAAAAAATAAAATAAAATACAAAGACGACCAGAATGTTTTTGGTGTTGTATTGTCCACTTTCTATTTTTGATTCCTTTTTGTAACCAGTTGAAATGTACCAATTCATCCCACAAACTCCCAATTTTTCCATTTAAAATGCTGGTATGTGAGAAAGCTTTTGCTATTGTGTATAACAGTATCCATGAACAGTCTGGCAAGCCCCAGACCTGACTTATTTTCTATGTGCATATAGTAAGAATTATTCCCTTTTGTCGAATAGTAGACCGGACTACCTATAGATCTACAGGTAAGTATTATATAGTTATTTCTATGTACCTATATGATTAAATTTTTCTCATGGAATGTGTGATCTGACAATCATCATAATTGCTCTTGATTTCTCTGGAATTGTATTTAACTCCTTGAAACGAACATCTGTCTGTAAAACAATAGCATATATAACGTGTCGTGAGGTCAGACCTGCACAGAGGTGGAGCCACAGGGGGTGCAGAGTAGGGCTTAGCACCCCCTGTGATTTGGGATTTAAGTGTGATTATTAAACAAATTTTGAAAAATTTATATGAAAGTCAATCAATTAACAACTGCTAAAAAAATGTATACCAGTATTCATATATATTCGAAGAATCTCAGCCCCTCTAAATTTTTCCTCAATTGAGCAGTTGCCTTTGTAAATCTGGAATTTAATAAAGAATAAACAAAATTTAATTATTTTCCCATATATTGATAAATACAATCAATAAACAACATGTTCTCATTTCACTCCTGACATCAGAAGTAGTATATTTCAAATCTTAAATCGCTATATACTACAATCAATATCTCTATCTGACACCAATTTATTTGAAGATTCAGGGCATTGTAAAGCGGCGGCTAATGACAGGGTTGAAGTTCAATAATCACGAAGGTCAAAACCAACTGAACTTATGGAATTGGATTGACGGTGAGATGAAATAGAAGAAGACATGCATTCCTGCAGTACAGGTCACAGCAGGAACACTAAAGTAGGGATAAACGGCTCTGTGGATTGACTCCCTCAGTAAAGATCATATGAAGTAGAGATTGGAAATATTAGAAATGCCAAATATCTTAGCTTCTTTTTTGTTGCCCCTGACACCATATGGCAAAAAACTAAAATTAATATTCTAAAATTGTACTCTTAAATAAAATGCATCTTTACAGCACAAATCAAGTCCTATATATCCAATATATAAATTCAGAATTTCCTATCAATACGAATAATCGCAGCCTTTTTATATTAATCTGAACAATTGATCAAATGTGTAGCTACCCTCGGCAAGGATGTCCCTTGGATCTGCCAATACAAATTGCCTTTATTTATTTGATGATAATATACTACCCATTGAACTTTGATTTCCAATTATTTGATAATATACAAAATCTGGATCAAGTTTATTTTTGCTCTTCAACAAAATGAAGAGAAATCACCGTAAAGCATTGAAAAATAAGTTCATGAAAAAACAAAGCAATAACAGTGTGAGATAATCAATAAAAATTTGAAAATACAGGGAGAGCTGACCGGAGGTGGATCATGTCAGTAACAATTTTGGAAAATCACGGTGAGAGGCAAGAGGAGCGATATTGTACAGAGCGAAGGGAAGAGATCTATCAGTTGCAACAACTAATGAGGGATTAGACATGCATACCTGCATCATCAAATTTCAAAATTATTTATTTATCTCCAATTCCATGTAAAAAACTACTAATGAGGGATTACGTAAATCCTACGGACCTACAGGTCACAACAGGAACACTAAAGATTAGACATGAATACCTGCAGTACGGGGTCAGGAAAGAGAGGCGATGGAGAGAAGATATGCTGAGAGGAAACGAAGGCGAGAGGAAAGCTAGGTCATGCAGATGGAGGAAAGAGGCGGAGAAATTTGTAAAGATCAGACATGTCGAGAAGAATTTCCACTGGTTCCCCTTTTCTTCTCCTGGCCGACCATTTCCAACGCTCAATCACTGAGTGTGAATAGTCCATAATTTATGGCTATTATGTGATCCTTCTAAGTTGCCATTGTAATTTCAGCCTATTGTATACATTAGTCAGTCAGTTGCAAACGTAATATCAATCAGGAAGTAAGCATATTTCCAAGGAAAATCTCGACAAATAGCTCCTTACCAAAACAGTTATAGAAGAATTATTCCGACAATTCTGTTCTCATTGGTCAGAATAGAGTTCGTATACCCAACAATTCAATGATCAAACCTAACCCCATCCGTGCAATAACCTTGCTTTGTTTTGGTTTGTTAAAAAATACAAAGGGAAAATTAGCAAAGAAAAAAAAAACGAAGTGGAAAAAGGGGGAAATGAACCTCAAATTGCTGAACAGGCCAATAAAGGCGTGCCTCTTCTGTACGGGATTGAAGAGTAATTGAGTAAATCAGCAAAATAGAGAGAGAGAATCGAAAATGACTAAAATTTGTGATCAAAGCACAATTGGTCTCATCTCTATCTTCTCGGGGGCTACGAAGGCTTGAACGGAGGCAATGACCATCTAGGGTTTTAGGGTTTAGGGGAAATCCTCTGGTGTCCCTCTCCATAAGAGAGAGGAGCAGCAGACAGCGCCGAACGAAAAGGGAGGTGGGGCCGTGGGGTGCGACGGGAGAGAGAAGTTAGAAAAAGATGAACGGTCTAGATGCCGTGTCGGATCGGAAGCATCAAATGGACAATGCCGCGTCGGCGTGCGTAGCTTTAAAAATCGCGCAAAAAAGTCACGCAGATTATATTATACTACAGGGCCGTTTGGATCGCTTAGGAATAGCCAATTCCTAGAAAGGAATAAAGATTTTAGGAATAAAACGTTGGAAAGTGTGTAACTTTGTGAGAGAGATGAAATTCCTAAGAAGATGAAATTCTTAGGAATTAGCTATTCCTAGCCGATCCAAACACCCCCATAGAAACTGAAGTAATCTTTTTACAACCATGACTGTTCTTAGACAGTACACCTTGTTTGAGAGTTATTTGCTAATTTTAAAGAAAAAAACAACGGTTGCAATTAAGAGCGCCGAGATACATGACACCAACTCAAGTATTACTATGTTCTTCTTATAGAAGTCTCTAATTAAATAACATGATTGGTTTTCTAGGAATCAGAACATTTTGGGGATGATGTTACAAATGGAACTTATGGCAAATCACTGAAGAAGAATTTTTATATCAGATGCTGATTTCCCTTTTTTAAAACGGCATCATTAAATAAGAAAATACATATAGTGGCTAGGTACAAAAACCTGAATAAGTGGGTTTAAATGTCCTTAATTAAACTCACAGAACATAACTAAGCAACCAAGCATATTCTCATAACAGCTAGCTGTGACAATAACTCCAATGGTAAGCTGGTAACAAAAGGTTTTCCCTTTTGCTTCTTTTGTTGTACACATTGAATCTTAAATAAATTTAAAGTCGGCACAGTATTTTATGAACAAAAATAAAAGATAACAACCTAGGCCGTGCCTAAGCCCAATTAGGAATCTCTATGATAAGCTTTATAAATGCATCCAAAGGCTCTTTTCAATCGTGGCCGTTCCTTATTCAACATGAAGATTGTTTATTTGTTTTGGAAGGAGGGTGGGGGCATTGTATGGTAACAATTCAAGGCACCTTTTCAACAGTTTGTCCAATTCAAACATTGGTATTTTTTTCGGCCAATATTGAGCCATCTGTAAATTCTGATCACTAATATTTGCCTTGGACCTTTAATTATTGAAACTTACTTTGACTACAATAACTCCGTATAGGACAGAGGCAAACAAAGAATATTATACCATATATAGCACCGTGCACCTACATCAACATAAAAATGTAGGCCTATTGGTGAAGTTTATTGAAAATATTCTCAGATGGATTCAATGTTGTACCCATCCTTATTGTTAAAAAAAAAAAAAAAAAAAAAAAAGGCCAAATGTTGGGGAAACAATATTGGTGGCACAACAAGAGATCTCGTTGCAATACAATTTAACAATGCAGGGTATCAACTTTGATTATTAGTAATAAAAGTACAAATAAACAACAGAGGTTACAGAGAACGCCTCGAAGGGAAACCGCTCTCTAATCCAATAAGTACAATATCTAAGCATCAAGTTCAGAAGGTAAATGTTTAAGAAATCATAATTAATTGTTCAAATGATACACAGGTACACTACTTTATGATCAACTTTCATTAATAGATTCACATATTACCAACAAGAATAAATTCAACATGAAATGTTATTTCTTATTAAGGGCATTGCAACTTAGGAAAATTAGACAAATGCAGATTTATCAACCAAAACTGAACAAAACTTCCACACCAATATCAATTTCATACATTGACATGCTTGAAGCCTTGAACCTATTTGAAACAAAGGCTGCCAAATAGGTCCCAACATGAACCCGACTTTGATGTATGGGTGCACTATCACCATTCAGTCTGATTAAGAAAGACTTCACAACAATCAAATTCTAATGCGACTTTTTTTTTGCTGCTAATTTTGTCCAAAAGGAACCAGGTTCATGTAACTAAATTCAGAACAAGAGGGTAAGAGTCAATAAGAAAACTAAAGCCATTTGAAATTAAAATTAAAAACTAATGAGATAGAACACACCAGATGCTAGTTCTTGCTTAATAACAAATGATTTCTGTGATATGCATCTTTGTTTGTCTTTTGAATAAAACTAATTAGACTCAAAACAAACATGCAAATTGAATAAATAGCAAACTATTCAATGTCCTGATTAAACCAACCTGTATTATCAAGATGCATTATCACAAATAGCCATTAAAGGAAAGGTAATAGTGGGGTCATATCGTACCTCAATAATGCCACGCGAAGAAGAGGCAAAAGCGAAGAGAAAATTAGAAAAAGAGAGGAGCGAGAATCAAAGAGAGAGGCACGGAGTCGAGCGACAATAACCTTATTCTCCTTCACCTCCGTATGGCTTGAACTCAAACAGATCCATGCGGTAGTTTAAATAGGAATAGCGACGCAGGGGTGCGCTTTCAGATTCGAATTTCAAAAATCAAAATCAAACGATGCATATTTCGAATTTCAAAATTCAAAATCGAAACTATGCATATTTCGAAATTCAAAACTCAAAATCGAAAAGAGCTGTGCAGAGAGTTAGGGGAACTGGACAGAGATATGGGGAAGGAATGGGGAGTGAGTCTCTCTGCGGTGAGGGTAAAGGAATGGGAGATGGCCGGATGAGTTTAATGATGCGGCGAAGGTTGGGGTTAGCGGGTGGGGTAAGGGAACAGTGAAAATGAGAGAGGGTTGAAGGAAAGTAGGAAACGATGTGTGTTTGCCTCTGAATTTTTTTTTTTTTTTTGACTTTCTCAAAGATAAAATAATAGATGTTGTAGGTGCCGGAGAGGGGAATCGAAGTCGGGTAAATAAGGAGATAAAATTTCTTTCAAACGAAAGGTCAAGAGACAATTTGACTTTTCATTTGAAGATATTTACTATATACAAATTATACTATTAACGGTTCACATTAAAAATTGAAGAGTTGGATACACCCTTGATTTGAAAGTTTACACTCTTCCATTAGTGCTTTTAATGTAATAAATAGAGAATAGAGATAGAGATAGAGTAGAGAAGTAGAGGAGATGTAAGTAGTGATCAAGCCCAAATTACATGTCAGGCCCGCTAGAAACGTAATATTGTTGGCGAATTAAGGGAAATCCGAAGAGACATGGCGGGTATTTTGACTCATCATTAAATTAAATTAACTAAATTTCGTAATCCTCAAAGCATTAAATTGGTTTCAGACTTCAGAGGGAACTGAAGAGCCGGGGTTCCTTCTTTGGTAAGGTTGTCACCTTTATCTCTCACAAGAATTTCATTCATTCTCGTTTCCCGTGAAGTAATCTCCTCCATTTCTTCTCCTCTCGTCTCCACTGAGTTTTGAGTTTTAGTGCTTGTACGACGATCTCTTCCCTCGTTTCTCACGCTTCGCTGCCGATGTGATTTCACTGGAGATAGTGAGTCCTCTAGTCTCTTTAAACCCTAAACCTAGCTCTTCTCTTCCTTTTTTTTTATCGTGCCAGAGTTTTTTTTTTTTTTTTTTCCTTTCTCTTTTTATTTTCTTTGATAAAGTCTAAAACTTTGGACTGTGGGATTTGGAAGGATTGGGGAAATTTTATTTATTTGAAAAGCCTAAAGGTCTTAAAACCAGGTTTATTTGGGTAAATATACTTCCCTTAAATAGGTAATTCTCTAAGGTCGGTTATCTGACAGGTGTAATCACTTAATTGATAATGAATCAAACCGATTACTCACAATTTCCCTTGATGATGTGATGTATCAAAGCTTTCAATGTCCAATTGGTATTTTGTTTGTTTGTTTATCGAACATCCATCCTTTTCCTTCCACATAAACGTGTATGCATTGTGCTGGTTGGGTACCACTGGGTACCATGAAATGCTTAGGAGAGATTTTCATTTAATTTGGTTATTGCTTGGAGGTGTCTGTGTTTATTGTACTGTAGCATCTCAAGAAAACTGGTATTATTGTTTGTCCATTGTGCGTCTCATATGAATTATAGGCACACATTTTTCCTTGCTGGTTTTGGGTTTGGCTGAGAAACTTTTTCTCTACCAATTCTTTGTATAGGAACAATATAATGGTGAAAACTCAATTGAAAGGGAATGAAAAAAATGAAAGGTCTCACTCCAACACCAGCTTGCCAGCAAAGAAGCTCATGAAACATCATGGGAATCTGAGCTCAATTTCTAAAAATTTGAAAAGCAACAGGAGCTCTTTGATATCACACTCTGATGCAAACAGCAATTCTCCCCTAAGAAGATCAAAACAAGAAACACCAACAAAGAGAACGGCCCATCTGAGTGGCACTGCCCCACAAAAATCAGGAGCTTTTCCCAGTCCTCGTCCTTCTACAAAGAAAAAGAACCTAACTCCGTGTTCTAACCAAAGTCCAAACCCAAGTGCCAAGAAGACTATAAGCATGGAGAAGATGAAGGCTGTCTCAGGCAGATCAACATCAAGCATTATTAGTCCCAAGAAAAAGTTAAAAGGAAAAGAGAAGCCTCAAGCAGAAGATGAGAACACTCAATCATGCAAGAGGAATTTAGATTTAAGTTCAAATTCAAGTTCACCTTTGAGTAAGAAGGAAGAGGGATCTACATCGAGAAAGCGAAAAAGAGTTCCAATGCATGCAAAAGCCTACAGGGATCTCTTCAAGCCTCATTCCAAGACATGCAAACCTTCACCACCTGGTATGTACACTTCTTTATTTGTTTCTAACTTTCTATCCTTTATCTGTTTCTACTTTCTACTATTTATTTATTCTTATCAAGTACTTTGCATGACTATCATCCAATTTTTTCTCTCTGAATCTGATTTTTTTAATTTATTTTTCTATAAATCTGTTCGCTACAATGAAATGCAGCGAATGAAGTACTTGCAATTGAGGTGCCAGCAGATGATGTTGTGTTTATGCAAGCAGACATAGATGCCACTGTAGATATTCCTGTACAGGAGGTATCCTGCTTGAGGTGAGAAGCTTATTTGGGGTTTTGTTTGATATGCTTTCGTAATAGGCTATAAATTATAAGTTCTATCAAGGAGTCCGAAATGAAGCATTCAAGTTAGTTTTTGGAATTGGGGGTTTCTTGACATTGGATAACTTTGGCAATTTTGGCTGTGGTTATCCAATCAAGTCCAAATAATTTCGTTCCTAAAGAAGTACATTTGTATTTGTCTTGTTAGTCTTACATATCGTCACCAATTTTATGCAATTTAAGTGTCATTTGATATTCCATCAATGGTTGTGTAACATTAATTATTGTATATTGATTTTAGAAGACTTCTAGCAATTGTGAAGATTGTCATGTTAAATAGATAGTTGATGGATTTTGCTTTTTAATAGATACAAGAATGTTGTAGTAATTACAAACAAAATCTCAAACCTAGAATTTATAGATGCAAAATTAGTTAGAGATATTTGCTTAGATAAGAGATGAATTTCACGTGTTTGATTAAAATATTAGAAAAAAGGTTGTATTATTAGAAGTGCTACAAACTGCCATATCAAGGTGTTATTATTCATTATCAGGGAATACTCAAGTAGTTCAAAATCAGCAAATGAAGCAACACCATCTGCTTCTGAGGTTCTTTCTACTTTGCTCCTAATGTCTATGTTCATCAGTTGCTATCTTGCTACCTTGCTGTAAAAGCTTTAAGTTACACGTCATTTTAACCAGTCTGACTTAGAATTATAAATTAAGTAATTGCTTGCTAACTTGAAATTGAAGTTGCACGTCAAAGTTTTGTACATTCATGCTGTATTAATTTATAGCTTGCAAGCTCTGTTAATTCTTTTTGAAAGTTCCACAAATTTTGATAAAGTAGATCATCATTTAATTTAATTTTCACCTAATCATTTATGTCATGATTTAGGCAAGCAGAACTAATATGGTTTCAGAACATAATGCTGAAGGACAAGTTCTTTCTTTAGCAGAAGCTAGAGCCGAGTCTGCTTCAGATGAAATGTAATTCCCTTTGTTTGTACCATTGAAATGACAGTTACTTGGATAAGTCATCTGCTTTGCTTACTGACGTTGTATTTCTATTGCCTGGTTTGCCTTTGTGTTGTGTACTTACATGTGTGCATGTATAAAGGGAGTGTGAGATATTGCCAGCGCCACAATATGGGATGGATGAATCTCCTGCTGCTGGTTCAAGTAGAGAGGTACTTAAAAAAAATTTTCCTTCTAATTTTGAAGGTAAAAAGCTGTCATTTTTAAATTAAGCTCAGCTTCTCACTCCTAGGTGTTTGTTTAACCAAGTCTGGTTTGGCATTAAAAATAAATATCTTCTTGCTAACTTGAAATAGGAGTTGCACATTAAAGTTTTGTACAGTCATGTGGTATTAATTTAGAGCTTGCAAATTCTGTAAATTCTTTTTGAAAGTTTTCAACAGATTTTAATATAAGTAGTTTATCATTTACTTCTCCCCCGTCATCTCTAATGTGATGACATAGGCAAACACATCAAAGAAGGTTTTAGAGAATAATGCCAAAGAAGAAGATACTTCTGTAGGAGAAGCTAGAGCAGAGTCTACCTCAGATGAGATGTAATTGCCTTTCTCTTTTTCTTTTTTAATGATATATAATTGGATTTAAGTCAATCTGCTTTGTTTACTGATCAACGTGTTTCTATTATCTGGTGTGCATTTGCGTTGTGTGCTTGCATGTGTGCACGTAAAAAGGGAGTGCGAGATAATGCCAGCACCACAATGTAAGGTGGATGATCCTCCTGTTGCTAGTTCAACTAGAGAGGTACTTCATATTTTTTCTTTCCAATTCTGAAGGTGAAAAAGCCATCATTTGTTAATTTTACTCAGTTTCTCTCTTCTTGTGTATGGTAAGGTGGATCCAGAAGCAGTGATTGTCGAGAACAATGCCCTTCACATACCTGAGGAGTGTACATCTAAAGTTGCAGAATACTGGGTCCCTGCACGCTTTTCAAAGGTGCAGCTGGAATTGTATTGTTCAACTCTGTTATCTAATTCTATCGGGCTTTGTTCTTTTTCTAAGATTGATCACATTGGCGCACATCAGGAATTGTTTGTCTCTATGAGCAAGGTAAACTCAACATCCCTATCATTTTATTGATTTCAGTTCAGATTTTTTGCTTCTAATGAATTTGATGTCCTTTGAGGGTTTGAGATTACATTCATAAGAGGTCTTTTCGATCATATTATGCTGCAAAACAACTTAAGAAATGCATGTAATTTCTACAGTGGATTAACTAGACACATCTGTTGTGAGACTAAGTATAATTGTAGAGATAATCCATGCAATTTATGTTAGTAAATAATGCATGCTACGACTATTTCATTTCAGTATAGAATAATTCATGTTATGTATGCAGTGTTGCGACCATCCATACCTTGTTGATCTAGACTTGCAAGTTGCAGTGACAAAGGACAGGCCAATATCCGATGTATTAGATATTAGTGTTTATGCATCTGGTAAGCTGCTATTGCTGGACAAACTGCTGCACAAGATGAAAGCGTGTGGACTGCGGGTTATTATTGTATTTCAGTCAGGTGGCGGCTCTGGCAGAAACCAAATTGGGGACATCCTGGATGATTTTCTACGACTTAGGTTTGGTGTAGAAGCATATGAGCATGTGGAACGGGGGATGCCGATGTCGAAGAAGCAGACTACCATGAACACTTTCAATGATAAGAGCAAGGGGAGATTTGTGTTCCTGGTTGAAAAACGGGCATGCCTACCCAGTTTGAAGTTGTCAGCTGTGGATGCTGTGCTTATCTATAACAGTGACTGGAATCCCATGAACGACACCCGTATCCTCCAGAGGATCAATGTGCAGCCCGATCGCATCCCAATCTTCCGCTTCTATTCCCCCTGTACTGTTGAGGAGAAGGTCCTCAGCCTTGCCAAGCAGGACGTTTTCCTTGACAGCAACTTGCATAGCATGGTCCCTGTTGTCAGCCAGTCCTTGCTTAGCTGGGGTGCAGAGTGCCTTTTCTCCCTGCTCCATCAGCTCCATCTCCAGTCTCATGACATGCTCAAGAATTACCATTCTGCCTTTGTCTCCCCAGAGGACCTTGCTTTTGTGGACATGGTCGTGAATGAGATACTGGATAGGGTGTGTGGGGATAGCAGTGGTCACAAGGATGTGTCTCTTCTTGTTGAGGCCCATCCAAGGGGTGAGTCATACTCACATGATTCCAACCCATTGACAGGTGAGAAAAAGGGAGCCACTTCATTGCACGGGGACCCACCGGTGTTCTGGTCAGCTCTTTTGGAGGGGAAGGACCCACCATGGAGGTTTAGACAATCCGATGGTTCTGTGCAGATGATTAAAAAGAAGGTTCAGCCTTTTGATAACTCAGAAAATCCCTCAGTGGCAGCACCAAGTGGGGGAGGTGAGACTGAGGAGTCAAGGAGGAAGAAGAAGAAGAAGAATGAGGCTAACTCCAGTGTGGGTATACAATCCGATGGTTCTTTGCAGAGGATTAGCAAGAAGGTTAGGCCTTTTGATAACTCAGAAAATCCCTCGGTGGCAGCGCCAAGTGGGGGAGGTGAGACTGAAGAGTCAAGAAGGAAGAAGAAGAAGAAGAATGAGGCTGACCCGCATGTAGGTGGTATGGCTAGGTCTGCTAGGAACCCTTCTCTGGCATTTTCAACTTGGAATGATCTTTCAGGCATCAGTGCTAAACCCGCTCAACAAGGTAATTATTTGTATTGAAAGAACTTTGAAATGATGATAATATGAAGCTGAAAATGGAATATTGGCCCTAAGAATATGTATACGATTATTATAAACAGTTTTCGCTCATGATCTGATCCGATGCAATCCAAATACACTTTAGGTGCTGGCTGTTGACTGAACTTCCAATTAATACTGAAATAAGAAGTGTACTGGAGTGCAATATCAACTCATGATGCAATAAATGACCAAGAAAAAAATTTATCATCAATATTTTATTTGCAGAAATATTAAATCGAGCAGCTGCATCACCATCCATTGAAGTGGGAACAAATCTAGGAAGCATGCAGAGGGGCATATATCTCAAACTTCAACCTCAACTGCTCAATTTGTGTCGATCTTCTGGGCTTCCAGTATGTATTTTTAATCATCTCTTTTTAATGTTGTATCACAAGATTGAAATACATGATTCTTAACGTTTAATGTGATGTCCATATTGTAATCTCCTTAGGGACCAAATTTTGCATTTTTTTAATTTTTTAACTATCTTTTCAGATTTTTTAATTACAGCTGTTATTGGAGGGTGAACAATTAATTAGATTGAGAATTTTCTAAAGGCTTTGCTGGTCACCATTGTTTCGGTTGGTTTCATTTCTAGCCTATCACAACTTGTTTGGGGCTAAAGGCTTTATTGTGTTGTTGTATTGTTCTAAAAAACCTTTTGAGTGCTTGTCTGTTGAGTTTATGTGCTGTTTATACAGGACTATGTGAAGACAATGGCAGGGATGCTGTTGGAATATGTTATGAACAACTTTAAGGTGGATGATGGTGGGGATGCAGCCATCGTATTGGTCATTTCATTGGTTAGTTCCATCACCCCCTTCCCTATCCTACTGCAGTATCCTAAATAAAATAATACTAATCGAAGGAATTAGTAGATTAGTAAATTAACTTATTCCCACTCATTAAACTAATGTGACGTTCTATTTGGATATTATTTACAAAATTACTCGCATTTGTTAGATCAATGTTTCAAAAGACAACTCTAAAAACTTATAAGGTCTTCAGGTAGGTTATTTAGAAAACTTATTTTTCTAAACATGCACAGATGGGTGTTGTTATTGGGAAACAGCTGCAAAAATCCTGGCAGATCGTGCAACTTATAGAACAAGTTGTTTTTAATGGGATCAGTGCAAACTGTTTAGTATATTATGCACACAGCACACTTATCATAAACTACTGTAATATTATAGTTGATGTCATTGCATATCTAATTTTGTATTGTAGTGCTGGAGAGCTGCGTCTCTCTTCAAACTTTGGGTTGACCCCTTGCAGCTGATGGCTCTTGCATTTGAAAAGTTGCATTACAACTGTAAAGCTGATGCAGTTGAATCAATGTACTGCCGTTTAAAGGTATTGAAAATCAATTTTCAAGAGAAAGCAGATGCCATGTTGGTAGCTCAGATCCCATCCATCAGATTTGGCAACAAACTATTCGAGGTCCCCAAGCAGGAGGTGATCACGCTTCCAGACACTCCCTCTTCTGATGAAGAAATAATTGAAATACCTGCTTCAATTCCGGATCAAAGTAAAAATGCAAATGAGACAGATGCAGAGCGAGATAATGCAAAGGGCAAACTGTTGAAAGCACAACTGGACCTGATAGAAAAGGTGTGTGGTAAAAGGGAGGAAGCTCTACTCGAGAAACAGCAAAAACAGGTTGCTGAAATGGAGCACTTCAAGGAGAGAGAAGTGATGCGCTTTACAAAAGAGCAGCAATCTCGACTTGAGAGATTCCATGGTACTGGTAATGAAGATGAGGTTAGAAAAGTGAAAGAGGAGTTTGAGAGAAAGATGAGTGCACTGGAGGCTCATGTTGGAAAGGAGAGGGGGAGACTGCAGGCATTGCATGCAGCTGCGAGAGAACTGGAGAGGGGCATTAAAGAGAGATGGGTTCAAAACTCAAAATTGGGTAATTTGGAGGATGACTTTGATAATGTGCCCTTATCAGATTGTGGCAAGTTCATTATGCAGGAGTTCAATTGCGATTCTCCTACTATACCTCTGATTCTAGAAGAGAATTTGATTGAAAGGGGTGGGGATGGGGACATGGCATCAGGGCTGCCAAATAACACTCCTTCGCATGCCCCTCAAGGGACCGGGGTTGTTGCAGTGGCTGTAATGCCAGTTGTGCCAGCAGCACGTGGAGATACTGCTGCTAAATCAACTGCCCAGCACAGAGACGGAGAGATTTCTTCTGTAGAAAGCTATAAAAATACAATGATAGAACAGGTAGTATTTTCGTATCTCATGTTGAGTCGATCAATATTATTGCTTTCAATAAGTACAGTTTCCTGTTCATTTTGAACAAAATAACTATACTCTTGTTCTGAAATGTAGGAAACTTCATCTGTAGAAGAGGGGACTCCACCTACTAATTCCACAGAACCAACTTCAGCTGATGCTATAGAGTTGTCACTACATGATCAAGCTGCAAAGGCGACTCAACCTGCTGAAGCCCCAGAGCCAGCTCCACCAACTGATGGTGTGGAGTCTACTGCACCAGCTGAAATCATAGAGTTGACTGCAACAGCTGAAGCCACAGAGCCCACTCCACCAATTGATGCTGTAGAGTCTACTACACCAGCTGAAGCCATAGAGTTGACTCCAACAGTTGAAGCCACAGATCCAACTCCACCAATTGATGCTGTGGGGTTTACCACAACAGCTGAAGCCATAGATTTGTTTCCAACAACTGAAGCCACAGAGCCAACTCCACCAACTGATGTTGTAGGGTCCACCACAGCAGCTGAAGCCATAGAGTTGACTCCAACAGCTGAAGCCGCAGAGCCAACTCCAACTGTTGCTGTCGGGTCCCCCACAACAGCTGAAGCCATAGAGTTGACTCCACCAGCTGAATCCGCAGAGCCAACTCCATCAACTGATGTAGGGTCCACCACAACAGCTGAAGCCATAGGGTTGAGTCCACAAGCTGAAGCCGCAGAGCCAACTCCAACTGGTGCTGTAGGGTCCACCACAACAGCTGAAGCCATAAACTTGACTCCACCAGCTGAAGCCGCAGAGCCAACTCCATCAACTGATGCTGTAGGGTCCACCACAACAGCTGAAGCCATAGAGTTGACTCCACTAGCTGAAGCCGCGGAGCCAACTCCATTAACTGATGTTGTAGGGTCCACCACAACAGCTGAAGCCATAGAGTTGACTCCACCAGCTGAAGCCGCAGAGCCAACTCCAATTGGTGCTGTAGGGTCCACCACAACAGCTGAAACCATAAACTTGACACTACCAGCTGAAGCCGCAGAGCCAACTCCAACTGATGCTGTAGGGTCTACCACACCAGCTGCAGCCATAGAGTTGACTCCACCAGCAGATGCCTCAGATTTGGCTCAAACTGCGGAAGCTGCAGAGTTTATTATGCCTTCTCAGACTGTAGAGTCACTTTCATCTCTAACAGCTGCTACTATAGGTCCTGCTGCAGGTGAAGTTGCAGTTGCAAATGGAGACATTACTGCAATTTCAGATGGAAACACAATAGCTGACCCAGTGGGTGTTCTTCCACATGATCTATCTGCCTATGTATTAAGAGATGCTGTATCAAATCTTTTACCCCAGCAAAGACATGGAGTCGTGCTGCCATCCCAGTTGTCACCTCAAATACCTAATCCGGCTGCATTGGTTCAGGATGCAGGGAGACAGGGTGCACAAGTTAATACTAGCAATGTTGTCTGCAATGGGCTTGGAACAGCTAATGTAAATGGGACAACAGTTGGTGTGAGATTGGGGTCGAGTTACGGTTCTCTTTGGCAGATGCTTCCTATAGCATCACCAATGGTGTTCGGGCTTCATGCTGAGCCGTTAATGAACGAGCTCACAAGGATCAAACAACAAGAGGATCAGCTGGTAACGTGCTATAAAACTAAGGTCTGCCTGTCTGTCTCTTTTCTTTTCTTTTCTTTCTTTTCTGATCGTCGTTGGTTTTTGATGACTTTATTTCAGTGCTGTCATTGGTTGCTGTTATTAACTGTGTTCATGCTGTTGGAACAGAAAATGCAACTGGATATGGAAATGAAAGAAGAATTTGAGCAGTTAAGGAGGAGGTATGAGGAGATGCTACAGGGGGAGGAGGACACATACCAGCGGCTGATGCAGCATCTTGTGGAGGCCCACAGAAAAGTTAAACTCAACCAGTCCCTGGCTGAGGAGTTTCGTGCCGAATTATATGAGCACAGGAGACTGCTGTCTTTTTTCTCTGTTCCCTCCCAATGTATGCTTCCCCCATCTTTTATTATAACCAACCTACCTAGCTATTTTTTCTATTACCAATTTACCATCTACAGGGCCTAGGTCCACGAAAATAAATCATGCAAATGATATGAAGTGAGACTGATGCACCTGCTCGTCTGTTTGTTTTGTTGTCCTGCTTGTAGTAAGAAACCTAGTGCCTGGACCTATACAGATGCCGACACAATCTCAAGTGCTACAGCAAATCCACAGAGCACCCACTCCTGCTGTGGCACCTCAGCCAGGAAGTGCAACTTCAAGTGAAAATGGAAACAGCAGCAGACCACAGCTGATTCAAATGATGCTTGATTAGTAACAATTAGCACACAGCAGTTTGCATGGGCTTAAAAATCAAATGTTTTGTATGGTTGCAAATCTTAAATGTCAAAAAATGCATCAATTTGCCAATCATAGTTTCAGGTCAATAGATATATGACTCCAATCATCTACAATCTAATCATCGCATCAACACGTGATGCTTACAATCAAATTATAACTTCTCTAATTTCGGTATCAACACTAAATGTGTGACAGATGCTAAATGTATCACTGTTCGCATGGGCCTAATAATTAATTTCGGTAGTGATGATCAAATTATTACTAATGATGGGAAAGAAAAACAACGAAGGAAAATTTTCCATCGATAACAAGCTGAATCAGGAGTTGCAGAACAAACTGAAATTATTTGAAATTTTTAATGGGGTATTGCCGGAGAGTTCGTTAAATCCGATTGCTTTTGTCACGTAAGATCCATGGTTCGCATTGTACTCAAATTAATAAAGAAAAACTAAAGCATTTGTTTAAGGATTACTAAAATTATTTGACAGAATATAAAGGTGTATAGAACTTACATAAGCTCTCTATTAACAAAAAGAGCAACTTTTATTTAGCTATTCCATCATTCCATGATTATAAAAAACAACAATTATAATATTGTGAATTTTAAAATATTGACAAAAGTTTATTCAAAACTGAACGAGAATCTGACTTGGGAACTTCTAAGATGAAATCCGAGATATTGTGAATTTTAGCTTTTAGTTTTATGCCATCAATTTCTCTCAAAACATAATAATTAATTGGAGATATGCCACTATAAAACCTGTCATATATTTTATAATGCCCAAATTAAACTTCTAAATCATAAGAAAGAAGAAATAGAACCCATTGACGGAAAGAGGGGGGGAAAAATAGAGCCTCCCTCTAATAGCTTATATGTACTTTACATGTTATGTAGAAGGGTAATGAAATCGATACATCTTTCTGTTTTTTGTCAAAGCTTTCTTCTGAGGCCGAAGCCAGCAAAAATAACTTGAGTGGGGCCAAGATGTACATTTTATTTTTTGAAGGGTCATTGTTAGTATTGACAAAGGAAATACAATTCAACACACAGAACAGCAAACTGTGCTGCCACAGAAGACTGCTAGTGTGTCTCAACAGATCCAGCGAAACTGATCTGTTCTCAGTGTTTTATGTAACAGAAAGATAATATAGAGAGTGAGGTTGTTGTATAACTGTTTTAGTTTTAGTCTCCTGAAAAGACCTCTATATATAAGAGGTTCACTCCTTCTGTATTTGTAATCAAGATTATTCATTAATAGAAACAAGAGTTCTATCTTTCTATTTCTTTCTCCCTTTGAGAAAAACCTTTCATGGTATCAGAGCACCATGGCCACTGATGCCCAGAACATCTCCACCACTACTCCAACAATGTCGTCTGGCATTTCTTCTCCTTCTCCTCTCACAACTGATTCTATAATCACTCTCAATCTTCCTATCTCCGTCAAGCTGAACAACTCCAATTTCCTGGCATGGAAATCGCAAATCATGCCAGTTCTTCACGGTTACAACCTGATGCAATTCATCGATTCACCTCCTCCTGCCACCACGATTCCTTCTACTTCGGGCCTGGTTGAGATTAATCCTCAGCTCTTGCTCTGGCACAGGCAAGACAATCTTCTGCTCGGTTGGCTCAGATCATCTCTGACGGAATCAATTATGGCTCAAGTCGTTTCTTGCTCTTCTTCGTCGGATCTTTGGCATACTCTTCTTCGAATCTTTTCCTCTTCTTCAAGATCAAGAATTACTGATCTCAAGCGACAGCTGCAATTCTCCTCTAAGGGATCTTTGTCTTGCACTGACTACATTCAACAGATTCGACGGTTATCTGATGAGCTATCTTTCGCTGGAGCACCTGTTTCCGACGAGGAACTGGTATCCTATACCCTTAACGGGTTGGGATCCGATTACCTTCCCTTTATCACCGCTGTTACTACAGCCAATCGAGGTGCTTCTTTATCCTTTGATGAGATCCATGGTCTGTTGCTTACCCATGAATCGTATGCTCAGAGCTTCTCTCAGCCTCAACAACCATCCGCCTTTGCCACTGGTCGGAGCTACAACACGAACAACCGCCAAAATCGCCAAACCTTTCCTCCTACTCGACATACTCAGACGGCTCCTTTCAACACAGGCCAGTTTCGGCCCACAAATCCTGCTGGTGGTCACCAAATCAGGCCCACAAAGAATAACAATGGCTCTGCTCGGCCTACTTGTCAGATTTGCTCTAAGTTGGGCCATCAGGCACGTCTGTGTTTTTCTCGCTATGATCCTGATCCTATATGGGTTCCACGACCAAGTCAACCACCTGTGCAAGCATTTAATGTCCAAGCTTCTTCTCAAGCTTCTGAGCAGCTACCTACCGATTGGATTCTCGACTCCGGTGCAACAAACCATGTGACCAATGACATCAATAACCTCTCTTCCTTTTTTGCTTACAAGGGTCCCGACAAGCTCCACATTGGTAATGGTATGGGTCTTTCCATCCTTCACATTGGTTCTCAATCAATTAATCTATCTTCTCATGTTATTCATCTTCATGATGTTCTTCATGTTCCTCATTTCTCCAAGAATCTTATTAGCATCTCTAAACTTATTCATGACAATCCAAACATCTCACTTGATTTCTCTCAAATGTCTTGTTCCTTCAAGGTCCTCCCCACCTTGACAACAATTCTTCAAGTGCATAGTCTCAATGGCCTTTTCTCTCTCCACTTGCCTCCTTTTTCGCCTCAAGCTTTTCTTGGTGAGCGCGCTTCCGCAAACACTTGGCATGCCCGTTTAGGCCACCCTTCAATCTCCACTACTCAAAAAGTGCTTCATGACTTTAGATTACCTTGTTCTTCTAACAAATTAGATTCATGTAATGATTGTTATATGGCAAAATCTCATGAATTGCCTTTCTCTTCTTCTATGTCTTGTACTAATTCTCCTCTTGAAATAATACATTCCGATGTTTGGGGACCTAGTCCTATCGTTTCTTCTCATGACTTTCGTTATTATCTTATCTTTGTCGATGACTATTCTCGTTACACTTGGATTTATTTCTTAAAGAACAAAAGCGAAGTTCCAAGTATCTTCTCTCTTTTTAAAGCTCAAGTTGAAAATTTACTTGGGACAACTATCAAAGTTTTGCGTACCGACGGTGGTACCGAATTTAAACCCATTTCTCGGTTTCATCCGAACATTGTTCATCAAACTTCGTGCCCTTACACTCCTCAACAAAATGGCTTGGCCGAGAGGAAACACCGTCACATAGTAGAGTTATCTTTGGCCTCTATGTCTCATGCTTCTATCCCAATAAAATTTTGGGATGAAATCTTCTCGAGTATTGTGTTTTTGATTAATTCCCTTTCGGCCACAAATTCTACCATTCCTTATTTTAAACTTTTTCAAAAACAACCGGATTATTCCTTTATGAAAGTACTTGGTTGTCTTTGTTACCCGCATACCCGTCCTTACAACAAAAATAAGTTGGAACTCCGATCAATTCCCTGTGTTTTCTTGGGATATGCTCTCAACTCAAAGGGTTACAGGTGTTTAGACCTAGCTACGGACAAGGTCTACACATCCAGACATGTTCGGTTTGTTGAACATAGCTTCCCGTTTCAAACAACCACAGCGCAATCTACTGCCATTCCGCCACAGGAGATCCATCATTCCTTGGCGCTACCGCTTCTTAAATCGACACACAACAATTCAGCTCCATCTGATGGCGAGATTCTACAGCCCTCTCAATCTAACGGTCACTCAACACCACTTCCTCAGACCGTCCCAACTGACCGAGTGGCTGACCACATCACTAACGGTCAACAAATTTTAAACTCAGCTGACCGCATTCCTGACCGTGCACCTCTCCTGAGTTCTTCCGCTCCTGTGACTCCCACTACCTCTGTTTCGCCAAATTTTCAAGCTGAGTCGATCACTGCTAATCCTATAGCCCCCACACCTGCTTCTACTCACACCATGGTGACCAGAACCAGAGATCATACTCGCAAGACGAAGACTTTCCCAGACCATGTGGCCTTCTTGACATCACTCGACTCGGAACCAACATCTTTTACCCAAGCCAACTCTCTTCCCGAATGGCGTACCGCCATGGCTAGCGAAATTGATGCTCTAGCTCGTAATAACACATGGCGTTTAGTTCCTCCACCTGCTGATCAACGCATTATTGGAGCTAAATGGGTTTATAAACTGAAGCGTCGGTCCGATGGCTCGATTGATCGACATAAGGCACGATTAGTAGCTAAAGGCTATCATCAAGAGGAAGGGGTTGACTTCTTCGATACTTTCAGTCCAGTCATTCGCCCAACCACTATTCGCATTATTTTGGCTATGGCTGTCACTCAACATTGGTCCATTCGGCAATTAGACGTGCAAAATGCCTTTCTACATGGTGATCTCACCGAGACGGTTTACATGCAACAACCGGGCTTTGTTGATTCAACCCATCCCAATCATGTATGTCTTCTCTCTAAGTCTCTCTATGGCCTCAAACAGGCCCCTCGTGCTTGGTTTAATAAACTAAGTACTGCCCTACTTGCTCTCGGTTTCCAAGCCTCTAATTATGACCCGTCTCTCTTCATCAAACATACCAATGGCCAATCTTTGTTTATTCTTGTCTATGTGGATGACATATTGGTCACCGGCAGTGATAGTGGTTCCATTTCAACGTGTATTGACCTTCTACAACAACAATTTGCTGTCAAGGACTTGGGTTGTTTGCATTTCTTTCTTGGCATCGAAGCTCATTTTACAAAAGATGGTCTACATTTGAACCAATCTAAGTACATTCATACTCTTCTGTCTCGAGCAAACATGGCCAATGCTCGTCCCTGTGCAACACCCATCTCCACAAACACGGCCTTATCTAGAGCTGATGCTGAAGTTTTTGATGATCCTCACTTGTATCGAAGTATTGTCGGGGCACTACAATATGCCACTCTCACCCGACCCGATATATCCTTCGCTGTCAACAAGGTCTCTCAATACATGCATGAACCAACTATAAATCACTGGGTAGCGGTCAAGAGAATACTAAGGTACCTCGTTGGCACTTCATCTCATGGTTTATTTATCAAATCCCGATCCTCTCTTGACATACACGCTTATAGCGATGCCGATTGGGCGGGTTGTATTGATGATAGACGATCAACCACTGGTTGTTGTGTGTTCCTTGGCCACAATATTGTGTCTTGGAGTGCAAAAAAATAAAATACTGTCTCTCGGTCAAGTACGGAAGCCGAATATCGGAGCCTTGCCATAACTTGCACCGAATTACTATGGGTTCAATATCTACTAAAGGAACTCCAAGTTCCATTGCATCAAACTCCTACTCTTTGGTGTGACAACATCGGTGCAACCTTCTTAGCTGCAAATCCTATGTTTCATGCCCGAACTAAGCATATCGAGATAGACTATCATTTTGTTCGTGAGAAAATTGCTGCCAAGGAACCTTGTGTGCGTTTTCTTTGTTCAGCTGATCAAATCGCTGATATAATGACCAAGCCGCTTCCTCCCTCTCATTTCAATCACCTCAAGTCCAAGCTCAATGTATCCATGGACACCTTGGCTTGCGGGGGGCGTGTTAGTATTGACAAAGGAAATACAATTCAACACACAGAACAGCAAACTGTGCTGCCACAGAAGACTGCTAGTGTGTCTCAACAGATCTAGCGAAACTAATCTGTTCTCAGTGTTTTATGTAACAGAAAGATAATATAGAGAATGAGGTTGTTGTATAACTGTTTTAGTTTTAGTCTCCTGAAAAGACCTCTATATATAAGAGGTTCACTCCTTCTGTATTTGTAATCAAGATTATTCATTAATAGAAACAAGAGTTCTATCTTTCTATTTCTTTCTCCCTTTGAGAAAAACCTTTCAGTCATTCTATAATACTTTCACTATTGCAAATATTAGTCAAATTTTAAAATCTAGAAGGCCAAACCCAACAAGGCCCCACCTTGGCTTCGCTTCTCCTTAGTTTTCCATTGTACAAGCTAAAACCAAGAACTCGACTATTCAGCCACAAAAATTAAACAGGGACAGGGTGACATGAGAATTTGTTTAAAATGAATGACAGCTTCAGAGAGTCGCTACAAACTAATAAATTCGGTCATAACAATTACGTCGAGAATTTATTTAGGTTGTACGGAGAGGAAAAAGTGATGAGACGAGTGAAGTCCGATGAAATTAAAACTGTTAAGAGTTTTTACAGACGGATACACACAATTTTTGGAAATTAAATATCACACACCTAAAAAAGAAACAGAAAAGGTAAAATAAAGAGAAAAAGAGGGCCATTTGACAAATTATCGAGGTAAAAGACCCAGCTGAGCTGGGGTCACCGCTAGTAAACCCTAGATCATTTGAACTTTCTTCCACTTCTCTACATTTCTTCCGATCTTGCAAGTACCACATCTACCTGGGAGTTGGAAGTGGCTGGTATTGGACCGGGCCTGCCCGCGGACCGAACCACCTCATCTTCGACGCACGCTGAACCACCTCCTCTTGCCTCTCGGCTCTCGCCTGTTCATCAAGCGAAAGGATAGTGATTCTGGCGAACGCGGTTCGATTTCTCTCTCAATTTCTCTTCTTTTTCTATTCTCTTCTCGTACCATTTTGAGCAAAACGCAGAGAAAAGACGAGGCTTTTTGCTATTTTTTACCCTCATTTTAGTTTGGTATGGAGTTTGCATCTATAATGAAGTTGATACTTTTTTGCGTGATTTTCATTTCTGATGTTCTCTTTTCTCAATTAGTGGGGAAATAAAGGCTGTAACTGGACTTCTTTTCTATAATTATTTAGTTTTTGGAATATTTGGGGTTTTAGCACTTCCCCTTCTATAAAATTATCTGTATTATTAATTACTAAATTAATTTGTAAATGCCAACAACTTTTTTGGGGCTATTGTGGTTTGTTACATTAAAATACTTTCCTCTACTGAAACAATTGATACATAATTGTTTGCTTTATACGTTTTTTTTTTTTTTTTTTTTCTCATTTCATTCTTTCATTTCTATCTGAGTGTGCAAGCCAACCCCTCCATTGTCTAGAAATTTCTTCAACAGAATTCTATCGGGTTACTATTTTTGGGTATAATACAGACTCCCCGTTGTTCTTGTCAGTTAACTGACACCATTGACAACTGTCCTCTTGCATGAATCGTGTTTCAATTGTTTCCTCTAGAATAAATAGTGCATGTCAGCCGCTTTATTTGTATATTATGAACTAAAGAAATCAGAAGTACATTCTCTTAAGCAATTATTGTCAAGTTAACCAAAATAGTCCTTGAATTATTGAGTTTTTGTACAGGGACCACCAGAACAGTAGGTGTCATAACTCATAAGCAAGATCAACCAGGTGCCGGGATTCACTTCACTTACAGAAAAGCTGAGCAGCCTCTCTCTGTCGTATTAACAAGTAACATTTTTTTCCATGAGAATTATTGCTTGCAAATTTGATGTCATTGTACTTCAGTTTCAAACAAACTTCAGTCAAACCTTGATAGTGTTTATCAAACCGATGCATTGCTTCATTGTACACTTACATTTAATACAAAGATCTTAGGTACATTAAAATTTCTTTTATTTCATGAATCCACATAAGCTCGTTTATTTAACTCAACTGCAGCTTCCGTTTAGCAATTTATGATATCTTGTTGGATTTCAATTTAGGTTGGATTTCAATTTCTTTTATTCCAAGCCCATCCACTTGCTAACTTGGGAGTGAGGCTTCTGAGAGAAATAAAGTTGGGAGTGTTCACGAAGGGCGGAACCCTAGCAGTGGCAGAAGAGACCGTGCTTGAAGGATCTGCCTTTTTTGACGGTAAGTTTCTAAAGCAAACCCACCCTAGCTTGGTATGTTATATGTTATAGCTATTACTTGCGGTTTTGTATCTAAAGCAAACAAGCTTACTTATTGAGGCCCTTGTACTTAAAGCACGGCACTGGTTGCTTTATCAAGTTATTATTACATGTCTAAATTTTGCTGGTCAGTACTCAATAATTAAAATTTGCGAGTTATCAATAGGTTAGTTGTTTTCTTGGCAGAACTTAACTAAAATTTGTCACTACCAAGTCTGTTATTGACTTTTTAGTCTTTTCTATCCATAGGAGTCACTGTTAGGCTATTAGGTGCTTTAATCTAACTCATGATATTTCTTATAGAAGGTAATATTTCTTCTACCCGTCTATTGTTGAAAAATTCATATTGCAAATTGTTTAGTTGGTCCCATTACTATGACAATTTTTTTCTCATATGCTCTGAATAATATCAGAAGACGGTTTTGAAAAAACACACTGCTGGGAGGTTTTGAAGAAGTATTAAACTATGCTGGATTAAATGCACTGATCCTATCTATTTCTTTTTTTATGTTTTGTTTTGCCAATATTTATACATGCAGGAACAGATTGGTTGAGGTTACTACTAGACAGAACAAACAACAGTTTGGCTGCAACACTAACTTCTGAAAATCGTAGCGTTAAAGAGGTACTTATCTGGATAGAAGCTTGTTTTGAAAGTTTGTTGTGAATGTGGGATATTATTCCTGATAAGTTGCCAGACTCAAAATTTTCTGATATTTTAAGTTTATTGTTATAGACTTGTAGTATTACTATTATTCTTATTACTGTAAAAAGAATTCATATAATCTTCATGATTAGCTTCTTTTCCTTCTTTATTTTGTAACATATTCTTCTTTGACCTTTATTTTCAGAGCTCTTGAAGTCATTTAACTGCAATTTCATTTGAACAGTTCTGCTGAACCAGGGTTACAGGTATTACCAGAATGGAAGAATTTCTTGTTTCCTTTTTTGTTTTTTTGTTTGTTTCTTGTTCATTCAATAAATATTATATTTCTTATAGAACTAAAGCACAATTGTTCATTAGGAAGCTATGTCAACTGAAGCTTCTTCCAGTTCTGTGGCAATTGGAGTATCTTCAAGTCCGGTATAAGTCTCTCTATAGCTTTAACTAATAGAAAGTCTCTTCCATGTAAAGATAAATTATATTCTGAAATTAATTTTTTTGGGCATTAACTAATACATGGACACAGTATGGTGTGTTAAACAATTATCTAAGAGTCTGGTTTTATTTAAACACATACTTGTAGTGTAGTAATTCCCATTTTATGTTGAATTTCAAATTTGTTTTGTAAAATATATATTTTTTAATATCTATTTCAGAATGTTTAGAAAAATCAACAAGTTTTGAATTTTTCAGTCTTAATAAATTATAAATATCAAAATCATAATAAAGCATTGAGATTAACTAATATCTAATATTGAAGTATATTTTGCTTGTAGGATGAGCGGAAGATTGAAATTTTATCTGAAACAGAAAATTCTGTTAAGGAATGTTGTGTGGTACCTGTGGGTAGACAGCTTGTGAGATCAAAGTACCTACGATATAAACTACAAAATCCCTATAAGCCAAACTCCCAAGCATACTCCAAAGAAAGTGTTGTTATGGACATTTATGGAGAAACTGATGATGAGAAGTCAATGCGTCTCATGCTAAATACAACCCACTTAAATATTTTGGAGGCTTATTTACTAGAAAAAGCTGATGATGGAACCTATGAAGTGTATATTACCGATGAATTTATAGGTTCTCTTAGAGAATTCTATACTCACGAGTTTAGTTCTTTCCATGGTACCAATTACATTCCTAAGGACACACTCACTAAATTTATAAGGTATCTTTCTTCTTTTGTTATTTGTAACAGGTTAAATCATGTTTATCAATAGCTATTTTAACATAATAACTAGCTATGAAATTTGTTGTGCAGGAATATTGTCGATGCTCTAATATTTTTACATGATGAAGACTTGTATCACGGAGCAATTTCACTTGATACTTTGCTTTATTGTCATTCTGGTTGTAAAGGCAAAGAAGAATATTTAGTAAAGTTGGCAAATTTCAAGACAAAGTGTAAGCACCTCTAACTATTTTGAATATTGTGTGATTTTTTATATGACTGAAATAATTTTGTTTTTTAGGTAAGACTACAGAAGAAGCACAACTAGAGGATTGGCATGACCTAGGTACAATGCTCCTAAAAGTATTGAACAAGGCGGTTTTGCAGAACCCAGCAATTTTTGTACAGAGCCTACAGGATGTTGTCACACATTTTCAGAATGTTACATTGGATTCTTTGATGTAAGTTTTTTTAATATTTTTAAATTATTTAAAAAATGGTATATAGAAGAGAGATAATTAAAATTCAACTAATGTTGTATTTTGTCTGCTTTTATTTTGCATTAGAAAACCTTTAATGAACACTTCATTCAACATTGACATTTCATACAAGTCTATTGTTGAAATATCATAGTACAATTTTTTTTTTTTGGTACAAACTATCACGTCACATGATAGAATGGTTACAAGCTGAATTTGATATTTTTCTGCATCTCTAGCTTTGATAAACTTGTCACATGATAGAATGGTTATAAGCTGAATTTGATATTTTTCTGTATCTCTAGTTATTGATAAATTTGTTCTTTTGACAAAGACTCCTATTTATTTAGGCAAAATATGACGTATTTGCAAAAAAACTTCACTTTTTTCTGGACGATTGATGATCGTCGGAAGTTTGCAATGCACATATATTTATGGTGTGAAGATGAACGAAGTCGCACCATTTTGAAGACAAGGCACAACAATATAGTTAATTTACCTTGGACTACATTCCAGAAGCCTTTCGGCGGAGTTCTTTTACGATCCATTGCTGCATATAATAATAAGACTTATAACGGAGGATGCATTATTGACCTTTTGAGAGTTGTGTCTGCATGCTACACACATAGCACCACTATATCACAGGTAGATATAATTATATCTCATGTAATTATACCTATGACTTCTAAATAATTTATCTTTTTTTTTATGTTGGTAGGTTAATAAAATAAAACAGGTGGACAATTTCATCTTGGAGGAATATCCTAGATTGTTTTATGATCTATTAAATATACAGGTACTTATTTCAATTATATAATTTTAAGTAGTGTGTTGTTATTTGTTTACTGATACTAATAATTTTATCACAGAGGCAAGAACAGTTTCTGCCGCTTCGAACTTAGATGAATATTCGAGACCTTTTGTCCTAAACCTGAAACTACTTAGTTCAGATTGTTATATGTATGGGGTTAATGGTGTTATGATATTCTGTTTATGTCCTACGAGTTCGTTATTACTTATGTTCTTGGTTTATATAGCACTTTGGGTCATTACAATATAGTTGCTGAGTTTGTGGTTTAGTCTTCATTTATGACGCTGGACTATCACCTGACTTCTGTTGGTATTGGTAACAGTAAATGTTTAAAAGCTAGAACTTGTTTGATGTTTGTCATGATTTCAATCTCCAAAATGAAAATACGCTAACGATTCATGTATCTGCTCGCTGTACTTTCTGTGTGAATAGTTGACTGGTTTTTTTTGTTTTAATTTTCCTAGTCTTTATCTGAAAAGTATAATTAATCTCAATTTTTTTGTGGAAATAAATTTTGCTGATACGCAATTAATTTTGTTACTGCGGCGTTATAATTGACTCGCAATTATTCGAATTAATGTCTGTTGCGTTCAAAACATCCTTTGAATATTTAAAAGTAGTTTCCGTTATTGGACTTTTGAATTATGTGATGAGCTCGTTTTATGTGGAAATAATTTGCATTTAATAAATCATTTTTTTCTTTTTAACCGTGATACGTATTATAAATATAATTGTAGTTAAGCTTTTTTTTTTTTTTTTGAGCTGTGAAAAAAATGCCCTTATGACTGTAAGTGCGACTGAAAATAAGTCCATTTTTTCGAGCCCGCTAAAGGGGAGCTAGATAGAGAAGAGAGACTCATCTCCTAAAGAAAGGGTAAACTAAAAATAAGTATAATACTAGCAAAAGTTGCCCTACGTATATGTAGGCAAATAAAAAAAATAAAATAATGTTAGATAATAAAAATGTGTTGTTCAATTTACCAACGATATAGGTAGATATGTTATTTAATTTTTTTTTATTAAATAAAAAATCGATATATCTTGTTGCTTCGTCTAGCGATTCGCATCCAACCATAAATCAAATCGATCGAATGGCAAAAACACGTGTTTATATGCTAGATCTAGTATGTTAACACCTCTTAGATCCGTGAGTTTATAAGAAATAGAGATAGAGATCTGCTTCGAGGAGAGAGTAACTCATCTCCCATCCCATGTCCCAAATTTATTTGAAAATAATCTTTTTCCATGAGAGATGAACAGGAATGAACAATGTTTTCCATCTTTTGCTCCGTCGGACTGCAATCGCAAGAATGTTGTTGGACACAAGTGCAACCCTATTTCTCTGTGTATTTCTACTTGTCATTTGCACTCTTAGTTGACCCTCGAGCAACCACATAGAGGCCTTCCCGAATTGCTCCGCTCACTTCCAATTTGGAGATACACTCCAATAATGATCAAGGTTATTTTAGTCCTTTCGAAAAAAATTTTGGAGTGGATCTCTAAAATTGAGTGAGGGAAGCAATTCCCAGGCCTTCCGGTTGATGCTTATGAGTCGAACTTGTCTTTTTGTGTGGTTTAGAGAAGTAAAGATGAAACAAAAAAAAAAATGAATACCAAATAAAATGGGACTCAGGGAAGGAGGTTTATTCGTGCATCGCTAAGTAGTATTATGGCTTTCTTTTTTTCTTTTCTTTTTTTTTTTTTTTTGATATGAAGTATTATGGCTTGTTGTGGTAGCCGGACGAAGCTTCTGGTGCTATTCATCTCCTTTTTTTTTTTGTGCTGTTTCTCTTTTGGTTTTCCTTTTTTTTTTTTTTTGTATTTGCTAGATTGATGCGACAAGTTGATACCGTAAAATGTGATATTTAATCATTATTTCGATTATAACTGTATGAACTTTGTAGTTGTGATCCATCATAGAGCAAAGTAGTAGGTATTTTTTGAATAGCAAGTTCTTCGTTTGGTACACGGGATTAAATCAAAATGATGATGGGCAACCTAAATCCCTCAAAAAATCATGTGGGACCGCAGCAATAATGGGCAACCTAAATTCCTCAAAAAATCATGTGGGACCACAGTGCTGCCCCAATCGCTCTGCTAACTAGGCCTGATAACGGAAGATCCGTTGTACGTTTTCTGTGTACGTTCCGTTCCAACTGAACATATAACGGTACACATTTTTATTTTGTTTTTGAAACGGAACTGTAGGAAGAACACATTTCGCCACACGTTTGTGTGAAATACAGTTCAAGAAATGGAATAACTAACAAAAATTCTGATATGTACCGTTGACGAAACAAAACGGCAAACAAAATGAGACATTCCGTTGCAGTTTGACATGTTATGCAGCCCTACTGCTAACTTGTTTGGAAATGGTATGTTAGGTGCACCTATCAACAATGAGAAAACACCAAATTACCAAATAAATGTTTCAACGCTGCTTTATCGAAAAGACTCAACCACATGTATGCTTTTTTTTTTTTTTTTTTTGGAACACTATACAAAGACAATTTAAACCAAATCAGAAAGTAATCCGGAAAAGGGAACATTGGACCCTCAAGACGAGAAAAATTGTGGGCACTTCACGGTATGCTCCATAGCAACACATCTCAAGGGATGGAAGGAAATAATCCACGCGAAAAAAAACTTAGGGTACGGAAAGGAAAACAATAGAAGAGACTAAATTCAAGAAGATTTGAAAGTGAAGTTCTACCCCGCGATTTTGGGTGAACACACAGCCCAAAGCGAAGTCAGAGAATCACATTATCTGCCCTTTTATTTTCAAAACTTCATGGATCACTCTGTCTATCACAGTGCTTCTAGCTATATGACATCATTTTATTGAAAATAAATTATTTAACAGGATGATTTTCAAGTATTAAAGTAGCAATATTGGATAAGTGAAAGTTCTAGTATACAGTATTCCAGTTGGAACTTTTAAAAATAATAAACTAGATTAGCTGACAACTATCAAGAGATTTAACTTGTTCAGGACAACTATCCAGTTCAAAACAAAAGACTTGATTATGGAAAGCACTTGGCGCCCATGAGATTAGTCTTAACTTCTACGTAAGTAAGCTTATTTGTTAACCTACAATTGCCTAAAAGTACTTTTAACCTTTGATCCCACTAATCCATGGTGTTGCCAAATGCCCCCAAAATGAACTTTTATCTAAACTAACTGCAACAATGTAGTAATTAGGGCCAAAACCAGGCTGAATCTAAAAACTGTAGACTAAAGAGAACAACACGTATTCCCCATTTTGGACATCACAAATTCCAAAAAAATTACCACACGACTCCATATGGAATGTTTGCTTGCATCAGAAACTGATATGTAAGATCAATTGACAACAATTTTGTGAAGTAAACCAGAATAAAAGGTATTCAAACAAGACACTGATGTCATGAAGACAAAAGTTCCTAAACTAATATGCAATTGCGTCTCCAGAGACCTGGTCAGGTTGATGCCGAACTGCAAGAAAACAATGACAAACAATGAAAGAGCAACCTTTTTATTAGTAAGAACAGCAAATCCAGATGGCTTATTTTCAACACACAACCAAGATGTACCGTTCTATGATGCCTAACTCCTCTGCAAGCCGTATCTTCTTCTTAACATAATCGCTGTAGGGAGACATCTTAAGAAGATCAGGTGGATCCTATTACCAAAAATTTGTTACCTGTCAAAAGAGTGCTCAAACAAAGAAATGTGAAATCAATAGCAGGAGATTTAGCTTCACCTCACGAAAATACTCTCTCACAAGATCCTCTGTACATAAATCATTAACACTGTTCCCCTGCATGTCGACAAAAAGAAAAACAATATTACAAAGTACAAACATTTTCAGAACGGTAGCTTTCAATGGCTCCCTGCTTCATTGAGCAAATATAGAAGTGCTCAGAAATATGCACAGGAAGCAAACAAATCATCACTTCTACAAAATATTGTGCATACACCATTTGATATATCAATAACTGTTGAAGTCATCATCGACTATAGCCCAAAAATAAACCCAGCCCCATAAGTTCACATATATGAACGATCTAGATTATTCAATGATAAGCTTCACAAGTGAAGAAAATTCTGGAGACAATGAACCAACTTTAATTGAGTCAGTAATGATGCTACAAATCACTATTGACAAATCTAGAAACTTCTCTACTGACATGAAACACATAAATAGGAGGTTGTGCTCATTTGTTGAGTGCACCAAAAATTAGGAGAAATAAGTTTCTCAAAAATATAGTCGCGGTCTTGTAGTAAGGGTAGTAAAAGTATTATAGTTGTTATGTAGAGATTAGTAGTATAGATGTTGTATTAGTAATTTGAGTAGAAGTGATAGAATTATGTTTGTGTAGCATTGTTAGTCAAGAATAACAACCAAAATCCCTCAGAAATCTAACTAATGGCTAGATTAAAAACAGCTTGCCATCCCAGGACCTGACTAGAAGCTAGGCTAGTGCAGCAGAATATTACAATAACAAAATATCAGCACAAACTGAATATAAATAGAAAATGACAAATATGTAAAAGTTTGCTGACTCAACAACTTACCTTGGTCTTGGCTGACATGTACCTCTCGAGTTGATCAAGCTAAAAAAGGACATTAGTAAATAATCAAATGTAAGTTAGTTACTCCATGTGTTTAGCAAGGGAAAGTATATAAAAAAAAAAAAATTGGCAAGAAAGGTTTGTCATAAGAGATTTTAACAAAAGAGAAACTCACAATAAATTTAGTACATGGGAAGTTACACTCCCTATCTGCTTGAATATAATTTTTGCAGCGGGAACACAGATCCTTATCACGCTCGGTAACGTCTTTCACTACTACATCAATAGCCCTCTATGAAGTGTACATCCATCATTAGTTTGAAAGAGGTTGACATCAGAAAAGCAAAATAATGAGAGAAAATTATTAAGGGAAAAGAAACCACAACCTTGTTCTTTATAATTTCTTGCCAGAGCTCAGTAAACACTGGTACAAACTCTTTCTTGAGGTCTTCTTTCTGTAGCCACATATGTGAGTCCTAAGAGAGAGAACTAATCAGTATATTAAAAAAGTCAAGACAGCTGCACAACCATAACATGAAAGAGATTTACTGTAATAGCTTGATCAAGAACCACAAGGTCATCTATCTTGTACTCGCTGGAAAGTTGTAGTGCTACTCTCTTTACGTCATCGAATGACTGACTTGTGTTCACCTAAAACAAACAAAGAAAAAACATTTAAAGAATTAAAATGACGGTGCAAACAAGAGAAAATTATGAGTAGAAACATGTTAATGTTTTTTTATAATACTAGGCAGTTGCTACCTAGAAGGAAACATGCTAATGTTAGAGAGCAGAAAAGAAACTTTTCATATTCTTACATATAATTTTGTGAGGATGTGCTAAAGACTGAGAGTTGTTACCTCCAGAGTTCTTAGTAGGTGATTATAAAATTTCAGATAGGCAACATCAGTCTTATGGCTGAAGAAGAGGGAATATTCATCATTGCAAAGCTACATTGACAAAGACGACGACATTACGAGAAGTCAGAGAAAGAAGGAAATATGAGAGAGGAATCTCAGTAATGCACGTAAATATTTTGACAGCTAAGCATGACTATATCTGCCTTGAGAGTCAACAATATTGAATGCATGAGAATTGAGAACATAATAATAATAATAAACCGATACAAGTGTGGCAAGGCCATGTTTTGATAAAGGTAAATCAAACATGCATGGAAGAATATATATATATAATAAGAAGAAGAAAGGGGGAGGTGATGATAATGGTGTGCTTACACCATTACTGACAATCAGGCGCTGATAGTCATCGTAACGGCCCCGGATAGGATCCAGGCACCACGGCCTGGCATAGAACATTTCCCAGTCTGTAGAAGAGTCATATTTACGCATATCGTCATATGTGCGAAGGCTATTTGCTTTATCGACCTTCCCTGAATATATCTACAAAATTAATTGATAAACAGTAATGTTATTATTGTATTTTTATTTTTAATTAAGATAATTTTATTTTAGGGAATCAAATATCAGATTATTCATATGGTGAATAAGGATCTACAACCTATCGAGGCAGAGTGGAAGTTAAAGAATCAAAATAGAAGGGGAATTAAATTAAATGATGACCAGAAAAAGCTTGAAATCCCGTAGCCTACACTTCATCTTCAGTCTATGAGGGTATGCCACCCAATAGTCTGCAGCTGTCATATAATCACCGAAGTGTTGATGGCATTCCTCGAAAGAGTCGAAGTCTGGTCCATCGCAATCACTGCTCAGGAAAGAGTCGAAGTCTGGTCCATCGCAATCACTGCTCAGGTCCGTCGTCTTAGCCTTCTTCAACACCTCCTGCCCAGACCCTGAGCCAAACTCCTCTTCTTCGTTTGGCCTCTTCGCCGGAAGATCAAGGGTCGTTGCCATTAATTACACACTACGACGATGGCGAGTACTTGACCAAGAGCCCCACTTGATTGCCCCGGATGATGGATCCCGCTACTTACTCGATCAGAGCCGTCGCTCCGCCGCTACCCTGCGTTATGGCCGATTGCAAACCCTAGGTTGGAAATTAAGTGCTTCTGTTCGGCTTTTTCAGCGAGACAACGAAGGATGCGGAGCTTGTGAGTTATAAGGTCTGCTCCACAATTTCTTATTTTTGGGTGGAAAATGTAATTTTTTGCGAGTAAAAGCAAAGCCCGAAATGGGCCTCCATTGAAACAAAAATAGTTCAGTATAGTACATGATAAATGGGCTTCTATTGAAACAGAAGTTCAGTACAGGATAAAAGGTAAGCCTAAAAACTACAACAAGAAGTGCTCAAGGGTGCTCCAGAACAACCAATTCGGAGGAAGAAAAAGGAAAAGTGACGAAAGTTACACTTATCGAAGGGTTTACTCGCTCCTTATTGGTAGAAAAGTCATGGAAAGAAAGAGAAGTAAAGGTGAGAGATAGAATGATTTGGAGAAAATTTACTCTACTGTTTGTACACCCCGATTTAAAGGGTAACAAAAATCGGACAACCTTCCTCTTCTCTACTCCAAATTTCCTTTAATAAGCGTGTTCTGGAGCATACCCTAATTTTCTTAAGGATTAATTAAGCCATCCACTTATTATCTAATTACAACATAAGGCACCTCTACTTCCAAAAGCAAATTTTATATTTTTTAAATTTTTTTACTATTTATTTTGTATTTTAAAAAACTGCTATTATTGGACGTTCCATACAAGTTTTCGGAGCGATTTTTTCAAAATACAAAATAAATAGTAAAAAAATTATATATATGTGTGTGTGTATATATATATATATATATATATATAGATAGATAATTTAGTTTCATACAAGTTCTCAATATAAAAGATTCAATCTAATGATTTGGATCGACCATTTGAAATTTTAAAACGCGAATACAATCATGTTGAACGGACCAAATCTGTCCTATATGTTGGACATTAGCATTTTTCCACATATTGTGGGCAAATTTTTATTTAAGAAAACATTGTTGCAATCCGATAAAAATAAAAATCTCCATTCATCCAAGAAAACATTGCGTTTAATAAATTTTTTTTCCGAATAAAAACACAAATGAAAGGTAACCAAATTTGCCCATTGACGATTATAACTAAGCTGGACTGATTAATGTCTTTTTTACAAAAAAAAAAATCAGGTACCATCTATTACAAAAGCTGTAGATATACCACAAAAATATTTTATCTAACGTTAGAATCAGATTTGCCACAGCATCAAACAAACAAAAAACAGGTACCATCTATTACTGGTACCCAAGCCCTCCTTTTATCAGACTCACTAAATCCCAACTTCTAAGTTCTAACTACCTCACAGCATCAAACAAAGTCTTATTACATCATGTCAACCAATGTAAAAGTACAAAACAAATAGTCATCAGGTTTTTATTACAATTAATGAATTAAAAATAAGAACGGAATTATTTTGAAAGAACTTCCATACAACTTCCAATGTATGGGCAAATTTTCATGAAAATATACCGAAACTCCTCTTTTGTTGGGAGTCGAAACTCCTCTGTCAAGGCGGGAACAGAAACGGTGCGATCTCAAAATCGGAAACTGACAGGATCCGAACTCTAATTCCTTGCGTGGTTTTGAGGCCTTTTAGTTTTAGAGAAAATTACAAAATAACAACATTATAATAACTTCATCCAAATGTATTCATTCCCGGTAAAAAAAAAAAAGTAAAACCGTCCCAACATGTTACATCTGTGGTTTAGAGCTCGTTGGAAAAGTGTCTACCACGACGGAATGGGATGAATTTCAAATGTTTTAGTTAATACTTGGTGATTGTTATACATGAATGGAATGAACTTAAGCACATGGTTCAAAAAATCGGCCGATTCCGATTCAAATCGGCCGAATCGGATCGGAATCGGCGGAAGGCGATCCGATTTTCATGGATTTGGAGCGGATTCAGATTAAATCATTAAAAAAAAGCCATTAATGACGTTCTTGAATGGAGAAGGAGGTGTGGAGAACTCAACCTAAGGTGGTACGGGCGGGGAAAATGCGTGGGGACGCCGGGAGAAGCTCCACGAAGCTCAGGTGGTGCATTTCGTTACTGTTTCGGCGGCCTCCTTTCTTCTATCGGAAAACAAAGGAGGGAACGGTAATAAAAAACAGATGGTTGAAGCCTTGAAGGAGATGGGTTAGGGACTGGAGATGTCCATTTTAATTCATTTTTTCATTTAAAATCACATCGGATGGTTTATATTGTTCTATAACTGAAATCAATTTAAAACAAAAAGGAAATTGATCTAGAAATTGATCTAAATATGTAAAAAAATTATAAAATTTATGATCTACTATCCTAACTGATACATTAATATATTTTAACGAATGCATATTTATTAATTTTTATTTACCAAAAAGTATTTTTTTTATTGATTATAAAATCTCAATTCAATTGTTTTATAACTTCTATTTTCAAAAAATTTGAAATTTCCTTGCCATTGTCACTACTAGGCTTCTATTGTTGTATTATTTTCATATTTTGGTTGGTTTTATGCTTCAATTTTTTTAATTTTTAACTTAGATATTTTTAAAATATTTTTCCTATTTTTTCCATAATTTATTTGATTTTTGAAAGCATAAAATATGTTTTAATAAAAAAATCCGAGTTTTCATCCGATTCAACCGATTTTTTCCGATTCATCCGATTCAACTCCTTAGACCAATTGTCCGATTCCGATTCCGATTCCGATTTTCAGAACCATGCTTAAGCAGCATATGCACTTGCAGGTGGGTTAATGTACATCCAGATGCCAAAGCATTGCGTTGTGATTTTTGGAGTTTTAACATTTAAGTGCTCTGCTGCTTAGCTTGCTTGTATTCAAGTGCTAATGTACTACATCTCAAAGCAAATTATTCATTTATGCTGAGGAGCATTTACTGGTACACTGAAAGCAATTATCACTTTTTATGTTGGGTGGCAAACCATTTACACCAAAATTAAAGCAATTAGACTTGTAAGTCTAATATATTATTGGTACAATTTAGGGCATTAAACTATTACTGGAAAAGAAACAATAGAAGGTGACATTTCTGTTCAGATTTGTAAGCACTGCTGTCGCTCCAGTAGATGATTTCTTAAAGTACCTAGGGGGTTTCGTTTACTAACTCTCTTTCTCTCTCTTTCATGTAGACATAGCAGTTTGTATTTCAGTCCTGGTGAGGTCGGGCTTGTGGACCCAGCAAGCATACCAGAGTACAAGCAACCTACTTCATCTATGTTTCAATGCGTAAATCCTCCTAGGTGCAAATGATTCTGATGTAGATAGCTTTCTTTCTTTTTAAATTCTTGTTGACTTTGACTTGCTAAGTTGCTAGTTTGTTATGCAAATACTAAGACAAGTCCTTGGAAAACTGTGAACATTTAACATATTGTGGATCAAAAGGCAATGCTTGCTTATATATTTTAATTTTCCATGCAAGATGTTGATATCTAATATATCATTTTTATGGCTGCAGAGAACCAAAGAGCGTGATCACTGGTTCGAGACATTGCACATATGCTCTCAAGAAAAACAACATGGATGGAGGTAAGATATGTGAAAAGGCATAACATCTCTCAAGCTTTGTCCAGCCATGTTGCCTGCATATCCTTTCTCAAACTGTTGGCTTTTCTAGATAGATATTGGCTTTAATGGATAGATGAACTTTGGGTCTTTCATTGATTAGATACTGTTTGTTTGTAACTGTTGCATTACTGGAGTATAGATATTGGCTTTGTTGTTTGTTTGTAACTGATGAAATTATGATTGTACTTTAATTATTGATTGTATTTGAAATGATAGTCTGACCCATGGATCTAACGGTTTAATGTGAATATGGTATGTTCCATGTACTTGTCTGCTTCCCTTTTAATTTCTTGGTATCATGTACTTGTCTGCTTCAAGCATGGTCAATAGGAGACTCTGTGTATCTGTCAAAATATGACTTTTAATTTCTGAATGTAGCTTATACTTTAATACATGTAACACATGGAATGCAAACTTCTTGTTGCCACACCTATGTATGGTACCAATTTCATATAACTGGTACATGAAGAACCCAGCAGGTAAGTAATATAAGTGAGAAATGGGTGTTGCAAGTGAGAATTCATTAGCAAAAAATGATAATCAATATAAGTGATCTAAATTGATTTACGTGGGCAGTTACATTCAGCAGAATTGACCCAGAAGGAAAGCTTCTTGAGGTTGCCAATGGTGCTCGAGTGAAGGAGATGGGATAGATGGTGAGGTCGAGAGCGAGAGAGGCAGAGAGAGGGAGGCCGGGGGTGGTGTGCGAGTGAGAGAGGAGGAGAAAAGGAAGCGAAGGAAGAGGAGGAGGCGAGCCGCTGAGTTATTCACTTTCGGACTGTGTTTTCTTTGTTTTTTTTTTTTTTTTTTAATTACTGGGACTCAGGCAGGGAGGGGCAGAGTGGAAAGAGAGAAGGGGATCAATCCTTCTCTTGCGCTCCGTTTGATTGAGATCCGACGGATCGCATCGCACGACAACAGAGTGCTGCTGTTTTACACGACAGCAGAGGATGCGATTCCGAGGATATGGTTCCTCCTAATGATTGGTTAAGCTGCATTGTGGTCTTTATTAATGCCTAAGAAAGATGAACCTGAATCCTCGGCTGATTATCGTCCAATAAGTGTGGGCAATGTCATTTACAAGTTGGTAATGATGTTGATAACCAATTGACTGCAGCCCGATCTCAAGGAAGTAATTTCAAACGAACCAACAGCATTAATCACGGGCCGTTGCATCTCAGGTAATGTCATGCTTGTCAAGGAGGCACTCCACTCGTTCCAATCAAGAAATTGTAAACAAAAAGCTTTCCTTTTAATGCCGACATCACTAAAAGCTCAGCAGTTCTCTTATGCAGGGGGCTTTGAAACACATAAATGTGCCAGACATGATGGAATGGGAGATGGATTCACAAAACCTAGGCAAAGTTTGAGGCAGGATGTCCCATATTTCTGTATGGTTTCATTATAGCGATAGATATGCCGACAAGAAAGTTGAGATTGTCACAAGTGAGGGAGCAAAATTAGAGGAGTTAAGCTGGCACACCGACAACTCAACTCTCACGCGTATTATCTGTGCAGATGATCTAATTTTGATGGGTAATAGTGAGATGAGGGATGTACAGGAGATTATGAAAATCACGGATGAATTTGGAAATGTATCAGGTCTGGTAGTTGATCCGGTAAAATCCGAAAATGTTGTTCTCAAGAACTTGTGATGCCCAGCTACAAATGATACAGAGAGCGTGCATTCCAAGCAAGCCAGGCTGACCAGGAGGAGAAGTATTTGGGAAAGATCATTACCAATTCCAACAGTGCCAAAATAGCGAGATTAATGTTACTTGATCGATTAAGAACAAGACTGTCAAGGTGGAAATCGAATATGTTGTCGCATGCAGGACAACTTACACTGATAAGTTAGTTTTAATGAGTATCCTGGTTCATTTCATGTCCCTCAAGATATACAAAAAGGATTAATTAGACAAATGGAAAGCTTAATTGCAAAGTTTTTCTGGGGAAATACAAATTAAATTAATTACATGGCATTTATCTCTTGGGGGAAAAAAAAAATCTGTCGGCCTACTGATTACTGAAATATTATGGGAAGGCATTGTTTCTCAAGATGGTATGGGACTATGGGCAGTGATGTGTGGGGTGTGGGGATGATGATTATGTGCCAGAGATCCCAACACACAATATCAGGCTGAAAGCAAACTTCCCTCCGCCTCCACCACTACCACCCCAGTTATATTGCTTCATCTCTATCTAGCCGCTTATATTGGTTCAGGTCAATTTGCAAGTAGGTGCAGGCTTAGGCCCTCATCAAAATGTTTTTTTCGCGGGATTTCATTTCAATTCAATTGATTTTATAGGATTTCGTTAGATCTAATTATATAGGAATTCCAGGAGCACAATTTTGTTACATAATCTTTCTATCAAGAGACCATGAAGGCTGAAGCCCCTGGAGTTAAATGAACTGTGACATATTCGTCGTTCAAAGACGTTAACAAAATCCATAAGAACTTATGAGCTGAACTGATCGGTCATAATCCAATCCGACCCAAGTTAAAATATAAACAAAGATTTTTTATAGGTTTCTTTTAATTTAAGGCAGGCAATATTTAAAGTGACAAGTTTCACCAGACCATATAAAATTTTGTCAACTATTTACCAACTGTCTGGATTTTACTTCAAATTATTTCCTCGAAGGAACCACACAAAGACTTGGTTGAGTAAATAATAAAACGAACTTCATATTTATATGAAAGGGAAAAGTGGGAAGGTCCTTAAGCCAACTAAAACAAATAATATAGTAGGAATTAAAGGACCAAAACTAGACTTGCACGTTTGCTTTATAAAGAAACACATCCACAATCCCACGCGGCAAACAGAAAGTGATTTAGTCCGTAAGAGTGACAATTAGCCACGTACTTAAATCTAAAAGTAATTAAACATGAAAGTTCAAATCAATGAGGAGACTTTTCTAAGCAGTCCTAATTAGCATGGCCTTGCAGATCCAGACTACAAAGTCAAAACAATAAAAGAGCCATCTTTTGATTCATAAGAACAGCAAACAAGCGCAAAGAATTATCCAGAGTGCAGATGGCTTGTTTTCAAAACTAAAGGCATACCTTCTAGGCTTCTAAATAATGTCTATTCTCTCAAACGATATTTCAAAAATAAAATGTATTTCCCGTCATCATCACATATCACCTGTAAATCAAAACACAAATTGTGATAACCAATTTTTCATAAATCTCATAAATATAAATTGTGATGACACAAAAATAATTAAGTCAAAATGCATACCAACTAGAGCATGTAACTCTGCTATAAAAAGAGGATATGTGTTCTCCACGTGTTTCAAATATCCAAATGGATCATGAAATCGGGTGTCCTAATCAATCAAATGGAGAAAAAAAATTAAAAAGACAATTAAATTCATTCTTCTTATTAAAACTATCCAAGTTTTTGAAATAAGCTATATTTAAGTTAATGACTCACAGTTTGGTTTTTTATATCCTCATAATGTTTTATCGAGTTTCGAATAAGACGAATAAAGCTCCATCTATCAGCAGTATATGGGTTATTGGATCTACTACCACTGTGGTTCTTCCGAATATTGGTCTCGTGGTCGTCCAACCAGTCAATGCGTAATCTATTTACCCTTCTGGAATCTCGAGATTCGATTATATATTCCAAGTAAATCCTCTTTTCTGCATCGATTTTTTCCACCAAGGCTGGGTGATTTGAAACAGTGAATCTGCAAATGCATATATTAAACAATGTTGCTAAGTATCTTTTGAAATAAAAATATAATTATCGATATTTACTAGTTATATGCGGCCTTTTTTTTTTGTACTAGCCCACTAGGAAATTCATTTGTACTAGGAAATATTATATGCGGCCTCCTTTGTACTAGGATATTCATTTTTTTTTTTCTTGGGAATCAGTTGGCAGCCTTTTTCTCCGCAATGCAACAAAAGAAAAGAAAAAATAATTAAATAATGATAACTCTGAAAAATTATTTGGATAACAAGAATCTCAATATATATCTTATATTAGCCCGAAGTTGAAAAACATTCTCAATGAGTTCTAATTTCTAATGGAAAAAATTAAAATAGCTTACAGATTGTGTCTTGTGTCCCTGAGATAATCCAGAAATAACTCAACCATATTGTGCTTCCTTCTACCTCCATATACGCCTTCAATTATGTTTCCAAGTCTGGTCATATCTCTTCTCATTTCTGTTTCAACGTCATAAATTTCCTGGAATTTCTCTGATTATATAAAAATAACAAAAATTAATTTTGCGAAACTTATCTTAAACTTCATAAATATCTCTTTTAGATTAGTTAGACTTGTATACAACTAGGAACTACAATTGATTATAACTATGTTGGATAGCAACAAAAAAAAAAAAAAAAAAAGATAGCATCTTAAAGGAATATATTATTTTTTTTTAAGTTAATTCTAAAGTTGTTGTTTTAGTTTCAGTTGCAGCTACACCAATCTAAACTGATGCAGATCTGAATTTGGAGTCGGAACCATTTAAACATCATTAATTCGCTTTCACCCAGCAGCCTAGAATTTAAACTAATATATTGATCTCTAACTCCTAATTGGAAGACTTGGAACATGAGCACCTGATCCTTCATTGTGAACCAAATAAAGTCCAAATCAACTATAATAACATACATACCGAGATGTGTACAACATTTTCCAAACGGTCGACCCAAAGCATATATCGCTTCTACAATATTGAGTTAACTAAGATGTCATTGTGAGACTAAGTATTGAGGCAGGTCTAATATTTTTTCCATTTCATGTCTCTCCCTCGCTTCTAGTGTACATACGAAATTTATTCAATAAATTGTAAAACTATTAAATATATGTTCACAAATCTGTAATTGCAAATTAAAGAATTATAAAAAATTGCATTTATTTATCTGAGTGCAGAAAGGAATTGAATGATTAATTTAAAACATTATACTGAAAAATTGTTAATTAGATAGACAGTTTTTTATTATTTTTGAAGCATTAATTGTCCGTAGGCTGTTTTTGAAAACTTTATACGACACTTGTAATAAATGTTAACATATGCGAGCATAATTAACAAAAGTTAAAATTATGTATTGCAAAAAATATATCAAACTCTCATATAATCATAAATAGAGTAAACCAACTGTTTTCCGTTTTCTAGTGATACTCATTGTAGAGGGTAAAAATTGATAATTAAAATTGGTTATTTAAACTAATTAAGGACCTAAAAAGTTCAATTAATACACAACACTTGTATAGAGGGGAATTGCTATCGGCAACAGGTATTTTGCTGCTTGCAACATAATTATTTTTCTAATGACTAAACTACCCTTTGTATCAACCGTTTGTAATTTTGTATCAACCAAACTTTGCAATTCATTTATAATTTTCTTTTCAGTTTGTAAAATCTGGAAAATTGACAGTATACACTCAATTTTGGATCATCAAGTAGTATATACTAAATTGAATTTTCAGTATCCGTAATGTTATTTGCACAAGCCACCAGAAATTAAATTTGTACACAAATAGGATATAATTATTGTAAATTTCAAATTTCTTAGAAGATAGGATGAAGCATACGATTGTTGCAAATACTAAAATTTTTACAAGATTAGAGGGAGAATACGGCAGTGAGTTAATACAACGGGCAATTTAGTCATTAAAAAAATAATCATGTTGCAAGCAGCAAAAAAGCTGTTACCGATAGCAATTCCCGTATAGAGTTTGTAATTTTGAATGTCTTTGATAAAATTAATTGAATTACTTACTAGATATGTTGAACAATTTAAATTTAAGCTCCCCATCTTTTCCTTCCCAAACTAAAATGTCGGTGTCTTGTAAATTTCCATGAGCTATTCTTTTTTCGCCTAGAAAAGCCATCACATGCAAAACATTCCTGTTTAGAGAGAAAAAAAAAAACATAGTGCATAATCAAATAATTTCTAAATCAAATTAAACATCTATTAACAAAAACAAATTAATAAAAAGTAAAAACCAGAATGATACAAATTATACAAGAGATAAATGAATAAACACATACTAATTTCTCAATGGTACCATGTTTAATGTATGCATATGCATTTATGTATTCGTAATACTTACCTTATGAAATTCTTGAATTTCATAGTCATATTTCCATCCGTGGAAATGAGTTTATCCTTGTTGGCATTTGCATATGATTGGAAAGTTCCAAAACGTTTCCTTAATTCTTTAGCAATAACCCGACTTCCCGGACCATCATCATAACTAATGAAACTCATAACATTTTGGTGTGATGTTGTTTTGGAAAGTTCATATTTTTCTTTGCTAAAATTGGATTTCACTAAGCAGTCCATTTCGAATGAGTTTCCAAAACGGAACTTCCCATCAAAAAATTCAGTGTTTGTGTTTGAGAAAACATCTTTCTTTTTTTTGCTCCGGGAATAATAGAGAGCGTGAGTGCGTCTCTTCTTTTCAGGATTTTCACTCGTCTCCTTTAACTGAAGAAAAATAAAATAAAGTCAGTTTTATGTTGAAAAGAGCAATGTGTTTCGATAGTATCTACTGTTTCAATTCAAGTATTACTTCTAGAATAATATTTTTATTTCTCAGTGCACACTAAATAATAAACTTGAGAGATTGAGAATAGTACTTTTAATACATCTTTGTCAAATTATGTTGCATGAGTTTTCCATTTTTAAAACAGAGTTAAAAAAATAAATGAATTTAAACATGCTTGTTCGTGCATTTTTTGTAATAGCAAATTTGGAAACCTAACTCATACAATTTGATACTTGGGTAGCAGTTTTAACAATAAAAATGGTGATTGTTACCTTCTTGTCAACTTTTTCTTCATATTCCTTTGCAGGCGGCCTTCTATATTATATTAAAAAAAATGTTAGTGTAAAACATGAAAATGTTTAAATACACAAAAAAAAGTTTGATTTAGTCAAGCATAATATTATTTCAAAATCTTACGTCGTCATTCAATCTTAATTTGGCGAGTGGTCCTAAAAACAAAAACAAAAAATATATACATATTAGTAATCATTAGCCTTTGTACCAAATTAATAGTAAAAATGTTAAAAAAAATAGGAATAATATGATGTATTAAATCGTGGAAAGATAGGAGAAAGGAGTAATAATAGAGGGATATTAACTAATATGGATTATCAACCATTTTAATAAGAAGGTCAAGCTCTTATTTATTTCTAATTTTTGGATAAACTTTTTAAAATTTGTTTAGAAAGTACCAAAAGTCTTATTGCTTGACCAACAAAGCAAATTAAGAGTATTCTTACGAATTTTCAAAACAACAATACAATTCAGAAATAGAGAAGCGAATGTAATTGATAAATAGTCCAGTGCGTCAAACGAGAGCGAGAGAGAGAGACAGAAGTCGGGATTGTTGAAGTGAAAGGACATAAGAATGACATTCCCAAACAAGAACAATTGTGCAACAAAAAAAAAAAAAGAACCTAGTTAGAAGTTGATGCCTCTGGCATGTCCAAAACCAAAAACTCCAGAGAGTGAAGAGAGAGTGAAGAGAGAGAGAGAGAGAGAGAGAGAGAAGAGAGAGTGAAGAGGGAGAGAAGCTCCGAAGAGAGAGTAAATTGGTACCAGTTAGTGTGATTGAGCTCTGCCTTCTGCTTCTGCGTGAAGGGAGAGTGGAGAGAGAGAGAGAGAGAGAAGAGAGAGTGAAGAGAGAGAGAAGCTCCGAAGAGAGAGTAAATTGGTACCAGTTAGTGTGATTGAGCTCTGCCTTCTGCTTCTGCGTGAAGAGAGAGAGAAGAGAGAGTGAAGAGAGAGGAAGAGAGAGAGAAGCTCCGAAGAGAGAGTAAATTGGTACCAGTTAGTGTGATTGAGCTCTGCCTTCTGCTTCTGCGTGAAGAGAGAGTGAAGCGAGAGAGAAGCTCTCCAAAGTTTTGTCTTTATTTATGCAGAACTTCACCGACTCACCAACTTCTCTTTTTTCTCTCCCCCACTTTTTTATTGGAACAAGTGTCGAAAATTTTTTGTTCTGACTTAGAAATCGTTAGCAATCAACAAAAACAATAAGGTGGGCCACAATAATTTCACGAATTTGACCTCCCTTCTTTATAAATCGTAGATCAAATTTGCATGTGTTATGCATTAATGTATATCACAATTGAATAAATCAAGAAAAGATAACTTATATAAACTTAAATTCAACATTTTTTTAACGGTTCAGAAAAGTCCAAATGGTCAGAAGATTATATAGTACACTTATGTAAGCATGTCTACTTTAATTTGTTCTTATATTTAGTTTATCATGTTATTTTCGTGATTGATACATTTAAGGTGCTTAAAATTGTTTAACACTTTAATAATATAAATGTTATTTAATTTCTCTACAAAATTTCTAGTACTAACCACTTGTTGCAATCTAATGTTCAGTGCATGTCTTTAGTGTTCCATAATTTAAAAAATATTTTTTTATGTTCAAAAATATGATGTACAAAGTCTTGCTTTGAAACTAAATATTTTAAATTGATTTTATATTTATTACTAGTAGAAAGAAAAAGCAATTAAATAGATTAAAATCTTTATTTTTTGCAGAATTGCAACCTAAAAAGAAACAATGAGGACTTGAGAAACTTTCAGGACTTTATTATTTGTAATTTTTTTTAACTAACCACACTAAAGAACTAATTATGTGTTTCTGTACACAACAAGTCATCTAGGCAAATTTAAAACCTTTTAATCGCATTGATTAATTTATTTTGGACGGTTCAAAATGAAACTTGAAGATATTCTTTGTTAAATGACCAAGATTTCACTGCTAAGACACAGCTGAATATGCATAATAATAATATGATAAAGTTATATGTCTTATTAATTGGGACCAAAATGTATATAATTAATATTAAAAAATGTTGATTAAAAAAATCTTTTCCCAATATGTGGAAGATACTTTTTGTACATAGCATGAACGTCATCAAGTTTGCCTTTTTGCTTTTTTTTTTTTTTTTGATAAATCGCCTTTTTGTTTTTACCAAGATAAGCCCCATCTTTTACACGGTTCGCCTTTTTGCGTTTACCAAGACGAGCCCCTTGGCATGATTTTCATGGTATGCTTAATCTTTTATAGACATCTACAGAAATCGGTCAGGGTTTGTTTGTAGTTTTATTCCTAGAGAGGATAATATAGAGGCTCATCAGTTGGCTAATTATGCTAGGATTAATCATATCTCATGCACTGATGAGTTTACCTTTCCTTTGTTACATGTTTATGGTAACTCAGTTGTAACAGTTCTCAGTTTCAATAAAGGTTTGCCCACGGGCTACTACCGAAAAAAAGTTATGCGTATAAGAAATTAGTTTATTTCTGAAGTTTAATTGCAATCATATTATTTAAGCATGTACTGAGCATTTTCAAGTTCAATTTCAAGATATAACCTAACATTAGTTTCATTATTTAAAAAAATAATAAATAACAAACATTAATTACTTATTATTATTCAGTCGCAGCTTTTACCTTAATATTTGATAAAAGAAACATTTTATCGAATAAATTATATCAATAAAATTTATATCTCTTTCAAGATATAAATTAACACTAGTTTCAAATAAAAAATAACTAATGTTAGTTACTTATTGTTCAGTCGTAGATTTACTTTATTATTTGATAAAAGGAGTCTTTTATGTATAGGATGAATTATGTCAACTATATATAAGCTAGTGAAATGATAGTTACTGGAAATTTAACTGCTCACATTTTATTTAGTCTTACAACTTATATTCAATCGATTCTGTATGGACCTAATGTAATAATTGTTAATGTTATACAAATTATATTATAGCATGGTATTGCTGAATTAAATTGCAAAGAATATATAGTATAAGAAGTAACTAATGGAAGAATAACTTTAATGTATACTAGAGCAAATTTAAATCCAGGTATTAATTAAATATAAGAGTCTCTTTTTCTTATATCGTTAAAATATATATTAAGAATTTAATTAAGAGCTAGGGTGATCAATCAGTTGAAACACCAATTGTCTCTTTTGACCAGGTAAAAAAACTAAAGTATTGTGAGAATTTAATTTATAAAATTGTTCAATAAGGATCAATTATTTTCTGGAAACAATGGTTATGGCGATTAAGTGGAATACAACAATGGTATGTAATCCTTAAGTAATATTTTGGTAATTATATATTATAGTTATATAAGTATATATATTATATAATTAATGTGACAATATAATTAAGTATGCGGTTATTAATAAGAAATTAAAAGGTGGTAAACTTTTTAATACTACTGCAATATATACAGCAAAACCACGTTTCCAGAATAACTACAAATTGTTGTCAAAAATCTCACAAAGTAAACTGCTTGTTGTCTCTTGTCGATCAAGCACACATTGAAACTCACAATAACTACAAATTGGTTAAAGTTACTTCTTCAATGGCTTGATTAATATTTTGGGTAAAATATGTTTGTGGCTATTAATTAAATTTTAAAATGAATTGTTATTCTCGTTACAAAAAATAATAAAAATCAGAAAATTAAAATAATTATGATATATGTAGTATATAAGCCTCACAAATATTTTTCCTTCCACATCATGCAATTCGGTTCTCTGCACATAGTTTATATCTCAGTTTCCTTTTACAATTGCCTTTGTGAAAATAATATTGGAAAATTAAACCAAAGAATGGTTTGTGCGCTCAAATTTCAAAATATTTTAGCCTCTCAACCACACAATGCGAATTAAAAAGTTTATAAATTAGGAACATATATAATCACGCTACTTGTGATGAAGAACAACATCCAAAATTACTATAATTAGTTTTAACTAATGCACATGTTATATTAACAACAAAAAATTGGTTGATGAGTACACCTTGTATAATAGTAATTAAATATGAATAAGCATGCATGCATTTAGATAGTTCCTAATTCTAGATATGAAAGAACCATAAGTTTATTTAAGAATTATTTATTCATCACCAATAATAAATACAGAAGGAAGTAAAGTATTTTAATCTCTCGATGGAGCACAGAATGCACAGATTAATTTCAGAAAATATAAAGGGGTCCGTTTGATGCATGAACTATCTAATTTGAGAAAAATTAGAACAAACTATAAACCAAATTCATTTGACAACCTGAAAGTCGCATTTTAATTTTCTTTTAGCTAGGGTCTCGACGAATATCTATGTTTTTCGTGAATGCTTTCAGTTAATTTTTCTAATGCGTTCCTTCAATCTTCTTTTGCTTTATTGAATTTTGAAGACCGTAAGAATACATCCCAAGCCATATTATTTATTGTATTCTATTGAAAATCCTGATTTCGTCCTGACTAAACTTGAGCTCATACTTGTCATTTATTTACCTGAAGTTGCAGCAAAATGTTTAGAAGGAGCCCATATTTCATGTAATGAATTGATCTTGAATTTAGTGTTCTAAAATCGTGCCCTGCCGTGTCGTGTCGTGTCGTGCCAAACACGCCGTGTCTGGGGCATATCTCGTGTCGTGTCGTGTCTACATGTTTCACGTGCCGTGCCGTACTGTATCTAAATTCTAAAGGATGGACACTACATGCCAATAGACACGGCACGCCTCATGTCTCGTGTCGTACCGTACCGTGTCTTCCTTACACGTGTCGTGTCGTATCGTGTTTGCACACGTTAAATTTTTAATATAAAATATTATTTTATTTAAAGAATAAAAAATTGTGTTAAATATAATTTGTTAATAAAATACGGTAGGCTGTCATTTTACAGGGAAAAAGTCACATTAAATGAGGTCAACCAAGCATACAACATTACAAATTTACAACAATCAGCAACATCCATTGGATATTGGGTTCTGAAACTTGAAAGCAAGTATTGAGAGTTTCTTCTTTTATACGCTGAAGCAGTTTTCACATTTTGGCCTGACCTCTCAACCTGTCGTGCATTGGATACTTAAATTGACCAATGACCATTCTAGATGCAATGCATTCAATTTTTTGTGCTAATCCAATATGCTGCTCAGTATGGCCAAATTCCGAATGCCTTCTCTGGAGAACTCAAAGCCTTGCAATTGGCTGTGAGGGATACCTTGCAGTATGGTGCCAGGCAGTGCATGTTCTTAATAGATTGTGATCTTCTCATGAAAATTATGTGTGGGGAGGAAGAAGTGGATGTGGTGCCTTGGCAATCTTTCTTTCAAGCAAAAGAGGTTGTTAACCAATTTAGGCTAGCTGATAATTTCAAGTGTACTTTATGTAACAGAAATGACAACAGGATAGCGTATCAATTGGCCAATTATGCTAGGATTCATAGAGTGGAATTTAGGGACTTTACTTTTCCATTGACTGCTTAATGTAAAATGACTGTATTTTGGTTGAATGCATTGCCTACGGGCCTCAGTTCCAAATTTTTTTTTTTTTTGTTTACTAATGCAGAAATATAAGAACGTTACGGAGATATTAGATATGCGCATGTATTAAGCACACGTTATTATTAATCTATAAATTTATAATGCCAATCAATGTCTAACGTGTCTCTAATATGTGTCGTGTCGTGTTGTGTCTCGTACCGTGTCGTGCCGTATTTTGTGCCGTGTTTGGAAAATTAGCATGCCGTGCTGCGTCGTGTCCATGCCATCAAAGTTGGACACGACAAGTCTAAAAACACAGCACGCTTAAGTTCTCGTGCCATGAAGTGTTCGTGTCTTACCGTGACGTGCCGCCTCCGCGCCGTGACGTACCGTGCCGTGTTTGGACACGCCGTGTTTTTTTAGTGAATAACAAACGAATTGAATTAAACTCAACATTACAGTGAAAAATATCAAATTGAAATTTAAGTGAATAACAACATTTCAGTGAAAAATGCAATTGAACATTAAACATACAAGTAGACACGAAACTAAGTGTAAAATTAATGGTCTGGACTCTGGAGTCTAGACATATACAGCGGTTTATTTTCTAGGTCTAGGTGAACCCACCACACTTGAATTTCGTCTCCTAGATTTCAGGATGATAGTTTAGTTGGTTTAATAGTAGAAATATTGAGGACAAAATTTGTGTGTTTACTTATTTTCTCCCCTTTTATTATCGATCGGTTCATCTGTATATAGATGCTTTGAGTAGGTCACAGTGTACTGGATGTTCTTCAAACTGTGTATTTGTCTTCAAGTTAATTGACTTAATTTATCTGCAAATTCTAATTATCTATCATAATTATTGTAATAATTTCCAAAATGTTTTTGGCACCGGGATGTCATAGGCTCCGATGCAGCTGTAAAACACACAAAAGAGAAGAATACTCTCCGATATATATAATGAGTTTCAAAAAGTTTGCTTCATTCATGTCTATAAAAAATTAATTTATTTCTGCAGTTGACAATTATATTTAAGCATATAATAAGCATTTTTAATTCTCTTCAGATAACCCACTACCCACATTTCAAGAGATATATATACCAACATTAACATTAGTTATGGTTCCGTCTTAATAGCTTTACTTATTATTTGATAATTTTTTTTATTTATAGAATAAAATTAGGTCAGCTATATATGACATAAATAAATAATAGTTATTGCGGAAATTTAACTGGCCGCGTTTGGTCCTATTAGTTATATCCAATTGATTCTATATGGTGTTAATAATAATTGCAATGCTTTATAGATTATATCACAGCTAGCATGATATTGAGGAATTAAATTGGCGAAAATTTAAAAATAATAGTACCCTATAAGTTAGGTCGTCATTATTTTACAATTATTCCCTATGTTTTATGATAATAGTTCGAACATAAAGTTTTTAGCAACATTCAAAATATTGTATTCTTAACCTTGATTCTTGAACTATAATGCATGACAGTCCTTTTCTAATGATCGGTGAAATAAATTATGTTCTGGTGTTATAGCTTGGTTTATTCTTTTTCTCCACAAATTAATAATTATATATTTAGTAAGATCTTAATCACAACAGAAGAAATTTTTTTCGAAGGTTCACAACAGAAGAAATTAAAATAAACCCTTATAATTCAAGAAATTTCTCAATTGAGCAAATGAACTAGGTATAGCGAGAGTAATATATGAGCTATACGGGTGCAAATCCTAAACGTCAAACAATGCATCAATTTGCCAATCACAGTTTCAGTTCAACAGATCTATGACTCTAATCATCTAAATACTAGACACGACAAGAAAATTTTACACGTTATGCTTACAATCAAATTTTAACTTCTCTAATCATTAATATCAACACTAAATGTGGTCATGTGGGATAGTTACTGAATGAAATATAGTTTGTATGCGATGTGCCTATTAATTAATTACTTTAGCAAAAGTAAAATTTAAAAGACATCGCACAACCATTTTATCTTTTTGCACAGGATTTAATTTATAGAGCATAATAATTTGACACTTAAGTCTTCTCGAAGATGGTGGGAGCGAAAAAGAACTTGAAAAGCTAATATTGTTAACATCATTGAATAAGCAAAAGTTAATATTATCTGATTGGATTTTTTTTTTAATATATTTAGGGCTTCTATTAAAACTATGTCAGCCTTCTGTTAGAAAGATGCCAAGTTTTTAAAAAAAAAAAATTATTTCAAGTAACAACATAACTGTCTTTCTTTCTAGTTTGAAAAAAAGTGGTAAAATATGTTTCACCATTTCATATAAAATGTCAAAACATAATCAGATTTCAAATCTACCAACAGGAGAAGATCCTCAAAAAAAAACCAACCAGAGAAAAAACACAAACCAAACAGAAGACTTGTTTTAGGCAAACAAATAGAAACAACGTACACGAAGTGGCCCAAGCGGCAAAAAGCATTTACGGTAACTTATTTTCTTGGAAAAAATAAAAAAAGAAGGGCTAAAAAGACAAAAGATATCTGAGAACAAACCAAAAGCATTTTAGACCACTGACAACATCTGAGAACTTGTCGCCTGCTATTACTCATAAATGGTGAGTCTAATGGCAACACATCATGAATGGTGCATTTCATATCTGTTCGAATAAACACCTCTTTTATTATCAAATCCATGAAGCCAAGAATATCTGTTAAAGTTCGTACAAAGACCTCTTTAATATCTGTTGTAAAATACGTATTTTGTCTAATTGTCTTTAAAATTCGGCCGATCAAACTTCTCAGTAGTTGTAGTTTGCTAGGTACTCTTGTGAAATTTGTAATTCGCGCATTTGAAATTTAAAATAAATCAGTTATCACTTATTAAATTTTTCTTCATATAGATTGAAGTGATTGGCTCAATTTTAGATGGGTGAAACCAATCACTTATTAAATTTTTCTTCATATAGATTAAAGTGATTGGCTCAATTTTAGATGGGTGAAACCAATAACCCTTTCCAGGTGGTGGGACTTGACAATTCTATGCCACGTGTTAACCCCGACAAACAAAAACAAGCCAATAAAAACAAAATAAAACGAAATCTTCATCTAGGATGTGTTAGTGGTCAAGGGTAGGATGGGGGAGCGACCCATCTAAAATTGTTTGCATTGACAACCAGTTCTACTAACAACTTTTTCTTGTTTGCATTGACATGTTATTAATTTATTAATGTTTTTTGCTTTGTTTTAGCAGAAGTATAGTCGGTCAGTTCATGATGTATCATGTACATAGAATAACGCTAGAACTTTCCAAGAAGCACGAAATATACATGACCCTTTTGTTTTACATTGTGCCGAAAATATCTTTCTTGTTAAGGTAAATCAACTGTCTTGAATTTCTGAATATACAGATTAGTTCTCTCACTCAGGACTCATATATATGGAAAATCTAATCCTAGAGATGCACATAACAAAACTCAGGACTCAGTTCTGTTTATACTGCACAAGCATAATCAATATTAGAGATGCACATAACAAAACTGATTACTGTGGCCATCAATGATGTTTAACAAAATAAATAGCAGTTCTAGTGGATCTGGTCATTAGAAATAACCTTAGTAGCGAAACTTCTTTTTCAATGTAATTTGTGTCATAACATATAAATACAAATGGCTTTTTCCTCTCATCAATCATCTTAACAGATGAAAATAAACAAAAAAGATGCTATTGCAGGGAATGAGCAGTTATGGGCCAATTGATGCAAAATTAAGCTCCAGTTCCAAATTTGTTAAGGTGCCTTATTTGTATGAGCAACATCTATAATATTACAGCTACAAAACAATGTTTATTCATTTAAAGCGTAAGTGCCCAAAACAAAGTTGCCACAGAGCAGCAATTTGCTCTAAACATGAAGGAAAAACTGAACAAAAGATTACAGACAATGTAATAAATTAAAGGTCAGACATAAAATTCTTGTCAACAACTGAACATTTATTATGTTGATAGTTCAATCCATCGCCTGACTCAAGGAACAACAACAAAGACTTGATTGAGCAAATGAACTCCATCTAAACTAATTGTGAAAATATATTAATTAGGACCAATACCAGACTTAATCTCTAGAAACTGATTGAGTCCCCTAATAAGGCAATTGACAACATATTTGTAAAGTTAACCATAACAAAAGAAGTACTTAAATTAAAAGACTTTCATCATGCCATGAAAACAGACGTTTCTAAGCAGTCATATATATGCAGTTGCATCTCCAGTATCCAGGTCAAGTTGATGCCGAACTGCAAGACAGCAATGACAGAAAAAACAACGAAAGAGCAACCTTTTAATTAGTAAGAACTAAGAACAGCAAATCCAGATGGCTTATTTTCAACACGCAAACAAGATATACCTTTCTATGATGCCTAACTTCTCTGCAAGCCGTATCTTCTTCTTAACATAATCGCTGTAGGGAGCCATCTTAAGAACACCAGGTGGATCCTATTACAAAAAATTTATTACCTGTCAAAAGAAAGCTCAAGCCAAGAAATGTGAAATCAATAGTAGGAAATTTAGCTTCACCTCACGAAAATACCCTCTCACAAGATCCTCTGTACACAAATTATTAACACTGTTCCCTGCATGTCGACAAAAAGAAAAATAATATTACAAACATTTTCAGAACAGTATCTTTCAATGGGCTCCCTGCTTCATTGAGCAACCATAGAAGAAGTGCACAGAAATATGCACAAGAAGCAAACAAATCATCACTTCTACAAAATATGGGAATTGCTTCCTCCACTCCCCCAATTTGGAGATCCACTCCTTTGTGGACGAAAATACCCCTTGCACTCCTTCAATTTACGTCTCAATTCACAGACCAGTTTAAAACGTGAGGGGCATTTTCGTCAAAAAGGAGTGGCTAGAGGAGTGTATGAAGCAATTCCCACAAAATATAGTGCATACTTAACCATTTGATATCAATAACTGTTGAAGTCATCACCAACTATAGCACAAAAATAAACCCAGCCCATAAATTCACCTACATGAACGATCTAGAATATTCAATGATAAACTTCACTAGTGAAGAAAATTCTGGAAACAATGAACCAACTTTAATTGAGTTGATAATGATGTCTACAAATCACTATTGTCAAATCCAGAAACTTCTCTACCAACATGAAACACATATAAATAGGAGGTTGTGCTCATTTGTTGAGTGCGCCAAAAATTATGAGAAATAGGTGTCTCAAAAATAAAGTCGTGTTTGTTGTAGTAAGGGTAGTAAAAGTATAGTTGTTATGTAGAACATAGTAGAGAATATTAGTATAGATGTTGTATTAGTAGTTTGAGTAGTAGTGACAGAATTATGTTTGTGTAGTATCGTTAGTCAACAATAACATCCAAGAACCCTCAGAGATTATCTAACTAACTAATGGCTAGATAAGGAACAGCTTGTCATCCCAGGACCTGACTAGAAGCTAGGCTAGCACAGCAGAATATTACAATAACAAAATGATCTGCACAAACTAAATCTAAATAGAAAAGAACAACTATATATGTTTTTTGCTGACTCGACAAGTTACCTTGGTCTTGGCTGAAACGTACTTCTCAAGTTGGGCAAGCTAATTAAAAAAAAGGACATTAATAAATAATCAAACAAAAGTTAGTTACTCCATGTGTTCAGCAAGGGAAATTATATATTAAAAAAAAGAGATTGGCAAGGAAGGTTCATCATAAGAGATTTTAACAAAAAAAGAGAGAAACTCACAATAGCTTTAGTGCATCTGAAGTTAGACTCACTATCTACTTGAACATACTTTTTGCAGCGAGAACACAGATCCTTATCACGCTCAGTAACTTCTTTGACTACTGCATCAATAGCCCTCTATAAAAAGCACATTGGTTCATTAGTTTTAAAGAGGTCCACAACAGAAACGAAAAATTATGAGAGAAAATGGTTAAGGGAATAGAAACCACAACCTTGTTCTTCCCAATTTCTTCCCAGAGCTCTGTAAATACTGGTACAAACTCTTTCTTCAGGTCTTCTAGTTGTATCCACATATGTGAGTCCTACGAGAGAGAACTAATCAGTATATTAAGAAAGTCAAGACTCAAGACAGATGAGCAACCACAACCTGAAAGAGATTTACCAGAAGAGCACGATCAATAACACAAGGGTCGTCTATCTTGTAGTTGTTGGAAATTCCTAGTGCTACTCTCTTTATGTCATTAAATGACTGACTTGTGTTCTCCTAAAACAAACAGAGCAAAGACATTTAGTAAATTAACATGCCAATGCAAACAAGAGAAAATTACTAGTAGAAACATGTTAATGTTAGATAGCAGAAAAAAACTTGACATGTAATTACATATAAAATTCTAAGGATGTGCTAAAGACTGAGAGTAGTATACCTCCAGAGTATTTAGTAGGTGTGCATAAAATTTCAGATAGGCAAGATCAGTCTCATGACTGCAGAAGAGAAAATCATATTCGCAACTGCAAAGCTACATAGACAAAGACGACAACATGACCACAGTGGTTAGTGGATAGGAAAATCTGAGAGAGGAATGCTCAGTAATGCATGAAAAATTTGTGACAGCTTAAGCATGACTATGTCTGTCTTGAGAGTCGACAACATTCAAAAGCAGTATGATAAAAGTAGATATATGTGAGAGACCAAGTAGTGTGAGAGAATAATGCATGAGAAATGAGAACATAATAAACCAATACAAGTGTGGCAAGGCCATGTGTGGAAGAATGAAATATATATATAATAATAATAAATAGAAAGGGGGAGGCGATGATAATGGTGTGCTTACACGATCAGGGACAAACAGGCGCTGGTAGACATCGTAGTGGCCCAGGGTCGGTTGCAGCCTCCACTGCCTGGCATTGAAATTTTTCCAGTCTGTAGAATCCAATTTGCGCAAATCATCATATGTGCGAAGGCTATTTGCTTTATCGACCTGCCCTGTATATATCTACAAAATTGATAGACAAACAGTAATGTTATTATTCTATTTTTTTTTATTTTTAATTAAGTTAATTTGAATTTAAGGAATCAAATATCAGATATTTGATATGGTGAGTGAGAATCTAAAACCACCAATCTAGGCGGAGCAGAAGTCAAGAATAAAAATAGAAAGAAAATTAAATTAAATTAAGGAGGTAAATTAAATTATGACCAGACAAAGCTGGAATTCCCGTAGTGTCCACTTCTTCTCGAGTCTATGAGGGTATGCACTACAACACAATTTATTTTTAAGACCTGTTATTTAAGGATCTTTAAGACCGGTTTTAAGGCGGTGCTAATAATATGTGGTGTTAAAAATATATAAAAAACCGGTGTTAAAAAGGCGGTGCTAAAAATCAGACAGAAGCTGTCTGGAAAAAGAATGCGAATTTTTAAGACCGGTTATTTACAAAAAACCGGTCTTAAAAAATAAATCATTAAGACCGGTTTTTTGTTATAAACCGGTCTAAAAATTATTTTTTTTGGGTCCGAATTTTCAATATTATTAAGACCGGTTTTTTAGTTAAAAACCGGTCTTAATACTATTTTTGAGTATTAAGACCGGTTTTTAACTAAAAAACCGGTCTTAATAATTAATAATTAAAAAAAATAAATTTTTTTATTTTTGGGCTAGCCCCATTTTTGCTAGCCATAATATTCATGCAGTATTCAAATTCACAACAATCATGCATTTATATATATCACATATCACAATATAATCAAAATAAAAAACAGCAATTATAAATATATCAATATTCATAAAAATTACAATTATCTAACCAGTTACAATTTTTCTTAAATATACATAAAACTCATCTAAAGTTTCATTAATTTTTTCGTCTTTATAAGGCCGACCCTCTCCCTCCAAATTCTGCATTCAATTAAACTGATTCAATTAGTAAAATCTAAACAAATTGATTTCAAACTAAATTAGTTAATGATAATCAGGTATTGTTTGACTAAACCCTAATCAAGTATATATCGTTTTAAAATCTAATCAGGTATTAATTTTAAAATCTAATCAAGTATTGCTTGGCTAAATCCTAAATTTTAAGTAGTAAACCCTAAATCCTAAAAACTATACTCTAAATTGTCATTCTAAATCCTAAACCTTAATTAAGTATTAATCCATACCCCTGGCAATTGGTGGTAGTTTGAGTAATACATCAGTAGCATCTGCAAGTTTCTCATCGCATAGAACCCGCAATCCGTACTGTTCGGCTGATGTGGACCCTACAAATACGAAGCAATTATTCTAAAAATTAATATTAAATTTAATAAATTAATTAGAAATGAAATAAAACTATTAGTCCGAGCTATGTACCGGAATGATGTCAATATTGAATCTGCTACCTAACTTCATTCTGGATAAAGCACTGGAACATTAAAATATGAAGTTAGAAGAATTAATTTGCAGATATTGCCTATTAGATAATGCATGTTTTGACTAAAATCCTAAAATTACCTGTTGTATGACTCTAAAATTGGAGAATAATAACTCTCTGGATTTAGCGAATCCACAATCCAAATCGTTTTTGTCGAGGGTTGTGCGATGATAATCACAAAATGAAAACTGCAGTTAAATATTAAACCTTGTTAGTAAAATTAGAATTAAACCGCAATTTGTAAAAAATAAAGTCAAAACAAGAAATTTTCTAACTAACGCGTGCTGATGTATCAAAACATGATAAGCAGCCTTCTTTCTGGCAAAATTTTGAATCAAGTAGGCTGTTGTGCCTGGCACATCCTTAATGGCATCGGTTCCCGAGCATCTTTCTGGATCCAAAAACCTGAAAGTCTTGATTCTAAAATCTTGACAATTCTGTCTAGCCCACCTGCATGTTATATTTATCAATTTATAGTCATATATCATATAGTAATAATCATCAATCAATTATTATTAAGTTCGAAAAATACTTACATGGTCCAAAGTTTCATAACTTGAACAAAAGGCAATTCCCTATTGAACAAATGGCCGATGTCTTCAAAATTGAGCATGAAGGAATCCAGTACTATGTGGTCGAACTTGGCCGGAATATCGAAATACTTCATATCTGGATCCAACGCCATGATGTAGTTGTGCAGTTCTTGTGCGTTAGGCCCAAGTTTTTGCAATCTCTCATGTGTGCAGAGCGGCTCCCGTGTCCTTAATTCTCCTCCATCCGCAAAAAATGCATCTGCATTGAAATCATCGTCGTCGTCGTCTTGCTCCACCTGCTGCTTTCCTTTCTTTTTCTCCGGAGATTTCGCATGTGGCGGAGGCCGTTTCATTATTGGTGTCCTCAGATGCACCTTAAAAATCATATATTAGTCGTAAAATTATATTTTTCAATTTAATTAATACCAAATTTAGAAAAGTTTGTAGGATTTACCAATTTCGACATATCGAAATCCACAAGATTACTGGGCCACCTTAGAAATGAACCTTGGAGAATACCGAGCTGGTCATCTGCGTTGGGAGGTGGAAAAGGTACTGTCACATGTTTCGCATGATCAAACACTTCTAGAACTTGTACCTTAACCTCCTCCAGGCCCAATGGTACTCCGTGGACCGTGTCAGGTATGGGAGGACGCGCAAACACCATGGCTCTTGCGACATACATCAAATTGAACCCATCTGGGAGGAGCAGCAAGGCTTCTGTGGATCCCTGCAATTATAAACAAATACAAAACATAATTAATTAGGTATTAGGCTAAATTCTATATAAACTTGCAAGTAATATTCTATATACCTCAATATGAGGGCCAGGAATCGGATTCGGTTGATTGTTGCTACCCTGTGATAGCATAATCATGGCTTGATTCATTATTGGATCGAGGTTATGCGATGTTTGCCCTTGCGCGAACAACCGCGAGAAGCTTTGTAGCATGGCTTGATTCATTCCTGGATCTGCGTTCTGTAGTGTTTGCCCTAGCGAGAACATCTGTGACAAATATTCCGGCAATCGCCGTTTTATTCCCTCATCGACTCTTTTGTCGATTTCTTCTTGGCTAGTCCCCTTGGATTTCCTTGTACCCTTTCCAAACACCTGCTTCACGCCGGAATATATTGGGTATCCTCTCAACCGTCCTGAGTGCTCTGGGGTCCCAAGCGCAGATGTCAAGACATCATTCTGACGAACCGACTGAATCTCACCTGACTTGGCTAGAGCAACCTGTCACAAAAGGAATACATGTGAATGTAAGTTGAATTCGTTGAATACATAATTTACAAATTTATTTGAGTTAATTTACAAATTTATTTGAGTTACAAAACGTACCGCTTTGTCAAGGACCTCACAAGCCTTAGGATTTGTAACCCTAAGTTGACCCGTATTCGGATCCTCTGTGGCACGTGCCCTGCACCATCTGTAAGACCTGTCATCAACACCAATGGTAATGGTCGAGGTCGAACCATGGACCACGTCGTCTTTTTTCCATGTCTTTTCTGCACTTATGTAACCGCCCGATCCGAGTGTGTGGGGCATGTCCTTCTTGGCGGCATTTTCTTTTCCTATTTTACTCTTTTTCTATTATCAAATTCAAAAGACTTGTAAGTAAATGAAAAATAAAAGTTATGATATTAGCATTGGTGAATAATTCTATATATGAAATTTATTTATATACCTCAAACTCAATGCTTTTATGATATTCATCGAATTGTTCCCATTCTTCCTGCGATATGTTATAAACATCCCATGGGTTCGGTCCACCTTCTTTTGCATTTTCCCTGTATTTCTTATTCTACAATGAAAGAATAAATGTTATAATTTTAATTAATCCAGCAATAAAAAGTAGAATTGATGTTATAAGCATAATCTCATACCAAGCTGGTTTTCCAAGCCCTCCATCTATTGCAACATGCTGTAAGAATTTTCCGCCTGATTAAAATCGGAATGTCATCCGGAATATTCCATGTCTTGGCTATAGTGTTGTACAAATCAAGTTTCAACTCTTTTGGCACTGACGGCCAAGTCTTATAACTGCGTTAAACCCAATTAATATCATAATCAATTCACATTCAAATTTATATAAATATCACATTCAAATTTATAGAAATATCACCATGTTAATTCACCATTAATCAAATTTATAGACTAATCACATTAATCAAATTTATAGAAATATCACCATTAATCAAATTTATAGAAATATCACCATGCTAATTCACATTCATATTTCCTCGTACCTAATTTTAATCATATCTCTCGTTTTCTGTGCCAAAAATCGATTAAATTCAATTGCATTATCACCGCTAGGCTGGCCTTTTTCGTTGAAGGTGATCTCCAACGGAATTTGAGCAGCTATCTTCTTTGCCGTCTTTAGGCATTTTGCCGTTGATCTTTTCCCCCTTCTGCTAACGGGTTGAGCTTCCTGATTTGCCATCAAATCCTCATCCTCATTCAACTCATTATCCTCATCCACATCCGACGGGGGAATCTCATCCGGATTCGACATGGCTGCAATAATTAGAACAATGAATTAGACAATTACAATCAATCAAGATATGTAGACCATACTTTATTTTTGTCTAAAACATTTAGAGACTTGAGACCCCACAAGTCAGGGCTCATGCCACCTAACAAGGATATTAAGCTCATCTTTCCAACAATAAGGAAGTCAAAAAGAATAAATTCATTGTTTCTAAATTAGGTATGCATGAATTCTTATTTTACTTTTATTTTCCAAAACGTACATGGTAAACATGCTACTTTTTTATTTTGCAATTTAACTCTTAGCAAATTTATTATCCAGGGTCTTGAAGAACATATCATCTAGCATCATTGCCCTTGTCACAGAGAAAGGTAAGAAGCGTATATAAAAACATTATTTGAACACGTAACTTGATAGGCATATAAACAAAGATGTAGAAAATGAACACCTAACCTTCACTGTTTCTAAATTCATTGCATTTTACCTACTTCACTACCTCTTTTTGAATGCATTATAATCTAGTTCCCAGATTTCTTCGATCCACCCATAATACGGCTCTGATGAGTTGCCATCACTTGATATGGCCTCTATTGTGACTCCGCTATTTTGTACTGTACTTTTTCCATCTTGTTTCTTTGTATACCATGTGAATCCATTCAAGTCGTATCCTTGATAGGTGTACACATTCGCATTGGGACCATTCGCAAGATATTTCACAGTTTCATTGTCGGACGGGGATAATCGCACTTTTTTTCTGAACCAATTTACAAATAGTTTGTTGTGCTCATTGGTGATCCAATTTTCACCTTTCTGAGGATTTTGCTCTCGCAACTCTGCTATATGTTGATCCACGTAAGGAGCCACAACGGCGACTTGTTGCAAAATTTTAAGATGTGCTTTTTCTCTCTTTTGAAGGTCCACTGTAATTATTTTCAAACCAAGTATACCTTTTCCAAGGAGTCTACCTTCGTGCCGATTCTTGGGCAGGCCAATAGGTTTTAGTCCATCTACATAATCTGTATAAAAATCAATAACCTCTTCGGCCACATATCCTTCGACTATGCTTCCTTCAGGTCGAGATCTGCTTCGCACTAACCTTTTCAATTGTCCCATTGCTCTTTCAAAAGGGTACATGTATCGTAAAAATATCGGACCGCACCACTTGATCTCCCTGACTAAATGAATGGTCAAATGCACCATTATAACAAAGAATGATAGGGGAAAGTGCATCTCCAGCTCGCATATGGTCTGATAAGCATCAGTTTCTAACTTAGTCAGTTTTTCAGGATCAATCACTTTGGAACAAATTTCATTGAAGAAAAAGCACAACTTAGTGATGGAGTTCCGAACTTTTTCCTTAAAACATCCTCGAATTGCAATCGGGAGCAACTGGGTCAATAGCACGTGATAATCATGTGATTTCATTCCAATCAATTTCATGTCCTTGATTGAAACCTTCCTTGAGATATTTGAGGCATAACCAGTCGGAACCTTGATAGACTTCAAGCACTCCAGCAAACTGAGTTTCTCTTTTCTTGTCAAAGTGTAAACTGCATCGGGTAACCAATCCCGTTTCTTACTAGTATCTGACTTTGCGGCTAGGTCCAGTCGTATCCCCATTTCGACCATGTCTTTCCTCACATTAGCATTGTCTATTCTTCCCTAAGCATTTAAAATCAAAGCAATCAAAGATTCACCGATGTTCTTAATAATGTGCATCGCATCCAGACAATGTCTAACATCCAAATACGCCCAATATTCAAGGTCCCAAAATATAGACTTCTTTTTCCAATTGCCATCCGGAATTTTCTTCGCAAATGGTTTGCCCAATTTGATTGTAAGATCCTTCACCTCTTCATATACCTGTATTCCGCTTCTTGGTATTGGTGCCCGTCGGGTTTCGGTTTTACCATCAAATTTGATTTTGTAATCAGTCCGACGGTAGGGGTGATGACGGTTAAGGAACCTACGATGTCTCAAGTAGACATTTTTCCTACAATTAGATAACCATACAGAATGTGTTTCCTCCTCGCAAATAGGACATGCTTTATCTCCTTTGTTTCTATAACCTGACAAGTTCCCGTACGCGGGAAAATCATTAATCGTGCAAAATATCATCGCACGTAGGGTGAAATAATTTTTGGAATAAGCATCGAATACCTTCACCCCGTCCTTCCACAACTTATCAAGGTCTTCTATTAACGGGGCCAAATACACATCTATATCATTTCCTGGTTGTTTTGGACCGGAAATGAGCAATGGCATCATCAGATATCTTTTTTTCATGCACAACCAGGAAGGAAGGTTGTAAATAACCAATAAAACTGGCCATACGCTGCGATTACTGCTCATGAGACCGTAAGGATTCATTCCATCTGTGCATAGTCCCAATCTCAAATTTCTATAGTCACTACCGAAATTTTTAAAATTACTGTCTATGTTCATCCACTGGGGCGAGTCCGCAGGATGTCTAATCATTTTATCTCTCTTTCTTCCTTCTGCGTGCCACCTCAGTAGTTGAGCATCTCTTGAATTATTGAAGAGACGCTCGAACCTTGGTATTATCGGCAGATACCACAATGTTTTCGCAGCTGGCCTATTTTTACAACTATCTTCATCATCTTCCAAATCATCGTCCCTTAGTTTATACCGTGATGCATTACACATTGGACATTTATTAAGATTCTCGTACTCATTCCGAAACAATATGCAATCATTCGGACATGCTGAAATCTTCACTACTGCCATATTCAAAGGACATAATAATTTTTTTGCCTTATAACATGTATCCGGCAATGTATTTTCTGCTGGAAGCATTTCTCGTAAAAGACCGAGTAGAGATGTGAAACTTTTATCGCTCCAATTATTCTTAGCTTTCAGGTTATAAAGTTTAAAAACAGTTTTAATTTTTGAGAATTTATCTTCATTACAACCGGGGTATAACGGTATATGAGAGTTTTCATTCAATTTTTGAAAAATATCAGGAACCTCATCAATAAAAACATCTGGTATTTCATTCATCATTTCATCCAAATCATTTTCTCTATTTTTATTTTCACAATATTGTTCTTGACTTACATTTTCATCCAAAAATATCTCATTCCTTACATCAGTTCCCCAATCAATTTGTACACTATTTTCTGAATCAGATCCATTAATATTGCTAGTACCAATATTTAAATGATCTTCCAACTTTTCCCCATGCAAAATCCACCGGATGTATTTAGGTGTTGTCATCCATCCACGCTCAATCAAATGTGATCTGATCTTTATACTATCATGTCTCTGTAAGTTAACACAACGTTTACAAGGACATAAAATTCTAGGCTTTCCAGTCAACTTCCGATTTTCTTCTGCACATTTTAAGAACTCTTCAACAACTCCAACAAATTCACCTGATATCCTCGAATATTCATACATGTACTCCTCCCTCTGATCCATCTGTATAGATAGAAATGTATATCCAAAAGTCAGGTTTTGAAATTTATAGGTTCAATGCATTATATTAGGTTTTCGGACCGGTTACCATCCTAGCCCACTCTTTGGATACTCTTGTCTCATTAACGAGCGTACGCTAGATGCAATTTGTTGTCTGAGAAAAATTCGACAGCATTTCCCCTTATGTTCCCTGAATACGCCAACACACGATTGCTCGTGTGTACGTATCCGTGGGAAACATAAAAAGAAATACCGTCGAATTTTTCTCAGACAACAAATTGCATCTAACGTACAACTCGCTATCCTAAATGAGACAAGAATATCCAAAGAGCAGTACTCCCGACCGGGAGTACTATCCGAGATTAATCCCTAATGGATTAATTTCGGACGGGCACGACCTAAAATAGTACAAATTCCGACAATTTGGTCCTATATGACAATACAACTAATATATGCAAATGCCAAATGATATATATATGCACATACAAATTGGTAAATTAACGAATTGAAATAATTGAGGGTTAAAATAGAAAATTATCGAAATTGTCTTCTTTTTTTCTTCTTCTTCAATAGAATAATCTTCTCTTCCTCTTTTTTTTTCTATTTTATCAAATCAAAATGAAAAAATCCATCAAAAAAATATAAAATTGCATAATTAATAAATAATAAATAAAATACTGAATAATTAAAGAATATACCTCAAAAATGAATTTTTTTAGCTTCTTGTTGATCTCCTTTGGTTTCTCTCTTGATTTTTCAATTTTTCAGATTTTTTCGAGATTTTTAGCTATTTTTTTTTGTTTGGTTTTAGAGAGAAAATTTGACTCGGTTTTTAGAGAAAAAAACGGCTAGGGATCGAAGGAGAGGAGAAGAATCAATGAGCTAGGGAAGGAGATAAGAAAAAAATCTGTTCATTTTTAAGACCGGTTTTTTATAAAAAAACCGGTCTTAAAAAGCCAACCGAAAAAAGTAAAAAATCTGTTTTCTTTTAAGACCGGTTTTTATAACAAACCGGTCTTAAAAAGTTAATTTTTTAAGACCGGTTTTTTATAAAAAACCGGTCTTAATGAAAATCGAAAATTCAGTTTTAATTAGGACCGGTTTTTTATAAAAAACCGGTCTTAAAAAGTTAATTTTTAAGACCGGTTTTTTATAAAAACCGGTCTTAAAAAAAAACTGAATTTTCGGTTTACTTTTGAGAACTCAATAGGACCGGTTTTTTTAAAAAACCGGTCTTAAAAAAATTCTGAAAATATCGAAATTGCCATTGAATATTTTTAGAACCGGATTTTTTAATAACAGGTCTTATTGTGGCGGTGCTAAAAATGTTTTCTGGTGTAGTGATGCCACCCAATAGTCTGCAGCTGTCATATAATCACCGAAGTGTTGATGGCATTCCTCGAAAGAGTCGAAGTCTGGTCCATCGCAATCACTGCTCAGGAAAGAGTCGAAGTCTGGTCCATCGCAATCACTGCTCAGGTCCGTCGTCTTAGCCTTCTTCAACACCTCCTGCCCAGAGCCTGAGACTGAGCCAAACTCCTCTTCTTCGTTTGGCCTCTTCGCTGGAAGATCAAGGGTCATGGCCATTACCAAAAGTTTCTCCACCAAATGGTAAACCCTAGGCCCCCTCCACGTTTTGTTCTCCGTCGCGAGTCGAAACTCGAAACTCTTCTGTCAAGGCGGGAACGGAAAGGATGCGATCTCAAAATCGGAAACCGACAGGATCCGGACTCGAATTCCTTGCGGGTTCTTAGGCCTTTTTAGTGGGGTAACTTGGGCCCAATAACAAAATAACAACATTTCCTTATAAAGTTATAATGACTTCACTTCATCCAAATGTATTCATTCCCGGTAAAAAAAAATTGTAAAACCGTTCCAACATGTTACATCACTCTGTTTCTTTTGTTTGATTCGTCCCTATATTATATTCTTCTTTCTTTTTTTCAAACTGTCAAAATCGGATCCACATACAATAAAGTGTCCATTAACAACACAAGCTTTAGTCACGAGTGCCGAGGGAGGAGACAAAAAAAAAATATAGCTTTTAGCATTAAGATTGAAATTCATCACAACATCGATCCATTGTAATCTGACGGCTGAAAATTCGTGGCATTTGTGGTAGAGAAAAAATTGTGACAGCGAACCGTGCTCTTTTTTGAATAGCAAGTTCTTCATTTGGTATACGGGATTAAATCAAAATGATCATGGGCAACCTAAATCCCTCAAAAAATCATGTGGGAGCACATTGCTGCCCCAATCGCTCTGCCAACTAGGCTATCCGTTGTGCGTTTTCTCTTTACGTTCCATTCCAACGGAACATATAACGGTACATATTTTTATTTCATTTTTGAAACGAAACGGTAAGCAGAACACATTTCGCCACATGTTTGTGTGAAATACAGTTCAAGAAATGGAACAACTAACAAAAATTCTGATATGTACGTTGACGAAACAAAACAGCAAACGAACTGAGACACTCCGTTGCAGTTTGACATGTTATGCAGCCCTGCTGCTAACTTGTTTGGAAATGGCATGCTAGGTGCACCTATCAACAATAAGAAAACACCAATTACCAAATAAATATTTCAACGCTGCTTTATCGAAAAGACTCAACCACATGTATGCTTTGTTTTTTTTTTTTTTTTTGGAACACTATACAAAGACAATTTAAGCCAAATCAGAAAGTAATCCGGAAAAAGGGAACATTGGACCCTCAAGACAAGAAAAATTGTGGGCACTTCAAGGTCTGCTCCATAGCAACATATCGCAAGGGATGGAAGGAAAAGGAACGAATCCACGCGAAAAAAAAACTCAAGGGGGATGGAAAGGAAAACAATAGAAGAGACTAAAAATTCAAGAAGATTTGAAAGTGAAGTTCTACCCTCCGATTTTGGGTAAACACAAAGCCCAAAGCTAGCGAAGTTAGAGAATCACGGTATCTGCCCTTTTATTTTCATGGATCACTCTGTCTATTACAGTGCTTCTAGCTATATGACATCGTTTGATTCAAAATAATTTATTTACCAGGATGATTTCAAGTAAAGTAGCAATATTGGATAAGTGAAAGTTCTAGTATACAGTATTCCAGTTGAACTTTTAAAAATAATGAAATTAGATTGGCTGACAACCATCAAGAGATTTAACTTGTTCAGGACAAAAATCCAGTTCAAAACAAAAGACTTGATTATGGAAATAAGGTGTGCACTTGGCACCCATGAGATTAGTCATAACTTCTACGAAAGTAAGCTTATTTGTTAAACTACAATTGCCTAAAAGTACTTTTAACTTTTGATCCCACTAATACATGGTGTTGCCAAACGCCCCCAAAATGAACTTTTATCTAAACTAACTGCAACAATGTAGTAATTAGGGCCAAAACGAGGCTGAATCTCTAAAAACTGTAGACTGGAGAGAACAACACGTATTCCCCATTTTGGACATCACAAATTCCAAAAAAATTACCACACGACTCCATATGGAATGTTAGCTTGCATCAGAAACTGATATGTAAGATCAATTGACAACAATTTTGTGAAGTAAACCAGAATAAAAGGTATTCAAACAAGACACTGATGTCATGAAGACAAAAAGTTCCTAAACTAATATGCAGTTGGTCTCCAGAGACCTGGTCAGGTTGATGCTGAACTGCAAGAAAACAATGACAAACAATGAAAGAGCAACCTTTTTATTAGTAAGAACAGCAAATCCAGATGGCTTATTTTCAACACACAACCAAGATGTACCATTCTATGATGCCTAACTCCTCTGCAAGCCTTATCTTCTTCTTAACATAATCGCAGTAGGGAGATATCTTAAGAAGATCAGGTGGATCCTATTACAAAAAATTTGTTACCTGTCAAAAGAGTGCTCAAACAAAGAAATGTGAAATCAATAGCAGGAGATTTAGCTTCACCTCACGAAAATACTCTCTCACAAGATCCTCTGTGCATAAATCATTAACACTGTTCCCCTGCATGTCAACAAAAAGAAAAATAATATTACAAAGTACAAACATTTTCAGAACGGTAGCTTTCAATGGCTCCCTGCTTCATTGAGCAAATATAGATGTGCTCAGAAATAAGCACAGGAAGCAAACAAATCATTGCTTCTACAAAATATTGTGAATACACCATTTGATATATCAATAACTGTTGAAGTCATCATCAACTATAGCCCAAAAATAAACCCAGCCCCATAAGTTCACATATATGAACGATCTAGATTATTCAATGATGAACTTCACAAGTGAAGAAAATTCTGGAGACAATGAACCAACTTTAATTGAGTCAGTAATGATGCTACAAATCACTATTGACAAATCTAGAAACTTCTCTACCGACATGAAACGCATAAATAGGAGGTTGTGCTCATTTGTTGAGTGCACCAAAAATTAGGAGAAATAAGTTTCTCAAAAATATAGTCGCGGTCTTGTAGTAAGGGTAGTAAAAGTATTATAGTTGTTATGTAGAGCTTAGTAGTATAGATGTATTAGGAATTTTAGTAGTGATAGAATTATGTTTGTGTAGTATTGGTAGTCAAGAATAACAACCAAAATCCCTCAGAAATTATCTAACTAATGGTTAGATTAAAAACAGCTTGCCATCCCAGGACCTGACTAGAAGCTAGGCTAGTACAGCAGAATATTACAATAACAAAATATCTGCACAAACTGAATATAAATAGAAAATGACAAATATGTAAAAATTTGCTCACTCAACAACTTACCTTGGTCTTGGCTGAAATGTACCTCTCGAGTTGATCAAGCTAAAAAAGGACATTAGTAAATAATCAAACGTAAGTTAGTTACTCCATCTGTTTAGCAAGGGAAAATATATAAAACAAAAAAAGATTGGCAAGCAAGGTTTGTCATAAGAGATTTTAACAAAAAAGAGAGGAAATCACAATAAATTTAATACATGGGAAGTTACACTCCCTATCTGCTTGAATATAATTTTTGCAGCGGGAACACAGATCCTTATCACGCTCAGTAACGTCTTTCACTACTACATCAATAGCCCTCTATAAAGTGTACATCCGTCATTAGTTTGAAAGAGGTCCACATCAGAAAAGCAAAATAATGAGAGAAAATTATTAAGGGAAAAGAAACCACAACCTTGTTCTTTATAATTTCTTGCCAGAGCTCAGTAAACACTGGTACAAACTCTTTCTTGAGGTCTTCTTTCTGTAGCCACATATGTGAGTCCTAAGAGAGAACTAATCAGTATATTAAAAAAGTTAAGACACCTGCACAACCATAACATGAAAGAAATTTACTGTAATAGCTTGATCAAGAACCACAAGGTCATCTATCTTGTACTCGCTGGAAAGTTGTACTGCTACTCTCTTTACGTCATCGAATGACTGACTTGTGTTCACCTAAAACAAACAAAGCAAAAACATTTAAAGAATTAACATGACGGTGCAAACAAGAGAAAATTATGAGTAGAAACATGTTAATGTTTTTTTTAGAATACTAGGCAGTAGCTACGTACCTAGAAGGCAACATGTTAATGTTAGAGAGCAGCGAGGTTTTAAAATGCGATTTATGCGGTTTGACTGTTGGGTGGTGATTTAGTCTTTATCGGTGATAAAACGGTAATAAAACGGCGATAAAACGGATAAAACGGTAGTGCGGTATGAATCAAAAGTAAGATAAAACGGCGATAAAATGTAAAAAACGAAGTTTTTTAAAAGCTTGGAGAGCAGAAAAGAAACTTTTCATATTCTTACATATAATGCCCATCTCGGGCCCCTTTTGATCATATTCTTACATATAATTTTGTGAGGATGTGCTAAAGACTGAGAGTTGTTACCTCCAGATTTCTTAGTAGGTGGTCATAAAATTCCAGATAGGCAACATCAGTCTTATGGCTGAAGAAGAGAGAATATTCATCACTGCAAAGCTACAATGACAAAGACGACGACATTACGACACTGCTGGTTAGTGGTCAGGCATCTAGAAGTCAGAGAAAGAAGGAAATATGAGAGAGGAATCTCAGTAATGCACGTAAAAATTTTGACAGCTAAGCATGACTATATCTGCCTTGAGAGTCAACAATATTGAATGCATGAGAATTGAGAACATAATAATAATAATAAACCGATACAAGTGTGGCAAGGCCATGTTTTGATAAAGGTAAATCAAACATGCATGGAAGAATATATATATATATATATATATATATATATATATATATATATAATAAGAAGAAGAAAGGGGGAGGTGATGATAATGGTGTGCTTACACCATTACTGACAATCAGGCGCTGATAGTCATCGTAACGGCCCCGGATAGGATCCAGGCACCACGGCCTGGCATAGAACATTTCCCAGTCTGTAGAAGAATCATATTTACGCATATCGTCATATGTGCGAAGGCTATTTGCTTTATCGACCTTCCCTGAATATATCTACAAAATTGATTGACAAACAGTAATGTTATTATTGTATTTTTTTTATTTTTAATTAAGTTAATTTGAATTTAGGGAATCAAATATCAGATATTTGATATGGTGACTGAGGATCTACAACCTATGGAGGCAGAGTGGAAGTTAAGAATCAAAATAGAAGGGGAATTAAATAAAATTATGACCAGAAAAAGCTTGAAATCCCGCAGCCTACACTTCATCTTCAGTCTATGAGGATATTCCACCCAGTAGTCTACAGCAGTCGAACGATTACCGAAGTACTGATGGCATTCATCGAAAGAGTCGAAGTCTGGTCCATAGCAATCACTGCTCAGGAAAGAGTCGAAGTCTGGTCCATCGCAATCACTGCTCAGCTCCGTCGTCTTAGCCTTCTTCAACACCTCCTGCCCCGAACCTGAGGCTGTGCAAAACTCTTCTTCTTCGTTTGGCCTCTTTGTCGGAAGATCAAGGATCGTAGCCATCACTAAAAAATTCTCCCAGATGGTAAACCCTAGGCCCCCTCCTCGTTTTATTTTCTATATCGGGAGTCGAAGATCCGTCGAAACTCCTCTGTCAAGTGTCAAGTGTGAAGGCGGGAACAGAAACGATGCGATCCCAAAATCGGAAACCGGCAGGATCCGGACTCGAATTCCGTTGTCCGTCTTTTATCCCACGGTCCTGATTACATCTCGCCTAATCAGATCCGTTTTGTTCAATTTTTGGTTAAAAATCTTAGTCGGATTTTAAGTTGCCCCAATTAACAAGCAAAATTAACTGCGCCATTATCTCACGGTCCTGATTATATTTCTCACCTGCTACAGATCCGTTGATTACTCTTTTTTTGTTTTATTTGGTAGAAAATTTTCGTAGGATTTTAAGTAGGAAAATGGCAAGTCTCTCTTATTTCTTCTTAGGCGTTAAATACAAAGCCAAAAGCCGAAGTCAGAGAATCATGTAATCTATCCTTTTTTTATTTTCATGGATCTCTCTTTGTCTATTAAGTGCTTCTACCTATATGACATTATTTGATTTCAAAAAGTTATATATTTACCATGAAGATTTTCAAGTATAAAAGTAGGTATAATGGATAAGTGAAAGTTCCAGCATCCAATATTTAGTTGAACTTAAAAAAAAAAATGAAATTAGATTGGCTGACAAAATGTAGACCGGAGAGAACAACGTATCCCCATGTTGGACATCACAAATTCCAAAAAATTGCCACACGACCCCATATGGAATGTTTGCTTGCATCAGAAACTGATATGCAAGATCAATTGACAACAATTTTGTGAAGTAAACCAGAATAAAAGGTTTTCAAACAAGGCACTGATGTCATGAAGACAAAAGTTCCTAAACTAATATGCAGTTGCGTCTCCAGAGACCTGGTCACATTGATGCCGAACTGCAAGAAAACAATGACAAACAATGAAAGAGCAACCTTTTTATTAGTAAGAACAGCAAATCCAGATGGTTTATTTTCAACACACAACCAAGATGTACCTTTCTATGATGCCTAACTCCTCTGCAAGCCGTATCTTCTTCTTAACATAATCACTGTAGGGAAATATCTTCAGAAGACCAGGTGGATCCTATTACAAAAAATTTGTTTCCTATCAAAAGAATGCTCAAACCAAGAAATGTGGAATCAATAGTAGGAGATTTAGCATCACCTCACGAAAATACTCTCTCACAAGATCCTCTGTGCATAAATCATTAACACTGCTCCCCTGCATGTCGACAAAAAGAAAAATAATATTACAAACATTTTCAGAACAGTAGCTTTCAATAACTCCCTGCTACATTGGGCAACGATAGAAGAAGTGCTCAGAAATTTGCACAGGAAGCAAACAAATCATCGCTTCACAAAATAATGTGCATACTTGACCATTTGATATATCAATAACTGTTGAAGTCATCACCGACTATAGCCCAAAAATAAAACCCAGCCCCATAAATTAACCTACATGAACGATCTAGATTATTCAATGATGAACTTAACAATTAAACAAAATTTTGGAGACAATTAACCAACTTTAATCGAGTCCGTAATGATGTCTACAAATCACTATTGTCAAATCTACAACTTCTCTACCGACATGAAACACACATAAATAGGAGGTTGTGCCCATTTGTTGAGTGCACCAAAAATTAGTAGAAATAAGTTTCTCAAAAATATAGTTGTGGTCTTGTAGTAAGGGTGGTAAGAGTATTATACTTGTTATGTAGAACTTAGCACTTTAGCAGTATAGATGTTGTATTAGTAATTTGAGTAATAGTGATAGAATTATTTTTTTGTAGTATCATTAGTCAAGAATAACAACCAAAATCCCTCAGAGATTATCTAACTAATGGCTAGATTAAAAACAGCTCGTCATCCCAGGATCTGACTAGAAGCTAGGCTAGCACCGCAGAATATTGCAATAACAAAATATCTGCACAATCTGAATCTAAATAGAAAATGGCAAATATGTAAAAATTGCTGACTCAACAACTTACCTTGGTCTTGTCTGAAATGTACTTCTCCAATTGAGCAAGCTAAAAAAGGACATTAGTAAATAATCAAACGTAAGTTAGTTACTCCATCTGTTTAGCAAGGGAAAATATATAAAACAAAAAAAGATTGGCAAGCAAGGTTTGTCATAAGAGATTTTAACAAAAAAGAGAGGAAATCACAATAAATTTAATACATGGGAAGTTACACTCCCTATCTGCTTGAATATAATTTTTGCAGCGGGAACACAGATCCTTATCACGCTCAGTAACGTCTTTCACTACTACATCAATAGCCCTCTATAAAGTGTACATCCGTCATTAGTTTGAAAGAGGTCCACATCAGAAAAGCAAAATAATGAGAGAAAATTATTAAGGGAAAAGAAACCACAACCTTGTTCTTTATAATTTCTTGCCAGAGCTCAGTAAACACTGGTACAAACTCTTTCTTGAGGTCTTCTTTCTGTAGCCACATATGTGAGTCCTAAGAGAGAACTAATCAGTATATTAAAAAAGTTAAGACACCTGCACAACCATAACATGAAAGAAATTTACTGTAATAGCTTGATCAAGAACCACAAGGTCATCTATCTTGTACTCGCTGGAAAGTTGTACTGCTACTCTCTTTACGTCATCGAATGACTGACTTGTGTTCACCTAAAACAAACAAAGCAAAAACATTTAAAGAATTAACATGACGGTGCAAACAAGAGAAAATTATGAGTAGAAACATGTTAATGTTTTTTTTAGAATACTAGGCAGTAGCTACGTACCTAGAAGGCAACATGTTAATGTTAGAGAGCAGCGAGGTTTTAAAATGCGATTTATGCGGTTTGACTGTTGGGTGGTGATTTAGCCTTTATCGGTGATAAAACGGTAATAAAACGGCGATAAAACGGATAAAACGGTAGTGCGGTATGAATCAAAAGTAAGATAAAACGGCGATAAAATGTAAAAAACGAAGTTTTTTAAAAGCTTGGAGAGCAGAAAAGAAACTTTTCATATTCTTACATATAATGCCCATCTCGGGCCCCTTTTGATCATATTCTTACATATAATTTTGTGAGGATGTGCTAAAGACTGAGAGTTGTTACCTCCAGATTTCTTAGTAGGTGGTCATAAAATTCCAGATAGGCAACATCAGTCTTATGGCTGAAGAAGAGAGAATATTCATCACTGCAAAGCTACAATGACAAAGACGACGACATTACGACACTGCTGGTTAGTGGTCAGGCATCTAGAAGTCAGAGAAAGAAGGAAATATGAGAGAGGAATCTCAGTAATGCACGTAAAAATTTTGACAGCTAAGCATGACTATATCTGCCTTGAGAGTCAACAATATTGAATGCATGAGAATTGAGAACATAATAATAATAATAAACCGATACAAGTGTGGCAAGGCCATGTTTTGATAAAGGTAAATCAAACATGCATGGAAGAATATATATATATATATATATATATATATATATAATAAGAAGAAGAAAGGGGGAGGTGATGATAATGGTGTGCTTACACCATTACTGACAATCAGGCGCTGATAGTCATCGTAACGGCCCCGGATAGGATCCAGGCACCACGGCCTGGCATAGAACATTTCCCAGTCTGTAGAAGAATCATATTTACGCATATCGTCATATGTGCGAAGGCTATTTGCTTTATCGACCTTCCCTGAATATATCTACAAAATTGATTGACAAACAGTAATGTTATTATTGTATTTTTTTTATTTTTAATTAAGTTAATTTGAATTTAGGGAATCAAATATCAGATATTTGATATGGTGACTGAGGATCTACAACCTATGGAGGCAGAGTGGAAGTTAAGAATCAAAATAGAAGGGGAATTAAATAAAATTATGACCAGAAAAAGCTTGAAATCCCGCAGCCTACACTTCATCTTCAGTCTATGAGGATATTCCACCCAGTAGTCTACAGCAGTCGAACGATTACCGAAGTACTGATGGCATTCATCGAAAGAGTCGAAGTCTGGTCCATAGCAATCACTGCTCAGGAAAGAGTCGAAGTCTGGTCCATCGCAATCACTGCTCAGCTCCGTCGTCTTAGCCTTCTTCAACACCTCCTGCCCCGAACCTGAGGCTGTGCAAAACTCTTCTTCTTCGTTTGGCCTCTTTGTCGGAAGATCAAGGATCGTAGCCATCACTAAAAAATTCTCCCAGATGGTAAACCCTAGGCCCCCTCCTCGTTTTATTTTCTATATCGGGAGTCGAAGATCCGTCGAAACTCCTCTGTCAAGTGTCAAGTGTGAAGGCGGGAACAGAAACGATGCGATCCCAAAATCGGAAACCGGCAGGATCCGGACTCGAATTCCGTTGTCCGTCTTTTATCCCACGGTCCTGATTACATCTCGCCTAATCAGATCCGTTTTGTTCAATTTTTGGTTAAAAATCTTAGTCGGATTTTAAGTTGCCCCAATTAACAAGCAAAATTAACTGCGCCATTATCTCACGGTCCTGATTATATTTCTCACCTGCTACAGATCCGTTGATTACTCTTTTTTTGTTTTATTTGGTAGAAAATTTTCGTAGGATTTTAAGTAGGAAAATGGCAAGTCTCTCTTATTTCTTCTTAGGCGTTAAATACAAAGCCAAAAGCCGAAGTCAGAGAATCATGTAATCTATCCTTTTTTTATTTTCATGGATCTCTCTTTGTCTATTAAGTGCTTCTACCTATATGACATTATTTGATTTCAAAAAGTTATATATTTACCATGAAGATTTTCAAGTATAAAAGTAGGTATAATGGATAAGTGAAAGTTCCAGCATCCAATATTTAGTTGAACTTAAAAAAAAAAATGAAATTAGATTGGCTGACAAAATGTAGACCGGAGAGAACAACGTATCCCCATGTTGGACATCACAAATTCCAAAAAATTGCCACACGACCCCATATGGAATGTTTGCTTGCATCAGAAACTGATATGCAAGATCAATTGACAACAATTTTGTGAAGTAAACCAGAATAAAAGGTTTTCAAACAAGGCACTGATGTCATGAAGACAAAAGTTCCTAAACTAATATGCAGTTGCGTCTCCAGAGACCTGGTCACATTGATGCCGAACTGCAAGAAAACAATGACAAACAATGAAAGAGCAACCTTTTTATTAGTAAGAACAGCAAATCCAGATGGTTTATTTTCAACACACAACCAAGATGTACCTTTCTATGATGCCTAACTCCTCTGCAAGCCGTATCTTCTTCTTAACATAATCACTGTAGGGAAATATCTTCAGAAGACCAGGTGGATCCTATTACAAAAAATTTGTTTCCTGTCAAAAGAATGCTCAAACCAAGAAATGTGGAATCAATAGTAGGAGATTTAGCATCACCTCACGAAAATACTCTCTCACAAGATCCTCTGTGCATAAATCATTAACACTGCTCCCCTGCATGTCGACAAAAAGAAAAATAATATTACAAACATTTTCAGAACAGTAGCTTTCAATAACTCCCTGCTACATTGGGCAACGATAGAAGAAGTGCTCAGAAATTTGCACAGGAAGCAAACAAATCATCGCTTCACAAAATAATGTGCATACTTGACCATTTGATATATCAATAACTGTTGAAGTCATCACCGACTATAGCCCAAAAATAAAACCCAGCCCCATAAATTAACCTACATGAACGATCTAGATTATTCAATGATGAACTTAACAATTAAACAAAATTTTGGAGACAATTAACCAACTTTAATCGAGTCCGTAATGATGTCTACAAATCACTATTGTCAAATCTACAACTTCTCTACCGACATGAAACACACATAAATAGGAGGTTGTGCCCATTTGTTGAGTGCACCAAAAATTAGTAGAAATAAGTTTCTCAAAAATATAGTTGTGGTCTTGTAGTAAGGGTGGTAAGAGTATTATACTTGTTATGTAGAACTTAGCACTTTAGCAGTATAGATGTTGTATTAGTAATTTGAGTAATAGTGATAGAATTATTTTTTTGTAGTATCATTAGTCAAGAATAACAACCAAAATCCCTCAGAGATTATCTAACTAATGGCTAGATTAAAAACAGCTCGTCATCCCAGGATCTGACTAGAAGCTAGGCTAGCACCGCAGAATATTGCAATAACAAAATATCTGCACAATCTGAATCTAAATAGAAAATGGCAAATATGTAAAAATTGCTGACTCAACAACTTACCTTGGTCTTGTCTGAAATGTACTTCTCCAATTGAGCAAGCTAAAAAAGGACATTAGTAAATAATCAAATGTAAGCTAGTTACTCCATGTGTTTAGCAAGGGAAAATATATAAAACAAAAAAAGATTGGCAAGCAAGGTTCGACATAAGAGATTTTAACAAAAAAGAGAGAAACTCACAATAAATTTAGTACATGGGAAGTTATACTCCCTATCTACTTGAATATAATTTTTGCAGCGGGAACACAGATCCTTATCACGCTCAGTAACGTCTTTCACTACTACACCAATAGCCCTCTATAAAGAGTACATCCATCATTAGTTTGAAAGAGGTCCGTATCAGAAAAGAAAAATTATGAGAGAAAATGGTTAAGGGAAAAGAAACCACAACCTTGTTCTTCATAATTTCTTGCCAGAGCTCAGTAAAAACCGGTACAAACTCTTTCTTCAGGTCTTCATTCCGTAGCCACATATGTGAGTCCTAAGAGAGAGAACTAATCAGTACATAAAAAAGTCAAGACAGCTGAGCAACCATAACATAAAAGAGATTTACAGTAATAGCACAATCAAGAACCAAAAGGTCATCTATCTTGTACTCGCTGGAAAGATGTAGTGCTACTCTCTTTACGTCATTGAATGACTGACTTGTGTTCACCTAAAACAAACAAAGAAAAAACATTTAAAGAATTAACATGACGGTGGAAACAAGAGAAAATTATGGGTAGAAACATGTTAATGTTAGAGAGCAGAAAAGAACTTTTCATATTCTTACATATAATTTTGTGAGGATGTGCTAAAGACGGGAGTTGTTACCTCCAGAGTTCTTAGTAGGTGATCATAAAATTCCAGATAGGCAACATTAGTCTTATGGCTGCAGAAGAGAAAATATTCATCACTGCAAAGCTACATTGACAAAGACGACGGCATTACGACACTGATTAGTGGTCAGGCATCTAGAAGTCAGAGAAAGAAGGAAATATGAGAGAGGAATGCTCAGTACTGCATGTAAGAATTTTGACAGCTAAGCATGACTATATCTGCCTTGAGAGTCAACAATATTGAAAAGAACCATCATAAAAGTAGATATATGTGCAAGAGCATGCAGTGTGAGAGAAGAATGCATGAGAATTGAGAACATAATAATAATAAACCGATACAAGTGTGGCAAGGGCAAGGCCATGTTTTGATAAAGGTAAATCAAACATGCATGGAAGAATATATTTATATATACATATAATAAGAAAAGGGGGAGGTGATGATAATGGCGTGCTTACACCATCACGGACAAACAGGCGTTGATAGTCATCGTAACAGCCCCGGATAGGATCCAGCCACCATGGCCTGGCATAGAACATTTCCCAGTCTGTAGAAGAATCATATTTACGCATATCGTCATATGTGCGAAGGCTATTTGCTTTATCGACCTTCCCTGAATATATCTACAAAATTGATTGACAAACAGTAATGTTATTATTGTATTTTTATTTTTAATTAAGATAATTTTATTTTAGGGAATCAAATATCAGATTATTCATATGGTGACTAAGGATCTACAACCTATGGAGGCAGAGTGGAAGTTAAGAATCAAAATAGAAGGGGAATTAAATAAAATTATGACCAGAAAAAGCTTGAAATCCCGCAGCCTACACTTCATCTTCAGTCTATGAGGGTATTCTACCCAGTAGTCTACAGCAGTCGAGCGATCACCGAAGTATTGATGGCATTCCTCGAAAGAGTCGAAGTCTGGTCCATCGCAATCACTGCTCAGGTCCGTCGTCTTAGCCTTCTTCAACACCTCCTGCCCAGACCCTGAGCCAAACTCCTCTTCTTCGTTTGGCCTCTTCGCCGGAAGATCAAGGGTCGTGGCTATTACTATCGCTCAAGAAATTCTCTATCAAATCCAAATGGTAAACCCTAGGCCCCGTTTAGGTGATCGATCTCTTTCGTTTTCTTTTCTGTCGGGAGTCGAAACTCCTCTGTCAAGGCGGGAACAGAAATCCCAATAACAAAATCGGAAACCGAATGGATTCTGCATCCGGAATCTAATTACCAATTCCTTGCGTGGTCTTAGACTCTTAGGCCTTTCTATTTAAGAAAGTTTAGTGGGTTAACTTGGGCCCAATAACAAAATAATAACAACATTATAATAAGTTGATCTAAATGTATTCATTCCCGATTAAAAAAAAAAAAAAATGTAAAACCGTCCCAACATGTTGCCTCTGCTGTTTAGCGCTCGTTGAAAAAGTGTCTATCTGATTTTCTTTTTTTTAAAGATAAATTGGATCAAGCCTTCCAACTTATTTTTCTGATTTTCTTTTTGGTACGATTTTTTTTTTTTTTTTTTGAACCGCTTAGTCTTTATCAAATGCCGAAAATCAAAAGCGTTGTGCCATTTTATTTTCTTGATTGATCGGTGGATCAAGGCGCTTTACATATTTTATCTTTACTCGTGCCATCCTCCAAGCAACCCAATAATGCATCTAGGCCACTTAAAAACATCAGAAAACTTGTTTGCATTTAGGCCCTTAAAACATCTGAAAATTAAGTAAACATGATAAAAGCGTTTAAAAATAAATGTAAAAATCCAGTTTAAAGGGGAAAACCAAGGACTCAACGACACAATTGAGAGCAAACATCCCGGAGAAAGAAGCTGACTCGCTGCTTTGGGCTTCTGGTTCTGTTTTGACTGTAATAAATTTGAATTTTAATTGGACCAATGGGGCTGAATTGAGTCCACACTATAATTGTAAATACCTAATCCGAAGCCATAAAAGTATTAGGACCAAAATGATCCCCATATTGCGTTGAAATTATATCGCATCAATAAAATAAAAGTAACTGGCTCTTTTAATAAACACATCGGTGGATAAATTGGAGATAAATCCAAGCAGTAAAACAGAGTTATTTCTCTAACCTTACTATTTATACCACAAATTTTCATTCCAACAATTACTTATGAAACTGCAGAAAATAGAATAATTTAACTGGACCGAAAGTTGAACAATCACATAATTACATATATGTTAGCATAATTATTTTCTTTTTCTTGGCGTTTAAAAGCCATTGTCCTCTATCCTCTAGCTTTTCAACACCTAATAACCTTTCTATGATGCCCAACTTCTCTTGGACTGCCCAATTTCTGGGCAGTCCAAGAGATCTTCATCAGCCTCCTCTGCACCCTGTCCATCTCCAGTCTGTTGGAAGTGTTGCTCCAGACCTGACTTATGGCCTGCCCAGAAATAGTAAATGCTTAAAATAGCAATATACACACTTGAAGTATTAATGTCTCCAACATCCCTATTAAGCTGGAAAGTAAACTTATTTCTAAAACTCCAGATTTCCCAAAGAAAAGCTGCCAGCAAAATCTTAAAAAAAGCTTGCTGCTCCTACTGAGAGAACTATACTGACAAAGTTCATTTAAAGTGGAGGCAGAAACTATAAGCCCTTTATTGTTAAATCTATTAAAAGTAGACCAGAAGATAAAAACTGCTGCATGACAGCCATAAAGAATGATACCTATCAATGATACCTAACTTCTTAGCAAGCTGCATCTTCTTCTCAACATACGTGCTGTATGCATATACCCCAAAAGTGGGTGGATCCTATTAGAAAAAATAGGATAACTGTCAAAAGAATGCTCAAATCAAGAAGTTTGAAATCAAAAGAAGATATAGCTTCACCTCACGAAAAAAATCCCTCACAAGATCTTCTATGGATAAATCATTAAAACTCTTCCCCTGCATGTTGAGGAAAAAGATAAATAATATGGCAGCCACTTTCAGAATAGGAGCCGTTCTTCATTTCAATAGTAAAAGACAACCTGAAATCCAAAAGAAGACCATCTATAACCCTATCAAATCCCAACGGTATATCCCTTGGGTATTATGTCTGATCAGCTCATTGACCTACCAAAGAAGACATGCCCAGAAACAAGCACACAACACAAACAAACCATCGCAACGTCCAAAATATTCTAAACACCTAACCGCTTGCTATATCAATAACATCCAAAAACCTTCAGAGAGTGTCTAACTAATGGCTAGACTAAAACAGCTCATCATCCCTAGACCAGACTAGGGCCATAACAAACATGTAAAAACTTGCTAACACAGCGATTTACCTCGGTCTTGGCTGTTATGTACTTCTTAAGTTCATCAAGCTAATAAAAAAAAGATGGTAATAAAGAGTCAGACATAAGTTTGTTACTCCATGTTTCGCTAGGAAAATATAAGAAAAAAAAAAAAAAAAAGATTCACAAGCGAGGATTTTATAAGAGAATTAAATCAAAAGAGGGATAAAACTCACAATCAATACAGTGTTCCCAAAGGTACCCTTGCTAGCAGGTTGAATAAACCTTTTGCAATCAGCATGCATCTCCTTATCATGCTCAGTAATGTCTTTCACTACTTCATCAATACATCTCTAAAAAAAAGTATATCCATTAATTAATTTAAAAGGGGTCCACAATAGAAAGCAAATTTATGAAAGAAAATGGTAAAGAGAATAGAAAGCAGCACCTCATTGATCACAGTTTCGTGGAAGAGCTTAGTAAACACTGGTATAATCCTTTTCTTCAAATCTTCTTGAACTATCCAGCTTCGTGAGTCCTGAGTGAGAGAACTAATCAGTGTATTCAGAAATTCAAGAGAGTTGAGCGACCTTATTAACAAGTAAAGTATTTACCTGAAGAGCAGAATCTAAAAGAGAAGGGTCATGTATGTTGTAATTCTTAGAAAGTTGTTCTTGTTCCATTAATTCCCGTATATCACGAATCGAGCGACGACTAGACTTCTGCAAACAAGAGAAAATTATCAGTAGAGCGGGTTACACAGCAGAAAAATGTTTTGATGTTCTTTCATATAATGAATCTTGTAAAGGATGTGCTAATTTACCTCCAAAATAAGTTTTAGCTTGTCATACAATTGCAGGAAAGAAGTATCAGTCTCAAGGCTGCAGTAGTAATAAGAAAACCTATCATCTCCATACTACATAGACAAAGATGACAACATGATCACAGTGGTAAGGCATATAGAAATTATCAGAGAAAGAAAAAGAAGGAAATCTGAGATAGAAATGCACAATAATGCATGTAAATTGTGACCGTTTAAGCATGAAGTAGTATCTATTTATCTCATCTTGAGAGTCAAGAATATTTGAAATCAGCATGATAAAAGTACATGTGTGAGACCCATGCAGTGAATTAGAGAATAATGAATGAGGATTGAGAACATAATAAACCACTGATACAATACAAGTGTGGCAAGGCTGTGTTGTGTTGTGTTGTGTTGTGTTGTGATAAAGGGTAAATGAAACAGGTGTGCTTACAGGATCATAGAGAAACAGGCGCTGGTAGTCATCATAACAGCCCGGGGTTGGTCGCATGACCCACGGCCGGTCATCGAACTTAAGGCGATTTGCTTTATCCGGCTCCAGCTGCCTTGTATATGTCTACAAGATTGATTGACAAAGAGTAATGTTTATTATTGTATTTTGAATTAAGTTTAATTTTTATTTTAGGGAATCAAACCAGGGGATATCATATCAGATGCGTGATATCTAGCGACCGAGAATCTACGCATACGACCTATTGAAGCGAAGCAGAGTGGCATTAAGGAATGGAATTACCTGAAAATACTGCAAGTCCAGTAATTTGCACTTCTTCCGCAGTTCATCTTTGTATTCCTGCCAATAGTTCCCAGCATTCAACTCATCACCACCAAAGTATTCAAGGCATTCGTCAAAACGCTCGAAGTGGGGTCCATCATGATCGCTGCCCGGCTCCGTCATTGCTTTCTTCGACGCCTCCTCTCTCGAACCTTCGCCTGAGCCTGAGCCTGAGTCAAACACTCCTTCATTTGGCCTCTTCGCTGGAAGCTCGAGAGTCGTCTCCATTAATTCCACACTACGACTACTACGAGTACTTGGACCAAGAACTGCTATTGATCGCCCGGATCCGTGGCCGAATGCAAACCCTAGGTTGGAATTCAAGTCCTTTTGTTTGGTTTCTTCAGGGAATCATGCGGAGCTTCACGTTCTGCTCCAAAAATAGAAGAATCGGAGGAAAGGAAGAGTAAGGAAAGATATGAAATGGAAGATTACTTGCTACAATCTCAAAATGACACGTATATAAAGTTAACGGCCATAACCCTATTTGTATAATGTATAAAAAAAGACTACATTAGCATTTAAGAAAAAGGCAAAATTAGTTGTATATCTCTCTAATTTTCTCTAATTGGATATATACCCCCTGATCTTTAAATTCGGTTGTATATACCCCTAAATCATGTTAATTAAAGAGATATACCCTTCTCAACAGTTTTTATTATTTTTTAAGTATATTGCAAAAATATATTTTTTCCAAATTGACACCAAAATACCCATATTCATCTCCCTGTCCATCTTACGTTCATTATTCACATTATAAATTGGATTAAAGAAAAACGGAACTTTGTGATATTAAATTGGATCAAGGAAAAAGGAACTTTGCGATATAATAGTTACAAGGAGTCGTACCAGTAAGATTATTGGCTTAATGAAGCAGCAATCTTTATTAACATATATTTAATTGCAGTAGAACGGAGCTTTAGGTCTTTTGTATATGAGTGATTTTGTTTGTTCTTTATTGTACGCCTAAATTTGTTTACTAACAGACAGAGGCTAGGGCAACATGCCATATGGTCGGTTTTTATTAATCATTACATTTTATTAATCTGACAAAATGTCTGATCTAAGAATATGGAAATGCTCGCCATAAATTCTGGAATATTTCTTTATATTTGCCATAACCATCTGACTTCTGTGATAGCCCAATTAAATTCGATACAGAAATAGCTAATTTACAAATATATTGTCAGTGACTTGTAACATAGATGGTCAGACACATCTGGCCACAAAAGATACGCGATATTTTTAATAAATTAAAGCGATATGTCATATGCCCATACGGTCATCCCTGAATTGTAATCAATCGCACAATATTTTGAAGAAAAAATGGAGATCAGGTCTCCATCTTTTTAATTAAAGAAAGTAACTGTACAGAGCTTAGCCAGTGGCTAATCAAAGTGAAAGAACAAAAAGAACAAAAACTAAAAGCTAAAAATAAAACGATAAAAAGAAAACCAAAACTAAGCTAGCGGCTGAGAATTAGGAACGGAGTGTTTCCCATTCGATGAATGTTTGTTCAACCAGAGAATTGGGCGAGTGAGAACATTCTGAGAAAATCCTGTTACACCTCTCCCTCCATAGTATGAAACAGATGATACCCATGATCTCTCTGTGTGTCCGCGTAATCGAGACGTCCGCTAAGAACCGCGGATTTGAGGTGAATTTTATATCGGCTAAGCAAGGAGAGAAGCTTATTGCCAAATGTAACACCTCATTGAAGAGTTTACAACCATTGAAAAGATGATGAGCTGTTTCCTCGTCCGATGCACAAAGAACGCAGATGTTAGGGAGTTGCCATCCTCTTTTCTTTAGGTTATCAATCGTCGCAATTTTATTTAGAGCCATTTGCCAAGCAAAAATTTTCATGCGAGGTGGAATGTTCAGCTTCCACAGGGGGAACAGGCATGATCTGATTTTTGGGAACTCCTTATGAAAACGGTATAAAGAGTTCACCGAGAAATTTCCATTGCTGTTCAAATTCCACCTGAAGCTATCTTTTCCTGCCGCAGCAGATAAATTGAGATTGGAGCCTAAGGAGTGTTCAAGCGAGTGCCATTGTTCAGAGGCTGAGAGAGAATTACGAAACGAGTCTCTGAAAAGACAGGTGTTGCCGCGCCACTCTGTCACAAACTGCGAGAGAGTTAGATCTGAGTCTATAGCAAAGCTATAGAGATCCTCAAATTTGAATTTCAACGTTCCTAGCCCCCAATTGTGCTGCCAAAACAAAATATCATTGCCATCTCCCGGCATAGCTGTGATCAGAGGAACCAACAAGGAGGCAATAGATTCAAATTCCTTATGCAGCGGGCTGAAGTTTGGAACCAAAGTGATTTTATTATTCTGTAACGTTGCAGCCAAGGAGCCCCACAGGTTATCTTTGGAAGAAGTCCAAATCCATAGTTGTTTTGCTAGCAAAGCAGTATTCATGTCTCGTAGATTAATTACCCCCAACCCTCCTTGCTTTTTCGGGGTGCAGATGGTTTCCCACGGAACCATTATTAATCTTTTCTTTCCTGCAGAGTTTCCATTCCAGAAAAAGTTCATTCGAATCTTGTCAATCTCCTGTAACACCCAATTAGGAATCTGAAATGCCGACATGAAATAAAGTGTCATTGCGGTCAGACAAGAATTTATTAGTACCAAACGACCTGCCGAAGAGAGGAATGGCGCTTTCCATGAACTCAACTTCCTTTTTATTTTGTCAATTAGTGGTAGGTAACTTTGCTTCTTCAATTTCTTGTCTGAAAGCGGCAGGCCGAGATATCTGATCGGGAAATCCCCAGACTTACAGCCCAATTCTTGTGCTAGCGAGACGACAAGTTCTTCATTTGAAGGAGTAACCAACATATCTGATTTATTTGCATTTAACGATAAACCAGAAATGAACTGGAAAGCTAGCAAGATCATTTTTAGGAAACGAACCTGTTGTAAGCAAGGCTTGAAAAAAATGATCGAATCGTCTGCATAAAACAGGGCTGGCTGCATCTGCGAAAAGGGCAAGGAAAGTGCACCGGATCTAGCTAGTGCTTTGAGCCATCTCGAAAGAAAGTCAAAAGCAACTATGAAGAGATAGGGTGAGAATGGATCACCTTGTCTAACCCCTCGCTTCAAGTTTATTTTTCTTCCCGCTATTCCATTGACAATTACCCTAGAATTTCCTTGCAGTATGCAGTTTGCGATCCAGCTTATGAAAAGAGTTGGTAATCCAATCGCTAAAAGAACTTTTTGAATAAAATTCCAATTCAGGGTATCAAAGGCCTTGTGTAAGTCAGCTTTTAAGATTCCGATTTGAACCTTTTCCTTATTTGCAAAGTGTAGTACTTGCTGCGCATAAAGGAAATTCTCTAAGATGTTTCTTCCGGGAACGAAGCCTGATTGCGACTGAGTCACCAGCTGTTCAATATGGGGGGTAAAACGTGTAGCTAAGATTTTTGACAACAACCTTTGCATGGAATGAATTATGCTGACCGGCCTAAAGTCCGATGTTGAAGTTGGTCCGTCGACCTTCGGGACGAGGGCAATGAAGGAGGAGTTTAACAGGGCCAAAGATCCCGAAGACAGTGCATGGTTTAGAGTCCGAGAAATGTCAAGTAGCATTTCTTCTAAAAAGTATTTGTAAAACTCACCCGTATATCCGTCCGGGCCGGGAGACTTGTTTGAAGGTCAATCTGAAATCGCTTGTCTTATCTCTCCATCTGATATTGGTTCCGTCATGTTTGATGGAAAAAAGCAACTACTAGGGTACAACATAGACCACTCGATATCGTCTAGCAAACCCGAGTCAACAGGGTCGTTACCCATAAGAGAGCAGAAAAAGGAATGAAAAGTGCTTGCTTTCCTGTTATGGCCACAGACGTTCAATCCATCCACTAAAATCGATTCAATCAGATTTCTTCTTTTCCCCGCAGATGCAATCGCATGAAAGTAACTATTATTCCGATCCCCCTTTAGCCTCCAAGTGGCAGCCGAACGCTGCCTCCATCTCGTCTCATCCCACTCTGCTAAAACTGTAAATCTCCTTTTCAAGAGTGCTCTAACTAAAACTTCAAGTTCTGAAAGCGGCCTGTTTTCCACCACATGATCAGTCCAAGCTAGGAAGTCTCTGATGTTTCTCAATCGCACAATATTAACTCCTTTGTATTTAAGTTGCGGCAGAATAAAAACTAGTTTTCCAACATATGCAGTCAAGAATGATGAAATTGAACAAAAGAATACATAAACAATTGTCATTCTGATACTAGGTCATGGGATTCTCTTTAACAACACTAAAAAATTATCATTTCGATAGTTCAAAACATTCGCACGCAATCACAGGTACACCAAAAACTTGATTGAGCAGACAAACGAAGTCCATCTAAATAACTGAAAAAAAAAAAAAAAGAGTAATTCAAAGGACCAAAAAGCTGGCTGGATCTCTACAAAAAAGTACACTACAAATATCATCGTATGTCCCATGCTGCCATGACTTCACAGAAAACTATAGAAGAACAGGCTCCAGGTCAAGTTGATGCCGAACTGCGAGACAGCAACGGCACAAACAATGAAAGAACAACCTTTCGATTAGTAAGAACAGTAACTGAGCAAATAATTATCCAGATGTCTTATTTTCATAACACAACCAAGACATACCTATCAATGATACCTAACTTCTGTGCGATCTCCATCTTCTTGTTAACATACATGCTGTATGTATATTCGTAAAAGTATTGGTTGGATCCTATTAGAAAAAATAGGATACCCGTCAAAAGAATGCTCAAACCAAGAAATATTAAATCATAAAAAGATATAGCTTCACCTCAAGAAAATAATCTCTTATAAGATCTTCTGTGCATAAATCATTAACACTATTCCCCTACATGTTGAAGGGGGGGGGGGGGGGGTGGAAGATAAATAATAAGACAACCACTTACAGAATAGTATCCCTCTTCATTTCAATAGTAAAACAGAAGACCATCTATAAGACTATAACCCAATCAAATTCCAACAGTATAACCCTACCATAGAAGACGTGCTCAGAAACATGCACACAAGTACACCACACAAACAAAACATCGCACATCCAAAATATTCTAAACACCTAACCACACTTGCTATATCAATAACATCCAAAAACCCTCAGAGAGTGTCTAACTAATGGCTAGATTAAAACAGCTCATCATCCCTAAACCTGACTAGGGCCACAATAAACATGTGAAAACTTGCTAACACAGCAATTTACCTTGGTCTTGGCTGTTATGTACTTCTTAAGTTCAGCAAGCTAAAAAAAATATAGTAATAAAGAGTCAGACATAACTTTGTTACTTCATGTTTAGCTAGGGAAATATAAGAAAAATAAAAAAAGATTCACAAGCAAGGTTCTCATAAGAGATTTAAATCAAAAGAGAGATAAAACTCACAGTAAATGAAGTGGTACCAAAGTTTCCCTTGATATCAGCTTGAAAAATCCGAATGCATCTCCTTATCATGCTCAGTAATGTCTTTCACTTAATCCAATCTTTTTTAATAAATACAATAAGAATCATATTCTAGATAGTCTTAAGAATTTAAATATGGATTATTGCAATGAAATGACTTAAAATGAATCCAGAAGCGATTAAAATGCTCAAATGATGTCCAGAATTGCATTATTTGCAGTTTATACGCGTTTTTACCTTGTATAATCCAATCTATTTTAATAAATGACACAAGAATCATATTCTAGATAGTTTTAAGAGTTTAAATGTGGACTATTGCGATGAAATGACTTAAAATGAATACAGAAGCGATTAAAATGCTCAAATGATGCCCAGAATTACATTATTTGCAGTTTATACGCGTTTTTACCTTGTATAATCCAATATTTTTGAATAAATAACACAAGAATCATATTCTAGATAGTTTTAAGAGTTTAAATGTTGATTATTACGATGAAATGACTTAAAAAGAATCCAGAAGCAATTAAAATGCTCACATGATGACCAGAATTGCATTATTTACAGTTTATACCCATTTTTACCTTGTATAATCCAATCTTTTTCAATAAATGACACAAGAATCATATTCTAGATAGTTTTAAGAGTTTAAATGTGGATTATTGCGATGAAATGACTTAAAATGAATCCAGAATCGATCCAAATGCTCAAATGATGCCCAGAATTGCATGATTTGCAGTTTATACGCGTTTTTACCTTGTATAATCCAATTTTTTTTAATAAATGACACAAGAATAATATTCTAGACTGTTTTAAGTGTTTAAATGTAGATTATTGCGATGAAATGACTTAAAATGAATCCAGAACCGATTAAAATGCTCAAATGATGCCCAGAATTGCATTATTTGCAGTTTATACGCGTTTTTACCTTGTATAATCCAATCTTTTTGAATAAATGACACAAGAATCATATTCTAGATAGTTTTAAAAGTTTAAATATGGATTATTGCGATGAAATGACTTAAAATGAATCCAGAAGCGATTAAAATGCTCAAATGATGCCCAGAATTGCATTATTTACAGTTTATACGCGTTTTTAACTTGTATAATCCAATCTTTTTGAATAAATAACACAAGAATCAAATTCTAGATAGTTCTCAGAGTTTAAATCTGGATTATTGCGATGAAATGACTTAAAATGAATCCAGAAACAATAAAAATCCTCAAATGATGCCCAGAATTGCATTATTTGAAGTTTATACGCGTTTTTACCAAATATAATCCAATCTTTTTGAATAAATGACACAAGAATAATATTCTAGATAGTTCTAAGAGTTTAAATATGGATTATTGAGATGAAATGATTTAAAATGAATCCAGATGCGATTAAAATGCTCAAATGATGCCCAGAATTGCATTATTTGCAGTTTATACACGTTTTTACCTTGTATAATCCAATCTTTTGGAATAAATAACACAAGAATAATATTTTAGATAGTTCTAAGAGTTTAAATGTGGATTTTTGCGGTGAAATGACTTAAAATGAATGCAGAAGCGATTAAAATGTTCAAATGATGCCAAGAATTGCATTATTTGCAGTTTATACGCGTTTTTACCTTGTATAATCTAATTTTTTTGAATAAATGACACAAGAATCATATTCTAGATAGTTCTAAGAGTTTAAATATGGATTATTACGATGAAATGACTTAAAATGAATCCAGAAGCGATTAAAATGCTCAAATGATGCCAAGAACGGCATTATTTGCAGTTTATACGCTTTTTTACCTTGTATAATAAAATCTTTTTGAATAAATGACAAAAGAATCATATTCTAGATACTTTTAAGAGTTTAAATGTGGATTAATGCGATGAAATGACTTAAAATGAATGCAGACGCGATTAAAATGCTCAAATCATGCCCAGAATTACATTATTTGCAGTTTATACGCGTTTTTACCCTGTATAATCCAATCTTTTTGAATAAATGACACAAGAATCATATTCTAGAAAGTTTTATGAGTTTAAATGTGGATTATTGTGATGAAATGACTTAAAATTAATCCAGAAGCGATTAAAATGCTCAAATGATGCCCAGAAATGCATTATTCACAGTTTATACGCGTTTTTACCTTGTATAATCAAACCTTTTCGTATAAATGACACAAGAATCATATTCTAGATAGTTTTAAGAGTTTAAATGTGGATTATTGCGATGAAATGACTTAAAATGAATCCAGAAGCGATTAAAATGCTCAAATGATGCCCAGAATTGCATTATTTGCAGTTTATACGCGTTTTTACCTTGTATAATCCAATATTTTTTAATAAATGACACAAGAATCATATTGTAGATAGTTCTAAGAGTTTAAATGTGGATTATTATGATGAAATGACTTAAAATGAATCCAGAAGCGAATAAAATGCTCAAATGATGTCCAGAATTGCATTATTTGCAGTTTATACGCGTTTTTACCTTGTATAAACCAATCTTTTTGAATAAATGAAACACGATTCATATTCTGGATTGTTCTTAGAGTTTAAATGTGGATTATTGGGACGAAATGACTTAAAAAGAATCCAGAAGCGATTAAAATGCTCAAATAATGCTCGGAATTGCATTATTTGCAGTTTATACGTGTTTTTACCTTGTATGATCCGATCTTTTTGAACAAATGACACAAGAATCATATTCTAGATAGTTCTAAGAGTTTAAAAGTGGATTATTGCGATGAACTGACATAAAAAGAAATCCAGAAGCGATTAAAATGCTCAAAAGATGCCCAGAATTGCATTATTTGCAGTTTATACGCGTTTTTACCATGTATAATCCAATCTTTTTTAATAAATGACACAAGAATAATATTCTAGACTGTTTTAAGTGTTTAAATGTAGATTATTCCGATGAAATGACTTAAAATGAATCCAGAACCGATTAAAATGCTCAAATGATGCCCAGAATTGCATTATTTGCTGTTTATACGCATTTTTACCTTGTATAATCGAATCTTTCAGAATAAATGATGCAAGAATCATATTCTAGATAGTTTTAAGAGTTTAAATGTGGATTATTGCGATGAAATGACTTAAAATGCATCCAGAATCGATCCAAATGCTCAAATGATGCCCAGAATTGCATTATTTGCAGTTTATACGCGTTTTTACTTTGTATAATCCAATCTTTTTTAATAAATGACACAAGAATAATATTCTAGACTGTTTTAAGTGTTTAAATGTAGATTATTGCGATGAAATGACTTAAAATGAATCCAGAAACGATTAAAATGCTCAAATGATGCCCAGAATTGCATTATTCGCAGTTTATACGCATTTTTACCTTGTATAATCCAATCTTTCTGAATAAATGATGCAAGAATCATATTCTAGATAGTTTTAAGAGTCTCAATGTGGATTATTGCGATCAAATGACTTAAAATGAATCCAGAAACGATTAAAATGCTCAAATGATGCCCTGAATTGCATTATTTGCAGTTTATACGCGTTTTTACCTTGTATAATCCAATCTTTTTGAATAAATGACACAAGAATCATATTCTAGATAGTTTTAAGAGTTTAAATATGGATTATTGCGATGAACTGACATAAAATGAATCCAGAAGCGATTAAAATGCTCAAAAGATGTCCAGAATTGCATTATTTGCAGTTTATACGCGTTTTTACCATGTATAATCCAATCTTTTTCAATAAATGACACATGAATAATATTCTAGACTGTTTTAAGTGTCTAAATGTGGATTATTGCGATGAAATTACTTAAAATGAAATCAGAAGCGATTGAAATCCTCAAATGATGCCCGGAATGGCATTATTTGCAGTTTATACACGTTTTAACCTGGTATAAACCAATCTTTTTGAATAAATGACAAAAGAATTATATTCTAGATAGTTTTAAGATTTTTAATGTGGATTATTGCGATGAAATGACTTAAAATGAATCTAGAAGCGAATAAAATGCTCAAATGATTCCCAGAATTGCATTATTTGCAGTTTATACGCGTTCTTACCATGTATAATCCAATCTTTTTGAACAAATGACACAAGAATGATATTCTAGATAGTTTTAAGAGTTTAAATGTGGATTATTGCGATGAAATGACTTAAAATGAATCCAGAAGCGATTAAAATGCTCAAATGATGCCCAGAATTGCATTATTTCCAGTTTATACGCGTTTTTACCTTATATAATCCAAACTTTTTGAATAAATGACACAAGAATAATATTATAAATAGTTGTAAGAGTTTAAATGTGGATTATTGCAATGAAATGACTTAAAATGAATCCAGAAGTGATTAAAATGCTCAAATGATGCCTAGAATTGCATTATTTGCAGTTTATACGCGTTTTTACTTTGTATAATCCAATCTTTTTGAATAAATGACACAACAATCATATTCTAGATAGTTCTGAGAGTTTAAATGTGGATTATTGCGATGAAATGACATAAAATGAATCCAGAAGAGATTAAAATGCTCAAATGATGCCCAGAATTGCATTATTTGCAGTTTATACGCGTTTTTACCTTGTATAATCCAATATTTCTGAATAAATGACACAAGAATCATATTGTAGATAGATCTAAGAGTTTAAATGTGGATTATTGCGATGAAATAATTTAAAATGAATCCAGAAGCGTTTAAAATGCTCAAATGATGCCCAGAATTGCATTATTTGCAGTTTATACGCGTTTTTTACCTTGTATAAACCAATCTTTTTGAATAAATGAAACAAGATTCATATTATGGATTGTTCTCAGAGTTTAAATGTGGATTATTAGGACGAAATGACTTAAAAAGAATCCAGAAGCGATTAAAATGCTCAAATAATGCTCGTAATTGCATTGTTTGCAGTTTATACGCGTTTTTGCCTTGTATGATCCGATCTTTTTGAACAAATGACACAAGAATCATATTATAGATAGTTCTAAGAGTTTAAATGTGGATTATTGCGATTAAATGACATAAAATGAATCCAGAAGGGATTAAAATGCTCAAATGATGCCCAGAATTGCATTATTTGCACTTTATACGCGTTTTTACCATGTATAATCCAATCTTTTTCAATAAATGACACATGAATAATATTCTAGACTGTTTTAAGTGTTTAAATGTAGATTATTGCTATGAAATTACTTAAAATGGAATCAAAAGCGATTGAAATCCTCCAATGATGCCCGGAATTACATTATTTGCATTTTATACGCGTTTTTACCTTGTATAATCCAATCTTTTTGAATAAATGACACAAGAATCATATTTTAGATAGTTTTAAGAGTTTAAATGTGGATTATTGCGATGAAATGACATAAAATGAATCCAGAAGCGATTAAAATGCTCAAATGATGCCAAGAATTGCATTATTTGCAGTTTATACGCGTTTTTACCTTGTATAATCCAATCTTTTTCAATAAATCACACAAGAATCATATTCTAGATAGTTTTAAGAGTTTAAATGTGGATTATTGCGATGAAATGACATAAAATGAATCCAGAAGCGATTAAAATGCTCAAATGATGCCAAGAATTGCATTATTTGCAGTTTATACGCGTTTTTACCTTGTATAATCCAATCTTTTTCAATAAATGACACAAGAATCATATTCTAGATAGTTTTAAGGGTTTAAATGTAGATTATGGCGATGAAATGACTTAAAATGAATCCAGAAGCGATTAAAATGCTCAAATGATGCCCAGAATTGCATTATTTGCAGTTTATACGCGTTTTTATCTTGTATAATCCAATCTTTTTGAATAAATGACACAAGAATGATATTCTAGACTGTTTTAAGTGTTTAAATGTATATTATTGCGATGAAATTACTTAAAATGAATCCAGAAGCGATTAAAATGCTCAAATGATGCCAAGAATTGCATTATTTGCAGTTTATATGCGTTTTTACCTTGTATAATCCAATCTTTTTCAATAAATGACACAAGAATCATATTCTAGATAGTTTTAAGAGTTTAAATGTGGATTATTGCGATGAAATGACTTAAAATGAATCCAGAAGCGATTAAAATGCTCAAATGATGCCCAAAATTGCATTATTTCCAGTTTATACGCGTTTTTACATTGTATAATCCAATCTTTTTTAATAAATGACACAAGAATCATATTCTAGATAGTTTTTAGAGTTTAAATGTGGATTATTGCGATGAAATGATTTAAAATGAATCCAGAAGCGATTAAAATGCTCAATTGATGCCCAGAATTGCATTATTTGCAGTTTATACGCGTTTTTACTTTGTATAATCCAATCTTTTTTAATAAATGACACAAGAATCATATTCTAGATAGTTTTAAGAGTTAAAATGTGGATTATTGCGATGAAATGACTTAAAATGAATCCAGAAGCGATTAAAATGCTCAAATGATGCCCAGAATTGCATTATTTGCAGTTTATACGCGTTTTTACCTTGTATAATCCAATATTTTTTAATAAATGACACAAGAATCATATTGTAGATAGTTCTAAGAGTTTAAATGTGGATTATTATGATGAAATGACTTAAAATGAATCCAGAAGCGAATAAAATGCTCAAATGATGTCCAGAATTGCATTATTTGCAGTTTATACGCGTTTTTACCTTGTATAAACCAATCTTTTTGAATAAATGAAACACGATTCATATTCTGGATTGTTCTTAGAGTTTAAATGTGGATTATTGGGACGAAATGACTTAAAAAGAATCCAGAAGCGATTAAAATGCTCAAATAATGCTCGGAATTGCATTATTTGCAGTTTATACGTGTTTTTACCTTGTATGATCCGATCTTTTTGAACAAATGACACAAGAATCATATTCTAGATAGTTCTAAGAGTTTAAAAGTGGATTATTGAGATGAACTGACATAAAATGAATCCAGAAGCGATTAAAATGCTCAAAAGATGCCCAGAATTGCATTATTTGCAGTTTATACGCGTTTTTACCATGTATAATCCAATCTTTTTTAATAAATGACACAAGAATAATATTCTAGACTGTTTTAAGTGTTTAAATGTAGATTATTCCGATGAAATGACTTAAAATGAATCCAGAACCGATTAAAATGCTCAAATGATGCCCAGAATTGCATTATTTGCTGTTTATACGCATTTTTACCTTGTATAATCGAATCTTTCAGAATAAATGATGCAAGAATCATATTCTAGATAGTTTTAAGAGTTTAAATGTGGATTATTGCGATGAAATGACTTAAAATGCATCCAGAATCGATCCAAATGCTCAAATGATGCCCAGAATTGCATTATTTGCAGTTTATACGCGTTTTTACTTTGTATAATCCAATCTTTTTTAATAAATGACACAAGAATAATATTCTAGACTGTTTTAAGTGTTTAGATGTAGATTATTGCGATGAAATGACTTAAAATGAATCCAGAAACGATTAAAATGCTCAAATGATGCCCAGAATTGCATTATTCGCAGTTTATACGCATTTTTACCTTGTATAATCCAATCTTTCTGAATAAATGATGCAAGAATCATATTCTAGATAGTTTTAAGAGTCTAAATGTGGATTATTGCGATCAAATGACTTAAAATGAATCCAGAAACGATTAAAATGCTCAAATGATGCCCTGAATTGCATTATTTGCAGTTTATACGCGTTTTTACCTTGTATAATCCAATCTTTTTGAATAAATGACACAAGAATCATATTCTAGATAGTTTTAAGAGTTTAAATATGGATTATTGCGATGAACTGACATAAAATGAATCCAGAAGCGATTAAAATGCTCAAAAGATGTCCAGAATTGCATTATTTGCAGTTTATACGCGTTTTTACCATGTATAATCCAATCTTTTTCAATAAATGACACATGAATAATATTCTAGACTGTTTTAAGTGTCTAAATGTGGATTATTGCGATGAAATTACTTAAAATGAAATCAGAAGCGATTGAAATCCTCAAATGATGCCCGGAATGGCATTATTTGCAGTTTATACACGTTTTAACCTGGTATAAACCAATCTTTTTGAATAAATGACAAAAGAATTATATTCTAGATAGTTTTAAGATTTTTAATGTGGATTATTGCGATGAAATGACTTGAAATGAATCTAGAAGCGAATAAAATGCTCAAATGATTCCCAGAATTGCATTATTTGCAGTTTATACGCGTTCTTACCATGTATAATCCAATCTTTTTGAACAAATGACACAAGAATGATATTCTAGATAATTTTAAGAGTTTAAATGTGGATTATTGCGATGAAATGACTTAAAATGAATCCAGAAGCGATTAAAATGCTCAAATGATGCCCAGAATTGCATTATTTCCAGTTTATACGCGTTTTTACCTTATATAATCCAAACTTTTTGAATAAATGACACAAGAATAATATTATAAATAGTTGTAAGAGTTTAAATGTGGATTATTGCAATGAAATGACTTAAAATGAATCCAGAAGTGATTAAAATTCTCAAATGATGCCAAGAATTGCATTATTTGCAGTTTATACGCGTTTTTACTTTGTATAATCCAATCTTTTTGAATAAATGACACAACAATCATATTCTAGATAGTTCTGAGAGTTTAAATGTGGATTATTGCGATGAAATGACATAAAATGAATCCAGAAGAGATTAAAATGCTCAAATGATGCCCAGAATTGCATTATTTGCAGTTTATACGTGTTTTTACCTTGTATAATCCAATATTTCTGAATAAATGACACAAGAATCATATTGTAGATAGTTCTAAGAGTTTAAATGTGGATTATTGTGATGAAATAATTTAAAATGAATCCAAAAGCGTTTAAAATGCTCAAATGATGCCCAGAATTGCATTATTTGCAGTTTATACGCGTTTTTACCTTGTATAAACCAATCTTTTTGAATAAATAAAACAAGATTCATATTATGGATTGTTCTCAGAGTTTAAATGTGGATTATTAGGACGAAATGACTTAAAAAGAATCCAGAAGCGATTAAAATGCTCAAATAATGCTCGTAATTGCATTGTTTGCAGTTTATACGCGTTTTTGCCTTGTATGATCCGATCTTTTTGAACAAATGACACAAGAATCATATTCTAGATAGTTCTAAGAGTTTAAATGTGGATTATTGCGATTAAATGACATAAAATGAATCCAGAAGCGATTAAAATGCTCAAATGATGCCCAGAATTGCATTATTTGCACTTTATACGCGTTTTTACCATGTATAATCCAATCTTTTTCAATAAATGACACATGAATAATATTCTAGACTGTTTTAGGTGTTTAAATGTAGATTATTGCGATGAAATTACTTAAAATGGAATCAGAAGCGATTGAAATCCTCCAATGATGCCCGGAATTACATTATTTGCATTTTATACGCGTTTTTACCTTGTATAATCCAATCTTTTTGAAAAAATGACACAAGAATCATATTTTAGATAGTTTTAAGAGTTTAAATGTGGATTATTGCGATGAAATGACATAAAATGAATCCAGAAGCGATTAAAATGCTCAAATGATGCCAAGAATTGCATTATTTGCAGTTTATACGCGTTTTTACCTTGTATAATCCAATCTTTTTCAATAAATGACACAAGAATCATATTCTAGATAGTTTTAAGAGTTTAAATGTGGATTATTGCGATGAAATGACATAAAATGAATCCAGAAGCTATTAAAATGCTCAAATGATGCCAAGAATTGCATTATTTGCTGTTTATACGCGTTTTTACCTTGTATAATCCAATCTTTTTCAATAAATGACACAAGAATCATATTCTAGATAGTTTTAAGAGTTTAAATGTGGATTATTGCGATGAAATGACATAAAATGAATCCAGAAGCGATTAAAATGCTCAAATGATGCCAAGAATTGCATTATTTGCAGTTTATACGCGTTTTTACCTTGTATAATCCAATCTTTTTCAATAAATGACACAAGAATCATATTCTAGATAGTTTTAAGGGTTTAAATGTAGATTATGGCGATGAAATGACTTAAAATGAATCCAGAAGCGATTAAAATGCTCAAATGATGCCCAGAATTGCATTATTTGCAGTTTATACGCGTTTTTATCTTGTATAATCCAATCTTTTTGAATAAATGACACAAGAATGATATTCTAGACTGTTTTAAGTGTTTAAATGTATATTATTGCGATGAAATTACTTAAAATGAATCCAGAAGCGATTAAAATGCTCAAATGATGCCAAGAATTGCATTATTTGCAGTTTATATGCGTTTTTACCTTGTATAATCCAATCTTTTTCAATAAATGACACAAGAATCATATTCTAGATAGTTTTACGAGTTTAAATGAACACAAGAATCATATTCTAGATAGTTTTACGAGTTTAAATGTGGATTATGGCGATGAAATGACTTAAAATGAATCCAGAAGCGATTAAAATGCTCAAATGATGCCCAGAATTGCATTATTTGCAGTTTATACGCGTTTTTACCTTGTATAATCCAATCTTTTTGAATAAATGACACAAGTATCATATTCTATATAGTTTTAAGAGTTTAAATTTGGATTATTGCGATGAAATGACTTAAAATGAGTCCAGAAGCGATTAAAATGCTCAAATGATGCCAAGAATTGCATTATTTGCAGTTTTTACGCGTTTTTATCTTGTATAATCCAATCTTTTTGAATAAATGACACATGAATAATATTCTGGACTGTTTTAAGTATTTAAATGTAGATTATTGCGATGAAATGACTTAAAATGAATCCAGAAGCGATTAAAATCTTCAAATGATGCCCGAAATTGCATTATTTGCAGTTTATACGCGTTTTTACCTTGTATAATCCAATCTTTTTCAATAAATGACACAAGAATCATATTCTAGACTGTTTTATGTGTTTAAATGTAGATTATTGCGATGAAATGACTTAAAATGAATCCAGAAGCGATTAAAATGCTCAAATGATGCCCAGAATTTTATTATTTGCAGTTTATACGCGTTTTTACCTTGTATAATCCAATCTTTTTGAATAAATGACACAAGAATAATATTCTAGACTGTTTTAATTGTTTAAATGTAGGTTATTGCGATGAAATGACTTAAAATGAGTCCAGAAGCGATTAAAATGCTCAAATGATGCCCATAATTGCATTATTTGAAGTTTATACTCGTTTTTACCTTGTATAATCCAATCTTTTTGAATAAATGACACATGAATAATATTCTAGACTGTTTTAAGTGTTTAAATGTAGATTATTGCGATGAAATGACTTAAAATGAATCCAGAAGCGATTAAAATCCTCAAATGATGCCCGGAATTGCATTATTTGCATTTTATACGTGTTTTTACCTTGCATAATCCAATATTTTTGAATAAATGACACAAGAATCATATTCTAGACTGTTTTAATTGTTTAAATGTAGATTATTGCGATGAAATGACTTAAAATGAGTTCAGAAGCGATTAAAATACTCAAATGATGCCCAGAATTGCAAGGTGTTTTAATTGATTAAGATGTGATTTACTATTTTAAACAAGGTGTTAATATTAGCACATCTTTTCATATCCACACTGTAAAACGATATTTTTTAATTTATAGTTTATTCTAATTAAATAAGAAGTTAGATGATTTAGAATTTGTAGTCTTTCTGGGGTAAATTTTTTTTATTATAATTCGAGTGATAGACAATAGAAATATTAAAATAAATCTATCTTAATACATTACATTTCTGTTGATATTTTTTACCCGTGATATAGTATCAATTAAATGTAATTGAATGATGTGAACACTTTGGAATTTTAAAAATTGTTTGAAAATTTGAAAAATATAAACTTTACTCTTCAAAGAGAGAAATATATTTGATTCTAGCATTATTTCATAAATTAATAAGAGAAATATAATATTGTACTTAATTATAATTTATAATTTTTTATGTATATCTTCTAGCTAAAAATTAGAAAAAGTATTAATGAAAACATTTGATTCCACCTATGCGACTCCATGTAATTTATTTCTGTAGAGATAATTTTTGCATAATTAAATCCCTTATTTTTGGAATGCTCGGTGACTATTAAATTAAATATTTATCTTCTTGTATGCAACTGATCCACGTAATTTAGTTTTTATATTATATTTATTCTTATTTTGTTTCCTCCAATAAAATCTCCATCTAATGAGCACTCAATCCTTAATAGTGATTAGCTGTTAATAAGGAGTAATAATTATGCGCTATAATTCTCTTCCCATGTCAATGCTCTTGTATCTTCCCATTGATTCATTCCATTTATAAAAAGATTTGAAAGTTGAATCTCTTACATTAGGTCTGTCGGATTTTTTTAATAAAAAATTGAGATTGTCGCTTGCTAGTCCCAAATATGAAAAGTTCGGGATAGCTAAAATAATTGTACTATATGAATTGTCAAATTAGAACTAATTATATTATGAATGTCATAAAGTTCTCAAAAGTAGCAAAAAAAATTTTATAGACCAAGAGATTTCAATATAATGATCACATTGAGCGGTTCATATTGATCGTTTGAACTTTCAAATTTGAGATAAGATCAAGTTTGTTGGAACGCTCCATCCATATCGTTTAGACCATAGCATTTCTCAATATAAATATAATGATAATTATAATTTTTTGTTTTTATATTATCTCAGTAAATTATTGTTTTTGATATTTTTTTCACATATGCTACAACATGCGTATTATACTTTTTGGATTATAATAAAACACAAAAAATTATATTTGTTATTAATTTTTTTCAATTACTTTATAGCTGATAATTAAGAAATATATTAATGACGCAATTAATTTTTTCAAATTCACAACATGAATACTTTATGCACATTTGATTTTTAAATAGTCTTTTATTAAAATATATTCAATACATCATTATATTTTTTATGTAATTATTCAATTATGTCGATTATCATATTTATATTATTTCTTTATATATTAATGAAAATTGCTTATTATTTTTTATGCCGTTGTTCATTAAAGTCAAATGATTTTTAAAATAAAATATTAATAAAATATTCTTTAAGTTTATTATATTAAAAATTAATATTATAATATGAAGTAAAATAGTGATAATTATAATACTAAATAAATATATTTATTAAAGTTTCAAATATATTTATTAATGATTTGTCATAGAATACCTTAGGATGACTAAACATAATATTTAGACTTCTCCTCAAATCAAAAGCTTTTAAATAGTTTGAAACATGGATAGTTTAAATGTTGAAAAATGTTCTCAATCATCTAAATAATACTATATAATATAAAGCAACAATCAAAACTAAATAACATTAAATATTAAAGATGATAAAGAAAACTGAGATACGTGCAACTAAAAACAAATTTTCCTCTTATTTTTGCGGTGTGTGGTTTACCATTTTTCCAAAAAATATTATCTGATCTATGAAACATAAATGAGCGGTACATAGTAAAATTAAAAACATATCTATGACTTCATCACAAGTTTTACGTATCAAAAGAAAAAATTGATTTACTATGTAGTTTAGATACATAGTAAATTATATTTGAATTCCTATATAGTCTAATCTAATCTGATCTGAATTAAATGCACTGTCTGTTTTTCATCTGACAGCTTCATTACGTATTGATTGTAAAGATGGCCCTTTTGTAAAATCAACAATCGATTCATCTTGATACAAACGGTCAGGGTTACATAAGAATCAGATAAGCTACCCCTATATTAATAAGAAGCTTCCAAAATTGATAAGCAATTCTTCAAAAATAATAATAAAAAATAAATAAGATAACTAGATAAGCTACCCGTAATTTACTTTTTGGAAATGTATAATTTGTAAATGGAGTTGTAACATATGTAAACTGGAGCTTTTTTTAATCATCGTCATCTAATAAATGCACATTATAAAGAAAAGATGTAAACAGTTATTTTCTTCTTTTTTTTAAAAAAAAAAAACGCTCAGTCTATATCAAATGCCTAAACAAAAGCTGTGTGCTTTATTTATTGTTTTGAAGGGTGAATTAAGACATCAACTTTTTTACTTTTTAATCAGTTCAACAATGCATTTTAGGCCACTTAAAACATGCGAACTTGTTGCTCTTGCTATTACTCTTGAATAATAAAAATTATAAAATTAAGCTTTTAAAGTAAAAGAAAAAAAACATATCAGTTGTCGTCGAAACAAGTTTGTTCCTTCAAATATGAAGTTATTGTCTCAGTTAAGATTAGAAAACCAACGACCCTAACAGATGCGTGTTACAAAATTTTAAATAATAATAAGAAGAAGAAATCTTCACAAAAGATGTGTAAATGAATAACAGCCAAAGGTTTGATAGGGCAAACCACTAGTGAATTCTCCTTGTGTACATTTACAATGGTTAATTAGTAAATACCCACACTAATTGGTCAACGGTTTTTTTTAAATAAATATTGAGAAATCTGATACCCATTCTGACAAATATTTGGCAGTGATATTTTTACCTACAAAAGTCCTCTTGCTGGATAAATAAATAATTAAATACTAACAAATTCAACTCATAATTCTATTTGTCAATATCAGTTTAATGTTGAACAATTGTAACTTATTTGCTCTGGCTCCTAGTTGTTCAGATATTAGTAGCTATTCTGTTCTTGTATTGTTTGTAATAAATTTGGATACCGAATTGTACTGATAGGGCTAAATTGAGTCCACGGTAGCTGTGAAACTGTAATCCAACTAATTTTGAAAGAAATATGTGTTCAAGAATCAAGGAGGCAAATTCGGGCCAAAATGGGCTGAAGAATTTGGATTTGCTCGTGCCTCTTCATCTATCTTTGAATCTTCTCCATTTGTGTTTTATGATTTTTATCTTACTTGAGTATCCTCTGCGGCTCCAAAAAAAAATCAGCACGGCAAGTTTTTTTATCGTCAACCGTCCAATCTAATTTCGATGGGCAGATTTTTATGGACAGCAGGATCTCGACGGATTTAGTATTAATCATGGAACATTCATTATTTGATCAGACGGTCATGGATAAAAAACTTGCACTGCATATTCATGTACTAAGGGTCTTAATTAAGCCAATGCCAAAATTTTATTAAAAAAATACTCTCCAAAGGCCTGTATAAGAAAATATAGACAATCAATGGCTCCATACATCAATTGATTCAAATTTCCAGCATAAGTCAGCTCGAGATGGAAACCAGTTGAGGTCGAGCTAACTCAACAACTTGAAAGTGGCAAGCTAATTGAAATCGTTCGAGTTACAATTGAGTCTGAGTTTGCTCATCTTCAACTAGTTCAAATTCAACTCATATATAGAACCTAGATTTCAATGATGTTAATTAATAGGATCAACAATAGAGCAATGACATTATTTTTACGAGGTTCAATTATGTATTGTTTAAAAAATTATATTATAGTACTTAAAATAACCGATAAATTTAATTATTCGTTTACATTTTGTGAGCTTGGTAATGTACACTCGTCTGTTGCTTATCAAACATTTTTTATCTTCGGAAGGAAGGTGAAAAGGACCAAAACAACGATGCGGTAAGAGACAAAAATACCCAGGGAATGGTGAGTTCTTTTCTTTTCTCTTTTCCTACATTTCCAATCAAGAAAACAGTCGAGCGCATGAACTGACTAATTTTACAAGAATACGTAGGTTCTCACATGTATCTAAAAATTTCGAAAAATACATAAGTACATTTCCCCTCTTTTTAACTTCGTCATTGGATTCTATATATATATATATATACCCAGAATAAGGACACCAGAAACAAAAACAAAATTAATAATAATAATAATAATAAATAAATAAATAAATAAATAAATAAATACCTAAAACAATATTTGATGAAGCAGCGTACTGTAATAATAGCATGTTTATAATTAGAAAAATTGTATGATTTATAGTTAATGGGATCAACATTAGTGTAATGACATTATTTTTACGCGGTTCAATTATGTAGTATTTAAAAAATTATTACAGTAATTAAACTAGCATACAAATTTAATTATTCGTTTACCTTTTTGTGAGCTTGGTAGTGGACACTCGTCTGTTGTTTATCAAACATTATTTTATCTTTGGAAGCGAGGTGCAGACTGCAGAGAACCAAAAAAGCAATGCGATAAAAGACAAAACATACCAAGGGAAATTGGGAATGGTGTGTTCTTTCTCGCTCCTATACATTTCCAGTAACGAAAACAGTCAAGGGCACATACCGGCAATGTTTACAAGTATACATAGGTTCTGATCATATGTATCCCAAAATTTTACAAAAAATACATAGGCATCCTTTTCCTCTTTTGTAACTTTGTCATTGGATCTCATATGTAGCCAAATACTCCTACAGGCTTAAAAATAAATAAACAAATAAATAGATAAATGAATGTCCAAAACACTATTTGCTGAAGCAGCGTAGCTGCGTAGGTATTATTATAACTGGCAAGACTACGGCAGAAAAAAGTATCTCTGAAACTAGCTGAAGTTAGTTTTGTTCAAAAATTTGTATAGTAGCACTTATTTAACCGGGAGAAAACTATAGTTTCATTTTTCTTTTTTTTTTTTTGGAGGCTGAATCATACATTATGTTTGGCTTATATAATCCTCATACAAATTAAATTTGCAGTTTCTTTAAAATATGATTAAAACATTTTTTGGTTCAATTTTATTTTCCGTAATCGATCCTTACTCCAGAGCTTGATTTTAATTAATTATAATTTCGATTGTTATGTGCTTTTCGAATCTAATTATCGATTGTGACGTGATTGGATGCATATTATAGCTAAGAAAATCTCATTTGCCAAGCCAGGTGCCTAGGTTATATGTACTTATATACCATAAAAATTATTTTCTGTGGATCAAAATAATATTGAACCTTTTCGTCATCCTAATAACTAATACTTGATTAATTTGGGACTACGAAATTTAACCAATTATAACCTTAACGTCAATCTTTTATGTGTTAGTTTGATTTTTTTTTAATATTATACTGAGGGGATAAGATCTTTTAATTCAACATAGTATTTATGATGCATAACATTAGAAGAAGAAGAAAAAAACGTGCTTCTATAAATAATCAGGACATCATGTAAAAAAGAAAAAAAGTGACCACATTAATCAATCCCGTCTGTGATAAGATATAATCGCTAGTTAAATAGCTAATAATTATAATACACACATCGTGTCGAATTTATTACTGACGGTGACATCAGCATCAACTCTGTTTGAACACTAATTGCATCGCCAAAGTATAATTACATGACACTAATTGCAAGTCTTAAAGATAAATGGAGCAGTTAGAAAGGAAATGAAAGCCGCCAATTTATATTTAATAGTTGATAGTGGACAAACACGTCCTTAGAGGTCCTTTCCAAATGAAAAGAAGAGTGAACATGTGGGGTCAAAATGCATCTCAAAGTGAAGGCTAATTGGACCAATAATTTGTTTTCTTTGGGCCTTTAACTAACCTACTTATGGTGTTTGTCAAACTTGTTAGAAAATTTTGTCTGCCTATTAATTTATTTTACAATTTTTTTGTCTGATTCTTGTTTGTGCGGTGATTCGCAATTGCATGGTATCCGAGTGGCATGATGCATCTTAATTTGATGATGACATGCCCCATGCAAAAGGAACATCCTCGCATCATAATAGACACTGCACTGACTCATTTTATCTCTCTTTCTATTCGGATTTCATATGCAAATTGTTTTCTGTTTCAGAAATAATGTTTTTTATAATACACGCTGCTCCGACTCATTCTCTTTCTCTTTTTATTCGGATTTCATATGCAAATTGTTTTCTGTTTCAGGAACAATGTTTTTATTTGGTTTTCTCATACTTTTTTGCGCATGCATTGTTTTAGAATTTTTTTTTTTTTGTTTGCCTACTTTCTTCTAAGGTACACACAAACTACAAAGCTGTCAAAGCATATTTAAAAATAAATAATTTTGTATGATTTTATATCTTTGGTCGGTCATGCTGATGTAATGGTAGGTTGTGTCAAATGTGGCAAGTGAATTGTCTACCGTGTAATTCCAAAAAAGTGCACTAAACTCATCCCACTTTTAGCTTTCTTTGGACAATACAATGGATGTTGCAATTTGAACTTTTGAAGCAGGACTAATTGATTGGTCAATATAAAATTAGAATAGTCCAAATGGTCGGAAGATTATACTACACTTAGATAAGGCTAATTTCATTTTTTTTGTTTGCGTGTCTTTACGAGAGATCAACACGTACATCCCAAAAACTTAAAAAAAAAAAGAAGAAAAGATTAAGAGGGCGGAGTGAGGCTAGTGCTCTCGCATGTCACGTGTCGTTATTCACTCAATTAAAGATGCACAAATTATACTATGAAGAACTATTTTCAAATTAAAGTTGGTCAGTACGTAGACAAAAATTGTTTACGAGATGGCTTTCGGAATAGTATTAATTATTCCAACCATGAGATATTTCTCGTGCAGATCAGCAGATAACTATTATCTCATCAGTATTCTTGTGTAATAACGGCAGATATATTGTTGGAAAATTAATGGAAGTTCACTCATTGCCTTTTTTTTTTAATGGCAGGAGCACTTATTAATTCATGAGTGAATAGTTCATGCTACAGTAAAGAAGATTTAGATTTTAATTTTTAGTCTTGCCACATAATTAGATCCTTAATTAATGTGTCAATTTATATTTTTCATATATTTGATCAGATAATTTTCTTACCTTTATATTTTTTTTTCTCACTTTATATGTGACAGATACACATAAGGTGAATTTTTTTTAAGAGTAATATTAATATTCACTTGTTTATCTTGCAAAAACTCTAGTACTGGTGTCTTTAGTATTTATTATGTTCAAATTATAATAAACTAGTCATATTTTCAAATGTAATGTTTTATGTATATTTTATTTTTGTTCGTAGGAGGGGGAAAAAACAATGAAATAAAAATCTCTACTCTTTGCAGAAATACAACTTTAAAAGAAACAATGGGGCCATAAGAAGAAGCTTCCAGGAAGTTGAATAGTCACGACAGCAGTTCGTAAACGAACTAACGAAGTGTTTCTCAAATTAAAAAAAAAAAAAAAAAAGTTAATGAAGCGCCCGTTGCACGTGCCAGGTCCGACCTCATAATTATCCAACCCACGAGACCCCACTCGTGTGATCCTCTCACTAATGGCCACGTGTCCCTACAAAACAGCGACCTGATGGCACTTTTGTTAATGCTTCCAATTACCGAGAATTTAATTCCAGGCTCGATCAATATCTTTAATCAATTATCTAATTACAACTGAAAAGATCTCTTTATTGCAGGGAAAATTACCATGATAACCTTTTCAGTTTGGTTAATTTGTAATCAACCCACCTCTAGGAAATTATGTTATGAAATTTGTGTTTTTATAGCATGACATTTTTTTTTTCTTAGCTCCAGAACATAAGAATACTTTCATTTTGACTCATGCGATGATGTATTGACGGGAAAATTTACCGTAACCTCTCTTCAAAAGCAGTAACTAGTAATTTAGTTAATTCATTTTTATTTTTGTAATTTTAACATTATTATAAATATGCTGGGGCCAACGTACATAGACACTGGTTTTTTTTATATTTTGTTTCTTTTTTGTTTATTTCATTTGCTTTCATTATTTGGAATATTTCAGCGCCTTATTATTGTAAAATTTTCACTTATATCTCATATATTGTACTTTCTAAATTATTTGGATACAGATATAGTAAAAATATAATTTCACTGAGGTTTCTCTTAATGACTTTATTTATGATTCTTCATTTAAAATTTGCATATAGGAACTCATATTGTAATCTTCAATGTATTCTAAACCACACAATAAATAGATTTCTCTCCGCAATTCAACTGAAAAAAAGATATGCTTTAAAATTCAACACGCACGCTTATTATCTTTTGTGAGTCCTGCAATATATTGAGATATTTTAATGCCAATTATCATCTAACTCAAACAAGAAGAATAATAATAACCATACCAAAAAACAAAAGATTTGTAGAAGTGGAAAAGGAATTAACATAGATTGTAATTTCGAAAGCGGAAAGGGGCTTCTATGCAAAAAAGGTAAAAGAAAATTGAAATCAAAACCACCTTGCGAAGCGGTCCAGCCGAATCTGGAATGGCATTCTATAAATACCCCTCTGTTCTGCCTTCGTCTCCCTCTCTCTCTCTACACAAACACTATCACAATTCACACAGCTTAGAGAGAGAAACACTCGAAACAAAAACCCTAACCCCAGATACATCTACATCTACATCTACAATCTCTCTACTCTCCTCAAATCTCTCGTGCCAAAGCTACATCGCTTATCGCTACTCTCCTCAATCGATTAATCGGATAAGGTTCGATTTTCTCTACTTAATTAGATCTGTTTTTCGTAATTTTCGCCTCCAATTTTGCATTTCTGACTCAAACTCGAGCTTCTGAGGCGATAACAACTAGTTTGAGTTGTCATTGTATCTCTTGTTTCTCTTTATTACTCGTTTGAGGCATCGAATCCATGAGATTTCTCGTTTCCTCACAAAAGTAGTGTTTAGATCTGTCTATTCTCTGTATTTGTATTGTATCGAGGTTGTTTGTTGGTCAAGCGACAAGAGCTCGGCGCTGGATTGTACTAGTGACGAGATTTTCTGATTGAATCCCGATTCTCTTCGTTTCCCTATGTTTAGCTGCCTTTTTTGTTGATTTTGCTCGTTTTACGAGGATGTGATCTATTAGTCAATACAATACTACCTCTCTCTCTCTCTGTCGTTTCTCTTTTATTACACCTTGCCTCGATTCCAATTCTCTGGATGACTTGTGTACTCTCTCTAATTCCCTTTTTCTTGTGTTCTTTCACATATTCGATCAATCAGTGCTGTGTCAGAGACAAGAGGTGCAAGGATGACAATGGGATCTTGCAATGGCGGTTCTCTCATGGCGAGGATCCATGGGAGGCGCATTTTAGGTATGGTGGTATCTGCACTGGCGATCTTCTCCGTTTGCTTCTTCACCATGGCCATTATACCATGTTTGTTTTTCTCTCTGGCCTCTATTTATTTTTTTGTGTTTTCACTGAATTTTTACTTTTATTCAGGTGTTTGACTGTTGCATAAATTTGTTGAAACAGTTATTAGATAAGATTTGGCTTTCCTTAATTTATTTTTGGAAGTGAATTAGTTAGATAACTGTTTATTCTCTAATAAAGAAGAAGACAAGTCATGCGCATTTATCTGAACTCTGAAGTAGTTTAGAAGTGTTTAATTTACTGATGAGTTTTAGAAGTTTGTTTCTCAACTCCAACCATCAGTACCTTCTAGTCTAGTCAATATTTTCAGTTTCAACTTTTAACTTTTGTTTTTATGTTACTTCTTTTGGATTTTTCCTCTTTCTATTTTATAGCTTTCTGCTCTCTTTATTTTTATCTAAACATCATCACATGACCATCAAAAGATACCAAGGATTCCAACAAAAGATATCTGACATCATCATTTTGTTGCATTTACTAGCTAATTTTCGCAAAGAACCTCGTGATTTATCTAATGATTTTTTTCTTAACTGTCAGGGATTTATTCACCGTCTCTTCATGGTACGCCGGAGATGGCCAGAGACGGAGAATCACAACATGACGCCGCTTTCACTCTGAGGAGGCTTCTTGCTCATGGTATAATTTCTCTCTATATTTTTTTAAATCTCATTTTGTTTTATTTACTTACCAACGGTTGTGATTAGTTGGAGTCGGTTTGTGCAAAATACCATCGAACAGTTATCAAGGGGTCCCAACAAATCAGCGGGAGGAATTTTTGTCGTGTCGTCAATTTCTTACACAATAAAATTGTAAATAAAAAATAGTAACAAAAAGATTTGCACGAGAAGTGAGCGTGTGCTGGCTAGGAGTGGTCCCCCCTGGTACATACTTCCAAAACCAGCTGGGGCTGGAGTTTCAAGTACTGTTCTTCTGTTTCCTTTTCTATGTTGTTCCCTGTGTAGCCAATCTCTGCACCCAATTATTCAAAGATGTTGCTTGTTTTGTCTATGTAGTTTTTAGTTACACAGTTGTTTACACTAGTTTTGGATAGTGGGGTGGGGTCCAGTTGTCTGAAGGTGAGTTGTTGTCCGTACAGAACGCAGTGGCACTGGCGGCTGATGGTGGGGTTACAGAACCTGTTCCCCACAGAGCCAGTGTTGTACCTCTGCAGTTCCTTCCTAATTTTAACTTTTCTAATTTGTCTGAAACTAAAAATTATATGTTTTACTTTTACTTTCTTTATTCAACATACTTTTAATTGATTGGGCAGCTACATTTATTATTTATGCTACAAATTTTGTAAGTTATTTGTTCTTTTTTGCTCAAGTTACAAGTTCAAAATGTTAGAAATTCAAAAAGAAGAAAATATGTTAAGCTTACATAGTTTTTTGTAAACTTTTGGGTATCCTAATGTATATCCTAACCACACATGGGAAAGGGGCGTTTTGTCTCCTCCACACATCAAATCCATCAAATTCTATTTATTATTCTAATGGAACAGTGCATTGAATTATGGAATGTCTATTCTCTTTCTCATTATTTGTATTGTCATTTCCTTAATATTATTTTCAAACTCTGCAGGCATCATGACAAGTAATCTCTCAGCACCAGCACCGGAGATGTCCAGTGCAACCACACAGAGGGTTGGAGATGGTGGTTGCAGCAGAGATGACATTGTCATACACCAAGGCGCCACATCACCGTTGCCAAATGGCATCCCAACCTACACAGTGCAGGTCTTGAATGTGTGTGCTCAGAAGGCTGATAATGGTTGTGAGCTCGGTCAGATCCACTTCAGCTGTGGTTGGTTCAGCTCTGCCCGACTGATCAATCCACGCTTGTTTCGTCGGCTTCATTTTGATGATTGCTTGCTCAATGATGGCCGGCCTCTTCCTTCCGGCTCTTCGTTGTCATTCCAGTATGCCAACACCTTCCCGTACCAGCTCTCCGTCTCCACCGCAACTTGCGTGTCGACATAGATATATATGTTTTAGTATTAAGCACTTCTGTTTTACCAATTTTGGGACCTCTTCCTTTGTATGTATAGGGTAATATAGTACTAACCTAGCCTAAAAGAGGGGTAAAATTTTGGGTATGAATAGTTCATTATTCCACCATCGTTGAACAGTATGCTTGGCTGGCTGTTCAAACATGGTGGTCTTTTGGCTTCTTATCTTTTGGGATCTTTTTTTTGTTATATCTTAGAGAAATTACTATTACAAGAATATAGAAAATTTAAAAGAGAAAAAATATATATGCTAGTGCAAATATAGACTCGGTTTTGTGCGCTACGGAGTTGCATTAAGTAGAGGGGTGATTGATGGGACAAGGGATGGATGGATGTATGAATGAGATGGTGACAGCATCACGTGTGCATAGATGGCTACTTCCTTTCTCTCTTTTCTCTCTTTGTGCTCAGTTTAGTAGACTAGGCATGGGATGAACACTGCTTTCTGCTGTTAACTAATTTCTCTCCTTTATTGCCTCTTGGATATTTTGAAGTTACAAAAATTATATATTGCTATGGTTTCATTTTGTAGATGCTCTCTTGCAATCTGAGATACTTTTTTGAGGAAAGTAGAATATATACACTCTGCAAATTAAATCAAAAGGAATTTTCTGTTCTGTCTGTACAATTTGTGTTTAAAGGGTTCACATTAATCTTACAGAACCTGACACGCAAGATATCTTATAACCACTTTGCTTAACTGGTTGGTAAAACAATAATCTTAGATGATAATTCTTTAATTAAAACCTTATTTAATTATCCCTTTTCCCTTGTAAATTGCAAATTAAATCAAAAGGAATTTTCTGTTCTGTCTGTAAAATTTGTGTTTGAAGGGTTCACATTAATCTTACAGAACCTGACACGCAAGATATCTTATAACCACTTTTGCTTAACTGGTTGGTAAAACAATAATCTTAGATGATAATTCTTTAATTAAAACCTTATTTAACGGGGCTAATAACCATCATCCTCAAGATTTATCATCCCCATTAGTTGGATTAATTACATTCTAAAAAAAGAAAGAGGATGATGGAATGAGCATTAATAACTGCTTTTCATTTTCGGAATGCTTTCCCCATCATTCTGGGACTCATCCCCTCTCTCCCACTCTATTTTCATTAATAACTGCCATATGCACAACTCGAACAGTTAATTTTTTTTCGAAAACAGTTAGTAACATTAACTAGGGGTATGTTTGGCAAATGGGTGAACTAGAAGCCAAACTAGAACAAGACTTGTTCTAGTTCTAGGTTCTAATTTCATGGATTTGGTAGAACTAGAACAAGGAGGCGAACTAGGCCTTGTTCTAGTTCGGGCCATGTTTGGTAACGCCGAACTAGCTAGTTCGACTCCTTGCCAAACATAGCCTAGAACAATTAGTATTTTTTTTTCCAGCACAATTATTTTTTTCTAGAACAACTAGAACAATTAGCATTTTTTTTTCTAGCACAATTATTTTTTTCTAGAACAATTAGAACAATTAGCTTAACAACTAGAACAATTAGTATTTTTTTCTAGCATAATTATTTGTTTTCCAAAACAACTAGAACAATTAGCATTTTTCTCTAACACAATTATTTTTTTTCCAGAATAACTAGAACAATTAGCTTACCGACTAGAACAATTATTTTACCAACTAAAACAATTAGTATTTTTTTCCAGCACAATTATTGTTTTTCTACGACAACTAAAATAATTAGCTAACTGTTCTAGTTAATATATATAATTGTTCTAGTAATTAATTTGACCAACTGGAATGCAATTAATAGGAAAGTTCCAGAACAAACGTTGGCTAGTATATTTTTCCAGCACACTGGATTAATTGCATTTCAAAAAAGAAAGAGGGAATGAGGATGAAGGGGATGATTCCATCAGAAATCATTCCGTGGACTTTTTTATTAATAAAGACATGTTAGATAATTAATGACGACTTGGGAATGATGGAATTTATGAGATGATGGAAAACAATTCTCCTTATTTAATTATCCCTTTTCCTTTGTAAATTGTAATACTTGGTACTTTGGTAGGAAAGTTGTGCAAGATACCTTTTGTATGTACCGGTAATTCTGAACGTGTCTCTGGCTAGTTATCTGGCACATGTAAGGGTACTATCTGCATTAATACCAACAAGAGTACCTTTTTGCTTTTACCAAGATGGACCCCCTTGACACGTGTGGGATGATTAAACCGTATTATTGCTAATTGATGTGCATTTATTGTTTTCTTATCAGAATTCGTATACGGGCTACATAACCTAGGAGCTGTGCTTATTGTTTAGTATTTATCTCCTTGTCTTTTAATTCATCAAGGGACAAGTAGTCATTAATTCTTACGACTGGAATTACGGTGATAGACTTGCTAGGAATTCCCTAGCAATCATAATTCAGATCATCTACAAAGCAGTGATGCATATCTGAGCTGCTGATCTGAATTTAATGGCTGTGATCTAAAGGTAGCCTGTTGATAAATTGCGCAATACTGTAGATGATCCGACTTTAAGTTTGACTTTTTGCCAATATGACTTGAGAAATTCCTTGGATGAGCAGAAGTGCTCTTATAATACTGTTCAAGTTCATTTATGATACCTCGAGCATTAATGTAAAGCGTGTTTGGCAGTTGTTGGGACACACTGCTTTAATTCTGTTTTTCTTTATTAATGATAAAAATTTTCTTTTCTGAGCACTCCCTACTAGAATGTGGATAGGTTACCTGGAGATGTTTCGTTTGGAATTAGCAAAATGCAGATGTATACATTTATTGTTCTGTTTGCTCTGAACAGGGGAAAGAAAATTAAAGACGGTTTTTATGCAAATAGAGAGGAAAATAATAACTAGATCATCGTCATGTTTCAATTGTTATTATCAATTCTTGTTATCTTCTTAATAAAAAAAAAAAAATAGAAGAGACTCAAGAGTGTATTCCGGTCCTAAGTTCTCAGAACTCTATGGAATGAAATTATATGGCCCAAATAGAGGCCCATTTTACAAAAGGGCTCTGACTATTTCAGAGCATTTTGGGTTATGATGATCAAGTGATTAACAATCCAGATATGATATATTATAAGCGGTCCTGATATGGGGCATCCCACAAATTTGACATCCCTGCCATCCTATAGACCCAGTCATCCAGGTGAGATTAACGGGCTGGCCCAAAGTGATCTAGGAGACATAAGCTGGACGTTGATGTCATTTAGATACTGGAAGTATTTAATTTGCTGCAGGGAGTATATAAATACGTTTTTTTTTTATTAAATTTAACAAATTTAATAATGTTTATAATGAATCAAATTTCGCCATTGGCGCTATCCGAGTGTAATATAAGGAGTATATATTTCTATACAAGGAATTAAATTATCTGTATTGATGGAGTACTTATTTTTTCAACAATTAGTCTTCAAGAAATGGCAAATGATTAAATATTTATTAGATGGTACAAATATAAACTAAGGGAGTATATACTTCATCATAAGAGATTCAAATAAGCACGCATAATATAAAAAAAAAATTATACTTAGTTTTTAAACGATTAGTCTTCAAAAAGTATCTTATTCTTAAGTTAACATTGACAGAAGGGATTATATATTTCTACAGAAGGAATTACAATATCCATAATAATAGAGTACTTATTTTTATAACAATTAAACTCAAATTCATAATAAATATACACACATAAACATTAAACTCAAAATTCAAGTAACAATCTATTCAAAGTGCACATCAAAATGTCATTCATAGGATCTGTCAATAACGAAACACAACCACAAGCTCGTCATCACAAATATCAATCTGGACAAAAAAAGAGCAAATTATTAATCTGCAATAACCACTCATTTAACATATAAAATTACTCCACTAAACAAATATAACTACACTACAGGAAAAAATGGTAAAGGTAACTAATACCTATTCTTCTTTATTATATACTCCATTTCCCAATATATTTACTCCCTTATGGTACAATAATTACACTTCTAACTAATGGGTAATATACTGCAAATATGCAATGAAGGCTCAGTTGACAGATTATATAATTAAATAATCCCCTATATACAAATAAATGAATACATAATAAAATTAATTACCAAATCAAATGGGTCATAAGGATCCACTTTTTTCTTGTTGTTTACTTCTTTTCTAACAACCTTCAGGATACATGACATGACCTGAAAAAAAAACAAGAGAATATATAGAATTAATTTATACTACAATTCAGTTTATATTATCTACTCCTTTACATACAAAAATTTACTCCCTTATTGTAAAGTATTTAAAGTACTAAATACACAATTACAAAAATTAATATCTATTGTTCTAAATAATTTACTCATTTGTTCTGAAGTATTTACACTACTATCTATATAAATGTAACAACTAATACACTACAAAAGATGTGACAAAATGATCAGTACCTTTTACTCTATATTATACACCCCTTAGGCAATAAAATTTACTTCCTTATTGTATAGTACTTAGAGTAATATCTAAACAGATGCAATAAATAATGAGTTTTGATCCCAGTCAAAGAATGAGTTAGTGGTTTTTGCAAGAAGAAATAAAAATAGAGATGGTGTTTGATCTTTGTATGTAATTTGAACAAAAAAATTGACAGAACAAAAAGAAATATGTACTCCCATGAATAAAAAAAATATACTCCCTAGCATACACTAGATACTCCCTGAGGAATGCGGTATGTAATAAATATAAACAATAGTAAATTTTATAAACACACTAACTATGTATAAGCGAGAAAATCAAAACTCAATATACTCTCTTGATTGGAAATAAATACTCCATAATTCAAACTAAATACTCTCTAAATAATAAATGAAAACGAAAAAAACAAATTTTACAAAAGAAATTTTATAATCACAAAAAAAATATACTATATTGTCATCAAAAATAAATATAGCAAATTCATTTTGACTCAATTATAGAATTTAGAAGCACAATAATTAATATACTCCCTTGATTAGAAATATATACTTCCTTGAATAAAAATATATACTCCCTGAGCAATGCAGTATGTATAAGCCACAAAATCAATGTACTCCCTTGATTGGAAATAAATAATCCCTAATCCAAACTATATACTCATTGAGCATTTCAATATGTAATAAATGAAAACAAAAGAGCAAATTTTATAGAAGAATTTTTATAACCATAAAAAAACATAACCAATAATAAATGCAACAAATTAAATTTGATAAACTCACCATTCACATCCTGTCCCTTTGCATTGTCAGATTCTCCATACATTGGACGCTTTCATTTACGATATTGCTTCCATGTCTCCATGCCAGCATCGTTGCCATGATCAACTTGAGCCTCAATATCAGGTACCTTCTTTGTTTCTTTCTCTACAGTGTGAAGCATGTAATGACTCTCAGTAACTCCTGACCCACCTAAAAGGAAAAAAGTGGAATGTAATTACTCCCTCGTTGAAAACAAAATACGCACATAATCTTCAAATTTTAATAGATATAAACTAGAAAATGTATTTACCAGATCCTCCTCTATGATCATTTTGAGGATTAAATCACCTATTGACCCACCTGTAACAAAAAAAAAAAATTGCACAGGTATTTACTCCCTTATTACAGTGACAAATATTCCTTGAACATAAATATCTACTCCCTTGTGCTGAAAGTAACTTATTCAATAATAGATACATAATGATAGTTACTCTCTCATACTTATTTGTGTACTCCCTTCTGATATTTTATTTTACTTCTCAGCAAATCACATCAAAACCATCAGTAACATTTAGGTACTCCCTCACACTTATTTATGTAATTCCTAATGACATTTATTTTACTTCTCAGGAAAGTACACCAAAACCATCAGTAATATTTAGGTACTCTCTCATACTTATTTATGTACTCCCTCCTGATATTTATTTTACTTCTCAGCAAATCAAATCAAAATCATTAGTTATATTTAAGTACTCTCTCAGACTTATTTATATACTCCCTTAGTATGATTTACTTACAACCAAATAGCCATATACACATCTACAGCAAAATGAAAAAATGAAAAAAAATAAAAATAACTTACTCTGATAAACTGAATTACATACTCTATTGTTTTGTATAAATAGTATCAAAGTATTCAAATACCATATGAACAAGTATGTGAACATAATTTTTAAATAAACATTAAAATTATATTAGTCTAACCAAATTCAGAGGGGGGCACTTCATGATCCTGTCCACGTTCACTTCATGATCCCTAATCCAAACTAAATACTCCGTGAGCATTTCAATATGTAATAAATAAAAACAAAAGAAAAAATTTTATAGAAGAAATTTTATAACCATAAGAAAACATAATATATGACCACCAATAATAAATGTAACAAATTAAATTTGATAAACTCACCATTCACATCTTGTCCCTTTCCACTATCATGTTCTCCATACATTGGACGCTTTCCTTTATGTTCTATTGCTTGCTTGTCTCCATGGCCAGCATCTCTGCCACAATCGACTTGAGCACCAACATCAGGCACCTTCTCTTTTTCTTTCTCTACGGTGAGAAGCATGCAATAACTCTCAATAACTTCTGACCCACCTAAAAGGAAAAAAGTGGAATGTAGTTACTCCTTTATTGAAAAAAAAAATGCACATATATAATCTTCAAATTTTAATAGATATAAACTATAAAATATATTTACCAGATGCTCTTTTAGGGTCATTTTGAGGATTAACATCACATATTGACCCACCTGTAGCAACAAAAAGAATGCACATGTATTTACTCCCTTATTATAGTGACAAATATTCCTTGAACATAAATATCTACTCCCTTGTGCTGAAAGTAACTTATATTGACATGTTGAAAAAATAAAAAACTTACTGCCTTTTGTTGCACCAGCATCTTGATGGTCATCATCTTTCCCATCATCTTGTTTATCAATGTTAGACTTAGCACCACCACCTGAGTCACCTAAAAGAACAAATATTGCACATGTAATTACTCCCTTATTATGCAGAAAAATATTCCTTTAGCATAATATATACTCCTTTGTGGTGAAAATGAATTTACTAGATCCTCTTTAGGGTCATTTTGAGGATTAACATCATATACTGACCCATCTGTAACAACAAAAGAATGCACATGTATTTCCTCCCTTATTACAGTGACAAATATTCCTTGAACGTAAATATGTACTCCCTGAAACTAATTTATATTTCCATCTTTCAAAATTGATTTCAAATAAATTCAATGCAAAAAATTATGTTCTCCTAAATCAAAAGCTATTTTTCAATTTGAAAGCAAAATTCATTACTATTATTGAGATCGGTACCTACAAAAAATGATGTATTTGATGTGAAATATTATACCGATTTCCACCTGAGAATTCGATGGAGAACACAGATCGAGTAGCTTCTTATCTAATCTGATCTAGAGAAGATGAAAGCAAGGATGCTAGCGAGGGAGAGGCTGAGATTGCTTCGGTGAAGTAGAGAGAATCTTTGTTTCAACCTGATCTGCTTCAAACATTAGAATTAATTCATGATTTATAATTCTAATCTAGTGAATTTTTGTTTTAGCACAGAAAATTTGATTTCAGTTTCTAGATCAGCAATTGAACACAGCGAAACCACAAACTAAATTGAAAAATATGAAAGCAAAGGAGATAAACTAACCTGATGGAGAATTGATGGTAAATGTGTCGCATAAATGCTTGAAATAAGATTTGATCGAGAAATAAAAACACCAAAACCACAAATTAAACAGCAGATTTGAAAAATGCGAAAACAACGATGATTTTGTGATCTGATTTGATCGAGATAAGATAGAATGACCTGAAAGAGAGAGCGCTAGCAGTGGCAGAGAGAAGCTCTGTAGAGAGAGACTCCGTAGAGAGAGAAGCTTCGTCGAGAGAGGGATTTGATCTTTGATCTGATAGAGAGAGAGAGAGAGATTTTACGGAAGGAATTTCAATCACGTGCATCTCACGTGATTTTGTTGATGGGCCTTCTAGGCTCTAGCGGGAGAGAGTCCGTAAGGGATGGCAGGATGTCATATTAAGAGGATGGTAGTTAGTATATCCGTATTATAAGTGCCATTGACAAATTTGTTATCTCTAAATAGAGGGCGCGCACTACAGGAAACTGCAGTATCTGCATTAGGATTTATGAATTTGCAGCTAAAAATATTTGTTGCATCAACTAATAAAACTTATTTGCATCCACACTTAGTTTTTCAGTATTTTGCATCGACCTGTATTTGTCTGCATCGGCTTGTTGATGTAAATAATAGCCACTTGTATGGAAAACTTTGATGTAACTATTTTCGTTTATCTGTATCGTATTACTGATGTAACTAATTGAATATTTGCTTCTGTCCAGTCGATGCAGTTAATGTATATGCTCTTGCATCAGTTTCGGCAATGAAAATAATATATCTAATTGCATGAGATAAATTGATGCAACCATTCTCATTCGACTACATCGGTATGACTGATGCAACCAATAGATTCTTGCATCTATCCAGCAGATGCAACAAATTTGTAACTTATGCATCAGCTATATCGATGTAAATACTCTTACTTATTGCATGGAAAACACCGATTTAACTAATATGTGCTACAACATAGGATTCACTTATGTAACTAGACTAATTACCGCATCTGTCTAGCGGTTGCAAGAAATATGCAACTTGTGCATCGGTTATGTCGATGCAAAAAACATAACTAATTGCATGGAAAATACTATTTTAACTAATCTGTACTATTGTATATGATTCATTGTTGTAACTAGACTAATTATTGCATTTGTCTAGTGGGTGCATGAAATGTCTAGCTCTTATATTGACTACCCAGTTGTAAATTTTATAATTTACTGCATAGAATAAACTGATGTAACTATTTCACATTATCGCATCAGGCTCGCTGATGTGGCTAATGGATTATTGCATCCATTTAGAGGATGCAATTGGTGTATCTAATTTGCATCTGATAAGTTAATATAAATAATATAACTAATTAATTTCAATGAATTCAATGATACAACTATGTATTCAAATCTATTTTAAACAATATATAACCCACTTTAGCTTTTTATAAGTTTATCAATTTTAATAACATATTAATTTCTATAAGATAGAAATACATATGTTAATTAATAAATTAATTTGTTCAAACATTCTTAGAGTGGATTTTTTTTTAAAAAAATCCACCGTCACTTAAGTTAATTCAATCATCATATAATTTTCTTATATTTATTTATAAACATTAAACCATTGAAAAATGTTTATTATATTATTTATTTTTTTATTAGTTTCTTTAACGTATAGATATTTATGTTAATATTCGAAGTATATTGGTCTATATTCGTATTTGATAATATCCGAACTGTATATGTATCCACCTAAAAAACTTAGGAATGAAAGCTTTATAAATTAATATTAGAAACCTACAATTCTAATCATTACAGTAATTATAAGTTTAAAACTTGCGTTCAACTATACAATTCATATTAGTTAAAATTTTCAAGGGCGCCATTGCTTAGGCCAAGTATAAAATTGCATTCAACTATAAAGCAAATGGGATCTGGTCCTGCACGGGACGGTGCAACGCACCCATCCCAACCGTCCGATGTATGATGGGTGCCCCGTGAATTATACTAGATTGATAGGCCCGAAAAAATTTAACCGTTGAGATCAGATCGGACGGCTGGAATGGTGCGCTGCACCATCCCGCGCAGGAGGGGATAAGGATTGACTATAAAGGCACAACAATGAAGAGGATTAAATGTACAATATTCAAATTTGGTATTAAATATGAGGTGTAATCAAAACACAACAATGAGAAATCAGAAATGTTGCTAGTATTTAATGCACAATTATTGAAGGAATTGCCTACGCACATAGCCTGAATATAAAAATTGTTGCTGGTAATTATTAACATAATTTCCTATAAAGACTACATTAATGACGTATTGTAAAAAAAAAAGAGAGATGGAAATGTACGGAAATTTAATTATTATTCATTGAAGTTTATCGTTGTTTATTTGATTAAGTGTATAAGCTATTTATTTCAAATAAGTATGGTACCGTAAATATATTTATTTATGAATTTGAGTAATTATTAATATATTATTACAACGTATTGATATGTTCTGGATTATCATTTATGTTTGAACTTTGAATATAAAATTTTAACATATTAACTATATAATTTTATTACATTAAAATAAGAAATATACTAATATTAATGAGTTTGTTTAGATAATTATATTTCTAATTTTTATAATACTGACATTCTTAAATTATGGTATATTAATATAAAAATTAAAATATAAATACACTAATATGAAAATGTACTAATGCAATGATACGTTAATTTTCATTATTCTAGCATTTATATGTTACCGATGTATTGACTTCATTAGTGAAGCGAGGATATCTTAGGATATCGGTCTTTAAAAATTGAACAAATTTAAACTATGATGATTGGTCCACCTTACCAAAAAAAATACAATAATAAAAAAAATGGATAAGTCGCTCATAGTGATTGATCTATATAATGACATTGGTGTAAATTTATTTATTAATTTGACTCGACATACTTCTGAATAAGATAATGGTAATACATATATCATTTATTATATCAATGTATTATGTCAACATAAATTTATAACGGAATTTATAAATGAGAAATGCACCATTCAAAACGATATAGATGGGGAGTTAGTGAAACCCAACAATATCTCAATATAAAAACTTTAAACGACCGATCCAAACTTGCAATGTGATCTTTTTTTTGAACACTAATTACTGACAAAATTTATATATTTTTGAATTATTTTAGTATTATTTTTTTTCCAGATTTTACTATTGTAATTGAAGGGTCCATAACCAGTTAAATTGGTGATTTTCAAATATTAAAAAAAAGTAATAAAAAAATTTGAAAATATATATAATTTGGTCGACAAGGGGAATTCAATATAAAAGTCATATGGGATGGTTTAAATCATTTGTTTGAAGTTCATATTGAGATAAGATTGGACTTGACAGAGCCCTCTGTTAATTAACTTTCTCTTTATAGATAATATTATTATTTCTGAATGGAAATATTTCTAATATTAAATTTACTGTATTTTAGATAATTAACATGAATATTTTTATAGCACAATATATATATATAAGTTGAGGAGGATTCCAATGCCTTAACTTTTTTTTTTTGCCACAATTTCACCTTTTTATTAAATTTTTCAAAATTAAAATTCAAATATCAAATTTAAATGTTAATCTTGTATAATTCATGACTGAAGCATTGCTATAAATTTTAGAGTTTATATGGTGTTAGATCCCATGATAAAAAAATAAATATATTATAATACACTAGATTTTCATTCATTTTACCATTTGATCTAGTATGAAATAAATTGTAAAAAAAACTAAAATTTGTGGTAATGCATCTCTTGAAAATTAAACAATACTAATATTTTGGATTTAAAAATTTAATTTAATTTAAATTAAAAATTTTAAATATTTAAATTAATAATAATGGTGGACTTGTGGTATATGTGACACAAAAAATAAATGGAAACTAGAATTATGCTAATATAAATTATATTAGAAGCCTTCAATTTTATTTATTACAGTGAAAAAAAAATTTCATCTAAAAAATTGTTATAGTTAGATCATGAAAACATTAAACCAAAGGTCTATCCGATCTTTCGTCATTTATGATAATGAAAAATTTTATTCAACTCAAAAGTTATTACAGTTAAATTATAAAAGCATCAAACCAAAGGTCTATCCAATCTAGACCAAAAGACTAATCAATTTTGAGTCCCAAGGTATATCCAATCCTTGGTTATATAAGAATGAAAAGGTTAAACTCTTCGCTTAGACTGGATGTTAGAATGGAAATAACATAACAGTAATGCAAAATTATTTTCATCCCATTAAATCAATTTTAACAACAAACATTATCTACATAAATATTTTTACACGAGTAACATATATATATTTTTTACGCATAAGTATTTTTTAAGTTGTTACAAAAATTAATTTGAATTATTATTTTGTAAGAAAAATGAATAAGCCAAATATGGACATAAATATATGAAACATGTGCCAATTAAATTTCTAATAGTTAAATTTTGAAAAAAGAATAATCAATAAAATTAATATGAATAATGGGAACAATACTAGTTGCGCTAAATATGGAGGTAAAAATATTATGAAACCTTAGATAGTAGATACTTTGTATTGTGCCAAGTAAATAAAATTTATGTACATCGAGCTATAAAATGGAAGTAAGAATCACACATGATAAGTGCAATATCTTTGATATTCAAAAATTAATGTCGAATACTAATATAACAATAATTAAATGCGTCAGTAAAGGAATTAGTATAATATATAGCTCTATCAAAATTGAAACTGTTATATTTAAAGGTGCCATTACTTAGAACAAATATTTTTGCAATAAATGAATTAAATGCACAGTTATCAAATTTGGTATTACAAGCTAATGCTCTCTCAATCCTTGATATTGATTGGCTTGTAAAAAGGAATGACAATGACACGCTGCAATTCCCATCCCTTGATGGTGTACCTTCCCTTTTATACATTTTGACGATAATACAATTTGATAAGTTACCATTTATATTTCATTAGCACCAGGTTTTTTAAGTAAGTAAATAAATTATTTGATAATAAGACAGACATAATTAGGTGTGCCTACTCATTTCACATTCTGTATATATAATTCATAATATCCTCCATAGACTCTCTATCTTTGTATTCATTCTCCCAGGCTCCAATACACTCTCTCGGTCTCTAATTTTTTTTTTTTTTTTTTGATGAAACACTAATACACTAATTTTCATTGTTTTTGTTCTATTCTACTAAAATTTGGACGTTAAGAAAATAGAGTCGTTGATTGAAAATTTGAAGTTATTTTCTGGTGACTAATTTCCTCCCTTTATTTTTCATTGCAAATCCATCACAATTGTTCTCATTCTATTCTTTGGTTGGTTTTCGTGATTGAAAGTTTGAAACATGGGAATGTTTAATTAGTTATATTATATTTACTAAAATTCACTATCATGTTAGGAACCTAAATTTATTTTTGCATCCACTTTAAATTCGTATAATTTTTTTCCTTAAAATCACAACACCTCATTTTATTATTGGGTTCCACTTTACATTTTTCTGTCATTAGTTTTCTTGGCTAGAAAATATATTTTTTAACGTTTTATTATTATTATTATTATTATTATTATAATTTGTTTTGTCTGGCATTCAAGTTGATTTGGCAATTTATCTTTTGCTTGTGCATACCAGGTGAAGTCCGGATTCATCGGATACTAAGAAGATGGAATCAAACAACTCCAAATGGTGAACATGAATTAGATTTATATAGTCGAAGGATTTACAAATTAGTTGTAAAAATAAATAAAATTTAGTTGCATTCGAGGAAGGAAATCAGATAAATTTAATTGGTGTAAAATAGTTGAATGAGATTTATGTTATTAATTAATTTTTAAATTATTAATATATTTTTTGTGTTTTTATTGAATTTTTATTTTTGTTTAAATTTAAATAATGATGATGATATCATTTCTTTGAGAGATTAATATTGTATGATTAAATGAATGCAATTAAAAAATTACATCCATCGCGAACATCCATATAGAAGAGTACAAGCTATATCGTTTTGTTGATGCATCTAATTATTTATCTTATACGAGTAAACAGATGCAACTACAAACACTTACATCATGAATTTCAATGCGGAAGAGTACAAGTTGCATCGGTTTGTCGATACACTTGTTTGTTTATCTTGCATGAGTACATGGATGCAAATTATAATCGCATGCATCGAGAACTTTCATGTTGAACAGTACAAGTTGCATCGGTATATCGATATAGTTGACTGTTTATCTTGCACGAGTAAATGGATGCAATTAGAAATCACATGCATCGGGTACACTCATGTAGAAGAGTATAAGTTGCATCAGCTTGTGGATGCATTTATTATTTATCAGCATGAGTAAATTGATGCAGCTACATATCACATGCATCAGGAACTTTCATGCAAAACAGTATAAGTTATATTGGCTTGTTGATGCAGTTTATTATTAATTCTGCATGTCTATGCCGATGCTATGGTAATTAAGTTCATCGGGACTGCCAATGCAAAAGCTAAGAAGTTGCATCAGCATAATGATGCAGTAGATAATTTATTCTTCATCCGAATACTGATGCATTTAAGAATATATTTTTAGCATCAGTCATCCGATGAAACTGAGTGAGTCGATGCGTTTGATATCATCACCATCGCCACTTTCTGCATCATCTTTGTTGCATCAGTAAGCTGATGCAGATCACTTACTTCATCGGTTTTGCGGATGTAGAAAGGCGATGCAGATAGTGTCTTTTCCTGTAGTGGCGCGCGAAGTTGGATCTCGCGTGAATTTTGGATCTATCACTAGCGCTGAAGCGGTCTAGTTGTCTGTTATATATGTTTAGTTTAATAACCAATGTGTTCAGTTTAATAAATCAAAGTATTCAGTTAAATGTGTCACCTGATGATTTTATAACATACTAATTATAAAGTGAAAACAAATATTTCACATAGAGATATTAACTGAACAAACGGAACACATAATAGAACAAAGTGAACATATTTAACAAATAACATGAACACTTATAACAACAGAAACAACATATATCATAACAGCATATACAATAAATAACAAAATAAATACTTGTAACAATAAAAGGAACACTTATACATATACAAAAAAAATGAACACTTATATAAAAAATAACATACATAAAATATTAATTGAATAAGAGAAAAAAAATAAAATAAACACATTCAACACATATAGTGAAAAATTATAACAAAAAGTGAACATTTATATCTAATAAAGTGACCACTTATAACAATAGAGTGAACAAAAAGTAACAAGCTCACCGGGTGGGTGAGGACTGAGGAGACAACTCGCGAGAGAGCGCCGCTTAACGATGGCGTTTTGTGCGATGGTATTAATCAATTTTCTTAACAATCATGATGTACTTATTTCTGCACCTAACTGTCTAATTGTACCATTTTTGTTTTTTTAGATAAATTAGAAAACTGTGCTAAAGCATCCATACATTCGGTTATCCAGGTTCCTGAACTAAGATCTGTATGAATATCCACTTCACATAAATTTCAATATCAATAAAATTATAATCTCAAATTCAAATTTTATTGAATACAACATTACAATGAATAGTACATTGGAACACTGAACACACAAATAAGCACAAAACTAAGTGTACAATTTTCTAGTACAAACTCTTCGATAATTTCAACCAAACTTCACCAGTAGAACCCCAACGCTGTACCTTTCTAATTTAACTCCTCCATAAGCTCCTGAAACTTCACCATGGCTGAGCTCGGCAAGCCGAGAAGCACATTGATGCTTCGGCGCTCCTTATTATGTGCCAGAAACAATATAACCTCCTTTTCTGGCAGCATCACTGGTCCAGAGGCTGCTGGCTGGCCCCACCCGAAATCAGCATCATCAAATGCCAGCCTGGACCAGGTGGTTATCAGGAGAGTAGCAGCGAGTGATGGCCGTGCACGTGTTTTCTCAAAGAAGTCGATTGCGGACCGAATGTACTCATCAGTCACCATTTTAATGGCACCTTGCACCAAACCGACGGTGTATGATAAAGGATTTGCCAATAGTTCCCCTGATGTTGCAATTGCATTTGTCAGCACAATACCATTCCCGAAATATCCTTTTGGCAGCGGCGGGTTGAGACGTTGGCGACCATCCACGGCAAAAAGCAACTTGGTCTTTTGATCGGGGTTCAGTTGCAGAGCTTCAGTGCGGGCACGCCATACCCATGCTGTCAATGCCTCGAAGGACGTGCACTTGTCAAGCATACCATCCTCTAGGGCTTTGGACTTGATGCGGTCGAGGTCTTCAGGCTCGAAGTAGAATGATCGGTAGAGGAGCTCATCCTTGTAAAGTGTGGCTGTGTCAGAGATGTCATCAATTTCATCAAACTCGCGGTGTGGGTTGGAGATGATTGGCGGGTCACGGGGTTTGAGCAATTTGCGGTCAATGACAGGTGGGATCGACAATGGGAGGCCACGGGCAGTCTGGCCCCATGATGACACAAACTCCATTGCTCCGAGCCCATCAAACATGCAGTGGTTCATTGCTAGGCCGAGGGTGAACCCACCACACTTGAATTTTGTCACCTAATTTTAAGATGAAAGTTTACTTTTATGTTCGTATTGATATTTGATTTAAATTTTAAGGAAAAAGTTTGTTTATTTTTTTCCCTTTAATTGCCGTTTCACTTTGGTTACTTTTAAGTAGGTCCTAGTGAAATTCTCAAGTTGACTTAATTTATCAATTAAAATGTCTCACATAATCATTGCAATAATTGACCAGTCTACGATTTTGAGGGGCCTAAAATTTTGAAGGTTGTATTCACAAGAATCAAAACCTAATGTTTGGATGAATTGTGTTAGAGAAGTAATAAACCATACCTGAGCCACCAAAGGAGGAATTTCCAAAATGTTCTTAGCACCAGGGATGTCATAGACAAGCTTGCCAAGTGTTATCGGGTCTGGCTTTTCCAAATTGCCGATATCAGCCAAGTCACAATCGGCCTCTGCCTCGACAAACACAGCACCTTCAGCAGTGCAGTCGACAATAAGCTTCATTTCAGGACTGATTGTCAGACGACCAGCCAGAGGATAGTAGTGTATTAAAACCCTTGCTAAGGCATCCTTCATAGTCTCCACTGCGGTTTGATTACCCTTTTCATTGGATTTGAAGCTGTATATGGTTTTTATTATGACGGCGATATTTTGATCCAAATTCGATAGATAATAGAGCCCATTCGTGGTTTCTGCTGCCGGTGCTACAAGTTGGGGCTCACCAGCCTTCACCACAACTTCCTTCTCATGTTGCAATGCGTCTTTGAGTTCAGCAATCTGAAAAGAAAATAATTAATTAGAAAACAGTATTAATCTAGTCAATAGTATAAATGTTAAAAAAATTGGAAAGCAATGAGATATGCCAGGGTGTTAATTTGCTATGTACCATTTTGTAGATCTTTTTGGATAAATTGAAATGGAACTTGGTTTGAGAAAGTGTGAGGCTTGAAGGGAAGTAGGAAGAGATGCTTGGGTGTTTTGCTTTGCTTTGTAGAGTGATGTTTATATAGTTGAAAGATAGTATGTCAGTGGATTTTTCTTCTTTTTTTTTTTAATATGGTTTGAGTTGAAAAATTGAAAGAGATAGGCAGGATTGTTGGGGTTAGGACAACATGAATAACAACCCAAGCGAACTTTGCACAATGTACAGATTTGCAGGCGTAATGTTTAACTAACATCAAATTTTGTGTGAAGCACTAGTACATCAACAAAGCTTCCCTAGTGCATCCTAGTTTTGTGTGCTATACGGCTCCTTAGCAGCCCTATGCTAAGTTCTAAAAAATAATAATAATAAAATTGTGAACAGACAAAAATAAAAATAAAATAAATTAATAAAGAGAGAGAACTTCAGTATAGTTTGGACCAAACAGAGACTCTCCATTAGATGATCCAAACCCGTTTATATAATGTTTGTATGCGCCAAAAGATTAAATTTGCAAGTACAAAAATTGATATCAATGGGGAAAAAGGAGGAGCAAATTCTATGAGTACATCCATTTTTCCCTTTTGCACTGGATTTGATCTATAGCGATCGAAAACGAGCAAATTAGTAAATTAACACTAAATTCTCTTACATATATTTTTAAATATAAGTAATGGAAGGCATAGAAAAAGAGAGGTAAAGAGAACTTCAAAAACTAATAATGTTTGATTGGATTTTTAGTTGGACATTTAGGGTTAATAGAGCTCACTTTGTTAACCTTCTTCGGCATTAGACTGCTATTCCACCCGTCAAGTCTCTTTTAATTTTTTTTTTTTTTAAGTAGTATTACAAGGTGAAAAATATTTATGAAACTCCTCAAATTAGGATGCATGAATGCAAGCGAAGCAACTAAATAATAAGATAAAAAATATTGTTCTCTCTTTCCAATCTTCTTTCCCCTTATCTTTATGCTAATTAAGCACAGTTTAAATAGTTTTTACAGGTTCGCTATAACATTATATTCACTTCGTACGTTGGATAAAAACAATTTATAATTTCTTGTCTTTATAGTTTATATATAACATATTTTAACATGAAAACATTTACTGCTCCACTTTGTACTTTCTCAAACAATTAATTTTGAGATAATGTCAAAATTCAATTTAGTTCAATCGGTTTTCTGGAGCTTGATCCTATTTTGGATCCGATATTTGTTTGTCTATATTATGTATATTATATTGTGGTATGGCAGGCTAGGCTGGATCCAGTCGCATGTCAAATTGGACCCATTACGCAAATGATTCCAAGAAAAATAAATACTAACAGGGTTGATTGTTGAGGAAGAAAAAACCAAACGAATCAACACGTGGATTTAATTCGCAAGGTTGTAATTCAATAAATTTCTCTCTCCATTTCAATAAAAACAATGGACAGATAATCACGTGTATAATAGCTTTATCTCAACATTACCACTAATTTACTAAATTTGATAAAGAAAAAAGTAATAACTTCCTGACAAGCCTTAATTTATAAAATGATACAAGAATTTTTTTTTTCTTATTTATGGTTATGATAAATGTTTGTCTTACACTTGTAGATGCACAGTATTACTAGGAAACACTATTGTCAAGGGTTTTTCTCCATTTAGTTGAAATGGAGAAAAGGATCATAAATCTAGCTGAGGGTTGGCCACCTATTCTTAAATGATGTGTTTGACGAGTCATATGAAATTATGAAGTATCTAGCGCAAAACCTCTTAAGGAGTTTACTTATACCGGGTTATTATATAACTACAAAATAATCCATTTCATAGATTACCCAAAAGAGTGTGACTGAGCTTTTTTGACTTAGTTTTTGTTTTTTTGGTGAAGGTTGGCAAGAACTGGTGATCTGCTGCTAACTATATAGAATAAATGATGCGATATCTATATGATTTTGATAGATAGTAGGTATTTTCCATGAAAAGACACTTGATCATATAGGATAAACTACAGAGACGCATTTGCCAAAAATATTATAGATCTTAATTCTTAGACCTCTACTCTATTCTGAACTTGCTGATATATAAGAATGGAGAAATATAAGAAAATAGATATTTTATCCTCAAAGCAACATATTTTGTTTGCATAGAAAAAAAATGTTTTTATTTAATTTAGACGTATATATTTATTTTTTCATTGATATGTATTTTCAGTTTGATTATGTTTTTTTAAATCCTGATTGGGGACTTGTCCCATGTTGACTCCATGTAGGGCTATAGAAATTGTTAAAAATTAGACCAACTATGAGCAGTCAAGGATAGCGTCAGTTTGCTGTTCCAAAATGCGGACCGAAAGAGTGAGAGGCAAAGCGCACAAATTTGTTGTTCCAACAAAATCTATCTAAGCAAAAGCATTTAATCTTTAAAAAGTACAAAGTCAATTTTTCCAATATTATTATTTTAACACTATTTTAACATAATAACTCAAATAAAATAATTCCAGCATTATTCTCTGAACGATCCATACGAACCTTAAATATTTTGGAGTCGATTTTATTTTAGAGGAAGATTTTTAGTAAATGATTAAGTCTTGAAAGACAATTATATAATATGAAGTACGGTTATTGTTCAGTCGACTAAACATACCAAAAACTATACAAAAGCCACTTGACAGCAGCACCCTTTGTAGATAGAGAGAGATATAGTTAGAGGGCACCACTTTCATCACAACCGTCCGATCTATGATGGATGTCCCTTGATTAATATCACGCCTGTCGAGATTCATGCAGTCCGTTAAAATATGTCCGTCGAAATTAGATAGGACGGACTGAATTCATTCTAGCGATTTTAGTCTGCGGCAGAGGATATTTATACGGGTAACCGGAGGTGATCTTTCATTAATATGATTTATGAAAGAGCTGCTTATTTACAACTGGAAACTAGATACTTTTGGTCTGACAAGACCCACAATTGTACATAAAAAAAAAACAAATTAAGATAGCAATAATAGAAAAACAACAATTCAGATGCCTTAATCGTTCCATGTGTACGTACCAAAATACCTGACTCACGAAGAAGGGCTACCAGCCATTTTTATTTCTTTCTTGTTTTTTTTTTCTCCTTTTTTTCTTTTTGAGTTATTCTCTTTCTAGAAATGTTTGATTCAATATAAAAGCTGAGACGGTAATCTGTACAGGAGTTGATTTATATTGGCGTACCACATCGGTACCAGTATATCACAATGTTCTGCAGTCTGCACTTTTAAACAGAATTGTTTGTCAATACTGTCCATTTATCCATAATATCAATCCAGTACATGAAAATCCAAATCAATGTAGCAGAACGTACAATAATGATGGAAGTCATGTAATCAGAGTTTTGGTGCATTACATGAGAAATAAAAGTTTCAATTAATGAGTTTTGATATCACTAATAGGTTCACCAAAATCATGTCTTTTTTTTTTCAAAAGTAAAAAGCCCGTAGGCATACAAAATCATATCAATATCTCAGTAAGATGGTGGTTTCAATATAGCTGTACAATAAATAGGAAAAATAACTCAGATTGCTCAAATTCAGTCAACCAGTACCATAGAAAAGCAATCTTAAGAAAAAAGAGGTAGCTAAATATCGCACCTCACAATTATGGAAAAGAATAATGAAATCATTGAAACTAGCAGACAACAGGTCTCCACATCTCTAAGAACCAAAGAAAACAAACTAGTTATCAAATATCAAAGAAAGACGTAGGACATCTATGAAGTACGAACAAATAAAAAATATATGTGCATATACTTTTATATGAAATAATCCCATCAAAATTGTTTTGATACTATCGTGCAATTTGATTTCGAAAAGGAAAAAAAAAAAAAATCAGCTTTACAACTAACCTTCAACTAAAAATCCATAAACCTAAACTTGTACCAGGTAGGCTGGTACAGTACTGGGCCCCAGATAAGCTAGCTCTATATAATTTGTCTAGTGTACAAATTCACAGAAATGTAACACCTATATCATCTCTTATATGGTTTCAAGTAGTACTTGTCAAACTCTACTCCAAACTTCAATGCCTCCTCATCAACCCGCTTCTTCAACCTTCGCCAAGTTTGAAGCATATCAGCTTGTATCAAACCTCTATAAAGGGTCTCAAAAGTGACCTTCTGTGGAAGAAATCCCTTCTCTATCATTTCCATGAACATATGGCATGCTTGCCTCCATTTCCTCTTCTCACAAAGCCCATGTACCAAAAGGGTGTAAGAATCAAGATCTGGTCCAATACCTGCCTCACACATGTCCTTCCAAATTTCCTGCACCGGCCCAAATCTTTCCAATTTTATGAACATCCTAAGTAATATATGGTATGTGTGGATATCAAAGGAGCCGGTGCCTTTCATCTTTTGATATAAATTCAATGCAGTATTTACATCTTTCCGACCAAAATACTCCTTAAAGAAACAATTATAAGTGGCTGGTGCAGGTTGAATCCCGTTGTTAGACATTTCATCAAGCAACTCATAAGCATCCTCTAACCTACCACACGATGTGAGGCATTTAACAACTGAAGTATATGTGGCTATACTAGGGCTAATCCCTTGTTCCTTCATAGCTCTAAATTTACAAAGGGTCAATTCTGGCTTGTGGGCCCGGCTATATACATGTAAAACGATTGAATAGCTAGTTACATCAGGTTGTATCCCTCTCCTTCGCATCTCCATCAGGAGTTCCTCAGCGGATTTAATGGTTCGGTCGAAACGAGTTTCAGGGTGCAAACTAACATGCCGGCAAATGCCATTAAGGAGTGTGTTGTATGTGACTATATTTGGTTCGATCCCTCGGTCGATCATCTCATCTAGAAGCTTTGTGGCCCTGTCTAGCTGGCTTGTCCTACACCACCCATAGATTAGGACAGTGTACATCTTTTCATCTGGTTCATATTTGTACTTTCTTTTGTTAAATAATTCCATTGCAATCTGTTCAAAAAGGGAAGGTGTCAGTGGCAAATTGTACATGGTAAATAGAGCTCACAAATCCTATTTGTGCTGAAAACCTGGACGAACTTATAAAAGCAATCATTTTGAGAAGCTAAGAGTACTTATAACCTGAGCGGAACAACCCCCAACAAGACCAATATTATAACCTGAGAAGATCCTGAGCTTACAATGATTTGAGTGGCCTGACTAATGAGAGATCCTAAACTCGACTCCAGAAATTAAACCGAACAGATTCTTTAGAGGAAAAGCAACTCATAATTCACTAGTAATCGGAGTGTAATCCCAATTTTGTCGGCAAACTAAGATGACTCTAATCCTGAATTCAACAGGAAAACACCTGACCTGACACAACCACCCAAAATTTGAATGCCCAACATTGAAAACCAGTAAGCCACCTGGATTAGGATAGCCAAAATGGAGCTAATCCAGACCTGATAAAACAACTTAAGACTGAGACCAAGATTGATCTCAAACAGATTTGACCTGGCCACTAGTACCTAAGTAAATTTGGTCATTCACAGCCTATAGGTCACAACAAAAAACACCTTGCTGGATCTTAATATGCATCAATTACATTCCAAATTGGTACTCTTTCCATTATGCACTTCAGGGAATTGTGTGTAGTTGAACATCCCCTACAGAAGCACTCTATTCGACAGAAGTACTGTACCAGTTTAACTATGTACCAGCCAAAGCTGATATTGGTGTTATTGGATTTATTCAAGTTCATTTGTACTACATTAATAACGAAAAGTTCCTTTTTTGGGAAATAACTATCAACATTTTATCAAAACTTGCATGTCTCACATTTTAGAACTTGGTTCCCACAGTCCATAATATACCAATACATGGGGTTGGGAGTTAATTTTGTCAAACAATACCAAAAAAATGTTAACAAAATTCATACCTTAGGAAACTTGTATTTGCACAAGGTATCAAGCAGCATACAAAACTCCTCTTTATCAGGTTCTCTACCAATAAAAGCCTCCATGTCGTCGAAAGCCCGAATGGCCTCACGCGTAAATCCCGCCGCCACGTGTCTCCTAATCACCACAGCAAATGTCTTGTTTGTGGGCCCCACCCCATCCTGCCCCATCTCGATAAGGACCCGCCACACGGCATCGAACTGCCTCGCCCTCCCGAGCGAATCGATGATCAGATCATAAGCATCGGCTGACACATGGCCGTTCTCGATTCGTCGGATATGGTCTCGGGCCCAGATGAAGAGAGAGAAAGCGGGTTTGGAGTAGTTCCGGAGTCGGAGGAGGGTTTGGGTGAGGAGCTCGTTAGAGAACCCGACTCCGGTAAGTTGGAGAGGCGATTCTGACGGGTGGAACGGGTTGTGGTGGGAGATTAGGAGGTGAGCGAGCGTGTCGGCCAGGGGACACGGCGTCAGTGGAGGCGGCGTTGGTTTCGGAGTCTGGGAGGAGAAACTGGAATGGATTCCGGTTTCGGTTTCGGTATAAAATTCGGTTTGGAATTCGAATTCGGGATTGTATATTGGGATGGAGGATGAGGACAGTAGGCGGCGGGTGGTGGATACAAAGCTCCGTTGAAGCATTTCAGAAGTGGCGCACTGGAAATTGAATATGATGAAATGATGGATGGACGTTGCGATTGGATCTTGTTTTGTACTAGCGGGCTCAAAACTGGGCCGGATTAAACAAGGATAATAGGAACAAGATTGGAGAATTTAGGTTGTTTAATTGCTACTTGATATTTGAAGTTCAAAGAAAGTTTACAACTTTCAGTAATATAAGATGTTATTTTGAGTGTTCTATATATTAGAAGCATATTTAAGAAAAAAAAAAAAAAGTCATAGCTGAAAGGCAGAGAATGACAAAATGATAATAACACATGAGAAAAAGAAAAGAGGAAATATAGGCAACCATTTACACAATTCTTGTTCGTACCTCAACTTATTAACAAAAGTTGTTGAAATGGATCTCTATAAGAAATTTCCTGTTGTACATATTTTCAGCTCATGGAATAATCACTTTTCTGACCTCCAAGTGAGGTGTTATTCCAAAGAAAGAGAAAGTAAAAAAGGAAAATAAACATGAGAGTTGCGTTAGAGACTGATTCGCCGTTTCGGCATAGATTCTTACAATGCAGTCTAACTTTATACAAACTTCATACGATTGGGAAGGTTAACACCGGCTCGTTCTAGAAGATTGCTCGCTTGCTTCATTGCCAATTGTACAATTTCTTCCTGCAGTATCCAGCAGAAGAGTAACAAAAAGACATTCATATCTGGGCAATTTTGCATCAATAAAAGCAAACCATGGTACCGTAATAAAAGAAATTGCTTCATGTTACCTCATTTAAGTTAACAATCTTACGGTCTTTCATAACCCATTTACCATTGCACATCACCGATTCTATGTTCTCCGTCCTCATACAATACACCAGATTAGAAATACTACAAAATAGGACAAAAGTACATATCAAGAGGAGATTTTAAATAGATTGGGAGAAATCTCTTGTTCTTAATGTGGCGAATAAATTTCAATTTTTTGAGTTAGAAGAAGTAAATATTTAATATTTGAGGGTATCAAGCAAATAATATGCCTCTAATGCCTCTTTTGTACCTCCATTATGCCACTTCCTTAAAAATTATAAATTCAAACATACATTTGCTACCAAAAGTACCAAACATATTACTGGATACCTATAGGTCTTGTATTGGTACCAGCCACTTTTGCACACATGTTAGTGTTAAATTGCATATTTGGGAACTAATTCAGCTTCAATTGAGTAGAAATAAATAATAACCATATAGATAACAATACAGGCCACTTTGGTCTCCTATCATGCAGAAATGCAAATAATATCCAATATGCCAGTACTTGCATATGTTAACCTTGGGTTATAGTTCTTACCTGTCATGTAGAGGTACCATACTCCAGGTGAAAGGATTAACAATAATGATGTCAGCCTACAGCCATAAAAAAAGTAAGTAACATTGAAAAAAAGAAAAATATGGAAAATAGTACAAGAGTTTTGTCATGGTTTTGTAACAACCTTTTTGCCAACCTCCAGTGAACCGATCTCATTGTCCCAAAGAACTGTTTTAGCACCATTTATTGTAGCCATCTTTAGCACTGTTTCAGCAGGCACAACAGTTGGATTGGTTGCACCACTAATGTACATCTCCCTTCCCTTGTTAATAAGTGATGCTAAATACATCTCATCAACTGTAATCATAACAAAAGAATCTATGTAAGTAATTTAATGCACAAAGTAGTCTCACTAATAAGAAGAATGTAGCACCATATTGTTATTCAATAAACTCAGTATTTTTCACCACTGAGCAGTAACAATAAAATAAAAACATAAAACAATTGAAATCTAGGTTGCATAATTTTCTGAACAAAATTTACAGTGGTTTAAACTAAAAGATGTTTTAAGGCAATGAAATAGGGGGGAGACCCATGCTCATGCGATTATTGCTCGGTGCACCATCTGTCCCAAGAGAGACACAGACACCAGCCTCAAGGTACTCCTTTATAGGTGCAAACCCTAGAAGTCTCATCGCGGATGCAGGACAATGTGATACCTTCACACCTCCACTTGCAAAGTACCCTATCTGCAATATTTCACATAACCATGAAAAACAAAATAATAAAATAGATCTGAGGCAAGTCAAATGTTAAAACTTGTAAACCTTGGCTGGAACTGAGCTTGTATGTTTACTATAAATACCAGAACTGAGTGTTAGTAGGAATGCTGTACATGATCAGTGGACATGTTTCCTGCTGCTGCACATGATCATTGGTATAATACAATATGCCATCCCAAATCAAGATATTAGCCTTTTATACTGTACTTACATGGTGATGGTGAATAGTATAAAGCTAAAAATTATACTTTAAATAATACAAGTCCTGCTAACAAAGAAAAACCTGACACAAAATCGATCAGAGGGTAACATCAGTTCTACACCAGTAACAATACGGTAGAGCACAGTTCTTGGTTTAGATAATGAAAACATGAAGTAAAAAGGAGAAACAAGCTAACTGACCTCGGCATCATTAAGCCAAACAGAGTGAGCAGCCAGCAAGTTGTTCCTTAAAAGGCCAATCTTTTCCAGATACGTAACCGTACCATGATCAACCCCTTTCCTGCTCACCACCAATTCATTCTCGTATGGTATCTCAGCAATATGCTATCACAACATGAAAAATAAGAGAAATGTTACTAAATGAGGGGAAAAAGATTTAGTTGACCAGAGCTACATGCAATCAAATCGAAGCACCAAGTTTTTAGCATTGTACACATTAACACCCAAACTCAATTGTATTTAGTGGTAATTTATGGGTATCTTGCAGCTAAACCCTCATATTTATGCCTCTGAAACACAATTATACTAGAATGATAATGATAATCGAATGCCCCATAAGATATGACAATAAGTATCATGCATCCCCTAAAAACATAAATTAATATTTTTTTTGTACCCTTCCTCAAATCTCCCTGCACTCACTTTTTTACCTTCACAGGTAGTTTCTATATTCAAATATTATTAGAAGTTCTTAGTATGTGTGATACTTATAGGCTATGTTTGGCAATTTGGGGAAAAACGCACGAATTGGAGTTCCCGAACCCACAACCAATTAAAAAAATACTTTTCCAGTTCGGCGCCTTTGTTCCCGATGTTCGCCAAAAATGGGGAATACCGAATAGGGGAAGGTGTTCGCGAATTAGCTATTCGAGTCCCGTTTGGTTCGCGCGAACACACCATGTTCGCGAATTAGGTGTTCGTGAGGCGTGCCAAACATAGCCATAGCGTATGTAATACCTCCCATGTGTTTTTGTTAACCTATATCTTATTTTATAGTGGAATGAGGATCAGATAAAATTAAAAGGATCTCAAGAAGCAAACACAAATATTATCCCCCTTCAAACTTAAATGCTGCCTGCTGGCAGAAAGAACAAGAGCAATAAGAAAGAAAAATAAAAAGAGCAAGAATAGAACCATATGGATTCCTGTATTTAGTTCCTGTGCTATATCTCTTGTTTTAAGTAGCAACTGATCAGTCGCGTTCATGATCTGTCTCAGACCAAACCAAATTCTGATCCTCCCATCAGCTGTATTGTTATATTTGTCATAGAGTTCTTTTTGAGACTGTTGAAGTAACAAAAAAATGATTAAAAAATAGTCACAATTATTCCCCATTTGCACTAGGTGATGAAAAATATTGTTATTACTTTTGAACTCCTAATTATGTCTTTAACTTCGAGAAAATTGACCAGAATTTTTCTACAAATTCAGTTCAATTAGAAACTTGAACAACAACATTCTGAATAACATAAATGCATGTCAATAAATGAATCTAAACTTCAGCAGGTGATATCAGAAATTAATGACACAAATCCTATACTTATTGTTTCTCAATTAGTGCTCAAAATGAATATCACTTTTAAATATGAACAAATGTAACCTGAATACATTCATCAGTTGTGTACTTCCAATTTGGTGGCAACCCGTCACCACAATCCATTGTTGACTGGGTCAAACATGCACGTATCCCCAATTGTTCGACTGCTTTTACCATACCAGGCACATGCTGCCCTCCTGCCTCCGCAAAGCATGTTGTCTGCCTTGGCAACATTTTAAAACAGATATCATTACCAGCATACATGAATTTATTTCTTAAATCAAAAAAGAAAAAATCTAATGGGAGGGGGACACGACAGACTTACACCAGACCGGATGAGCTCTATACCACAGAGGAGAGTAGAAAGATGAGAATCCTCTTCAGTCATGTGAGACTCATATGGCCAAATTCGTTTATGCAGCCATGTCATCAAGTCCACGTCATCAGCAATGCCCTTGCCAAGCTGTTGTGATGTGTGCACATGAGTGTTCACAAAACCTGACCACGAAGGAATAAAGAGGTGATGATACATTCTAGACAATGACTCTAGTGCATGTTAGGCTTTAGACCCATTACTGGATATCACCCAATTTCGACTCTCCATAAATAAATAACAGCTTTCCATAAAAAGGGCCAAATTAGATTATTGTAGATGCAATTAAGGGATGGTGTGCCATCTCACATCTCAGGCATTATGCATGAAGAAATCTTCACTACCACAATACAATAATACTTGCATTTAAGCCTAAATTCTTACTTGGCCCTTATAAAAGTTAATGTTTGAGAAACAAAGCAATTTGGAATCAGCAAAGCAATATGGCGCCACATACTTCTCTCCATATCAAATTGATATTTGTGCAATTCACAACCGATCAGGCTAATAAAATAAGAGGAGATACAAGAAATGCAACAAACAATACCGGGCAGGATAAATCGACCGTTGAGGTCGATTGATTCGTCGGCGACGGAAGAGAAATCAGCGAGAATCTGAGAGGTGGGGCCTATCGCCTTGATACGGTCGCCTGAGATGGCCACCGCTCCGTCGCGGATGACGTGGCACTCCTGGTCCATGGTGACCACTACACCGTTGTACAGTACCACTAACGCTTGTTTCGTCTCCATTTTCTCTCTCTCTCTCTCTCTCTCTCTCTCTCTCTAGTCTTTGTTCGATAGTACTCGTACTGGTATTGTCTCGTTGACTTGTTTTGTTTTGTTAGAAAGATCGGTTTCAAAGAGAGTTGACATAGAGATGAGAAAATAAGATTCGATTAGAGAATCTAAAATCTATAGCTAAAACTAACTAATTAACCCAAGTTTCGAAGGGTTTCGTCAAACAATAGAGAGTTCTTTGCGGACTGAAACGCTATTTAGAAAAAACATATCATACAGTGAGGGGCTTGCTGGCTAAATGTACCTGATGAATAAATTACGGGAGCTGCTTTGGACAACTGATATTTTTCTTAGAGCAACATAATTTTTTTTCTAAATGTCTAAATTATCCTTAGCATCAATCAAGATTTATTTCCTTAACTGTATTTTCTTTCTCTTCTAGATTTCCCACTAAAAGAAAATCAAATCTTTCTTAATGAAAACCACATATGATCATGCACGAAATAATTTATGTTGAATTGCATAATCATTGAAGAAACAAAATGATAATATATACTATTTTTTTTCTTGCTTAATTTCTTCTTATTTTCCAAAAGAAATTGAACGCAATTTGTCTTCATAATCAATTAATTATCAGTATAAATAATGAAAAGTTTGAATAAAGTACGGATATTCAAAGCATGTATTACAAATTTGATAAAGACGGCAACTGCACGTAAATACCTAAAATTATGAGAAAAAAAATTTCAAAATTCAGTGGAAAGGAGAGGACATGATAGACGTGGCTTAGTCATAAAGATATCAGCCAATTTACTAAATTTAAGAAGAAAAATTTAGTCATTTAAAAAAAAATTATGTTGCTCCTAGAAAAAATTCTGTTGCCCAAAGCACTTTCCATAAATTATGTGTAGAGATAATAGCGTCCGTTTAGAAGCAATTTTCGAGAACCACAAAGACATCCTCCTTTTGTTTGGAATTAACAAGACACCCTTATCGACAAAGATACGAAGCACTTCATATTAATTAATTGCTGTGGCACTAAGTTCGAAATTTCTATTTTGAATGGCTTTAGTTTATGATGCCTCGAAGCATTTCTCCATATATATTTTTTTCAATGGAAGCAAGGCATCTCCATCTCAGCAGTATGCTCGGTTCAGTTTGATCTTCTTTCTAGCTAATTTCTTATTTAAAATGGTATAAACAAAGAAAAAGAAACTTTTTTTTTTTTTATAATGCCAGCCAAGAATAAGAATCTGAGATTTGATTGTCCAAAATAATTTATAATAACATACTTCCGTGGTAAGTTTGACAGCTGCCATGTGATATACTTTTTTATTGTTAATATTCTCAAAGTTTGCCTCCTGTAAAATATTACAATTACGACTTAGGATTAGGAATGATTTCCGAATCGAATCGTTTCATCCCTTTTTTCGCTAGAGGAAACCACTTGTTTTCTCTTCGTTCAGACTTTAGATATTTCTAACCAATTCAATACTCTTGTGTATGTACTCTTTCCTCTTCCTCGTTTTTTCATTGTCATGTTGTTGTTAATTAGATGTTGAAAACAAGAAAAAAACAATTATATAGGATAACTATGAAATCAGGAGAAGCTTTTGAGAAAAGTACGCAAAAAAAAAAAGGATCTTTTACCTTCTTTTTTTTTTTTTTTTTGCTTTTTTGTGAAAAAGGAGTTGAAGTGATTTTATTAATTGGCTATGTTTGGGAGAGGCACGAACTAGCTAGTTCGCGAACTGGCTAGTTCGGCTCTCACCAAACATGGGACAAAAATAAGAAATTAGAACTTTTGGGTCTTATTCCTAATACTATCTTTTCGTGAGAACAAGAACTAAAGACAAAAACTAGAGAACGAAATTCAAGATAGTTCTTATCCTTTTATTCTTGCCTTGTTCACACATCTTCCAAACATAGAAAGATGCAATACACAGAAAAAAAACAAACCAAAAATCACATAACGAATTAACTCCAAAGACTTCTGTTTTATAAAATGGCAGACACAACGTTTTGCCGCAGTACACATGTGAAGCAACATTTACAATGTTTTAAACCTTCCCCAGCAATAGATAGATCGACTATTAAATAATGGAATGATAAAATTTTTTGGAATGTTTAATTAATAAAATCGAGAGTAAGGGTGTGTTTGGTAGTGCATCCAATAAGCAATTGGCCCAAAAAACTTATTGGTACAACATCCAAACATGGAACAAGCAAATTCAATAAGGATTGAATTGCTAATTGGGGGGGTTATTCTTCATGTATATGGACAAATAAGAAGATGAATTGCTAATTGGAGCGAGGAGAGAGAAATCCAACATCCAAATTTGAAATAACCTATTCAACCACAACATCCAAACACACCTAAATTATCATTTTACCAGATTCATTTAAAAACAATTTATGAATTCACTTGCTTACTATTTTAAACAGACAAACATTTTTCGCTTTCAAGTCAGAAGCCAACATACATTTATGTGCTAATTTATTACTTCGGTCTCGCCAAATTTGTTTCATTAATTCCCTTGCTGAATGGAATAAATTGTACATAGGGTTCAAATCTTGAACAAAGACCATGTGAGTCACTAATAACTTAATAAGTCAAATAGAGATTTTAAATAAGATGTAAATAATTTTTATGAATAAAAAATTATACTAACAACCGTACTCCACACACCCTTTGCGCATGTTAAAATATCTCTCATATTTAGATTTTGTAGATATGTATAGCGCCTCAAACAAATACGGCCACAGAGGCATGCAACGGAAAATCCGGAATCCATAATAAAAATAAGAGTTTAGTGCTACAGTGGTAGGGTATGCTGAGTCTGAGCGGCAGCCTCAACTTAGTTGGATTGGTTTGGTCTACCTGGTTCTCGGATCTTTTTCATTTTTCAATATCTTCTCGCCAATGGTGGGCCCGCTCGGATAGTTTTCCAACGTTACAATGCAACCAAGGTCTGAACGGGCCAGATATTATGTGCTCCTCCTCCTTGTGCCTACTGGCCGTTAGATCTTGATCGGACGTTAGAAAAAACTGATTGTATAGGATCCTGTGTGCACAAAATTGTAGGGGATTTGAAAAAGTACTCTCTTATTTTTTTCTTTTGGCCTAGTGTTCATCACTAATTTCAGTGTGTACTGCCTCCTTACCACCTTAGCTCTCTTCTCAGTTCTTACTTCACTATCTCTCTCTCTCACACACACACACACACACACACAAACAAGTACACACACGCACGCACCAGAGGTTCTTGAGATTACAGGATTGGGAACTGAGAAACGCCATCTTCACTGTCTCTTCCTCTTCTCCTTAAAAACCCTAACCCAAAATACCTGGTGATCTCTGCCTCAGATAGTCCCTACATCGCCAGGGTTTCAAGGTGATATTCTCTCTTTTGCCACTAATTTCTCCTATTCACTTTTTTTCTTTGTTTCTCAAAAATGTCTGTTTGATTTCTTACAATTTTTGTAGGAACCAAATTTGGAAATCCCTTAGTTTATGTATCATGAACTAATCTATACATCTGACCAACCCAATCTATTAACTGTTTGTTCCACTCTTTACAAGTTACAACTTAACCTCCTAATTTAGTATGATTTCTCAGTAGTATAGCTTTCTTTACTTCTACTTGATGGCTACAATTTCCAACTTGCAATTTATCTAATGCAATATTTAAATTTTTGACAGGCACCACACTCAGGAGGTCCCAAATAATGAGATTCAAAATTTGTTAGACTATTCTTCCTTAATTATTTTCCTTCAATTATTTCCCTATGCTATTTTCCCCCCCTTCTTCTACCCTTTTTTTCCTAAGCTCAGTATTTATTTGGTTTCCTAAAATTATCTGTTCATCTTTTTTCCTTTTCAATGTAGGAGTACCTAATCAAAAAGAAAGATCCAATAGAAAAGATGGACAAAGTAAAAGCAATGATTCTTTTGCTCTCATGTATATCTCTTCTATCCGTCTGTGTGAATGGTATTGGTGCAAATTGGGGGACACAAACCAGCCATCCCCTTCCACCAGATACAGTGGTGCAGATGCTAAAAGAGAATGGCTTTTCAAAGGTAAAGTTATTTGATGCTGAGGATGGAACCATGAATGCGCTTAAGAAAAGCGGCTTTGAGGTAATGGTTGGCCTCCCAAATGACATGTTGCGGACGCTGGCCACGAGTGTTAAAGCTGCCGAGAATTGGGTCTCTAAAAATGTCTCTGCTTACGTCAATGATGGTGTCAATATCAGGTACTGCTTTTTGTTTAGCTTTACTCATCTTTTCTTTAAGAGCCAATTAACGAGGCAACTAATTGCATAAGTGTGGAAGTTTATATTTAATTTTAAAAGGTGCGGTTATATTAGATAAACTTAAGCTTTATAGAAGATACATATTTTGTAAGAGTTGTTCTGTGTCAAAAGATTTTTATTGAGACAAGAAAGTTGTGCTGTCATGTACCGAGGTCAAAATATCTTTTTTTTTTTTTTTTTCTTTTGATAACATGCATCCAAAGAGAGAGAAAGAGGGGGAAAAATAATAAAGAGCTCCAGTTGGTGGAATGCAAAAAGGTACTTTTGGAAGTCTTCATCTAATCTAGACTTCTTTTACTTCTCTAAATCTTTTATTTGAGGTTTGAGGGGTCATGCTGAATTGGAAATCATATCCAAGTATAATTTTGCCTTTTGCTTTTTTGGATATAGGTAGTTGTATTTTTCTCTTTATGTCAGCTATTGATCTATGGTTGTTGAGCTAACTCTTGATTTAGTACAACTTTTCAAGAGTTGTGCATTTTCTTGTACATTTGCTTGCTGCAGCAGTTATGATTTACTAATGAGTTTATCATTGAGTTAGGAATTAGTTCTGAAAGGTATGTCGTAATGAATTTAAATGATACTAAGTTTATATTAGCCAAATAATAAAATGTTTCAAAAACTTTAGGGAGATTATAATCGATTTGAATCTGGTTTTTAGGATTCTTTAGTGCAGTACTGTGATGAATGAGTCAGACTTGTAGCTATTCAAAAATGATTTAATTAGGCTGATGCACCCTGATTGCTATTTTCTGAGTGTTTGTACCAATCATGTCTCAGGTAGGTAATTGTTGTGATCATGCCCCAGCTACAGTCAAAACAATAACCTGTTCAAGTATTTATTGCATATCCTTAATATTTGAAAGCTTTGATTTTAAGGACATGCATTTTCTTTACCAGGTATGTGGCAGTAGGTAACGAGCCATTTTTGGAAACATACAATGGCAGTTTCCTCCAAACAACTTTTCCTGCTCTCCAGAACGTCCAAGGGGCTCTCATAAAAGCAGGTCTGAGCAACCAAGTAAAGGTTACAATCCCACTGAATGCTGATGTGTACCAATCATCAACTGGTAAACCATCAGATGGAGATTTTCGAACTGACATACATGACCTCATGGTAGCCATTGTTAAATTCTTAAGTGACAACTCAGCTGCTTTCACCGTCAACATATATCCCTTCATAAGTCTATACTCTGACTCCAATTTCCCTGTGGAGTATGCCTTTTTTGACGGTAATGCCTCCCCAGTTGTAGACGGCTCCAATACATACACCAACATGTTTGATGCCAACCTTGATACCCTGATTTGGGCCTTGAAGAAAAACGGATATGGTAATTTGCCCATAATTGTGGGTGAGATAGGTTGGCCCACTGACGGGGACATGAATGCGAATACCCAATATGCACAACGGTTCAATCAGGGTTTCATGACTCACACATCCACAGGTCGGGGCACACCCATGCGACCAGGGCCAATTGATGCGTACCTCTTTAGTTTGATTGATGAGGATGAAAAAAGCATTCAACCTGGCAATTTTGAACGGCATTGGGGAATTTTTACATATGATGGGTTGCCTAAATACCAACTTAACCTAGGTATTGGGAATTCTTCCAGGGGTTTAGGTAAGGCTAGAGGTGTGCAGTATCTTGACAAAAAGTGGTGTGTTTTGAAACCAAATATACCTCTATCTGACTCACGACTTGCTGATACAATTAGTTATGCATGCTCGAATGCCGATTGCACAAGTCTTGGTTACAAAACCTCATGTGGGAATCTAGATACAAGGGGGAACATATCATATGCATTTGATAATTATTTCCAGAAGAACGATCAAGATGACGTGGCATGTGATTTTTCGGGTTTGGCCACCACTACGAACATGGACCCCTCCACCGGAACCTGTCGCTTTGGTATTATGATAATGGTTGACGATGCAAGTTCGTTCAAGCTGCCACAATTTGGTTTGTTAATTTTTATTTTTCTTCTTCATCTGCTTTTGACAACTTTGTAAGCTTGTTCTAGACTAGAGTTAATCTTGTAGTTTATTTAATTGATGCGTGCAAACTAGCTTTTAGGAGCTGTTGCTGCGTTTTTGTGGTAGGATTTTGTTTTGTTTTGTATTAAAACTTGACAACAAATATTGAATTGAGCTGGGCTGATTTGCAGTTGTACTCTTGTTGGTTTAAGATAATGGAAGCAAAAGGTTGGATTAGGACTTGATATTGTTTTATTTTGGAGACTGATGCTAAGCGATAATGAATGCATGAGATATTGAGATGCCCTTTTAGTTCAATGATTAATATATATTCTATTCTTTTGCGGGCTGGCTTCTTTTTGGGATTAATAAAAAGATATCTTAAGAATTGTTGAGTTGTTGCTTCAACGAATGGATTCAATCTTTTGAGTTGTTCCTTGAACCACTAGTGTATAGGGAAAAATGAATCAGGTTGATCAAGTTTCATCTAAGTCGCCAATCTAATTCATAGCAGTTAGGTTACAATTTTGCGAATTTGATTTTTTTGATGAAAAAAAAAGCACCCAAAAATGATATGTTTGAATAGAAAAATACAAAACGTAACAAATTGTGACATAATCTTATAAACGATAATGTCAGCCAATTTCTAGCTAAAAGAGAGAAATAATAAGGTATTGAATTGTTTATAAAATGATATCATTATTAATGTAAAATTTTTGTAAGGAAAACAATGTGTAAAGCTCAAGCCGGAATTTACTCTATTTTTTATATTATAATTATATCTAATTTTTTTGGATTAATAAAAACTCAATATGTACAAATGTACAACAAATTAAATTTTATATCTACAATTATTCAAATTAATCAGAAAATAATAATCGGCTGGAGAAATAATTTCAGTTTTGACTTGCCAAGTAATTTCACAAAAAAATGTTGCAACTTGCAGGAGTGCGGTTCACATGGCCTTCTTTGTAGGCCCAAACACACATTACAGCCCAAATTTCTGGGAATTCTATCGAGTAGCTGTTTGCTGTTCTGATCGGTAGATCCGATCAGGAAAATAGACGCAATCCCGGTCGTAGGAATGATTCCGGAAAGAACTGGAAAACTCTGAACAACGCCGACGACTGAATCGCGCTCTTCTTTCGTCTGTTTAGCTGTGGCCCCATCTTTGCATCTATTCGTGTGTCTTTTCGAAATTGAGAAATAGTTCTATTAAAATTCAGTATATTAGGACTCTAGGACTTTCGAATCAACCAATATACGTCAATTTGGTATGAATTTATCTGGGTATTATTAGTTAGTTCTATCAAAATGAACCAGTCAGAGAAATGACACACAGTCTCATGCATACAATAGATCAATAAGTTCTTTGAAATGATTCCAGAACCCTTGCGAACTTTCTCAAAGTATCTAGTTTCAGTTACAGAGCTTCTTCTTCTTCTCCAAGTATCAATTCAGAAAGCTATATAAACTCACATAACTATCTTCTTCAAATCAACCAAAGCAACAAAACAAGCGACAAACAAAAAAATCTAAGAGAGCTCAAAACATCTTTTGAGAGAGATTTAAAGAGAGAGACCAATGGAGGGTTATTACTATGGATATCCAAGCAGAAACAACTACAGCTTCTACCCCTATTCAAATCCAAATCCCAATCGCTACATGAATCCCTACCATAATTCAAACTCAAATCCCAATCACTTCCTTAATCCCTACCATAATTCCAATTCACAACCTAATCAGTACCGTAAGCCCTACCAAAATTCAAACCCAAGTCCTAATCACTTCATTAATCCCTACCATAATTCAAATTCACAACCCAATCAGTTCCATGATCCAAATTCAAACAATCACCATAACCCAAAACCCGTACCGAAACCGAGAGTTGTCTCGATTCCAATCCAGTTTGTCAACTCTGATGCGGTAGCGACACAACCGCCAACTCAGTCACAAGCTCCTGCAGTCCCACACCAGTCTTCGCCTGAAGTAGCAGCTGTGAAGCTTCAGAAGGTGATCCGTGGTTTCTTAGTGCGCAAGAATTTGGGGATTGTGCGAAAAATCGAGGCTGAAGCTGAGGCAATTGGGGAAGAGATTGCAAGAGGCGAGAAGGTTTTGGAGAAGGAAACAAAGGCTCGGATCAGGGTTGGAGAGATGCTCATGAATCTGTTGTTTCGGCTCGATTCAGTCAGGGACGTGAGAGATTACAGAAAGAAGGTGATCAGAAAGGTAATCTCTTTGCAAGAATTGGTTGATTCAATCGGTGCTAGAGGTGATAAGGCCCAATCAGATACAATTGAGGCTGAGAGATCAGAATCTGTAGTTGATTCTGTTGAATCGACTGCACAAAACCCCAATTCTGATCAGATAGAAGAGAAACAGATGGTAGAAGAAAGGGATTCAATGGAAGAAGCCCTAGTAGATACCACGGATTTGATTGATACAAATGAATGCAACGAGAATATAGTGGTAGAAGCGGTTGATTCGATGGAGGAATCCCCCATCGAACCCGTAAAATCGACAGAGACGGCGCAATCTGAGAAATTCGCTGAAGCACAAGAATCAGGTGAGGTATGTGATCCTACTGAGAACTTAGAAATGCATGAAAGTGTTAGAGAATTGAATTCTGTTGATCAAGCACCGGAATCATCTCAAGTAGTGAGGTGTAATGAGAACAATGAAATGGATATGAAGGGAGTGAGGGATGTAATGGAGAGGGTTGTGTTGGAGAGTGAGAAAATGAAGAATCTAATGGAGGATTTGTGCAAGAGTAGCGCAAGACAATGGCGGCTCATGGAAGGGCTGGTGGACCGAGTTCAGCGGCTTGAGAAGGAAGTGGCGAAAATGGAGAGAAGGGATAAGAAGAAAAGAAAGGGACGTGGAAGAAAATGTGATAACTATAGCAAAAAGTGTGACAACTTGTAACGATTGAACTTTGATTTGTGAGCTGAGTTGCTCTTCTGTTGTTGTACGAATGTTTTGTTTGACAGTGTTAATTTTAGAATTATATGAACAATGCGTTTTGTTGTTGGATGTTATTTTTCTGACCCGAGTTTTTATCCCTAATTAGCTTGTAATCTTGTAGCATGTACGGGCTATCTAATTTAAGATTGTGCTGTACAGAACCCAAATTTAGCTAAGAAAACCTCACATCTAAATTACCAGTAAACATGCAGGAGGTGATGATAACCAACACTAAAATTTACCTATATTAACCACATACCAAAAGGGAAATAAGTTCATCTCCTTCAGATCGGATTGGATTACTATAAAAGAATTTAACTGATTTTAGGTTGTTGTATGTGGCTTAGCCAACCTCTGAAAAATCAAATGCAAGTCTCACATATGTTTCGGTGTTTCACTAAATATCCTCTATTTAGCTTTTCTAAAAAAGTCTAATATGTGTTTTAATTTTTTTTTAAAAAAAATAATTTCAAAAAGTTCGAGAACTATCAGCAAAAAAAAAATGAAATAAGAAATGGATAACCTCTTCTTTATAAATTAAAAAGAAGAAAAAAACAGATTTATATTGTTGGTTGCTTAGTAGTGTTGGGCCATTGGACCGGAATTTACACCTAATTGGGCTAGTTCGTCGGGACAACTTTGAAGTGTTTTCTTTTTTTTCTTTCCCTTTTTTTCCCCCTTCTTGTACTAGAGAGCAAGCAGAATGTTATTGAGAAATCCACAATGTTAATTATTGTTCAAATATGAATCAGTACAATAAAGATAAAAAATAGTCTACAAGCATATGAGAGATGGAAAATGAAGAGGCGCTGGTGAAGTGGATTCCAGAACAAGGGTTCCTAAAGCAACACCTAAACTAAATGAAAATGACCACTTTTATCACTGGTATTTTCTGATTCAAGTTTTCCACTCCTAGGTACATTAGCTTTGCAAATTTGCATTCTTTTTGAGTGAAACCTAATTTGTACCTGTACCAAACAGAACAGACAGCATTTGGAGGACAAGCTCGAGCTGGTTCTGATGAATCACAACAAAAATAGTAAGAAAAGGTATTATTTGTTTGAGGTTTAAATTTAGCAAATTTTCAATCAAATTCCCAATTGTTGATTCGGTGTCTAATCTGGGACAAATTATAAGTCCACAAAGTCATTTAATCAAAGATGAAATGTAGATAATGTCTGGTAAATTCAAAATTGGAAAAACTTAAAACGTGGAAGACCCAGCACAGGATAGTCCAAAGATGAAAGCTGAGCAAAATCAAAAGAAAAGAAATGGAAGAAATATCTGTTCTAGCAATCTAACCGTATCTCAAGAAAATAATGGAACAAAAATCTGTTCTTGCAAATGTATTGAAGGAACTAATGAAAACAAAGACCCATACAATTGGTATTATTTATTTTATTTTTTCTTTGTAGGTAGTCGCTACCTACTATATAAATTTTTTTTTTAGAAAGTTCATTAAATAAAGACCCAATATATTTTTATTTAATCACATAATTTAGAAATTAAATGTTTAGAAAGTTCATTAAATATTTTAAAAGGCGATGTTCAGACTTAATATATTTGATATATTAAGATGGGGATTTCTAGTATATTTGATATCACAAGGGACAAGATTGGAAAAGTTACAATGAAACCATAATAAAGAACTTAAAACTTCTAAATATAACCTATGCATAGTTACTACTATATATCTTCACCCACAGCTCCTACTGCTAATTTTGCCCATTGTTTTTTCATATCTCATCACAGATCTGTAAAAGTTTACAATAATCTCTTATCACCATCTTTCTTCCTTGTTACACATGCAGATATGCTACATCATGGGTTGCAAAGCTCCAGCTCCACGAGGGAGCAAAGGAGAGGTCCCAAAAGATGGAAAGCCACCGGATGAAATGTCAGCAGTCGCACAAAGGCGGTTCCACTTTGAATCAATGGAGCAGACCATCCGCCAATTTGGTGCCCCTGAAAAATCTCACACAGAAAACTACAAAGATGAATTCCGTGATAGCTCACTAGAATTGGTACACTTTCTCATGTTCCTTCCTTAATGATTACTTATTAATAAGAAAATGGTTTGTTGTTTCTCTAGCTTTCTCAATATAAAATGAAGAAGTATACAAGTCCTAAGTTATTGAAAATTAAAATCTGTTTATGATGACCTGTTTCAATCCATAGTTGCATACTAATTCCAAGTTCAGTCTGTACTATTACCAGGGGCGGAGCCAGAGTTTTAGGACAAGGGGGGCAAATGATGCTTATGCTGAAATTTTTAGATTTCTAAGGGGGGCAAATTGAATAAAACAAACTGATTTGCATGTTATTTTTCTATTTTTAAGGATTAGTTTGACAACATTAGGGGGACATTTGCCCAGTTTCTACAACACTTAGCTCCGCCCCTGACTATTACAATAATCTCTTTTGATTATTTCAGCTAAAGCGGGGAATGAGCTCATCAACATCTATAACTAGGTCAGCCAAGTTGGTCAAGGACGAGTTCCCAGGATCCCCCAGCTTCAGGTACTATGTGGAAGAAGACTCACAAAGCGGCTCGAACGAAGGCTCAGAGCTGGAAAATACATTTTCTATACCTATTCATGAACAAACAAAGGGTAATTTATCATAATTATTTGCTTAAAATTTGTGCCTCCACATACAGGATAATTAAATTATATTGAATTTTCTATATAGCTCCGCACCATGATTTAGAAATTTTAAATCAGGCATATATATTCAGCAAAGGGGGTTATGCTAGTAATACCAGCATGCTAAAAAACTAACAACAGCCGTCTTAAGTAAATTTCTTCACATGAACTCCTCAAAATAATAATAATAATAATATTATTATTATTATTATTATTATTAGAGCATAGCAAATTATCATTCTGATTCAGAATCTGAAAACTACATCTAATAGAATGGTTTCAGTTTATCTATTTAGGTTTTCTTATAAAAAGACAAATCCCCAATAAATATAATATTAAGAAACTTATTTCCACATGCAGGCATGCTGGACAATCCACATCAGCTAATTGATATTTCAAAACCCTTGCATGCAAGTCAGGTAAATTGTGATTTTGGGCACAACCCACTTAGTTTTTCTTTGGTCATTGACTTTTAGGTTTGAAGGTGCTGGCTTGGAAATCTCTTCCAAAGTATCAATTTCATTGCATGAATTGTCAGACCTTTTTTTCTTAGCACCTTGGAATTCCTTTTCTCCCTTTGGAATCTCACAAGTCAAATTCCTTTGAAATGCTGATCAGACTAAAGCTTTTTCTCTCCAAAGCATTTTTTTTTCTTATTAGGAAGTTCCATTATATAAAATCCATTCCTTTTATATAAGATCCAATATATGATCTGTTCGTTCCTGCTCTATTTCTCTCCCAAAGAGAACACCATGGTTCAAAAGCTTCATCAGCGTTCACATGTAAAGTATTTATCCACTAATGTTATATAAAAATATTTGAACACATCTTCAGGAAAGTTCCATTTGCAAATTTTATATAACCAGTAAGCCATTTGCACCATTCTAGGAAGCTCAGTCAATGCCGAACAAAAAGAAGAAAGGATGGCAATTCAAGTTTCAAACCAGAAAAAACAAAAATTCCAGAGATACAGAACCACCACAGCAAGAGGTACCAGTGACCATGCCACGATTCTCGCCAGAGACAGTGGCAGCAACACTTCACAAGGAAACTCACAGCTTCTCACATCAAAAAGTTTATCAAAACATCAATGACGCAGCCATTTTGGAGAACTCAGGTGTTGTGGTGGATTCTAATGACTTGACTGTGGAAAACATTAAATTTTCTGAAATACAACAAAACTGGGTACGCGAAACAGGTAACTCGATGGAAGAAGCCCCAAGGGATCCCACATATGTGGCCACTTTGAGAGGAAATGATAAAATTATGGAAAATATTGATTGGGATTTAGATGAGGAGGATATGTCGGACATTGTGATAGAATGTAACAAATCAGCTGCGCAAAATACTAATTTGCTGAAGACAGAAGAGAATAAGATAGCAGAAGCAGTGAGTTTTATAGATGAATCTGTGGTTGGTGGCCTAGGAACAGAAGATGCAAGAGGTGAAACAAAGGAGAAGTTTAATTTGGATCTAAATGAGGTGCACAAAAGTTTGGATGAAATGATGATGTTTGAGAAATTGAATAACCAAGACACAAATTTTGATCAGAAGGATGGAGTCAGTTCAAAAGAAGAAACTAAAATTGAATGCATGGCTTTGACTGAAACACCTCGGATGAAGGAATTAAGGAAAACATCAAATGTTGATGAAGAATTGACTGAAAAAGAGGCAAGTCCAAGCAATGCAGACTTGGAAACAATGGATGAAGAATTGACTGAAAAAGAGGCAAGTCCAAGCAATCCAGACTTGGAAACGATAGATGAGGAATACGATCCAATAAAACAGCCAAATTTGCTTGAAATTGTTGGAAAGTTGACATGTCATGAAGAATTTGGTGATCAAGTGCAATCATTATCTCAAGCAGAGACGTACTATGATCAAACTGAAGAAAACGAGACGAGACAGCTCAAAAAGGTAGTGGAGAATCTGGCAGCAGATAATAAGGAAATGAAAACTCAAATGGCGGCATTGTATGCTCAGCATAGTCAGCTCGTGAACTGGCTTCAGGGCATTGGAATGGGAGTTGAAAGAACGGAGAGTGATGAGATAAGCATGCACAGTTTTGAAAGCAGAAGTGATAGTTTCGGTTCAAAGTCTTGACTAAGAAAATCTAGTTTATTTAGTTTCAGTTCATAGATATTTGAACTTTTTCTTTTCGTTTTCTTTATCTTAGTTTTTCATTATGTTTCATTTGTTTAGTCAAGTTTGTTTTTGTTATGTTGCTAGACTTTCATCATGTAGAGAATTCTTTGATTCCAAAAGACAAAATTATGCTCAAGAGTTCACTTGATCGTTTAACAACCTGCAACAAATTAGCATACTATATTCATTTGCCACTCTAGCACAGCACTATAAAAGCTACAGAATTTGAAAAAATGCTGCACAGATCTACCAAAGCAATTTAAGAATTGGAAAAAAAAAAAAAAACTCTTTCCAAACATCACTTGTATCGATATACAGGGGGAAAAAACTATCGAAAGCCAATTCATTTTTAATTCCAACATGGCTAAGTTTAGGCACAGGATAACATGCGACAGCACTGTCTTAATGTGACAACACACACATTCCAGGAAATAAATTGGACACTCTAACTAAAGACTAGTAAACGCGACCCAAGGGACTTCCTCTGCAACAACAAAAAGCAAAGATCATATAATATCTAGTTATCATTGGATAATTTATACATTGTGTGTTTCTATTCTTCTAAGCTTGACCACATTTTTTAAGAGCGGCCACACCCTCTTCTTGGTACTCTTGCCGTGTTATCCAAAATTCAGGAGCATCCTGTTCATAGAAGAAAAAAAAAAAGACTTGAGAGTTATTTTGGCATTTCTTCTAGACCAATTTATTGTAAATAGAACTCTGTCCCAAAATAAAGGTTTTGAAGATTAATAGCATGCAGACCTTCATGATTCCAGCAAGAACAGCTCCTCCTAAATAAACCATGTGCTTCCTTCTAGGTGGATCCTCTATCCTTAACCGCAATTTCTATGGGAAAAAAGAGGAACTTATGTACTAGCCATACACTTAGTTTCATAAGGCAAGGTGTAAAATTAAATAATAATAACCTTCAATCCGTCCTTGTTTCCTTTCAAAACTACATCAAGATAGCGGTCTAGAATTTCCTTCTCCAATCTGAAAAAAAGTACATATTGTCACAGTTTCCTCATGGTTCAATGCTTTTTCCAATTTCAGGAAACAAAGTTTGAATAATTTGTGAGTACTACAATGTGAATAAAAAATTCCAAAGAAAGATTTTTACCTGCTGAATAGAACATCATTATTAGGGACCTAAGAAACAATACATACCTGCTTGGAAGCCCAGGATACATAGTACTTCCTCCACTCAGAACAATGTGTTGGTATAGCTGCCAAATATAATTTTTTTCTCATTAAGAAAAAACATAACAGAAATTCAACAAAAAAAATTTGTGATGCCTAAGTAGCATCTCTCGAAACCTATCAGCCATTACCAAGACTCACCGGATGGAATCATACCAGCTTTTGGCAAAATTTGAAGTTGTTGCTTGTTAAATATGTGTTTATTTGTTAATTAGCAATCAACTTATAACTGATTGACTCATTTTGAATTGACGAGAAACTTACTGTCATTCGGTTGTCAATGTCCATTTCTTGGATACAACGAAATGCCATGTCAGCCATGCCATCACCTTCTACATCAATTAGCTCCTAATAAATCAAAACCATTTCGACAATGAAATTATGAAAAAATCGCCAGGTATGCAATTAAGTTGAATATTATAAAGTATAACTTACAGGTGTAAAAAGAGCCTCTGGTGCCTGAAAACGCTCTGTGCCCACTTTTATAACCCTTCCATCTGGCAGCTGATCATTTTAAACTTAGATATCGGTTTATGTGCATATATTCAAGTCCTTTACAAACTACACCCACTATTTACCACTAACAACAATGTCTTGGGCTTGCATTTAACAGTCGGCATTTTTAGAGCTATGCAAATAATGAATGCTCATTAGAGGTGAAGAAACAAAAATTATAAGTTGCCCCTAATAAGAGAAGCATCAGAAATGGGTCACTTGACTCCTTAGTCTTCAAGTTTGGTTGCTGGTAGAAACTTTCAAGTTATTCGGACAAACTTTTTGAGGTACCAATAACTTTATCAGTAAATACTTAACAAAACTTCTCTACTAAACTATGTCATCCATTAGCTCTACCAAGTATTGCAACTAATGCACAAATGAACACTTCTCGCTTCGAAAATATTTTTCATTGATCTCCATAAAAAGATTTCCGGTTCCAACCCCAGTTTACCCGACATTTCTAAAGTGCTCAGAAGGACTTGGTAAAGTATCGAGCACCTAACAACTTTGTGCTAGTAGACAATCTCAAAATTGTGGGCCTTGCATTTCAAAAGTGAAGTTTGTTGGGTGTTAATGTGTTATGTGCAAATATTACATATGCTTTTATATTATTTGCAAGGTAGATTCAAACTTTGTGAGGTATGGTTGGCTTACAGTGTAACTCTTGACAAGAATTGTTGTTTCCAGCCCAAGCTGGTATTCCCGCTTGTAGTCATTGCTGAAAAGCAGTTCATTACAAATGTGAATGCTACTTGGAGCTAGTAATGCTGAAAATATAGAATGGTTTTGCATAGGAGATTAAGAATTACTGACCTTATGTAACACAACTTCTCTTTTATTTGTCTTACGGTCTCAAAATCAGCTGACTTATTCATGGCATATCTGTTTACAGGGGAAAAACATAAATTTGAGCTTTCTTAGGGATATCTATTTGATGTGTTTGTATGTACTAGCAAAAATACCCTCTACGAGAGAGAAGATCAACAAGGTAAGAAGTAATATGTCTCCCAGCTACATTCATTCTCTTTGTTAGGTGTGGATAAGAATACCCATCTACCACTGGCACCTATGAACACAAAATAGAGAAGAGAGAGAGAATACAATAGAGGTTATAAACTTATAACCTTGCAGAATTTATTTGCAACAACTAATGTTTGATTAATAGCCTTAAATGAAGAAAATTTACCACATGAGTTACACCATCTCCTGAATCGATGACAAGTCCAGTTAGCAAGCCTGGACAAAAAAAATAAATAAATAAAATCCAAAATTGATTACTAACAGTTTCACAGGTAAGGTTAAACTGAACTGCAAAACACAAACCTTGAGCATAAAGGGAAAGAACAGCTTGGATTTGGACAAAAACACCGGCAAAATTATACTTCTCAAACATTGTCTCGATCTGAATAGGAGAAAATATTATATTAAACTTCTTGAAGTGTATGGTTTAATTAAGGTCTAACCTCAATTTGGCATCATACAGTGCCCCTAAATGTAAGAGAATGTGGAAGGAATAAACATATCAGAATGAATGATTTACCATTTTTTCTCGATTCTTCACAGGATTGAGTGGTGGATCTGTGAGTAAAATTTTACACTCTGATGGATCAATCTATAAAGAAATAAAATAATAATAACATAAGAAAGGAAACAACTAAGGTGAGGCTCAAACAATTAGCAAAAGATTTGTTCTCTGACACTTATATAGTTATATAGTTCAGTATGTTTCTTGCATGCCAAACTGTATTATAGTAAAAATTAAATTCTTAGAACAAATATGTAAACCTTAAGTTCACCGAAGTAAAGAACAAAATATGCAAACCTTTAGTTCACTAAAGAAGGCATGATCCCATACATGACCCATATCATCCCAATTTTGTACAATCCCATTGCTAACTGGATATGATATATCCAACTGATGCCTCAAATCTGCACAAGCTGCTCCTACCACTATATCCTGCAATTTTGATCCAGAAAATTCAATAAGCTCATGTATGAATACCCATAACAACATGTACCAGTTGAATTAAGTACCGTGAGTTCTTGCTCTTGAAGGGATTCTTCATACCGAAGCAAAGGCCGACCCACAACACAAGGAAAGACAGAGGTAGGGAAGTTCTCTCCAGCAAAACCACACTTCACATACTGCACAACCATCGATTTGCAAACAAATTATGGTTAATTTCAAGCAAAATTGAAGTGAAAAGACGTAATATAATTGGTGACCGACTCGATTGACCTAAAATATTGGAAAAAAGCGATCAATTCCTACACAAGGAGAGTGTAATCGGAAAAGGGTATGCAAATTCTAGTTCAAATCAAGCCGAAGACTATAATATGTTGATCTGATCTGCATTTGGGAATCCAAAAAGAAGCGAATTGAAAGAGAAAGAGAAAGAGAAAGAGAGAGGGATTGGGAAAGCGTGCATACCCCGGTGCCATTGTCGCATACTATCACGTTCTTGCTATCCATTAACGATCTCTCTCTCTCTCTCGTGCTTTCCTTCAAACTTCAAAGTGAAGTAAAAATGAAAGGGAAAGAGGCCAGAGGCGATGGAAGCGACTCAGTCGGACGAACAGAATCGCGTCTCTGCAAAATCGGACGGTCTCTAGCAAATTACCAACGAAGAACTCTTACTGATGGATCCCTATGTTTTGTCTTATTTATTTGATTTGTTACTTACAACTATAAATTTTCCATTTTTGGTGAGTGATACCGCCACTGATCAGGGTCACGTATCTGTCGTCAGATTCTAATTTACGCGTGCTACGACGCATCTTAAAAAAAATAACCATCTTTACATGCCTGGTTAGATACATCAACAGTAACATTTTTTGCCTATGATGACAAATTGACAACGCATGCTATATATATAATATATATTTTTTGTTAAAATATATATATAATATTTTTCTTTTTTGCTTTAAAAATGGCCATGTTAAATGTCATTTTTTTGCAATGTGTGTGCAAACTAATTAGAACTTGATTCTTAGTTTTCTGACAAACAATGGTGGATAAAATGTAGACTCTGAACGTGCTAATTAGAGTAATTAGTCAAAACAAATAAACAACAGTAAGGCTAGCTATACTTCTAAGTAAAACTAGTATGAAATTACAATTATTACATAACTTGTAAGCATAATCTCCACCACCATCAAAATTGGCTTGAAATATCATTGTTGAATTATTTATCTTGATCAACTGCAATAGTTTGAAACTTACAATTAAATTTATTTTTTTTTCTTTCTATTGTGTAATATGAAGATACCAAACGATGTTGAAAAATGAATCATGGAAATAATTTATTTTTCAATTCCTGAACTTATAAAAAAAAAAAAAAAACTCAAAACACCATAAAAATTTGAAGACAAACACTTATCAGTTTAGAAGTTAATTTTTTTATCATACTATTTGACTATGTGTAATTGATCTTACTTTATTTTATGAGAAATTTTCAGAAATTTCCTAGGAAGCCTCTATCTAGTTTGTGCAAAAAAAAAAAAAAAAAAAAAAAAATCAGAAATTATGTGATGACTATTGTGAGACTCAAATTGTCTCTTAGCCTTTAAATTAATTTATTATTGTTGATGACTTTTGTATTTCGAGGTTAATTTGACTAAACTTTTAATAAGATGTCACAAATATGGTTCATCGATTATTATAATCTAATTTGATCATGGGTGTCGTTTTAATTTTAAAATAAAAAGATTAAGCTTTTTGCTTAGATTGAAAAGAACGCTTGATATTAGAACCGAAAGAAAACTAATGCAAAATTATTTTCATTATATTAGTATAATTTTTTTAGTCAATCAAAATTCAAAATTAATGTAAAGAAAACAAATCAGAAAAAAATATAATAAATGAGACTATGTTTTGTGAAATTAGAAAATTTGTAAAATCTTTTCAATAGATGTTTTGTAAAAGGGAGGTGTACCTTGTTCAATCACAGACTCAAATTTGAAACTATTTTCCATGAAATTTGAGTCTAAACATGGTCTGTATATGTAAAGTATTTCTCAGAAGAGAAGATGTATAGAGAGAGGAAATATTTTCATTTATTCTTGTTGTATTCTTTACAAGTGATTACTCATTTATATATACTATAGCTATAATCTCTCTAGAAAACAGTTATTCTAATATGTTACTAGAATCAGTAACTAACAGTCAGTTAAAAGCTGTTACAGTAATAAGGTGAATTAGAAAACAGAAGTATGAATCAGTGTAGGCGAGATATCCTCAGCTGTCCAGGGTCTGATGACTCTGTGGCTGTGATGTCTGGGCTTTGGTGTGATGAGTCGAGTTGTTATCTTGGCTCTCAATAGTCAATAGTTTATTTTTATTTACCTATTGTACATACTTTATGCCTAACAATCACATGTGTATACTTTATGCCTAACTCGCCTCACATACCCAACTTATTGAGCATGCAATTGCTTTGACAACCCCTGAACATCACAAATTTTTGTCTCCAGCCTATCAACATATATGCAATTATCACATGTATTTGCAATTTAACTCAAAACCTATACTATTTCATCTAAATCACGTATACTTTATGCACTATAATTACCTACACACAATTAACCTATCTGTGTTTTATTGTTTCATGCAAACACCCCACTTAACTTAAAAATTAATATTATTACGATGCATTTGAACTTGTTTAATGCCAATCTAAGCAATGAACTTCTACATTGAACTATAAAATTGATATGTGAATTCAGTGTACACCATTGTTGTTTTCAAGCATGTTGTTCTGGATGAAAAGCTTAGTATAGCAATTTCTGATCACCGCACGACTTACAATAATTATCACAAGCGATCTACAAATGCAAGAAATTTCATAAGCGATATGCAAATGCAAATTCTTGAAAGATAGGAGCAGATCAGTGGTACGAAGTCTTAGGAGGGAGAAATAGTCGCCTTTCAGCAGGAAATAAAGAAAGAGGCATGGTTAAGAAAATAATTCAAGATAATAAATCTTAATCAATACTAAGGACATTCTAAACATTTAGAAAAATATATATACATATGTTGCTCCAAGCAATAATTCGGTTACCAAAGCACTACCCTTTTTTAAAAGTATTGTCATTAATTATGTTTTATCGATTTTTCAGTTATTAAAATTTTATCCATATATATTAGGTGGTCATGTTTGCTATTATTTTTAATACAATTGTCAGACGTTGGTGCTGAAGCGACGTGAATATTGCCTATGTATGTCAATTGAAATTTCTGATTTATTTTATTCGACATATATATGTTCGGTGATAACAAACACAATTACATTTGAGCTATAGAAAAAAAAAAATGGGTTAACTTCATTTATTAGTTAGCTAAAAAAACAAGGAGGGTTCCGGCTGTCAGAGGTTTCCCTCTTTCTTTGTTTTTTTTCCTTTTGCAAAGCGATAAAACCATTTAATGAAATCGCAATCCCAGCCGAGTTGTAATTCAATGGTTTTAGATTTGTGACAATTTGGGGCATTCTAATTTGGAGGCACCGGAATCGGGATCGGGATCCTCTGCACTGCAGTCTAGTGGACTGTTTTTTATACGGGCCGTTCGATTTAATCTCAACGGTTAAATTTTTTCGGACCTTACAATTTAGTTATAATCACGGGGCATCCATTATTGATTGGACGGATGAAATCAAAGCAGTCCACTGGACTGCGGTTCAGAGAATTTCGTTCGACCGGAACATGTGATTAATACTTGGTCCGTTGAGATTCGTGCGATCCGTAAAAATTTGCCCGTCGAAATTAGAAAAACAACAACTGCATGTTTTAAAAAAACACGCAGACGATGCGGATCCTCTGACGGCCTCCTCTCTCGTTGCTCTCTTCTCCGTGGCAGGGTCAATCTCTCCTCTCGTCCAAGGCTCCGACTATCCTCTCTCTCGTGCGCGTGCACAATTATACCGCATCCGACTTCGATCTGCTCTAGTGCGAAATTACTTTGGGGGAATTTAACTTCCACCACCTTCGCACATCGCCTTCTCCAAACCCTCTCTAATCTCTGGATCCGATCAAAGGGGACTTAGAAATTTGAATCTCTTCCGTTTTCGAGCTCTATCAGATTGTGCTTTTGGAGGAAGTGGAAATACTGGTGCCTGAGGCAGTGGATGTGGAGGAGGAAGTGAATAGAGAGTGGGAACGATAAGTCGATAACTTGTTTTTCTCCTTGTGTAAATGTTGCTAATTTTGTATATTTTTTAATGTGTCATTTCCTTTCTTTTTGTCATTAATTCCCAATTCGGTATCCAATATTAGAAATTAGAATTTATGAATATTTATTGTGATATCAATAGATAAAATTGATTTCTTATATTTATATTTTATTAATTTTTATTTTTGATAAAAGGTTCCTTTACTGGCATAGTTTTTAGTCTTTGATTTACAGTCAATTTAGAGAGAAAAAGGTTCTAATTATGGTATGAAATATTATATATTTGTACACGTATCTCATCGGATAAACATCCAATTATCTCTTGGGTAACTTTTTAATATTAATGCATATTCAGTTGGTAGATTTTATTGAAGATGTGTATTGTACAGATGTAGAGCAATTCTGCAATTTTATATAAATAGATGATATTAGTGCAGATCCTAGTGCTGACATGAGTCAGGGGACAGAAGAGTATTGCAAGCAACATAACAAAAGGAATAGATCATAGCTATACACGATTTTTTTTTTTTTTTTTTGTGTGCTTGTAATAGTTGTACATGAAATCCTTTCATAAATATTAAGCTAAAATAATACTTTTGAGCCAACTTCAAAATTTAACGCGTCAGTTTATTCTCTTTAAGGAGCACCAACTATTGGATTTCTGGCGTTATAAGTTAATAAAAGGGATTGCACCAATGTAGGATGTGAAATTGATGTAACAGTATGAAGTAGAAGCAATACGCACAAAGAATGAGCAAATATTCATGTACAACTAGAGAAAATTCTCAGTCGCTAGAACAAATAGGAGGAAAATGTGATAGGGGCAGATTTTGATTCTTGTTGATTTCAGAAAGAAAAAACAGAGACGGGCAACATGAGAATCAACGGTGGGGAAAAAGGATAATTTAGTCACCAATTATAAATTTAATTTTTATATTTCAATTATCATTAAAATTATGGATGAGGATAAATAAACAAAATTAAGAAGATCTTTTAAGAAATTGAATAGTGTATATTCATTTAGAGAAAATTAAATGGGCATGTAGTTTATTTTTCCATCTTTTAATTATAATTTGAAATATAAAAAAATAATAAAATCCTAGCGCTTCTTCGCTGCATCAGGTACGTACAACAAAGAGAACTAAATTTCTGCAACAAAAATATCCTTCAAACTGAGGGGGAGTGGGATAAATTGGATATGGACAAATATATATTACAGCCGTTCGATTAAGAAATCTTTAATTAATTTCTCGGAATCTTCATACAAAAAAAGAAGTAATTTCATTGAGAATTTTCCCAGCTCAAGTGTGGATAGAATAACTCGTTTTACGAACTTCCGGGAATCTTCGTCTTGAGTTGATCAACAGTAAAGATGATGCAGTGCAGTAGCCAATGAACGCATGTATCAGTCAAAGGTGGTCTTTTCTTCTTCTTATTTTATTTTTTGAGAATGGGCTCGTAGGCAGTCTTTACTTTTTTCCCAGCTCAGTGTGGATAGAATAGCTCGTTTTACGAACTTTCGGCAATCTTCGTTGATCGAATGTAAAGATGATGCAGTGCATGGTCAATGAACGAATGTATAGCCTACGGGTTATTTTTTTCAAAAAAAAAAAAAAAAATGAACGAATGTATCACTCAAAGGTGGTCTTTTTCTTATTATTATTATTATTATTATTTTTTGAGAATGGGCTCGTAGGCAGTCTTTTTTTTTTTTTTTTTTTGATATATCTGTATGCCCACACACCCACTCTATTCATTTCACCATTCACTAGTGGGGATCGAACTCTGGTCTCTCCCGTAGGAGAGTTGTGCCATACCAGCTGCACTACAGCACCAATGCTAACTTTTTATCCGAGCCGTTCGATCTAATCTGGACAATTAAAATTTTTTAGGCCTATCAATCTGGTATTATGCACAGGACTTCCATTAACCTAGGGTTGTCAATGAAACCCGTTTACCCTACCCGTACCGTATTCGATAAGGCGGGTATGGGTAAGATTTTATTTTCGTTAGACTAACGGGTATGGGTACGGGTAAAGAAAATTTTTTTTTAACTTATCGGGTACTGGTACGGGTAAGGGTTATTTCGTACTCATTATCTAACGGGTAATATTTTACAAACATATATGTATATATAATCACGTTTTTAACATATTTCGTAAGATATGTTATTCATTTCGATCTTCATCCAAATCATCCAAATTTATTTATGATGATGAAAAAATTGACTTACACTCTATATTATATTATAATTTATAATTAGTTATATAGATTTTTCGAATTCAATTGATATGAGAATAAATTTCATGATTTTTGTTATATCTAAAATATTATCTAAATATTTTACTTTATCTATATATTTATTTGATACTATTTATTTAGCACACTATACATTTTTTTATTAAATTAATAATATTATTATTATTCATTATGTACCGTTACTCTACCCGTACGGTTAATTCTTAACGGGCAGGGGTAAAGTCCTTTTTAACAGGTACGGATAAAGAAAAATTTAACGGGTGCGAATATGAAAATACCTTCTACCGTACCGTACTGTACATTAACCGTTGAGATTAGATCTAACGATTCAGATCAAAAGTTGGCACCAGCCAACTTTTTAAGATTGGCATAGGATTAGGCAGTCTTAATTTACTTATTAATTCTTGGGGAGCAACTAAAGAACTGAAAAAAGACAAATTTGTTGGCATGCAAGGTCGTGATTTTTTTAAACCGAAAAAACCAAAAATCTTATTTTAATAGAAAACCTTGCGACAAACGCATTTAGAGAAATAAACATGTCAGTGCGCAGGTGGGCTGCGCGGGCTCTGACGGCGTCAATGACAGTGGCGCGGGCATGTCGGCGCCAATAGCAGTGGCGCGGGTGTGTCAGCTGGCCAAGCCACACTCAGTGGCGCGGGCACTTGTTTCCTTCCGTTGTTTTTTTGTTATTTTTTTTTATAAACGTTTTATTTAAAGTTGAGCCACGCTGCCACGTACTGCTGTTGACAAAAAAAAAATCATGAATGGACAAATTAAGCAAAGGAGGTTCATTTGTCTAGGTAAGATGCTATGTCTAGGTAACAAAGCCAATAGGACTGGCGCGTGTGTTGAGTATAAAAACCCAACCATCTTTCCCCACCAACTCAATTTATAAATCACTCAATCTATAAATTAGTATTTCTAAGTGAGTATGATAATTGTTTTTTTCTCCACCGTCCTATAAAAATTTTATGGCATGTAATTTAGCAATTTTATTATATATGTATAATACCGCGTATAATTCTTATGGCTATTTAGATTTCACCGATATTACAAAAAAATTTCGTCGTGAAATCTTACGTAATAGAGTAGACATGTATTTTTCACCAATCCTAACTCCGCTAGCGTTGGAGGTTATCGGTGACAATGCATGTTTTATCAACGACAATGGCAACGGTCTTCTATCACGTGCCTGGTGTTTTTCTCAAGTTGACCCAAATTAAGTGAAACACTGGTATTTTGACGTGATCGGTGTTTTTCTCAAGTTGATTAATTAAATGAAGAATATTTTGTATTTTTTTTTAATGATAATGTAATGTAAATAGTTGTGAAATGTAAAATTCTATTGGAATTTCGTCTTGCTCTGGCATGTTGTTTTTATTTATAGTATAATTTTGTTGTTTAATTGTTGATGTATGATAATTTCATGAAAAATATAATTATTGGTAGATTCTCTAATGTCTAAACAACTAATATATTAATTTTATAATTTCATTATATATTAAAAGAATATAATATTATTTAGTTATGTCTAGAATAGTAATTATTTTAGTCAACGTAGGTACTAGTCTACTAGATTCCCTAACGTAGTAACGTGAGTTTGATGCATTAAAAAAAAAAAAACAGTTTTATTGACCTTTGTTTTTTAAAGGTTCACGGGCAGCTATTGATTCAATAGGCAGCTAACTCCTGACAGACAAGACAAATTGTATTAAAGGCAGTGAGGGAGAGTGAAATTTAAAAATGGACGCGCCATTGGTGATGGCGCGGGTACCTCAACAGATCCAGTTTGAGTGGCGCGGGTTTAACCTATATATAATATCCATCGCTGAACATCACATACCACTTCCAATTATGAACATTTCATTACATCTCAATCCCCAAAAATCTCTCCGATATGAATTTGAGAATTAATTTAGATGGTTGTTGGTGCAAGGAAAATAGCCATAAAAATTGTATGCGGCATAATTTTAGAATAATATTAGGTCGCAGACAATTCTTATGGTTACTTACATTTCACCAATATTTATGTTCAAATTTCGTTGTGAAATCTTACGTAATTTAGAACGCATTCATTTTTTATCAATTCCAACACCAACATTTTTCAATGCTAGATTCCTCACTTTGTAGTGTTGGAAGATGAAGATGGCAATGAGTGTGTTCTCCACGACAGTCCTATTTTTCTTCAGTGAGGTGGTGATTGTTCGTGTCATTTCATCCCAGTTGAGTGACATACTGGAATTTTTTTACTATTGGTGTTTTTCTCAAGTTGATAGTTTTAGAAAAATTATTGTATAATTTTCTTTGTTTTATTAATGTAATGCAATATTGTAAAATTGTAATGTTATTATGAATGCAAGATTTTTCCAATTGTATTGCTTAATTATTAATATTTTTAATATTATTTACATTATTTCTTTTATACTATGTTATTATTTTATTTGCAATTGAATTGGCGAAATAAGGATTTGCGTTTGGACCAAGTAGGGATAGTACAGATTATAGTAATTCACTGATGAATGCATTTCTTAAAAATTTATAACAACAAAAACAATAAATTGTGTCAGTAGCAGTTACTACAGAGAGCGGTGGTTGTTAGTTGGGTGTGAGACCAATTTTAATGTGGTAGTTATTAAATTACATGAGACCAATGTGGGTCGGATTTCAAAAGAGACTCCAATTGCGAAGCCACCCCATTTGAATTAATATTTTTTATAGGTTAAGATTGATTAATTAAACACGCAAGCAGTTGTTCTTAGATGGGAAAAAAATAGTGATTTCTAATATCTAATGTATTTATTTGTATCGACAAAGTTATTTCAGTAATTGAAAAATTTTAAATATTAACCGGTTTAAATCAATGGTACCTGCTGCTAATGGTTTCGGATTTTGTCGGGTCTGTTCCTATCCGCGCCAAGCCCCCTGGCGCGGGTATGGTAAATATACACAGCGCCCCTGGACCACAGGCCCACCACAGCAGAAAGCGACATCATCGGTAAAAGAATTGAGCGAGAAAGGGAATAAAGAAGTCGCCGTGAATTTTTTTAGGCAGAGCGGCCGGAAGAGAAACAAAAGAAGGGTTAGTTTAATAATGTTATAATTGGTATACAATTATATATTCAATAAAGTCTTGCACTACAGTTCATCCGTTGTGTAATCTGTACGTCCTGAAATACACGAAAAATAGTTGAAAATAATTATTGTTTCAAATTGCAAATTATTTTTTTTAAGATCGCATTATTGAATATTTTCTTTAAACAAATTTCTAGGTGCACAATATTTTGGACCAAACTTAGTTTCATTTACTAAGTTACTACCATGTCAACGAGTAGAGATGATGGAGGAAGGGAGCATCGTTCCGGTGAAGGTCGTAGCACTGGCACGCCTACGCAAGCTCCGGCCGATCCGGCCGATGAGCGAGATCCACAAAAGGTGCTTTACCTCTCTCCACAGAGACATCGCGTGTACCATTCGCCAAAGATGGTAAATGTTTCATTTAAAATGATCCAACTTTTATTTCTCTATTAAATGGTGAATTTATATTTTGGTATTTAAATGGTGAATTTATATTTATAGTCCTTCATTTTACATTTAAAAATATGCAGAGAGATAAAAAACCTATTAGATTCCGGACACATCGTCCACTAATGAATTACACACTTTATATTGAGGACCGCATGAAGACCTTAGGATTGTACCATTTGGTTAGGCTACGCGAAATTTATCCTGATGAAATAGAGACCCAACAAGTGAAGATTGACACTGGATTGGTACATCAATAGAATTACGACTTGGTTGGATCTCCTGCCTCGAGGTTGTCTCCTTGTCTCTTGGGTCGTAACTAGTTGAGTAACGTGCATACCCTGAACCTCTATTTGATGCAGTCCTATTTATGGAAGACTCAATTTCCCTCCGTCGTGGACTTGGGGGCCTACTCGTATGACGACCTGATTGTAGCACTTCCATTGGAAGAGCCTCACAAGCCTGTGTGGAATGTTGTGGTCTTTCCTCCCTTGGGTTCGTTATTGATTTTCCATGATCTCGTTTCCTACCTTTCATCTCATCCATTGCCATTTTACGACGAACCTTTTGTCGCCTTCCCCGATTAATGCGATTTTTGTTTGGAATTATCACACCACTTAGGGATGGTGGCCATGCTGGTTGATCACCATACGAGTGGAATTGTCCTGACCATGTATTCATGAGGTTCTCTGTGCTATATCGTGTGTCTATAAAACTGTAGACATCAAAATTCTTGTGCTGGCACACTGCAATGATATGAGCACAAGGTAACCCAGTAAGCTGCGGTTTTTGACAATCGCACGAACAGGACGGGTCTGGCAATTGTGGATCATCTCTTGTAGGCTCTCCTTCAGAAAGATTAACGGTGTATTTATATGGCCCATAATTTTCACCCTGTAACCTCTCACCATAAGTTTGAACTTCATACTCTCCACGATCAGTTCCAAGTGGAAATGTTAATGAAAGTATTTTTAAATTATGTAAAATGTACAATTATTAATTAAATTTAAAATGTTACCAGCTTTATCATCTCGCTTCGCTAGGATATCCAAAATCTTGTCTGGCCATTGTTTTTTGGCTCTCTGCAATCGGAGTGCTTCCATCTTTCTTTTGTCAAACCATTTTGCACATTTGTACCATGTACCCTCCACGATTGCAACAACTGGCAAACTTCGCTCAACTCTGAATACACTATTCAAAGCTTCTGAACCATTGCTTGTCATGATACCTCATCGATGCCCTCCATCATAGGTCAGGGCCCATTTACCTAAGTTTGGTTGTTCTCTTGGATCTTGTTCACGTCTTTTTCCACACTTTTTAAGGAAATCATAAGCTTTTCTATTGGACTTTTTCAAAATGCGCATTCGTTCTATAAAACGACGCAGTTTCTTTCTATTTGCTATCTTTTTTTTAAATTCATCCTTCAGTGTGTCTTTGTTAGTTCCTGGTTTCCTAGCAACCTTGAATAAATTTTCTGCAACATGTTGCATGCAGTAACGATGTACAGCCTCTCCTTGTTGTTCCGACCATCCTAGATGAGATCGATCGAAAACTGCTTTTATTCCCTTATGACGATCAGATATGACACAAATTTTCATGTTAGATCCAATGACATTCTTACGAACCCAGTGAAGAAACCAACCCCAATTATCTAAATTCACTTCATCTACCAATCCAAATGCTAAGGGAAGAAGTTTATTCTCCGCATCGTACCCGCATGCCATGAGTAACCTTCCTTGATAACGACCGGATAAGAACCCGGCATCAATGGTTATAACAGGTCTCGTGTATTTGAATGCTTCAATACATGGACCGTAAGCCCACGCTGCACTTTTAAACAATTTTACATTATTATATGTAGTATCATGTGTTATAATTGTGTATTTCGTTCCAGGAGTTGACATAGATATCGCCTCTAATATCTGCGGAAGTATTGTATATGACCCTTCCCATGTTCCAAATAATTGTTCGATTGCTCTCTCTCGTCCACGCCAAAGTTTGTTATATGTTGGCAACACACCGGGATACCTCGTGGTAATAAGACCACCTATTTGCTTCACAGTCAGGGAGAGATCATTTTTTAAGTTTTGTCTGACACAACATGCAATCAAACTAGCTGTCAGTTGGTCGTGCTTGCGGTCTCCCGGTTTTCTCCTACATGTGTAGGGGGTTTTGTTCGTTTTGATGATCCATGCTTGACCAAGGGATTCGGGTCTGGCGTACAATCGCCATTTGCAACCGAGACCTTGGCATGTCATCACGAGTCTCGTGTTGCTGGTTTGGGATGATTTGAGTAGCTTGTTCTTCCTAATAGCCCAATCGTAAATCACAAATTTTAGAGCTTCTTTCGAAGGGAATACTCGATTTTCCTCCAACTCACTTTCGGGCCCCAATCTTTGATCTTCACCTCCTAGCTGGTCAAACATGTCAATATCATTCAACGCTCCCACAGGATGACGCCTATTAGTTCTACCGGTAACCAACAAAGTTGTGTCACTTCTTCGAAGCTCTTGAATGGTCTCCACATCTGATAAATCGGAGGGTTCTGTGTAATCCTCCCCTGTTGAAGGATCCGATAGGATAAATGGTCCAGGATCTTCCGCCTCCTCAGCGTCACCATCGCTTTCAATCTCAACTGCTACTGCTGGAACGTTATTATCGAAAGTTTGACTAACAAATCCTTCAGGACTACTGACTCTTAAATTTTGACCCACACTTAGGGCCAAATCCGCACCCATATTACTGTTACAATCTTCTACAGGAAACACAGGATTCCTTCACACGTACTACTACTCTCCCCCAAAAAATTAAAAAAAGTCCTGGTTTCAACTGGTGGCTGAAATGCTCTTGGTACAACCCATGGGTCAAATGGTCTTAGTTGACCTATGGTATGCCATTGTGGATATTGACTACCGGCACCGCTTGGATTATATAATGGTCTTGGTTCAATTGGCGCATGCCATTGTGAATATTGACTACCTACATCACTTGGATTATAGAATGGTCTCGTCCATTGTTGGTATTGAGTGGCATCACTCATAGGCAGTGACGGATCTAGAATAAAATTAAGCATGGTCACAATAATAAAATTATTAAATTTAATTTAAAATCAACATTTGTAATAAATGATAAATTTTAATATAGATATATCATTTTCTCAAACATTATCAATTATAGTACTATTAATGAAATGTATAACCTAGTTTATAAATAGCGAATTTTATTTATTTTAAAGTAAAACATTGCATATATTACAATCAACATTTAGTTTACTTTTTACAGGGAAAAAATATAAAACGCTCGAACTAAGAAATCAAAATCAACATTTAATTAAATTTATGTATAAGATATCAAAAGAATGCTTTTCATATAGAAATGACTAAAAACTACGTAGTCTTGTTCCTTTTGAGTTATGTTTTAAGATAAATCAAAGCCCAGGCACATCTACCAAATTAAGCACAAGCATTTGACTTCTAGTCTTTTGAACAAAAAAAAAATTAATGTTGGATTATTGATTTTGGAAAAACAAGGGCAGGATACTATTGGAAAAAGAACTTGGTTCAATTGGTGCCTCTGGTTGATAATAAATGGTACTAATATTTTAAGAAAAATTTGACATTGTACCTTGATCATAACTTTCACGGTAGCCCGTTTGACTGCTCGGATAGCTAGGAAATATACCATCAAGAAAGGTACTTCCTCCTTCTTCAGTAGTATAATTTCTATTTGGCTCTTCGGGATTATTAGTTTCTACAAAAGGAGTATTTGGATAGGGATAATTTGGATTATATGGTATCATTATGTAAATATATGGGTTGGTGCTTTATAAATCGCTGAGAGTGAGAAGTTGCATCCGATAGAATAAATGGTCTGCTTAAAGCGCCACTATATATAATTCAATCAACTTTAGTATGCCACCTCCTTTGATTTGTCCCATTCAATAACACGCGCCAGTCAAATCAACTTTAGTATGTCGCTCAACTTTAAAACATTTATAAAAAAAAATAACAAAAAAGCAACGGAAGGAAACAAGTGCCCGCGCCACTGAGTGTGGCTTGGCCAGCTGACACACCCGTGCCACTGCTATTGGCGCCGACATGCCCGCGCCACTGCCATTGGCGCCGTCAGAGCCCGCGCAGCCCACCTGCGCACTGACATGTTTATTTCTCTAAATGCGTTTGTCGCAGGTTTTTTATTAAAATAAGATTTTTGGTTTTTTCGGTTTAAAAAAATCACGGCATGCAAGGCATGCTGAACCGATTCCCCACTGGCCACTAGTGACCTTGGCCATATTCGCGTCCGCGTCAAAAGTTATTATTATTATTTTTTTAAATTAAAAGTTGCCTTTCATTATTCTCAGAAGAAGAAGTAGTAATGGTGGTCGGTGGATCCCTTCGCGCCGTGATTGTAGAGTAATGGTTTCTTTTCTTCGTCGTTTTCAAGAAACTTGGAGGAAATTGCTATAGGTGTTGCCTGTCTTTTTCTGGTTAGTTATACATTAATTTAATCCTCACAAGCATTTCAATTATTTTCTGACCCTTTAAATAGCTAGTAACCAATTATGCTAAACGAACATCCAAACCTTTATTTTGCTTTCCTCCTGTCCTGGAATAATGAAAACCAACTAGCTACCCACGTACTGTATAGTATAGCTATCTATCTCAGGTACTGGGGGTGGGTCGTGGGTTAGATCGATCAAATCATAGTTTAGATGGCAAGTAGTATTGTTCAGGCACTTCGTGATGTGTGGGATATACGTGATAAGTTAGCTCGGCAGCTTCAGCCCTGTAATCCACAGGAGATTAGAGAGAGTGTCGAGAGTCTGAACGGAAAATTGCGCTTACTGAAGCCTTTCCTTGAAGATTCAATCCTTCAGGATGAAGACAAAATACAAATGGAATTGGTAACGATTCTCCTAATTTTTTTCTCTCACGCAATATATGCAGCTTCCTTATAGATTTAACTACACTTCAATTTTTTAAATACACTTAATAACATTTAATCATACAATATTCTAAATGCATGTCTTACACAATTAAAGTTGAATCTAATTTTTTTATTTATTAACTCATCTAAAATTCTACATTACATTTATTATTTTAATTTGACTATTAGACTCATAATTAATTTAGTTTAATTTCCAACAGGTAAATGATCTCAAGGGTCTTGTCCACAAGATAGAAATCCTTGTTAATAAATTCCATCGGGAATGCCTAGAAAATCCCCCCATTCAAGAACCAGAAAACCTTTATCAGAAAATTTTTCTCCTTTTCAAACGGCTTTCCCCAGTCGAAGCTCGCTTTGAAGGAGAGGTAAGAAAGCTCAAGCGCAAGGTCCGTGACTTTGAAGAAAATATAAAGATGTATGGAAGAAATTTTGGTGAAAAAACTTACAAAAGAAGAAAGCTGAATTTCATCGATGATCCTAAGATCGTCGGCTTTGACACCGATATAGCGGAGATTGTCAGGAGACTGTGTGATGGACAAGTTGTAGAACGTGTTGTTGTCTCTATTGTGGGCATTGGTGGCGGTGGAAAGAGCACCATTACTAAGAAGGTTTGCAACAGGTACTTGTCTCGTCCAATAATCCCTTCATATATAATTATTGTTATTGCGAATTAATCTAGTTTCTCGACATGTAGTATAAATATGAAATATTTCCATATAGTGATCTCACTATATTTATGATGCATCATTGATAGTAATATTCTAAAAGAAAGTAGATCTTTTAGATAATAACATGTTGGTATTAATAACGGCTCATATCAATACCAAGAACGCTAGAATTAATACTTGAGACTTTGAATTAATATAATTCACAAGTCAGAATGCCAAGAACGCTAGAATAGAAACGTATATTTTAGTTTTTTCCCTCTATAGAGATCGATTGATATCTAAATGCAACCCTCATTTGTCAATTGTAACAAATAACACTTCATATATGTATTATTCACCGTTTCCATTGGATTTCTTAGAATATGTATGTGATGATGATATATAATTCGTGAACTATTTATTTATTTCTGCAGAAATGAGGTCACGACACATTTCGGCCAGCCCATTTGGATAAGTATCTCTCAAAATCATGCCTTGTCTGAAATTTTGAAAGATATGGCACAAAATCTCGGTATTGAGCCGTCTGATCATATGAATGAGGGTAGCCTTGGCAAAGCAATATCGATCAAGCTTGAAAAAAAAGAAAGATACTTAATTGTCTTTGATAATGTTTGTCGTGAAGAGTTTTGGCGTGAAATAGCAAAATCCTTGCCCGACAAAAAGAATGGGAGCAGAGTAATCATTACCACAAGGTTAAATAATGTTGCAATGATCGCTGACAAGACATACCCCCCTTACGTACTTCCACTTTTAAATGACGACGTAATCCTAAAAATTTTCCTAAGTTATGTAGATCCTAAAAACCAACATTGTCTTGACACTTCCCCACTTCATAGCATTGCAAAAAAATTTGCCGCCTATTGTAAGGGTGTACCACTTGCAGTGGTAGTTTTAAGCGGTCTAGTAGCTACTAAACCATATAATTTTCATGAATGGTGTAAGTTGTCAAAAACAATAAGCTGGAATATTGATGGACGTAAATGTATTGATATCATAGCGAAATGTAGTTATGAAAATTTGCCACAGACGAAGAAGCATTGTTTCTTGTATCTTGCGGCGTTTCCTAGAGGCGATAAAATCGAGGCTAAATCTCTATGTCGGTTGTGGGTGAGTGAAGATCTCATACAACCTGAAGAAAGAAGGACGTTGGAGGAAACAACTGAGAATATTCTAAATGATCTTGTGCAAAAGTATACTTACATTGCTCTGTTAATAAAATATAGCCTCTTTTAGTAGATATTATACATTACTTAATTTCTTCTACTGACTAGCTAACTTATATCCTACTAAATTTGTATTCAACATTAATTTTGTGGTATAATTATTTTTTTCATAAATAGAGGTATGCAATTGAACAACCGTGCATGATGCTATTTGGGTCATGCGATTTCCTAACAAATTATAATTTGTTTTTTTTTTATCTTATATCTAAGGAATCTAAAATAATCTTGACTGAAATGATCGTTAACTGTTATTTATTTTATATTTATCATACCTCCGAGGTCCAAACACATGATTGTCAAAATAATGTATGAAAATTTTGTAAAGATATTTAAATAAAATTGGTGCAACAAGATTATATAATTTCAAAATTTCTTTTGGTACTTCTTAAATTTTTAAAGATGGTCTTTATTGTTTGGGAATATTTTTTGTTTGCTTAATATTATAGGATCAACTTTCAATATTTACATCAAGCTTACCCTCTAGCTTTTATATCTAAAAAGAATATATATACATCATCAAACTCGCATATAAAAACTTCCGAAGCTTAGTCTATACGTATATAAATAAAAAATCTATTATTCTACATTATGAAATATCAACTATAGGACCCTCAAGAAAGAAATATCAACTATAGAATAAGTATTTAATTGGGGTACTTTTAATTTCAGCAAATATGTTATGGTTCACATTCCATTTGTTTATATATTTATGGCAGAAACTTGGTTCAAGTATCAGAATGGTTTTTTGATGGTTCCATCAAGTATATTCGGGTCCACGATATCCTGCGAGAATTCGTGGTTCATGAAGCACAAAAGCTGGACTTTATAATGGTGTCATGGTGTGTTCAAAACCAGATGATTGGGAGCGTTGTAGCAAAGCAAAACGTGTGGCAATCCATTATTGTTCACTAGATCTCGACGAACTAATTGGTAATTGTGAAAACCAAAATGTCTACTCTCTGATTATTTTCGGTGATTGGTCAGAAACATTAAAGCTAGACTGTTCTAAGTTTAGAGAGCTCAGTGTGTTAATATGCATGAAATATCGAACATGCACGGTGAAACTGGGAGCGCCTAAGTTGAGATATCTTCAACTTCAATTGGAGAGGGGTTTAAAGGGAAATGAAGTTGAATTTGGAGAATGGGTGAGGGGCATGAAGAATCTGGAAACCCTGGATCTTCGAGAATCACAACATGCTGATTTGTCTGAATGGATATGGCAGGCCAAAACACTCAGGCATGTTTTATTATTTAATCAGATTAATCAGATTTTTGAAAAGGCAACCCATGGGCCCCCAACATCAACAGGCGTAAAAAATCTGCAAACTATGACTGGTGTGGGATGGGGCAGATCATGGGATTCAGGCTTTCCTGATTTATCCAATGTTCGTGAGTTGCAAATTCGAATACATAGATGGATTCCTAGGGGGGAGATTGAGAGGTTTCTACATGGGCTAGAGAATCTTGATGATCTTTCGATAACAGAGGATGTTGCTGTCTTACAAGAGATAGATTGGAAAGATTTTCCATGTTACGGCAGCTTAAAATCTCTAAAATATGGAAACAAATTCGAAGATTTTTTCGGCCCTTGCCCATGGCACCTCAGCTGCGTGATGGCATGTTACCCCCCAACCTTACTGAGTTGTACCTTGTAGTTGGCGGATTAGGATCAGACCCTATGCCGGAGTTGGAGAAGTTAAAACTTCTTAAGAAGCTGACTATACAAGGGTTTGGTAGCAAAGAAAACGAGAATGCAGTGAGGAGGATTAGATGCTCGAGTGGAGGGTTTGAGCAGCTAGAGGAGCTGAACCTTCAATATCTGCCAATGGAGGAATAGGAAATTGAGCCTGGTGCAATGCCCAGGCTCAAACAACTCGAAGTTTGGCATTGTGATCCGCTCAGAGTACCTCCCGAGTTAACTGACCGATTACCCGGCCTTCAAATGCTGGAGTGGCGGACGGATAACCAAGCCTATAAAGATGCGATCCAGAACATATACATGCAAAAGCCTAATCTTCGGCCCAGTTGGGTTTGGTGAGAGTTTTTAATGGATAAGTAAGCCTCTCGAAGCAATTTAAATTATTTTGGGCATGCAACAATATTTTTTGTCTTTTTTTTTATGTTGTTGTTTGTTTTTTTGTCTTTTAGTTGTTGTTTGATGTTTAACACCTTGATTTCAGTTTAGTGTATGTATGCAGTTATGCCGTAATATCCTCCTTTTTATATCAGTTGTTCTTATCATGTTGCTCTCATTTTCCACAATATTGTCATTTGGTTGTGGAATATGAACAATAAGTTATGTAGGATAAATTTTTATGTCAAGTTATATAATTAGTGTTTTTTTGTGGAATAAGTGGCGTGATGACATAGTCATTATTTTATTATTATTTATATTCTATTTTTTTATAAAGTTTAATATGCATCATAGTGCATAGGGCTTTCTATGCACTGCGGACACTTTCGGGGGTATTTTTATAAATTGACAAATCTAATTTAACCAATCTAATCTACATACTGAAATCTCATAGCAAACCAAAATTTACTATTTTTGAAATTTTATTACTATTTATTTTGAATTTTTTAAAACCTTGCTATTTTTGGAATCTTGTAAATAGTAGTTTGTTTCCAATAATAGCATGTTTAAAAAAATTCAAAAAAATTAGTAATAAAATTTCAAAAATTGTAAAATTTTAGTTTGCCATGAGATTTCAATATGTAGATTAGATTGGTTAAATTAGATTTGTCAATTTACAAAAATACTCCCGAAAAAGTCCGCGGTGCATAGAAAACCATATGAACTATGGTGCATATTAAACTTTCTCATTTTTTTTTTATATGAGACAAGCTTCATCAATTTTTTTTAACTATTACTAATTTTTTTCTATTTTATGGACGAATATATTATTTTGGAATGATAGACAAGTTCTATATTAACCTACTATTTGTTCTGAATGAATTTTTTTAATTATTAATAATTTTATAAATGAATGAGGTTTAGAATATAGTTCAAACATAAGAATGAAATCTTATTTTTTGACAAAATTTATAATCCCTTATTTTTGTTTTTATTGTTTCATTTTGAAATATATATTACAATATGATTAAATAAGTAGTAAAAAATACACGTAATATTTTTTTTTTTTTAAAATGCTAATTTTGGTGATATTTATTTGTAAGATAGAATGTGATTTTTAAATCCATATAAATTATTTTTAACCATAAATCTAATTTCATATCATTGAGTTTTTTTAAAATGAAAAATCTTGTACAATTTTTTAAGAGACCAAATTTGAAAAACTTAATAAATTTTATTTTTCATCAAGTTTTGTAATGTTTGATTTTATTCGGTACCATGTGGTCTTTAATTGATATTTTCACTTTCTTAATTTCAACTATTAACTAAATTTTAAAATAAATTAACTTAATTTAATCCGATGTCAATTTAAAAATAAAATAAAATTTGTTTTTTTTTTCCCACGTTACGTCTTGTTTCTAAAAATGCTATTACAGACTATCCAGTAATAGATGATGTCTTTTTTAACTAATTCAAGGCATATTTTACGGACAACCTTCATCAAAAATTTTTCTGAACTATTAACTAAATTTTATTCTATATTTTTGGACGAATATATTATTTTGTAATAATTGACAAGTTTTATATTAACATAGTATTTGTCCCAAATGAAAAATTTTAATTATTTCAATGATCATATAAACGAATGAGACTTAGAATGTGATGTTTTATCCATATTAAATCATTTTATAGGCATGCCATTAATATTTAGTGTAATGGATAATGAAAGAGATTATAACTAATTAAACTACAAGTAATTTTTACAGACATGATGAATATTTTAGTCACGTTATTAATATTTAGTGAACGTATGTCCTTTCAAAATGTCCTTTGAAAATTTAGTGTTCGTATGCCTGTTTAAGAATTAAGATGATAGAAAAATAATATGGAGACACCATGGTGGGTTCGTATTCGTATATTCGTTGAAGTTTCAACAAATTAAGCATTTCTACTCGAGACCTTTTATGGGCTAACTAATTCCTCTTCCAATTTATTAGACAAAACGAGTCAATTAGTGACTGCTGACATAGATTTGGCTATAGATATTTTTCTTTTTCTTTTTTTCAAAGAAATTTTGGCGACAGATTTGGTAATAGATAGAAGTCACATGCACGCGCATCTCTACAGTAAAAAAAAAAGGACTGCTCCAAGCAATCCTTCCTCTTTTTTTTTTTAATATTTAAAAATTTTAAAATTCAAATGGAGAATCCAAACCGTTGATCTTGTTAAATTTTACCGGTGATGCGTTTTCATATAAGTTTTATAAAATTTGAAGTCGATTTGATACTTGATTAAGTGACCAAATTATGAACGTATTAGAATTAATCAAACCAGATTCGTTCATTTGTTGACTACTTAATCTAGTATCAAATTAATTTCAAATTTTATAAAACTTATATGAAAATGCATCGCCGGTAAAATTTAACAAGATCAACGGTTTGGATTCTCCATTTGAATTTTAAAATTTTTAAATATTAAAAAAAAAAGAAAGGACTACTCCAAGCAGTATTTTTTTTTTTTTACTGTAGAGGATGCGTGTCCGAAGTCACATGGTCGTTCCGTCATGTAAGAACAAACGAAAGAAGAAGAATGGGTTTTGCTTCTGTTAACGGATCCGATGCTGTCATGTGTGAACTCGTTAAAGCCTTCCGGCCATTTCTGGCATCCGAAAGGTTTTGGTTTCTATCGCGGAGCTTTAATGTGGTGGTACACCATGAGTAGGTACGGTGTTGGTACCAGAATAGATCAAGACAAAATTATGATCAATCCCTCTCCTCTCCTCTCTGCTGCCCGAAGCTCCAGTGTAATTTATGAGCTCCAGCAACATAAAATTCATAAATTTGTCACGTACGTCTTTTACACCAATTAACATGATATTCAATCAATTCATAAGAAAACAAACTAATCCATACAATATGGAACACTACAAAAAGAGTTTAGGTATGTACCACCTGGTAGAAAACTAAGCTGTCCCCATAACCATAATTGATAATTCCCTTACATCCAACATTTTTCTAATTACTATCATCTCATTTCCAGCATAATCCTTACCCCTAATAATCCAAGTAACACAACAAAACCAATTTAAATTCTATCTAGGGTTTCGTATGGCTCTGGATCGAGCAAAGGGAGGTTGGGACGGAGATGGAGGAAGTGAGAGGAATGTTGAGATAGAGACACTTGGTGGCTGGAATTTGATCGCTTGTCACTCAAGGAGAGAGCACGAAAGAATGATGGGGGACCATCGGATCCATCCAACGGAATCGAACGGCGGAGAAAACAAGAGCTGCTCTCTGCTGCAGAAAATAAGCGCAGCAGAGGATTGGTATTCCTAGCTCTTCTCCGACGGAGGAGAAGAGGCACGTACTCATACTCAGTGCTTTAACGGAGAGAGAGACTGAGAATAACAGAGATAGGATATATCAATTTTACCCTCAAACGATCATACGGCTGTGATTCACTGCTATAATTTTTTTTCTGTCCACCATAGGTCCATAGCATGACCCTATATTTTTTATATGAAATATATGGTTCTCTAATCCAAACATGTTTTTTTTTAGGAAAAGGGGCCGAGATGGGCATCCATTGAATAATAAAAACAGTACAGAACAGTATCCAAAGACTAATAAGCGCAACTGCAGCACACTTCTTCTCTGAAAGAGGGAAGAGGCTGTAGATAAACCTAAAACAAAAGAAAACTACCCATCACAATCAGAACACAAAAACTATAAGCCACTTTAACACACTCTAATCCAAACATGTAAACACTTGACAAACTCTATTTATATCGTCTGAAATCAAATTCTACGCTCATCTCGTGTTAAGATTTGATCTCTTAGTCTCTATCAAAATAAAATTACTATTTTACTATCATTAGACTATAGTATTGAAACTAATACCTGTTTTTCCATAAATATATCTTTGCTTTTAGAATAGGGCAGGACTTCACAATTACATTGGCAGCAGGTATTAATTTGTATATTTTTTAAATTACTATAATTATAAAGAATAATTCAACTTCACATTAACTTTGGTCCGGTGATTAAGGACAATGTACCTTGAATAGAGGTTAAAGATTCAAAATCCGACTGAATATCCTTACTAATATTTGAAGTTAAGAAACTCGATCTCCATTTTTTTTAATCTAGAAAAGGGAAAAAATATTATGTTCTATCATGGGCTTATTTTATTTTGCCCCTTGATAGAATGGTATGTCATCATCAGAATTATGCAAATCAATCAAAGCCCACTAAATAATGTGATTCCCTCTTCAAAGCATATTGTTTATTATATTATGTTTCAACCTTGTCTTAACTGAACGATTGCAAACTTTAGAGAAAAATGATGCAAGCAAATAAGTAAAAGGTTTTATGAGACCGTCCGTCTGGCACCATTGGTTGCAAAAAAAAGTACAACTTACCTGGCTTGCAATTTGTTAATTAACAGATAAATTGACCAATGTTTTTTATTTAATTAAATAATTTAGAAAATAAATGTTCAGAAAGTTCATTTAAAAAATTTTAGAGGCTAACTTCAGACTGAATATATGTCATTCCCACATGTCCTACTGACATGAGAACCGAGGGAGAAAAAATGTTTTATCTAGATAGGGGGTTTTAGTCACGGCCCAATAGTTCAGTTATATTTAATATCACGAAAGACAAGATTAGTTCAGTTACATTTGATATCACGAGGGACAAGATTAGAAAAGCTACAATAAAACCAAAATAAAGAAATTAAACTTCTTCCTAAATATAACCTATGCATAGTTACTAGTCTTCATCACGTCTCCAACTGTTCCTTATTTATCCCCATCCATTTTTTTCATATCCATCCATCCCAGATCTGTAAAAGTTTAGAAACATCTCTTATCGAGTTTAGCCAACCTCATAAAGATAATAATGAAAAACTTGTTTCCACTTGCACATGCAGGCATTCTGGACAATCCACATGAGCTAATTGCTACTTCGAAAACCTTTCATGCAAGTCAGGTACATGGACAACACTTTTAGTTTTTCTTTTGTCTTTGATCCTTTTAGGTTCGAAGGTACTAGCTTGGACATCTTTTCCCTCTCGATGATTGAAATCATTTCTCGCGCGAACACAGTTTCCGATCGGTGGATTTTGATAAAATGACAATTCCATTTCTGATTCTCACGGAAAAAGGACTTTCCAATCAGGGCCTTAATGTGGCAACACAAACATTCCAGGAAATAAATTGGGCGGGGCGCTCTAACTAAGACTAGTAAACGCAACCCAATTCAGGGACTTCCTCTACAACAACAAAAAGCAAAGATCATACAATGTCTAGTTATCATTTGATAATTTATACATTGTGTGTTTCTATTCTTCTAAGCTTGACCACATTTTGTAAGAGCGGCTACACCCTCTTCTTGGTACTCTTGCCATGTTATCCAAAATTCAGGAGCATCCTGTTCGTAGAAAAAAAGAAAGGACTTGAGTTATTTCGGCATGTTATCCAAAATTGGTCTAGAGTTTAGACCAATTTAGAACTCTGTCCCAAAATAAAGGTTTTGAAGATTAATAGCATGCAGACCTTCGTGATGCCAGCAAGAACAGCTCCTCCTAAATAAACCATTTCCTTTCTTCTAGGTGGATCCTCTATCCTTAACTGCAATTTCTATGGAAAAAAGGGAAACTTATTTAGTTATTTACTAGCCATACACTTGGTTTCACAAGGCAAGGTGTACAATTAAATAAGAACCTTTAATCCGTCCTTGTTTCCTTTCAAAACTACATCAAGATAGCGGTCTAGAATTTCCTTCTCCAGTCTTAAAAAAAAAAGTACATATTGTCACTATTTCCTCGTGTTCAATGCTTTTTCCAATTTCAGGAAACAAAGTTTGAATAATTTGTGAGTACTACAATGTGAATAAAAAATTCCAAAGAAAGATTTTTTACCTGCTCAATAGAACTTCATTATTAGGGACCTAAAACAAAACATACCAGGCCCTCAAAAAAAAAAAAAGAAACAATACATACCTGCTTGGAAGCCCAGGATACATAGTACTTCCTCCACTCAGAACAATGTGTTGGTATAGTTGCCAAATATAATTTTTTTCTCATTAAGCAAAAACATAACAAAAATTCAACAAAAAAATTTGTGATGTCTAAGTAGCATCTCTCGAAACCTATCAGCCATTACCAATACTCACCGGATGGAATCATACCAGCTTTTGGCAAAATTTGAAGTTGTTGCTTGTTAAATGTGTTTATTTGTTAATTAGCAATCAACTTATAACTTATTGACTCATTTTGAATTGACGAGAAACTTACTGTCATTCGGTTGTCAATGTCCATTTCTTGGATACAACGAAATGCCATGTCAGCCATTCCATCACCTTCTACATCAATTAGCTCCTATAAACCAAAACCATTTCTACACTGAAATTATGAAAAAATCGCCTGGTCTGCAATTAAGTTGAATATTATGAAGTATAACTTACAGGTGTAAAAAGAGCCTCTGGTGCCTGAAAACGCTCTGTGCCCACTTCTATAACCATCTGGCAGCTGATCATTTTAAACTAGCATACCTAGCAATACTATCCGCCAGTCAACAGACTCCAGAGAAATGGCACCTTGCAGAGCAGAGCTTAGAAGTGCACAATCCGTGAAAAAATACAGAAGATGAGGTTGAGAGAGTGAACAGCCATGACAGCTATCTTAAAAGCCAGAACCTCTGAATGAATTGGGGAAAAGGAGTCAAGGAGGAAACAACCATACTGAATTAGCAAACCATGCTTAACGAAGATCACATATGCCCCTGCAGAACCCCCAAGCCCTTTCAACCAAGACCCATCCAAATAACAGCAGTATTCGGCTTCAAGACTATCCTGAGAGGTTACTGGCACAATAGTAGGAGGAGAGTGAAACATCCTTGCATGTGCCAGTAAGCGAACTGATGCTCCAGCAGCCCGATTAACCGCCTGCACACTAAAGCGCTTCCCTTCATAAACAGACTTACATCTTTGTTTCCAAAGGTTCCATATAACAGATGCAAAGAGAGACAGTTGGGGATCATCTAGCTGAGCAGTTACCATCATGAGAAGATTTCCTTCACATCATCAGGAAGTGCATCAGAGCGTATCCCCAGGCCAGAGTTAAGCCATACTTGTCTGGCTTGATCACATTTAAACAAAGCATGAGTTACATCCTCTTTGGCTGCCCCACAAAAATGACAACCCTGGGGTTGCTTGCCAAACCTGGTTGCAAATAGATGGTCAAGTGGAAGGGCAGAGTGAATGACTTTCCACAGAAAAAGACGAGCCCTGGGTAGTACTCTAGGAGCATTCCAAATTCTTCTGAAAAGCAGTTTGAGGGGTAAAAAAGGCTGTTGCAAATGGCTGGTGTGATCAGATAGGAGGTGATAAGCCCCCTTGAGAGTGAATTTGCCATTCTGTGTTGCAGTGAAAATTAGCCTGTCAGAGTAGCAGTTCCGTACCGGGGTGGAGGGAAAGGTAATTGCAAGGTACAGGGCGCCATGAAAGCCAATGAGTTGAATTAATTTAGTAGTGTTCCAGGTGCCATCCTCTTCAATTAAGAGATCAGATACTTTGAGCTTTCGTTGGCCAGCATTGAAGGGTTGATAGTGAGACCACAGATCATGCCATGGTTCCCCAAGCGCCCCACAAGTGTCTCCATTACCTATTTGCCATCAAACATTCTCCTGCAGTACCTGTCTCAACTCCAGCAGAGCTCTCCAAAGGGCCGTACACTTTCTCGACCGATTTGAGTTCCAAATAGTGGCACAAGAGAGGTACTTAGCTTTGACCAGTGAAATCCAAATAGCTGAATTTCCAGAAATAATTGACCACAAAGCTTTCATGTGGAGAGAGAGATTGAAGGTAGTGAGATCCTTCAAGCCTAAACCCCCAAGATCCTTAGGCCTTGTTATTGCTTTCCAACTTCCAAGCAACCAGAGGACATGCCTCCTTTTCCTCGTCTCCTTTGCTCTTCACTTCATGAAAAGTATCTGGAAAAAGAAAACGCCATTCAGAGTTCAGACAAATTAGCAGGACACATAGGCAATGAAAATGTATTTTCATCAATTAATCTTCAATTAATCTTTCTCTTTTCTTATTGATGTTAAGATATTTTCAAAATAAGTGTTCTGTGAATTCGTTTTCAGAAACCAAGCAATACACATAGAAATCCATGGACTTCCATCATACAGTGGACAAAAAAAAAAAAAAAAAATGAAAGCTAATTAGATGATCTGTGCTAAAATATAATTATATTGCAGCTATATACTCTCTCAAATTTAAACCCACAATTTAAGATGATCATGATCTATCTTGCATTAATTTCTCAAATTATCCATTACAAATGACGATCTCTGAATCCCGACTTTTCCTCCTTTTGAAACAACTGAATTATTGGTCACCATTAGATCAACAAAGTTGCTTAACTTACATATAGGTGTCTAATGAAGTAATCAAAGTGCAAAAATCAAGAAAAATAAATTTCCATCCAATAGGAAAATGAAATTCTTCAATAATAATAAACTAAACCGATAAATTTGTAACAACATGCAATTTAGACCTAAAAATACATTTTGACTTTACCGAACTTTAAAAAATAAACTAAAGAAAGATATTAATTAAATATGCAATTTAATTTCAAATAAATCATTGAATTTGCACCTCTCCAAGGCAATGGCCTTCTTACGACCTGGACCTCCTTCATCTCTCCCTTCTTGCTCCCTTCTCTAACACTCGATCAAATGATGAACGATCCTGCCTTGCCCAAGCTAGGCGAAGGCAAAAATTGGGTAGACATGGAGGCAAAGAAGGCAGGTAACTTTTTGTGATCAGCGGCAAGAGGTGCGGCGAGAAGGAGTGGAGGTGTCGGCGCTTGGTCGAGTACATAGAGGCGAACAACAGTGATATATAGTTGCTCGATCGATTGTGAGAGAGAAGGAGATAGATTGTGATCTGAGTGAAGTTGCTTCGTTACTCCCGCTCTCAATTTGGAGGGGCGGCTGCCGCGGCTCAGCTAGGGTTACCGAGAGAAATGGAAATGAAAAGGGTAAATTACATCTTGACTGAGACAGTGAGAGCGCCAATTAAAATTCGAAATGAAAATTATGAGTTTCGGCAACACTAATTAGGGTATACGGAGAAGGAAGAAAAGGAAGGAGGATCACTGATTTAGAAAATCAACGGCCCACATTTTGATATTAGAAATTTTTAACTTTTTTTTTATCTGACAATTTACATTTTTTTCATAGATGCTTTTACAAGTAGTAGAGATTATAAACATAATTACATTCGAGCTAAAGAAAAAAATGGGTCAACTACGTTGATTAGTTAGCTAAAAAAACAATAGGAGAGTGTTACGGGTCATTTTTGTAATTTGAGGTCCAATTAACATGTTTGAAATTTTGAAGTTGTATATTGTAATTTGGGGTCCAATCAACATGTTTGAAATTTTGAAGTTGTGTATTGTACAGATGTAGAGCAATTATGCAATTTTATATAAATATTAGATATTAGTGCAGATCCTAATGCCGACATGAGTCAAGTCAAGGGACAGAAGAGTATTGCAAGCAACATAACAAAAGGAATAGACCATACCTATATATGATTTTTTTGTGCTTGTAATAGTTGTACATGAAATCCTTTCATAAATATTAAGCTAAAATAATACTATTGAGCCAACTTCAAAATTTTGCGCATCAGTTTATTCTCCTTAGGGAGCACCAACTATTGGGTTTCAGGCGTTATAAGTTTATAAAAGGGATTGCAACAGTTTAGGAGGTGAAATTAATGTAACAGTAAAAATAGAACCAATATATGCACAAAGAATAAGCATCATGTACAACTCAAGAAAATTCTGTAGTCGCTAGAACAAATAGGAGGAAAATGTGATACTGGCAGATTTTGATTCTTGTTGATTTCAGAAAGAAAAACAGAGACGGGTAACGTGAGAATCAATGGTGGGGAAAAAGGATAATTTAGTCACTAATTATAAATTTAATTTTTATATTTCAATTATCATTAAAATTATGGATAAGGATAAATAAACAAAATTAAGAAGATCTTTTAAGAAATTGAAAGGTATATATTCAATTAGAGAAAATTAAATCAGATGTAGTTAATTTTGCCGTCTTTTAATTATAATTTGAAAAATATAAAAAAATAATAAAATCCTACAGCTTCTTCGCTGCGTCAGGTACGTACAACAAAAGGAGAACTAAATTTTTGCAACAAAAATATCCTTCAAACTAAGGGGGGAGTGGGATAAATTGGATATGGACAAATATATAATACAGCTGTTCGATTAAGAAACCTTTTATTAATTTCGCTGAATCTTCATACAAAAAAAGTAATTTCACTGAGAATTTTCCCAGCTCAAGTGTGGATAGAATAACTCGTTTTACTAACTTGCTTGAATTTTCGTCTTGAGCTGATTGATGGAGTGTAAAGATGATGCAGTGGCCAATGAACGCATCTATCAGTCAAAGTGGTCTTTACTTATTAATTCTCGGGGAACAAAGAAGTAAAGTGTACAGACCTGAAGAAACATTTGTTGGCATGCTGAACCGCTTCCCCACCAGTGACCTTGGTTATATGTCGCGTCCGCGTCAAAAGTTATTATTTTCTTTTTTTTTTAAATTAAAAGTTGCCTTACAGTATTCAGAAGAAAGTAATGGACTAATGGTGGAGTGGAGCCGGCCCAAGGGCCTTTCCACCTCAAAAAAAAAAAAAAAAAAATAATAATAATAAATAAATAAAAATGGTGGAGTGGAGCCCTTCGCCGGGTCCGGATCCTTTGGTCGTTTTTTATAAACGACCACTGGTCGTTTTTAGATCTGGGCCGTCTGATTTAATTTCAACGATTAACTCTTTTCGGGCCTATCAATTCTAGTATCATGCACGGGACATCCTTAACCGTTGAGATTAAATCAGACGGTCCAGATCTAAAAACGACCAGAGGATCTCTCTGCCGACCGGATCTCATTCCGCCCTTCGCCCCGTGATTGTTTAGTATTTGACTATTTGTTTCTTTTCCTTGTCGTTTTCAAGAAACTTCCAAGGACATTGCAATAGGTCTTGCCTGCCTCTTTCTGGTTAATAATACATTAATTGTCCTCGCAAGCATTTCAATTATTTTCTACCCTAAAAATAGCAAGCAGTTATGGTAAACGAATATCCAAAGCTTTATTTTGCTGTCCTCCTGTCCTCAAATAATGAAAACCAACTAGCTACCCTCATACTGTATAGCTAGCTATCTATCTATCTCCGGTACTGGGCACTGGGGTGGGTCGTGGGTTAGATCGATCAAATAATAGATTAGATGGCAAGTATTTTACAGCTATTTCGTGATGTGTGGGATGTAGTTGATAAGTTAGCTCAGAAGCTTCAGCCCTGTAATCCACAGGAGATCAGAGAGTCTATCGAGAGTCTGAACGGAAAATTGCGCTTCTTGAAGCCTTTCCTTGAAGAAGACAAAATGCAAATGCAATTGGTAACGATTCTCCTAATGTTTTTTCCTCTTAAGCTATATCTGAACTTCCTTATAGAGATTTAACCACACTTATCAAATTTTTAAATACACTTAACATTTTATCATACCATATTCTAGATGCATGTCTTACATAATTCAAGTTGAATCTAAATTTCCTAATTTATTAACTCATCAAAAATACTAAAATACATTTATTATTTTAATTTTGACTACTTGACTCATAATTAATTAAGTTTAATTTCCAACAGGAAAATGATTTCAAAGGTCTCGTCCCCGAGATAGAAACCCTTGTCAATAACTTCCATCGTGAATGCCCACAAAACCTCCCCAATCAAGAACCAGAAGAACTTTATAAGAAAATTTATCCCTTTTGGAAAGGGCTTTTAGAAAAAATTACACAACCCCCAGTCGAAGCTCGCTTTGAAGGAGAGGTAAGAAAGCTCAAGCGCAAGGTCCGTGACTTCGAAAAAAATATAATGATATATGGAAGAAATTTTGGTGAAAAAACTTACAAAAGAAGAAAGCTGAATCCCATCGATGATCCAGAGATCTTCGGCTTTGACGCCAATATAGAGAAGATTGTAGGGTGGCTGTGTGATGGACAAGTTGTAGATCGCGCTGTTGTCTCTATTGTAGGCATTGGTGGCGGTGGAAAGAGCACTATTATTAAGAAGGTTTGCAACAGGTACTCATCGTCCCATAACCCCTCCATAATTATTGTACTTGTTGCGAATTAATCTAGTTTCTCGATATATAGTATAAATATGAAATATTTCCATATAGTTAACTCACTATATTTGCAATGCATCGTATATAATAATACTCTAAAAGAAAGTAGATCTTTTAGAAAATTACATGTTGGTATTAATAACGGCTCATATCAATACCAAGATCCCAATTGGCATATACTTGAGACTTTGAATTAATATAATTCACAAGTCACAATGCCAAGAAGTTAGAACAGAAACATATATTTTAGTTTTTTTCCCTCTGTACAGATCGATCGATATCTGAATCCAATCCTCATTTGCCAATTGTCACCGATAACACTTCATATATGTATCATTTACCGCTTCAATTGAATTTCTTAGAATATGTACGTGATGATATATAACTCGTGAACTATTTATTTATTTCTGTAGAAATGAGGTCACGACACATTTCAGCCAGCCCATTTGGATAAATATCTCTCCAAATTATGTCATGTTTGACACTTTGAGAGATATGGCACAAAATCTCGATATCGAGCTGTCTGATATGAATGAGGGCAACCTTGGCAAAGCAATATCAGAAGAGCTTGAAGAAAAAGGAAGATACTTAGTTGTCTTTGATAATGTTTGGCTTGAAGAGTTTTGGCGTGAAATATCAAAATTCTTGCCTGACAAAAAGAATGGGAGCAGAGTAATCATTACCACAAGGTTAAAGAATGTTGCAATGATGGCGGACAAAACATACCCCCCTTACGAACTTCCACTTTTAAATGATGACGAAATCCTAGAAATTTTCCTAAAAAATGTAGATCCTAAAAAACAATATTGTCCCGATACTTCCCCACTCCATAGCATTGCAAAAGAATTTGCCACCTATTGTAGGGGTTTACCACTTGCAGTGGTAGTTTTAAGCGGTCTAGTAGCTACTAGACCATACAATTTTCATGAATGGCGTAAGTTGTCAAAAACAATAAGCTGGAATGTTGATGGACGTGCCTGTATTGATATCATAGCGAAAAGTAGTTATGAAAACTTGCCACAGGCTAAGAAGGTTTGTTTCTTGTATCTTGCGGCGTTTCCTGGAGGCACTAAAATCGAGGCTAAATCTCTTTGTCGGATGTGGGTGAGTGAAGATCTCATACAACCTGAAGAAAGAAGGACGTTGGAGGAAATAGCTGAGAATATTCTAAATGATCTTGTGCAAAGGTAAACTTACATTGCTCTGTTAATTTTGCTTCCTTTAGTAGATACTATACAATACATAATTTAAATTTTTTATTCAATATTAATTTTGTGATATAATTATTTTTTTCATAAATAGAGGCATGCAATTGGACATCCGTGCATGATGCTATTTGGGTCATGCGATTTCCTAAAAAATTATAATTAGTTATTTATCTTATATCTAAGGAATCTAAATTAATCTTGACTGAAATGATCGTTAACTATTATTTATTTTATACTTATTATATATACTTCCAAGTTCCAAACACATGGTTGTCAGAATAATGTATGAAATTTTTTGAAGATATATAAATAAAATCGTGCAACAAGATTATATAATTTCAAAACTTCTTTTTTTACCTCTTAAATTTTTTTTAAAGATGGTCTTTATTGTTTGGGAATATTTTTTTGTTTGCTTAATATTATCGGATCAACTTTCAATATTTACATCAAGCTTACCCTCTGGTTTTTATCTAAAAAAAATATATATACATATCATCAAACTCGCATCCAAAAACACCCGAAGCTTTTAGTGTATACTTATATAAACAAAAAATCTACTATTTTGCCATTCTACATCGTGAAATACCAACTCTAGAATAAGTATTTTTTTTTTTTTGAGTGAAAAGCATGGGTCCTGCCCAATGCCTTTTGCATTAAAATAAAAGTTCATATGTACAAGTAAAGCCAGCGGCTAAAACAAAGAAAAAGAAAAGTAAAAGAGAAAACTAATTAACGTAACACCCTAAAAAACAGTAAAAAGAAGGTCTAGTGAACTTGAAAAAAAGTCCACTCCTCAATCACTTGGTTTGCCAGTACAGAATAAGTATTTCATTGGGGTACTTTTAATTTCAGCAAATACGTTATGGTTCACATTCCATTTGTTTATATATTTATGGCAGGAACTTGGTTCAAGTATTAACACGGTTTTCTGATGGTTCCATCAAGTATATTCGGGTACACGATATCCTACGAGAATTCGTGGTTCATGAAGCACAAAAGCTGGACTTTATAATGGTGTGTTCAAAACCAGATGATTGGGAGCGTTGTAGCAAAGCAAAACGTGTGGCAATCCATTATTGTTCACTAGATCTCGACGAACTAATTGGTAATCGTGCAAACTGTAATGTTCACTCTCTGCTTATTTTCGATCATGGGTCAAAACCATTACAGCTAGACTGTTCCAAGTTTAGAGAGCTCAGAGTGTTAATGTGCATGAAATGGGGCACGTACATGGTGAAACTAGGAGCGCCTAAGTTGAGATATCTTCAATTGGAGATTGCGGGTATAAAGGAAAATGAAGTTGAATTTGGAGAATGGGTGAGGGGCATGAAGAATCTGGAAACCCTGGATCTTCGAAAATCATGGCACGGTGATTTGTCTGAATGGATATGGCAGGCCAAAACACTCAGGCATGTTTTATTATATAATCAGAATTTTGAAGAGGCAACCCATGGGCCCCCAGCATCAGCAGGTGTAAAAAATCTGCAAACTATGACTAATGTGAGATGGGGTAGATCATGGGATTCGGGCTTTCCTGATTTATCCAATGTTCGTGAGTTGCAAATTCGAATACAGGGAGGGATTCCTAGGGGGGAGATTGAGAGGTTTCTACGCGGACTAGAGAATCTTGATGATCTTTCGATAAGAGGGGATGTTGCTATCTTACAAGAGATAGATTGGAAAGATTTTCCATTTTACGGCAGCTTAAAATCTCTAAGATACGAAGCCATCGATTATTTAAGTCCCTTGCCCCTGGCACTTCAGCTGCGTGATGGCATGTTACCTCCCAACCTTACTGAGCTGCACCTTATAGCTGGCGGATTTGGGTCAGACCCTATGCCGGAGATGGAGAAGTTAAAACTTCTTAAGACCCTGACTATAGATGGGTTCGGTAGCGAAGAAAACGAGAATGCACTAAGGAGGATTAGATGCTCGAGTGGAGGGTTTGAGCAGCTAGAGGAGCTGAACCTTGGAGATCTGCCATTAGAGGAATGGGAAATTGAGCCTGGCGCAATGCCCATGCTCAAAAAGCTCCATGTTTCGAGTTGTGATCCGCTCAGAGTACCTCCCGAGTTGACCGACCGATTAGTATTACCCAGCCTTCAAATGCTGTTGTGGCAGACGAAGCACCAAGCCTATAAAGACGCGATCCACAACATATACGAGCAAAAGCCTCATCTTCGGCCCAATTGGGTTAAGTGAGTTTTTAATGAATTAGTAAGCCTCTCAATGCAATTTATATTATTTTGGGCATGCAACAATATTTTTCTCTTTTCTTTTGTTTTTTATGTTGTTGTTTGTGTGAGCCAGAGGCAAAATTTCGGACCGAATTCGGAGCCATTTCGGTCCGAAATACGTCGAAAATTTTGTAAATAATTTATTTTCTTATTTCGTTTTAAAGCAAAAATAGAAAAAAAATAATTATGGCCACCTGTATTTCTATAAAGGTGCGTCCCTTCCTTCTGAACTTCTTCTTCCTCTCTCTTCCTATATATTTCCTCTATTGTACTCCATTATTCAAAAAAAAAATAAAAGATCGGTGGTGTGTGTGAGTCGTGGACGTAGGTACACATTGTACTGAACCACGTAAAATTTTCGTGTTCTTCTCTGTGATTGCTTTTGTTTACATGGTATCAGAGCGGTAGGTTCTGAGATCTGTACGACTTTATCTTTGTGCGAGTTACTGCACAGCTGATTCTTTGTCCTCGTACGAGTTACTGCACAGGAGCTCCTTCTTTGTGCGAATTACTGCACAATCGAACTTCTCTTCTCGGTTAGATCGCGCCGAAACCTTGACCATAACCTAAATTTCGGACCAAATTTTGTATTTTTCGGACCGAAATTTACTTAAGTCTGAACCAAACCATGAATTCGGTCTCCAAAACTGACCTCAATATGCCCTTTACCCAAAACCTCAACAATTTCTGAATTATAGACTCAGGAGTAACCGATCATATGACCTATAGCAAGGACGACTTGATAAGAGAATCTCATCCAAGGAGGACTGAGATCGTCAATGCAAATGGAGAAATTTATCCAGTCACAGGGGCTGGAGATGTTCAATTTTTCTCTTCTCTAACTCTTTCAAATACTTTATTGGTTCCTTCTCTTTCATCAAGACTATTGTCTGTAGGTCAATTGTGTGAAGAACTTAACTGTGTTGTACTCATGTATCCCAGATTTTGCCTCTTTCAGGACCTTATGACAAAGGAGATTATCGGTCGTGGTACTAAGAAGGGAGGACTGTATCAATTGGAAGACATAGCTACTGGAAGAGCTCACTGTTTACTCCTAAATTCTGCTGCATAAAACCCTGGGATAAATAAATATATTTTATTCCACAAATAAAATCAAAACCCATGACAACAGCAATTCGACAAAATCGCTCTGACAAACAGTCATGTTGCATGAGATGAAAATACAGAAGTTCCTAAAAACGGACGATATATTAATTAATTACGGGAAATGTCGTTATGCCCCTGTGATATCCTTATAATTAATTATCAAAAGAGTCCCAAAAATGGAAATTTTGTAGCAGTTAAATCCTTCATATTTTATCGGGAACCATGCAAAATTTCATGTCAAACTGACTTACAGATGAGCATCAAACAATTTTATCAAATAAATGCAGCATAATTGTCCTCAATTTCGGCTGGGCCGAATTACAAAATAAATCAAAGCCCACAAGGTTTAATTAATTACAAAACAATTCAAAGTCCATACCATTTTCCGGCGGCCCATCCGGATTATACAAAGGCCCAACAACAATAAAAACTAAACAGGTTCAAATACCATACCCGATATCAAACCCAAACCCACAGTCGGAAACAGACTCATGCGACTTAAACCCGACAGTCGGAAACAGACCCATGCGGACGAACCCAACAGTGGCCGACTTGACTCGACTGAGTCAGGTTTGGGGATGCCACGTGTCATACTCCTATTGGTTGGGACCATTACCGTTTAAAATAAAAAATAAAAAAGAAAGGGATGGAACAATACAATCCTGTCAGAACTCGATGCACCGGCGTAGGGATGACCTCCGTCGCCGCCTCAGACCACCTCAACCCAAGCCAAGTTCACCACTGTGCAGGCGACGGCCTCATGATCTCAACGACACTAGATTCGACGAGGTTCGAACAAGGAATGATGCCAATTGGGATTTGAAAACACTCACTGCCTGAAAATGAAATCGAGAAATTGAGTTCAGAAAATGGCAGAACTATGCAAATAAATGAGAATGTAGCTTCTAAAAAGGATAGTTTACGTGCCTGAGGGAGCGATTTCGGAGTCGGATGCCTACGGAGCCGAGCGAGTCACCACGGTTGCGACTGACAATGGCGATGGTGCTCAACTGAAGAAAAGAGACCGGGTATGTGAATTAAACACAATGAATGCACTTAGTCTCGATCAAAGAGCATGCTCAGATGAAACATGAGGAGCTCTAAAGCGACTACAGTCGGTTTCCCTCTCAACTGGACATCTCCAGTGAAAAGAAAGGAAAAAATACAAAGTCAGATAAAAGAATGGAGAAGAAAGACTGCTGACCACGGTCTATTCTCTGAAAAAGAATGTTCTAGCTTGGTCCCAAACAGACATGCTTTGATGAGGCAGCAGAAAAGATACCGTTCTTCCCATCAATTAAAGCCATCTGATAAAAGGCAAGTTTAAATTCATGGCTGTGATTAAACACAACCTTGTATATCAAAGGAGGCGACATGAGTTGATGCAAGCAAGAAACATACTAGCAGATTCAACTAAAGCATCCAACCATCCATCCATGCTGTTGACCACATGGAGGGACTGATGTTTCCATTGATCACTTCATTCAAAGCCACAAGTACAGATGAAGCTGTATAATATCTCAAACCACTCCAAGCATCACAATGCACCTGGAAACGCCCATGTGTGTGTCATTCTATGGGGACCATGGGCAAATCAGTCATCCAGAGGCGAGACAAAAGATAAAAGCATTCAAAAGTAATGCAAAGAAAAACTACCAAATCCTAAATTCCAGCAATACCCCTCAAAGATACCTTTTGAAACGCATTGGATAAAAGGTATGAGAGGATAACAACATAAGTCAGCTGGAAATACACCCTTCATGGGATCAAATATATCCAAAGAACAAGGAGCCTTCCATATCAATACACAGAAGTGTGTGTGTATGAGAGGCCTCAGACCAATTTGACAAGGCATGATGCCAAGCCTGACACATCATAGGCCAAATGGGACGATTAAATTGGGACTAAAATATGACTGTGTCACAATTTGATTGTAAATGCCATCACTGCCAATGCTTGACAAACCAAGTGTGAGAACAAATTGTCACAGGGGTGACAAATGCCAACTCAAACACTTGGCTGCAAGTACTCAACTACAGTCACTCACATAATGTGACTAGTGCCAATACAAGTTCAAAATTGAACTTCAATACCAACTAACTAGCAAATCAAACTCAAGTAACCAAATGACCAAGGAGTTCAGATGTGAGTACAACTTGCCAACATGTGACAAGTGATAACTCAAACAAAAGGAACTACAAGGCCATTGGCCACAGGAGATCAATTATGCAGCATAAGCCCTCTCATAAGGCGCAATAAGCATCAAATACATCTCAAGGCCATACCATTCAAGCACTGGGGAGGAACAAACCCTCTTTGAAACATCTACAGGCCTCACCTGAGGCACAACAGCCAACAGCTGAAGAAAAATAGCTCACAGCCAAGGCACAGCAGCCAACATCTATAGCAAAGCCACTCAACCATGTGACACCTGTCTCAGTGCCACAAATTGATCATCCTCCAGCTCCAAGAGATGGCTAATACAGTCAACATGGCCACAAGAAAAGCATAACAACCAACACTCAAAGGAAAGACACTCAATTGTGTGACACCTGTCCCAGTGCCCACAAGAGCATCTCCCTCCAGGATAGCTGCAACAGCTAGCAAAGCCACAAGAAGATCCCAGAGATCAACAGCCAACAGGCACTATAGCCAATAGTTCACTGCCTGCCAAGCAGCAACATGAAGCAATGCCACTTCAAGCATCACCAAATCACCAATCCCATGCCTCTGAAGGACAAGATTGGGAAACCACATCAAATTCAAGCCGCTGGGAGGTGAATGCAAGTATGAAACCCAACTGGAGAAGCATGAAACCCCCAGGAATACCTCATATACCCCTCTGACAAGCCACAGGAAGCAGCTGGCGCCAAGTAAACCCCTCCCCCAAGTATCTCACTTGGTAAAAGGAAGTAAAAACACTCTCACAGCCACATAGGCTACATAGATGTGAACACCATGTGCCACATCAGCCAACAAAGAGGCAGTAAGAGGAAGTAAACCCCATATCACCAAACAACTATCTCAAATGCAGATGCCATCTGTCAAGTGACTATTGGATAGTGCAAAAAAATAGTAAAACACCCAATGTGAACTTAACACCCAAATTGAGGCGGCAAGAGGCAAGATAGCATCTCAGCCCTCCATCAAATCTCAAAAATATGAGGAAATGCCAAGTGTCAATGCCACTCCAGGAGAAACCCTAGCCAGATGGCTATAAAAGAAGCAAACTCGAAGAAGAAGAGGCCCCCAGTTTTTGAAATTTTTAGGCTAGAGCATTGTGTTTTCAAAGCTGTAAAAAGAAAAGAAAAGAAATTTAAGTGTTAATCAAGGTAATTAGCATGTAAATTCAAGTTTTATATGAAATAAAGGGGGCCAAAATAGTTTAAATTACTTTGCTCTTCTTGTTCTCCTCCTCTTTTCCCTTTTTCTTTCCTTTTCTGGTTCAATAAGTCTGGTATTTGGTTTAAGTGTCTGGTATTTGACACTGGTGGTGAAATGCCTGGTATTTGACATGGTATGAGCCTGGTATTTGGCTCTGGCCCGGTATTTGGCCATGGAATAACACCAGCCCGGTATTTGGCTGAGTAATACCCTCTCATGAGGAGATAACTTAGAGATATACACAATAAGATATGCAAGCTTTATGCCTATGGCTACTGTTTGCATGCCACCCCAAACTTAAAAGTGACCAAGGATGCCTAGACTTTATGTCCATGGCTACTGTCTGGTGCACCACCTAAAAGTGCCAAAAGTTTTGTGAAAAAAAAAACAGTTGCATTCTTCATGTTTTAAAACCCAAAATCAATTACTTTTCAAGTGCATGTGCATATAGGATAGTTGCATCTGTCAACTTCCAAAAAAAATAAAGAGTTGATTTCAAACACATGCATGCTAGGATAGGTTAAGAGCAAGTATAGTATCTGTCATGTTTCAAAAGGCAAAAATATTTCATTTCCTGTGCAAACTCATGCATAATAGGGTTAAGTTCAAATATAGCATCTGTCATATAGTTGAATCATGGTCAAAGTTTGCATGTCTACTTATTCACTTAGTTGCATAGCATTCAAGTTTTAATAAAGTCCATTACACTTGCACAGTGTCAAGCATGGTCATATAGGTGTTAAGTTTGTCATTAGGGTTCATGTCACAGTCACCCAAAAGATAAATAAAATTGAGTCCTCATGCATAGTAATTTAGCTAGCCAGGTAATAGAAGTGTCCAAGCACCAAGCATGCAATAAGCCAGCCCTGGGCCACAGAAACAAATAGGGTCCCATAGGTCAATAAAAAAAATGAAAAAGATAATAAACTTCCCTGCATCATATGGGTCAGTTGTAGTCCCAATCTAACCAGTTAATCATGTAGACATAGTCCCTGAAAATGGAAATAAAAATGATTAAGGTCCCATGTTAAAGAGTGTTTCATTTCTCATTTAGTATAGGCCAAGTCAAATGCATATGTACATATTAATTATCAGGTTTGGAATAAAAACGTGAGTTGACAGCATATCATCCAGTATGCACCTTGCATAACTGAAAACAAAATCAAAAGTTTAAGTTAGGATAACATGGCATTTGCCTTCCTCATGTGCATAGTTCTCCTCACAAAAAAGGAGGAAGAGGTCTGATGTGTCATCGCATAAGCATCATCATAACCAAATAAAAAGCTTAGTCCTAAATCTCATGGTTTAGATTGCATCAGTGTATGTGTCAAGCATCAATCACTCAGTCTAGGCTTATCATTTTTTGTATTTAGCATCCCCTCTCAAAAGGGATAGTCAATAAGTTGCATTACAGAAAACAAGCTTGCATATGCATCCAGTTTAGTCTTTTTATACATGGCATCAATTCTGAAAACCCACCACAGTTTTTTTTTTTTTAAAAAAAAGTAGTGTTCAAAAATTGCATGGGTCACTTTCTGAAAATAGACAGATTTTTTTGCATAAATTTTGTAAAAGCTTTCCTCAAATATCAAAAATTGATTTTCATCACAAACTCAAATTTCAAATTTTCAATAAGTAAACAAATCATAAGCACTACACAGCAATAAAAAAGGGAGTGTGTATATCTCTAAGTTTATCTCATGCGAGGATATTACTGGCTGCAAATAGAGCCCATAATTGTCACCAAATGACAGAGGTTAAGCCAAATGAAACTGAACCAAATCCAGTTGAACCCAACCCGAAAATGAATCAAAATTGAGGTGAAATAAACCAAGGTGGTTAGTTGTCATTCGTAATGAGGCCAAATTAAGCCTAAACAAAGTACCATTGAGTGTCAAAATAGGACAGCAAACAGGTTACCAAATACGACCAGTCCACACAAAGTCAAATCAAAAATTGAGTGAAGGAAAGAAAGTACCCGGGCAATTGGTGCCTCCAGTGATCTCTCCTAACCTCAAAGGCCCTGTGGGACCCAACCAAAGAACTTAATTTCACTCAGAACATCTCAATCAGACTAGGCAGTCTCGACCTGGTGAAAAGGGATAAATGAGTGCTCGAAATGGAAAACCAATCAAAGAAATGTGGCTAACAGAAAGGGAGAGTGGCTCAAAATGAGTCAGAAAATACCTTCAATTGCAAAAACGGCGTGGGCAATCGCCGTAATTTCTCCTCCGACTGAAACCTCCCTCTCGACGAGCTGTCGGAAGAGAAAGGAAGAAGGAAGAAGAAAAGAAAAAGAGGACCCCTAGCACGAATCTTGACGCCAGGTGGACGAATGGATTTGAATTTCAATGGATCTGAAGAAAAACCCGGATGAAATCGGTACATGTGAGCCAAAACGCAGGGAAGTGGGTCCCACTAAATGGATCAAAACCTGGCTCAAACCAAAAACCTCAGCGCCTTGAAAAATCCTCTGTGACGGTCGCTGTGTGGCGGGTCACTCCAACCCAGTACAGTAAACAGCAAACCCCAGCCAATCAGAATTCTCCAGCAGATTTAAATTTCAAAGATGCATTAAAAATCACAGGAGTGTCAGAAAAATGCAAATAAAATATGAAAATGTCTAGAAAATTATGGAAAACATTGTGGTAACATTTTCCAGGCCCAAATCCCAAATTATAAAACATATAAAATTCAAAACCTCCAGGATGATCATTTTTGTAAATAGAAAAATGATAAAATCAAAATTAAAATTAAAATTATGCATGAAAATATGAACATTTACGTTCTGGACAGCAGGTATATATTTGAACATTTGACGTTCAGGACAGCAAGTACTCCCAGACACCCTCGTCAAATCCAAAACCTCAAATCCAAAACTCAAATTTGAATTCAAAATTCGAATCCAAAACTCAAATCCAGAAATTCCAAACCTGAAATTCAAAACGCCAAATCCAAAACTCAAATCCAGAAATTCCAAACTCGAAACTCAAATCCCCAAATTCAAAATCAAAACTCAAATCCAGAAATTCTAAACCTGAAACTCAAATCTCAAAACAAAAAATTCATATCCAGAAACCCAAGAACCCAAAACAAACTCAGAGAACCAAATTCCAAGCCCAAACACTAGGGACAAAGAATTAGAACTATGAAGTTCAACTTCAAGAAGTTTATCTTAAAAAATTAAAAAGTTAAACTCAAAAGTCCAAAAATCTAATCCAAAAGTTGAAAAGTCAAAAGTCCAACTTAAAATTGGAATAAATAAGACTAAATGATCTGATAGCCGGAATCTAAAAGTCTTAAAATACTCTAAGCCCCAAGAATTAGATGTTAAAACCCAAATAGTTAAAGACACAAAGACCAACGCTTTCGAGCTTGGATCAAAGTCAATAACTAAAACTCAAAAATGACATTAAAGTCTTAAAAGTCCAACTTCGTTTCTCCTGAGACTGCATAGCGCGTTGCCGCGGGAGTTACAACTCAGTGTTCCTGTCAAGAGGAGGGCGTAGCGCTTCTTTCTTCGCGACTTGAACGAAATCCCAAAATTTCTAAACCCCAAACGATTGAGAATGGATTTAGATCGCCCATCTTTCTAGTGTCGAACTCAAAAATCTAAATCGTTCCTCCTGAGACTGTATAGCGCGTTGACGCGGGAGTTACAACTCAGTGTTCCTGTCAAGAGGAGGGCATAGCGCTTCTTTCTTCACGACTCGAACGAAATCTCAAAAATTTCTAAACCTCAAACGATTGAGAATTGACCTAGATCGTCTATCTTTCTGGTGTCGAACTCAAAAATCCAAATCGTTCTTTCAAGGCCGCATAGCGCGTTGACTTGGAAGTGCACACCCGAAGTTCTTGTCAAGAGAAGGCATAGCGCATCTGTACTCAAGACTTGAACGAGAAATCCCCAAAACTTCTAAATCTCCAAATCGACTGAATATCAAACTAGGTTACATAACCCCTGGTATTGATTTCAGATATCAAAAGGTGGCTACAAACCCACTCCAGCAAAATAAGCAACAAAGTTGTTAAAATTGTGACGAAGAAGTCAACCAAGGTCCTGTAACAAGTTTAAGGTTACACCCTGATAATCAAAAATCAAAACCCCCCCCCCCGCTTAAACTAATCTTTTAAGATTAAATTAGACCCTCAGCTATACGTTACGTTTGATTCGAATATTCCCGATCTAGATGTACTCTTGTCTGGTTCTCAACTTAGGCCGGAGGTAATTAACAGCAGGGGCTTGCGCCTGTTGGAAGGAAATGACCTGCAAATAAAAACAATCAACCTTCGAGGTACTTAGAACCGCGTTAGCGTCCGTGGCCCGTTTCTCGGACGGTCAGTAGCGTTCGGGTCGCAAGATGCTCGAGGGGTATATGCTCCGTATTTTTTTCCCCATGGCGAGAGCTATCCTTTGATGGCTACCCGTGGAAAAGGTCAAAAAGGTGCGAGACACTCACTTATCTGCTGGCTTGAGTTCAAGTAGGAAGTCTTCGATTTGGATGTGGCACAGGCGTTTAGGCTATCCTTCATTCGGGTACCTTAAGCATCTTTATCCAAGTTTATTTTCTGGATTTGAGAATGAATCTTTTGATTGTGAGGTATGCATCAAATCTAAGAGTCATCGAGCCCATTTTTCTAAGAACTTGGATAATGACAATACCACTCCTTTTGACCTGGTTCACTCTGATATATGGCGGCCTTCCCCAGTTGAATCCCTGGTGGATAATAGATGGTTTGTATTATTTGTTGACAATTGTACTAGAATGATATGGATTAATGTGGTAAAGCATAAAAATGTGGTACCACTTGCCGTCAAATCTTTCATTACCATGGTAAAGAACCAGTTTGACAGGAATGTTAAAATTTTCAGAAGTGATAATGGAAGGGAATCTGTCAACAAAATATTAGGAGAATTTTTTAACACTAATGGGATTATACATGAAACAAGTTGTGTGGGTACTCCTCAACAAAATGGCATAGCAGAGCGAAAGAATAGGCAAATTCTAGAAATGACCAGGGCAATGATGCTAGAAAACAATGTACCTCATTCTTATTGGGATAATGCAGTTACATCAGCAGTTTACTTGATGAATAGGTTGCCTTCTGTGGTACTTGACTTTCAAACACCCTTGCAAGTCCTTTCAAAATACTACTTAATTCCTCCAGTCCTTACAATTCCACCAAAGGTATTTGGGTGTATTGCCTATGTTTATATATAGAAACATCAAAGGTCAAAGTTGGATCCTTGTGCTGAAAAATGTGTGTTCATAGGGTATGGTCCACGTCAAAAGGAATACAGGTGTATGAACCCAGTTTCAAGAAAAATGTATACTACAATGGATGTGACTTTTATTGAAAATGAGGGGTATTTTATCAAAAACCAGACTCATTCTCAGGAGGAGAGTGTGACAGGAAATAAGTCCTGGTTTGATGCAACAAAGGATGAAGTGTTTGGACTAGAACATGCAAATTTCGGACCGAATCTTGACTATTTCGGTCCGAACAGAGCAGGAGATACAGAACAGGAGATACATTTCGGATTGAATTCAGACCATTTCGGTCCAAATTCTGGAAATAGAGAAGGAGATGCTATGGATTTCGGACCGAATTCTGAAAATTTCGGTCCGAATTCAGGGTCACTTGCTCCGATTTCTCATATTTCAGATCCAGAAGTGGACCCACTTGATAGTTCGGGTCCATCTGAGGAAAGCTTGGAAGATGAAGATGAAGAAATGATACAGTCTCCTCCATCACCACATGACCAATCTCCAGAGTCAGAGGTAAATATTTTTGAACCTTTTACTACTAACCCTGGTTATCAGTTGCCTTTCAGGTCTAACAGAGGCATACCTCCGAAGAGATACAGACCAGATGAAAGTGGTGAAGGCAGGTATGCTATGGCTAACTTCATGAATATGTCTTACATGCCAGAACCCATGAAAGAATTTGACAAGACCCTTGCTTCAATTCAAATTCCAAGGAATCTGGAAAAAGCCTTGAGTTATCCAAAGTGGGTGGATGCAATGAAGACAGAAATGGATGCACTTGAAAAGAACAATACCTGGGAACTGGTGAGTATGCCAAGAGGTAGAAAGACAGTAGGTTGCAGATGGATATTTACAGTTAAATAAGGGCTCACTGGAGCAATTAACAGGTATAAAGCTAGGCTAGTTGCAAAGGGGTACTCTCAGACATATGGGGTAGATTATCAGGAGACATTCTCACCTGTAGCCAAGCTTGATACTGTTAGAATACTGTTATCCATTGCAACAAATAAAGATTGGCCACTTTATCAGTTTGATGTGAAGAATGCATTCCTACATGGTGACATAGATGAAGAAATATACATGGACATTCCACCAGGATATGGTCATTCAAGTGCACAACCTCTTGCGTGCAGATTGAAGAAAGCACTGTATGGTCTAAAACAGTCTCCAAGGACTTGGTCTGGAAGATTCTGCAGTGCCATGAAAGGATATGGATACATCCAGAGTGATACAGATCATACCTTGTTATTTTTTAGGAATCAAGAAAAAATTGTAATTTTGATAATCTATGTTGATGACATGATAATCACAGGTGATGACTATGAAGGAATCCGAGATCTAGAGGAAAAATTGTCCAAGAAATTTGAAATGAAGAACCTAGGTGACTTGAAGTACTTCCTAGAAATTGAAGTCACACGCAGCAAAGAAGGTATATCTTTATCACAGAGGAAATATATACTAGATTTGCTTGCTGAAACAGAGATATTGGATTGCAAACCCATTGACACACCTACCAAACAGAACAACAAATTAGGAATATTTCCTGATCAGGTACCAACAAACAAGGAACAATACCAGAGATTGGTAGGGAGATTGATCTACTTATCACATACTAGGCCTGATATTGCCTATGCAGTGTCTGTGGTAAGTCAGTTCATGCACGCTCCTAGTGAGCAACATATGGAGGCTGTTATGTGGATTTTAAGGTATCTCAAGGGATCTCCAGGACGAGGTATCTTTTTCAAGAGAAATGGACATATTCAAGTTCAAGAATATACAGACTCTGACTGGGCAGGAGATGTGACTGACAGGAAGTCTACATCTGGATACTTTACCTTTGTTGGTGGTAATTTCGTCACTTGGAGAAGCAAGAAGCAGAAGGTAGTGGCATTGTCAAGTGCTGAGGCCGAGTTTAGAGGAATTGCTAAGGGACTACAAGAACTACTGTGGATTAAAATAGTACTCAAGGATCTTGGTTTCTATAATTGTGAAGAAATGAAGCTGTTTTGTGATAACAAGGCTGCCATTGCTATCTCACAGAATCCAGTGCAGCATGATAGAACCAAGCACATTGAAGTAGATCGACATTTCATCCGACTGAACCTTGAAGAAGGGGTAATTAGTATTTCTCATGTAAAAACAGAAGAGCAACTTACAGACATACTGACCAAGAGAGTGTCGAGTACTAGTTTTCATGAAGCGATTGACAAGTTGGGCATGCGAAACATCTACATGCCAACTTGAGGGGGAGTGTGAGCCAGAGGCGAAATTTCGGACCGAATTCGGAGCCATTTCGGTCCGAAATACGTCGGAAATTTTATAAATAATTTATTTTCTTATTTCGTTTTAAAGTAAAAATAGAAAAAAAATAATTATGTCCACCTGTATTTCTATAAAGGTGCGTCCCTTCCTTCTGAACTTCTTTTTCCTCTCTTTCTCTCTATTGTACTCCATTATTCAAAAAAGAAATAAAAGATTGGTGGTGTGTGTGAGTCGTGGACGTAGGTACACATTGTATTGAACCATTACGAACGTATTGAACAAATGAACGAATCTGGTTAACTATAATGGTGCTTGAAAACGCTCTATGCCCACTTTTATAACCCGTTCCTCAGGCAGCTGATCATTTTAAACTTAGATATCTTTTTATGTGCATATATTCAATTCCTTTACAAACTACAACCACTATTCACCACTAACAAGTAAGGCCAATGCCTCTTGCATTTAACAGTTAGCTTTTTTGGAGCTATGCAAATAATGAGTGCCGATCGGAGGTGAAGAAACAAAAAGTACATATTGCCACTAAGAGAAGCATCAGAAAACACAGAAAAGGGTCGCTTGGCCCCTTGTTTGGTTGTTGGTAGAAACTTTCAAGTTATTCAGGCAAAATTTTAGAGGTACCAATAACTCCATCTGTAAATAATTTACAAAATTTCACTACTAAACTGCATGTCATCCATTTGCTCTACCAAATATTGCAACTAATACACAAACGAACAATTTTTGTCCAAAGATGTTGATCTCCATAGTTGCTAACTGGACTGTTAGTAATCAATTTTGGATTTTATTTATTTATTTATTTATTTTTGTTCAGGCTTGCTAACTGGACTTGTCATCGATTCAGGAGATGGTGTAACTCATGTGGTAAATTTTTTTCATTTAAGGCTATTAATCAAACATTAGTTGTTGCAAAAAAATTCTGCAAGGTTATAAGTTTATAACCTCTGTTGTATTCTCTCTCTCTTTTCTTTTTGTGTATATAGATGCCAGTGGCAGATGGGTATTTCTTATCCACACCCAACAAAGAGAATGAATGTAGCTGGGAGAAATATTACTTCTTACCTTGTTGATCTTCTCTCTCGTAGAGGGTATTTTTGTTAGTACCTACAAACATATCAAATAGATATTCCTAAGAAAGCTCAAATTTATGTTTTTCACCTGTAAACAGATATGCCATGAATAAGTCAGCTGATTTTGAGACTGTAAGACAAATAAAAGAGAAGTTGTGTTACATAAGATCAGTACTTCTTAACCTCCTATGCAAAACCATTGTATAGTTTCAGCCTTACTAGCTCCAAGTAGCATTCACATTTATAATGCACTACTTTCAGCAACGACTACAAGCGGGAATACCAGCTTGGGCTTGAAACAACAATTCTAGTCAAGAGTTACACTGTAAGCCAACCATACCTCACAATGTTTGAATTTACCTTGCAAATAATATCAAAATAATTTGTAATATTTGCGCATAATACCGAACAATTGTCACTTTTGAAATGCAATGCCCACAATTTTCAGATTTGCTACTAGCACAAAGCTGTTAGTTGCTCGATATTTTACCAAGCTTTCCTCCTAAGCACTTTAGAAATGTGCAGTAAACTAGGGTTGGAACTGGAAATTTTTTTATGGAGATCAACATCTTTGGACAAAAATTGTTCGTTTGTGTATTAGTTGCAATATTTGGTAGAGCAAATGGATGACATGCAGTTTAGTAGTGAAATTTTGTAAATTATTTACAGATGGAGTTATTGGTACCTCTAAAATTTTGCCTGAATAACTTGAAAGTTTCTACCAACAACCAAACAAGGGGCCAAGCGACCCTTTTCTGTGTTTTCTGATGCTTCTCTTAGTGGCAATATGTACTTTTTGTTTCTTTACCTCCGATCGGCACTCATTATTTGCATAGCTCCAAAAAAGCTAACTGTTAAATGCAAGAGGCATTGGCCTTACTTGTTAGTCGTGAATAGTGGTTGTAGTTTGTAAAGGAATTGAATATATGCACATAAAAAGATATCTAAGTTTAAAATGATCAGCTGCCTGATGAACGGGTTATAAAAGTGGGCACAGAGCGTTTTCAAGCACCATTATGAACGTATTAGAATTAATCTGTAATAGTTAACCAGATTCGTTCATTTGTTGACCACTTGATCTAATATCAAATCAACTCCAAATTTTATAAAATTTATATAAAAAAGCATCGCCCGTAAAATTGAACAAGATCAACGGTTTGGATTCAACATTTTAATTTTAAAATTTTCAAATATTAAAAAAATGACAGTTGGCTGTGCCAAACAGCCGGTTAAACCGGCTGTCGAGGATGCCAATCCCCGGTAGGGGTAGGTTTCAGGAATCTGTACCATCCAACGGAATCCAACGGCGGATAAAAAAGAGCTGCTCTCTACTGCAGAAAATAAGCGCAGCTGAGGATTTGTATTCCTAGCTCTTCTCCGACGGAGGAGAAAAGGCAAGTAGTACGTTCATGGACAAAATGAATTGAACAATGTTGGATATTTTTGGTTGGACTATTTTTTGGTCTGGATTGAAGTCCAGTCCAAGTTTAATTGTTAAGTCTTATCTCAATGAATTATGGACAAATATGGATGAATTGTGAACAAATACAGACTTAAGTACAAATAGATTCAATTTGAATGGATGTGATTGTTCGATGCATATATATGCATATGGTTTAATTGTGAAACTTATATGTTTCTTAATGGTTGTTGATTTTGTTCAAAATTTGAAATTTTGAAAAATTTTAAGTTCAAAATTTGAAAAAATAAAAAATTTTGAAATTTCGAATTTCGAATTTCAAAATACGAATTTTAAAATTTCAATTTTTTTATTTTGAAATCCGAAATTTCTAATTTAAAAACTATTTTCAAATTTTAAATATTTTAAAAATTCAAAATTTTAAATTTTAAATTTTTTTTAATTTTAAGTTTCTAAAGTTTCAAATATTAAAGTTCCAAAATTTTGGATAAAATTAGTGATTACTTAATCATTGGAGCTATTGATATTAAGATATTATTTCAGAAGTCTTTTATATAATACATTATAAAAAAAAAAGTCCAAAACTTCGTCCATATGATTATGGACAAATAATAGACTTTATTTAGTTAGAAGATGAACTGGACATAGAATAGATAATACTTACTATATATAATGAACTTTGTTTGACAATGTACTGACTCCTCATTATTAGACGGAGCTAGACATGGATTGGAACCCGTCCATTAACGGAGAGAAAGTAAGAGAGATAGGATATATCAATTTTACCCTCAAACGTCATACGGCTGTGATTCACTGCTATAATTTTTTTCTGTCCACCGTAGCATGACCTTATATATTTTATATGAAATATATGGTTCTCTAATCCAAACATGTTGTTTTTGAGTAAAAGGAGCCGAGATGGGCATCCAATGAATAATAAAAGCACTACATAACAGTATCCAAAGATAATAAGCGCAACTGCAGCACACTTCTTCCCTGAAAGAGGGAAGAGGCTGTAGATAAAGCTAAAATAAGACAAAACTACCAAACCGCTAATTGTTCCATAACCACAACAAGTTTACCCATCACAAGCACAACACGAAGACTAAAAGCCTCTTTAACACACTCTAATCCAAACATGTAGACACACTCTATTTATATCGTCTGAAATCAAATTCTGTGCTCATCTCGTGTTAAGATTTGATCTGCTAATCTCTATCAAAATAAAATTACTATTTTACTATCATTAGACTATATATAGTATTGAAACTAATACCTGTTTTTCCATAAATATTTGGCTATATCTTTGCTTTTAGAATAGGGCAGGACTTCACAATTACATTGGCAGCAGGTATTAATTTGTATATTTTTTAAATTACTATAATTACAAAGAATAATTCAACATCACATTAACTTTGGTCTGGTGATTACAATGTACTTTGAATAGAGGTTAAAGATTCAAAATCCGACTGAATATCCTTACTAATATTTGAAGTTGAGAAACTCGATCTCCATGTTTTTTTATCTAGAAAAGAAAAAAAATATTATGTTCTATCATGGGCTTATTTTATTTTTCCCCTTGATAGAATAGTATATCATCATCAGAATTATGGAAAACAATCGAAGCCCGCTAAATAATGTGATTCCCTCTTCAAAGCATATTGTTTATTATATTTATGTTTCAACCTTGTCTTAACTGGACGATTGCAACTGTAGAGAACAATGATGTAAGCAAATAAGAAAAAGGTTTTATGAGACCGTCTGGCACCATTGGTTGCAAAAAAAAAGTACTTACAACTTACCTGGCTTGCAATTTGTTAAATTGACCAATGTTTTTTATTTAATCAAATAATTTAGAGAATAAATGTTCAGAAAGTTCATTTAAAAAAATTTAGAGGCTAAGTTCAGACTGAATATGTCATTCCCACAGGTCCTACTGACATGAGAACTGAGGGAGAAAAAATGTTTTATCTAGATAGGGGGTTTTAGACTTTTAGTCACGGCCCAATAGTTCAGTTATATTTGATATCACGAGGGACAAGATTAGTTCAGTTATATTTGATATCACGAGGGACAAAATTAGAAAAGCCACAATAAAACCAAAATAAAGATATTAAACTTCTTCCTAAATATAAGTATATAAACTATGCATAGTCACTAGTCTTCATCACGGCTCCTACTGTTCCTTATTTATCCCCATCCATTTTTCATATCCATTCATCCCAGATCTGTAAAAGTTTACAAAAATCTCTTATCACCATCTTTCCTTCTTGTTCAACATGCAGATATGCTACATCATGGGTTCTGAAGCTTCGGCTCCACAAGCAAGCAATGGAGAGGTCCCAAAAGATTGAAAACCACGGGGTGATATGTTAGCAGCCGCTGAGTCGTGGTTCCACTTTGAAAGTCAGGTACATGGACACAACACTTTTAGTTTTTCTTTTGTCATTGATCCTTTTAGGTTCGAAGGTACTAGCTTGGAAATCTTTTCCAGAGTATCAATTTTATTGCATAATTGTCGGAAATCTTTATACCTTGGAATTCTTTTTCTACCTATGGAATATCACCAAGTCAAGTTCCTTTCAAATGATGATCAGACTGAAGCATTTTCTTTCCAAAGCAATTCCAATAAATAAAATCCATTTCTTCCATGTTCATTGTTCAATATGCTTTTTATAACTCAAGATCCAATATAGATCTGTTAGTTCCTGCTCTATTTCTCTCTCAAAGAGAACACCGTGGTTCAAAAGCTCCATCAGCGTTCACATGTTAAGTAAAGTATTTTATTCTCTAATGTTTTAGAAAAATGTTTTAGCACATCTTCAGGAAAGTTTTATTTATGAATTTTATATAACTAGTAAGCCATTTGCACCATTTTAGGAAGCTCAGTCAATGTTGAAGTTCCAAACCAGAAAAAACAAAAAATTCCAGGGATACAGCACTGCCTCAGAGAGAGGTACCAACGACGATGCCACAATTCTCGCCAGATATAACAGCAGCGACACTTCAGAAGGAAACTCGCGGCTTCTTACTTCACAATGTTTATCAAAACATCAATGCCACTGACATTTTGGAGAAATCAGGTGTTCTGGTAGATTCTGATGAGTTGACTGTGAGAAGCATTAAATTCTCTGAAATGCAACAAAACTGAGCATTAGAAACAAGAAACTCAATGGAAGAAGCCCCAAGTGATGGCACATATGTGGCCACATTGAGAGGAAATGATAAAATTATGGAGATTATTGATTGGGATTCAGATGAGGAGATGTCAGACATTGTGATAGAATGTGGCGAATCAGTTGCACAAAATACTAATTTGCTGAAGATAGAAGATAACAAGATGACGGCCTAGGAGCAGAAGGTGCAAGAGGAGATACAAAGGAGAAGGTTAATTTGGATCTATATGAGGTGCAGAAAAGTTCTGATGCAATGATAATATTTGACAAATTGAATGACCAAAACCCAAATTTTGATCAGAAGGATGGATTCAGTTCAACAGAAGAAACTAAAATTGAACACACAACATTGACCGAAACACAAGGGATGAAGGAATTAGGGAAAACACCAAATGCTGATCAAGAGTTTACTGAAAAAGATGGTTCAAGCTATCCAGCCTTGGAAACACTAGATGAGGAATATGATTCAATAAAACACCCAAATTTGCTTGAAATTTCTGGAAAGTTGATATGTCACAAAGAATTTGGTGATCAAGCGCCAGAATCATCTCAAGTAGAGACATACTATAATCAAATTGAAGAAAAGGACACGAGGGAAGCCAAGTTAATGGAACTGTATGCAGAGAATGAGAAACTGAAAACTCACATGGCGAAATTGCATGCACTAGAAAGACAGATCGTGCACTGGTTCCAGGGGATTGCGATGGAACTTAATGGAATGTTGGTTGAAACAATGGAGAGTGATAAGATGAGCACGCAAAGTTTTGAAAGCGGAAGCGATGGTTTCAGTTCAAGAAATTCTAGTTTATTTCAGTTTCTGCAATTCCGAATAGATATGTGAACCTTTTGCTTTTTTTTCCCTTTATCTTAATTTTTTTTCATTATTTTCATTTGTTTTGTCAAGTTTGTTTTTGTTATATCACTAAACTATCATCCTGTAGTACTATTTGATTCCAAAAGACAAAATTATGCATAGAGTTGACATGATTGTTTAGCAGCCTGTAATAAATTAGCATACTATATTCATTTGCCAATCTAGCACAGCACTATAAAAGCTACAGAATTTTAAAAATTGCTGCACAGATATACCAAAGCAATTTAAGAGTTGAAAAAAAAAAACCTCATCCAAACATCACTTGTATCAATATACAGGGATAAAAACTATCACCAATTCATTTTTAATTCCATGCGATAACATGCGATAGTACTGTCTTAATGTGACAACACAAACATTTCAGGAAATAAATTGGGCGGGGCGCTCTAACTAAGACTAGTAAACACAACCCAATTCAGGGACTTCCTCTACAACAACAAAAAGCAAAGATCATACAATGTCTAGTTATCATTGGATAATTTATACATTGTGTGTTTCTATTCTTCTAAGATTGACCACATTTTGTAAGAGCGGCTACACCCTCTTCTTGGTACTCTTGCCATGTTATCCAAAATTCAGGAGCATCCTGTTCGTAGAAAAAAAAAGGACGAGTTATTTCAGCATTTCTTCTGGAGTCTAGACCAATTTATTGTAAATAGAACTGTGTCCTAAAATAAAGGTTTTGAAAATTAATAGCATGCAGACCGTGATTCCAGCAAGAACAGCTCCTCCTAAATAAACCATGTGCTTCCTTCTAGGTGGATCCTCTATCCTTAACCGCAATTTCTATGGAAAAAAGGGGAACTTATTTACTAGCCATACACTTGGTTTCACATGGCAAGGTGTACAATTAAATAATAACCTTTAATCTGTCCTTGTTTCCTTTCAAAACTACATCAAGATAGCGGTCTAGAATTTCCTTCTCCAGTCTGAAAAAAAAGTACATATTGTCACTGTTTCCTCGTGTTCAATGCTTTTTCCAATTTCAGGAAACAAAGTTTGAGTAACTTGTGAGTACTACAATGTGAATAAAAAATTCCAAAGAAAGGTTTTTTACCTGCTCAATAGAACATCATTATTAGGGACCTAAGAAACAATACATATCAGGCCCTCAAAAAAAAAAAAAAAAAAAAAAAAAAGAAAGAAAGAATACATACCTGCTTGGAAGCCCAGGATATATAGTACTTCCTCCACTCAGAACAATGCGTTGGTATAGCTGCCAAATATAATTTTTTTCTCATTAAGCAAAAACATAACAGAAATTCAACAAAAAAATTTGTGATGCCTAAGTAGCATCTCTCGAACCCTATACCAAGACTGTTGTGGTAAGCTAGTTGTGTTAGCATATCAACACCTTTGCTGGTGCGCTGGTACACTGATACAGAAAGTCAGTTTTTTGTTAAGTTTTATTATTTCCTTATTTTAGAGATTTAGAAAGCATGTAGTAGGTTTTATTCTTATTTCTATCTTTATGAGGCGTGTTATTTTAGTTAAGTTTATATTACCATGTATTAGATATTGTAAGAGTATACAAAGGAAGAAAACCAGAAAAGGTGTAGCAGTTTTTCGCACCACAAAAACTCTCTTCTCTCTGTTTTTCTCTGCATCGTGTTTTTTGTTACAGTAAAAGTTTTTTTCCAACAATTGGCATCAGAGCCGGTGCTATGGGAGACAGCGACAATGAGACAAAGAAGACTCCACCGCCGAAAGCAATGGTGAGAGGAGGTGGTGTACCGATTCAGTATCCCATGCTGAATAATGAGAATTATGGTCTGTGGGCTATAAAGATGAAGATCATCATGCGATCTCTGTGTGTATGGGAAGCAGTGGATGGAAGCAACTCAAGTGATACAGAAAAAGATCATGGTGCGATGGCCGCGATTTCCCAAGCCGTGCCAGATGAAGTGATGTTGGCGATTGCAGAAAAAGAATCAGCAAAGGAGGCGTGGGAGGCCATCAAGGAGATGAGTATAGGTGAGGACCGTGTCAAAAAAGCAAGGGCACAAGTCCTGAAGCGACAATTCGATCGGATCGTGATGGACGATTCTGACAGTATTCTTGATTTCTCAAAAAAATTTACTGGTATTGTGAGTGAGATTCGCTCTTGGAGAAGAATTGAAAAATAGTACTGTAGTTGAAAAATTATTTGGAGTTGTCCCTGATAGGTTTCTTCCAATTATTGGTACCATAGAACAATGGGGGGACATGACCACTATGTCAGTTACAGAAGCAATTGGGAGGTTGCGTGTTTTTGAGGAAAGCTTGAAAGGAAGACGAAAATTTAAAGAAGAAGAAGAGCAAGTATTGTTGACACGTGCTCAGTGGGAAGCACTCTCTTTGAAAGAGAAGAAGGATAGTGAGAGCTCAGGCAGCAGACAAAGTTACAACCAAGGTGGTAGGCGAGCAAATGATAAAGGAAAGAAGCCATATCGAAAATTTGATAAGTCCAAAATTAAATGTTTCAACTGTTCAGAATATGGTCACTTCGCGTCTGAATGCAGCCAACCTAAGAAGGAAAAGGCTTATGTGGCTGAGAAGGAAGAGGAAGAACCTGCATTATTATTTCTTGAAGCATACGAACAGATGGAAACAAAGGAAGAAAATAAAGATAATATAACACTCATGGAGGAGAACCTCAAACTTCATTTTGGAATGAGTGAGACAGATGATGGAAATGTCTGGTACCTCGACACGGGTGCTAGTAATCATATGACAGGTTGTCGAAAACACTTCACCATGCTAGACACATCTGTTAAAGGAACAGTAAAATTTGGAGATAGCTCGGCTGTGTCTATTGGAGGTCGTGGAACTGTATTGATCAAGGGTCGCACCGGTGAACACAAGGCGCTCTCAGACGTGTACTATATTCCAAAATTGACCAACAACATAATTAGTTTGGGACAACTTGAGGAGAGCGGATGCAGAGTCACGCTGGTAGATGGCTACTTGCGTGTGTTTGATCGAAATGGACAGCTGCTGATTCGAGTAAGAAGAGCAAAGAACAGATTATATATACTCAATCTCAATCTTGCACAGCCAGTGTGCTTGAAGGCGTGTATTGACAGTGATGCATGGAAATGGCATGCACGATATGGGCATCTTAATTTTCAATCATTGCGCAAGCTGAATCAAGAGGGTTTAGTCGAGGGTATTCCACTGGTGAATCATGTTGATCAATTGTGCGATGGTTGTATTATTGGTAAACAGCGTCGTGCATCTTTTCCACATGCATCAAATTTCAGAGCAAATGAGGTGCTAGAATTAGTACATGGAGATCTATGTGGGCCTCTTACTCCTACAACTCCAGCTGGCAACAGGTATTTCCTTTTAATGGTTGATGATTACAGCAGATACATGTGGATTGTATTGTTGAAATCAAAAGACAAAGCTTTCCAAGCTTTCAAGGAAATCAAGGCAGCAGTTGAACTAGAAACAAGCAAAAGATTGAAAGCGTTTCGCACTGATCGGGGAAGTGAATTCAGGTCTGAAGAGTTTACTTATTATTGCAAACAGGCGGGTATTAAAAGGTACTTGACTGCCCCTTATAGTCCTCAACAAAACGGGGTGGTTGAGCGAAGGAATCAGACGGTTGTTGCGATGGCACGCAGCATGATGAAAAGCATGAATATGCCTGCGTATTTTTGGGGAGAAGCTGTGACAACAGCGGTGTACATCTTGAATCGAGCACCAACCAAGAGTGTAATTGGGATGACACCATACGAAGCATGGTACAAACGGAAGCCGGCAGTACACCACATGCGCACGTTTGGATGTGTAGCTCATGTGAAGGAGGTAAAAGGTTTATACTAAGAAGCTTGCTGATCGCAGTTCTTTGATGGTGTTTGTGGGATACGAGAATGGCTCCAAGGCATATCGTGCATACAATCCGACAACAAAAAAGGTAACTATAACCCGTGATGTTGTGTTTCAGGAAGAGAAGGCGTGGGACTGGGGTTCCGTGCAACACACAGGAGAAGTTTCGACCAGTGAGATGTTTCATGTGCCACATAAACAAATTTTTTCAGTAGGATGTGAAGGAAATATTGATGAAGATGAATCACAACAAACACAATCTACTCCAGCACATGATGCTTTGCAAAGGGAAGTGACTGAGATAGAAGAAGATACAAATTCGACCACTGTGCATGACACGACAGTAGAGTCAAATTCATCGCAGCAAACTCCAGTGCGAATGCGTAGCTTGCAAGAACTATATGAAGAGACTGATCCGATGGAGCCTGTTTATGGTGAACTATGTTTACTAGGTACAGAAGAACCAAACACATTTCAAGAAGCTAAAAAAGATGAAAGTTGGAGGCGGGCTATGCAGGAAGAAATTGATTCTATCCAGAAAAATCAGACATGGAGTTTACAAGATCCTTCTGCTAATCAGCGCATTATTGGACTGAAATGGGTTTACAAAGTGAAAAAGGATTCAAATGGAAAGGCGGTGAAACACAAAGCACGTTTAGTGGCAAAAGGGTACGTGCAAAAACAGGGGATTGATTTTGAGGAAGTATTCGCACCAGTGGCTAGGATGGAGACAGTAAGGTTGCTCATTGCAATTGCAGCTCAAGAAGGTTGGAAACTACATCACATGGATGTTAAGTCAGCTTTTCTGAATGGCGAATTAGAAGAAGAAGTGTATGTAAGACAACCGTCTGGTTTCGAGGAGAAGGGAAGTGAACATAAGGTGTTAAAATTACATAAAGCCCTGTACGGCTTGAAACAGGCACCAAGAGCGTGGAATTCAAAGCTAGATGGTACAATCAACTCACTCGGTTTTGAGAGAAGTGCTTTTGAGTATGCAGTTTACAAGAGACGCAAAGGAGAGGATTGTCTTCTTGTCGGTGTGTATGTAGACGATTTGATAATTACAGGAAGTTGTGAAGAGGAGATTATAAAGTTCAAGAAACAGATGCAAGAAATTTTTCAAATGAGTGATCTCGGTTTATTGAGTTATTATCTTGGGATAGAGGTACATCAACTGTCAAATGGCATCTCGTTGTGTCAAGAGGCATTTGCAAGGAGGATTCTTCTAGAATGTGGAATGGCAGAATGTAACTCAACTCAAGCTCCTATGGATGCGAGATTAAAATTAAGTAAGAAAAGCTCTTCACCATCAGTGAATCAGACTGAGTATAGGAGTATTGTTGGTAGCTTGAGATATCTAACTAACACAAGACCAGATTTAGCTTACTCAGTTGGGATAGTGAGCAGATATATGGAGTCTCCAAAAACTAAACACATGGCTGCTGTGAAGCAAATTTTAAGATACATTAAAGGTACGCTTGGTATGGGCTGTTTTTATGAAAAAAGAGAAACAAAAATAGAATTAGTTTTGGTGGGTTTTAGTGATAGTGACATGGGGGGCGATATAGATGACCGGAAAAGTACAACAGGAGTAGTCTTCTTTTTGGGCTGCAGTATAATTAGTTGGTTGTCAAGAAAGCAAAAGGTGGTTGCATTGTCCTCATGCGAAGCTGAGTACATAGCAGCAGCAACAGCAGCATGTCAAGGAGTCTGGTTGAGATCTATTCTTGCTGACTTGCTAAACCAAAATCCTGAGAAGCTGGTACTTAACATCGACAACAAATCGACTATTTCTCTGTGTAAAAATCCAGTGCTACATGATAGGAGTAAACACATTGATACTCGCTATCACTACATAAGGGAATGTGTGGATGAAGGAAAGATTGTGGTTGAGCATATTGGGACGAAGGATCAACTTGCAGATATTCTAACCAAGCCATTGGGGAGGCTGAAATTTCTTGAAATGAGACACAAAATTGGATTGCGAAATGTGAAAGAAGGCACGACTAGCTTAGGGAAGTGAATGTTGTGGTAAGCTAGTTGTGTTAGCGTATCAACACCTTTGCTGGTGCGCTGGTACACTGATACAGAAAGTCAGTTTTTTGTTAAGTTTTATTATTTCCTTATTTTAGAGATTTAGAAAGCATGTAGTAGGTTTTATTCTTATTTCTATCTTTATGAGGCGTGTTATTTTAGTTAAGTTTATATTACCATGTATTAGATATTGTAAGAGTATACAAAGGAAGAAAACCAGAAAAGGTGTAGCAGTTTTTCGCACCACAAAAACTCTCTTCTCTCTGTTTTTCTCTGCATCGTGTTTTTTGTTACAGTAAAAGTTTTTTTCCAACAAAGACTCACCGGATGGGATCATACCAGCTTTTGGCAAACTTTGAAGTTGTTGCTTGTTAAATATGTGTTTATTTGTTAATTAGCAATCAACTTATAACTTATTGACTCATTTTGAATTCACGAGAAACTTACCGTCATTCGGTTGTCAATGTCCATTTCTTGGATACAACGAAATGCCATGTCAGCCATGCCATCACCTTCTACATCAATTAGCTCCTATAAATCAAAACCATTTCTACACTGAAATTATGAAAAAATCGCCTGGTCTGCAATTACGTTGAATATTATAAAGTATAACTTACAGGTGTAAAAAGAGCCTCTGGTGCCTGAAAACGCTCTGTGCCCACTTCTATAACCATCTGGCAGCTGATCATTTTAAACTTAGATGTCGGTTTAAGTGCGTATATTCAAGTCCTTTACAAACTACACCCACTAACAAGGAAGACCAATGTCTTGTGCTTGCATTTAACAGTCAGCATTTTTGGAGCTATGCAAATAATGAGTGCTGATTAGAGGTGACGACAAAAAAATTACATATTTCCCCTAAGAGAAGCATCGGAAATGGGTCACTTGACCCCTTAGTCTTGAAGTTTGGTCGTTGGTAGAAACTTTCAAGTTATTCAGACAAAATTTTTGAGGTACCAATAACCTTATCTGTAAATATTTTACAAAACTTCACTACTAAACTATGTCATCCATTAGCTCTACCAAGTATTGCAACTAATACACAAATGAACAATTCCTGCTCCAAAAATATTTTTCATTGATCTCCATAGAAAAATTTCCAGTTCCAACCCTAGTTTATGGGACATTTCTAAAGTGCTTAGGAGGACAGCTTGGTAAAGTATCGAGCAACTAACAGCTTTGTGATAGTACGTAGCTAATCTGAAAATTGTGGGCATTGCACTTCAAAAGTGACGATTGTTGGGTGTTATGTGCAAATATTACAAATTTTTTTATATTATTCGCAAGGTAAATTCAAACTTTGTGAGGTATGGTTGGCTTACAGTGTAACTCTTGACAAGAATTGTTGTTTCCAGCCCAAGCTGGTATTCCCACTTGTGGTCATTGCTGAAAGCAGTTCATTACAAATGTGAATTCTAATTGGACCTAGTAAGGATGAAAATATTGAATGGTATTGCATAGGAGGTTTAAGAATTACTGTCCTTATGTAACACAACTTCTCTTTTATTTGTCTTACAGTCTCGAAATCAGCTCACTTATTCATGGCATATCTGTTTACAGGGGAAAAACATAAATTTGAGCTTTCTTAGGGATATCTATTTGATATGTTTGTAGGTACTAACAAAAATAACCTCTACAAGAGAGAAGATCAACAAGGTAAGAAGTAATATGTCTCCTTACTAACAGTTTCACATGTAAGGTAAAAATGAACTGCAAAACACAAACCTTGAGCATAGAGGGGAAGAACAGCTTGGATTTGGACAGAAACACGGCAAAATTATACTTCTCAAACATTGCCTCGATCTGAATTAGAGAAAATATTATATTAAACTTCTTCAAGTATATTGTTTAATTAAGGTCTAACCTCAATTTGGCATCATACAGTGTGCCCCTAAATATAAGAGAATGCAGAAGGAACCAACATATCAGAGTGAATAACTTACCATTTTTTCTCGATTCTTCGCAGGATTGAGTAGTGGATCTGTGAGTAAAATTTTACGCTCTGATGGATCAATCTATAAAGAAATAAAAATTATAATAACATAAGAAAGGAAAAAAACTTAGGGAACGCTCAAACGATTAGCAAAAGATTTGTTTTCTAACACTTATATAGTTCAGTATTATTCTTTTATGCCAAACTGTATTATAGTAAAAATTAAAATTATTAGAACAAAATATGCAAACCTTAAGTTCGCTAAAGAAGGCATGATCCCATACATGGCCCATGTCATCCCAATTTTGTACAATCCCATTGCTAACTGGATATGTTATATCCAGCTGGTGCCTCAGATCTGCACAAGTTGCTCCCACCACTATGTCCTGCAATTTCATCCCAAAAAGTTTCCCAAAAAGAATATACAATAAGCAGACCAACATGTACCAGTTGAATTAAGTACCGTGAGTTCTTGCTCTTGAAAGGATTCTTCATACCGAAGCAATGGCCGACCCACAACACAAGGAAAGACGGAGGTAGGGAAGTTCTCTCCAGCAAAACCACACTTCACATACTGCACAAATCACCGATTTGCACACAAATTATGGTTAATTTCAAGCTTAAATTAAGTGAAGGACACAACATAATTGATTGGAAACCATTGAAAGCATTGATAAGTACTCGATTGACCTAACACATTGGTAAAATGCGATCAATTCCTACACATGGAGAGTGGTATAAAAATTATAGTTCAAATCAAGAAGTAAATTGAAAGAGAAAGAGAGAGGGATTGGGAAAGCGTACATACCCCGGTGCCATTGTCGCATACAATTACGTTCTTGCTATCCATTAATGATCTCTTTCTCTCTCTCACTCGTGAAGGTAGATCAAAGGGAAAGACCGAAAGAGAGGCAGAGGGATCCGATGGAAGCGACTCGGCTCTCAAAAGTTTCACTCTCAGAAATGCAGATCGGACGAACAAGAGCGCGTCGAGATTCCTAGTTGTGCAAATATTGGATAATCGGACGGTCCCTAGCACGTCTAAATTTCCATTGCAAATTAAACTCTTACCATTTAATCCCTATATTTTGTCATATTTATTTTATTAACTAATTAACTATTTAAACTACGTAAATTTTCCATTTTTTGTGATTGATACCGCCAGTGGTCAAATATTTGACGTCAGATTCAAGATAATGATGGCTAGGATGCATCTTAAATTTTTCATTTTTTGTGATTATAGAGTATTTGTTTCTTTTCCTTGTCGTTTTCAAGAAACTTCAAGGAAATTGCTATAGAAACTTCAAGGAAATTGCAATAGGTCTTGCCCGCCTCTTTCTGGTTAATAATACATTAATTGTCCTCGCAAGCATTTCAATTATTTTCTACCCTAAAAATAGCAAAGCAGCTATGGTAAACGAATATCCAAAGCTTTATTTTGCTTTCCTCCTGTCCTCAAATAATGAAAACCAACTAGCTACCCTCATACTGTATAGCTAGCTATCTATCTATCTCCGGTACTGGGCACTGGGGTGGGTCGTGGGTTAGATCGATCAAATAATAGATTAGATGGCAGGTATTTTACAGCTATTTCGTGATGTGTGGGATGTAGTTGATAAGTTAGCTCAGAAGCTTCAGCCCTGTGATCCACTGGAGATCAGAGAGTCTATCGAGAGTCTGAACGGAAAATTGCGCTTCCTCAAGCCTTTCCTTGAAGAAGACAAAATGCAAATGCAATTGGTAACGATTCTCCTAATTTTTTTTCCCTCTTAAGCCATATCTGAACTTCCTTATAGAGATTTAACCACACTTATCAAATTTTTAAATACACTTAATAACATTTTATCATACCATATTCTAGATGCATGTTTTACATAATTCAAGTTTAATCTAAATTTCCAAATTTATTAACTCATCAAAAAATACTAAAGTACATTATTATTTTAATTTTGACTACTTGACTCATAATTAATTAAGTTTAATTTCCAACAGGAAAATGATTTCAAAGGTCTCGTCCCGGAAATAGAAACCCTTGTCAATAACTTCCATCGTGAATGCCCACAAAACCTTCGCAATCAAGAACCAGAAGAACTTTATAAGAAAATTTATCCCTTTTGCAAAGGGCTTTTAGCAAAAATTACACAACCCCCAGTCGAAGCTCGCTTTGAAGGAGAGGTAAGAAAGCTCAAGCGCAAGGTCCGTGACTTCGAAAAAAATATCATGATATATGGAAGAAATTTTGTGAAAAAACTAACAAAAGAAGAAAGTTGAATCCCATCGATGATCCAGAGATTTTCGGCTTTGACACTGATATAGAGAAGATTGTCGGGTGGCTGTGTGATGGACATGTTGTAGATCGCACTGTTGTCTCTATTGTAGGCATTGGTGGCGGTGGAAAGAGCACTATTACTAAGAAGGTTTGCAACAGGTACTCATCGTCCCATAACCCCTCCATAATTATTGTACTTATTGCGAATTAATCTAGTTTCTCGACATATAGTATAAATATGAAATATTTCCATATAGTGATCTCATTATATTGGCGATGCATCATATATAATAATACTCTAAAAGAAAGTAGATCTTTTAGAAAATAACATGTTGGTATTAATAATGTCTGATATCAATACCAAGATCTCGATTGGCAGATACTTGAGACTTTGAATTAATATAATTCACAAGTCACAATGCCAAGAAGTTAGAACAGAAACATATATTTTAGTTTTTTTTTCCTCTATACAGATCAATCGATATCTAAATCCAACCCTCATTTGCCAATTGTCACTGATAACACTTCATATATGTATCATTTACCGCTTCCATTGAATTTCTTAGAATATGTACGTGATGATATATAAGTCGTGAACTATTTATTTATTTCTGTAGAAATGAGGTCACGACACATTTCAGCCAGCCCATTTGGATAAATATCTCTCCAAATTATGTCCTGTTTGACACTTTGAGAGATATGGCACAAAATCTCGATATCGAGATGTCTGATATGAATGAGGGCAACCTTGGCAAAGCAATATCAGACGAGCTTGAAGAAAAAGGAAGATACTTAGTTGTCTTTGATAATGTTTGGCTTGAAGAGTTTTGGCGTGAAATATCAAAATTCTTGCCTGACAAAAAGAATGGGAGCAGAGTAATCATTACCACAAGGTTAAAGAATGTTGCAATGATGGCGGACAAAACATACCCCCCTTACGAACTTCCACTTTTAAATGATGACAAAATCCTAGAAATTTTCCTAAAAAATGTAGATCCTAAAAAACAACATTGTCTCGATACTTCCCCACTCCATAGCATTGCAAAAGAATTTGCCACCTATTGTAGGGGTTTACCACTTGCAGTGGTAGTTTTATGCAGTCTAGTAGCTACTAGACCAAACAATTTTCATGAATGGCGTAAGTTGTCAAAAACAATAAGCTGGAATGTTGATGGACGTGCCTGTATTGATATCATAGCGAAAAGTAGTTATGAAAACTTGCCACAGGCTAAGAAGGTTTGTTTCTTGTATCTTGCGGCGTTTCCTGGAGGCACTAAAATCGAGGCTAAATCTCTTTGTCGGATGTGGGTGAGTGAAGATCTCATACAGCCTGAAGAAAGAAGGACGTTGGAGGAAATAGCTGAGAATATTCTAAATGATCTTGTGCAAAGGTATACTTACATTGCTCTGTTAATTTCGATTCTTTTAGTAGATACTATACATTGCTTGATTCGTTCTACTGTCTAACTTATATCCTACTAATTAAATTTGTATTCAATATTAATTTTGTGATATAATTATTTTTTTCATAAATAGAGGCATGCAATTAGACAACCGTGCATGATGCTATTCAGGTCATTCGATTTCCTAAAAAATTATAACGAGAGGATATATCGAGCTCGCTCGATATGGAAATTCTTACTAACATTTAATTATCGAATTTGTTGCCAAAAATCGAGTTTTGTTGTACAAAGATTTTCTTAAAATTTCAATCTTGATTATCATTTACTAATATTGCAAGTTAGATTATATGATATTATTTCAATTTTATAAAATTTATTGCATAGGAATTCAAAGCAACGGTTGAAGAGTTCAAATAACAATTAGGCATGAACTATCTTAGATTTTCAAATATTTTTAATTCTTAAATTTAATAATGATTGGTAAGACTAATTTTAATATATTTAAACAAACAAAGAAAAAACTATTTTTAATATATTTAAACAAAAAAAGAAAACTATTTTTAATTATAAAAAATACGGTCACGGGTTTTAAGTAATACTATAGATTAGTTTTTTATCTTATATCTAAGGAATCTAAAATAATCTTGACTGAAATGATCATTAACTGTTATTAATTTATTTTTTATATTTATTATGCTTCCAAGTTCCAAACACATGATTGTCAAAATAATGTATGAAAATTTTGTAATGATATATAAATAAAATTGTGCAACAAAATTATATAATTTCAAACTTATTTTTGTACTGCTTAAAAATTTTATAAAGACGGGCTTAAATTGTTTGGGAATATTTTTTGTTTGCTTAATATTGTAGGATCAACTTTCAATATTACATTGATGAAGGCTTGAAACCCGATATCAAATAAATTTATATACCTTGTTTTACTTCACTGGTCATTCTGGTAAAGCTAAGGGTCGAACCCAAGGGACGGTACAATTGATTACTAGACTTTACTATCTCACGGAAGCTAGACAAGACAATTTTTGGGATTTTATGATTTATAAAGACAATTATCTAAAGTGCAAGTAATTAAATTATTTTTGGTTGATTTTTGGACTCTAAATAAATGCAAGAGATGTCCTAGGGTTTAGGGTTTATTTAGTTTATCTTTGAAACTCTTAGTACACGTGTTTTCACACGGGCAACAAGGATTTCGGACCGAAATCTATATAAGTCGTTCCAAAATATGCTCCAAACTCTCTATTATGACTTGATAATTTAATACTACATTTTGTAAAGGTTACTTGTCGACCAGACCTAAATCCTAGCCTCAGCCGTCGCAATTTTAGTTTTGGAATTAGTTTGGAACTCGGCTTTCACCACGTAAATGACTAAGCCTAAACTTTCGTGTCGGATTTTAGCCACTTAAGATTATCATGTTAGATTTCCAGAGATATCTAAGTCCTTTTAGATCGTTTAGAAACTACACCTTTCGGTCGTTAAGTTAACATCCTCTTTCGAGCGTTTGGCTTACCTCAATTACTTAATCAATCATGTGTTTAGTCTTGTTTAATGCCCTAAAGACATCGCGATTCATCCATAGGTAAACATCAAGTAAACAAATAATATAACTAAGCATATCAATAATTCTCAACACGATAAATCACATAGCATAGCAATCAATCCATTAAGTCATCACAAATACTAAACTAAACTACTACTTAGCCCTAAGACATAATTAATTAGCCTAACATATAAGCAAAATAAGATACAAACTCCATGTGATAAAAATATCAAGAGAAAAGGAAGGAATAAATCAAATATTACTTCTAACTCGAGATATTGATCGTCCAGAGCCGTGGTTGGATTGGTTCTATCCCCGTCGCATCTAGAATCTCTCCAAGTCGCTGTCGAGGTCATGTTTTGCTGGAAAATGGTGGAATCCCACGTCTTTCGGTGCGAGAACGGTGGTGGAAAAGGTGGAAAATATGCTATGGAAGGTGGGATTCAATGGTGGAGAAAGTTGGCCCCCTTTTCTAGTTGAAATTCGTGCCTAAATACACCCAGGGAAAGTCCAGGAGGCGGCTAGGGTAAGAAATCTTCTTTTCTTCTTCGAAACTTGCTAAATTCCACTTTCCATACATTCAGGGAATTTCGGACCAAAATTTCAAAATTGAGCACTGATAGTATTTTGACCATAATTTCTTCATTCGGACTCCGATTGAGGTGATTCAAAGATCGTTGGAAAGGTTGGGATGAGCTCTACAATGCCATGGATTTTATTTAGTCATTTTCTTCCCAAAAATTCTCCCTTTTGTGCAATTATTGTGTCCAATCCACCAAATTCCTACAAGACAAGTCAAATTCCACGGCAGTATCCAATCTTGACAAATATAATTCAAAAGCACAGTAAATATCATTGGTTTGAGTGCTATTTCGGTGCTAAGTACGGTAAAAATATATATATAAATAAGAGATATCATACATCAAGCTTACCCTCTGATTTTTATCTAAAAATATATATATATATTACATCATCAAACTCGCATCCAAAAACTTCCGAAGCTTAATCTATATTTATATAAACAAAAAATCTATTATTTTACCATTCTACATTATGAAATATCAACTATAGAATAAGTATTTATCTGGGGTACTTTTAATTTCAGCAAATACATTATGGTTCACATTCCATTTGTTTATATATTTATGGTAGGAACTTGGTTCAAGTATCAGAATGGTTTTCTGATGGTTCCATCAAGTATATTCGGGTACACAATATCCTACAAGAATTCGTGGTTCATGAAGCACAAAAGCTGGACTTTATAATGGTGTGTTCAAAACCAGATGATTGGGAGCATTGTAGCAAAGCAAAACGTCTGGCAATCCATTATTGTTCACTAGATCTCGACGAACTAATTGGTAATCGTGCAAACTGTAATGTTCACTCTCTGATTATTTTCGATCGTGGGTTAAAACCATTAAAGCTAGACTGTTCCAACTTTAGAGATCTCAGAGTGTTAATGTGCAAGCACTATGGGATGAAAATGCAGGGTTTTAAAGGAGCGCCTAAGTTGAGATATCTTCAATTGGGGATTGCGGGTATAAAGAGAAATGAAGTTGAATTTGGAGAATGGGTGAGGGGCATGAAGAATCTGGAAACCCTGGATCTTCAACAATCACAGCACGGTGATTTGTCTGAATGGATATGGCAGGCCAAAACACTCAGGCATGTTTTATTATATAATCAGAATTTTGAAGAGGCAACCCATGGGCCCCCATCATCAGCAGGCATAAAAAACCTGCAAACTATGACTGGTGTGAGATGGGGTAGATCATGGGATTCGGGCTTTCCTGATTTATCCAATGTTCGTAAGTTGCAAATTCGAATACATAGAGGGATTCCTAGAGGGGAGATTGAGAGGTTTCTACACGAGCTAGAGAATCTTGATGATCTCTCAATAGGGAGTTTTGCTGTCTTACAAGAGGTAGATTGGAAAGATTTTTCATTTTACGGCAACTTACGATCTCTAAGATATGGATTCGAATATTTTTAATGCCCTTGCCCCTGGCACTTCAGCTGCGTGATGGCATGTTACCCCCCAACCTTACTGAGCTGTACCTTGAAGTTGCTGGATTAGGGTCAGACCCTATGTCGAAGCTGGAGAAGTTAAAACTTCTTAAGACCCTGACTATACGAGGGTTGGATAGCGAAGAAAACGAGAATGCAGTGAGGAGGATTAGATGCTCGAGTGGAGGGTTTGAGCAGCTAGAGGAGCTGAACCTTGAATATCTGCCATTGCAGGAATGGGAAATTGAGCCTGGCGCAATGCCCATGCTCAAAAAGCTCGATGTTTGGAGTTGTAATCCGCTCAGAGTACTTCCCAAGTTGATCGATCGATTACCCAGCCTTCAAACGCTATGGTGGGAGACGAATAACCAAGCTTATGAAGACGCGATCCACAACATATACAAGCAAAGGCCTAATCTTCGGCCCTGGGTTCGGTGACAGTTTTTAATGGATAAGTAAGCCTCTCGAAGCAATTTAAATTATTTTGGGCATGCAACAATATTTTTTCTCTTTTCTTTTGTTTTTTATGTTGTTATTTGTATTTTGTCTTTTAGTTGTTGTTTGATGTTTAACACCTTGATTTCAGTTTAGTGTATGTATACAGTTATGCCGTAATATCCTCCTCCTATTTATATCAGCTATTCTTATCATGTTGCTCTGATCTTCCACAATATTGTCGTTTGATTGTGGAATATGAGGAATAAGTTACGTGGCATAAATTTTTATGTCAAGTTATGCAAATAGTGTTTGGTTGTGGAATAGTAGCGTGATGACATAATCATTATTTTATTACTATTTCTATCATGTTGTTATTAGAAATCATAATATTAATGATGATTATAATTAGAATATAATTAAAATAATAATAAAGATTAATAATGTATTAGGGACTGGAACACCATCATAATAATTACTAAAATTCAATACTACGCTGTTATTAGAGACTGGAATACATCATAATCACGTTAATCAAAAGATAAATCTTTTGGATGCAGTCAACTTAGAAAAATGTACAACGAAAACAAAACACTGGTCTCATGTTCAATAATCTCAGGAAACAATATCACTATTCTGCTAAGCTAACAAAAACCAACAGTTAATTGACATCAGATATTCATCGACTAGTATTTTCTCTGTAAGTCTCATTCAATCACAGGTTCCTGATTTAAAAACGAAAAGGTGTCATCTCATCAGGCCAGGAGAATCCCTAAGCTGTTCATTGATCTTGACAATCTCAGCAGAATGGTAGAAATGACAAGAGTAGTTGTTGCTTTTACACCTTCAACTGCACCAACTTTGCACTCTGAGCTAGAGTCGACTTTAACTTCTGAACAAAATGAAGCAAAGAAAATGGGACACTTTGAGATATGCACGTAAGCTTTACAAAAGTTCTGGTAGACACATCAGTTATCTGCTTTCAGTGATCACAAAATGGAGCTCGATTGCAACTTGCACGCAACAGAATCGAAGGGAAAGATACACGTGAATTTTTTGTACATGTAAACGGAATCCATTTTATAAATGTTAAGCATTTTGTTTTTCAAAACTAGTAAGCTAACTTTGCTCACCATTTAAATTTCCCATCAATGTAAAAAGCCATCCCTTACAAGAAAGGGTGTCAGTGCCTTCAAGCTCACAACAGCGCGCATCTCTCATCAAATAAAATAATATACTACCTGCTCCACTGGTACCACAATCCATAGGTTCCACTGCTTGTAAATCTTTGAGCTAAAAGGACATATTTGAGCAAAATTCAAATTTTAACGCATCAGTTTCTTCTCTCTTTAATGAGCACTACCATGCAAGAAGTCTCCACAATCTTAGAAAAAGGACAACTCTTCAATTTCAGTTTCTAACTAATGCGTCATCGCAATTTACTGCTTATGAACATGAACGAAATTGAGCCTTACAATATAAATTTATTATTTACTGTTAAACACTAGACACATTCTTAAAAGCTCATCCAGATATAATGAAATAATAAGCATCATTAAGATGTCCTAGCCATCTAGTATTTTGGAAACGCAAGTAGATATTGTCAAATGAAATTCACCAACATACTTTAGTTTATCTCAATATTCAATAAGCTATTTTATTTATTATTATTATTATTATTTTTTCTTTGAAACAAGTAGGGGAACAACCTCGCCACTTTCCATTAAACTAGAAAGCAAAAAGTTTATAGATCAGATTTTTATACCCTTCACTCATCAAAAAAAAAAAAAAAGGTATCCTGATCTATGATCCCCCCCCCCCCCCTTAAAAAAGAAAAAAAATCTAATCATCAGAGTTACAAACATAGAAATCAAATTTATTACAAAAAAAATTATTCTAAACTACAACAAAAAATACAGGCCACTCAAACATTAAAAGGCTACAGTGACAACACAGAAATAACAAAACAGCACTAGTAGTTTCTCATCTTACTAGTCAAGCAACATCGGCAGGAGTGATCCTGATCCCCCCAGTTGCATTGGTATCTGTTCCAACTGTGGCACCATCTCCTTCACCTTTGTCTTCAACTTACTTGGCCATGCAGCTGACCAATAAACGAGCAAGTTTCTAGCTAACAAAGCAAAGCAGTAGATCTTAACAAGTGATTTGAACTTCCCATAAAACAAATAACATTTCTGTTCATGAAACAAAGTTTGAATATTTTGTGAGTACTACAACGTGAATAGAAACTTCTAAAGAAAGACTTACCAGCTCAACAGAACATCATTATTAGGGACCTAAAAGACAATACATACCTGCTAGGAAGCCCAGGATGCTCAACAGAACATCATTATTAGGGACCTAAAAGACAATACATACCTGCTAGGAAGCCCAGGATACATAGTACTTCATCCACTCAGAACAATATGTTTATATAGCTGCCAAATATAATTTTTTTCCTCATTAAGCAAAAACATAACAGAAATTTAACAACCAAAATTTGTGATGCCTAAGTAGCATCTCTCGAGCCCCACCAGCCATTACCAAGACTCACTGGATGGAATCATACCAGCCTTTGGCAAAATTTGTAGTTGCTTGTTAGATATGTGTTTATTTGTTAATTAGCAATCAACTTATAACTTATTGACTCATTTTGAATTGATGAGAAACTTAAGCTCTGCTCCAGAAGAGGTGAACAGAGGAGAGTGAAAGAGAAAGGTAGCTGACCAATCCCTGCCCAAGCCCGTTACACTGCTCCAGAAACATATATTTGAAGGAGAATCAAGGAGAATGAGAGAGAATGGGGTTTAACTCTTCTATAAAAACATGAAGAGAGGTGCACTTGTGATTACACCCAAATTTGAGGTGTACTCCTCTTCTCTTCCCGTTCTTTCCCTTTCCTTTTCCCACTGGGTTGTGGAGCAGAGCCTTACTGTCATTCAGATGTCAATGTCCATTTCTTGGATACAACGAAATACCATGTCAGCCATGCCATGACCTTCTACATCAATTAGCTCCTAAAAAATCAAAACCATTTCTTTATATCACACTGAAATTATGAGAAAATTATCTGGTATGCACTTAAGTTGAATATTATAAAGTATAACTTACAGGGTAAAAAGAGCCTCTGGTGCCTGAAAACGCTCTGTGCCCACTTTTATACCCTTCCATCTGGCAGCTGATCATTTTAAACTTAGAAATCGGTTTATGTGCATATATTCAAGTCCTTTACAAACTAGACCCAATATTTACCACTAACAAGTAAGACCAATGCCTCGTACTTGCATTTAACAGTTAGCATTTTTGGAGCTAAGCTAATAATGAGTGCCGACTGGGGGTGAAGAAACAAAAAGTACATATTGCTCGTAAAAGAAGCATTAGAAAACACAGAAATGGGTCGCTTGACCCCTTGATTGGTTGTTGGTAGAAACTTTCAAGTTATTCAGGCAAAATTTTAGAGGTACCAATAACTCCATCTGTAAATAATTTCCGAAACTTCACTACTAAACTCCATGTCATCCATTTGCTCTACCAAATATTGCAACTAATGAACAATTCTCGCTCCAAAGATGCTTTCATTGATCTCCATAAAAAAATTCCCAGTTCCAACATTAGTTTACCGGGCATTTCTAAAGTGCTTAGGAGGACAGCTTGGTAAAGTATCGAGCAACTAACAGCTTTGTGCTAGTAGCTAATCTGAAAATTGTGGGCATGGCATTTCAAAAGTGAAAATTGTTGGGTGTCATGTGCAAATATTACAAATTATTTTGAAATTATTTGCAAGGTAAATTCAAACTTTGTGAGGTATGTTGGTTAACAGTGTAACTCTTGACAAGAATTGTTGTTTCCATCCCTAGTTGGAATTCCCGCTTGTAGTCATTGCTGAAAGCAGTTCATTACAAATGAAGGCTAACTTGGAGCTAGTAAGGCTGAAAATATAGAATGCTTTTGCATAGGAGGTTTAAGAACTACTGACCTAATGTAACACAACTTCTCTTTTATTTGTCTTACGGTCTCGGAATCGGCTGACTTATTCATGGCATATCTGTTTACAGGGAAAAACATAAAATTTGAGCTTTCTTAGGGATATCTATTTGATATGTTTGTAGGTACTAACAAAAATACCCTCTACAAGAGAGAAGATCAACAAAGTAAGAAGTTATATGTCTCCCAGCTACATTCACTATCTTTGTTAGGTGTGGACAAGAATACCCATCTACAACTGGCACCTATATGCACAAACAAGAGAGAGAGAGAGAGAGAGAGAGAGAGAGAGAGAGAACACAATAGAGGTTAAAAACTTATAACCTTGGAGATTTATTTGTAATAACTAATGTTTGATTAATAGCCTTAAATGAAGAAAATTTACCACATGAGTTACACCATCTCCTGAATGGATGACAAGTCCAGTTAGCAAACCTGGACAAAAAAAAATTTAATCCAAAATTGGTTACTAATAGTTTCACATGTAATATTAAAATGAACTGCAAAACACAAACCTTGAGCACAAACGGAAAGACCAGCTTGGATCTGGACAAAAACACCCGTAAAATTGTACTTCTCAAAGATTGTCTCAATCTGAATAGGAGAAAATGTTATATTAAACTTCTTCTATTATATTATTTGATTAAGGTCAAAACTCAATTTGGCATCATACAGTGCCTCTAAATGTAAGAGAATGTGAAAGGAACAACATATCAGAATGAATAACTTACCATTTTTTCTCACAGGATTAAGTGGCGGATCTGTGAGTAAAATTTTACACTCTGATGGATCAATCTTTAAGGAAATAAACAATAATAACATAAGAAAGGAACAACTTAGGTGAGGCTCAATCAATTAGCAAAAGATTTGTTCTCTAACACTTATATAGTTCAGTATTATTCTTTTATGTCAAACTATATTATAGTAATAATTAAAATTGTTAGAAGAAAATATACAACCTTAAGTTCACAGTTCACTGAACAAGGCATGATCCCATACATGACCCATATCATCCCAATTTTGTACAATCCCATTGCTAACTGGATATGATATATCCAACTGATGCCTCAAATCTGCACAAGCTGCTCCTACCACTATATCCTGCATTTTGATCCAGAAAATTCAATAAGCTCATGTATGAATACCCATAACAACATGTACCAGTTGAATTAAGTACCATGAGTTCTTGCTCTTGAACGGATTCTTCATACCGAAGCATTGACCGACCCACAACACAAGGAAAGACAGAGGTAGGGAAGTTCTCTCCAGCAAAACCACACTTTACATACTGCACAACCATCGATTTGCAAACAAATTATGGTTATTTTCAAGCAAAATTGAAGTGAAAGACATTATATAATTGGTGACCGACTCGACTGACCAAAATATTGGTAAAAAGCAATCAATTCCTACACATGGAGAGTGTAATTGGAAAAGGGTATGCAAATTCTAGTTCAAATCAAGACGAAGTCTACAGTATGTTGATCTGATCTGTATTTGAAAACCCAAAAAGAAGTGAAATTAAAGAGAAAGAGAGAGGGATTGGTAAAACGTGCATACCCCGGTGCCATTGTCGCATACTATCACGTTCTTGCTGTCCATTAATGATCTCTCTCTCTCTCTCTCTCTCTCTCTCTCTCTCTCTCTCTCACTCGTGCTTTCCTTGAAAGTGAAGGTAGATCGATCTAAGGGAAATAGAGCAGAGGCGATGGAAGCGAAGCGACTCGGCTCTCAAAAGCTTCACTCTCAGAAATGCAGATCGGACGAACAAGAGCACTATTGGAAAATCGGACGGTCTCTAGGACGTGCCACGTCTAAATTTCCATAGCAAATCACCAACGAACTACTCTTATCGATTAATCCCTATATTTTGTCTTATTTATTTGCTTTTATACTCAAATTATAAATTTTCCATTTTTGGTAGTTGATAGCCTCATATCTGTCGTCAGATTCTAATTAACGGTGGCTAAGACGCATCTTTAAAAAAAATAATAACCATCTTTACACGTCTCTGTAGTCTGTACACATTAGTGTTTTATATTCATTCTCTATATATTATTAATATATATATATACTAGCATAAGATGCCTTCATATGTAGACAAATAAAAAACAAAATAATGTTAGGTAATAAAAATATATTGCTCGATCTACCAGCGATATAAATAGATATGTTATTCAATTTAGTTTTTTATTAGCCAAAATATATTGTTGGTTCATCTGGCGATTGATATCCAATCAAAGATCAACTCGATCTAACGGTAGAAACACATGTTTACATGCTAGATCTAGCGTCTTAACGCCTCCTGGATCCGAGCGTTTATAAGTATTAGATTAGATTAGTTATTAGATATATAATTTTTTCTTTTTTTATTTTAAAAATGGTCATGTTAAATGTCATTTTTTGCAATATGTGTGCAAACTGATTAGATCTTGATTCTTGGTTTTCTGATAAACAATGTAAGAGAAAATGTAGACTCTGAAGGTGCCAATTAGAGTACTTGGTCAAAATGAATAACAACCTTAGGCTAGCTATACTTCTGTAAGTAATAGTAGTATGAAATTACACATATTACATAATTTGTAAGCATAATCTCCACCACCATCAAAATTGGCTTGAAATATTATTTTTGAATTATTTATCTTGATCAACTGCAATAGTTTGAAACTTACATTTAAATTTATTTTTTTCTTTCTGTTGTGTAATATGAAGATACCAAACGTTGTTGAAAATGAAGCATGGAAATAATTTATTTTTCAATTCCTGATCTTATAAAAAAAAAAACTTAAAAAACAATAAATTTTGAAGACAAACACTTATCAGTTTAGAAGTTAATTTTTTTATCATACCATTTCACTCTGTGGTAATTGATCTTACCTTTATTTTGTGAGAAATTTTCAGAAATTATGTGATGACTATCGTGAGTCTCAAGTTGTCCTTTAGCCTTTAAATTAATTTATTATGGTTGATGACTTTTGTATATCGAGGTTAATTTGACTAAACTTTTAATATGATGTCACAAATATGGTTCATCGATTATTATAATCTAATTTGACCAAGGGTGTCGTTTTAATTTTAAAATGGAAAGATTAAGCTTTTTCCTTAATTAGATTGAAAAGAACGCTTGATATTAGAACCAAAAGAACACTAATGCAAAATTATTTTCATCATATTAGTATAATTTTTTTAGTCAATCAAAATTCAAAATTAATGTAAAGAAAACAAATCAGAAAAAATATAATAAATGAGACAATATGTTTTTGTAAAATCAGAAACTTTGTAAAGTCTTTTCAGTAGATGTTTTGTAAAAGTATTGTCATTAATTATGGTTTATCGATTTTTTGGTTATTAAAATTTTATCCATATAGATTTGGTGGTCATGTTTGCTATTATTTTTTTTATGATTGTCAGACGCTGGTGCTGAAGCGGCGTGAATATTGCCTATATATGTCAATTGAAATCTCTGATTTAATTTACTCGACATATATATGTTCGGTGATAACAAACACACTTATGTGCACTATAAAATATTACAAACATAATTACATTCGAACTAAAGAAAAAAATGGGTCAACTTCGTTGATTAGTTAGCTAAAAAACAATAGGAGTGTTACGGGTCATTTTTGTAATTTGGGGTCCAATTAATGTGTTTGAAATTTTGAAGATGTGTATTGTATAGATGTAGAGCAATTCTGCAATTTTATATAAATGCAGGATATTAGTGCAGATCTTAGTGCCTACATGAGTCAAGGGACAGGAGAGTATTGCAAGAAACATAACAAAAGGAATAGATCATAGCTATACATGATTTTTTTTTTTTTTTTTTTTTTGTGCTTGTAATAGTTGTACATGAAATCCTTTCATAAATATTAAGCTAAAATAGTACTTTTGAGCCAACTTCAAAATTTAACGCATCAGTTTATTCTCCTTAAGGAGCACCAACTATTGGGTTTCAGGCGTTATAAGTTTATAAAAGGGATTGCACTAGTTTAGGAGGTGAAATTGATGTAACAGTATGAAGTACAACCAATATGCATAAACAATAAGCAAATATCCATGTACAACTCGAGAAAATTCTTAGTCGCTAGAACAAACAAATAGGAGGAAAATGTGATAGGGGCAGATTTTGATTCTTGTTGATTGCAGAAAGAAAAACAGACGGGCAACGTGAGAATCAACGGTGGGAAAAAGATAATTTAGTCACTAATTATAAATTTAATTTTTATATTTCAATTATATTAAAATTATGGATAATGATAAATAAACAAAATTAAGAAGATCTTTTAAGAATTGAAAGGTATATATTCAATTAGAGAAAATAATATGGGCATGTAGTTAATTTTGCCATCTTTTAATTATAATTTGAAAAAAAAAAAAAATCCTAGCGCTTCTTCGCTGCGTTAGGTACGTACAAGAAAAAGAGAACTAAGGGTCTGCTCCACGAACCGATTTTAGAGGAAATGGAACGGAAGGTAAGGTAAGAAGATACTGTTTACTTGCTCCAGCATCAAATACGTGAGGGAATGGAAAGTGAAGCAGGGTGCGTAAGTTCCATCAGTTTTTTTATTTTGTTACTCTCCGATTTAGAGTGTACAAGGAGTAAGATTGCTTAATTCACACAAATACCCTCCTAAAAGTAGCGCCGGAAAAAAAAACAGGAGTATAATGGTCAAATTCATATAATATTTAATTAATATGTCGAATACAGTTCTTTCCATCCTTTCTGTTAGAGTTATGTCCTAGAAGCCAATCATTATATGGCTACTTCTGTGGTTTATGTTATTGATGATATTTGATCATTTATTCCTTGATTTATTTATTGACAGATCATTCAGGTTGAGGATCTGAATTGTGGATCTCTGTGTTTCATTTATAATAAATGACAATAATAAATCTAAAAGGTCCGTAATCTTGATAATTAACAAGGAATATTAATTATCGGATAAGATTAATATGCAAGTTAAGTGATGATTAAGTTCTACAAATCATAGGTAAGGAGTTGCCAACTTAATTACATATGTATATGTTATAGAACATAGTACAGGACACGACCCAATGAAATAAATATATGGATTGTGTTATGTGTCATTATTTATTTCATTTGAGTTTGATTCTAAGTTTGAGATGGTTCAGCTTTTCCACATGAGGATAGGTTCAATAAATATCGTCTTCCGTTGATTCCTGATAAGGGCTGCTATACGGACTTTATTTATGTTCTCTTGAATTGTGCGGGGAAAAGTTGTTCATCAAAAAAATCGTATGTCCCTTATTAATTTACTTAGTGAGCGATGATATCTGTTTGGGCCCCTTGATGGAGATGGATTGTTTGCTAGCAACTGATACAGTCATCTCTAGATCAAGAAACGTATAATCTGCAAGAATGACACATTCCTATCTTGGATTATACGATGATATCATGTGACATAAGAATCAGACAAGAAAATACTATTATTTCTTATGCAGGATTAAAATATTGTAGCAGTACACTATTTATGCGAATTGGGAATCATAACGTGTTGCTAGATACCGCTTATGATTATTGGAAATAAATAGCGATTTATTTTCCATGTCCAACAGAGCATAAATCCTCAAAGGGTCACACAAATAGATTTTGACAATGCGTACATTATTTATTTGGTTGTATTAAGGAATGCAACAATATGATATGTTGACTGATTAATTATGTACTGTTGCGAACTGTCATAATTAATTAATTAAGTCAAACGGATTATATATAGAAATAAATTAATGCATATTCTAATCCTTAAATAATTATCAAAGTGTTGATAATTAATTTGTTCAACATGAATTAATTAAAGTAATTAATTTGAGCTAACGGACCTATATTTAAATGGTAAATTAAAGGTCTAACTTGAGAGCAATTAATTGGACCACTAATTAATTGAATTAGATGACCAATTAAATAATTGATGGAGCCCATTTAGACCCATTTTATGGCTGCCCTAGTGATGGCATAGTTGTAAATTAGTTACAACTTTTTGGGAGAGTGGTTGGTCTATAAAAGGACCACTTTGGGAGCCAAAACCCTAGCCACCTTGCCCTTTTATCTCTCCCTAATATTTTGGACGAAAATTAAAGGAAAAATTTCAGAATTTTTCCTCTCCACCATTGCTCTCTTAAGCTCATGTGTTGAGCACCTCTTGCCTCCATCCAATTAAATAGTTAATTAAGGCAAAGGGAAGGAAGAGATTAGACTTAACCTCTCATCTACTAGCATAGATCGAAATTTTGGTTAATACCTTGGTGGACTTGAGGCCGAGACACGCGTGGTGGTGCGCACAACCTCGACATCGCCGGATTCGAGCCTCCTTGTTACGATACAAGGAGAGGTAGCATTCCTAACATCTCTCTCTTGTGTGTGAATGCTTGGACTAGATCCTTCGAGGTCTAAGTCGTTTGGATTGCTTATTAAATGGTTAATTAGCACAAAAATTTTAAAATTAGACTTCCTAACAGTAGTATCAGAGCCAGGTTGTTCTAAATCATTTTAACACATAATTAGTTGAGAAATGATTAATTAACACATGGATTAGTGATGCACTTGCTTGCTGTCTGGATTTCTGTTCTGTTTTCGACATTGTTTTGATTTTTTCGCTGAGAAAATCTTTTAGAAAAATTCTAAATTTTATTGGAGGTTGTATATCTGTGAGATTTGGTTATTTAGCCACTAGTTTCACCTTTTTCTAAGTTGTTATGAATTTATGGTGAATTAAACGGTAACGGTGCGCAGATCTGGTAATCTGCTGCACAGTTCTGCGTTTTAGGCATGAAGGATTTATTTTTCGAAAATAACTATCTGTATTTCTTGGCTAGAAATCTTGTAAACTCGATGCTCTTTCTGGACATGTAAAATTTGTTGCATGCTTTGGATTTTATGTGGACGTTCAAGTCATGAGAAGTGAATCGGTTGTCAGATCTGGTTTTCCAACAAACTGATTGTTTGGATAAACTGTACTTATTGAGAAAACTTTATGAAAAAGTGTTTGAATAGAAAGTTTCTACTTGAAGTTAGGATTCTGTGAAAATTAGTTTTAAAAAATTTCATTAAGGTTTAATACCTCAACTGAGTCAAATGTTTTAAGTCGTCAGTCTGTTTCAGAACAGGGCGAGTAGCTTGTATGCTATTTATCTTGATGATTTTAAATAGAACTTGTTGGTTTTCTTTTCATGGATTGGTAGCCTATAACATATAGTAGATTTGTTATGTAAAGTGTTTGTATGAAAACGTTTTGGAAGATGATCCTACAGACCAAAAGAGTTAGACAAAAATAGAAAATCGGATAACGGTGTTTCGTGCACAGTTTGATGATTTGTTAATTTTGTTTCTCTCTGATGGTAAGTGATCTCTCTCTGAAATTTTGAAAGATAGTTACACTCATAATAGGGAGTATGCATGATTTATTTCATATTTTTTGGAGACCGAAAAATTTCGGATTTTATCGGATCCCATTTAATATTATAAATAGTTAAAGTATTTTGCTAATTAATCAAATTAGTTGATTAAGTTAATTAGAACACTCCTTGATATTCCTCCTTTCTGTTTGCAATTGTTGAATTGGCTTTTCAAATGGTTTAAGTAAATTAGTTGTTTAAAAGTTAAACTTTTATGCGGAAAGACCCGAACTACAAGCGATGTGCAAAGACTCTAATTCATTGTTGTTAATTAAGAAACAAAAGGACATGTGCTAACTTTGTTTTGTAGGAAGGATCCTGGGTTTAGTATGGCTCAAGAAACCAATGCCTTGTGTGTTGTAAATTTGTGAATGCATGTGAATGAATGTGTGTAAGACATTTGGTGTCATGGTTAATTAATTAATTATGATTAATTTCTTAATGTAACTTGTGAAGCTTGCATGTCCCTAAGGCTAGGAGGGATTTAGGGATATTTTCACATGTATTTTTGTTCCTTTAATTATATAGGATATGATCTATATAATTAGTGGGAGGGACAATTAGATTAGTTTTGCTACATGGAGATGCGGCGGAACTAATGCAAGCGGGAGCCATACAAACCCACAACAATACTTGAGATGCTTATTACTATGTGAATGTTTGTGGATGCTATGAATGTCATAGGATAGGTATGGGTGTATGATTACACGACCACCAAACAAGAGTCACATAATTGTTTGTCCCAAATTAATTTGATTAAGTCAACCGTTCTCCTTCTCTCTATCATCTTCACGTCGATTGCCCTCTCATGGCGCGGTCCGCCCAAGCGGACGTCATGATTGTCAATTCGATAGTCGGGGTACAAATAAAGGGATTTGTAAGGAGCAAATAGAGAGATGCTACTTATCGATGGACCCAACTAGAGTTTGGACATCGGGGCAAAGTTCGCGACGCGAACCAAGAATTATAAAGTTGTATGATTGGTTAAAGAGAACCTACCTTATCTAGTCATTTTGGGTGACGTGCCATAGCAGGTCCAACTTGACGAAAATAGGGGTCTTGGAAATTCATTACTTTTAAGGGACTTATATTAAAGTAGTGAAAGTTTTACTTTATTTGAAAATAAAACAAAAACATAAACTAATTGGCCTTAATTTGAATTAATTGTTGTAGATGTCTTCCTCATCCTTTTCGCTTCGCTCTCTTTTAGAGAAAGAAAAACTCGTCTTCAACGGTGCCAACTTTCTGGATTGGCACCGGAACCTAAGGCTTGTCCTAAGGTTTGAAAAGAAGGAATACCTCCTAACCACTCCCATCCCCGCGGCTCCCAAGTCGGATGCCCCTCAAGCGAACAAGGATGCCCATGACAAGCACGTCATGTACGACATGGAGATGTCCGTCCTGATTGTCGCTGTCATGGAGGCGGAACTCCAAAAGGAGTTCATGATAGTGGTTATGGTTTTGCAATATGTGTGCAAACTGATTAGATCTTGATTCTTGGTTTTCTGATAAACAATGTTAGAGCAAATATAGACTCTGAAGGTGCCAATTAGAGTACTTGGTCAAAATGAATAACAACCTTAGGCTAGCTATACTTCTATAAGTAATAGTAGTATGAAATTACACATATTACATAATTTGTAAGCATAATCTCCACCACCATCAAAATTGGCTTGAAATATCATTTTTGAATTATTTATCTTGATCAACTGCAATAGTTTGAAACTTACATTTAAATTTATTTTTTTTCTTTCTGTTGTGTAATATGAAGATACCAAACGTTGTTGAAAAATGAAGCATGGAAATAATTTATTTTTCGATTCCTGATCTTATATTAAAAAAAAAAAAAACTCAAAACAGAATAATTTTGAAGACAAACACTTATCAGTTTAGAAGTTTTTTTTTTTTATCATACCATTTGACACTGTGGTAATTGATCTTACTTTATTTTGTGAGAAATTTTCAGGAATTTCCTAGGTAACCTCTATCTAGTTTGTCCAAAAGAAGAAATTTTCAGAAATTATGTGATGACTATCGTGAGTCTCAAGTTGTCCTTTAGCCTTTAAATTAATTTATTATGGTAGATGACTTTTGTATTTCGAGGTTAATTTGACTAAACTTTTAATAAGATGTCACAAATATGGTTCATCGATTATTATAATCTAATTTGACCAAGGGTGTCGTTTTAATTTTAAAATGGAAAGATTAAGCTTTTTCCTTAATTAGATTGAAAAGAACGCTTGATATTAGAACCCAAAGAACACTAATGCAAAATTATTTTCATCATATTAGTATAATTTTTTTAGTCAATCAAAATTCAAAATTAATGTAAAGAAAACAAATCAGAAAAATATAATAAATGAGACAATATGTTTTTGTAAAATCAGAAACTTTGTAAAGTCTTTTCAGTAGATGTTTTGTAAAAGTATTGTCATTAATTATGGTTTATCGATTTTTTGGTTATTAAAATTTTATCCATATAGATTTGGTGGTCATGTTTGCTATTATTTTTTTTATGATTGTCAGACGCTGGTGCTGAAGCGGCGTGAATATTGCCTATATATGTCAATTGAAATCTCTGATTTAATTTACTCGACATATATATGTTCGGTGATAACAAACACACTTATGTGCACTATAAAATATTACAAACATAATTACATTCGAACTAAAGAAAAAAATGGGTCAACTTCGTTGATTAGTTAGCTAAAAAACAATAGGAGTGTTACGGGTCATTTTTGTAATTTGGGGTCCAATTAATGTGTTTGAAATTTTGAAGATGTGTATTGTATAGATGTAGAGCAATTCTGCAATTTTATATAAATGCAGGATATTAGTGCAGATCTTAGTGCCTACATGAGTCAAGGGACAGGAGAGTATTGCAAGAAACATAACAAAAGGAATAGATCATAGCTATACATGATTTTTTTTTTTTTTTTTTTTTTTGTGCTTGTAATAGTTGTACATGAAATCCTTTCATAAATATTAAGCTAAAATAGTACTTTTGAGCCAACTTCAAAATTTAACGCATCAGTTTATTCTCCTTAAGGAGCACCAACTATTGGGTTTCAGGCGTTATAAGTTTATAAAAGGGATTGCACTAGTTTAGGAGGTGAAATTGATGTAACAGTATGAAGTACAACCAATATGCATAAACAATAAGCAAATATCCATGTACAACTCGAGAAAATTCTTAGTCGCTAGAACAAACAAATAGGAGGAAAATGTGATAGGGGCAGATTTTGATTCTTGTTGATTGCAGAAAGAAAAACAGACGGGCAACGTGAGAATCAACGGTGGGAAAAAGATAATTTAGTCACTAATTATAAATTTAATTTTTATATTTCAATTATATTAAAATTATGGATAATGATAAATAAACAAAATTAAGAAGATCTTTTAAGAATTGAAAGGTATATATTCAATTAGAGAAAATAATATGGGCATGTAGTTAATTTTGCCATCTTTTAATTATAATTTGAAAAAAAAAAAAATCCTAGCGCTTCTTCGCTGCGTTAGGTACGTACAAGAAAAAGAGAACTAAGGGTCTGCTCCACGAACCGATTTTAGAGGAAATGGAACGGAAGGTAAGGTAAGAAGATACTGTTTACTTGCTCCAGCATCAAATACGTGAGGGAATGGAAAGTGAAGCAGGGTGCGTAAGTTCCATCAGTTTTTTTATTTTGTTACTCTCCGATTTAGAGTGTACAAGGAGTCAGATTGCTTAATTTATACAAATACCCTCCTAAAAGTAGCGCCGGAAAAAAAAAACAAGGGTATAATGGTCAAATTCATATAATATTTAATTAATATGTCGAATACAGTTATTTCCATCCTTTCCCCTCATGTAAAGGGCTGGAGCAAGTAAATCAAGAATTTTCTTTCCTTTCCATAACGTCATTTTCCTCTCCATATCTTTCCATTACATTCCATTCCTTTAGGCCCTGATCGGAATGACAAAATACAGCGCCAACGTCAATCGAAATTGACGAGAAATATATCTTTTCTGATCGGAATGGATACAGGGCTGTAATTTCCGATGATTTTGCGCGATTTGGGAAGAAAAAATAGGGCTGTCGAAATCACGTGAAAAAGCAAGGAATTTCCGACGATTTCGCAGGGTGAAAAGCGGCGAGAAAATTTTAGACTCTTCTGCCCTCACTCCCGCTTCTCTCTTGCGATAAGAACCCAACTACAGCAGCTGTCCTCTCTGCGAGGTCAATTGACACGCGACGAACCTCCCCTCTTCATTCCGTAAGGTATCTCCTTTTTTTCTTTACCTTTGTCCTTTTTCATATAAAAGACAGTAGTAGATAGAGAAAAAGAGAAGATATTCATTCATTCAGTCTTTACAATGAAACAATCTTTTTCTATTGGTTCATCTAACTTTTTACGAGTATTTATTGGTATGAAAATTATCGAACAATTTTTTCTATTGATTCATTCAGTCTTTGTACTGGTATTTCTGGTAAAGGACAACAAAATCATTCACAAGTATATTTGATAAAGGACTTGGATTAGCAAATATTTGACAAAATCATTCCGTAAGGTATTTTACTTTTGTCTTTTTCCAAAATCTAGCAAAATTCTTTTATTAGTTTACTTCTGTTCCATGCTGAATTTACTGGTTTCGGACCATTTGTATTGTATTTTGTTCCATGCACAACAGCTGGGTGGTACCAAAAGGGTACCGGACAATCCCTCCATGGTACGCATGTGTCCATGTGATTTTGTTGGTACAAATTTTTGAAAAAAAACAAGCTCAAAGTGCAGCTATTTCACTCGGTTTCAGTGACTGAAACAAACAAGTTCTCATTTTAAAAATAATAACAAGGGTAAAATAGTCAAATTTATGGAGATCAAATCATTTCTTTCTTATTTTCATTTGTATCCGATCACAAAATTGAATTCCCTTCAATTCTTTTTCTATTTACTAGCAGACACGCCCACCCAATGTGTGGGCAAAATTTTAACAAATAAAAATATAATGAATATAAAATAAAACATATAAAAATGCATTTTGGAGCATTTTAGTATTTTATTGACCAATGTTACATGACAGGTTTTATAAAAGTTTATTTATTCAAAAATAAATATTTTATAAAAGTTCGGAAACACTGTGAACAAACTTATCGAAGCCATTAGGAAGGTAGTGTCGGATCCTCTTATGAGAGTCATAACTGCTATTGGGCATGAATGTGTTTAAAATCAAATTTGTTGTTTGATCTGTACCAGTAAATGTGTTTAAAATCAAATTTCCTCAATCTATACCAGTAAATGTGTTTATAATCAAATGAAAAACATAAATAAAAAAGGATCAGAAGCTAATACCTAGTACAAGCTTAAGAAAAATGGGATTTATCAATTAGAAAAGTAAGGCAGTTGGGTCGGCACGACGGCATCAGAAGTATAAATAAGTAATATAATTCGAACAGTGGAAGTAATTTAAAATTACTACAATAATAAAAAAAAAATCAAGTTCACACCAAATCCTTAATAGTCCTTCCAAAACTCAATTTTGACCACAAATTTAGTGGAAATCAGGAAAATGAGAATTTATTTAGGGTTTTGTTATTTGAAATGAAACATTCTTGAGATTATAATTGAAACCCAAATAATGATCTTTGCTACATGGTAGAATAGCTTTTCAAATTATTATTAGTATTCTTTTTTTTTTAAGAAAGCAGCCAATGGCTACCTGTTTCATTAAAATAAAAAAAATTACAATCACCCAAATTTGAAAAAAAAAATATCGCCAAAAATGATAGAAACCCCTGAGTTATCAGCCTGCCCTGTAGGCATCCATGTAGTCTCCCCATTTATTCTAATGCAGCCTTAGCACATGTGAAAAGATACAAATTTGGGGACCAACCAACTATTTACACTATGTCATAAGCAATCATTGAGTAACTCGAACAAAAAAATCCCCAAGAAGTTTTTTTTTAGAACAATTGACAGTGGCTGTCAAAGGCAAAAAACCCCCAAGAAGTTGGTTCCAGAAGCTGGTACCGGAAGCTAGTACCAGCACAGGGTAGTACCAGCACAGGTTTACAACATTTACAATATTACAATTAGCTTTCCAAATAATTAGCTTTCCAATTGTTTTCTTTCAGATTGAAAATAGAATAGAAAAGAATAGATAGGTCTGCAGATGAACTTACCATCAATCTAATATCGTTAACATCTACTGAATCTTCTTCTCATATCTCGCAACAGATTATCATTTGCAGCAGCAGCAGCGAATCCTTCATGTAGATTTCCGATAAAGAAGGTTTAGGGTATAAATCTAAATCCAAAATTCAAAATTGAAAGGAATGGAGAACCGGTTGAGAAACCTTCTCAAATTAGGTGAAAATCAAATCAATAATTAATCAAACAAAATAATTTCCAAACCAAATCAAAATAAAATCAAACTAAATTAGACTCACAACAATCCCGATCAAATTGAATAAATCATGGTAGTTTTGCAAAGGAATTTACCATGACACTGAAATTTCACCATCTATTCGATCTTCATATCCTGTCTTGCAGCTGATCTCCGCTTGCAGAAACAAAAAAGAATCGATATACCTGTAGTTGTTCTTTCCGTTAAGTTTTGGGTGTCGTTGAAGCGGGCGTACCGTGGCTCGATCTTTGGTGATTGAAGCCAGACCGACCGACCGCCAAGGCTCATCTACGACACAAGCGCAGTCCAAACTCCGAAACAGGTCAGTTATGGGGTCTGAAGAGAAGCGATCGATCAGGTTTTTCACAAGTAGCAGCTAGGTTTTGAGGTGCCACTGATCGAAGTCAAAGCAACAGCCCTTGGTTCCTGGCCTAGTTGTCAATGATGGTACATTTAGGTTGTGAATCAGTGGTAAAACAATGAAGAAAGGTGTGCAGCAGCTAAGTGAATATAACAATAGCACAGACATAATGGCCAATACAGAAATTCGCGTACAATAAATAGTGAGACATTTCTCCATCTAGCACAAACCTAATTGTGGGCAGTACCTAAATTTAGAAAGAATCACATTCATTTGACATGTTAATTAAAACTGAATTTTGTAGAAAAGGTAAAAGTAAGGTGTCCTAAAACCTTTTGAAGAAGCTTTCTAGTGTCCATAACAAAGCCTGCATCAGTTGTTCCAATTCCAGTTGCAAATTGGTGAAATACACCAGCATTACACGTGTGAATCAGTGCTATGTAAAACTTACAAATACTTTTTTTGACTTTAACTACCTTTCAAATATAAACTTGAAGCAAGATATTAATTAACTATGCAAATTAATGTCAAATAAATCATTGAATTTGCACCTATCCAAGACGGCAATGGCCTCCTTGATTTTTTAGTTTGTTAGAAATTTACCGACCCAAAGGGCTTCATCCAAGTAAGAAAGATAAACAGTAATAATAAAAAGAGAAATAAATGAATCGATATAGAGAAGTGCGCTAATATTCAAACATAGACTAAATGACCGATCATGTGGGATCTACAAACATATAAATTGGCACTTGTAATTTCATAAATTTAGATAATAACACCGTGTTGTAAAGAAGGTATTTGTGGAAATGCCTACATGGGAAAAAGGGCATGAACAAAACCAAACTTGTACCAGTATACATACCATCTTTGCATGATGTCGTAGGATGAGAAGGGGTGGAAGAGGGCAACAAAGACAATGGTAAAAGAAATGGTAAAAGAATGTTAAAAGAACGATAAATTACAAGATTAGTTAATTAAAGAAATTTCAAGTGCAGGAAATGGCAGATATACCTTGGTGCCTAATCCAAATATGAGGCCATCCAGCCAAGCACAACATCATGATGCTAATGGACCCTACAGAGACCTCAGATTTCGAGGGGCGGATTCAAGAGGAGGTGGAAGCGAGAAACATAGAGAGCCGAGAAAAGATGGACTGCCATGAGTTTGGGAGTAACTGCGGTGGTGCCAGAAGGCGCAGGGTGGAGCACCTCTTCACCTTTCCCGCCATCGTCCCCGCTTTGAGACCAAACCTAAATTGGCACTTTAATTTCATAAATCTAGGAAATTCGGTTGATAATATAAAATTATAAGCAGTATACATAGGGAGGAGAAGGGAGCGGCGCCAGTTTACAAACCCTAGCGAAGCAAAAGTGGAAAGAGCCACGCAGATTTTTGAATGAAAAAGAGAAAGATATGTTGCCATAATAGATCGACGGAGAGCCGAATCATAGTTTGATTTGTTGTGAAATTTGGAGGAAGGAGGGGAGATGAGAGAATAGGCTGTAATATAATAATAAAAAAATCACGGAAGAAGGAATCGAACCCGTATACTTCACTGAACGATACATTACCGCCCTGACTCTTGTCCGTTAAAGAGTACGACTATTTGTTAGAAATACAAATCTAAACCGCACATCATATCAAATTGCACAGATCAATGGTTTATAATTGATGTTAACACATGTTTCAACCCCTAATTGTTAGAATATTATGACCTTTCTGAAGGTGCTTTTATAAGTAGTATAGATTCTGATCACCGGATTTCACTTGAAAAATCATTTTTTTTTAACTCTATTCTATTGAAATGAATTGAACTCTTTCCAAAAATCATTCTAATCAGACCCTTAACGTAGGAGTTCTGGAGCATAGCCTTGGGGAGTGGGATAAATTGGATATGGACAAATATATTACAGCTGTTCGATTAAGAAACCTTTAATTCATTTCGCGGAATCTTCATACAAAAAGGAAGTAATTTCACTGAGAATATTTCCAGCTCAAGTGTGGATAGAATAACTCGTTTTACGAACTTCCTTGAATCTTCGTGTAAAGATGATGCAGTGGCCAATGAACGCGTCTATCAGTCAAAGGTGGTCTTTACTTATTATTATTATTTTGAGAATGGGCCCGTAGGCAGTCTTTATTATATATATATAATCCTGGATGGGTAGTTTCATCTTATAAACAGTAACTTTTCTCTTTTTTTCTGTGAATTATCTGGCCCGTCCATCCATGATTGAATGGTTGGATTTCCGGATCTCTGATCGGTGGCTATGGGTAAATCAACGGTACAACGGGTGTATTGATTTAAATGTGGACCATTGCTTTATTATTTGTCTTTCTCTGTTTGTGAAGCTTTTGGTCCGTACATTTAAAGTAGGAGGGATTGAAATAAAAAAAATCTATGTCGGTTTCCTTCTATCACCCATCTCGTCTCTTCCAAATTCTCCATCTCATCGCTATTTGGGAAATGAAGATCGGTGGCGGCAGTATAGTTATCCTCATAGCGCTTCGCCGCTTCGTCTTCCTCTCTTCGTTCTCCCAGAAAAAAAAATGGCGCCGCGCTTCCTCCTTCTCCCTCCTCCCTCCTCTCGACCCTTGCTGCCGCCTTCTCCGTCAACCCACCCAACCCAACCCTTTCAATCGCATCTGAAAAGGGCAAAAAAAAAATAAAATAAAACTCATCGCGTCTCTTTTCTGCGTTATTTCGAGCCGCCTACCCCCTCCTTTCCTCACCGCATATCAAAGTCTATAACACCTCACCTCCATTCGAACTTCACACCAACTCTCTCTCTTTTCTCCTCCTCTTCTGTTGGGGAAGCAAACCAAACTCTCTCTCTCTCTCTCTCTCTCTGTTGACAATTTGACATGTAGAGATCGGAAATGGTAGTGGTGGCATCCCCTACCAGAGAAAAAACCGAGCCGATGATTGAGCTGCCACGGCGATCGTCGGCGGCGAAGTATGACCCCAGCGTTGATTCGTCGGATGCGTCATCCTTGGTACCTTCGAGTGGAGATCCCTCTTCTGATCGGAGAGACCTCGATTTCTGTGTAGTTACTTTTTCTCTCTCTCTAAATTTTTTTTTTTATTTCTGGAAACTTTCTGTCATTTCATCAAGTGATACTGAATCATCTTTGTTTTTTGCATTAATTAATCAGTTTGGATCGTTGTTGTTAGTTCCTCACAATATAATTTCGGTAATTATGTTAAATTATTAAAAATTTTGCAATTTGTAATCTAATTTGGCTGTTTATGTGAAAGTACTTCATCTTTGAATGTGAATTTATAAGCAGAGCATTCTTTAAATTCTGAATGAAAGACAATACGAAAGAAAGGTTGAGCTGTAACTTTACTTTTCCAGTTTATTAGAAAATAAAAATACTGACTTATGTATCCACCTATTCAGAATCGGGGACTTGCTACTAGAAGTGAAGAGTACAGACTTCTCTTTAAGCTACCAAATGATGTGGTAGTCCTTCTCTCCTATTAGTGATCTTTCATCTTTTAAATTGTTACTTTCTTCGTTTTGTATTTGATAGTTGAAAATTAAAATTTCTGGTCGTCCTGCAATGATGGCATACTTATAGGTTCTTCTGCAAGATTTCAGTTGTGCACTCCATGAGAAAATTCTCCTCCAGGTTGTTGTATTATTTACACTATTTTAAGATCTTCTCATTCTATAAAACGTACCTCTTTTTTTTTGTTGATATTCTGTATATATGATGCAGGGGCACGTGTATTTGTTTCTTCTCAAACCTTTTGGGTTTCGAGACAAAGGTGATTTTGTTAGCCTCAAAGTACCTGCCTTGTACACTTGAGAGACCATTTAAATTAGTAGCATTCATTACAGAAACTGGTTACAAAACAAAGGGAGAAAAGACTGTTGAAATAAAGAGATGATCAAGCCCTTATTATACATTTTACTAATAGAATTTCAGAATAACTTCAATAGAACTTGCAAAGTTCTCGCATGTAATATTGGGTAGGTCAATTTAATTTATGATATTAAAATGGTCCAATCTTTGTCTATTCTAGAGTCAATTTATGCATATTTTACTATATTTACTAGTTGATTTCAATTGCTTCTCTACAGACATATGATGCGAATTTAGCAGTATATCTGGTACACATCTATAAAACTAACATCTAACATATTAATATGACAAGGCAGTTATTTTGTCGCTAATCAATTTTTACCACCTAAATTCTCTATTATTAATGTGCTCATAATCTCTTTTGTTCTCTCTCCTTTTATGTTGTTCCCAGCACCTCTTAATATATTCATTTTCAGTAATAAATACTAAGAGGTTCACCTTTCTTTCATTCGAGTGCCTCTTTAATTTTTCATTGAAGAAAATATCTAACGTTTTTTTAAGCACCTCTTCATTTTTGTTAAGTAAATATTGAGAGTCAGTTTAGCGTCATTCCAGCCCCTCTTTTAATTTTTGTAAATATAATATTAAAGAACAGTAGAGATCTTGACTGATTTTTATAATGCATAGTCGTTTTTAAGCATTAGATCTATATTAAAATAAATCATGATTATCAACACAGATAAAATTTTTTAAAAAAGAAAGCATAGAAATAGAGGAAACTAGCCACCAGGAATTAAATAGGTCAGAGCTGAGTTATATTTTCTATGCATCTTTGTTGATTTATATTTGTTCATGCCATTGTGATTCCTAATTTGTACAAATTAATTTATAAATTTCTCCTTCTGTTCCTTGAGTTAATCGATAGAAGGATTGTTACTCATAATCCCAATTCTGTCTATGTGGTGAAGTTCGAGAAGAAAATCTAATTTTCTGCAATTGAGTGAATAAATGAACATCAATTTCAGTCAATTGCTTATGATTTTTTTTGCTGTACTATTAATTATTTGCCATCTCAAATCTAAGTGAATAAATAGCAAGTCGGGAAGAAATGAGTTGAGAGCTGGAACAACTAAAAAATTGGTCTACCTTGAGATAGCAATATACATGAAACCAATCAACCTGAGTTTCTAATTAACAATTTTGTCTGGTACATGAAGCCAATTAATTGGTCTGCATTGGATCAGTTTGTCTGGTACATGAAACCAATGAACCCATTTGTTTATTTTAGTTTCTAATTAACAATTTTGTGAAAAAAAATAACTCTTTATTTTTCTAATTTGATTGATTAGAGTTATTAATTGTTGCTTATATTTCTTTAATCCTATAAAGGTGATGCTCAAAGGAAACGTCAGTGTTAGTTCAAGCACCAGGAGAGGTCTTGCACAAGAAGCACAAAGGTGCTCATCAATCAAATACTATTCTCAGACTTCTTTTGTGTTTGGTTTTCTTGGTTTTGTATTTATGCAATTGATAGTTTTGAAAAGGTGCTCATCAATTTAAATAAGCACACATAACTCATGCATCCAAGGTCAATACAATTGTTTGTTAATTCTTTACATTCAAATTGGTTGCGGCTTGAGATTCAATTTCAATGTTTATTTCAATGAAGTGTTTGAGGAAATGCCTTCAGTGTTGTGTAATGCCACTAAATGAGCTAGCTAAGATTGAGTGCTTAACTAGCACATGAAGTGTTTGAAGAAATGCCTCAATAATGAGAATGTAACAGTCATCGAGTGCTTTCTGTTATTGGTTTTAATTTTTCTACCATGGAGTGCTTTTGCATACATGAAAGGTTTGAAGTATAAAACAAATGTTTTTACATTTTTTGTTCCCCGGTGATCAAGCATTTCATTGGTGTTTTAATTAGGTTGTACATTATGACATAGAGGAAAATAATTAGGTGTTGTGCCATTGAGAACGTGGATGACTTACAGAGGCTGGATGTTCTTGATTAGTAAGTGTTCTATTCATTCTTACTCTCTGCCTCTCTCATTACAAGGGAATCATGCATCATTTACTGACTTCCACTAATTTACTTTTCAGCACATTTTAGGTCTGAATGTTTCGCTCCTTTCAATACATATTGGTGCTAAATATATTTTGTTGATTACATTTGAATAAAAACTAACACTTTTCCTATGTATATTAGATTTGGAGGTTAAAGATCTCAGTTCAAATCGAAGGACCTTGCTCAACAAGGTAAAGCATTTGCTTTTTTTTTTTACAAGCTAAAATCATCCGAATCAGTTCTTACTTCTTAGTTTAATTATACAAGCAACCATTTTATAGGTGTTGTGTGTTAGTTTAAGTAAAAATATAATTCGTCTATTTATATTTACTATATTTTTCCGTCACAGATTGCTTTGAGGGCAGGCATTCAGGAGCTGTTGAAGAGCTACCATCACTATTAGGTTATGAAAAGTTGCTTCATCACAGTCAAGGTATCACTAAGACCTTTTCAGGAACACTGTTTAGTACAATGCGCCATTTTTTGTATTTTGTTGCCTTGCTAAAATGAAAATGTATGTTTATATATGAATATTATAAGATGAGATCAACAAGATTTTTTGTAATTGTAAAAGGTTCAATATTGTGCCTTGGTTTTTTCTTAAAAGACAACATATATAGCACCAGAGTTAGCTCCATAATCATCAATTTCAATTTTATCTACTCTTAACACTGGCAGCATAGGGAGTGAATTCAACAGGGGTTCATAAACTACCGCAAATTTGTAACTAACTCAATATTCATGTATCTATATTATGTGAAGCACATGGAAAAATAGTATTGGAACAATTTAAAGTTTTAAAACTTTAGATTGTTTTTATTATCATTACATGTGAGAAACAGATATAATGGATGAAGGAGCCATCTCCTCTCATAAATATCAGCATAATTGACATTTCAGCAGGTGAGATGTGATGTATAATTCCAGTTATCTAGAACTTATTGTTGCATTGAGTTATATGATATATGATGTAGAATGATATTTTTTAAGACTATATTTTAATTTTTCTTTGCTAGACTTTTGTGTGTTGTTATAATTTTATCAGAATCTATAGAAACCATCATCATTGAATTAATAAATTCCATTGTATGGACACAGAATGGATTGCACCAACGAACTATTTTCGAAAAAAATTATCAGGTGGGGGGTCGCGGCGAAGCCGCGACGAACAGAGTCTCCTAGTTACTCGTTAATTCTGGGGGGAACAAATTAAGAAGTCAAGAACTGAAGAAGACACATTTGTTGCCTTGTTGGCATGCTGAACTGATTCCCCACCACGGCACCACTCCACCAGTGACCTTGATTGGCCGTGGCCATATGAGTCCGGGTCAAAAATTATTATTATTATTATTATTATTATTTTAAACAAATTCAAAGTTGACTTTCATTATTCTGAAATCTGAAGAAGAAAGTAATGGTTGAGCCCTTCGCCCCGTGATTGTAGACTATTCGTTTCTTTTCCTTGTCGTTTTCAAGAAACTTCGAGGAAATTGCTATAGCTGCTTCCTGCCTCTTTCTGGTTAATAATAGATTAATTTAATCCTCGCAAGGATTTCCATTATTTTCTACCCTCAAAATTGCAAGCAGTTATGGTAAACGAATATCCAAAGCTTTATTTTGCTTTCCTCCTGTCCTCAAATAATGAAAACCAACTAGCTAACCTCATACTGTATAGCTAGCTATCTATCTATCTCAGGTACTGGGCACTGGGGTGGGTCGTGGGTTAGATCGATCAAATAATAGATTAGATGGCAGGTATTTTACAGCTATTTCGTGATGTGTGGGATGTAGTTGATATGTTAGCTCAGAAGCTTCAGCCCTGTGATCCACAGGAGATCAGAGAGTCTATCGAGAGCCTGAACGGAAAATTGCGCTTCCTCAAGCCTTTCCTTGAAGAAGACAAAATGCAAATGCAATTGGTAACGATTCTCCTAATTTTTTTCCCTCTTAAGCTATATCTGAACTTCCTTATAGAGATTTAACCACACTTATCAAATTTTTAAATACACTTAATTACATTTTATCATACCATATTCTGCATGCACGTCTTACATAATTCAAGTTAAATCTAAATTTTCTAATTCATTAACTCATCTAAAATACTAAAATATATTTATTATTTTAATTTTGACTACTTGACTCATAATTAATTAAGTTTAATTTCCAACAGGAAAATGATTTCAAAGGTCTCGTCCCCGAGATAGAAACCCTTGTCAATAACTTCCATCGTGAATGCCCACAAAACCTCCCCAATCAAGAACCAGAAGAACTTTATAAGAAAATTTATCCCTTTTGCAAAGGGCTTTTAGCAAAAATTACACAACCCCCAGTCGAAGCTCGCTTTGAAGGAGAGGTAAGAAAGCTCAAGCGCAAGGTCCGTGACTTCGAAAAAAATATAATTATATATGGAAGAAATTTTGGTGAAAAAACTTACAAAAGAAGAAAGCTGAATCCCATCGATGATCCAGAGATCTTCGGCTTTGACGCCGATATAGAGAAGATTGTAGGGTGGCTGTGTGATGGACAAGTTGTAGATCGCGCTGTTGTCTCTATTGTAGGCATTGGTGGCGGTGGAAAGAGCTCTATTACTAAGAAGGTTTGCAACAGGTACTCATCGTCCCATAACCCCTCCATAATTATTGTACTTATTGCGAATTAATCTAGTTTCTCGATATATAGTATAAATATGAAATATTTCCATATAGTTAACTCACTATATTAGCAATGCATCATATATAATAATACTCTAAAAGAAAGTAGATCTTTTAGAAAATAACATGTTGGTATTAATAACGGCTCATATCAATACCAAGATCCCAATTGGCATATACTTGAGACTTTGAATTAATATAATTCATAAGTCACAATGCCAAGAAGTTAGAACAGAAACATATATTTTAGTTTTTTTTCCCTCTGTACAGATCGATCGATATCTAAATCCAACCCTCATTTGCCAATTGTCACCGATAACACTTCATATATGTATCATTTACCGCTTCCATTGAATTTCTTAGAATATGTACGTGATGATATATAACTCGTGAACTATTTATTTATTTCTGTAGAAATGAGGTCACGACACATTTCGGCCAGCCCATTTGGATAAATATCTCTCCAAATTATGTCCTGTTTGACACTTTGAGAGATATGGCACAAAATCTCGATATCGAGCTGTCTGATATGAATGAGGGCAACCTTGGCAAAGCAATATCAGAAGAGCTTGAAGAAAAAGGAAGTTACTTAGTTGTCTTTGATAATGTTTGGCTTGAAGAGTTTTGGCGTGAAATATCAAAATTCTTGCCTGACAAAAAGAATGGGAGCAGAGTAATCATTACCACAAGGTTAAAGAATGTTGCAATGATGGCGGACAAAACATACCCCCCTTACGAACTTCCACTTTTAAATGATGACGAAATCCTAGAAATTTTCCTAAAAAATGTAGATCCTAAAAAACAACATTGTCCCGATACTTCCCCACTCCATAGCATTGCAAAAGAATTTGCCACCTATTGTAGGGGTTTACCACTTGCAGTGGTAGTTTTAAGCGGTCTAGTAGCTACTAGACCGTACAATTTTCATGAATGGCGTAAGTTGTCAAAAACAATAAGCTGGAATGTTGATGGACGTGCCTGTATTGATATCATAGCGAAAAGTAGTTATGAAAACTTGCCACAGGCTGAGAAGCTTTGTTTCTTGTATCTTGCGGCGTTTCCTGGAGGCGATTTAATCGATGCTAAATCTCTATGTCGGCTGTGGGTGAGTGAAGATCTCATACAACGTGAAGAAAGAAGAACGTTGGAGGAAATAGCTGAGAATATTCTAGATGATCTTGTGCAAAGGTATACTTACATTGCTCTCTTAATTTTGCTTCCTTTAGTAGATACTATACAATACATAATTTAAATTTTTTATTCAATATTAATTTTGTGATATAATTATTTTTTTCATAAATAGAGGCATGCAATTGGACATCCGTGCATGATGCTATTTGGGTCATGCGATTTCCTAAAAAATTATAATTTGTTATTTATCTTATATCTAAGGAATCTAAATTAATCTTGACTGAAATGATCGTTAACTATTATTTATTTTATACTTATTATATATACTTCCAAGTTCCAAACACATGGTTGTCAGAATAATGTATGAACTTTTTTGAAGATATATAAATAAAATCGTGCAACAAGATTATATAATTTCAAAACTTCTTTTTTTACCTCTTAAATTTTTTTTAAAGATGGTCTTTATTGTTTGGGAATATTTTTTTGTTTGCTTAATATTATCGGATCAACTTTCAATATTTACATCAAGCTTACCCTCTGGTTTTTATCTAAAAAAAATATATATATACATATCATCAAACTCGCATCCAAAAACTTCCGAAGCTCTTAGTGTATACTTATATAAACAAAAAATCTACTATTTTGCCATTCTACATCGTGAAATACCAACTCTAGAATAAGTATTTAACTGGGGTACTTTTAATTTCAGCAAATACGTTATGGTTCACATTCCATTTGTTTATATATTTATGATAGGAACTTGGTTCAAGTATCAACATGGTTTTATGATGGTTCCATCAAGTATATTCGGGTACACGATATCCTGCGAGAATTCGTGGTTCATGAAGCACAAAAACTAGACTTTATAATGGTGTGTTCAAAACCAGATGATTGGGAGCGTTGTAGCAAAGCAAAACGTGTGGCAATCCATTATTGTTCACTAGATCTCGACGAACAAATTAGTAATCGTGCAAACTGTAATGTTCACTCTCTGCTTATTTTCAATCATGGGTCAAAACCATTAAAGCTAGACTATTCCAAGTTTAGAGAGCTCAGTGTGTTAATATGCAAGACATGGGACACGGGCACGGTGAAACTTGGAGCGCCTAAGTTGAGATATCTTCAATTGGAGATTTCGGGTATAAAGGAAAATGAAGTTGAATTTGGAGAATGGGTGAGGGGCATGAAGAATCTGGAAACCTTGGATCTTCAAGAATCACGGCATGGTGATTTGTCTGAATGGATATGGCAGGCCAAAACACTTAGGCATGTTTTATTATATTGGGATGGATCATCGCCAACAACCCATGGGCCCCCAGCATCAGCAGGCGTAAAAAATCTGCAAACTATGACTGGTGTGAGATGGGGTAGATCATGGGATTCAGGCTTTCCTGATTTATCCAATGTGCGTGAGTTGGACATTGCAATAGATAGAGGGATTCCTAAGGGGGAGATTGAGAGGTTTCTACACGGGCTACAGAATCTTGATAATCTTTCGATAAGAGGGGATGTTGCTGTCTTACAAGAGATAGATTGGAAAGATTTTCCATTTTACGGCAGCTTAAAATCTCTAAGATATGGTTACGAAATTGGAGATCTTTTTTGGCCCTTGCCCCCGGCACTTCAGCTGCGTGATGATATGTTCCCCCCTAACCTTACTGAACTGTACCTTGAAGTTGGCGGATTTGGGTCAGACCCTATGCCGGAGCTGGAGAAGTTAAAACTTCTTAAGACCTTGACTATAAGTGGGTTAGGTAGACTAGAAAACGAGAATGCAGTGAGGAGAATTAGATGCTCGAGTGGAGGGTTTAAGCAGCTAGAGAAGTTGAACCTTTATTATCTGCCATTGGAGGAATGGGAAATTGAGCCGGACGCAATGCCTATGCTCAAAAAGCTCGAAGTTTACTGTTGTGATCCGCTCAAAGTACCACCCGAGTTGACCGATCGATTACCCAGCCTTCAAACGCTGCGTTGGCCGACACATATCCAAGCCTATAAAGACGCGATCCACAACATATACGAGCAAAAGCCTAATCTTCGGCCCAGTTGGGATTAGTGAGAGTTTTTAATGGATAAGTAAGCCTCTCGAAGCAATTTAAATTATTTTGGTCATGCAACAATATTTTTTGTCTTTTTTTTTTTTATGTTGTTGTTTGTTTTTTGTCTTTTAGTTGTTGTTTGATGTTTAACACCTTGATTTCAGTTTAGTGTATGTATACAGTTATGTCATAATATTCTCCTACTTTTTATATTAGCTATTCTTATCATGAGGGCTGTACAACGGGCGGGTTAAAGCTTTTTAATCAACCCGTATAATTTTTTACGTATGAATTATTACGGGTTACGCGGGTTATGCAGATCAAACGGGTTATGATTCTAATTGTGCAAAAACAAAATTGATCATATAAATGATATTGAACATTTCCAGTCCAAGCTGTATAACAAAATGATTTACTAGCAGTTGATCGAAAGTTGGTGATTCTTTTTGATATAAAAAATAACAAAATTTAAAAGATTAAATAGAATCATTGAATACCTCTGATTGTAATATGAGCTAGTATATGCACCTTACCATGTGAATGTGACAATGTCAATATACAAATAAAAAATGAAATCGGCATCTGTAGTTGTTAATTTGTTTCAGCTAAAAAAAAATCATAAATGTGTACAATGTACTTGCACTCTTCACACCAGATGCACAAACCAACGACACAATTTTCAAAGGTAAAAACATAATTACGAGAGGCGGAGCCGAGGAGTCGCGCTTAGGGACTAGGATTGTTGCATGTGTTGTGTGAAAGGTTATCCGAGCTAGGGAAGATTTAATCTAGAGTTAGAGACTTTTTACTCCAAATTGAATAATTGATAATAAACTTATACAGGTCGGTACAAACGGGTTATCAAGGATAAAAGTATAAACCCGACCCAGTACAACCGGGTTAGTAAATTTCAAACCCTATCCAACCCGAATAATGTTTGAACCCGTTAAAATACGGATGGGGTTGGACGGGTTAAACGGGTCGGACGGGTTTCTTTTTTTCTTGTACATCCCTACTTATCATCTTGCTCTGATCTTCAACAATATTGTCGTTTGGTTGTGGAATATGAGGAATAAATTATGTAGCATAAATTTTTATGTCAAGTTATGTAAATAGTGTTTGGTTGTGAAATAAGTGGCATGATGGCATAGTCATTATTTTATTATTATTTATATCCTATTGTTAGTTGTAATCATAATATTATTGATAATTATAATTAGAATATAATTAAAATAATTAAAAAGATAAGTAATGTATTAGAGACTGGAACACCATCATAATTATAAGTACTAAAATTCAATACTACCCTGTTATTAGAGACTGGAACGTCATCATAATCACGTTAATCAGAAGATAAATCTTTTGGATGCAGTCAACTTAGAAAACTATACAACGAAAAAAAACACTGGTCTCATGTTCAATAATCTCAGGAAACAATATCACTATTCTGCTAAGCTAACAAAAACCAACAGTTAATTAACATCAGATATTTGTCGACTACTATTTTCTCTGTAAGTCTCATTCAATCACATGTTCCTAATTTAAAAAAGAAAGGTGTCATCAAGCCAGGAGAATCGATAAGCTGATCATTGATCTCGACAATCTCAGCAGAATGGTAGAAATGACAAGAGTACTTGTTGCTTTTACACCTTCAACTGCACCAACTTTGCACCCCGAGCTTTACAAAAGTTCTGGTAGACACATCAGTTATATGCTTTCAGTGATCACAAAATGGAGCTCGATTGCAACTTGCAAGCAACAGAACCAAAGGGAAAGATACACATGATTTTTTTGTACATGTAAACGGAATCCATTTTGATAAATGTTAAGCATTTTGTTTTTCAAAACTAGTAAGCTAACTTTGCTCACCATTAAATTTCCCATCAATGTAAAAAGCAATCCCTTACAATAAAGGGTGTCAGTGCCCTTCAACCTCACAACAGCGAAATAAAATATACTACCTGCTCCACTGGTACCACAATCTGTGAGCCAGAGGCGAAATATCGGACCGATTTCGGAGCCATTTCGGTCCGAAATGCGTCGGAAATTATGTAAATAATTTATTTCCTTATTTCGTTTTAAAGCAAAAATAGAAACAATAATTATGGACACCTATATTTCTATAAAGGTGCGTTACTTCCTGCAGAACCAATCTTCTTCCTCTCTCTATCTCTCTTGTACTCGAATTATTGAAAAGAAATAAAAAATGATGGTGTGTGTGGGTCGTGGACGTAGGTACAACTTGTACTGAACCACGTAAAAATCTTCGTATCTCTCTGTGTTATTTTTCTTCTTTATAATCTTCTTTACATGGTATCAGAGCGGTAGGTTCTGAGATCTGTTGATTTAATAGTTGTGCGAGCGACTGCATAACTTGACTCTTCGTCTTTTTTTTTCTGTGCGAGTTACTGCACAGACGTTCTCTCCCTCGTGCGAGTTACTGCACGAGCGATTGATTCTACTTCTTCTTGACTAGATCTCGCCGAAACTTCGACGAAACCCTAAACTTTCGGACCGAAATCTACCTTTTTCGGACCGAAATTTATCCCTCTCCTGACATAAAACCATGAATCTTTCAACCGATTCCAACCCTAAATCACCTGAACCTACACCTAACCCACCAGATGCTATGGCCCTTATCCAGAGCCTGAACGAGACTCTGTCCCAGTTGCTTACACAACCGAGACCTCCACCAAACACCCAAAGCCAAGAAGGTTTCACCTCCGCGATGTCGATCAAGCTAGATGGGACGAACTTCTACCTTTGGTCGCAGATGCTAAAGATGAAACTCAACGGGCGAGATAGATTAGGTCATCTTGATGGATCGACTTGGCCAAAGCCATTGGACGAAGAGGCTTCTAAGCGGTGGTCTGTGATGGATTCTCAGGTGAAAGACTTTATGATCAACTCTATGGATCCGTCATTGATAGGTAACTTTCTGCCTTATTCTACTGCAAAAGAGGTGTGGGATGCTGTCAATATCTCATACTTTGATGGTAGTGATCTGTCTCAAATTCTGGATCTAAAAAGAAAAATGAACAAGGTCAAACAGAATGGTGAATTGGTCCAGAATTTTTACAGTACTCTCCAAGGCCTATGGAAGGAATTAGACACACGTAGGCCAAACCCTATGGAATACCTAACTGACATTGAAAAATACCAGAAACTTGTGCAAGAAGATAGGGTGTTGATGATTTTGGATGGTTTAGATGATAAGTTGGACCAGATTAGGGCTAGTATACTCCAAATGAAGCCTATTCCTACAATAGAGGAGGCGTTTGTCTTGGTAAGAAAAGAGGAAAGGCGTCAAATGGTTATGTTGAATGGGGGTGAAGTTGGGGATAACACTTTGGCCATGCTAGCTAAGACCCAAACCCTGAACCTCCAGAAGTCCAACTATCCTCCAAAACCAAACAATAAAAAACCAATTCCACCTGGAGGGTGCACCCATTGTAAAAACCCAAAACACTCTGTGGAGCAATGTTTCAAGTTGATCGGGTATCCAGACTGGTGGGAGGAGAATAAGAGGAAGAGGTAAGGCAAAGCACACGTGGCAGAAGCCGTGACAACTGAAGGAAGAACCCTACCAGCTGCGAACTTGGCTGGTTTAAGCCCTGGAACCGAGAATTTCGGTCCGAAAAGTGAAAATTTCGGTCCGAAATCTGAGAGAAACCTCTCTATTTTGCCTTCTGTCGAGACAAATGAAGGTAAAATTTTTGCTTTGAATACACCTGGTACTGACTGCTCTTGGATTATTGATTCAGGGGCGACTGATCACATGACATACAACATGGAAGACTTAGTAAGGGAGTCTGTTCCAAGAAGAAACAAGATTGTTAATGCAAATGGAGAAGTCTATCCAGTCACAGGGGTTGGAGAAGTCCAATTTTCCTCTTCCTTAACTCTTTCAAATACACTCTTGGTTCTCTCTCTTTCATCCAAGCTTTTGTCTGTGGGACAGTTATGCGAAGAACTTAATTGTGTGGTACTCATGTATCCTCGTTTTTGTCTTTTTCAGGACCTCTTGACGAAGGAAATTCTTGGTCGTGGTACTAGAAGAGGAGGACTGTATCATTTAGAAGACTTGGCTGCTGGACAAGGCACAGACTTGGCTGCTGGACAAGGCACATCTATCTGTTGGATCGAACTTGAGTAGGAAGTCTTCTATTTGGATATGGCACAGACGATTAGGTCATCCATCATTTGGGTACCTAAGAAAACTTTATCCTAGTTTGTTTTCTGGTTTTGAGAATGAGAAGTTCGATTGTGATGTGTGTATCAAATCTAAGAGCCATCGAGCTCATTTTGCTAAGATTTTGGATGATGACAATAATAGAGTTCCTTTTGATTTGATTCACTCTGATGTTTGGGGACCCTCCCCAGTTGACTCTCTAGTAGGAAATAAATGGTTTGTCTTGTTTGTTGATGACTGCACTAGAATGACTTGGGTTAATGTGGTAAAACAAAAAACTGATGTGCCACTTGCCATTAGATCCTTTATTGCCATGGTTAAAAATCAATTTGATAAAAATGTCAAGGTTTTTAGGAGTGATAATGACAGGGAATTTGTCAACAAATCACTAGGAGAGTTTTTTAAAGACAATGGGATTATCTATGAGACCAGTTGTGTTGGCACTCCTCAACAAAATGGTAGGGCAGAACGTAAGAACAGACAAATTCTAGAAATGACCAGGGCAATGATGCTAGAAAAAAATGTTCCTAATTCTTATTGGGATCATGCAGTCACCTCAGCAGTGTATTTGATAAATAGATTACCTTCTGCACCCCTTAAATTTCAAACACCTTTACAGAAACTCTCAACATACACTGTGATCCCTTCTGTTCTCAATATCCCACCTAAAGTGTTTGGTTGTATAGCCTATGTTCACATACAAAAACATCAACGTTCTAAACTTGACATTTGTGCTGAAAAGTGTGTGTTTATCGGTTATGGTCAACATCAAAATGGCTATAGGTGTTTGAATCCAACCTCAAAAAAGGTCTATACTACCATGGATGTAACATTTGTTGAGAATGAAGGATATTTTTGCACGAACCAGACCCATTCTCAGGGGGAGAGTGTGATAGACAATGAGTCCTAGTTCGATACAATAAGGAATGAAGATTTTGAACATGAACGAGAAAATTTCGGACCGAATTCTACTCTCTGCCCAGAAAACCACCTAAATTTCGGTCCGAATTCTATACATTTCGGTCTGAATTTTGAAGATGTTGATGAGAATTTGAACCCAGAAATAGACCCACTAGCAAATTCGGGGTCATCAGAAGAGAATTTGGAAGGTGAAGAAATGATACAGTCTCCTACATCACCACATGATCAATTTCCTGAGTCAGAGGTAAATATTTCTGAACCTGTTACTACTAACCCTAGTTATCAGTTACCTTTCAGGGTCAACAGAGACAGACCACCTAAGAGATACAGACCAGATGAGGATGGTGAGGGCATATATGCAATGGCAAACTTCATGACTATGTCTCACATGCCAGAGCCTGTGAAGGAGTTTGACAGAACCCTTGCATCAGTTCATATCCCATGCAGCCTAAATGAAGCTCTCAGCGATCCGAAATTGGTAGATGCAATGAAGACAGAGATGGATGCACTGGAAAAAAATGACACTTGGGAATTGGTGACAAGACCAAAAGACAGAAAGACAGTAGGCTGCAAATGAGTGTTTACAGTCAAATATGGGCCCACTGGAGAAATTGACAGGTACAAGGCAAGATTGGTGGCAAAGAGATATTCTCAGACATATGGAGTAGACTACCAGGAGACTTTTTCTCCTGTAGCAAAGCTAAACACTGTGAGAATTTTATTGTCCATTGCTGCGAATAGAGACTGGCCTCTACATCAATTTGATGTGAAGAATGTTTTTTTGCATGGTGACATTGATGAAGAGATCTACATGGATATCCCACCAGGATACAGTCATTCAAGCAACCAACTTCTTGTGTGCAGATTGAAGAAAGCTTTGTATGGTCTGAAACAGTCCCCTAGGGCCTGGTTTGGAAGATTCTGCAGTGCTATGAGGGGATATGGATACACCTAGAGTGATACTGACCACACCTTATTCTTCCTCAAGAATAAAGATAAAATTGTTATCTTGATAATCTATGTTGATGATATGATAATCACAGGTGATGACTCTGAAGGAATCCAAGATCTAGAAGATAAACTGTCCAAAGAGTTTGAAATGAAGAATCTAGGAGGGTTGAAGTATTTTCTTAGGATTGAAGTTGCACGCAATAAGGAAGGTATTTCTTTGTCTCAAAGAAAATATGTGCCTGACTTGCTTGCTGAAACAGGTATGTTGGACTGCAAACCTGTTGACACACCAACCAAACAAAACTCCAAGTTGGATGTGTTCCTGGACCAGGCACCTACAAATAAGGATCAATACCAAAGATTGGTAGGGAGACTCATTTACTTGTCACATACTCGGCCTGATATTGCTTATGCTGTGTCTGTGGTGAGTCAGTTCATGCATGCTCCCAGTGAGCAACATATGGAAGCTGTCATGTGGATTTTAAGGTATCTCAAGGGATCCCCAGGACGAGGCATATTCTTCAGGAGGAATGGTCATCTTCAGGTTGAGGGATATACAGATTCTGACTGGGCTGGAAATGTGACTGATAGGAAATCCACGTCTGGATACTTCACATTTGTTGGAGGTAACTTGGTTACCTGGAGGAGCAAGAAATAAAAGGTGGTAGCTTTGTCAAGTGCAGAGGCAGAGTTCAGAGGAATTGCTAAAGGTTTGCAAGAATTACTGTGGATAAAAAGAATATTCAAGGATCTTGGCCTCTATGATGACAGGGAGATGAAGTTGTTTTGTGACAACAAGGCAGCTATTGCAATATCTCACAATCCGGTGCAACATGATAGGACCAAGCACATTGAAGTGGATAGGCACTTTATTCGACAGAATTTAGAAGATAAAGTCATTAGCATTCCTCACGTGAGAACTGACGAATAATTGGCAGATATACTGACCAAAGGGGTATCCAGTACCATATTCCAGGGAGTGATTTGCAAGTTGGGCATGCAAGACATCTACATGCCAACTTGAGGGGGAGTGTGAGCCAGAGGCGAAATTTCGGACCGATTTCGGAGCCATTTCGGTCCGAAATGCGTCAGAAATTATGTAAATAATTTATTTCCTTATTTCGTTTTAAAGCAAAAATAGAAACAATAATTATGGCCACCTATATTTCTATAAAGGTGCGTCCATTCCTGCAGAACCAATTTTCTTCCTCTCTCTATCTCTCTTGTACTCGAATTATTGAAAAGAAATAAAAAATGGTGGTGTGTGTGGGTCGTGAACGTAGGTACAACTTGTACTGAACCACGTAAAAATCTTCGTGTCTCTCTGTGTTATTTTTCTTCTTTATAATCTTCTTTACACAATCCATAGGTTCCACTGCTTGTAAATGTTTGAGCTAAATGGACATATTTGAGCCAAATTCAAATTTTAACGCATCAGTTTCTTCTCTCTTTAATGAGCACTACCATGCACGAAGTCTCCACAATCTTAGAAAAAAGGAAAACTCTTCAATTTCAGTTTCTAACTAATGTATCATCGCACTTTACTGCTTATGAACATAAACGAAATTGAGCCTTACAATATAAATTTATTACTAGTGCTATTTTCGCGCATTGCGGGATCTCATCAATATTTGAATGTTTTAGAGGTGTAACGAATAGATTGAGGGAGATAAATATAGTTTGCGCCAAGTTAGGTACGCGCCGAGTTAGCAACTATGAAGAAGGGAAATTTTAATTGGTTCATAAAAAGAATTTGAGCTTATGTGTGCTTATTTTGGTTTCATATTTCTACTTTTGAAGACAATCAAAGGAATTAATTTTGGTGTCAGTGATACAATCAAAGAAGAAAATAGCGATGGATACACGGACTATGATATGATGCAGTACGAGTGCCTGCTTTTCTAGACAGCCTCCGCTTCTATAGCCTGTTTGTTGCAGAATCTGATCGGTTAACATGGCAAAAAGAGGTCACTGCCGTCGAAGGAGCTGCTTCTTGAAGAAGCTGATCTCCTAGGATTTTTGTCCTCCTTCAATAGGTTCTCTCTTCTCTCCTCCCTCTGACCTATTCATTTGATCAGTTTATTTTTCTGTTCATTGCCTACATTTTGTTGCACGTTGAGAATTATTAAGAAGATAGGAGCTAGATAGCAAAGGTGCTTTTATGCCAGAAAGATATCTCAATTTACCTTCACCAGGTGTTGAAATTCTCACTCCAAAGGTACTTTTTTGGTTTTGGTAATTTTGCTCTTTATGTTTTCCTTATGATAAAAAGGAATATACTTTACTATTTTGTGAACTCCAAATGTGGTTGTGTCATATAAAGGCCTATATCATTGGTCCATTTTAGCTTCTTCTATTGAAGGGTAGAGTAAACGTGGCTGACTTGATTGGTTTTATAAGTGCTGACATGTTACTTTCTTTTTTACAAATATAAATAGGTTTTTAGATCTCTGTTTGAAAATGACATGGTACAACAACATTGAAATTATAGTTTTCCTCTCTTAAGGTAATTGTTTTTTCTAAAATTTTGATAATCTTCTCATTAAAAAAATCTGGCAGAAAAACGACATCTAAAGTTCAAGTGCTACACTCTGATCTCTATGGCTACTGATGCTTTCAGGTATTATTTATTATAAGTAGGTATCAGATTAAACTGGAGTTTCTAAAAATGTTCTTATAATTTGGTGAAAGTTTAGAGAAGAAAAGATCAGGTTACAATATTATTTAATCCAAAACAGTTCAAAATTCCATGTAAAATATTGGGACATCTGATCTTTGCATATCCATTATCATTCAGTGAGCCTGATTGAGGGCATTTGGGTAAATAGGGTCAATTTTGTTTCTCTTTCTCTTTTTGCATTCAAATAGAGATGGAAGATGCCAGATTGCATAAACTTTGACAGTGGTCTCTTCCAATTTTTCCTGATATAATCACAAAATTTAGGAGTTAAATACGATGTTTGAATGGCATTATTTTCATTTTCTTGCTGTATGGTTTTCTTGCAAATGTTGCAATCAAATTCCATCTTAAGAATTTAGATAGTTGTTGAAATCAGTTTATGTGTACAAAAATCAACGAATTTTCAGTGATATTAAGATTTCTAGAGGATCTCTTTTTGCTTTTGAATATTTGATGGATCAGTTGGTGGTCAGTGCACTTTTCTTACATATTTTTTTGCTTTTTGACTTTCTAATTTGAAAAATAATTTACTGAACTTAGTATCTTGTTGCTTGTGATTTATTTTAATAAATTGGTATAAGCATCATTAGGTTTATGTAGAGTGAAATCTGAGTTTTCCATCACAATAAACCATCACATGTTCATGTGGATTTACTTAGTAGATTAAGTGATGCATAGTTCCTAATTAGTGTATTGAAATGATAGAGAATTCTAAGTTCATGAAGTATGTGAGCTATGCTGAAATTATTGCTCCTAATTACTTGCGCTTTTTTCTTTTTAAATGCAAATTATAAATAACCTCACGTTTTTTTTTCATAATTAATTTAGCTTAGGTCATCATTCGACTGAAAGTTACTCCTGAATTGTTGAAAACTAAAGTGAAGGGTGTAATTGTAAAATGTCATATTCAGAAAATGAAGAGGGCATTTCTGAAAAAATAGGAATTACATCTTGATATCATGATGTTGTTTTAGATGTCTTGATATCACAAAACCAAAGAGATAATTTTCTCTGACATGGATAATTTATTTTGTGAGTGAATAAAGTCACTGAATGCCAAAATTAGCCATAACGATACGGTTTGGTACTTGTGTCAGATGGTGGTACACAATTGTATTTCGTTCTGTCTATCAAATAATTCAACGCAATGTCAATACTAATAGCTTTCGCCAAGAAGAGTAATGTAATTTGTATAGCCCGTGACTTGCGATAAAATAAGTGCTTAAAGAATTCATTCTCTTTTAGATTGCAGCAATAAAATTGGATGGGTTGGGTCAATTTTGCATTCCAGTACCCCTTTCTTTTACTGACTGTTGTTCTTTCCTTTGTTACAGGTGCATAAGAAGATCTGAAGGTTTTATTTTATTACTTTCACAATGATAATCCATTTGATACCGAAGTATGTAGCTATTATTGTCTGTTATAGATGAGTTGAACCTATGAACTTTAATTGATTGACATGTGAATTTGAGTTGGCGTGCCAAAATGAATATGTTGAGGTATCGTTTGTACCATGTTAATGAATGAATGTTATTCATATGTGTGGTGAATGATGTGGAGACTGTACAGTATCTTTGGTATTAACCTTCTTGTACCGATTTAGTAATAGAGCTCTGCTAGACAATCAGGGATATGGACCATATGGTGCGAGCGAGAACAAAAATAGTTGAACGTGTATAAACCCGTAAAGCCCACTTTGAAGCCCACATAAGACAAACCCGTTAAAAGGATAAACCCAACACCTCATATGTCCCTTCGGCCCAAATAAAATTTCTTGCCACACGAGATCTTGTGAGACCAAAACTCATGTCAACTTGTCAGTAATCCGCGTAATGATCTGAAACTTCTTACGTCATTTTAAACAAATAGAAATAGAAATTTACTAAAATCTTACTTTCTTATAGATTCAAAGTACTGTTAATCAGGTTTGGTATTAAGCCAAAAGAACAATTAGGTATTTTACAAAACGTAAAATTGTTTTAATTACAACTTTTTCATAGCCTATTACATATAATACTTTAAGCCCCTTAATTAGAAAAACATGTCTATGTGGAACTTTATATGAAATTTTTTTTATTGAGAAACATATTTATTTTAATAGAATTATTTTTTCAACTGTTCAAATGTCTATTTTTATTGATTCTATTTGTTAATCGGTGAAGATTGTTGCTACTTTCAGCGCTGATCAAGACAGCGTTGATCTTAAATATTGAAAAATAGACAATATATTTGTATTAAATTATATTTTTATTTTCACATATCACATATTAAAGTCCGCCCATACATTGGGTGGGCGCTGATGCTAGTCCCAATAAAGCATTTCAATGATTTAACGGAGTTACCCATTAAAAATTATGGCCTCTACTTATATTAGAAATAACAGCCAGATCTTAATGGGTACAGTCAAACCAAAAAGAATTAACCAAATGTGTACAAGAACAGGATTCAGATTTAGAAAAGATATGCATGGCACAAAATAAATCAAACAAACCAAACTGATAGCCCAAACCAGACCAGTGAAGACCAAAAGTACATCAATTAATCAACATACTCTTGCACAACATTAAAAAGAAATTATTGTCAACATGATAAGTTTACTACTCTAACCAAATTAATGCAAAGCTACTCACATACCTAGCTTAGAAGGGCTTCTCATGTGGCTGCAAATCTTCCTCAAGAGCATTCTCATGCTAACGCAACATACAAACAAACCCAGTGATTGTTCTTCACGCATTATAATAGAAATTAGCAATAAGATGAGAAATCTAAGATATTTGTGTCAACGCCTCATTTAGTTTAATCCAGAAAAAATTGCAGAGCTAGATTTAGCAACTTACCTCGAAAATTAAAATGGTTTCTTGAATCAGGGAAGGGGTGGGGGCACTACAGGAGGGTTGATTCCTCCTCCGAATGAGTCGCCGTCCAGCGAAGTGCTCCAAGACTTGAGTGATTGATTTTTTAGATTTGAGTTGACTGATGAGGATCGATCGAAAAGCAAAAAAGATTAAATTTGGGGATAGCGTAGGTTGTTTTTTTCGAAGGCAAGTCGGCCAGTGTCCAACCGCAATTTTATTAAAAGAAAAAGGCAGTAATTACAGGGTTACACCGGAGAAATTACAGTGAAAATGACTAAAAGAAAGGAAGATTACATAACAGTTAGCTAATCCTGTTAATCCTAGTAGGGCGTAGCCACACAGACCAGTTGCGCACTTGAGTCTCAACTTCGAACAGTACCGTATGAAGCGTCGGATTGTCGTTTTCAAAGATAATCTTACAACGATGCTTCCAGAGAATCCAGCAAATTGCAATCCATACCATATCCCACAATTCCTTTTTAGGAGCTTGTAGTGCCAATCTATTTAGCAACCAGAAGTCCTCTAACGCCACTATGGTGAGGTCCAGTTGCAAGTTGAATTGTACACTCACTGCTTGCCAAATTAAAGTGGCAAACTGACAATTCCGGAAGAAATGTAATAAATCCTCGTCTTGTTGACCAGTACATAGCACACAAGAAGGTTGAGCTGGCCATCCTCTTTGTTGAAGGTTGACTTGTGTGAGTAGACGATCTTGCAAAAGCAACCACACGAACATTTTAACCTTTGGAGGGGCTTTGATTTTCCAAAGGTAATTGTGACTTTTGCAAATCACACCTGTGTGCAACATGCGCCTATATGCAATAGAAACAGAGTAAACCCCATCAGTTGACCAGTTCCAAAAAAAGGAGCCATTTAGACCTATTGAATAGGAGTGTTGGACAATGGGGAACATGCTTAGGATATCTGAAAGGTGGGAAGAGATTAATGGATGTTGCATTAATTCCTCAATCCGAGTGGTGCCATAAAGGCTCTGGATGGTACGTACCCAAGTAGAATTTGGTTGAGTCATGAGCGACCACAACCATTTTATTAGTAATGCCTCATTATGTAACTTGAGATTTAGTATGCCTAAACCCCCGTTTTGTTTGCGTAAACAACATTTAGACCAATTAACCAAACAATGGCCTCCTAAGCAATTTTTGTCTCTTCTCCAGAGAAAATTCCGTCTAATCTTGTCAATACTCTCTATCAGCCATTGTGGTAACTTCATGACCTGCATAACATGCAAAGGAATGGCCGTTAAAACAGACTTAACAAGCGTCAGTCTTCCTGCTAAGGACAAATACTTAGCCTTCCAGCCTTGAATCTTCCTTTGGATAGCCAACAACAGAGGTTGATAATGAATTTTCCTAGGTTTCCTGTTAGATAACGGAAGTCCTAGATACGTGATAGGTAGGTCTTTTGGTTGACAGTTCAGCAAGTCCTGCATCACAGGAATGAGATTCTGTCTTATTGCGATTGGAACGAAGGCCGATTTTGCCTCATTAATTTTGAGGCCTGTCAATGCCGCATAGTGGCCTAGGATGGATTTTATCAATTTAAGATTGTTTGGATGAGCTTCCATGATGACTACCGTATCATCGGCAAACTGTAGTGTTCTAGGTGATAGAACCACCTCTCCTGCAAAAAGGTGGCTCGCATTACTAATGAAGCGTTGTAATGCATCTGCCACTAAGATAAACAACATTGGTGATAATGGGTCTCCTTGTCTTAGACCCCTATGGTGAAAAAAGGAGTCAGTTTCGGTGCCATTGACAATGACAACCGAAGAGGAAGAAGAAAGTAATGTTAACATCCAAGAGACCCAAAGTGGGGGAAACCCCCTCTCCACTAATAAATTCGTGAGGAAGCACCAGTTTACCAAATCAAAAGCTTTAACAAAATCGACTTTGTAAAGCACAGCTGGCATTCTTTTCTTATGAAGATAAGAAATGCTTTCTTTGGCTATCAAGAAAGATTCCATAATTGTCCGCCCTTTGGTAAATGCCGTCTGCAGTGGGCTAACCAACTGGGAAAGGAACGGGGCTAATCTGTTAGCCAGAACTTTTGTTAAAATCTTCACAACCGTGTTCAAAACACTGATCGGCCTAAAGTCTCCCATGTCAACTTGGGTGGCACCCTTAGGTACTAAACAGATGTTAGCTTTATTTAGTAGGCGAAGGTTAGTTTTATTCGAATAAAACTGGTTAAGAAGTTGCATGAAATCTTGTTTCATTATCGGCCAAAAAGCTTTATAAAACTCAACCGAAAAGCCATCAAGCCCAGAAGCCTTTCCATTAGATAAGGCCGCCACTACCCTATCCACTTCTAATTCATTGAAAGGTGCCTGTAGTACTTCCAGCGAAATAGCCGGTCCTACTTTACCAGAGAGGTTAAATTAATGGTGGCGGGTGTTGTCCTGTGGACCCAAGGAGATTTTTGTAATGGTTGTAAAAACCATTAAGAATATCGCCTTGTGACTGTAGAGTTAGATTGTCAATTGTGATTGAGGAGATATAATTCTTTGCTCTCCTTGCATTAACAGAAGCATGGAAAAACTTAGAATTGTTGTCCTCAGTCGGAGCCAATTAATGCCACTCCTCTGCTTCCACTTTGCCTCCTTTATGAGAATCAAATTGTGAACATGTTCTTTTAAGTCAATTCTCAGTTTAAATTCCGTTGACGATAAAGATCGTCGTTCCTCAATAAGATCCAGAAATCTAATAACCCACTTAGATCTCCGTAAATAGTTGTTGCAGTTTGCAAACTTTACGTTGGTCCATGCACGCACAAAATAAATCAATTTTACGTTGACTAGTTAGCTAAAAAACAATAGGAGAGTGTTACGGGTCATTTTTGTAATTTTGGGTCCAATTAACATGTTTGAAATTTTGAAGCTGTATATTGTAATTTGGGGTCCAATCAACATGTTTGAAATTTTGAAGTTGTGTATTGTACAGATGTAGAGAAATTCTGCAATTTTATATAAATATAAGATATTAGTGCAGATTCTAGTGCCGACATGAGTCAAGGGACAGATGAGTATTGCAAGCAACATAACAAAAGGAATAGACCATACCTATATATGATTTTTTGTGCTTGTAATAGTTGTACATGAAATCCTTTCATAAATATTAAGCTAAAATAATACTATTGAGCCAACTTCAAAAAAAGTTAACCGACGGAAATTACTTTCCTTCGCTATTTTTACATCCTATGCTAAAATCTTCCCCTCCGATTCGGGGTGTAATGAAGAGAGAAAGAAAATCGAAGAAAATCGCTAGACCAGGATGCCCTCGCTATTTCTTTTTCTTTTTTTTTTGCGCCTTCATCCTCTTTCTGTGCAAGAAATTTCTGTCGATTGTCTATAAAAAAAACTTCTCTTTCTGCCATTCTCAACAGTTAGGGTTCTGAAAAATTTCTGTCGATTGGGACAGCTAGGGTTCCTCTCTTTGCTCTGGTAAATTTTAATTATCGATTTACTTCTTTATGCCTTGAAATTTCTGCTCCCCTCACCAAAATTTATGTCCCAACAATTATTTTCCTTTAAATTTTTGCATAGATTTCAAACTTTGAGTAAGATTTTGGCCTCGTTTTCAACTTTTTAATTGTTTCTGAGAAGTAATTTGCGCCTTTACCAGTAAATTGGAGCATCCAAATAATATCTCTTAGTTTCTTTGGATCCTAGTATTTGTTCAGTTTGGGATGTATTATTTCGATCCTAATATACTTTGTACCCTTTTCTTTTTCCCTGGGATGTATTCACACACTTTGTGATCATCTTCTTGCTTAAGACTTAATTTCTGTGAAATCTTCTAAGATTCATACTTAGAGAAGAATGCACTTCACTTCAGTTCCAGTAGCTTGCAGAGAACTAATTCTGAACTTTTACCTTGCAGAAATTCAAAATGTAAACCATGATTTAGTTTTGATAATTTGCATCTTCATGTGTTGCCTATTTTTGATATATACTTTTTTAATAATTTGCATCTTCCTGTGTCACTCAATAGGCAGTGATCTGAACATGGGATTAGATTGTGCGGATTTCCAAACATTTTCTCTTTTTTTCTGTATTGCTGTGATTTTTATGTGGAGACCAAGCATACTCAAAAGTAAAAAGAAAGAAAAAAAGTGTACCAGTTGTGGGAATGATATATACTTTTTTTCTGTACTGGTTTTAGCAATTCTAACCCAACATTGGTTGCTTTCTATTAGACCTGGAAAAACTGATTTTACCAAGCTTTTACCAAGCTTTTAGTCAGTACAGATATGCTCTTTGTTGCCATGCTGGCATGAAAATGTCACTGTACCATTTTCGGTATAGGTCAGATATGTTGTGAAAAACACTCATGGACTGAGGAATTAATTTTTTAAGTTATGCTCTAGAATTGGTACCAATCAATGTGAAAAACACTCATGTTGACATGCACGCTGAGAACCAATGACATTAGGTACAGATAGGTATTAGATAAAGTATTGATGCGTGCAAGACAAAAAAACTAGTAACCTCCATTGAGTCAGATAGTTTGGGCTCATATAAAATATAACAAGATCAAGTGCACACTGCACAGTTGAAGTACAAAGCAAGTGAACCGGAGGAAGAAGTACAAAGTAATTAAAACTAATTTTATTTTACCAGAGAATTATTTCATTCTATTGAGGGAACTAACGAATCCAATATATGAATAGTATATCATTATGATTTGTGAGATTCATGAAATGTCATAATATTACCGAGAAGAGAATTTGACATTTCTTACTTTTTGCTTACGAGGGCCATCCTTCAGCAAGGAGATAGTATATCATCTTATAAGATTCCAAGGAGATTTTGGTCATTTGTTATTAATTAGTCATGTTTTTACCTCCTTTTAATTTGATCATCCAAACATGAGAAAAAAGGGAAGGTTAACTATTTTTCTTTCCTTCCAATAATTATCCAAACAAACCAATGTAAATAAATTTCCATTCCATCCTATTTCCATTCCCTTCCCTTTTATAATTTTCCTTCCTTCCAATTATTTTACTCAAAACCAAACAGACTAGGGTCTGCTCCAGAAACAAGAGGGAAGACGAAGAGTAAGAAAAGGAAGTGTAAGGGAGCAAAGAGAGATACGCCTCAAATTTAGGAGTAATCTTGTTTACTATTTTCTTCACATTTTTATAGAGGGGTTCACCTCCATTCCTCCATTCTCTTTGGTTTCCTTTCAAATTTTTTATTTTGGAGCAGGTGAACTGACTTGGGCAGAGTTTGGTCAGTTAACCTTCTCCTTCATCCTCCCCGTTAATCCCTTCTGGAGCATACCCTTAGGGAGCACCAACTATTGGGTTCAGGCGTTATAAGTTTATAAAAGGGATTGCACCAGTTTAGGAGGTGAAATTAATGTAGCAGTAAAAATAGAACCAATATGCACAAAGAATAAGCAAATATTCATGTACAACTCCAGAAAATTCTTTAGTCGCTAGAACAAATAGGAGGAAAATGTGATAGGGGCAGATTTTGATTCTTGTTGATTTCAGAAAGAAAAACAGAGACGGGTAACGTGAGAATCAATGGTGGGAAAAAAGGATAATTTAGTCACTAATTATAAATTTAATTTATATATTTCAATTATCATTAAAATTATGGATAAGGATAAATAAACAAAATTAAGAAGATCTTTTAAGAAATTGCTATATATTCAATTAGAGAAAATTAAATCATCAGATGTAGTTAATTTTGCCATCTTTTAATTATAATTTGAAATATATAAAAAAAATAATAAAATCCTACCGCTTCTTCGCTGCGTCAGGTACGTACAACAAAAGGAGAACTAAATTTTTGCAACAAAAATATCCTTCCAACTGAGGAGGGAGTGGGATAAATTGGATATGGACAAATGTATATTACAACTGTTCGATCCATTAAGAAATCTGAAATAAATTTGGCGGAAGCTTCATACAAAAAAGAAGTAATTTCACTGAGAAATTTCCCGGCTCAAGTGTGGATCGAATAAACTCGTTTTACGAACTTCGTCTTGAGCTGATCGATCGAGTATTCGAGTGTAAAGATGATGCAGTGCGGCAGTGGTCAAAGAACAAATCCAATTCCTGTGGCGCGCGACACAGCGTGTAGCGCACCACATGCCGTCCGATCAGATCTGGATGGATGAGGGAACCCCGTGCATGTAACAGATTGTAAGACCCGAAAAAAATTGAACCGTCCAGATCTGATCGGACGTGTCGCGCGCAACAGGATTCGGATTGGTCAAAGAACGGATTGGGGAGCTTTCGGTTCAAAAAAAAAAAAAAAAAAAAAAAAGAAGACACCTTTGTTGGCATGCAAGGCATGCTGAACCGATTCCCCATCAGGCCATCAGCGGCCTGATTGACCCTGTGTCCCGTGCGCGTCAAAAGTTTTTTTTTTTCTTTTTGAAAATTAAAAGATGCTTTTCATTTTTTTTTTTTATCAGCCCCATAGGCAAACATTCATTAAGCAACATAACAAATAACAGTACAATTATTTAAAAAAAAACAAATAACAGTACAATGTTTCGTACTCCATTTCTAAGAAATTATTTGTAAAAATATAAGCTTCCCCTGCCAACATTAAAAAGAACTTCCTAAACTGCCCCTAAAAGATCAACAAAACAAATAAAAATTCACTAAAAAGAAAGCCACTAACAGAATTAAGAGGAAAAACAAAAAGCACTAAACAAGAAAAATAAGAACGGCAATCTACTAGCAGGGTGGCAGGAAAAAGCACTAACCATTGTCTTGTGAACACTGCAGGAAGTAATGGTGGAGCCCTTCGGCCTTCGCCCCTAACGTGATTGTTTGGTATTTGTTTCTTTTCCTTCTCGATTTCAAGAAACTTCGTGGAAATTGCTGTAGCTGTTTCCTGCCTCTTTCCGGTTAATAATAGATTAATTTAATCTCCCAAGCATTTCAATTATTTTCTGACCCTATATAAATAGCTAGCTAGTAATCACTTAACGTCCAAAGCTTTATTTTGCTTTCATCCTGTCCTGAAATAATGAGACCCAACTAGCTACCCACGTACTGTATAGCTATCTATCTATCTCAGGTACTGGGACTGCGGTGAGTCGTGGGTTAGATCGATCAAATCATAGATTAGATGGGCCAGATAGCAAGTATTGTTCAGGTACGGCGGAGAAATCTTTTTCTTCTTTCTTTTCTGTTTGGCTTTCTATTTTGTAAGAATTCTTCTCTCATTTTGTAACTGCTAGATAGCCCATATCTAGTTTTTCTAAAAAAAAAAAAGTTTTGTTCAGGCACTTCCTGATTGGTGGGATACAGTTGGTAAGTTAGCCGAGAAGCTCCTGCCCTATGATGCACAGGAGATTAGAGAGTCTATCGAGAGTCTGAACGTAAAATTGCGCTTACTGAGCCTTTCCTTGAAGATTCAATCCCTCAGGATGAAGACAAAATACAAATGGAATTGGTAACGATTCTCCTAATTTTTTTCTCTCACGCAATATATGAACTTCCTCATAGAGATTTTAACTACACTCATCAATTTTTTAAATACACTTAATAACATTTTTATCATACAATAAACAAGTTGAATCTAAATTTTCTAATTTATTAACTCATTTAAAATACTAAAATACATTTATTATTTGAATTTGACTGTTTGACTCGTAATTAATTAAGTTTAATTTTCTACAGGAAAATGTTCTCAAGAGTCTTGTCCCCGAGATAGAAACCCTTGTCAATAACTTCCATCGTGAATGTCCAGAAAATCCTCCCATTCAAGAACTAGAAAACCTTTATAAGAAAATTATTTTTCTCTTTCTCAAACGGCTTTCCCCAATCGAAGCTCGCTTTGGAGGAAAAGCAAGAAAGCTCAAGCGCAAGGTCTGTGAGTTCGAAGAAAATAAAGAGAGATATGCAAGAAATATTGGTGAAAAAAGTTACAAAAAAAGAAAGCTGAATTTCATCGATGATCCAAAGATCTTCGGCTTTGACACCGATATAGCGGAGATTGTCGGGAGGTTGTGTGATGGACAAGTTGTAGAACGCGTTGTTGCCTCTATTGTGGGCATTGGTGGCGGTGGAAAGAGTACCATTACTAAGAAGATTTGCCACAGGTACTTGTCTCGTCCCATAATCCCTTCATAATTATTGTTATCGCGAATTAATCTAGTTTCTCGACTTATATTATAAATATCCTTTTAGTGTTTCCAAATAGTGATCTCATGTATTGGCGATGCATGATATATAATAAGATTCTAAAAGAATGCAGATCTTTAAGAAAATAATATGTTGATATTAATAACGGCTCATATCAATAATGACCAAGATCCTAATTGGCAGATACTTATGAATTTGAATTAAAATAATTCACACGTCACGATGCCAAGAACACTAGAACAGAAACGTATATTTTTGGTTTTTTTTTCCTTCTATACAGATGAACAGAAACGTATATTTTTTTTTCGGAGAAATTGGGTACATGCCACCCCAAACTAAGTTCTTAGAAAAATGCCACCTCAAATCTATTATACTTAGATATTTGCCACAATTATACAATTCTGAAAATAAAAATACAAATGTATTTTTATATTTCTCAATATACCCTCATCTTCAACAATCGCTCTCTCTTCTGTCTATTATCTATCGATCGGTCGATCCCTTATCCCATCTATGCTCCCTGAACCCTAACGACACCCTCTCCCGCCTCTCTTTTCTTCCTATCGCCATGACTCTCGATCTCGCACAGGCTTGCAAAAGTATTATCTATGCTCTCGTATAATCTTGGCATAACGGGTTTCGGATCCTTTAAAATTTTCCAATATTTGCACCCCCCCCCCTAATTTTCTACACACAAACACGCAGCGGTCATCATAATGCCTTGCCCAAAAGTTTAAATAGCGGTTAGCGGATTCATAGCGGACATGTTTTTCAAAAACATTTAGCGGATAACGGGTATATATAAGCCGCTATCGGATCAAAATATAAAATATTATCTACAAGACTTATGCACAAGTATTAGATCATAAAAATGTCATGAGAATATATAATTTAACATCAAGTGCATACTTTAACTAATTAAACTTTTAAATATTAGAATCAGTTGTTCATTATATCATTAGGATACTCTAATTACCTCTCATATTCCCGGTCGATAACATCATATTCTACTTCAATCCAAAACGTAAACTTTTCAATCTAATATTTCAATACCAAAATGCAATTAATCATTTTTTGTAAAACAAAAATCATTTAAATATTAATAGCTTCCTATATATTCATTATCCGGACTCTTTCTTCCTAATTTTAGAATATGGTGAGTTCAATTGTGGTTGAACCGTGGAGAATGCTCTCTAATTTTTTAATTTTTTTACATGCTTGGAAGATTGTATTATAAATTAATAGAACATGAGTTTGTGGGCTTTTCTTATGTATGCTGTTGAAAAAATCCAAATCTAGTGGCGCGCGACACAGCGTGTAGTGCGCCACAGACCGTCCGATCAGATCTGGATGGATGAGGGAGCCCCGTGCATGTAACCAGATTGTAAGGCCCGAAAAAGATGAACCGTCGAGATCTGATCAGACGGTCCGTGTCGCGCGCGCTGTGTCGCGCGCCACAGGATTCGGATTGCTGTTGAAATCAAAATTTAGCACCGCTAATGACCAATGTACCGTAGCTACTTTGTATAGTACCGCAGCCCAATGCACTCTACTTTGTATAGTACTGCTTTATAACCGCTAATGATCCATATTATTTTTAGCACCATAGCAGATGTGTGATAGAAACGCTAATTAACCGCTATTGCGGCGCTAATTACCGATTTTTAAACCTTTAGCCTTGCCAAACCCTGCGCGCGCCCCACATGGCTAGAGGTATTAGTTGACTCCTATTGATGGAAGACCAAATAATTCGGAGAAACCCAGACTAAAAGGGGCAATTTGGTCAGATCGAAATTCCATTCCCTTCAAAGCAATAGAGTAACCATTATTAAATGCTTTCTTCCACTTGCCAACAAAAGGAAAATGGTCCTTATTGTGACTCTGTGACTCAGTTTTTAGGATTCTTATATCTTAGTTGTATATTAAAGAAGAACCCAAGGAACCTTTCATTTCATTTAAAAACTGATTTACATTTAGCTCGTCAGAGACAGTTGTAGGGCAAGTGACTGAATTTTGTAAAATAGAATCGATTATGGTATCAGTCAGAGAATTGAAGGAGGAACTAAGAAGGGAATTGATTTGGTTAGAACATTTAGAACCCTTTTTGATAGGAAGAGGAGAATTTGGTCAGATGGGGATAAGGGATCGATAGATAATAGACAGAAGAGGGCAATGTTGAAGATGAAGGTGTATTGGAAAATATAAAAATACATATTAAATTATAGTATTTTTATTTTCAGAATTGTATAATTGTGGCAAATATCTTAGTATAATAGATTTGAGGTGACATTTTTCTAAGAACTTAGTTTGGGGTGGCATTCTTCTAATTTCTAAATTTTGGGGTGGCATGTACCCAATTTTCTCTTTTTCCTTTATATATGTATGATTTACCGCTTCCATTGAATTTCTTAGAATATGTATGTGATATTATATAACTCGTGAACTATTTATTTATTTCTGTAGAAATGAGGTCACGACACATTTCGGCCAGCCCATTTGGATAAGTATCTCTCAAAATTATGTCTTGTCTGACATTTTGAGAGATATGGCACAAATTCTCGGTGTCGAGCCATCTCATCATATGAATGAGGGCAGCCTTGGCAAAGCAATATCGAACAAGCTTGAAAAAAAAGAAAGATACTTAGTTGTCTTTGATAATGTTTGTCGTGAAGTGTTTTGGCGTGAAATAGCAAAATCCTTGCCCGACAAAAAGAATGGGAGCAGAGTAATCATTACCACAAGGTTAAACAATGTTGCAATGATCGCCGACAAAACATACCCCCCTTACGCACTTCCACTTTTAATTACGACATAATCCTAAAAATTTTCCTCAATTATGTAGATCCTAGAAACCAACATTGTCCTGACACTTCCCCACTTCATAGCATTGCAAAAGAGGTTCACCTTTCTTTCATTCGAGTGCCTCTTTAATTTTTCATTGAAGAAAATATCTAACGTTTTTTTAAGCACCTCTTCATTTTTGTTAAGTAAATATTGAGAGTCACTTTAGCGTCATTCCAGCCCCTCTTTTAATTTTTGTAAATATAATATTAAAGAACAGTAGAGATCTTGACTGATTTTTATAATGCATAGTCGTTTTTAAGCATTAGATCTATATTAAAATAAATCATGATTATCAACACAGATAAATTTTTTTAAAAAAGAAAGCATAGAAATAGAGGAAACTAGCCACCAGGAATTAAATAGGTCAAAGCTGAGTTATATTTTCTATGCATCTTTGTTGATTTATATTTGTTCATGCCATTGTGATTCCTAATTTGTACAAATTAATTTATAAATTTCTCCTTCTGTTCCTTGAGTTAATCGATAGAAGGATTGTTACTCATAATCCCAATTCTGTCTATGTGGTGAAGTTCGATTAGAAAATCTAATTTTCTACAATTGAGTGAATAAATGAACATCAATTTCAGTCAATTGCTTATGATTTTTTTTGCTGTACTATTAATTATTTGCCATCTCAAATCTAAGTGAATAAATAGCAACTCGAGAAGAAATGAGTTGAGAGCTGGAACAACTAAAAAATTGGTCTACCTTGAGATAGCAATATACATGAAACCAATCAACCTGAGTTTCTAATTAACAATTTTGTCTGGTACATGAAGCCAATTAATTGGTCTGCATTGGATCAGTTTGTCTGGTACATGAAACCAATGAACCCATTTGTTTATTTTAGTTTCTAATTAACAATTTTGTGAAAAAAAATAACTCTTTATTTTTCTAATTTGATTGATTAGAGTTATTAATTGTTGCTTATATTTCTTTAATCCTATAAAGGTGATGCTCAAAGGAAACGTCAGTGTTAGTTCAAGCACCAGGAGAGGTCTTGCACAAGAAGCACAAAGGTGCTCATCAATCAAATACTATTCTCAGACTTCTTTTGTGTTTGGTTTTCTTGGTTTTGTATTTATGCAATTGATAGTTTTGAAAAGGTGCTCATCAATTTAAATAAGCACACATAACTCATGCATCCAAGGTCAATACAATTGTTTGTTAATTCTTTACATTCAAATTGGTTGCGGCTTGAGATTCAATTTCAATGTTTATTTCAATGAAGTGTTTGAGGAAATGCCTTCAGTGTTGTGTAATGCCACTAAATGAGCTAGCTAAGATTGAGTGCTTAACTAGCAGATGAAGTGTTTGAAGAAATGCCTCAATAATGAGAATGTAACAGTCATCGAGTGCTTTCTGTTATTGGTTTTAATTTTTCTACCATGGAGTGCTTTTGCATACATGAAAGGTTTGAAGTATAAAACAAATGTTTTTACATTTTTTGTTCCCCGGTGATCAAGCATTTCATTGGTGTTTTAATTAGGTTGTACATTATGACATAGAGGAAAATAATTAGGTGTTGTGCCATTGAGAACGTGGATGACTTACAGAGGCTGGATGTTCTTGATTAGTAAGTGTTCTATTCATTCTTACTCTTTGCCTCTCTCATTACAAGGGAATCATGCATCATTTACTGACTTCCACTAATTTACTTTTCAGCACATTTTAGGTGTGAATGTTTCGCTCCTTTCAATACATATTGGTGCTAAATATATTTTGTTGATTACATTTGAATAAAAACTAACACTTTTCCTATGTATATTAGATTTGGAGGTTAAAGATCTCAGTTCAAATCGAAGGACCTTGCTCAACAAGGTAAAGCATTTGCTTTTTTTTTTTTTACAAGTTAAAATCATCCGAATCAGTTCTTACTTCTTAGTTTAATTATACAAGCAACCATTTTATAGGTGTTGTGTGTTAGTTTAAGTTAAAAATATAATTCGTCTATTTATATTTACTATATTTTTCCGTCACAGATTGCTTTGAGGGCAGGCATTCAGGAGCTGTTGAAGAGCTACCATCACTATTAGGTTATGAAAAGTTGCTTCATCACAGTCAAGGTATCACTAAGACCTTTTCAGGAACACTGTTTAGTACAATGCGCCATTTTTTGTATTTTGTTGCCTTGCTAAAATGAAAATGTATGTTTATATATGAATATTATAAGATGAGATCAACAAGATTTTTTGTAATTGTAAAAGGTTCAATATTTTGCCTTGGTTTTTTCTTAAAAGACAACATATATAGCACCAGAGTTAGCTCCATAATCATCAATTTCAATTTTATCTACTCTTAACACTGGCAGCATAGGGAGTGAATTCAATAGGGGGTCATAAACTACCGCAAATTTGTAACTGACTCAATATTCATGTATCTATATTATGTGAAGCACATGGAAAAATAGTATTGGAACAATTTAAAGTTTTAAAACTTTAGATTGTTTTTATTATCATTACATGTGAGAAACAGATATAATGGATGAAGGAGCCATCTCCTCTCATAAATATCAGCATAATTGACATTTCAGCAGGTGAGATGTGATGTATAATTCCAGTTATCTAGAACTTATTGTTGCATTGAGTTATATGATATATGATGTAGAATGATATTTTTTAAGACTATATTTTAATTTTTCTTTGCTAGACTTTTGTGTGTTGTTATAATTTTATCAGAATCTATAGAAACCATCATCATTCAATTAATAAATTCCATTGTATGGACACAGAATGGATTGCACCAACGAACTATTTTCGAAAAAAATTATCAGGTGGGGGGTCGTGGCGAAGCCGCGACGAACAGAGTCTCCTAGTTACTCGTTAATTCTGGGGGGAACAAATTAAGAAGTCAAGAACTGAAGAAGACACATTTGTTGCCTTGTTGGCATGCTGAACTGATTCCCCACCACGGCACCACTCCACCAGTGACCTTGATTGGCCGTGGCCATATGCGTCTGGGTCAAAAATTATTATTATTATTATTTTAAACAAATTCAAAGTTGACTTTCATTATTCTGAAATCTGAAGAAGAAAGTAATGGTTGAGCCCTTCGCCCCGTGATTGTAGACTATACGTTTCTTTTCCTTGTCGTTTTCAAGAAACTTCGAGGAAATTGCTATAGCTGCTTCTAGAGGTGTCAAACGTGCTGAAACGGAACGGAACACACCAGTTCCGTTTCTGTTCCGTTTCTGGTAACGTAACTCATATCAGTTTCGTTTCCGTTCCGTTTCGTAAAACGGAACAGTTTTCCGTTCCGTTAGATGTTCCGTTCTCCATTTTCCACTGATTTCAGCCATTTTCCATTGATTTCAGCCTAGTTTTTGGTAAACGGAACACTAACGTGTACCGGTACCAGTTCCGTTTCCATTCCGTTTTCAGAAACGAAACAAAAAAATCCTTCCGTTAGCTGTTCCGTTCGGACGGAACGGAATGGAAACGTGCAAAACGGCACACTTTTAACACCTCTAGCTGCTTCCTGCCTCTTTCTGGTTAATAATAGATTAATTTAATCCTCGCAAGGATTTCCATTATTTTCTACCCTCAAAATAGCAAGCAGTTATGGTAAACGAATATCCAAAGCTTTATTTTGCTTTCCTCCTGTCCTCAAATAATGAAAACCAACTAGCTAACCTCATACTGTATAGCTAGCTAGCTATCTATCTCAGGTACTGGGCACTGGGGTGGGTCGTGGGTTAGATCGATCAAATAATAGATTAGATGGCAGGTATTTTACAGCTATTTCGTGATGTGTGGGATGTAGTTGATATGTTAGCTCAGAAGCTTCAGCCCTGTGATCCACAGGAGATCAGAGAGTCTATCGAGAGCCTGAACGGAAAATTGCGCTTCCTCAAGCCTTTCCTTGAAGAAGACAAAATGCAAATGCAATTGGTAACGATTCTCCTAATTTTTTTCCCTCTTAAGCTATATCTGAACTTCCTTATAGAGATTTAACCACACTTATCAAATTTTTAAATACACTTCATAACATTTTATCATACCATATTCTACATGCATGTCTTACATAATTCAAGTTAAATCTAAATTTTCTAATTTATTAACTCATCTAAAATACTAGAATATATTTATTATTTTAATTTTGACTACTTGACTCATAATTAATTAAGTTTAATTTCCAACAGGAAAATGATTTCAAAGGTCTCGTCCCCGAGATAGAAACCCTTGTCAATAACTTCCATCGTGAATGCCCACAAAACCTCCCCAATCAAGAACCAGAAGAACTTTATAAGAAAATTTATCCCTTTTGCAAAGGGCTTTTAGCAAAAATTACACAACCCCCAGTCGAAGCTCGCTTTGAAGGAGAGGTAAGAAAGCTCAAGCGCAAGGTCCGTGACTTCGAAAAAAATATAATTATATATGGAAGAAATTTTGGTGAAAAAACTTATAAAAGAAGAAAGCTGAATCCCATCGATGATCCAGAGATCTTCGGCTTTGACGCCGACATAGAGAAGATTGTAGGGTGGCTGTGTGATGGACAAGTTGTAGATCGCGCTGTTGTCTCTATTGTAGGCATTGGTGGCGGTGGAAAGAGCACTATTACTAAGAAGATTTGCAACAGGTACTCATCGTCCCATAACCCCTCCATAATTATTGTACTTATTGCGAATTAATCTAGTTTCTCGATATATAGTATAAATATGAAATATTTCCATATAGTTAACTCACTATATTAGCAATGCATCATATATAATAATACTCTAAAAGAAAGTAGATCTTTTAGAAAATAACATGTTGGTATTAATAACGGCTCATATCAATACCAAGATCCCAATTGGCATATACTTGAGACTTTGAATTAATATAATTCACAAGTCACAATGCCAAGAAGTTAGAATAGAAACATATATTTTAGTTTTTTTTCCCTCTGTACAGATCGATCGATATCTAAATCCAACCCTCATTTGCCAATTGTCACCGATAACACTTCATATATGTATTGGGGAAGTTAAAACTTCTTAAGACCCTGACTATAGATGGGTTAGGTAGTGAAGAAAACGAGAATGCGGTGAGGAGGATTAGATGCTCGAGTGGAGGGTTTGAGCAGCTAGAGGAGCTGAACCTTCAATATCTGCCATTGGAGGAATGGGAAATCGAGCCTGGCGCAATGCCCATGCTCAAAAAGCTCGATGTTTGGCGTTGTGATCCGCTCAGAGTACCTCCCGAGTTGACCAACCGATTACCCAGCCTTCAAACGCTGGAGTGGTGGACGGAAAACCAAGCCTCAGAAGACGCGATCCACAACATATACGAGCAAAAGCCTAATCTTCGGCCCAGTTAGGATTAGTGAGAGTTTTTAATGGATAAGTAAGCCTCTCGAAGCAATTTAAATTATTTTGGCCATGCAACAATATTTTTTCTCTTTTCTTTTGTTTTTTATGTTGTTGTTTGTCCTTTAGTTGTTGTTTGATGTTTAACACCTTGATTTCAGTTTAGTGTATGTATGCAGTTATGCCGTAATATCCTCCTTTGTAACTAAACTACAAGTAATTATAGACAAAATTTAAAATCCCTTATTTTTGTTTTTATTGTTTCATTTTGAAAGATATATTACAATATGATTAAATAGGTAGTAAAAACTACACGTAATATTTTTTATTTTTTATTTTAAAAATGCTAATTTTTGTGATATTTACTTGTAAGTTAGAATGTGATTTTTAAATCCATATAAAATTATTTTAACCATAAATCTAATTTCAAATCATTGAGTTTTTTTTTAAATGAAAAAATCATATGAAAATTTTATTTTTCATCAGGTTTTGTAATGTTTGATTTTATTTGGTACCATTTGGTCTTTAATTGATATTTTCACTTTTTTAATTTCAACTATTAACTAAATTTTAAAATAAATTAACTTAATTTAATCCGATGTCAATTTAAAAATAAAATAAAATTTGTTTTTTTTTTTTCTAACGTTACGTCTTGTTTCTAAAAATGCTAATACAGACAATCCAGTAATAGATGATGTCTTTTTTAACCAATTCAAGGCATATTTTACGGACAACCTTCATCAATTTTTTTCTGAACTATTAACTAAATTTTATTCTATATTTTTGGACGAATATATTATTTTGTAATAATTGAGAAGTTTTATATTAACATAGTATTTGTCCTAAATGAAAATTTTTAATTATTTCAATGATCATATAAACGAATGAGACTTAGAATGTGATGTTTTATCCATATAAATTATTTTCTAGGCATGCCTTTAATATTTAGTGTAATGGATAATGAAAGAGATTATAACTAAACTACAAGTAATTATAGACATGATGAATATTTTAGTCATGTTATTAATATTTAGTGAACGTATGTCCTTTGAATATTTAGTGTTCGTATGTCTGTTTAAGATGATAGAAAAATAATATGGAGACACGTGGGTTCGTATTCGTATATTCGTTGAAGTTTCAACAAATTAATTATTTCTACTCGAGACCTTTTATGGGCTAACGAATTCCTCTCCCAATATATTTATTAGACAAAACGAGTCAATTAATGACTGCTGACATAGATTTGGCTACAGATATTTTTCTACAGTTAATGTGGTGGTACACCATGAGTAGTAGGTACGGTGTTGGTACCAGAATAGATCAAGACAAAAATTATGATCAATCCCTCTCCTCTCCTCTCTGCTGCCCGAAGCTCCAGTGTAATTTATGGGCTCCAGCAACATAAAATTCATAAATTTGTCACGTTTTTACACCAATTAACATGATATTCAATCAATTCATAAGAAAACAAACTAATCCATACAATATGGAACACTACAAAAACAGTTTAGGTATGTACCACCTGGTAGAAAACTAAGCTGTCCCCATAATTGATAATTCCCTTACATCCAACATGTTTCTCATTCCTATTATCTTGTTTCAAGCATAATCCTTACCCCTAATAATCCAAGTAACACTACAAAACCAATTAAAATTCTATCTAGAGTTTCGCATGGCTCTGGATCGAGCAAAGGGAGGTTGGGGAGACACTCGGTGGCTGGAATTTGATCGATTGAGAAGGAGAAAGAAAGATGGGGGTAGGTTTCAGGAATCTGGACCATCGGATCCATCCAACGGAATCCAACGACGGAGAAAAAAGAGCTGCTCTCTGCTGCAGAAAATCAGCGCACCAGAGGAGAAGAGGCACGTACTCGGTGCTTTAACGGAGAGAAAAGACCGATACTAACAGAGAGGGGATATATCAAAAATATTTTACCCTCAAACGATTATACGGCTGTGATTCACTGCTATAATTTTTTTTTTCTGTCCACCATGGCTTGACCCTATAATTTTTTATATGAAATATATGGTTCTCTAATCCAAACATTTTTTTTGAGTAAAATTAAGGGGCCGAGATGGGCATCCATTGAATAATAAAAGCAGTACAGAACAGTACCCAAAGACTAATAAGCGCAACTGCAGCACACTTCTTCTCTGAAAGAGGGAAGAGGCTGTACATAAAGCTAAAATAAGACAAAACTACCAAACCGCTAATTGTTTCATAACCACAACAAGTTTACCCATCACAAGCACAACACAAAGACTAAAAACCTCTTTAACACACTCTAATCCAAACATGTAAACACACTCTATTTATATCGTCTGAAATCATTTCTGCGCTCATCTCGTGTTAAGATTTGATCTGCTAATCTCTATCAAAATAAAATTACTATTTTACTATCATTAGACTATATATAGTATTGAAACTAATACCTGTTTTTCCATAAATATTTGGCTATATCTTTGCTTTTAGAATAGGGCAGGACTTCACAATTACATTGGCAGCAGGCATTAATTTGTGTATTTTTTAAATCTATTCATATATTAACAGACGTTCCACTAATTCACTGTAGTTAGCACTGTTGGTGCACAGTATGGCTGACAGATGGAGCCCACTTGACAGAACAATTGTAAAATATATTTTGGTCCAATCTTGCTTTGCCACGTGTACGCTAACCATTGGGAAATCGTGATATTGGAAGGGTTCGCATGTGGTGCGCGTACGGAAGCAGTGATATTGGAAAAATCAAGCAAAAGCAGAACCAAATTTTAAATTCTGTTTGTTCTCCCCTCCATTCCCTATCTAATGGTCCCATCCATTCTTTATTTTACAGAAAATGAATTTTGATTTTTAAATTATTTGACGGCATTCCAAACCTCATTTGGACATGAAATATTATATATGTTCTTAATAAATTATGGGTAATCTGATGGTATTAATTATAGCTTACAAAATATTTTACATAATTTTTGGAATCTCAATATATTTTTTATGCAATTTCAGCAATTTATTTAAGTTTTTATTTGTTTTAGGATCTTTCTATAATAGATTTCCCCGTTTAATATTATGTATACAATAAAAAAATATTAAAAATCCAGTGATAATATTTTTTTATCATGAACTTTCAAAATATTTTATTTTTACGTTTTACAAATTCCAAAAGAATGATATTTTGGATATTTGGGTATTTGAAGTTATTGCTAATTTTTTTTATATCTCGTTTAATATTGATGCTCACAAAAATATAGAGAGTTAAATTTTATCAAATTTTCTGCTTTTAAATTTTCGAAATATTTATATCATTTAAATATTTTTTTTTCAAAATTCACAATTGTGTTTCATCTTTAATTGTTTGAGCGCATTCCTAAATTCATATTTGCATCAAATTTTATATGAAAGCTCGAAATATTATAAGAAATCCAGCAATACCTTTTTGTTTAGATGATCAAATTATTTTAGATGATTCTTTTTAAATTATATCTATATTATTAATAAAATCCATGAAGTTATACATTTTTTTAATTAAACTTATAGATTATTCACAATCTAAAAATAAATATTGATCGTGCACGATCAATCTCAGGAAAATGCATGTTGTTTTTCGTAAAATTTTATTTGACATCTTAATAATCGAATTTACAATTAGTACAGAATTAATCCACTATCCAGATGAGTTTATTTTTTTCTTTGTCAAATTTAATATACATTAGCAAAACCAAATAGAATTCAGTGATGCCAAAATAATTTTTTCCGCTTTCAAATTTTTATAATACTGTTTTAATCATGTTATTTTATTTATGTAACTAGAAAAATATCTTATAGTTTTTAAATTGCTTCAATCCCATCCAAATTTCTTTCGAAATTTACGTGTATCATTATAAGATTGTAAAAAAATCTGATAATATCGATTAAGAAAAGTTTTATTATTGTATTTTATTTATGTTCCTTTGCAAGGAAAATTTTAAAAAATTATATATCATACACAAAAAATGAAAATAAAAATATCGCACATATTATGACAGGCCTTCAAATATCGTACACAAACTATGTTGCAAAAAAAATTAATTATTGTATTTTTTTTTTAAATTTGATTGTGTTCTTAAGAGATTGTGTACTGTTATATATATATCATGCTAAAAATTATCGCACAATGCAACTAATTGCTAGGATCCCTCGAATGAATAAAATTTTAGAAAATATCAAAAATAAAAATAGATCGCGCAACGCGTGAACCCACAATAGTTACTATAATTACAAAGAATAATTCAACGTCACATTAACTTTGGTCCGGTTATTACAATGTACTTTGAATAGAGGTTAAAGATTCAAAATCCGACTGAATATCCTTACTAATATTTGAAGTTGAGAAACTCGATCTCCATTTTTTTTTTATCTAGATATCTAGAAAAGAAAAGAAAAATATTATGTTCTATCATGGTCTTATTTTATTTTTCCCCTTGATAGAATAGTATATCATCATCAGAATTATGCAAAACAATCGAAGCCCGCTAAATAATGTGATTCCCTCTTCAAAGAATATTGTTTATTATGTTTCAACCTTGTCTTAACTGGACGATTGCAACTGTAGAGAACAATGATGCAAGCAAATAAGAAAAAGGTTTTATGAGACCGTCTGGCACCATTGGTTGCAAAAAAAAGTACTTACAACTTACCTGGCTTGCAATTTGTTAAATTGACCAATTTTTTTTATTTAAACAAATAATTTAGAAAATAAATGTTCAGAAAGTTCATTTAAAAAATTTTAGAGGCTAAGCTCAGACTGAATATATGTCATTCCCACATGTCCTACTGACATGAGAACCGAGGGAGAAAAAATGTTTTATCTAGACAGGGGGTTTTAGTCACGGCCCAATAGTTCAGTTATATTTAATATCACGAGGGACAAGATTAGTTCAGTTATATTTGATATATCACGAGGGACAAGATTAGAAAAGCTACAATAAAACCAAAATAAAGAAATTAAACTTCTTCCTAAATATAACCTATGCATAGTAACTAGTCTTCATCACGTCTCCTACTGTTCCTTATTTATCCCCATCCATTTTTTCATATCCATCCATCCCAGATCTGTAAAAGTTTACAAAAATCTCTTATCGAGTTTAGCCAACCTCATAAAGATAATAATGAAAAACTCGTTTCCACTTACACATGCAGGCATTCTGGACAATCCACATGAGCCAATTAATACTTCAAAAACCTTTCATGCAAGTCAGGTACATGGACACAACACTTTTAGTTTTTCTTTTGTCATTGATCCTTTTAGGTTCGAAGGTACTAGCTTGGAAATCTTTTTCCATAGTATCAATTTTATTGCATGATTGTCGGAAATCTTTATACCTTGGAATTCTTTTTCTACCTTTGGAATATCACCAAGTCAAGTTCCTTTCAAATGATGATCAGAGTATCAGACTGAAGCATTTCCTTTCCAAAGCAATTCCAATAAATAAAATCCATTTCTTCCATGTTCATTGTTCAATATGCTTTTTATAACTCAAGATCCAATATAGGATCTGTTAGTTCCTGCTCTATTTCTCTCTCAAAGAGAACACCGTGGTTCAAAAGCTCCATCAGCGTTCACATGTTAAGTAAAGTATTTTATTCATTAATGTTTTAGAAAATTGTTTTAGCACATCTTCAGGAAAGTTTTATTTATGAATTTTATATTAACTAGTAAGCCATTTGCACCATTTTAGGAAGCTCAGTCAATGTTGAAGTTCCAAACCAGAAAAAACAAAAATTCCAGGGATACAGAACCGCCTCAGAGAGAGGTACCAACGACGATGCCACAATTCTCGCCAGATATAATAGCAGCAACACTTCAGAAGGAAACTCGCGGCTTCTTACGTCATAATGTTTATCAAAACATCAATGCCATAGACATTTTGGAGAAATCAGGTGTTCTGGTAGATTCTGATGAGTTGACTGAGAGAAACATTAAATTCTCTGAAATGCAACAAAACTGGGCATTAGAAACAGGAAACTCAATGGAAGAAGCCCCAAGTGATGGCACACATGTGGCCACATTGAGAGGAAATGATAAAATTATGGAGATTATTGATTGGGATTCAGATGAGGAGATGTCAGGCATTGTGATAGAATGTGGAGAATCAGTTGCACAAAATACTAATTTGCTGAAGATAGAAGATAACAAGATAGCAAAAGCAGTGAATTTAATAGAAGAATCGGAGGTTGACGGCCTAGGAGCAGAAGGTGCAAGAGGAGATACAAAGGAGAAGGTTAATTTGGATCTATATGAGGTGCAGAAAAGTTCTGATGCAATGATAATATTTGACAAATTGAACGACCAAAACCCAAATTTTGATCAGAAGGATGGATTCAGTTTAACAGAAGAAACTAAAATTGAACACACAACATTGACCGAAGCACAAGGGATGAAGGAATTAGGGGAAATACCAAATGCTGATCAAGAGTTTACTGAAAAAGATTGTTCAAGCAATCCAGCCTTGGAAACACTAGATAAGGAATATGATTCAATAAAACACCCTAATTTGCTTGAAATTTCTGGAAAGTTGATATGTCACAAAGAATTTGGTGATCAAGCGCCAGAATCATCTCAAGTAGAGACATACTATAATCAAATTGAAGAAAAGGACACGAGGGAAGCCAAGTTAATGGAACTGTATGCAGAGCATGAGAAACTGAAAATTCACATGGCGAAATTGCATGCACTACAACGTCAGTTCGTGCACTGGTTCCAGGGGATTGCGATGGAACTTAATGGAATGTTGGTTGAAACAATGGAGAGTGATGAGATGAGCACGCAAAGTTTTGAAAGCGGAAGCGATAGTTTCAGTTCAAAGTCTTGACTAAGAAATTCTAGTTTATTTCATTTTCTGCAACTCTGCATAGATATTTGAACCTTTTTCATTTTTTTCCCTTTATCTTAATTTATTTTTCATTTGTTTTGTCAAGTTTGTTTTTGTTATATCACTAAACTATCATCATGTAGTACTATTAGATTCCAATTAAAAGACAAAATTATGCTTAGAGTTGACATGATTGTTTAACAGCCTGTAATAAATTAGCATACTATATTCATTTGCCAATCTAGCACAGCACTATAAAAGCTACAGAATTTTAAAAATTGCTGCACAGATATACCAAATTAATTTAAGAGATGAAAAAAAAAAAAAAAACCTCATCCAAACATCACTTGTATCAATATACAGGGATAAAAACTATGGAAAGCCAATTCATTTTTAATTCCAACATGGCTAAGTTTAGGCACAAGATAACATGTGATAGCACTGTCTTAATGTGACAACACAAACATTCCAGCAGGAAATAAACTGGGCGGGGCGCTCTAACTAAGACTAATAAACACAACCCAAGGGACTTCCTCTGCAACAACAAAAAGCAAAGATCATACAATATCTAGTTATCATTGGATAATTTATACATTGTGTGTTTCGATTCTTCTAAGCTTGACCACATTTTTTAAGAGCGGCTACACCCTCTTCTTGGTGCTCTTGCCGTGTTATCCAAAATTCAGGAGCATCCTGTTCGTAGAAAAAAAAAAAGGACTTGAGTTATTTGGGCATTTCTTCTAGAGTCTAGACCAATTTATTGTAAATAGAACTCTGTCCCAAATAAAGGTTTTGAAAATTAATAGCATGCAGACCTTCGTGATTCCAGCAAGAACAGCTCCTCCTAAATAAACCATGTGCTTCCTTCTAGGTGGATCCTCTATCCTTAACCGCAATTTCTATGGAAAAAAGGGGAACTTATTTACTAGCCATACACTTGGTTTCACAAGGCAAGGTGTACAATTAAATAATAACCTTTAATCTGTCCTTGTTTCCTTTCAAAACTACATCAAGATAGCGGTCTAGAATTTCCTTCTCCAGTCTGAAAAAAAAAAAGTACATATTGTCACTGTTTCCTCGTGTTCAATGCTTTTTCCAATTTCAGGAAACAAAGTTTCAATAATTTGTGAGTACTACAATGTGAATAAAAAATTCCAAAGAAAGATTTTTTACCTGCTCAATAGAACATCATTATTAGGGACCTAAGAAACAATACATACCAAGCCCTCAAAAAAAAAAAAAAAAAAAAGAAACAATACATACCTGCTTGGAAGCCCAGGATACATAGTACTTCCTCCACTCAGAACAATGTGTTGGTATAGCTGCCAAATATAATTTTTTTGTCATTAAGCAAAAACATAACAGAAATTCAACAAAAAAATTTGTGATGAGTACCATCTCTCGAACCCTATCAGCCATTACCAAGACTCACCGGATGGGATCATACCAGCTTTTGGCAAAATTTGAAGTTGTTGCTTGTTAAATATGTGTTTATTTGTTAATTAGCAATCAACTTATAACTTATTGACTCATTTTGAATTGACGAGAAACTTACTGTCATTCGGATGTCAATGTCCATTTCTTGGATACAACGAAATGCCATGTCAGCCATTCCATCAAAATTATACTTCTCAAACATTGTCTCAATCTGAATTGGAGAAAATATTATATTAAACTTCTTCAAGTATATTGTTTAATTAAGGTCTAACCTCAATTTGGCATCATACAGTGTGCCACTAAATATAAGAGAATGCAGAAGGAATCAACATATCAGAGTGAATAATCTATTCTTCATACCGAACGGCCGGCTGACCCACAACACAAGGAAAGACAGAGGTAGGGAAGTTCTCTCTAGCAAAACCACACTTCACATACTGCACAAATCACCGATTTTCATACAAATTATGGTTAAATTTCAAGCATAAATTAGGTGAGGGACGCTACATAATTGATAGGAAAGCATTGATAAGTGACTCGATTGACCTAACATATTGGTAAAAAGTGATCAATTCTCACTGATGGAGAGTGTAATTGGAAAAGGGTATACAAATTCTAGTTCAAATCAAGACGAAGCCAATAAGATAATGATCTGATCTGCATTTGGAAACCCAAAAAGAAGTGAATTGGAAGAGAAAGAGAGACAGATTGGAAAAGCGTGCATACTCCGGTGCCATTGTCGCATACTATTACGCTTCTTGCGATCCATTAATGATCTCTCTCGTGCTTCCCTTGAATGTGAAGGTAAAATGGTAAATCAAAGGAAAAAAAGCGAGAGGCGAAGGAAGCGAGTACTCTCAATTCTCAATTATTGGAAAATCGGACGGTCTCTAGCTCGTCTAAGTTTCCATAGCAAATTACCATTTACCAATGAAGAACTCTTACCGATTAATCCCTATGTTTTGTCTTATTTATTTTATTTTATTATTAAAATCAGAGTAAATTTTTTCGGAGGTCACTAAAATTTATGTATGATCCAGATTTGGTCACTGAAGTTTAATTTGTCCTTCCACAACCACTGAACTTTGATTTTGTCTAATTTTAGTCCCTCCGTTAGACTTCCATCCAATTCAGTCTAATTAATTGAATAAGGGAGTAAATGTCGAGATGTGAATCAAAATGATACTTCTCTTCCCCACAGCAGCGATTCATTTTCTGAATAATATTTTAGTCTTCTTTTATGTATCTATGGTAATTTTTGAAAATTACATGTGGACTACACTGAAGTATACAGAACGTATGTTTATTTTTCTAATATTACTTGTGTACAAATAGTAATTAGAACATTAAAAAAAAGATAACATGTTTAATTAAGTTATAATAAGGATATATAATAAATGTTATTTTAAGAATTCATATCCTCTACTATCCAATAAAAAATTATATTCACATCCGACCCGTTAGTTTGATCCAAAATTCACATTACACATATTTAAAAAATATATATATATTCTAAGAAATTAAAATCTAAAATACTTGTAATTTTTCTTTGAAAGCAAAAAGTAGTGCAGATAAGTCACGCTTTCATCAATGATCAGAGCGCATAATATTGCCGTCTATTTGTAATTTTTAATGAAATGGATTGGAATCGTCTGGGATTGGATTAGGATTAATTCTATATTTCTATGCATTTGAATTGAATTTCTTTTTCTTTTTGTCCCTTCTTTTTCGTTCCACTTGAATAGAGTATCAGTTTGAGTCCAGTAATACCTCAGTCTGAGAAAGAGACGAAGGAGGTATGAGACGAGACGAGACAAAGGAGAGCTTAAGATTGCTTTCTAAAGGATAGAGAAATGAAGGAGGCGGTCTAACTGAGGGTGATATAGGAGGTGGTGATAGACAGTCGGGAGGAGGGGAGGTGGAGAGAGCAACGGGAAGGTGAGGCGGAGACAGGCGATGGAGTAGTCAGGGAAGGTGCAGCGTGATTTCAGTTTCTTTCGAAGAAGAAAAGCTTTACAGAAGAACGAATGAGGAGAACTGACAGAGAGATCGATTAGGGAGAGACTGAGAGTAACAAGATGAGAGATCGTGGTGTTTTGGGTTGGTAGAGAGAGAGCTGAACTGTTGAAGGAGATGGAGTTCAAGAGAGAGGCAGGAATGGTTGAGAAGAATGAATCGCTGCTGTGGGGAAGAAGAGAAGTACCATTTTGCCAAAGCTGCCATAGCGCAGTGGTTGAGGCACAAGCATTCTCTTTGGGAGTGCAGGAGTTCGAGTCCCACTGGGGTGGGATATGGGTGTGTGGGTGTGGCCTACGGGCATAAATCAAAAAAAAAAAAAAGTACCATTTTGATTAACATTTCCGCATTTGCATTCTTATTCAATTAATCAGACGGAATTGAATGGAAGTCTAACAGAAGGACTAAAATTGGACAAAATCAAAGTCCAGTGGTTGTGGAAGGACAAATTAAACTTCAGTGACCAAATCTAGATCGTACCAAAACTTTAGTGACCTCCGAAAAAATTTACTCTTAAAACCATATAAATGTTCCTTTTCTGATCGATACAGCCAGTGCTCAAATATCCATCGTCAGATTCTAATTAACTGTGACTAAGACGTATCTTAAAAAAAAAAAAAAAAAAAAAAAAAAAACATCTTTACACTCCTAGTTGTATACATCAACGGTGACATTTTTTGTATGTCAATGACAAATTCGAGATCAAAACACATGGATCTGATTCAAAATAATTGATCCAAATCATCAAATATGATCTTTCTAATGAAATCTCCTTTCTAACCAAATTTTATATTTTTAAAATAAAAATTTTAAGCATTTTTTCGAATTTTTAAAAACTGATTTTTTTGAAATCTGAATATCATTAGATGATAAAAGTTTCGTTTAGAGAAATGTCAAAATTTATGATTGAACGAATTTTTAGATCTTATCATACATATTAATTTGGTAATATGTTGTCGGTACGTACTCGGTCACCAGATCAAGTGTAAATAAGTTTTTTTCCTGTTTTATACAATCTGCAACCGACATCTTCAATCTTATGTTGCTCCACCCATGTAGTAATTAAATCTCTATAGCAATATATATATAGTGAAAGTTTAATATGCACCATAGTGCATAGGGCTTTCTATGCACCGCGGATTTTTTCAAGAGTATTTTTATAAATTGACAAATCTAATTTAACCAATCTAATCTAAATATTGAAATCTCATAGCAAACCAAATTTTACAATTTTTTAGATTTTATTGCTATTTTTTTTTATTTTTTAAAACATGCTATTATTGGAAACAAACTACTATTTACAACATTCCAAATATCGCAGGTTTTAAAAAATTCGAAAAAATAGTAATAAAATCAAAAAAATTGTAAAATTTGGTTTTCAATGAGATTTCAATACGTAGATTAGATTGGTTAAATTAGATTTGTCAATTTACAAAAATACTCCCGAAAAAATCAGCGGTGCATAGAAAATCTTATGCACTATAGTGCATATTAAACTTTCTCTATATATATATATATGCACCAAAACAAATCCACATAGTAATTCACAAGAAAACTCAATAGTAGTAACCACTTCAAATAAAACCCCAAACAAATGCAACCAACCCCTCTCCCTCCCTGTCTCTGTCATACCTATACACTAATCTATACATATCACTTACCAGAATAAAACCATGCCCAACGCTATTACCACCAAATATTTTGAGCCTTATTTAGCATAATTTGCTCACAACCATCCATCACCTTTTCAGCTCATCATTTACAATTAATCTCTCTCACCTCCATTTACCTTCTTCTGTTAATATTTCAGATCTATCCATCATGGGGTGTAACTCGTCTATGCCGAGCGTGGATGATGAAGAAGTGCTCTCACAAAATGGTACACCTTCAGCAACGCCACCACGAGCAGGCTTGCTCGTTCAGCGTGTGCATGATGTCAATCGTCGTTCGGACACCTTACAAAATGGACCTTCATTAGTTGTAAAAGACAAAGAAAGATTTATTGGCTCCCCTCAGGTACATAGTTCACAATCTTCAATCGAAACATTGCTCTTAATGTATCAGTAACTACTTTTAATTATGCCTACTGTCATAAAAAAAATATTGAAAAATGACAAACTATATATGTACTATGAGCAACAAGAATTAACAATGTGTCTTCAATCAATAATGGCCTTTTAATTTTGTGCTGAGAAGCAAAGGATGGGGCCGGCTTTGGTTAACAGGCTCGGAGAGAGGGGGGAGTCGATGGGGTCCCCCAGCTTCAGGTGTTATGTGAATAATGACACACAAACCGATGAAATAGATGTTATTACGGCAATCTGCGAGCAAAGGAAGGCTACTAGTACGTTTATTTTATTTTTACAACTTTATGTTTGTCAATTATGTAAATTGGATTTATTGAAACAAAAACTATATATCCTTAAAACATAAACCCGAAAATTGTTGTCCTTGATTATATAAAAGCATTCCAAATCCATAAAACTTTGTCCATCTAACAGCTAAGATCTCAATCATTGATCAAGTTCAAAATTCAATCACGTTCTAAAAGGACAACAAAGCCATCTCCCATACACATCCAGTAATTGAGTCATTGAGTCCTACCAAATTTCAGAAACTATGAGCAGGAAAACTTTAGTGACAACACTTTTGTACCACTGCTTAAATTTTCATCATTTTCCTTAAGGATTTTATCAAGATGGATCATATAGCGTTTGATCGTGAATTAAGACGTTTCTTTATTTTTTACTTGCACTTGCAGGGAGGTATAGCACTTCCCCACTACGAAATGAAACTGCTAGACCTTTGCTTTCGGATCAGGTACAATATATCTAATAATACATACAAATATACAATGATATTCATTTTTTTTTTTTTTTTGTGTGTGTGTGTATGATACCATGGCATCTTTTTTTGTCTTTTAATATTAGATCATGCTAAATTTGGGGACATTTTTTTACTTAGCTTTCTATTAGACCCTGGTAGTTGGTAAAAGTTTCGTTCAAAAAAGCTATGATACATAGCTTGTTCTTAAATGCATTCCTCTTAAAGGATCTATGTTTGCATAAATATCCTCAAAATTTCTACAACTTAGTAAGCGGTCATATATCTAAGAAATCTGATTTTTTTTCACTTAGACAGAATTGAGGCTTCTCATTATTCAGTATAAAACAATCAGCGTTTCGTAAGAAAGAGTGCAGTGGTTCCAAATATTGCATCTGTATTGATATCTTTTATGCATTTCCAGGAAGGAGAGTTAAAATCTCATAAAAGGGAGAGAGGATGGATGTCAAAAGTTCTGATCAAACGAAGCGGTGATTCAGGCAACACTGCTGCCCAGCACCAGTAATTAAAGCGTAGAACATGAAGTCATAAATTAGATTTTTTTTTTTTTCTCCTTTTTCATAGGTCACTTTTCTGTTTGGCCTTTTTTTTTATCTTTTCATGTTTGCTCCTTTTCCTGGGAAAATCGTAAGCACGTACTTTCTTTTCCCAAAATGAGTGTTTCTCCATTCTTTTATAAATAGATTCATTTAAAGAAGATTAATCTCAACCCCTGGTTGGATCATGCATAATTTTTTGTGTTAGTTTGCAAGAACACATAACCTACTATGATTATTGAGGCTGCGCTGCTTCGTTTGTTGCGTACTTTGAAAAACGTTCAAAAGTTTAGAACCCATTTCAGGTGGAAAAAAAACAAAATTTTCAAAAGAAATGTGCAAAAACTTAAAATGGGCCCACTATAAACGATCAATTTGAATTCGTATATATAGTTGTAAAATTTAGCAAGCTAATTTCTAAAAAGTTTTGCTTATTTTCTAAAAAGGATTTTCTGATATTTATTTTGGGGATATTACAACCAACAAATTTATTAGCTGAAGTTCATCTCCACAGCACGCACATAGGATGTTAGTGGCTGCTGTAAGATTCACGAAATTTATTGAAATTTGTGGGGAAAAAAAATGCTCCCCTTTGATAGCACTGGAGAAAATTTGGACTTTAATCAGAACATCAATTTTGTTAGACTGAATTTTATCAGAAAATATCAAGCTGTAATAGGTTGTATGACAACAAGCAAACAAACTTAAAAGAGTAAAATTGTATTTATATATTTTCTACAATTTTAATAAAACGTGTATCAAACTTGTTGCAATTTGAAATCCAATTATTCGAAATAAAGTTCCAAAAATTTCACAACCCAATTATTATCATACTAAAGTTAATATGCTGTCAATCCAAAAAGCCTTCTGTATTTACCTTATTTCCAGTTGAGTAATGTAAAAGTTTAAGGACTTCTAACAGATGATATCCTATTTACAAGAGAAAGCCTTCTTTATTTACCTTTTTCCCATTACTGATATGCTGTCCTTTCAATTACTACCAGTTTTAACGGGCAGCAGCTTTATAAATCTGTAGCTTGTAAGAAAAAGTGGATTTAATTATTTATGAGAAAACCACAGAAAGTAATCTAAATTGCAATACTAAAAATGAAACAAACCTTAATTCATAAAGCTTTGCAAGCAAAAAAGCAAAAATAATATTGTTTGCTCTTATGCTATAATCCTGGATGAATATTAATGGAAAATACTAAACATTTTCTATATATATTGCTAACTATAAGATATCAAATAAAAAAGTGAGGAATAGGAAGAAAAGACTCCGTTGTGTACTATTTCCGAAAATGCCCTTATGCACGTTAAAAACAGTAGGTAAAAGCTAAAAAAAATCTAGAAATTAAGTACGTGGCATTTGTATATATCTTAATTACTTCATATAAAATAAGTACAAAGTTTTCCAAACAAAACTGAAATGTAGTACGTACACCAGATTTTTCCCAATAATAATAATAATAAAACACATAAAACAGAAGAGAAAAATTGGTGGGCTCAGAGAGTAATGAGACCGACCATGCTTCACCATTTCAGCCTAGAAAAGCCTAAAACCTGTCAAAAGGCAGTTCCAAACACAAATGAGTAGGCCTTGAGAAATGATCTACTTAATTCGTATTGTCATAAAATTGAGCGGGCCAATTCCTAATGCGTTTCGTATTTTCTCAAAGGTTTTTCCGTGTGTTTATATACTTCTATAAGAATATTGTCTTGGTTCAAAAAAGTTAGGCCCAAGTTAAGTTTAAGAATATCAAATTGAAATAGTTTGTGTTCGCAACAAACAAATAAGTTTAATAAACAGTCGTGACAATCCTACACGTTGCTTATTATGTTTAAAGAGAAAATTTTTATTTATATATGTTAATGTGATTTAAATAAGTTGTGTAACGAATTTGTCATTATTAGGAAGTCGATTGATTGTTCGAACAATTCAAAATGAATTACACAGCCCAATTATTATCAAATTAAATTTGATATGTATATTATATATAGGAAAATGAAAACAAAAACGTATTTTACTTTTAAATTCAATTAATATTTTAATGTTTTTTTATCACTGTGCATCAGAAGAATTTGATAGTTAATTAATATATACCTCTCTCTATCAAAATTACCTATATATACGTCAATCACATTTCTATGCACAAGTATGGTTCCCAAAAATCTGAAACGCAACAACTTCCCAAATTTGTGAGCACTGAGTTTCATTAAGATAATAAAAAATGATTCTTTTATAAATAATAATAATAATAAATGATTGAATGAAAGATTCAGAGTGCATGAATGAATTATGAAACAAGATGAAGAAAAACTGCGGGCACCTGTGTCTGTGTGGGTCACACGTGCGTAATGTGCTCGAAGGACATATGCACATGGGATGGGCCCGGTGTTTTGCGTATTAAATTTGAAGATGCGTGTACATAGATATTTGGTTACTTCTCTACCCAACATAGCTATGTATATCAAATTTCTTTTTGGGCAAAATTCCGGGGCCAGGCAACTTGTAGTGATCGATATTTGCCAATTTTGACCATATATTGTGCTATAGTCGATTTTGCAACCGAGTCCCTCAAAAATGCTACTTTCTTTCATTATTATTGTATGATTCTTTTTATTTTTAAATATTATAAATTTTTCACTATTTGTAATTTATATATCTTTCATGTTGTTTTGGAAAATAGCGTTGTTTGTTCGCTGTAGTATTAGAGGCATATGGTATGTATAATGTTAACTAAAATTATAAATTTCACAATAAATTTTTAATGCTTATATGGACAATCATATATATCTATGTTGGATACACACTTCACGCGAACACATGAATTATATGTATGTACAGATAAAAATTTTAACATTTCAAATTAATAGGTTTACTTTTAGATACGATCAAATGCCAAAAAGGATCTCAAAAAATTTGTGAACTTACACGTACTTTTAGTGAAGTATTTAAGTTTTAACTATTTCATGTGCACTAGATCCTTCAATTGCGGCTCCGCCGCAACCTGGATCCATATGTCTACATAGTCAAGATGGAAAAATAAAAATATTGTACCAAACTTAAAATCGTTTATCATTTTATGTTATTTATTACCATCACTATGATAGTAATAGTTGCGAGATATATAAATAAAATTAAATAAAGACAAAATTAAATAATTAGCTTACCAGAGGAGGTTTGAAGAAGGGAGAAATGCCCGAAACAAAAGTGCAGGGCAATAAAAATGGAAATAAAAAAGTGGGAGAGGCTCAACATTTATTACCCAACGTATCATGAGGGGCCTTAAAAAAAGCTGGAGAGTAATAGGAGGAGTATCATCGGCAATATTAGAACAAGAGCAGGCATGAAAAAAGAAATCTAAATGCTCATGAATCCACCACCGTGCAGCCTAATCTGTAACGGATCACAATAACAATAAATTTTGACTAATAGTCATTCAGTTAACTACATATAGATTAGCCACACCAAATCAGAGTCATTCCAATTCATACATATATGGGCATAGAACAACAAAATTCTGATAGACTAAGTAAAGCACTTGTCCCACCTTGTGCTAAGGCAGAGATGGTCTTGCTAAGGATAGATGCACGTGGTGCACATAAAAACCAATAAAAAAAACACATCTCCTCCTTCTAAAGGACATGAACCCTCATGAAGCCCTTCATGTAACAATTCATATCACTCTATTCTATGGGCCATTAAGGCCCGCCACACATAAGCTTTACAGAGAATATCCATAAAAAATACCGCGACACACTATTCGTTCTTCATTGCAGATATATGGTTTTTTTAATATCTATTTTGAAATCACAATTTAGCTATGCATATATTATTTAGCTATTTTTTTCTTATTTGATAAGATATATATTGCATATTAATATTCAAAACAAATTGTGTTACTTCTTCCATAAACAAGAAAATAAACATATACAAAAGACATCATATTGCAATTATTTTTTTAAATAAAATACAGATTGTCATATCCATATCAAACTATTATTGATATGAGTAAAGCAACAAACTTGACGCATTTCAAATTTAATATAAAATGTTGGTTGTCCCCGTCAACTTGTTGATTATTGCCGAAATTGAAGTTATTGTTACAAAAAGAAAAAATAACAAATAACTAAATTTAAAGGAGAGTTTGAAAGATACATATTGTGAACTCTCCTCCTCTGAAGATTCCTAAGTTGATATGTACCATGTCAATAAAAAAAAAAAAAAAAAAGGAAAAAAAAATCTCTTTGAAAAAAAAATTATTTTTACAGTTTATTTTTACAGTTCATTTTTCCAATTGCAAAGATATATCTTTAAGATACCGGATAATGTTTTCAGCAGTTGGTTGGTATAAGATCCTACTGGATCCTATATATGTGAAAATTCCAGATAAGATTTGGTTTGCCTCTAAATATGAACTTATAATTTTATTTACCATATTATTCAGATACTTCTCCGTAACAAGCCCTATTGATTTTCGGTCAGATCCAGTTTTATGGACAGGGTTGGTACTGAATAATCAGGTGAGAGTGACACCTTCGAATAAGACTATACAAAAATAATATTTGGATGTTAAAACTCTGCATTTAAAAATTTTCACATGGTGTTGATTGATTTCAGAAGTTATATCAAAAGTCTTTATGCTCTGATGCTTTAATTTTTAAACTACTCGTGTTAGTCATGACAATTTAACAAATGGATGCACTTTGTTTAACCTCAAAAAATTTTTGTGGGATCGCTTGATAGTTAACTATCTTCAAAAATCTCAAGAATATATATGTGTGTGTGTGTGTGTGTGTATATATATATATATATATATATATATATATATATAAGTCAATCCAATCATAAAACTATTTAAACTATATATTTAAAATTTTAGTTTACAGACTTGTTGAACACGTAGATTAAGAATACTTTATGCAAATTAATTATCGTGCAGCGGATACATCAAGATATGTTATCTTCAAACAATTAAAATATTCAGAACATTTGTTTTTAAATAATTTATCTTTTGGACAATTATACGCCTGAAGCAGGCTTCATAACTTTTTTGAAAAATAGATTTTTTTTTTCCCCTAGTCTAACTCAAAACGTAAAAATGGAAAAGGAAATAAAAGGAAAGAAAAATGCTTATTTCATGTGAAGATACTAAAAAATCCGATAAGGCAATTCACATGGCAAAAACCCCACTTTCATGTGATAATATCCAATTTTTGTTTATGTTCTTTCCTTTGTCAAAGAGCAGCACTATTTTTGTTTTGTCAAACAGTAATCAATTCAGTTTGAAGAATGGAAAAATCATTTCCCAAAAAATACAAAAACCCAAAAGTTTAATAAATTGTATCCGCATACAACCACCAGTCAGACATTTTATAAAATCTCATATTATTGATATTATTGAATTTTATAATTACACATAGTATCATTACAATGGTGACGTCATAATATCATATATGGACTCTTTAATGATTTATTATCCTAAAACTTATTACAAATGTATATCTACGAAGGGTATATGAAGGAGAGAATTGTGGCAATGCATGTAATTTCAACTTCTGTACCGTTTCTATTGTTCAAACTTCAAACAACTGTAATAACCAACATATCTAAATATTTAAATTTTAATTAACATATGCATTCTATAAAAACCAACGAAAAACATGAAATAGTAAATGCTTATTTCATTCCTTTTTTGTTACAGGGGGAAAAAAAAATAGCTGTCCTGTTGTCTGTTGAAGTCTCAAAGTGTTAAAAATAAAAAAATGTCAATTAAAATATTGTGCTCTAACGCATAACTCCTGGTCCTACATGTGAACTTAATCAAATTCATTTATTTTAACATCAGTTGGGATTTGGCGATCCAGCGAGAGTGCAAGGATGGAGACGAAAGTCACGAAACAAGCCTGCGCTACTGTACAACGGTGTGGTGGTCACCATGGACCAGGAGTGCCACGTCATCTGCGACGGAGCCGTGGTCATCTCAGGCTACCGTATCAAAGCGATAGGACCCACCGCTCAGATTCTCGCTGATTGCTCCAGCGTCGCCGACGGTCGATTTATGATGCCCGGTATTGTTTGTTGCATTTCTTGTATCTCCTCTTATTTTATTAGCCTGATCGGTTGTGAATTGCACAAATATCAATTTGATATGGAGAGAAGTATGTGGCGCCATATTGCTTTGCTGATTCCGAATTGCTTTGTTTCTCAAATATTAATTTTTATAAGGGCCAAGTAAGAATGTAGGCTTAAATGCAAGTATTATTGTATTTGTGGTAGTGAAGACTTCTTCATGCATAATGCCTGAGATGTGAGATGGCACATCATCCCTTAATTGCGACTACAATAATCTAATTTGGGCCTTTTTATGGAAAGCTGTTATTTATTTATGGAGAGTCAAAATTTGGTGATATCCAGTAATGAGTCTAAAGCCTAACACTAGAGTCATTGTCTAGAATGTACTTTAAGAAAAATATCATCATCTCTTTATTCCTTTGCGGTCAGGTTTTGTGAACACTCATGTGCACACATCACAACAGCTTGGCAAGGAGATTGCTGATGACGTGGACTTGATGACATGGCTTCATAAACGAATTTGGCCATACGAGTCACACATGACTGAAGAGGATTCTTATCTTTCTACTCTCCTCTGTGGTATAGAGCTCATCTGATCTGGTGTAAGTCTGCCGTCTCCTGCTCCCGTTAGTTTTTTTTCTAATTTATGAAATGATTTCATGTATGCTGGTAATGATATCTGCTTTAAAATGTTGCCAAAGCAGACAACATGCTTTGCGGAGGCAGGAGGGCAGCATGTGCCTTATGGTAAAAGCAGTCGAACAATTGGGGATACATGCATGTTTGACCCAGTCAACAATGGATTGTCGTGACAGGTTGCCACCAAATTGGAAGTACACAACTGATGAATATATTCAGGTTACATTTCTCATCTCTCCATATTTATGAGTGATATTCTATTTTGAACACAATGAGAAACAAGAAATTAAGGTCTTGTGTCATTTATTTCTGATATCACACTGAATTTTACATTCATTTATTGACTTGTGCACTGCGTTTTTGGATGGAACAATTCGTTGATAACATTTATGTTTTTTCAGAATTTGTTATTCAACTTTCTAATTTAACTGAATTTACATAAAAATTCTGGTCAATTTTCTTAAAGCAAAAGACATAAGTAGGACTTATAAAGTTATAACAATATTTTTTTAATAACTTTTTGTTATTTCAACAGTCTCAAAAATCATATAACAATACAGCTGATGGGAGGATCAGAATTTGGTTTGGTCTGAGACAGATCATGAATGTGACCGATCAGTTGCTACTTAAAACAAGAGATACCCTACAGGTGCTCAATACAGGCATCCACATGGTTCTATTCTTGCTCTTTTTATTTTCCTTTCTTATTTTCTTGTTCTTTCTGCCAGCAATTGCCATTTAAGTTTGAAGTGGCTTAATATTTATGTTTGCTTCTTAAGTTTCCTTCATCCAACTCCACTATAAAATAATCTTTGAATTTGGAAACTAGCTGTAGAGGTAAAAAGCGAGCAAGGGAAGATTTGAGGAAGGGTGCAAAAAAACATTAATTATGTTTTTAGGGGATGTATGATGCTTGTTGTCATATCCTATGGGGTATCAGATTATGATGATCATTCTTGTACTGCAGGGGCATAAATTTGAGGGTTTAGCTGCAAGATAGCCATAAACCTACCACTAAATATAATTGAGCCTGGGTGTTAACGTGTACCATACTCAAAACTTTCTGCTACTATTTGATTGGAGCATATAGCTCTGATTAACTAAATCTTTTTCCCCTTAAATGGTAATATTTTTCTTTTTCTTGTTTGGATAGCATTTTGCTGAGATACCATACAAGAATGAATTGGTAGTGAGCAGGAAAGGGGTTGATCATGGTACAGTTAAGTATCTCGAAAAGATTGGCCTTCTGAGGAGCAACTTGCTGGCCGCTCACTCTGTTTGGCTTAATGATGCTGAGGTCAGTTAGCTTTTTCTCATATTCATTGAATGTTTTCATTATGTTTATCTGTATAGAACTGGTGTTATCCTCAGATCGATTTTGTGTCAGGTTTTTCTCTATTGAGGAGAACTACAACAAGGTATCATTTTTAGCTTTATGCTATTCACCTTCACAATGTAAGCAATATAAAAGGCTAATATCTTGATTTGGGATACAATTCTGTATAGCACTGATCATGTACAGTAGTACTGTACTATACCACTCAGTTCTGGTATTTATACATAACAAGCTGAGTTCCAGCCAAACTCTAGAAGTTCTAACAAGCTGACTTGCCTCAGATTTATTTTATCTTATTTTTGTTTTTCATGTTTGTGTGAAATATTACATGTACTTTGCAAGTGGGGGCGTGAAGGTATCACATTGTCCTGCATCAGCGATGCGACTTCTAGGGTTTGCACCTATAAAAGGAGTACCTTGAGGATGGTGTCTGTGTCTCTCTTGGGACAGATGGTACAGCCGCTTTATTAGGCTATCGACGATGCCAATCCTCTGCAAACTGCATCCCACCCCAACTCCTCTCTCCCGTCCACCCCCCCCCCCCCCCCCACCCCCTCTCATTCGGCGCTCTTTTTCGCCAAAACTGCTCCCTCTCTCTCTTCTGGAGAGGGACACCAGAGGATTTCCCCTAAACTCTAATAACCCTAGATGGTCATTGCCTCCATTCAAGCCTTCGGAGCCCCCAAAAAGACAGAAATGAGACCAATTGTGCTTAGATTACAAATTTTAATCATTTTCGACTCTCTCTCTATTTTGCCGATTTACTCTTCAAGCCCGTACAGAAGAGGCACTCCTTATTTTTTTACGTTCTCAGATTTTAATCACCATGGCTCTGTAATTGATAATTATTTCACATCTCAAATGTTTTGGTTTTTTGGTACTGGTTTGGTTGGCTTTTACTTTACCTTTCGGTGCATCTTGCGACTTAGGAGAGAGACAAAAGAGGGAAGAGAGAGCGAGGAAGGTAGAGGAGTTGGCCAACAAGGCTATGTGCTTGACGAGCTCCGGTCAGATAGGAAAGATAGAAGTCTGGGCTCGGAGATCAGGAATCAGATTCTTCTCCAGTCCGATTCGACCAGGTGCTCAATATTAAGTGTGCTTTTCCTTTCGCTATTTTGATTTCTTCGTTTTCTAGAGTTGTCTTTGCCATCGTTCCTGTCCCTCCAAAGAAGGTACACTAATGTTGCTACAATTTTTTAATTATTTTGTGCTTTCAGAAATAAATTGAGGTTGCGTGAGATAGTAGAGCCTTTATAATAAAATTAGTTTTGTACTTTGTTAATTTTCGCTAAATCTACTCATAATGTTCTGTTTCTTCAAGAGAAAGAATCAGAAAATTTAGTCATTTAAATATGGTGCTGGCTTCGATGTGATATTTTCAGAGGCTCATAAATGGATCGAAAGGAGTTCCATTCCATACTATGTTTTCAGCATAGCATGGTCAAATCAATTTCAACATGTATTGGATTTCTGATTACAAATGTTGGTTTCTTTTAGCCTTTTTCTGTTAGTTGCTTGGTTTTCATGATTGGCTTAGGGTTTGATTACAATATTTAGGTGCTCATTACAACTGTATCTCAACTTCGCGACAAACACATAATGAAGCATTAGTTTGCATGTTTGTTAATCAAGTTAACTGTTAAGCTGAACCAAAAAGTTAACCTTAAATAAGTTAATTGTTAAGACTGTTATGTATCAAGCCAGTTGAACCTAGAAACTTTGTTAGAGTTAACCTTGACAAGCCCATATCGTGATCCATTCATTTCAAGTTTTGAACTTAAATAGAAATAATTGTCAGGATTACAGCAGGATGATGTTGTTCTATGATTGCAGGTTTCAAGATAGCCATGAATTAATCGTGGTAACTAAGGTTGGTACATATCATTTTAAATACCAAACTTTCTGTTTTGGTTCTTCTTTTACTTATTTTTGGTGTTTCATTAGGTAATTTTTCTTTATTTAATCGGAATTTATAGTTGAAGAACAGTAACATAAGATGGGGAACAACCATTTGTACATGTACATTGTTCTGTGCAAGTTTCTGTCTAGAGGGTACATATTTATGTTCAGCCAGTTGTGTATATAATAATAGTTTTATTTATTATGGTTTTGTGCAAGTTTGGTTTAGGGATACATATTGTTTTAATAATATTTTGGTTCTTCATGTCACAGGTGATATTCTGCCTAATATTTTGGTTCTTCCTCGCCTGGTCTGTCCAAATAAGAAGAGGAGCAAAGCATGTTGTTGGTGCTTAGCTAAAAATATATGAATACTTTAAAGGTATTTGCATTTTTATTAATCTAAATTGCAGTAATTTATTTGAACTTCTTTCTAAAGTTTTGTCATAATTCATTCACAATTTGGTGAGGTTGGCGTATGTGTTGGAACTCGAGGGTTTGCATGATCGGTTGGCTCAGATGCACTGTTGCCGAGATACTATTTTATCTAACACTCCTACCTGATTTCTGTCTAATTTGAGCATTAAATGCGACAATCTTTTTTATGTTTGAAAATTAAGGACCTGATGAATAATTTCAACATTACATACAACAATGAGAATCAAAATTTTTTATTTTTATTTTTATAATTATTAATTTATTTGGGATTATAGGTTTTTCAGCAATAGTGCCAGGAGCAGTGGCATCGCTGCATCTGCCAGGTGCTTCTTTTGTTCCGACATCCTCAGTTTTCTTTTTTGTTGTGCTTTGCAAATAGAAAAATAAAGGTACCTTCTTCAATGATTGGAATGCAATGGGGTGAAGGAAAATATTGATTAGTATATAAGGCGCAATTAAGGAAGTAATAGCATAATTTCAGAGAGTTAAAAAAAACAGTATGTGTCTTCAGATAAGTATCTTCTTAATTGTGTTTTACTTTATCAAGTAACAAATAATTAATTTAATTGGATAATGAACCACTAATATCTTTCTTGATTTCAGTGATGTATTAGCACAAAGAACTGAATTTGATGACTAATGGATTTGACATAGAACTGTTGTACCAGTAAATAGTGACATTTGAAATTATTTGAATTCGTGTGTGCTCTCAGTTTAATTAGTACAAAAATAGCGGTCATAATACCAGTAAAATCTGAATTTATTTTATTGGCCTTCTATGTGGAATTAGTGGATTAATTATAAGTTTCAATATGAAAAAATTGATTTAATTGAAATGCCCATGTTTTCCTCATGAGCATTCAGTACGTACAAGTTTTTTTCCTGACACCACAATCACGTCCTTCATATCTTATGTATGCATATGAGCATAATAATTGGATGAGTTGCAACCCCATTTATTAGTGATTTTCCGAAGTATTCAACATGCACTTGACAAATAAAAGATCAATTCTCTGATGATTTATACAAGTTAAATTTAGCTAAGTGGGGTATTGGGGTATTGGAGGACAATCAATTCCGCCGCGAAAAGAAATCCAGAACCCTGTTAAACCTCCTTGGTAGGAAATGTATTGAAATATAACAATAATTTTCAGGTTTACAAACATTTCTTCTTTGGCATGGAGCAAGTGTACAAGCCTTTTTACACTTGTTTACTAAATGCTTATTGACATAAACTTTAGTCCAACCATCTTTTCTTTTTGGATAATAATGCTCAAATTGACCCTTGTTAAAAGCTTCAACAACAAACTTTGAGTCTGAGTAAATCTGAACAAAGGGAATCCTTTTGTTTTCTTGGTTTGTTTCCATCAGCACTTTTGTGATACAAATAGCAGACTGCAATCCTTTTGTTTCTATTTTGTTGCTGTTGAGCTTACGTCGGTCCCAATAGCTAAACCCCACTTCGAATTGAAAATTTCCATCACGAGGAAGAACAACTCAAGTTCCTTTTGCATTTTTCCTAGATCCATCACAGTTCAAAACAAAAACTTTCTGATTCATATCAAAACAAAAGTAGTGAAAAATATAATCAAGCAATACAAATTAATATTTGTATCAATAAGACAAATACAAATCTTTCCAAACCTCATTTCTCTCAAACTTGAAACAGAACTGTAACACAAAAAAATTGCAAAACACTATAATTAGAAGACTATAAACAGTGATTAAAAATGAAGGAGACTTCTGATCTAGTTAAATGAATGAAATACTAATGATCTAATTAAATTAGAAGTAGAAATAGAAAGTAAAACCTAATATTGTAATGAAATACTGCAATGTAATCAGAAGACCATAATCAGTAAAAATACTACTTCTGATCTAATGAAACACTGTAATCGAAAGACTATAAACAAATCAAAAGTACTACTAATATAATTAAATGAAAGAAATAGAAAGTAAAACCTACTGACATTTCGTAGCTTCAAAAATCGAAAATTTACAAACTATTTCAAGAATGGAGGTAAAAATACTGAAATAAACGAATATCTGACACATTTCAAGAACAATTAAGAAGCAGTAATTCAGATCTAATAAAATGAATGAAAAAGAAGTAAAACCTAATTTGTTCAATCCTTAGCAAAAATCTTAGGGGCCGTTTGGATGAGTTGGGAATTGGAGGAATTTCCAATTCCAAGCATAAATTTTATTATAAACAATTCAACCTCTTCACAAAGTTACACACTTCCCAATAAATTTATGCCTAGAAATAGGCTATTCCCCAAATTCCTAACCCATCCAAACGGCCCCTTAGATTTTAAAAAGCAGAAATTTAAAAGCCATTACAAGAATCAAGGTAGAAATAAAGAAATAAACGAATATTTGACACATTTCATGAACAATATAGATGCTCTACATATCTAACAAAATGAATGAAATTGCCCACACATTGGGCAACTTCAGTTGTTATGTTCGTCCCCCCCCATCGAAAAAAAAATAGTAAAGCAACTTCAAATCCTCTTTTTTTTTTTTTTTAAACCCAAATAACAAATTAACTTCAGCTAGTTTGTTATTTTTTAAAACCAAAATAATATAGTAACTTCAGCTGGTTTGTTCATTTTTTTTTTGAAACAACAAAGTTACTTTAGTTGGTCTGTTACTTTTCTTTTATTAACCAAAATAACAAAGTAATCTCGGCTGGTTGTTCATTCTTTTTTTCCTGCAAACTAACAAAGTAACTTTAGTTGATCTGTTACTTTTTTAAAAACCAAAATAAAAAGTACCTTCAGATGGTATGTTCATTTTTTTTTTACCGAAATAACGAAGTAAATTCAGTTCGTCTTTTATGTTTTTTAAAACCTAAATAAAAAAGTAACTTTCAGCTGGTATGTTACGTTTTTTTCCCATGCAAAATTTCGATTTGAATTCTAAATGTACATAGATTATCATATTAATAAAGTTTAATTGAAAATATTGAAAAAAAAAGTTAATTTTGCAATGTATTTTTAATAAAGGACAGGTTTGTGAAGAAATGAAAGAACCCAAGTGGAACAGTATGTTTAAGCTGGCGTAATAGAATACATGTGTTATCATGAACTTGATCAAGTATTGTACAGTAGTTCGATTGCAATTGTTAGAATCAATTAGTTTTCCGAAAGTGTAAATAAAGTCTAGAGATATGAAAATACACATTGATAAATATTAGGAATATAAAATGCAAGAAATCACATACTAATTAAATAGCTAACATAGGTTGAGTATTATAAAATATATGTGTCATGTAATATTTTCACATATTAAAATTCGCCTGCACATTGAGCGGGACACTGCTAGTAATAATATATAATTGAATGAAAGAATCGGTGAAGGAATGAAACTGCGGGCACCTGTGTGGGTCACACGTGCGTAATGTGCTTGAAGGACATATGCACATGGGATGGGCCCGGTGTTTTGCGTATTTAATTCGAAGATACGTTACTTTCAAAAAAAAAAAAAAAATTCGAAGATACGTGTACATAGATATATGCTTACTTCTATACCCAATATAATTAATACCTCTGTGTATCAAACATCTTTTTGGCAAATTTCCGGGGCCAAGCAACTTGTAGTGATCGATATTTGCCAATTTTGACCATATATTGTTCTATAGTCCATTTTGCAACCGAGTCCCTCAAAAAATGCTACTTTCTTTCATTATTATTGTATGATTCTTTTTATTTTAAAAAATAATAAGGATTTCACTATTTGTAATGTCTATGGGTTTGTTTGGATGAGCCTTGAATAAGGAATAAGAATAAGAAATTTCGGTATGCGTGCTTGTCCATATTCCTTATTCTTATACCATGATTTTGTTAGTATAAGAATAAGGGACCAAATTCCTTATTCTTGTGTTGTTTGGGTTGCACAAGAATAAGAATAAGCACGCATACCGAAATTTCTTATTCTTATTCCTTATTCAAGGCTCATCCAAACACACCCTATATCTTTCTTATTGTTTTGGAAAATAGCGTTGTTTGTTCGCTGTAGTATTCCAATAATGGACAGAGATTCCACTGAATTAGAGGCATATGGTATGTATAATGTTAATTAAAATTATAAATTTCACAGTAAATTTTTAATGCTTGTATGGATAATCATATGTATATTGGATGCATACTTCGCGCGAACACATGAATTATCGAGGGTGATAATGGTCATCTCAAAAATTATCATCTCCATCATCCCTTAATTAATGGCGTGTTTTCTCTCTTGTTATTTTCGGTATGCATTTATCCACATCCGCATCATCACCTAATTAATCACGCGTTTTTGTCGCTCATCCCTAGATTTATCATCCAGAGAGTACTCCCACCTCTCTTTCCTGGGTTTTCCTTCCTCTCCCCACCTCATTTTTTTTTTTATAGAACAATTATATTTTTTTCCATCACAATTAATTTTTATCCAAGGACAATTAATTTTTTCCAACACAATTAATTTTTATCCATGACAATTAATATTGTTTTTCCAGGGCAAACATTGTTTCTAGAACTTTTTTCCAAGGACATTTTGTATCTGAAACTAGGACAATTAGGTTTTTTTTCCAAGACAATTAGTTTTTTTTTTTCGGGTCAAATATTTTTTTCCAGAACAATTAGTATTTCAATCTAGGACAATTAGTTTTTTTTTCAGGACAATTAGTATTTGAAACTAGGACAATTAACTTTTTTATTCCTAAGTCAAACATTTTTTTCATAACAAATAACATTTTTTTAAGGATAATTGTTGTCTAAAACTAGAATAATTAGTATTATTTTATAGGACAATTAAAATTTTTATGAGAACATTATATATTATAATATATGATAATTAGTATAATATGATGGGACAGTTAAGTAGGGAAAGGGGTGAGTAACATTTGATGGGAGATAGGGTGAGTAACGACTTACTGGATGGGGATTAAAGATATAAATAGAAAGGGATAATGAAGATGCTAGGCGATATTCCGAAATTGGGAAAAAAAGAAAACGCGTTGAAGAGGGATGATGGAGATGGGGAGAAGGGATGATTTTAAGTAATTCCGAGTTATATGTATACAGATAAAAATTTTAACATTTCAAATAGGTTTACTTTTAGATAGGATCAAATGTCAAAAAGAACCTCAAAATATTTGTGAACTTACACGTACTTCTAGTGAAGTATTTAGGTTTTAACTATCTCATATACATAGCTATTTTGAAAATCACAATTTAGCTGTGCATATATTATTTAGTTTTTTTCCCCTTATTTGTATAAGATACATATTGCATATTATTATTCAAAACAAATTGTGTTACTTCTTCCATAAACAAGAAAAAAAACATATATATACAAAAAACATCATATTGCAATTTTTTTTTTTTAAAATACAGATTGTCATATCCATATCATACTATTGTTGATATGAGTAAAGTAACAAACTCGACGCATTTCAAATTTAATATAAAATGTTAGTTGTCCCCGTCAACTTGTTGATCATTGCCGAAATTGAAGTTATTGTTACAGAAAGAAAAATAACAAATAACTAAATTTAAAAGAGAGTTTGAAATATACATATTGTCAAGTTTCCTCCTTTGAAGATTCCTTAGTTGATACCTACCATGTCAAAAAAAAAAAAAAAATCTCTTTGGAAAAACAAATTTTATTTTTACAGTTTATTTCGAGCACTTCATTTAACTTTGAATATTTTGCTATTGCGTTCTACAATTCACTTTTCCTAATTCAAAAATACATCTTTAAGATATCGAATAATGTATTCAGCCGTTGGTTGGTTTAAGATCCTACTGGATCCTATATATGTGAAAATTTCAGAAAAGGTTTGGTTTGCCTCTAAATATGAAGTTATAATTTTATTTGTCATATTATTCAGGTACTTCCGGTAAAAAGCTCTATTAATTTTTGGTCTAATCCAGCTTCTATGGACAGGGTTGGTACTGAATAATCAGGCGAGAGTGACACCTTCGAATAAGACTATACAAAATTAAATTTCGGATGTTAATACTCTGCTTTGAAAATTTTTCATATGAATTTGTCATGGTGCTGATTGATTTCAAAAGTTATATATCAAAGTCATTATGCTGTGATGCTTTATATTTTCCAACTACTCGTGTTATTCATGACAATTTAACAAATAAATTTACAATTTAAACCTCAAAGAACTTTGGTGGGATCTCGATAGTAAACTATCTTTGCAATCGTAAGAATATATATTTTAGATTGGTCAATCCAATTATACAACTAAATTTTTTTTGAGCTTATAGACTTGTTTATTGGGCATATAGACTGACAATACTTTATGTAAATTAGTGATACATCAAGGTATGCCAACTTCGAGCAATTAATTTAAATATGCAGACCATTATTTCCAAATAATTTATGGTTTAGAAAATTATTAGGCTGAAAGTATGCTTCATAAATTTTGTTGAAACATAGATATTTTTCTCTCTGGTCTAACTCAGAAGGGGGAAAAATAGAAAAGAAAGGCAAAATGCGTCTTTCATGTGAAGATACTCAAAAATCCGATAAGGCAATTCACATGGCAAAAGCCCCACTTTCATGTGATCATATCCAATTTTTGTTTATGTTTTTTCCTTTGTCAAAGAGCAGCACTATTTTTGTTTTCACTCGGGTCTTGAAACTGTTGTCAAACAATAATCAATTCAGTTTGAAGAATGAAAAATTCATTTCCCAGAAAAACCGAAATTTTTAACAAATGGTATCCCCATTATTCAAGAGTGGAGAAACTCTTTAGAAAACATCCGGTCAGACATTTTATGAAATCTCATATTATTGAATTTTAGAATTATTTGGTATAATTGAATGTGGTCAGATTTCTTGATGTCTTGATATTTATTCTGGATAAGTGGGCCAGGAGAAATCTTGCAACTCTTTTTTTTTTTTTTCAATTCTAAGATGGACAGAAAAAAGGTTCATTTTTTAGGGAAAAAATAACCCCCTGCCAATATCCCGTTCTTTTAAAAATTTTCTATTTAACTTTTGTTCACCATTCGACTGTAAATCAACAAAATATATGTAAGAGGCATTGTGACAGTATTCCTTATTAAATTTATTTTAGCCTATATATTGGGGGGGGGGGGGGGGATACTGGCCTGTATAAAATATCGATTTAAGACAAATTCAAAGAACCACCTAACAGCAATTATGCAATAATTATTCAATAATAATGGTGAGAGTGATAGAGAGAACGCCACCTTGCGGATAAACTATGGAGAGAAAACAACCATAGCCAAAATGAGAAAGTTCAGTTTCAGTCATCATCGCTTCGTTGGGTTCCTATTCTCCATTTTATGCACCCATGGAGACGTACAAATACCATATTTTGTAAATCATTCTCTGTTTTTTTTTTCAACTGCTTCTAGTTTTTCCCGGTCTTGCTTGCAACGGGTGCTAAGTTCATCGATGGAGTAAAAAATAGATTAATAGGATCGATAGAACACAAAATATTTTAAAATACTGATATTATTATAACAATTTGGTAAACAATATGATTTGTAGGGCTACTTGAAGTCAACAGTGAAATAGCAATCATATATTTATTGCATATGGTTTACTAATTTTGTAGTAAGATCACTAGTTTGGTCTCAAATAGATCAATGATTTAAGTCTCGCGTGTGTTTAAATTCAACAAAATTAGATGGTAAAAATTTCCATTTTTATTAAAAACATCATATTCATTGTTTGTTCAACTATGTAACTATTCAAAAAAAAAAAACGTATTATACATTTATACTAAAAATATTATAGAAATTTATTTACAAATGGGGGATAATAGCGTCCCCATTTTGTGTATCTAGATCCCTTAAGCCCCTCCAGTTCCTTTGCTAATGGAGACGATCATGAGAAATCTTTATCTAAAGCAACTGACGATGATGGTGATGGTCCACGTTAACGATGTAGGATTTGGATGAATACATGAATAGATAGCAGTTAGCTCGTTGCTTTCAACATGAGCTCTGTTCTCAGCAGTAGTTAGGTACTGTAGTTGATGGCCTATTCATTTTATATTTCGACGGGTTAATGTGTAGAGGTACTATTACGCAAACCCAGTATTAAAATTTTGAATAAGATGCATATGGCACTGTTACATGGTTCATGTAAAGTGTTATTCAAGGAATTAGGTACCTCTCGAGCCACAAAAGTGAATTAATTATGCTTAGTTGAAGTAGTAGGTTCCTAATTGTGGAGGTTGAATTTCTCAGTTTAAGTTGGCTTTTTAAATAATAAGTCAACTCTAGCATTTGCATGCTGAACTTAATTTAATATCTTAGAAATTATCAAGTTATGCTACATTTTTTTTATCACTTCTTCTTTTAAATTTCTTATGAGGATTGAATAAAATTTGGTACAACTACATCAATTGAGTTTTGAGTAACTTCTCAGTGGTTGTATCACAAATTCACAATTACCCAAATTGAAACGAATTTACTAATACTTGCATTTGTAAAATTTGAAAATTTACGTTAGTGCAATTTATATTGCTTTCATGATTGTGATGGCACCTGTCTTTGTTCTTTCTGATTTGATTAATATTTTTAACTGTGAGGATTAACTTCCTTTCCAACCTTCCCGTCACCCCTTCATTTTCTTCCCACATCCTTATTCTAAAATCAAATTAGATTAAATCAAAATCATTTAAATGGTCTGAATAAAATAATTATACATAGTATCATTACAACGATGACATCATATATGGACTCTTTAATGATTTATTATCCTAAAACTTATTACAAATATATATCTACGAAGGGTATATGAAGGAGAGAATTGTTGCAATGTATGTAATATTGTAATTTCAACTTCCGTACCGTTTCTATTGTTCAAACTTCAAACAACTGTAATAAACAATATATATATATATATATATCTAAATATTTAAATTTTAATTAATATATACATTCTATAAAAACCAACGAAAAACATGAAATAATAAATGCGCATTTCATTCTATTTTGTTACAAGAAAAAAAATAGCTGTCATGTTGAAGTCTCAAGGTGTTAAAAATTTAAAAATGTCAATTAAAATATTGTGTTCTTTTAACGCATTACATGGCTACATGTGAACTTAATCAAATTCATTTATTTTAACATCAGTTGGGATTTGGATCTAGTTACAAGGTTATGCACCCACCAACACCATGCCTAAAGACATGTCCATAAAGTTTATTAATTAGAGGTAATAGAACAAGGAAAAAGAAACAAAAAGTAAACTCCAGCCTTTCTGCCTTTTTTGCTTAATTTTTGCCTTTAGCACCTTTTAACCAATGCTCTCCAATACTCCACTGGAGAACCGCTACAAATTCATTTATGTCCTCGACATTAAAAATAATAAAAGGAGAAGAGGGACTTTTTAATTTTGAAACTAAAATAATTTGAACAAAAAAATCGATTAAAATATTTTCTCCTCCACCCCATTTGTCTCCCCTGGGAGCTTATAGTTTCTATAAAAACAAGGTTCATCTCTTGATTTTTATCACTGGAGAGGATTAGAAGTAAATTGTCCATTTGACTTGAAAAAGGACTACTTGGGAAAGAGACTAATGCGAACTCGGAGTCGGGGATGCTAATGTGGGACCCACGCTTTTTAACTATTCTCATTAGTTTTTCTTTTCCATGTGGAACTGCAGAAAATGAAAAGAAATCAAAAGTTTTCCCTCTTCAAAAGATAATTTCCTTTTACCATTTCCACCCTTAGTATTACTTTAATATCAAGCACTTTAGAGTTTTTTTTTCCTCTTATTAAACAATTTAATTTTTTTTCTTGGTAATGAAACAATTTAAAGCAATATTGACAATTCAACTAGCAGGACAGGAAAATTTTTATACAATTAATGCATGTTTGCATAAAAATAGTTTATTGATATAGAGACTACAAGCCTCATTATAATTTTTCTCTTATCACGCAAGACTAGCAAGTGCACCTATAACCTCATGAAAGTTGTGCTTTTCTTAAAAACCGGTGCCGTGTATTTACTTTGTGATCGGTATTTACTTTTATAAATAATAATATTTTTTATTAGCAAATTTCTTATAGCGATTGACTCAATAGTATGATATCGACGACCTTCAAGTATCATTGAATGATATTTCTTATTAACAATTTTGAGTGGAATTAATCTGATCAATATAATTATATAAATCACCACGAGTTACTAGAAGAGAAATAAATAACAACCAGCACTAATATTAGTACGAATAGTAACAATATATTATATTATTATTATTATTATTATTATTATTAAATTAATAATGTATAATTTTATAATAATATGATGTTCATCATCATCAAATCTCTATCTTGATTATCTCATAGGTCTGATTGTCTGAACTAGTTATTTATCAGCATTGACTAATGTAAATAACACGCAAACACGCACCAATGAAAAGAAAACAGATGCCTATACACAGTAATTAAAAAGTATGCATTAAAATTTGACCAAACATATTCTGCTAAAATTTATAACTTGCCATTTTTTAACTCTTTCACTTGCATACATTTGGTTCACTTGTGACAGCATCCAGTGTAACTATTTATGAACCCACAAACAGTGTAACACCAAGCCTAACTTCAATAATAATTTAATCAAACATTCATATATTAAGTATCAACATAGACATCTTTTTAAATTGTTCGTTTTATTAATACCACAAAGATGCTTTGAGAAAATTAATAGGATGAAAAAAATTAACATTTTGTTATACTTTTCATTAAAAAAAAAGTAAGTTTTAAATAAATTTATATTTCTCAGTATTATCATAAATTTTCTACTTAATTATATAATCCAACACCATCAATTGTTATGAAATCCAAAAAGAGAAAATTACTCAAAATATATTCTATTTGTATTACAAACACAACGGACATAACTCTCAGGCGCTCTGATAGACCAAACGGTGATGTCCACAGAAGATCTCTACTCCATTGAAACCTACTCCCCAAACCCAGCTCAGCTCTCAGTTCCTTTCCTTTCCTTTTCCTTCCCGCGAAATTTTTCTAATTTCTTTCTTTAACTTACCCCAACCTAGCCACCTCCTTCCGCCTCTCTCTCTCTCTCTCTCTCTCTCTCTCTCCCCACTGCATCCTCTCTCTGTACTCTATACTAACTCCCTCTCTCTTTCTCTCCCTCCGAAACATTCTCTCCATCAATCTTCACTAATGAAATCACCGGACCAACCTGTCACTTCTCCAACTGGAGAGGACGAGCAGCACGAGCTCCACCTCCGCTGCCTCTCTCTCCTCTCTTCCCTCCCTTCACCTCCCGCCACCTCTCTCCTCCGTCGGAAATGGCCATCCATTTCCACCTCTTGCACTCGCCTTCTCTCTACTCTCCCTTCCCTTCCTCTCTCCAACCCTCTCTCTCTCCCTCTCCTCACTTCCCTCTCCGCCTCTCTTTCCCACCTCCATTCCCTCTCCTCCTCTCCCCCCGCTGGAAAGCTCCAGTTGCAGAGCGAGCTCTCTTCTCTTGCAACCACTCTCCATGGCCTCGCTTCAGATGCTGATTTGCTTGTTTCCACTGGAGGTGGGTCGTCGGAGAATGATCTTGTTTCTCGTCTTCAGGTAAACAATACTATAAAAGATTTACTCTTTTATTTTATTTCTTGGTTGTTTAATTGAACAAAGCTTGCTTCTTTGTTGAATTGAATTACATGCATGCCTCTCTTTTTATTTTTATTTTTGTAACTTTTCCAGCTGAGAGAGTAACTTTATTTTGGTACACTGATACTTTTAAGTTCCAGCTCAGGTTTATTGATGAAATTAGAAATATCCGCTTTTAATTGCAATTGAACTTATTCCTCAAAAGATCATCGTGTAAATGCTTAATTTTTACTATGGAGCTATTTATTGTTACCTGTACGAGCTCACAACAGGGTTATAAATGCTAATTTGCCTAGCTTGGCATGTTGTACTTAATTTTACACAGTGTTGCCTCAACATATGGAAATGGTACTTTGCTTGAGGTTTTCTTTTTTTTCCCTATATATATAAATCTGTGATTTAACTACCAGCCAGCTCATTTTCATAGTGGAATCAATTTTAGAGGAAAAGTATGCTTTGAACCTTCCTTTCTCACACCTAATTTCTAAGTTTCCTCTTATCTAATTTAGCAGCTTCTAAAATTATTTTTGTCAGGTTCAATTAGGCCTATTACACACTTACTCTACCAAGTACCAACCTTTTCTGAACTATTATAGATACTTGAGTATGCATACTTTTATCATCATAACAACCCAGTACTTAAAAATATATATTGTCCTTTCTCCATTTTTAGTTGCATGTGACAAACTTGGTCTTAACAAATCACAGGTTGGCCCCATCTCGTCTCGACTCGAAGCACTAGACTTGCTTCTCTCAGACAAAAACGCTATGTCGGCATCCTCCCTCCAATCAGTAGTACCATCCCTTCTGAAGCTTCTAGAACCTTCTGCCTCCTTTGAGACACGAGAGAAGGTCACATTAGCATTTGCAAAACTCTCATTGTCAGAGTCCTCCCGCCATGTCATCACATCCAGTGAAGTAGGCCCTTCACTCGTGATCCACCTTTCCCGAGTCCTGGACTCAGCTACTGGAGGAACCACTGCGATTGAGAATGCATGTACCATTCTCCAAACCCTGACCTTAGTTAAAGAGAATGCAATAGCACTTGCCTCACGAGGTGGTGTGGGCCCACTTTTGGAGATATGCCATGCTGGCACACCATCAGCTCAAGCGTCAGCTGCTGCTGTGTTGGGAAATCTTGCGCAAGTGGAAACAATTAGGCCATACTTTGTAGATGAAAATGGTATACCTACACTAATCAACCTTTCTTATATTGGTACGCCAGTTGCAAAAGACAATGCAATTGGTTGCCTTTGCAACCTGGCTGGCCCATCAGAAGATGAATTACAGGATATGAAAATCACACTTTTTAAAGAAGGGGCATTGGACTGCATTAAGAGTTACTTGGAACTCCAGGTGCAGGAAGACCGTGACTGGAACCTTGAAGGCGCAATTGGGTTGTTAAGGCATCTAACCTCTTTTAGATACATAGCAGAGATAGTTACCAATAATGGGTTTGTACCATATGTAGTATCTGCATTGGATAGCACAAAGCCCAGAGTTCGAATTGAGGCAGCACGGACTATTGCCGAGCTGGCAGTTACAGGAAGGATTGTCAAAGAAATTTGTGATTCAATCCCTAAATTAGTTAGAATGTTGGAAGGAAAGGGTTCTGAGGAGAGAGAAGCAAGCGCTAAAGCATTGGCTAATTTAATGCAGGTTTCGGGCTATAGGAGAATTTTTCGTAAGGATGAGGGTGGAATTGTAAATGTGGTGCAATTACTTGATCCACTGGCTGATGTGGAGAAGAAACATGCCATTTCTGTTTTGTTGAGTTTGTCACAGAGTAGGAAGTGTAGGAAGCAAATGGTGGCGGCCGGCGCTTGTGGGTATTTGCGGGGAAGTTTAGCAATGCAGGTGGAGGATGCCAAAAAACTTCTTGAATGTCTTGGGAGGGGAAGAATACTTGGTGTATTTCCAAGAGTTTGATATTTGGGTGTAACTATAATTTTTTTCCTTTTATTTTCATCTGGCTTTTATTAATTAGTTTGTGTGTACTGATAATGGTGTGGGTTGTACATGATGTGTGAATTCACTTTTGTTAACTTAAAAAGTATATTTAGAGGCGACAATTAATCAAGTATAGAGGTTGTGCATTATTATTGTTTTCTTATTGTTTACTTTGCTTTTTGTTTAATCTACTTTATGGAACATGAAATTGTGAAGTTGGGTTGACTTTATTATATTGGTAAACCAAAGTTATATATATAGATATATTTTGTGGAACAAAAAGAAGTTTCCACTTGCATGCTATCATTGTCACATGCAACCTTAATACATGTAATACTTCCACCAATAACAAATCAAAAAAGTTTCTTTTGATCTCAACAGCTTTCTGTTTCTTTTGTCTCCCTTTCCAGTCTGGCTAGAAATTGACAATTAACCTTTCTTAAGAATTACCTATTTGGAATTATACAAACTAACGAACTATATAGCTGTTGTGTGCTGCGACTATTGTTGCATCTTATGGTTGTTGCAATTACTATGAGATTAGAAACTACATGACGGTTGTGTTTCAAAGCGTTTTCTTATGACAACCAAGAAAAATAAAGTGAATAAAACAATAATGACAACAATACTAAAGCAATTCTAAAATATTCACCCAATATAATATTTTAGTGTATACATACCAGAAGGCATGTGATGAAATAAATAAAACAAAGTTCTTGCTAAAGACAGCTTGACATTCCTTTGCTGGTGCCTTCCCTTGAAGCTTCCTCTTTCCTTTTGTTTATCATTTTCTCTGGCATCTGAACCTTATTTGCTGGAGCATGTCTTGTTTAGATTCTGGACATGCTCCTTTTGTAAAGCTAAATTGATGAATTTCCCTGACTCTCCTGCTTAAAAATATGCTATTAACTTTTGAGTCACACAAAATGCCAAAGATTAATCGCACAAAATCTGCAAATAGTGAAGACATTAGTCTTTTGGAATACATTATAGAATTGAACGCTGTATAACATGTAGGAGTTATTGAAATACACACATTTGCAATTTTCTTTTTGCTACACGAAATTCTTAAAAAAGAACATAACAATCTTATCTAATCCCAAATTGACACGGATGTAAAATTCACATTACTTTACATTCTTTTAGTGTTGAAATAATATTCTTGCCCCTTTTAATAAATGATACACCTTACCTGGAAAGGAACCATTCCATAAACTAGTATTTATTTCGGTGTTACTCCTTTTTAATCGAACACCAAGTATTTACTGATTGGGCTGAGATTACCCCGATTGGGCCTGTTGTGATGAAGACAATTAATTAATTAGGTTGTAAGTCGGACCTTAATTGGGCCGGATCAAAACCCAATTCAAACCCGATCCGATAATCGTCGTCTTCCCTTCACCAGTTCCAAACTTTTGTTTCATTAAACATTATAAATAATTGACTTCAGTACTTTTTTCTTCTGGGGCCATGAAGGTGTACTATTATTATTTAATCCGAAGAAGCTGAGGAGTGATTGTTTAGTACTAGTGCCGACTGGAGAGCGCCATTTCCTGCGCCATCGCCATGTGAGACTCCACCTCGGTATCTTCAAAGAGATCTCCATGTATCCCCACTTGCTTTTACTACTCGCAACTGTACTGCTCCCCCTCTCTCTTTCTCTCTCTAGCATCTAATTATTTATTGTGCATTATTCTAGTGACTTAGTTGTTGCTCAAAGATGGGCTTTGACTCACACTTCCCCCATTGGCACCTATAAAGGTCACATTAATTTTCCTGCTTCTTCCTCTAATTGGTTCCTTGGCAATTATTGTTTTCGATCTCTTGTAATGGTAGATTTGTTGCTTGACTGCTAGTTGATATTGGGTTAGTTCTTTGTTGATTTTTGTTATGTGTTTTGAGTATAGACCAAATTGAATGTATTAGCTACTTGTGTAGGATTAAATCTACTGTCAGGCAAAATTACTTATACTTTGTGTGTAATCTCACTATCTAAACAATTTGATTTAAATTACTCTACTGATTCTTATGCTTTTACTTTACATTTACATGTTTGTTGTGAAATTTTATTAGTGGTCTTTTATGAACATAGCATCCTTGATTATTTAGTTGAAGGTGATCCTTTTTCCTCATTTTTTCTTCAGAAAATTTTAACATTTAGTTATGCCTCTTGTAGTAATTGAGAACCATAGTTTAGAAACAAAAAAAATTAATTCTGTCTCCAATTTTTCAATGGACATGCAAGTTTTATCAAGCGAATTGATAATAGCATTTATTTTATTATGTGTTTTTCTTTACATGTTAGGATGCTTGGAAAGAGAAGAGATGGGATGCACTTCCTCCAGGCCAAAGCGATACTCTATAAAGGGAAAATGCAAGAGCAAGTCGAAGAGGAGAAGCCTCATTCCTGAGGTGGCAGTGTTTGTTCCAGCACTGCGGGTCCCACTACCAGTTGATCTCATCCATCCACTTCGTGGGTTGGTTTCCCGAGATGTACTAGATAAACTGTCAACTCTCCGTGGTCATCTAGTTAAATTATCAGCAGAAGATGGTATCTCCTGCCTTTCTCTTGTTCCAGAGTTTGCTATGCAAATTTATTCAATTTTGCTAATGAAATTTTAATTGATATATTGTCAGATCTATTGAATGTCTCTAGGATTTCACAAATCCGTCAAGCTCTTGAGGAGTACTTGCCTGTTCTTCTTGGTCTTACAAACAAAGGTTTTATTTTCGAATTAGGATCTTTTTTTATCAATTTGTCTATGATTATATGCTACTAAAATATTATGTATACAGAAAAAGGGCTTGATGCATTGGTTCACTTCAAATGGAAAAATTTAGAAGATGATGAGGTAAATATAGCATTGTCTCCTTTTTTGTTCTATTTGGCATTGACCTCTGAAAATGTTGTTTGATTGAATTATTCAATTGACCTGCAGGAGTTTAGTGTAGCATGTGCTTGGTATGAAGTACTGTCAGTAGTTCATGCAATGGCAATGCTCTCTCTGTTGGAGGCTAATTCAATGCTTCTTCCTAGGGAAACCTCAGATGGCTCTGAGAGGAAGGTATCTGAAGGTCCGGTATTCTATTCTATTTTATTTCTCTTAATATGTTCATGTGAAAGCCATTGGTAGCTCATATGGTTTGCACAAAATGTTGAGACTTCAGAGGAGAAAATAGGTTCACTGATCAAGTTTATAATATTCTTTGATACAGAGATTAGCATTCTCTAAACAAATTTATAAATTAACAACAACTTGTAACAATATTATAACCAGGCAATTGCATAAGTAAAAAAGCTAAGAGCACTGGAGAATAATATGTTAACTTACCTTTTATGAGTTAACATATTATATACATGCCTGGTCTGCCTGGTATAGTGCCAGATACAGGTCTTGTATAGTAATTCATGCTTTGAAGAATGTACATAAAATGATAAGCTATAAGCATTTTTTTTTTATGATAGATTCAAAGAAGGATGTGGTAGATTTGCTACTAAAGGCATCAGGATGCTTAGAATATTGTGTGCACCATATACTAGTCCAAATACCCATCCAGGTCAGGTATGCATGTCACCTTTTAAATACTTCACATTCTTGATTCATTTAATCTAATATATTTTTAAATTGATTTTCAATGCATAATTACCTTTCTTATACTTCTAGGAAGAATCTACCTAGCAACCTGCAGCAGGGTATGCTTGAGGCCATATCTATTCAAACTTTGGCCCAGGTTGGTGTTTTACATATATTTAATTCTGGAACTATTTTGCTACAATGCCCTTTTGCAAAATTTTAATTTCTGTTTGTTGATTTGACTAAAAATCAACAGGGGGTCGAAATGCAACTTGGATTGGCCTCGGAGAGTGACAAGGCTACTTTATCTGTTAAAAGGAGGCTTGCTTGTGAGCTAGTTGCCTATTTCTCACAGGTTTTCCCTATCAATTCAATTTTATTTCTCTTCTTTTAATTGTCTTCCTATTTAGATATTTATTTCTATCAATTTAATTAGGTATTTATTTTATTATTTTAATTTTTCCCTGTTTCTTTGTGTACGTAGGCTCATTATATACTGTCAGGATGTGACACAAGTGATTCATCATATGGTAAAAAGCTTATATCCTTTATTAAATGGAAATTCCTGGAGGCCAAGGTACTTCCATTATTGGAGATTTTATAATTTGTTTTCCCTTTTGGCATTTACCCTTGTAAACCATCTGATTGATAATGACCCTGATACAAATTCTAATCCCTTTTTTTGAATATTCATCTCTGCACCTGTAAGAATAAGTTAGTTTTATTAGAATGGAAAGAAAATGGTAAAAAGACTTGTCGTGGATCAATACTTGAGGCAGTAAGCATGGTTGCATATCTTTAGCTTATAATGTAAATAGAGCACAGGCCTTCGTGTGCAACAAAAGGCAGATTATTCATTGTAAAACATGCAAAACAAATAATTCATGGGCAAATGTAGTTGTAATAGCAACTGTGAGAGTTAAAAGGAAACAAGAGACAAGCGATTAAGTTGTGATTATACGAAAAGAGTATAGTGCCATAACATGCAAATATAATTGTAGGCTGCTGCGTATTATTACCATGGTCTTGTTATTGACAAGGGAAATGAACCAAGCTGCCACATCAGTGCTGTGTGCTGTCTCTGCACAGCTGATGATTTGTTAAATGAGGGCAAACGGGTTTGCTTAAGTTTCTGCCTTGCTACTCCAGTTACAAGGTCGAATTCTATAGTTAATGATGCCATTTGCTTTTCATTTACCTTTTATGGGGCATGTTCTTTTCTTGTGCAGCAATTAAACTCTTTTTTATCATAGAGTACCAGCTCCATGGGGAGTGATGAAGCATTTGCACAAGAAAATACCTGATGTTGCATACAAGAGGTCTCAAATGTATGCTTACCTTTTTGAACAAGACAAGAATGCGTAAGTTGAATTAGCATATCAATACATACATCATAAAATGTTTACCCTTTTGTGTTTTTCATTTTCCTTTTTTGGAAACTACTTACCTAACTAGTTTATGTATATGCTCTTTCATTTTTGTGTTTTGACTCAGTACTCTTCAATCATTACCTGATCTGCCAGAGTTTCAGTTATCGCTTAGACCCGAACCGTATGAACTACCAAATGCAGATCCTTTATGGGAAAGTGAGGATTGTGGGCCCCAAATTCAGAGTTTGAAAGATCATCTTGAAGATGAGGATGACCATGAGTCCTAAATTGACTATAATATATATTGGTACTTGTCAAACCTTCTAGAAGTCAGTATGGCCGGTCAATATGTTTATCATAAAAGAAATGGTTGGAGACTATTATTGTTCATCTAGAAATTATTTGAACTATGAAAGGAAATATGTGTATAACTAAAGACTTCTAATTTATTTCAAAGAATACATGTTTCGGTATTACTAATGAGAAATATAGGGGAAAACGTTACCTCTAGAACTTATAGAATTAAATAACTGCTAGCTTGTTTGGCTGAGGTCGGAAGTTTGAATGCTGACTTGACGGATTTGTTTATACTATTTTTAAGATACTTCTGAGCATGGCCCATCTTATTTTGAGTAACCATTGCTCAAAAGTTAGTCTCAATAAACTCCAAAGTTAGTCTGGATATTTTGTTGCTATTTTATTGATCGTATTAGCCTCGTTAATTACAAACTCGTCGACGCCCAAAGCGATGGAGTTCAATAATAGTTATCATCTCTTCAGCTTTTTAAAATATTTAATAATTAAAAATTGTAAATTGTAATGATTGAATTTATCATTAGATGTTGATGTAAAGTAGTGTAACATTTTTGCGTCATTTGGGAGTGCGTTGAAAAAAAAAAAAACAGAAACATAAATCTAGTACATAAATTTTTGCAATACTTCGAAGAGTCGTAACTCCCATTTAAGAAATCTGAATGTTGTAATTTCTATATTCATTTGGTGATGAATATTGTATTTTTTATTTTTTTTTGTTTATATAGAGATAGTAGTATGTATCATATTTTAGACGGTGTTCTTATTAAAGCTGTTTTGAACATTTTGGAGTTAAATACTTGGATATAAAATTGTTTTAGGACACAAATTAAAGACATTTAAATCCTCATCAGCTGGTTAAAATTCCTCATCAACTGATAAATTGCTAATATACACCTTACCGTGATTGATTATTATTATTCAAAATTTCAAATGAAAGATCATCAATTAAATACATTGAGTTTTGCATGGTCAGGCATTACCTTGCGATATCAATTGCATTATTATACATAATACACTCATGTTCTTGTATGTGTCATTTTCCGTTCTATTATACTTGTACTTGATAATTTTTTTAGGGAGTTGTTTTCTTTAATCTTTTGTAAAAAAAAAAAAATGCTTGTCATACCGAGCAGCCCTAAACAAAATATCATAATTAAGTTCCTTCAAGGGATTTGCGTCCAGATAGATTTAGATGCAGGAACATTATACTTAAAAAGGTTAAATAATATAAAACAATAGCTAAGATTAACTCTCTTAAATTTTCTTGGTCATTATTTTTTGCATGTGATGGTAAATTGCATAACCAATTTCCTGTAACGCATGTCATTATATATGTCAATAACAATGGCAGATTGTGACACCCGTAGAAACTGAATCGACACGTTTACTGGGATAAAATTTCTTCAGTGTTCAGAATTCTCATTCGCAAACTATAAAAGGACTGATGTTAGATGATAGAAACTCAACTCTAGATACAAATACTCTCACACACAACAACACCAAACACAGATTAAAATGGGAGCTCAGGGTATGGTTTTTGGGATCTTAGGTTTCCTTCTCTTTGCAACACTAGCGAACTGTAACACTGAAGGTATGGCATACTATATGAAATTGTAATTGCCATATATACTGTTTTCATTTTATTTTAATGCAATGGATGTAATTTACAATGGTTAGGTTGAAGCAAAATAAAAAGGACTTCGATTCCCTTTTTAGAGAATAGTTAGTTGCAAAAATCTGTGTATCAACAAAACTGATGGCTTGGAACTGGTCTAAGTAGGATTGTACCAGTGTATGTTTGATGAAACCAACAATAAAATCAATCTTTCATGAGGAAGACATATTAATCTTATGTAATTGTATTTTGGATAATGTGAACAGGAGATATACTGTATGCACAAAAACAAGCATGGGTTGACCCAAACAATGTACTGGACAGCTGGAACCAAAGCCTTTCCACTCCTTGCACCTGGCTCCACGTCACTTGCAATAACGACAACTCTGTAATCAGAATGTCTGTTTTATTTCCCCTATCCTCTCCTTTTTATTACATTCATACCCTTCAAAAATTGTTACTGTATACATTCCGTAAGAAAACATTTCTTTTCTTGAAAGCTTTCATCAATGTGTGTGTAGAACAAGTGGCCTTAATTTAACTGGTTTGCTTTGAAATTAGCAATTTTAGAGGATGGAGGATGTTTTCACAAGAGTAAGAAGTGGTTTAAATATATATTCCAGCAAAGTACTCTTTTTTAAGCATTAAGTTAGGGGCTTAATCCCTACCATATTTTATAAAAATAATTATAAAGTATTCTATTCAATTATAATGACCTTGCTTCGGAAGTTTTCTTTTTTATTTTTGCTTTTGTTTTCTTACTTAGTACTTCAGAAGATGCTTATCTAAAATGAGTTGGATACCATACAATAGTTTTTGATAAATTTGTAACGTATGATCAATTTTATCAATTCACATGATATGTTGGATTCTGCTAAGTTAAAATAACTGTACCAAAGAAATAGCGAAAGAAGAATGATGGATACAAATTTGTTTGAGTTACTAGGCTGCATCCTTTATGGTGATTAATTTCTTTCTTACCTGTCTCGATTTTCTAATTTTTTTAATTGAAATTTCTATAGTGATCTGGGTAATGCTGGCCTCTCCGGATCTCTAATTTCTCAGCTAGGAGAATTAACCAATCTGCAGTACTTGTAAGTGACTATATAGGTCTTTTTAGTTTTTACTACTGGTTCTAAATTAAAACAGTAGAACTAATAAGTATGAAGTATCTTATATGATTTTATCTTCGAAAGGGAACTTCCAATGAACAATATCTCTGGTGGAATACCAACATCATTTGGAAATCTGACGAACATAATTAGCTTGGATCTTCAGTGGAATGCGCTTAGCGGTCCAATCCCATCATCCCTTGACAATCTTTATTATTTGAAATATCTGTAAGTTATTTATCAGCTTTTATGTTATTTGGCAATCATTTTTTTTTTTTTTTTTGTTCTAGTGCATCTGCAATACTCTGTAGGATAAGAATTGGGTTAGTTGGCTGAAATTTCCTTGTGTAAATTAATTATTTGATATTAAATACAGCTGAGATGAGCTTCTTTAGAGCATTTACATAAATTTCATGAACAATCAAACATATGAAGAGGAAAAAAAAAAAGAAAGTTTATGGTATCCTAAACTTCAGCATTCTGGTAAAGCCTATGTTATAGCAGAATTGTGCATTGACTATTAAAACTTAGCTTATTGAATGAGTACCTGATATCTGCTCATTGATTTAATTATACTTTCAGGTACTTGAATGGCAATAATCTTACTGGTTCGTTACCAGTGGAGATCCTCTCTCTTGTCACAAGTGGAAGCTTAATTACCTTGTGAGTTTACTATTAACTTTTGCAAGGCTGAGAGTAAGCTTCAAGTCGATCTCATGTTGCAAAAAATAATAATAATAATAATAATTTAACGCTGACTTTTCTTTAGTTATGTCATGAACCATTATATTATAACTATAATAATATCCTCAAAATTCTCAAAAAAAATATATAAATATATATAAACGATTGTTTTTTCTATTGGCAGAAATGTGGCTAATAATTCCCTGAGTAACACGACCCAGCCTCCACAGATAAAAGGTACAGCAAAATAATTTAGATTATTCATTTTTTTTATTGAAATTGTTAAACTTACATTTTTAAGCTCTAATTACTCTTTAATTTTTGTTTTGTGATTGAACTGACAGTTACAACAATTATTCAAGATTTGAACATCATCTCCGTCTAGAGATTTTACCTAGAGGCACATCATGCACATATTTATTTCAGAATGGTAGTTTGTGGATGGCGTTTTAGAATAGCGGCATTGAGGCAGTTTCTGTGTATATTATTTGTGATATGTATTTGAAATAAGTGCACCATCTTTCTTGGTTTGCGTTTTGAACAGGGTGTTGTGACAGTTGATGGAATGTAATAATAAATTTTCATTTTTCTTTCCGCGGAGGTCTTTGTTTTGATAATAATTAATGGACCAAAATTCAATCATGCCATGCCAGATGTTTTCAATTGATACTAATAGCTTCAGTTTAAGCGACATATTTTGGTCAATTTTGTACAACCAGAGAAAATCACTACTCAATTTTATCATTATTTCCATGAATAATTATCTGAACCACAAAACAAGTGCTGTCGGTAATGATGTAAAAATTAAACATTCTCACAGACTAACACGTTAACATATGTCAAAATCCCTTTAGCAAATTAATAATTTATGTGAATCTAAAATTCACACTTAGCATACTTTCAACTCTCCATTCTTTTATTTATTTTTTTAAATCACTTTATTTTATTATAAGCAATATTATAAAATGGTTCCTCGAGGCAACACATGGTATTTTTCTAATATTTTGGATTGAAATATGAAATAATAATAATAATAATTATTATAATATATAAATGAAAGCATCTTCCCTGACATGCATTAAATACATCACAACTTTAGTGAAGTTGTTTTGAATACAGTGGCTCCTTTTCTCTGTACTCTGTAGCAAACCAGAGTTTTGCTGTTTGGAGGCTGGAGCACAGTAGCGGATCTGAAATAGCAGAGAAGTAAATGCCCGAGCGGACCGGGCTGGTGAGGGAAATAAATGAAAAGGTCAGTGGTATTTATTAGTAGGACACGTGGCGATATCATGGTGGTCGAGAGAGGAGGAATGCTGTGTCAGTTTCCCAACACGACCATTGCGCCCGTTGACTTCATTGCTAATCCCGGCAAAAGAAGTTGTTTTTGAACCGAGCTTCCTTATTGACCTTACTCTTGTAAGAAATCACGGGATTGCCACTACGGTCAGTTTAGTTTGGTAAGCGGTCACCTGATGATGGATGAAATGTGAGACAAGCATACCTAATTAAAATATGTTTAAATTAAATTTATTATTTCTACGTAGATATGCTTCAAGAATGACATTCCTATCCAACTAAAAATACATAAAACAGTTATGATTGCAAACTCGACAGTCATGTTATCTTGGATTCTCCTCGTTTTATTTTCCTTCCATCATAATAAATTTTGATAATGTTATATCCTTATTTAAATGGGATATTTATGAATTTTAAAATGCTACAATTTGTTCACGAATGTAAGAGATTTTTTTTTTATATATAAAATGTCTTGTTTCAAAAATTTAATCTTTTCTCCATCAATAGTTTCTTTTTTTTTTCTCGGAAGAAAGCTCTGACGAATAATCCTAGTTAATTAAAAAGTAAAGTAAAATTCAACATATACAGTAAATGAAAATTGTATATAGATGGGATAAGTATAGATAAATAAAAATGTTACTATAGTTAGATCTGTTTGAAATACACTATATTTGATTAATGAAGTCAAATAATATTCTAATTTTAATTCGCTGAAATATTTAGTTCATTATTGTTCGTAGTGAGAAACAGCAAAGCGTACTAATGTAAATTGTTTGGTACTAACTTTAAAATAGAAAATAAAGGTTAAACTGTTATTTAGTTATGTATTTCAAAAAAAAAAAACTAGCAAAGTACTATAGTAGATTATAGAAGAACCATATACACAATTTTACTATTAAAAAAAAACTTTCACTCTAATACATTACTATATACATTTTTTTTTTCATGTTCTCGGTGATAGTACTTTTGAATAAATTTATTTTATTTATTTTTATTCAAAACCCCGTCAGGCTCGAACCCTTAATTTTCCATAGAGAGTTTTTGTGCCTTACCAACCGCGCCACACGGCTTAGGCGGTAAATTATTGTTAGGTCTAGAATGAAATTACTATTATAATTTTTTATAGTTTTTTTTTTATCACAGCCTGTAGGCATTCACAGGTTACACCCCACACACTTACCCAAATTAATCTCGTCTATCTTTCCGTAGGCACACTTGTCTCTACCAACTGGACTAGCCAGCGGACAACTTTTTATAGCTATATTCTAAACATTGCCGTTAATAGGAATTCTACTGTATTTTTTATGAATAAGACGGAAATAATTATATTATAATAGCAATTCATAATTCACAATAATAAAATATAATTTCTAATTTTAAATACCATCTTTTTTACTATTTATATGGATTTTACGACGACAACCAGACATTATACAAAATTAGCGATCAACAATATAAAAAAAAAGTAACCACGACATAAACAAGAGTATGGTCAATTATATCCAATAAAAGTACAGATAATAAAAAAAATAACACATTTTGAAGAAGTTGATAGGTGAGAAAAATAAAAATAAAAAGCAAGTCGTTGCTTTTCCGAGAAAGATATTACAATTTGCACGTTATTTAGGTAGGGTGAATGAGAATTCAACAGAAAGAATATTGCAATGAACATGTTTTGACTGAAACAATTAATTTATTATAAACTAACTATACGTCAGGCACTCATTGACAATTTCTATAAGAACTTTTGGTAACGTTGAAATAAGAAATAATGAAAGCAACCATAATTTTATTTTACAACCGGTGGATACGAGGAGTTGAGACTTTGGACTAAAGAACACGGATGCAAAAAAGCCCAATGGCAAAATTGTAATATTTCGCAATACGAAGGCCGTGGTTTGTTCTCTATCTCCTTCGTCAGTCTTCAGGCATGCTCAACCTGAGATGCGCGCAATAAACTATAACGTAATAAACCCGCTCCTTCTCTCTCTCTCTGTCTTTTTCTCTGACAACATAGACCAAGGCCACGCACCTTATTTACTACACTCACCATTCACCAACAAATTATAACGAATGTGTGTGAATCACTTCACTTCTTCTCACCTTTCTCCTTCTCTCTTTCTCTAAAACCCAATTCACTTCACCATGGGTTGTATTCTCAGCACCAAGACTGACACGCGTCGGCGCCGCTGCCATGATCAACCCACCACCACCACCACCACCACCACCACCACCTCCTCCGCCGCATCCGTTGTCGCCGTCGGTACGTCTCCGGTCACCATCACTCGGTCTCCTGGAGATCCTCTAGAATGGCCTCCATGGCTTCTTGCCTTTGCTGGAAAGGCATTGGCCGGGCTCACCCCTCGTCGGGCCGACTCCTTCAAAAAGCTCTCTAAGGTACTTGGATTGTATCTTTCCAAAGGTTCTATGATTCTGGAGCTTTTACAGTTCCTGATTCAATTTCAGGTATTTGGTAACGTTACTTTTTCAGTTCCATGAATGATTTACTATTGTGAGAAAATTAGAAGATCATGCAGAATTTTGCAATTTTGTTATGGCAATTTTATTCTATTTTGTTTAGGGAACTGTTGAGAGACTCCCATTAGATTTGCATAAATTTGTTGCTTGATATGAGATAAGGTAGTATGCTGGTGAAAATCCTTTGCTTAAACAATGTTATATACCAGTAGCAAAATTTGAAGCATATTTCTTGTCATTATGGCAGATTGGGTCTGGTACATATAGCAATGTATACAAAGCAATTGAGGTGGAAACGGGGCGGGTTGTGGCCATTAAGAAGGTGAGGTTTGAGGCAGAAGAGAAGGAGAGCATTCGATTCATGGCAAGAGAGATAGAGTTACTGAGACGATTAGGGGACCACCCGAACATTGTTAAATTCGAAGGGGTTGTGGTATCCCGTGTGTCACAAGCACTGTATCTTGTTTTTGAGTACATGGAGCATGACCTGGCTGGTTTAGCTGCTGCACCTGGCACAAATTTCTCTGAACCCCAGGTAATCTTGGTGTATTATATCTACAATTTGGGTGCTGTATTATTTCTGCATTTTGCATGTCAAGATTGGAGCAGGTACAACTTTGGTGTCTGATTTATTGCAAATCATTCAAAAAAATTCTAATTATAATGAAATTTATTGATGCAATATGCTGCTGATTTTATGGTCACCACATGGCCAAGACTGGTAACAGTTTGGAAAGCTGAAATGGTACTGCTTTCTCTAACCAGTACATAAACCAATCCGAGAACAGTAACCACCATCCCTCCCAACAAAAAAAAAAGAATAAAAACAAAAAAAATAGAAAATGGCAAGCATGTATTTGCTTTTTTTAGTAATTTTTATTTACATAGCTATTTATTTTTTGTGTATCTGATATGAATGTATTAACAGATAAAGTGCTATATGAAACAACTTTTTACTGGCCTAGAGCATTGCCACAGCCATGGAGTGCTACATCGGGACATAAAGGGCTCTAATTTGCTCATAAACAATGAAGGGATCCTCAAAATTGCTGATTTTGGACTGGCTGCTTCATTTGACCCAGCTGGGAAGCAGGCCATGACGAGCCGGGTTGTGACCCTCTGGTATCGGGCCCCAGAATTGCTGCTTGGTTCAACCCGCTATGGCGTTGGAATCGACTTGTGGAGTGCTGGGTGTATATTAGCGGAGCTGCTTACTGGAAAGCCTATCTTACCAGGTCGAACTGAGGTAATTTATTCTGTATAATAGTTGTTTGTAGTCTTGGTTGTGGTGGGTACCAAAACATATCAAGAGATGTGCAATGCAGGCCTAACCAGTGTAGTGTTGATCTGGTAGGCACCAACGGATATTTCCCTGTTCCAAATTTTTACTTCTTGAAAGTTCAAATTGAAATTCATTCACAAGCATCACTTACCCCGCATGGTATAGTACCAAAATTCTCTCAATCCCTGTCACCTTTTTCTCATTTCTGTTGTCAATGTTTCTTTTTCCTTCTTTTTTTTTTTTGGTTGGTTTTGGGTTGTTTAGTTATATCTGAGTTCAAATCAATTGGCACTAGTAACTTCCAAAAATTGGTAATAGCCATGGCCAGTACCATTTGGTCTGACTGATATTCCAACAAAAAACAATAAAAAACTATGTCATGTTTTTCTCGAGACTAATATATTTGAATGATGGCACTCTTATTTGACAGGTAGAGCAATTGCATAGGATATTCAAGCTATGTGGGTCCCCCTCTGACAAGTACTGGAAGAAATGGAAGCTGCCGCATGCAACCATTGTTAAACCCCAACAGCCCTACGAGAGATCTATAGCCGATATATTCAAAGAATATCCTTCTTCTTCTGTCTCCCTCATAGATAAGCTCCTCTCTATTGATCCTTTGGACCGTGGGACTGCTGCAGATGCTCTAAAAAGTGATGTATGTCAAAGTTTGTTCTCTCTTTTGTCTTCTCCTCTTTTCTTTCAGTTCCAGGGTTTTAATTTTTCGAAATTATCAGAATATTAGTTAGTTCATCCTGACAACTATGTCTGGTATGTAGCTGGCCTAGTGGTATAATTCACCATTCAATCATGTCTTAGGAAACCATGACAAAATGCAGAAGTAATTTTCCAGTTAGCTTGAATTGTCATCATTTAGCCACAATCAGTCTCAGTGTTTTAATAGTACCATTTAAAACTGCAGTTTTTCACAACAAAGCCACATGCATGTGAGCCTTCAAGCTTGCCCAAGTATCCACCCAGCAAAGAGATGGATGCCAAACTGAGGGAGGAGAAATTCAGAAGGTTTTAGCAATACATTTTACAATTTAGTTCATCCTTGCGACATAATGTATAATTTTCCTGTTGCTAACTCAGTTATTCCATAGGCAAAAAGAGCTTGATAAATCAGGAAACAAGAGGGGAACTTTTAGAAAACAAAGAGCTCCTCACTACAGGCAAAGCAAGGCAGTCCCTGTCCCAGAAGCAAATGCAGAGCTGCCAGTCAACTTACATGTAAGTTACTTTTCCCACAAAAGATATGTGTGGTATCCTATCAATGTAATAATGTTTGAGTAATGCTAGAATCAAACACATAGGACGTCCAACACGATGCGAAAAGTCAACTGTTAAAATTTCAACGGCCGATCCGAACCGTTCAATATGATCTCTATATTAAAATATCCTTGAAAATCAAATTTTATATTTTTTCAAATTTTCTAACTATTTTTTTTGAATTTTCGAAATTGGAGGGTTCATAACTTTTTGGATTGAGCATTTTCAAAAATTTCAAAAAAAAATAGTAAAAAAATTTGGTCTCAACGGAGATTTTATTATGTAGAACAATTTGAGCAGTTCGGATCGGCCATTCTAATTTCAAAAATTGAAATTTTATAATGTTGGACGAGTGCTTGTGTCCAACATGTTGGACAATAGCCACTCCCTGTTTGTTGTGGTTAATAATTTGATACAGGTCATTACTGAGAGCAGAAAATATTTGTCCTGTACTCCTGTGATTATTTCCCCTTAGCATTACATTGTGTGCATATCAACTTGTGTTTCTAGGGTAGTTACGTGTAAATTGGATTGTTTTTCTTTATAATGTTTTTTGGATCATGTGTCAATGATGGATGCTCCGAGGACGGGCCCAGTTTCGGTACCATTTGCCTGCAAAGTGGTGCTCGGTGCTGGAGGCAATTCAAGGACGAGCTATGAGATACATTTTAGAGATGGGATAGGGGTTCTTTCATTCTTATTTTTGTTCTAGTGTTATCTGTACCAAAATCGGGAGGTTCTAGCATTGATAAGCTTGGTACTGTGTCTTGGACAAACTTGCTCCCAGAAAGCCAACTTCAAATTAGTTCCTCCATTAATTTGCATCCTGAAATCAATTATGGCAAATGTTTCTCAACTTAGCTTTTGTACTTTTCTTTGTCATTTGCAGAGACAAATGTTCCATGTCAATGGTACAAGCAAAAGTGAGAAGTTCCCACCACCACACCAAGATGGTGGGGTTGGGGTCAAATTGGATAACTTAAATGGCGTGTCCCTGTCCTTCGTTGCAAATGATGCATCATTCACATCTGAAGATTTTGAGGGGAAAATGGGGAAATCCAGAAAAGTTTCGCATGATTCCCATAATTTGATGAAGAGTCTCATGTTGGATATAGCTAGAAGTGGTAGGCTACACATGAAAGGTAACCCAAAAGAATTGAAGGTGTCCAGCGAAGCCAAATGAAAAGAGTTGGTTCCGAATGAGTTTTTTTGCGTTTTGTAAAGGCAAAAAGTTGTATAGCTTAATTAGGTGCTTATGCTTTAACCATGAAGCGGTGCGCGTAGTGGTACTTATAGCCAATTTGGCATCAGATGTTTTAAACAATAGAAATTGCAGCTCTTTCATGAGCCCATGTGCATTGTTACTTGGTGGCTTCTTAATGCAAGATGTTATTACCATTTTGAGTAAGAATGACATTTATATCTTCAAATATTACTAACAGTATAATATTATATTTATATTCATACCAAATTAGATTCTTTATACATATAGAAGTTATTATTTTCTGATAGCGTATATTACAATCCCGTTACAACAGTACAAACAAATCCCAAACAACAAAGCAAATCACAGTCAGTCTAATTATATATTTTCATACCAAATTGGATTATTTATACATATAAAAGTTACTATTTTCTGATAGCATACATTACAATCCCAGTACAACAGTACAAATAAATCCCAAACAACAAAGCAAACCAAGGGAATTACTGACAAGCCTAATATACAGAAAACTACTCTTAGTCTAGATACACCAAAAAGCATGTTGCAGCCTAAGCAACATGGTGCGCTGTAGAATTATACTCCGAAACAGAATCACACAGATTCTTCACAGCCTTGTCATAGCTGACGAAACCCATGAACCAGAATTCGTGCCCGTCAACCGTCTCAATTTGTATGTACTTCTCCGGCGGGTTCTCCTTCATTGTTATCGGGTTCACATGCGCTATTTTCCCGAGAGGCACCATCACCTGACAAATGGAACAAAATTCATGTCAGCAATGCAGTTATTCCAAAATTCATATTACGGAAGGAGATTATTTTATTTTATTTTTTCAAACAGAAGGAGATGATCACAGACAAAGCATACCTTGTAGTAGCTCCATGTGACCTGGCCAGAAGGGGCGGTGAAGGAGAGGGGTCGGTCACTACAAAAGGCGACATTTAAGTTGGTGAGGTACAGAGTACCAGCCACCGGACCAGTAGCTGTTGACAGATAGCATGCGAAGGTTTTTTTGAGGCGCTCAGCCGGGTCAGAATGAAAGGTTTGTTTGTATAGGGATTCGAAGCCACCTCCACTCAATGCCTTAGCTGTCAAACTGAGTTTGCCCATTGCTGCCTCTGGTGCTGACGGTGCCATTTTCACTGATAAGAGGAAACTGAAATTAGATACAGGATACAGTATTCCGAATAAATATTGTAAGGTAATGTGCATATTTTGTTCTGAATCATGTCATAATACAATCAAAGATACACTGCAACGGATTCCAACTGAAACAATTGACTGTAACTGATGGTCTGGAACTAAAAGGACAAAATGGAGGCAATAGTATTGCATCTAAAAGAGTAGAAAAAAAAAAGAGAGAGAGAGTTGCATACAGTTGTGCCAAATGTTGGAGGCAAGTTCTTCGGCCCTCTTTGTCCAAGTGTTGAAATAGTCTAATATGTGCTCCATTGGGCTTGTGTTCGGCTTGTATTGCTGTTGCAACGGTTCTCTCAGTACATAAGGCGGGAGCTCCTCGTCAGACTCTCTCGCCTGCCACTGTGCCGCCTCCTGTTTTCATGGAAAAAATGGAACACTCTTTCTTTAGTTACATTATCGATTGAATATGTGTGTTACCAACAAATACCATCCCAAATATGTGTGTAATAATCTTATTGAAAACTAAGTTAACAATCAATACATTAGTTTACTATTTTGTAATTATACATCTTACAGGATAACCACAGGTTATCTAGAATTCGTGAATCGATTATAATTTCTGAGGTGTCGATCCCTTGCTGAACTTTATAAGGGTAACCTAAAATTTTATTACTCAGGAATTGAATCTTGTCTCTTTCAATTCTGATGTAAATCATGTCAGCTACTGTAAATAAATTAAAATCTCATCTAATTAGTCAAAACACACATAATCAAACCCTCTTGGGACCTTCATAAAATTGACAACTTCATCTAATTCTCTCTAATTCATCAGATTAATTGATTTTTCAACAAAAAAAAAAAAGCGTCACAAGATCAGGTTACCAAACAACTCATCATACAATAAAAAATCAATAACAAGAAAATAGTAAGAAAGTTGAAGAGAAAAGCATGAGAGGGTGCCTGATTCTGCGGGTGGGCCGTCGGAGCGGCAGGTGGGCCCATGAGCTTGGTGCCCCATTTCTGGGTCTCAGTGCTTTGTGCTTCTTCTTTCTTTGTGGCGTCTTTGCTCTCCATTTGTTATAATTAAATAAATCTGTGCTAATCTCTCGGTGCTGTATTTGCTTGGTGTTATAAACAGGAAGGGAATAGAGGAAGTGGTTATTCAGAAGTGTTGGTTTCTGAATTCTGAGAGAGGAAAGGCGGGGAAGGAGAATGGTATATATACACAGACGCAGTACAAAAGTGAAATTCGAGATTGTGTTTGGATTATATTGTTATAATTTATAAATTATATTATAATGTATTTTATTTTCGTATTTCCGATGGGTTCCACCGTCCCAGTCGGCAACTGAGGATGGTCTAATGCACCAAGGAAGCGCGCGCAGTATCAGCGTCCTTACTGTGTCATAATTTTCGTATTGCATGTCTAATCTAACCTATTCTGTTAGAAAAATATAAAATTTATTTGGTTAAATTTAATTGGATTTTTATTTAACTTGAAAAAAAGTTGGATACAGATTTTGTAAAGAAAAAGTTGAAGTAAAACTCGATCTGACTGTAATGATTATAAAAATAATATGACATATTATACTTTTCTATTTTAAAAAAATCAGTACACTCTCTCTGTTATTTGTTACTTAGATTTATTATACTTTTTTTTAGTTATTTTATTATAACTTATTGTTGTTCATATTGTTGTCCATAAAATCAGCATCTAAAACAATTTTCGAATTATGTGGCTTTCTTTTGGGGTTGAGTGGTCAGGGATTGAAATAGTTGTAACCCGGTTATAGTGAATTGAATAGACCGTTTAGACAAAATTCGACCAACTCAACCCGATTGCACCCCTGCTTTTTCTTTTTTCTTTTTTACTTTCACACTAATAATTTTATTTAAACTTATAGTCTCGCTATTGTTGACTTTCAGATTTATGGGTTTCATGCCAAGGCCGGGTAGTGTCTTAGTTAATCAACTGTACTAGACATGAGATTATATTATTTAAAACATTTTAAAATAAGAAGTTTTATTGTATTAATTTTGGTCGATGATCAAGTAACTTAAACAAGTTTTACAAAAATTGTTGTAAAAATTATGTTAAAGCTATGAGGTCCATATATCACGATAATAGACAGATCAAAATAAATAGTTACAAATATCTATAGTAAAAGACAACTTTTGTATAAGCTGTAACCAATTGATAGATATAACTGTACAAACTATTAAAGTTAATATCAAGTCAAATTTAAAAATTAGAGAGCCTTATGCTTCGTCGTATTTTAAATATTTTGAAAGAAAAGAATATCACGAATTTTTAACCGTTCATGTCGAGCATCAGCAAGCGTCATCAGGCAAAAGACATTTGTTGGTTTCTTAACCACAATCCACAAAGAATGGTTACGGAATACTAAAACGAATGCTACTAAGGAATATTAATGAAAAAAATTAAATTAGTATTAAATAAAATTATTTATTTAAATTAATAGAAAATTATGATGCGGTTAAGCTTCATCAAAAATAAAATTTACCAATATTATTTTTTAGTCCGGACCGGGTCAAAAGATGGCCGGTGCACCGTGTCTTTTATAGTCAAATTCCTTAGCAAGTAAGATTTAAAAGAATGGAATATTAGTGACACGTACAACCAAACAAAATGAAGCCGAAAAAGATTAATGAGACGTGGCGCACAGAGACTTCGACGCGTAGATAACGTTTTTTTTTTTTTTAATATAAGCCCTTAGGCGCTAGATAACGTGTCGAAATCAGACTTGAAAAGAACCTTCATAATTATTATAATTTATGAGGATATCAAGAACCTTCTATATCCTGCTAATTTGTTCGGGATTCATCTTCATTATATCGACCTATTTTATGGCTAGAAAGAAAAAATTGCACGCTTGTCAGTAGTCACATTCTTGTGGGCCGAATAGACAGGCATAGAATGTATAAGCTGAGCTGAGAATAGAATTTATATAATTGGATTCCAGAAACTGAGTTTTATTTTACACAATTGGGGTCCAAATGAGTTTTATTCCAGAAACAGAGTTCTTGGGCCTACTTGAATTATAGGCTTAAAATGGTATGCTCGAAACTTTAAATGTAGCAACAGACAGCTACACAGGCCTTCTGGCCGTAAAGGGACCTAAGGGACGAGTGCTAAACTAAAGCATAAGCGTACACAATTCCATATAAGATTACAGCATCCTGTGTAATTTAGAAGGTGATTAAATACACGCCTGCACTGTACCCAACAAACCAAATCTGCACTTTTTAATTTTGATAATAAAAAAAAAGTTAGAAAATGAGAAAGAGAGAAGGATAATAATATGTTTAACAGGGTATCATGCCCAGCATTTGTTAATAAATCCTAATTACAACCTAACATAACCCTGGCCACTATATTTTTGAAAATATAATAATCATTTAGCAAAAGATAGAACACTAGAGATCTGAAGCCAAACCCAAAAGCAAAGCCCTCTATCAACTTTGTTTCAAACAGTGCTAAGAACCTCTGACAATTCAACATCTCATCCCTGCTCTACAGAATAGAGACATTGGTAGGCGCGTCAGTCCTTGGCCCGGCAACTGTACGATATATATAGACCTTCTCAGCCCTTTGGTTAATTCTAGGCTCCAAAGAAAGGCCTGATATACTGTTCAAATCAGATATCACCTCTACACTCAACTTAGTGTTCTTGGCTGCAAGAGCCTTGCAACCTCCAATGGTTACATCACATGATGACATCCAAAGGGATCGCAATGTTTCATACTTGGTAAAATCTTCTAATAAAGCTTTATCGCCAAAGGGGCAGTCTTGTATCTTCAACTTTCTCAGATTTTTACACCCGTTAAGCACATACATCATACCATTATCAGTTTCCCCTACAATTTATTAAATCTCAGTATATGAACCAGCAATGAAAAACCAGAAATTTGCAAATGTTATGTTGATTTCAAGCTTAATATCACTAATAGCACAACCATACTTACCAGCATATGCAATTGAGAGCATCTCAAGCCGCTCAGCATACATACCGATATACAAGAAGACCTGATCTGTTAAAAAACCAGATAGAGACAACCTCTTTAAGCCCTTGCATCCTTGAACAATGGCCCCAAAGCCCTCATCCAGAGGATGATTTGTTACAGGGTCAGGTTTCACTGGATCCAAAATGCGCAACTTGAACCGAATGAGATCGGAGCAGTTTTTGGCAACAGTCATGAGAGCAGCATTTGTCATCTGCGCACAGAAATACAAGAGGGAGTTGAGTTTTGGGCACCCAGTGGAGATGGCAATCAGTCCTTCCTCAGTCACCCAGCAAGAGGGAGCATGAAAATTGCTCTGAAATACCCTCAGTTCTCGTAGATCTTGACAAGTGGATCCCACTACAGCTAGGCCCTCATCCCCAAGCCGGTCCACCACCTGAAAAAGTCTTGAGTGTCAGCTCCTGTTTCTTCTTTGATTCCATAAAAAACTTACAAGAATTTACATGGTTGGATGTTCATGCTTTGTAGCAGTACAAGGCGTAATAATTGTACCATAATCAAATGATTCCCAGTTCAGGTCAGTTCCTCCATATGAATTCTACAGGACTTGACCAAGCTCTTACCTTTAATTACCAAACTTCATTCGTTTGGTTTGGTGATATTTCCACATTGTTGTTATGGTTCATGATATTTCCTTAAGGTCGAATAATTAATTGAAAGGAATTCCATCATACACTACCTACAATTGTCAGATTTTCAAAACCTAAATCTTTGGCAACACACGTGATATTCACTGAATTTGCCTACCAAATTAAAACCACATTATCCCTTATATGCTCATCCCAAACGATGAAATCCCAAAAAGATGAGTTAAAAAATTATCTCACCCATAGTTTTTGGAGCCTTGGACAATTCCTTATCACATCAATTAGATCCGACTTCAGAATCCAAGGTGCAGAACTCAATTTCAAACTCAGCAAATTCCCACAAACTGGATAGACCACCGGTTGAAACTTTCTGGGTCCCACAAACCAAATTCCAGACAGACTTTTCAACCCCTTACACTTCTGAAATGAGTAAAACAACCTCCGGTACCATCCCATCTGGTTTGAAGATAAGGATCCCGTGCCTAAATCAACCAACTGCGGGGCTCGCACGAGGAAACGGGAAAGGCACTCAACTGAGACAGATGAGTTGACATGCAGCGTCCTGAGATTAGGACACCTGGCAACAAGCCCTTCAAGAGTTGCCGAGTTGACTGCACTCCTGAGGCATGTGAACTTGAGGGTTTCAAGTGAGGTGAAGGAGTTGGGGAAGCACTCCAACCAGTGGGACCCATGGTCATTCACTTCATTTTCTTGCAAGTCCAGTTCTCGCAATTGCCTGTGTCATAAAGAGGACAGTTGGCAGAGAGAAACAATGTCAGACATGTGGTTTTTTTTTTTCCTGAAAGTGCATTATCATAACGTGCCAAAACAAATTTTGATGCAGTGGCTGGTCCAATGGCAAATTTCAACATAATCAGGGCCAAATTTGGTATTGAATGAAATAATCAGTCTAATCATTATCTCTAGTAATTTTAATGCAAATTGTTACAACACACAAAAAAAAAGATAAGAGTATAAGACTCCAATCATATCAAGGGAATTAAAACACAATGTTTTAATTTGGTAAAAAAAAAATAAAGGAGATGGGAGAAGAGGTTTCTCCAGATTTCTCCAGGCATGTGCAGTGCACACTGAGGAATAGGGAAGTGTTTGTGAAAGGGAGGCAGGAGCAGAATCTCAGAAGAAAGTTCTCAAACATTGGTGGGAAAGTAATTATCAATTTGTATAGTACAGATAGGAACGTGTTTGTGAAAGTGGGCAGGGGCAGAATAGCACAGATACAAACGCTTTCTGGATATAGCATCAATTTGTATAGCATTTGTTTTCAAACAAGAAGATTCATAAATGTAATTATCGACAGAAACATCAGTATAGATAGGAGCCAGGAAAAAGCTATGACAACGAGCATTCTAGAATTGCAATCCCAAAGGATCAACAAAATGGAGCATATACTCATATCACCATCTAATGTACATATTGCACAGAGTAAAAAATTAACAACATTGAACAAAGAATCACAGTTAGAAATAGGAAAATAATAAAAAAATTACCTGCAGCTAGACGCAATCTCTGCAAGTCCATCAGTACTAAACTCCTGACAACTCACAAGCACCAGCGATTTCAAATTTGGAAACGATCTCGAGATCAACATAAGACTCTCATCAGAAACAACCATTCTCTTAAACCTAATCTCCTCCAATCTGGGGCAGCAACATGTCATTACCCTGATCCAGGGCCACACTGACCCGCCCCACCCATGCGGTACTGTACCGAAATCTGCAAAATGCGGCATCCCCTTAACTGTCAAGACCCGCAAACCGGAAAAACGGGTTGCGACTCGTGTAGGCGACACCGCATAGCAGTTTGAAACATACACATGGCGACGGGTCTTTTGCTCAACGACAGACCAGTCTTTGCATACCAGTGAGACCGAGTTTCGGTCCTGATGCGATGTCAGATAGGAGAGTATGCATTCCACAACTTCTTGTGGGAAATAAGGCATGGTTTCCTACTTTTCCTTCCCTCTATCTCTTTCTCTTTCTCTCAGTGTAACACACTTCAAATTAAGGCAATTGAATATGATCTAGAACCTCTCTCTATTCAAGAAAAAAAAAAACCCATCATTTCATCGATTCAGTGGTTGGTGAATTATACGAGAAAAGATACAAAACAATTAAACAAAGCAGAAATTAGTACAAACTTCACCTCAAATTATGCAATTTTTTTTCTAAAGAGAAGACGAAGAACTGATCAGGAGGTAAAATTCGTACCTAATTACGCAAATTTTTCTAAAGAAACTCCAAAATTCAATACTGCGTTAACTTCAAAGCGTCGCTTTCCTTCTCTCACTCGGTTCTCTCGTCTCTCGAGTCTCTCTAGTCTCTTTCCTCTGCTCTCTCTTTCCCACAAAAAGTCTGTTTAGATTTTGAAATACCCGTTATACCCCTTCGGAGGAACGACGATCGAGTTATTAACCGTCTGAGAATAGAAAATCCTGTCAGAGCAGCAATGTGGGTTCCGTGTTGGCTCCTATTTCAGATTATAAAAAACTAATTTTGGCTTATCATGATTGAAAAAAAAAATGATAAAATCTGGAGAATTTTTTCTATTTATTTCGTATGAAAAATTTGCACATATACCTATTTTAAATTTCTAAATACAGATTAATATTTTCTGAACGCATGCCTTCAAATCATAATCATAATTCTTAAAAAATTATGAAGGTTGAAAGGCAAGCATTTATTACATGTATTTTATAGTTTGAATGTATGCGTCCAAATATTTTAAATGCATATATCTAGGTGACACTCCTATTTTCTATTCGCTATATAAGGATAGAAATATGATTATTATCATTCGTAAAAGTATACATTCAACGCCATAATTAGTGAAATTCAGGATGGAATCGGGATTTTTATGAAGCCCGTCATAATAAATATAACAGTAAATAGTTCAATCTAAATTTGATGACAAGGAATATTTTATATTAAAAATATATCTATTTATTTGTAAACTATAAAATACAAAAATTCACATAGATAAGAGTACTGAATTTTCTGCTGAATTATGCAAGGTTTTCATTCTTAACTAGATGCATAGTTGCGGCTCCGCCGCAATCATAACCTAGACATCATATGTTTAGTATTGAATATATTCATCGTATTTTCATCGACTGGAGTTTGTTTACATTGTTTGTGTTGTTTTTCTTTTTTTTGGTAGTGTTCAATGCATTTTATTTGCCTCAATGAATATACGAAATATTATCTAAAATCATTAAGAAAAATGAAAAATGGAAAATATCTATTTCACTTATGAAATTAACTTACCAACATAAGAGTTAATATGAGAAAAAAAAATTGAAAGAAAAATTACAGAGTTTCCAATAAATCCACTTACACAGTTTTATACTTATCAATTTTGATTTAAAATGCAGCACGACTTTGTTTTCCTACTTTTCGTCGGGTTGGATTGGAAGAGAAAAAAAATACGTCATATAAATTAAAGATCGGCAAAGAAATATAGTAAGAAATAGGGAAAAGGAGGAGAAATGGGAAACAAATTGAGATATTAATATTTGATCGGTTAAAACCTAAAAGAGAGAGGAAGCTACTGTACAAAGAAAAAAAACTTAAATTGGCATCTTTTTTAACATACACACAATTGATTACTTAATCTAACCAATTCATTTGATTTGATCAGTATGATTAAATAAATTTTTTTAGTGTTATTTAGTTAGGTATAGGTTGAGTTCTGCTGAACATGTTAAATAAGGATTAGCTACGAATTATCAAAATATCCACAAAAATTGAACCAAACGCACCTTAATATATATAATTGAATTTGGAACCCTTTAAAATTTTAAATAGTTCTAAAGTAATATCTCAATCCTTATTTATTTTTTTAAAATGAGCTCTATATATATAAAAGCTTCGACTAAGTTCTCATATTTTTATTTTACTTTTTGAATAGTTTACGTGTCCATCATTCTATCGATGATGAATTCTAATAAATAATGTTTATATATAAATTGTTATTGCATGTATAATTTTATTCATTGCATTTTATTTAAATAAGAACTTTTCATTGAATTGTTAAAAAGGGTTTTATTTTTTATATTAATAATAGTAATATACAAATGAATTGTTAAAAGGGTTTTATTCGTTAGGCTAATGGTCTCCGACAATCCCTTGATACGTAGTTTGATCTACAAAATTAGATGAGTTAATTATTAAAGATTATTATCTAGTTAAAATAAATTTGTGAAACTTGTTTAAGGAAGATTAATTGCACTATACAAAAAGAATGTATAATAGAAAATTAGAAAAAAAAAATATATTTCATTCTATGAAAGTATAAGATACGTAACGGGTGACAAAAAAATAACTACCATAATTATGGGATTCCAAGTTTCCAACAGTGCATATTGAAAGAGAAAAGAAAATCCAACAGTGCATATTGAAATCATCAAACAGTTTTTAAAAAATATTGAAAAAAATATTACTATTAACTTCGATGTACCGAGCCACAAATTTTAATATAGCTTTAATATAACAATCAAAATGTTCACTAAAATTAGTAAAAGAGTAAAAAAAAATAACTACCTTATATTTACCTTTTAAGACTTCAACTGCATTACTTTTTTATTTTTATCTTTCTTCAGCACGAATTGTAAAAGAAAAATAAAATTTTACATAATAGAGTTACTAAAGTTAATAGGTAGTCAAAAAAAAAAATACTTTACTATACAATAGAAGAGGATATAAAAAAAATACCTTTATTATTCTACCTTTTAATTGAAGATTTTCAGATGAATCGCCTTTTTATTTTTTAGCAATGTGAATGCCAAGAAAGATGAGATGAGTTTTAAGTGACAACCTACTCAACTTTAATATATATTAAATATGTCTTCATTCTACAATTGAAAAAAAAAAACGAAAAAGAAAACATCATGGTTCCAATTGTATAAAAAAAATAGTTCCATATAATTTTACAGCTCAAATGTTAGTCATATCTAAAAAACGATAACAGGGAAAAATATTTCTATATTATTTTACAGCTCAAACATTCCTCGAAATTAATAATAAGAAGGAAAGGATAGTTAATTTAGAAAGTTAAAAAATTCTACCTTGTACTTACCTATTAAAGCACTTAGCGCACAAAGATAGCTGATTACCCTCACTTTGCTAGATCCAAAGGTCAATATAAAAAAAAAATAAAAAATCAATGAACCATGTGCAGGTTAATTATGAGAAAAATCTTGCGGTTCGAATTAAAAAGATCCAATGAACAAAAAAAAAAATTTGAAGGGAACAAAGAATCTGTATTGTAGTTTTTGAGTGACAACCAACCTAACTTTAATATATGTTTAATTAAATTAATAATTAGTATAAGGAAAAAAAAAATATAATTAGTATATAACCTAACTTTAAGTCGGTTTTGATAAGGGAAAAAATACAAATTATCATCTAATATTTATAATATAAAGAATATAATTAGTATGTAATATGTCAGGGTAATGATTGTTGACATTATAATCTTCAATGAGTCAGCACAATAACTATATAATAACTTCCAAATTGAAACGTTTTATTTAAAAAAGTAGAACAAAAAACAAAAATCAAAATTGGACTCTAGAAAATTTTTTTTTTTGCCGGCCAATATTTCTATGCATCTTAATTTTAATTGGTTTAAATTAAATGCCTACATGAACATTAAAAAAGCTCTTTTATTGTGAACCGTTTGTACAATTTTAAAATATCAATACACTATTTATTTATTTTCAATCTCGTAGACAAAATCTAGGTAGGCAAATTATTGAATTTACGGAATGGAGTATAAAATAACAAATAAACATACCTGCACAGAAACATCAGTAGAATATTTTGACATGAAGGTGTATGCTTTTTTTTTTTTTTTTTTTTTCCTTTCGAACTATAGAATGAAAAATTATTATCAGGTACTTATATAGATAAGTCGGTTATGGAGAATGTAACGAAGAGAATTTAGGAAACAAATTCTATTTTGAATTCTTTCAAATATGTGGCCGGTTTATGCATCTCAGCAAATCCTAATTTGTAAGATGTGTAGACATATATCATAATTAGGTCTTTTAGACCATATGTACAAATGTGGGCTCATAAATAACAAATTAGAAAATAATCTATTAGACCGAGTGTATGAAAAGAAAATATTGCTTAAAACTGATTCACATTTGTTAGTTGTAAAAGGTTGGTGCATACTAATTATTCTGAACCATCATATAGTTTTTAAATAATTCATCATATCAAATTATCAACAACATACGTATCAATAAGAATAAATATGGAACATGTCTAACCAAGTTTAGCAAAAAATTGGACGGATGAGATCAATATAATCTAACGGCCAAAAAAGTTTGGCATAACAATTAAAACACGATTCTTTTATTCTAGAAACCATGCAAACTTTAATATAGGTATAATATAATTAATTTTTGTTTCAAAGATGTGAATCGTCGTGTATGAAAAGTTTGTCATCTCAAAACCACGATGAATTTTCAAATCAATATTTTGGGTTCTTTTCGTCACTCTAAAGAATGTTAATATGTAATTTGATAACTGTATTTTATAAGATAATAATAATATGTGCAATGTTTCTTGAAAAGCTTAACGCATCCAATGTTTTTTAAAGAAGATTTACACCATGTTAAGCTTTCTGTATCTCCCCCTCGCATGATTTTACTTTTTAAAGTTAAACAATGTGAGTCCTATTAGAGACGTGTTCGGTAGAGAGTTTGAGATCGACCAAAGGATTTAAGTTAATTGACCAGATAACAAGCCTATATGATCCTACCCTGTAGCTCCGTTATGTCAAAGCTCTTAATTTATCTCACGTATCGATTTGGAACAAAATTAACAAAAGGAGAGAGTGGGACTACGTATATATTGAATCATTGATCATATAAGTTTATAGTTATGCTCAATCTTCCGAAATTAGAACACAAGGATCAGCGAAAAATAGTTTGTTGACTAGATAGAAAAATTGTGAGTGGTACAACCATCAGAACAACTTACGATACATGCTCTGATAACGACAAAAAGATAAATGTTCAATTATTACAACAACAATTAACAGAATTATCTATACAAGTATGAAAACAAACTACTGTCAAATGGAAGGGAAAAGTTGAATCCAGAATTCGGTGTACACTCTCCATCCTGACATTTACTGTCAAGTTTTATTAAAAAAAAAGAATTTGGCGTACACATAATCTGGTTATTGTTTGATGTTCCCTCCTTCCTTCACTTAACCTCAGAAACCTCAGAATCTTCAGGACTATTGTAAGAAATGATGAATTAAATTTTATTTACTCAAGTTTGTTGTGGCCTTGATTCAAATGCTTAGGTGGCTCAGCTGGGAAGTACTTGACCCCGATAAGATCTCCAACTTTGCTAATTACCTGCATGAGATGATTTTAAGTCAATATTGGTTCTCATTTGTTATAATTATCGTTTTTACTGTTGAAAAATAATAGCATCACAAGAACTTCCATTCGTACAATTAAAAGGGGTAAAACATCCTGCAAGCAAGTGGTATTGCAAAATTCATCCAAACCTCCCTAAATCCCCCAATTAAAGGGGAGAACTGTTAACTTTGGAATCAATTGATTAGGAAGAAATTCTGTGGAATCTTATCTCAGAATAGCTCTTATCAGTTGTACCAAATACATGGGACGTGACAGGCAACGATGCACATTGGCTCTGGTATTTACTATTAAAATCAGGCAGCACATGCAGATGATGTCCATGTATAATCAGATCCAAAATGAACCACCAGATCTTAAATGGATGGCCCAGACTATCACATGAACTCAGTACAATTTGAGAAGAGCTGAAGTGCTGAACCCAGCAAGCAAGCTCTGGACCTTTTGAAACAAATATGGTAGGGATGAAAAGAGGTGCCACATTCTGTAGGGCAGGTAAGACATTCGAGTTTTGCAAGATTTGGAATAATGGGAAAACTTGTGTGTGCACGGGGAGGCGGGAGGGGGGGGGGGGGGTTACTGAGTAAACTCTTCAATTTAGTTTTCCACATGCTCCAAAAGATTTATTAAAAAAAACAAATAAATCCTCTAACAGACCTCAAGGGCTTTGATAAGGTCTTCCCGGGTGTGCGAAGCAGAGATACATATCCTGGCCCTTGCCAGGAGAAGAGGAGTAGCTGGAAAAGCAACAGTTACAACTGCCACCTGAAACAAGAATCAGTGCCAATCATAATTAATCTTTCTTTTTATGTTTAGTAAAGTTGCTAAATGCCTGTTTCCAATCATGGTGTAACAAAATCAGCTATTATATATAACTGAAGATGGAAACTGTTCTGCATCTTGGACTAGTTTTAATCCAAGCCCGCAAGTATTGTATAAAGTACCAACACAAGGCCCGGCTGGCATGGCAATGTATACCATTCAAAAATTAAGCAACTAAAGATACTAACATTCTGTCGGAGACATTCACGAGAAAAGGCAGGGATTTTTGCAGGGTTGTAAAGCATAATAGGCATGACAGGTGAATCATTATCGCCCAACACCTCAAATCCCATTTTTTGCAGCTCTGACCTGAAGAAATTGCTGTTCTCCCTTATTCTTGCAAGCTTTTGTGCACCTGTTTTTATTCAATAAAAATGTTCAAAAAACCTCAACAGATAGAACTACTGTTTCATTTGACTTCCATCAGTACCAAAATTAGTACAGACATTTTTCACTTATGGAATTAGTTAATTTACCTCGGCTAGAGCCATCCTCTCCAAGGATGACTTTAATAGCAGATATTACTTGTTGCACAGCTGGTGGTGACATAGATGTCGCATACAGATGCGCAGGGCAGGAAAACTTCAGGTATTGAATTATTTCCTGGAAATTAAAAAGTATATCTGTAAGCATTGTCCCTTCAATCCTCTATGTTGTTATAGTTAATATAATTATCATATAACTTTCCAAAAACTGGGTAAAGCCTTTTACTTTAAATATTGCTTTATAATGTGAAAATGTATTTACAATTGGGTTGTTCAGTTTTGAGTCAAAAAAATTTCAAACATAGAAAAAAGTTTATAGATATGTTGTTGGTATTATGGATTAGTTATGTATCAAATTTCATGCAATATAAATGCTAATTGATGTCCCATTAAAACCATTAAATCTGGAGTGTTGTAAATTTCAAGGTTTTCGATGAACAGTAAAACTTGCATCAATATTTGTCATTTTTCTGCCAAACTATAGATTATACTCTATATGCCATATTTCAAAGATTGAAATTATTATTTTTGATAGCCAAAATTGTCAACTTCAAATATACAAAGGCTTATAATTGTGATAGATTAGGTGTCCCTTGACTTGAGAGTTACATATAATAATTAATAAATGACGATAACTAATTCATATTGTGCACCTTGGAGGCAGCAATGTAGCCACCACAAGAGCCAAAGGATTTGGTAAAAGTACCCATCATAATGTCCACGTCAGCAGGGTCAACACCCAATAATTCACATACTCCCCTCCCTGACTTACCCACTGCACCTATGCTGTGTGCCTCATCCAAGTATGTATATGCCTATCCCAAAATAAAAAAAATAAAAAAAAAGATAAACTAGTAAAATGAAGAAATTGAGCAGTCGAAGGACTATAAAAAAAGGGAACAAACCTTATATTTCTTGCAAACGGCAATGATTTCTGGGAGTTTGCACAATTCACCTTCCATGCTGTAGATGCCCTCTACAATTACTATTATTTTCTTCCATGGTCGGTGGGTCCGTGGCTGACCCTCTGCTATTTGTTCTCTCAATACCTCCTCCAAATGCGAAGGTGCTACACAATTTTAAAACATGCTCGAGTTTTTTAGTTTGTTAATCAGTCAGAATCTGCATACCAGTAAAACCTTGCAGACTCTTAAAATATCTAAATATGCGTACATAGCACTGTGAATTTCAAGGCCTTAATTGCTTCCGGCATTTATGTTAACACTATGGATTTTAGTATTTTACCATGTTTCCCAATTGTGTTCTAGATTGGTGCTGCTTTAATGAAGCTAATAGATCTTAGTCCAAGTTGCCTACTAATGTAACTGACACTAGTACTAGTACACAACCAAATGCTCAAACCAAGTTATAAAGTCCCCAGCAAGATTCTCATCCAAGATATAGCTGAGGTATAATTCCATTGACAATAGATAGAAAGAATATTGTGTTTAATTAGGGTATTATTGAACTTAACAGATTGTTTCCATGTTGTTCTGATATTTGTAAAGGGTAAATGCAGAATTACAACTCACTAAGACAAGACTATCCATGACTTTGCGGTACCTACTAAGGTCATACAAAAAAACAAAAAATAATGGCTTACTATTATGCTGGAAAACCCGCACCGTAGCACCGGATCCCCTGGCACCATTGACAATGGAGTTATGGTTCAAAGAATCACTTATTATCAGCCCTCCCTAAAATCATAAGGATGACAAAAATTAAAATAGGAATAGATGACAATAATCAAAAGTCAAAACTTTCAGCTGGCACAAATCCAGTACTAAGTAGGAACCTTTCCAATAATGCATGGAATTAGAGCGGAATTTGTGACATAGCCCATGCCAAATAATATTGCAGCTTCTTTTCCCACAAAACGTGCAACTAGCTCTTCTAGCTCAACATGCAACTTTGTCGTACCTGATACAAAGACAAATACAAAATACATGACTAATTCATCCGGTTGTCTGTTTGAGTTTACAAATATAATTGTTCCTAAAAAAAAAAGAGAACATGAATTTTTAAACTATTTGCTCAATGTGTGTTCATTGATCTCAAGGTTGCGTACAAACCTACATGGAAACAAAAACATTAATATGTTTTACCAATTACCTCCATCTACACGGGTGCTGCATGTGCTAGCAGAGTATTCTTTAAGTGACTGAATGACACGAGGTGTGCAGTACTCATCTGCTGCCGCAAACCCCAGGTAGTTGTACGAGCCTAGATTCAAGCACCTTGATGTTTTCTCGGTACGGCTGCACAAGATTTTCAGTATCACATACAACTCAAAGTGAAAACAAATAACAAATAAAATATATTTTATATGTCCTTACTGGAGCGTCTTGTTATTGTCATTGGAGCAGCGCTCTACCACATCAAACCAAGAATCTGGTGCACTTGCAATTGGTCGACCAAAACAATCCTACAAAATTTGTTTTTTTACTCTATCAGACTCATCTAATCTTACGAACAAAATCGTATCTAAAATTGAAAACAAAGCATGAGCTTTGTAGAAGTAAAAAATATGGTTGGAAAGGCAGTTACTATTCTATAAGACATCAATTCTTCTGATGCTGCCTCTGATTTCAGTACAAGTAGTATATCAGCTCAACTGGTTGAAGTTTTCACACTTAACACTCTAATTATTGGATTTCAACCCTTCTACCATGAATAGCAGAAGTAATTTACAAAGGTTGACCATAAAATGTGATTCCTATTACCAAACTTTCAGGGGCCAATTAGCATAAAAAATCTATACAATGGTAAGTAAATAAATTGGTACCTGAATTCGAAGGTAGAGACGACGGACATAGAAATCTTCCAAGCCTAAACAGATCGGCGCGTAACCCTGTCAGCAACACATTCAGAATAAACAAGAACATCCCCAAATCAGAATCGCATCATCAATTTGCAAATAATTGCAATCGAAATCAACACGAAAAAACAATGGCGTGCCTTGAGTTGGTCTTTGGGCTTGCGGATCCAACCGAGAAGCTTTCTGAAGAAATCGCGAAGCTGTCCGAATACGAAGAGGAGGCCATAGCTGAACAAGGTCGTAAGCGCGGTTGTGTACGGTAACCTCACCATCTCTCTCTCTCTCTCTCTCTCTCTCTCTCGTCTGATGTGCAAGAGTGGGAATACGGGTGAGTGTGTGTGGGGGTAATGGAGAGTGGGGGGGGGGAGAGAGAGAGAGAGGTTTTAATGATGGATTAGTGCGAGCTCAGGATTGGTCGTTAATGGCGTCTCGTCTCGAGAGGCGAGTATTACAACACATACTGGCACTGTCCAGTTGGCTGAACTCAGCGACACTACTGGAGACAACAATTCTAGTGATATAATCACTAAATAGCTGCTGCTATCAAAAGCTAAGGGTAGTTTTGTAATTAGGAGCTTAACAAGGGTAGTTTAGTAATTAAGTGTAACAGAATAGAATTAGATTAGTGTGGTGAGATAGAAGCTATATATACTGTAAGATGTATCAGTTCATGATTATTCAAAAATCATTTTTCAGAGCATTCTAGTTTTCTCTTCTCTTACTGTTAACAAAACCTATTATGGTATCAGACGCCAACATGGCTCATAGCCTCGACTCCTCTTCTTCAACCTCTTCTTTCTCCTTTCAATCAACAATGGCGACCAACTCTGGCACCACCTCAGGCACATTCTCTGGCTCTCTCTTCAACGGCCAATTCACCTCTTCTATGGCCCCACCCTTCTCCTCTAACCCCCAATTCAACCAATTTCCCAATTCTAACCCTCAATCCACGGTCTCCTCTTCTTCCAGAGATCCGATTGTCTTTCTCAACATGCCGATTACCACCAAATTAACCAAATCCAACTATCTCTCTTGGCAATCTCAAATCTTGCCCCTATTACAAGGTTATGAGTTATCCAATTTCATCAATCCTATGATTTCGTCTCCTACACCTACCAGAACCAACTCGTCTGGACAGCTTGAAATCAATCCCTCCTACCTTTCTTGGCACAAACAAGATCAAATCTTGTTGGCTTGGCTCCGTGCTTCCTTAACCGAGTCTATTCTTGCTCGGGTTGTGGCGTGTACCTCCACCTCTCATCTGTGGACTACGCTTCAACGCCTCTTTTCTTCAACCTCTCGTGCCAAACTCACGGAATTAAGAAGGAATCTTCAAAATCTGACCAAGGGTTCTTCCTCTTGTGCCGACTATCTTGAAAAGGTACAATCTTTAACAGATGAGCTGGCCTTTATCGGGTTTCCTGTTGCTGATGAAGATCAGGTGACTCACATACTCAATGGGCTGGGTCCTGATTTCAATCCATTTGTGGTCGCCATCACTGCTCGGTCTGAACCCATCAACCTCTATGATTTGCACTCTCTTCTCCTTTCTCATGAGCAGCTTCTGCAAACTCAACATTTTGCTGCTGCCTCCTCCTCTGACGCTTCCGCCTTTTACACTCAACCTCAATCCAAGAACAGAACCAAAGGATTTCGGCCTTCACCCAACTTCCAACAAAACAGGAATGGTTCCTCCGGTGTCAGGTCTCGTTTTCCCAATTCCTCTCCAGCTGGACCTGGTTTACTACCTACTCCCAACAACTATGCTAAATCCTCCTCTGCTGCAAATTCATCCAAGAATGAAGTGTGTCAGGTCTGCACCAAAAGAGGGCACACGGCATTGGAGTGCTGGTGGCGGTTTGACACAAGATATGGTGAACCGGTCCAGAGACCTACTCAACCTCGTGGAGGCTCTTCTTCTTCCTCTCATTTTCAAGCCCATGTTGCTCAACCGTCCCATCTTCCTATCAACAACGAGTGGTGTCTTGATTCGGGAGCTACACATCATGTGACGAGTGACATTAACAACCTCTCCACATACATGCCTTATGATGGCCCCGATTCTCTCCATATTGGTAATGGTTCGGGTATGCATATCAAACACATTGGCTCTTCTAAATTACTTGTTTCTTCTGGTACTCTTAGTCTTGAAAATATTTTGCATGTTCCTTCTTTCACGAAAAATCTTTTGAGTATTTCAAAATTACTTCAAGATAATGCTATTCGTGTTGAATTTACATTAAACTTTTGTTTTATCAAGGACCGCCACACCAACAAATTGCTCCTCCAAGCTAAACTCCACAATGGTCTCTATTACATTGTTCTCCCTTTTCATACGCCACAAGCATTCCTTGGAGAAAGAACTTCCGCCGATCTTTGGCATGCAAGACTTGGTCATCCCTCCTCTAATGTCACTTTACAAGTCTTGAATTCGAATAGCTTACCTTGTATCTCTAGGAATTTATCTCTTTGTCACTCTTGTTGTATGGCTAAGGCACATGTTTTGCCTTTTACTAGTAGTTCTTCTTTTTCTTCCTTTCCCTTGGAGCTTGTACATTCGGACGTGTGGGGTCCCGCACCTATTGTATCAAATGATGATTTTCGTTACTATGTGATTTTTGTAGATGACTTTTCGAAATTTACTTGGATTTATTTTCTTCATTCTAAAAATGAACTTGTGCATGTTTTCTCTCTTTTCAAGTCTCAAGTTGAGACTCTTTTGAATGCCAAGATTAGAACTCTTCGTAGTGACGGTGGTACCGAATATAAACCCATCCGTAGATTGTTTCCCAATATTAATTTCCAACTTACGTGTCCTTATACACCGCAACAAAATGGTGTAGCCGAACGGAAACATAGGCATATTGTTGAGCTTGCCCTAGCTACTATTAATTATGCTTCTATACCTTTACGCCTTTGGGATACTATGTTTGCAAGTATGGTTTTTCTTATAAATAGGTTACCTTCCCTCCCTACCAAGGATATTCCTTATACCAAACTGTTCAATAAACCTTTTGATTATCGGTTTCTTAAGGTTTTAGGTTGCCTTTGTTTTCCACTAACTAGACCTTACAACAAAAATAAATTAGAAGATCGATCCATCCCTTGTGTTTTTATTGGTTATAGTTCCACTCAAAAAGGTTACAAATGCCTTCATCTTGAGACCAACCGGATTTTTGTTTCTAGGAATGTGGTATTTGATGAATTAACTTTTCCTTTTAGAACTGTTAGTATTTCAGTTACAGATCCTAGTGTACAAGCTGCTAGCTCCAATTCTGATGCGCAAGTATACTCTGTACCATTATGGTATTCTTCATCTGGGACTACATTGCAAGCTGCAGAGCCTTTAGTCAACTCGACAACTGAGCCCAACTTGCAGATGGCCTCTAATGATGTCTCGCCAACAGATGGACCTCCTTTACAGCCCATACCACCTGTGTCTAATCCAACAGCTACTCCTCTCTCTTCTGACCGTGCTTCTAATTCTTCACATCGGGCAACAAACCCTTCTGACCTGATTGCGCAGCAACACTCTGAGATACCCGACAACTCATTACCACCTACTTCTACTCTTCCTCTTGTTTCTGCTACAACAACTACTACTCAGCAACCAATTCTCCATCCTATGACCACAAGGTCGAAGAATAATATTCACAAGCCAAGAACTTACCCAAATCATGTGGCTTTCACCATCTCTACTCATGCCGAGACAGAACCATCAACCTTCAATCAAGCGAAAAATGCAGCCCATTGGAGAAATGCAATGGCTCAAGAAATAAACGCCCTAGCTCTAAATCAAACTTGGTCATTGGTTCCTCCTCCCGACAATCAACATATCATTGGTTGTAAGTGGGTATACAAGATCAAACGTAAAGCCGACGGATCCATCGAGCGGTACAAAGCACGCCTAGTTGCTAAAGGCTATAATCAAGAAGAAGGAGTAGATTATTTCGAGACCTTTAGTCCCGTGGTACGTCCTACTACCATTCGCCTTGTCCTTTCTCTTGCTTTTTCCCATAATTGGCATATTAGACAACTTGATGTGCAAAATGCATTTCTACACGGTCAACTCAATGAAACCGTGTATATGTCTCAACCACCGGGGTTTGTAGACCCTTCTCATCCCAATCATGTGTGTCTTTTGTCCAAATCTCTATATGGCCTCAAACAATCTCCACGTGCTTGGTTCCAAACACTACATTCGGCTTTAGTTGATCTTCATTTCAAACCATCTCAATATGATCCCTCCTTATTTAGCTTCCATTCCTCATCATGCACTATTGTTCTCCTTGTATATGTGGATGATATCATTCTAGTATCCAATAATCATGATTCCCTTCAATCAATCATCACCTCTCTTCAAAATAAATTTGCCATTAAGGATCTTGGACCTATTCACTACTTTCTTGGCATTGAGGTCTCTAAAACACCAAGCACTCTCCACTTATCACAAACAAAATACCTTCAAGACCTACTAACCAGAGCCAACATGCAACATGCTCGGCCTTGCCCGTCACCAATGGTAGCCAATCTTCCTCTTTCCAAATTTGATGGTGAACCAATGGAAAACCCACATCTATATCGTGTCATTGTCGGCTCTTTGCAATATGCGACTATAACTAGACCCGACTTGGCATTTGCGGTGAATAAAGTGTCACAATTCATGCATAACCCCACCACAACTCATTGGACAGCAGTTAAGAGAATCTTGAGGTATATTATTGGCACATTAAACCATGGTCTCTCATTCAAGAAAAGTTCAGATTTTACCCTTCATGCTTATACCGACTCGGATTGGGCGGGGTGTCCCGATGACCGCCGTTCTACTTCGGGGTTTTGTGTTTATCATGGTTCAAATCTTATTTCTTGGAGCTCCAAGAAACAGCACACGGTCTCAAGATCTAGCACGGAGGCCGAATATCGAAGTCTCGCTCTTGTAAGTGCTGAATTAGTATGGATACAATACATGCTTGATGAATTGCATGTGTCTTCTCCCTCTCCTCCTATCCTATGGTGTGACAACATTGGTGCTATCTTTTTGGCATCCAACCCCATGTTTCATGCTAGAACAAAGCATGTTGAATTAGACTTTCATTTTGTAAGAGAACGTGTGGCTTCAAAACAACTTGTCATTCGGTTTGTGTGTTCTAAAGATCAAATCGCTGATATCCTAACCAAGGCTCTCACTGCACCTCGTTTTACTATGCTCAGTCACAAGCTCAATGTATCAACAAATCCATTGGCTTGTGGGGGGGGTATTACAACACATACTGGCACTGTCCAGTTGGCTGAACTCAGCGACACTACTGGAGACAACAATTCTAGTGATATAATCACTAAATAGCTGCTGCTATCAAAAGCTAAGGGTAGTTTTGTAATTAGGAGCTTAACAAGGGTAGTTTAGTAATTAAGTGTAACAGAATAGAATTAGATTAGTGTGGTGAGATAGAAGCTATATATACTGTAAGATGTATCAGTTCATGATTATTCAAAAATCATTTTTCAGAGCATTCTAGTTTTCTCTTCTCTTACTGTTAACAAAACCTATTAGCGAGCGAGATTGAACGTACTCGTTGGGTTCATGTTCTCTCCAGTTACAGAACACAGTATATATCCTTTTTTTTCCGACATATCCAGTACAAATCTGTTACTGGATGGATGGATGCAGTCTGTAGAACTGGAGAAGATTGGATCCGCGTTTCGGCTGTATTTTAGCGTACTTTACCTGTCGAGAGTGCACCCTGGTCTCCTCTAATTGAACTACTAAGGTAGACTTGGTCTCTCTTAAATAAGATATAAGAAAAATGAAGAGCAAAAAAACAAATGAGCTCAATATATGTCTCATGTATGAACAGTGGTGAGCTTTGGAATTTCCCGTTAATTATCTGTGGAGTATTTGACTTGTTCCCTTTTCTACCGCTTTCAATTCTTGAATTTTGGTCGCACTATACGTATTATTGTCAAATATGGCAGGACTTTAAAACCAACTTTTTGTTTTTTTTTCCTTACGATATAAGAGAATATTGTTTGTGTGCAGCTAGGGTTTTCAATGAAACTCGTTTGTCCATTAACACTATTCGTATTGTATTCAATAAGGCGGATATGGATAAGATTTAATTATCATTAGACTAACGTATATGGATATGGGTAAAGAAAAATTTTCATTAACTTAACGGGTATGAATACGGATAAGGGCTATATCGTACCCATTATCTAACGGATAAAATTTTACGAACATATATGTATATGTAATTATGTTATTAGCATATTTCATAAGATATGATATTAATTTCGATCTCCATCAAATTTGTTTATGTCGATAAAAAAATAATGGGGCATTTTCATCCATGCCATCCAAAAGTTTCAAGTTTGCATTTTTGTCACTCTAGAGGGAATATTCCCTAGTAATTAGAATGTGTATTGTACCCCAGTTGTGTACCCAGACTAATAATTAATCTTCATTTGTTTTTTTTATTTTTAAGATGGTATTTTCTACTGATTTTAGTGTAGCCTCACATTACCGTGTTCACCCGCAATCTTCCCTCACTTGTTAGGTACTGTATGACAGGATGATTCTTTTGGTTTTTCTAAAAATTGATTTTGAATTTGCTCTAGGGCCTCAGATGTGTCTGACCCTTTAGGTGCTTTTCGCCCTTCTGAGTTCTCTTATTTGGTCTTTACAATCCTCAAGTTCCTTCTTGATCTTAACAGGCAGCTGTATAATGGTGTTGTTTTGCTTGATAATTGTTGAGGTGACCCTTTGTGTTGCTTCAGATGGTTTAACAAAACCAAGGGCGGGCTTCTCGAGTGATTCTATTGCACGTAAGGTTTCTTTGTATATTGAGTTGTCAGCAGTGAGATACCAATCGCTCATAAAGGAAATTAAATATTATGAGTATTTTCAAGTTATTATGGTTTTAATCTTAATTTCTAAATGACTTTCTCGTTAATTAAAATTTTAAAAACATAGTCATTGCAATGGAGCTCATGAGTCAAATGTGATCCAAATATTGTTTTGAAGTTTTTATTCAAAAAAATATTGTTTTGGAAGTTCATTTGTTTGTTTGTTCCAAGATTGTTGCATGTCACTTGATATGTTTCAGGAAGGTTCGCGTAACTATTTTACTCGATATTTTAATATTTAGAAGGTAAACGAAGAATTCAAAATTTGTTCTTATATAATTTTTCACGACCTGCGCAATCGAGTAAATTATAATTTTTTAAATTTATTTTTAAAAAATAAAAATTTCAAAAGAAGAATTGATTAATATAAACTCGTACAAGATGAATAAAAAAGCTATTACAACTATTCAAATTCATCCAATGACTTAGAATTTTTAAATATTTAAACCGTAAGGTAACTTTTTGCGTATCACGTGTCAAAAAAAAAAAAAAAGGAGAACCAGCTCTTGGTCTTGTGGCAAAGAGCAATGGATCTCAAGTTTGAAACCCGACTGGGGGGTCTTTATAGACATTTAATTTAAAAAATAAGTTGGGAGGCTTGACCCCCAATTTATCTTCAAAAAAAGAAAAAAAAAGAACTTAATGAGTTTTTTTCTCTCGATTTTTTTTGGGGACTTGCTGTTGCGCACTCGGAACTGATTACACCCTTTTTGAGTTTTGTTTTCGTTTGGTGAGTTTTTTTTTTTGAAACATGGCCCGTAGGCATTCATTAACAGAAGTTCAGATTACAGACATACATCAAATGCCAAGTCTATTACAATGTTGAAGTTCTAGCTCTTAGAAATAACTAAAAATAATAGCTGGCATAACAAACAACTAAAAAAAAACGAGAAGAAAAAACAGAAAAATAAACACCAGTACTCATAATCAACTAAAACCTAAGTAAAAGAAAAAACTGGAAGAAGCGATAAAGTAAAAAGGGCCAGACTAAGTTGACAGGAAGAAATCACTGTCCAGCATAACCCTCAAACCAAATGCTGTGAACGTGGATTGTTGTATTGGTGCCAACTCCCTTGTACATTGTGATCTCCTTGCAAAGTTGGAGAAAACATGTGCTCGCTGTACCGCTATCCTATGCACTTTACTGATTCTGATGCCAAAATCCTCCTAATTGATAAGCCCAATCAGCTGATGAACTATTGGTACTGATTTCCATGAAGGCAGGTTGTCCCACTGCTCCTCTTTAATTGCATCAACCAGTTTACTACTATCAGAGTGTATACAAATTTTCTGTACCTGACCCCTTACCAGCAAGCTTTTGATATATCCTACTGCATCTAGACATGCCAATGCCTCTGCATGGAAAGGGTCTTGTGCTTTCCGGAATTGATACGCAAAAAATTTTGCCTCTCTATTCTGGTAAATCACTGCAGCGGTACCTGCCTTGCCTGAAACTTCCCATGAACCATCTATCAACACTTGCCACTCATCTTCATCCACCTCATATCTCCTGTGTTCTTCCAATTGGCTTATTATTTGCATTCCCTGTGTATCTTGCCTCCCCTGCACTAGCCATGCCGCCACATTCTTTTTTATTAGAAAATGATCAAATTGCTTATGTTTCATAACCACCTCATTCCTTCCTTTCCACAACTCCCACAGTGTGTATGCAAGTAACTCCATACCTTGCTGATCTAACCTTTCTGTGATCTGATTGAAAGCTTCTACGATATCTAGCGGCAGTTCATGCACCCTTGACATCAATTGTCCACCAAACCATACTGCTCTCGATCCTGGGCAAAAGAAAAGGCAGTGTGTTTCGAACTCATTCTCCTCATGACAGCGCTGACACATTGGTGATATGGCACTGATTCTTCTATTCAAGTTTTGAGCTATTGGGAGGGTTTTTTATAGCAACCGCCATAAAAAGACTTTGACTTTTGGGGCCACATTTTTTACTTCTGCAATTATCTTCCAATGCTTCCCAATCATTTGATTTTGACCTGCTGTGCCTGAGCTCTCTTCTAACCATTTATAACCCTCCTTGACTGTGTATCTGCCCTCTTTCACTCTTTGCCATATGAGTTTATGTTCTAGCTCAGAAACTGGGTTTGGTTTACTAGCAGTATTGTAAATGTGAGTTGCCCCTTGTACTCTAAATATTCTCTCTATTTCATCTTCTCTCCACCGGTTCCTGACTGTGTCAAACAATTGACTCACAGTGAGCCGCATGTCTGCAAGAATAACATTGTGTTGTGTTTTTCAATCATTAAACCAAGGCTGGGATACTGCTAGCGCCTTATGGCCATTCTGTATATCCCATTTCACTTCATCTTTGAGTTTTTGCCTGTTTTTCACCACTTCCTTTCACAACTGACTCCCCCCTCGTGTGTTGGTAGCACCCTAGAATCCAATTCTAGGAAAGTACTTGGCTCTACAAACATCAACCCACAGTTTGTTCTCTTGCCCCATCAGAGCCCATATGTTCTTCATGAAAAGAGCATCACCAAATTTATGCAAATCTTTCACTCCCAGCCCTCCATCCTCCACCTTAGAGCATATTTTCTTCCAAGATATAAAAGATAAGTACCTGACTTTATCAGTTTTGCCCCAAAAAAATTTTGCCATCAAGCTCATCATTTGATTAATCACTCCTTTTGGCAGTTTGACTGTGGTCATATAGTAGACTGGTAATGAGGTCAGGACCGATTTAATAAGGACTAATCGGCCTGCATGAGAAAGCATGGAGCATTTCCATCTAGCTAGCTTAGACCACATTCTATCAAGTAACATATGCCTAGTCTTTTTTGCACTTTGTCTTCCTGATAAACAAATGCCAAGATACTTTTCCCCCAGTTCAGCTTGGGTTGCTTGTAGCGATTGTTGCACTTGTGCTTGCATCTCACTAGCGATTGCTTTTGTAAACCACAGTTTGGATTTACTGGGATTGACCACTAAGCCAGAGACTTCACCAAACTCGTGTAGGATGCATCTGAGTTCACTTACTTTTGTTTCTTTGGCCTGGCCGAGCAGCACTAAATCATCAGCATATATCATATGTGTCAAGGTTTGTGCTGATGCAGCTAGTTTGACCCCTTCTAGTCTGTTATGATCCAGTGCTTTTTTTAATTTCCTTGTCAACATTTCCGTCACCGTAATAAAAGCGTATGGAGACATAGGGCATCCCTGTCTGAGACCCCTTTCTGGTGTGATGTATCCATCTCCTGATCCATTGATATGGATTGAGACTTGTGCCCTCTGATAGGCGGATATCAGCATCTTTGTGATTTTATTTGGCATGTTTACCCACTCGCAAGTTTTCTCCAGAAAGTTCCAACTTAGTTTATCGAAGGCTTTTGTGATATCAGCCTTCAACATGAAAGCAGCTTGCTTGAATCTTGTATTGTTGAAGGAGTTAAGTATTTCTTTGATGAGGAGCACATTGTCTGATATGCAACGGTTTTATAAAAAGGCTGTCTGTTCTTGAGAAATAATCCTTTTCATGTGAGGCCTCAATCGATTGGTCAGAATTTTCATAACCAGCCTATAAAGTACATTTCTTATACTTATAGGTCTGAATTTTGAGGGAGTGTCTGGCTCTTCACCTTTAGGGATTAAAACAACTTTACACTTCAACCAGCCATCCGGGATGTGTCCTGTATGAAAAATTTCTCTGATTTGTTGCACTATATCCGGCCCAATGATGTGCCAATAGTTCTGTAGAAACCTAGGTGTGACCCCATCTGGGCCCAGACTTTTATCGGGGCCCATTTGGAACATGGCTCTCTTAACTTCTTGGAAATCAGGTAACACCAGCAAATTATGGTAGGCCTCATTCGAAATACAACTGCCCATATCTCCTTCTAGGCCTTGGAAGAAATTAGCAATCTTTTCCTCAGACTCAATGTGTGCTGCGAGTTGGTCAGCTCGATTTGCAGTTTTTTGGCCATACAAGTCAGAGAAATATTGAACAAACTCTAACCTTATTTTCTTCTCATCTCCAGTGTAATTTCCATCTTCATCACGTATTGCCTTAATAGAATTCCTTCTCCTTCTGTTGGTTACAACAGTGTGGAAGAAATTGGTGTTACGATCTCCAAGGTTCATCCATTGAACTAGTGACCGTTGTTTCCAATAGATATCGAGCTGATCTTGCACCTTATTAAACTCCCCTAGTAATTGTTCTTCTTTTGCATGATCACACACACTAGGGTGTTGCATTTGAACTGTATAAATCTGCTTCTGGATTTCTTCTAACTTTTTCTTTGGTATTTTTTTGTTGAGCGTCCATCCTTTGATAGAGTTAAGAAGACCATTCCATTTAACATGCCATTCTGAATTTGCATTCAGTTGCCATTCATCCTGCCATGCCTGCTTAAAATCAGCCTCTTGGAACCACCAGTGCTCCATCCTAAAGTCTCTTTTAGAAGGAATCCACGGTTTCATACGCAAGAGGATGGGACAGTGATCGCTATGGATCATCGGAAGGTGGTTGACATATGCATTTGGGTACATTTGAACCCATTGAGGAGTTGCAAGTACTCGGTCCAATCTCTGAAAAATCGCTTGAGAGACGTGCCTTTTATTGGTCCAAGTAAATGCAGGGCCTTTGTATCCAAGATCAACCAAACCGCCTTCAAAAATAAACTGTCTGAATTTTCTTCCATGAGGAGTTAACCTCTGTCTACCCCCATACTTTTCTGATGCACATAATATTTCATTGAAATCACTTATCACACAAACTGTTGAATGTATCTCGATGAGTTGTGTGATTGTTTGCCACAGCCAGGGGTTTGTCATGTGATCTGGATCTCCATACACTCCTACCATCACCCATGGCGGTTTGTCTTTTGGAGCAATTCGAGCACAAATGTAGCTTAATGATGTATTGAGTATTTGCACATCAACAGATCTATCTCATGCTAAGCAAAGACCACCCGATTGCCCTCTGCATGGAACTGCATGATAATTGAAAGCTGGTAACTCTCTCATTAACCGGCCCATTCTCCTAGCTAATGATTTTGTTTCAGACAAGAAGGCAATCTCTGATCTTGTGGCTCAAAGGGTATCAATAAGAAATTATTTTTTCTGTGGCCCTCCGAAACCGCGGCAATTCCATGAGATTGTATTCATATTTGACTTGGAGACGAGTTTGGGTTCGTCTCCCTGGCCCGCTTGAAGTTTAAACGCATGTTACCATTCTTAGTACCCTCCTCAGCTTGGTTAATCATCACCAAACTTTGTTCGTTGGTGTGCTCCATCACTCTTTTTTATCTGTTCCTCACTCGATTTTCATCCCCATCCCTCCCCACAGTTGTTGCATTTGTTCTTCTAACAGCCTGTTCACTACTCTCCTCTTCTCCTTCAGGTATTTGAGTATTCACTGTTTGGGTGTCATGAATCCGATTTTTGTTGTTTATCCAGGGACCAAACATTGCATCTGGTATTTCAATATTTTGTGGGTATTTTCCTTCATGTTGCAGCCTTAATAATCTATGTCTATCCAGGCATCTCCCATTTTCATGCCCAACCCGAGCACAGAATAGACAGAGTAAAGTGACACCTTCATAAACCACTTTCATTTCAACATCATCTTCTTCAGGTTTCTGGAAAGATAGTTTATCCTTTAGTGGTTCATCTAATTTGACACTCAATTTCTGTCTGTACACCTTTTCCCCTCCAATAAATTTAATTTGCATACCTGATCTAGGAACACCCATATCCCTCATCATATCTTGAATCCCCTCAGAAGTTAGCAAGTGTGAAGGTGCATTATATATACTAACCCAGCACTCCATGAGTTTGATGGTAGGATTTGTTTCATCTTCAGGCCCCATCGCTCGCCTTGTTACCAATATATCACCTCTGAAGTTACATAACCCTTTATCTAGGATTCTACACATGTCTTCATCATTTACACATTGGATGATGAAATGATTTCCTTTAAGTGCTTCAAATTGTGTGCCTGGGTGAAGAGCCCACCATTTACTGATCTAGTCAGCAAACATTGCCTCCTGTATGACTTTTGTGGATATGACTCTTACCAGTACGCACTTGTTCCAATCCCTGATTTTAACTGCATTGCTTCGCAGTCAAATTTTGTGTGCAGGTCTCTCGCCACCCGAACTTAGCGCTGCAAACTGTGCTATGAACTCCTCATCTGAGAGCTCCTTGTTCTTCATGCTTAAACAACTCACTTCAGTTTGGAAATGCTGATCAGAAAAGGATTTTGGATACGGCCCAGTATGGATTTGAGGTTTTGTAGAGAGCTTTAGTGGGGAATTAATTGTTTGTTAGGATGCAGGTTTTTTATTGGGGTGCAGTCTGATTTTTGGTTCATCTTTTCCTGGCTTTCATTAAAGGAGGTATGGTTTAATTGGGGCTGTTGCGACTGGAAATTTTGAGTCCTCAACTGTGTAACCAAGGGTGTAGTAGGTGGTACTATTGAGCTCAGGGTTGACCCGCTTATTTATTTGGAGAGGTTGGATATAAGTGGTCCTAATCTCTCCTCTTTCTGCCTCTTTTTTTAGCGTGGTCTCTGTTTGCAACGGAAACTTACCATTACGAGCTTTCTGGTGTTTTTCAGTTTCTCGCCAATCATCATGCAGCCTATTGAGTTTGACTACCTTTATCTCAATTTTTGCCAAGTTTTTCCCTTTCTTTTCTCTCCGTTTGGTATTATATGCTTTGCGCATTCTCCAAGGTAGTCTATGGAATTTCCTGTATGGATTCGGCTCATGTGAACCGCTGCTTTTCTCCTTCTTCTCTTTCGGTTTTTAAAATTCGTGTATATCTTCTCTCCTTCTTCTCCTTATTCTCCAATTCGTGTTGATTTCGATTGCAATTATTTGCAAATTTCCCTTCATAATTTTAAATAGAACAAAACTCGAATTGTTTTTTAAGAAGAGCACAGCTATAGCGGCACTGACATTGCCGCTATAGCGCTGCTTTATAGCGGCACTCCTATTATCGCTATAAGCCCTATAGCGGCAATGGCATTGCCGCTATAACGTTTTTTTTTTAACCATCTCAACAGTATTTAATTCTATTTTTTTGTGTTTTGTGCTGCATTTAGGAGAGAGGGATATGGGGGTTAAGGGTTCTAATGCACTTTTTGTGTTTTGTATTTTTTTTTGTCTGCATTTATTGTTTTTCGCTGGCTTTCAAGCCCTATAACAATTTCTTTCTGGATTATATATTTTTTAATAATATTTTATTATATCTTTTTTATACCTTGTTAATAAATATTTTTTCAAGTTGATAAATATTTCCACAGAAAAATTATTGGGCATATTATATGTTGGGCATTCAAACTTATATATTTTTTCAGTTTCTCGATCAACTGGATTGTAACTTTATTTTGATACAACACAAAAAAGATATTTTAATTTTTTTCTATTTTTTAATTGTCTCTGAATTTTTCAGAAAAAGAAACAAATGATTCTTAATTCAAAAAAGTCATAAGTCACAATTAAAGTTGGTAAAATTGATAACAACCAAATATTAATAGTTTGTAACCAAAGTCATAAATCATAAGTCGTATTTATTCCAATCCTAACTTATGTGTGCATCTTGGAGCTTTGTATAATTCTTGATTTATTTAATGACATGAACACTTTCTTCCCCGTCACATGTACGCTCAAATGGAAAGGAAAAAGTCTTCTATTCTTGATTGTATACAAATAGGTAGAATACTTCTTCCGTCCAAATCTTACTTCGTTGAGATTAGGGAAGGACGGATAAATTTATTCCTGAATTGTACAGAATCCATGTATTTCTCTCTTCTATATACGCGTGTTTTCTTTTCTGGTCCCCACAATTAAGAAAGGCTAATTAAATATGCTCTTCTTTATGCATGTACGCACTTATTTAGTATTATTTTCTGGTCCCCACAAGGTCCATTAATAAAATCCTTTTCTTTTTTGGTTTTATTTTCACTGATTGTATCATTAATCAAATATCATTGTAATCAATACACGGGCTTATTTGGTTTTATTTCTTTATTAATCAAATATCATTAATGGATCATTGTATAATTTGTACCAGTGAATGCCACATGGGTTTTAGCATTTACGTGAGTGCTAATATTATCACATAGGATTTAATAATTTATATAAGTCATATCTTAAGCCGTATAATATTTTTATGTGATAATTTTATTAAGTATATGATCTTATATTATATATACCAAGTAACCCAACGGAACTATGTTATATATAATGTATTATCATATAAATTTACTTTTAATATTTGTTTGTTATCAATTTTACCAACTTTAATTGTGACTTATGAATTTTTTGAATTAAAAATTAAATACTCCCAGCTTTAGAAAAGTTCAAAACACAAAATTAAATACTTCCAACCCCCATCCTCTCTGGTAAATATGACACAAAAGTCAAAACACAGAAAAAAACAAAATAAAAAAAATGCATCAAACGTGAAAAAAAAAACACTATAGCGGCAAGTGACAGTGCCGCTATAGGGCCTAGCAGCAATGGGACTACCGCTATAAGGCTGGGCTATAGCGGCACTGTCATTGTCGCTATAGCTGTGCTCAAATGATTCTCAGAATTGCATTATTAGCACTTTATATGCAAAATTACCATGCATAATCCAATCTTTTTGAATAAATAAATATGAATCATATTCTAGACAATACAAAGAGTTTAAGTGCTCAAATGATTGGAATGCTCAAATGATACTCAGAATTGCATTATTAGCACTTTATATGCGTAATTACCAAGTATAATACAATTTTTTTGCATAAATAAGATATGAATCATATTCTATACAGTACAAAAAGTTTAAATGTAGATTATTGAGATGAAATGACATAGAATAAATCCAGAAACAATTGAAATACTCAAATGATACTCAAAATTGCATTATTTGTACTGTATATGCGTAATCACCATGTATAATCCAATATTTTTAAATAAATAAGATATGAATCATATTCTACATAGTATAAAGATTTTAAATTTAGATTATTATTATGAAATGACTTAGAATGAATCCACAAACAATTGTAATGCTCAAATAATACTCAGAATTGCATTATTTACATTTTATATGCGTAATTACCATGTATAATAAAATCTTTTTGAATAAATAAGATATTGATCTTAGTATGGACAACATAAAGAGTTTAAATTTGGATTATTGTGATGAAATAACTTAGAATGAATCCAGAAACAAATGAAATGCTCAAATGATAATCAGAATTGTATTATTAGCACTTTATATGCGTAATTACCAAGTATAATCCAATCTTTTTAAATAATTAAGATATGAATCATATTCTAGACAGTACAAAGAGTTTAAAAATATATTATTGTGACGAAAATGACTTAGAATGAATCCAGAAACGATTGAAATGCTCAAATGATACTCAGAATTGCTTTATTAGAAATTTTTATACGTAATTACCATGTATAATCCAATATTTTTGAATAAATAAGATATGAATCATATTCTAGACAGTACAAAGAGTTTAAATTTAGATTATTGTGAAGAAATGGCTTAAAATTAATCCAGAAACAATTAAAATGCTCAAATGATACTCAGAATTGCATTATTAGCACTTTATATGCGTAATTACCATGCATATTCCAATCTTTTTAAATAAATAATAGATGAATCTTATTCTGGATAACATAAAGAGTTTAAATGTGGATTATTGTGATGAAATAACTTAGAATGAATCCAGAAACGATTGAAATTGTCAATTGATACTCAGAATTGCATTATTAGAACTTTATATGCGTAATAATTACCATGTATAATCTAATCTTTTCGAATAAATAAGATATGAATCATATTAAAGACAATACAAAGAGTTTAAATATAAATTATTGTGATGAAATGACTTAGAATGAATCCAGAAATGATTGAAATGCACGAATGATGTTCAGAATTGCATTAGGAAACTTTATATGCGTAATTACCAAGTCCAATCTTATTGAACAAATAAGATATGAATCATATTCTAGACATTATAAAGAGTTTAAATGTAGATTATAGATATCAAGTGACTTAGAATGAATCCAGAAATGATTTAAATGCTCAAACGATGCTCAGAATTGCCTTATGTGCACTTTATATATGTAATTACCATGGATAATCCAATCCTTTTGAACAAATAACACACGAATAATATTATAAACTGTATAACGAGTTTAAAATATTATTGTGATCAAATGACTTAGAATGAATCCAGAAAATAATTGAAAATGCTCAAACGATTCTCAGAATTGCATTATTTGCATTTTATATGCGTAATTATCATGCATAACACAATCCTTTTGAATTAGTAACATATAAATCATATTCCAGACAGTATAAATAGTTTAAATGTAGATTATTGTGATCAAATGACTTAGAATAAATCCAAAAACAATCGAAATGCTCAAACGGTGCTCAGAATTGTATTATTTGCGCTTTATATGCATAATTACCATGTATAATCCAATCTTTTGGAATAAGTAATATATGAATAATATTCTAGACAGTATAAAAAGTTTAAATGTAGATTATTGTGATCAAATGACTTAGAATAAATCCAGAAACGATTGAAAAGCTCATACTGTGCTCTGAATTGCATTATTTGCATTTTATATGCATAATTACCTTGTATAATCCAATATTTTTGAATAAATAATATATGAATCATATTCTAGATAGTATCAGGAGTTTAAATGTAGATTATTGTGATCAAATAACTTAGAATTAATTCAGAAAAGATTGAAATGCTCAAACGGTGCTCAGAATTGCATTATTTGCACTTTTTATGCGTAATGACGATGTATAATCCAATCCTTTTCAACAAATAACTTTTCACTCATATTGTAGACTGTATAAATAGTTTAAATGTAGATTATTGTGATCAAATGACTTAGAATGAATCCAAAAACGAATGAAATGCTCAAAGGGTGCTCAGAATTACATTATTTACAATTTATAAGCGTAATTCCCGTGTATAATCCAATCTTTTTGAATAAGTAACATATGAATCATATTCTAGACAGTATAAATACTTTAAGTATAGATTATTGTGATCTAATGACTTAGAATGAATCCCGAAACGCTTGAAATGCTCATATTGTGCACAGAATTGCATTATTTGCATTTTATATACATAATTACCTTGTATAATCCGATATTTATCAACAAATAACATATGAATCATATTGTAGACTGTATGAAGAGTTTAAATGAAAATTATTGTGATCAAATGACTTAGAATGAATCCAGAAACGATTGAAATGCTCAAATAGTGCTCAGAACTGCATTTTTTACAATTTATATACGTAATTACCATGTATAATCCAATCTTTTTGAATAAGTAATATATGAATCATATTCTAGACAGTATAAATAGTTTAAACGTAGATTATTGTGATCAAATGACTTATAATAAATCCAGAAACAATTGAAATGCACATACTGTGCTCAGAATTGCATTATTTGCTTTTTATATGCATAATTACCTTGCATAATCCAATATTTTTTAATAAATAACATATGAGTAATATTCTATACAGTATAAAAAGTTTAATTGTAGATTATTGTGATCAAATAACTTAGAATGAATCCAGAAACAATTGAAATTCTCAAACGGTGCTCAGAATTGCATTATTTGCACTTTATTTGCGTAATGAACATGTATAATCCAATCCTTTTGAAAAAATAACATGTGAATCATATTCTAGACAGTATAAAGAGTTTAAATGTAGATTATTGTGATCAAATGACATAGAATTAATTCAGAAAAGATTGAAATGCTCAAACAGTGCTCAGAATTGCATTATTTGCACTTTATATGCGTAATGACCATGTATAATCCAATCCTTTTCAACAAATTACTTGTGAATCATATTCTAAACTGTATAAATAGTTTAAATTTAGATTATTGCGATCAAATGACTTAGAATGAATTCAGAAAAAATTGAAATGCTCAAAGGGAGCTCAGAATTGCATTATTTACAATTTATAAGGGTAATTTCCATGTATAATCCTATATTTTTAAATAAGTAACATATGAATCATATTCTAGACAGTATAAATAGTTTAAGTGTAGATTATTGTAATCAAATGACTTAGAATGAATCCAGAAACGATTGAAATGTTCATACTGTGCTCTGAATTCCATTATTTGCATTTTATATGCATAATTACTTTGTATAATCCAATATTTTTGAATAAATAACATATGAATCATATTTTAGATAGTATAAAGAGTTTAAATGTAGATTATTGTGATCAAATGACTTAGAATTAATTCAAAAACGATTGAAATGCTCAAACGGTGCTCAGAATTACATTATTTACACTTTATATGCATAATGAACATGTATAATCAAATCCTTTTCAACAAATAACTTGTGAATCATATTCTAGACTGTATAAATAGTTTAAATGTAGATTATTGTGAACAAATGACTTAGAATGAATCCAGAAACAAATGAAATGCTCAAACGGTGCTCAGAATTGCATTATTTGCATTTTATATGCGTAATTACCAAGTATAATCCAATCTTTGTGAATAAATAACATATGAATCATATTCTAGACAGTATAAAGAGTTCAAGTGTAGATTATTTTGATCAAATGACTAAGAATAAATCCAAAAACGATTGAAATGCTCAAACGGTGCTCAGATTTGCATTATTTGCACTTTATATGTGTAATTACCATGTATAATCCAATCTTTTTGAATAACACATGAATCATATTCTAGACAGTATAAAGAGTTTAAATGTAAATTATTGTGATCAAGTGACTTGGAATGAATTCAGGAACGATTGAAATGCTCAAACGGTGCTCAGAATTGCATTATTTTCACTTTATATGCGTACTGACCAAGTATAATGCAATCCTTTTGAACAAATAAGATGTGAATCATATTCTAGACTGTATAAAGTGTTTAAATGCAGATTATTGTGATCAAATGACTTAGAATGAATTCAGAAACGATTGAAATGCTCGAACAGTGCTTAGAATTGCATTATTTGCAATTTATATGCGTAATTACCACGTATAATCCAATCTTTTTGAATAAATAACATATGAATCATATTCTAGACAGTATAAAGAGTTTAAATGTAGATTATTGTGATCAAATGACTTAGAATGAATCCATAAACGATTGAAATGCTTAAACGGTGTTCAGAATTGCATTATATGCAATTTTTATGCGTAATTACCATGTATGATCAAAATCTTTTTGAATATATAACATATGAATCATATTCTAGACAACAAAAAGAGTTTAAGTGTAGATTATTGTGATCAAATAACTTAGAAAAAATCCAGAAACGATTGTGCTCAAACGGTGCTCAGAATTGCATTATTTGCAATTTATATGCGTAATTACCATCTATGATCCCATATTTTTGAATAAATAACATATGAATCATATTCTAAACAGTATAAAGAGTTTAAATGTAGATTATTGTGATCAAATGACTTAGAATAAATCCAGAAACCATTGAAATGCTCAAACGGTGCTTAGAATTGCATTATTTGCACTTTACATGTGTAATTACCATGAATCATATTCTAAACAGTATAAAGAGTTTCAATGAAGACTATTGCGATCAAATGACTCAGAATGAATCCAGATACGATTGAAATGCTCAAATTGTGCTCCGAATTGCATTATTTGCACTTTATATGCGTAATTACCATGTTTAATCAATTCTTTTTGAATAATTAACATATGAATAATATTCTAGATAGTATAAAGAGTTTAAGAGTAGATTATTGTGATCAAATGACTTAGAATGAATCCAGAAATAATTTAAATGCTCTAACAGTGCTCAGAATTGCATTATTTGCACTTTATATGCGTAATTACCATGCAATATTTTTGAATAAGTAACACATGAATCATATTCTAGACAGTATATATAGTTTAAATGTAGATTATGGTGATCAAATGACCTAGAATGAAATCAGAAATGATTGAAATGTTCAAACGATGCTCAAAATTGCATTATTTGCATTTATATGCGTAATTACCATGTATAATCCATTCTTTTTTAATAAACAATAAATGGATCATATTCTAGACAGTATAAAGAGTTTAAATGTAGATTATTGTGATCAAATGATTTAGAATGAATCCAGAAACGAATGAAATGCTCAAACGGTGCTCATAATTGCATTATTTACAATTTCTATGCGAAATTACCATGTACAATCCAATCTTTTTGAATAAATAACATGTGAATCATATTCTAGACAGTATAAAGAGTTTAAATGTAGATTATTACGATCAAATGCCATAGAGTAAATGCATAAACGATTGAAACGCTCAAATGGTGCTCAGAATTGCATTATTTGCAATTTATATACGTAATTACCATTAATAATCCAATCTTTTTAAATAAATAATATGTGAATCATATTCTAGATAGTATAGCGAGTTTAAATGTAGATTATTATGATCAAATTACTTAGAATGAATCGAGAAACGATTGAAATGCTCAAACGGTCCACAGAATTGCATTATTTGCAATTTATATGCGTGATTAACGTGTATAATACAATTTTTTTTAATAAATAACATATGAATTATATTCTTGATAGTGAAAAGAAATTAAATGTATAGTTTTGTGATATAATGATTTAGAATTTATACAGAAATGATTGAAATACTCAGACGGTGCTCAGAATTAAATTATTTGCAATTTATATGCGTAATTACCATGTATAATCCAATCTTTTTAAATAAATAACATATGAATCATATTCTAGACAGTATAAAGATTTCAAATGTATAGTATTGTGAGAAAATGACTTAGAATGAATCCAGATAGGATTGAAATGCTCAAACGGTGCTTAGAATTGCATTATTTACACTTTATATGCGTAATGACCATGTATAATCCAATCCTTTTGAACAAATAACATGTGAATCATATTTTAGACTGTATAAAGTATTTAAATGTAGATTATTATGATCAAATAATTTAGAATGAATCCAGAAACAATTGAAATGGTCAAAAGGTGCTCAGAATTGCATTATTTGCAGTTTATATGCTCAATTACCATGTATAATACATTCTTTTTGAATAAGTAACATATGAGTAATATTCTAGACAGTATAAAGAGTGTAAATGTTGGTTATTGTGGTAAAATGACTTAGAATAAATTCACAAACAATTGAAATGCTCAAACGGTGCTCAGAATTGCTTTTATTTGCACTTTATATGCGTAATGACCATGTATAATCCAATTCTATCGAAAAAATAACATATGAATCATATTCAAGACTGTATAAAGAGTTTAAATGTAGATTATTGTGATCAAAAGACTTGGAATGAATCCAGAAATGACTGAAATGCTTAAAAGGTGCTCAGAATTGCATTTTCTACAATTTATATGAGTAATTACATTGTATAATCCAATCTTTTTGAATAAGTAACATATGAATCATATTCTAGAGAGTATAAATAGTTTAAACGTAGATAGTTGTGATCTAATTACTTAGAATAAAATCAGAAACGATTGAAATGCACATACTGATCTCAGAATTGCATTATTTGCTTTTTATAAGCATAATTACCTTGTATAATCCAATATTTTTGAATAAATAACATATGAGTAATATTATAGATAGTATAAATAGTTTAGATGTTGATTATTGTGATCAAATGACTTAGAATGAATCCAGAAACAATTGAAATGATCAAACGGTGCTCAGAATTGCTTTATTTGATATTTATATGCGTAATTAACATGTATAATCCAATCTTTTTTAAAAAATAACATGTGAATCATATTCTAGACTGTATAAAGAGTTTGAATGTTGATTATTGTGATCAAATCACTTAGAATGAATACAGAAACGAATGAAATGCTCAAATGGTGCTCAGAATTGCATTATTTACAATTTATAAGCGTAATTCCAATGTATAATACAATCTTTTTGAATAAGTAACATATGAATCATATTCTAGACAGTATAAATAGTTTGAATATAGATTATTGTGATCAAATGACTTAGAATGATTCTAGAAACGATTGAAATGCTCAAACGGTGCTCAGCTATTGCTTTATTTGCACTTTATATGGGTAATGAACATGTATAATCCAATCCTTTTGAAAAAATAACATGTGAATAATATTCTAAACTGTATAAAGAGTTGAAATCTAGATTATTGTGATTAAATGACTTAGAATTATTCCAGAAACGATTGAAATTCTGAAAAGGTGCTCAGAATTGCATTTTTTACAATTTATATTCCTAATTACCATGTATAATCCAATCTTTTTTAATAAGTAACATAAATCATATTCTAGACAGTACAAATAGTTTAAATATAGATTATTGTGATCAAATGACTTAGAATAAATCCGGAAACGATTGAAATGCTCATACTGTGCTCAGAATTGCATTATTTGCATTTTATATGCATAATTACCTTGTATAATCCAATATTTTGAATAGATAACATATGAATCGTATTCTAGACAGTATAAAGAGTTTAAATATAGATTATTGTGATCAAATGACTTAGAATTAATTTAGAAATGATTGAAATGATCAAACGGTGCTCAGAATTGCATTATTTGCAATTTATATGCGTAATGACCATGTATAATCCAATCCTTTTCTACAAATAACTTGTTAATCATATGATAGACTGTATAAATAGTTTAAATATAGATTATCATGATCAAATGACATAGAATGATTCAAGAAACGATTGAAATACTCAAAGGGTGCTCAGAATTGCATTATTTACAATTTATAAGCGTAATTACCATGTATAATCCAATCTTTTTGAATAATTAACATATGAATCATATTCTAGACAGTATAAATAGTTTAAATATAGATTATTGTGATCAAATGACTTAGAATGAATCCAGAAACGATTGAAAAGCTCAAACGGTGCACAGAATTGCATTATTTGCACTTTATATTCGTAATGACCATGTATAATACCATCCTTCTGAACAAATAACAAGTCAATCATATTTTAGACAGTATAAAGAGTATAAATGTAGTTTATTATGATCAAATAACTTAGAATGAATACAGGAACTGTTCAAATACTTAAACGGTGCTCAGAATTGCATTATTTGCACTTTATATGCGTAATTACCATGTATAATCTAATTTTTTTGAATAAGTAACATATGAATCATATTTTAGACAGTATAAAGAGTTTAAATGTAGATTATTGTGAACAAATGACTTAGAATGAATCCAGAAACGATTGAAATGATCAAACGGTGCTCAGAATTGCACTATATGCAATTTATATGCGTAATTATCATGTATAGTCCAATATTTTTGAATAAGTAACATATGAGTAATATTCTAGACAGTATAAAGAGTTTAAATGCTGGCTATTGTGATCAAATGACTTAGAATGAATACAGAAACAATTGAAATACTCAAACGGTGCTCAGAATTCCTTTATTTGCACTTTATATATGTAATTACCAAGTATAATCCAATCTTTGTGAATAAATAACACATGAATCGTATTCTAGACAGTAGAAAGAGTTTAAATGTAGATTATTGTCAACAAATGACTTAGAATGAATCCATAAACGATTGAAATGCCCAATCGGTGCTCAGAATTGCATTATTTACATTTTATAAGCTTAATTCCCATGTATAATCCAATCTTTTTGAATAAATAACAAATGGCCCATATTCTAGACAGTATAAAGAGTTTAAATATATATTATTGTGATCAAATGATTTAGAATGAATCCATAAACAATTGAAATGCTCAAACGATGCTCAGAATTGCATTATTTGCACTTTATATTCGTAATGACGGTGTATAATCCAATCGTTTTGAACAAATAACATATGAATCATATTCTATACTGTATAAGGAGTTTAAATGTAGATTATTGTGATCAAATAACTTAGTATGAATCCAGAAACGATTGAAATGCTTAAACGGTGCTCAGAATTGCATTGTTTGCACTTTATATGCGTAATTACGATGTATAGTTCCAATCTTATTGAAGAAGTAACATATGAATCATATTATAGACCGTATAAAGAGTTTAAATATAGATTATTTTCAACAAATGACTTAGAATGAATCCATAAACGACTGAAATGCTCAAACGGTGCTCATAATTGCATTATTTGCAATTTATATGCGCAATTACCATGCATAATCAAATCTTTTTGAATAAATAATATATGATACATATTCTAGACAGTATAAAGAGTTTAAATGTAGATTATTGTGATCAAATGACTTAGAATAAATCCAGAAACAATTGAGATGCTCAAACGGTGCTCAGAATTGCTTTATTTGCATTTTATATGCCTAATGACCATGTATAATCCAATCCTTTTGAAAAAATAACATGTGAATCATATTCTAGACTGTATGAAGAGTTTAATTGTAGATTATTGTGATCAAATGACTTAGATTGAATTCAGAAACGATTGAAATGCTCAAAAAATTCTTAGAATTGCATTTTTTACAATTTATATGCGTAATTACTATGTATATAATCCAATATTTTTGAATAAGTAACATATGAATCACATTCTAGACAGTATAAATAGTATAAATGTAGATTATTGTGATCAAATGACTTAGAATAAATCCAGAAATGATTGAAATGCTTACACTGCTCAGAATGGCATTATTTGCATTTTATATGCATAATTACTTTGTATAATGCAATATCTTTGAATAAATAACATATGAGTAAAATTCAAGACAGTATAAAGTGTTTAAATCTTGATTATTGTGATCAAATGACTTAGAATGAATCCAGAAACTATTGAAATGCTCAAACGGTGCTCAGAATTGCTTTATTTGGACATTATATGCATAATGACCATGTATAATCCAATCCTTTTTAAAAAATAACATGTGAATCATATTATAAACTGTATAAAGAGTTAAAATGTTGATTATTGTGATCAAATGTCTTAGAATGAATCCAGAAACGATTGAAATGCTCTGAAGGTGCTCAGAATTGCATTTTTTTACAATTTATATGCGCTATTACCATGTATAATCCAATATTTTTGAATAAGTAACATATGAATCATATTCTCGACAGTATAAAGAGTTTAAATATAGATTACTGTGATCAAATGACTTAGAATTAATTCATAAACGATTGAAACGCTCAAACGGTGCTCAAAATTGCATTATTTGTATATTATAGGCGTAATGACCATGTATAATCCAATCCTTTTCAACAAATAACTTTTTAATCATATTCTAGACTTTATAAAGTGTTTAAATGTAGATTATTGTGTTCAAATGACTTAGAATGAATCCAGAAATGATTGAAATGCTCAAAGGGTGCTGAGAATTGCATTATTTACAATTTATAAGCGTAATTCCCTTGTATAATCCAATATTTTTTAATAAGTAAGATATGAATCATATTCTAGACAGTATAAATAGTTTTAAGGTAGATTATTGAGATCAAATGACTTAGAATGAATACAGAAACGATTGAAATGCTCTTACTGTGCTCAGAATTGCATTTTTTTTGCATTTTATATGCATAATTATCTTGTATAATCCAATATTTTTGAATAAATAACATATGAATCATATTTCAGACTGTATAAAGAGTTTAAATGTAGATTATTCTGCTCAAATGACTTAGAATAAATCCAGAAACGATTGAAATGCTCAAAAGGTGCTCAGAATTGCATTATTTGCCAATTTATATGCGTAATTACGATGTATGATCCAGTTTTTTTGATTAAGTAACATATGAATCATATTTTAGACAGTATAAAGAGTTTAAATGTAGATTATTGTCATCAAATGACTTAGAATGAATCCAGAAACGATTGAAATGCTCAAACGGTGCTCAGAATTGCATTATTTGCACTTTATATGCGTAATTACCTTGTATAATCCCATATTTTTGAATAAATAACATATGAATCGAATTCTAGACACTATAAAGAGTTTAAATGTAGATTATTGTCAACAGATGACTTAGAATGAATTCATAAACGATTGAAATGCTTAAACGGTGCTCAGAATTGCATTATTTGCAATTTATATGCGTAATTACCGTGTACAATTCAATTTTTTTTTAATAAATAACATATGAATTATATTCTTGATAGTGAAAAGAATTTAAATGTATAGTTTTGTGATATAATGATTTAGAATTTATCCATAAATGACTGAAATGCTCATAAGGTGCTCAGAATTGCATTATTTGCACTTTATATGCGTAATGGCTATGTATAATCCAATCCTTTTCAACAAATAACTTGTGAATCATATTCTAGACTGTATAGAGAGTTTAAATGTGGATTATTGTGATCAAATGACTTAGAATGAATGCAGAAACGATTGAAATGCTCAAAGGGTGCTCAGAATTGCATTATTTACAATTTATAAGCGTAATTCCCATGTATAATCCAATCTGTTTGAATAAGTAACATATGAATCATATTCTAGACAGTATAAATTGTTTATAAATGTAGATTATTGTGATCAAAAGACTTAGAATGAATCCAGATTCGATTGAAATGCTCAAAAGGTGCTCAGAATTGCATTCTTTACAATTTGTATGCGTAATTACCATGTATAACCTAATCTTTTTGAATAAGTAACAAATGAATCATATTTTAGACAGTATAAATAGTTTAAACGTATATTATTGTGATCAAATTACTTAGATTAAATTCAGAAACGATTAAATGCACATAGTGTGCTCATAATTGCATTATTTACTTTTTATAAGCATAATTACCTTGTATAATCCAATATTTTTGAATAAATAACATATGAGTAATATTCTAGATAGTATAAAGAGTTTAAATGTTGATTATTGTGATCAAATGATTTAGAATGAATCTAGAAACAATTGAAATGTTCAAACGGTGCTCAGAATTGCTTTATTAGATATTTATATGCGTAATGAACATGTGTAATCAAATCTTTTTGAAAAAATAATATGTGAATCATATTATAGACTGTATAAAGAGTTTGAATGTAGATTATTGTGATCAAATCACTTAGAATGAATACATAAATGAATTAGATGCTCAAAGGGTGCTCAGAATTGCATTATTTACAATTTATAAATATAATTCCCATGTATAATACAATATTTTTGAATAAGTAACATATGAATCATATTCTAGACAGTATAAATAGTTTAAATAAAGATTATTTTGATCAAATGACTTAGAATGATTCTAGAAATGATTGAAATGCATAACGGTGCTCAGAATTGCTTTATTCGCACTTTATATGCGTAATGAGCATGTATAATCCAATCCTTTTGAAAAAATAACATGTGAATCATATTCTAGACTGTATAAAGGGTTTAAATGTAGATTATTGTGATCAAATGACATAGAATGATTTCAGAAACGATTGAAATGCACCAAAGGTGCTCAGAATTGCATTTTTTACAATTTATATTCGTAATTACGATGTATAATCCAATCTTTTTGACTAAATAACATATGAATGATATTCTAGACAGTACAAATTGTTTAAATATAGATTATTGTGATCAAATGACTTAGAATAAATCCAGAAACGATTGAAATGCTCATACTGAGCTCAGAATTGCATTATTTGCATTTTATATGCATAATTACCTTGTATAATCTAACATTTTTGAATAAATAACATATGAATCATATTCTAGACTGTATAAAGAGATTAAATGTAGATTATTGTGATCAAATGACTTAGAATGAATCCAGAAACGATTGAAATGCTCAAACGGTGCTCAGAATTGCATTATTTGCACTTTATATGCGTAATTACCATGTATAATCCAATATTTTTTAAATAATAACATATGAATCATATTGTAAACAGTATAAAGAGTTTAAATGAAGATTATTGCCATCAAATCACTTAGAATAAAATCCAGAAACGATTGAAATTCTCAAACGTTTCACAGAATTACAATATTTGCACTTTATATGCGTAATGACCATATATAATCCAATATTTTTAAATAAATAACATATGAATCATATTATAAACACTACAAAGAGTTTAAATGTTGATTATTGTGATCAAATGACCTAGAATGAATCGAGAAACAATTGAAATGCTCAAACGGTGCTCAGAATTGCATTATTTGCAATTTATATTCATAATGACCATATATAATCCAATCCTTTTGAACAAATAACTTGTGAATCATATTCTAGACTTTATAAAGAGTTTAAATGTAGATTATTGTGATCAAATGACATAGAATGAATCCAGAAATGATTGAAATGCTCAAAAGGTGTTCAGAATTGCATTATTTGCATTTTATGTGCGTAATTATTATGTATAATCAAATCTTTTTGAATAAGTAACATATGAATCATATTCTAGACAGTATAAATAGTTTAAATATAGATTATTGTGATCAAATTACTTAGAATAAATCCAGAAACGATTGAAATGCTCATATTGTGCTCAAAATTGCATTATTTGCAGTTTATATGCATAATTACCTTGTATAATTCAATATTTTTGAATAAATAACATATGAATCGTATTCTAGACAGTATAAAGAGTTGAAATGTAGATTATTGTGATTAAATGACTTAGAATTTATTCAGAAATGATTGAAATGCACAAACGGTGCTCAGAATTGCATTATTTGCACTTTATATACGTAATGACCATATATAAACCAATCATTTTCAACAAATCACTTGTGAATCATATTCTAGACTATATAAAGAGTTTAAATGTAGATTATCGTTATCAAATGACTTAGAATGAATGCAAAAACGTTTGAAATGCTCAAAAGGTGCTAAGAATTGCATTTTTTACAATTTATATGCGTAATTACCATATATAATCCAATCTTTTTGAATAAGTAACATATTAATCATATTCTAGATAGTATAAATAGTTTAAATGAAGATTATTGTGATCAAATGACATGGAATGAATCCAGAAACGATTGAAATGCTCAAATGGTGCTCAGAATTGCATTATTTGCACTTTATATACGTAATTACCATGTATAATCCAATATTTTTGAATAAATAACATGTCAATCAAATTCTAGACAGTATAAAGAGTTTAAATGCAGATTATTTTGAACATATGATTTAGAATGAATCCAGAAATGATTGAAATGCTCAAACGATGCTCAGAATTGCATTATTTGCACTTTTTATGCGTAATTACCATGTATAATCCAATCTTTTTGAATAAATAAAATGATAATCATATTCTAGACATCATAAAGAGTTTAAATATAGATTATTGTGATCAAATGACTTTGAATGAATGCAGAAAGGAATGAAATGCTCAAACTGTGCTCAGAGTTGCATTATTTGCACTTTATATATGTAATTACCCTGTATAATCCAATCTTTATGAATAAATAAAATATGAATCATATTCTAGACAGTATAAAGAGTTTAAACAATGATTATGGTGATTAAATGATTTTGAATAAATCCAGAAACGATTGAAATGCTCATACTGTGCTCAGAATTGCATTATTTGCTAATTATATGCATAATTACCTTGTATAATCCAATATTTTTGAATAAATAACATGTGAGTAATATTCTAGACTGTATAAAGACTTTAAATGTTGATTATTGTGATCAAATGACTTAGAGTGAATCCAGAAACAATTGAAATGCTCAAATGGTGCTCAGAATTGCATTATTTGCACTTTATATGCGTAATTACCATTTATAATCCAATCTTTTGAATAAGTAACATATGAATCATATTTTAGACAGTATAATGAGTTTGAATGTAGATTATTGTGATCAAATGACTTATAATGAATCCAGAAACAATTGAATTGCCTAAACGGTGCTCAGGATTGCTTTATTTGCACTTTATATGCGTAATGACCATGTATAATCCAATCTATGTGAATAAATAAAATGTGAATCATATTCTAGACAGCATAAAGAGTTTAAACAAAGATTATTATGATTAAATGACTTAGAAGAAATCCTGAAACGATTGAAATGCTCATACTGTGCTCAGAATTGCATTGTTTGCTTATTATATGCATAATTACCTTGTGTAATCCAATATTTTTGAATAAATAACATATGAGTAATATTATAGACAGTATAAAGAGTTTAAATGTTGATTATTGTGATCAAATGACTTAGAATGAATCCAGAAACAATTGAAAAGCTCAAACGGTGCTCAGAATTGCTTTATTTGCACTTTATATGCGTCATGAACATATATAATCCATTCCTATTGAAAAAATAACATTTAAATCATATTATAGACTGTATAAAGAGTTTAAATGTACTTAGAATGAATCTAGAAACGATTGAAATGCTCAAAAGGTGTTCAGAATTGCATTATTTGCATTTTATATGCGTAATTACCATGTATAATCCAATCTTTTTGAATAAGTAACATATGAATCATATTCTAGACAGTACAAATAGTTTAAATTTGGATTATTTTGATCAAATGACTTAGAATAAATCCAGAAACGATTGAAATGCTCATACTGTGCTCAGAATTGCTTTATTTGCATTTTATATGCATAATTACCTTGTATAATCCAATATTTTTGAATAAATAACATGTGAATCATATTTTAGACAGTACAAAGAGTTTAAATGTAGATTATTGTGATCAAATGACTTAGAATTAGTTCAGAAACGATTGAAATGCTCAAACGGTGCTTAGAATATCATTATTTGCAATTTATATGCGTAATTACAATGTATAATCCAATCCTTTTCAACAAATAACTTATGAATCATATTCTATACTGTGTAAAGAGTTTAAATGTAATTTATTGTGTTCAAATGACTTAGAATGAATCCAGAAAAGATTAAAATACTCATCGAGTGCTCAGAATTGCATTATTTGCACTTTATATGCGTAATTACCAAGTATATTCCAATATTTGTGAATAAATAACATATGAATCATATTCTAGACAGTATAAAGTATTTAAATGTAGATTATTGTCAACAAATGACTTAGAATGAATCCATAAACGATTGAAATGCCCAAACGGTGCTCAAAATTGCATTATTTACAATTTATAAGCTTAATCCCATGTATAATCCAATCTTTTTGAATAAGTTACAAATGAATCAAATTTAAGACAATATAAATTGTTTAAATGTCGATTATTGTGATCAAATGACTTAGAATGAATGCAGAAACGATTGAAATGCTCATACTGTGCTCAGAATTGCATTATTTCAATTTTAAATGCGTAATTACCTTGTATAATCCAATCTGTTTGAATAAATAATAAATGGCCCATATTCTACACAGTATAAAGAGTTTAAATAGGGATTATTGTGATCAAATGATTTAGAATGAATTCAGAAACAATAGAAATGCTCAAACGATGCTCAGAATTGCATTATTTGCACTTTATATTCGTAATGACAATGTATAATCTAATCGTTTTGAACAAATAACATGTGAATCATATTCTAGACTGTATAAAGAGTTTAAATGTAGATTATTGTGATCAAATAACTTAGTATAAATCCAGAAACGATTGAAATGCTTAAACGATGCTCAGAATTGCTTTGTTTGCACTTTATATGCGTAATTATCATGTATAGTCCAATCTTATTGAAGAAGTGACATATGAATCATATTCTAGACAGTAAATAGAGTTTAAATGTAGATTATTGTGATGAAATGACTTAAAATGAATCCAGAAACGATTGAAACGTTCAAATGATACTCATAATTGTAATATTTGTACTTTATACGCGTAATTACCATGAATAATCCGATCTTTTTGAATAAATAAGATATGAATCATATTCTAGACAGTATAAAGAGTTTAAATATAGATTATTGTGATGAAATAACTTATAATGAATCCAGAAACGATTGAAATGTTCAAATGATACTCAGAATTGCATTATTTGCATTTTATATGCGTAATTACTATTTATAATCCAATCTTTTTGAATAAATAGTATATGAATCTTAGTTAGGACAGTATATATAAAGAGTTTAAATGTAGATTTATTGTAATGAAATGACTTAGAATAAGTCCAGAAATGATTGAATGCTCAAATGATACTCAGAATTATATTATTTGCACTTTATATGCACACAAGTAGAAACTGTTCGATATTATTATAATATAAAAAACACTCAATTTGGGCATACAAAACCAAATTATAAGCTAGCCTGAACTAATTTGCATCCATTAAAATAAAAAAGGAAGCAAGATATAACCTTGGTCATGATTTTGTTATTGATCCCAGGTCCATCAAAATTAGTACTAATTGTCTCCAGGTTAATACATCAAACAACAAAATCTCTAAAGCATTGAAAAAAAATAACATAAATATAGAATAAAGGAAACATATTTACCTTTCGTAGTTCCAGCACCCGACCAATTTCCTACCAACCAATCATAAAACTACCGTACCAGTCAAACAAAGCTAACATAAAATGAGAAAATAGAAAGAAGAATAAAGAACAAATTCCTTGCATGTTAGAAGTACAAATTATAGAAGAATTAAAGAAAATCTAAATCGTTTATGATATTTTCACTCAGTACAAGACCACCATGTTCCTTCATTTTCCCCTTCTTAACATAATAGAAATCCAAATACCACTTAACAATTCCAACTTTTGATCTTGGATGTTTGGATGTGCTCACGAACAGGCTGTTCGCGAACAACCGTAGTTCGCGTAAACCAAACAACTCACGAATTAGGCTGTTCGTGAACTTCTTCCTTAGTTCGTGGTTCTCCGATTTTCACGAACTGGGAGTTGTTCGTGGGCCTGTTCATGGGCCGTTGTTCGTCCCTTGTTCATCCGTTGTTCGTGAGCGAACCAAACATAGTAAACTAATTGAACCATCTCAATAATTAAAACTAAAAAACACAAGATGACACAAATATCTGATTATTAAATTTGCAAAATTCTAAGAGAATAAAAGTTTGAAAGTAACATATCACTATGAAGCACTCGCATAAATCCTCCGACGCTTCTTTTTCTTCAGCTCATACATTTGTTGCTTGAGAATTTTGGTTTCGGCCTTGATATCCAGGAATGGATTCTCTTTGATGGATTCAATTTCTTTCCAAATTTCTTGTGCAATATTTTAAAAGTCTCGACCCCGATATTATGTCAAATCGTTCACCAAATTCCTCAAACTCTTTAGTTTCGGATAAGGCCACTTTTCAAAGAGAAAGTTTAATATGTACCATAGTGCATAGGGCTTTCTATGCACTGCGGACATTTTCAGAGGTATTTTTGTAAATTGACAAATCTAATTTAACCAATCTAATCTACATATTAAAATTTCATAGCAAACCAAAATTTACTATTTTTGAAATTTTATTACTATTTATTTTGAATTTTTTAAAACCTGTCATTTTTGGAATGTTGTAAATAGTAGTTTGTTTCCAATAATAGCATGTTTAAAAAATAATTAGTAATAAAATCTCAAAAATTATAAAATTTGATTTGCCATGAAATTTCAATATGTAGATTAGACTGATTAAATTAGATTTGTCAATTTACAAAAATACTCCCGAAAAAGTCCGCGGTGCATAGAAAGCCCTATGCACTATGGTGCATATTAAACCTTCTCATTTTCAAATCCTAGCTCCTGACAACGCAACTTTAAGGTAGACGTGGATAATTGAAACTCTTTTGCAGCTTTACCTATTGGCACATTGAATTTATGCGCCAATTGATCGAAGTTAAGTGTAAATCTCCTAGTCTTGAAATATATGAAAAACATTAATGAAATAGAAAGCTAGAAAAGACTAATAATTTTCAGCTAACACTCATGAGGAACATACTTTGGGTTGGGTGAAACATCATGAAGCATTCTACGTCTATTGGATTTCATATTATGAGAACACAAAAAAAATGAGAATATTATTTTTACTAAAGAAGGATGAATAATAAGTGGTCAGAATCAGATATATATGTCCATCTTCTTTAGAAGTACTTAAATTATGTGTTTTTCATATTTTTACATATGCCAAAAGGACATCCAGGTCGATTCTTAAACAGATAATTAATTTTAATTTTATATAAACAAATGAAATATAAAGAGCTTCTAGGCATTTAGTCCTAGAAATACAATAGCAATGCAAAATGCACAAAATTACCACCAATTTCAATATAATAGCATATTTGATTTGCAGAAATTAAATATCTATGGATCAGTACAATTCAATTACTGTTGTAGTGTCAGCTATACACTGGCTAGCCAAAACTGGTCCACACTATTATTCATTAGGCAAAAGGGTCAGACATCAGTACCTTGAGAGGAAGAATCTTGCTCGAGTTGTTTATCAATGTTGCTCATGTTTACCTAAAACCAATAAAACCAACGCGAGCATTACCAAATCTAACACCAGAACTGAATAAAATCTGTTTTTTCCAGTGTTAAATCGTTCTAAACAAATACAATATAGAAGTTTATTGGTTACATCTATTGAAATCCTACAGAAGTTGAACATCATTAGAAAGGATTAAAGTGAGATATAGGAAAAACTTAAGACAAAGACATATCTGGAGACTTTGTTCATTCAAACTCAAACTATTTGGTGAGGAATTGAAATTCCAAACAAAGTACAAATAGAAAAGAAACCATATTTTTTCAACCAAAAAATCCAAAAAAAAAAAATTAATAGGTCTAGAGCATGGTAAATGATACCTTAAGGAAGCAGTAATCGATCTCCTTATTTCTTACTCTTACACGGATATTTGCTAGAACAAATAAAACAATGAACAAAACAAATCAAATTAATTGAACAAAAAATTGAGAAAATAACGAAAAAATAGAAAAGGAAGCATTGTCGTATTCAGATCCATAGAGACTATAAAGAGATGAGAAATAAATATTGAGTAAACTGTTTTCACTCACCTGAAACAACAAAATCTGTGTGGTTATTATCCATCGGATTGCTTCTTTATTATCCATCTGAATGAATTTTAATTTTTCTAGATGACAACTTAAAAACTTATTTTATAGCTTGTATAGAAAGTTATTAACTTATTTTAATAAAAAGAACTATATTTTGTTTGCAAAAATAAATATCATACTGCATCTTAAATTGTTTTGTTAAACAAATTTAATAGATCGTGAAATTGAAGGGTGACCAGTAACAGTAACAATAGGTTAGACATATTTATTAACCATGAATACCAATTCCAAACCAAAAAAATAATAATAATAATAATAATAACAGATCTAGATGTAAAAGTTACTTACGGAAGCAATAATCGATCACCTCAATTCTTCTCTCACACCGAAATTTACCGGAGCAAAAAAAAAAATCAACAAAAAAGAATCAAATTAATTGATTGAATAGAGATTTATTGAAAAAAAAAATTAGTACTAATGTTTTGCTCACCTGTTGGATTGAACGAAACCAGTGCCAAAGTTGCAACACAATCGCTAGTTTAAATAGATGAATTCTCTCTAGATTTTAAAATCCATCTAAGCAGCAACCCTAGCGGCAAAATGAGAATCGTGTGTGGAGGCGCCGAGTTTTCCGCGCTGAGGCAGATTTCAAAATCCATCTAAGGAGTAGACGCCGAGTTTTCTGCGCTTAGCTTTCACGCAACTTTTCTTTTTTTAAAAAAAAAAAATCAGAAGGGATGGGGAAGAGGATCAGAGCAGCTGCCTATTGTGCCTGACTGCGTTTCCGGATGCCCTGGGCTTAAGTGCAATAAGCATTCTATTGAACCACTTGGTAAATTAGTATCATAATTACTCTCTCTTTTTATAACAAGTCAACAATTATTGCAATCCTGTGGCATTAGGATGTTTATACACAGATAAAATTAATAAGTAAGTACTCTGATTCTTGACCATCAAAATATTTTTTTTTTAGACCCTCAAAAAGAACTCTGATTCTTGTAAAATTAATTATGCAGACGAGGAGATGGAATTAGCCACCTCCACCTAATAGATCTTATGCAGGAGCTAGTGAGGGATGGCGACCTGCAGGGCACCTTACAGGCTCACTTGTTCGAATGTCTAAAATGCAAATTATACCTGTAGGTATGACGTAATATAATTAATGCTTATGGCATTTCTTCATGAATTAATGCACTTCAAAGTTTATATGGCTCTGGTTGAAATTTTACTATGGCCTTTGCTCAAATAAGAAAAGATAATTACTAAGCAAATGATAAACAAACAAATAAAAATGAGCAAAAAATTACTCAAGGTGATCTAATCTTATAATTTGTGCTTCCATTGGTCGGGCCCTGTGAAATTCCTTCAGAAGCAGTTGATGACATCATATCATTATTGTAGAAGCTTCAACATTTTGCTTTGAATCTCTGAGACGATTATGATCTGGATCTGCATCTTGAAGGTAACGAATATGTATTTGTGGTTTCAATTGATAAATAATTATCAAATAAAACGATAATTTATATAATTTTTCCTAATAGATAGCAAACAAATAAAATTTGTACTTTTAAATACAACAAGTATATAATTCATTAATACTAGAAAAAAAATATGTATTTGTTCCCCCTATTTTTGAAAAACAATAAATTATTACTCAAATAACACGTATGGTTTTGTTCATTATTATACAAAATAGCAAGTATAAAATAGTTGTAATCCTTATTTTTACTCCAAAAATTAATAAAAATCTTAATTTGTATCCTTTTTATCCAATAAATCAAGTACATGTTCTCTTCATAATCCAACGGTCGCGATCCATCCCAGCTCATATAATCGGAGCAGAACCTTCCATTCCAGTGCCTTCCGCAGCTGACGGCGCATCACTCCCAGAGTCCCAGAGTCCCAGTCTCCTAGCGCCACCTCCCAACTCAGAACCAATCGTCCTCTCGCCTCTCTCCCACTCCCTCCTCGTCGTCGCTGCTGCGAATGGCGACTGAAGTTCCCTCTAGCGACGATTCACCACTCCCCGTCGCCAAGCGCGAGCGCAAGCCGAACATCCGCCTCGGCGACCTTGGCGACAGCAAACCCTCCAAGCGCTCCAAACCCCACCGCCCTCGCCCCCGCCGCTCCTCTCCCGATCCCGGTACTCTTTCTGTTTCACACCCCTCTCTACTCCTCCACCCCCCCCCCCCTCTCTCTCTCGTTTTCTCACTGATTTCCTCTTTTCTTTTTCGCGTGATTTTATTCAGCGACGACGGAGAATCAAACCGAGTCGCCTGATCCCGACTCCAAACGCTCCAAGCGCCCCCGTGCCAAACCCTCCACCGATAATTCTGGTACCTTTTCTCCTGTAGTCTGTCTTTTGATCCATTTTTTGTTTAGTAATTCCTCAAGCTGGATTATATTTGCTGATTTAGTAATTCATCAAATTTAGTAATTTGCGGTTTTCCAATTTTGGAAAATTTGTCACTGGCTGCTATTATTTCAAGTACATGGTGTAATTTATGCAATCGATTAACTAAATAATGGTAGACTATTTGCTAAAATGGTGTGATTTTGCTGGTCAGGTCCTGAGAATCAACGGGAGAGCTCAGATACCCAGGCTAGGGTTAGGGTTTCTGACAACAACAGAGAACCGAGTCCGGTTGTGGATATGCGTGAATCAGGAGGGGCTGATGATCTGGCAACCGAAGATAACCATTTGGTCAATCAGAATGTTGGGGCTTCTTTGGTTGAGAATGGCGGGGTCCATGGCTGGCTTGACCGGCTTGGGCTTTCTCGGTATAGGCCGCTATTTGACATACATGAGGTGGATGAGGCAGTGCTGCCTTTGCTTACACTAGAGGATTTGAGAGATATGGGGATAAGTGCGGTTGGGTCCAGGAGGAAACTGTACTGTGCACTTGAAGAGCTCAAGAAAGGACTGTAGATGCAGTATAGAAGTGAAGAACTAGGTTAGTGTTATCTATATTTCTGCTTATCAGCGATGTATATTTTGGGGAAGTAGATATATATATTTAGTCTTAAGCCCTCCTGTGGGAAGTGTGGGAAGTGTTCTGACTTTTCTGGAAAATTTTGGTCATTGAAAAAAGTGCTTTAGAAAGGTTTTCTTTAAGGTAATTTTGGGTTTTCAAGGTAAGAAAGTCTTCTATGCTTTGTGAACTCATTACTTGCCCATTGTTTGTCTGCTAATTACATATCAAGGTTTTGACTTAGTGATAAGAGGCCAGTTTAACTTTAAAATTGCATTTATCCATCATGTTGCATTGTATAGAACAATTTAAGGATTAAAGTGAAAAACAAGATAGCTGGTTAATTATACATCAGGACTCTGGTTAATTTGAACAAGGCAGCTTCTCATGCTATACTGCTGAGTACTAGTTTTTCAAAAAATGATGGTTTTTTATTTTATAAACTCCAGGAAGGTTATTATGGATTGAGACTACGTAAAACAGTACTCACTCCTTTGGGCTTTGTTTGCCCAAAGCATGATTCAGAATTGGATCCATATTTGTCCTAGGCATGGTTAGAATTTGGGTCTATATAGTCCTTTGCTTTGAACTTTTAATCTTCAGGTTATCCAGCTAGCAACATCTTTGCCCCCTTCCTGTGGTAAGGCTTGGGTGGGATTGGGGTGCGTTTGAAAGAGTTTCTGGGCTTTCATATCTAAAACGTTATTTATGTTTGGGCCTAGTCAATAAACACTGTGCTGAGTGCTATGGAATGATTATTTAAAATAACAACTTTAGTTAAGTTCGCAGCAACTAATTGCTTTTACACATTGAGGCCTTTTTTTGTGTTTCTTTCTTTCCAGTTCTCTTGTGTTTGGGGGGAGGTACCAAATTAATAATGACCTCTGAACTTTGACTTCATTTTCGAACAATTTCTGTTCTTTGTTTTTCTCAATTGAGTTTTCTTTTTGAAGAACTACCATAGAACTTGGCTTGATCAAGCTATAATTAGTTTGTTGCCTCAGAACATAACAAAAGTTAGAGCCAAGATTTTTTAAGAAACCTAGATCTAAACTCAGGTTTTGTTGGAGAATAGCTTCTCATCAAGTCAGGGTGACAAGAAGACCAAGTCAAATCTGTACTGCTTTCTTTTCAATTAGGTACCAAAAGTCTTGGCCATATGTGAGTTACAAAAAAATCATGATTAGATAAGTTTGTATTTATGCAGATATTTCTCACCAGCTCTAAATCATTAATGAGTACCTCATTTTACTTGAAATTATATTTATCTGATAGGTTTATGTGCAGAATAAATACTTCTCCAATATAAGGTCATAGATTGCAATGTATTTATCATGACATCTAAATTTTATCAAAATTATGAAAAGAGGATTAACTACCTACGATGACCAATGCTTTTTCTTTTTAATAAACTATTAGTGCAAATCTAGAGCTCTTATTGTAAAAAGAAACACCAAAAAAATATGTACAGGGAGCTTATTGGACTTGCTTTATGTCGTATGTTGGTACTGTTAGGATATCATTATCAGAAGTATATAATGATAGCAATGTAATGCTTGCACTTTCCTTTGTTGGGATCATAGACTTCAACTTCAATGTACATCCACACTCGTCTTTCCCTGATGCAGACCCTCTACTTGCACCTTACTGTTCATAGTGTTCCATTTTCATTTTGAAAAGGTTTTAATGTGTTTCTTAGTGCTGTTTAGCCATACCCCTTTTCTTTATTATTAGGAAAAAAAAAAGAGAAATGCTAGAGTCCAATATATTGGACGGATGGGCTCCGTCCAATACGATCGTTTTTACATTTTTAAATTTCAAATGACCGATCCGAACTGTTCAATATGTTCTCCATATTGAAAACTTATAAGAAACCAATTTTTACATTTTTTTGAAATTTTTTACTATTTTTTTTGGTATTTAGAAAATCATTGTTATTGGACGATCCATAATGTTTATATCATGAATTTTCAAAAATACAAAAAAAATAGTAAAAAAATTCGAAAAAATGTAAAAATTGGTTTAGTGTAAGTTTTCAATATGGAGAACATATTGAACGGTTCGGATCAGTCATTTAAAATTTAAAAACGTGAAAATAATCGTATTGGACGGAGTCATCCGTCCTATATATTGGACACTAGCATTTCTCAAAAAAAAAAAACCTCTTTGGTTAGAGAATATGCAAAACTACAGTAAAAAGGGTGTAAAAACTTTTAGAAGGTATTTAGAAAACTTCTTGTTTGGTAGAGAATATGCGTTCCTTCTTAGCGCAAAACTACAGTAAAAAGAGTGTCAAAAGTGTAGATTTCATATCGGTTAATAGTTGGTGTACAAATTTCATGAAACGTGGAAGGTACTTAGAAGATTTCTTGTTTGGTTCCATTATTTTTAAGAAGGGGGTTCAAAGGGTAGAATATTTTATTTAGGATAGCCGAGTAGATAGTAACCAATAGTCATTTCAAAGAGAGCATCTGAATTAGGATCTGTTATGGATATTCAATTGAGAATTCCAGTAGGTAAACTGTTATTACTAATTTACGTAAGATGAGAAAAGTATTTAGCCAAAATGGCTTGGAAATACATCATTTTCACCCCTCACTTCTTGACATGTTAATGTACCTCCAAGCTATTCCTCAATGAATTAGACAATAAAGGGGGGAAAAAACACATGATAACTTGAACTTTTAGGGTTAAGTAAAAAACGAAAAAAAAAAAGTAACGAAAAAAAAGAATCAGTGTACTGACTAGTTATACACGGCGCGTAGAATTCTACGCACTTCTACCATACTCCAAAGTCATCAGATGATCGGTGACGGTGCTCGATGGGCTGGGAAGTGACGGGCCCGCCTCTCTCGAACTCCATATGTTATCTCGAACATGTTCTAGTGTCATGGCAGGATGAAGCCTTTGTGCTTTACATGCTATTTCTACCTGTTTACATCGGGAAAAAAATATTAATGTTGAAATCATATTTTAATGAAAACACTTGTTAATAAAAGAAGCTACTACTATTTGACAGACAAATGATAGTATCAAAAACATTATATTTTGCTGATAAAATTTGATTAGCTTTTATTCTGGAAGGAACTGAATATTTACTAGTTTGGAAATTGGGTTGTTCTTATGAATTGTCTCTCGTTCTTATTCTCATCATCATCTTCCGTACATGTTTTTTATTTGAAATTTGAAATATTGTTTGTGCATTTGCACAAATTAATGTTTTTGGTAATGCATTACTACTGGTGAGATGGTGTAGAAAGGGATGTTGCAGGAAGAAGTGCAAAATACAAAAGTGGAGGGACCAATAAAATGATAGTCTGAAGTAGATGTGAAAACTGATGTCGATGTATAATCTGTATAGTCGAGGCCAAAACATTGTTGCATATGTCTGCATAGTATTTTCAGCTCACGTGTTTATGTAATAACCCCGTCGGTCAGTATGACAAGGGATACAAAACCAGAGGTGCAAACCTAACCCCATGTGTCATGTGATTCTCGTCATTGACAAAAGAGAATTTCTAATAGAAAATATGATATAAAGATCTATGAATCACATGAAAAAATTAGCCCTTGAAGGACTTTTATATAGCTTGACTATAGAGTTCAACAGGATTGTATACTTGACAAGTAGGGTTGCAAAACGGTCGAAACGGTGACGAAATTATAGTGTTTCGTTAACCGTTTCGTTTCATTGACGAAACAAATTTTTAATTTTGTTAATCGTTTCGTCCGGACAAAACGATCGAAATTAATGAAGTTTTCGTGATTTACACATGGACAAAACCGTTTCATTGTTTCGTTAACCGTTTCGTCCAACCAAATGAAATCGTTTTATTATTTCATTAACCGTTTCGTTCAGACAAAACGAAACGGAAAATGGTTAAATGGGCTTCCATTTTCAGCCCTATTGACAAGAGAGTCTTAGATTGATTATACAAGTCACTCTTGTTTCATTTAGGTGGAGGGGAGTAGTTAGCATTTCAAACCTCAAAGCTATAAGCTAGTAATTAATGTAATGATCATTGAAAAATATTCGGATTATTTGGGGTTAAGTTGTGTTTAAAGTACGCTTAATGATCCTTTCATGTGAAGTGGTCCTAACATGGGATGGTGGAGTAACGCCTAATGGTTGTTACGTCATACATTGCAAGAGAATAGACTACGAAGCCTATTGGAGGATGTCGGTCCGTTTTTCTTAGACATTAACTCTAAAAAGCGACGCAAGTTTTTCTAAAAACAAAATGTAGAACTCAAGAAAAAGAAATTTAGTACCTTAAACCCCAAACAATGTATGCGACAAGCATGATTATAAAAGTCAGCATCAGTAAATATAGTATTTTTTTTTTTAACTTTGACTTTGGAGTTGATATACTGCAATAATCGGTTTTTTTTTTGTATATCTAGATGTTCTGAAAACATAATGCAGGTAGGACTGTAATGAATTCAAATCCATTAGGATTCGGAGGATCCAAAACATAGTGTCTATTATTTTAGCTTATTTTGAATCGGATTTAGATCATATTTCAGTGTTTTAACTACAATATTTTAGATCATATTTAGAATCAGGATCAGTAAATAAATTTTTTTTAATCCATATTTGGATTCAACAAATTACCAGATACATATTTGAAATACACATACGGATTGGTTTGGTATTATTGGAACTCTTAACTCTGTATTTGATTATTGGTTAGTGATTTGTGACGTGTAAGTACATATTTCTTTATAATTCGCGTATGAAGTTGAAATGCATGCATGTCAATGTTGATTTGATGTTGCAACAGATTGAAAGCACGATTAGAGAAAAAGTAGCTAAGATTTCCCTACCATTGATGATACTATAATCTCATGATAGAATACAATATGAATACTACCCGACATATATACTACCAAGTACCTACCGTATACTAGCTACCTAGCTAAGAATAAATATTCTCATCTCTCTACTAACCCCAAAAATACTCGTGGCCAGTTAGGTAATATTAATTTTGCTAGCTCTACAACATGCTCTTTCGTAACAAGCAATATATAACTATAAATATATTGTTTGATTTCTTAAAAAAAATGTAATAGTTAAAATTATAAAGCGTTCTTGCCTTAATTTTGTTTCTGATAGTTAGGTAAAAGTGAATGCAATTGTTTCGACAAGTACATAATTTTCTCTGCTTCTGTTTTTTCCCTTCTTCTTTTTTTTTTTTTTTTTTTTTTTTTTTGGCTACAAAACCTTATATATCGTGGGTCAGAATTACGTTTCTTACTGCATGTCCTACATTTCCTGAAAAATATTTAAATTGATTTCTAGCTAAGGTCCGAGTGTTTAGAAGATAATTTCTAATTAAGATAAAAAAAAGCACATATAAATTCCACACTAGAAAGTGAAAAATTAAGCAGAAAAGTCATAATATATACTTTTCTGGAATGTTGCTAATAAGAAAAGAACATTATTCTTGTACAATTTATTCATAAAAAACCATAAATTATTTTTGTTCAGTTATTATTGCAAAAAAAGTATACATATGTTAGATTTGTTTATGGATAACAAAAGTCTTCAAGAATATAGAGCTAGAAGAAATATATTATTGTATTAATATGACAGCTAGTTGTTAGGTAATTTACCCTTGTTTCAACATATACAATGATTTTTTTTTTTTTTGTGGGGTTGGGGGGGGGGGGGGGGGGGGGAGGGGATCTTTTGGTTCACAATTGTTTAAAGGCCATCGACTCAAGTGGGGACCAAGAAGCACGCTCGGAGAATGTGTGATAATTTCCAATTAGACCTAAACTTGGCATTTATTCCAACAATATTTTAATTTTAATGTTGCCCCCTTCACTTTTTTTTTTTTTTTTGTTATTTTACAACATCAAGACCACCTAACGCTAATGCATGAAAACAAAAAACTGCATGCACGTCCCCTGTGAGTTTTTGTTCCCTTTCAGAAGCACCCAACTCTCCAACTGTGTTACTTCCTCATTTTCTTATGTTTGTCCAGATCTACTGTGGCACTAGCTAGCTTACATTACTCCGCTAACTTTTTTGCTGACACCAAAACAGTTGAGTTATATTGGCTAATGTTATGTGCAATGTTTGTGCTTGTGATCGCTATAAATCACTTTATTGTTATGCCAAGATGAAATTAATTGCTATAAATCAATACAGCAATAAATATTATAGTACAAAATACATTCTTGATATAAAATTATAATGTCGCAATAAAACTAATAACAACGGAATGAATACTCTTCAAACAACCAGCTTAATTTTTTCTATATTTTGAACTTACATTCGAACGCATGCAATAATTTGAATAATTTCAAATATATAATCTATTGAATTGAAGTTCAAAAACAGAACCCATATATATATATATATATATATATATAGAGAATGGCTAAAGTGCCATAGATGGCACGGAGGGTCCCGTGCCATAGAGTTGTTTTTTGAGATTTAAAATTCAAATGATAAATCCGAATAGTTCAAGTTATTCACCATATTAAAATACCCTTGGAGACCAAATTTTACATTTTTTCGAATTTTTCTGATATTTATTATGATATTTCTAAAAAACGTTATAATTAGAGTATTTCAGACCCTCCAATTTGAACATATCAAAATAAATAGCAAAAAAATTCAAAAAAAATATAAAATTTGGTCTCCAATGGTATTTCAATATGGTGATCAATTTGAACGGTTTGGATTGACAGATAGAATTTCAGATCTTAAAAAAATGACTTAAAAAGGACATCTATGGCATTGCCATCTATGGCACTTTAGCCCACCTCTCTCTCTCTCTATATATATATATATATATATATATATATTAAACACATATGCTATATATCACCGTATAATAATAGCTGAGCTAGGTTTACAAAACCTTGAGATATAATTGTTGGTAATCCATATCGTCACTAAGAATTTGAAAACATTGAATTAACAAGACTTGAACACTAAATAGTGGAACTTTTTAGATTTAATAAATTACAAAGTAAGCTAAAAAACCAACGTAATATTATACTATCTAATTTAGTTTATTTTTGGCCTGATCAAAATTTTATATTTTTTAACATAAGATTACATTTCATTTCACTAAAATTTTTTTATCAAAATGAATGAATTTGGTGTCATTTGGTTGGAATTTTTATGTAATTAGATCCAACAAAATTGTGAGAAAACAATTCAAATGAAATGAAATGAAATCTCACTTAAAATTTTTTTTTGATCAAAGCCTATGTATATTTTAATAATGAATTCTCTTGAGAAACTAATCATACAAGCTGTCCCAGATAGACGCAAATCATATATTGATATTTACAATGATTTGAAATTTGGCATATCCATAATTTCAGCTAAACATAAATTAATTTGACATAATATAACACAAATTTGAATTTAACGTATAGATCAGAACTTACTTTTACCAAGCCTATTTATCCCAACCACTATACTAGCGCGCGTCCTCCTACCTTAACCTGGATGTTGCCTCAATTAATTGGCAAATTACGTTGTTAATTGTTACTTAGTTAAATCACAACAATAGGAGTCGCTACACAAGTTATCATAGGGGCAGTGCGATAATTAATTCAGATTCCTATGCGGATGCCTTAAAAAGAGAAAAGGGCAAAAAGATGGGATTGATTATTCTTTTGTTAGCGTGGACCCCAACCAATGCATGATTATGCACTAACTCTTCTGACTCCAAAAGCATATGCAAATATGCAAATTGCGTTTGTCTAGATGACCTATCATGAGCTAATACATAGGTTGACTATTCTACGAAAATTACTAGCTAGAACCGAATGAAAAGAAATGTTAGGTCTCATTCTTGTTTGTTTCTTTCTTCTTCTGTTTATATTTTTTTTTTTAAAAATTGAAAAGTTAGGTCTTATGTTTCCTGCGGAGCTTCCCTGTATGTTAAATTATTTCAGATGCCTACATGGCTAACAAAAAGATTCTTCAAAATTATATTTAGAGATAGGCTAAAATCAGCTACGACTGACGGATGGACTCGTCAGCTGCGATTATATCTCAAATTTTGAGATTCTAATGGCTAATCTGAACCGTTCAATGTGTTCTCCATATTGAAATCTCATTGGAGACCAAATTTTACATTTTTCTGATTTTATTTACTATTTTTTTGAGATTTTTAAAAATCATAGTTATTGGAGGGTCTAGAATTGTTTAGATTAAGAATTTTATAAAATACAAAACAAATACTAAAAAATTTCAGAAAAATATAAAATTTTGTCTCCAACGAGATTTCAATATGGAGAACACATTGAACGGTTCGGATCGACTGTTAAAATCTCAAAAATTAAGATTTGATCGTAACTGACGGTCTCATCCGTCAGTCACGACTGATTTTAGTCTACCTCATTTAAGGCCCCAAGTTCAACAGTTATGTTATCCTGCATGTATGCTGAAAGTCAGAAAACAATAATATGAAGTTTACCATATTTGATGATTGTAAAGGGATTGAATACATTTTTATATATGAGCTACTGTTATGAAAATATATTACTTTTACCTTTTGACTAAACTCTTAAATAAAAACTAGAACCGATCGATGATCGATCTCGCTTCATGTAAAGAGAGAATGATATGCTAAATCCAAAGGCTTTAAATAAAGGCTTTGTTGTTGTTAACATGATGCTTTGAATTTTTTGACATCTTAAATTTGTCAGAAGTGCATCAATCATGACGTATAACAAATTTAAAACTTTCAATTTGTCATTTGAAAGTTGCAATAAATTACTTAATTCAAAGTAAAAAATGGACATGATTGGATACAAAAGAATTTAAATATGTTATTATAATTCTTTGTTAAAACCGGTGATGTAATCAAAAGAAGAAAAAGGTTACCAACGAGAACCATCCAGTGAGGAAAGCCCACTTTTTCCAATTATATTAATGAATCATGTAAGCCGTAAATAACTATATTTTGACAAAAAGACATGGGCAATGAAAGTGATGTGTAGACCTATCCTCCAAAGAGTTGCTAGTAAGCTACTGGGCCCGTTAAACATCTCCTAAGTTGCACCCACTTAATTGAGGCGCGCTTTGATGGGTCCTAAGAACTACTCTACACTAAAATAAAAGCTACAACCTAAGAAAAAGCAAATGTGTACATGTGTAGGGTCATAGAAAATGAAAATCTGGGGCCTAGCTTGCCTTTCAAGAAGGGAAAATTAAGTTTGGGGTGAGCTAAGCAAATTGAAAGCATGACGATTATAGATTGCACATTCAATCAAAGAGACCTCATGGAAAAACTGCATGAGGTGCACGTAACCTACCAACCCATGCACCATCTGAAGAAGAAAAAAGGACAAATGAATAAGAATTTTCTTTCCCTACTATTTCACAATAGGAAGTAGATTAATAAGTTTAATTACTAGGGCTTGAAGTAAATGCAAATCAAACAAAATTTGCATTCACAATTATGTTTACTACAGATAGAAAAAGGAAGGGTAAAATCTCTCAAAGGATACAAAAAGTTAAAGAAGAAAAATCACATTAAAAGTAACTAATCTCTGAGTGGTGGACAATGTTTAGAAAACCGGACCGGCACCTGAATCGGAAAGGCTGCCGGGTCGCGGTTTTTTCCGGTTAACCGTGGTTGAACCGGGTTTTTTTCCGGTTAAACCGGAAACGGAGAGGGCTCCGGTTCGCGGTTCAACCGGTTCAACCGGCCGGTCCGGTCCGGTTTTCAAAACATTGGTGGTGGATGTTGGTTATTTTAGTCTGTCCGTGTGAAAGTTGACTCGTCTTTTCCAGGAGTGTAAAAACTAGCAGCCCATGAGTTCAAAAAGTGTCTTAAAAAGATTTTTAATGAATCATTTCATGAAACGTGTCATATTATAATGGTGTTATAGAATCTTTGATTAAATTTAATCCCTTATCGTCTAGCACGAAGCTTTTCATCAAACAACCACATCATGCTATCATAATTGTGTAGTTATAATATGTTTGTTGTTTGGATTGTACTCTACATATAGGACACTAATGCCAATTTGTCACCTTCCTAGAGTTGTTTGGGTAATATATGTTTGGAATCTCATCGTAGTCGTTTTTTGCTAATATATATTATATATATATAGTCGTAGCACCAACGCAGAAATATTTGTAATATCCTACTCCACGGAGAAAAAAAAAAAAAAGAAATCCATTGCTCCGGTTAGGGTATTATTATATATTCATACTTAATGTCCATATAGTTACCACTATATTAAATGCTCTTTTTTTATGTTTAGCACTAATAATAGATATTATATATGAATACAGCGGGCTTTGGAACTTTTAATTAATTATTAGCAAACATTATTCGTGCATCGGCTGTCCACTTGGAAAGAAAGTGTGCTACATAATGATTAAATTTTATTGGAAGCATTAATGTACATAATAGTACGAGCGTTGACCTTTAAATTGGAAGTTTACAGGCTGCTGATGAAGAATTGTAACTACATTCCAAACTTTGTGTTTGTCCTTTATTGTGTCTCCTAGACCCTGAACTAATTTAAATTTATGTGCACACTAGGTTATATATATATATTCTGAAAAATGTTTTTAGGGACACCCTTTTTATCTGAAGTTAAAGAAAAATAAAATAAAATTGTGTGCTAGATAGGAGAGGTCTCGCTCATTGCCTTTTTTACGTACGTTATATATAGGAGAAGTTTCAATAACGATGAAACCTTAATAAACTATAAGTACAACAATTGAAAGCTAATCAACATGACGCATAAGGATTTACTAGGATATATTTATATATGAGTATGACTGCATAAGGATTTACTAGGATATATTTATATATGAGTATGACTGCATAAGGATTTACTAGCATATATGTATGAAATTATATGATACTCTGTTTAAAGGGAAGAACAAAAGCACCACATTATTATTTTTTTATAAAGATTTTTTTAAACTGAATAAAAAAGCTCCAAAATTATTCAGTTAAACAGAGAGAATCGAAAAAAGACGAACCTGTATGAATGAATTTAAGTTTATTTTGGGATAGTAAAGTAGTAGTCCCAACTTTTAGGTGCCACGAACATATACTGGAGTCAAAATATAGTACATAGAAATAAATGACTACATATTTATTAGCTTTGTGGGAAAAAAATATATCATGGGACCTCTATAATAATTATGCATAGTTTGATTCATACATAAGCGCATGCAATATAGCACGACATAAGGTCCACTTGAGTTCCTGACTGGAGAACAAAATCCGTATATCATTATTATGTGATCTTTTCCACTAATTTGAGAGAGAGAGGGAGAGAGAGGAGGGAGGGGCAGTCGCCTTTCAACAGAACAATCCCAACCCAGACAAGTGGCTTAAGAGATGGTGCATTACTTTCATTGATGGTAGGTGAGTTATGCCTTTATAGAAGCATTCACAGGTACTCCTATTATGTCAATTTACTCCTTTTGCCCCTAATTCTATCATATTTTATTTGTAGATTTCTTTTACTTATTATCATGTCGTGGTTCTTTAGTGCAATTAATATTTTGGACGAAGAACCTGAAAAAGGCATAAATCCACTCCGGATAGATTATGGTTGTTGCTTTTTGGTACTTCCAATAATGACAACAATTCAAAAGTAACCTCATTGGTCATCAATAAAAAATATCTTTTATCTTAGTTAAGTTTTAGGTTCGATTTCTACTATGAAGAGGAAAATGCGCTTCTCCCACCATTTTGCTTCTATAGTTCTATGCATTGCATGTTGCAAACTTGGTAATGTAATATATGACTCCAAAAGTGTAGTAGAAATTAATCCTGTTGGGTCTCATCCAATAGTGAATGCGGCTACTCATTTGACTCGCAAAAGACATTTCCCACGAAAAGCATAATGAATTAAGACAAACAATTTCAAAAACGAAAGCAAAAGTTTTACTTATATGTGTATTTATTAATGCAATAAATAGACTCAAGAACGCTAAAGGCTATTCATGTGCATGTTCTGAGGAAAGTCTTCACATATCTTTTCCTAGGTGTTTTCTTTTTATCCATTTTTGGTATATTATGTTTTAGAACAGGAAGAGAAATAAAGTTCTCTTTGCCATCATGGGCCATGAAGATTCATGCTTGCCTTCTTGTTATTCAGTTTTAGAGAGAGGGACAAAGAGGAAGAGAGAGAAAGAGAGACAGAGCACATCATGAGATCGACTATCTCATCATAGCACTGTTTTGCTTCTTCGTCCTCGGAAAAGTCATAAATAGAACAAACTAATAGATCCTACCGTACTGACTGACTATACATGTATTGTTGCACTACCTTTTACGCGTGCTACTTTGACAGCGGCGTAAATTGGTTGATTTAATATTGTCATAATGACAGCAAATAGTTGATATTCTGTTTTGTAGAGCGACTAAAGGAAAGAATATGGCGATATACAGGAGGAGTAATTTTCAAAATAAAGGAACAAAAACGACCCTTTGACGACTGAGGAGAAACAAACAAGTTATAAAACTCAAAGGCTTAACCAACAACTTAACCCCTTGTTAACTTGAAGGAAGCCTTCATCAAAGGAAAGCAATGATGCGCCACTTAGACATTCACATCCTACCTACAACAAATGCTACTATATAAAGCTAGAAATAAGAAATCCTATCTATTTTGAAACTATTTTTGAATAGAAAATTAAAATAGTAATTACGTTCTAGCTCCAAAGTTGCTTTCAACCACCATAACAAAATACCAAGAAATGCACTAGCAACTATTAATGCACTATACAAATTAAGTTCTTTAAACTACTCAAAAGCTAAATTTACTACAGTATAGCAAGGGAAAATTAATGTGTACCTGTGATTCATGCTCAAGCCCAAGCCTATTGACCAAATACTTCATCACCATGCTTATGGTCATCCTTCCATCCCTATAGAAAACAATAATGCATCACATATGACATCAAGTAAACATGAATATATATATTATCTCAAAATAGGAAATTAAAATTTACCTAATCCTTATGAAGCTCCTTGATATTTGAGGTAACCAAGGTTCTCTCCTCCTACATTGGTCAAGCATCATAAAAAGAGTTCATTGTTAGCTTATGTAAGAGCAAAGAAGAAGAATGAATAACTCCATAAATATTTGGAAATATGTAACATACAAACTCTAGAAATTCAAACACAAATGCGATTCATGTAAATGAACGAAATCCAATCAAATATAACAAACGTGCCATTGCATTTGTTTAGATATGGGAATGTATATATATACATTCAGGACAAAATTCTTGACAGAAATGTTGCTAGTCAGATCGAAAGTCAAATTATAGCAGACATATATTGCCATTCACGTCTGATCGATATTCATGAATGTACGTATAACAAACCACCTACAAAAGTTAAACTCACTGATTTCGTGAAGCCCGCAGCACAAACCAAAGACCACTCTGAGGCCGTGGCGGTAATATGACGACCCTTGCCGTTGGACTAGCAGTTGACGGACCCGCTTCCCTTGCTGATGATGGGCCTGCTTCCGCAGATGGTCGAATGCTTCCAGATGATAAAAAAGGAAACGGTCGGGTCGGTTGCTCCAATGCTGGCAATTGCACTGTCGGGGCAATGTGGGTGGCTGGCCCTGGTGTTTCCGGTCCAGCAACTGAGACGGGATTCGTAAAAAGCTGCAACTCGGTAACTTTTTGTCGTTCAGACTGTTCTTGTGCAGAAATGGATGGACCGCCAATTCCCAATTGTAGCCATGACTTGGATTCATGGTTGTTATTACTACTGCTACTACTACTGCCAGCGACGTTTTCGTCGCGTTTTTGTTCTTTGCCTTGTTTTTCTTGTTGTGAGGGGTGAGAGGGCTCTTGGGCCATTGAAGAAAGGGGTTTTAAAGATACAATGGGTTTTTGTGTAAAAGGGGGAGGGGCCCCATAAGAGGTGTAGCAATGGTGCTGGTGGAGAAATGGAAGGAGGCTTGTGGGTTGGACCATGGTATGTTACCATGATACCATGGTCCTGACGTGGCCTCCTCCTCCACCGTCCGATCTTGGTTTGCTTAGGTTTCTTTAGGCGCTATATGATGCAGCTAGCTAGCGCTATACAAAGTACGTTGCAAGGAGATAGAAGATTGGGGAACAGAAGTTGGAGGGTGAAACAGTAGATGTGAAATTAAATTATAATAGGTCTCTAATAGAGAGGGAAACAAGGAGAAGAGAGAGCGAGGGTTCCATTAATGAGCATCATGTTTGGAGGGATCTGGAGATTAGAAATAGTTTCAGGACCGACAAGAGGAGAGAGAAAGAGAAGATGGTGAGTAGTCACAGTTGGATGTATAATTTTTGCGATTTTCTTAGTTTTTTTTGTTAATCTTCTATCAGACCATTAAAAAAGTTTTTGTAAGATGATTTTTAAGGTAAGGACTTGGGACTAGTTGGATCTTCTGCAGCTCAATTAGTATTGGCTGTGCTGTTTCTTTTTCAGGATTCTAATAGCAAAAAGCATGATGTTTCTTTCCTTATAAGTTTAAAAATTATATACCAATTTTTTTCAAAATTTAAAAAATTTCTTATTCGGCACACCCTAAAAACTAAACAAAATACATACTATAATATTTCGTCCCCTTCATTTGAGAATTCTGGTTCCGCCCCTGTTTTATGGCATGATATGTATGTTATTTATTTCAAAACTGGAAGTGCTTTGAAATTAGAATCTAATTAAGTTCAATTGATTGGAACGAAGAAGAAAAACTACATGATTGTTTTTACCATAAATAGAGTTTTAAATTTTCTGTGCGAAATTTTTTATCAAAATGGAGGTGCACAGAAAAGAAAATGACATCTCAAGAGTAAAATTTATTGTTGAATAAAAAGAGCACGAAAATAATCAATAACAACTCTAATTAAGGAGCCAATTTCTCCCTCTACCCTTTGAAATCATATTTTAGTTTATTTTTCTCTTTCTTTCGCTATCAACATCTACAGTGAGTCTAATTAAAATTTAATGGTAACAACAAGAAAACTAGAAAAACTCCATAGAATTGTTTTAATTGACATCAAGATGAACCTTCTACATGTCCAATTTATTTATTCAAATCACTTTATTCTTTTTTTCTAATCAAATTGCAATAAACTCGTACCATATTTTATGTCAATCAAACTTTTAAGTTTCTAAAAATGATTCATTTTCTATTGAAAATAATATAAAATAAAAGTTAGTTGGTTCATTTCAATTGAATAAGGAATATGAGTAAGAATTTAGAAATTTGTTCATATTCATATTCTTAGTTTTTGTCCTTGCTAGGAGAGATGACAAACGAGCATGCGTAGATTGCAAGGTTACACCTGGGGAATGTGTCGTCTCACAACACAAACTTGTGGTGGCTGATTTTCGCTTTTCGCTACATCATAGAGTAAGTAGGAGTGCTCAAGTTGCGAGGACAGAGTGGTGGAAGCTCATAGGAGATGTGTGTCGTATTTTTAGGGATATAATGATTGAAGAAGGATCGTGAAATGTAGATGAAGAGGCGAACAAGATATAGAAAGAGATGAGAACTAGCATTCAGATGATAGCTATGGAAGTGCTTGAAATTACGAGAGGAAGAAATCGAGAACCTAAAGATACTTGGTGACTCTTCTTACCATTGCTACTTTACTTGACCGTCAATGTCTATAAGCTATTCCACGCACACTTTTTGCTACTTATCCCACATCCCTATTCCATGTTTACTCACTTGTTTTTCTACCACTATTCCTATACCTTTTCTTCTATTTTTCTTTATACATACTCAACCAATCCCACATATCCTGGTGCTCAATGACCTTGCGAGTTTCCTATACTTCTATCTATCAACTACCCTGCAATCCAAAAACCCATCCTGTGTCAACAACTACCTGACATGCATACCTTACTTGCTTACCCATGCACATAAGTTACTACTTACCTCGCCCACTGATACATACTTCTGTTGGAATTGTGTTCTAAAAGTTATCTTATAGTGATTACTTTTATATGTTATATTTATGAATTGGATGTTATTACGTTTTGTTCCATGAGTTTATATTCGTATTTAGATGTGTTCAAGAAGATGCTCTTGGTCTTGAACCGCAGAACTCTAAATTAAATGAATATATATCTCTAAAATATTCACAGGTTTTGGATATTAGCAGGAACACTAATATGCCATACAAGACTGTCGTGTTGATTAAAAGTACGTTGTAGTTCTGTAAACGTTGATAAAGGATTATCATTTAATAACACGAGTATATGAAAAATTTCATATATTGAACAGACCTAATTGACAAAAATATTATATGGATTGTGTTTGTGTCATTAATATTTTTATCATGTCATTCTAAAATTGATTTGATATATTTTTCACATAAGAAAATATGTAACATGATTATTATTTAAAGCCATTTGAAGCAAGTGGTGACAAAAGTAATAGTTTTTTGTATATAACTTGTGTAGGAGAAAAATATATATGTCAACAGCTATTTGTCACTCATTAATCGAGGAATGATATTATAAAGGGCCACTTGGTAAAGCAAGATTATAAATGGATCCAATATAACTGAAGTGCAGTTATAATTATATAATCCTACTTATTGGAGACCAAGAAAAGATTATAATACGAGGATGACACAATCCTACTTTGTATAATAATCATAATATCATATGGCAAGGAATAGACACAAGTAATGTCAATAGCATTACTAGAAGGATCGTGTTTCGTAAAAGGATTTGTCAAACATCTATATTATTTAGGTATCTGTAATGTATGCTAGAGTACCGCTTACAGTTTATGGAATAAAATATTTTATTCCATTGCCAACATAATATGGATCCTCAATATAGGTCTCACCAACTGAATAGGAAACAAGAAATATATTTTTCTATGTACAAAATTTCATGTTGTATGAAATAAAGTACAAATAGAAAATTATATCTCATGACGTGATTAACTAGACAAGGAATAAATTTATTGATATGTGCATATTATGAGAATAATATAAGTTTCACATATTATAATAATATATGCATATTATTATAGAGTGCATAAATTTATTTAAAATCCAATCTCAATTATTTTAACAAATGAAGAGAGAAAGAAGACCTTAAATTCAGGTCAGAATTTGAGCCAACTTTAAATTGAAAATTAGTATAGAAAATGATATATGAAAATTATAGTCCTGGAAGTGTAGAATCCAATGATTCAAGTTTCATGTAGTTTGGAGTTTCCTACAGAGAGTTATCAACGTTTTAGTGCTGCAACGTCAGAAATTAAAGTGTTGTTTTAATTTGTGGTTAGTGGCATTAAATTCTATACGAATTTGAGAGGTTTTATTATGATGTTTTTATGCAAAAACAGATCAGAAATTGGAAACACATGTTAGTCTTCATGTGTTGAAGCTTTGTTCTTCTCTTCTTCTAAATATTTGTTAAAACATTCTATCAATTAAGCAATCGATCAAGATACGGGTGGCCGAGCTAGGTGTTGACGAGGAGTTCGCTAGCATGGATTCAACTGTCGTACTTATTTCGAATTCAAGGTGAACCGAAGAGGAATAGAGCTTCGTTAGAGACCATAGGTATGGCTCAATAATCTTTATTGTAGGAATATACGTGATTGTGATGCAAATGAAATAAAAGAAAGTTAGCGATAATAAGAACGATCCTAGATGTTATCAGTTAATAAAAAAATTTAAAAATTATCCGATTCGCATCATGAAATCTTTCAACTTCTCCATGGTGATTGACCCGTTACGCATCTCCTGTAAGCAGCCCTAAACTAGTTCGGGGACCGAGCCCCACCCCAACAATCCTGGTGGTGGTGGAACGACGAAGTGCATAAAGCTATTAAAGAAAAAAAAATGCTACAAATGCTTGCATCAAAACAAGACTAAGTACAATGTGCAGAAGTACAAATTGGCCAAGAAGAATGGAAAAAAAACTGTGAGTGAAGTAAGGGGTCAAACTTATGAGGATCTATATCAGAAGCTAAGTACGAAGGATGGTGAGAAGGACGTCTATAAGATAGCCAAGTTTCGAGACAGAAAGACGAGAAACTTAAATCAAATAAAGTGCATCAATGACGAGACTGATAGGTTTTTAGTAAAGGACGATGAGATCAAGAATAGGTGAAGGAAATACTTCGACAAGTTATTCAATTGAGAAGACGATGGTCTAGGAATTGAGCTAGACGACTCTTTTGATAACTCCAATAGACGTTTCGTTAGGAGAATTCAAGAGTCTGAGGTAAAAGAAGCCTTAAAAAGAAAGAATGTAGGGAAGGATTTGGGACCTGATAACATACCGATCGAAGTATGGAGATGTCTCAGAGAAGTAGTTGTAGTTTGGTTGACCAAATTATTCAACAGTATTTTTAAATCAAATAAGATGCCGGATGAGTGGAGGAGAAGCACTCTAGTTTCAATTTTTAAGAATAAATGAGATGCCAAAAGCTGTACAAACTATTGAGGGATTAAGCTTATGAGTCATACAATGAAACTTTGAAAGAGAGTGATCGAGCATTGCTTGAGATGGATGAGAAACGTTTTCGAAAAATCAATTTGGTTTTATGCTTGAGAGGTCAACTATGGAGGCTATCTTCTTGATAAGGCAGTTGATGGAGAGATATCGGGAGCAGAAGAATGATCTACATATGATTTTCTTTGATCTGGAGAAAAGTATACAACAAAGTACCAAAGAAAGTCACGTGGTGGATACTGGAAAAGAAGAAAGTTCCTATCAAGTGCGTTATCCTCATCCAAGACATGTATGATGATACTGTTACTTGCATCAGGACATGTAATAGTGTGACTAGCGACTTTCCTATTAGAATATGACTATATCAGGAATTAGTTTTGAGCCTTTATATTTTTGTCTTAGTGATGGATGAGATCACGAAGGATATACAAAGAGAAATTCCTTGGTGTATGCTCTTTGCTGGTGATGTGGTACTAGTCGATGAAAGTAGGACGAATGTCGATAGAAAATTAGAGTTGTGGAGACAAACTTTAGAGTCGAAAGGATTTAATTAGGCTTAGTGGAACTAAGACGGAATATATGAGATGTGAGTTTAGTGTGGTACGATCAGAAGATAGAGATGTCTGTTTAGATAGACAGGTAGTGCCTATGAAAGGCACTTTCCGATATATGGAGTCGATGCTACAAAGCGATGGTGAAATAGATGAAGAAGTTAGTAATAAGATAAGAACAGAGTGGGTGAAATGACGGCAAGCATCATGCGTCTTATGCTATAAGAAAGTCCCACAAAAGTTAAAAGACAAGTTTCATAGGACGACGATTAGACCTGTGATGTTGTATGGCGTAAAATGTTGGACTACTAAAGAACGACATGTTCAGAAGATGAGTGCAGCAGAGATGCGTATGTTGCGGTGGATCTGCGGTCACATGAGGAGAGACCGGATAAAAAATGATGACATACGGGATATGATTAAGGTGGCACCGGTAGAGGAGAAGTTGGTCCAATATCGTTTGAGATGGTTTGGACATATCCAACGTAGGCCTTTCGAGGCACTAGTGCGTAGCGGAATTCTCAATCATTTCGAAAACACATAGAGAGACATAGGGAGACCAAGATTGACATAGGAAGAAGCGATAAAAAGGGACCTTAAAGAATGAAATGTCTCCAAGGACTTGACGATCGATTGGAGCGCATGAAAGTTACCAATCCATGTACCAGAGCCATAATATAGGAACCTAAGAGTAGGAGTGATGTCATAGATTTGTTGGTCACATTATTAGATTTCAGATGATGTGTAGATTTCTACTATTACTATTATTATTATTTTTTTATTATTATTGCTATTACTATTATTAGTATCTTTTTAATATATTATTTTATTTTTGAATGATTTCTCTTGTTGGATTTCATTTCTAGCCTACCCTAACTTGTTTGGAACAAAAGATCTAGTTGTTTTTGTTGATTCTTATTCCTTATTCATATTTTTGGATTTTGTTAGAATATGAATAAACATCCGGGTAAGTTCAAATTTCTTATTCATGTGTTGTTTGATTTCACATGAATAAGGAATTTGGAGCTTATTCCTTATTCAGCATGCATCCAAACACGCCAAACACTCTACAAAGTCTTCTAAGATGTCAATTATATTATTATATATGAATATTTAAAATAGTTTTAGGAGTGATTGGTTGTAGAATTTTATTAGCAAGTGAAATTTAAAAAAATGAAATATAATAAAATTTAAGATGACCCAATATCTAATTTTGCATGCCTGAATTTTTGATGCTATGAAAATTAATTTTTTTGCGAAAATAGTTGCAACTATTTCTGTATACCAAAAGACATAATTAATAGAATTTATGCATATATAAGTGCTGAATAAACTATTCTTCAAAATGAAAAACGGCTAGTAGCGTTGAATCTATAGTCCATAATGGCATCGTCTACTTGACTAGATCCATATAAGATCACAACGTTAAGTTGCACGATTTCTCTGGATTTCATAATATGGACCAGGTCCGTCTAAATTCTGAAGCATGGAGCTGAGCTTGGAGAGTGACGGGGCGTCGCGTTATAGGGTTGAAGTTGCCAAAAGCACCACGTGTCGCAGTACTAGTTGATTTGGAGTTGGGACGGTTTAACGAAAAGACCAGGCATGTAGCTAGGGTATTACTTTCTTTCGTGAAATGTAGGATATTTCATATTTTTATGAAGCCATTAATTCTTCATTTCTTTGTCAATGCAAGGATCTCCTTTCCTCTTTCTTCCCGAAAAACAGATCAGTCAACTTTCATGAATTCCGCTTTTCTATTTTTTCAACTTTAGTTGCCCAGTATAAAAAAAAGATTTTTGGACATGATCAAGCTTCTTCAGAACAGACTGTCGTACATGATATTTTTCTTTTTTTCTGAAAGTTGACTGCAACTAGGCCTGTCAACGGAGTACCGTTCTCCGTTTTCTGTATTCCGTTTGACGGTACGAATTTTTATTTCGTTTCAAAAAATGGAACGGTAACGGAACAAATTTCGTCATACGTTTATGCGGTATTTAGTTGAAATTTAGCAATTCCATCTTATTCCGTCCAAACGGAACAACTAACGAAATTATTGATATGTACCGTTACTGAAATGGAACGGAAAACTAAATGTTAGATTCCGTTGCCGTTGTCAACGTTTGACAGCCCTAACTGCAACAGTTATAATCACAATTCACAAGCAAGGAAAAAGTGAACAGAAGTTTATTAAGTGAACTTCACGAGTTTAACACTAAAATATATCAAGGCCAACAACGAGTCGGGTTACGACTTACGAGCGTGCTAATTCTTATCCAGCCTTGATTTGAAATTAAATCGAATATATATATTGTCGAATCGAGTTTAATTGGACACAACACAAGCCGTCCAAACTCTGCACAAGCTAATTAAATTATTATTTTTTTCTATATATTTCAGTTTTTTAAATAACTAAACTACAAATTAATTCTTGTTTATTATTTTTATAAATGATTTTTTTATAAACTACAAATCAATTTTTATAACTAAACTACAAAATATATATTATACATTTTATCATAATATTTTAAAGGAAATTAGTATTTATATCTAAGAAATAAATACTTATACATTATATATCAAATTAAATAGGCTAAATATTAATTAGATAATAAAATTACATATCGAGCAAATTTCAATTCAAACAAATCACGAGTCCAAATTTGAGTGTGCCAATTTCAAACAATAGTAGAATGGATCTCGAGCGAGTCACAAGCCACGGATTGTTTTGCCAGCCCTATGTATTATATCAATTCAATCAGTGGCGAGGCCAGGAATTTTCATAATGGGGTTCACTAAGGTACTGATCAAAATGTTTTTACTCGGGATTTCATTTTATTTGAATTGATTTGTCAGGATTTCGGTAGATCTAATTACATGGAATCCCAACCAAATGACTCCAGATTCATTGATTTCGATAAAAAAAAAAAAATTCCAATGAAGTGAAATGAAATAAAATCTCATATTAAAAAAAGAAATTTTGATTGGGGCCTAAATTTATAATATTTAAATTATCACATTAAATATAAATGAAATTAGACTATATCGTGAGGCTGCTGTCGTTTAAAAATTTATCCACAGTTAACCTACATAATATCAAATTTTCAGAAGGAATTAGTGTGCATTTGAAACTACAATTTGTGTTGCAAACTAGAATTTGATATGTTATACTTATAAACTAAAATAAAAGAATGATTTGATGAATATAAAAGGACCAATTTGAGCAATGGCACATTTTTCTAGTTGTATTTGCGAAGGTAGATTAGAAGAGAAGCCTTTTAAAATTAGAAGAAATCTTTTTCTGTTGCTTAATAGGAGAAATTCGATCGCCCAAAGCTAATTGCATCTACAATTTTTTTTTCCCTTTCCGTAAGCGTAAGAAATGAAAATGAAAGTAAAATGGAAAGGGAGAAAGTGCTTCCTGGATAACAATTCCCTTTTTGTTTGGTTTGCATCCTTCCCTTTTCTTTTTTTTTTTCTTTTTCTTTTTTGAATTCTGAAACGTGGTGGGCATAGGCCACAAGACAAATCAAATAAGATTATTTCAGTCTTTCTAATTTAGCATGTTTGGAATATTTGTGTTTTGGAGCATTAATTAATTGATAAGATCCATAAAATCAACTAAAAATAGCAGCACAATATTTTTACCATAGAAAAGAAAATATATTATATATGGGGTTCACTAATGAAAATTTGCACAAACATTTATGGGGTTCAAATAGATAGTATTTATGACAAAATTATATTTTCTAACTACAAATATTAATCTCTAATAATGTTATTTAAGAAAAAAATGGGTGACATTGACACCCATAGTTTACATGTAGACTCGCCTATGAATTCAATAAATGAATTCAATCCGTTGATCTTGATATCTTTACATATATAACCATGAATTGTTGTTTCAATTTTTTTTTTATGTTCAGTTTGTTTTGTATGGTGGAGAGGTTCAAAATTGAAAAATTATAAATGCACCCACAAAAAATAAGAACTTCATGTTTGACATTTTGATTACGTACAAAATTATCTTAAATGCAAAGTTATATGTATATAAGTACTCTGTTCGTGAAATACATCATGCATGACCAATGCTTAAAATACTCTTTCCCGATTTACTCTAATTTAGTTTAAAATAATGTAAACTATACGTATATAGTATTGCACAACATGATTTAGAGCTTTTTTAGTAATATTGTCAGATTTTTGTTCATTTTTTAACAATCTTATTATCAGTGTTATTAGACCCGCTATGTGCAATTCTGTTACACTGGTTGGAAATATTGAAAATTAAATTTTAGAATTATTTTACTGATATATAGATTAATAACTTAATAACGGATTATTAATATGGATAATGTCGGTGATGCAGTCATAAAGCTTTTTTAATGGAGGAGCCGATTTGAACAACACTAAACAAATTAAACGGAAAGTCTCTCTCCGTTACTAAAATTTGAGAAATCAAGGATAAAAAAGGAAGTAAAATATTATGTACATGTGATACAAAATAAACTTAAGAGATTTTGCATCTCAGTCCCGCTAAATCTCTTTCCTTGGTGTGATTTGAAACGTGTAACTCTACCCTCTTTCAACACTTGCATTAAATTTACTTATGGTAACATATATATTGAGTACATATAATTGGTTACTAAATAATTAATGTTTCTTTTCATATTCTTTTTTTGCGAAGAAGTGTTCGGTGGACGTAATGTAGTTGATCTGGCAGGATAATTCTAACAAGTCAAAATTATTCTTTGACAGAGTGCTCTAATTAATTTAACAACTCAAGGGAAAGGTTACGGTTGAGGCAAATGAATATTTATTGACCATTGAAAGTGTTTGCAATTATACATGCTTGCCATATAATTTTAAAATATCCCATATGCGCCCCTACAAGAGAGTAGAGATCTCATTTGCTTGTAGTACCAAAAAAAAGTCACTTTTATCGTTCTGATTTCACAACGCTTTTAATAATTCAATTCGCCTAGTATGTTTTCTCATTTATATATATACGACGGGTAAAGGCAATCACATTTTTTTTTGTGAAGGGAAAATTGGGAAATGCTTAACCCTGTACAAAATGCTTTCTTTGCAATTGTGGGCTATATATATGTAATATGTGTGCGAGGTATCTTTTTTATTTGGTAGGGTACAGGCGATTGCCCACAAAATTAAACCCTAGATCATTAATTAATTTATGCTTATATGAAGCACAAAAGAGGTGGCTTAACGACAACAACAGTATAGTTTGGCTTAAAGCTATGTTTAACACACGTTTATTAGCTTGGAAGTTTTGGAAAATTGTCGGTGATGCTAACCCAAAATCTGTTTATGGACATACACATTTCAGGCATCTTCTCACACCCATCTCTATCATTATCACATACCATCTCTCTCACCTCACTTCAATACTAACTTTTTAAGCATGTATTATTGGGTTAGGCTCCACTAATCTTCCCACTATTCAATGCCAAGTGCTAATTCACTTATAAATTCAGGCTGGAAAAAAATAGATATTTCCCATTTGTTATCTTTTAATTCATTATGTGGAACCATTAATATTTAATAAATTTTAATCGAACAATTATATCTTGATAACTAAATAAAGACAAAGAAGTGTTTACATTTTCACGAACAAAAAAAAGGTGCAAATTTAAACCAATAAATTGCCGACGTCATTTCTTTGTGAATCGTAGGGAAAATAATGTGTCGTTTTTTATTTCATCGTAAAAGAATGTGGGTCAACCAACTATTCACAAATATAAGTTACTGATGATTTAGATTCACACAAATTTTATTAGATAGTTTGAAAAAGTAGTCGCTCGTTTTAATCCATTCATAATCTTTCTTTTTTCATATTGAAAAGTAACTGATTTTTAAAATTTTCATCACCAGTGACTACAATTACCTTAATTAAACTGGGTTCCACGTGGATTTGGAATCCTTGAAGACCCTATAAACGACTAATGATGTGAATTACATCCATCCATTTTAGATTAGATGTACCGCATTTAATTCTGTTTTCAAAGTTGAGAAATTAAATAACTAATATAGATATCTACGATGTCAATGTTAGTACCTACGACACCCTGATTCATCAAAACAATAAAAAAGAAAATTGTTGTCTAGATTCTCTGATAAGAACATTATGGTTCGATAAACAGTAATAAATTGTTTCAGTACATAATAATTAATTAAAGAATAAAGATTGTACAGAAAGTTCTTTTAATTGTGATTGGGGAGCCACTTGTAATGCTCTAAGAATCTTATAATGATTACTCCATGTTTTATCTTAGAAGTTTCCTTTCCGTTGGAATTTAAGATTTTCTGTTTGCAAACCCTGTTTCCAAAATTTGGTCGTGTAATATGAAAGGCATCTTTCCAAATATCGATCATGTATTTTACCAATTGTATGTATATATTACGGATATGAAAGGCCTCTCTGCTTTTTCCCACTTTCAGAAACCAAAAGTAAAGAATACAAGTATTCTAATTATCAGTTAAGTTTTTTTTTAAAGATCCAGCCGGATTTCGAACATGCGATCTCTCACTTGAGATGCATTCCTCTTTGCCACTAGACCAAGAACTGATTCTCTAATTATCAGTTAAGTTAAATAGGAACAAAACATAAAATTTGAACCATTTATGTTTTAACCCAGATACAAACATTTTACAATAATATAATTCCTCTGTTGTAATTACCCATCAACTCTTATTGTACTTGCGAATTACGGTTTGCCTATTTTGTGGTGGCCATTCTTTTTAGAGCTAGTAAATAGCTCTATCGAGCTCTGTTTTTTCCCCCCTTCAAATAAGAAAAATCAAGCGCTGTTTTTTTAAAAATATAAATAAAAGAATAAAGAAAGGCCCAAAAGGCCGGGTTGCATTAAAACCTAATTATGAAGAAATTTAAAGAAGACAAATTCACAAAACAAGAACGACAAATATCGGGTCAAGATTTACTCGCCATAATTTTTAGGTCCAAATTCTGCATAGTTGGATTATCCCATTTCGTATAAATTCTTAGATCAGATAGAATAGTATTTGCGGTTTAAATATGTAATTAACTTTTTATTGCTTCTTGGTATATCTTTATCCAAACCAAAAACCGCATTATACAAGACAGTAGGTACACACAAGTTAAAACACTTGCATCAATATATTTTATAGAGTAAATATATATATTGCGTTATATAGTGATCCGACATACATTACAAACGGTATTTTTTTCAAAGAAAAGGGGAAAAAAGAACACCACACAACTTTAACAACAATTTTTTTTTGGAAGATAAATTGGGTCAAGCTTCCCAACTTATTTTTAAATTAAATGTCTATGAAAAATTCCAGCTGGTTTCGAACTTTAACGATAATTTTTTATAAAATGGAACTTTATTATATAATATGAATATTGTATTATAAATACTTGCTACACAAATTCAAGGAACGTGTCCAACGTGTGTCCAGTGTCTATTCCGTGTCGTGAATATCACCGTGTCCTACGCCATTTTTGAACGTGTTGGAAGTGTCGTTCGTTCACGTGTACAGGTACCGTTGAACACGGGGCGTTATACTCTGTTCGTGTTTCATAGTAAAGCAGCTGAAGCTAAATCATATCAAGGCAAAAATCAGCATATAGTCCTGTACATTTTCCGAAATCTGATCAAACAATAACATATTGATCGATACACTTCCACCAAAGAAACGGAATTTACACATTCACCCCCGTTTGATGATTCATGAGTAGCGCCGTCAAACATGCGAAACGGACACTGAACAGGGCCGTTCCGTATTGTTCCATTTCTGTAACGAAACAAAGATACACTTTCGCTTCCGTTCCGTTTAGGTAAACGAAACAGTATTTCTATTCCACTATTGTTCCGTTCTCCATTTACCATTGAAGTCTGCCCATTTTCGTGTTCCGTTCCATTCCATTTCGGTAACGTTGATAAAAGTATAAAACCACATTTCGTTTCCATTCCGTTTCTGAAAACGAAGCCATTTTCTCTTCCACTTCTATTCCGTTTCGGACAGAATGAAACGGAAACGTGCGAAATAGCGATATATTGACAGCACTAGTCAATAGTCATGAGATCAAAGCTAATAAAGAACCACAGAAGTACCAATAAAAGCAAATGAAACAAAAGAAAATAGAAAAAGCAATTAATGCCTATTTAACATTAATGTCCCAAATAATAAGCAGCTTCCAGTAAGATCCACCACACGACGGTTGACCTGAACGAGTTGCGAAAAAATATGTTGTTCCTCTCCAGTCAAACAGCCCAAAGAGTGGTTGCTAACCGGATTACGAACTTGTCATCTATGCTCAACAAATGAAACAAAGCTATAATTAGGCCTGTCAAACGTGTGAAACGGAGATGGAATAGGCCGTTTCGTTTATTCCGTTTCTATGACGGTACACGTCGGAATTTCCGTTAGTCGTTCCATTTCGACGGAACATCGAAAATTGAACTATATTACACTCGAACGTATGGCGAAATCCGTTTCATTTAACTGTTCCATTTTTGAAAAAAACAATTTTCTGTTTCGTTAGCTATTCCGTTTCGACGGAACGAAATGGAAAACGACGAAACGGTATATGTTGACAGGCCTAGCTATAATTGAGTTCTGAAGCGAATGAGAAATCACCAAATTTGATGTGCTAGTAAGAAATTGTACCAAGTACTAAACTTGTTTGATGAAGGGGCAACAAAAGAACAGATGCAACTTTGACAATCTTGTAATTGCCTCATTGGAAGTTAATCTTTGCCCTTTGTGGTCTAGTATATAGATTGCCTCCTTCAAGAACAGCAACGGTTCTCATCCCTAATTGTCAAACCAGAATGAGGTGACATTGTCATTCCCTATTTGGATTTTGGAAGAGATTGAATGAACCCGGTACCTTCCAAGTAAAGTGGTGACCCAATTATACTGCATGTTTGAGGAGAGCATGCATAGTGGTCACTTTTTCCCCAAAGAAAGGCAGGTGAAGAGTGGAGCAACCAAATCCATTTTAGGAGAAGCGCTACATTGTGCAATTTTAAGTCTATTAGACCTAAACCTCCCGTCGATTTATGTAAGGATTGCCGAGAGAACCGATGAAGCTAAACGACCAGCTAATTTGTGCTCGATCTTGTGCAATATAGGTTGGAAACACACTCGATTAGGTCTGCCATTTGTCAATGGCAAACCCAAGCACGGCACGGGTAAAGAAGTGTGTTCGCAGCCTAGAAAATCTAAATTTTGTGTTCTTTAGAGACTTCTATCTCAAAAAATTATAATGCTATCACTGTATTTCACATGCTTTACATATCAAAATTCTGTCGCGAATAAAAACTTTTCCCCACTTATTATAATTTATAATTAAGAGTGTTTATTTATTTTAATTATGGATACAACACGATTTTCTACACACCAATGATCTAAACTTGATTTATTTAACACTTTTCTATAAAACACTTGATTTGAATTTATAAGTTTATTAATTTATCTTCTTTTAGATCTCAATTTAACTAGTTTAATCAAAATATTTTTATCATTATAAGTTTCAGGGTAGTGCTATGAACATTTTATTCTACTAGCAAACATACCCACCATAAAATTTGAAAAAAAATATATTTATACTTCAACAATAATAAAAATTGACCTCAATAAAAAATAATTTAGTAGAAATATTTCTTTCTTAATAAATGAAATTATTTGAAAAATTATGGATGAGAAAATTTTACATATGTGCTCTATTTCCAAATAAAAAAATTATTATTTTAAGTAATTTTTTCATATGTGTTATGCTCTATTTCCAAACAGAGTGCACAACCAATTGAACGATAATTTTTTTTTGTTAAGTGCACAATCAATCCAGCGATAAATTTCTTTTCATTTGAAATAAAAAGTCAATAAACTTTTATTTGTCAATAACGTCAAGTCATTGATTTAAACGATCAGTAGTTAAGAATACATAGAGTAAACTACTGTTTACAATATTATTGGTCTAATTATTTTAGCTCTTAAATTAGTGCTTTTATAAGCAGTAGGATATCATACTATTCTCAATAATAGTATTTACACAATTGTCCAATATAGAAAATTTGTCTTCTGGAAATAAAAGTATACTAAACATCTTTTGGATAGCTTAAACATACTCGATGGTTTTTCTTTTATCCATTTAATTTTTAGAAGAAGCTGAATAAGTATGTGTTGATTGGCGCAATTCTCAAGAGTGTGTTAGCTCAATATTTAAGTCTGCATTAGGCAATAGTTTATCGTACACTTCGGACATTCTGTAAATTAAGTACGGACCATTAAGATAATTTTTAACAGCTGTATAATTTTTACTAGGTCAGAACTATGTAACAACTGTCAACTATTGTATTTTAATTGAAAAATACAAGGGTGCAAGCATCGACGCAAATAGACAAGTGTTTATTTCAGAGTATTTGAAATTCGAATACACATCCATGTTTGATAACTATTACAAAAAATAATTTGATTTATGCCATTACAAAATATTTCAATTTTTAATACATCATTCTTAAATGACTATTTCGAAATATGCCACCACAAAAGATCAAAGATTGCTATTTTTTGTTACAGTAAACCTAATATTTGTCACTCAAAATATTTTGTTATTTTTAAATTTTAAATTTAATTATTTTTCAGTGGTATAAAATTATTTTTTACTATTTTATAGTGGTATGAATTAGTTAGCCTTTTAGCAATGAAATATCTTGAATTTCAAGTTTCTACAAGGGCATAAACCAAAATACCTCTTACTGAGATGTGTTTCGACTTGATCAAAATCACATAACAGTTATGAAAAATTGTATTTTAACCAAAGCACATGCATATTTTAATACAGTAGACAAGTGTTATATTGTGCAAAAAAAAAAATTTCAAAATATACACAAATGTAAAATCTAAATATATAGGTAAAGATTAAGGTGTAAAGTGCTAATAAAGGAGCATCCAAAATGCAATTCACGGGACCATAGTCATTATTTTGCTTGGACGAAAGGAGACGATTTTGAGGCGGAAAGTTCAGCTACAACAGAAGACTATCTAGTCGTCACCAAGTTATCAGCGTCATGCCATCAGCCATCATCACAACACCAATTTATCAAATAAAGATTTATTTGTCTCTTCCGCTTTAAAAAATAAATAAATAAAAAATTGACCAATATCATATATTCTAAAAGTTTGATAACACAGTGGCTAATATGACCGTCCAAATGAATATAACAATGGCCAGTGCAATAAATCAGATGGGTATGGAAGCTCTATACATGCAGAAATAAATCTATTGAACAGTTAAACTAATTTAAAAACAGCACATGCAGACTCTGCTCTAATTAAAAAGTACCGGAACTGGGAACTGGGAACTGAGAACCTGATATATAGAAACAGACTGAAGCATTATCCTTATTTTATTTTATTTTAGTTTGGGATTCAGCTCCCCTTGAGACCTAAGTATTACTGACAACGATGAAGCTTTTCACTAATTGCACCGTCAGAAATAGGACATGATTCATAATATGTTGAGTCATATATACTCCCTCATTTTTTAGTCAATTTATTGGGACATATGTACAGTACAGAAGGGGACAATGCAGAGTCTTGCGCCAGTGTTTTTGCTGCGAATTATCGTCGTTTCATCAATTCACTGGTGCTGTTGTTTCATAAACGTACAAAACTTGACAGACTATGTAACTATGCTGCCATTTGTGTTATTTCGTTTACAGACTTGCTTCTTAGCAATATACAACCTACCATTCTTTTGGTTTACATTTAATTCCATTTTAGCACAGTTTATATATTTGAGTAATATATTCGGGGACAGACTTAGATTAGATTTTACTTATCATCTATTACTGATTTACTATGGTAAAAATTTCAGTTCATGCAAAACTTGACTGAGGGAGTGAGGGTGAATGTGAATATTTAAGTTCGAATGCTTGTTCCTCATGTTTATCTAATTCTGTGATAGTACTGGTACTGGTAAGATGTCTGCTCTATTTTGTGCTCCTTTCGCACCTTTTTATTTTGAGGGTCTATAATTTTTTTTTTTTGAGGGTCTTCGCACCTTTTTATTATTATTTTTTTTGAAAAGAAAAAAAACTATTCATTAATTTAAAATTTTTCTTTGCTGGTAACCTTTTTTAGGCATTCTGGATAGCGGCTATATATCTAATTCTTGGCTGATAGCTTACTAATAAATTTACGCAAAAACAATCAAAATTAGATTTGTAGCTTAATTTTAATTATATTTAAATGATAATGTTATAAAAAGCTCATCATTGTTGCCATTTATCGACGTCTCTAAGACGGTGATGGAGGGATGTTAACACCAATGGGGTCAAATGGCTCTTGACCCCACTAAGTTTGCAAGTTCTAGAGCTCTGCTTGATTTTGAGAATTTAAGTATTGATTTGGTTAACTAAACTACCACTTTCAGCCCAGAAAAATATACATAGTTTTACTATTGACCCATAAATAATAACTGCATATTGGCCGAAAGCTTGATGATGGAAATGGAATGCACAACAATTTTATTTTTCGGACAAAGACTTCGTCTGTATTTTCAAGACATAAATAGACAAGTCAACCTATTCATATATTTTTTAAATTTTGTGACGTTAAATAATTATTAAATAATTGGAATCCGATTTTTTATTTTATTTTGACAAATGAAACCCTTAGTCAGACTTTCTAATATTTGACCCCACTATGTTAAAACTAGAAGTGCAGCTACATCCAAAAAAAAGTGTATAGTCTTACTATCTCAGACTCTCAGTGCATAGAATGATACAAAGTTCCAAACACACTCTCTCAGAAATATAGAAAATGCTTAAAACAGAGGACTCGGAAGTTAATTAGGAGAATAGTTTTTAATTTCCCTTAATATCCATTATATCCTAAAGGGGGCAGTCATTCATAAACAGACAAAAACTCGCCAAAAGCATGTTAATAATGTGGCTGGCCGAGACCCAAGATAGAATCTGATTTGAGATGTGACAAAGAGAAAAGTAAAAAAAAAAATCTGGCGATACAAGATCGTGCCGTATTTTGCAATCATTGGAGGACTTGCATGCAAATTGGATGGGTTTATACCGGATCAAATGTTGAACTTCGAGATTACGACTCAACAGTTACGATGGATAGAACAAGTGAACAACGTAAAAAATAAAAGACGCAAATAAATTGTACACCCTGAATTTTTTACAGTTATTTAGAATTAAAATTATTTATTATATGTAAAAGTATCGAATTTCAGCAATAAATTTAAATCTTATTTTATGAATATTATTGTATTTCGTTAAAAAGAAAATTTGGAAGTTCTCATATATTTATTCCTAGTATATTTTTTCTATATCATTACCGTATTTAATAGGTTTCCATTGAATCTTTTTAATGTGTCTTTTGAATAAAAATAATAATTTTAATGATTTCATTGATTTTAATGTGATAGCATCTAATTTCATTTATATACTCTATTTTTTAGTTTAACCGTCCAAATAACCGTCCCCCCTTTTTTCATATGCCTTCATTATTTCTATTTTTTATTATTATAATATTATTAAGGGTTAATTAGATTTATGCCATTGTGAAAATTTGAAATTAGTAAAATGCCATCACTAAATGACAAATTAGTTTTATACCACTGTGAAAAAGTAAAAATTAGTTTTTTGCCACCGAAAAATTGATTTGCCAATTTTACCCTTTTAAATATGCCACTACAAAATTTTGAAATTAGAAAAATACCATCACTAAATGATAAATTAGTTTTATGCCACTACAAATTAATTAAAATGAGTTTTGTTCCAGGTAAAAATATAAAAAATAGCTTTATGCCATTAGAAAGATGCATGAAATTTGATATAAGACGTCGTGTATTAATAATTATCAAGCTAAGTATATACAGCAAAAAAATCAACCTCAAAATACTTTTTAATAATAACAACACATATACATGCTTTTTAACAACGTCAAAATATTGTTTTAATCCAATGAGGGTATTTTAGGCAACCAAAATATTGTTAACAAGGGTTTATTAACAAGGGCAATTTGGGATTTTTGAAAAATATTGAGAGCATTCATGATGGTATTTTTAGAATTAAATCTTTTTTTGAATGAGATAATGGCATATTTCTAATTTACATAATTTTATGATGGCATAAATCTAATTTACAATCTAACAATGGCATATCCCTAATTAGCTAATTTTCACAGTGGCATAAAATCAATTAATCCTATTATTAATTAACCATATCGCTCCACCAATTAAATTTTCTTTTGTTTGTCTTTGTTCCTTTGTGAGTTATGAAAATTAATAACCGTGCCTATCTCCATTGTTTAAGCAATTTATTTGAATTCTTAACGCATTTCTCTGTTAATTGGCCGAATAAAATTAATGCAAATGATCATTGCATATGCTTGTCTTTTTGTCCTTTATGTTGTCCCGATTATTATTTTCCATGTATCATTTGTTTCCATATACTTCTTTGGTTAAGAAGGAATATTACTAGGCGTCCGTTATTTCTCCTTAAATTTTCATTACTTTCTAATCCGAATAAATCATTCTTTTATTTATTCGGTTTCTCTAATTTTTCACCCACGTTTTTCATTTCCTCTGTTTAAACCGCCACATGCTCTCCTTTTCAAAATCCATCGAGTTATATGCTCAACATCATACCCTACCCTGTTATCCGATCTATGTATCTAATTGCTCCATACTATCGGTTTGCAAGTGAAAGAAGAAAATAAATCATTTAATCACCCGTTTGAAATATTGATTCTCTATTCGACTTGACTTCGATTTCCACGTCACAATTATTGTTTCATTTTTCTAACTCGCTCGTTAGATAACCGGACTTCTCTATAATTTAATTTTCACATTGATTGATTTAAATGTCGTTTGTTTATTTAAATGAATTGATATATGAGAATTGAGACTATTGTATTTTACGAGTTAACGGGTCTCTGATGTGATTTGATTTGAAATGAAAAAGTGATATGGAATGTGAAGCGGAATCGCCTAGAGAGGGATTCGCGCTAATGTGAAAATGATATGAGAAACTGATTTGAGAAAATCTAGACCTGTTGATCTAGTGAAATACATTTAATTTTATTGTTATTGATGTGTGGATTAATCCGGTTGGCTGATATTTGTTATATAAATTAGTTATAGAGAAGCTGCGTCGTTAAATAATTAGTTACTCGGCTTTGTAGCTGACTCCGTTTTGCTTTTATTTTTGTTGTGACGTAGGTTGACGGGCTTTCGGATGGACGATCAGATACTGTTTGACCTCACGCCACGTATTTCGGATACGGGTGTGACAGCTATAAAATGATATAGTAAACTATTTTGACAGAAACTAAACAACGTTTTATTTAAATTTTAGGAGTTTATTTGATATAATAAAAGTTTAACAATTAAAATTTGTAAAAAGCTTAAGTACTGACTTGATACCGATGAAATTTCTGAACCTATTTATTTTCAGTTTTGAGAATAAATATTTGATTTATCTTTTTATAACTTTCACCTAAATTCTAAAGTTAGTAAATTCAGATAATGTCAGATGTGGAGATTAAACTATGACGTCTCTTCAACTGATGATATGAATGGACATGAACATGCGCACGTCTAGTACGATTCAGGTGTTTTCTATTGGCAATTTTTCTTTTTCTTTTTTTTTTTTCTTTTTTGAAGAAAACTCCTCGTGAGAGTCTATTGGCAATTATTGGTATCGATCGAAAGCGTTTGAATTGCTAGAATAAAAGACAGGTATTAGTACTTAGTACAACTAAAATTCGTTATAAATTAGTAAATCATTTCCATGCTTAACACATAAAACGAGTGGTACCCAACACATTTGTTTCTCGTTTTATGTTTTAAGCATGGAATTGATTTAACTAATTGTTTGGAAGTGTGGTGAATAAGAATAGAATAGTTTGTTCAAGAATAAGGGTGGTGAATAAGAAATGGTGAAGAATTGCTTATTCATAAATTAAGAAATGTTGTTTGGGTGGTTAGTTAAGAATAAGAACAAGAAAAAAATATAAAATAATGATTTGTTGTTGGATGGTTAGTTTGCTCCAATCTAGTTTCATGATTTTGTTAGAACAAAAATAATGATACGAATAAGCTATTTCGTTTGTGTTTGGCAACCTCTAGAACTAGCAATTCCGAATAAGATCTTATTTCATGGGTTCCAAACATAAAGACATTTCTAGAACAGCTAATAAAATATTTATGTTGATTTTATCTTACCACTATTCAATCCATACACACTCTGTTTTAAAGTTGGTATATTGAACAGGGTTGGAGGATTTACTGGGTGTTCTTCCTGTTTTTTGTTTTAAATTTTCAGCTAACTTTTCTAATGACACAAATCTTTACGAAGTGTGAATATTGACCATGCATCGTCTATAATTCTATATCAAGTTTTGTACCGTTTCCAACCGGCCAACCTGGGTCGTAATTAAGATACTACCATGGACATGGTCAATCAGAAAAAGCACAAGGGGTCAGCTGGCACTATTTCAATATTTTTGTGGGGAACCTAGATCCAGAGTTCCAGGCTATAGCTTATAGTTTATTCAATCATCTCAGGTACTGACACTTGCAACACCACCAAAGTACAGCCTATCAAGCATCAACCAAATTAAATAATAAAAGCAGAGCATTACACAATCTTGGCCCGTACCTGTTGTAGACCCATCGCATTTCATTACATGGCGTCTTCCCATAAAATTGACACAAGAATTTTTGTTGGTTGTTATTATTTATCACGCTCCATCATGATATGAACCCACACACAATAGATGATCAATGCAGGAATTGTGGATAATAGGAATATATATACTATAAATATATGCTTTGGCAGGAATAATATATGGTTCTCTCTATCACATAGCGGAAAAATGAAATCGCACTTGCATGGTGAAAAGCTTTGCATTTAATTGAGGACCCATGTTGTTAGCAAAATGTATCCTCATATACAGTCACCATAATATATTTGACTAGTCAACAATTTAATTAGCCAATAATTTTATCCAACAATGTGTTGAACAAGTTGTTTTTGTTTTTATTCTAGCAGCGTTCCACTGAACCACCAGTGGGATTTTTCGGTGTAAAAAATTATCTGAATAATAAAATATTTAATTGAACTCTTACGTATTTAAACTGACTCCTAAAGCATTCAAAATAATTCTTAAAAATATAAAACAAACTGTGAAATATTTAAAACTTAATATCAAAAGTATTGAAAGTGAATCTTAAAGTATTTAAACTAAATCCCTAAAGCATTTAAATCGAAAGTATTTAAACTGAGCTTTAAGTTGCATAATAAAGTACGTAAAATGCACATTAAATAGTTCAGTAAAGCCGGTGACAATAACTGCAGAACTTTTATCTACCCGACTGCCAAAAACCAGCAAGGACCAACGATTTTAACATGATTAGCAAATCAAATGTTTACCTTCTAAGCAATAACAATTAATGCCTTTCCAACTGTATACATTGAGATTTTACTAGGTATATATACAGAAGCAATTGCCACTTAGTACAGATTTCAACAGACATCTACTACTATTTATATCATACGGATCCTGTCTTTGTTGAGATGGCATATTGCGGCCAGAGAGCACAAAAATCATTCGCTCGTTTATTATTTAATTAATAATAACTGGTACTACTAGGGGACAAGCTAGTCGGTCAGAACCACAACATTAATTTAATCCATGTCATTTGTAGGCCATCGCCTTAAATTTTCTTCTGAGGGTGATATTAAAAATATATATATATTCATTTGATCAAGTAGTTGTATTCAAATTGCTCTGTTTTTTTCTGCCTGATTTCTCGATTTTTTTTCAAAGTATAAAAGGAGTAACAATTTTGTTGCAATAATTTCTTTAGAATAGAAATATTGCTTGCTCTTTATTATATATTTAATTAGAGGCTGTTTAGATTGTCCCTGTTTATTTGTCACAATTTCTATAGTGATCTAAAAGTAAAATGGCAGGATGAAAGTTGGAAGATTTAGACGAAAAATAAAATAAAACCTCTATATGAAATTAGTTTCATTTATATATATTTAATTTCTGATGTTTTATGTAATTTAGATGGGATGTATATGAAATTCGATGTAATTTAAAAATTAATTAATCATCCGTTAAGTTGTATATTGGTATTTAATCGGCGAAAATTATAAAGAACACTGCAATATTCAATATGTTATATTTTAATAATAATTTTACCATTTGTTTCAATTGTCATACGAAAATAAAAGTTAACAATATTTTTACTCATCTGTTTTGATAGGATATTTGGGCCTACCGGCGGTAAATTAAAAAAATGGATGTCTGAAAACTAATGCACCATTCGTTCAACGCTCAATAGTCAATACGACACAATTATTACTGTGATAATTATAATTAATTTTCGGCCTAGTAGAAACTTTTCTGCGTGGATTTATATAGAGTGTGTTTGGTTTTACAATAATAAATAATAGAAAATTAAGTCACTACCAAACAAGATATAGCTTAAGGGATAAGTCACTTTATGTCATAACTAACAAATACATATTATAAGAAATATGGTATAAAATGGTTTATCCTTTGAGTCATATCTTGTTTAATTGTGTCATATATTCAATTTTTTTTTTTCTATTTCTTATTCTTGTTCAACGAAATACACATAGGTTTATGTAAATCTCAATAAATTAAATGTATCTTAACGTAAGTTCCAGCATTTAATTTTTGGCTGAACGTTTACCGCATAAGTGAGTATTCAAAATCGATTGAAGTCCCACTACGTGCATTGGGGATTTGCTTTCCTCACTCCTTTTTTCGGAGATACACTCCAAAACTTATATTAATGACTAAAATACCCTCAGAATTTTACATCATATTTTTGCAGATCAGGAATATTTCAGTCATTATTCAAAAAAATTGGGAGTGTTTCTCCGATATGATGAGATGAGGGAGTGAGGAAAACAATTTCCCTTGCGTTGACATATATGTAAATACATATATAGGATGGTAAAAAACAATAAATTAATCCAATGGGATCTTCTATGGCACCGAGGTGAGGCTGGTAACTGACGCTATGAGATAGTTGACACGTGCATTAGCGTCTTCCATTGTTTGAATAATGCAGCGATTATCATTTCAAGTTACGTAGTTAGTGTATGTAGTTATGATATATAATGGGAAGTAAAATGTGATGTGGACTTCAATGGTGTAGAAAATAAATATTGTATTTATTACTGTATGTTGGTAGAGACTTTTCATTTGTTATTGTAGTAATTTAGTTGATATTAAATGTTGAAATGACTCTAGTGTAAAATTTAACCGTAGTCGAAAATTTTGAGAAAAAATAATAAAAAGTTTGCATCCTCAAAAATATGCTGAAAAGTTCCAACGTAGATTTAATACGTGGTGTCTCGACAATTGTGTCAATTAAAAATCTCTCATAATAAAATCAAACAGCATGGAAACACGCTGAAAATTTTTGATTGAATGCTGTCATAATTCCTCGGAATGTGTTTTCATCAATTTTCATGTTAGAAAAATTATTTAATATTTTTCTTTGAAGTAATTATCAAAATTTCTGCAGTCATCAACAGTGTTTCGTGATGAAAGATACTGAGTTAAGAGTTGTTAGGATTTTAGCATTAAATGATTATCAAAGTAGTAAATGTGTTTAGTTTTTGGTTATTAAAGGTGTTATATATATCTACAAGTTTGTATCATATATGTGATTAATTAGTTCTCTTCGAAGTATGAATTGATCGGACTGCATTTTGGATTGGATTTTCTAGAGATATCTGACTTTTCACAAATATTGTAACAAATTGAATTCGGAATTTAAGCAGAACGAACGATCTTTTCTGGATTGGGTCCAATACTACAAGCACAAATAAGGGAACGAATACTATTAAGATTCCGATATATCTGGCAATCAGCTTTTTCTTAAATAAAAGTTCCAATTTCCTCAAAAGTTGTTGTCATGGCAGGTCATTCTGAGAATAATAAAAACCAAAAAGAGAGCTGCCTGAAATAGTCGCGTCAGAATCCGCAATGCAATGATTCATGCTGTCGAACAAGACAGTGCTAAATGAAATAATTAGCGAATAGCTGACTAGATTAACTGTAGCAATTGAATGTACCTTGTTTGAATTTTCTGGCTGCTTCAACCAAACATGATACTCAAAATAACAGTGCATTGAATGCCCCCATTTCGAGAGTCTCAAAAGAAGGGAACGCTGATTCAATTTCATTAATGATACTTGTTCTGATTCACATTCACTGGTTGGTTGCCCCTTGATATTATAACATTAGGTACCTTCCAAATCACTGTGTTACCGATTCAGCATGTGCATGTACATGTCCCAATTTTGGTCGTATCAGACACATTAACAATTAACATAAATTAATTTATATTCGTATCAGAAAAATCAGTGTTCTTCGTTAAAAAAAATAAAAAAGAGCAATACTATTAAAACATGTGAAAATCATTTTGTGGAAGAATTAGCGTTTCTTTAATTTCCCATAATAATATGAAAAGGTACACGATTAATATCAGTTGATGAAATTATTTGAGTGTTAATGCACTGTACCCCAAAATCAGTGAAACATGACAGAATCATGCAACTCGTCCAAGAGTCCATAACTGAAATGGAACCAAACAGAAAAAACCAAAACAAGTACGTACGAAGAAGGTCCAAACTGTCAAAAAAAAAATTTAGAGCAGGCACTGAAACAAGTTACTTAAATAGTTATATAATACAAATAAATGTTTGCCTTGTAAAAGTAAAAGTGGCCTTCTTACTGTACCAATTCAATTGATTCGTGGAATTCAAAGCACTGATGGGACATGACCAGTTTTGTTCCTGCTCCCAGATGTTTGTACCACTATCCAGTTCCTCTCTAAAATATTAGTAGACTACTAAAATCATGACACGTGAAATCATATCCAACTTGGTCAGAAAGCTTAAACAAAATTAAATAATGTTCCATTGACATTTTTTTTTCAGCCAACGCTCCGAATCTCGATCCAATTGACATTAGATATCCTTTGCGTTTGAAAAGTATTTGAATAATAAAAATCTGGCATTTGCAAAAGTTCCGCTTTTTTTTTTTTTTTATCACAAGAAGGGTATACTATGATCTTGCATAGTGCACAGTGGCATTAGAATATCTATCGTTTGCGTTTGACAAGTATTTCAATAATGAATTCTGCACTTGCAAAAGTTTCATTTTTTATCACATTTTAGTTTAGTAATTTATAAATTATATAGCACTATTGTCGAAAAAGAAGGGTACTATGAACTTGCATAATGCGCATTGCCTCATATTTTGTAAATTGATTGGCATTTGCTTTTCAGCGTGAGATGGCTTCTAAAATATTTATTTTATTTATTTATTTATTTGCTTTTGTACATAGACATACGATATTGAAGATATGTTGATGATTTTCCTGAATTGTGCAAATTAAGTGTGATTTCTTTTAACTGTTGTCACACGCATCACTCATTTTAGTGCATATATGTCTGCAAGTTAAGAACACTCTGATAATGTATTTAATTAGGAAAACAGTTGCACTAATGTGTTACTCCGAAAAGTTAAGTACCTGGAGTGCAAATTAAATGATATAATAAATTCATGATTAATTGTAAGTACTTATTTACAAATTATTTCAGTTATTGAAATGAAAAATAAAAAGATCTCCTCACCTAATGATATTGAGGCTTAAAAAAAATTTGCCAGCTAAAGCAATTCTTGTTGTTTAACCATTTCTTTCATTCAACATCAAGGATATTAATTAACAATAATTATAGGTGTGATTATTATAGGCCTTGAATCTTGATTATTTGGTGCAATGCGTAACTTTTTTTTTCTAACGAACATATAACGTGTATTAATTTCTTGAAATGAATTTGTTTTGCTATTTTCTGAAAGTAAAGTTTTAATTAGATCATGTTTGTATGTTTGTATCCTTATGTCCCCCGAGTACGTAGTGTTATTTTGTGAGAGTTACAAGGAATTAATGGTTGATATTTTTGGACCTCTTTGTAGGAAATTGTTTTACTCACTCCACCATTTAGAGATTCACTGCCATCAATCTTGACTAAAACATCCTTCGTAAAATCGTAATAGCATCAAAAGAGATCTAACTCTAGCAAGGGGTGCTCGTGCGCCACAGTCAAGAGTGAAGGGTATTTTAGTAATTTTATTTCTATAGAGATAGCTAGTTTTTTTTACATTGGCTCACCCGGCCTATCACATTCCTCCTTTTATTCGGACTTGGTGCAAAGGATATTTCAGTTACATGAAAAAAAAAATGGAAGTGAATTTCTTAAGAAGGCGCGAGCGAAGCAATTCCATCTTGGTATTTGAAAATAACTTATTTAACTATTTTCAAACCCGGAATATATTAATTAACATGGGTCTGACAAGCTCCTCATATTTTCAATGGTGCCTGAAATTGCAGAGGAAATGAAAATAGGGGTCTAAGAGCTGATGATTAGGTCTAGGACTAGGAGTGATAGAGTAGGGAAGCATGATTGCTCGTAAGCACCAAAAAGATATGCATTGAAATCTTACAGCACTGTAAGTAACCAGCCAACCACTGTTGCTTTTTTGTTGTTTGCGTAGCAATATATGCATTGTATGGGTTGTACCGGTAGTTCATGCGAACTTTACGTACTGCACGTGCATGGTTGCATGCATGCGCCTCTCAAGCTGTTGGAACGGTCACGGGATTAATTTATTGAATTTTGGCCGAAGCCAGAAAATATTAATCGGCGCCTGGGCAGAAAGAATAATGTTTTCTATGGTTAATGAATTTATTAAATCATGAACACAATTTTAATTCCTCAAAAAAAATATGTGTGTAAGAAATGAAAATATTTTGTTAATCACGAGTAGTAGATTTAGGTGTTTAATAACAAATATTTTGTTAAGTTGGAGGTAATTATTAGCAAGATAATATAATAAAGTAATTAATATTTTATTCTATTGGCATTGAATGTGATTGGGAGAGAACTGACTCGTCATAGAAATAAACTACTTTCCTATATGCGTACTTATTTTTTTTTTTAGCTAAAACATCTTTGTGCAAAATGACTATCTCCTCTAGCTTGAAAAACAGTTTTTTTTTCTAGCAAAAATGACTCCAATATGTGGGCAAATAAAGAATCAAAATAATATTAGACAATAAAGATATGTGACTCAATCTTCTAGTGATACAGATATAGATATCTTTCTAAAAAATAAATTATTTAAATAAATAGTTGATACAAGATTGTTTACACCCCTTAGTTGCAATTATTATGATATTTTTATGGTTGCTTTTATAAGTAGTACGGATGTCTTGTTTTTTAACTTATAATGTCGTCTTCATAATATATTTGTGTAATGTTTTGAATGATAAATCTCTTGATTTTATTATTGAGCTAATTGTTTTGTTGCCTATTACTTTGTAATTAATAATTAGCTAAAATAAAATTATTCTAATCTAATATGTTTCTGGTTCAGTATACGTACGAATGATATTACAGTGAGGAACAATTTACAAATTAATTAGTTTAATAATTTTGACAAATGTTAAAACCAAATTTTAATTTTAGAAAAATAAAACTTAAAATGTTCTGAATTTGATGTAAGTTTGTACCATTCTTAAGCAATGTAATAGTTTCAATGGTCCTAAATATAAATTTTGATAGGATATCGAATCGTGTGAAATATACATAGCCTATATATAAAAAGCTATATAAGTAAACTAGGATGATATATGATATATATAGGATATCGATGCATGATATCTCCAACTTTTGTCAAATGAAGATGTTATTAATTACCCCTAACCCCCATTGCATACCATTAGGACTACGAAACTTGTGGGAAGAAATGGGTGAGGTGACTTTGCATGTAGTTTTGGAGACGAATATTACGTAGCTCTATGAAAAATTGAAAAGTGAGGTCAGCCTTCTATATTTTTAAATCTTTTACGATTTCTAGGCAAGGACCACTTCGAGTTTTTCTTAAACTAGAAAAGATGGCCACAATATGTGTGAGCAAATAAAGAAACAAAATAAAGTTGGACAGTAAAAATGTCTGGTTAAATCTTTTAACAATACAGATAGATATCTTTTTTCTGAAAAATAAATTGTTTAAACACCATGTCTTTTTCTGTATCTGAAATCAACATCTACACTACACATCATATCAGATCACATAAATCAATGATTCATAATTAATGTAACAATTGTTCCTACAGTGAAATTATTTCGACCTTTAAATGGGTGCTTTTTATAAGCAGTTCCATAAGCTAGTAGTATGATTGTACAGCAACTATTTAACTTGACAAAACATTTCGGAAAAATTCAATTTTTTTTTCTCGATATCTCAATATCCTACATTATCCTCTGACGTAAGAGATATCCGGACTCTTTCCCTAAACTAAGATTATTTATTTATTTATTTTGAAGGCAGGATGGTAAAGCCCGTTAAGCAGATTTTATCCCTAAACTAAGAATTAACAAGATATTAATTAAACTATTGAAGTGTATATTTTGTGATTTTTTTTAGGTTTAATTAATTTGAACTCCCGGATTTTTTTTTGAAGATAAATTGGGGGTCAAGCCTTCCAACTTATTTTTAAATTAAATTAAATGTCTATAAAGACCCCCCAGTCGGATTTCGAACCTGCGACCTCTCACTTGAGATGCATTGCTCTTTGCCACTAGACCAAGAGCTGGTTCTCAACTCCCGGATTGTTGAACAACGCTATGGGGCAAAATTTTAATTGGGTTATTTTCTCGTCCTCGGTTAGAAAATTACTAAGAAAAAAGTTCTTTAGTTTGTCTCATCTTTACTATTTTGGAAATGGTGTCCTAGCTAACTCCTAAATCGAAGAACACTTAGTCTCTTTTATTGGTTTGGTTTGTAATTGTGCTTGGTCAAGACTCAAGACACAGCCGCTCGTTTTCAAATTTTTTTTTTTTTTTTTTTTTGAACTTTCTCGTTTTCAAGTTTCAACCACAACTCTAAAATACCTGCTTGATTAGAAATTAATGACGACATTCTCGCATTGAATGAATGTCTCTGGTCTAGTCAATTCCTGAAGCCCCACGTTTTCACTGCTAACCTAGTTTTCTGAAGCGGTTCGTTACTGTGCAATAAATTACCAATTTACCGGACAGGAATATATTACCACCTATTAAACAAAAATTAAATAAATCCCGTTTGATACTGCTTTTCTTCTTTAAAAGAAATATCAACAATCTCATGCTTCCTATCTATACATTTTTTTTATTTTCTATAAACTTAAATTTGAATATAAAATTTAATTAAGTATAACAAGTTGTGCTGATTTTAATAATTAATTGCGCCATAATATTAAATTCAATAATATAGTAATAAACTAGAAAGAATATTTTACTATATGTTAAGTGTTTTTAATTTGTGTAGTAGATTTTTTTTAAGTACAGTTATTAAGTAAAAAAGGTTGATCAAGATGTTAATTTAAATAAAAGAAATATGTGGAGGGTAGGTTTGTCTTTTTCTTTCGAATAACTAAATTCGATTGCTTATAAAAGAGTGAAAACAAAAGTTTTTAAATTTTTTATTGTTTATTGTTTATTACTTCTCACTAAAATCGGTTACTATTTCTGTGAAATACAATAGAGGTACTGGCGTGCTGATTCGTTACATATTCCCCTGAGATAAACAGCCACAAAGAATGTTCACTGTTCTTTTTGTAAAGAAAGGTTGATTGGAGACTAGAAAGTTATTTTTATATAAATGCACTGGAGTAAAGTCCAAAATGGTTTTGTTCCACCCGTCCAATTCTGATAAATCTCACTCTACTAGTAATGATGGCTAGCTATTGTTTGGCTATACATAATTACGTACATCTCTCTTTCAGAGAAAAGTGAGAGACTTTGATGTGTCAACCAAGGTTCTCTTCTTCAACTTAAAGCATAACTCTGCGTATTCATGCTTTAATTTAATAATAATAATAATAATATAGGTTATTAAATTATTGCTGTAATATTAGGAAACGATAAGAAAAGGAATGAAAGAAAGAGATCATACATGGAGGACTTGCCGCTTCTTTTTTTTTAAAAAAAAAATATTTGGCAATTGGAACGCCTCTTTGTGCAACTAACCTCATCAATACGTATTTCAGTGGGGACAATGTGTTTAATTTTTTTTTAAACTGTCATATTCTTATTTACTTTTGTGAAAAGGCTGACCGTGCGTAACTAGGCGCCTATGTGAAATAAGTCCGCATTAATGTGACAACTAAAAAAAAAAAAAAAAAAAAGGAAGTCCGCATGAGGTCCCGATCAAAATCCTTTTTTTTTTTAACAATGGGATTTCATTTCATTAGAAATTTCTTGATAAAAAAACAAAATGAATGAATTTGGTGTCATTCCATTGAATTTTTATGTTATTAACTCCAACGAAATTCTGAGAAATCAATTAAAACGAAACGAAACGAAATTCCGTATAAAAAACAATTTGATCGAGGCCTTAATGTGTCATGTGTGCATCTAAAGAAAATGAAAAAATTACATTGCAAGCCCATATAGGTCTGTTTACATATAGTCAATTTGGGCTACAATTAACCTGTCAGATTTCCTTCTCTCTAAAATGTCAACGTAGGCCCTTTAACTTAGGCACTTAGCTGTTCCATATGGGCTTAAATTTGTTTCAATTCAAGTTATCCATGGGCCTTCAAAAATGTCGGAGACTACAAGTTGCAAGAAAATTGAATACTGTCATCGCGCTTTGTGCCATCGCTGCCATCGTGCGTCAGTCGGCGCTCTCCCCCCTCTACTCACCCAGCGATTTTTTTGTTCATTTCGTTATTATAAGTGTTCACTTTATTAGATACAAATGTTCACTTTGTATTATAATTGTCCAATGTTTTATAAATGTTTGCTATGTTCACTATGTTCATTTTATTTTTATTTTTTTATTTTTGCCCAAATGTTCAGTTGGGTCAATACAAATGTTCTGTTAATTGAGTATAAATGTTCAGTTAGTTGCAAAGTCGGCCAATCATAACTCGTTTTTACTAAACCAAGCGAAGGGGTCATGAACCGGACACAAAACACATGAAAAAAATAGAAGGGGTCATGAACCGATCCGGTTCAAATTAATTTTTTTCCGTCTTTGCCCCTGGCGCGTCTCTCTCCAAGTCTGACGTGCGACTTTGACCCTGGCGAGACTTTGCCCATTAGTTGACGCATTTAACTGAACACTTCTTATTATTAAACTGAACATTTGTAACATATAGCAGCGATGGCAGCGATGGTTTATTTAGCGATGGCACTTATAATAGCTGAAGTTGCAATAACCATACAGACTGGAACCATACAGACTGGAATGGGAATTACACAGAGAAGCCACAAATTTAACACATCTGAAAAGACCAGTAAACATGCAATACCATGTATATGCAGTGTACAAAAATCCTGTAGATTGTACAGCTTCGCTATCGACGCTATGTTGTCCGTACTAATTTCTTTCAACAACCGCTTCACAGAAAATCAGTGTTAGCAATCCCAAATGTCCTGTACCTTATCATTAGGGTAAGCAAAACCTTCTGTGACAAGCGATTGAGCAATTATTAGGTATGCTGCTTGTGTTAGATGGATACCATCCCAATTGATGTGTTGGTCCGGGTTGGAACAGACTGTTGTTCCCGGCGAACCACACATCAAGTTCGATTCATAATTGTAACCACCACCAGAGCCACAACATGCGGTCAGCAATGAATCCTCCTCAAATCCTGATTGGGAGAATTAATTTAAGCATAGTAGTAAACCATGAAATGTCAATCAACAAAGTGTATTTTAGGATCGCTTCGGATTTATAAAAGCATAACATTTAATATAATCGAGAAGCTTTTTGATGATGTTACTGTCATACAGTAATAAAATTAACTGTGCCAGACTCAATGCCAGTAAATGGTTCTTTTTTAAAAAAAAGGGAGATTTTGATTAAAGAAAAAATATACCTAGACTGGATGCTTGATCAAGCATATGCATGAAGGCCTTATAATAGTCGGCATAAATAATCGTAACATCAGGATTACTCTTTCTCAGATCTGCCAATGCAGATTTTAGTTGCTTATTGTGATACATGGAGAAATTATTGTAAGCTATCAGACACTTCTTCTCATCGTAGGCTGATGAATCTGAAGTAGAAAATAATGTGAGGTAACTTGGAGAGCATCCAATAGGAAAATTTCCCGGTACGACTAGTTGTCTTGCTCCTAAGCTAATGACTTGCTGTCAGGAACACAATTCATGCAATAAACAATATAAATTAGCTGTAACAGTATTGAATGAGAATCACTGCTATCACTCAGGGATGCTATTGATGTATCTCAAGTTCTAAGGACAAAATTGGATTCAATTGCATAAGTCGTACTTCATTAAGAACAAGATAATTTGGAGATATCTCAATGATAAGAGTAATCCTACTAAAAAAAATTTATCTCTGTTAACACTACACAAAACAAAGACATAAGATGAAAGGAAACTTGAATCACGAAATTTCACACGTACCCTGAATTAATTTCATTTTATCCCTCATATTTATTTCCTAAAGCAAGAAGGTTTGTTACCTTGGCAGCATCAACAATTGCTTGAACAACTTGAGGCACATAAGTCATGGCTGTATTTACGGAGGTCCCCTGGAAGAATGCATAGTTGTAGTCATTCCCTCCAATCTCGCCGACCAAAAACAGAGCTTGTTCCAGCTTCCGAGTACAATCTGCATTGTTCGTTAGTTCTTTTTATGAATCATATTTGTTCAAAGTAAACAAAAGAGGATTTAATAGTAATAGAAGTATCAATATACTGAAAAAGTGAAACCACCAAACTAATTTCTCCAAAAGTCAAGCTGGATTGTTCGGCCTAGTGGTTTGGCTCTATTCCGTCAACCAAGTGGTCCTTGGATTGATTCACGGAGAGAGCATTTATTTTCAAAATTCTTATAGAAAAAAGTTGGTTTCAATCCAACCTTCAAAAAAAAAAAAAAAAAAAAAAAAAATTCTCCAAAAGTCTCAGCGATTGGTGTAGACATGGGTTTGCTACACAACGAGTGGTATTTTCTAGTGTCATTCTTATCTCCTTTTCAATTCAATATCTAATTGCATGTTGGAATTGACTATTTCTTCCCGTTAATTAAATTGTGGCTTTTTTCAAAATGATAAATGCGTAGTCAAAGTTTTAAAGGCTATATGTGTCCTCATTGCAAAAGACGAAAAAGTTAAACAAGATGAGCACAATTTTCTTTAATATTTGAAGAAAGAAACATTTTAGATTGATTGAATAATGGTGATGGGATGTAAAGAAATTTTCATTATAACTAATACCAGATTGGGAGGAGCAAGTGGAATTCAGATAGGAATTAAACCAGTCAAGCTGAGAACTGAGAGGGACACTGGCAGGAGGCATGGCTATGCCTTTTGCTAACAGTGCAGTCCCATCAAGCGCTGTAGCCCCAGCAACAGCAAAATTTACTCCGTTGCTGAAATTTGCACTCTTATCCAAGTAGGGATTTATCAGCTTAAGATTCAGATCCATGGCTGTAAAATAACAAGGCATCAGTTATGTCACGAGTAAGGAGTCGTTTCTGGCCAGTATATTGGCAGTGCTGTATTCCCTTCATTTAAAATAGCTTCCTATTTACTTTTATTCTCTTTTTATATAAAATATATATCTCCAATAAACATGAAAGGAAAATATTCAAACCTTCTTAGTTAATTAAAGATGCATTGATATGATGGGGTTTCTCAATAATACTAGTAGTGGAAGGTGGTGTCAAAGTAATTTTTGAAACATAGATTGCAAAAATCAGTAATGTTTGCAATGTAAGCAGGATGTATGCTAAAATACGTACCGATGTAATCAATGATGAGTAAGCCATCAGAGCAGCGACCAGTCGGCATTTTATATGATTGACCATAGGGGTAGCTCCCGATAGAGGCGAAAAGACCAACTGGGCCCTCTTGCAAAAGGTTACCAGTATCTGCAATGGAGTCGCCAAAGCTGTATATGGCATTGATAGAGCAACCCTTGGATTCAACCAATATGCTTAGAGGTAAGCTAATAATTAGTAAGCTAGCTATAAGTGTAAAAAGAAGGAACCTAAGAGAGAACATTTTTGAATGTGTTGTGAGGTTGGAGTTTGTTGCACGGTTATATATTCAATAATTTTAAATTTGGTGAGAAATTTTGTACGTAGTTGGGTTGATTGCTTCTGAACAAACAGGATTTTGTCAATTTGGAATTTTCTATAAGCAGTTTGACTAGTTTGAAATGTTAGTTAGAGCTGGTTGGCCTAACTATATATGGCATCATAACAGGAGTTATTAAGCATAGAAGGGGCAGATACACCATACACCAGCTAAACTAATTAGATAACGCAAGACAGTACGGTTATATGATTAGTAAAGCTAGAGTGATCAAATCATCAAATCGGAATAGATTGTGAGAATATTAAACCAAGAAACTCTGTTACACTTTGATCAGGATAAATCCAACAAAAAGAAAGAAATTACAGGAGTCCCCTTAGGGCCTTCGCAAAAGTTTCTTATTTGGGAACTTCCGTGTAGCTCTAATGCCTAATAAAAATTGTATTACTTGCATTAAGATCTGTTGAACATTCAAATTTAACTTAGTGGGATCAACTTATTAACTTATCACACTAATTCAAATTAGTCAAAGTGGAACATACTGATTATCTTGTCGATGAAACCGCCAATATACGCCATCACTCATTAACTTGGTATGGTGACCATGTTTCTTCTGTGTCTTCTGAGTTTTGAAGGATACAGAAGATGTCATTGGGAAAAAATAATAATAATAAAAGATGCTTTTATTCCCAAAGGTTTATCTATTTATTGTGCCAAAATTAAAATGACTGAAATTGGAAGAAAAAAATTGTGGGACCTCTTTTGGTTGGCATACATTAGACTCTGGCAAACATAAATATTAAAGCAAGGATTTTAAATTTCTAACCTAATCGCCAAGGATCCTTAATTGGTCCGAATTTTTTCCCCGAATTTTCTTTCCCACCAGGGTATAATCTATTTAGGTAAGTAGGTTCTAAAAGAAAAGACCTGGCCTAACAATATTGTAATAAACCCAAACAAGTAGTTCATAAAGCTGTTGTATGTTATCAGGCTTGTTTAGTTGTTTTGAATAATTATTCTATTTTTATTTAAGAGTTTTGAGTTCTTTAGCCCAAATTGTATAATTATCTTATTTGTATTCACTTAAGTACTTAACCTAATTGGATCTGAATATGGTCCTATATGGACCCGACCCAACAGGCCGAAAGCCCGAAACAGATAAACTATGGTTTGAATGGATATAATTTTGCCACGTCAGCTTAAATACGAGATTCCCCTCGCCCGTAGTGTCTAATCCATTACACAACAGAGTGCATCCTCTTGTTATCCTTTCTTTTGCGCCTCCATCTCTCGATTCTTTTCCACTTCTTTAGTATTCCAAACGATTTTTTTTTTTCTTTTTACACAACGTAACCTCTAATGGCAAGTGTCTCTGCCACGTTTGTTAGTTTTGGGTGTTCATTCAACCAGACTAAATGCATTACGGTAATTTTTTTATAGATTGTTTTTCTATTCATTTTGTGATGCTTTTAAGGTGAGAGGTCAGAAGTATTATTAATCTTTTGATAACCTTGTTTACTGTAGGCAGGTAAAAATTGTACCATCTCACTCGGCATGAGAAATCGCACATTGACAGCTGTCAGGTTCCCTCGACTTCGCGTCTCTTGCTCGGTAAAACTAGAATTTCATTTACATTCTCTTATAGTCTTATTATTTCTCCAAAAATTGATCCTTTGACAAATTTCATCATAAGGCTCAATTAATTAGATGTGTTTTAATAACCACTTACCATGTAACTAAACCTCTCAAAATAATTAAAGGTGCTTGTTTACTTCAAAAGTTGAAAATAGTCATTATTTTCCTTTTTCGTAAATTGGAAGATCATGGAATTCAAGGTCGACTATTTTTCAATTTTTTTCTTTTTCCTAATTGGAGTTATAATGAAATTTAAGGTTTGCCATCATATAAGTTGCATTACAAGTAATTTTCGAGGTTGTTTAATGAAATAAATAGGCAAAGCCTGAGACTGTAACAAAGGTGATGGAAATAGTAAAGAAGCAATTGGCGCTGAATGACGATGTTCCTCTAAAGCCGGAGTCGAAATTCTCAGAACTCGGGGCTGACTCTCTTGACACGGTATATCTAATTTATCTCAAATTGAGTACAATCTTATGTGATATTATAGAGCAAATTGTGCAAAATCATTTTCGACAATGACCATTCAACATTGCACAGTCTCCTCTTTGATATTGAACTGCAAGTTAGAAGGTGGCGTCCACCATGAAGTAGGGATCAGTGTGTTTCTTTTAAGCTCAGTTAGACGCTTGTTGCTGCTTTAACTGAGGGTCCACCTTTTTTCTCTTTATTTTATTTCTGGTTTTCTCGCTGTAATTTAACTCTTTATTTATTCTTTTAATATAAACTGCGGTTGGCAACTAGCCAACACGCCTTTGAAAATATATTATAGAGCAAATTCATAGTTGATTAAAAAACGAGCAATATCAAGTGCTAGGCACTCCAAATTGAATAAAATAATTACAAATCGAGATATCTTGAGGGGAAGATGGGTGACTCAATTATAATGGCTCTGAGTTTGGTTTGAGCTCAAGCTATGCAAAAGTCTAGTCAAATGAGTTGAATCTGAGCTAAAATCGAGTGAAACATTTATCTTCAAAAAAAATCGAGTGAAACATGAGCATGGCACAACCTACAAGCTAAACTTGTGGCCTAAAGTATATTATCTGATTTAACAGTTCCAGCAAAAAGCAACAAATCAACAAATATGCATCTTCCAAAAGAGGAAAAAGAAAAGATACCCATTTCCAGGAAAGTGATAAAAGATATTTTGGTGGGATAAAGAGGGTAGTCTATGCAATATGACATTTTTCTGTTCATAAAATGATTGCTCCACCAGTATCACATGGCTCTGTTAACTGAATTAATGGGATTCTGTAGGTGGAAATAGTGATGATCATGGAAGAAGAATTCGGGATAACAGTAGAAGAAGATAACTCTCAGAGCATTACAACAGTTCAAGAGGCGGCCGAACTGATTGACAAATTGGTTGCAGCTAAGCCAGACCAGCCGGCATCTGAATCCGAGCAGAAATCCGAAGCAATATCTTAAAAGACGGCCTTTTAATCTTACTTTTAGTTTTTGTTGTTGTGTTGGATCTTTGCTGTTAGTGTTGCTATTTTTTATTTGGCGATAGACCATCCAATTTTGTTAAGAGAGCAGATTGCTAGGTAGTTAACTCATGGAAATGTATTGGTTTTCTGTTTGCTTCTAGTTTTTATGCAGAATTGATATTACTCGGCATTATTCTCTTGCTATTGATGTAACAAACTGCTTGCTGCATCGAGTGGTTGATTATTTGGAAGATGAAAAGAAAAAAGCTCTTGCATTGCTTGGTCGATTAAACTGTTTGTATGTACCAAACAGAAACATACTACAGATTTCAGTACTGAATTACTGATGCAGTGTGGAGTGAACTGATGTCAGCTCAAACATCACAAAATCTGCCAAAACTACTTATCTGGTAAATTATTAAAAAAAACAAATATTAAGTCTGTCAGACTGTCACACATATTTATTGAAATTCATTTTTTCTATGGATGCAACCAGAGTGCATGTTTCAGGAAGTTGCATTCAATGCTTGATTTAGTGGAAATAATAAGAAGCAAAGCCTTGTATTCCTTCACTAGCTGGATAGTATGTAATATTTATCCATGTTTCAAATATAACTACGGACATGGATTAGCTAAGGCAGTTAACATAGTGAAAAATAACATGCATGCATACAGAAAGTAGATCAAAGACACAGTAAGCAGAGAGGAGAAGTAATACACTGAATATAATTACATATAATTAGCTTAGAAATTCACATGTAAAACTAAGCCGAAGATATAGGAGAACAAAATATAATATAGTACAGTACTTTAATCCACAATTACCGCCTGGGAGAAATATTAATTACTAAACGATAGCTTGTAACAAATTCATCTTTTAGACACCTTTGCTCTGTTTGCCTTTGAGATTTCGCTTCTTAGTCTTGATGAAGCAGAAGAAAGAACAACAGGGGCATTGAACCAAGAATTTCATTGTTTTCTTATTTTGTCACTCAGTTGCTAGTATTGATCACTGATCAATGGAGATGCCTCTTTTTATAGAAGAAGATGTGCTTATGTATGTGGCTACTGAAACCTATGTATGAAGCAATGATTTATGGAAGGGATTTCGGTACCGTTTCGGTATCTGGTGAAACAATATGCTGCTGAAATTTCAGACAAGACAAGTTAAGTAAATTTTTGTCAATTTGCATGTGGATAAAAAACACTGGGAAAAGGAAAGTTCAGAATTAAATAGCAGAGTCAAGACCTAAAATCCAGACCATCTAACCCTTAGAGAGAGATCAAATTTCAGTACCATTTTAATTCAAGTTGGAACTGAAAACCCTTTAAAATGTAAGCGAAATAACTGATTTTGTTTTGGTGTTTGTGGAGGAAATATGGGCTTAATTGAAGGATAATCATATTTTTTTTATAATTTCCACATGTGAGTGTACTGTATTGACCACTTGGAAAGGGAAGATGTTCCCTTCTTTTTTGTTTTGAATTCAGGGTTTTGTGGCAACAAGATTAGACATGTTAGTTGTCTTGTTCACACCTTTTGTGACCTGATAATAGTTTAGTCTAAGACCCATGTGGCTACCTAGTTCATATAGTCTTTTAAATGCATGCTTGTTGACAGTAATTATCAACCTCTATTTCATTTTTCCAACAATCACACATCTTCTATTAAATGCTTGTCTTGTTTACTCTATTATTATATTTAATAAGGGGAAATGACGACGACGAAATGATCACGGGGTTATATGACAAAATCCCTTGAAAATGCAAATATCAACTTTTCTGAAAGGACCATCTGCAATCACCAAAAATTTAGAGGCATATCTACAAATTGAAAAATAACTAAATAAGCTTCGCAATTTTCGCTCCGTCCACACACGTACGAGGATTTTTTTTGTTCATTTTTCGTTCTCTTGACTAGCTTATTTTCTGTCTACAAAACTGTAATTAGAAGGAAGTCGCGTGGTCAATTTACAAAAAATATGCCTCTGAATTCTGATACAACTAAGTGATAAGGGTCAAGTTATAAATGTCCCTCAAATAGTCCAAAATTTCTCTCATATGTGTCCAGTATAAATGGATTATATTTTGTTCTTGCCATTGAATATTTAAGTTTGTGCTAGGAAAAAAAAAAAGCCAAGTTGGTGATTGACAAGAATTAGATGCGACTCCATGTAGGACAAAATAATAGTCAATCAAATAAACAGTCCTATGCAAGAAAACAAAACACGTTCAATGAGAAAAGTTTGGTACAATTAACCACAGACTGGTACTGAGTTGACATGATATGCAAAAGTAAAAAAAGGGAAAAGGGAAATTGGGGATTAAGGGGCATTTAGTCCCTTATCGAGGCTATGTCAGGAATCAAGAATCCACTTTCAGGATCCTCTGAAATTTTCAGTAATTTTTTTGTTGTTATTTATTTATAATTTTATTTTTTTTAAATGAAATTCATTGGTCTGGTCATGAAGTCTGTACTCCAGTTTCCAATTCCGAAACTCAACAAAAAAAAAAAAAAAAAACTAAATTTAAAACGGGAGATGACCTGAAGTTCCTGGATTTGTGAATGACATATAATCAATTTGTTTTTAGACCAATTTATGGTTCAAGACGAACAAAGAATATATATGGGCCATTGAGTCCAAAGCAGTTTATAACAAGCCCAAATTAGTCATAGCTGAAACAAAAGTTGTTGGGTTTACTTTTTCCCACTTTTTATCATTGGACTATCTATGTTGCCATTCCTGCCCCCAATTTTTAAAATAATAATAAAATAATATTAAATATTAATAATAATATCTAATTAATCGAAATTATTTAAATAATAACACAATGACAGAATCCGAGATTCCGAACTGAATTACGGAATCTCAAATTCCGTACCTAGGATTCCATTTAAATTTTTTAATATTTTAATATTTTAATATTAATAATTTTTAAATTGTTACGGAATCTCAGATTCCGTAACAGTTTTTTACATAATATTTTAATATTATTTTATTATTATTAATATTTTAATATTATTTTGCACTGCTGATTTTTTTTCTTTTTTCGGTTTTTTCTTTTTGCTTTTATTTTACTTTTGTATTTTTTAATATTTTTACATTTTAATAAATTGTATAATATATAGTGTTCTAAATACGTGCCCTGTCGTGTCGAGCCATGTCAAACACGTCGTGTCCGGATCATTTGTTGTGCCGTTAGTATTCTCCAATCGTGCGTGTCGTGTCGTGTCGTGTCAAACACGATCGTGTTAGAGTCTCGTGTCGTGTCGTGTTGACGCGAACTACTTTTTTAATCGTGTCGTGTCGTGTTGTGTCGTGCTTAGTGGTGAAAAGAGGTAACACGACACGCATTCTGACATGACACCACTGACACGATCGTATCGTGTCGTGTTGACACGTCGTGTTAGTCGTGTCAAATCGTGTCATATTATTTTATTATTTTTTAAATTAAAAAACTATTAAAAAAATTAAAAGTAAGTGAAAAATTACTAAACATAAAAATTATTATTTGATTAAGTTTAAACTTTTTATTAATATTTATTATAAAAAATAATAATTAGATTAGAACACTATTATGATTTAAATGATGGTAAATAATATGATATAGTATTATAAATTGAAATTAAATTGTTAATTTTGCTTAAATAATCAACATTAATAATTAAATTTGTGTTGAGGTGTCATGTTAATTCGTGTTCGTGTCGTGTTGCGTGTTGAATCGTGTCAAACTTTCTAATGTTCCAACACGACACAATTATGACACGACACGATAACACGATCGTGTCGTGCCAATTTTGTATTCGTGTCGTGTCGTGTCAACACGTACATCGTGTCGTGCTAACACGATCGTGGTGTAAGGTTAGTACGGTTATGTTAGAGATATGTCCTAGAAGCCAATCATTTTATGGCTACTTCTATAGTTTATGTTATTGATGATATTTGATCATTTGTTCCTGGATTTTATTATTGACAGTTCATTCAGGTTGAGGATCTGAATTGTGGATCACTGTGTTTCATTTATAATTAAATGACAATAATAAATCAAAATTGTCCATAGTCTTGATAATTAACAAGGAACATTAATTATCAGACAAGACTAGTATACAAGTTAAGTGATGATTAAGTTCTACAAATCATAAGTAAGGAGTTACTAACTTGATTGTATATGTATATGTTGCTGGAACATAGTACAGGACATGATCCAATGAAATAAATGAATGGATTGTGTTATGTGTCATTATTTATTTCATACGTGTTTGATTCTGAGTTTGAGATGGTTCAGTTTCTCCACATGAGGATAGGTTCTATAAATATCGTCTAACGCTGATTCCTGATAAGGGCTGCTATACGGACTTTATTTATGTTCTCTTGAATTGTGCGGGGAGAAACTGGTCATCAAGACAACCGTATGTCCCTCGTTAGTTCACCTAACGAGTGATGATATCTACTGGACCCCTTGATGGAGATGGATTGTTTGCTAGCAACTTATACAATCATCTCTAGATCGAGAAACGTATAATCTGCAAGAATGACATTTTCCTATCTTGGATTATACGATGATATCATGTGACATAAGAATCAAAAACAATAAGATATAATTTCTTATGCAGGATTGAAGCAGTATATTGGTACAGTGTTTATTTATGCGAATTGGGAATCATAACGTGTTGCTAGATACCGCTTATGATTATTGGAATTAAATAGCGATTTAATTTCATGGCCAACATAGCATAAATCCTCAAAGGGTCACACAAATAGAGTTTTAACCATACAGTGCATTATTTATTTATTCGCAGCAGTGAGTACTGTGAAAATATGATAAGTTGATTAATTAATTATGTACCGTTGCGAACCGTTGTAATTAATTAAGTCAAAGTGATCATATAGAAATAAATTAGTGCATTTGCTAATCCCAAAATAATTATCAATATGTTGATAATTAATTTTATTCAACACACTTTAATTTAATTGGTTGAATTAAATTAAAGTATAGGCTTAATTCAATTAGTCTTTTTGAGTCCAATTGGAATGCAACTTGAGAGATTAATTAAGAGGTATTTAATGGGCTTGTTTCATTTTTTTATTTAGCCCATAAAAACCCACATAGGGGCCGGCCAAAAAGGAGTGCCATAATCCGAAAAAATTAAAACTAACGTTACTGTTCACACGAATATCGAAAAAAACGTTTACAAATTCGAAATTTTAAAACTAACGTTGTTAGGCAATTGGAATGCCGAGAACACAAATGCCTTTGATCGGCATTCCAATTGCCGATCAAAGCTTAGATCGGCATTCCAATTGCCGATCTAAGGTTGGACCATTTCTCACCGCTCAATTTGCTCTCTTTGATTGATTGTTAAACACTCGATATTGATTTGCAATGATTTTTCAACTTTGCAATAATTTTTTTTGTCGTTTTTCTTCTTAAAATTCTCTATATAAGACTCAAAATTGCATCATTTATTATTCACGGACTAATTTTTTTTCGTTAGTCTGAAATTGATAAACTTTCTCCTCATCAGTTCCTATTCGCAATATCACTTCTTTATAGGTAATAATGTTAAATTAATTATTAAATTATTTTATTTGATTTGCTAATGGAGTTTTAATTTTGAAATTTTAAGCAAATGGGTCCTAAGCCAAGCTGCGTCTCTTCCGGTGTTATTTTGGTCGGAGATGAGCGGACGAGCGAACGACAATTGCTTTCTGCATTGATGTTTCAATATCATGGAGAAAAATTTAAAGTTAAGAAATTAGAAAGAAATGAATATCATGTAAGGGGCCCCAAATTTTTTACAAATTTGGTTGAGAGGAATGGAGGTTTTGATCTTGGAGGTTCCTGGTTGATTCACCAGCCAGCAGTTCCACCTGGTTTTGAAAATCATCCCGCAGCTGAAAATATTGTCCATCTCCGCTAAATGGAGTAGTGTTATGTTTCTATCATCGGTATCTTATTATGGTCATTATTAGTGAAATAAGTTTGTGTGACAGTCGTCACTTGTAATGTTTGCCTTATATTACTGAAATATGTTATTTTGTCCATATACTTTTATTAAATTTTTTTATGATTTATATTGAAAAATAATATTCCAAGAAATTCAGAATTAAAAATGCACACCATTAGAAGAACAACTAAATTTTATAACCATAATATAAAGTAACACACGAAATTAAAAAAAAAACTACCTAAAAAATAAATCACTAAATAAACAAAGTACTTAGAGATTCTGGGTGTCCACATATTGTAGAATTTCATCCCACCATGGATCTTCTTCTTCCTCTTGATTTTGTTGTTGGTGGCTCACACCAGCGTTGTCAGCGGATTGAGCGGGTTCATTCCAGAAAGCTGCATCAGGTTGTTGACTCACAGCAGCGTTGTCAGCGAATTGAGCGGCTTCGTTCCAGAAAGATGCATCGGCTTCTTGCGGTGAATATGGTTTTTCTCTTGGTGTTTGTTCGGAAATTGGTTGCGGTTCTTTGTAGTAATCTTTGTACCAATCACAATTCTTAGGTTTCGGTTTGCTCAGCATTCTTTGGAGGTGCTCCTTGTGGTCTCTTTCTTCCCCACCATTAATGTGCCACTGGTAATGTATTTTTAACTCGAACTCGATTCCGTCATCTTCGTTGATATTGTATTTGAAAGTGCGAAAACATATGCGACATCTTGCATGGTAATCTCCTTTTTCTATTTCATTTGTATTGGCAGGGGAATGTTGGTAATTTGGCAAATATTCATCTCGGGTAGCTGCTCGCCAATTTGGATCATGACTATTGGAGTGAGAGCTATTTCCTTTGTCCATGATAGTGAATTTTTCAGTAAATGTAGTAATAATAATAATTAATAATAATATAAAACAAAAAGTTCATGATTAATAATCAGTAAAAGGGCAGTAAAAGTGATTTTTAAGCATTTTGAGCGGGAATCCTCTTAGATCGGCAATTGGAATGCCGATCTAAGCTTAGAGTAGTACACCAGCTAGACAAGAAGCGGAGGAAGAAGAAGAAGGGAATATAGACGAACTTGACGAGACATACGACCGTGGCCCGGGTTATCAGTCGAACTATGCAACGGGGGAGGACTTCACGGATGAAGAGGAAGAGTTTTGGGAGTCACAGGATATGGAGGGAGATGGTTTGTATGCGCAGGGTTTTGCGAATCACGAGTATTACATTACAGGAAGGACCGATAATTACCATCCCGTTAGACAATTTTTGGATATCTCTGAGTATAGAAATTCGATTCCACAACCGTCTCAAACAGAATCTTCTGGGCCTTTAGCGCAAGGAAACATTTTTATGTCAAAACCCCAATTAAAACAAGCTTGTAATAAATACGCCGTAGATAATAATGTACAGCATAAAGCCACTAGAAGTACTCCAGCATTGTATGTATTGGATTGTAAGGTGTCTACCTGTAAGTGGCATTTGTATGCCCGTACAGAAAGGGAAGGTGAATTTTGGAGAATAATAAAGAATGAAGAAGAACATACATGCGTGAGAAGGGCTGGAGATTTCACGCATGAAAATCTGACGGCAGAGGTAATCGCAAACAGCATCAGGAATGCAGTGAAGAGAGATCTTGGTATTTCTATAGATGACGTAAAATCTATATTGGAGAAAGAATATCCAAATGTAAAACCAACCTATAACAAGTTATGGCGTGGAAGAGAGAAAGCGATCGAACAACTTTTTGGATCGTGGGAGGGATCATACAACAAACTTCCGAGTTTATTATTGGCTATACAGAGAACGACCCCAGGGACACAGATCAAATGGTTGACTTTATAATTATTTATATTTATTCTGATTTTTTACTAATTTTTAAATTTTCTTCAAATTTTATTCTATTTTTTTATTAATTACCTATTTAAACTAATTAAATTAAATTAAATAAATAAACTAATTAAATTAAATAAAAAATTTCCAAATTACATATTATAATTATTTATATTTATTCTGATTTTTTACTAATTTTTTAATTTTCTTCAAATTTTATCTATGTTTTTATTAATTACCTATTTTAACTAATTAAATTAAATAAATAAAATAATTAAATTATATAAATAAACTAATTAAATTACATAAAAAATTTCCAAATTACATATTATAATTATTTATATTTATTCTGATTTTTTACTACTTTTTAAATTTTCTTCAAATTTTATTCTATTTTTTTATTAATTATCTATTTAAACTAATTAAATTAAATGAAAAATTTTGAAATTACATATTATAATTCTTTATATTTATTCTGATTTTTTACTAATTTTTTAATTTTCTTCAAATTTTGTTAAATGTTTTTATTAATTATCTATTTAAACTAATTAAATTAAATAAAAAATTATTACAAAGTTGAAAAATCATTGCAAATGTTTAACAATCAATCAAAGAGAGCAAATTGAGCGGTGAGAAATGGTCCAACCTTAGATCGGCAATTGGAATGCCGATCTAAGCTTTGATCGGCAATTGGAATGCCGATCAAAGGCATTTGTGTTCTCGGCATTCCGATTGCCGATCTAACAACGTTAGTTTTAAAATTTCGAATTTTTAAACGTTTTTTTCGATATTCGTGTGAACAGTAACGTTAGTTTTAATTTTTTCGGTGCCATAATAGTGTACGTTTTTGTTTTTCTATAAATGGACAAAATGATTTGGAGATTATGGTAATCCCTAATTTTCTCTCTCCTGAAATTTTTGGCCGCCACCTTCAAAGAACAAAAGAAAATTCAGATTTTCTTTGCTTCTCTCTTCCTTAATTTATGCATAGGACTCATGTGTTGAGTATAGATCCAATAATTAAATTGTTGATTAATTGGAGAACTACTAGGATTAGCTTCTCTCTCGTTCTTGCTAGCACAAGAATTTAGGGATTGGTTAATCCTCTAGGTGGACTCGAGGCAAACGGAGGAACGTGAAGGTGACGAGCAAACCACCGATTTCTAAGCAAAGGTCGAGCCTTCTAGTTACGAGACTAGAAGAGGTAATCCTTCTACCGTTCTCTTAAACGTGTCGATTTGCATAATTATCTAGATCCGTATAATAGCAATTGTAAATTATTTGTTAAATGTTAATAAAATTTAAATTGCACATGGAATGAGTTCCTAACAGGTTAGTGGTGTAAAGTTAGTACTTTTAGTACGGTTAGTGGTGTAAGTAGTTCGTGTCAACACGACACGACACGCACGATTGGAGAACACTAATGGCACAACAAATGATCCGGACACGACGTGTTTGACACGGCTCGACACGACAGGGCACGTATTTAGAACACTATATATTATACAATTTATTAAAATGTAAAAATATTAAAAAACACAAAAGTAAAATAAAAGCAAAAAGAAAAAACCAAAAAAAGAAAAAAAATCAGCCGTGCAAAATAATATTAAAATATTAATAATAATAAAATAATATTAAAATATTATGTAAAAAACTGTTACGGAATCTGAGATTCCGTAACAATTTAAAAATTATTAATATTAAAATATTAAAAAATTTAAATGGAATCCTAGGTACGGAATCTGAGATTCCGTAACAAGCTTGGATTACGTAACTAGTCTGTTACGGAATCAGAGATTCCGTAATTGCGTTATTATTTAAATAATTTCGATTGATTAGATATTATTATAATATTTAATATTATTTTAAAAACTGGAGGCCATTCCTGTTTCTTTACGATATATGTTCTATTGTTCGTGGGATCATTTTGTTTTTTATTTTACTATCCAGTAATTGTGGTAAAAGATTCGGCTGTCTGCCGAATATTTTAGCAATCATAAGCTCTTTGATTAGTTATTCCACATTTCATTTTTGCATTTTTGGCGGTTCTTTATTTCTATATATTATTATATGGAATTAGGCACGGTGTTTTCCATTTTCTTCAAAATGAAAAAAATTTTATGCATAAGAAATACAAAGTCCCAAAAAGATAAATAACCGAAAATTCAGTTAAAGATCGGAGAGAGGATAATATATCGAAATAATAATTTATCAATATATTTTGCCGCTGATTTTACACTTTATTATCAATATATTTTGTGGAGGTTAATGCTTGCCGCTGATTTTACTGACGAATTAGACCGAAATGAATTATACCCAAAATATATATATATTTTTTCTTTTGATCAAATAGAAATCAATATCTAAAAACGAACATGATTAGGAAAAATAAACTTCAGCTTATTTATTTTTTTCTCATTGTTACTCTTTTCTTCTGATCAGATGACATAATTTAATTTCTATCTCCATTTACCTCTTCGTAAAAATTGTACAATAGTACTTCAAACTATTTAGATTTTGAGTTAACATGGTATAAATTTGAATTTGAACTCATTAAAACAAGTCGCGAGTTTAACTTTGAAAAACTTTTAATTGCTCACAAACGATAAACTCAAATCATTTAACCAATATTTTTTTATGAGTAATGTATTCACACATTAATATTATATAAATTATAAATTTAGTAAACACAAAACGAAGCGGTTAAAATATAATGGAAAACAGGAAAAGGAACGCATTAAAATTTTGTAAAACCTTCAGCTACAGAGTGATCGAGTACGGACTACGGAGTACCGTTGCCACTTGCCAGTTGAGTGGCTCCTTTGGACTGGCCAACGCAGCTGTTGCCTGTTCTCACCTCCACGCCAACCTAGCGGGTCGTTTCATGTCACTTCTTCGCTCCACCGCTCTACTGCCTCGGTTTCCGTTCTTTCTCTCTTCTTCCTTCCAAAACCTCCTCTCTAATGCGCTCGGTAGTTGAACTTTGTTAATTCTCTCCGTTCTTTCTGTTGCTGTTGAGTATGCATCTCTTCTCTCCATTCTTTAAAGCCATTCTTGCGTTGTTCTAAATCTCAAATAAAAAAAAAAAAGAATTTTGCTTTGTTGTCTTTTTCGCGTTTTATTTTCCTTACACATTTCTCCCGCATGTGTCTTTCTGCTTTGTAGGGGTTTTGCTTCTCTTTTGTACTCGAGGTCTGTTTGGTGATCGGTGCCTTTTAAAGGGAAATACATCTGACTCTGCTTTAGGTATGTATTCCTGGTCTTTTTAGTTTATACTGGTTTTATTCCTGGATTCTATCTGCTGGGTCATGTTTGTAAATTATAATTTATTTATTTTATCCCAATTTTGGGTCATGCAAAGCCAGTTTATTTGATTTTTCTTGAGGAATGAGAGAAACCCCTTTGACAATGAAGAAGTTATCACTAGATAGTGACTATTTAGTTTTTCTAAAAAAGACAATCAATAAGTTATGAATTGTGAAGTACCAAAGTTCTTACATTAGTCCAGCTTGAAACATGAAAATTCGTCTAGATTAGGAGTAATTTGAAAGATATTCTTATTTTATTTTTGTTTTTATGGAATGTACTATGTTGACCACTGTAAATGTCAAATTTTTGTAGTGACGACTTATTAATTTGACAACTTATTAATTTTATAAGGTCCTTTGTGTATTCTTCCTTTCATATTTCAGTCTAAAGACCCCATGCACGCCAAGCCACACCTGGTTTTTTAGACGCGCAGGCTATAGATTATGTATGCATGCTTGTAATGTGTTATTACTAATTACCGAGATCCAAGGGCTTATTTTTAAAATTAATAGTTCAGCTGCAAAGCAATACGTTTCCAGCTGAGCTTTCCGTTAGTTATAAATGGTTAATATATTGTAATTGGTAATATGTACAACAAACTTTCTGTGTTAGAAATGCCAGAAACGGACAAAACAGTTACTCAAGGATCTTGACACCTGTTAGAATTTCTTTGACATATATGCGTGAAAATAACCAATGGCCTCTTAAAACAATTACTTAACATTGTTATAATGTATTAGTGCATAAATGGTTGACAATTTGGGCTCCTAAAGTAATCTGCAAAAAATATCATTTAGAGATAAACTTATAAAATAAGTGCATAGTATGAATAGGGGTTGTTGAGAGGAGCTTGCCAGGTTTATGTCATGTGATTGGCTCCATAATTCTAAGATGAGGCAAATGCACCTTAGAAGTGCTCAAAATACCTGAATAGAATCATTTTTTTAGCATCTATATTGAATCTACGGAGCTCTTTTCTGGTCACATAAGATCAATTGAAATTCCAGACAAAATTTAGATTGTTTAACAGGTCGGCTACATTTCATATTTCATAGGTCTCATTTTTTTTATTATCAAATTACATTTGTCTATCATATTTGATTTACCATCTCTTGGGCTCGTGTTTCATCAGTTTCAGTACTGTTCAGGTTTGAAGTAGCCAAATTTGTCTCTTTCCCATATAAAGATTGCATTTGGTCACCAATAATGAGAATTATCTGACTAATGAACAAAACAAACCATGGTTTTCAACTGAAAGGAAAATTGAAGAAAATGTTGACTAAGATCAAGGACTGAAGGACATCATTTTGTACTGCAGTTTGGAGTACCAATACTTATGGATGAAGACTGTGAAGAATCTATGAGACAGGAAAAGAGACACATTCAAACCATACGAAGGGAAAAATTTTCCATAACTGCTGATGATAGTTCGAGTTCCACCAGCCAACTTAGCTGGTCCAACCCTCTTACTGCTGACCTCCACCAGGCTGTAGCAAACCTCTCTGCACAGCTGTATGCGAAAGATGTTCACTTCCTTATGGAACTAATCCAGGTTTCTTTTTCTCTGTCTCTATCTCGATCTCTGTGATGTCCATGTGCAAGCTGAATGTACTTCTTAAATGACGTAGGAATATGTCTTCTGTTAAAAATTTATATATTTCCTTCTGAAATAAAATGTTCACTGATTAAGTTTATATCAGCAGGCCTTAAATTTTGTAATAACAAAGGCGCTCTTTTTTTCTTGGATTAGGTTGGGTGGTGTGGGGGGGGGGGGGTGGGAGGTGGGTTGAGGCCTTGAATTGCCCTAGAAGCAGCAGACCAACCTTTTTTTTGTAAAAAAACATGGATGAAATGATTAGATTATACCAATCCCTAAAGAATATTATTTGTATTTATTGGTGTATTTTGGTAAAATGAACAATCTTCTGTTTATATTAAATTTGAGCAGAATGCAGAGGACAATGAGTATCCAGCAGGAGTTGAGCCATCACTAGAGTTCATAATAACTTCCAAGGACGTAACAGGAACAGGAGCTCCAGCCACTTTGCTGGTTTTCAATAATGAAATTGGTTTCTCTAGAATGAACATAGAATCCCTCTGTAGCGTTGGGCTCTCTACCAAAAAAGGAAGGAAAAAGGAGGGATTTATTGGTGAAAAGGGTATGTATATTCTGGTATAAATTCAAGTACGTTAATCAGGCATCATATGGAGATGTCCATGACATATTTTATATTTGACAGGTATTGGATTTAAAAGTGTGTTTCTGGTGAGCAATCGGCCATATGTTTTCAGCAATGGCTACCAGGTTAGAAATAAAAATTCAACTACATGTTACTTCTGTTTAATTGAGTTCCAGCAAAATTATGTCCATTTAGCTGAGACTTCTTGTTTCTGCAACAAAAAATAAATAAATAATAAAAGAGTCCCAAATTTATGCATTTCTGGTTTTCTTTTGGGTTTCACTAGCACATGACTTCATCATCTAATCTGTAATTTAGTTCAATCCACCTCTTCGTAGACCTAGGTTTTCTATCGAACTATTCTAGAACCATCTTAGAACTTTCTTCCGTCTGTTGGTGCATTATTACTCTGTCTCCTTTTGTCATATTGATCAAAGTTTGACTAATTTCATTGAAATTTAGTTGCATATGAAGGCATCTGCTATTAAAAAAAAAAATTGGATCCTTGGTTCTTTGTAACTGGTCTGAATTCTGGTTCAAATAAAAACTTGTGATGAGTCCTGCATTGATAAAGCCTGGAACAAACCCATTATCACTTGGATGCTGGCAGGTCGAGGCGTAGTTCTTGTAGAACCTAGCAAACATGTCTAGTGTGACCTCGGATAATTTACAAACCAGATCTGATTTGGTTCCAATACTTAATTGATTTTCTGTTTTTTTTTGTGTCCAGATTGTTGCCTGCAACAACACTTTGATTCTTATTAACTATTCTCCCTAGCACTTGATATTCATTCTTTGTATGTGAACATACTTTCAGATTAGATTCAGTGATGAACCAGAGAAGGGTTGTGGGATAGGGTATATTGTACCAGAATGGGTAGAAGAGAGGCCAAACAATCATGAACTAGAAAGCATCTATGGCATGGGAAAGGAGTTGCCTGCAACTACAATCATACTTCCATTAAGACCTGAGAAGGTCAAGGGTGTGAAGAAACAACTTTCAGAAGTGCACCCTGAATTGCTTCTTTTCCTGTCCAAGATAAAGCGGCTCTCTGTAAGAGAACATGTCGAGGAGTGTAGCAAGGAGGAGACTCTCTGCTCAATTTCCATCTCTAGCTGTACTGGTCTTGTTTCTATGGAGGATGCTGGTGCATCTTCCTGGTAATTTACTACTTTAAAACACTTGTTAACACGTTTTCAATGATTGTTATGAAGCATGCATGTGTTATTATCTTTGACCAGTTATATTTTGTAAACACATTAATTTCTTAACTAAATTTTAAGCTTGAAAAATCTGACTTGGACATGTTAATACTTGAACATGCACTAAATACGATAATTTAACCTCCATATAAAGTTAGGAATACTTCATGAGCTTCGACTTGCATTTTCTTTTGAAATAATTTTGATTAGCTATAGAAAGAGAAACAAAACTAAGCATACAAAACATAAGAGGCATTTTGTTGATACTCTGATTAAAACCTTGGTGGTCTGCATGTGAACGTAATTATTTATTTAATAGCATGTCATTCGTTGTATATTTGTGGCTTGGATGTGAAAAATCCTTTCTAATTAATTAATTTGCATTGTGATATCAGTTCATTATTACATCTTTTACTATCATGATGATATTTTATAATTAATGATTAGCTGGATTTAACAGATGATATTTTTTGAGTTTTCAGGTATGTGGAGCTATTTTCACACGAGGAAGATATGAAGTGCCAATATTACATGTGGCACCAGGCATTTTCCGTTGATCCCCAGTCGAAGACAGATGGGAGGAAAGGGGTCGACATGTGGAACATCTCCCTTGCCTTTCCTCTAGGCGAACGGCTCAACCGGCGCACAGTACAAGCCGGTATTTATGCATTTCTACCAACAACCATGGTTACAAATTTTCCGTTCATAATCCATTCAGATTTCATTCTTGCCTCCTCCAGAGAGACAATATTGTTAGACAATGAGTGGAATCTAGGGATTTTGGATTGTGTGGGCCCTGCCTTTATGCTAGCGTTTCACACCTATGTGAGCAACCACTCCTTACCGGAGATTGCCAAGATGTTACAGTCTGTGCCAGTACATGAATCATCTTTTCCGGTACTTAATAATGTTAGAGAAGACATCAAAGATCTGTTAAAGGAGAAAGCTGTTCTTCCTTGTGAGGGCTATAGCATGGGAGAGCAAATAGATTTTTGCAAACCGGGTGAAGCAGTGAGGCTTCTTCCGGCCTTCTGGAAAATTCTGAATAAGGCAAAAGAAAGAGGTCTGTCTTTAGACAATGCCTCTTTTGAAGGGCGGTTCATCCTGCATAATTTACTTGACTCAAAAGATTTTGATGGCGTGTTGAATTTTCTGGGGGTGTCCAGGCTGCATGATGGCAATTGGTACGATCGTTGCATTAAGAGGTGTGACCTAGCTGTGAATCTTTGTCATGATACTTATGTGGATTTGATATGCTTCATGATGGATTACCCAAAAAGCTACAAACAGTTTCACTTCAAGTCTTGGCAAATTCCTATCAGGCATGTGGAGCATGATACCAGCAGTAGCAATATGCACATTACAATGTCAAATAAGGTTTGGTACATATCGGATACTAAGTTATATGATTGGCTATACAGGTGGAGTCAGACGTTCAGCTCCCAAACTAGCTCCTTGTATTTCATGCCGGCTGAAACACAAATTGCATTTGCTGCACACAACAGAAGGCAGGAGATAGCAGATTGGCTCTGCAAAAAAAATCGGTTGGAATTCATAACCCTGGACAAATTTGTGCAGTCATCTTGCAGGACTGACGCAAAGCAAATGGTCCACCTTGCATTCTTTTTATACTTCACTCATGTCAACAACTTTGCTATGGAGCACACATTACGTGGCATTTGCCGAAATAATTTGCCAGTTGTAGATTCATGTGGTTCCGTACATGTTGGGAGCAAAAAATTTTTTCTTCCAGCTAGTCGTAGCAATTGGGGGAAGTTGTTTAATCGTGTCAATCCATTCCTGGGGGAAAAGTACATCGACATAGGTGAAATATATGCCGAGGAGAGAGAAGTAAATGGGAATATTGCACCTAAGGATTCTGTGTTAAATTTTCTTATAGAGTATACAAGCGCTGTTGACATCCCCTTATTGCAACCGCCTGATGTTGATCTGCCTATACTAGATGCAAAATTGACATGCGAGCAGGCATTTTTACTACTCGATTGGGTCAATAACTTAACGGCGAATTACTATTATACTATGCCAAAGAAATTTGTAAGTAGTTTACGTTGTGGTAGGTGGGTAAAGACCATTTCGGGCTTTGACAAGCCTGAAAACTGCTTTTTAGATGAGGGAAGAAATAGCTTCATGATATTTCAAATCACACAATCTCGACCTGTTGCAGTAATTGACGAGCAATACTATGAAGGGAGGATTGCGTCATACAGTAAAGCACTCAGGCAGATTGGTGTGACCTTGGCCACCGATGGTCTTTCCCATACCGCCATCATGAAGGGTTTTGTTTCCCTTGCCGCATCAAATCAAATGAGTGGTGGACGAGTATTGTTTCTTCTAAATTTTGTCAAGCATTCGAAGGAAAAACTGCTTGGTGATCCTCTGTTATTAGGTCAACTCAAAGAGAAAAGTTGGTTAGTTACATCTCAGGGTTTGCTGCCTCCTCCTGCCTCTTACTTCATCCGATCTGAACATGAAGCACTTTTACAGCTTAGTGATCTCCCTCTGGTTGATAAAAGATTTTATGGGCCCAGAATTGGTGATTACGAGAACGAACTAATGTTTCTTGGTGTGATGGTTAATATCGAACAAGTATTTCGGCAAATCCCGATGAAGTTGAGGTTTCCAGCTGATGCATCTCTTATCAGCAGAGAAAGCGCTCTGTTCTTGCTAAAGTGTATTAGGAAGCTTGGTGAATCAGAGCCCGAAGTTCTGGAGAAGATAAAGAATTTTCCATGGATAAAAACTATTGCGGGTCATAAGTTCCCTAATGAATGCATCCTCTATGACATGCAATGGGGTCTCTTGATGTTTTCTAGCAAAATGCCTTTAATAGATGTAACTTATTATGGAGATGACATCTGGTCTTTTGTGATGGAGTTGAAAGTGATTGGTGTTGCAGTTGATCTCAGTGATACTGAAAAGAAAATAACAGATGTGTTCAAGTCCTTGCTTTCCTCTTCAAGTGGCCCCACTTGTAGTGACGTAGCCATGATACTAAATTATGTTAAATGCATCAGCAATCGAATGCCTCATGCACTACCTGATCTGGTGAGTTGCTTTTCAGGGGTAAGATTTCTCAAGACGAGACATGGTTTCAGATGCCCTTCTGAATCCATTTTGTTCGACCCAAAATGGGGGACCATTTGCACATATGTAGACCTCCCATTGATAGATGATGGCTTCCATGGCATCAACATTTACTCGTACAGAAGTGAGCTTAAGTGTCTAGGAGCTGTTGTTGATTTCAGCGAAGGACCTCATTTTGTGGCACGTGGGCTTCAGTTGCCAAAGGAGCCACCTGGTTTCTTCTCGGCTGAGGCTGCCTTGATGTTATTACATTGCACGGGTCTTCTAATGAAGAGATCAACTGATAGTGCTCTTCCCGAATTTTTTCTAGCCAAAATTAGAGATGGCAAGTGGCTCAAGACCAATATCGGATACAAATCACCAAAAGAATGTGTGCTAATCCAAAGTTCATGGCAAAGCTTGTTAAAGCCCTTGAATGGCCCTTTTGTTGATGAGGTGTTTTATGGATCCCAAGTTCACTTGTACAGAGATCAATTGAAGGCAATTGGTGCTATAGTAGATACTCATGATGTGTGCTTTCATGTTTACACCCTGCTGCTGTCGCAACAGGACAACCAAGTGATAAGTCCTGTGCTTGGATTCCTTGAAAAAAATAGATGGAAGCCAACAAGTGAAGCTGTAAATTCGGGGGAGATTCCGTTATGGCTTCCAGAAAGACACGGTATAGAGGGAAAGTGGGTACCAAGCAAACTGTGTGTTCTCCACGACAAGGGTAACTTATTTAGTGTGAATAACCAACCTCTACACTTTCTTGAAAAGCATTACAACAAGAAGATGCTGCGATACTTCTCCTTTGCATTTGAAGTACCCCATTTTCCATCTATTGATGCTTATCTCTCCTTGTGGTGTAGTTGGGAAAATGGTGATCATGATGAGCTGACTGTAGAGGAGTGCTCCTCTTTTTGGAACTACGCAGTTGCAAATTGGAACCAATATGCTAATGTAGTAAAAGAGAAGATAAAGAAGGTGCCCTGTACGTGTACTGCATTAGGTACAATCCAATTAGTGGATATAGAAAATTCAGCAATTCCTGATGATTTGGAACTTACAAGTTGGTTCACTCTCAGTAATGAAGAAGCATTGTTTGTGTGGTATCCATTTGAGGACTCGCCAACAATTCCTTTAAGACAACTTTTTGACATATACTATGAAATCGGGGTGAAAAGGCTGTCAGAAATGGTGACATCAAGTGTTGCATTTTGCATCAGAAATAGCAGCCGTGAAGACTTGGTACTGAAAAGAAGGCTTATAGTTTCAGGCCTTCTGAAAACCCTTCTAGGAGTTCTTACTGGTCCACGTATCAGGATGCCATTGAGGGAGAGACATGAGGCGGTGTTGGCTGTTTTGAACCTCAAGGTCTGTGCATCTGATGAGCCAGTGATGGTAGATCATGTGTTGGTATTCCCTTCTTTGAAGGAGTACTCTGCAAAGGAAAGAAGGGTCATGTTCTTGGACAAGTCTGCACAAACAATTTTTGTGCACAGAGGTACTTTTGAGAAGCGTCATACGAGCATTGAATTCATTACCTATTTTGCACGTGCAATATCAAGCATGCTGCCTCTTGATATGGCTTATATTTACAACGATATATGCCGGCTTATTCAAACAGGTCAGGAGTACTTAGTGAAAAATTGTCGTTGGATCTTACCAATGGTTTTTACATAATAACAAGGATTTTTCTTTTTTGATGAGCAGGCATAATGTTTGGGTTTGAGGAAGGTGCTGTGAAATTTATTCTTCATACAGAGAATTTACATATCTATACAGAGGATGAAGAGTTTCTCTCTGCTCTCTTCTCAACTGAACAATCATCAACCCCATCTTTGCGCAGGTCCCCCCGAGCTGGGCCCTCTTCTCTGCCTTCCCCACCTGGTTTTTCTCAGAAGAAACGAAGGTTAGTACACCTCTCTCTCACCCTCTCTCTATGGTGGGTAGTTGTTGCCTTCTTTGTTTTAGCATGTTGATAATAGCAGTGCTGAATTCATTGCAGTATACAGAGGAACTGTTTTGTAGTTTGGGTGATCTTTTTTAGTGTTAATTTGTGTTTAAGATATGAACAAACAGTAAAATGGGAAATTCAGAGTAAATTTGAATCTAAAATATGTGCGATATGCAATGGAAATTTTAAAGTATTGATATAATGTGAGAAACTGTTAGCTAAAACACATTTTCTCACCTGCATGTCTTTTGGCTTTATCATATGATGTGAGAAAATGTGTTATTTAGTATTGTTACATGCATTCTTTTACATGGCAAAAATGGTTTGATTTCAGAAGCAACTACTGATGTGATAATACAATGCAGGTGCTCGAAATGAAAAATTGAATCCTACAACTTTTGAATTATGCCTTTAGGTATTGTTTTGCTTTTGGATGTAAGCATAGTCAATAGTTTCTGCTTTTGAAGTGCTGTAGGCATGTAAATACAACTTGCTATTATGTGGAAATGTGTTCCACCGTATGTATCTAAGTAGGATCTCTTCTTATGCATAATTAATATGGTAGTGAAGATTACTTGACTAGCTGCAATTGTCGTTCGGTTCAGTACTAATAGTTAATAATGTGCTAGTTACCAACGATGATTCACTTTATGTATTAAGCCTGAACCAATTGATGTGACGTGAAATTATCTGGGGACTGGGGTAACCATTGCATATAGTTATGGTACTGATTGACACTTTGACAGCCTGAGATCACTACTATACCAGCTTACAACTGTAACCAATTATTGTACATACGTTTTAGTGAGGCATTTGCCTCGATTAATTAATATGCAACACTGGCACCAAGTAACCTTTGTAAACAAATCATTTTGATAAGTATTTTATTAAACTGGCATTCAACTGAAGAACGTTTATGTGACACTTTAGATGTGATTATACTATGTGCCACATATATGCTTCAGTTTTAATTCAATCTGCATCAATTAAATCCCAAGATTATGTACACAAATGTAATGCAATGGTTAGCACTTTTGGGGACTCATTCTTACTTTCCTATATGAATTACAAATAAAAGTTACGATACAAGTATGCAACTAATTGCTCATAAGAGTTGTAGAATTATTTTTTGTCCGAGCTTTTGTCTAATTATTGCAATTATAAATACACAAAAATTATTAATTTCTAGGCTTTTCACCATATTATATTGTACTTCTCGTTTAAAGTGGATGCGTTTAATTTGTCTATGGTATAATGAGATTCTTGAAATAATATAATTTTTTGTGCTCTACTATATAATTTGTGTGACTTATTGTTTCATTTTTTTAAAAATTTATAGGTGCTTGAAAAAACTTTTTGTGTTCAAATTTGTCTGGACACAATATTTACCCAAAAAAAAAAGATTCTTTCAAATTTCTCTTCATCAATGACCTTTTCTAATTAAAATTCCAGAAGCAACTCTAGTATAAGGTCTCAAATTTTAATTATACCATAGCATATGTATTCTTAATAATTTGTTGTTTAATAGTTCGTTGAAAGGAATTTTTCCTTTCGAGCTATTAACTTGAATTTGACGACATTATGGCATCGAGCATGTTAAAACTTACTTTTTCTTTTACACTGTTTGGATAAGGGAATGGAAATGGAAGGAAATTATAAGAGAGGAAGGGATGGGATGGTAAACAATTTTACGTTTTTCTGTTTGGATGAGTTACGAAGGGAAAAGAAAATCAGTTTCCTTTCCGTCTCTATTCTTGTTTGGATGAACTAATTTAATAAAGGTAAAATAAAATAATTGACCATTCTACCCTTTAAACCCTTCAACTCTGTCAGGAGTCCACGACTCCCAAATGCAAACTAATAGCCAATATTCATACATTTATGTTGCAACAAGCAACAGACCAAACAAGTGTATGTAAAATCATACCAAATAGATCACCATAGAGTCTTACAATAAAACAGAAAAGCTAAAAATTAAACAAACAACACAGCACAGTTCTGAAATGCTAAAAAATTACTAGTTCTAACACTAACCAAGAAACTTTTAAGCAAAACACTTGCACCAGTTGTATTAAATTAAGCCAATGCATAAGGATATGCAAGCGTTGAGATGAAAGATCGTCTAAAGAAGTCATTTGTAAAGACCTACAGTGTAAAGCAATGTCATTAAACTAAGCATGTAATTAATCCAAATGTAATTGTTTCTTCTATCTCCAACCAGTACTGTCCTTGGTAACAATATAACAATTAAGCATGTATCAGATTCTAATTAAGCTAAGATCGTATCATAGTAATAAACTAAATCACAACACAAATTGAAAAAAATTATTATTCTAAAACTAACTTGTATAACTCAGGTTTGTAAAATAAATAAAATCGAAGAAAGCAACAGATAGTGGACCAGTTTGTTCATATAAATGAAGAGGTGCTTTCTAGAGTTTTAAAAGAAAGTTCAGTTTTTCACATGAAAAGTTATTTGTATTTTTCGAGATGATTTCTGCATTATATCCTTCTTTTGTTACCAGACAGACAGTGGGCCTATTTTGTTCATGCAATTCGGTTCAGGTGAGGTTTTGGAAACAAATGTTTACAAATTGTGGGATTTAATAAAGAAATTGGGTGCTGAGAGAGAAAAGGGATTGGTAGGAACTGAGTCACTCAACGAATTATTAAGTATTATTTCGAAATTGGAGAAAGGTACGATAGCACTTGAAGTGTTTGAAAAGTTTGATGATTTTGCGTACCTCTTGTGTTGCTTGAGATGACTGGATGAAGAAAGGCTTTGGAGAATGAATGAAGCAGAATAGGTATGGCGTATTCTAATTAAACCAAATAAAAAATTACACATTCAAATGAAGGAAAATGGATCGAAATTAAAATAAAAAATCAAGTGAAAGAAATAAATCGGAAAATAGGGTTACTAAGCGATACCTGAGCAATGAAGAAAGAGCAAGCACGGAATCGTGCTTAAATAAAGGAAGATAGCGCGACAAGAGAGAAAATCGCGCGCCCTAGGGTATTGCTGGTAATCGCTGCCAATCCGCATCTCGCCGATTTCTCTTTCCCATCATTCTCCGCCGTTTCGGAGGGAAAATATTTTATGTAGGAGGTGAATTTTGGAAGGGAATCGTTCCCCTCGCGATTGATTTTCCTTTCCGATTCGCTTCCATCCAAACACGGAAAAGTTTTGATTTTTTCCTTCGTTTCCGTCCCTTTCCATCCGATGCCTACCCACCAAACAATGTTACCTGCGGTGCAATCAAGCCTCAAATTTATCTAATCTGTATCTATTACAACAATACAGTAGTGGGTTTTTTTCCCCTTTCTTTCGAGTAAAAAAACCATAGAGTAGTTTATGCTATTCATAGTCACTTAAATGCTTAATCAGTGAATCCAATAACTGTTTAAAAGCATTGCCCATCATGAAAAGCAACACACAAAATGATTTTTTTTGGCACAAAACAATATATTTGGTTTTTTTTTTTTTTAAGTAAAAAATGGGGGTCACACACTCGTCTTTCCGATTAAAAAAGGTTCAAATTTTGCTATCCAGCAATTAATGCGCCATGATTTTTTAATAAGAGTTATGTGATCAGCAAATCGAAGAATATTGCTTACTCCTCTTTGATTGTTAATTTCTAGTTATATGGTGTGATAATTTTCTCAATCAGATTTGAGCTCGATTAATCATAACCGTTTATAATTTAAATCAAATGGTCTTTTTTTCAGTACATATAAAAAAATTAGTCCTCGGTGAATTTGCCTCTAATTTAGATATCATATGACCTTGAACTATTTTTATTAATTACAGCTTTAACTTGTTAAATTTTAAAATGTATATGTACGTAGGGACACAGTATATCTCCATGAATTTCTATACGAGTGTAAAGTTGTTAATTCTCAAAAATAAAAATAAAAAAGTGTAAGTTCTTCAAAGTTCAAACTGTAGGTGTAAAGTTACGTATCACTTTTCAAAAAAGAAAGAAAAAAAAGTTATGTATCATTTTTCAGTCGTACAATATAAAACGCTTTTTTTTTTATAAAACGCGTTTGTTCTACGGAGCTTCGGTATTTTATTTGAGCTCTGGCCTCCGAGTCTATAATTGGTTCGATAACTTCGATCCAGTTTTCAGGACAAATTGACGATTTCTGATTTTCTATGGCATGATTCGTGTCCAGTTAAGTAGATTATAATCTGATAAGCAGCTTTTAATGCGATGGAGCAGCCGCCAATATTATAATAATAAATCACTGCCTACACGTGGACCATGGCCATGTAATAAACCGAGCACTATAAATAGTATACGTTCTTTTTTATAAGGCGATATTCTACACCATAGTTCTGAAACTCCGATTCGGACTGTTGGCGATATTCTACATGAGTCAAATCGGTTGACTCGAATTGAAATTTCGATTTAAAAAAAAATTATATTTAATGTCCTAAAAATCAGAAAAAAATATAAAAAAATAATATAAATCATGCATTCAAAAAATGAGTTAATAACTCAAATATTTGAAGAGAAAAAGTCAACTATAATATAAACTAATACAACTTAAATATTTTCGAAAATAAAATTTTAAAAAATAAGTTGAGATTTAATGATTAATAAATTATTATGTAAAAAATAATTTTATAATGTATATATATTAATTAAAATGCCTTAATATACCAGTTTATCATAGAGAATGAAATTATAAATTTTTCTATGTTTTTGGATCGATTTTTGGATCAAGAATTAATTTGTTTAAATAGTTATTTTAACTTCTGATGAATATGGAATGTCAGATCTGATTTAAATGAAAAAAATGAATATAATTCGAAAATGGAGCTATCCATCCCTATCCTTCCCCTTGTCTTTCTTCTTTCCCGTTGCACTAGCCTCCCTTTCTTTCGTTTGCGATAGTTCGACAGAGGGCTGAAATCCCCTCACCATTAATATGCTCTGACGATGCTTTTCTCCTCCCCGGAAACCTCTCGCACTGTTTCCCATGCTTCTTCACCTCTCTCCATGAATGAATCACCATTAATTACGATTTCAATATCCGCTCCAAATCGCGAAAAATCGAATCGTTAATGGCCGAGTCCGAGTCGACTCAGGCTGGTTCCGTGTCAACCAAGCTTTTAAAATACGTTTTTTTCGGTATGATGGTCCGGAGTTGATTTAACGGTGCGGCGTTTTTTCAGTGAAAAAACGGCGGCCTTTGTTTGATGGGTTTTCTCCTTCCATGTAAAGCTGTACAATAGGAGAAAGATTTTGTATAATTTTTGTGGATATATGATCCACAAAAACGGTGCAGCCTTTGTTTTTACTGGTTGCGAATTGACACTGTAGTAAAATATGTTGTAAAGTATATCTAATTGTTTTTACTGGATCTTATATCCAATTGTGCTGGCTGGCGCATCTCTATAATAGATTAACAGTTTAACACTTAACAGTATAACAAATTATGAAATTAACAATATAACTATAACATACTAATTACTAACATTATTCAATTATGCTGTAAAGTGTAAACTAATTATCTCAGTTCAATAGTTCATACAACATAATGATTCAGCAGTCAGCACTTAATTATCTCAGACTTTCAGTTCATACCAGAAGGATTCATAGTTTCATACATAACAAAGGATAAGACATACATCAATTTCAATACCAAAATTTCAATACCTAATGCCTAAGCCTAATTCAATTGGAGCCCCGTCATCAATTTTAATACCAAAATGATATGCAGCACAAGTGCACAACTAAGAGTCTAAGACATACATTAATTTTAAAAATCAAAAGAATTCATCAATTGAAATTTGGAGCATACTGATTACTACCTAAATCAATACAACCTAAATTGGCACGTCATTTTCTTCCTCTGAACTATTAGACTTTAAATCATCCATCTCTTCATCTATGTCATCTTCTTCTTCTGATGACGATGATGAATCAGATCCTTCTTCCTCCTCCTCCACTTGGATAATCTTCCTTTTCTTCTTGACAGACCTGCTAGTAGATGTGCCACTAGTACCACTTCCTCTCACTTTTCTTTTCCCTATAATTATGGCTCTAGCTTCTGCCATACTTAGCTCAATATCAGCTTCTGAACTAGCCTCGACATCAGCTTCTACACTAGCCTCGACATCAACTTCTGCACTAGTCTTTTTCTTCTTCTTGTTAACCCAATCATTGTTTTCATCCAAAATAACATTAACATTACTTGCCTCAATTGGATCTCTACTTGAATCAGCAGTTTTTTCAAGAAGTCTTGAGTTGAACTTGACATACACAAGGTCATTTAACCTCCAATGAAGCAACCTAGCCCTTTTCTTGGTATGCACCTAATTTGTTGAATAAAAGAGACAAGTTAATCAGATTTTGGTGGCATTAGACTATTGCAACTTGCAATAAATCTGTCCAGGGAAATTAGTATGATAATGCAGCAATTTCTTTACACAGAAAAGGGCCTTTAATCAATCATGTTGCAACGTGTTTGTAATAAAAATATAAAATCCAGCATGTTTTTTAGTAGACTAGACTGTATAATATGATGCTTGATTTGCTGCCTCTTTGCAACAGTATAACATGATTAGATGCAACAGCATAAATGAGAACTTACTTGATCAAATGTGCTCCAATTCCTTTCGCAACCAGACGAGCTGCATGTCAAACTCAATATTCTCATTGCCAATCGTTGTAGATGAGGTGCACTACTACCATGATTTGCCCACCATGTTGCTATCATTTAAAAATTAAACTACATATTAGCATATTAAATAGTACACACTAACTAGTAAACTTTTTAATTTTAAATTGTAGAGTTCAAAATTGTTACCTGGATTAAAGTGTCTTTTGGTATACTGTCTTTTAGCAGTGTTAATTGCAAAGGACCCGCGACTGTTTCGATAAATGTCAAGTTCCTCTTGTAGAATCTTATCTTGTGCTTCATCATCAAGACCCATGGTTGCCATACAAGTGGTCAGCCTGCCCCTAAAAATGGTGTTTCTCTCCATTTCTGACTTGTTTGAATGGTAAAAGTATGGATTCAAATAATAACTTGTCAAATGCAATGGAGTCTTAAGCTTGTCATCCCACCTCTTATCAACTATTTCCAAAGCAATTTTGTACTTATTCTTCTCCTTCTCATCAAATCTAGAAGCAATTTCTCGTTTAGCATTTAGCAGATCACCATATAGGAATCCCATTGCTGGTGTATCGCCATCTACTCTCCTTAACACCTCAACTAACGGCTCAAAGATCTTGACAACATCCTCTACCCCTTTCCAGAACTTATCAGACCTAACAATTTTATCAGCTCTTTTTCCCTTCACTTGGCTTAAGTACCCCCAATCATTCATCTCATCAGATCGGAATAATTTTTTTCAATTCATCTTTCTTTTCCAAGAGACTTTTCAAATTCAAATAAGCTGTTGCAAAACGAGTAACACCCGCACGAACTAGATCCTTTCCAAGGTGCTCTCTCATTAAACTTAAGACACGGTTATGAGCATAAAGAAACACAGTTATCACCTTTGCATCATCGATTGTGCTTTTCACCCTTGGTAAGCCACCTATATCTTCAAGCATGAGATCAATGCAATGAGCAGCGCATCCTGTCCAATAGATACGTGGCCACCTTGTCCTCAACAAGACTCCCATTGTCTGGTTAGGTCTAGCGGTGTCGGTGACAACTTGAACCACATTCTTCTCACCTATCTCCTCAATGCATCTATCAACCATATCAAAAATATAAGCACCATTCTTCTTTTTTTTTGAAGCATCAATTGATTTGAGAAAACAGACCCCAGCTTCACTATGAACCATAAGATTTATGATTCCTCTTCCCTTTTTATCAGTCCATCCATCTGTCATAATCGAACAGCCAGTTTGCTCCCATGTCTCTCTCTGTTTCATAACTGCATCTTGTACTTTCTTCTTGCGCTTCTGTAACAAAGGCCCACTAAGTTCATAAGGGGTTGGTCCCTTTAAACCTCGACCATATTCTCCTATAGCTTCCAACATACGATCGAAACTAGGGAGTGTTGCTGCATTATGTGGAATACCAGCCTCATAAAACCATTGTGCAATGTATTCACAAGCACGATCCCTCCTTTTTTTTTTTTGTGGTTACTGCAGATTGAGGTTTTTCCTTAACACCTAGTTTTCTTGCTTCTTCAGGAGTTAGCTTACAAAAGCTATCTAGAGGCCCAATCCCAACAGATTTCTTTCTCACAATTTTAGGTACATTAGATTCATCGGATTCTTTTCCTTCTGAATGGCTTAGATTTACTGCTGCCCTCATTCGACTCGCTTCCTCAACTCTTTGCTCCTTCTCTTTGGTTTTGGCAGTCACAATACCATAAATCAGCTTTCTCACATCATCAGGGACACTCTGGCATGGAGCAACATCTTTTGGAATTCCTGCCAGATGATTCTTCATTCGAGTAATCCCATGCAATACCTTTTGATAGTGCTTGCAAGTGATCTTGTAACGGTTTGCTGGATTGGCGCATAAGTAGTGGTCCCATGCTATATCTTTGGACTTTGGGTTATTACTTGATGCAGAGGTCGACATCTACAATAAAAGTAAAACAAAAATAGTACATGGTTATTCAAATAATTGGAAGTTGAAACCTAAAATAAATTTTATTAGAGTACAGGACAAAAAAAATTGAAATAGACAGACTAATTAACTAACAGTAACTAACTTCAATTTAATTTTATTACTAAGTAATTGGAGATGGTGCAGGCATGAAAACTGTTCAACACAAAAATCACTTCTCTTTTTTTTTTTGTAAGCAACATTTGCATAACAGTAAGTAACTAAGTATCTAACAGTAAAGACTAACATGCTTTTAAAATAACTAACAGTAAAGAGAGTAAGAGATTGACATGCTTTTCATAACTAATTAACTAACAGTAAAGAGTTACCAATAGAAATAATGAATGAATAATTTTCATCACAAAGAATCACAGAATCACAATAAATCACTCTAACAATTGAATTGAACAGAAAAAAAGAGGAAAAAACCTTCTGCACTTGCTTAAATCACTCTAACAATTGAACAGAAAATTGAATAATTGATCATTTTACTGCTTAATCAAACTAAAACAAAGCACTACAGATCTTCTGTTTGACTGTTTGACAAGTGCATTACTACAATAAAACATTATTACATCAAACAAGGGTCCTAAATCATTAAACCAAAAGCCAGCGACTCAACAACAACAGACTCACAGTGCTTGGAGTGGAGGAGGCGATCTGAGTAGAGGAAGAGAAGTAGCGGAGCAGCAGTGCCAGTAGATGGAGGACTGAAGGAGGATGAGAGCAGTAGTGGCGGAGCGGCAGTGCCAGTAGATGGAGGATTGAAGGAGGAGGAGAGCAGTGGAGTGGCGGAGGAGTAGAGGAGTGGCATGGAGTAGAGGAGATTGGAACGACGGAGGAGTGGAGGAGTGGCGGAGGAGTGGAGGAGATTGGAACGGCGGACAGTCTGAGAGAGAGAGAGAGAAAGAGAGATTGATTTTGAGGCGCTAGGGTTTTTGTTCTGATCGCTGATTTTTTTTTAATGTTACCATTTTTTCGTTAAAGTCTCCGCAAAACGCAATTTTCTCACCGAAAAAACGTCGAAAAAATGGAGAAAAACACGCTACGTCATTTTCTCACTTAAAACTGTGACGTGCGTGCATTTTGATGTAGAATATCGTTTTTTCCGAAAAAACGCCGAAAAAACGCCGAAATTTAGAAGCTTGGTGTCAACTCATCCGAGTTTTAAAACCATGACTACACTTTTCCAATTGTATTTACATAATTTTACAAAAAGTTTATTGCTAAAGGAAGGTCGTTTGAGACTTGCCACGCAATAAGATTCCATGATAGAGCTTTTCACTAGAAGGGAGTTTGAGACTTGCACATAATTTCATCCCACAACTTGTAAGTCCTCTTCAAACAGCCTTCACTAAAGGAAGGTCTATCATGGAATCTTTTTGTGTGGCTAGGGAGTGTCTCTCTTTCTTTCACAAGAAAAAGCTCCCAGCGGTGCTATACAAGGTGGATTTCGCGAAAGCTTTTGATACGGTCTCTTGGACGTTCCTAACCAACCTTCTAGTGGAACGTGGCTTCCCACCTCTTTGGATTGCTAGTCTACTGCGCCTTCTTCGTTCTTAATCCTCTTCTATAAAGGTCAATGGGGAGTTTACGGATTATTTCATGCACAAACGAGGACTGAGACAATGAGACCCTCTTTCCCCTCTTTTGTTCATCATCGTGGCTGATGTGTTATAGTCCTTTATTTCAAATGCAGTCCCACTTACCTCTGGCCCCATTATCATACCCCCGCGTGCACTACAATATGCGGATGATACAATCATAATAATGGAGGCTATCCCAAGGAATTTGTTGATCATCAAGGAGATTTTGGCCAACTTCGCCTCCCTAACTGGACTTCACATTAATGACTCAAAATGCAGTTTCGTGCCTATTGCGACACCATCGGTGCGTAACAAATGATACAACAAGTTCTGGCTTGTCAATCTAAAGAGCTTCCCATCAATTATTTGGGACTGTCGTTATCTTTTCGCCGACTCAAGAAAGTTCACTTCAAACCTCTAATTGATGCTGTGCAGCGAAAGCTAGATGGGTGGCAGGCAAGGTTTCTTTCCTTGGGTGGCAGGCTGATCCTTGTGAAATCGGTTCTCACAGCCATGCCCTTACATTACATGCAAGCCATTCGATTACCATCATGGTTACTCAAACACCTGGAAGGCATGAGAAGGAGGTTTTTCTGAAAAGGAAAAAACAAATGTCTCGGAGGCCACTGTCTAGTAAACTGGTCAAAATGCTGTCTCCCAAAGAAAAACGGGAGACTGGGAATTATCTCTTTTGACCTACAGAACCAAGCCCTACTTTCAAAGTGGTTATGGAAACTAACAGCAGAACAAAATTCCCTCTGGTCTACCATGATAAGAGAGCTTTTTGGCACAACAAATCTTCAGATGGTGGCTACTCATGGACACATCTCCAGTGGCTTAAAGGATATCCTACGTAACATGGAGTTCTTCTTTGCTTCTATTGTTACTGATGCAAACCTTTCATCAACTTGGAGGTGGACGAACCATGGGTCCTTCTCTTCCAACAGTGCCTACAAAGTTCTAGCAGACACAGGAGTTCGGTGCCCCTATCAAGCACGGCTGTGGAAAATTAAAGCACCGCCTAAGGTCAAGGTCTTTCTTTGGTTACTCCTCCAAGACCGGTTACTTACTCAAGATAATCTCATGGTGAGAGGGTGGCCTGCAATCCAATCCTGTACGACTTGCCATTTAGAGGTTACGGAGACAACCGTACATCTTTTTATTCAGTGCCCTTTTGCACATAGCCTTTGGGATCTGATCCAAGTTCATTACAACCTTTCGGTCTTCTCTTTTTCCTCAAGCATTGTCGACTTTTGGCTGGAAAACAGAGCCGTCATTGGCAAACAATGGGATATTATTTGGGCGGCAGTTTCCTGAACTTTATGGAAGGAGCACAATGCTAGAAATTTCTCGTCGGATATTTCCAACCGTCACCTCCTTCTACGAGAAATAGTGGCATGTTTGGATATTTGGAAGCACAATGCTTAGCTTCTAGTTTTTATTTTTTTTCTTTCTTTGGTGTAATTAGAAGAAAAGGCAGCTCTTTTACTTGTTTTTTTTTTCTTTTTTTCTCTTCCTTGTATATTTTTTCTTACTTAATGAAAATTTGCTAGTTGGCTATCGCCAACCAGCCCTAAAAAAAAAAAAGAGAAGTGCACTACTATAGTTGCGACTCTTGAGTGGTTTTTATTGGTCCAGTATTTTTGAACCATACAAAATATTTAAACAAAAAAACTATTTAGCCCAAATTTCATTTCTTTTTGGATTGATCCGAAACTGAATATATTAGATTGCTTGCAATCTGAGTTAAAATAAATTATTTTAAAAAAAAATATCACAGTACATTTTGCACTAATTTTTATGTCATTAATTTGATAACACAAGTACAATTACACAAATAACAATAAGATTCATGAATTGAACTCTGACGAAAGTATCCAAACCATCGAGTTTCTTTTTTTTTTTTTCCCCCTACGTAATTATCTAGAAAGAGGAACCTGCAATCATTAAATTAGAAAATTTCAAGGTCACCAAGAACAATTCATAAAAAAGTTTGAAGTTGGTTTAGATTTTTCATAAATATTCTTAATTTTACTAAGGTATGGTCCAATCGTGAAAAATTAGAAGTTTTCAAAGATCCAAGCATAAAAATGAATCTAAAACATATTCGTACAATTTTGATTTGACTTTTGCGTCAGATTATCTAACAAAAAAAAAAAAGCGATTATCAATGTATATATATATTACGTATAGATTTGCATGGTAAGACTTCTTACCAATAGAATTTGAGTATGTTATATATCTCCAGAAGGGAAGTTCAAATAATCAAGAAATATTTTGAGATAACCAATCTAAACCAAGAACATAATTGTATGCATCAATATTTTCCATCTCGTGAATAAGATAGCATTTCAAAATGAGAGAGTATTAATAATTTGCGAAAATATGTACGACTAGTATAAAAAAAAATCAATTTTAGGAAGGGTGAAATATTTATGACTAAGACTTCACATTTATAGAAATCAAATGTTTTCCAGGGTTGCATGTGAAATTATTCTTTGCAGAAAGCAGAACGAGGTGGTATTTTACGGCTCACTAAAACCAAGCGCAGCCAAAAAAGTAAACCTGACGATGCTCCTAGTCCGTAATTTTATCCTTGTAACCCTTTTAAATTTTGCTTTTACCTCATTTTTCCCCATTTCGCCTCCCGTGCATGTGCGCAAGTCTTCTCTTCTCCCAGGCTCCCAGCGGCTCCATCTTTTAATTTTAATTTTAGAGAATTTCTCATTTCTCAAAGTAAACTTCAGGAACTTTCTATCTACCGACTTGTATCGATTTTTAACAAACTGAAGCGATCTCTCTTCTCATTTCTCAACTTTCACTTTTTCATTTCTTTTTCCTACGTTGTTTCCTCAGATCAGATTTGGAATTTTGAATTTTCCACTAAATTTCTCCCAAGTTCATGAGCGCAATCGATAAACCTCGATAGAACTTGTTTCGATTTGAACCAATTTGTAAAAAAAAATCTTTGCTCGCCTCACTTCGTTTCTCAAATCGGAACCCTAATTTTGTTAGATCGGTTCAATTCTGAAATGGCGAGGGACAGACTGCGCTCTTCCGTAAGCACCGTGGCGGGCGACGCGTCCGACGGCGACTCTTCTGGTTCTCTCGAAGAGATCTCCGCCGACGATTTCAAGCAATCAAGGGTTTGGATGGGATATGAATATCCTACAGTTTCGAGAAATTACGGACAAGCCCTTTACAGCTTCGCGTGGGCCCAGGCTGTGCAAAACAAACCACTAGGTCTTGATCCTGTTTCAAACCCGAAGCAAGAGGAAGAAGAGTCTGAATTTGGAATGGGTAAGGAAGAGGGATCTGAGGAGAGAGAGGAGGGTGAATTGGAGGAAGGCGAGATCGAATTAGGGTTGGGGTTTGATGAATCAGAGGTGAAGGAGTCGGGAGCTGCTGAGATGATCGATCTTGATTCTGATGCACCGGATAGAGAATCAAAGGATTCTGAGGAGAGAGAATTTAAGGAGTCTGATGAAATTGGAGATTTCGATCGACGGGTTGGGTTGATACTTGAGGAAATTGAGAATGTCACGATTGAGGAGGCTGAGAAGTAATTTCAATTTGAATTTCATTCAATTTTAACTAAAGACAAATGTTTATTTCTGAACCTGTTTAAATGGAAATGCTGAAGATATTGTCTCAAATTTTATTAGAAATATGAATCGTGGTTACTTTGAACATGACCCTTTAAGAGGAGATAGTCACCAAAATTTGTCGTTTTGGACAAATTTGACAAATATTAGCATATTGAGGCATAGTTAGCATTTCCCCTTTTTCGGAATATATAAAAAGAATTCAGAGAAACATATAGTCTTATCAAATAAAGTAGCTGACTTACACTTTTTATTGGTCTGAATATAGATCCTTTGAAGGCACTTGTTCTCGGTTAAAAACATCTTTTGAGAGCTTAAAGCAGTTGTATACCGAGATGGGGGCTATACCTGTACTCGAAGCAGTCATTCAACAAGCTCTTGTTGGAATTAAGACAATCATAACTGTAATTTTAATCTCTTTTCTCTTTTGGTTTGTCAGGATATGCTTGGATACATTTTCAATGCATAACTATAAATTATTTTTTTCTGTTTTGCTGAGTAGGTGCTTGACTCAGATGGTTTCCCTAGGAGGGAACAGAATAAGCAATTTCTCTTGAGGTTTAATTCATTAACTTGACTCTCTTTGTTAATTTCTTCTAATTTGATTGTTTGATTTATGTTTTAATTGACTGTGTGATTTTTTTTAACCTTAGGATGCTGATCCATATAAAGAACCAGTATGCCTCCGTGTTATCACCTGAACAGCTAGATGAGGTGATTTTTGAAATCCAAAACCTGCTTTTTAGAAGAAAATTGGAAAGAGAAATTATTTTTTTTTTAATAGCTTTTTTTCCCCTTCTGATAGTTGGATGAAGATGTCAAGTCTTTGGCGTTTAAGGAAGATACTATTGCAAAAGAGCAGAAGACAACTGCCTCAGTTGTTACGGATACCAGTAATAGAAAGCCTACTGTTACCAAATTAGACTTATCAGGCACGTTAAGAAGCCGAACTGTTAGCCCAATATTGGATTTGCATGCAGATTATGATGAAAATAGCCTTCCTTCTCCCACCAGGGACAACACAACACCTTTTCCTGTACCTAAGCCAGTGGGTTTTGTACCGAGCACAATTACCCCCGCTCAGCCTGTAATCCCAAATAAACCCAACATTGTTAGTGCTAATGAAGGGGTTGGCATCAAATTGCAGCCATATATAACTGATGCATTTAAGGCAGTATCAACATACCAGCAGCGGTATAACAAGAGTTCTGTATTTGCTACTGATGACCTACCAAGTCCGACCCCTTCTGATGAAGAAAAACGCAAAAATGATTTTGAGGCAGCAACTGGTGAGGTCTCTAGTTTGCCCATTTCTGTAACTTCTGCACCCTTGGTTGCTCCCTTTCCTGGACCACAGCCAGCACATGTGAAACAAGGTGGTATAAAATCTGCACACAAGAGCAGAGATCCACGACTGAGAATTATAAGCCCAGAAACCCGCAGCAGTGCATCTGAGCCTAACCCTAACCCTGATTTCAGGAAGAACAAAGCAGCGGAAGGATCGTTGACAGACAGTAGTATGGTAAAGAGACAGAGAATCGGGTCTGGTAAAGGAGGGTGGTTAGAAGAGGATAATGACAGAGCTATGCAACCAACCAGCAGCACAACGAATATTAACCAACAGTCTACTAGCTCTGGTCCCACGGTTTCGATACCAACTATTCTAAAGGACATTGCTGTGAATCCAACTATGCTTGTGCAAATACTACAACAAAAATTGGCTTCTGAGTCGCAACCCAAAACAAATACAAGCAATCCACCCCCTAGATTACCTCCTGGTCCTGTTCCTGCACCTGCACCTGTCATGCCAACAAATCGACCTACTACAAAGCCTGCAGAACCAGTACCAAATTCCAGTCTTTTGGCTGCAAGGGTAATTCAGCCACCAGCACAACCAGGTGCACCAGTCCGTATGAAGCCACGGGACCCTCGTAGGGTCCTACATAATAGCACTTCTACTACTACTAGTACTATAACTCCTGAGTTGGTAAGACCAAATGGACCTCCCTCTATAGATGGACCAACCCTTAGAGAACAAGCAGAACAAGCAGGTACCAGCAATGCATCAGGTACCAGCAACGCATCAGGATTGAAAGCTGGGCCTGACATAGCACCTGGTGGATTGGCTAGCCCATGGAGAAACGTGGATTATTTGTTGGATGGGTACAATGATGAGCAGAAGGCTGCAATACAGAGAGAAAGAGCACGAAGGATTGCAGAACAGAATAAAATGTTTGCTGCGAAAAAGTTGTGCCTTGTGCTTGACTTGGATCATACTCTCCTTAACTCTGCTAAAGTATATATTTCCAGCTCATTTGTTTAACTTTGCTCTCCTTTTAATCTTTGTGGTCCTCATTATTCACATAGTTCTTTTCAGATGAAAACCTACGAGTTAGTGTTCTGTTACAGAAGTTATGTTATACACTAGGACAATCAGATTATCCAATTCAAATGTGAAATTCACCCAATTAATATATATTGTTTGTAATTTTTTACTTTATTTTAGCATGTGGTCTAGTAGCTCAGGTGGTAAGAGCACTGGGCTCTCTTCTAAGAGGTCTAGGGTTCAAGCCCGCATGCTTGCGATAGGCTTGGCGAGCCAGTGTTAAAATTCAGCCATATATACAAGAAATGACTAGGGTCGGGATGTCATTTCTAGCCTACCCCAACTTGTTTGGGACAAAAGGCTCTGACTTTTGACTTTTTTTTTTTGAATTTTTTACTTTATTAAATTCTATTATAAATTATTTATAATCTTTTTCTCTAACAGTTTGTGGAGATAGACCCAGCTCATGCAGAGATTCTACGTCAGAAGGAGGAACAGGACAGAGAGAAGCTGCAACGACATCTATTCCGATTCCAGCACATGGGCATGTGGACCAAACTGCGACCTGGCATTTGGAACTTTCTAGAAAAGGTTCGCCCTGATAATATAGATATATGTATTTCGTGCGAAATTATTTAAATTCACTTTGATCATTATAGTTGTGTGTTCTCTGTTTGTTTCATAGGCAAGCCAGCTGTTCGAGATGCATTTATATACAATGGGAAACAAATTGTATGCAACTGAGATGGCTAAGGTGCTGGACCCGAAAGGGAGTCTGTTTGCAGGACGAGTCATATCAAGAGGAGATGATGGTGACTCCGTAGATGGGGATGATAGGGTGCCTAAGAGCAAGGATTTGGAAGGAGTACTGGGTATGGAATCAGCTGTGGTTATTATTGATGACTCAGTCCGTGTTTGGCCTCACAATAAACACAATCTTATCGTTGTTGAGAGGTAGATTTTTCATTTGCTATTTTGCAATTTGTATGACATTCCACAACATGCCTGTCTTACGAACTAAGAGTATTTTTTTTACTTGCCATTCCTTTGTGTAGGTACACTTATTTCCCCTGCAGCAGGAGACAGTTTGGTCTTCCTGGACCATCTTTACTTGAGCTTGATTTGGACGAGCGACCTGAAGATGGCACACTTTCTTCCTCCTTGGCTGTGAGATAATTGTGTTTTCCTGAACAAAATATGAAACACTATTTCCCAAACTGTCACATAATGTTTTTTTAATTATATTGGCAGGTTATAGAAAGGATACACACCAATTTCTTCATGCACCAATCTTTGAACGACGCAGATGTGAGGAATATATTGGCAACGGAGCAGAAGAAGGTACTTGGTGGGTGCAAGATAGTTTTCAGCAGGGTATTTCCTGTTGGGGAGCAAAATCCCCACATGCACCCCCTCTGGCAGATGGCTGAGCAGTTTGGGGCCATTTGCACCAATCAGCTCGATGACAGTGTGACTCATGTTGTGGCTAACTCACTTGGCACTGATAAGGTAAACAATTAAAAAAAGTATACTTCTCTTTTTTTGAAGTTGAAAATTTTACTGTTGAAAGTTTCTTAATTGTACTGGTTTATATACTTTTAGGTGAATTGGGCGTTATCTAGGGGAAGATTTGTTGTTCATCCCAGTTGGTAAGGCATACCTTTGCTTGTCATATTAAGCATTTTTTGAAATTTAAAGTTGTATTTCAAATGCCATTACTGTGCGGTACACAGGTTGGAGGCCTCAACACTTCTGTATCGGCGTGCAAACGAGGTTGACTTTGCCGTTGTGAAATTATAACTGCCATAACCAAATCATGCCCCCACACACCTGTTGTCCCCTCTTTTTCCAAAATTCAACCCATGATGGTAATCACATAATAATACGACAGCAGAAAGGCTTGATAAAATTAAGGATATGCATACAACAACAGATAGGTTGCTATCCTTATGGCATAAAACATCACTTGGTTAAAGAAAATAATTGAAGAAAAAAAAGCTCTTAAGCCAGTGATAACAAAAGCAAACGTTAGGCCTAGGAGTTTTGGGGATACGGTATAATTTTTTAAATGTGTTTTTAAAAGGCGATGTTTGGAGAGCTTGTAAAAGAGATTAAGCCTGGTATGAGCAAAAAGTCTAATGCCGGGCAAGGAAGGCTAAGCCTTTAGTGATCCAAGTGGAATTTGGTTTTCTACCTCCCCGTCAAAACGAAGTTTCCTCTTTGCGGCTGAAAAAACAATTTGACCTGATTCTTTTAAGCCAGAACCGATCAAAAGGTATTGGTTAAAAGGTTGCTTAATACGACCATAGTGGTTTGCAAGAAATATTGTCCCCCGTGTTATTGGTGCTGGTGTACCTTTTTGTTTTTTGTTATTTATGAACATTTGTTTTCAGAGAGCCTAATTGGTTGGAGATAACGGAGATACGGGCCAATATCAGAAAACATGAACTCTTTTCTCGGACTATTTAGCACATAGAAAAAGGAAAAATAAAAATTGTTGCTAATGGAAAATGACAAAAAGTAAATATCAAGTGGAATTGTTTTCTGCCGTAAATAAACTAAAGTACTTATCTTACTTCTGGGAAAACAAAATTGATTATTTCAAAGTACATAAACAATGAGTATGGATTTGTAACATTTTCCAAAAATATTAAGATTTGATTTGAGGTTTTTAATTTGCTTGTTGAAGAGAACTATCTAAACAATTTAAGAAGCAACTATAAGTTAGATGTTTATTGAAAGCATATACTGTAATGAATTGCGGTTCTTTTGGTTAGAAAAACTTTACCATATTGACTAGTATGCGTTCTGGGACCGACTTGCTAGGAAGGGATATTCCCGAGGGATGGCACATTAAAGAAGTTAAAAGGGTTGGCAACATCAAGTTGCGTCACAGTTGTTTATCAGCTATTAAGCTATCAAGGTCCGCAGAATATGACTATTGGGAGTTTGACTGGTAGGTATAAATTGTAAGAATACTTCGGCTTAACAGAGGTTTAGCGCGTGTATCAATCATGCGAGCATCTGGGTCTCGTCCTTTACTAACATATACACAGGAAGGGAGGAATGACACTTGCCATCTTTTGGGCACACGTAATATAAGAGCGTTGTTAATTTTTCCACCTTCCACAGTTCTCGAATTATTTCCCACCGTTTGCTCTATATATGAAAATCCGTTTGTTCTGTTAAAAATAAGTATCAAACGGTGAAATGAAACAATGTAAATTGAGAAGAAATTGTGAATAGAAAATGATTGTATTGAATCTGAATTTCTTGATTACAGAACAATGAATTCTCCCCACTATTTATAATAGTCCCAATCGCCTATAACCTCCTAACTGAATCTGTTTCTCTCCGTCACAACAGCTGATTGATTACAATGAATGTCTTAATTACAATCTACACCTAAGCTAATCATCCTGTGACACCAAAAGAGTAGCCAATCGTGTAGCTTATCAAACGGGTTTTCATGGTACTTTAATTGAAGGGTTGTAGCCTTGTAGGTGGTCCTTTCGTCTACTACACATGACGCATTACTCTCCACTCGTGATGCATAAACCAACAACACAAAAATTAGAAAGAATAGGGAAAAAAAAAAAAAGAATAGCGAGAGATAGAGAGAGTGTGTTAGATAACGTAGTCAGGTGATAGTTTGGCAAGTGTTCATGAAATCTACAACAGCAGAAAGAAGGGGGATTTTTTCAATGGACCAAACACAAATAGTGGTCCAAGAAGCATTCCAACTGTATAACAAATAAAAATTAAATACTTAGACATGCTACTTTCAAATACTGCATGTCTCAACTCTCAACAGCAGGTAAATTGAACAAATGGGATCCAATTGATCCCTGGGGTAAAAAGAATTTAATGTTATTTATGCCATTTTTGTTAATTTTTTATTAAAATATAATTAAAAAGCTATCAAAATGACCACCACGTTTATTCAAAATAGCTTCATTGCTGATCAGAGAACTTACCAATCATCCAACTTGAAGTTCTTTTTATTGGTATAATAATTAATTTAGTACTTTTGAGACCTCCCTACTCAAATATTATGCTCCCGTTACTTCTGAAGAATCTTACTATCATAATTCAGGCCATTAATTTGAAGATGAACTATTGCTATGCCATGCTCATTTGTGAACCAAGAGGCTATTTATATACTAGTACCCGTCGTAGGGTTTAAGGAGAGGTATTTCCCTCCTCTCCCCTGTTCCACCTCAAAATAATTCTCAAATTATGCTTGCATTTTCTATGTTTTCTGGAAAACAGAATTATAAATATTTGCTTTCAAAATGATTATAAATTTATACTTTGCCTTATGAAAATATCCGATTTCACCTTTCATTTTGATTTAATGATGAATTGAAGCAGACGAGTTAGGTTGTGAGTTGTAACTATAAAACCCCACAAGAGTCCTTAATTTGGCAACTGTGCGATTTTATTATGTTTTAGTATCTTCAAGAAAATTGTTAGATATCTCCAGATTAATCCCCAGGAGATAATTTATCTTCGATCTGAATTAGATCCTCATTAACGACCAGCTCCTCAATTGCTCATTGATGAATGTACATATAATGACATGAAAACTGTTATCATGGAATCTAGGTAGTAATCGTCGCGCATAAAAAGTTTCACTTCTTTAGAATACGTGTTGGTATTATGTTGTGAATAATCAACCAATTTAGGTCGGAAAGCCATAAAATTTTATTAGAATTTGACCTAAAAATTTCAAAAATATGGATGAAAACACCAAAAATGCAGCAAAGGTTCAGCTTATAAGAACACGTAACCAATGACATTGGGCATAAAAGAAACGGGAAAGAACAAATGAAACAATGTTTATACTTTCAAATACGTAATAATTTAAAAATTGCATTTCAATTAAAAATTTCATCAAGAAAGCTAATATTAGGAAAAAAAAAATTTGAGAAAATGAATAGCAAAACTCACACAAACGTACAGGCATCCCCACACACAAATGTACACTTACAAACGTTGAGGAAAGAAATAAGAAATCTAATGCAAAATAGAAAAAACCCCAGACCCTCACACAACCCCCTAGAAATTCACAATTTTGACAAAAATTTCTAATATATTCTGGCCAGCAAATAATTAAAGCAGCCTAAGATGTGAGGTATCATTCATTCGTTTGATCTGCCACCCATTTCTTAATGAATGCTCCAGAACTGTAACCGATGAATCATCAATGCAAATCCTTTGTGAAGCTACGGGGCTGCAATCCAGCAATGCTGTAATAAGACATTTTATCAAAGTCGAATGCGTAAATATGCCGATTGACCCACTCAAATTTGCAACATTCCCCTCTGTTCGGGCTTCCCTTGGAGAGAAATCATCCTCAAAATCATTACTATCTCCTACAAACTGAAGCCGGCTCTTGCCGGACTTCTTTCTCTGTAGACTTGGTCTATTTATCCAATGGGAACCAGGACTGGAGGCCTCCTTCTGGTCTGGGTAAACCGAGTTCATCGAATTCTGACGGGAGAAGGGTAACACTTTCATGTCAGGTTGGTCAAGGGAGAGCTTTTCAGGTAGCCTTAATACTACCCGGTTCAGAAATTCAACAATGCGAAAGCTGACCTGGCGAAGGGACTCTCCAGATGGAGGAGCAAAGTCGGGATTTGTTCTCTCAATCAGTTGGTTTATTTCAGGGGTGTAGATTTCAAATCTGGGCAGACCTTCCCATTGTCCCAAGCTCATTTCAGTAAGTGATTCTGACGTCAGTATCTGGTGCTCAGGGAAGTCAAGTTCCTGCAATTGTTTTAGATAGCTATCTTATGACAGAGAACTTCAATTTCTCAAAAGAGATTATTCCGTTACAGCAATGGAAGTTCATTCATGCTTCTAAATCCTCTGATAGTTCAAGGATTAATCCTAACTGACTACACTTGTCTGTACCTCACCAACAAAATCGAATCACTTTTGAGTTGAGCAGCTTTTCTTCTTTTCTAGAGTTGTTAGTCAGTAATAATTAGACTCCTCAATTAGTGTAACATGGAGGCAAAGTACACAAATGATAACAATACAAACTAAACCTGAGGCATGCAACTGACACTTCTTTGGTTATACTACATGCTCTGCTGCAATTATAGGTCAAAAATTCACATATTAATTCGTGCCGCTAACCTAGACAACCTACCAGCTAAACCTAAGTCCTTTCCTTTTCAAACAGTGTAGAATTTAATTTCACACAGTTACCAGTTCAGATAACAAAATGCATAAAGTGATGAAATTTCTACTGACAACAACCAATCAGATAATATTCCAATTGAGAGGTCCCAATTGTTAAACAAATATATGATTGCAACAAAATTAAATGCAATTGATCTTCAAAAATTACCCTCGAAACCAACGAAGCAGTTGCCCGGGCCCGGTCCAGAGGAGATGAGTACACCGACTCAAACCGGACCCCACGCGATTTGAGAAACACGGCAAGAGCCCTGGCCTGTCTCTCACCCCTCGCCGTGAGCGCCGTCTCCGGCGATCGTCCGGCGACCAGATCTGGTCGGAGCGCCGCCTCGCTCTCTCCATGACTAATCAACACAATCTCCATCGAATTTTGGTTTGCAATGGCGGGAGAATTATGAGAACTAGTAGACGTGTTTAACAAGGGAGGAGGCGAGATAATGTGGCAAGGGTCCCACACGCGGATACTAGGGACGCGTGGCGTTCCCGCATTGGAGGGTTGAGGCGAGAGAGGCGACGCGGCGGCTCGACAGAGAAGGATTTCGGGCTCCTGTTCGAGGAGTTTCGAAGGAGGAATCGAGGCGGGGAGGGTTATGGGCATGGTGGGCACGTGGCGCGAGGGAGGGTTGTCCACGTCGGCGTCAGGGTCGGCGTCGGAGTGGGATGAGACAGTGGACCCCATGTGTCAGTGGGAGAAGAATGGGAAATGGACGGTGTGGGGACTGGGGAGGAGTCTGGTGGCGGATGTGGTGGTTCCAGTGAGATCTATGAGTGAGGGAAAACGGCGGAATGTTAGATGGAGAGATTCGCCTCCAGTTTTTTTAGACTGGAGAAAATAATGGTAGTGAAATTTGTCTCTCTAGTTTTTAAGAAACTGCAGACCTCCCGCTGGAATGGGTTCCCACTTTCCACTTCCCTACGTACTTTTACAACTTGGAGTCCTCTAAATCTAATGTGAAGGTGGGATCTGGAGGTCAGTGATTTGCAACACATAATGTTATAGGGAATGAGTAACAGAATTTTGGTTTAATTTCCTTCCCTGGGCCCAGGGTTGGGCCGGACTCCAATAGATAGAATCTGTGATTAATAATTCCTCATGATATTGTTGTTTTTCTTTAACCGAGTACAATGCGATGTTTCTTTCATCGGAAGAATAAAAGTAACAACATGATGTTGGTACTTGTTAAGATGAATTTAATGCGCTTGGAGCCTTGGACCGACAGGCACATAATTAGCTTAAATTATTAGTGAGGTATTCTGCATTTTTTTTTGAAGAAATAAAAGGGCAGAGATAATTGCTGAAATCTATATAAATGGAATAGTATGATGCAAGTTTCTAAAATGGTAAATGAATTTAAATTAGCCATAATAAAGGAATAAAATAATTTTAATATGTTTACATTTTGATTTTTTTAATTTAAAAATCAAATTATTTTTTAAAAGTTATAAAATTTTATCTTATTAATTAAAATGCATCTCTCATGAATCGAATAAGATTAACAGTTTTAATCTAACGCTTGAACTCAAAATTTTAATATATAAATAAATAAGTGATATTGTAGTATATTGTGGAATCAAAAGCTTATGCCAGTAGAACTCTCTGCTGCTTTTGAAAACTTGTAATATCACGAGCTAAACTTAAACATGAAAACTTAAGCACTTTACGTGCAAAACTAGCAGGGAGTACTATGCAAACATGAAAATTTAAAGGGGCACATCTGCATACTAACTATTATTAAGCAATAAAGAGATCTTTACAAAATACCTAAACACATGCATTAAGGCCGTAAAACCCTCTCTAACCTCACATCTCCGCTTCCACGGTTCCACCATCTTCCTTGCATCTCAAATTCACAGCCCCACCTGTTCCTTTGCCTGTCTTAATCTAATCATCTCCACAGTTCGATTTAAATCCAACGTATCCAAATGGACAGGAGATGGCTCGGCAGCGTGTACTCAGCTCCGTCATCACCGGCGCACCCCTTATTTTCTCCAGGATCCAACAAGAAACCAACCAGTAGAATAAAGTCCATGACAAATGCATTGTTGGCGCAGAAAATGACCAAGGCAGTGCAAGAATACAAAGACAATGGGTACGGGGATGAGTACGACAATGGAGACGAGTATGGATACGGTGGAGTGGGGCGGAGAGGTGGATTTGGCGGAGAGAAGGCGGCCGGACGATATCCATCTCCTAAGGTAATGGAGTAACCAAACCCTATTAATTATTTTGTTAATTATTCTTCCTTAGACAATAATTTGGGGCTCTTAAGTGTTAATATTGTGTGTTATTAGCACCAACTATTTTTCTGATTTTGAGGTGCATAATCTTGTGGTGCTATATATATGCTTGAAGAACCGCGCGCTCTGTCATTTTGGAATTAACCTTGTCACATAATTTAAAAAAAAAAATACATAATCTCTACTACTTACATTAATTAGATATATATATTTTTTTCATCCAAAAGCTCCCCGAGCAGGAAACCAGCCATTCATTATCGAGTCATAAGAAGTACAAACTAACGGATACACATTAATTATTAGATGATTAATTCATTTAATTTTAGGTAGCATTTAGCCATGCTTTATTTTATTTAGATTAGACTATGTTGGTGCATTACACATTACTACATTAGTTAATTATGCATGCATTTGCCACATCTTGTGCTTATAAGTTTTAGTTTTTATGAAGGTTCTAGCAAGAAATTGTTTAGCTCTTACTGTATAATTGAAAGTCAAAACGTATCAAACACTCAGCTTAGAAAAATAGAAAGGTCAAAACTTGGTAACTGGTTGAGATCTGAGTAACGTGAAAATGGCGAGATTATTGCCGTGTTTTTTTGTGAATATAGATGCTGTCGGCTCGGGAGTCAAAAAGCATTTATTTGTCTTGCTTTCTATGCATCTGTTAATATCTGGATCATTTCTCAAACAACAAAAAAATAATACCTGGACATAATTCAGATCTCCTGGAAAATCATCTCCAAGGTTATTTTATGTTGATTTAAGCTAAGGCAATGACAGATAAGATAAGAATCCTCTGTAAATCCAGAGAATCAAATTTCCGATCCAAATTTAACAAAAATAGAAAATCCAATGTATCTCTAATTTATTATGTTGGCAGATTTGATATTAGATCAGATCATGCGTCCTACTTTATAAAAAAATTAATAATAGAAGGCTTGCATGTGCGCATCAACACCATGAAATTTCTATGTTTCAAATTTAAGGCGAAAGTCAAATTCAATTTAACTAACTTGTATGATAGACCATTTAACTTTTTCAAGCATAACAGGAGCTAAGTAATTCTACATTTATAATTGAAATTACGAGTTGATACTTTCTGAAGTTTTCAGTAAAAAAAAAAATTGCTCTCCGATTATAAATTGATTACATACTTCTTTTAGCAATCATTTTGATGGTAGAAAAAAGAAAGACATGTTATATATCCTTTTTGGGATGAGGTATGAAAATGCTCCTTCGATTTCCGTAATTTCGACTCCCATTTCTTTAAATGAAGACAATACCCGAATGTTTTAGCAAGTTGCAAATTATATCCAAATTAATCAGATTAATAGGCACATCATACAAAAAATAGAATTTAAATTTTGATCCATCCTTTTTTTTTATTATTCTATTAGCACTACCTCCGTATGGCATGGCATTTTTGTTTTGTATTGGGCTTCATTTTTCATCATGTAGGATATTAGAACTCAAGATGCAAACATAACCTCTTGTTTAGGAATTTCAAAACAAAATGCTACAATGATGAAATGTCGAATTAAAAAATGTTTCAAAGCTTAGAAGATTGGATTATAGTGTGCGACCTTTTCAAAGTTTAAATATAAATATAGCTTTGAAGTGGAGTATTTTATTTTCTTAGGAAAATACGAGGTAGGCATTGAACCCTCATCAAGCCTACGTACAAGGCTGATGGCAGTTGGGCTTACTAACTGCCTTTTAATAATTTATAAATTAAACAGAATATCGACTTAATTTGTTTTAATATTTACTGGAAATTCTATTGTGTCTTTCATTGCGATCGACCACTCCTTTGATTTAGAAAATTAATACCGTGAGCACTCTTATTGCTCGCGCTTACGTGTGTAATAAATCTATAAGATATGAAAAATGAAGATGTCTCGCGTTGCAAAAGATAGAAGTATCTGTTTTATAATATATCCAATGAAAATTAAACAAATCGTATCGTAAAATCCTCAAATTATCATGATGTAAAACAGAAATATGTTAGTTCATTAATAATATGTTATAAGTTGTACGTGTATTATCATATATAAATTCATCAAAATAAAAAATAATTTAAATCATGCTGCAAAATATAATACATAAATAATCTTAAAAGCTTGTTATTAAGTGGACAACAAGGATCTAAGTGAAATTTAGCGTGTTTGGATCGCTTAAGAATAAAACTAGGATTTGTTATTCGAAGTAAAAAGATATTATTCATAATTAAACAATTAAGAATAAGTTTTTTGAGATCTAGAGTGCTATATTTAAGTACTGGTCCAACATCCGAAATAAATTTTTATTTCTAATGTATTTGGATCATTTTCTTAATGTGGATTAAAAATTGTCAGGATCACATTTTAATATGGATTAAAAAAATGATCCAAACACTTTAAGAATAGAATTTTTTTTTAGATGTTGGACCACTTAGCAATAATATTCTAGATCTAAAAAAAAAACTTATTTTTGATCGTTTAAAAATAATATTTTTTACTCCGAATAACTTATCCTATTTTATTCTTACAAGATCCAAACACTCCTCAGAATAATATGACATGATTCGAAGAGCCAAAATAAACTGTCTTGAAACAATACGATACTGTAGTTGGAAGCAAATTAGTATCAAGCCATAATACCTCGGGTGATTGCAAAATGCAAATTGATCCTACGTATCAACTTTATTGTTATTTTTATTTTTCCAAGTGCACAGCTGCAAGATTAAATGTCACACGACGTGAGTTCAATTGCATGCATTTTTTGAGTTCTCACTGTGCCTCAATACTGAAAATCCAAAAATATAAAACAAAATTTAAACGCAAAAAAGTTGAATCGTTATGTGTGACCCATCACTTTTTATGCATACATGAAAAATTGTGATTTCGTAACAAGTCATTAATGTGGATAATTTTTACATTGTGATTTTTTTCCAAGTCCTGTATTTATATCAAAACAAATTTGGAATAATGTAATACTTGGTGTGTATGCGTAGAAAATATAATTTTTTTAATTTTGAATATAAATTGGGGTCCAGCCATCCAATTTTTTTTAAATTAAATGTCTATGAAAGACTCTCCAATCGGATTTCGAACCTACGACCTTTCACTCAAGATGCATTACTCTTTGCTACTAGACCAAAAGCTGGTTCTTGTGGACAATATAATAAAGATTATAGCTAACAACTTTTTATGCTTGTTTGATTTTTAAAATACTTTTATTACTAGTATTTCACAAATAAAGGAATGACATGTAGAACTCTGCTTTTATCATATTTAGCTTTACAATTTCTTTTCATTTTTGAAAATTCAACATGGTTGTCAACCTGAGATATATTGACAAAAATTTGATCCGGGACCCGTTAATCCATAAGTTATCCAAATAGGTTGTCAACGACTTAATTGCACGCGAGTTTAATGACTTGTTCAATTTGGGCGAAACCTATTCATGAATTTAGGCGCGAGTTGGTCTCCCGATTCAACTAACTTAATCCTTTGTCCCATTAACCTCATTATGATACGTAATGTGGGGCCCATAAAAATGATTTTATTACTGGTCAAAATAAACAATTCACCTCTCCAATTTGGTACACAATGGAGACGTCCTTTCATCTTATAAACGTGAATTAGCAAGCATAATCACTAATCAGAGAAAACACGTAATATTATAGAATGAAGAAAATGCAAAATTGATCGTGCTTATCTTTTTTTGTATGCCTTATCGTTGCTAAGACATGACATAATGAAATGGACGTTTGCTTCTCAACAACTGGAGACGAATGATTCTAAATGAGGGAACAAATTGTGTCATTATCAAGTAATTAGTTAGTGGACCTGGTCCACATCTTAATCTTTGCACACAAGAGAATTATTCTTATTATATTTCAATGCCATGTGAAAAAAGTAAGGATAGTTTACAGATATGCATTATAAAACTTATGGATTTTCCCTTGACATAAAAATACAAAAATATGCATTGTGTGATTTCTGAAGACAAGAACTTGTAGGAAATAATTTACTTGGCTTTTCTAAAAAAAAAAAAATTGCATTCTATTACTATCGGCAAAACATAACTGTTAGTATGATTGACAACCAATTGGGAAGGAGAGTACATGTAAATATACATTTTTTTTTAATTGCACAAGTATAAGAAATATTACAATAGACTGGAAATTATGAAGATAAAATTTACAAAAAATCTTGCCAAATTTTAGTGTATCAAAAATCTAAAAAAAAATATTAGTGTATCATTTCTGGATTTCAACATAGCTAAAAAAGCGTTTCTTCAATTGGAACAGAAAACAAGTGAGACAATATAAATTTTACGCCAGGTTTTGGCAAACATTTGAAGAACGCGCTCTGCTCATAGTTTTTTCCCTCGCTGAATCCAATCTCTCAAACTAACGCCGATTAAACTTCTATACAATTCACACATACCATTCTCTCTCTCTAATGGAACCAAACCGGAACCAAGTGAAGAAATCACAGAGAGATGCTGCTAGGCTTGCCAACATGCGGCTTGAGGCCATGATGAAACATGCCTCTGCCAGTGGGTCCCAAAGAGACGAGTATTACGATGCCGGTTATGATTACAGCACAGACGAGGATGATGTTTGTGAGTATGACAGCAGGCCTCACGTCTCTGCCCTCCGTCAACCTAATATCCGTCGGCCTGCTGTTAATGGTCCTACTGCTGTGGGACCCACTTCTGTCAGTTCATCAGCTGAGAACTATAATAGCCGACAGCCGTCTCTATTCCCTGTGGTATTTGTGTTTAAATTGCCATTTTTTCTAATGTAGCCCCCATTTTTATGATAATTTGGAAGATAACTCAATTGATCATTTCATTAAATATAAAAGATATTCCCAAATTGGATCTCTGAACCACAGAAGCCAACAAGTTTTAAGTCAGTGCTATGGGTAACTGCTTCACAACATGGGATAGCTCTGGTCAACAGTACGAGGTACTGGTACAGTACCTGTACTGGTATCAGCTACTGGTACATTTGTTTGTAGGAGCTATTCTGTAATGCTACAGAACTAACTATTTTTATAAAAATTGCTGGTGTGGCACTTTGCCAACTGGCTTTCACAATATTTTTTTCCCCCAAATTCTAATCTTTACTAAAAGGATTTTAAATTGTCAAATGAAAATCGCGTGAGATGGAAATTTGCCCTCACTTGAATAAAGTGAACACATAAAATATACAATATGAACATGTAAATCATCAAAGTGAACACATACAAACAAATAAGTTCAATAAAAACAAGTTGAATATGCATAAAAATCTAAACAAGGGATAATAAAACTTATTTGTTTGTATGTGTTCACTTTGATCACTTATATGTTCACTGTGTCTATTTTATATGTGCACTTTGTCTAAGAGGTGACAAGCATTGACAAATGACAGTTATCATTTCTCGCGTGAGATATCCTACTTGATGGAACTTCTCAGTATGGTATCCATCATTTGCATGTCATCATACCAGTTGTGACTTGCTACTTTAATTGTTGCTGAGCTAACTGGCCAGTACAGCTTTCTTTGCATTCAATAATCGATAGTTCTCTTCTTTGTACCTTTCTCACAAAATCTGATACCAATAATTGATATTATTTAATAAATCCATTCTTCTTTAGATTGGTAGATGACACTAATAAGTCAAATTATGTTATGAATGCTGTAGATAGGTCGCAATGCTGCAGAAAATACTTTTGTGTCAAACAATGCTTTTTCAAGAAAGTCCCCTTTACCAACCCAACCAGCACCACTCAAACCTCCAACCGTGCGCACACCATCTCCTCTCCCAAACTTAGAGATCCCTCCCCCGAAAGCAGCAAACCACCAAAGGTACAATTTATATTGTTTATACTTTAAATTTTCCTTGTTATCAGTTTAGGTGAAATGTCTACCATGTATTTCCATTCAATGACAATATAGAAGCGTCTAGATAAATGATTGGAATGCTTGATTTTTAGTACTGTGTTTATATGGTCTCTAGATTGGTACCAGCTAGTTATCACAATAAAACAACAGACAATTCCCTGATAACTATTACTCCTAGTTTTCCTATCTTTACTATTATGATAACTATCATTTTCAGAATAAATGGAAAACCTTTAGAAACCAGAGACGCAGGCAACACTGATGCACTAATGGACCAGGTATTCTCTGTGTGATGTGTGTTTATTATACATAAAGTGTCTGATCGGAGCATTTCTTTTATTTTTCCTCTTTGGCTAATTGCATTTGACATAGTGTACAATGTTAATCCATTTGGGAAGTATTCATGTCAGGAAGTCAGTATCTATGCTTGTTGGCTAATTGTATTCCCTCTCTTCTGTGAAAAGAACTGTTGTATTATTTGTAATATTCGGGAAGGATTAACAGATTTTAAATTCAATCATTTTGTCCATTCATGTGCTGGATTTATATGTTTGTAGGTAGATCTTTTGCAAGAAGAGAATGATAACCTCCATGACAAGGTAAATTTTATAAATGCATGTGCAATGCATTTTCATCTTAAGTTCTTAACCTGTCTTTACAAAAGTTCAAATTTTTCATGTAGTTGCTCCTAGCGGAGAAAAAGTTTCAAGAAGCAGAGGCAAGATCCAGGATTCTTGAGAAACAGGTCATTATAAATGCCTTTGAATTAACATCATAAAATAGGCTTCAATATTCCTGAAGAGAATTTACATCATTAAAGGATGCCAATATTTTTCAGTTACGAACACTTGTAACAGTTTAAAGTGACAAACAGATACCTAAATACCTTTTGCGAATTCCTTACAGGTCGCATCTCTAGGAGATGGGCGGTCTATGGAGGCTCGTCTATTGAAAAGGTAAGCTCATGAAATGTAATTCTTTTTCTTTTTAAATTTACTATTCTTTTTACGGATTGACCTTATGCTTCTGATTTATGCAGGAAAGAGGAACTTGTACTCAAAAGGGAGGTAGATTTCTTTCCAGGCAGAGCCATTCATTTGCAATATTGTTGCTAATTGATTAATATTTTTATTATGAAATAATTTTAAATTGTTTATATGGAATTTTACATTTTGTTTTCATATGAAAACAAACAGAAAGAGGTGAAGGAGTTGATGAATCGTAATAAAGAGGATAAAGGCGAGGAGATAGCAAAACTTAAGAAGCAGTTAGAAGTAAAATATCTTTTTGTTTGTTATTATTCTAGTTTATCTGTTCAGGCAGTTCATCATCCCTAACATTTAAATACGTGAAAATTCGACATAGGCTGCAAGAGATAAAATTGAATCAACAGTGAAAAAACTGAGAGAAGCAGAGTCAGATGCGAAATCAGTACGCACCATGACACACAGAATGATTCTAACCGAGGAAGAATTGGTAAGTTTCAGAAATAATGAATTCAATACCTTTCAGAACCACCGACCAAATTTCACAAATTGGCATCTGATTTTCTGGTAGGAAGAGACGGTAATGAAGAGGTGTTGGCTTGCTAGATACTGGGGATTGGCTGTCAAATATGGTAATCAATGTCCCTTTACATTGCTATTTCATTATGTTTTTACAGTAATTATTAACTTTTGGCATTTTCATAATATGTAGGCATCTGTCTGGAAATTGCTCCTGCAAAACACGAGCATTGGTCTTCATTAGCTCCTCTTCCTTTTGAATATGTTTTGGCAGCTGGCCAGAGAGCCAAAGCAGAAGCTTCTACCACAGGTATGCTACAATATTTTGTAATATTAACTTTGGGTGTGCAGATATATGAGTATATATTTTATATTTTCCTTGATATAATGTAGAAGAAGGAGATATGGAGAAAAGAACCAAGCCTGCTCGTGCACTTAATGATATAGTCGGAGAAGGCAATATAGAAAGCATGCTCTCTGTGGAAAAAGGATTAAGAGAACTAGCTCTTTTAAAGGTTTTTTCTGTCCTTGCAATTTTATCTAGATGTCTGTTGCAACTACCATGTTCCCCGTTTCGGCCTCCTTTCTGTGTAGAAACTATAGTTGTCTATATGGAACATAAACTTCAACTTATGCACCTAGTTGCAATCATAGACTACTTAATTTTCAACACATTTACATTATCAACAATAACAAGTAGTTTGCTGCTATCATTTCAAGGCTGAGAATGCAGTAGTACTTGCATTGGGACAACATAGGCGTCCTAGCATGTTCAAACCATCTGTTGCTGGTATGTTTTCTCACCAAAATCAAGTTTAATTATATTAAATCTACTAAATCCATTTATATGCTAACATCAACATTCTGCTTGTTGCTGCAGATTTTAAATCACCTATTGATCCCAAGTACATGGAAGCATTTGGTACTTTAGTTCATTCCCTCTGCATTTATTTTCATTTCCAAATTCAATGGTGTTATTTTTCTTTTTCTTTTTAATATATATATATATATGAGGCCCACAGGCAAATGTCAATATGCTTTCAATTTCTTTTTCAGATTTAACTGGTGATGAGGCAGAGGATGTTGTGTTCAAGCAGGTACCTTATAAACTCTAATTAAACCATAATTTTCCTTTATGTTTACAGTTTTTTAATAACTATAAAACATATCCGTTTGCTTGTCTCAAATGGTTGGTGGTATGCAGGCCTGGCTTGCATACTTCTGGAGAAGGGCTAAAATGCACAATTTGGAACAAGATATAGCTGAAGAGAGGTTACAATTTTGGATTGACTGCCTCGGCAATCAACCAAACTCCCAAGATGCCATTGACGGTACCTCTACCCCTAACAACTCCCTTCCTCTGATAATTTCTTAAGCGTACATGACTTTAATTTTGATAGATGTTATCTTGCCAATTGAAGAGCTTTTTGCTGATCATGCATGAAGTACTCGACAATTTTCTAAACAAAATGTCTGAAGACTAAGCATAAATATATGAAGTTACAGGGATTTTGAACAGTAACCTAGACGTGCAATCATTTACTGTTTTCTTTTTTCATTTTTCCCTTTTTCTTTGTTTAATGAACAATAACCAATTAAGTCATGCATTCATTATGAACAATAACCAAGTTACGGATTCATTTTTATGTGCATGGATCGCATAACCTTTTCAGATTCTTCTCTTTTAAGACCTTGATTTACAACAAACAGAAACATTTTTTAACACATCAAGGTCTAAAGTTGCACATATTATTCTTGTATGTCAGTGGAGATGGGTTTTGAAGAACTAGAAAAGTTGGGGATAGAAGATCAGCTGTGGGAGGCATCCCGTCGTGAAATTGACAATTCGGCACAAAGCATTTCCACAAGCACAACGCTGGAAGAAATAAAATAGTGCATGTTATATATAAGAGAGATTGGTTTTTATTCCTTGATTTGAAGCAAGTTTATCTTGAGTTCATTCATTATCCTGCATTTCTTAATTCTTTTTTTCGAAGGCTGGTCGGCCAGGAGTCAACAGCAATTTTATTAAAAGAGAAAAAAGTTGTACAAAATTCTAAATGACGTTACAATCTCAAGAAATAATAAAACAGAGAAAAGCTACACAATACTGTAAGCTAAGTGAGGACGTTAAAAATTAGGACAATAAAAATTATGTTTTTCTTTTTTGGTAATTTATATGAGTTATTTCTTACGAAATTGTATATATAATAATCTTTTCAAGTCATAGTATTTTTTTATCTAATACAAACCATTTATTTATTCATAACGTTGTCGCTGTCATTTATAATGTATATTTTGATTGCTTTACATTGTATCTTCTTTGTTCTTCAAGAGTTCAAGTAGATACATCATGCATAAATTACATTTTTCAGGCTTTGGTAACTAGAACTAGAACTGAGGCCCAAATCCGTTAAACAGTTTCAAGGCCCATTATATCTTCTGGTCTGGACTCTGGAGATTGTTATCGATTGAGAGTTTGAGACTATGGGCTCAATTTTTGTTACCAATATGAGGGACCCACAAAATCAAAAGTTTCACAAGAGTAAGATATGCCACAAGAGCGCCATGTCAGCAGGACAGAGCTCACGCACGCTATGTCCCAACTTTTTCTAAAATTTCCAACCCAACACCAGAAGCCTCCTCAGTCCGGAATCATTACTCCTGACACAATAATTGCAGGTGCCAAAAGGTAAACAAAGAATAAAAGGGACAAGAACGTCAAATGTGCACTCATGTCATTTTAAAATTTTCTAACCACTGGGGTTAATTATGGTTTCACTTGTCTTGTTGTTGGTGATTAGGGTAATAAAGGGTCCTAGAACTAGTCAATTGCTAAACAAAAGGGGGATAAAAGCTTGTTGTGTTGTCTAGCGGACTTATTTAAATAAATAAACTCAAAGCGAGATAATCGGTGCATTGATAGTTCCACTAAGCTAATGCCCAAATATTTATATAATTTATTGGCCCTAGATTTTTCTTTAGAAAGTAAAACTAAAATAATAGATACATGGCTTGTTGCTCATAATAATCTAAGCAATGCATGGTTTAAAGACAGGTGCATTTATGGGAAAAATGTCTATTGCTATATGTCCAAAATTACAGAGAGTACGTTTTGAAGGCGCGCGCGGAAAGCAATTTTTTTTTTTGTCAAGTTTTTTTTTTCCATTGTTTTGGAGAAAAAAAAAACATCTATCAAATATTAGTATGTCAGAGAAAAATTACAGTTGAAGCTCCAACATTTGCTGCAATGCTGCCATTGAAGTTATAACATCATACAGTCATATTATATGCAAATCACGTAATAAAGAAAAAAAAATCAAACAATTAAGATGAAATAAAAATGTTATTAAAAAAATTTTGTAAATGATCTCATGTTAAATTCTCTATTAAGAGAGCTTCTGATTTTCTCGCATGCGTCTCTACAATTTGTTCGCTTCCCTCCTATAAGAGAGTTGAAATGTGTTTGACCTCAATTTGAACTTTTAGATGTTTTTCTTGGCTTCTTATTGCAACCTATATAGTATATACAAGTCAGATGGTAGTGTGGTGCCAACTCTCTTCATATCGGAAATCATTTTTCAAAAAGTTTGCGTTTAGGCGATAGGAAGGTAGATCCACGGACTCGCAGTACAAACACTTAAGCATCATTGAAGAAGCATTAAGTCGGATCATTAGCACTTAATAATTGAAAGCTTTGTGCTTTTATCTTTTTTTTACAAGAATCAACAAAATAGACTTTTACTGATTCCACAATTGGACCATATTTTTGCTGTGTTATTTTTATAGTAAGATTTATATTTCTTGTTTGTTGTCTTATTGTAACTCTACGGTTCAAGTCCTTAATATTTTTGTCATTAATTGATAGTTATACCTATATTACATATTTAAAAAAGTGAGGCGACCAGCAATATGTATTCTACTTCAAATCGTTTTTGCTTGTTTTCTCTCGTTCCGAGGAATATTAGTAAATTTCAACCCCTTGTTAAATAGTCCAGCATTATCATTATGCAATGATATCACTGGTTTCATGATACCATTCATGATTATCCTCTAAATTTCATAACCGTAAGTTCAGCTATAGATAAATCGTAATATTATTTAAAATAGAGGAAATTTTGTTTGAGTGAACGCCTTTTCTCGATGCATGGGTAAGCGTGTCATTTTGACGCGAACAATGTTTAATAAATAAATAATTGTGTAAATTATATTTGTAGTTCTGCACCAGTGCATGCGGAACCATTCTGCATATCAAAGGCATCTTACATTCGTGTCCTTTAGAGTTACACAATTTGCTCGAGCCCGTTACTTATTTTTCTTGCGTGTATATCTTCTCCTTTTCCTTTTTCTTTTTTTCCCTTTTTTATATTCTTCGTATCTTCTCATATTCTCTACTTTTATTTCTTTTCGGTTTCTTTTTTCGAGGCGAAAGCCGAAAAATGTTATAAAAATCTAAAACCTTCTCTTTCTTAAACGTTGAAATCTTTCGGCCGGAACACATTTTCCTTGTTAGGAGTTGATCCGCTTTCTTAATGAACTCCCACAATTGATTGTGCGTTAAATTTGGATAACGTACAAAGATTCTTTTATATTTGTGATCAACTGTTCTTATATTTTAAAAACAAAGTGAATCAGTTTTACTATTTACCGCACTGGGGAGGGAAGCAAATTTGATGTAGCGCAACACCGTCTAGCGTAATAGTCCGAATCTTTCAAAATCAATCCAATGTTCTCTCTAATTTCACTCAATTTTTCTATAACAAATGCAGATCAATAGATTTGTTTTGAAAGACCTGAATTGTTGCGCTACACGGTGTACCGCAACACCAGATTTGAGTTGACCGGGAGTTTTTTTCCCTCTATTCACACCCACATGGCCACATGCGACGATTTTATTTGTTTCTGAGAAGGAAAAAAGAGAGAGAAAAACTCACGACCAAAACCGTTGATAAAAATCTTTATAGTTATAGGTGCTCCACATAATTCATCTATCCCAAAGCAGCGAATATAAATTTTAAACTTCACCCCTCAATTCAAACCTTCAATCAAAAGAAGCCCAAATCCAAAAGTGAAGCCATGCGAAGATTCAGTCAAACAATAGGAATTCAGTGGGAAGATTACATCTGTTTGCCTTTTGTCCCTTCTGTGTAATTTGTATTTGTATGACTTGCTAGATTTTTTTTTTTTTTTTTTACACTTTGTAGTCAGTAAATACACGCGTAAATAGTTATTGTTGATGCTCATTTTGTTTGGGATTTAAATTTTCGCAAGATCGATAAAAGTATTTCATTAAAAGTAATATTGAACCAGCCATCTTTTCCATTGCATGGTATTTTGTAATACATATATTGCTCTAAACATTAAGCGTGACATATTGGGGCTAGGGGAAAAAAAACAATCACTTCATAGTTCGTCAAACTGTGTGCTTACATAATAATAATTATATATACCTGGGTCGCTAACAAAAAGTTTTGAATGAAAAAACACACAAGCACACGATAAAAACCAGTCGATACCTTAAATTTCTGGATATTATAAGACAATCTTACCAAAAATTGCAAATGTGATCTGGAATGACAATTACGCCAAAAATCTTTTAAAAAAACTAAACCTGGATCGAACTAGGTAAAAAGCCGAAGACCTTTTGAATCCCACAAAAAGGGAAAATGGTATGGGAAACGGAAAGTTGTATTAAAGTTAAAAATGAGGGGGGCAAACCGCAAAAAAGAAAGAATGGAACCGAAAGGTAAAAAGGCTAAGTTGTTCCTCGCATGGATCCAAACAAAGAGAAAAAAGCACAAGTGACGCCGTGACAGTGCATTTCCCCACAACTCCGCCCGGCCTCGCCATTTCGATGTTTAACATGGGTGTATTGGTTCGGATCCTCTCCAATTGTACGGATTTATAAGATTAGTTTTGTTAATTTTTGGTTGGATGATTGAGGTCAAGTCGGATTTTGTATCAATAAAATTAGTCAGGATGGACAAGTAAGAACTAGGAAGTTATTGTATAGTCAAATTTTGATCTTAAGCATAATGATTACTGGTGCTTCAAAATTCTATTCTTTAAGGGGCGGCTTGGTAACATCACAAATTAGTGGGTTCAAGAGTTACAGTTAGTACTTTTAAATAATTTGAGATTAGAGATCAATAAATTAGTTATCTAACTAAAAGTTAGATTAATCTCTCGCACGGCAAACATACTTTAAGAGAGTATATGTTGTATCGCTGACATGTTCGGAAGTTGTGAGATTTGATGTAATTTATTTCATTGTACATTGCATTCAAAAGGTAATTTCAATATAATTTCATTTCCGTTGTACATAAAATATATAGAGAATGGATAAAATACACTGATGTGTACGGATCGTCCCCGTACACATCAGTCGTTTTTCAAGATCCGAAATTCAAACGGTCAATCCGAACCGTTCAAGTTGTTCGCTATATTGAAAAACCTAGATAGACCAAATTTTACATTTTTTCGAATTTTTTTGTTATATATTATGATATTTTCAAATTGGAGGGCCTGAAATACTCCAATTATAGTGTTTTTTGAAAATATCATAATAAATAGCAAAAAAATTCGAAAAAATGTAAAATTTGGTCTATCTAGGTTTTTCAATATAGCGAACAATTTGAACGGTTCGGATTGACCGTTCGAATTTCGGACCTTGAAAAACGACTGATGTGTACGGGGACGATCCGTACACATCAGTGTTCTATATCAACTCTCAAATATATATATCTGATTATGATTTCTTTGTATTTTTTAAATAACCAATATTAATTAGTATGCATTTATATATGTTTTTATTTGTCAATACAATATGCAAAATCTAACTGTCTACGTACAAAGATAAATTAGATAAATTTCAAGTCAATGATAATTTATAATAAATTACAAATATTTTAAACGGATTATCTTTTTAGAGTGCGTTTGATTGTCCAGATTACTAGAACTAGATAAGAGAGAAAAAGGGAGAGGGAACAGAGAACAGGGAAGAAGCTCCCTATTCCCTTTACCATTTCATGGGAAAAGGGAATAAACTTTCTTTTTCATTTTATTTCTTGCTTGATGGTTGATGATGAAAAGATGGTGGTAGACGTCCTCCTAAGTAGGTTCCTTATTAAATTATGAAAAAGATAAATTTTAATTCGTTTATATCCTTGTACACTCCTAACCTGAGTAGCCAGAAGATACGGCCGAGGGTCTTGGGTACCAGTCGTATCACATGAAGGAAAATTATATTTTCCCCAACAAAGCAAAATGGTTGGGTCAGAAGATGAAAACATGAACCTTTCAAATCCATGCGCTATGTACAGCAACCCTATATTAGTGGTATGTTTTGTTTGTCATTATTTGTTACGTACCTGCTTTTTCATATAGGATTCCCACATTGATTAATGATTAGTATTAGGATTTAGGACCGACCACAATGGCGTGGGCCCATTTATTTTATTCAATGACCAATAGAGATTCCATGAAGATACTTTATCCAATTTCCGTTAGTTTGGCTTTAGTTAAATTAAGTTTGTTTTGGATAAAATAGTTGGGTAGTTTATCTATCTATTTATTTACTTTAATTTAGATTAAAATCGTAAGACTTTGAATTTTGTTTCTTGGTTTGATTTTGATAACAGAAAACTAAATAAACTTAATTAACAACTAAACGAGAGCAATATTTGTAATATTACACAAGCTAATATATTACTCTACCAAGGAAATATATTTCTTTATGAATATGAATCGAATACTGCATATAAAATTGTTTTTAACTGAATAAACATAAATATTTGTCTGTACAAAATGATCAAGAAGAATCTGGTTCAATAAATTTAGTTCGGTTTAAACTTTTAAACCGAATTCATGAAATGGACACCTTGGAATGAGGTAAGAGGGTATTTGTCTAAATCATAATGTAGCCAAAAAAATTTCAGGTACAATTTTCACTTGATTCCAATAGTTTCCCGCATCAAAAATATTAATTGTCACGAATGTCTACATTGTTTCAATATTAGAGCTTAGATAATAAAAAGAAAACAAAAAGATTTTTTTGCCACTCAAAACTGAGGAAATTGAAAATTTGCCACCCAAATTTTTGCCGTCCAAAAATTCAATTTCTTCTCTAAATATCACTTTATATTTTTAAATAAAAAATAATAGTTAAATAATAGAAATATAATTTTATGACTATTATGCCCTTACACTCAACTTTAGAACCAGTCGATCAAAGCCTGATGGAATCTAATTTCCTCATTTGTTCTTCTCTATCGCATGAACAGGTGAGTGAAGTAAATTTCAGACAGAAAAACAGATGAGGTGATTGGCTTCGATCGAGTTTTGATCGACTGATTTTAATATTTGGTGCGAGGGCATAATAGTTAAAGAATTATATTTCTATTATTTAACTATTATTTTTTATTTAAAAGGACAAAGTGGTATTTAGAGAAGAATTTAATTTTTTTTTAGGTGGTAAAAACAGAAGATTTTATTTTTTTTTATAACAAATTCGAAATTTCCTCAATTTCAGATTGCACCGAAAATTTCTAAAAAAATTCCTAGAAACACTAAATCTATAATATTAATTAAGCAGAAATGATAACCGCAATCTGTAGTTTTGCTATCCCTTGCTATCGCTAAATACAAAGTGAACATATAAAGCAGACAAGATAAACATATAAACGATCAAAGTGAACACTTACAAAACAAATAAGTGTTGCAATCTCTTGTTCAGATTTTTTATATGCATATTCAACTTATTTTTATTGAACTTATTTATTTATATATGTTCACTTTGATCACTTTATGTATTCACTTTCTGTTTAGTGATGGCAAGGGATGGCAAAAGTGTAGATGGCAGTAATCAATTTCCTTAATTAAGTAGCGATTTTTTTTATCTATTTTTTACCTCTATTTTGTATGATCAAAAATACTTTTTTATTTTTGTATTTTTTATAATTTAAAATAGTTTTTTATTTTTGTATGTTCTATAATTAAAATAGTTTTTTGGTTAAATATATTAAAAATAGTCATACCAATCATCATTTAATTTAGGAATTAAATATATTTAGAAATCTAAGATAGTTCATGCTGAATTATTGTCATCTAAAAATATATAGCTAAAATATAGCGCAGTTAATTATTTAAACGCGTCAATAAGGCTTCTTAACTTTTTGCATTGACCATGTTATTAGGTCATATGCTACGTTGGCTATTCTCAACTTTTTGATCGACAATCGCTAGTGTTATAGAAACAATCGGTGAGTGTTTCACGAGGAAACCGAAAGTTTATTAACATTTAACAACAATACAATTCCCTACCTGCCAAAAAGACAGCTAATTTAGGTTAATATAATATTACTCCACAAGCCACGCCAAAAGACTAATTTATTTCATTATAGGGTTATTGGCTTTGCCTACCAGACTACGTACGTTGAATTGATTGAGCCTTGATTTTGGCGTCCAAGTTTTCTTAGTGGATTAGGTAATTTAATGAGATTTCACCTTTCCACCGGAGTAAAAAAATATAAACCAGTTGAACCGACCAAACAATCAGAAATTCGTAATTTCGCTCCCGGAGAAACACAACATGTAACCCCGAAACGAATGGGGGAGAACTAACTATTATAGCGCAATATATTTTGAATAAAGGTCGTTGAATGAAAAACCAACTGAATTAACTTTTATAGATTTTGTAATTTTGAAAAGGTTAGGAGACTTTCCTATATTTTTTTCCCCATAAACATATATGCATAGATGATTTTTTTTTTTTTTTCAATAAGTGATTCGTTGGTTATGATTAATTCTGAATTTTCTCAACGATGTCTGATGAGATCTAATTCTCAAAGGGGTCGTTTGGATGGGCTAGGAATAGCCAATTCCTAGGAATTTCATCTTCCTAGGAATTTCATCTCTCTCACAAAGTTACACACTTCCCAACGTTTTATTCCTAAAATCCTTATTCCTTCCTAGGAATTGGCAATTCCTAGCCCATCCAAACGACCCCAAAGACAACACTGTGTGATATGGAACAAATAATAATAATAATTTATAGATTTTAGTGCTCCTATATAGAGGATTTGATAATTCAAAACATACATCATTTGTTTTTTAATTCTGTAATTCCAACAATTTATATTCTAGATTATTTTCATCTTACAGGAGAACATAATTAATGATAAGATTTTAAAAAGCAAACAAGAGATATATGAGAGAAATATTGAAAAAATAATGAATTTAAATGATAAAATCCGGATTTTTGTGGCACGGGACATTGATTTTTCATGAAAATCACATGGTTTTTTGTGGCACTGCACACTTGCACTGTTGCACATGCAGTAATTTCTTTTTTCCCCCAAAAAGCTTGGCACCGGCTGTGAAGCTAAAAAACCTCTCACTAGTCACTGATAGGCAGAGGATGCGCAATCCTTTGAACAAACCTCTCACTGATAGAAAGATCTTCGAGTCAATGTTTTCTCAATCCAATTGACTAATTTCTAAGTAGTTTGGTGATCTTAATTCAGATCAAATACACATCTTTATTTAGTTCCTTTGATCAAAATAGCATAACTAATATCGAGAGACTTGACTCCCATCTTATATTGGAAAAATATATTGCATAACTTTTATTCGAAGTGTCCCAAGTCCCAAAATTATTGAATTTTTTAAAAATATTTTTTAACTATAATGAAAATTACAATCTAATAAAATAATAATGACATAAATTCTCGTAATGATTTTTAAAAAAAAAATTTAGTCCGAGAAACACAAATTTTTATTTCGGATGAGCGATTCTTCAAACCCATTCAAACATATTAAAAAGAAAAGTCGATTTGCATGCACTTAAATCAGAAAGACCAGACATAGTAATAGGAAGGTGAAATCTAACCGCAATTTTTTATGCCATCAGAAAAAACTTTTTCATTAATCTACTCAAAGGTCGCTAAAATTTTTGCTCTGATAAAATGTAAGAGTTTCTTGCATTTAAATGTACCGTACGGATAAACAAACGAAATTCTCAATTTTCGTACTTAATTTGATATATTATTATACGTCCACTTGTCTCCATGTAAAAAACGACAAAAATGCCAACGGTTTAATTCTCGGTAAAACAATGACGAGTCAGATGATGATTGAAGAATTGATATAGGATGATTTTATAAAAAATAAATAAAAATATCAATTCTCACGACATGCTGCTACTGCCTATTACTGCAAGCATTTACTGTCTCAGTCTGACCTCGTTGATTGATGTATAATTGTATATAGAATTGGAATCACATGTTTGAGTTTGATTGAAAACATATCAGTTATTAAGTAAAAAAAAAAAAAATCAATTATTCACTAATTGTAAGATCTGAAATGAATGCTCTACAATAATTATCACGGACTTTATTTTAAATTAATGTTTTGTACAATGGAACAGTTAATAAACTGGCACGTGAATTCTGTTAAAGCTGGTGCCAAAAAAATAAATAAAGAAAAACTGAAGCAACTTCTAAGTTCTAACTGTTTGATACCATAGGTCCATAGTGCATTCAGACTACTAGCTCGCGTATCGGTTTATTATATTTTTTTTATTTAAAAAATAATTAACTTCTTGCGCAAAAAAAAAAAAAAGAAAACTCAAAAGAAAAATTGATTTAAAGTTACCGAAATATACATCCGATATTCCGATTGTACATAATCATCCATAACTCTATATCAAATAAATTGTTCGAAATAAATTAAATATTAGAGGAGAATTTTGGGCCTTCGGAGATTATTTTGGATTTAATAATGGGATCATAGGTTAATACTTGTATCATATAGTAAGCTCTCCAGAGAAAGCTTATACGCGAAAATCAGGACATTTTTATTGAAATTTCCGTTTGTTTTAAACTCGGCAAACACTTTATAACTTGCTGTAATTTTTTTTCCCTTACTATCTTCTTTTTGTCTAATTGTCGGTCCGATTTAAATAGTTTTTGGCGGTTTTCTCAGTTTCTTTGCCTCACATTTTCCAGAAATATAAAAGGGATTTTGTAAATTTAGCGACATCAATTGGTTTCGCCGAAGTCATTGTGACTTTGCCACAGGAATGGAACCACTTGCTTTCTCTCCCTATAAAAATTATAAAAAACAATTGATACATTTATCATACTTTTTTAAAAAGAATATAAAATTTCCCTACATTTAAAAATCATTATAGAATTAAATTGAATTTCGTTCTAAATTCACGCAATTCTATGATCTGTTACCGTCCCATTCAATGTAATCAGACTCTCAGAGACAAAAAAATTACAGTTCTATCGAAAGAATTCACGTGCAACTAAGATATACTGAAAAACAAATTTCTTCAGGGGATAGAGACAATTCGAAGAAAATAATTTAACTGTGCAAGCATTTTTTTTACCCTAAAAAAACTGTGCAAGCATGTATCTAAATAAGATGCTCTGGTGATCACAAGATAGCTCAAAACAGACCTCTGGTCGGAAAAAACAAAATACAAGGACCAAACATACCTGCCATAAAATACAAAAACAAATAGGAGACACTGAAATTTGGAATCTTCAGAGGACTCCTCTGATTTTTTGTCAGCTTAATTTCAGCATTTCTCGTACTGGGTACCTCCCTGAAACGATATTTAAAAAGTGGAGTGAATTACATAATGACCCTTGAATATTTTTATATTTTATAACCATCCATAAATTTATACAACTCCGTTACATAGATTTTTTTATTCTTTTTGTAATCCATATCGCATTGATCATAAGTATAACATTAACACCTGACAAAAGGCAAATGGAAAATGATATGATCATGTCATACATATATTTATCATAAAGCATTAATACGATGCCCTCTCTTTTATTTTTCTAATTAATAAAAAATATTGTTTGGATTAACAATGGTAAAGAAAATCCTGTCTCTAAAGAAATATATATATATTTTTTATTCATATCTCATCGAATCATCCAAACTAGCTTTTCAATTTTATTAAGTTTTCCTTCCTATGTTTTCGATTGGTTAAAGCGATAAAGGCTATCCACAGTTCCACATAGTATCCAACTTTCTTTTTAGTAGTATTTTTGTCTTACTATACGAGAAAGCAATAATAATTTCAGCACAAGTAGGGACATCAATAAAATAACAAAAAGCATACTAAGAATCATGTGAGGATGAAATGATTTTCACTTCATTGCAAAGTTATACTAGCATGGAATAGCACAAAATGTTTCTCATTGCCTTTTTACCTTTAATATTTTTTTTAATATTTGCTAAAAGTACCGTCTTGAGATTCTTATACACGTATGATGGATCCAGGTTTGTCTTGTATATTCTTTGCTCTTTTTACTAGATGCTAATTAATTTGAATTTGAACTGTCAAATTGTATTACTAAATTTGTGGCAGGTAAACAACATGATTAGTACACCTTGTTTGAGACCCCTTTTGTAGACTTTCACAAAAGAGGAAAAGTAGGGGGCTCTTATTCCCTCTGTGCTGTTCTAAACCATAATTACACGAGGTGGATTTTTAACTTCAAAGGACACTGTAAGAGTAGTTTATTAACTTCAAAGGACCACTGTAAGAAATAAATTAGTACAACTATTTAATTAGAAAAAAATTATGTTTTTATTTGAATGAGCTGTGCTCACGCGCCTTGGATGAATATTAAATAATATAATAGCAGTTTCCACCATGATTCTCTACCGCTCAGTACTTATTTTTGCGCAACATGTTTTATTTAAAGATAAAGTTTTGTTGCGAGAAATAAGATGATGCAACTTAGATAATAATGAAGAATTCTAGTTCATAATTTATTACGCTCCAAAAACACCTTTGCAAGTCTAAACCACAGAAAATGCATTACTTGTTTACGAAAATTGAAATAATTTTTTAAATAGAAAAGAAAATTCTAATACATTTTATTTATAAATAAATTAATAAAAAAGTTAAAAATAAAGAAGACCTAAAGACTAGTATATATACAACGGAGAATGCTTTAGGACACTTCGTGAATTTGCAAAAGTTAGTGGTCGAATGTGCATATCATCACATGCAGGAAAAATCTGAGTAGATCTTTGACTTTTAGTCAACAGCTGCAAAACTCTGATGCAACACTATTCGTCATGGTCTACATACGTAGCGTACATCCCTGGTACACGGGCAACTTCAACAAGACGCAAGCAATGAGCCAACCCAACTATACACTTTTTTTTTTTTTGCATTAAAAAAAACACTAAACAATCTTTTTTCTTTGAGGAAGAAGAAAACTCAACTATGCACTTGTACAGAAAAACATATTTAAATTAATTTTGATTTGATCAAGACACATTGTCCGTGTTACCCGAAATTATTATTATAAAAAAAATTAGATTCCTTAGTTCTTATTAAAATAAAAAATAAATCTTGGTTCCTTTTAAAATTTTTTAATCTAATTTTCTTTATAATAATAATTTCGGCTGTGTTACCTTAGAATCAGACACATTTGGGGCACATATTTAGCGAGGCATGTGCTTCATATCCGAATTAGGATATGGTGTCTGCATTGTTAGATCTAAACACATTACAGTTGGACGTATTTTGCATTAGAGATGTATTACAAAATGGATTAATCAAATAGTATGTACTTTTTTACTCAGATTTAACGTAATTATAAAATAGTATTATTCAAATCATATTAATTTCTACTTGAACTAGGGTAAATTTTACGGATTTCTTTGAGAGAAAAATTCGATATAAAAATGCAATTCAAATTAAAATAATGAGAAAAAAATATTGTATAAAGTGGCTTTCTCTTAAAAAGCCAAATAAAAGGCAATAAATTATCCTCCAATAACATTACCAACCGGATCGTAATATTTCTACAATAAATTATAGAAGTATGTCGTAAAAAAAATTATAATATGCGCTAGCGGGATAGCATTTTACGTAAGATAATTATAAAATACTTATCTATGCGTGTGGTCTGGTGGCTCAGTAGTAAGAGTACTAGACTGGTCTCTAAGAGGTCAAGTGTTTAAGCCCCGTATGCATCTTTAATTTTTAAAAAAGTTGGATGGCAAAGATCCTCTTTCTTCAAAAAAAAAATATATATATATATCTATCATGTATTTAACAAATAAATTTAATTTTGTAAAATTTCTTACGGTGTCCGGTGTACAAGGGATTGATCCCAATTCCCAATTAGGATGCACGGTGAATAAGAAATAAGCTCCAAATTTTTTATTCACGTGAAATCAAATAACACATGAATAAAAAATTTGATCTTATCGAGATGTTTATTCATATTCTAACAAAATCTTAGAATATGAATAAGCAACATGAATAAATTCTTTTTTATTTAACTTCTTTACTCACTGTGCATCCAAACACGATTTGCAAAAAAGAAAAAGAGCGTGATATAAGAATTTGTGGTTAATGAAGGCACTAATGATGAGGCAATTGAAAAAAAAAATGAAAAAAAAGATATTGGAAAATGGGGTGTCGTTATTATATTATCTTATCAAGCCATCAATCTACTGCATTAATTCCTGCCTCTCTTGCATGCTTTTGGGAGTGTAGCATTGTGGGTAAGACAAGACCCTTGTGCAGAGAAAGTGTTGAACCACACAGTCACACAGCCGCTGCAGTCAGGCCACTGGCTCTTGCTCTGCTCCTTGTCTGACCAAGACAAAAATAAACCCAATCATCGGCTTTTACATATGTACCCTTGCAATGTCTAAATTGTATCTCTTTGATAAAAAAAAAAAATTAACACTTTTCCACTACTTCCAACTTTTAATTTAATATTTCATAATAAGGTTTATTTGTAAGTTAACAAGAATAACAATTAATTATGGAGTTTGACTAATATTTTTGCTGTGTTGCAATATACATCACCAAAATTTAAAATAATTGGACTCCTTATATGTTAAATTAGATACTTGAGGGGGAGGGGAGAGTTTGTTTGTTAATTTTGATAAATCGATTATTATATACTTAACTCCACTAAATATATATTGCATCACTGAAAATTGTAGATGGCCATAATCCCCTCCAGTTTTTGTTTAAAATCCGTATTCAATAATAGTAGAGATGGATTTATATTTCTGAACTAGTTTGGTTTTTACGATTGAATTCTCTATGGCGCACTCATTGACAAATTTATTTAGTTATTATTATTTTTTTTAAAGGCTAGGTGGTGATAACCACCCCAGTAATTTATATTATAACAAAAAAAAAACAATTACAAGATATTTACAAAGGAGATAAAGAGAAGAAAGAAAAAAAAGAAGGTAAACGCCTATTACATGTTATCTAAAAGGAAAAAAAATAAAACTAAAAGAAGCAATCCCTAAACACATTGACAATTTTTTTAAAGTTCTACGAGTTTGTATTCATCATGATTGTTATTATGACAAAAATTCTGTAACACGTCATTAGACTTTGATTCAGATCAAACGCGCACGAAAGATGTGACTTATATTTTTTAATATTTTTTTCTGAAAAAAAAAATAAACTAGATGGCGGATATTGCGTGTATAATTTTTATAAAATATATTATGATACAGAACATGAATCTTACAAAAGTTGTACATTATTTGGGTTAACGAAATGCCAAAAAGCCCTTACCAAAAAAAATAAAAAAATCCTTACAAACAGAAAAAAAACCCAAAAAAGTTCAGTAGCAGTAGCATCAGTGCAAGTCAGCAAGAAGACTAAACCTCCGTGCTGCATCGACAGTAGCAGTAGTCGACTAGGTGCATACTATATTAATAGTTTATTTATATCTTTAATCCCACAACTAGATCACGTATTGCAGGGGACAGCCTCCCCCATTTCTGAAATCACACGCTCTGAGTCTGAGAGAGAGAGAGAGAGAGAGGGAGAGGAATAGGCCAGAGGCAATGCTAAAAAGCTACTTTCTCTCTCTTCTCTTCACTTGGCAGCAAAAGGCCTTTTCCTCTTCAATGGGTCCAACTAGTCTATGAAACAATCATGTGAACCTTTCATATTCCACTTTGTAATTCATAAATCTACTTATTCTTCACCAAAATAAAAACAACCCATTTTTTTTTTTAATCTCCCTTCCTAATATACAACAGGTCTTGTGCCCCCCTGCTCTTCTTATCTGTCAAATTTTCAAACTTTTAGAAAAAAAAAGACAAAAACTTTCTAACTACAAAACCCAACAAGATCCCTAGCTTATATACTCCCACAGCTGCTCTCTCTCCTTTTACCTTCTCCCTCTCTGTACCTCTGCTTTCAAAGCAAGCATGCATTCCTCTTATCATGCATGGAGGCCCCTCTTACTACTTCTAATTGCAACAGCTTCCCAACTCTCACTCTCTGAGAAGATTACAAGTTTACCTGGGCAACCTCAGGTTAGCTTTCAGCAGTATTCAGGCTACATTGAAGTGGGTGATAATGTATCATCGAAAAATCGAGGTCTTTTCTACTATTTTGTTGAAGCAGAGATGGATCCGGCTTCCAAGCCTCTTGTTCTTTGGTTAAATGGAGGTAAATTTGTTTTCCCAATTTTGATTAACACCACTTTTTCTATCTCATCTGATAAATACCTTCTCCTATAAAGAAATTTTCCTGAAACTTGTCTGTCAACAAGTTGAAAATCAACCAAAAACATCCATTGTTCACTAGAGGCATGTTTTGTAACTTTCTTGTGCTGGGGAATTCTATTTTTCTGCACAATTGCACATGACCCCAGAAAGAGGATTGTGAGAATTTCTTGCCTTTTGAGGCATTTATGAAAATAAACTTATATAGCTTGTTGTAGGATGGTATGTAAATTGTAGGTCCACAATTGCCTACACCATAGGCTCGTACACCACTAAAGAGAAAAATGACATAATTTCATTTCACGCACTTGGCAGTCTTGGCATATGATAGGCTTTGCATAATTATACCTATTTGTGATAATTAAGATATGCATTATTATGTCATGCAACAAATCCTTAGTCGTGTTCGCTCACTAAAAAACATTTACACCCTGTATCTATATTGTCGGATAAAGTTATTTTTGAAATTAAAGTATGTTTTTGTGCATAGTGCTTGAGTTGTTAAAGAAAGTATCCGAAAATAAATGCTGTTGTTTGAAAATTTTAATACAGGGCCTGGCTGTTCATCTCTTGGAGTTGGAGCATTCTCTGAAAATGGGCCTTTCAGGCCCACTGGTCAAAACTTAGTGAGAAATGAATATAGCTGGAACAAAGGTACCAATCTGAAACTTACCTCATTTTTCGTTAGATTTATCTGTACTTTTCGTTCTCTAATTTCCTGTTTTGTTTTGGTAGAGGCGAATATGCTATATTTAGAGACCCCAGCTGGAGTGGGTTTCTCTTATTCAATGGACTCCTCGTACTATGATAATGTAGATGATAAAATGACAGGTACAAGTGCCTTCATGAATTAATGACCCACAAACTATATTGTTGTTTGAATATTATTAACCCTTATATGATATATTTCGTTTTATTGTTGCTGAATGTAGCTAAAGACAATCTCGTGTTCCTTCAGAGATGGCTCGAGAAATTCCCACAATACAAAGGCCATGATTTCTACATTGCAGGAGAGAGCTATGCAGGTATATTGACAAACTGACTGTCATGGTAGTTTTGATACATTTCAAAATTAAGTGGTCAAAATGCTGGAGCCCACTTACTGGTAAATATTTATTGGAAAATTTCCCCTTTTTGTAATAATGCCAAAAGGGAAAATAAAAAACCTCTTGACAAGTATGTCATGATGACTGAATTTATGACATTAAAACCTTGGACAAAAGAGGCCCAAACTTTTGTGCTCAGCCATTATAATACAAACCAATGTAGGATGCAATTTATATATTTATATGTTATTCCATATGCAAAAAGTATATACATAATTTTGGTTGTGGAAATTGCAGAGAGTTCAGATATCTATATGATTAGAATACAAATGAAGCTTTCAAAGAAGTTAATGTAATAAGTTTTATAACCATTCTTGTTCTTGATAAATGCAAAATGCTTATTTTTGTCAGGACACTACATCCCACAGCTGGCACAGCTCATGGTAGAATACAACCAAAAACAGAAAATCTTCAATCTCAAAGGCCTTGCTGTAAGTTTCACAAATCTAATCTAACTTCTTCAAAAATTATTGCATGGCTTAGGTTTATATCTGTATAACTTATGCTGGCCCAGCTCATATAATTCTCCTCTGTTATTTATTTCAGTTGGGCAACCCAGTACTTGAATTTGCAACTGATTTCAACTCGAGGGCCGAGTACTTCTGGTCTCATGGATTAATCTCAGACTCGACATATAAACTATTTACATCTGTTTGCAATTATTCACGGTATGTGGGTGAATATTACAGTGATTCACTGAGCCCAATTTGTTCAAGAGTTATGAGCCAAGTCACAAGAGAGACAAGCCGATTTGTAGATAAATACGATGTCACGCTTGATGTATGCATTTCATCTGTTCTGTCTCAATCCTTGGTTATATCTCCAAATGTAAGCTTTTTCTTTTCAATTTTCTACTGCTGTAAATTGTCAAAGAAGGACATTTGAAATGAGTGAAAGTCTTTTATTTTATCATTACAGTGAGTGAAAGTCTTTTATTTTATCATTACAGCAAGTTGGAGAGCGCATAGATGTCTGTGTAGAAGATGAGACGATAAATTATTTGAATAGAAAAGATGTACAGAATGCTTTGCATGCAGAACTTAACGGTGTTGCAAAGTGGGGGGTCTGCAGCAGGTTAACTATTTAACTAATCTTCAATCTATTTTTTTTTTGGTGAAAAAAAATCTATGTACTCGTACTATTTCTAATTCTGACACTTATTTCTGTACCATTCAGTGTTCTCAACTATGATTTTCTAAATTTGCGAAATCCTACGATCACCATTGTGGGCTCGCTTATCAAATCTGGCATCCGAGTTCTGGTTTACAGGTACATTTTGTATATTTACTACATATATGAATATCACGCAGCACATTTTGTTTTTGTTTCATCTCTCTCTCCTTTGTTGCAGTGGTGATCAGGACTCAGTTATTCCTTTGACGGGAAGCCGGACACTGGTTCACAATCTTGCAAATAAAATCGGCCTCAAGACATCTGTTCCTTACCGAGTTTGGTTTGAAGGAAAGCAGGTACATTAACCAAATTCAAAAATTTTCAGCACAACCATCTATAAATTGGTCACTTAGTTGTCTTACCTAGTATAATGTTGTTCCCACTTAAAATTCTTTTGAGCGAACCGTCTATAAATTGGACATTACCTCTAATTAATTTTTGCATTGTATCTAGGTTGGTGGATGGACACAAGTGTATGGAGACATGCTATCCTTTGCAACAATTAGAGGTGCATCTCATGAGGCTCCGTTTTCACAACCTGAGAGGTCTCTTGTTCTGTTTGCATCATTTTTAGCTGGAAAACCCTTGCCTCAAACTTTCCAATGACTCCTAGTATAGTGATTTTAGTCCTCCTGTGAGAATAGTTGTATTTTGATTTTGATTTTTTTTTTCCGGCCCTACCCTTTTTGGTATGATTTGTCTATGAAGTTTGAGAAATTAATTGTGTAAAAGATGGATCTCAGGCTTTGTAATAATCCAGTGGCTAGCAGGTTATCAACAGAATTATCCTGTTGTTTGTTTGAAACAAAAATGGATAGCGTAAAATATGATAAAAAAAAACATATAGACGCTAAGAAAAAAAAAAAAATAGTGACTTCCTGGGTGCATAATGCAGCCATCCAGAAAACAATATCAAAATGACAAATATGAATGGCTTAGGAATCAATTTTCCTTAAAATGAAGATAAAAATATATTATTTCATTCAAAATTTGACAACGTCGATCAGCTTTTTTAGTCATCAGTTTGTTAGGATAATTCGATGCATTTCTGAAATCACTAAAGATTTGTCCTTTCGTAAGCTCATAATTTTCCTTTTCTTCAAACAGGGGCCCAACATTGATGATAGAAAAATAGGCTAAACACCATAAATCAAGTTTGTATAGTTGGATTCTATTGGGTATTGGCAGCTCCTGTCACTTTGTCAATAAAAAAAGTTTGTATGATTGGATCATATAACAATATTCCAGTGAATACAATTACAATGGATAGAATTATAGAAATAATGTAGTGAAAAATCACAAATATATTAGACGAGTAAATTCACGTCAGCTGCTTTAAGTCGGACTGGGTCTGAAACTCTGAATTCCTTCGCATAAGTTCATGATACCGAAAAAATCAAAAGTACGTTTACTGTTCATTCGAATTTTAAAAATCGAATAAAAAAATACGGAATTTTAAAAGTACGTTTGTAAGATCGGATTTCCGAATTACGATCATAGAAATCGCTTAGATCGGATTCCTGGAATCCGATCTAAGCTTTGATCGGATTCTGAGATGCCGATCAAAGCTTAGATCGGATTCTAGGAATCCGATCTAAACTATACCTTTAAAATTTAATTAAATATAATTTAAAAATTAATTAAATATTATATTAATAATTCAAAAATTAATTAAATATTAAATTGTCCTTAGATCGGATTCTCAGAATCCGATCTAAGTAAAGTCGTAAGAACTTAAGTGGGATGATGGGGTGCTTTACTAGAAGAGACTCCAGAATGGGCGAATGCACGGTGAGAGATAGGTATGAATGAGTCATCTAGTGGGGTGGGTACCGTATACCTAGTAATAAGCATCAGCCTGACTAAGTATAGAAGGTGTGGGGGTAGGCGTAAGGGGCTGGCTCCCCATGTGTGGATGAGGATGGCTGTATCCCTTTCGTACTGAGCCTGAGTCTGAGGCTAGTTGTGCCCACCTAAAAACTGAGTCTAAATCTAGCTGTACCCCCCTCCGAGTACGGTGTTGGCACGACATGATCATGTTGGCACGGCACGACATGACATGAGTACAGAATTAGCACAACATGATCGTGTTATCGTGTCATGTTCACAATCCTGAAAAATTAACACGATTTGATACGACACGATTCGACACGCAACACGACACGAACACGAACTAACACGACACGACAACACAAATTTAATTTTTAATATTTAAAAAATAGCATCATTGTTAATTATTATCTAGTGAGGTTTTTAAATAAATATTAATTTTTTCTATTAATAGATATTAAATAAATATTAATATTTTATATTATTTTAATTAATAAATATTAATATTTTATATTATTTTAATTAATATTTAAGCAAATTCCTTAGATCGGATTCTGAGAATCCGATCTAAGGACAATTTAATATTTAATTAATTTTTAAATTATTAATTTAATATTTAATTAATTTTTAAATTATGTTTAATTAAATTACTTAGATCGGATTCTGAGAATCCGATCTAAGGACAATTTAATATTTAATTAATTTTTAAATTATATTTAATTAAATTTTAAAGGTATAGTTTAGATTGGATTCCTGGAATCCGATCTAAGCTTTGATCTGCATCCCAGCATCCGATCTAAGCGATTTCTATGATCGCAATCCGAGAATCCGATCTTACAAACGTACTTTTAAAATTCCGTATTTTTTATTTGATTTTTAAAATTCGAATGAACAGTAAATGTACTTTTGATTTTTTCGGTCCATGATACTATAATAAGTCAAAAGCAAAGCCCGATTGTCGGCTATTCATTCAAAACACTTAAAACACCTTTCGGTTTACAAAATCAGACTTCTACTTCGTGAAAGTAACAAAAAGCCCAAAAGCCCAAATTTGAGTAATGTAATCTAGACATTTTGATTCAGTTTTGCCATCCCTTAAATAAAATGAACACATAAAACAAACAAGGTGAACATGCAATTGATCAAAGTAAACACTTAAAAATAAATAAATTCTATAAAAATAAGTTGAATATGAATATAAAATTTAAGTGGCAAAACTACATATGACATTTATCATTTCTCTTTCTATATATACAAACGGAACCGTTTGCAAAACAGGTACGAACCAAAATGTATGTTTCAACCTATTTTACCTCATGTTATGTATAAGGAAATAATGGTTCTGACTTTTTATTGTAGAGAGTGGATTCAAGTATATTGCACACTAAGTTATGTCTCTCTAAATAAATGATCTCCTAGATGAACAACATAAGCAAATAAATAATATACTACCAAAAATACATATACGACGCAGGAAAAAAGAGTAAAAAGAATTTAACATGCAAGAAATGTTTCTAATTGATCAGCATAGGATTGATATGTATTCTAAGTCAGTTATGTAAAGCTAGCTAGACCACTGTTTTAAACGCCATGATTTGACAACCACGAGTTTTTTCTTCTTCAATTGCTATAAGAAAGTCATGAACCCCAAGGATATCGCATTTAATTATACAAGTTCCATGATATCCCATGGTATTCTTGCTAATTAATGATGAAGATTATAGTTGACTTTCACCTTCTAGGTGGCTTATCACACAGGAACGGATTCATCAACAAAATATAAATGACGAGCCTTCTAAAGGAGGAAAACAAAAATAATAAAAAATAAAAAATAAATCAAAGAGTAAATTTGGGAATTGACCTAAATTACTAGGCTTAATATATAGTAGGTTTTTAGGTATGGACTTAAGAATTAAACAATTCAAACTTTATTTGCTTCTATTTCTTTATTCCTTTATTTTTGACAAAATGCTCAACAGGATGAACATATGTGCATGCTTTCCTTAAAACAAGAACAAACGTGCATGCGCATGTGATCCTTCGTGCAAACATGGAGAAAGATGGCAATCAGTTCATACCGAATTCTTCTTGTATGATTTTCAACTCGCAAATGCATGTGCATCCTCTTAAATTATTTTGACAGGTGATATGATTTACTTCCTCCCCTTTTATTTTATCCTTATTCATGAGCAGTTCTTAATTCTTATAAAAATAAACTATATGGCTAGCAATGATTGAGAGCATTAAATAACACATGCGCATAATTAAAATCGCTACTGATAAAAGCATACTATAAAAGAGTCTTCGCAAGAAAAATATTAAACAAACCTATCATTTTTATCATAAAGTATACAATGTGGCAACGGTTTCTTTAATCCCGAACGTTTATATTCTTTCTGCGCGAGTGTAATAATCGATATATGTTGTCTCACGATAACTAGTCAAAGAGATATAATTACGTACACCCTTTATGTTTACAAAATTTATCAAAAGTAATGGAGCCTAGTGCATACCTTTCCAAAAAACAATGGAGCCAGCTGCCTAGTGCATATATACATTCTAGGGGATAGTTACTTAATAATGGAGATACACTTAATTTCATGACTTGTTAGTGATTAGTTTGACAATTTGTTCTGTGTCTATTGGCGAGTAAACAATGAATGCATAATTTCACTAGAAGAAGAAAATAAAACGCGTTATTAAAAACCACAAAGTTATTGGGACACCAACTACTACAACATGTATTTGTTTTAGAATGGTACCAACTACAATACACGCGTTCTCTCCTTTATGCAACAATTCAGGCCATACATAAAATCATTTTCAACATTTGATGACAAAATTAAGGGCCATTTTTTAAATATAAAAGTGTACGTTATCATTGAAATATTGATTATCATTAATATATTGAACACTCTAATAGGGACAAGTGATGCTCCAAGTTATAATTTTTGACGTAGGCTTTGTATAAAGTACCTTTTTAATTAAATTAATAAATTTTTTCCCAAGGTAAAGTACTTTATCCCCAACACCTCGATTGAAGAGGGTTTGGATTATTTCAAATTAAGAAACCAATTTGACTATATACTAGTTTTAGAAAAAAAAAAAAAAAGTACTACCATAAGATTAGTGAGTTGAACACTTTTAATTTCACTAGGAACTCTAGCAAGTATTTTTCCTCTTCCGAACTATACATGACTTTTTAAATAATTATAGTCAGACTATCAATCTGCATATATACAGTACATAACTGGTTAAAGTAAAAGCAAGATGTTAGGATTAAATTATTTTATATGGTTTAATAAAAAAATTATTTTATATGGAGATCTAGTTATAAATATCTAACTGTATGTCAAATCGAGTGTAAAGCTTAAACTTCAGACGATAAAGTTTTACTGTACATTCAAAGAAGTTAATTTTCCTTTGAAATTAGTTTATACGAACGCCCCTTTTGCTGGCACTTCAACAACCAATAATTATATAATTTTCACAAAATGCCAGCAAGAAGAAATAAAACCCAATAAATTTGTGCATGCGTATGTTCAACCGAAACCTGCTATGAGTCAGGGAACCACTATATGCTTAGTAGTGCTAAATTTAAACATCCGTAGAGTAACTAGCTTAGTGATTTGGTACTAATTATGTTCTATGTAGACGTGCGTATCTATATTTTAAATTCAACTTGTTGTCAACCAAAACCTAGAATTTTCTTTTCAGTGGCTTTTTGTTCCCTTAATATTATCAAATTGCTCTATTTTTATATGATTTTCTTCTAGCACACCATAAGTAAATATATTTTTTTGAAAAAAAAAAAATTTCTGCTAACACCATTAAATAATTATGTATACCTCGAAATTAATATACATGTTCGAAGGTTGTGAGAGCAAAAAGATTTCAAATTAAAACAGAGTACTCGAAAAACAACCTTTTATTTTATTTTATTTTATTTTTTGCTTTCACGACATCTTTACGTTGTGATGTAATTCAAAAATTCACAAAAAAATAATCAATAATACGTTGTGGCGGCATGCATTACTATAACGGACAACAACGATAATTTGGAGTTGCCACTGAAAACAATCAGTAATTAATATTACAGTATTATTATAGCTTTTTTTTTTTTCAATCTTTTTGGTTCTTATGCAACTTAAAACTCAATACCTTAAAAAAAATAATTAATACTATAAGCATGCTTTATTTTAACATAACAAAATCGACGGGGTATACACGCTTTTAGGTTAAATAAAAAGAAAGAAAAGAAGAATAAAAGAAATAAAGATCGAGGGGCTTAAGGGGTTGCAAGTTGGAGTTGAGAACAAGAGCTAAAAGACTAAGTGAAATTCAAATCGACAAATCTTAAGAAGGCTTGAATCATATCTAAAATCTTATATTAAAAGCATAACCAAACAGTAAATTAAAGAATGAAGCAAAGCTGAGTCCAGCTAGATACACTAAGGCTGTCCTTGCGTTGTCTCCCCACTCGAAGGAAGAAGACAATGTGGCTATCTCATTTAATGATCATCTCATGTATTAGTTCCAACAAAAGGGTTTTGAGGTGCAAACTTTTGCATAAATTATTTCAATTGTTTAATGCACCTTGTAATTAACTCATGATCTATAAGCAAGTTGGTGTTAGTTATTTGCACTGAACAGCCAATACCAGCTTCAGTCCTATTGAATTATTGCCTTGGCAATAGTGGCCATGTAAGTCAGTATGACGGCATTAAAGATTTAAGCAGGTCTCTATTTTCTTTTATTTTATTTTTTTTGGCGTGAACAACTTAGAAGGAAAATTTTCGAAATGTTACCAAAGTAAAGCATTCTCAAATTCCTATTCGTTTCAAAGTTCGGAGTTAGATGTATTTTAAAACCAAAATAAGAAATTATCGTATTATGTACTGGTACCATAAATTTTAATTTTTAAGTTTTAAAACTCAAATGACTGATCCTATTCACTCGACTAACGAGCAAATAATATGGTTTGTTTGTGAAGAACATGATGCATTGCCGACAGCTTGTAGCATGATTATCCTAGCTTCCCCTTAAGAATAATCTGCCTCTCCAATTTATCAAATTTGCATCATATTTTAAAATAGTAATAAATTAGTTCTTCAAAAAATATTAATTCCTACTATAAATTAATATTTGGTCGAATTGATTAGTTCAAATGGATCGTTCAAATATCAAAAACTAATTAAAGCTACAGTATTGTTAATTAATTTATCGAATTTATATTATTTTTGAAAATATAAAGTAATAATTTTTTTTCTTTAAAAAATTGATATCCTACTTAAAAACCAATATATGGTTGAATTGAATAGCTCAGATTGATTATTCAAATTTAAAAAAAAATTGATATTAAAGCTGTAGTACGTAGTAGTCGATTGGTATTATGCATTTAGCATATGCACGCTCAATTATATTTACAAGACCGAGCAATCCAAATTTTTTTATGGATTGCATATGAAGTGACTATTCACACCATGTGTTGGTTTGTATTCGAATTCGCCACAGAGGATTCGCAGCACCTTAGCTGCCTTTAAGTGAGCTATGGAATATGGTGCAATGCCTACACCTGCTAAATGTAGGGATGGAATACAGCAACGGTGGCCATTTTAGTTCCATGTCTCTTGCAAACAAGTGGGATCCGACCACTATTTTTTTTTTGAAAAAAGAAGTTTCCCAACTGAAGAAAAGGTTGGCACTACTACATGTATATATACATAGTTACATAAATAAATTAATTTACCATACGCTCGTTTTTTTAACTAGCCAGAAAAAAAAATTAGAATATATGCAATTTTTAGAATAAATAATTTTTAAATTAAATAGAGAATTCTTTGAGTAAATTAAGGTCGTCGAATCAAAATCTAATTTGGAGAATATATAATGTACATTTAAAGTTAAGAATTTTGATTCACATTTTTATCCTATATAAAAAAAGAAGATTATATTCACAAGGCACTCTCGAAGAAAAGGATGTTAACAACTGCCAGGATCTTATAAATTCTTTTGGATGTTGACATTGCAGCATGTACATAGCTCTCAAAAATGAAATGAGAACTGTCTTAAATCTCTTGTTTTAATTATTTTTGTGATTGGAAAAAAGGGCCATATTTTTTTAATTGGATTGGCATTTATATGTTTTCAAGATCTTGCGAGAGCTAACGCTTTGTTCAATTTTGCAAGTGATTTGAAGAAATGTTTGATGAATATTATGAGAATAAACTATGCATCTGCTCTCGTCCACGAATCCACTTTGTTATTATATGCAATCCTGTCATTCTAAATAATTTTTTTTGTCATATAGCTGAAAATTTTTTCATCTTGATGACCACAAATGAATACAAAATCCTAAGGTTATGTAAGGTTTAAGATTCAGCATGCTAAGGAAATTTAACATCTTGAATTTGAATGATGCAAGTAAATACATGAAGTGATACATGCATGGGTGGGTCCCACAACAATGAGAAGTGAAATCAGAAGCTAAAGTAGAGAGAAACATGGTCCCTGTTATGGGACATCTTTGCACAGATTTTGACTTGCTACCGAGGCTAACCGCTGACAACATTTAATTTCACATATTCTGTTTGGGAAGTGGTAATATTAATTACCTTTGATATATCCGAGATTACTTATATTAGTTTCGTTGTTCTTTTCCAATGACATTATAAGCTATGTCCTTTTCCAATTAAGTACCCAAACTTCATATTAATTTTTTTTAATGACACTCAGGATAAAGTGACATAATTATCTTACGGGATTCAATTGATAAGAGCTGATATATATTATTATTATTGTATGAATACTTCGGTCTATATTATAACCTTTGAAATTTGTCGTGTGTGTTTATCCCATTTAAATTCATGATTAGCCAGCAAAATTTTTTTTTTCAATAAACTGCCATTAGCAAAATTAATATACTTTTAGCTTTTTCTTCTCAATTCCTTCTTTTGTTAAATGTTTTTTAGGTAAATGTTGTCCCTATAAGTGGCATGATTAATTAGCCTAAAAAATGCTTTACCCAAATGGGTAACTCCGAGAAAATCGATGCCAAATCATATATATGTTCGAGGAAATTTTCTCTTATTTTTCTCACTTAATATGACGAAAAATATATATGAATTAATTAAGGAACTATGGTAACTGACAAGCATGATAAGACACATGCATTTTCCTACTCTTCAGATCTATTGTGGTATGCTCACCATCGTTTCATTTAAGTCTTTCACGCGCTTGCGGAAGTATTGAATAAATCATTCAAAGAAGTAAACGTATTTCTTATGTTTTTAAATATAGATATACAGGAATGACAAAAAAAAAATGTATATATAGAAAGAAAAAACTTTATATCCCATTTGTTACTTTTAAAACAATATTATTAGATTTAAACATAAAAAAATAGATAATCAAACTTTATCTGTATGTATCTTATTATTTATGAAAAGGTTATGTATTACAACTAAAAAAATGATACATAGTATTTTAATGAGATACGCTTCTTATGGTAATAATTTCCAATCTATTTAATTATAACAATACAATTTGATGGGCATATCAACTCTACTCTTCTTAATATCCATCCATTAACATTTCAGTCAAAATACAAATGATCTAAATTAAAAATTTTATGTTCAAACGGTATATATATCTAGCCTGCTCTAAGTGTTTCCAATTATTAAAATCTTGTAGATTTTTTTTTTTGTGATTTTGAAACTTTTTACTATTTCTTATTATGGCGCTGTTAACATGCTAACAATTTTATTTATTTATTTTTACTATCTTAGAATCAACTCTTAAAATTCAAAAATAATAAAAGAGGATTTTAAGAATAGTGCAATTGGCTTCGAACAATATTAATATGTGACACATGGAGATGAAAGATCTCGATTTTGAGCGCGACATGTGTTTTAAAATTAAGTAATTTAGATCCAGCAATCCAAATTGAATTAATAATCACATAGTTATGCCATGCGAAAATGACAACAAGAAATACAAATCCCTATACCTACTGGTCACATCATAAAATATCACAAATCTTTGTCAATAGACGATCCAGGAGCATATTGCGTGTAATGAACTCGCAGGACGGCACGAGAGCCGGACCATACAGTCCTTTGATCTCCTGTAGCATCGTACAGAAAACAGGAAAAGATACCCCCTAACATTACTCCACGTATATTTCATTAATAAGAAATGTACTATTATCTACACGTGTCGGCCATGTCATGCATTTGAAAGGAGGGAGCTAGAGGCTTTATTTTGAGCATTTAATGTTATAGGCTTGGAGACCAAATATAGGCTCGCTAAGGTACATCACTTGAGACACTCCACCTGAAATCAGAGACCTAATATGGTAAAACAGAGTTGGACACGTGGAGGTAATTTATTGGCCACCGTTTGCCCGTTGCAGTGACCAAAAGATCTGTGATCGCAGTTCTCACAGTTCGTACTTCTCGTAAATCAGACTACTCGATTCGTTAAAAATTATAACAAAAATTAATTACCAGTCCTGAATTTTCTAACGAAAAACAGTCGTATTACGTGTTTAGCTGTTTTTAGTGAGCAAAAATAGATTTGGTGTCATTTGGTTGGAATTCTCGCGTAATTAGATCAATGAAATCCTGTGAAATCAATTCAACTGAAATAAAATGAAATGAAATTCCGTGTAAAAAGACATTTTGATCAGGGCCATAATGTTTCATCTTTGTTAAAAGAAATACAATTGAATTTCAAGTTGCATATTGCTACATATTTCAGAAAACATAATGTTTCGAAAGCTACGATCCATTATTAATTGCTACATATTGTTTCAAGTTATTTTTTCATTTATATTTTTAAAATTTTTAAAATCAATGATCGAATTCAAACCAATTAATTTGTTTATTTCCACGAGACATGCGTCCACAAAAAACTTTATAAAACATATATCATATTGAGATGTCATTAGAGAACAAGTCCACTTCACTCCGATAGATTGCTTAATTTTATAATCCATTAATCTAGTATGAAACGAACTCTTGAAATTACAAAATTTATGCGCCTTCATCTCTCGTTAAATGAATAAAATTAATAATTTATACTAGATAGTTGAATTTAATTTATGTATATAAAAGGTGAGATTATGATATTATGTTGCATTACAGAGTTGTGTGTTAGAATCTCCTCATAAATTTAAAAATAATAATAAGAAAGGGTGAGAAAAAAGAAGTGGTGTCATTATACCTTGCGCTATCTTCTCCTTTGGAAACGCCAATCAGAATAAGCTGAGGCTTCCTTGTAGGCAGTATCTATGCATGTATTGTATTCTTTGTTGAATTGTTGGTCATCGTGAAGTGGTGATATTGATATACCTTAAATTCAAAGGTCATGATCTAAGATCAGTGTATGATCATGAAATGTGGGGCGGCATATTTTTCTTTATTTGTTGGCAAGCATGCATGCTTTATGTAGTGGTTGAAATATCACTCAATCAATAATAGTTGTGCATTTAAATCAAGTCTCCCATTATGTATAGTTGATTTAGACGCAATGGTTACACGAACCCTAATTTTAAAGATCATGAGCTAGCATAATTTGTGACAAGTCATTAGTGGTTAGACCTAACGCTTCCTTCAAAAAACAGTGCGCTGTGGTTTGGTCTGATCTCCTTTTGTTTCCCTTCGGAAGAACCTAATTATCAAACAATAAGGTTGGAGCGACTATTCAAGGTGTGAACATTCTCTTTTGTAATTAGTTCAAATAACAAACTAATCCAGAGTGTATGATAGTTGAATCATTTCTAATAAAACATAATGGTGACCACATATGCACTTGGAATTAACAACAAAAAGTACCAAGCTAACTTTTGTATACATTGAAATAAATTATACAGAATTTTTACGTTTTTGAGGAAGTCCACTTGGGGGCCGGTCCGCGCAATGCTACTAGTTCGTAAAAATAATATGCGGAAATTTTTTTGCTCCAGAATATCCAGAACTGTAAAAATTAGTTAATTACTGTATACAATATTTTGAATAGAAAATTGAGAACCGTCTTTCAATCTATTACTTAAGGGAAAAACTACTCATTTAAAGGCCGTGGTTAGCTAGAAACATGATTGGAGGATCATTTGTAAATATTTTAGTTAAGATGGGTTTGGATGCACAAAAAAAAATTTGCTGGCTTACCTCCTAATTTAGATGACAAAATAAACTAAACAAACTTGGATTAAAAATGATCTCAAATCGAAGAACATTTAAAATTTAAAAATAACACCTTGATCAAACAAATTTATTTTAAATTATTTAAAAATAATCCTAAATAATTAATACTAGTTTAATTCTCAAACGATTCAAATACTTCATAAATAAATTAAGAGGAAATTGGATGGTTGAGGTTAGGCATGCAACACATTCGCTACTTGTTTTATATATAGGAACTCGAATCAAGTTCATAAAGGTCAACAAATTAACTCTGTCATGAATCTTCAAACGAATTAATGAATTGACAAAATAAAGTTTTAAGTACCCTTGAACACCTAGAAAGTAGAAATTATAAAGCATTTGCTAAGGATTTGCTATTAAAGCTAGAACTGTCGCTCAGCAAACATTTAAGGAAGCATGGAAATCTTCCCCGTTAGATTTCCAAAGCTACTCCATTTTCCTAAACATAATTCATAAAATAAAATAAAATTGGTTAATTAAGAGATATGCCGACTCATACAACGCGTCTGTGTGTCTGTTAGATCATATACCATGCGAGTAATTTATTGAAAAATCTAGTTTTATGTTATTACATTTTTTTTGTAAAAAGTAACTCATGATTATATATATAAAAGACCTAAAAAACATAGACATAACGGATGTTAAAAGGATATAAATTGGAATATTGGAAGATTCGTAATCATTTGATTTTGACACGACAACATTATCACAAAACTCAACATTTCAATTAAGCATTAATTAAGTGAGGACTAAGCACTGCTTGTTGTTGATGTTTCTTCCAATCTATGGTCCTGGTATACGTTCATAATTGTTTGTCCCGTGTATGCCAAGTCAATCAGAACAGTAGAAACAACATCTCGGGCGTGCTCTATTATTCACTAATAAATAATCATAAAAATTAAACCTCTCCAAATAATAATTAAAACAAAATTAGAATGCGATGTGTTGCATAGGGATAAGAGCGCCTCTTGTTCCTTTATTTAAGCTCGTCGGTCGCACCATCAAAGAAGAGAAAACTATCATACTCATAGAAAAGAAAGGTCGAGAGAGAGAGAGAGAATTGTGAAAACAGAAGGCAGCCAGAAGGAGAGATTTTGGTGCAACGAGAGCTGCAAGATGCTGAGCCATTTAGCAAGGTACTACTTTGAAATGAAGATGGAATTGTAGTTGAGTAATTACTCTTTCGATGAAACAAACATTCAGTATTCCCTAATTAAACGCATTAATATTTTTAATTAGAAATTGTCGGTCCCCCAGATTTCAAGAGAAAAGTGGCGCTTCATTAAAATTAATCCAGTGCAATTATATGTCTCAACATTTGGACTTGCAAAAATTTAAATTTTCGTCTTAAAAAGCTATTTTGTTTGTCCTCAATTCATATATTTGCAAGCAACTAGTTAGACATTACCATATCATGAAGGTGTAAATTTGCTCTAGAAAGTTTAGCGCCAGGTGTTGAGGGGAAGAATAGTTTACAGCCGGTTGGAGCGGTAGAGTTCGTTCTCTACTGCTCCCCCTTCGCAAGACACAACTGGCATGGGTCTGTTTGTCTTGTACTCTTGTTGCCCTCAAACCAGCTGTTTAATATCTCCCTCGCCAGTTTCAATCATCGATCTGCTTGAAGTTGAAGGTGAATAAAAGTTGGGATGACACCATAATAGAAAGAAAGACCTCGCTTGTTTGGCAAAATAATTTACTGTCTGAACATTTCAGTAGCTGTTTCTTGTTTAATATATTCAAGGATCACTTAATTTGTTTCTTTATTTTTTGAAAGCGAAATATTTTGTAGTGAAAAGTCCCCTCTTAGCTGGGGAAAAGACGATTGGTCTAGTCTTGTCAAGGAATTATTTAATGAATGAAAGTAACGTGAATTATTACTTTAATTTGTTTATTTGCATCGTACTCATTGAGTTCATGCATGTACTAAATCACTTACAAAGAATCTTATACGTAGTCGCCATGCACTTAGGCCTATATTTTCTTTGAGTAATATTTTAAACAGAAGTTGCATATTTGGCAATCAAACTTCTTAGAAAAGCTGCAAACAAAATTCAAGAAATTGACTGTTTTCAGTAAATTAACACAGGTTAGAAGGAAAGGTCGCCATAATAACCGGCGGTGCAAGTGGACTTGGGAAGGCTGCAGCTCAAGCCTTCATTCGGGAGGGTGCGAAAGTAATCATAGCCGATGTAAACTCTGAAGCTGGCCTTGAAGCAGCCCAAGAACTGGGCCCAAAAGCCCAATTCTTCAAGTGCGACGTGTCTGACGAGCAAGACGTCTCCAACGCAGTCGATCATGCAGTTGCATCCCATGGCCGGCTTGATGTCATGTACAACAATGCCGGAATTCCGGGTCCCATAACTGAATCAGATATTAGCCGGCTGGACCTAACCGAATTTGACAAGGTTATGAGTGTAAACGTACGTGGTACCCTTGCCGGTATCAAGCATGCAGCCCGTGTGATGAAGCAAAATGGCTCCGGCTCGATCCTTTGTACTGCGAGCATAAGCGGGTTAATGGGTGGTCTAGGCACCTATCCTTATTCCATCTCAAAATCTACAATCATTGGAATTGTAAAAACCGCCGCAAGTGAATTGGCACAACATGGCATTAGGGTTAATTGCATATCCCCCTTTGTGATACCGACGCCTCTGGTGACAGACCAGTTCTCTCAGATTTATCAGGGAGCTGGACCGGAGGCGGTTTCGGGGATAGTTAACAGCCTTGGAGTGCTCAGAGGGGCAAAGTGTGAAACTACTGACGTGGCACAAGCAGCTGTTTATCTTGCATCTGATGATGCAAAATACGTGTCAGGACAAAATTTAGTGATTGATGGAGGTTTTACAAGCTTCAAGCATCTTAACATGCCTATGCCAAGCTCTATGTCGTAACAATTTGTCTATGGATTTGTAATCTGACAAAGTGTTGCTTCTTTGACTTGGAAATCTGACAGAGCTGTGCAACCGGTCTCTCTTTCTTTTGAATTAACTCTTTACTTTTGGTGTAAGTAAGATGTTACTTGAGTCAATGTTTTCATATCACCATATCAATAGAGGTACAAATTGGGTGGTCATAGTTTTTCCTTGTTTGATTAGGGGAGGAGAGTGGTTGATTGCTTTGGTAATGTCCTGTTTTGTACAAAAAGTGCATCTCAAAGTGCTTGTTTTGTTTGGTGTTACTTTTGATGAGCTTGTCTCCTTAATGTGGGTCTTCATGCATATTATAATTCATGAAGTTTATTTAAAAGAGGGACAAGTGAAAAGGAATGTATGCGTCGTTGGGTGTTGTAAATGTAGGCTTGCAACCAACATGTTTTAGGATTTTGGGTAGATCTGCTGGCACAAATTTTTAGGGCCGTTACCATCACAATTAACCATTTTTTTTTATGTACTATCGTGTGGATAGACTCAAATTGTGTTCATAGACAACTGCATGTTTTTGGATGAGACAAAACATGGAATAGGCATGCATGCATGATATAAGACATACAATCTCATACAGGTTTTGCTTTACAAACAGATGGCAACGCGCAAGCTTAATGACAGCCTGGTAACTAGTAAATGATATTAGAAGGACAAAACATCACACAAACTTTGCGCGTCTCGCTAACATTGTATACTATACATCTTTTGGTTGTATCAACAATAATATTTAGTTGTTTAATATTGCTCCACAACAATGTATGTCTCCAATTCGACATAATTAATGTGTACATACAAAAACATTTTTTTTCTGCTGCGGCATTCGAAAATGCAAGTGATGATAAATTTTTCTGATGATAGGAACATATCAAAATGTAGCAAGAAATATTATTAGCTGTTCAGAAGTCGATCCGATCTATTAGTGACCGATGCAAGAGACACTGGAGATGACCAAATTTATGAAGTTATATTCTCTTCGTTTTCTTATATTTTAGCAAATTAGCAACAATATCTTATCAATGATTGCTCAAACATTAGAATATTTCTATATATGAGCATATAATATTAACTTGTAGAAAGACATAATTAATTTAATAAAATTATGTAATTGAAAATAATTAATAGATTAAAAAAAACTTATATTGTCACAATATTATCGGGAATTCAATATTAATTCAGAGAGCGAATTTAAAATTTTTTCTCAATCGATTAAACAAAGGATCGACTTACTTATTTGATTAACTTCAAACCTAAATTATGAGAATTCTCATCTCTCCTGTGATATTGGCTTCTAGGCAACAATACTAACAAATATTGTATCAATTTCTTTTTACTTCAGTTGAAGGAAGCTTAGTTGTTTCACTTGTTTCATACTTGAAACAAAAGTGCATCTTAATTATATAAAGCAAAAAATGAAACATTTTCCTTTGGGATACTTTTGATGAGTTTGTCTCCTTAATTTCTATCTGAAAGACAAATAATAACCAAGGGAACAACTTGTAATATGCCACAATACAGGATTTAGTACGTAGTGTTGCTGGCTAGAAGCTCATTTTTTTTTAAATTCTCTCAAGATAAATCAATCGGGTTTTGAAAACCCACCAAGCTAATAATTCAATGTTCTCTCTTTTCTTTCTCACTCACGCTCCCTCATCTTTCTCCCTGCTCTCTTTTATCTTTCGTCCATTTTTTTTCTTTGATCTCCTTCCTCAACTGTTGTATTTGTTCACTTTATTTATTTGTATGTTCAGTTTATTTATCTATGTGTTCTTTTTTATTCAATTATGAATTAGATTTATTTTTTTATTGTTGTTTAGATATTTATATGCATATTCAACTTATTTTTATTAAACTTATTTGTTTGTATAAGTTCATTTTGATCATTGATATGTTCATTTTGTCTATTTTTTGTGTTCACTTAGTTCAAGCGATGACGAGCAAAGGTAAAATTTATGTATTCACTTTGGAAAATTGATTACTGTTATTTGCAATTTTGCTATCGTTTGAACAAAATGAACACAAAATAGACAAGGTGAATATATAAATAATCAAAGTGAACACATAAAAACAAATAAGTTCAATATGTATATAAAAATCTGAATAATGGATGACAAAACTTATTTACTTTTATGTGTTTATTTTATTCAAGCGATGACAAAACTACAGTTATCATTTTTTTTCACTTTGTAGTTATCATTTCTGTTTTTTAAATCCTACCCGAAAATTAAATAAAAAGATCCCGTGCTTGGACGTGGGACCGGGCCCACGTTACCATTGGAGCCACAGTATGCTCTAGTAAGCATGATGGAAGCCCAATAGCTATATAACAAGACATAATACAAACCATGCATAACGAAAATTGATTACTGCCATCTTCAGTTTTACCATCCCTGCCATCGCTAAATATAAAGTGAACACATAGAATAGACAAGGTGAACATATATAGTGATCAAAGTGAGCACATACAAACAAGTAAGTTTAATAAAAATAAGTTCAATATACATATAAAAATCTGAACAAAAGATGACAATACTTATTTGTTTGTAAGTGTTCACTTTGTTAGCCTATATGCTTATCTTGTTTGTTGTATGTGTTCACTTTGTGTTTAGCGATGGCTCGCGATGGTTTATTTGCCGATGGTGGTTATAATTGCTGATGCATAACTAATAGTAATCTCTCAATAAAGGATGTCCGTGCTGTCTTTCGTAACCATAATAATAATATTTCAATTCAAGAGTAAATAAAAGGAAAGCTACTTTATTAATGATTGCAAGTAGCCATGAATTTCAAACCATTCCTAATTATTTTTATTACAAAACTAAGTATAACAAAATGACTCAATCTCATGCGAGAAGAGAAATTTGAAATTCGACTATTAAACGAAGCGCTACCAAAAATCATTGCATGAACAAAGCCCGTCTCTAAAATGATGAAATCGTGTACAATCTCTTATTATAATCTCTCGATCCTCATTCCTGGAAACTGATTTCAGAAATGAGTGACAATGTTCACAAATTCGCAAATTCTTAAAAATCAAAATAGGGCACCCACAAGGCACTTCCATCAGCCCGAATGAAACTGCCAATCTCTCACTGTGGTCAAATGTGTGCTCTTTTCTAAGATTCTCGGTTTCTCCTTCTGTCAACGGTTTCGTTTTTAATCCTGTTATGGACCTTTCCAGTTCATCCAATCTGGCATAAATTTCTCTGGCTTGGGGATGATCTCTCTCTCCAACAATGAACCTATGCACTCTTCCCTTCACCATTATCCAACTATAGCCAGTTTCCTTTTTTAAATCTCTCTCATTCATCTGTTTTCTCACAAGAGCTGCCTCTTCCAATAGACCCAATTTTGAATATAAGTTAAACAAAAGAATGTAACCTGCACTATTGTTTGGTTCCAATTTTAGGAAATTTTCTCCTGCAATTGTTCCAAATTGCAAATTTCCATGAATAATAGAGCACCCAAGTAAAATTTTCCAACACATCCCATCAGGCTTAAATTTTCCTGATTCAATCAATTCCTTTGCGTCATTTAGCAAGCCGGCACGGCAGTAAGCATCTATTAAACAATGGTAGTGAATTAATTTAGGGTTTATTCCGTAAAACTTCTCCATTAAATTGAAATAGTTTCTAGCTTCAGTCACCAAACCTGCATGACTACACGCAGTTAAAACTCCAACAAATGAAATAGAGTTTGGTATAATACCCAAAGCAATCATTTTATCAAACATTTCAATGGCATGGGAAACCTTCCCGTGATATGCATAACCTGTGATAATAGCCGTCCAAGCAATAACATCTGGTTTGGGAATTTGCTCAAATGCCTTGCGGGCATAAGTCCAATTTCCACATCTTGAGTACATAGTTATTAAGGCGCTATTTCCAGAAAGCTCTGACAAAAGCCCAGATTTCAAAGCATCTGCGTGAAACTGGCAGCCAGAAATAGGGTCTGCTAAGCCAGATGAAGCCTGAAAAAGGGTGGTATATACAAAGGAGTTCAAAATTGTCCCTTTGCTTTTAAGGTGCTTAAATATTCTTAAACAATCTTCAAATCTACCCAATTGCGAATAGCCTGTCAGGATTGTGCTCCATGAAAAATCATTCGGTTCTGAGATTTTACAGAAGGCATTTTTAGCATCTTCTATCAAACCCAATTTGACATAAAAATCCACAATTGGGGTGCCAGCCGAGACATCTGAATCAAATCCTAATTTCACAATAAGCCCATGTACCTGCTTTGCAGTACAACAGTCTTTTAAACAAGAACAGGCTTTCAGAACAACTGAAAACACAAATGGGTCCAATTCTGTATCTTGCTGTGTCATTTTAAGAAACAAGGCTAATGCCTCCTGAGATTTCCCTGCTTCAGTTAAACCGACCATCAGAGCAGTCCATGCAGCAACTGTTCTCACAGGCTTTTCGTCAAACAACTTATTAGCACTATCCAAGCACCCATTTTTAACATATAATCCAATCAAATCCATCTCAACATTAGAAACATAACCATGTTTTATCACCTGGGAATGAAGTTGAAGACCAAGTCTTAGCTTTTACATGTTCAAGCAGTTTCGAATCAAGTTTGAAAAGAGAACCCAATCAGGATTGACACCATGAAGTGCCATTTTACCAAACAAAGAAACTGCTTCATGAAACAAACCCTTTCTTGCTAAGCCAGCTATCATGATACTCCAAGTAGCTAAGCTTCTGACCGGCATTTCGTCGAATAGTTTACGTGCATTGCCAAATTCAGACCTTTCCATGTATGATTTGAGGAGGTTGTTACCAGAAAGAAGGTTTGTACGTTGCTGGGAAAGCTTTCCATTGGAGGAGGTTGCTAGAGGAACAAGAGAAACTTTATTTGAGAGCGGTGAAGAGGTGTTAGTGAGGGTTTTGGGTTTGTTTGAGTTGATCGGAAATGGGGTTTGAGGTGAAAGTGAGAGAGACGACATGGCTCCTGGCTCCAGCAGAGGAGATCGAATTCAAATTCTAAGCTGTCGGCGTCGGCCCACCTTTGTCTAGGCTTCTATTTTCCAATTTGAATTAGTAGGATTATATACATAGTTTATGGGCCTCCGTTTACAATCAATGGGCTGGGCATTGTTGAGATAGGCTTGCTCGTTTTAAAATCAAGAATGATAAGTGCCATCGCTAAAAAAACCATCCGCGTCATCGCTGTTGTCTGTTACAAATATTCAGTTTAATAATCAAAAGTGTTCAGTTAAATGCGTCAACTATGGTTTTATTATAAATGGTCGCGCGTCAGTCGCGCCAACCTTGGAGAGAGGCGCGCCAGGGGCAGAATCGGAAAAAATTTAATTTGAACCGGATCGGTTCATGACCCCTTCTAATTTTTTCATGTGGTTTTTTTCCGATTCGTAACTCCTTCGCTTGACATGCACATATTTAAAAAAACTTAAAGTAATACTTAATAAACTAAACATTTATATGTAATAACCTGAACATTTGTACTTACGAAACTGAACATTTGTTCTTGCTAAATTAAACACTTATACTTATCCAAATGAACATTCTTACTGATAATATTTATATTTTTTATTGCAACTAACTGAACATTTATACTCAATTAGCAGAACATTTGTACTTATCCAACCGAACATTTACGTATGAGATAAAATGCGCTGGATGAGGAGATCGCTGGCTGAGCAATGGCATGGCATTCCTAGCGATGGCACTAATCAATTTTCTTTTAAAATAAGCTGAGAACTTGGAAGTTAGATTCCAGTGTGGATGGCCCAGTGTCATTGTCGATCACAGCTTGACAAATTAGTACTGATTTAGAGATGATTCATTATTAATAATATAAAGAACATATAAAAGCACTAATTTTTGTAAAGTAAATATAAGTTCTGTGAATTTTAATTAATAATTAATGTCGGATAATGACGTATTGTCTGTGCAATTTGTAAAAATTCGAAGAGCCACGCAAGGAAAAAAAAATATAATACGTGTTTGTTCATAAAAAAATTGTGATCAACAAAGAATAGAATATATCGTATTAGAATGTTCGGCTATTTTGTAAATTTCACCGGAAAGTAGGTTTACAAGTAGGACCCGTATTATTGGGCCTGTTTCAGCCCAAATTAACCATTAGAAGTTTATAACGGAGTTCATTCTTTCGTTGCCTCTCATCAGATGGTCAGAGTATACCGATCTCCTCTCTGTTTCTTTTTTTTTTTTTTTGTGTCAGTTCAAACATGAACAAACTAAACAATACTATAAATAAACTACAAATCTTCTGACTCATGCCCATATCTTCGTCCACAAATTTGAATTAAATGTTTTCCAAAGAACATTAAAAAAAAAAAAAAAGATCCTACAGAAAATGAACACTATTGGAAAAAGTAGTAGAATGAGATTCACAAGAAAAATGGGCATATGAAGAGAAGCATTAAGTGAGATGGGAATTACAAAAAAGATCTTTATGTGAACATCTGAAACGTTAGATTTCTTGGGTACTAAACATATATTCCAAACTAGACTGAATGTCTGAATGTTTTGTTGTTAATCAATAGGCAAAAATTACTAGCTCTGTCACTAAACCAAAAATAATAAAATAGCAGAACAACTTTTTTTTTTTTTTTTTTACCCCAATAAAGAAGGGCTCTTGTTATTAGGCCAGAATTTATTATATATCTTTTTGTTTTTACGGAATTCAGTAATGTTTAAAGCTGCCAATTCTCAACTGATGAACAGAAAAATTCAACACGCCATTAGTTGTTTCATTTTAGTTTACATGTCATGTAGTTCTTAGATGAACATTGTGAGAATAGAAATTTACAGTTAGCTTGTTAAGTGTTGTGATGAATATGCTTTCTTATATATCTTTATCCTTTATTATTTTTTTTGTTTCCATTTTCTTGAAATGGCGTTTCATTTTTTTTTTTTTCAGTTGGGAACTTGCTACATTTGCATGGCCAGATCTCAGAATCGGCAGTAGCAATGATCATATTTTTACCGTTTCCAGTAAAGATATGTTTTAACCGTTTTCTGTAATCATTTCCTTACCTGCAAGAATGTACAGCAGAGAATTATCCTCTTGGTCTGTAAAAGAAACGTTTACCGTTTACCCCTTTTTTGTATTTCAACTTCTTTCTCCATCACCTCCAATTTTCACGCCCTTTTACAAAAATATGTACATTGCACCTTCCAAAGTTGTACGAGTAACAATAATAAATGAACAACACACAAAGAACACCACAAAAATTTCTTCTTTTGAAATCCAAAGGCAAAATACACGAATAGTAATATTTTTTCTAAAATAAGGTATGAATTGTAGAAATTTTTATATACTTGTGAATGGTCGTAAATTTTGGAAGGTGGTGGTAGAATTGGAGGTGGCAAAAATTGATTAGAGAGTGCTAGGTAATGCATCCCCACTGGAATTAATGAGAAGGATCAAAGTAGAATCCTACTTTTATGAGGCTGTTTGTATCAGTCACGGGATACTTGGCTTCCCCTTCTACCCTCTTCTTCTTTCTCCATCTCTCTCTCTAAAATTTATTCCAATCCTTTGATCTTTGCACATACCACCACATGTATACTTTTACCCACTCTCTCTCTACATTGGTTCATTTGTCTCTACATTTAAACGTTTAGTACCTTGTAGCCTCATACAGCCGTTATATTAAAACCAGGCTCCACGTCTCTCTCTCCATTTCCCTCTCTAACTTGTTAGTGTGATTTTATGTGGCATATATATATATGTGATATGTCTATATATGGACTGAGCAGTGGCGGAGGCAGGATTTTGATATAAAAGAGGCAAAGAGTTACTTACCCTCAAATTTCAAGATTGTGAGAGAGGCAAATTGAATAAATAATATACAATTACATATAAATTTAATATTTTTTAGAGGTTATTTGTAATTTATAGGGAGACAATTACCCACTTTTCACTACACTTGGCTTCGCCACTGGACTGAGAACATCTCTCTTGCTATATTACTTGCAGTTTCTCACATTTTTCTAACTAATAAATATAGACTATGAAAAAACATAGGCATTGCTAATTTTAAATCAATGAAATACGTACATATCTATTTAAGAAATCAAGTTTATCTTTTTGTCCCCCCCCCTCCCCCAAAAAAAAAAAGACGAAATGTGGTTTTAAATTTCCCTAATACAATAATTGTAACCCATACTTTATGTTCCAATAAAATTGAGTGCGAAATTATGTTGGATTACTATCAAATCAAACATATGAATAATACATTTAATTTAAATTTTACTCACGCTTCATTGTAAAAGAGTAAGTTTCCTAAATAAAAAACATGTGAACAAATTGTATGAACATAAGCTAATAATTTGAAAGCTAAAAAAATCAAATTTTGTTGTTGAAATTTCTACAACAGGAACTGTACGTATATGATCAAGTTCCTTCTCTCTGTAGGAGGCTAGCAACCACACTGTCTTATCTAAGGTTGGTTGCCCCTTTTACCAGGGAAGAGCATAATGAGGGGTTGCTTTCAAGTTATTACTCTTTTTCCTTTTTGGAATTACAGATAGAGTGGATTAGTTTGCATGAAATGACCACTCTACCCTCCCTACGCTATACACATCCCAATTGATTTCTGTTTGAAATACCAGATGAGAAGTTTCCTAGTGGTACACTGGTACTTGGGACAAAGTCGGTTGTTGGGCTTTTGGATGTTTGTTGTTTTTCATAAAACGAACACACCAACTTCTTGAAACAAACAAATAAGCATAGTTTGCAAGCGGATTTTTTTTTTCAAAAAAAAAAAAATCTAATTATATGAAAATGTCGCTTATTAATTGTACTAAATTAATCTCGTATTAAGGCGATCTGTAGTTGTATATCATATCAAGTTGATTATTGTTCGTTGTGCGCGAATGCATTGCTCGTGTGTGAACGTACTTGCATTGTATGCGAACCTTCTGGCAAGCACGCGATTTTGTATGTTGTTATATAAAAACAAAAGCAGATGGATCTAGTAATAAAGAAGGAGAATCAACATCTTCTATTTTTTTTCTTTTTTATCTGATTGTGACGGTATATATTAAGTAGTTTATTCAAGATTATTTTTTTATTTTTATTATTATTATTATTATTATTATTTTGGAAAGAACAACTCCCCATGAAGCGGAATCTATATCATATGGTAAGAATTACATGCACAGTAACACCCTGATCGGAACTTTTTTTAAAGAAGGAAAAGGAATCGGAATCAGAATTTCGATTTATCATTTTTGCTTATCGAAATGAGGGACAAAAGAAATTAAATCGGAGTCGATGGAAGTTCCGCGTCCTGAAATCCCATTCTTATTTTTTCTCAAAATCAAAGAAATTTGATGGGATTTCGTCTCAGCCCTCGTGGGTTTGTCTGATTGGAGCGACGAAGAGTTGAGATCAACTCCACCCAAATCAAATTCCCTTCTCCTTCTTTCTTTCCGATCACTGATGGGATTTTTTTAAATTTTTATCTTCTCATTTCTTCTCCTTTCGACTCGGATCAAATCAAATCAAATTCCATCGTTATTATTATTTTTTTGTTTCTGATCAAGGTGTAATGTTTGTTTAAGCATTTATTATTTTAATAAGTTCATATTTGACACATATATATAAGAATAGAAGAGCATTATTTTATTACATGTTATGTTTTCTATTTGATCATTATATTACTATATATTGATATCCGTTATCGTAACTGATCTCTATTAAAAGACTTATTCTTTTACGCTAGAGTCAATTGACAATTTGAACCTGAACTTGACAATTTGAACCTGAACATGCCAACAAATTAAAGAAAGAAAAAAAAAAACTTCATGCGTAATATAGAGACGCCTCCTGATCTCACTGTGGGATACAAAATTATATTTGTGTGTTACGGTAATTCAATCGCAACATTAAATCCTTTTTTAAATAAGAGATTTCATTTCGTTCCATTTCATTAGAAAATCTTTGATCAAAATAAAAGAATTTGGTGTCATTTGATTGGAATTTTTATATTATTAGATCCAACGAAATTCTGTAAAATCAATTCGAATGAAATGAAATCCCGCGTTAAAAATATTTTGATCAAGGGTTAAGTTTTTCGTTTAGTACTATATACATATATACGGTTAGTTGGCTCTTATAATGAACTACGAATCAAAGATCCTCAGGTATGATACACCGTACATGCATGAATCGGACGGTGACTGTCGCTTGAAAAATTAAATCATACAATTTATCTTAAAATGCTCTAAATTCATCCCGGCCGAAAAACCCACGTCGGCGCATGCCGCGTAACCAAAAACAAAGACCCTCCGATAATGCTACCAAAAATATATGCAGCATGTAGACAAACAAAAACCTAACAAATGAGCAAATTATGGTATAATATCATTGCTGGGGTCGGCTTCTATGAGATTAACTAGATCACTTGAGCCAAGCTTTGGTAGATTGATGACATGACATAAGTTGTTACACTCTTTCAAATCAGTTGGTGAATCGAACTTATGTTATGCACTGCTGGTCCCTCACAAAATTTATCTTGAAGCGACCAAAGACATGCCCATGTCTCCTCGCTCTCTCTAGGAGTGAGGAAAAATACAAGGCTCTCTTATTAATATCACATGCTCATTACTAACCTTCTCGTATGCATGGTCCCTCACTCCCTCTAGTTACTGGACCACTTCCCATGCATGATGCTGATGCAAACCCATTCTACTTAGAAGCCTCTATAGCCACTTCCAACTTATCCTCTCTGTACATCTATGCTTCTTCTTTTTTTTTTTTTTAAAGGATATTAGCGGGACATCAGTAAAGTGATAAAAAATAATTATACAAAAAATAAGTACCATTTTGTCCTGATTATATGTACATTTTGTTCTTTTTGGTGAGTATATATGTGTATACTAAAATATTTGCGATATGTTTTTTCATTGGCACGATGTTTTTCCTCTCCCTCTTTTTCTTTTGGGTAGTCCTTGGCTGGCTTCATGTTATATATATATGAATAATTAATTCTCACAGTTTTACTTAGGAAGACAAATAATTGCTCATCACTGGTGGTGTTATTTGGACTGAAAATATATTTAGTGTTCTGAATTGAACGATTTATAATCATAAGTTTCCATGAACTCATTAAGTATAAATAATGTCACTAAAACGTGTGTAGATTGTAAAATAATTTTACATTTGGACCTTTGCTTTAGTTCGGAAAACATAATCAAAAGTATCAAGTAATTTTATACCCTGCAGAATTTAATGCACCCAGGAACCAGTTGCAATATTTTTATGTATTTTAGAGAGGACTCAAGTCACATACAAAGAATTGCGGTATTTTAGGTCCAATCAATTAATCAAATTATATATATATTTTTTAAAAATGTCATATTCAATTTTTTGGATGAACTAGGGGTATGTTTGCAACTTTCCAATTTTGGGATACTGGGACCGTTATAATTGGCGGTTTGGTACCAACCTAAGATGAAGTTTTATTAAAAAAAAAAAAAAAAAAGCCTATAATTTAAGTTGGGTCTAAAGCGATACTAGAGTCTAGAGGATACATAATACATTCGCTCGATATGGAAATTTTTATTGAAATTTAATTATCGAAATTTGTTGCAACAAATCGAGTTCATTATACAAAGAATTTATTAAAATTTTAATATTGATTATCATTTGCAATGATTATATTACAAGTTATATTATATGATATTATTTCAATTTTATAAATTATATTGTAACTTAGATTATATGATTGCGTATTTTAGTTCCAATCAATTAATCAAATTATATATTTTTTTTTAAAAAAAAAGACATATTCAATTTTTTTGAAGAACTTGCAGATATGTTTGCAACTTTCCAGTTTTGGGGTACTGGGACCGTTATAATTGGCGGTTTGGTACCAACCTAAGATGGAAAGAGAACTAAAATAATTTAATGGCGGAAGCCAGATGAAGTTTCATTAAAAAAAACAAGGATACTGACAGCTTGTAATTTAAGTTGGGTCTACAGCGATATATCATCGATAGAGAACCAAGAAAAGAACATCTGAAATCTGAATTGATTCACACAAATATGATAAGAGTAATGCCAAAAATAGTTTTAACTGCTACATGATTCATTATGGAAAACTGGAAAAAGCCTACTGTACATTTTTACACTGTTGTACCAGTACCACTCATAGCCTTGCCTTTTCTTCACCCTTTTTGGGCCAGAAAGGCAGAAACTCCAAATCCCAACAAGATGCAAACATAGAAAAAAACTCCAAAAAGTTCAAAAGAAGCCTTTCTCTATGGAATCTTCTGATTACTTTTTCCTTTAATAATTGACCCCCCATTATGAATAATTTAATAGGGAAAAAAAGACTGTTCCATATCCATATTACTATGGAAATAACATTTTTAAATGAAATAATAGATATGTTTCTCGTGTATTATGTGGCATTTGATATTCTATTAAAGATCACAAGGAAAAAAAGCATTATAGTTTCAGAAGTTTCTTATTTATTTTATTAGTAAAACTTACAATTTTTTTTTATGTATATATTGTGTATATAGTACAGACCATATAGTAAGCATCGGAGTTCAAAATTACAAATTTGTTAAATTTTTTTTAAACAAATTATCAAACTCATTAATTCTAAAAAAAACTACTGAAAAAAATATGTACGTTAAGTTTCAAATTAAAAGGTGGCCTAATTAAGAAGAAAAATGAACTCTTCACAAAGCATGATATCTCTACCACAACAAATATAATTATTATAGGGTTAATTAGTTTTATTCCACTGTGAAAAATTGAAATTAGAAAAATGCCATCACTAAATGACAAATTATTTTTATGTCATTACAAAATAGTAAAAATTAGTTTTATGCCATCGATCAATTGATATGATAATTTTGCCCTTTTAAATATGCCACTACAAAAATGTGAAATTAAAAAATACCATCACTAAATGATAAATTAGTTTTATACCACTACAAATTAATAAAAATGATTTTTATGCCACTATAAAAATATAAAAATTAGTCTTACGCCACAAGTGCATTAAAATAATGGTATAAAATAGAACTTTTGCAATCTTGTAATGCCATATCTTAAATTACTCATCTAACAATGACATAAATCAAATAATTTAAATAATTATGCTGACAAATGCTCTAAAAATTAAATTTCACCGATTCACGTGTTATCAAGAAAATTTATTATTTTTCTTGGAAATAAATAAAGATTTTGACTGTTATGCATACGTCACCTAATAATTTGTAATAAAAAGAATCGAAATAAAATAATAGCAAAATCTAAACAAATTAAAGTAGATTTCAATTAGGAAATACATTTCACCTTGCTATGGAGCAAGAGATGGACGGCGTGCCAAAGTAGGGGCATCTTAGGAATTTTTTAAATAATGACAAATTGGAAAATGACATTTTTAGAAATTATTATGTTTATAGAAAATAATAATGGCATAAATCTAATTAGCAATTTAACAATGACATTTTTCAAATTAACAACTTTTTGTAATGGCATAAATCTAATTATCTCATTATTATATGTATATTTTTAATAATATCACTCTTTTCAAGTATCTTCACCTGAAGCAAGGGGCACTGAAAGGGAAAAAAAAAAAAAAGCACTGAGGCACTGACTGGTAACAGGAGTACAGCACCTCAGTGTTGAACAAAACTAGCCCAGAGTGAAGTCATATTTGACCAACAAGGAAGTTTTGTTTTGACTCAATTCAATACCATGTCAGGTTTACTGAATATTTATCAGACAAACATAAATTAAAGAAAGGATATTATTGATTTGGATAAATTATCATTGGTTGTAATTTATGGCCTTGATATAATTAGGAATAGAGACCATATGTAACTTCATTTAATAATTTTTTGTCGTTTTTTTTTTACTTTTCCAATCATTGTCAATAACGGCAAGAATATTATTTCCATTAAAAATCTACAGATCATTTGTACAACAAAACCTCTATTATTTTAATGCTCCCTACAGACAAATTACCTGCTCTTACAGTTTTAGGCCTGTGCAAGTGATAAACATTTCCTTAAATGCACTGTGTGTTGCACAGCAGATTGTATGATAATCTTACTAGTAAAAAGAGTCCATCCCACTGTGAGAATGAAAAAGAAAATCTGAGGCGATTTTAGTACGGTGAGAGAGAGTTGAATTGTTTTTTTGTTTCTTTTATTGTGCGCATAAATTAAGAAAGAATAAGAAAGAAAATAATCATCCAGAGTCTTAACCCCTTTTTGTAAAAGAGTCTAACTATTTGTCTGAAATACATATCTAAATCGTACATCAGATCAAGTTACACAAATCACTGGTCTATAATGATGTTAACAAATGTTTGAACTCTCTTTTGTAAAATTATTATAATCTTGTTTTGGGTGTTTTTATAAGTAGTATATAATCTTATTTTTAATGTGTATTTAAAGCAATTCTTTTCAATATTATTTTATTTTTTTCATAAATAATCTAAATTCAACATATTTATGTCTCATTCTTCTTTTCCCTTTTTCTTTAATATTATTATTATTATTATTTTGTTTTTGAGAGAACCCTTCTCCTTTAATGAACACAAAAATACAGTTAGCGAGGGAAAAAAGATTGTTTGCTTCCTTCAAGTATACATTTGGAGGGAGTTTCTGAAAATGATCTTGGAAAGTTAAGACAACTGTTAAAATACATTTGGACTTGGTCAAAAAACATATGTCAACAATTGTGTCTAATTAAAATAAGCAAAAGGCTTTTATGTAATTGTCAGTGCGTAATTCCACAATAACTTATTGCGTATTGCAAGTGGCATGAAAAAAATATGGGAGATATTTGAGAAAAGAGTTTATAGGAGATATTTGAGAGAGTTTATAAATAGCTGAGGTAGTCAAGCAGCTATTAAAAATGATTAAAAAAAATATCAACAAATCACCTTCTCATGTATAAAAAAGTTAAAGCAAAAATATTTTTAATTTACAAAGTATTTTGGCTCTCGTTTAGTAAGTAATAAATTGGCATTATTCTAGTAGACCGTTTCGAAAGGATTTTATTCAGTTTAAATATTTTGAACGGTTATTTTTTTTTTTTAAGGAAGCAATCATTAGCGTCTTTATTCAGCTACTAATCATTAGCTGCTGCTACTTCAAAAAAAAAAAAAAAAAAGAGTGATCATTACTTCGATTCACATTTGTAACAATTTCATATCATTTTTATCCTTACAATGCATCTCAATTTCAATTATAAGACCAAATTGCTAATTTTTTAAAAATATTATTGATATTTTTTATGTTATATATCCTTCCGTAAGTCTTGCAATTGTATCATTAATAAGTAATTATAATTGCCATTATTTCAGTGGACCGTTCTGAAAGTATAACTTTCCAATGCAGATTATTTCAAATAAAAAGATGCATCTTTACTGCAGCAATCGTATAACAAAATCAACTGTTAGAACATTAGTCAATATATATATAGTATATATTTTTTTGCAATTTTAAAATGTGATCTCAACTGTTATATAAGCAACAAATTTAGTAATTGCCACTTAACCAATTTGAAATCATTTTTTAAAACCTACAATTCACACCAATCTTAACCAATTTCGAAACATTTTTTCATATCTACAATTCACGCCAACCTCAATTTGTAGGACACCTTCAATATATTTACAATTTTAGTCATAATTTTTATGTCGTTTTCATGTAATAGGTCTCATAGTAGCAACATTATCATGCGGGGTTTATTTTATTTTAAAATTACTAAATGTCTCTAGGTTCGCAATTCCGATATAAATAAAAAAAATTTGAAAAAAAAATGCATCGAACTGTGAAAATTAGTCGTTATAAAGGCATTTTGGGTCATTAACTTGATTAAAACATGGCAAATCAAAGACGAGCACATAATAAAAGTTGTTTGGAAGAAGTTACACTTTGCTGATTATAATTATCCAAAAAATTCATTCCATTTTACGTAATTGATTTGATCATTGGGAGAAAAGAGTTCTCATATATATGGCAATAATGGGACATATGAGGGATCATCATTCATTGAGCATGACATGATGGATCATTCATGCTTCGCAATAGCAATATCTTCATTTCAGTCAAAAAAAAAAAAATAGCAATACTTTTCATGAAAGTTGATGATGTTACGATTAAAAAACTTTATTCTTAAAACTATGAAATTTCCAAGACTTAAAAGCTCCTTTTGAAATTTAAAACGAAAAAAAAGTAACAATATTTTAAAGCTATTTATTGTTTAGTAAGTAATAAATTGGCGCCATTGCATTATTTTAAAATTAACTTTCCAATGCAGATTTTAGGAAGCAATCATGGCTGCCGAATTTTTGGTGGAAAAGGAAAAAGGAAGAAAATGCCACTAGATCAGTAAATAACGACATTGCGAAGGTATTGAGGTTATTAATAACAAATCATGGAAGGACACGTGGCAATGGCAGTTTAGAGGAAGTTGCGGTTTGTCGATTAGAATTTTCTTCCAAATATGTTCCATTTTACACACGCAATCGTTTCTAAAAACGAGCTCTTTGCGTGATAGATACATGATGCATTATTGATCATTTGTGTTTCATAATAACAACAATAAATCAATAACGAGCTCTTTGCGTGATAGATACATGATGCATTATTGATCATTTGTGTTTCATAATAACAACAATAAATCAATAACTAAATGCAACACATGCATGACAATTAACAGCACGCAAATTATAACTTCTGAAAATAGAAATATTTTTTTTCCCTCATACCCAAAATTAGATTCTTAGACATTTTGGGTTTCACCTTTTTCACTATTTTGATTTACTAATAAACTTCTTTACGAGTTGAAAATTCGTCTGTTTGCCGTACAACAAATTAGAAAAACAAATCCAAATAACAAAAAGAGAGAGAGAATTAAATACCCTGTACGAAAAGGGTATTTTGGTCATTTAAAGGGTGGGTAATTATCACCGAGCCAGCCCATACAGAGGCAGTCCTGCTCAGAAATACATCACCACACGTCTCCTTCCCTCCTCTTAACCATGTAAATAAAACCAAACACCGAATCGTGTAGCGAACCAGAACACCACCTAATATCCTTCTGTCAGATACCTTTCTTATATAATTACATTGTAATTGACACAGGGAATCCGAAGCTTCCTTCGTAACGTTCACCTCCCTCCCTCTCTCCTTCCTCTCAAATAGTCTCAAGTCTCAACCCACACAATCTCTCTCTTCTCAACTTCATATTTCTACTGAAACCAAGTGTAAAGAAGAAGAAGTAAGAGAAACCCACCTCTCGAAACCTACTCGTCTTTGTCACTCTTTCACTCTCTCTCTCTCTCTCTCTCTCTCGACCTCGAAAGTGTCAAGAACTAGAGAGAGAAAGCTTCAACAAAGACCACAAACTTAACGAGACGAAGTCATGCTTTCTAGAGGGAACAGCACCATGGCATGGCTTGACGAGACCTCAGCCGAAACAGAGCCTCCAGTCGAGGTCGAACATGAAGAAACCCAACCTCACCACCTAACCACCGCGCCTTCTCACCATGACGCGCTCCACCAAGCGTCTCTCTCCTGGCCTCCTAACCCGAACCCGACTCCGAATCTGAACCCTAACCCGATAAACGAGATGGCCTTCAAATCCATGCTTGAAGACCAAGATTGGTACTTCCAACCCCACCATGATCAGCAAATCAGTAAGGGTCTCACCTTCGCTTCAAATCCTTCTCAAGAAACAACTCTCCCTTCTTCTTCCTCCAGCTCTCCACCTCCTTCTCTCTTCAATCTAGACCCAACTCAAGCTCTGTTCAGGCTCATGAACCCCTCTTCAAGCCCGTTTGACACCGGGTTCGATCTCGGGCTTGATAACCCAGGATACCTGCCAATGACACAACTGTCTAATCTATCAAACATGTCTGGTTCCTCCATTTTGACAAGCAGGGGAGGGATTGAGTTTGGAAATTTGGGGCTAAATGGCCCGATTGGCTGCCCCGAATTGGGTTCCTCCATGCAATTCTCTTGCACCGCAGGCGGTCTAGGGCAGTTTTCTCAAATGGGTCAGTTGGGTCATGATGTTTTTGAAAACTCGTCGCCTTTTCTAGCTAGAAACAAGGTTTTGAGGCCTCTTGAGATATTCCCTCCTGTCGGTGCACAGCCGACATTGTTCCAGAAGCGTGCTGCAGCCAATTTGAAGCATAATTCTAATGGTTTGAGTGACAAGGGTGGCGGTTTGGATGATGAACTGGAGAAGAAGAGAAGAGGGATAATTGGAGAAGAGGAAGGAGACGAGGGGAGCATTGATGGGTCGGGTTTGAATTATGACTCAGATGACAATGTGGGTCTTGATGGGTCGGGTCTGAAGGGTGAAGAGAGTGTGAAGAATAGTGTACTTGGTGGAGGAAATGGCGGCGAGGGGAATAATTCAAATGCGAATAGTACTATTACTGGGGTTGGAGATAATAAGGGAAAGAAGAAGGGTCTTCCTGCAAAAAATTTAATGGCGGAGAGGCGTAGGAGGAAGAAGCTGAATGATCGGCTTTACATGCTTCGATCAGTGGTTCCTAAAATTAGCAAGGTATAATGATCTTATTTAAATTTTCTAATTTCTTGCACTTATTTTAATTTGAAGAATGTGATACCTAATTAATAATTAAATGTATGTAATGGTTTAATTCCATTTAATTTAAGAAACTGTTGGCTAATTCTATAGATGAAACTTTAAAACTACATTATGCTGTTGATTATGGGACATTTATACGTTGCATACCATATTTGAATGGAACGACAGCACAGACCCGGCACGTGGTTTACGGCCTTTTGAGATAAATGCAAGAATGAATCGTGATGCAAATCAACGGGCCAAATCTTCGGAACACTTTAACCTGCAGCTGCTGAAGAGGATTGCATTCACCATAATAGTTAGCAGTTTCAGTTACACATGAGCAGGACTCATATTTACTTAGCTAATCCCGAGCTCTAGTAAATGGATCTAGTCAGAAATTGATGTTTCTCGTTTCCTTATCACAAATTCATAAAAAAAGAAATTAGTCAAATTCCTCCAATCTTCCTTTATTCACCTATTGATTTTTGTATCCTAATTTTCTAAAAATAAAATATATCACATATGTGCTTAGATTTTGTCTTGTAAAATTGAAGATATTTTGTACATTATTTTTGTTTACGGAAATAATAAATTGATATATTTGCAAAATGTATTGTATTCTAAGGTTTTTGAAATTGTCATATCACAGTATCTATATGGCATCATATTGGAGAGACTCCTATTAGTTACCATGCGACATAGTATGTAGATATGAAATAAGTAAATTACTTTTATAGTATATCATTTATCAACAACTTTGTTATCTTAAATTGCCACTTTTGAATGCATGAATCGGAACCTTGGAGTTCATAAAAGAGAGTTACAGCAGATGACTTGTTCATTGAACCATATAATGATGCTTAAAATGTATGGATTCTTTGTTACTGCAATAATCAGTAAGCTATACATTTTAGTGAGTTCTAAAACCTTTTTTTTTTCTTTTCAGATGGATAGAGCATCAATTTTGGGCGATGCAATAGAGTACTTGAAGGAGCTGCTCCAAAAGATAAATGATTTACACAATGAGCTGGAGTCAACACCTTCCTCTTCGATACCACCTTCAACACCAACCGGTACCAGCTTTAATCCTCTGACTCCGACTCTGCCTACTCTGCCATCTAGGGTTAAGGAGGAGCTTTGTCCCAGTTCTCTACCAAGTCCTAACAGCCAACCTGCTCGGGTTAGTTCTATGCTCTTTTGCTGAACTTTTTTAATCATCTTATTCAGGCCAGCATTTAAAATTTAGTAAAGAGTAGGTTAGAAACTTCTGAAATAATTGGTTCTTTCTGTCACCTCATAAAATAAACACTAAAGGATATAAGTTACTGCCAAATGAGGAAACCATCTACTGATATTGTTTCTATATAATTATGTTTCCATATCCAAAGCAATTAGAGTGTTATAAATAACTTAATTTACAACAATAAGGTTGGTGGATTTTTAGTTCAGATTTTATATTGTAGGACCTATATGAATACTATATTTGGCATTAGATTAAAAGCTTTGTCCAACTTTGCATACTAATCTTTCCAACCATGTATATCTGGTGAATTGTGAAGGTTGAGGTGAGGCTGAGAGAAGGCCGAGCAGTCAACATTCACATGTTCTGTGCACGTAGACCAGGTCTACTGCTCTCCACCATGCGTGCTTTAGATGGACTCGGTTTAGATGTTCAACAAGCTGTTATTAGCTGCTTCAATGGTTTTGCATTAGATGTCTTCCGTGCAGAGGTATTTTATCTCTGCTTCAATGGTTTTGCATTAGATGTCTTCAATGGTTTTGCACCTTTAAATGACTGATAAAAGTTAAGGAAATTATTTGCTACAAGTCACATATTATTGTCAGAGTATACACTATAAGATGTTCTATATTTGTTAACTAATTTTTTAGCATGCCACTACTTTCTCAGTATGCCTTCGTTAGAAGATTCAAAGGACTAAAGCTCAAAATTTGTCAAGTTCTTTTGCAGGGTTTTGTCAAGTTATCTATTTGTATATTTTAGAAACTAAAACTTTTCACTTATCTGATATATTTCAGCAATGCAAGGATGGGATTATGCCTGAAGACATAAAGGCAGTGCTTCTCCAACAAGCCGGCTTTCACCCTGTGATGTGATTCTGGCATTTAATTCTAATTCTGGGAAACAAGGGCCGTTGCTTCCCTTCTCGGGTTTGCAAGGGGATGATACTATCTTAGGCTAATCTATCTTATCTTATCTTATTTCGTTGTTATGTTAGCAACTTTAGGAGAGTTTGGTTTGGTCATTGGAGTAGCAATGTCTCAACAACTGTCTTGTCCTTTACCTTTTCGAAATGTTTGTCTAACTCTTTTGTAATATCAACTCTTTGTTTTGGATATTGGTATATCCTCGTCTTTCATTTACTGTGTCATATAGTCTCTTGTTTTCATATGGTTATCTCTATATTGTAACGCTTGTTCAAAATTTAAAGCACCATGTCAAGGAAAAAGAATGTAATATTGGGGATATATCAGTAGAAGAAAGATCTTAATTAAGCTGCAAGGCGAATTTCTCTTTGTATTTCTAAGTACCATATAGAAGGCTAGTTAACATCGAAATTTATGACAGGATCACTCTTTTTATTTCTAAATATTTCTCGGTGCACACATTGAACTGATTGAAGATTAGACGGCTTGTGCATTGGAAGATTGTGAGGGGTTAGATGTTTGATTTTTCCCCACGATTATGGTTGGAACAGTTGCTTTCTAACATGAATTAATGTTCCCTATTAATTGTTTTGGTTGTTATGTGCTTGTCTTGTTTAAACATCAGAGTTTGGTTTTTCTTTTCTTTTGGTTCTATCATAAACATCAAGTATAGTTAACAAAAATAAACAATAGTTCATTGATTATGTGAAATTTGATACATGACTATCAAATTTCCTTTTAAGATTAATCATTCCGATCGGTAAATTTCATTTTTCACATTATCTTTCGTCAGCTCTATTCTATTTAAAAATAAATAAATAAACTCTATTTTTTGTTTCATTCCAAATCAGAGAACTAATCAAGGTATGTACAATACACGGCCTCTAATTAAAACTCAAAATATATGGTAAATATGTAGGGTTGTTGTAATCTAATCTCTCTATTAGAAAACATTAAGACCGTTTAATCCTTTTCTTTTTCACACAAAAATGGAGGTCGAGCCTTTTAATCCAAAATTAAAATGGTTGTGGATAGGGGTGTCAAACCGAAACGGAAGCGGAACTGGTATGTTCCGTTTTTGTTTCATTCCACATAACGAAACATAAATTGTGTTTCGTTTCCGTTCCGTTAAAGTTTATTTCAGTTCTGCGTTCATTTTCCTTGGTAAATTCCTTCTTTTGGGTGTTTCGTTCTATTTCTGAAAACAAAACCATTTTCCTCTCCGTTTCCGTTCCGTTTCGGATGGAATGGAACGGAAACGTACGAAACGTCATGATATTAACAGCCAGTTGTGGATTACTACACCCGTTGCTTAAATTCTGAATTTGTTACAGCGGAACTGCACCCGACTGGATCTACATCTACTGATCAGTGATCAGTTTTCTGACTTCTCTCCCGTAAGGCCTGTCAGAAATCTTGTAGTGTGGCACATAAATGCATTGCCTATGTTTTCCATTTTTTTTAATGAGACTAACTGAATCTACAGTAATTTTTCCTTGGATCTTTCCGCTGCTACAGAATGGTTGACAAATTATCATATTTGCATCTGATGTTTACTATACAATATTATTCAAGCTGGAAACTTAAGACATTGTTCTTAAAAGGAAGTTCAACTGTTCAAGAAGTATCTCGAGAAAACAAAATAGTTGAAGAGAAAGTTAGGATTTATGTGAGAATCATCAAAAATAAATTTGAATAGGAAAACACGTATTTCAATTTAGTTTATATTACATTTATATATACTCTATACATGTATAAAGTGGCAACAATCTGTTACAAGTTTTATTTATCATCAAATGATTTAAAATTTACTAAAATAAATTATATTTGGTTTGCTTTTATAAGATGTCAATTGGTGTTCAAATTGCATCAGATATGATACCCGATCAAACTATACGATAAACAATACGTTTATAAACTTCTTTATTTTGTTCTTTTAATTCATGGCAATGAATTTCAACCCAAACGAAAGCTGGAACTTGGGAGTAGTCCAGCAATTTTCGCCGGGAAAAAAACCGACTGGCTAAGGAGAGTTTTCTTCAAGCCCAAATGTTTAGGGGCAATTAGAGGGACAGTGTTGAATTTACAAAACCATTTCAGCCCAAAAAGCCTTAAGAGGCCATGGAGAGGTTCCAAAAGTATGAACCCATTAAGGCATAAACTATTGGCAATTTTTGAATTTTAGTGGATGGAAATTGATTACTGCCGTCTGCAGTTTTGTCATCCCTTGCCATTGCAAAACAAAAAATGAACACATAAAATAGACAAGATGAACATATATAGTGATCAAAGTGAACACATACAAACAAATAAGTTCAATAAAAATAAGTTGAATGTACATATAAAAATCTGAACAAGAGATTACAACACTTATTTATTTGTAAGTGTTCACTTTGATCGTATCTATGTTTATCTTGTATGTTTTATATGTTCACTTTGTGTTTAACGATGACAAGGAATGACAAAACTACAGATGACAGTCATCATTTCTTTTAATGGATAGAGATTCATTGGCAACGAATTACAACAGTTCAACAATTTCTATCCTACAAGAATCTTATATATCAAAAAAAAAATTTGATTCAGGTTCTACTGTTATTAAATAATTAAAAATTACGATACTTCGTATTTTCAAATTATGTAAAATTCTGATATACGATTTATAAACCTAATAATATATCTATTGTATAATTATAACGTTTTAATGTAATTTAAAAAGTATTAAATATAAAAATTTACAAAATACAAACTCATCAATATATCTCAACTCTTTCCTCAGCCTTTTTTCTCATTTTCTTCGAAGCAGTCCTAATATATGAATATTAGCACTAAAAAGCTCTACTTGTTTCAATATATATATATATAGAGAGAGAGTTTTGCTATAGTGAGTTGCAACTCATCAAAGGGTCCGTGAGTTGCGATCAAAATTGCTATATCTAGTTCAAAATGACCGATCCAAACCGTCTAATACGATCTCCCTATTGAAATCTCCATGCAGACGAAAATTTATATTTTTTTGAAATTTTTAAGTATTTTTTTCGGATTTTTAAAAACTGCTGCTTTTGAACGGTTCAGAACTAATTAGATTAATGATTTTCAAAAATTTCAAAAAAATACCTAAAAATTTTGAAAAAATATAAAATTTGATTTGCATGGAGATTTCAATAGGAAGATCGTATTAGATGGTTTGGATCGGTCATTTTGATCTAGATATAGCAGTTTTGATCGCAACTCACAGACCTTTTGGTGAGTGGCAACCCACCAATATATATATAGAGTTGATATAGAACACTGATGTGTACGGATCGTCCCCGTACACATCAGTCGTTTTTCAAGGTCCGAAATTCAAACGGTCAATCCAAACCGTTCAAGTTGTTCGCTATATTGAAAGACCTAGATAGACCAAATTTTACATTTTTTCGAATTTTTTTGCTATTTATTATGATATTTTCAAAAAACACTATAATTGGAGTATTTCAGGCCCTCCAATTTGAAAATATCATAATATATAGCAAAAAAATTCGAAAAAATATAAAATTTGGTCTGCAAGAGTTTTTCAATATAAAGAACAAGTTGAACGGTTCGGATTGACCGTTTGAATTTCGGATCTTGAAAAACGACTGATGTGTACGGGGACGATCCGTACACATCAGTGTATTTTATCCATTCTCTATATATATATATATATAGAGTTGATATAAAAACACTGATGTGTACGGATCGTCCCCGTACACATCAGTCGTTTTTCAAGGTCCGAAATTCAAACGGTCAATCCGAACCGTTCAAGTTGTTCGCTATATTGAAAAACCTAGATAGACCAAATTTTACATTTTTTCGAATTTTTTTGCTATTTATTATGATATTTTCAAAAAACACTATAACTGGAGTATTTCAGGCCCTCCAATTTGAAAATATCATAATATATAGCAAAAAAATTCGAAAAAATATAAAATTGGTCTGCAAGAGTTTTTCAATATAAATAACAAGTTGAACGGTTCGGATTGACCGTTTGAATTTCGGATCTTGAAAAACGACTGATGTGTACGGGGACGATCCGTACACATCAGTGTATTTTATCCATTCTCTATATATATATAAATATAGAGTTTTGCTATGGTGAGTTGCGACTCACCAGAGGGTCTGTGAGTCGGACTCAAAACTCATAGATTTTGTTCAAAATGACCGATCCAATCCGTTCAATACGATCTCTCTATTGAAATCTCCATGCAGACCAAATATTATATTTTTTCAAAATTTTTAAGTATTTTTTTGAAATTTTAGAAAATCGTTAATCTAATTAGTTTTGAACTGTTAAAAAACAGCAGTTTTTAAAAATTCGAAAAAAATACTTAAAAATTTCGAAAAAATGTAAAATTTGGTTTGCATGTAGATTTCAATAGGGAGATCGTATTGGACGGTTTGGATCGGTCATTTTAAACCAGATCTAAGAGTTTTGAGCCCGACTCACAGACGCTCTGGTGAGTTGCGACTCACCATAGTAAAACTCTATATATATATATATATATATATATAGAGAGAGAGAGAGAGAGAATGGATAAAATACACTGATGTGTATGGATCGTCCCCGTACACATCAGTCGTTTTTCAAGATCCGAAATTCAAACGGTCAATCCGAACCATTCAACTTGTTCTTTATATTGAAAAACTCTTGCAGACCAAATTTTACATTTTTTCGAAATTTTTTGCTATATATTATGATATTTTCAAATTGGAGGGCCTGAAATACTCCAATTATAGTGTTTTTTCAAAATATCATAATAAATAGCAAAAAAATTCGAAAAAATGTAAAATTTGGTCTATCTAGGTTTTTCAATATAGCGAACAACTTGAACGATTCGGATTGACCGTTTGAATTTCGGATCTTGAAAAACGACTGATGTGTACGGGGACGATCCGTACACATCAGTGTTCTATATCAACTCTCTCTCTCTCTATATATATATATATATATGAATATTAGCTGCAATCGTCATCATCTTCCCAATTCCGACCATAGATTCAACATGACAAAGAGATTTTACTTTTTACGGAGACCTGGACTTGTAGACCGACATACTTCATAAACCTTTGAAATTGAATTCTCGCCTCGGACTAGACTCCAAAGTCCAGAGACTACCTTCTAGAGAAATGATATATGATATATGCACATGTTGTAGATTTTCTATAAGGTTTATAGCGAGATATGAAAAAAAAAAAAAAAAAATCCCTTGTCAAATGTCCAGTATAGATGACCTTTTCACAATTTGTGATGTCCGTAAGAAAAAAGGAAGCATATATTCATAAATTATAAGGGTAGTTGTGGCGAAGCCTCGACGACGAAGTCTACTAGTTTATTAGCATTAGTTGTTTAAGATGCAATTAAAAATTAGTTGCATGCACAAAACTCATTCAATAGAATGAAATATATTGGCATTGACTATCCCGATTCTATTGATGTCATTAGCATTTGTTCAATTCATGCAAGTGGCATAAAAATATTTTTTTAGGCATAAAAAATTTACCGATGCGAAAAATAAAGTTTGATGGTATTGCTAAAGTGTTGATGCTATTAATTTATTTTCCTATAGTGTTTTGTTCTATCTCATCCCGGCCTGTGCTCATTTTTTGAGGATACTTATAAGAAAAAAAAGGACCAAATAAATGTATAATTTATTAGCATCTATATTAGTGTATGGATGTGGCATCATTATCTTAAATTTTGATATTAAGGCAAGCAGATACATTTGAAATTATACGACTATCGTACATAATTTTTCCAAGTTGGACAAAATAAACTAATAAAAAAATGAGTTCATTGTATAATATCACAAACATTCATTAACAAAAAAAATGAGAACAATAGTATTTAGATACACAAATATATAAGATTATTACAAACAGGTACTTGAAATTGTACATCGATGATGTACAATTTTTTATGCACGACAACTATTGATGGAACAACACAAACATTCATTAACATAAATTGGAGAACAATATATATTGATAAGCTACGGAATTAAGAACAATACGAGCTCAATAGCTGCAACTAATTAGCCATTAAGATGAAGGACTTGATGGAGGGGGGTGAATGTAGGCATAGACCGACATGAAACTCTGTATAACGGTGAGAAACAATAAAAGAGTTGCTGCTACGAGAGCAATTATCGACCAAGGACTGTTGAAGTGATCACGGTACAATTTCGCCCGATTTTTGTTGTATCTTGACTTGCAATACTCGTATAAGCTCTGGCCTAAATCCTCAAGATAGCTCTCTGAAAACAAATGCACAGTCGTTCCAATTTGGTTAAAGAAAATTGCCCCCTCTTGTTCACCAGAGAGTTTATTTTTAAGCATGCCATTCTTCTGGAGTATCTTAAAATCGTGTGTTGTGTCAATTAGCGCATCCATGAATTTGATGTAGGTTGAGAATTGAGGTGGGAATTTGTTGTAGGTTGAGAATTGAGGTGTTTGCTCCAAACTAAATAACATGCATTGCTCCAAGGCAACTAGGTTAATGATAAGAGGCGTGACACAATTAATACATGGATGGGGAATCTCTAATGTACCATCCTTGAAGGTAATTATTTTGGTTGAATCATATAGAATCTTGAACTTCACTCCCGCTTCCTCCAGCTCGCTGGCGCTGGGTATCTCCCACAACATTATTCCTTCCTTTTTTTTCCTTGACAAAAATGGTTTTAAAGAGGAAATCGAACTCAACCATCCCTCCATTATTTTTTTCCTGGCAAACGTTAAAGGAAAAATCGAACTTAACCATTTAAAGAAGGGAGAAAAGCTCGGTAGAGAAACAGCATCCCATATGGGACGACTGGGAGTGGGAAGTGCTAGCGTTGAATACCAGAGGCAAAGATGTAGCAAATGATCGATCCTTGGTAGACCATGACCATCTCGACCTATGTTTGAATTTATTTTTGTATCCCCCGATGTTAAATCATCTCCAACTATGATTGATTTTATATCCCACCATGTTAAATGATCTCGAGCTATGACTGGTATATCCCACCATGTAAGTAGTGTTTCTGCAATTGTAATCCTCAATTCCAAGCGATCCATAGGAGAATACGAACGCAGACGAGAATACCACAGAATTTCGATTATGAAGTAAGGAATTTGGTTCTCTAATAGAATCAAGTCGGTAACTATCATACCAAGGTTCCATCCTTCTTCTCTAGGAGCCATCGAACCAAAAGATAAAACCTCAAGAATGAAACAACCATCTAGAATCATCATTTCAACAAAGTCATCACTACTTATGTCCACATAGGGCTCGCTATAGCAGGATCGTGCCCGCAACTCTGCTTCTTTTATCTTTCTTATACAGTATGGTAGATCAAGTCGGTAACTATCATATCCTGTACTGTTGATAACATCCCGAAGAAATGACCACTTTTTTTCTTCCATCGCCATAAGGTGGGGAAGGCCCCGGTAGTAGGGACCGATGGAGACCACAGATGGCTCAAACATGTTTTTGTTCATCTGCCGAATGCTAAAAGGAGCATGAAATATGGTGACTTCTTGGGAATCATCTGTCGTCCGTAATTTGTTAGTTAGTTTACGGCTCATTTTCTCAAATAGTGATGGTTCTGTTGGAAATGAAACGGGCATGTAATTAGACAATAATACAAAAATTATAGCTTGGGAATATGAGCCAATTATAATTCTAATTCGATTCAGATCGATTTCTACCAGCTGAATCGGATGAAATCTAACAGAATTGGGTGAAATTGCCTGGTTCAATACGGAATAGATCCCGTTTCAGTTTAATTGCACAATCGTACGTCGCAACAACTATACTGCTTAGCATACAAATTTGATTGTCGCACAACTTTTTTTCGCTATTCTCATCAAAACTCTTGCCACAAATTCATAGATAAAAAAGAGCACAAACAATTATAAAATAGAACTAAAGAGCGGACAACGTAATAAGGCTTATTAGGCTCATGTGTAGTGCCAGGATTGCAGTTGCAGGACAAACGATTACTATTGGCCTATTGTCGGAATACAGTAGTTGATTTGATACAGTAGATCCTAAGTAAGCTCCCTATTAAAACGAAAAGAAATCTACTTCTCTCGCATTGAGTACGATTTACACAATCTAAATTTAAATCAAAATATTAGAAAATTCTGAGAACGTACCTACGATTTTGAGTTGTGCATGATGTATTTCCACAGAAGAGGTGTCCTCTTGACTATCCATCACATCATTCGTGTTTGCATATATTTCTTCTTCTGCCTGATCCCCTGATTCACCAAGTTTGTCCTCCCCTTTTTCCAATAGTGATGGTTCTGTTCAAGATGAAATGGGCATGCGATTAGGTAGAAATTGACGTATGTGACTTGCGAGTCATAAATACTATACAATGCGAACTGCAACAAAATTGTCTTCAAATTGCCTACGGGCTTCATATGCCAAAAAAAGAAAAAAAAAATCTTCAAATAACTTGATTTCTATTAGAATCATTTACCTGAAATTTCCAATACTGATAAAATTGCTCAAACGACGTAAAAATTTCAATTTAAAATTAAAACCCAAAAGTTGGAGACTTCTGGTGCTAACGCTAGCTAACCTCCCTTTCGTGCATTGCTTATGTATATTATTTTCTCGATAGAGCGCAGGACAAACAAAATATAAGAATTAACGTATCATCCCTGTTAAAGCTCTTACTACTTTTGAAATTGAGAATGATCATCATCACAAATTAATTTCCAGAGTGTAATCTACCTTCACTAAAACATAGCTTTTTAAATTTCGATAGTAGTTCTTGATTAAAATTTACAACCTTTTCTATTCGGCAAAATGATTACAAGCATTTCATGCCTACAACAGTGAGTATTAGAAAAATTCTTCACATCCAAACAATGTTGCAAAACAAGTGAAACATCATTGAGTTACAAGTGCTATCACAATACTTAAATTTTGTTTGTAACCAGTGAAACCTAAAAAATGGATTTCTTAGTAAATGCATCTCGTACAAGCTATGAAATTCTAAATCTCTGAGACAAAATACAATTAATACAGTCCGAATTTAAATAAGAAATTTAAAAGATTTTGAGAAGAACCTTCAATTGTTATGCAATGAGCTCCTTCTGTACCAAAGGTACCCAGTTGACTATCCATCCCTTTCAGTTTTGTTCGCACCTAAATCGATTATTTTTGGAGATATCTATGAGTTTAGTGCATAAACAATCTTTCAAATTATTCCACTATATTTTTTCTTAAAGCAGACAAAATTAAGGTTTTCTGGCTTCATCACATGATCCAAAGTGCAACATGGTCAGAACAGAATGTGTGTTTATTTATTTATTTTTTATTCTAATAAGTATGCTGTATGCATAAGATAGTCCTATAAAGAAACGAGAAGCTCAGCCCATACATTGTAAAGAAGAAATAAATTTCTTTCGTACCTAAACTAGTTTAATCTGCCGTTGCTGGAATTGTTTCTTTCTCACAGACCGACCTATTTTCTCACGAGTAAAATCTCTAGCAGAAGTCCAATTTGAATATCCACGCTCTTAGGCCAGTCACAACCTCACAGGCTCACAGATGATTTATGCACACACAGAGCAATCACAAGTTGAATGTTATCAATTTTCGAATCCTTATCTTGTCGGATATGTGGGCTATGTTTGGTAAGCTTTTTTAAGCTTTTTTTGTAAGGGATAGACACTTATTCCACTGTTATGTCACCAAAATAATATAAAAAATTCAGTTGGAACAAACTTCTTGGTGGTACTTGGTAAAAAAAATAAAAATAACAATAAAAAAAATTAAAATTAAAATGAATATGTTGAGGAGAAACTTATGTCAACTTATGTTATGGTCATTTGGTTATGTGAAACGAAGGAATAAGAAGATATAAAATATAAAATTAGATATGTTGTAATTATTTATTATAAAATTAATTACTATTATTAATTTAAAATTATTAATCATAACATTAATAATTATTATTATTATATAAATTATTTTTATTCATAATATTCCAATGACATAATTATAATAAAAATTATTAATATAATAATCATAATTATTATTAATATTATCGTTATTCTTTACCCTCATTGGTTCTCACAATACTCATGATAATAATAATTAATATTGTAATAGTAATAAAAATTTAATAATAACATCAATAACAATATTTTTTTAATGATAATAAAAATTGCATGATAAATAATAATAATAATAATAATATTATTATTATCATCATCATCATCATCATCATATGAATTAAGATATTATTAGTTTTTTTAGCAATTATAATATTATTGATAATTATAATTACAATAATAAAATAATATTTATTATTTTAAAAATAATATATTATTTAATTGTTGATTATTGTAACTAAAAAATGCTTTAATGTTGCAATAATATAATAATTATAATCAATAATCAAAATTAATTATAGATTAATAAAAAATCGAAACTAATCAGCGACGAGACCTGCCATAGAAGAAGTTATTCCACCAATATTGGAGTATAAGCTTCATTCAAAAAAATATTGGGGTATAAGCTCTTACTCAAAGAAGCTTATTCAATAGTTTATTGAGTAATTCCTCAAGAAACTTTTTCCTCCTATCAAATATGCCCTTGAGCGTGACATATCATATGACACCAAACTTAGTGGAATAGATTTTCATGATGGGTTCCACGGATGGAATAACTATTAAAAAGTATATTTCACAATGGAATTTCTTTAATGCTGAGCGATCTCATTTCTCTTTTTTTTTTCTTTGCTGAGCATTTTAAAATCTCGCCCCTCTTTATCTATGTGGTAGTCTGGTGAATCATAATTTAAGTGTTCGTAAATGGGTCATTCTATTTTATTAAATTAACTAATGTAGACTTATTATTAGCTGAAATAGTCAATATATATGATCTGCCCAAGGTCCTCTATAGGGCTGCAAAATAGTCGAAACGGTAACGAAACTAAGGTGTTTCGTTAACCATTTCGTTTCATTGACGAAACTGACTATTAATTTTGTTAATAGTTTCGTCGATCGAAATCAATGAAATTTTCGTGATTTACACATGGACGAAACTTTTTCATTATTCGTTAACTGTTTCGTTTTGTAAACGCAACCATATTCCTTAGTAGTTTCATTTCGTTTTGGACGAAATGAAATAACGATCAAAACGGCTTCGTTTTCAGCCCTAGGACTACTCTACATGCTCTACTACTCATGTCTTATATGCACCATCCAGCAAAAAACCATCCAAACCATCCAACATGCTCAAGCGCTAAAATTGGGCCATTCTGCCACTGCTATAGGACGGTAGTGGCATGTGCTTCTCCAATAGGAGGGCTTGAGTTCGATCCCAGCTCGAAGCTGGTTGAGTGTGAGACTACGGCCATCAATCAAAAACAAAAAACAAAAAAAGAAATTGGGGCCATTATGGACTGTCTAGGCGCATTTTCTACGTGCTGACGTCATAAAAAATTTTGCGCGGTCCGAAAATTTTTTTTGTGTGCTGACGTCATCAAATGGACGGATTTTTATTTTCAGTTAAACACCTCAAGGGATTGATTACATAAATTATGTATTCGGTTAGATGCAGTCGTAATATGAAGTTTTAGATTTTTGTATTCAGTTAAACATTATTTAAATCTAGTTCAGTGTTCAGTTAGATGCCTTACGAAAATAAGATAAATAAGTCTTGTGTTCAGTTAAACAAATCAAGGAATGTGTTAATTCTATTTAAGTGTTCAGTTAAAAGGCATCAAGAAAGCATATAAAAACGTTTTTGTGTTCAGTTAAATCCCTCAAGGGATGAGTTATTTGTAGTTATGTGTTCAGTCAAATGCATTTAGAATTTAATGTTTCGATAACTATAAAACGATAAAATATCATGATAAATTCTGACATTAATCCAATCACATGCGCAAAAGAAGTAAACAATTGTAACAACAAAGCTCCTCATGTGTAGATAAGGATGGTTGTATCCCCTACGTACCGAGGTTGGTTGTACCCACCTAAAAACTGAGTCTGAATCTGATTGTACCCTCCTACGTACTAAGTCTGAGTCTGGTATAAAGGATAAAAAGTCTGGCTCTAATCTCATATCTGTAAGTTTCATAACCTAACTCCAAAAGCACAAAAAATAAAAAATTGCCAAAGTACCTAAGAAATCATCTCCAAGAAACTATACTTTTAATCTCTTCAATTTTCATGATTGCAAAACTACGCGAAAAAAAGTTCAAAAAAATTCATAAAAAATCACATTATGTAAATAAGTCACTATACTCTCATATCTGTAAGTTTCATAACCTAACTCCAAACACAAAAAAAATAGAAAACTACCAAAGTACCTAAGAAATCATTTCCGAAAAACTATACTTCTAAATTAAAATATATTTTTATATTATTTTTTCAAACATAAATAAATTTAAATTTTAATAATGATTTATTTTTTATTATTTTAATTAATTTCAAATAAATATTAATATTTTCTATTAATAAATATTAATATTTTTCTATTATTTTTATTATTTTAATTAAATATTTTTATTAATTTTTTCAAGCAAAATTTGCAATCACTAAAACTGAAGAAATTATAAGTATAGTTTCTCGGAGATGATTTCTTAGGTACTTTGGCAATTTTCTATTTTTTGTGCGTTTAGAGTTAGGTTATGAAACTTATAGATATGAGAGTAGAGCCAGACTTCTTATCCTTACTAGACTCAGACTCAGTACGGAGGGGGAACAGCCGGATTCAGACTCAGTTGTTAGGTGGGTATAGCCAACCTCAGACTCAGGCTCAGTACGTAGGGGGTACAGCCATCCTCATCTACACATGAGGAGCCAGTCCCTTACGCCTACCCTACACCTTTTATACTTAGTCAGGCTGACGCTTATTACCAGGCATACGATACCCCACTAGATGACCCATTCACACCTATATCTTACCGTGCATTCGGCCATTCTGGGGCCTCATCTAGTAGACCGCCTCGTCATCCCACTCTAGTTCCTACAACTCTTCCTTCCCCCTCATCTAGTCAGGCTTTTAAATAAATATTAATATTTTCTATTAATAGATATTAAATAAATATTACTTTTAAATCAATATTAATAATTTCTATTATTTTTATTATTTTAATCAATATTTTTAATAATTTTTTAAAGCAAAATTTATGTGGAGCTTGGATCGGATTCTATCCAAGATATTTTCTATTATTTTTATTCTTTTAATTAATATTTTTATTATTTTTTAATATTTTTAGTAATTTTTTCAAGCAAAATATATGTAGAGATTGGATCGGATTCTCAGAAGGAATCCGATCCTAGCGATTTCTAGGATCGCATTCCAGGAATCCGATCCTACAACATTAGTTTTAAAATTTAGATTTTTTTAATATATTTTAGAAATTCATGTAAACAGTAATATTACTTTTAATTTTTTCGGTAGAGGGACAGTGTTGATTTTACAAAACCTCAAGAGCCCATGAGAGGTTCCAAAAGTATGAATCCATGAACTATTGGTAGTGCTACAAAACAGTCGAAACTGACTATTAATTTCGTTAACCGTTTCATTTTAGACGAAACGATCGAAATCAATAAAATTTTCGTGATTTACACATCGACGAAACCGTTTCATTTTTTAAACGTAATCATATTCCTTAGCCGTTTTGTTTCGTTTTGGATGAAACAAAATGAAATAACGATCGAAACTGCTTCCGTTTTCAACCCTAACTATTGGCAATCTTTGAATTTTTAATGGATAGAGATTCGTTGGCAACGAATCACAACAGTCCAAATTTTTATCCTACAAGAATCTTATATATCAAAAAAAAAAAATTGATTCAGGTTATACTGTTATTAAATAATTAAAAATTACGATAGTTCATATTTTTCATATTATGTAAAATTCTGATATACGATTTATAAACCTAATAATATATCTATTTTATAATTATAACGTTTTAATGTAATTTAAAAACTATTATAAAAATTTATAAAATACAAACTCATCATTCATCAATATATCCCAGCTCTTTCCTCACCCTTTTTTCTCATTTTCTTCGAAGCAGTCCTAATATATGAATATTCCTTAGCTGCAACGTCATCATCTTCCCAGTTCCGACCATAGATTCAATTTGACAAAGAGATTCAACTTTTTACCTAGACCTGGACTTGTAGACCGACATACTTCTAAACTTTTGAAATTGAATTCTCGCCTCGGAGGCTAGGACTAGACTTCAGAGACGACCTTCTAGAGAAATGAACACGGTATACCGCGTACGACACAGAAGCCGACCATGACATTGCCAATTTTCATTTTCAGCAAGTATTTCCTCCTCACAAGCCTTGCTCTTGCGACTCTCTTGTGCCAACGCCGCCACCTCTCTCTCTCTCTCTCTCTGCATTCCTTCTCTCGCCCAATTTCTGGTAAAACAGTGTAGTCTGACACTTTCCTTCTTCTTTTATGCTTCTTTTCATAAAGACCGCCAACATAGGGGTTCTGATACTTTTGAAACTTAAGTACTGAACAAAATACTAGTTCAATCAATGGGTATTTTTTATTTTAGAAAAATAGAAACGACTAACAAGTCTTTTATTCTATTTTGGTTTATGGGGTCTTTGTATAAAGGAAGGAAAATCATAGTGGCTTTCTTTGGAATATCTGTCAACATAGCATCTAAGTAGATAACTAGGTGCATCAACTGCTTGTTAAAATGCCTCCTAGATGCATGACAAAATAAAACATTTGTCGACCCTCAGGGTTTTAATTAATTGATTCTTGCTGTATGTAGAAACTATTGGAGGGAATAATCTTATGTTTCAAATCTTTGCTTGTAATTTACTGTATGTTTTAAGTCACTCGTGTTACCTTTTCAATTCCCTGTAGGCTTGAAAGGGAAGCAGACTAAATAGATACATATGGCACTCTCTCTCGATTCACTTGCACGGGCCCAATTTACTGCATGTCGAACGCAACCAAATTATTTTCTTCCAAAATCAAGCACCCATTTCGAGTTGAAATTCAACTCGAATATCAATTTCAGAAGGAGAGGAGCTCTAGTTGTTAATTCCAATGGAGGTGTACTCTCCAGTATAGCAGAGAAAAAAGAGGGAAGCAGGAATGTAACAGAGAAAAAAGAGGGTACCAATTTAGACAATGAACTGACAGTGGTCATGAAATTTGGTGGTTCATCCGTGGCAACAGCCGAACGTATGAAGGAAGTGGCTGCACTTATAAGGGCCTTCCCAGAAGAGAGGCCGGTGGTGGTTCTTTCTGCTATGGGAAAGACAACTAACAAGCTTCTCGCGGTAATGGTTTCCATCTTCCTGCATGCTTTGCTGTGGGATTTCATGCACCAATCATTTCATACCGATAAAAGACCTGAGACCTAATAGAAGTTTCCTTCAATGTTATGCTTTGCTAGGCATTCAATTGGAAGTCAATTGTTATATATTCTCGATTCTGGAGGCACTAAGACAGTATTCTGTCAATGCCTATCCCACACCTTGGTACTCGGATAGTAATACCGATGCCAAAAGTTGGAAGTTGAGGTAGAGGGTGGATAGGAAGAGTCCTGTTGGGAAGATTTTAAGTACATACATCAAAACTGTTAGGAAAAATTTCTCTTTTTAGTTGGGTTCTTATTGACTGAATTTTCTTTTTTCTCAAATAGATGAAATCAGGTTTTATTATTGTGCCCTTTTTATTCTGAATTAGGCTGGAGAGAAAGCGGTGAACTGTGGTGCATTTAAAATAGATGAAATCGAGGAATTAGTGTTTATTAAAGACTTACATGTTAGGTATCTTTCGTTTCACTTTTCTTGCTCCTTAAATCTCTGATCAATGAAGAAAGAATTTTTGTAATCTTAGTTACATTGGTGCTATTTCAGGACACTAGATGAGCTTGGGATTGACATATCAACTGTTTCAGGCAAGTTATCAGTTGGTAAAATCACAAAACTAAACCAAAAGATTTGGGGATGTCATGAATTAAAATGTTCGAATGTTGGATGATCATGTGTGGTTAGGTTTTGCATCAGCCCGACATATACTGAATGGGATATAAAACAATAGAAACCCTTATTTTTATCAGCTTGGACTTTATATATCTCACTGGTCAATATCATAATATCAGAGTAAAGAAGACCTAAATTCAAAACCTGCTAGTTTTTTAAAATAATTAATTACACATGTTACTATTATTAGTTACAGTGGATCTATGAATATATAACCACACCTGGGGTTCAGTATTGAGAATAAAATAAATAAATACCCTCATGATCTATTAGCTTGAAAAACAACTGGCTGTTTAATACCTGATGCCTAGCTTGGCCCATCCGGTATCCCAATCCATTTCAATAGTGTAATGCATAATAACTTTTGATTAACTATATGTTACTAGAGTCTAATAGTAATATTCGGTTTCCTTTTGATTCGGTTATAATTTGAAGGGAGCATATATTAAACTTAATTAGGCAAGTCTTTCATAGGATTTTACAATTTGATCTCTATACCACAAACACACATTGCATGCTTGTCTGGTTGGGCAGATGTAGTCTAGCCTGCCTAAATCTCTTTGAATCAATTTGGCAGGAGCACACATGAAACACTACCACTAATCAACTAACTAATTTTACCCATAAGTCAATAAACAAAAATAAAAATTTATTTTATCAAGAATAGTAGTAACAATTCTTGTGACATTAATTGTCTTTTATTTACTCAAAAAGTAAATGTTTTCTGCAATTTTGGTAGGGTTGTTGACTCGGTTAGAGCAACTTCTGACGGCAATAGCCATGATGAAAGAGTTGACCCCACGTTCCAGAGACTACTTGGTTTCCTTTGGCGAGTGTATGTCTACTAGGATTTTTACTGCCTACCTGAATAAAATTGGAATCAAAGCACGACAGGTAAATTACTCTTTAGCCTCTGGTTGGTACTTAAAACTGGGGGGAGTCTTGACTCCTGAGTCTATGACAACATAAATGATTTTTGGTTTTCCTAGTATGATGCATTTGATATGGGTATAATAACCACTGATGACTTCACGAATGCCGATATATTGGAGGCGACATATCCGGCTGTGGCAAAGAGGTTGTATGAAGACTGGATAAAGGAGCCAGCTATTCCAATTGTTACCGGCTTTCTTGGCAAGGTTTAAAATCACTATCTCCTTTTTTTAATTCATCTAAGTCAAGATAAAGGTACCCTTTGGCTTACAAATAGTGAATTGTCAGCAGCTCTAATGGATGTGTTTTCAGTGACTGGGCAAAAAATTTTTAGTCCCGAGATATTTAGATAATTGCATTCAGAAACTCATTGGTGGTATCAACCAAATTATCCATAAAGTGCTGTTCTGAATTAGTTTTTTTTTTTTTTTTCATTTGAGGCATTTTTGGATGACTTTGTGAAATTGTCATTTAAAAAACAGGGGGCTAATTAAGTTTATGTATAGTTGAAACTTGAGATTAAATCAGTGATAGTGATGCTAAAGGCATTGCTGTTGTTGTTGATGATGACTAAGATACTAAAATAAAAAATTATGTCCTTTTGTCAAGCAAACACGACCTCTGGACCTTAATAGATAACTTCCTAACAATGCTTATAAATTGATTTTTCTAAGTGTCCTTTTATATATTAGGGGTGGAAATTAGGTGCCATAACAACTCTTGGTAGGGGAGGCAGTGACTTGACAGCCACCACTATTGGAAAGGCTTTGGGCTTGCGAGAAATACAGGTTGCCTTGCTATTCCTTTTTCTTTTTGGGAGGTTCAATCAAATTCATCCCTCAACTAATGCCTTTCAAAAAAAAATTTCCCAAAACAGGTCTGGAAGGATGTAGACGGTGTGTTAACATGCGATCCAAATATCCACCCAGCAGCTAAACCAGTTCCACATTTAACTTTTGAAGAAGCAGCGGAGCTTGCATATTTTGGTGCACAAGTACATAATTTCTTATCTTATTGATAATATATGTACTGATTACTTTATATGTAATTACAATTGCAAAGTAATGTGATCTTTTATGCACTCTAGGTTTTGCACCCGCAATCAATGAAACCAGCAAGCGAGAGTGATATACCTGTTAGGGTTAAGAACTCTTATAATCCTCAAGCTCCGGGCACTATTATAACTAAAGAAAGAGATCTAAGCAAGGTAAGCAACTTTATGTATGCATGAGATAATTCGACTTTTGGAAGTAATGTTTCTTATCTATTGGAATTGAGAGTGTTCTTATTGTATCCGTTAGTATGCCCTTTCTTTTGTATCTATCAGGCTGTGCTGACTAGTATTGTCTTGAAATCAAATATAACCATGTTGGATATAGTTAGCACCCGTATGCTTGGACAACACGGATTCTTAGCTAAGGTAATGATAAACTTTATACTTATCTATCTTTGTATTTGTTGATGGTTTAAATATCCAATGGGTGATATCTTCTTGGTTTTAAAATTTAATTCAGGTTTTCTCTATATTCAATGACTTGAGGATATCTGTCGACTCTGTAGCAACAAGTGAAGTCAGTGTTTCTGTAACACTGGACCCCAAAAAACTCCCGTGTGATGACTTGATCCGTGAGGAGAGTGTAAGATTATTTTCTCTTGATTTTATTTTCTTTGTGTACATCTTTGGTTGTCTTTAGGTAGTAATTAGAAATATCAGGTTTTGACGTGAATGCCCCTTGCAGGAGCTGGATCATCTGGTGGAAGAGCTGGAAAAGATTGCAGTAGTTAACCTTCTTCAGAAAAGATCGATAATTTCCCTTATAGGAAATGTAGAGCGCTCATCCTTAATACTAGAGAAGGTAATATTTTGGATAAATTTTGTTGGAGGTCATTGAACTTGGTATGAAACCATTTTTTGGTCATTGAACCTTTAATTGTTCGTTTTTAGTCATTGAACTTCAATATTGATCCACATTTGGTCACTCCGTCACCTTTTCCATCCAGATTTGATCAACTGTTAGTACTATTTTGAATGGAAAAATTTACTGAGGGACCAAATATTTAGATGAGTCAAAGTTGAGTGACTAGAAGGGATAATTCAGAGTTCAATGACCTCAGACAAAATTGGCCATAACATTTTGATTGTTTTTTGGCATATTCTGAGGGGATTGTATTTTGTCATGTATATCTAATTATTGACATTTGTTGTCCTTTTGTTAGGCTTTCAGTGTTCTAAGAAATAATGGAGTCAATGTGCAAATGATCTCACAGGGTGCTTCAAAGGTACTTTCAATTTTATATGTTTTCAGAAAAGGGAATGTTATGTTTTTATAATGTTGTTTCAATATATTTCATTTCAGGTAAATATCTCACTGGTTGTGGATGATAGCAAGGCAAAACAGTGTGTACAAGCCTTGCACTCAGCCTTTTTTGAGAATGAAGAGAGCTATTTTCCATCTGAAAATGGACATTTATGAAACTAGGTGATGATATGTATGCTCAATCACTTTGTAGTAGGTATCTGATGTCCCATTTTGTTAGAAAAACTGTAGACTAGGAAAATTTAGTATTCGTGAGGTTCATTTAGCCATTGATTTATTTAGATTTGAGGAGTTAATAAGAAATTCTAGAGGCTATTCATTATTTTTGTCTAGGTGATTTATAAAATTGGTAACTGCAAAATGTGTGTGCAGCTGTTGCAATGTAAGGTCATATTATCATGATTATATATTAGCGCTTCAGTTTGGAGAAAATTTTGGTAATTCCTCGAAATTGTTAACGCATTATCACGGGTAACAAACTATGCTGCAATGACAATTTGTACCATCTGATTTAAGAATGGCAGCCCAAAGCTTAGGCTGGTCAGTAATTCATGGTGTGCTCTTCAGAGTCTCCTGCTTGATATTTAACACTCCAGGATAACTGGACTATTAGTTCACATTTTCACAATGAATAGCAGCAGACGAATTTGTCTCCATGCTCGAAAGCTGCTGGTCGCAGCAAGCAATGGTTAAAGATATGCAAAATGTGCAATTTGTCTTCATATCTTGTATGATGTATGATTTTACACGGTTCTATTACATCGTGGCAAAGTTCTCATGATAATGCAACAATATAATGTTATTTGCATGTAATATGTTCCTTTGATCTCACAGGTAGGCCTGTCAAAACGGAAAATAAAAACGTGATGCCGTTCCGTTTTCAGAAACGAAACGGAATGTGGCACCAATTTTCTCTATCGTTTCAAAAAATGGAACGAAAACGGAACAGATAATTATACCGTTTTACCGAAATGGAATACGAAAATAAGGAATTATAGTGAAAAACAGAAACGAAACGGAATGTGGCACCAATTTTCACTGCCGTTTCAAAAACGGAACGGAAACGAAATAGTTATTTTGGTTCTGTTTCTGAAACGGAATGAAAACGGAATGTGGTATTCCGTGAGCGTTTGGCACGTTTGCCAGGCCTACTCACAGGATAGCTATTTTACTCGTAAAATGTGTAGGGGAACACGATGTTGTAAATTATAGGTTAGCAACCATAACAGAAAAATGGTACACTATCCAAACTTATGTTTTGTCAATTAGATAATATTGGTTATCAATTTATGGACCAGTATATTAGAAGGGTCAATATGAGTATATGACTTGTAAACACTTCAATCAAAAAAAAAAAAAAAAAAAAAAACTTGTAAACATCGAACTTTTCAGATCAATGATCCAATCCAGGCCTTTTAAGTTATTTGGGAAAAAAAATGAGAATTTCTTACTGTCATCCCACCGAAACGCCATCCTAGCCCAATCAGCCCAACTCTTAGCGCTCCCCTTCCCTTTCGGTAATTACTACTTACCATCCACTGGAGTTAGGGACAGAAGTGGTGGGTGTGATGGAGAGACTAAAAGAGGATGGAAGAAAAGGGAGGAAAAAGAGACGGTAGAGGAACTGAGAGAGTGGAAGGGAGAACGGAGGATGAGAGAGAGCGGAGAGCGGAATCTACCCTCCGCTCAAACCATTAGTCGCAGAGCCCAACGCGCCTAGTATGACAGGGATGACAACGCGCAGGGATGCTAGTTATCATCCCCGGTAAAAAAAAAAAAAATGATCGCTCTTTTACAGAGGGTAAAGTGGCCCAAAATACTCCAAAATTACTCTGTTATGAACTTTAAGATATAATATCCATTAATCCAAATGTTTAGGTCATTAATTGACAGGTTCCATGTGATAGAAAATCTTTGGCATTAGACTGCGCTTTCTACATTTTGTTTGATAGGACTCTTTAGATAACAAGAAAACGACACCATTGAATGAGACAAATCTGGCCAATCTAAGATCTTTTTCGTTTTCTTTGCAAGATTCTTGATTAACTATAATTTTATTGCCACTGTTTTGTTAGAGTAATAACAAAATCAGCATAGCTTTTGACATGACAAAATCATGCTTCGACCGCTAATAATAACACCTTATGTCAGAGACTCGCAGCCAATGAAGATATAGGACGACGAAGTCAATATGACTGAGTCAACAGAGAAAGCAACATATCTGACAGGAGTGCTACATGGAAGTCAATACAAACTAGCCATACATACTAAGATAGAAATTTCTATATTTACATGGAACAGGTCAAACTTAGCATCTTCAAGACCTTGCTCAGCAAATTACACATTCTAATATCATAACCAGCTCTCAAACAAACTTCTCGAAACAAAAATATAACTAACAACATAACTAGTACCAACCAAAACTGTAATAAACATAATAGGAACCTACTATAACTAGCTGGACTTGCTCCCATACAACGCCTGCAAAACAACCATAAGAAAATGTCAATTTTTTGTTCAAATCAATAATGAGGGCATATTCATATACATTTTAAACTTTTTGATTAAAAACATAATATACATTTTATAGGTCTCCCACGCACTTTCCATACAAATTAAAAGAAAAATGCAGCTGATTTTTTGCCATGAGAAAAGTGGAACAAGGATTTGTAACCAATTTTTCATGGTGTACATGGAGTCATGGACAACCTTCCACACTGAGGCTATGCATTCAGAATGAATTACCTCATTATCTAGAAACGGCGAAACACCTACTGCATTGTAACCTAACCCTAGCAGCAATTATCAGACAGAAGGGATGAAGTGGGCATGCATGCTTTAGCTGACTGCTCTTTGCCGCCAGCTGAGATGGTGGTTGAGCTCTCCTCTAATCTAGTGTTTAGAGCACCCGGGTTCATCTTCTGCACTTCCTCTCTGGTGTATATGAAGATTTTGCGTACCATACTACAGAATTCACTGTAACACGATAAGAAACATTGGTCAGAAATTTTGCTACGAGCTTGAGTGACTTCTGGCTTCATCAATGAGCACTTTGAATATCTGATATCAACTTTTCAAAGCAATTCAAGTTGTTAATTCAATTTGTCTATTTCATGTTTGAAAGATCACATTGAGAAAGTTGAAGCTACTGAGAGCTTTATGTCAAGTCATATTTCATGATCTTGCAACTTTGATATCCAAGATGCAGACAGAGAGAGAGAGAGACGTACTCCCAAGGATCATCACCAACAAGCATCATATCACCTTCATTGTCGGTGTAAACAACAAGCCAAGTCTTGCTAGTACCCACCAACTCTCCCCCAAAGTCAAACATATGATCCAGCTCCCTATACAGCGCCTCATAATCATTAAACTTCGTCAGATCCACAGATCTCCCCAGTGCAATTCCCTGCTTATGCACCTGCAATACAAGAAGTACTAGCTTTAAAAAAATTATAATTAACACTTATCACCGTTTGTCCTACTAAATGGCATGTAGTTTTTCGTTCTCCATAAACTGAATAAGAAAACAGATGAGCCAGGGAGCAGTTTGCATGTTGTAAATTGAAAAAAGGGGTCAAGATGTCAAGATAATAATTATACCTTGGTGCAACTTCTTGTCGAGCTGCCCTGTGGCCTGCTTTGTGTGCCCTTGCAAGCTTGTGTGCGATTCTTGGAAGGCTTATCAACATCAGAATTTACAATAGGCAGGTCATCAGTGGACCTTGTCGCAACAGTTTTTTGCATGGCAACATCACTACTTCTCGGGTTCTTGTCAAGATATGCACCAAACAACTTACAACCACCTCCACTTGTCTCTTTTTCTGTTGAAAGTTGAGGTGGTCCCAACAACTTGCTCTGTGGGGTGGTGGTCTCTTCTATATTATGGGCCTGTACCGCGTTGGTCGCCCAGTTAGGGAACACGTTCTGGGGCATTGCATGCCAGGATGGGGGGAACCCCACAGGCTGCTTGTGTTGATTCCAGATGCTTGTATCACCATACAAACCATGGTGTGCCCCGCCAGAGAGAAAGCTGCTGTAAGTGCTTTCATGCCTTGGAATCCGTGGCCAGCTGTCAGGTCCAGAATTTCTTTCTCCATTTGGCATGGGGCGCCACATAACAGGTTTGAGGGCAGAGGCATCAGATCCAGATCCGGTAGCAGTCTTCAAGGCCATTTCTTGACCTTGGAAGACCCCCTGTAGGCTGTGATGGCTGTGTGGCCCCAGGTCTGCAGCAATCTTTGGGGCAGCAACTACAAATAGGAGAGAGAAAATCAAATTCTAGTATTACAAGCTTGAGAAGATGCCCCAAGTAATTTAGTTTAGTACAAAAAGTACTGTTGTGTATGGAAATACCTTCTTTTGTGATAACAGATGAGTCAGAAGACGAAATAGGAGCAGCGACTGGGCGGGGGCGCTTAGGACGATTAGAAGTGGGAACTGGGTGGTTAACTGGTGGAGGGGGGCTCATGGCCGGCTCAATTTTCCATGGAGAAACCTTGTCAGGTCGAGACATTGTAGAGTTCTCATCCCACCTCACCTGGATGATGCATTCAAATATGTAAGCTTATGTCTGTGTAGGCAAATGAAATTCAATGCATGCATGCATATGAACAGTTATGCTTGATTGAATATGGGGCATGCGGCATGCATATTACTTTGAAGCAAGTAGAGAGATCTTCAACATCCATATTCAAACACAGTGTAAGAACTTTTGAAAACAACTATTCCATAAGTGTTATCTTAAAATTATATTTGACACCTTCATATAGAAAAAAGTAAGATAATAGACATAAGCACGTTGTGTACAAGGCAACCAATTGTACCTTAAGGCATCGCCACTTGGATTCAGGCCATCTGGTGGGATCCGCATCTCCTGTTCCAACTATGGTCCCCGTAAACCTGCAAAGAGATTTTAAAAAGAATATCAATTAAACTGATCAGATTTGCATACTTGGATAACTGTTACACATTAAATGCACACAACAGGTTCTTTGTTTTTTCTTTCTTTGACATACCTCTGTTCTGGGGCCTCCTCCCCCTCGAAGCGCATCTTGAACCTCATACCGATAGAATAATTACTCTTAATAGCCTCCATATATTGGTCAAGTGGGACAATAAACTCAGAAGGGCTTGTCCTGTGAAGTAAAAGGTGCACAGTCAATTATAAAACACTGATCATGTATATAAAAGAGATGATTCATTAAAATAGTGAGAACATACCTAGGTTTGTAATAGACAGTAAAGGGGGAACCAGTATTGACAGCATGCCAGGCAGTGGCAAGAACACCAAGATGCATGCTGTGGCTTGATATAACTGACGATGGCATATTGATTTGTTGCCTCATTGCCCTTCTGACTCCAACTCTCAACTCACCATTTTCTCCCCTTAATAAAAGAAAACACATATATAAGGTAATTTCCTAGGAGAGAAACCAAAGCATTCATCGTATTTATATTACCAAGCATTTTACCTCAGAAAAATGAATGCATCTCCTGCAACTAAGCGCTTCGCACTGACGAACACGCTCCAGCCACTCTGCAATAGATGCCTCCTTGGTTGTCCTATATTAGTAATGAATATAGAAGTTATTACATCATTTATATTACAAACAATTTTACCATTTTAGGCATATCACAATAGCGTGAGGTAGGAGGTCACCTCTAAAAATATGGCGAAATTTCCACTCCATGCTATGCAAGTCCTTGGCAACTAACTCTTGTGTTGGAGGCTGCTTGCTCATATCCTGCACCGATGTCATCATTACTTGTGAGTATAATTATGAGAAATGGAAGAGATATGCTGGTGATGAGAGGAAATGCAAGAGAAAAAACTTACCAGAGGTGGAAGGCACTCGTCGGCATGTCGTCTAAGCACAGAAAAGCCACCATGTGTGCTGGTATCAGATGCTGTCAGGGTCTTGCAAAAGGAATGCACCACTGGTCGAGGTGGCTGAGCTGGTGCCTCTTCTTTTTCCACTGAGTTCTCATCTTGCTATGTATTATTAACCGCAACATAAAATAGAATAATCAGTAAATTTTTTACTTGCAATTGTTACTGCTTGAATCTTAGAGAGCACTACAGTAAACAAATTTCCATTATGTACCTATATTTCTACTGATACAAAATAGACACTTCCGGTTAATCATGCCCAACCAATACTAATTATGTTACTTCTCCAGTTAATCATTTCGGTACTCAAGCTTTTTTTAGAAAAATAACTTCCAAGGGAAAGAAAAGTACATTCAACTCGGGCATTAAGGTGACTTGAGCATAGACCTCGTCAGTGTCTAATTCCGCCTGCATAGAGATACTAGTTAGTACCCAAAATAATCTCAAAAACTAGAAGAGATCTATAATTATATATTAAGAAGACAAAAGGCAGAATATAGATGAGGGAAAGAAGAAAGACCGAAATTCTACCTTCAGCTGGACATCTATGACTCGACAAAGTATCTTCCATGGCAGGTTATAGTGTGGCATCTGTTGTTCAGATCCCTGATTAGTTGACGCCTCAACCTAAGTATAAGAAAAAAAAATTAAGCACCAAAATACTAATGTTGAGAAATCCTTAGTATAGACACGTGCATACTAGACTAAGAATTGCAAAAAAAATATCACAATTTTAAGAGCTTCTCTAAAGAAACAACCATGAAAACTTCCAGAAGTAGAAATTTTCAAATAAATTCGTAAAAGGAATTTCTGACCTGCTCTGTATGGCCTTGAGGGAAGTAGAAAACTCTTTCGGTGACCCTTGGCACCGTCACTAGCGGCCCAGCACATGCGCGCCATAATTCGTTGTACAAAGGATCCTCTACTAAATCTGACGCAGAAACAAAATAATTGTTAAATTGAGCAAAATTTTCACCCAGAGAGAAAAAAAGAGCAAAGTTTTGAAAGAGAAAAAAACTTATATTCACACAGGAAAAGCAACGCAAGCTTCAAGAGACACCCCTAAGGTAGATCGAGGTTTTGGAGCTAAAATAGCAAGTCAAAGTCATAAAATTAAAGAATAAACCCGAATTTCTTCGTTTCTCCTCTGAATTTCACCTCAAAACCCCCAGTGAAATTAGCAATAAACAAAAAACAGAAAACCTCACCTTTCGTACAACCCGAATCAGCTATGTAAGTCTCGTTACACCCAGTAGAAGCCATGAAAACGCAAAAACCAACGAAATCTTGCTTCAATCACCCCAGATCTCTCATCCAGGCTTCAAATCCGAGTGAAAAAGCAGCGAAAAAGGTCCAAATTCAAGAGAATTCACCACAAAACCCGCACACGCCGCGCTTCCTACTTGAGAGAGCAAGTCTAATGATCTAACCTGCCTCTTCTCTCTCTCACCACTCCGGATTTATGCTTTGTCCCAGTTCCTCTCTCTCTAAATTTTCTCTCTTTCTTAACTCTATAAAACTCGAATGGAATGGTGTAGCTGGTAGGTATCAGAAAGGGGAGAAGAAGGACGTCAGTTGTGTGCAGAAGCTTTGGGGACAGTCGTGACCAGACCAAGAGAGAGAAACTCGGCAGAGCAAATAGAGAGAGAAACTGGTCCTTGAGGAATCTTAGGACAGGCTTGGTCTACTCGAATCATCATACACCGCTGGAAATGAAATGTTATTTAATGCGTTATATTATATAGTTGTAGCATTCAATTATATTATAATATTAAAAATAGTAATGTGTAGGTCTTTATTTATTTTATTTATTTGAATCACGAGTAATGGAATATATATCTATCCTGTAAATTGTAGGTGATAAGACCTTAATTATTGCAAGTTAACGTTGTTCGTCATTATACGTAAGAATTAATTATTCAAACAATGTATATTGTTCGTTCATCTAGATATGTTTCGATTAAAATATATTTTTTTTAGTTAAAAGATATTGGAAGATTTTACAAAAATATATTATATAACTTGGACTATGAATTCTTCATATTTACAAAGTCAAAGAATGCTCATCTCCTTCTAGAATTCTAAGAGTATTAGCCTAATAGTAAAATAATTTTCACAACTGATGAGTCGGCTGCTTGTTTAAAAATAGTATCGTGTCTTCATCAAAAAACTGATAAGTGATGCAAACTATCAATAATATAAAAATATATTGTGTGCAAGATAAGACTATAATTTTTATAAAATACAATCAAAATGGCATATGCATGTATTATTTTTCTTCAAGAGAAGTGTAAATGTTTGAACAACCTTCTTATCAAAATAAACAACCATTCACCAAATTTTGTTTACCTCAATTGGTAATTTTGTAAGGTGTATTAAAAAAATCAAGTGGAATTTCTTTATTTCTAGAATTGTTACAACGTCCGCTTGAAGATATTCCTTTCTATTTTTTTTAGTTGCTTATGCAATAGACAATTAAATAAAAAAATAAAAGTACGTACTACATAGAGATGAATTCGAACTATATTATCCAACGAATATGATGGTCTATTTATTTTTTTATAAAAAAAAAAACCGTGACTCTTTTGGCAAAAATATTTTAAAATTTTCATTGTATCGGAGCTTTTGATTTTGCACCGGGTCTAGCGAAGTCATTTGCGGACTGCAGGGAGGAGTGGGGATTGGGTTAGCATAACCGGGTGGTCAATAAAAAAATCGATTCCATCATTGATTCATTTCAACCCAAGTCAAGCATTCTCCTGTATGGATCCGGTTCACGGAAACGGAACCGGGCTGGAATTTGCCTAAAACGGTAACGGTACGAACCCCGGAACCGTTTCGGCAGACGACCTTGTCTCACCTCCAGGGGCAACCACTCGATTCCGCATATTTTAGTTGCGCTGTTAAAATAAAAAAATACAATTTTTCTGATTTTAATGACCAAGTAAGCTGCTTTACAAGCTAAGGTTAGGAGATAATGACACGTGTTGGTCCACGTGGGTCCCACCAGGTAGTGGACGACTAGATGTATTGGGGGTTGCCATCGCGCGCATCCTCATCGCATATTCCTTTCAGATCCGAGGGAGTACAAGCGTCGTAAAAATTAGATAGACGAGTTTTCTAATCCGTACGTTATGAACCTTTGGATGACTTCGAGTAACTGCTGGATATATCTTGGTGTAGGTGCTGTTACGGAATGAACCGGGTTTATATAAAGTTTGTGGAGTAGCACGTTGGACAGCTGCTTCCTAGGAAGGTTGACAATTCTTACGATAGATCATAGACGTAAGACTCAACAGGAGAATTGTAAACGCTGTGATTTATATATTTTTTATTTTTAAAGGAGAAGGATAAAAATTATGAATTAGTTTTTGTAGTTTTTTTTTTTTTTACAGAAGAGTAAAATCAATAGAGCAAGGATTTTAATAAAAACAAAGTTCGAATCTCTCCCTCAAAATTACTTAAGACTCAATTTATGTGCTAAGAAGACTAGCTTATTTGCATAATTAGTTTATGCCTATGCAATTTTTAAATTCTGTAAATTCGCTATCAGAAAAAAAAATTAAGAGTAAATTATCCCTTTCTTTAATTATTAATAAATTTAACTGTGTGATGGAAATTACGGATTTTTATCTCTTGTAACTTTTAAATTACGATATAGTAAAAACAAATTTCAAATAAACAAACAGAATTAACGAGTATATATTACCGATCTCTCGTTTCATCTTTCTACTAGTTTTTTTCTCTCGGCTTTGTTTTTTGACCTTTTTCCATGTGCTACTAAATACTGAGCACAACGTATGACAGCGACATTGGATTTTTTTTTTTTTTTTTTTTTTTGGTTTGCTGTTTAGTGTTCCACGATTTAGACTCGAGAACATTTAAAGTATTACTATCTCCCACCAAACCTTGTCCCAAAAACACCACGCTGTAACCATCATACATCTGACAAGTTTATTGTTCCACGATCGGACGGCCAGATGTTATTTTCGTGGGGGTAAGGGAACAACATAGTTCATGATTCATGAACAGCACATAAATAGCTGGCGTCGTTGATCCGAGTCGTTGGTTCACCCGTGAGAAACACGAGTGTGTGTGTGGTTGATTGATTTGATTGAGTCAGAGAGGCGCGTGGAAGCCAAGTAGGTTGGTGCCTGTCGGTGTTTGCTGTTGGAGGGTTGGAGGCTGCAGGTCTTGGAGTGAAAGGAATTGCGAATACTAAATTGCTTGTGCAGTCAAATCTACGGGATTCGTTGTGGTTTCAAACTTAGCATAGCCGCATAGCTCACTATCACAAAACTGTAACTAGTGTGAATGATAGAAAATATTGAAGTTTAGTCGGACTTTCGTGGGAGGTTTGCATTGATTCTTATTTTTTAAATTAAGTTGTCAAATGCATATTTATTTAAATAAATTTAGTTGCATATGTGACGGATTATAAGTTTATAATGTAGACAAAATGACAACACTCTGAATGAAAGTAACTGTCTACTTGTCAGTTATGTGATAAAATTGAATTAGAAAAATCACATAAAAAAATTTCAACACATTTAATTAGATAATCAAGCAGTGAAAAGGTACAAATACACATCCTTCTTTGATTGAAACTAAATTTTTCTAACATGCGGGTTATAACAAAATATGGAGAATAAACGATATGATTTGAGTTTTCCACCATAGTAAATTATAGAATGATAGAATTAAAATAACCAACTTGAAAAATGATTGAGAAAGTTTAAAGATACCCGTGTGTTTTTATTTTTGTTATGGCGTTTTATATTTATGGATAAATTTTATGTGTTGAGGAAAGAGATGTCATTTTAAATCAACTTGATAAGAAAGCAACAAGCGACTAGAGTTATTGCATTATAATACTTATAAGATATTGTTGGTTGTTACTAGTGAATTGCTTGTCTTGATTTTTTTTTTTTTTTTTTTTGCAAATATAAACAAAGATGCATTATTTGTCTAAGATTAAAGAAAATAATTAAATATTTTGTCCCAACTATTTGATACCAAAAAGCTCTCGTTGTTAAAAAAAATGTTGTATCACCAAATAAATTATTATCATTGCATAATTTGACACAGGCTATTTAGTTTGCTACGTGTATCATTGAAGAATTATATTTTTGTATATCATACATACACGATATATGTAATTAATGATTTATCTTATTCAAGGTGATCTGCACTCCTCTCATAGACAAAAAAAATAATAGACGTAAGTCAACCGAAAAAAGTTTTAATATTTGATTTTACACAATAGTTAGGACAAAAGACCTTGTCACAATTTAGTACTTCTTTGGACTCAATTTGCAAGTGCTGATTTTGATGGATTTGTTTGACTCTGCATCTTTAACAAAAATGAAAAATGTCCCCAAAAATCGTCCGCCACATTAGATCTGTGTTGATAGCCTCCTGTTGCGGTAGCACGAGATATCCGCTAAGAGACGGCCCCACGTGGGACCATACATGTCTCCGTCACAGCCGACAATCAGGGCTAGAAGTAGCGGGCCCCACAATTTGCTTCCGGCTCATTGGACAAGCCCGGTCCAGTCAGACATGGATCCCTTTCGTTTCTGACACTTCCCCCACAGTTCCGTATTAAGAAAAAAATGCAATTTGTATTCTTTTAACGCGCAACTCTCGTATTTAATGACTTTTATTTATTATCATTGCCTTTTACGAACATGTCTTTTGCTTTTACCTCAAATTCGCTTTTGGTGATTTTCCTTTTAGGAATCAGGCAGTACTGTAGGTATGTTATATGCACATTGTTGTTCAACATTTTGTTTTTGCGGTCGTTGAAAATGATTTTTAGGTGACGCAGCAAATTTGATTAGTTTGGATGTATAATTTTTAAGCACCCTTAGAAATAGAAATTAACTAAAAATTTGATTTGCTGTATTTTTAATAGAACCCATCAGTTATACTATTACAAATAGATTCCCAACAAATTAAGTGCGTCAATTGATTCACATTTTAATATTTAGTTTCGTTATTAATGAATATATTTTAGTGTCGCCAAAATACTTTATGTTTAATTGTCAATTTGAAAAGTTTGAATCGCCATACGGATATATATTTTTTAGGGTCATGTGGCAAGCACCACGCCGACAATTTTATTAATACGAAAAAGTTACAAAGGTAAAAGAGTAAAAAGTATAAGTAAAGAAAAAGAGGTCCAGACCTAATTATGTACAAAAGGCAAGAAAGAAAAGAGAGAAAAAATAAAAAAACTATAAAAAAAATAAAAAACAAACTAAGCATGCCTAGACCAATCACCGATGCATGCAATTATCTCCTTTAAAACCAATTAAGGAGGCGTCTCAATAAGTCAATAGTCTCAAAGATTCGTTTATTTCGTGCTGTACAAATATAACACAGAAGGAGCTATAATAATGTTATGGTTTTTGTAAATTTTTTCATTCTTTGTAGTAATTCTGACATAATTTTCTACAAAAATGGTCATATTATATATATATATATAAAATTGATTATTGAAGAGACTGTAGTATTCTAATGGTCTTTTTATATATCTTTCGAACCAATCAAAACCCAATAGGATAATTTTTATGGTGTACTAAAATTTCAAACCGGACTTGAATCATGATTATTTATATCTATTTATAATTTCAAATGAATGATTTGAATTTAAACTCAGTTATAAATTCAACCCACCATGGAATTTGCCAATAATAATGTAATAATTTCTTACAAAAAAAAGTCAAAGGGGTCGTTTGGATGTGTCCGGAATTTGGGGATTTTCCAATTCCGGGCATAAATTTTAATATAAACAATTCATCTCTCTCACAAAGTTACACACTTTCCAACGAAAATCCTTATTCCTTTCTAGGAATTGACTATTCCTAACCCATCCAAACGACCCCAAAGGAATTGTATTATTATTATTAAGATCCGTTCTACATTATTTTAACATAGAAATAGTGAAGTGATCTTACTTTTCTGTAGAAATTTCTTTTTCAGTGGACAGGAATAAAACGAGTGAAATTTTGTAAAATTGACGGTTTCAAAGTTCCTGATTAATGGGGAAAATATCGCCGCTACTTGAGGTATGTGAAGTTTATCTTTCTAGGGTCATTTTCGGAAAGCCCCATAGACAAAACGCCAAAACAGTAATGGCTCGGTTCAATTTCCATCCGGTTCAACAAAAGTAACCACCAAACCGGATCCAATATCCGGTCCGAACGCCAAAGAAACATTAAACTAGGGTTGAATGAGGCGGACGCGAAAGCAAATTCCAATCCAATTAAGAGAACCACTATCCTCCACATCAGCGCACGCCGTACGACCTTTCAGATGTCGCCACGTGTGAAGATCCGTAACGGATCTGTTTTGGCGGGATCCGGGGGCGGGGCGGTACGAGTTTCTCTATTGCGCGTCTTCTGTAACGGAGCTCACGTGTCAAATAACAGTATAACAACACGATTAACACCCCATTTTTTTTAATTAGTAAAGTAACGTGGCGAATTACTTTAGGTTTTCCGTTTTAGGAAGTTATAAAAGATACATGCCACGTCATGAATTGGGATAAGGGATACCGCGTTTCGTTGCATAAACGTGGTGCAAATTATTGGAACCGATAATTATCTTAAGGGAAATTATGTCACGATAACCAATTTTGAATTGTATTTTAATCGCAACCGTTCGTGAATGTTAATTAATTAATCTTTCTTAGAAATGTGCGGTTGAGATTAAAATCCGATTCAGAAATTGATTATCATGGTAGAATTTCCCTTATTTTAATTATTTTAGAAATTTATTAGTTTATCTTATAAACAACAATTTCGTAAATTTAATTTTATTTTATTTCCTTCTTGGTTACGTGGAGTGGACAGTATTGGATAATCAACTAATTATTTACGGAATCGCAAATTTAACCGACAAATGTTTTTTTTTTTCTTTGTTTTGCGAGAGATAATAGCAAAAAAATTATCTTCTTTCACGTGTGACGCGATATTTTCTGTGGCGTCATATGTACAATTCAAAAATCATGGTTGTGGCGTCGCTACTAATATGGATATGTGAATGTCTAAAATTTGACTTTATTGAAAACGAAAAAGTTGACTAGTAAAAATCTTAGTTAAAAAGAATATATTAGCAATTACGGGTTAAGAGAATTTAAGAGTTGTATTCGTGGACGCGAAATTATGAGTTGGATGCGGCGACACGCTTTTGAACATAGATAATCAGAATCGATTATTTTCGGATTGAGTTGGAGCATTAATTTCTAAGTTTGTTGCTGTATTTGTGCTTTAACGTATTCATGTTAAATTCCTATAGATAGCTACTGCCTAGTTGAAATATATATTCATGTTGAAAAAAAATTGAATATATTTGTTGAAATGTTAACATTTCTTAAATATTATAATCAAATTTGTGTTTATCTCTGCTGCTTATAAAATCATCCATAATAAAAATGTCGGAGCAATTTCACTAGAGGGGTGTGGACCATTGATTTTAGAATCTAATCTGATGTGTGGCATATATGTTTATTTCAGATAAAAGGATAGATCTTTTGATAGAAGAAATCAAATGCTGTTTAAACAATTTATTTTTAAAAACCACATGTATCGCTGAAAAATTCAACTAGATATTTCTATTGCCTAACATTATTTTGTTTCTTTATCTGTCCACGTATTGGGACATTTTTGCTAGTTTCTAGATAACAAGGGTTACTCGATTTATACGCTGTAATGTGTGGAATAAAAAAAATCATTAATATTATTTTGAGAATTAATGCTTAATTCTCACGGTTGGTGTGTCAAGCGAAGTTTGTTGACGTGTTAATGGCTTAATGTCTCTGGCTATTTTTAATGACACTTGCCAGCGATCGATCCCAATTTCCATGTGCAGTTGTGAATTATCCAATAAACTTGGATGTTTATAGCTGGTTTCCAACCAGCAGAAAGGATCTCACAGATTTAATTGTAGTTTATTTCGCAACAAACAACCTTCAATTTTTTAATTCCCAGAACACGAGGGAGGCTGACAAGTGGGGTACGATGCGGGAGCTATACGATGGGAAGGATCTTAATATTAACTAAATAAAAAATTACACAGAATATATCAACTTTACAAGCAATCAGCGACGTGTAATATCTAAGCTCACTCCATTTAAATTAACAGCTAAAACTGAAATTCGAAGTTCAAAGTGGTGATCTTTTCATTTTACCAATGATGATCCACTAAATTTTTTATGATACATTTTCAGATAATTTATGCTAAACACAGTCCGAAAAAATAGACTGCACATCGAGATCGACTATTTGAGCTTTTATATTTTAGTTTTTTTAAAAAAAATTATGGTATTGAAATCTTCTTCGAAATAAATAAAACCTGGTGTGAAATAAGTTTCTAAAGCCGCAAATTTTTCTTAAACTTGTTCCACTGAAAACAAATGAGATCAACATTAAATTCGGTATTTGAGATCTGAATTTTGAGATATAAATAGATAAAAAATGTTAGATTTTTAGTGGCATGCGACCCTAAGAATTTATGGTATCAAAATTTTTTATCATAATGAAATATATTTTAAGAGTTTCCAATTTAATAGGGTTAACGCAGCTTCTGTGTGACTTGCCGACTCCGCATCCTTTGGATGGCCATCCAGTGGATGGTTTTTTTATCTCAGCCGTCCGATTTAATCTCAATGGATATGGATGCTCCGTGCATAATACTAGGATTGATAGGTCCGAAAAAATCTAACCGTTAAGATTAAATCGGACGGCTCGGATCAAAAGACGTCCACTGGAAGGTTTTATAAACCATCCAGAGGATACGACTCCGTGACTTGCCATGTAATCAATGCTTCAACTTTTTTTTAAATTTTTTTTTTTTTAAATTAACGCTTCAACTGTGAGTCTGTGATTCAGAGGAGGGAACCAATTTAAGTTTTGTTTTTCAGCCATCTCGTCTAGCATTTGTCAAATGTCGCCTTTTTATCTATTTTCAACAGATGTTACACATAGAATAAAAAAAATTTACATGTACATTATTTCAATCACAGCCATTGTACTTTATTGTCGGTAAATTTTTCTCGAATATAAACTTTCTGAAAAAAATTTCTGAAGTTGCAACGGCGCAAATGACAGTGTTAAAACAAGCCGGCATCTGGTTTTGTAGATAAAAAAATAAATAAATAAACTAGCTATCTCAAATCATATTATAGTTGCAACAAACTCCTTAAAAAAAAAAAAACCAAAATACACTTAATTTATGCGATTTTAAAATCTAAACAATCACAATTGTGTTTAAGTAAGGTGAATTTCAATATATATATATATAACTTATAAAACTTTCATAAATGATGGCTACAAGCAAAGAACAACTAATATTCAATAACACTTACAGCAAAGCACGACGCTTAAGTTAAAACTTAAAACTGCTTTAGCGTTTCACACAAAAAATCCCAATAGAGTATGTACGGGAAAAAACAGTCTTTTAGAGGATGTATTGGAAAAAAGGACAATAGAGCAGCAAATGCTCGAGGACCGTGCCATGTGAATTATTACGCTTGAGAATTTACAGAAAACAATCTCAGCCGTTGGATCTTTCAATCCAATCTCGAGTCGGTGTCCTCGGCTCCTATATCATCCGGTAGAGTTACCGCTTCTGGTCCAACGAACGGCGGAGATCATTTACAGGGTAGAAATGAGAAATAACTGATGGGATGGGACCAGTTCATGGGAGCGAGTAATAGCGTGACACGTCACACGGTGGAGGACAGCAAGGAAGGAACAGGCACGTTTGGCCAAGGCAAGGTGTACCACAAGGATTAAGGAGTGGGAAATAGTGCACTCGGTTGGACCACTGGAATTATCTACAAGGACTTGGTGCGCATTTAATGCGAGCACCTTTTAGTCTTTTTTTATCATTCCTTTTAGTACGAGTTGGGACTATTTTTCATTTTAAGCTCATGCAATTTAATACGTATTTATTATTCTTTATTACAAAATTGAATGCTGTTATGGTTTTTATTTTTTTTTTGGTGTATTACGGTTATAAGTAGCATACTGCAGCATTTTGGTAACGGATAATTATTTATGATTTAGCATTATAATGTAGCTGGTACGTTTTGAAAGTACCATGTTTAGTAAGTTCAATTTTTTCTCTCAATTTTACAAAAGTCCAGATTATTTGTAGAAGCGTGATTAACATATTATTAAAATATTTCCTAGTATAGTTATAGCTCACCGTAAAACTACTTAAAAAATTACATTTTCAAACATCCGAAGATTGTTTAAATAATACATCTCAACAACAAATAAGAACTATTTACACTTTAAGTTCAGCAAACATAAAATCACATAAACAATAAATAATAGCATATTAAAGCTATTATATTCTTTTAATAAAATGATTACTATAATAATTATTTGATTCAACTGTGTGGGCCTCTTCCTTGTAGTCACTACCAAGTATTTTAAAAAAATAACTATATGCTCTTGTATGGGTGTGTTTGGATGGAAGTCGAATAAGAATAAGGATAAGAAATTTTTAGAATTTCGTGCCAATTCTTATTCTTATTCAAATTCCATAGTTTTGTTAGTATAAGAATAATGGTCCAAATTTCTTATTCTTATGTTGTTTGGGTTGCACAAAAATAAAAAATTTGAAACTTATTCTTATTCAAGTCTTATTCTACTCCATCCAAACACACCCTAAAGACAAGCCTTTCGAATCAGCCGTATCAATCAATATCTCAAATGCACGTTACATCGACGCTAGTATTTGTGATTGTTCCTTATATATTTTTAACCCCACGAAAAAATGAATAAAACTTAAAATGAAATATTTTACAAAATAAATCTTACATTTAGTAAAATTTAACATCAATATTTTATTTCTTAAAGTCAAGACTCGTACAACTGAAAATATTATGATAAGTCGTGTGAAAATTTTATTTCTAAGAACACCAAAATAGTTACATTAAAATTTGGTACAACAAACACAACTATTTTACATGCATTATAAATGATGAAAAATGTATATAACACAAAAGTTCGATCAAGATCGAAAGGGCGAGTAGATGACAAGGCATAGCTAAAAAGTTTTAAAACTTTAGTTTTTTTATCAATTACAGTTATTATTTAGATTATGGAACTAAACCTGATATAGAGTAAGTTTGCAAATTTGGAAATTAAAACGTCAACATGAGCTTTCTTGCTCAGCATAACATTTTCGATATGATATTACAGTCACTGTTAATAGATATACTAACAACAAAGAAGATACGGCGTGAAAAAAATGCAAAAAATAACTTTTTTTTTTTTTTGTTTAACTATCGAGCGTCACTTTACTGAATACAACAGCGAAACACATAAATTGAATGGTATTTTAAATGTTTGGATGTGATTTTAATTTGTCACTCAAAATTTGATTAAAACAAACTTACTTAAAAATCGTGAATTGCGTATTTCTACTTATATGGTTATTTTCCATTCTATGTTGTTTATTTAATTTATATCATTTTATATGATAAAATGTGATTGAGTTTTCCAACCTTAAACGTATAATTAATTTCAGCCAAGTTTTGAACTCACGATTCTTTGTTCAGAAAAAATGTTGTACGGTTGCACCTAACTATTAAATTAAATTTTGATTCTTCAAATTATCCATTTTTTAACAATAATAATATTGCTACAATAATTGCATCATTCCGTGATAAAAAAAATTCTCTTGTAATTTGTAAATCATCATTATGAAATTTTTATATATTCCTGTAACTTGTCCTCGTGGGGTGAGCACTGGAGAAGCACCCCCTAGTGAGTTGTGATCCAAAAATGTTACATAAACCATGTCTATATTATTATACAAGCCGAGGGGACCAAGACAACTTTAAAATAGGCGCAGCACATCGGTCGTAGACTGCTGGGCCCTAAGTTGATCGAACGGCGTTGTTTCGATGTCAGTTCACTGCTCCACTCGGAAGACAACTCGATCAGGAAACACAAACCTCTCAATTTACCCAAAAAGGCAGCCTCCATTACCTTCATTTATTCCAAGATTCCTAGTCTAAATTCAGTATAAAAGAAAATTTATTCAATTCTATAAGTAAACATCAATTATACCAACGTCACAGAATATTAAATGGAAGGAGATACAGGACTCTCCACTTTCAGAGAAATGGAGTAGATAGGACATGTAATCTGGCATGGAGCACGACGGGCCGCGCAGTAAGTGGGCCGCACCTCATTGGCAATTGGGCCTCAGAAATCCGTATGGTCCGTACCACTGCCCATCTCTTTTTTTCTCCTTTCATTCTCTCTCTCTCACACGCCGCACATATACCCCTCAAGACCCCGGTGCATTTCCTTTCAAAATGCCAGATTATCTGTTCCACGTTCTTTGTTGTAATCTATGTGGCGAGCCACCAATGGACGAGCTTTCAAGGCTTTCGTTTATTAGGAGACCCGCTTTTGGTGGTAGGGAACTGCTCCTGTCGGTGACTCTAATCGAACTATCGAAGTGAGTCAGGAATCTGAAAAGAAGGATTTGGATTATCATTTATCACGTGACGGATGACTGAATGAGTTGTTTCGTTTTAAATGCAAGGTGCCAAGTTTTGATTTGATTTGATTTTTTTTTAAATGTCCAGTTTCCACAGAAAATTTATTTCTATGTACCAACATAGTAAGTTTTTTCTTTGGATACTTGTTGTTCGTCCTTCAAAAAAAATAAAAAAATTGAATTACCAGACAAATGCTATCACAGATAAATTTTCTATGTACCAACATAGTAAGATTTTTCTTTGGATACTTGTTGTTCGTCCTTCAAAAAAGAAAAAAAAAAAATGAATTACCAAACAAATGCTATCACAGGTGGCAAAGGGCCAAAGGTTTTGCACCTTTCCCCAATCAAAATCAATAAATATTCACCTTATTCAAATTGGTCATTTTGAAAATTTGAATTGAAGTTCTGAAAGCCGGATTTTTAATTAGCAAATGCAAAAAAACTTAACTAAATTTTCGGAAAAATAATAACAAAATTTCCGAAGACCGGAATTTATGTTCCGTTCCATATTCGTTTTGGGTTGAAACGTATACAGGGTCGAGATTTGAAAAATTCGATCCTCGAGGGCAGTGATTTTAAAATCAGCTAAAAAAGGACTGTGATTTGAAAACATGTTCCTTCCATTGTTGCAATTTGAAAGTTGGTTATTTCAGCTATGGTTAATAAGTATATATATTTTTTTCACTTGGTAAAAAAAAAAATAGAATCAAGGATTTGAAACCATGACCTTTATAAATCACAAAATTAATATTTTTCTTGAAAATCTATTTTCTATTGGAACTGAAATTTTAAAATTTTTCCTTGAAAATATCCCTCCCGTTTAGGGCTGTACAAGAAAAAAAAAATCCGTCCGACCCATATTCTAATAAACATAATTCAGGTTGGGGTTAGATTTTAATTTTACCTACTCGTTGTACTTAGTCAGATTATATTTTTATCCTTGATAATCCGGTTTGTATCCAACCCATTTAATTGATTAAATATTGCCTTTTATATAGATTCCATAATCCCAAATTTCTAGTGTGATCAAACCAAACTAATTCAAATCAGAATAATGGTTGTAGTCTTACGTTCATTGAATAATGATGAGTTATTTGTCCGTTAGGTCATTGATTTTTGTTTCCATCTTCTTTGTTTGTCATTTTCCTGGACTCATTTTTTTCACTTGATATAAAATTTATTTAATTTCTATTTGTAATATTTGTAACATATAGTACGGAAAACCAAAATTTTTTTGGCAATTTACAAAATAATTTGAGAAAATGATTTTTGGTGATCTAATTTTTTTTCCACAATTGAAATCGCAACTTGTTTGTCCCATGGAACCCGTATAATCCATAATTATCTGTATGTAAAAAATTATCGGGGTTGGATTAGGTTATAGATGGGTCAGTTAAAATATTTTTCAGTCCGATATAATTGAGTTGGGCTAAAATTTTCATTAAAAAGTTTTGACATGCCGTTTATAACAGCCTCCACTTGACAATAAGAATTAGGTAAATGTTCATAGTGCAATGATCTATGCATAAGGCAAATAATTAAGTGCCCATTTTAAGAAATTGTTCGAACAGATTAGTGTTAAATTTTGAAACAATAAGTAGGAATTTTGTAAAAGTCAATTTTGCATGCTAAAATAGCGGAGTGTGTATTCTGAGTTAAAAAAATGGGTTTGAAAATTGTAAGGAGTTATTGATAGTAGTTGCTAAAATATATCTTGACTTAGTAAAAAACACATGATATATCAATAAATTGTGTTCAAATTAAAATAAATAAGCATACATCTTACAATAGATGAATGTACGCACGCACTATTTAATAGTAAAATGCACATTATGGGATAACTATGTAAATATGTAATGTAAATTTTTTTTTCAAATTGTGATAACTATGAATCGCAGCATTGCACGGAGAGTATACATGGGTCGACTCGACGGGCATGTCAAATTGTGAATTGCATTTAGCCTCTATAATAGTACAAAATTGGGCTTAGCCCAGGATCCGACCCGCAACAAGTAAGAAAATAGAAACCCAGTAAGTAAATGACAAAGAGTTGCTTGTGGGCCTATGGGCTATGGCCGGCTGCCCTCAGCCCCTCAGGGCCCTCACCTTGTCTTTCCACCTTCCAGTTCATACTGGACATATCCATTGTACTTCAATTGGAGACGATTGAAGCTATCTTTCGTGGTTTCTCGTCCGTTTTTCTCCAATCCTAGTCCCAAAATTCCGTGTGAATCATCAATGAGGCAAATGAAATGATAACCTAGTATCTTTCTCTCTCGCCATTTCTTGATCTTTTCCTCCTCAATTCACTCCACCATTGCAAGAGCACAACCTCATACCTCTCTCTCCTCTAGTTCTCCAACGCGAGAGATGGGTGTAGATGCTGAGTCGAGCAGTGGAGGTGGAGGTGGAGGTGGAGGCGGGAGTAGGTTGCGTGGGGTTGTGTTTAAAGCGCTTTTAGTCTTTGGCGGGTTGGCGTTGCTGAAGAGGCTCCGAAAATCCACAACCCGTTGGGACCATGCTCGCGCTGTCGCTGATGCACTCTCTGGCGAGAAGGTACTGATTCTGAAATTCTGATAAAAAGAGAATGTTAAATGGTGTATTGATGAATTAATGGAGTGAATTTTGGTGGTATGTAGTTTTCTAGAGAGCAAGCTCGGAAAGATCCTGATAATTACTTCAATATAAGGTATTTACTCTCTCCTTTGATATTTGTTTTTAACTTGAGATTGTGCAATCAGCTTCTTTTACTTGGCTGTGCTATCGAATCTTCGATATTCATCTTAAATTTGCAATTTACTAGAATGGTTCATGCCATTACTTTAAAAAATCATTAGTTTATGCTAACATTTAAGTGGGAATTCTTAGTGTATTTAGTTTCTGTTTTCCTCGAATAGCTGGCCAGAGACAGACTGATTATGATCCGTACTCTGGCATGTAAACTCTGAAACCAAACCTAACACTTCTAAGGTGAAATTCAAATGGGATATTTTTATTATTGTTTCTTTAGGATGCTAACGTGCCCAGCAACAGAGATGGTAGATGGATCCAGAGTTCTCTACTTTGAACAAGTTTGTATTTCTTCCCTCGATTATTACTTACCAATCGTTCTATGTTTTGTTAAAAAATAGTGAATTTATGTGCTTTTTATTTTCATTTTTTATTCCAGGCTTTTTGGAGAACTCCAGATAAACCCTTTCGGCAAGTATGGTTACTATATACTCTCTAGTTTTATTTCAATTTGGTCCTTTCTTTAACAGATGTAATGTAAAGTAAAGCTAGGCATAATTATGTAGTTCTATTTCTTTAAAATATTTACGGTGCAGCTCCAAGCGATAATCTGAATTGCTCCTAACGATAAATAAAGTTGAAAAACACATAATAGATGTGAAGCTAAGAGGTGAAAATTGATCTCTTTTTTCCTGCAGAGATTTTATATGGTGAAGCCTTGTCCAAAAGAAATGAAGTGTGATGTAGAGGTGAGTTCCCTTGTGACATTTTTCTATCTATCTTTTCTGTTTGTTACACATTTTTTTGTGGGCTGGTTCCTATTTCCTCTAGCTTTGCATGAGCTATTTGCAATGTGCAGTTGAGTTCATATGCTGTTAGAGATGTGGAGGAATACAAGAATTTCTGCGACCGTCCCAAGGACCAAAGGCCCCAACCTGAAGAAGTTATTGCGGTAAAATAGAAATAGCACCTTTACCCCTTTCTAACCATTTTTTACACGCTGAAGCGACATCTGACAATAGTTCACCTCTGACAACAATTTATCTTCTTTTATGCACAGGATGTTGCAGAGCATCTGACAACAATTCACCTCTCCCGATGCGAACGTGGAAAGGGCTGCTTGTATAGAGGATCCACTCCACCTGATGGTTTTCCTAATACCTGGGTATTTTCTTGCTTCCTTATTTTTGGCTAGGTGCGAGTGGGGGAGAGGAGATACTCTTTTATGTTTTTCCTAATTCCTGGATTGTTGGTATATTATTTCTGTCTTTGTATCTATATGTGCAGTATTGCAGGTCAGAAATTGTGGTGAGGATACTGATAAGGGATTTGTTTTAACTGGCTGTTGGTTTAGACCAAAGTATATGTATGCTAATAAGCCTGTAGTTACCATATAAGTACTGTTTAGGTTTTGACTTGTACTTGTGTACAACTTGTTGGAGCTTGGTCTGTGTTCATGGGTTTTGTGCTTTTAATGGTCAATGCGAGGTGTGCTTACATAAAAGCAGGTTGTTACATATACCACTCATTTTACATGAACTGATATTATTTGCGAGGAAATCTCTAATGTGCATTATTTAAGTCATTTTTTATTGCTATCTGCTTCCTGTTTTTCTCAATTTGCGGCGAGCTATACCAATTAATTATATTTGGGATACAGAATGGTGCATCATATTGTACATCTGATGCCTCCATATACCGGAATGGAGAGTTGCGCATGTGGGACAGAGGCTTTGATGAAGAGGGAAACCAGGTCTCCTTTAATATCGCCTTAATAAAAATATGTTTAGTAGTACCAGCAGATTACGTGTTACAACTACAGCTGCTTGTATTGCCACGTACCTATACTGCTTATGAATTCAAAGTGTACCCAATATTGGCACATGAAATCTGATGTTTGCTTTGGAAAGTTTCAGTTGTTAGATCTGCCTTGCTAAAATTTTAAATTTACCATACCTGTAGAGATGATACCAATATCTATCCATTATTTTTATTCTTGATGCTGGTGCCTTTTAGTGCATCAAGCTAGCAATGTGAAATTAGGTACCATATGCATCGTGTGATATATTGCCCTCTGCTATAATATGGATACTTGAGTCGTGCTAAACTGAATGAGAACAATATTTTTGGAACTATGTTTGCAACTTGTATAAGATCTATGTGTTCTTATAGGTTTTAATTGTATTTGTAGGTTTGGGGACCTAAGGCAGGTCCATATGAGTTTAAACCGGCACCTCAGTCGACCTATGATGACATGTTTTCTCCGTTGAATTTTTCTGCACCTTTGTCACTGGAGAAGAAGATTGATGCCTCTTATGAAATTGAGGATCGATGAAATTTTTGGCTGTGAATGGAACATAAAAGAGTTTCTAGTATTGTACATTCTTATTAGTTATTAGTTGATATAGAAATATGCATTGCACATATATGTCAAACTCTCATTTATGTATTTTGTTTCTATTCTTTTGTATATCACATCTTATTCAATATATCCACCAAAAAAAGCATGACGCTAGCTGAGAAAATGGTATTTATAATTTAAACCGCTTTTGAAAGCCTAATCTAGTGTGCTAGACTGCTGAAATTTTCAACTCGGTCAAGTTGAGGTTTTATTATTTGCACAAACCTCCCAAAAGACAGAGAGACTGCCTCTGTGGCCTTTAATTTATCCAAGAGGGCACATGTGAAAGGATCGTTTATCTGTTGTTCACAGAGTATTAGAAAAAGAGGTTCATGATCTTCAGTTTAAAGCAGACAAATCGGGTTTGAATCCATTTCACGTGTTAAAGTCCTCTATAAGACACTAACGTTAATGGTTCCCATCCAGATTTAACTGTGTTTAGATAAAGATGGCCCGAAATGATAGAGAGAGAGTGATTAGCATACCATGAAATGGACGGAATGAACACATTTGATAGTAGGATGGTCTTAATTATATGCTTTGTTAGTTGTCTCATAAGGACAGTTTGCAAATAATCTAAGATAACAATATGCTGCCCTTGGATCCAAGAGTGTTGGTTTTATTAAATCTAACGTTACTAATACCGAAATGAATGACCGTCTCGCCACACGGATTACTAAAAATTTAAGGGCACAGGAGATCAAATAATAGCCACTTGCATAGTTGCATGACATACGGCATACCCACCTGTTCCAACTTAACAAAAAAGAGAAAGTTCTTGTCCTTTGCTATTTTTCCTTTTTGGTACAACTATTTGACGCAGCTTCTGGAGGGGAGAGCAAATATACAGTCGATCTAAATGGTTGAAGATTGAAAGTGATTTAAAAACATTTTAAATGATGATTTTTTTTTAATCTTTTATACATAAAACATCATGTAAGATATTTTCCTCCGACCTCCAATATATAGCATTTTATTATTATTTAATACTTCTTTGTTAGGCATCATTGTGTTAGTTCATCTGTTTTAAGTACAAATTGTGTTTTAAAAATAAATGGAATAGCAATATTCAAAGCAAACAAATTTGAGAATAAATTCATCCAGAGAAAATAGTAAAATTAAAATGCATATATTATTAGAGTGCTTTGTCCATAAGAGAAGCTGATAGAGGGATTTTTCAACATTCAACATAAAAAATAATAAATAAAATAATTATATATATATATTTTTTTTGCGTAAGATGTTATAAAAGTAAAATATCTTCATGACACTTGTTAGCATTTTAGTTATCACAAGATGAAAAATAAATGTTGTTTATATAAAGCTAGAAAGCATTGACATGGTCTTAATTGTGGTCATACTACTACCATGATATCGAAGTATCGAACAGTTATGTTTTTGACTAAATCAAGACAAATGAGTTATGCATTTGACCAAATTTGCAGAATGAATGACATAAAACAAAGTCTACTACAAAAGAATAATTATTTCATTAAATTTTAAGTTTTTTACTATTTTGTACTAAGACGTTTACTAAGTAATACATTTAGGCTCTGCTCCAGAACATGAAGGAAAAGGAAAATGAAAGAGAACGAAGGAAAAGGAAGAGTAAGGAAAGATAAGAAATTGAAGATTATAGGCAGTATCTTGCTCCAGATTTCAAACTGGCCTACATAAAGTTAACGCTGGTAATCCCATGTGTAATGTATAAAAAGACTACATCATCCTTTGAAGAAAAGATCTTGCACCGTTGGATTTAATATCGGGGTTCAACGTTAGAGATCAGAGTAGAAAGATTAAGGGTATTATGGTCCTAAAATATTAAATCCTAGCTGAATTTCAGTACTCCCCGATTTTGGGGGTAGCCGTCTGTCTCCTCAAATAGGCTCCTGGTGTTGTTTCATTCTCTCCAGTTTCCTTCGATTCACCCTCTAGCGCCGAAGGGAGCATGGTACAACGATTCCGCTCCCTTTCCTTCTCTCTGATTCCACCCTTCTGGAGCAGGCCCTTACGGAAATTGGTGGGCATGGAATATTCCCTCTTTAAAATTGCAAGAGGCTATGAACTCATCAAGGTCGGTCGGGGGGGCACATTTCGGTGCTCTCAATAAACATAAATCCTTTCTCTATTAAGCGTGCTGGCAGCAGAGCAGAGATCCACTCTACTAATCCAGAACTCAATCATATTTAACCGCACATCAACACTCAATACTGTAGCGGGTTCATATTATCAAAATACAACTCCCCTTCTTATTCACTACACAAAAAACTCCACCGTAACATTCGCATAAAATCAGTACGGCCTCCAGCAGGCACAAACCACACAAATCTCGTGTCGATCCGTTTCTGTCACTAAACCCGTTTAACAGCGCACTGAGCTGAACTGAACTGACAGTCACTAAAGCCAAACCCAAACCCGTTCCTCTTCTCTGGTTTGGAGGTTTTCCCTTCCCTTCCCCTGATTTACGCCCCTTGTTCTTGTTAAATTACCAATTATCTATTTTTATCATTTACCAAATCAGATATATATTCTCTTCTCTTCTCTCTCTTCGCCTTTTGTCTCTTTCCACGAGGGAATCTTTTCTCCCTCCTTAAACCCCACCCCTTATATAAACCACTTGTCACTTCCACCACCTCTTCTCTCCCAAATCGTCGAGCCCGCTCCTCACTTCAGTGAGTCTCTCTCTCTCTATCTCGCAATCTCAGATTCGTCAGATCGGACGAGAGTCTCGTTCGATCTGAATTAGTACTTATTTAGTGATTGCTTGTGGTAATGTGAATGCATTCTAGTTAGATTTTGTGTAGATTCTAAATGCAGATCGTTTATTTGAATATTGCTTGATTTTGTTCAAGAAGAATAAAATCAAATCCTTTTTTCATTTCTAATTTGGTTAGTTTATCACAAATTGCACGGTCTTTGATTCGGTTAGAGATAGAGATGTATATAGTAAGCAAATGTAAATTTTTGATGTGTGCTAAGGATTGGGTAGCGATTGAATGGATTAGGTATCACTTGTATTTTGCTTCTTCCTCTCTGGTTGAATTGGTACTGGATTATAGTCTAAATTTTCATGCTATAATTGTCATTTTACTGTTTCTTTTAACTGTTTGATTGAACTAATTAACGGATTATAGTTCCATAATTGGGGTCTTTCTGTTAGCTAGTGTATAAACCAGCATTATTCATTTCTCTTACAATTTTGCTTTATCTTGTGCATTTATGTATATGCACTTCTGTAATGGGTGTGTTTAGATTTATACCCAGATTGCTTTATTTGTAAATCTTTAATTTACTTTACCTCTTTAAATCCAGGTTAGACCTGATCTGATCCACCATGGATCTAACAGAGAATCAGAACCGCCTTGTAATCTTATTTGCCTCTCTCCTGGCAATCCTCTTTGCCAAGCTCATTTTCTCATCAAAATCAAACAAAAACAAACGCCTCCCTCCTACTATTAAGACCTCTCTCCCAGTAATAGGTGGCCTTCTCAAATTCATGAAGGGGCCTATCCCCATGATCCGTGAACAGTATGCAAAACTTGGAAGTGTGTTTACAATAAACTTGATTAACCGTAAGATCACTTTCTTCGTGGGTCCTGAGGTGTCAGGCCACTTCTTCAAGGCTCCTGAGAATGATCTAAGTCAGCAGGAGGTATATCAGTTCAATGTACCTACATTCGGGCCAGGTGTGGTGTTTGATGTGGACTACTCTGTCAGACAGGAACAGTTTAGGTTTTTCACTGAGGCACTTAGGGTTAATAAGCTAAGGAGCTACGTGGATCAGATGGTTTCTGAAGCTGAGGTAAAAACCTTAATTTCTCTTTCTGAACTTTTGGATTGTTCTATTTTTTAAGCTTATCACTTATTAATTGATGGGTAGGTCAACTGCATCATTAGACTGTTTGGTTCTGTAGTAGGATCTTTTCTGATTTCTATATTATTTATGTGGGAGGTATCATTTGAAGAGTAATTTAGTAGTTATTTGTTTAGGGTTATACCAGTTGTCATGTTGAATATATAATATCCTTTTGATGGAAATTAATTTAACTAATTATTGGCCAAACCCTCACACATGACAGGGAATAAATGATTTTTAACCTTTTAGTTTAATTGTGACACGACAACAAGTCAATATTTTTTCATTCATATATCTATTTCTTATTACTTCTTTGGTGTGTCTCATATCTCCTACTTGTTCAATATATAATGCAGGCAGTTGTACTTGCCTTGATATTTGTTCGTTATATTAATACCATAGTTTGGTTGGCTTTGTCAACAATTTCAGCTTGTAGTCACTCGATATTAATTTAGCCTCATGGCCATGTATTGTCACCATAACACTGTAAGTAGCTGTATTTAACAATGTAACCTGCACTTAAAGCTTATTCATACACTGATCTTTACCAAACAAGCTTAATCATACTGATCTTTATCAAAGAATTCATTCTTTTAAGTGACAAGTTTTTAATGCATGAATAGTTGAACACTGAATGAAATAGCTGCAAAATGCTCAGAGACATTGTTATTTTTTGCATGCAATGCCACTTATTACATAGTTGGCTTTATTTTCTTCATTTTCTGATTTATTTTTCAGAATAGATGGAAATATACTAGTATAACTCTCTGAATATCAAATAATTATGAGTCATTCAATTGTATGTGTGGCAATGATTGGGCTCTAGGCGGTTAGGGTTGGCACTTTTTGTTAAAAAAAAATTGAAAAGAAAAAAGGTTGAGTCCTTGTGCAATCTGCTGGGCGAATAAAATGTTGACCATGTGTGGACCCACTAGTGGCATCATGAAGCATCCCATTTGACTGTTTCGGGCTGATTGTTTGTGGTTAGGTAATTGCTAGTATAAGTTTTTCATTTAACAAGAATTTCAGTGTCAACAGATAGATTCTGACTGGACCCGATCTGTTTGGAACCCTTTTGTTCATTTTATATGGCTTGAGCTCTATTGGGGTCATGAGTCAGGTTGAGGCAACAATCACCTCTGTCTAAGGTTGAAAATATACAGGAATAACAACACAAAAATCACATTACATTCGACTTGACAATTTGAACCCTCTTTTCTTCTCTACAGGAATACTTTTCAAAATGGGGTGAAAGTGGCACAGTGGATTTGAAATATGAACTGGAGCACCTTATTATTTTAACTGCCAGCCGATGCCTACTTGGCCGTGAAGTTAGAGAAAAATTATTTGATGATGTGTCAGCACTGTTCCATGACTTGGACAATGGCATGCGACCAGTGAGTGTGCTTTTCCCCAACCTTCCCATTGCAGCCCACCGGACGCGTGACAAGGCCCGGGCCCGTCTGGCAGAAATCTTTGCCTCCATTATCCAATCCCGCAAGGCCTCTGGTCAGCCAGAACAGGATATGCTCCAATCCTTCATCGACTCCAGGTCTCTTTTTGTGGGCTCTCTATCTCTTTTTCTCTTTTTATTTTATTGGAGTAATGGAGTATATCACGTGAGATAAGATGTAAATGCTCAAGTACATGTTGTTGGAAACAACTGCATATCATTGTAGTCTTCATTAATAAATTATTACTCTTATTTACATCAGATTGTAACTCTGATAAAAGATGCATTGTATGCAATGCATTTTCTGTTTCATCTTGTACGTGATTATTGTGGCAACCTATCAAAGTCTTATAAGCTAGCTAGCTCACATACCACAATTAGTGGAACAGTGAGACCTAACAGCTGAGCTACCAAATATAACCTGCATGTGTTGTAGCAAGCTCTTTCTTTTCATCTATACTTGTCATTATATAAGTCTGCATGTAATTGTTGACTGATCAAATCTGGATAATTGCATCCTCAGGTACAAGGATGGCCGTCCCACAACTGAAGCTGAAGTCACTGGTCTCTTAATTGCTGCTCTTTTTGCTGGTCAGCATACCAGCTCGATCACCTCCACATGGACTGGGGCATACATGTTGCGTCACAAGAACTTCTTCGCAGCTGCTGTGGAGGAGCAGAAGGAGATACTCAAGCGACATGGCGAGAAAATTGACCATGATATCCTGGCTGAGATGGACACCCTATATCGGTGCATCAAGGAGGCACTGAGGCTGCACCCTCCTCTTATCATGCTTCTGAGGCAGTCTCACAGCGACTTCACTGTGACCACCAAGGAAGGGAAGGTGTATGATATTCCCAAGGGTCATATTGTGGCCACATCCCCAGCTTTTGCGAACCGGCTGCCATATATCTACAAGGAACCTGATAGGTATCAGCATCAAAGCAACCTTAGTAATTTTGTGAAATGTTATGCGTTGTAAGTCTAGTTGGTATATTGAAAGATGTCACGTATAAACAGGGCATTCAGGTATTGACAATTAGAGACGGTGTTAGCTACCCTTGTCCACATACCAGGATGCAGAACCATCAATTATAGCCTCTGTGTCAAGTTGTGCAGGCATTGCTGACCATATAAGCGGTGACTTGTGCCCAGTCCGTATGAAATTTTTTAACCCTGGCACAGCTGATAGTATTAGCATTTCATACTGCTTGATATTACCTTATCAGTAGCTGGTGTGCTGAAATGCATGTATTGTCATGCTGGTCCTGTTGGTTACATCAGGTCTCATTTGCATTCAGTGAAACAAAATGATACGTAAACACCACCATATATTTGGTAATGACTTTCACACTTCGTCTAGCAAATGATTTTTTTTACACAAACCTAAAAATTTATCTCTAAATCGCAGCTATGACCCAGACCGATTTTCACCTGGAAGGGAGGAGGACAAAGCCGCTGGACAGTTCTCTTACATTTCTTTTGGTGGAGGGCGGCATGGGTGCCTTGGAGAGCCATTTGCATATCTTCAGATAAAGGCGATCTGGAGTCATCTCCTCAGGAACTTTGAGTTTGAGCTGATTTCTCCTTTCCCTGAGAACGACTGGAATGCCATGGTTGTTGGTATTAAGGGAGAAGTCATGGTGCGATACAACCGCCGCAAGCTGACTGTGGACTGATCAAGCAGCACCTGCATCATATGTTATCCTGCAGTTTGGTAGAACGAAAGTCTACTAAACGGTATCAATAATTTCCTGCACCTGTGGCTATGTTGTTGAAGGCTTAATTGGATCTAGCATTGATCTGTAGTTTCTGTGATGCTTATTTTTGTTTTGTTTTTGTTTTTGTTTTTTTTTTTCTCTTTTCTGTCTGTTTTGGTAGTGGTTTGTGGATGTTAGGTTTGATTACTCTATGAACCTACTGGTATGGGGCGTAAATGCAGTTTATTTAGACGGCAGTTTTCTTGCTTCCTGACTTTTCCAGAATTGAATTACCTCGCAATAGTCAACCAGGGTGTTAGTTTTAATGAAACTTTAGCATTCGCGTAATAAATGCGGGTAATTATACTGAAACATAATAATAATTTGTATGGTACCACGGTTCCTCCTCAATTCTATGATGGTATTGTTTTATCATACACAAATACATGTATTTTGGTGACAGGAGTAATAGAGATGGGCTGGGTAGTTATAAGCACTATATGTTGCATGTGTAATAATGTTTGCATCATTATTACACATCACTAGCATCATAAAATTTTAGTAAAAGCTTGGATCCTTTTTGCTTCCAGAATGTGTACTGTTAAATTTCGGATAAAAAAAGTAATATTTAACAAAATAAGATATATCCACTGTGAGTTTCATGGAAATATTAGCAGCAGTGACGTTAAACATTGGATCTGTAAATTTTTGACGAATCAGATTAATTAATTTTAAAAAAAAAATCTTAAACAAAAAGTTGGATTTAGTTATTGTTGATATAATCCAATGATAACGATCATCTTCGAGCGAGAATACATAATGCTATATTTAACTTCTAAATACAAAACATAACTTTATGCACCAAGAAAGATAATAAATTGCTACGCTGCTAGCAGTAGGTGCTGACAAGCCTAGATAAATTTTCTCAAATCAATTATTGTGGGAATTCTCGGTTCATAATTAGATTTGGTCCAGCCCACAGAAAAGAGCCACATTTTAGGTTGTATTAAGTTCCCTTCTCTCTTGAAGCATTGTCGGTCATAAATCGCAGAAGCCATGTCTTTATGCTTGAAGCCTTTTCTAAAACCCGGAACTAGCATCTATAAAAACGTATTAATCGATAAAGTCTATTTGAAACCAATAAAAGATCTTTATTCCTCCTAAACAAAACCACGTTTGGGCAATCATAGCATGAAATATGTTCCTTGAAAGTCCTTATTATGAAACAACATCAGAACTATTTTACAAGAAAGACAAAACAAAAAAGTACAACTAGCACTTGCGGAGTTGTATATAAGTGAAATTAACAATAAATGTGCGAATTTCCATGGGACCCAACTCTACAATCAGCTCGGATGGATCAACCGGACTGCCTCTACTGATAGTTTCAGTTCCCGTATAATCTGCAGCTCTGAACTTGAGCCTTTTCTTCTCCATTGCATCTCTCTCTTGATTAGCAGATAGATTCATCTCTACTATTTTGCTCACCTAAAGTTGAAAGATGCAGAATTATTTAAAATGTTGAATAGTCGGGAGTATAATTTTGTCAGACATAGCAATTGTAATACCTTCTTATCAGGGAACATTTTCTTGAGATCCACACTGGCCATTACGGACAGATCTTTGTCTTCCCCAACCTGAAACCACGCAGAGAAACAGTTGATTGGAATTTATTCAGGGCCCAAAGCTATAGAACTGCAGCACCTATTGAAAAGTGAGTCTGTACTGACAATATCTGTCTAGAAAGAGTGTAAAAAAAATGTTGCAAGAGTTACTTTTTCTTGCAAATAAAATTATCAGGGAACATGTATCTACCAGTTAAGGACAAATTCATGTTAAAGTCACTTCCTATTTGTTCAACCTTGATATTTACTGCTGCAGTCCCTGAAAAATGGTTCAGGTCACAAAGAAGAAGCCCAGGATGACCTTCGAGAGAAAAAGTACCTCATATAGGTGGGCCAACCGAAGGAGAACACTTCCATCATCAAGTGCCTTCCAAAAAAATATTAAAAAGAATATCCATTTTATTAGTGGGCTCCAGAATAATTAAGAACCAGCGAATCAGAACTACCAAAAAGAGCACAAGAACCATAACTATTTGTACTTATGAGAAAAGGAATCATATATACCTGAAGAGTAACCAATGCAACATTGTCAGGCAAGTTATATGAAGGATCCATAACAGTGAAGTTTGAAACATGTGAACTTCCCCAATTGCCCCCATCCTAGAAATTGAATTGGAAAAAAGAGTTAGACCTAATTAAATAACATTTTCACGCTATTAATTTACAATCGACCAATTTACACAGCTTACCATCTCAGAGAATGCAAGAAGAAGAGGAGAATAGATCTCTTGGCCAAAGGTACGCCGCCACTTTGCACCTTCTCCTATAGGGTCTATTTTGGTATAATATTTTCCTTGAATCTGAAGTAAGAATAATCTATGTTATAACTTCGTTAAAACAAAGAAAAAATATATCAGAGAGAATTTATTTGTATATATCAGTATGTGCTCATTTTATGTATCTTCAGGATTCAAATATCTTCATTCATTCATTAAATTTGGTTCGGTTATGTAATGAACTTTTTCTATTGCTCCATTTTTTTTAATTTAAGCAACAACAATATGAACTCAAATTACTAATCAATCACCAGATATGATGTAAATTCAACTGCTCTACGTGCATGTAGAAATTAGTGATACTGTGCTTTTGTGTTGAAAGGAACAAGGAGGTTTGTGCAAAATCCCTTGATGCTATACTTTGTTTATTTGTGCTCTTGATGATAATATTAATCAAGTCAAAACATGACAATATTTTGTAAGAATGGAAAAATGAGAGAGAGATTTTTAACAGTTTTGTTTTATTATTTGAACTTTTGACTTCCTATGATTGAAGTCAGGATTGAGGTGAAAATTGGAGGAATGAGAACCTCCGCAAGTTTCCATATCAGAAAGCAAAAATATTTTAAAAGAACCAATTGAGTTTTACAGGAGTACATACAACTAAACCAACGCATCCATCATTGGTACACACTGTTTCATTAAGTGCCTCATCTACACCTCTTGCATCATCAACTAGTAGTCTCCTATATACCATACAGAAGTCAATGACAGGGGTTAAATAATATGAATAACAGTAGTTCTCTTAGTGCCCCCTGGTAGACCAACAAGTTGAAATTGTTCATGGTTGAGACTTCCATGACAAATTTAACCCATTGTTAGAAAAGGGATCCAAAAATTGCAGGATAAAAGGGAATGATGACATCTTCAGATGCTTGGCCTTGGCCCTGAGTGACGAACTTAAATAAATAATAAATAAATAAATAAATAAATCTTCGTTTTTCAAGGACCCGCATGGTCATATCTGAATTTTACCGGGAAGAGACGCAGAAATTAAACAACTGACCTATGCAACATCAACTCTATTTGTCCATCAGAAATGCTGGACCCACCAACAGACCTATCAACTAGGACCGACAACTCCTTGTTTTCATCTTGGATATATATACCCAAATTAATCTGACAAAGATAAGAGGATATACAATTGGAATTGATTAATTTGTCTTATTTGGAAGTTAAGATTCAAATGGCTTCAATTGTGGTCCTTCATATTGCATCCACGAGGCCTCAATTTTTTATTAGTTAAAATAATCTAAGAAGCTCAAATAACAAAAATCATATCATCAGTTGTGATCTATGTTACTATCTTGACAAGCACCTAAAATGGCACATTAACTCTATTTTAATAGAAATAAGAGTATTATAAAATAAGACACATAAATTGCTATATCAGCGGATTTTTACAAAATCTTGATGGCAATGAAAACAAAGTTAATATGCTGCAATTTACTTTTTCTTATGTGAAGAAAGCGACATGAATTACATCTAGCCCTTATATTTGCATATTAGAAGTTTAAATTTTCATTTAACTTCTAAAAGTAAGCGCAAATATAGGCTGTTGAACTCTCTATTTTAAAATGAGGTTGAAACCTAAAGGTATATAAACTTCGTAGCCATAGTATCAATGCATACTGAAACAGTATATGCACAATTGCAAACTGCAACTGAGTTCTAGTAAGCTATTACAGTACCAGATCTCAGTTAGGCTGGCACTGTGATGAGTTATGACTGCGTCATAAAACCAGATCTCAGCTAGGTTGGCACTACTAGGGATTGTAAAGCTCCTAAACTATGCAAACCTGTAATAATCATTGTATTTGGTACAAATCTAATCAAAGATATATATTCTGCTCCAATTTTGCATTGCATCGTTAGGCGATGATGGGGGTTGATAGGTACAAGTGGTGGCTTTAGGCAGTGAATATCATGTTAGAAGCTTACTGCTTTTTTAGTGTTGAAAAAGTGGCATTTCAAACTCAATGATTCAGATGCAAAAGTCGATAAGAAATTCAAACATTGAGAGAAACATTACCGGGTAATAGTTGCCAGCAACAGGTTGGTTTACCTGCAAGTCCCACTCTTTTCTATAATCTCTAATCTGCAAATCATCAATAAGTTCAATGATAATTTAAGTAAGCAGTGCCATATATCTGTTTAAATTTCATATTAGACATTTCAAAATAAGATGCATTCACAGGTTCATGGAGCTCACACTATTGAGTCTATTTTCATGGAAATAACTTACAAGTAAATTATATATATGAGAAAAGGAAATAGAAATTCCAATAAAATGATTTTTTGCATACCCTTCTCATAAAATCACGTCCATTCGAGTCAGTGTAAAATGTTTTCTTAGAGGCAATGCTAGTTGTGATCTCTGTGACAACTTCTTTTCCAACACCATCTCGCACTGGTATTGGCCCCACCTACAAAGTATGAAAGGACAACTTTTAAGATGAAAACAGAACTAATGAAAGATGGAAGAAAAGCCATCTTCTTGGATACGACCAAAGATTTAGGAATGGACAAACTGCACTAATCATCCTTTGAGACCCCTTATGTTCTTTGAAAAGCAAAATGGCAGCGGGGAGAGCAGGAAGGGGGAGGGGGGGGGGGGGGGTTGGCAAAATTTTAATCATCAGATGTCCAGGAAAAAACTGAAAATGAAATCACCTTGCTGGACCCATTTGTAATTTCCTAGTTCTGTAGTACTTACAGTGGTAAGAGCACTCAGCCATATATACAAGAAAAGGGTCGGGGTGTCATTTCTAGCCTACCTCAACTTGTTTGGGATAAAAGGCTCTGACTTTTGTTTTTTTTTTTTTTTTGGTAGTACTTACAGTGAATTCAGTTTCTACGTACTCCTTGCTCTTGTAGGTTCTAGTTATCTGCACAGGAAAATAAACCCTTAGAAACATGATATAATATACATCAAAGGGTCTCATATACTATGTGATTATATGCGAAAAGCAATAATAGACCTGATATATCCAAGGATTAATCTGCTGGTGCACTTCATCCACTATAGATCCCTTCATTACTGTCAATGGTTCCTTCACAAGTACAAGATGCAAAAACAAGTTAAAAAACAGATATAAAATGTAATGCAGCATGCCCAAAGGTGGAAAGATAATAGATAAATAAAGAGCTTAAGGTATCAGAAAGCTGCTTAAACTGAAGGCCTCCTAATTCTCCTCTTAAAAGATGCAAAAAGCTCTCAGTTTTTGAAAGGATTCTTTACCGTTTTTTCAGGTTTGATTGGATATGTGCCATTTGGACGGAAGATATAAGCTCCAGAAGCCTTCAGAGGACAAACAAGGAAAAAATAATTAAAAATAAAAGTAAAAGATCGAGGACCTCAAAACTGCATCAAATGCTTCTTTGTCAGTGTGTTTGTTATTTTAAACTAAGCAAGTAGATATGAAAATGAGCATCTATCACTTGGCTTTGCAATGCATAGGTGATTGATATTTTCAATACAAGCATGACTGCCTAAGTTACTCGAAATTTAACAGAATAAATTGAAGAAACAAAAAGAAAATTGATGAACATAACAAAATGAACCTGGGGATCACTATTGCTTCCATTATAAGCACCATAGAACTTGTATGCCTGACCAATACTTGCATTCACCTTCAAGGAAATTACAAAAATGTTTGCTTAAACATGCAATGCAGAAACTTCCAACTGCTGTAATACACAAACGTAGCAACAACAATTATTACCAAGTTCTTGCCATTTGAGTACTGAAATAGACCTCCATTTGCATTAAAAAGTAGATTTAAATGGCCTTTTCCAATTGCTACACTTCTCATCGTACTTCCTTCCGAAGGGTATAGAGTTTCCAGTGAAGCAACTTTGCCTATACATTAAGTCATTAAGTCATTAACTGTCAATAGAAAAGGCATCATACACTTGATACACTATTCTGCAAGCAGCGAATGGTCTAAACTTATTGTTGATGCTTCAGATAAGGGTCGGTAGGATTAGGAACTAAAACCTAAAGTAAACCAATAATCCAAAATTTAGGTTCAGGATGCTTGCATACATGTAACAAAATATTTAGTACCTGATGTGGTAGAACCAGAGATGAAGTAAGTGGTGAAACCAAGAGCAGGCACTGAGACGGTAAAAGTGAGCCAATATTTGGGACTAGCAGCAGGAGATGAGCCAAGGTAAGCCTTGACATGTTGCCTTCTTAAACTGAGAGTTGAATCGGTCATTGGCAACAGTTGCGACTCTACCTCTCTTCCCTCAGAGTCTTGTACTGACACATATTGGCTCACCACCTGTATATTTTGTTTAGCAAATAAGCCTTACAGATGATACAATACAGGAAAATTGTGCCTCATTTGAAGCCTATACCAATTTGTCCGGGTACTGAGCTTAGTCATCGGCAATGGAGAACATGCTCAAGTAACAAATATAGCCATATCAAGAAAGGTTGATTACCTCAGGAAGCCTGGATTTGAATGCCATGGTAAAATAACCAAGAAAGCAATGAAAGAGAAATTTCTTACAGGTACTCGTAATACATCTTCTCTTTTCCATCCAAGAGAATTGTACACAACAACAGCCTACAATAAGAAATTAATTTTAAAAAAATATTTCAAACAAACTACCCTTTTTTGGTATTCAGAAACCTTGTTGGTTCTCCTTACCAAGAATTTACCATTGGATAGATCAGCTTCAGATGGAGGGCAGTAGCTTATGTTAAGAAGTGGGCACTGCAAAAAAGTAATCAAATGGAGCCTTTGAAACATTTTGCTTCAAAAAATAAAAAAATAAAATAAATTGATATAAAATGTGAACAATCAACTAACTTGCTCAAACTTTGTTGTTGGATTTGAACATCCATTTTTTGAGGATGACTCTGTCAAGCAAGCAAGCGAAGATCTGACCAATTTTTCTGCCTGAAATGTACAAATAATTTTACTTAAACATATGATATTAAGGTTTGATACTCACTCTCTTTTAATTTGGAAATCTTGAATATCAACATCCCTTGGAGGAAATTTAATAGATCAAATTTACAAAGTAGACTTTCATGACGACCCTGCAAATTATAAATATTATTGACATCCCTATAAAACAACCAATGCCACAGAAGGCCTCCCAATGTGTTTCTTCTACAGAATGATATATATTCCAAAATTATCTCTTTACAAAAACTATATAATTCTTCCCTATGTCTGCACACACAAACAGGTACATGATATTTACATATTTATTGGCAGGACAAACAACACCTTTAAAACAATAAAATATTACTGATCCTGATTAAGTAAGAGTGACATACTCACATGGGTGATCTTGACTGATACAAAAAGCCAAGGCATCGTAAAAGTGTTTATAATATTCACTAGTTTAGTAAGTTCCACTAGGATTTCAAAATAAGGGTACATGCAAAATTTTGCTCATACAAAGAGTAAGAATTTAACCTCTGCATAGCCAATGTACAATCGTTTGGCATAATCATTTGCCACGTGCTGTTTCTCCGTCCCACTCACAGCATCATGGTGCTGGGCTATTGCCAGAGCATCTGCTAAACTGTCAGTTGTGGGTCCTGATGTACTTCTTCCTATTAGAAATTCCAATTGCCTTGCTGCCTGAATGAATGCATTAACAGTTCAATTATACCTATGACCAATATATGTACTGGGTGATAAACACCCAATAACCAAGCAGCAGCATCTAAAGTTGCAAACAACAACAGTACATTACCCATCATTCAGGAATAGAACAATTCAGGTTTAAGAAAACATTTTTGATGTTCAAACTATCTGAACAATATTTGTTCCACTGGAAAGAGAGATAAATATTACAGTACATAAATGAAAATTCGAGAGAAAGCTATACCAAGTAGTATGCACTCATCAGACGCACGTAGCGTTTCAATGCAGGCCTACTTGTGAAGTACCCTGTCCAATACGCATTTGGATTATCTGCATATCTGGAAAAGGTCGAATTATAAGTACAAAATAAATAAACAAGAATAAGATGAATGTTAACAGTCATATTTATCACTCACGGAAAGAAATCATCTGTTTTAATAGGCCAAGTCTCATTTGCCGCAAATTTTGCATCAGTGTAAATAGAGGGTGTAGAATATAATGCGTTGACACGCCCATCCTGAATTAGATAGTATTATAATAGGGAAAATAAGAAAAAAAACAAATAAAACAAAAGGATAAATTAGAAATTATACAATTCCAGAAAAAAAATTAAGCCTAGCCCTAAGTTTAAAATGTTTACTTTGGTCTAGAAGTAACTAAATTACCTTGTTTATGTAGTGGATGAGCTTATCCAAATTCCTGAACCACGACTCAGCATATTGGTACTTGAAATCAGTGCCCATGGTGAACATTACATGATTTGTTCTTGTGATGTTTGCCTAGAGACAAAATAAAAGTATATATGCTCAATGCTAAACCAAGCTAGTAAAATCATCCATTCTAATGAAGAAAATCATTAGGATGTGTGGTCGAAGCTCAAATTTAAACCTGGGCAAGAGCAGCAGCCACAAAAGCATCAACTCTTTCTTTAACATTGTAATCGAACAATAGGAGATCATCCTACAATATTTGTTTTGCAAGGGAGGGAAGAGGGGGGGAGGGGTTAAAGCAATTACCAATATAAGCAACAAATTCAATATCTATCACTAAATGGTGACACAAGCTAAAGGAACATTGTTACCTGAACAGGAGGAGATTCGTCGTCAACTTCGAAGTAAAACTCTCCAGGTGGTGGCTCATAGTTCTTTGGGAAGATGCCAGAAAATATCTAAATTATATCAAAACATTAAAAAAAATGTTTAAAGACGACAAGGATTTTCTTTTCTATGAACATTTGTTTAAACAAGGAACATGAAAAGATCTTCCAAGTACAAACTTCCAAGTATTACAGGTAAAGAAAGAAATTGTTGCATATTCTTCAGTACTAAGGAATCACTGCCCTTAGAAACTGCTTATTTGTTCATTCAGCCTTAAAAATCTTTCAGCAATATGAACTGACAGGAATTTCCCTTGATGAGAACACACTGCTTTTTCTAGAGACATAAGACTGACAATAAGAATTTTAAGGAGTTCATGTTCATTTAACAAACGTAAAGTTTCTTTTTTAAAAAAATCCAAGCTCTGAAGAGCACATAGAAAACTTATTATTATTAAAAGATATATCCAGCTTACATCTAAAGAGGAGCCAAAAGTCTTGGAAGCTCTCCAAACAACCTCAAGCTCTTTCATATCTTTCCTCTTGTTCTTGTCTTGGTAGTCTATTCGAAAGAAATAGAGAGCATCAAACCCCACCTATAATTTCAAAAATGTTATTCTAATAAAAAAATATCCCACCATATATAAATCTTTTCAACTGTAAATAGTTCATTCTGTTACAGGTTCCAAATTCCACAAGTAAGAAAAGTTGAGTTTGATATTGGTTTAATTGAGGATATTGTCATAATTGAGAGGACAATTTTCAGATAGTTAATTAAGCTAATTTGATGACTTTGATCTCATTAGGTTTCATTTCTAGCCACCCCAACTAGTTTAGGACTAAAGAATTTGTTGTCGTCATTGTTGTCATCAATTGAGCTAATTTGAAACTCCACATTAACAGTAAGAGGCTTAATTGGGTCAATGTGGTCAGAGTGCACAAATTGAGGAACCTTACTGCCTCGTGTACCAGCCAAAACATAAATCCTTAATTTAACTGCAAGGTAACATATATGAAAACAAAACATGTACTTGTGCACTCAATAGGTATGCTTGCACAGCTGAATGTCCAAACGGATCAATCTGCCATCCAATCCGTGGAATCTTGCCAAACTCCTGCTTAATAAATCGATGGCCAAGTGTTGTTTGATCTATCATGTCTATGTAGTGTACAGCGGCCTCATCATGCATGCACATTCCTCCATTTCTTAAAAATCAAACATGTAGACAGAAAACGACTCAAGCCGTTGCCAGTATTATATTTTATTTTTAAGTCTGACAATCATGCAGTGCCTAGTTAGATTATGGATTTCTAGTTACTGGTTGAATATATGGATGAAAATACTCAATGGGAGTACAAGAAATTTACATAAACTCTAATTGACCAGAGTTAATAAATCCTTTAACTGTCTCCTTGATTGTGTCACTTTGCTGGCGCCACCATCTCTGGAAGAAGGCCTACAAAAAAACACCTGAAATATAAACCCCCTAAATTCCACTTGAAAGATAATCATTAGTTAAAAAAGCATATTGACATCAAAATCAAAGCTACCTGCTCAACATAGATGAACTTTCGGTTTTTATCTTTCAGAAGAGCAGTCACCATTGAATCCAGAACATTTTGCACACAAGCACCCTATATCAAATAAAATTGAGGAAATTATTACATCAGCAAAAAAAAAAAAAAAAAAGAAGATCTTTCTCTACATGTATTGGAAGTTCATTGTAAATATACATGAAGTTAAGACTTCTGCTTCATAATGATTGTAAGGCCTTGGTATCTCAGCCTTTTCATCCAGTCAACAAAATGTAGGGTCTTACACACAAATTAGTGAACCAGTGCAGATAAATTATAGAGGCTCACTGGTAGTCAAGCAGGAACAAGACCTGGGTTGAATAAGATTGCAAAATAAAGGATGTATCCTATTCATGTTATACAGTATACTTACATCCAGATTACAATTCTTAAAAAAAGCTCCTTATTTAACATTTTTCCAGAGATGGTTTGTGAGATTACAAATTTCCAATACAACCAGTAAATCCTATTAAGAAATTACTCTAATTAGTCTAAAAATTTCAATTCAATTCCAATTTTAGTTGAACACTTCCAATGCTTTAAGCATCCATCCAAATTTAGTAATTTTGTTGAACCTTTGACTAGAGAGTGATCATCCTATAGTAAATAGTACAGTAAATATATCCTATTTCCATAAATTCCAAAAAGAAAACGCAACCTGGATAGAGTTATTGGACCCCACGTAGTACTGATCAACGGTCTTGAGCCATCCCACGTCATCGTGCGTGTGCGCGACCACGTGTACATTCAGCTTTCCTTGTACGATTTGCTGCGAGGTGTTGTACGGAATGTACGCGGAGTCGACGCCGATGTATCCATGAGAAAAGAAGAGAAATAGAAAGAGAAGGAGAAGCGCCATGGCCATGGCGAATTGGCGATGGAAATGATTTGGTCGGAGCAGAATGAGAAAAATGGAGAGAGAGAGCTTTGTGTACAGTGGTGTGGTGCTCCGCTGGAACTGTTTAAACTGACGTAATCACTTAAAACCTTTGGTTTAAGTAGATATACGTGATTAATTTGTTGATTATTATCTTTTTGTTTGAATTTTATTTGTTAATGATTGATCTGGGCCACCTATGTTGTTGAATTCAGATCCGCTGCCGCGCGACACATGGTGTAGCGCGGCATGCTGGCCGTCTGATCAAGATCCAATGGACAAGGGAGCCCCGTGCATGTAACCTAGATTGATAGGCCCGTAAAAAATTAACCGTCCGATCAAGATCAGACGGCTCGTACGTGCGCTACACCATTTGTCGCGCAACAGCAAATTCGGATTCTATGTTGTGGGCTTGTTGCTCTCGGATCCACATCCTCAGCAGCCAAATTCTTGGCTGCTCCAAACAGCCATCCTCTTTTTTCTTTAATATTTCAATTTTTTAAAATTCAAATGTTGAATCCAAACCGTTGATCTTGTTCAATTTTACAGGCGATGCATTTTCATATAAGTTTTATGAAATTTGGAGTTGATTTGATACTAGATTAAGTGGTCAACAAATGAACGAATCTGGTTAACTATCACTGATTAATTCTAATACGTTCATAATTTGGTCACTTAATCAAGTATCAAATCGACTCCAAATTTTATAAAACTTATATGAAAATGCATCGCCCGTAAAATTGAACAAGATCAACGGTTTGGATTCAACATTTGAATTTTAAAATGTTGAAATATTAAAGAAAAAAGAGGATGGCTGTTTGGAGCAGCCAAGAATTTGGCTGCTGAGGATGTGGATCCTGTTGCTCTCAGTTGCTGTACTGTTTGAATGGAGTAGGTTTAGTGGTGATATCAGAAAAATAAGCAACGATTTTTAAGCTCGCCTTTTTAAATTTGCAATTTTTTTTTGAGGAAATGTTTGTTTTTTCAGATTATTAATTGACTTTTTTGTGTGGTTGATATACTGATTTGTGGAAGATATGTGTCATTCATAGAGAAAAAAAAAAAAATTATTAAAATATTTCTAAAAAAATGAATATACTAAAAAATGTTATATAAATTGTTACAGAAGATCATTTATCTCCAAACAATAAATTTGAGCTCAAAGACTCGTTAATTCATAATAAATTACTTTATATTAAAATTTGATAATTTAATACTTACTTAGTTAATAATAGTTTGCCAAAGGAATATATCTCTTCCTTTTTAACACGTCTTAAAATTATTTTCCAAGTCAACATGTGCCAAACTGCGTGGTACACCACGTCTTCCTAATATTATATTCTCAGTGACTGTACATTTGGATAAGATTCGCCCTTTGTCCGGATTTTCTGTGATCACTACAAACATCAAATCATACAGCAGACCTTGGGGTCTCTTTCCATCACGTGTCCCGCGTTCGTTTGTTGCTATCCATGTTTTGTGTTCGGAATATACTTCTAAAATCCTACGAGAAGCGGGAAACCGTCGCGTATGTTTGCAAGCAATGGAACTTCCCGTTCGTCTCCTTCTAAAATTTGCAATTTACTGTGATGGGGATTGGTGGCTTGTGAAAGGGACAATGGAACAAAATCGGAAAATGAAGTTCCAATTTTCAATAGAAAAAACAATCAGAAAGGAAAATAGAAACAATAATAGTTGTTTTTTTATTACAAGGCGGCTATTTTGCCCAAATAATTATCAAAATAAAAAATACTTTGTTGAATATTTATTTACCTTTTTTTGGAATGTTTTTCTTAGTTGTCTTTACGCCAAAAGCTAGAAAATCGCCTATAGGGTTGGAGGCTTGTAGCTATTTTCGGATAATCAACCTTTATTTTTTTTTTGAATAATCAAATAATCAACTTATTCAAACTTCAAAGGCATCGACTCCAAGCTGTCCACTGTACTTTTAAAATTTCAAAAGCTAAATATCACATGAAAGATATTATTGTGGCGCAAGGAACAAATGGATATCGAGAACAAAAAAAGAACTATATATATCAATGCAATAATTTATACTCTCTTTTACATCTGAATAACGACTTCTGAAATTCCCTAATTACCTCTTTTGCTCTAGTTTTTCAGGGAACAAGCTACACAGCCACTCCGAGAATTGCAGCACTTACAAATTACAATAACTGCAACGCACATCTAATTTACAATTCTTGGAAGGGCAATTGTAGATGTAGGCAGTAGAGTACATTCTCCTCTTTAATAAAGACAAAAAAAGCTAACCAAAAACCAAAAGGCGGGGCATTCCGAGAATTGAACTCGGGACCTCTCGCACCCTAAGCGAGAATCATACCACTAGACCAAATGCCCTTTTGATGATATAAAAACTAAAATATTAACCCAAATTCTGACATGCTGGCTGATTATTCTTGACCATCCAATTGTTAGAAATTGAACGGCTCATATACCATGAAAAAGGTTCTCTTGTGAAAATGATGTCCATAAAATTTTACGGGATATTTTAGAAAAAGAGTAAAATAGTCCATTTACAACAACCTCGTCTTTTTTCTATTTTCCCGTCTCCTAATCTCCGTCTCTATGTCCTAATCCTCCCTCCGCTAGATTAGTACCGAGAGATGGCTAGCACCTCGCCTCTCTCTAGACTGTCACCTGGCGTTCTCACCTAAACCCTACTCACTTCCTTCTCTCGGCTGCCCCTCTCTCTCTCCCCAAAACCGCCACACTCTCTCTCTCCAATTCCAGTTCCAAGCACTGCCCCTCTATTCCCCTGATCCCCTCCCATATTCCACCACCTCACGCAAACTCTCTCTTTGCTCAAGAAGTCAAGCATGAAAATGAGCAGGTAAATTACATTTAGTCTGGTTAATTCTTTTGTGAAGGTCAACTAACGAAGAGGAGCAGCAGAAATAAAGAGAGAAAGAACGGAGGGGCTCCGATTCGTCGTCGGAGAAAAAAAATTAACGGAGGTGTCAAATTCCAATAATACCCTTCGTATTTTGAACGGCTGTGATTAACTTTGACTGAAAAGCAGGCTGGAGTCGGGCCTAATTAGACCGCATGGCAGAATCTCCCAAATATTAATTATTTATAAGAGATCCAAGATCCTGTTGTCTCCCATCACATCGTTCCGGTTTCGATTGAAATTTACAAATTTTGAAGACAATTTACAAATGCTTTCAACTCAATGTCTCTATATTTGTCACTTCGGAATTTATGTCATTATTATGTTCCAGACTTAAGTCTAATTTTTGCTATGATTGAATGCATACCATTCGAATTAAGAAACAAATCATATTTGAATATAAGATAAAAAGAAAAACAATTGAATTAAATTAATTTTTATTTTCTTGCGACTGGGGAGGTAAGTCTTTTCCTTGGTTTATCGTCGTTATTATAGGACCTGGAGGTGTTAATTATTATTCGGAGATTCATTGATATTTTAGAAACTTTTTATTTTCCACTAAAATTATGAATTGCTTCTTTCTCCAAAAAAAAAAAAAACAATTATGATATTTTCCTCTCTTATTTATCATATATTAAGTAAACTAAGTGTTAATTTGTTTGCGCTGGACTTTGCCCCAGAAAGAGAAATACATACCCAAAGAAGTAAACTTTCAAAGTAAAATTATTACAAAAATCTTACATTCAATAATTTTGGATGTATATATCTTTTAAAAACTAGTGATCTGTACAATCAAAATAGCAGAAGTTGCAAAGAAGTTCTTACAAAGATACACAAGATTAGTTGTAAAATAATTTTTTAATTGAAGAGAGAAGCGTAAGGATATATGAGTTGTTCAATCAGGATAATAAACGAGGGATCATTTTGCAAGATCAAATTAACACTTAAAAATATTAAATAAAGAGCATTCTTAGAGATATAGACATCTTAACAATATTTATATAAGCTTTTATGACTTATTAATCCTCACTGCACAGTCATCAAGCAAAACAAAAATATACTATAACCTTCTATCATTTCTATCACTCTTTAATTCAATATATAAGTACGCATTTAATTATTCAACAAAGATTTCCAAACTTTTCTCTAGCATGGAGAAGGGTAGTAGTTTTAGTTTCTTAATGATTTTTTTTTTGTGTGTTTTGGATTTCTCTCCAAACTATGTTTACTGAAAAAACTAAAATTTAAAAATTAGGTTTCTGTAAAAAACTAAATCAGAAAATTTTGGCATGAATATTATAATATTTTTGAAATGCTAAAGATTTGTACAATGGAAACTAACACCTTAACTTGTATGAAAGTTCATGATAAGAAACATAAAATAAATTGTATTACATTAGGCATATCATAAAAATCTTATTTGAATAAGAGAAAAAGTAAGATAATACATTGAAATGTCCTATCATGATTAAATTGTCGGAGAGAAGTCAAATGTGAAGGTTGTAAATGATATCATGGATAAGAAGCTTAAACATTTAACTATCTTTATGCATTTATAATTCCAACTAAATAAAAAGAAGATATATAAAAATTTTTGTTTGTGCTTTGATGAGAAATAAACAATTTTCAAGTTTTCTTAATAACATTGAATATTTCTAAAAGTTTTAATGTGTGAACAATCAAACCTTAAAAAGTCTCAAATCTATATTTTGCTTATTTATTATTCTTTAAATTTACTGTGTTCAATTCGTCGAATTAACTTACATTTGACTAATTAATTGCTTAGAAGTTAGAAACATGGTGCATTGGTGCTTTTTGATAAGCCGTGTGAGGTCCGTGGACATGGTTTTGGGGCACTGTATCAGAGCCCATTTTCAGAAGGAATGTGACTTAATTTATGGAGTTGTAGATTGAATTATAAGCCCATAAAATCCGAAAACTCGGTTTCAATTTTCATCGCGTTCTTTCAGATGTAGGCATGTAGCTGTTTTGTCGTTGACCAAGTCATTAACAAGACCAAAACAAAGGTATGTAAAAAATTGCCGATCTGGATTTCCTAAAATATCACCAAATGTAATACGATATAGAAGAGTGTGTGATAAAAAAAGGCACATACAACATACAAGTTTGTTGTGATCAGTTGTGAGGACAATTAATATGAACCAATCATTTAATAGAAATTAGAAACGATTAATGATTTTGTTACCCTCTTACCCTTCAAATTTGACGAGACCAGTGGATGCAAATCTAAAAATAGGCAAAGAAAATTTTATATAACTCACAACACATAACCTCTCTCTTACACCACAAAAAATTTCTGTAAACTATCACATTTAGAAAAAGAAAGAAAGAAAAAGAGGGGATTTATCAAGATTCAAAATAATGGCCAGGCTCTGGTTCCTTGCTTTTGTTGTTCTCTCATGTGCCTTTGCCTCTGTTGTCCTTGCTAAACCGACCTTTACAGTCGTCGGAAAGGTCTACTGCGACACTTGCCGTATTGGATTCGAGACCAATGTCACCCAATACATGGAAGGTACGTACATTGTATTTCAGGCGAGATTATCAGATTGATCATATAATTAATTCCGATCCATTGACAGCATGCCATTCATAAAATCTTCATACTGACAACACATATATATACTTTTCTGTTTTGATACTTTTTGACAACCAGGTGCAAAGGTCAAACTCGAATGCAGGCACTTTGTAGGCGGACAGGTAGAGCACACAATTCCGGGGGTCACTGACAAGAATGGCGCATATACTCTCGTGTTGGCTGATAACCACGAGAACGAAATCTGCGAAGTGGTCCTGGTAGAGAGCGGAATGAAGGACTGTGCTGAGATGGTACCTGGCCGTGAACGTGCACGTGTTACGCTCTCCGATGATATGGGTATCCCTGCGAATGTACGCTATGCCAATGCTCTTGGTTTCAACAAAGATGTGCCCCTCGACGTATGCAAGGAAGTAACGAAAATGTACATTCTTGACGACGATGAGTAGATGTGCACTTTTGTCGATCCATGTGTAACTATATGTTTTTCGTGCATGATGCAACTAAATTGATATACAGTTTATTATCTTTGTATTTTGAGTGAGAGTGGATTTGGATGTTTGCAAGATTTTAAATTAGACTGATTTTAATTAATTTATTATTATCATTATTATTATTATTATTATTATTATTATTATTTATGATTTCTTGAGGATGGGATGATGGCGTTACATTTGTCACGTACAAATTTGGTTCAATTTTAATTTCTTTTCATTAATGCGATTTTTGCCACCATGTAAAAGGAATACAATTTTATTTTTCTTTTTCCTTTTCTGTAATTGCGTCTCCCAAATTTCAAAGTACCCAATCCCAAAACAAGTCGCTGCTGCCCGAAAACTTTAGGGTTAATTAGTTTTATGCCACGACTGAAAAATTGAAATTAGAAAAATGTCATCATTAAACTAAAAATTATTTTTATACCATTACAAAATAGTAAAAATTAGTTTTATGCCATCGATCAATTGATATGACAATTTGACCCTTTTAAATATATCACTATTAAAAATTGAAATTAGAAAAATTCCAATCAGTAAATAATAAATTAGTTTTATGTCACTACAAATTAATAAAAAGAAATTTTATGCCGCTGTAAATATGTAAAAATTAGTCTTATGCCACAAGTGCATTAAAATAATGTATAAAAATAAAAATTTTATAATTTCACAGTGAAATATCTTAAATTTGTCATCCAATGACATAAATCAAATAATTACGCTAAAAATTAAATTTTACCCATTCATTGTTATTAAGGAATTTTATTATATTTTTATTTGAAATAAATAAAGATTTCACTATCATGCATACGTCTCCTAATGATTTGAAATACAAGAATACAAGAATCGGAACAAAAATGGTAACAAAATTTAAACAAAATAACAAATCAAAGTATACATTTTAAAATAGGAAGTACATAATTCACATTGCCATGGAGCAAAAGATGGACGGCGCTGTAGGGGTAGCTTAGTAATTTTTCAAATAATGACAAAATTGGAGAATGGCATTTTTAGAAATTATTATATTTTTAGGAAATAATAATGGCATAAATCTAATTACCAATTAACAATAATATCTTTCAAATTAATAACTTTTTGTAATGGCATAAATCTAATTATTTTAAGATTTAGAAACTATTTGTCATTTTAGAAAACTCAATATAAATTTGTTTATTTTTATTGCATTCATTTATCAGTTGGATGCATGCGATATATTAACTGTGAACTAGCTTTTGTCAAGCTATAGAGTTTTCTCTACATATTCAAGAAATTTATCCGGTTCACACTAAGAAAAGGATTACTGAAGAACCACCGGAGGGAAGCATATGTTGCCCCAAAAAATCAGAAAGCTAGGTGAAACCAATAAAATGGCTGATGTCAAATTCATTGTGGAAGGAGAGATATTTTCAGCTCATAGGGTAGTCCTCATTGCCCGGTCGTGTCGTGTGTATTCAATCAAGGCTGAATTGTCGAACTGTATGGCTAACAGAGAGGAGGTGATACGAGTCGAGGACATGCAAGCTGCTGTAACCTGTTTTCAAGCTATTGCTTGAGTTTATGTACACTGATAATCTGCCCGAAGATGCTTTGTTCGAGACAATTCAATGCTTGATGATTGCGGTCAACAGGTATGCGCTTGAGGGGCTGGTAGCTACATGTCAACAGAGGCTACTCAAGAACTTGACGATAGATAAAGCTGTGGATTGTCTGATTTTTGCACACCTGCATGGGTTTAGTAAGATGAAGAGGCAATGCATTGAATTTATGTTGGAAGGGGACACTTTTCGGTTGGCAGTTTGTCTGAAATATGTCCGCATGGTTGTTAATTACCCTTCAATTCTGACGGAGATCAAAGAGGTGGCTAGTGAATTTAAGTCCCAGAGTCTAATTAAACACATCATAGTAGGAGTTTTTTGTAGATGAGGATCTCCTAGAGGGTTCTAGTGCTGATCAATCCTTCTCAGCCTTGTTTGAAGCTTTAGTTTAGGTTTGTTGTGGATTCTCTATGTGGGTTGTGGTGTGTTGTTTTGTTGTGCTTGTCTGTGGTAATTTTTATTTATTTATTTATTTTTCTTTCTTTTGTGTGAAAAATACTTTGCCTTTAAAAAATACTGATTTTGTGAAAACTAGCTTCGGATCCCTTCTTGGGGTTTTGCTCCTTCAAAAAAGAACTGATTTGTTCTTTTGTGATATTCTGAAAGTATGTGCGTGCTTGTTCTTTTGATCAGCATATGGTGCCATGGTGGCCAAACTAATGCTTGTTCGAAAATTCTCACCAGCTTGATTGAAGATTCCCTTTGTACGGTGTTAATTTGTTGTTCGTGTAATCGTGCATAATATAGAAAATGAAAAGATATTCATATTCTAATAAAAACAAATAATTAATCGAAGACTAATATGACAGATCACACTTTATATTGGTCCAACACTTTAATCAGTATAGTATTTAAGCTGCATAGGTGAATATCTTCAAGACTCCAACCAACAATTTCGGGTGGTTAAATCTGAAGGGAACAGGAGATAGACTGCCTTTTTTTTTTTTTTTTTTTTACTATTCAATCGATTTAAAAATTCTAATTTTTATTATGTTTAATTCCTAACTGAAACAATCGTTTATTTTAGGAATGAAGCTAGAAACGATGTGGCTTTTGTGTGTGTGGTGGGGGGTGGGGGGGGGGGGGGGATCGTAACAGCAGCGGTACCACAATTTAGGAATTGATTTTTTGAGTAAAAAATGAAGGTCAGGCCCTCATCTTTTCATTTAAAAAAGAGTATAATACCTTTGATAAAAAAAAAAGAGTATAATACAAATGATTAGCCAGAAGCTAATATAAAAAAAGGAAAAAAGAAAAGAAAAGCCAAAAAGAAACTAGGTACTAAACATAAAGAAGCTAAAAAGAAGAAAGGCAGAGTTGAAAGCCGCTAGTTAGATTGTAAAGAAGTCCATTCAAACAGTGCTTGTTCCACCAAAGAAGTAATGTTTTGATGAGTTTCTCTGAAAATTCTGGCGCACCTTTCCCTCCAGACAACGAAGCTAGGGATTCCCAAGATTTCTCTGTGTGATTTTGGATTAGAAATTTTCAAGATAAATTCTATAATTGATGACCCAGGAAGAACAGTGAAGGCACCAAGTTTCTGCCATGCAATTTGTGTACACTGTTGAAAGAAAGTACACTGGTTAAAGATGTGATGGACTGATTCTTCATGTTGATAGCATAAGATACATCTATTTGCCAGCATCCATCCTCTTCTTTTTAGGTTGTCTAGTGTCGCTATTCTATCCTGAGCCATTTGCCAGATGAAGCTTTTCATTCTCGGTGGAATTTTGAGTCGCCAAATAGGAAACAAGGGTGAGTTTTGTTTGGGGAAGGACAGTTGCAGATTGTAAATTTCTTTTACTGAGAAAGTTCCGTCCACTCTTCCTTTGAGTCTGAAATTGTCCGCATTTTGCAGGGATAGATTCAGGTTTAAAAGGGATTGCTGTCGGTCTGTCCATTGTCGCAGCGCTGAGTCTGACATGCTTATTGTCGCTCTAAACACCTCCTCATTATTTGACAGCTTGCGCAAGAATTCTGATAGAGTTAGATCTGGGTGTAGAGCAAAACTGAACAGGTCTTCAAGAGCATATCTTAGTTGTCCCTTTCCCCAGTTGTGGTCCCAAAAAAGTATTGTGTTTCCATTTCCTGGGTCAGCTGTGATTGTTATGAGAAGAAGAAAGAGAATTTCATGTAAGGCACCTTTGAGAGGGCTGAGTTCTGGTATCAATGTCACCTTATTGTTTTGCAAATTTTGTGCCAAGCTGCACCAAATGTTATCCCTTTATGAAGTCCAATTCCATAACCACTTAGCCAATAGTGCTTTATTTATCTCTGGCAGGCTGAGAACCCCTAGTCCACCCTATTTTTTTGGAGTGCAAATTTTGTTCCAAGAGATCAAAATTAGCTTTTTAGAACATGATGTTCCCTGCCAGTAGAACCTCTTTCTGATTTTGTCTAGTTCCTTTATCACCCATTTCGGTAAATGAAAAACTGACATAAAGTATATGGGCGTGGCCGTCAAGCTTGCGTTGAGAAGCACTAGTCTCCCAGCAACTGAGAGCATAGCAGCACTCCAAGAGGTTAACTTTGATCTCATTTTTTCAATTAAGGGAAAGTAATCCTATTTTTTCAAATTTCTATCTGACAACGGCAAACCCAAGTACTTAATCGGAAAATTTGCAGGTCTACACCCCAATGCTTGTGCCAATTGATTTTTTAGTAAGTCATTTATCGAGGTGGTCAGTAAGTCAGATTTTGCTCTGTTTAATGTCAAGTCCAAAGGTTGAAACCACTTCTTCCACAAAATGTGTTCTGGAAAATTGGGGATGGCAAATCTGTGTTTGTTAGAGGGGATCCTTGGTTTCATGGGTGCATAATTTTAATACTCTCACCAGGAAAAGAAATTACCTTGTCTCTGACATCTTTGATCCTATTTCTCAACAGTGGAATATCAATGCCATCAAACAGGTTCTACCCCCCTCTGTTTGCTCCAGCATCTGTGCAGCAAATATGCCAAAGCTAGATACACAAGCAAGAGACATCTTAATCTGGACCCTTTCGGGAAAAGGAGGATACACTGTCAAAGAAGGGTACAATGGCTGTTCAATGTTTTTAAACATAACATTAATTCAAATATCAATTTCAGTTGGCCAAATTTGTGGAAAAATAATTTTTTGAACCCAAGACTAAAAGTGTTTCTTTAGAGATGTCTCCATGATTCCTTGCCTGTTGCAGATAAGTTACACAGTAGAATTATTCTTATTTCTCCTACTTGTACTATCTATAACAGGTACAATGAGGATCAATTCCATTTATTCTTTGGTTGTCCTAACATTAAAAACATTTTGCAGCAAACCAAGTTCAAAAACATCATCTGCAACTGCAATAATTGGGCAGATGCCATTCATTTGTTCTCCACTCTCTTTGGAGAAGACCTTTGTTTATTCCTAAATATTCTTAACCAAATATGGGTCAATAGAAACAAACACCTCTTTAAGGAAAAAACAGTGGCGAATATAAAACTTCTCAAACATGCTCTGGCTTTAACTAGTTTCCATTGCAGGGTAACAAGTCATCAAGCAAGCAGCTCTTTCTGGAACAAAAAACCTCTCAACCACACAAAAACAATCTTAACTTAAATGAAGGTGGTATTGGTGTTGTTGGTCTCAATCTGGAAGGAGAGATAGAATACTTGCTGAAAAAAGAACAGGGATTGATGCTTTACATATGGAGCTCTAGGCAGTTGATGAAGCCTTGCAGTTTGCTTTTGTAGCCCTCAATCGTCCTCCACTACTTGGTTGATTTGAACAGATAATAAGCTTTTGGTGGATTATTTGTTGAAAAATGAAGATGATTGGATCCCCAATAGAGAAATTTTACCAGATCTTGCTAGAATTGTCCAACTATGGTCAACTTGCCAAGGAAAAATTAGGCTGAGACACACTAATCGCACTGATGTCAGCCTTCCTCATCAGCTGGCAGTAAAGGCACGCATGAACCGTCTCTCGTTCAGGGGTTATCCTAAAGCTAAAGATCTCTCCAAGATGAAGCTTGCAAGCTCTTGCTTTACAGAAAGAGTAGAATTTCGGTAATGAGCTGGTCGTTCTCGTTCTTCTTAGTTCTGTGGTTCAATGCCTTTTGGGGTTACTATTTGGGAGGTGGATAGTTGGTGGGTGTAATTACGATAGGTGGGAAGTTTCTAGTTGGGTTTTTAATTTCTCTTTTTTAATTAATTTCCAGTTCTTTCTTCTTTTAACTTTCTTAGTACCATGACAGAGGGTCCAGGTTGGGTTTTTTTGGGGATTTTGGTTGGCTGTTCAATATGCAAGGATTGTTGGATCCTCTTTTACTTTTATTAAATGCTCACTATCTTTTTACTAAAAAAAAAAAAGAGATCGAAATTTGGTTCTGCTGTTGGTTTTTCGTTTATTGAATTTTGTTTAGTGCATAGTAATATGGTATCTTATTTGAACAAGGTTGGATGAAATTTTAATATTGGATGTTTATTTGAACCCCTTATGAAAAAGTTTATATTCCCTTATTGAGAATCATACACTCTCTTGTTATATTGAATTCTTATCTGTACAATTTTTTGTATGTTTGTTAAATGCTAATTTTGTATTTCTTATGGAGAAGTATATACTCCCGTACGGAGAAGTATTTACTTTCTTAATATTTTCAATTCTTATCTAATTATTCTTAGTTGAAATTCGTATGTTGAATGCTTATTTGAACATTTTTATGAAAAAGTATGTACTCCCGTATGGAGAAGTATGTAATCCTTTATGAACAAGTATATACTTCCTTAATATTTTCAATTCTTATTTGAATAATCTTAGTTGAAATTCGTTTGTTTATTTGAACCTCTTACGAAAAAAATATATACTGCATTATCGAGAATAATTAAATCTTTTGTATACAATTACATACTCCTTTGTATTTCCAACTGATAGCTCCAGATGGCAAAATTTGATTTATTAATAATATTATTAAATTTTTTTATTTTATTAGAAAACACATTTATATACTTATTTACATTAATTTAAATACTTAGTGACGTCAGCGCCAGGTAGTGGTGCATAACGTCTAAAACAACCACGAAAATAGAGTGTTACGTTAACCGTTTCGTTTGGACATGAAACTGACTACGTGTTTGCGTTAACCGTTTCGTTTTGAATGAAACAATCGAATCACGAAAATACACATGGACGAAACTAACTACGTGTTGCGTTAACCGTTTTGTTTTTGAAACGCAACCAAAACCTTTAACCGTTTCGTTTCAAAACGAAACGAAAGAACGGTTAAAACAGTCGTCGTTTTCACCCCTAGCGCCAGGGTCTCGTAATGCGCCGAAGCAGCGCTCTTCTTTTTTGGGCCAGCGGCGTGAGGATCTGCCAGCGCACACCGCCAGTTTTTAAAATATTAATAAAAAATTATTAAATAATAAAAATAATACCGAAATAATCTAAATTATTTAAATGATAACGCAATTACGGAATCTGGGATTCCGACGGTAATTACGGAATCCCGAATTCCGTACTAAGCTAAGTACAGAATTTGGGATTCCGTAATTACACTTTTCCTCCCCCACGCCTTTTTTTATTTTTAAATGTAAGTACGGAATTTCAGATTTCGTACTTAGCTTCTGTTTTTTTTTTGTTTATGTATTTTGTTTTTTGTTTTTTATTGTAATTTTTTTTAAATTTCATATTACTTTTTTATTTTGTACAGAATTTTATTTTTATTTTTTATGAATTTTGTTTTTTGTTGTTAATTTTTTAAAATTTCATATGTATTTATTTTTTCTTTTCTACAGAATTTTATTTTTTTCTACAGTATTTTAATATTTTAATATTTGAATATTAATAATTTATAAATATTTTAATACACCAATGATTTTAATATTTTAATATTATTATAGTATTATTTTAAATATTTTAGTATTATTTTACCTAATATTTTAATATTATTTTATTATTATTATAGTATTATTTCAATATTATTTTAAATATTTTAGTATTATTTTAATAATATTTTACCTAATATTTTAATATTATTTTATTATTATTAATATTTTAATATTATTTTAGTAGCGTTTTGAGTGGCTTTTAAGTTTGCAAACTTTCAAAGTAGATTGGAGGTTCAGAGAGCGTTTTTTGGCCCCGAAACTTTTAAAGCATGTAGATCTCGTCGCCAGCTTTCCGGATTGTCCTCATTTACCCCAAACGGACATTCCTATCAAAAGTTATGCCTATTTGAAGTTCTAATCTTCAAAAACATCGATTTTTTAATAACTAAACATTTCTAATAAAATAATATTAAAATATTAGATAAAATAACATTAAAATAATACTAAAATATTTAAAATAATATTGAAATAATACTTTAATAATAATAAAATAATATTAAAATATTAGATAAAATAATACTAAAATATTTAAAATAATACTAAAATAATATTAAAATATTAAAATAATACTAAATTTACAAAAAAACAAAATTCTGTACAAAATAAAAAATAATATGAAATTTTAAAAAAATTACAATAAAGAACAAAAAACAAAATACATAAAAAAAAAAACAAAAAAAAGGCGCGGGGGAGGAAAAGTGTAATTACGGAATCCCAAATTCCGTAACAAGCTAAGTACGGAATCTCGGATTCCGTACTTAGCTTGTTACGGAATTTGGGATTCCGTAATTACCGTCGGAATCCCAGATTCTGTAATTGCGTTATCATTTAAATAATTTAGATTATTTCGGTATTATTTTTATTATTTAATAATTTTTTATTAATATTTTAAAAACTGGCGGCAGCGCACATCTGTTTTGGGCCAGCGTCGCAGATCTGCGAGCGCGCATCTGTTTTGGGCCAGCGTAGCGCGTGGGATGCTTGGAATGTCATTTTACTGGATGCCCCATATCAGCTCCGCCATTTTTGGGTCCATTTCTCACTTCCCAGTTCCCACTTCGCGCTTCTTCTCTTCCCTTTTAGTTTCCAGTTGGAGAGTGAGTGCCTGAGTGGAGACCTTTTACAAGAAACGCAAGATCGATCTCAGCTACCGAGTGGAGACCTTCTTTTGCAAGAAACGCAAGATCGATCTCAGCTACCGACGAGGCATCCATATCAGCTCCGCCATTTTTGGGTCCATTTCTCACTTCCCACTTCGCGATTCTTCTCTTCCCTTAGTTTCCAGTTGGAGAGTGAGTGCCTGAGTGGAGACCTTCTTTTGCAAGAAACGCAAGATCGATCTCAGCTACCGACGCTCTTTCTCTCTTCGTCAGTTCATAATGCTTTCACTGAGGCCTCCTTCTCTCTCCTCCATGTAAGTAATTTGACGAACTCCAATTCTTGTATCAATATTTTAAATTATCGATTCTTAATTATAATTTATTAGATATATGAGTATATTGGAGTAAAGGTCCAAATTTGCCTTGGATAAAATTTTGTTGTGTACCAGTAATCAAATAAAAGCTTTAATTTTATAAGGGACACCAATTTTCCAAAGAGTGTTGGCCTTGTATACCTGTATACCCCTAAAAATTAGAAACTGGTAGGCAAGTAAATGGTATCGAAGGCATCTTGTAGATGGGTATATAATTTATTAGATATATGAGTATATTGGAGTAAAGGTCCAAATTTGCCTTGGATAAAATTTTGTTGTGTACCAGTAATCAAATAAAAGCTTTAATTTTATAAGGGACACCAATTTTCCAAAGAGTGTTGGCCTTGTATACCTGTATACCCCTAAAAATTAGAAACTGGTAGGCAAGTAAATGGTATCGAAGGCATCTTGTAGATGGGTATATAATTTATTAGATATATGAGTATATTGGAGTAAAGGTCCAAATTTGCCTTGGATAAAATTTTGTTGTGTACCAGTAATCAAATAAAAGCTTTAATTTTATAAGGGACACCAATTTTCTAAAGAGTGTTGGCCTTGTATACCTGTATACCCCTAAAAATTAGAAACTGGTAGGCAAGTAAATGGTATCGAAGGCATCTTGTAGATGGGTATGCTGAATAATGTTCATAAGGGAATTGAACTCAAGTAAAAGAACACCAGTAAGGACTCTAGTGAAAAAAAGTATACTACCTTGTGTCTGAATTAAATCAGAATTGCATGTATGCTACTTATGTGCTAATAGAGACAGAATTGCATATTTCTTTGTTTCATTTTGCAATTATGATTGTGAATGAGCAAAGGTCCAAGTTGAGTTCACCAAAATACATGTAAACCATCAAATTCTTTTAGCATTAAATCTTTTCCCTTGTATTTCTATGCATAAGGTACATGGCTCCAGCTCCTACGGCTTCTGTTGATGGTCTCGGATACAGATACAAGATAGATTACAAGCAGTTCATCACTGCTGAATGTAACATCAAATTACCTAGCTTCAAAGTTGGGGAATTTGAATGGACAATTGAGTGCTGCCCACAGGGTCATCCAGATGGTGACGACAGATTCGTTGCAATTCTTCTAGAGCTCGTAAGCGGACCTAGAGAGGTGACAATTCCGTTTGAAGTGACTTTCATCACCGAAAATAGGCAAAAGATGTGGTCTGCCCATCGGAACCACACGTTTACCAATGGTGTAAACTCCGGTTTTTTCAACTTTGTGAGGAGATCAGAATTGCATGAGAACTGTAAATTCGATGGACATTTCTTCATAATCTGCACATTGGCGTCTTCAGTGATGTGGGAACAGTCAGAGTTGTTGAAGGATATTAGAATGCTGAAGGATAACGATAAAATGACAGATTGCAGCTTCTCTGTTGGAGATGAAATATTCAAAGCCCATCGGGTAATGATGGGGGCCCGATCTGAATACTTTAGGGCACAATTGTATGGGGGCTTGGCAGAGCAGGAGATGAAAGTGATACCAATCAAAGATGTAGAACCAGATGTCTTTAGAACTTTGATCGATTATGTATACACAAACTTTATACCTGAGTCTGCCCCATTCGACCTAATCAAAGGACTTTTGGTGGCAGCCGACAGGTACCACATAAAGGATTTGAGAGTTAAGTGCGAGGAGAATCTATTAGGGAGGTTGTCCCTGGACAAAGCTGTTGATTGCCTGATTCTGGCTGATAAACATGGGTTTTCTGCCATTAAAACTGTGTGTTTGAATTTGCTAACTGATCCAGAGAACTCCAGAGGACTATATTTGAACCAAGAGTACTGTGACATGGTGCATGATTATCCAGCACTGTTTGCTGAGGTCAAAGAGAAGGCTAAATCAATGATTGATGGCTTGGGTGATACTGCAGATGAAGTGCACACCATAACTGAAATGTTGAAGGTCTCTTCTCTCAATTTCAACAAATAATTTGTGAAGTGGGGACCTTTGCACTAATGGAGATTTAGAAGATTCATGACAGAAATAACAGTTTGATAGATGTATATCAAGTTGATTGTTAAATTCATTGTATTACATTCTTTTGTAAAGAGTTAGTTGGTCTGATTGAACCTTCTGAACCATATTGTTTTAGAATTGTTTGGTAAATAGATTTTTCTCCGTGGTCTGTCGCTGCACTATTTTTTGATGGTTCAATTGGTGTGTTTAGGATTAATGAAATTTTAACAGTAGCATTCGTTTATACTGTGTTTAAATTTTGTTTACTTATTTTTTGTAAAGAAGTTAGTAGGAGATTTGTTACTCTTGCATATATGCTGTCAGTGCTCTGTAGACCCTACTGATGTGCCGGTCACTTGATGGAACCATCTTTGAGAAACCTCCATATACAGGGTCAGGCGCAGGCCTTTTCTCTATATATTGGTGGTGGTAGGTAGTGCATGTATACCCTGTGTCTGGCTGAGGTGCCAGTCAAAGAGCATGTTGGATGTAAGGTGGGTCACTGGAATGAGGCACATAAAACGGCTCGCCTGTTCGAAGAGACCGGTGTAACCCATATCCTGATCTATGGGGGCGGGGAATGTGACCTTGGTAGTTGATACTGGATTGACATGCATTCAGAAAAGGGAAAAAAATGTATACTGGTAAAATTAGACAGCTTACTTGCTTAGCATTAAGCTCAGGAATGAACTTGTTATTATGATTGTAGTTATTAATTATAGCTTGCTTAAATGTACTCTCTGGAAGGCGCAAGCAGTCTTTATCAATCCTGAATTTTACCTGTGCATTTGTCATGTATAAACAAAATTACATAAAGCACTAATCAGAAAACTTCCACGTGAAAAAAGCACCTACATATCAAAGTCTTGATTTGTATGAATGAAGGCATACAAGGAGAGCTTCAAATCATAAGCATTAAAAAAATAAATTTGGTGATCCACCAACTTAGCCATCATAATTCATACTCACAATAATCACTTTTTATAATTTAAAAGTTATTAAAGCTTAGTCGAAAGAAGAGAGATGAAATTCAATTTAGATTATGAACAACGGTGCTAGCAGTGCTTGGTTGCACCACTTTGTAGAACTTAAAATGTTTTTTTCTCAACTTCAAGGTAAAATTGAGCGACATGACAGAACAATGAACAAAGGATAGGAAAATTGGGACCCACCTTGTTCTTGTTCCCAATTCTTTCATGTGAAAAGGTGAAATAAGGAATTGGGCCATTGTTCGCTATTCGTGGGATAAGATTGTGTGTTTGGTTCCGTGCGAACTACATAGTTCGCGAACTGTGGAGTTCGTACCCTTACCAAACATAGCCCAAGAGTATTTATTCAAACATAGGTGGGTGTATACGAATCGAGTAACGTTCAAAAAATTCAGAAATGTTTTGCCATCTACAAAGAAAATCTGAGCACTTTGTTTTTTTTTTTTTTTTTGATTGAAGCCCGTAGGCAAAACCATTAACAATAGTCAGGGATACAACAAGAAGGAAAAGTATAATCAATACAGTTCACATTTCTAATTCTAGCAAATTTCGCAAAGCTGTCTGCTAGTTGGTTATCATCTCTGTTGATATGTGCGCAAGTGAAGCCAGGTGTGGCCACCATCACATCCAAGAGTTGCAAAGTGTCATTGTAGGCCCTCCATTCTACACTAGTAACTCCAGAACAACCATTCAAAACATCAGAGAGCTCCTTGCAGTCAGTTAAGAAACAACAATCATTAATACCCTTTGATAGTACCATCTGCACAGCCATTTTGAGAGCCAAAACCTCCGAGTGGAAAGGGGATGAGGCAGCGGTGACCCTCAGCTCATACTGGACCAAAACTCGGTTATCAGTGAAGACAACAGCAGCTAAGCCAGCACCACCCTCCTCATGACTGACCCATGAGGCATCAGAATAGCAAATAAAGGGTGAGTTAGGCACTAAGGTTGGTAGTGTCTGCTGACGTGCTGGAACAGCAACAGGAGCAATACGCATGGTGAATGAAAGTTTACTCGCTGAGCTCAAAACCAGCCATGGACTGACCTTCTTCCCCTCAAAGACCTCCTTACATCTAGCTTTCCAGAGGTGCCATGCAATAGCACTAAAAACAGCAAGTTGTTGCTGGGATAGAGCAGAAAACAACATGGCTAGAACCTGTTGTGAGTCATCTGGCAAGGTGTCAGTTCTAAGTCCGAACTCTGAGCAGAACCAAACTTGCTGTGCTACAGGACATTTGAAGAGAGTGTGAACCACATTCTCAGTTTGGCATCCACACAGTGAACAACCCTGAGGTTGCTTATTCAGTCTGTAGCAAAGGACCTGCTCCACTGGCAAGGCATTTTTGGCAATTTTCCATAAGAAGACCCTTGTCCTTGGCAAGATGTGGGTTGTATACCAGATAGCATTAAACAACTTGCTGTTAGTAGTGCCAGTGTGGCTGCCCTGAGTCAGCAGCTTGTAAGCCCCCTTAATGGAGAATTCCCCATTTTTTGCAGGAGTAAAAATTAAACGATCCCTTATATCTGAAAAAACAGGCCATTTGAATATGTTATAGCAATGAAGAGGGCACCATGGAAACCAAACACTTGTATCAACTTCTCATTATTCCATCCCTGCCCCTGTTGGCCTTTCAGGTCAGCCACCTTCATCCTCCTTTGAATTGCATTCTGAGGCGAGAATTGGGCCCACAAATCCATCCAAGGTTGTCCCATGGCATTGCAAGCCTTGCCATCTCAGATTTCCCTTCATCATCGGTCTGACAGCTAGAATGTCTCTCCACAAAGGTGTACACCTGGAAGTTTTTTTGGTTGACCACAGATCCGACCGCTGCAGATACTTAGCTTTGACAACCTGGACCCACAGTGCTTCCCTGTCGGCAGCCACTGACCAAAGGCATTTCTTGTGCATGGAATCAGCAAATTTAAATAGATCCTTTAAGCCCATGCCTCCCTGATTTTTAGGCAAGGTAATATTTTTCCATGCCACCAGTGGCATCTTATTCTCACCCCCACTGCTCCAAAAAAACCGCCTAACCCTTGATTGAATATTGCCAAGAACTTTCTTAGGAATGACTGCAGTCTGCAAAGCATAGAGTAGTGTGGGTTCTATGACTGCTTTGATGAGGACTAACTTTCCAGCCTGCGATAAAAGAGCCCCTTTCCAAGGCTGCAATCTCTGGTCAATTTTGTTTATAAGAGGAGAAAAATCAGAGGCTTTACCAGCAGTGATTGGAGCACCTAAGTAAACTTCAGCCCCACTAGCAATTTGAGCACTGAAAGTATGAGCAGCATAGTCCCTCAAGTGGCTGGGGGTGCACTTTGTTATGATGGAGTGTAAAAATATCAACAATTAATGTGAGAAGTGTGGGACCTTTGCATTTCTGGGGATTTAGGAGATAGATGACAGAACTAAAAGTTTGATATATGTCTCTCAAGTTGATTGTTATATTCGTTTTGGTGCATTGCTTCGTAAAGAAAGAAAGTTGGTTTGAACTAGTCTTTAGAATTCGTTTGGTAACTAATTTTATCTGTGTGGTCGTGTAATCGTGTTGCTGCAATATTTTTTGAAGATTCAATTGGTGCCTTTAGGATTAATGAAATTTTAACTGTACAGCTTTCGTTTATACTGTGTTTGCCCCAGCTGGGATGTGATGAGTGTTCTCACGAGCAGTATTTGAACCTAATAGAATTAGAAATATGACTCACTTAATTTACAATATACATCATTCGAAAACAACTTTACACATGCATCGTTAAATTGTTTGGATATAAAAACACAAAAAATAAAATATAGTGGAAAACATCTCTGTTTAAGATTGGCATAAGCTATACAATTTTCCAATTTTTTGCTTGTAGCGTAAAACACATCAATTTTTTTTACATGCGCTATCATAAACTATACCAATAGACTACTGTAAAAGTGGCAATAAAGTTGCATCATGCTGATATTTGAAAAGAGATACAATCAACAAAAATTAAAAAGTAAAAACAAAGTTTGTGGCTCCCAATGATAGCCATATGAAAGCCTTCGAACTGGTACATCCATATGAAAGCTATAGAACTTGTACACATCATGCACTCAGAAAGCAAAGTCACAGAAGGCCTAGGAGGTCCTGATGCATCGCCTAATAACTTCTCCAATCAGCAAGCCAAAAGATAGTCACCACTTTCAGTATTTTATTTTATTGTTCATAAATGATTGAACTGTCTTGGGGCCTCATTTGACATATTTCTGTCATGAAGAAAACACAAATAAATTTTATTTTGTCAATTGTGGAGTATAAACTTTTTGGTTCAGCGGAAATATAGTAACTTTAAATGTAATTAATATCAATAGTCTAATTTGGTGATTATATCAGTAGTTTAATTTGGCGATTTCAACATGCTTGGGTGAGGTGCAGATTTTTTTATGTACATACTTTAATTTGAACACGTAGTACTCAAACATATTTTATATGTTTCAATTAATATATATATACACAACTATTGGCTGTGGTTCCACAATTACAAGTCGAACCTTTTTTTTCCCCTCCAAACAACACTGGATACTGAACAAATATATAATATAAGGAAAACATAACTTACCTGAAATAAGCTGCAGGTACCTCTAACATCATCAATATCTACAATTCGATAATAACAATTTATCTCTTCCTCAGATAAGTTCCTGGTGCCCCAGTCTTGACATATAAAATAAACAAAAAAATATGTAAATGATAGAATCCTCACAAAAAAGAAAAATTAAGGATGATAGGCATTTCTTAGTATTTGATGTGCTCCATGCATGTACCAATCCACTATACAAGTACTTTATTTGGTTTATGGCAAATAGGTATAAACTTTCAGTTCAAAAAAAAAAAAATCTTTTGTGACAGCTGGCTTGAGGTCCTGACTAGGTACAGAAACTTTCTTTGCAAGTTCTTACAAAATGCAAATGCTAATTGATATTATTATTAAGAAATTAAGGTGGACAGAAGTCAACTAAAACAAATAGCAGTAAAGTGCCAGAATGTGTTCAATTTGAATCGTAAAAGTAACCAGAGAATTAAAAGAAATTAGAGAGAGATTTAGGTAGAAAATTAGGGATTAATAACCTCTCTCGTCAGAGGCTTCCTTTATATTAATCAATAATTGTTTTTTTTACAGAATAGTCCCTGCACTTCTACAAATAACAACAAATACCATAAACGACATAATACTATAGATAAACATAATGCTATAAATAACTTAACAACACTCCCCCTCAAGATGGGCGAAAAATATCAGCTAAGCCCATCTTGTCACATAATCTTGATACGTCCTCTAAGCTAAGTCCCTTGGTAAGACAATCTGCAACTTGGTCTCTTGTTGGCACATGACCTAGCTCGAGTAGTCCACTATCCAGCTTCTCTTTGATAAAGAACCTATCAATTTCAATATGTTTGGTTCTGTCATGTTGTACTGGGTTGTTGGCAATGCTGATTGCTGATTTATTATCGCACCATAATCTCATCTGGTCTCCTTGATCCATCTTTAGCTCTATCAAAAGAGCTCTCAGCCACAACAACTCAGCAACTCCTAACGCCATGGCCCTGTACTCTGCCTCTGCTGTCGATCTTGCTACTACCGGCTGCTTCTTGCTCCTCCAAGAAACCAAGTTGCCCCCTACAAACACACAATATCCTGATGTGGATCTTCTATCATCGACACAGCTAGCCCAGTCAGAGTCACAATAGCCCTCAATGTTTAAATGATCATTCCTTCTGAAGATTAACCCCTTTCCTGGTGTACTTTTGAGATACCTCAGAATCCGATACACTGCATCCATATGACCTTTTCTTGGATCATGCATGTAACGACTTACTACGCTTACAGCGAAGGAGATGTCGGGACGAGTGTGATTCAGATAGATCAACCGACCCACCAATCTCTGGTATCTTTCACGATCAACTGACTCTCCTGCCTCTGCACTTAGTTTGAGCTTCGAATCAATTGGAGTTACCGCAGGCTTACACCCCAACATGCCAGTCTCCTTGAGAAGATCAAGTGCATATTTTCGCTGAGAAAGAACGATTCCCTCTGCTCCACGAGCTACCTCAATTCCAAGGAAGTATCGTAACAAGCCTAGATCCTTCACCTCAAATTCTTTACCCAATTGCACTTTCAGTTGTGCAATCTCCTTCTCATCATCACCCGTGATAATTATGTCATCCACATACACAGCAAGCATTGTAATATGTCCTTTATGTTGTCGAACAAATACAGTGTGATCGGCATTTATCTGGCGATATTCCATGCCTACCATAGCCCTCCTGAACCTATCGAACCAAGCTCGAGGAGACTGTTTCAGACCATAAAGTGACTTCTTCAATCTACATACCTTGCCTATTGTTTGAGCTGTGCCGAATCCGGGGGGGATTTCCATGTACACCTCTTCCAGTAAATTCCCATGAAGAAATGCATTCTTTACATCCAACTGGTGTAGCTTCCAACCTCCATTTGCTGCAAGGAAGACAAGTGTCCTGACAGTGCTCATCTTTGCCACTGGTGCAAATGTCTCATCATAATCGATGCCATATGTCTGACTATACCCCTTTGCCACCAGTCGTGCCTTGTAGCGATCAATTTTTCCTTCTGGGGTCTGCTTCACTGTGAACACCCACCTACATCCAACTGCCTTCTTGCCGGGTGGTAGTGATACAATCTCCCAGGTTTTATTCTTATCTAGAGCCCCAAGTTCCTCTTGCATAGCTGCTTTCCACTTTGGATCCTTCTTAGCAACCTGCCAGCACTCAGGTAAAGTAACAGAGTCTAATGATGCAATAAATGCTCCATGTACAGGTGATATGTTTGAATATGAGACAAATTGAGCAATATCATGTGGGAAACCATAACGATCAGGGGGAAGTCCCGCATTGCTGCGAGAGGTCCTCCTTAATGTTATTGGAGAAGAGGTAGGATTCATATCACCTGTGAATTCTGAGTCTGAGGATTCTGTAGGTGTAGGCGTCTCAAGAGTCGGGGTAGGTCGGGACAAGGGACTCGATGGCACAAGTGGCATTATTGGTGCATTCACGGGACCCTCTTTCGGCCTTCTAGTATACACTTGCAGTTCACGTTGAACTTGCAGTTCCTCTTCTTGCTCATCCTCCTCTTCTTCTTCTCCATTCTCATGTTCTTCAACCAACGTAGGAATCAACAAAGGAATTGATTTCACTTTTCCCATCTTATCACCATTCTCCCCCTCTCGTCTCATACTTTCAGGATCAGACGAGTCACCAAAAGGTGAAGTCACCTCCAATTTATAATATGGTTCGAATTCTCGAAAATGCACATCCATACTCACAAACAGCCTCTTTTCCACTGGGCTCCAGCAAACATAACCCTTTTGGGTAGCAGAATATCCCACAAATATACATTTCACAGCTCTAGGATCAAGTTTCCCTACAGAAGGTCTGTTGTCCTTCACAAAACACACACATCCAAATACCTTCAATGGAAGAATCCCAGCGTTATCTCCTTTCAACATCTCACATGGAGATTTCCATTCCAACACCCTTGAGGGCATTCTGTTAATCAATGCTGCAGCTGTCAAAACTGCCTGTCCCCACAAATGTTTTGGGACATTCATGGAGATCATCATACTTCTAGCCACCTCTAGAAGATGTCTGTTCTTCCTTTCTGCTACTCCATTTTGAGCTGGTGTGTATGGACATGTTGTTTGATGTTGTATCCCCTGAACGGACAAGTATTCCGCGAATGCTCTGTTGGTATACTCTGTCCCATTATCAGACCTCAATACTTTCACTACGGCCCCATATTGAGTCTGAACAGACCTATGAAAATCTTTGAAGCAAGCCAACACCTCATTTTTATTTTTTATCAAATACAACCAAGTAACACGAGAAAAACAATCAATGAAAGTCACAAAATATCTATAACCATTCATAGAACTTGTGGGGCAAGGTCCCCAAACATCAGAATGTATCAGGTCAAAAGCACAAGAACTCCTATGACCAGAACTAACATAAGAGCTTCTAGTAAGCTTGCCAAACTCACATGCATCACAAACAAGTTTTAATTTATTAGCCTTTTCAAATAAAACTGGATACAAACGACTCAAAATATTAAAAGAAGAATGTCCCATGCGTTGGTGATGAAGTATCAACACATCCTCAGTACTCATCTCAGATCCCATTTTTTCTGTCCCCTCTACCATGGATATTAATGCTGAATCCAGCCCTTCACGATCCAAGTACCATAAACCACTACGCCAAGTGCCAGTCCCAAGTCTCCGACCTGTCCCCTTCTCTTGAAATATCACCTTTGGAATATCAAAAGAAACAACACATTTTAGTTGGAGTATGATAGCACTAATGGATAAAAGGTTTACTGGAAATGAGGGAGCATGCAAAACATTAGACAAAGTTACAGAACCAGTACAATTCACAGTACCCTTACCGACCACAGGTTGTGTTGTACCATCAGCAGTTTGGATACTCTCAGGCACTGCTAAGTGAGTATAGGAAGAGAACTCACTAGCATTACCTGTCACATGTCGAGATGCACCAGAATCCACTATCCATTCTGGTGATCTAGTTGTGGATATAGAGGCAAGAGCATGTGTATTACTAGTACCTTGGATCGAATGAGCATAAGTAGCAATGTTACCCCTAGGCAAGAATGAAGTGGATGCATCCTCGGTCACACTCTTCTTGTCTCCATTATTTGCTGCTCTATGCTTGCGACTAAGTACATCCAAGAGCGCTTGGTCCTCCTCAGTGAAGACCACTCCAGTGTCTTCTTCTTCCTCTGCTACCATCAGATTTGCCCGGTAGCCTCCTCTTCCACCTCTTCGGCCACCACGGCCTCGGCCACGGCCACGACCTCCAGGCTGTCCACGTCCACCAAAAACTGTCTCCTTGAGTGGCTTAGGACAAGCAGGCCTCAAATGGCCTACCTCACCACAATTATAGCACTTACGAGTCTCCCCCTGAACTCCTGTTATACTAGAGTTTGAGACTGTCAATGCCGAGCGCACACCCACACCAGTAGCTTCTGAAAGCAGTTTAATGCGACTCTCTTCCTGCATCATAGCTGCAATTGCCTCATCAAGTGACGGAATTCTTGTCTGAGCCAGTAGTACTGCAGTCCTGTGCTCAAAGGCCGGATTCAACCTCCTCAGAAAATGCATAGTCCTTCTCTGAGCATCTCTCTCCCCCTTCCTACACTCGGGGTCTTTGCAGCATGCCATCGGCGAGAAGTAGTCATAATCCGCCCACAATCGCTCTAGATCTGCGGCATACTCTTGGATTGATCTATCTCCCTGCACCACTGCTTCTATCTCACGTTCGATTTGGAACACCCGCATGTTGTTCTCAGTTCCTGCATAGATCTTTTTCAACTTGGCCCACATATCCTTCACATTCTGAATGCCATCCACCGTCACAGCAATCGAAGGAACCATCGAGTTGAGAAGCCATGTATACAGCAACATATGTGTGGTTTTCCACGCATTCCAAGCATCAGTGTTCTTTTCAGGTTCTGTCCTGTCTCCTGTCAAGAAGCCCTCTAGATTCCTTCCTGCCAGAGCACCCTGAATCCTACGTGACCAACTCAGATATGTGGCTGGTCCATCAAGTTTCAACTCCACCGGTGGAAGATCTAGCTTTACTGACGGTTGATGTGTCTCGGCTCCGTGCGACACCTTCACGAGCTCGAGCAAGGTCTTCACATCCTCTGGATCCAACTTTGCAAGAAGTTTATCCATGTTCTAATACCGTGCTTGATCTCCCAGTACCAGCCACACCTTATCTCCTTTAACACAAACCGTGCGGACTCACGCGATCACGGCTTTAGTAATTAGTAAAAAACAGATCTGAAGAAGAAAGGCGAAGAATCATGCAGAAGTCCCTGGCTGGTCCACACGTGGTGCATGGATGAGAGCATGTTCAGGTGAGCACGGATCTGCTTGGTGGTCTACACGTGGTGTACACGCGCGGACAGAACAGAAGTCGAAGGTGGGTGGTCCAGGATCGCGGCTCACAGAGCAACAGCGGAAAGCTGCTCTGGTCCACCCACGCGGTGCACGGAAGCGGAAGAAAAAAGGAAAAGAAAAAAAAAAAAATCGAGCGGAAGGAAAAATGGAGGAAAAAACGAGCGTCGCCGCCCTGGGCTCTGATACCAAAAAGAAATTAGAGAGAGATTTAGGTAGAAAATTAGGGATTAATAACCTCTCTCGTCAGAGGCTCCCTTTATATTAATCAATAATTGTTTTTTTTACAGAATAGTCCCTGCACTTCTACAAATAACAACAAATACCATAAACGACATAATACTATAGATAAACATAATGCTATAAATAACTTAACAACAGAATTTCATGTGTTCTTACAAAGCTACTGGCTATACACTGATAATAATAGCGATATCATACTTTATAGTTGAACTAGACTATGGAGTTGAACTAGACTATTTTTATTGATTTCTGCTTAATTCTAATACAATCCTGAGCTCAATATATAGAGCTTTCTAAAATATGGCAACATATCAATTCCCAATCTAAGTAGAAATAGAAAGATACATAAAATATTTGAAATCAAATAATATCTATTAAATCTGATTTCCTTAAATCTAAATATATTCTATTATATTATTTCCTTAAAGACCCGTAACATTTCCCCCTTACATGAGAATCAGCTCGTCCTCAAGCTGAAAAATGGGATAACAAATGCAAATATTATCCAGGTGCTTCATTGGTAATCATTAATGATGAATTCTCATGATCATCATTGTCCACGACCTTTAGCCATAATAGTCGCTTGCGCTTATGGCCCCTTGTGTATAGCTCATCCCAATTGAAGCACAAACCCTTCTGACATCTCTCAACCACATCAGCTGAGATGGAGCGACATAAAGAACGCTGATATGGTAGCCCCATCATTTTAGGAGGTTCAAGGCGAATACTTGTGGCAAGTGTCATGCGGTAGCAACGCCCGAAAGCGCGACCTAAGCTCATGGCATGTTGCAGGTCAGCATGTTTGTGTAACTCAACATCGGTGCAAAGAGGGTTTGAGAGACCAACAGTGAAAACGTGCATATGTTGAGTTGGAGTAACCAAATCAACAGTGAAAATATGCATCTGTTGAGTTGGAATAACCAAATCAGCGATGAAAACATTCATCTGTTGAGTTGGAGTAACCAAATCAGCGGTGGCACGAGATCGTGGATTGTGGTTCTCACTAGTTTTGGAGAGTTGCTCTAAGGCGAGCAAACGACCTTCGACCAGAGTTAGGCGACGCATGATCTCGTTCTGACTCTGGAGAATCTGTTGGAAGGCGGCTGCAACATCAAAGAGTGGGGTATTGGACATCCTGTCTGGTTTGGATCGTTTTGGCTCTGGTACCAAATTGTTACGAGCTTTGGTTGAACTTAGAAGAGAGATAGAGACAAAGGAAGACTATTTTTATTGATTTCTGCTTAATTCTAATACAATCCTGAGCTCAATATATAGAGCTTTCTAAAATATGGCAACATATCAATTCCCAATCTAAGTAGAAATAGAAAGATACATAAAATATTTGAAATCAAATAATATCTATTAAATCTGATTTCCTTAAATCTAAATATATTCTATTATATTATTTCCTTAAAGACCCGTAACAACATCATGATTTGTTATCTTTGGCGACCTCTATTTTCCTGATCAGGTTAATCAATAAGAATCTGACGAAGTAGGAAAGAATAAAACAACCTATAACCGACCTCTATTTTCTAACATTACTAACCTTTTCTCCCACAAAGATTGCTTGCTGACCTTGTTTGTAAGCACGATGAGGACATGTTTTCATCTCTCACAACATCAACCACAATGCTGTTACATATCTGGGAAAACTATTACATGTAGATGTAAAAATTTTGTTGCACTTAAAAATAATACTACAAATTGAGAGAAAAGTAGGCAATAAATGTATATATATAACAATACAAACTTGTTACGTATGCAGTTCTACTTGTTACTCATCATCATCCACATTATATATCTATAGAATTTTCTACTTTTAACTTCACTCGAAGCCCTATAGCTCATAATTTTTTGTTCATTTATAATAATTATATTTGCAAATTTAAATCTGTTTAATTTATGATTACCTGATCATCTTATACAATCCAATCTGGTCAATCCTATCTGAAATATGCTTTTTCCTTGTAGCATTCGACAACAGGTCCATCACAAACTTTGTGCAGTCCTTCGATCTATAATTAAAAAAATACAACTCCGAAAAATCCGTCCCATTTAACTAAAAGGACTTCCTGAAGAAAACAACAACATCTCATTCATCTATGCAAACATTCTTTAGATTGGATTTGGTCATTTCCAAATTTGAAATTAGATAAAGGAAACCACATCAGTGTATTGACTTAACCATAATCTCAAGAGTACTTGAGAATATGTCTACATATTAATTTTCAGTTAAAAGAAAGCAATATGAACAACACTGAACATAAATTGAAGATAAATCAATTCTATATGGTTCACAATTAGGCTAAAGAGAGGATCGCTATGAATTTGAGTAAACAACAATGCATTCAGAATCGAAATACAAAATAACAATGCCAAATTACTATCGAAATCTAAAAAATACTGAAATTTACCTCACCTCCTGGCCTCCATTGTCTAAAATCATCATTCATCTTGGAGGCATCCTTAACAGGAAGAATTCAAAAAGGGCAACATTAAGCCAAAAAATATATATTAAAACCTCAGAACTAAAACATTTTGAAACCCCTGTCGATCTGTATAGACAAATACCTAGTTTTGAGGAGATCGGGAACCTGCATTGCAGAGCAGTCGAAACCATCAAGCGAGGTGATGCGTAGGTCAAACGATGTGACTCTGAGCTAAGCCGTAGCTTTTAGTTGAGACCAGAGAAGGGAAGCGTGTCTAGCGAGAGCTAACTGCGTAGCCAAGTAAATCGAAAGGAAACCATTAGCAATCGCCTCTCCTTCTGCCTCTATCACTACTATGTACAGTCCACATCATACTAAGAAAATAATAATGCCTTAATTCTGTTGTTGAAAATGACTTGCTCAAACAGTGAATGATAAGAACCTGACAGCTTTTCAATTCTTTAGCTTAGGTACAAGAACAAAATTTACGCACAGGTATGCTACTTTTGTGGTCACAATAACTTGATGGCTTATCTCAACCTCAAATTGAACTATATGCAATTTGTATATCTGGATAATAGAAAGTGCGGTCACTTCACAGCAACAATTTTTTGTTCATCTGGACCTGAATTTGGTGCAAAAACTTTATGCAATTTGGTCGTTTAGGTTCGCTGCAAATTGAACTATACCTATGTCTGGCCTATACCTTAAACCCTCGTAAAGCCTACCTCCTTAACCCGTTGTACATACATTTTATAACATGAATTTGGTAAAATTGAAGAAAGCCTCACCTTTGCAAGGAGATGGTAGACTCTAGGATTTTGCCTTGTGCGATGGAGTTGAGATAGAGTTTTGCGATGTGCGAGTTCACCAGAGAAAGAGACGAAGATGGTTGAGAGAGATGACCAGCGATATGGTGTGATGGTACTGACCAGAAAACTTGAAGAACTCTCATGGCAAGAGATGTTGTCAACCAGAGCAAGTGCCATTTTTAATTTTGAAGCTAGATAGAAACCATAGAAATAGTCAGTGAACTAAATTACATTCACAAATTTCAAATAGTCTATAAAATATTTATGGAAACTACAAATATGAAAAACATGGAAAAAGTTGTTCAATTTTACTCCATTTCGAGTAGGCAAACTGTAGACGGGCTATGACCAAATAGTTTGATGTTTACATATGTTTAGATTAGATTTACATCGGTCAAATCATAAGAATGGAATAGATCAATATTGCGAGCTGCTAGTTTTGAAGCATTGGAAGCAAGTTGGTTGAAAACTTATAAAAAAAGAACGATAAACTGAAACAACAAGGCAGCTCACAAAGAAAACATATAAACTGAAACAACTAAGCAGCTCACAAAGAAAACATATAAACTGAAACAACTTAAGCAGCTCACAAAGAAAACATAAATGTTTATTTTCTAAATGTTCTTTTAATACGAACTGAGAAGCTAAAGGAGGAAAAACACTCATACCAGCTAAAAAGAGGGGCTCAACGGGCTCCTCACGAATGTTGTCACCATGTTTCACACGAAATACAGTTGCAGCAGCTTCATGTCTGAATAGGAAGCATAAGTAAATGTCAAAATTAACATATACATTTGGGAATGAAACAAACTGCAGTTCCATAATCGAAAGGTAAAACGAAAATCCAAAATAAAAAATGACATTCATTTTTGAGGAAATTACTGATATAGGTCAACTTCTTTGATCATAACTCGGTTGGAACTTGCTCCAAAATCACCAAGGCAACAACTTCATCCAGACTGGAAAATTGCCACATTGCAAGAGGGAAAAAAAAAAAAAATCAAATGCTATTTAACATTACCTCAATTGGATAGCAAGCAAATTAGGCAAATAGAGTGTTGATGCTGTTTCAGAATATATAATAAATTGAACAATGGTAAGCAATAATGAAGCAACACATTCATTTTAGCAATTTTTTTATCCAACTCAGTTATGAGCAAGAAATAGATAGGCATGGACCTTGTGCTAGTTCCTAATTCACTATGGATTTGTTGCAATAAAAGGCAGACCAAAATCAAGAAAAAATGGAAAAGGGGAAACAGGAAGTAATACCCAAAATCAGGAGCTTAGAGAAGAAGGAAGATCTGGACCTTACCCAAAATCAGAAGGCTTACTCCTCTCCTCTCGAAATCCCTCTGCTCACCACCCTTCTTTCCTAGTACCCATCCAACGAATGAAAACTCGAACCAGAAGCAGATAAAAGAGAGAGATTGAAAGGTCTAAAAGGAGCACTCACCTGGAAGAGGTGGAACGACGAACTCAATGGCACAGCTCAAGAGTGCGACACGAAGCGCCACAGCTGCGCTCGAGAGGAAATAAATCGAGAAGCTATGCCAAAGTCGGAGAGAGGCAGGAAGAAGGCGAGAGAGAGAGCATAGCAGAAGAAACTAGAATCACGTGCGATGCGATGGTGGAGTGGGACTGTGGAAGTGAACGAACCAGATTAATACTATGCTCCTGACAGAGTTAGTGGTTTATACTTTATACAAAATTACAAATACATGTGCCACGGACGGCATCTGGATCCTCAGCAGCCGAAACAAGCAGTCTTTTTTCTTTTTAATATTTAAAAATTTTAAAATTCAAATGGAGAATCCAAACCGTTAATCTTGTTAAATTTTACAGGCGATGCGTTTTCATATAAGTTTTATAAAACTTGAAGTCGATTTGATACTTGATTAAATGACTAAATTATGAACATATTAGAATTAATCTAACTATATTCGTTCATTTGTTGACCACTTGATCTAGTATTAAATCAATTTCAAAATTTATAAAACTTATATGAAAATACATCGCTATTAAACTTTAACAAGATCAACGGTTTAAATTCTTCATTTAAATTTTAAATTTTTTAAAAATTAAAAAAAAAAGATTGTTTGGAGCAGTTTTTTTTTTTTTTTTTTTTGACTGGAGGATCCGGATGCGCCACGGACGTGACTACGGAGGGGTGAATAACAAAACAGAAAACTCATAACTCGAGCCTACATTACTCCAAAAAAAAAAAAGGCTCAGTTATAATTCGAGCCTACATAACTGGCCAGCCCAGTTGTACCAACTCTATTGGGTCACGACTCACGAGTCGATTTTGAACTTAACTCCACTCGCTAACTCTAACTCATGAAGCAGCTCATACTTAATAAATTTCTATTTCAAATACTATTTTATTATTAACCTAATAATTTATATATTGGTATTTAAAACTCTTAAAATTATTACCAAAATTTTATTCTTATATATTTCTATTGTAACAAGCGAGTATGCGACAAATTGAGTTTCAATTATATATGTATATGCTACGCGATGTGGTGAGAGCAAACGCATTGATGATCCTCCTCTTCATTTACGGCCTCGTCCGTGGTGATATGTGGCAGGCTAGCAACTCATAAGGAGTTAGAGTGTTAAACTATGGATTGTGTCTGGATGAGTCAGGTTGTGTGGTTCTGCAGCGCTTCGAGAGCGGTCATGGTACTCGGTAGGTTATGAATTGGATTTGGTTGAGTTGGTACCGGCATAATACCGGTACATTAGGTATAGACATTTGTTAGGAGTTTATACCGTTTCATATATTGTGCTATACCAGTTTTGTTGCTGGTATTGGTTTGAGGTTTTTTTGTTATATGTAAACTTTTGTTTTTATTAATGAAAAAATTGTCAGTTTTTGCCGACCCTAAAAAAAAATGATATATGTATATAATGTTTATCAAATTAACCAAAGAATAAATATTATAATAACTTTATGTTTATAATGTTGCATAAATTAATTAATTTTAATATTAAAATAATATATGAATTAAATAAAGAAAAATTTGAAGTAAACATGCATATTTCAAGATGGCTCGTGACTTGTGAGCCATCTCGAGTTATAGATGAACCGAATTTGACCTAGCTTTGAAAACTCAATGATGTTTCTAACTCGAGTTACAACTGAACCGAGTTTGAACTTATTCAAACTCGCTCGAACTCGACTTAATTGTGTGTGTGTAGATTGGCTAAAATGCTTTGCAAAGCATATGAGATCTGTGCTTTGGACTTTTGAATCGTCAGATCGCATCAAGATTGGTGCCGAGATCGAATCGGATGGCTTGGATTTTAAGCGTTGAAGCGCTAAGCCTATTATGTTGCTCCGTTAATTCTTCCATCTACTAGCGCTCTCAAAATATTCCCTCGTAACCCCTTCACTTCCCGTCTTTTTTTTTTTTTCTAAGGCTAGGTAGCCATTAACAGTTGCATTGAAAAGAAAAAGCTTTAAGCTTAAAAAAAAAACAGTTTTACAAAGTTAAAGGGTTGTTAAAAAAAAAAAAGGCAGTGAGGCAAACTATACTTTGTGCGCTGAAATCCACTTCTAATCGAAACCCTATCTTCTCAATTCGTTCGTGCTCAAACCCCCATCAGCCCATCCTTCGTGTGCTGAAATCCTTCTCAAATCTCAAACCTCCTCGTGCTTAGTCGCTCTTTCCTTTTTTTATTTTTTCCAAAATTTTGCGACTTTTTTTGGCGAAGCAAAATTGTCTTAATTTAACCTATGCGAAGTACCTGTTGGAAGTCATATTTTTGTCAATTTAACCTAGGCGAAGTACCTTATGTAATTACATTGCAGCATCTCAAATTCATGAAATTTTAGCATGTTGATGCCACTCAAGGGGAAGGCCGAGATAAAGAGGATGCGGAGACAACTGACAGTAGAGGAGGTGGAAAGAGTGAGGTGTTGTGCGGCTGTGCCATGAATTTTGGCTTCAAAGATGGGATAAGCTTTAGAGAGAGAGGGGAGGATTTAGAGTTAGAGCCTTAGAGGTGCTGTGCATTTAGAGAAAACAGACGGAAAAAAATTAAAATTAACGGAGAGAATGAAACCCCTTAGCGCCTCAGCGATATTTCTCTAAACCGACGGATTCGATCTCAGCGCCAATCTTGATGCGATCTGACGATTCAAAAGTACAAAGCACAGACCTCCTATGCATACACACACACACACACACACAACTCTCCGTTCCCTCTTTATATATCTTTCCAATTTTTACTAGAAAGAATTTACACGGGCTGTTTCAAAAATAGATTGGTCTATATTTCAATTTGCAAATACGTACATATGTCTATTTTGGGTATTTTCCGTTTGCCAATGGTAAATGTGAAAGCTCTAATAATAATAGCTCGGAACGAAGCTATTCTTGTATGATTGATCTAAAGTGACTCAGTTAATTTCATGGCCTTTTCCGTCCTAGTTAGCTTTGTTTTGATTACTTATTTCAAACTAAATTAAAAACTGTTGATTTATATTTTCTTCTATTAAAGACTTTATTATCATTACTTCTATTTTATGCATAATGGTGACTCTAGAATAAGAAAAGGACCTCTATTTATTTGTTTATTTATATTTTCTGCATATAGCTATTACTATTTTTGTAGTCATTTATTGTATAAAGGGCTTGATCAGATATATCATAGCTGTCCATCAATATAACCTCTCTTCTTGCCCTTTGTCTTCTTCAATATATTCTGCTTTCTGCCTTCTAATTTTTTCCTCAATATAAATAAATTTCCTTGCTGTGTTGTGGCGTAATTCATCTCATCAGACTGCTTAACCGCATTGCAAAGTACGATACAAGGATTTCGCTGATTAACTTTTCCATATAGCACTTGGAGGTAGGTTATGCAACTGCTCTTGTGCGAAACATGTGTTTGCCATATTTCTGCGTGAATTTAAATATCATTAATTTGCTTACCTTTTATTTCATTAATTTATTTATTAATTGATTGTTAGCAGTAACTTTTGGGTGATGGATTATATAGTTTTCGGACTATCTAATCTTGTTAAACAACTGGTACAATTCTTAACTGAAATTTCAATTTATCCCTGTATTTGAACTCTCTGTAACCGGCCGGTATTCTTGTCTCAAGTCCCCTGTCCATATGTATAACTATGGATATTTGAACCCATGAACTTTTAAAGGTCATCATGCTTACCCTTGTACCTTGTTTGTCTTCGGCCTGTTTTCTCTCTCAACATCTTAATTAAAAGGCCTAGTTAATCATTGGCTTCATTCTTAAAATATCCCTGTTATATTGGTAGATTAATTGAACTTATTATTAATTTACTCTGAACTAACCTTTGTTTAAGAAATGAACCCGGTACGCGACAAGGGAATGACTGAAATAACTGAAGAACCGCCGCAGGGGAGCATGTTACTCGAAAATATCAGAAAGCCTGCAGGTGAAACCATTGAAACAACTAATGTCAAATTCATTGTTGAAGGTGAGATGTTTTCAGCTGATAGCGGAATCCTCTGTGCCCGGTCGTCTGTATTTAAGTCTGAATTGTCAAACTATATGGCTACTGAGGAGGTGATACCGGTCGAGGACATGCAAGCTGCTGTTTTTAAGATATTGCTCGAGTTTGTGCGCACGGATAATTTGCCTGAAGATGCTTCGTTTGAGATAATTGAAGGCTTGATGGTTGCGGCCGGAAGGTATGCGCTTGAGGGGCTACTAGCTACATGCCAAGAGAAGTTACTCAAGAACTTGACAATAGATACAGCTGTGGATTGTCTGATTTTTGCAGACCGGCATGGGTTTACTGAGATGAAGAAGAAATGTTTTGAATTTATGTATAAAGGGGACACTCGATCCTTAGCATTTTCTCTGAAATATATCCGAATGGTTGTTAAACATCCTTCACTTTTAAAAGAGCTCAGACAGATGGTATATGAATCCAAGTCCATAGTTTAGTTTAAAGACATCATACTCTGATTTGTTCTTACAAATGTTTTGAAATTTGATAATTCGCAATATCCATGTGCCTACTTGTTCTTTTGATGAGCGTACTTTCAATTATGTTGGTGCCAAAATAATGCTCATGTGAAAAATCTCGCAAGTACTGCTTGTCAGTGCATGCACCGGGACGAACACAATTTCTTCATTTTTTATTTAACGGGCTCATTTAGCACTTTTTCGCATGTCCGATGCAGAGAGCCTTTGTTAACATCGTGGCAAAATAATGCTCGTCTGAAATGCTGATTTTTTTTTTTTTTTATGTACTACGTGCAATTTTTTATTTTTGTAAAGATAAAAATTAATGGTCAACATGTCGAAAAATTAATAAATGCGAGATGAAATGCTATTTCTCACCAGCAAGCATTATGCATGGTCTAATTCATTCAATTAATTAAGAATTAGTCAACGCCTTTTGCATAGCACCCATTGGACTGTCCAATAAATTCTTCCTTCATTAAAAATCTTATGACAAATGAAATTTATTAAAATTTCTAGCTCTAAATTTGCATCTTAAATATCCGACTGCAAGAAAACAAAAATTGTGACGATTTGCGAATGCATTAAAAGATTCGATTACAAACTACCAATATATTCAAATTCCAAGTTAAATCGACACGTTGTCATTTGTCATTTATCGTAATCCTTTTAAAAAGATAAATATCAAATGCATGAAATTATATTGGAGATCGAATTTTATATTTTTAACAAAAATTTACTATCTTTTTAAATTTCTGAAAATATTTATTATTGGAGGGTTTAAAATTAATGAGCAGCGTTCCACTGCCAACATTTACGCTGCCCCTAAATGTCACCAATTATCAGCCGTTAGATCAAAGGTTGATATATTGTTCTGATTTATTATGTTGACAACTCAAAAATTAAAAAAGGAATAATTAGATTTATACCACTGTGAAAATTAGCTTATTAGGGATATGCCATTGTTAGATTTCAAATTAGATTTATGCCATCCTCAAATTGTTTAAATTAGATATATGCTATTATCTCATTCCAAAAAAGATTCAATTCTAAAAATGCCATCCTAAATTCTCTCAATATTTCTAAAAATCCCCAAACTACCCTTTGTTAATAAACTTAAATAAAAAGCACGGACGAACCACAGAGGATTTACTAAATTGGTAAAGTGTATTTCTTCATAATTTTGTAAATTGAAAAATGACGTTCAAAAGGCTCCTTTACAAAATAATAATATACATGAAATGGGAAAGACATATAATTGTATGGTTAAATAAAGTTTGGTACAGTGATCCAGGGTTTGCTTGCGTGGATTCTTCATGTATGATTAAGTTTGGTAAAATGAGAAAATATATAATTGTACTAGTGGTCTTTTCGCGCGTTGCGCGAACTATTTTTTAAAATTTTATATCAATCATTGAATTTTTTAAATCATCAGCATATTTTATCTAAGTATCAACATATCTTGTATTTTTAAAGGAAAACATAAAAAACTATCTAAAGTATTTATTTTGCTTCCATCTTGTCTTATAATTTTCAAAACGTATAATCTAAAATATAAAATTTGACATCATTGGAATTTCTATAAATTTATAAGTAATCACTTTTTACATAGAATTTAATCAGATTTAGAAAATTTAATAGAGATTAAGAATTACAAACAATCAAAGAATAAAACCATAATAGAGATTAAATTTTATGAGATTTAGAAAATAATTTTAAAAATTTTATAGCTCTATAATCAGAAAATATAATATTAAGGGATTCCTCATATATCTATGAGCAAGCATATAATTTTTCATAGTCAAACGATTTTTTTAAGCCCTCCAAACAATTAAAAAACAAAATATATTTTTTCTCAAATCGGAAAATGGAGCCGTCCATCGTTGAATGGAATGGAGAGAGAGAGGCGCATCCCAATGCCCATGCACATGGGATGGCAGCCAAGAGAGAGAGAGGCGTCCGGATCTTCTGCGACCATCTTCATTTATTTGTACTTGACTATGTGGCCATATACTCAGTCTCTGCAACAAACGATCCGGCTGCTGCAACACATAGGAGGGCAGTGAAGAGAGAGAGAGAGAGACGCGCCCGGATCTTCTGCGACCATCTTCATTTATTTGTGCTTGACAACATGACCACACCTTCAGCCGTTGCAACAAAGGATCCGGTCCGAATTACTGTTCGGAGCACTGTTGGCCAACAGTACTCTCGGATCCGGATGTAATTCTAAGAATTAATATATGTTGTTATTGTTATGATGGTTAATTGAACCTTTATTTGATTTACTACTTGTAATTAATGACTAACCCATTATATCTCTTAATCTATGTTAGGTCAAGGTGAACAAACAAGTTCATACATATCCCAATACAAATAAATTTTCCAAAGCAAAATTGGTTTCTAGAGATGCATTGTCAGAATAGATAAAATTATTCACATTAATAAAGATCAAATGCAGAAATTGATAACATAAATAAATAACCAAACAATACAGTACTTTGGTCTTGGATGATAAATGGACAACTAATTGTACGACTGGATTGAAATACACACATCCACAATCGTGCTCTTAACCTTACAGATCGTTCTATAACAAAACTCGTTTTAATTAATTTATAATGGTATAAAACTAATTTGTCATTTAGTGATGGTATTTTTCTAATTTCAAATTATAATAGTGGCGTAAAACTAATTTGTCATTTAGTAGTGACATTTTTCTAATTTTAAATTTTTGTAGTGGCATATTTAAAAGGGTAAAATTGGTAAATCAATTTGCTGATGGCATAAAACTAATTTTTACTATTTTATAGTGGCATAAAACTAATTTATCATTTAGTGATGGCATTTTACTAATTTCAAATTTTCACAATGGCATGAATCTAATTAACCTATTTTATGATAAACTGATATTCATCTCTCCCCCAAAATCTCGCTCCCAGCCTGACTACTTCCGCACTTTTCCTCTCGTTCGCGACCTTATCTTAACTCCAAGAAACATCACTCTCGATACCTAAAGGCATTGATATCCCTTCTCTCGAATTGTTTTCTGAAGAAGTTAGTTTCCAAAGGCACCGAAATCCTCCTCTCCAGCTTATCTCTCGTGCTTTATTTATAGCTTCAATTCTTTTTTTTTTTTTTGACGAAGCTAGTTTGGGAACGTGTTCAAATTAAATCGGCGATGATTAGAGGAATTGAACTCGGGTCGCCATCGATCATTAGAGGAATTTAACTTGGGTCAACCATCGAGACCCTTTGCAAGCGGATCCAAATCCTTAGCAGCCGAAAGAAATGGTTGTTCCGAGCAGCCAAGTCCATTTATTTTAATATTTAAAAAATTTAAAATTCAAACGCTGAATTCAAACCGTTAATCTTGTTCAATTTTACGAACGATGCGTTTTTATGTAAGTTTTATAAAATTTGGATTTGATTTGATACTTGATTAATTGACCAAATTATGAACGTATTAGAATTAATCAGTGATAGTTAACCAGATTCGTTCATTTATTGACTATTTGATCAAGTATCAAATCGACTCTAAATTTTATAAAACTTATATGAAAACGCATCGTCCATAAAATTGAACAAGATCAACGGTTTGAATTCAGCGTTTGAATTTTAAATTTTTTAAATATTTAAATTAATGGGCTTGCTGCTCGGAACAACCATTTCTTTTAGCTACTGAGGATTTGGTTTTCTTTGCAAGCTATGGAAAAAAGAACATGTGACTTCATAAAACCAAAACGAATAAAAATAATAATTCATATGGCACCCTATCTAAAATTAAACCAAAACGATTAAAAAATAATAAATACTCCATTGTTTCAACTTTCAAATCAAACATGAAAATCGATTAAAATTAATTCATAGTAGGCAGAAATGGATTTTAAAAAGAGAAGAAATAGATCACTCTATTTGAAAGGAGGTGATTCCAATTCTGAGTCTTTCTCTGCTAAAACGAACATAAATGCACTCGATTTACACATAGAAAAGGGTATAGCAAGAAAGATATAGATAAGGAGCAATAGATCGCATCTAGGGTTACAGAGAATCGAAAGATTATGTCTGGGAGTTTAGAGGAAGGTGGCGAATGAGAAGAGAAACGGGAGAAGAAAAACGAAGGTTGGGAAAGAGGGGGTGAGTTGGGAATGAAATTCTCGACAGTCCTTTTTTTGACTGCTCCAAGCAGTCCTTTCTCTTTTTTTTTTAATATTTCAAAATTTAAAAACTCAAATGGAGAATCCAAACCGTTGATCTTGTTAAATTTTACGGGCAATACGTTTTCATATAAATTTCATAAAATTTGAAGTCAATTTGGTACTTGATTAAGTGACATAATTACGAACGTATTAGAATTAATCTAACCAGATTCGTTCATTTGTTGACCTCTTGATCTAGTATCAAATCGATTTCAAATTTTATAAAATTTATATGAAAACACATCGCCGGTAAAATTTAACAAGATCAACGGTTTGGATTCTCCATTTGAATTTTTAAATTTTGAAATATTTAAAAAAAGAGAGAATGACTGCTTGGAGCAGTAAAAAAAAGGACTGTTGAGGATTTCATTCCGGGTGAGTTGGGAGAGACATCAATTTATTAATTGTTTTTACTTTGTTGAGCTGTCAAAATTCGTGCCAAATTAAAAGTTATATAAGTGGTCAACTGATTAAATCAAACCCGCTTATCAAACTTTGATCTAACGGCCGATAATTGGTGACATTTGGGGGTAGCGGAACACTGCTCAAATTAATTAGACCGATGAATTTCTAAACTTTATAAAAAAAAATAAAAAAAGTTTGAAAAAATATATAATTTGGTTTCCTGTTAAACTTCAATATAAAATGAGATTGACGGTTTGGAATGATCTTTTTAAATATAAATTTAAGAACAAAATCATATTACGGAATCAATTTATGCTGAACGTAGCATTCTAACTACGGCTGTCAATACCATATCGTTTCGCATGTTTTCATTCTGTTCTGTCCGAAATAGAGCTGAAACGGAGGAGAATGGTTTTGTTTAGAAACAGAACGGAAACAAAGCATCATTTCAGGGGACGGAACACCCAAAAGAAGAAATTACAAAGGAAAATGAATGCAAAACTGAAATGAAGTAATGAACATTAATTCCGTTCTGTTCAGTTTTAACGGAACGTAAATGAAACACGATTTTTGTTTCGTTACTTGGAACAAAACGAAAATAAAACATATCAGTTTCGCACGTTTGACACCCCTATTCCAACGATCCTCATTTTATTATTTTTTAAGCTCGGCGACCTTATGCACAACGCACAAAACTTGGCCCGTTTACTATGGAATTGCTATTTTCTTCTTTGTGAGCTGAAATCTGAACGTCTATATTTTTTCCTTATTATCATCTAAGGCCGTCACCAGGCTCCAAACACTGACTATTTATACTTAAGCATATATTTTTGTAAAGCAATTCAAATATGATCGATATTCTTATTTATCCTTTCATCCTGAAATAAACTCGAAATAGGCTCACATTAGTAATTATATGTTTTATTTGAATAATCATGCGATGTATACTCTGCGCCACCACAAAATTGAAATAGGAAAATCCCTAGGAGCATCATCACTTTTAAAAAGATCTGTCGAATATTTCTTTATTTAAATAGAAGGAACAAATTGGAAAGTTATTAATTAGTTGGTCTTATGTGGCTTTCTGTCAAGAAAATATATACTTTCTTGTAATAAATATATAATGTGAAATATAATATATATATGGGAGAATTGGTTCTGTACCCCTTCAAAACAAGGAAATTAGTAATTTGCCCCTTTACCCTCTTTTAAATGCTTAGTGCACCCCAATATAGTCCCCAAAAGAAACCAGATATGTAATAATAAAGTGAATTCAAGTTATAGAACTAAAAATCAATGAATGGTATAATTGAACCCGAAATGTTGGCCTGGAATACCTTGAACATAAAAAGTCATTTAGAAATTAAGAATAGACCTTAATAATTTTAGAAAAACTTACTAAAATAATATTTTATTTATGAGCGATTGGCGACTCACTGCTGAAAGCTCAGTCTACCGAGAAGCATTACGAGCAACCGAATCAATCGAAGAGCCAGCCCTTGGTTTTGTCAAACCAACTGAAGCAACTCAAAGGGCTACCTCAACAATTATCAAGCAGAACAACACAATCATTCAACTGCTTGTTAAAGTCAAGAAAGAACTTGAGGATTGCAAGGACCAAATAAGAGAACTCAAAAGGGCAAAAGCACCTGAAGGGTCTGACACAACCGAGGCCCTAGAACAAATCCACTACCTTGATCAGCAGGAGATAACACTAAGGACTGACTGTCAAGCAATAATATCCTTTTTCAACAAGTCAGCACAGAATAAACCATCAAGGGTTAGATGGATAAACTTTGTTGATTATGTAACAGGGACAGGAGTGCATATCAACTTTGAGCACATAGATGGCAAGCTGAATAGCTTAGCTGATGCACTCTCCCGGTTAACAACAAAATTGGCTGTTACTACAGAAACTCAGGAGCACCAAGAGATGTTTTTAGCCCATCTTGAAGGAGCTTTTGAAGAAGCGGATCGATTTAGTGACAGTCTGAATAAACAGATGAATGAGCTAATTTTAAAAATTAGTTCTTCACTTTAGAAACCCTTAAATCCAAAATTTTAAGGATAGTTTGATGGCGATCTACGGAAAACCATTAACTTTTTAGATTTAATTTTATTTTTGCGGAAGTGGTGAGCATCATTCTCTTTTATTAACCTCTGTTTAATTTCTCAGATGGTAGGACAAATCCAGCAGTTCTCCAAAAATGTAGATTTTCTGATGGATCCAACAGTTCGTATTAATTATGAAGAGAGAAAATTGGTAAGGGAAAATGTTAAGGAGGATTTCATTCGTCAGGCAGATAAAGCCTATGAGGAAATAAATATTCTACTAGAGATAATGAAGCTAAATCAAAAGAGATTTCAAGGCTACCAAAGATGTGACTGTGTGTATACAGACTACTACTATATCAATAAAGATTGTATTAAGCAGGCTGAAGATGCGTTGGCATGCATTGAGAAAGCTGTCAATGAAAGTGAGTTTTGATTCTCACCCAATAATGGAGGTTGGTGTGAGCACTTTTTCTTTTATTTCTTTTATAAAGTACCTTTTATAATGATGCTGGTGTGTAATAATTGTACTGGTATGTGTTTTTAGTGCGCCATTTGGTGCACCTTTTATGCACATTATTGATTAATGTGTTTTTTCTTTTAGACTGCACCGAGAAAGTGCTTCCTTTATGTCATTTTCAGATCTCACTAGGTGTGTTAGTGCTCATCTTTTTTTTCTTTTGAGCTGGAAGAGCATAAGAAAAGAAACAAATAATTGTGACGATAGGGTCCAATGAGCATCCGGCAATAATTTGCTCTTTTTTCCTACCTCTATTTAAACTCAAGGATGTCATTGAGAAAGACATCATCCAATTCTCAATAACTCCTCTTCTGTAAAATACAAGTTTAAATAAAAACTCTGTCTTCTCAAAACTTCGCAGTTTCAATACTCTATAGTTTTGAGAAATTTTCTGGTGTTATTAACAGCATTTTCCACTTTGGTATCAGAGCGAAGTTTGTTTCTTAATACTATTTATGACTTTCTAAATTTCTACGTGTTCTAGGTAAACATTTAAGGGGAAGATTATACCAAATCCTTAGATAGTTCATAATTTGAAAATAAGACTGTCATTAATAATTAATTGGCCTGAAAATATTAATTTGAAGTTTGAAAATTTTAAAAATTTTAGAAGAATCACACTGCCGTACAGTACCTATTAGGTGAGGGAAGATCGCGGATAAACACTGTGATGTGAGAGGAATCTAAAACCAGTAAAAATTGTCATTCTGAAAATTAAAATCAAAGACTGCTGATTATTAACCTGGGTACACAATTAGAGTGACTTTAGTATAAGTACCAGGGAATATTCCCTTCAAATGGGTAAAAACCAAAGATTGAAACTTCTGAGGGGTATGAAACGATTTGCCCCTATATATATATTTATAATGTTGGAAAATATTACTTCATGTCGTGTCCAACACTTTGTATCGGTATTTTTGCCACATGAACACGACTCCAACGATCAGTTGCCAGCTACCGGATGGAGCAATTCCTAGTTAGTCTGAATGGAACTGGAGACCAATATTTTAAAACCGAATCAGCCATAGAACATGAAAAGTTATCGGTTCAATGGTCCAATTGATTCGACATGTTGAATCGGTTTTAAAAACTGAATTGTTAGTCTAAATGGAATTGGAGACCTATGTTTTGAAAACTGGACCGACCATCGAACCGGTAAAGTTATTGGTTCGATGGTCCAACTAGTTTGACAGGTTGAACCGGTTTTAAAAACCGGATGACATAATTTACGTACATAATTCATAAGTTAAACACAGAGACTCGTATAGTCCTGTGGATGGAGAGCATGACTGTTACCTTGGAGAACCTCGTTCGATTCTTGGTTTTGCTTCTTTATTTTTCAAAATAAAAAGAGATAAACCATGCAATCTGGTTCACCAGTTATAATAAAAATCGGACCAGATCAGCCGATTCGTTGTGGTTCAAAAACAGCCCAAAACCCGGGTCTTTTTGGACTGGACTGGAGTTCGACACGCGGTCAAACCGATCAGTCCGATCTAATTTTCAAAACATTGCTAGAGATAATCATACTACCATTTCTGATTCAATCATCTAAAAGAAAATCTATTTTAATTTTTTAAATGTAATTTTTACCACAACGTGAAAGGACAATTAATTCTCAACAATCCAAACACGCCCGAAGTATTATTGCTTACTGATAGATTAACACGCCTGAAAAATATATAATCAAGGTTTTGATGGTAACAAATTAGACATGTTGCACAATCTGTGTAAGTTTGTGAGATTTAGTCCATAGCTTCAATACTCCATATATAGCTGCAGATCATGCCAAATAATTTGAATTTCAATTGATTATTAATGGTTAATGGTATCTAAATATTCCTGGATTTTATCTACTGAAGGAAGAGAGCGATTTAATGCGTATTGGGTTGAGGATTTGGAATATTGATTGATATATAGCCTATCATCATGGTTCCAAGAATCAACCAATCCTGCTCTGACTTGGAGCGAGTCAGACTGGAATTGGCGGGGAATGATATGATGTCGAGGGGTTTAGGGCGGAACCGGGTTGAGTTTCACCATTAATTAATAGTGTTTGTCAAAGAAGATAGGTGAAGGGATGAGAAGAACATTGCACGAGGTGGCCAAGAGCGAGGGAAACACGTAAAGATCGGTTAGACGCGCTACGAGCAGGTGGCGCCACCTTGTTCGGGTGGTTCGGCCTCTTTTGCTTCGGCGCAGAAAAATAAGGAGTTTTGATGAGAAGTCGGGAACAAATATGAGAAAAAAGAAGAAGGGTCCAAAGTGAAGGTGTCAATTTTCTCATTTTATTTATTCAAATCTGATCGAATGGTCCATTTTTTTCAATAATGAATTTAATTTATAAATAAATAAATCGATCCAAGAACATCAAAAAATTACAAACTCCATGCTCCACGATCATACGTTACGCATTAAAGTACTTAATAAACGTATCTTTCTCAAAATTTTATTTTCTATAGATAATATGATTTATGCTCATGAAATCTCATTTTGATTGTTTTCAAAATTTATTTTTCGAAATGCTTAAAATATCATAGCAGCTACGATAATTGTATTATTTCATATTTAGTTGATTTGTCGCTTCCAATATTTAATTTTTTTCATTTATTTTTTGTCCTAATCAAAGTTTTTTGGTGGCAGTTGACAGTTACTTGATAATAGATCTCAGAGTTAAGTGCGAGAAGTTTTTGTCAGGGAGATCTCAAAAGTTACCTACTGAGCTTAATTTCCAACTAAGAATAGTTGATAAGAATCAATTATATTTTGGTGATTAGGGATATTCCAGTTGCTATTTTAGAAATGTTTTAGTTCTATTTTTTGCATAAAAGTGCCTCTACAATAAGAAAAGGACGAATTGCAAAATATATGCCAACTCTGGGGGAGCTCTCCGTACAGAAGGCGATTTGATGGCGAACGATGGCGATTGGATTCGTGTGCAACCAAGGAGGCGCCGCAACAACCACCACTACCCAGCCAACCCATCCGCCATCCCCTACCAGCTTTCAACCTACAACGCCATCCCAACTTACGCTCAGGTGCTTCGTAGACGCCCAGCCCCCGTCTACCTCCAACCGCCGCACAGAACACCAGATCTCATCACCCAGTAGCACCAACACCACACCAGCCAAAGCCTGCCTCTCATCATCCCAAGCCTACCACTAAACAAGCTCACCAGTCTCAGCCGCGTACAGGCCGTCGCCGCTAGCTGCCAAAACCTCCTCGTACCTCCGATCATGTTTTAGAGAATGTTCCCACTGAAGTGACACTGCCGGAGAGCCCCACCACTCTCCGTTTCCCTCCATCCCCTTCTTATGAGGAATTGCACCTTCGATGCTTCCGCTGCTTTCAGCGCGGACACCTTGCCGACGATTGTCAGAATGCTCGCCGGTGTGTCCTTTGCTGGGGCACAGGTCATGACTATAAAGAGTGCCCTGACACCTTTGCTGGGACAGAGAAGGGACCTGCAGCTAAGCCTTGGCCTGCAGAGCATCCCTTTGATGATTTGCTGGATAGCTATAACCCTGACTTGCGTACTGTCATGCCTTCTGATACAGAACGCCCCAAAGAGGTCTACTATCACATTTCAAGGGACAAGTCATACCACCAAGAAGTGCAGCGGCTGTCAAAGGCCTTGGTCATTACCACTCCAACTTCCTATGAAGTCCCTTTCACAGCCGAGGTGATCGCTGCTCAACTTGCCTCTACAGGCTTAGTGAAGAAGGAACAGCTTCAAATAGCTAACATCACTAAAGATAGGCTTCTGGTACTGCCACCAAAAGGGGTTTCTGCACAGCAATTGGGTATGGCTATGTCTGAAGCTTGGTGGGAAAGGGTTATCAGGCAGCTCAATGGTCTCCGGCGATTGACGCTGACATTGAGATCCCTGTTTTCAAAGCATGGATAACTCTGGCTGGAATACAGCCTCATCATTGGAGGGAGCGTTATGTTGCTGAATCGGTCAGTCGGTTTGCGACTTATCTGGGAACCATTCTTTCCAGGGAGATGAACAACATGGCCACTTAGGATGTTGCCGTTGCTACCCCAGACCTTCGTCGCATCCCTTTAACCATCTTCATGACCGGCGACGGGTACAAATACCCGGTTTCAGTACATGTCAAGCGTTAGATTCAGATGCCTCCAGAATCAATGTTTGTAATTCCACCTCATCCACCAACCTTTTGCCGGCCAAGTCATCGTCAACAAAGGTCACCTACACCGCCTACCACTTCAGACGAGGAAGCTTGCCAGTTGCAGGGAGATACTGTAACCTTGAAAATCTCTGCCTTGCAAGAGATCTTTCGAGGGGTACCAACAAACAGTATTCCCTCAGAGCTAGCATCTCTTATCTGTCCCTCTCTCCACGCCAGGAACGACCAGGGTGTAGTTCTCCGGCGAAGTGATCTTGCTCTGGCAGAACAAGTTGGCCAGGCTACACAAAGGGCCACACCTCAGATGCCACACAGGAACCCACAACGCGCCAAAAGGCTCTCGACCATTGACGTCATGGAGTTGCAGGCCTCTGTGCTAGAACGTTCCCCTCACGAGAAGCGTTTGGCAGTTTCTTCATTTCAGGTACAACCTCAGTGTACCTCTCTGTTGCATACAGACAAACTCCCTTTTGACGCGTGCCTGTTTCCTGAGGCTTTTCAAACTTATCCGTTTAAACAACTCAATAATCATGTGCCTTTAGCTGTTACACAACAGGAAACGGATTTGTTTGATCTTGTAAATGTTCAACCCGACCTGTTAGTAGTTACACAACAGAAGCCGTTAGTGGTTGAACCAGAACCTCTAGTTTTGAACCAACCAGACCCTTTTACAGACATGCTGGCTTTGGTTACAACAGATACCTTTACTTCAATTGACCGGCCTGTTATTTGTAACAGCCCATCTAAGACAATTAAGACCCGTTCAAGGCCTGTAAAAATTGCTAAGGCACCTGTCTCTAAACCCAAGTTTGGTTGTAAAACTAGAAACCAAAAGAATCAGCTGAAAAGTTCAGGAAAAAATCTGTTGGCAAGTACAGACACAAGTGCTTTCCTTGATGTGCCTTTATGTTTTGTTGAGGCCATTGATATGCTCAATTTGATTGGGGTTAGCCATGACATACTTGTTAAAGAAAATGATAAATTCTCCAAAGATGTACCAGACATTGGTGATCAAACATCTCGGGTCATGGTTAAGTCTGCTAAAACTGCTAGTGTGAAACAGGGGCTAGCCTCCTCCAGTACGGCAGGCGCTGCAGGAAGGCCCTCCCGTTGCTATCTCTCAGAGAAAGTGGATATCCCAGGGTCTGATGAAGAGCTTGGGGACTACTAGTTAGAGTAGAATCGCCCACCTCTCTACGGCCTTTAAGCTGCCTCTTTAGGAGCTTCTTGTACTTCTTGTTTTGGTTATTCTGTTTCAATGAATTATAAACCTCTAAAATTTCTGTCTTGGAATGTTCGTGGACTTGGTGATGATAGCAAGAGATTGGCTGTTTGTGATACAATTCGGTTTTCTAGATGTGATGTTTTCTGTTTGCAAGAAACTAAATTGAGTTGCCCTACTGTTTCATCTATCTCTGCCTTTACTCCTAGCTTTTTTTGATAGAGAGATAGCAGTTTTAGACTCCATTAACACAAGGGGAGGATGTATTATCGGCTGGAAAAAGTTTTTCATTAAACTCTCCTCGTGGACCACACGTCACACAATCTCAATGCTTCTCTTAGATTTGAGAACTGAGATAAAAGTATCTTGTTACAAATGTGTACGGCCCCCATTCTAATCTTGAGCGTGCTATTTTCTTTAGAGAACTTAGATTCATTGCTACTCTTGAAACTTGTCACTGGACGGTCTTAGGCGATTTTAATATCGTCCGTTGGATGAATGAACGATCTACTTTGGCCACTGATTTTTCTCAAATGCAACTGTTTAATGATGTGATTAGAGATTTGCATCTTTACGACACACCGCTTACCAACAAGCGTTTCACTTGGTCTAATAACCAGCCAAACCCGGTTATGTCACGTCTAGATAGAGTGCTCCTTTCTCCCCATTGGCTAACTTCTTTCCCAGTACTCACTTTACAAGCTCTACCCACCTCTGTTTATGATCATGTTCCCATTCGATTGCATTGCAAACAGATGGCAACGGTGCCTAAGAGAAGGAGGATTGAGATGTTTTGGTTCAAACATGAGGCTTTTCATACTATTACACAGGAAGTTTGGGCTGTACCTAATTTTTTACCACCGGCCCAGAGATTTAATGCGAAGAATGGGCTGTTGCAAGAGAAATTGAATGACTGGCATAAGTCTACCTTTCCTTCAGTGAATGTTCATTTGGAAAATGCAAAACACTTTATTGCCTTGTTAGACTCAATAGAAGAAAGTAGGCCTCTCTCTCCTTTGGAATTGAAGGTTAGAATTATAGTCAAGGAAAGAGCTTTTCACTTGGCATGTATTAAAGATAGTAGATGGCATCAAAGGGCACGAATACAGTGGCTCAAAAGTGGAGATCGTAACACACGATTTTTTTATGCTACTGCTTCGGCCAAAATGAGAAAAAAGAATGTCTCGTCATTACTTATTGATGGAGAAACCATAGTCAACCCAAATCAGATTCTTCAGGCATTCACAGATTTTTACAAAAACCTGTTAGGCAAATCTGTTCCAGCGTTCCCTTGCTCCCTACATACACTTTATGGCCATCAACCTGTCTTTCTTCAACTAGCAGATCAGTTTATGCCTCAAGAAGTGTATCATGCGGTCTTGCAACTTGCTAACAACAAAGCGTCAGGCCCAGACGGCCTACCAAATGAATTTGCTAAAGAAAAATGGCATTTTCTTCAGCAAGATGTCATGGATATTTTTGATGATTTGTACAGATTGGAGTTAAACCTCAAGGAACTGAATCGGGCACCTATAATTCTTCTACCAAAGACCCAGAATGCAACAACTTTATCCTCCTTTCGACCAATCAGCATTATAAACTACATTCCCAAACTAATTGCTAAGGTTCTGGCTTCGAGACTGGGGCTGCACATTAATGACATGATCTCTCCTTCTCAAACCGGCTTCATTAAAGGGCGACTCATACATGAAAACTTTCTTGGAGCTAGAGAAATTGTCGCTCATCTCACTGCCTGCAAAGAGCCAGCTTTCATGATCAAGCTGGATTTCTATAAGGCATTCGACACGGTCAATTGGTCTTTCCTACTGAATGTGCTAAAAACCTTTGGAATTCCTAAAAAATTCATTAGTTGGGTCGAATTACTTCTCACCACAGCTTCTTCTGCTGTTCTCTTAAATAGCCAAACAGGGACTTACTTCCAGCATCAGTAAGGCTTGCGGCAAGGGGATCCACTATCCCCGTTTCTTTTCATCATGGTTGCAGACGTCCTTTCTAAGATGTGTCAAGCCACGGCAACCTCTATCCCTTTCAACATATCAAGTCAGCTAGGTTCGCCGTTCCATGTTCTACAATATGCTGATGACACGTTGATTTTCTCCACGATCAAAGGACGGGCGGTGCATTCTCTCAAATTTGTACTCACGGTTTTCTCTCTCTGTTCAGGACTAAACTTGAACCTTCTTAAGTCCTCCTTTGTGCCTTTTAACCTTTCTTCCCAACAACTCGACTTGGTTACATCGATAATGCAATGCGATGAGACTCAACTTCCACTGAGTTATTTAGGCCTACCACTCACTGCTTGTAGACCTACCAAGGAAGTCTACCAGCAGCTTATTGAAAAGTTAGAAAACAAGCTAGCTGGTTGGAAAAACAAGCTGCTGTCGAGAGCTGGCCGATTAACTCTTGTTTCCTCAGTGATGTCTTCTATCCCAATCTTCTTCATGTCAGTCTGCAAAATACCGGCGTGGGTGCTGAAAGCAATTGATAAATTACGTCGTAATTTTCTCTGGGGCCGTTCGACTGGGTCAGCAAATGGCATTCCACTCCTCTCTTGGGATAGAATCTGTCTTCCCAAACATCTAGGAGGCATGGGCATTCTGAATTTAAAGATCCTCAACATGTCTCTATTACTCAAATGGCTTTGGCGATTGTTTGATCGGCCGACATCTCAATGGGCAATGCTAACAAGATCTTTGCTAGCATCCAAGACACACACAACACCACTCTCTTGGACGGCAAGAGGATCTTTCTTCTGGAAGGATCTGTTCAAACTGAGACACATCTTCTCAATTTCCACCAACTTCAATTTGGGAAATGGCAAAGACACACTTTTTTGGTTTTCGGATTGGGGAAATGACCATTTAAGGTTCTTTGATTGCAAACCACTGCCATACAGACATTACCTTTCAATCAACAAAGTTTGTCAGCATATCTCGTCTTCGTTACAAGCCCCTTGGAATAGCGATGTGCATAATGCAGTTCTTTCCCTACCTTCCATTGCAACCTCCAACACAGGAGATAGTTGTATCTGGAAATGGAAATCATCAGGTTGCTTCACTGTTAAGTCGGCCTACACCATGTTAATTTCTGCTGGCAAATACAATTTCCAGGGCATGCTGATTTGGAGTACAAAATTACCCCCATCGATTCAAATTTTCACCTATCTACTGTATCAGGATAGGTTGCTAACTCAGGAAGCCTTGGTCAAGAGGAATATTTGGGTTCAACAGGGTTGTGCTCTCTGTAATTCAACAAGCCTTGAAACAGCTTCTCATATCTTCTGTGTATGTCCTTTCACACAAGAGCTTTGGTTCAAAGTGAACACCTTCTTTCCGTCAATTAACTGCATGGGTCACACAGAAATAAAACAGCTTATCAATGAAGCTTTACAACACGTTGCAACAAATAAGAAGGATCTCAAAGCTATAGTCTCCATCACTGTTTTGTGGGCCATCTGGTTGGAAAGAAACAACTGAATTTTCAGAGGAGTGGCCAGAAATACTGATGCGCTGCTACATTGGGTTGTTTCACAGCAGGAGATGTTTTTGAAGCACTGCTAATCTCCTCTTTTGGTTTTGTTTTGTTTCCTTTTTTTTTTTTTTCTTTCTTTCTTTGTCCAACTTGGTAGCCACTACCTAGTTCTCTAAAAAAATAATAATAATAAGAAAAGGACCTCTATTTATTGGTTTATTTATATTTTTAAATCGAAGTATATACAAACAGCCGTAATAATTATTCCAGTGCATATAACCATAACTGTATTTGAACTTTATATCAATTTTTACAAAAAAGAATGCACAATGGACTATCTCACAAAAATAAATTGGTCTATATTGCCTATCAGAAGGCACACAATATACAAATAGCATATGTTACAAATTTTGGAAATTTATCATTTTCCAAATGGTAAATGTGAAAGCGTTAATTAATAATAGCTGGGATGAATCTATTCTTGTATGATTGATCTAGTGCTTCTCTACTACGTGTAAAAGTGACTCAATTAGCTTTCATGGCCGCTTAGCTTTACCTTTATTGAGCTGAATTTCCAACTAAATTAAAAACGGTTGATAAGAATCAATTATATTTTGGTGATTGAGGGAGAATTAACTTTACAATTTTAGAAGAGCTATATTTTACTCTTGCAAAATCAAATTCGGATTCAAATGGTTGGAAGTTATATTTTAGATAATTGTTTAAAAACTCTTATAATTTGATTACCCACCAATATCTCAACTTTTGTTTGTTTTTCCCCTTACCTAAAATATAAGAGTTTTTAACAGTTATCTCAAATAAAACTTCCTTTTTGCATTCATAGAGAGTAGTTTTAAAAAATATATACAACCAACTCATGAACTACTGCATTCATAGAGAGTAATTTTAAAAAAAATATATACAACCAACTCATGAACTACTGCATTCAATTTGCATGATCTAGTTGTAGTACCTTAACTTACTTTTTGCATGAACTCGCAAAAATAGTTTGAGTACGTAAATTGAGACACATTTTTGTTACACTCTGAATTTTTGCTATCAGATAAAAAATAAAGTAATCTGAATTTTGATGGAACCTTATCAATAGAACCATGTCATATAAATTAAAATATTCCATATAAAAGTGATATCGAGAAATTAACTAGTCATATTACATTACTAATGCAAAAACAAAATGCCAATTATTATGATTTATTTATAGTTACAATCAATTTAGAATAGATAGATGATTTCTAAGAGATTGACATAAGATAAAATGATATAACTGATATGAATTGAACAATATATTTAAAGAAATTAAGACAAAAATAAACATTCAACAAGAGTTGTAAAAAATTTTGTGAAACAATTATCAAAATTATCAGATGATGAAATTATGATATTAGGATCAAGATTAAATGAAATTGTGAATATAATAACTTCTAAAAGTTTATCAAATTAAAATCTGGTTGATTTTGACCTTTGGATATCAAGTTATTATCCTTGATTTATTTGGGCCATCGGATCAAAAACCCGACCCCCAACTTTATCAACTCTCCTTCACTCTCTCAGTCTCTCTCTCTCTCCCTTTCCTGTTCGGGTCCGACCCAAACCCTTTCCAGTTCTCTCCTCTCTCTCTCTTCCGATCTTATCTCCTCTTCTCATCTCCGATCGGCTCAAGCTCTTTCTCCGTCCGATCGAATCAAATATATATCGAGCATACATACCTTAAGCCTCTTTTGTTAATCGACCTAACAAGTAGAAACTGAAGTAATCGTGTATGATGCATCAATTTCTCTTCCTTCTTATTATTTCGGCTTGAAACCATGGTCTCCCCTCCTCGTGTTGTTGCATTGGCAAGGATAGTTGGGTGTTGGAGATGAAGAACTAAGAAGGAGAAGCACGGGAAGAGGAGGAAGAAATCGATGTTGTTTTTTTTTTTTTTTTTTTGGCCATTTTTATTGCTTGAGGTAGTTCTCAATTTCCAACTTTTTTTCCTCTCTCTGTTTGATCCGAATTTGTGAGATAAATAATTGCTAAATTGGTGTTTGAACCCTTAAAGCCGTCCATGTACCTGGGGAGTATTTCCTGTGTGATGCTGATTCGGTTTAAGGGCTGGTACATGGCTGTACCAGTTCGATACTGGTTCTGGTACGAAGTTCTTAAGTTTAAGGCTTTATTTTGGGAAATTTTCTGTTTCAGGGACCAATTTATAAATTTCCAAGGGTTGCTATGTAAGTTCCAGGGGCTTTCTCGTCAAATATTTTAGATACCAGGGACTTACTAGTAAAACATTTAGTGTGCAAGTTGTTGAGTTATCGGTTTCTAAGCTTTGTTGGATTTGGACTTAGAGTTAATAGCTGGACTCAAATAACAGATTTGAACAATGATGTTATGGATTTACAAATAAATAAAGAATAAAACTAGAAACTGTTGGATTTATAAGTGGGTTATTGAACAACAAATTGATTACGACAAAGCTAAGCAATGATTAATCAGGGCACTTAAGCAAAAATTTACCAAAGAATTTGATTTTAGATCGGTTAAAATAAAATTAGAGAAAAAGCCAGTCTTTTGATATGGGAATTTCTCTAATTAACGGGAAATGACAAAAATTTGTCCAATAGATTAAATGAACAAGATATTATGATAATTATTTGGACAATCTAATCCCAATCTAAAACAAAACAATTAGATTTCTGATTTCGTTTCCCCGCTTCTATTTGAATTCAGATTTTGCTCCTTGGAATTATTTCATTAATCGAAATTTCTGATTTTAGACTTCTCTATCGATCTTAAATAAACGTATAAAAATAATAATAAGTAACAAATTAAATAATAATATAAAATGACATAAATTTAAGATAATATATCAATTTCAATATACGACTTGATCTGGATCTAAATTGATTGAAAATTAAATTGAACTCAAATTCCGATATTAGAAAATTATAACAATTAATTTATAAATAAATCCTAATAATATTTTTAGAGATTTTCGAAACTATAAACTAATGATTTATATAACTAAAAAAACAAATCTCTATTTAATTTATTAACAACTAGAAAGTCAAAACTAATTATTAATAAACTAAATTTAAATATCTAATAATATATTTCAAAACAGAATCCCTTCCAACAAAATAGAATCTGACTATTAAAATCTAGGTCAGTCTAGATAACCTGGACCATCAGTGACACCTATCAATCGGGTCAGCCCAATCCATTTGAGTATTTGACAACTCAAGTCAGCTTCACCAGTATGTCTTAGGAAACCGTTAAACTTTTCTTTAACAATAAAGTTTTGTTCTAATTAGGAATGGACTCGTTTGGATCGTACGGGAATAAAAAAGGAATAAGGATTTTAGAGGTAAAACGTTGGGAAGTGTGTAATTTTGTGAGAGAAATTTATGTCTAAAAAGAAGCTATTTCTAGAAATAGGTTATTCGTTAAAATAAGATCAAGGATTGTCAAGCACAAGAAATGCCAAACCTAAGGACCGCCAGATGCAGTAGCTTTTATAATGTTTTCATAAATCATAAATAAGCTTGTCATTACTCAGGTGCCGAATTACGTGGATTTATGTTCAAGTACTGCTTAAATTGTTTTATTTGATTCTTTATATTGGATTGCACAGTGGTAGTTATACATAACTCGGGTATTTTACGGGAATTCGTTAAACAGTATGTTTTTATATATGCATTCTGAGAGTTCATTTGGCATGCATGACCGAAATTCTGCATCTAGAAATAGTTCCCTTAAACAAGGAAAAAACAGCATTTTGAAATGGAATGTCTTGAATTATCTGATTTTTGCAGACCAGAATGGGTTTAGTAAGCTGAAGAAGGAATGTCTTGAATTTTTGTCGAAAGAGAACATTCTTAGGAAATTGGCACTATCGTTTAAGCATGGCCTAATGGGAGTCAATCATCCTTCACTTCTACATGAGCTCAGAGAGGTCTATGAATCCAGGACCCTATTTTAATTTAAAACATCATAATTGGGGCTTTTGTAGATGAGGATCTCCAAGAGGGTTCTAGTGCTGATGCTGGGCAGAAGCAGCTCAATCCTCCTCATGTCATGTTTAAAGCTTTAATTTATTTAGTTAAAGTGCTAAATTGTCTATGTGCTTGCCAGCAGAACTTCTTTTCTTAAATTTTAATTAAAATATTGTAATTTGATATTGAATAACTAGAAATGATACCAAGCTAAACTGATCAGCAGAAGTTCTTGAGAAAATGATTTCCTAGCACCGAGTTAATTAATCTTGCATATGGACTTATTCAATTATTCTTTTACGCATTGCAAATTATCTACATTTATACTGTTTCATGTTGTTTTTTGTGTTTAAGATGCAGCTCAATTTTATATTGGAGCAACAGGAAATGTGCTTAATGCCATAAAACAAAAGGACAATGATCTTAGCATATTTTTCTGATGTTCAACGAACGCCAGATTAGCACAAACATGACAAGTTTCTTTTTATCAACTAATGAGATCCGAACCGTCTGTTTTTCTTTATAATCTCATATATAATCGTGACTAATTAATACATAAATCGAAATTCATACAATCTCCTTCCAGTAAAACTTAAATCAGAAAATATTATATCACATCGTCCTCTCCGAGGACCAGGAATGAGGAATCCAGGATACGAGTAAATAAATATCATGAACCATCATTCGCCAGCTACTGGACGGAGCTGTTTCCGGCTAGTCTGAACGGAACTGGAGACAATCAGACCTACCTTTTCCGATTCAATCGTCAAAAATAAAATAAAATCTATTTTGATTGCATTTATGATATCGTCTTGTTAAATCTGGACCGTGTTCTTGCTCCCTCGTAGGTCGTACCGTACAGCACAGCACCCTTTATCATCAGTTTAGATTCTCTCTTCGATTTTCAGGTACGGTTACTAAACCCTAGAATTTACATTTTAGAAACCGATCTGAATTGGAATTATTAGAGATTAGAGAAGCGATCAATCATGACCAGAACTAAACAAAGACCTAGGAAGAATAAGGCAAAGAACCAAACAACGGCTGGTCCTGGTACTGGTCCATCATCCACCTCTAACAAAATCGGGAAGAGGCGGAGGAATCGCTTGAAGCGACCTGAGATGGCCGCCGTGGCAGATTCGGAGCCTCAAAATCCTGACCCGATTCCTGAGTCTGACCCCAACCCTAGCTTGGAATCCGAGTCTGGACTGTCTCCTGACAGGAACTTTAAGAGAAAGGCGTCCGGGTCGGGGTCGGGGTCGGGGTCGGGGTCGGGGTCTTCCCCTGACCGGAACGAGAAGAGGAAGAAGGAAAAGGAGGAGGAGGAGAAATTGGAGAGCGACGAGGACGATAAGAGAGAGAAGGAAAAGGTCGAGAGGAGCAATGGCGATAAGAGGAACGAGGAGAAGGGGAAGAAGAAGTTGGAGAGGGAGAAGGATGATAGGAGAAATGAAGAAAAGAAGAAGAAGGAGAAGGAGAAGGAGAGGAGGAGGGAGAGGGAGGATGAAAGGGACGGGTCAGAGAAGAGCTCTGGTTTTATCTTCATGTGTAGTGGGAAGACGAAACCAGAGTGTTATCAGTATCGCGTTTTTGGTTTGCCGAAAGGTAAATTGGAAACTGTTAAGAAAATAAAACCTGGGACGAAGTTGTTCTTGTATGATTTTGATTTGAAGCTGATGTACGGGGTGTACAAAGCAAGCTCTAATGGAGGATTGAACCTGGAGAGGAATGCCTTTCGTGGCCGCTTCCCTGCGCAGGTAGCGTTGCCTTCATTACCTTTTTAGTTTGATTTTACAATTCAGAACAGATTTGATTGTCAGAGGCTCTGTTACCTTGACAGGACAAGTGTTTGGGACATGACCTTACCCATATGGAGGACTGCTTTTATTGGCTTCTGTTTGGGAAGGTTATTAGTCCCTTACTTACCTTGGCCAGATGTGTTTGGACATGATTGATCCAAATGACCTGTCAGTAACAGAGGGCTGCCTTTATCGGCTTGTGTTTGGGAAGTTTATTGGTCTGGTTTGAATAAACAGACCTGATCCAGCCCAATTGCACCTCTAGTTAGTTTGAGTGATGTGATTTGGTTATGTTGGTTTATCACTACAAGGAGGGAGTTTTTAAAGAGGGACTTTCATGAAAGTGCAGCCAAACTCTTGATTGAATTTAGGGATCAGGCGATAAATATTATAATTTTATTGAGTTATTGATCTCGAGACAAAATTAGTTCCTGTGATCTTATTCATTAGTGGCGTACTTGGTCTGTGGCTTGGTGCTTCTAGACTACACATTTAGTTATGGCTAAGGACAACTGAGACGCACTGGTAGCAATACAATACAGAGACAACTTATATCTGGACGATTAACATTAAGGCAGATAATTAAACTTTATTTTGGCTAGAGGCAGGTTTATATGGCAGCATCCACTAAATTGCTGGCTTGAGGCTGAGCTTCTAATGTTTTTCTTTTGATGCACAGACAATACCTTAGAGTTCTGCAGTTCTCTAGATATCAAAAGTAATCTCATTACTATCCTAGATTATGGTTTGCTCTTCACTATCCAATCTCTATGTTATATTGCATTTGATGTGTGCACCGTGTGGGACATGGCTTCTTTTGCTTTTCATGATGGCTTTGTTCTAAGGTTTCACATTTTCTGTAGTAGAGAGTTCAAATAAGAGGGATCCAATGCCACTGCCTCTTGGTACCCGGTATTCATAATCAGCGAATTAAATGACCAATTCAAATATGGAACTTAATCTGAGTTATCTGTGGTATATAAACAAAATCTATCTGGATGGAAAGTGATACATAGGTTTTTGAAGGGTAAAGATCAATGCATGATACTTATTGATTGAATATGTTTTTTTTTTTTTCTTTCATAAAATGATTGCAAACGAGTTGATTTGTGTATTGTTGCAAAATGCGATCTAGAAAAACTCTTTACAGTTTCAATGATAATTTGAGCCATGACTCTTTATTAGTAAGTTAATAGTAGTTGTGCCAAAAAGAGGCAAGGGTATTGGTTCCTGCTTGGCTCAGAAAAATAATAAGATTAGTAAACAAATGAAGTTTAGGACATGCGAGCTTAGCATTCTAACGCATAAATGGTCTTGGTGTGGATAAGACTGATAAAAGTTATACATTTTGTATCCTAGAATTCCCCCCATGCCTCCAAGAACCACATGTCCTCTTTGGATATATTTTTTTCCTTTTTATTGAAGATATGGCACTGAGCTTCTTCATTGAAGGTATTAAAAGCCAAGACCTCCTTAGAAAACTTATTAAGGGTGAAAGAGAGAAAAAGTGGCTGTATCATGCCTTGTGTACATTATTTAGTAACACAACCTTTAGCGTGTTCATGGGATGTTGATATTATTACTGTTAAATATTAAATGTCGCCTCTGTCCATTGTTGCGTTGTTCAATATTTTGCTTCCAGTTTCATGTTTTCTTCCCAGTTATTCTCATTGAACTATCATTTTTCCTTTCTCCATTTCTTTGTTGTCCAAGCTCCTTGTGTGATTTCTATGCCTGTTCACTGTTCAAGTGCATTTGCTGTTCTCATCCCATGATTTTCATAATGCAACGCATGCACAATTTCATTAGGTGACAAAAGGTAGTTTGTTAAGGTGGATGGCTCAAGTCCTTCCTGAACATAGCAAACTTTATTGGGAATATCTCTACAATGATGTAGTTACAAACACTCCATCATAACAAGGCGATCAGATTTTCTTTGTAGATAGAAAAACATTTCTCTGAACTTCTCAACTGTCCTCGTTCCTCAATTTGTAGACACCCACCTATGTTTGAATACTCTTATAATCAAATACTCTCAATGTTGTACTCATATCGTTATTAAAACCGATTTTGGAATTCCTCCAATATTTTTTAATCAAAGCAGTGTATTGTTGATTGAAAGGCAGGGCTGTGTTGGGGAAAATATCTTTTACAAAAGAAAAAAGAATATAATATGCCGAAAAGGGAAAATGTTTTACCTTGAAGTTGAAAAAAAAAGCATCTTAAGAAACTTTTACAAAGTGGTGGAACCAAGCACTGCTAGCACTGTTGTTATAATCTAAATTGAATTCCATCTTTCTTCTTTGGACTAAGCTTTAATTACTTTAAAATTGCAAAAAGCGATTATTGTGATAATCATTGTGAGTATGATGGTGACGTTGGTGGATCACCAAATTAAGTTTTTAAAAGTTTATGATTTGAAGTTCTCCTTGGATGCCTTCATTCATACAAATCAAGCCTTTGATATGCGGTGCTTTTTTCACGTGGAAGTTTTCTGATTAGTGCTTTATGTAATTTTGTTTATACACAGGTAAAATTCAGGATTGATAAAGACTGCTTGCCCCTTCCAGAGAGTACATTTAAGCAAGCTATAATTGATAACTATGATCGTAATAACAAGTTCACTCCTGAGCTTAATGCTAAGCAAGTAAGCTGTCTAATTTTACCAGTATTTTTTTTCTTTTTCTGAATGCATGCTAATCAATGTATATGTTCACTCCTCATATTAGTCCACAGATATAATAATCTACGCATCTCTATGTAATATGTTCCTATTGTTTTGGAGGCAATAAGTAGCTCAATACATGCATATCTTTTTCAATTTTATGACATAAAAAATGTTTCACTACGGTAGGTAAAAAGTATAATATGCATATCTATGTAATTTCTTCCTTTTTTGGAGGCAATAAGTAGCTAAGTACATGCATATCTTTTCTATTTTCTGACTTGAAGATGTTCACTATGTTAGGTGAGAAGTTTAAAGCTCTTGTTTAAACCAGTCCCTGTGCTCCAGCCATCACCAAGGTCACGTTCTCCACCACCACAAAAGACATACAGATCAGGATATGGGTCACACCAGTCTCTTCAAACTGGCGAGCCACGTTATGTGCCTCATTCCAGTGACCCACATTACGTCCGACATGTGCCTGGAATGGCACCTCTACCAGAAAGGGTATACATGCACTACCCGCCGCCACCTGTAGAGACGAGGCATGTACCGGACCCATATTTGAACGACCCATTAGGCCATGCCCCTCCTCCAGAGCCTGCCCGCTATGCCCCACTGGCTGAACCTGTACACTATGCCTCTCCTCGTGGTGACCCATACCAGCATGCTTATTACAATGAGAATCGCTTGCCAGCAGAACGGTACTGACCTAATTTTCAAATTCTCCTCAGAATAGACTCTTTCCTAGTTTAAACAGGAAATAACTTGCTGTCTCTTTTTATTTGCTTTGTTCCAGTATTGTATATGGAGGTTCCTCAGAGATAGTTCCGTCAAGGGACCACCATATCAGTAGGGACTACAGAGCAGTGACAGCCCGAGAGGTGGACCCTACAGGTTACTACGATGACCCATATATGCAAGAGCAACAAGCACCTTATGCACCAGCTGCTGATGCAGCAGCAGCACCACCAGTTTCTTATTTGACCCATTACTCGAGAGCATATGACCTGGATCGGGATTATTCAGGCCAACAGTCAGCACCTTATGCTGATTTGGAAAATGTACCTGTCTCATATCGCTACTCTTCTGGCAGTCGCACCCAGTCATATAGGTAATGTGTGCTGAGTTACCACTTCTGAGCAAAATGTCATCTTTGTCATGAATTGTTGCAACTTTGTTACTTAGATAAGACTGTTGCCTTGGAATAACCTATAGGTCATTTTGTTGGCTTTAAAATTGGTGTGATATTGCGTCTCTTTCTTTCCTATGGTGAATCATGCATTGCAAATGATCTGCAAGCGTAAATTCATGCATTATATCCTGTTGGGATGTCTTTAGATTGTTTGTAGAATTAATATAAAATCAAATAATTTGAATTTGGAAATAGATTCCAATTCAAAGCCGCCTAAAACAACTGAACAAACAATTAACTGACTCCTGTTCCAGTCTTGTATGGATTTGACTGCTCACTTTGTCCCATGTTGGAAAGCATGGGCACTTTTTTTTTTCATTTGAGCGACAAAATAGTGAAAATTAGATATGCAAGCTTCTGGAAATTTTACATATCTAAGCAGTTGCCATCGTACTAAAAAATGTTAGGGAAACTAGCACTTGTGAGCGTCGATATAATTTATTGTCTATCCAGACGATAATTTTTCGTTAATTATTTGTTTCTCAATTAGATATAATTTCTAGCGTTACAATGCATGCATAAATGTCAATCAAATTAGAAATAAATTATAGCAAATTTTCTAGTATCGATAAAGGAATGATTATACAGCTGTAAAGATGGTTATGGTTTGGATATTATAAGAGGAAAAAAAATCATCATCCAATAAATTATAGACAATTAGTTAACAAAATATACAAATTAGCAAAAAAAAAAAATGTTTAGTGTCTATATTTTTAAAGCAGTTATAGTGCAGAAAAAGGGGTCAATTTCAAATAATTATAGACAAGTTTGTAGACATATAATAAAGTAAAAGATCACTAAATTTAGATACAAAAAATATAAAATAAATGAGAACTTCCTATTAATCATGAATTAATAAAATAAAATAACTAGTCTTCATTGTCTACTTTTACAAATAAGTTAATTGTGCTGCAGAAAGATAAATAAATTGAAAAAAATATATATAGAAGTTTCTCTTAGATCTCCAATTGTGGCAACAATTATACTAAGCAAAAGATTGCGAAATTTTTGTTGTATGGAATATTAATATCATCAAATTAAAAAAAAATTGTATGAAAGAAATATGACTTGAACAAACTAATTGCGAAATATGCGAAAGTAATTATATTGACGTTGTCAACTTTTTAAAGGGTCCTGGCAAATGCCACTGGTCTACCTAGATCACTAAATTTGCAAGAATATCATATAAAAGCACACATGAAATAGCAAGTTTTTGTTATTTTTGTGGCAACATAAAAGTCGAACAGCAGTCTTTCTAGGCGCAGGAACTGTCACCCGAGTAACCGAGTTCGACAGTTAGAGGGAGGTGGGGACCTTTGATGGACGAATATGAACATAAGGTGGTTTAGATGGATACTTTAAATTTCAGTTCATGAGCTTAACCATAAAAACTAATATAAAACAAGGCAAAAAATAATATGGCCAGCAATTATATCGGAACAAGAAACAAAGGCTTTCCGCTTTAGTACCCATATGCCCTAAATAGGTAAAATAAAAGGTCTTTGCTATTTCCTTTATTTTCTAACGATCAAGAACGTCACTGAAAAGGGAGAAACAAAACTATCAGTGCGCCTTTTTTTCTACCACAAAGAAATAAACCTGTTATTAATATGACCTATATCTACTTTAATTTGAAGGGTGAATAGGAATTTAAAAAAAAAAAAAAACGTCCAAAGTGCAACAAGAGTTTCTTTTTTTTTTTCCAAAAAAAAAAGCACACTAATGAAAAGTCCCTGCACCTATCTCTCATTCATCTAATCTATGATAAATTATGGGATCTAATTATATTAGTCAAAAAAATATATGTTGCATCCAGTGGTGTAGCCCTTGATTCACAATCAGCACAGATCCTCATCCTGAAATGGATTCAAAAGCTCATCACAATTCATCCAACAGGTATGTTATTGTCTGCCTGGTAGCACTGAATCAAAGAAGGGGGCTTTTAATAGAAATTCCAAAGTATTCATTTGAACTTTAAGGTGTGCACTTTACTAGACGTATGGTACATTGGTGCTTTTATATAATACTTATCTGTCGTCAAAATCACTATTGTTTTTCATGTGATTTGCCATAAGATCGCCACTTAATTTTGTCAAAAAGTCTGACATTATAAGTCCCAGTTGTCTACTACAAACCAAAAAAATTAGAATCACAGGAACTTCAAACCACTCAAAAAGAATTGTACAGTGCCATCGTGGCAACTTTGTCCATTGGTACAGGTTGAGAGAATACAGAACTAACCATAGTATGAAAGAGATTCCCTTTGAGAGGTTTCTGGAAATTGCTTGGAGGCTCTTTCTTCTGTGCTCGGAAAAGTAACCATACCAGGATCTGGTCGAGGGAAAAGAAGCTTCAGGCGAAATGCATCCACACCATTTAAATAGTATCGGTACAATCTCTTTGACCTGATGAAACCAAGCCGACCATATAATGCTAGCGCTCCTTTATTTGTCACCTCTGCTTCCAGTGTCACCTGCAATATGAACATATAAAATCATAATGTATGTATAACATAAAATAAGAATTACAATAGCTTTCTCTCTACAACACTAACCTGCAAACCTATTATCCTCCTATGTTGATAAAAAGAACAGTTATGGGTGTTTTCTTTTGAGATAAACAGACATAGAAAACCTTTTTATATTTTATTATTTCTAGACCAGATGCGACGTAGAAAGTTCAAATTTTATAAAGGTAGCATTAAAATCCCTAAAAAAAATAAAAGAAATAATAATGAAGTAAAAGAACTTGACGTTTTGCTTGTTGGTGGAATTCCTTAGTACCGAGAAGACAAAACATAAATAGGTTTACATATATATTACCTCATCACAGCCAGATTCCATCATCACCCGAATTGCTTGCGTGACAAGCTCAGTTGCTGCCACATTAACAAAAAGAAACTTACAATTAACAATTATAGAGCAAACACTTATTGTTGGTATATCAATAAAAATATGAAATTATATTACCAATTCCTTTGCCACGATATGGCTTAAGAACAACAAGCATGGCAATATAACCTCGGAAAGTGCTCCTATGCTCCCCCATCTTGCACACTACTGTCCCGACACACTTCCCCTTGTGAAAAGCCTGCCAATTTTGCAAAATATGCCAGTGTTGTTCGCTACAATTAAAAATATATAATTTCCAAGACATAAATCCTAAATTTATTCCGAAATGCATCCATTTGCACAGCAAAGAGGTGTCAGTTTGGTCAGATTACACATCACATTACGAGTACAGGTACATTTCAGTATGAATCAAATCCTCAACCAGGCACATATCATTATCCAATGTCACACAAAAGAATTCCTACGCAAGCATAGAGAAGGAAGGAGAGATGTAAAACACATACCAAGAAAGTGAGATTAGGCCAGATATAGACGAAATAGCGATAAGTGAAGATGGAATAGGGCTCGCTCAGCTCTTCATCGACCAATTTCATAACAAGAGGGAGGTGATGCTCACCTCCATAGCTTACATACTCTATCTCCTCCGCCGCCGCCTGATCGGCCGTCGCCTCCGCCTCCATCCGATCGTTATTTGGAGCAATCAAATCATTGATCTAGTACTGGGGCGAGTCTTTTCCTTTGTTTTTCATTTTCTTCTCGTACAGTTATTCCGTAGACCAGATAACAGAACTATTCTTCTGTGCAGATTGGGCTGAAACTAAAGGCCCAATTATGTAACTATTCATTCAAAACAAACGGGCCCTCAGTTGAAGTGTGATAAATCAGCTGCTTAGTACAGTAGACAGTTATGGACCTTATGGTTCTCTTTTATGTTGAAGCTTGTAACATGGATTTCTTTTTACATGTGCATAACAGCTCTTTGTTTTTTTCCTTTTCTTTCTTTTTTCTTTTTTTTTGGATTTGTGAAGTTCAGCTACGATCGAGACAAAAGAATAGAGGGAAAATTCACAGTTCAAATATTCTCCCAATGTTATTGTCTGTCGGGCCATAGAATTAGACCTAGTGGGGTTTGTTGTTGTTCAGATTTTCTATCACTTGGGTTAAAAAAGAAAAATTTACTCGTTGCTAGTGATTATATTTTCTTCTTGTTTGTTCAAAATAAATCTATTTGGTGATCAAGTAGCCAGTCAAGTCATGTCATACTTCAAAAAAATCATCTTCATATGCAGTTTACCAGCAAGTTGAATGCTATACTAATAAATAAATGAAAAAGAAATACTCAGAGAATCAGAAGGGTGTTTCAGATTCTCACAGACTACACAAACCCAGATTAGTACCAACCAAAAGATTTCCTAATATAGTGTAGAGAAAGATAGTAAATGAAGCATAAGATGTCCTTTAATACAAATCCAAAATATAAGTTTTTCAGACCATGAAATGTAGTTAAGATATTTCATACAAGATAGCATAACTAGAAAATAGATGAAGGCTGCTGAAGCAGATCACCAGATCCTGAACCCAATATTGTACCAACTGTACCAGTACCGGCTGTTGCAACATTAGTACCAGCATTACTACTTGCAATATGGCACAATTGGCGAAGCTTGGTCGGGACGTACCAAATCGAGAGCCGAGGGTGTGAATTGAAAACCACATCGATGTCCCAATTGTGTCGTGCAGAGATGTTAACTAGAGGCTCATAGCATGCTTGCCTCCATGCCCCGACATTCTGGCGCCTTTCCTTGAAGGCCTTTCGTAATGCATTCGATTGCTCTTCATCAAGACAATGAAGTGCATAGCAATGCACGTAATGCCTCATCTTCGGCTTGTTAATGTGGCTCCCACCGGCTTTCTTTGCGTACCGGAAAACTTGATTGGTAACCTGAATATAAAATAAAGAAAAATTTGCTTACACTAATGCCCTTTGATCAGATAGATCCATAGTCTCAGTAATTGTTAGAAAGTCAATATCTGATATGACATAACTTTATGAGCTTCAGATGATCAATAAATTTTGCAGAGATGAGCATAATTTTTGTTTTATTTTTCTTCTGAAAAAATGAGCAAAACCCGGAGAAATTTGGCCCCACATGGTCAACATAGTTTTTACTGTGGGACTCACAAGCTAGCAGCTTTGCCAATCACATTTTCAACTTATAGAACTGTTGTACATGGACCATAAATTGTTTTTTTTGCTTTTCAGAGCTGTGCAAATCTCAAAAATTTAGGGGGAAAAAAAATTACTGTTTAGCTAGCAGCAACAGTTAATGACTTTTAATTGCATATTAATTCACCAGGTACATATATTTTTACATGTGTTCCATGCAAAAGAGTCTGAATGGATACAGGAATCACATTGCATACATAAGCTAAAAGCTATAAGCCCCTCTAAATAACATTTTTCATACAAATACTTGAACTATGCTTCTTTTGTGGATTTTTTTAAGAGAATGCAATTTGTGTGTCTGAATTCTTTTTGAAAAATTCTTATGCTTTTGATGTCCTTTAAAGAACAAATATATTTATATGCTCCACAAATTTCATAAATAGTATGCCTAGATAGCCTCCCCTGTATTTATAGTTACGACATTATTTAAACCTCTCTTTGTCGGCCCATTCACCATTTTTTGCACACTAGCATATAGCTGATAAGTCATTATGCAATATGTAGGATATTTTAAATAACTTATGTTTAATTGGTGATTTAGGCTTAAAATCAAGTTAAAATTAATATTCTCCAATAGTCCAATTTGATATTAAATTAGTAAGATCCCCAATTGATCTAAATTCTAAATAAAAGTTTCTGAATTTCTGGATTTTCTTTTTGTTCGTTTAAATCTCAAGTAAATTAACTCCAAGAAAATACGAAGCAAAATAATAGTTCATCCTAATCGGATCATGAGAGCACTTTAATAATTTAAATAAAAATTATCTATTTGTAGAAACTAGAAAGGTTTTAAAATGTGATTTGCGCGGTTTAAGGATTGGTTGGTGATTTAGAGTTTATCAGTGATAAAACATCGATAAAACGGTTGTACGATAATAAAATGATTGTGCGGTATGAACGGAAATTTAGATAAAACAAATAAAACAGAGTATTTTAAAAGCTTGATTTATAAAAAAACTGCCACAGTAAAAATAATTTTTTACCCTGCTAGATACGAAGTATTGTTTTATTCATAAAATAATAAAATTATTTATTATTCGTAAGGTCAAGCAGTACTGGAAATTTAAAGGGTTTACGTGAACCAGGTGCAGGAAAAGAAAGAACAAGAACTACTGTTCCCGGTGCGAATCTTTGACGCAACAGTAGCCGCTCTCGGAGAGCACTGTGCACTCATTTGATTTCCCCGATTGCACATAACACTCAACCCACCTAACTAAATCTACGAGTTTGTACGAAACCCCAAATCCCTTCCCATCTGTATCTTCAAGCATTCACACGTCAAAAGAAAGTACCTAAGTGCGAAGTACGAAGTAGTAGATACAAACATTACATCTTCCTTCCCAGAAAACGACAGCATTTTGAAGTGACACGTGGCCTGGTTCAAAGAGGGCCTGCTTATCCAAGGGGGTTGGCTTGATGTCCGTAAATCGGCCCGACAAGACAAGTCATGTAGCCCCAGCTTTCAGTCCTATCAGCACCTGACACGTCGCCCCAACCCATAAAAAGTTCCGTACAACATTACTTCCAACTATCACTACTGCTGCATTGCAAGGAACGGAAGCAAGCCGCTATAAGACATACATCATCTATTTATCTTGGGTTTTGTATCTCACTCGCTATTTTTTTTTTTTTAGAAATTTCTAACTCACTCTAACTTGACTTACTCTCAGATAGAAACTAGATTATGATTTTAAAATAAACTTTCCTTTTTTGCACATCAGAGTTTAATTACCTCTACGAGTCTAATTAAGACCGTTGTCTAATTATCCGTAATGTGATTTTATGAAATTTTGGAGATTTGCATTTAGCTTTTAATAACCTACATTGTAAAGTCATAATTTCTTTTTTAAAAATTAAATTGGAAAAATAAACATATATTGGTAGAAAATTATTTGGTGCAACCTTTTATAACTATATATATATATATAGCAGCAATAACAGTAGTAATTAAAGTCCTGTAAGCAAATTTTACTTGAAAATGTGCACTACCTTGATTCGATTTTTAAACATTCCTTTTTTGCATAACAGAGCTAATTATCTCTATGATTCTACACTCTTAAATACATAAGACAGTTGTTTAACTGACCCTAATGTGCTTTTATGAAGTTTTGGAGATTTGAATTTAAACATTGTGCTTAATTTCATTCTTCATAGTAAAGTGATAACTTTTTTTTTATATTAAATTGTAAAATTAAACATATATCTTGCTTGAAAATATTATATATTTGGTGTAACTCTTTCAAAAAGAAAGAGCACACAATAAATTCTTGTAAGAAAAACAAACATTTTGATAAATTGTAGTATGCAATACCTTGGTGGGGCACTTGTGGGCTTGTGGCCATGCTGCCGGGCAAGAGCCTGCACTTGAACAAGGAAGAGGCGGCATTGCTCGTATAAGTGGAACAAATAATCGAGCCCGTTTTTCTTTGCACGCGCCACCTCACCCGGCTCAGTTACTATGAAGGGGTGCTCCCTCTGCCTCTCACTGCCTCCGTCTCTCTCCGTCTCTGACGAAGCCGACTCCCATCCCCTCCCTCTGTCATCCGCTTCTCCTTCATCTTGCTGATCGACTTCTTCGAGTCTTCCTTTGTGTTTCTTGTTTCGCGAATCAGTTCTCTTCTTGATGTTGCTTTTGGAGTTGGAACGGGGGCAAAGCCAACCGGTTCGGCTCCTGGTCTCACCGCCACTGCCGGCTGCCTCTTGCACTGGCTCCTCTGATAGCACTAGTTACATACGGATTGACACATTATGTGATCACTAGTAATGTCTGTACCTTAATTAGTAGTGCTTATGAAATTATAACTAATTGGTAGGATAATAAGCAAGGCTAACTGTCAAACAGCTCTTTCAAACAGTTATTTATCGGTTTCCATGATTTAGCACCTTATTTGTACTAGCACTGAGAGACTAATTAACTAAAGTTGCTTATTAACTTGATAGCTCTTCCTAAAGTTGCTCATGCATATAAAATTGACGAGAATGGCTAACGCGTCATCGATGGCACGGGATGTCCCGTGCCATCAAGTCATTTTTCGAGATCCAAAGTTCAAATAGTCAATCCGAACCGTTCAAGTTGTTTTCCATATTAAAATATCCTTGGAGACCAAATTTTATATTTTTTCGAATTTTTTTTATTTATTATGATATTTTTAAAAATATTATGATTAGAGTATTTCAGACCCTCCAATTTTAAAATATCATAATAAATAGCAAAAAAATTTGAAAAAATATAAAATTTGATCTCCAAGGATATTTTAATATTATGATCAACTTGAACGGTTTGAATTGTCCATTTGAATTTTAGATCTCGAAAAATGAGTCGATAGAAAATTGATGACACGTGCCATCGATGATGCGTTAGCCATCCTCTAAAATTGACAGTTCTAATTATAGGTAGTTTGGCAGGAAAAATAAAATATAGTCCTTTATTTTGCCTGCCAAATTGCCTATAAGTGGTTTAATAACCTTTTCATCGAATGATTCAAAAGAAACTAAACAAAAAAATAACATAAGAGATAGATAAAAATAAATAAATAAAATAAAATATTCATGTTAGAAGAATATTTCTTGCATATTGAATTTGTCCACGCATTGGGTGGGCGGCATAATGCTAGTAAAAAAAAATAAGTGTATATGAAAATGAATACAAGTGCTTGTATACGCTACAACTTGAAAAATTAAAGTAAATATTAGAACAATCAACTCGTGACAATTGATAATTTCTTCATTACAAAATCCAAAAAGTACTATTCATGGGTTACTAACATAATTCCAATAACGATTAATTAAATGTATTTTTTTTAATCAAAAATGAAAGTTCTCAGCTTGACAAAAAATGGAATTTATTTTATTTTATAAACTGAAAGTGAACCCAAAGCCTCATCTATCGATTTGGCCAGATTCTCAGCCTCTGCAGTGTGATGCGGTATCAGATTTAAAAGATTTAATTTTTCTTCTTCAGGCAAATCCAGATTTCGAATGAAAAATGATATTCTTTCTTTATCGACATCTCTTGTCAGCTCCTTTAATGTCTCATATGGTTCAGGCACAGCATATCTTCTAATGACCTAAAAAAGTTACATAATAATTACAGTCCATTAATAAAGGTAGCAGCATTTAGTTTACAATATGTAAAAAGGAAAAAGTTATTATGGCGATATTAATTACCAATGCAGGTTGGCATGTTTGTGTGTGTGTGTGAGAGAGAGAGAGAGACTTACAGTCTGAATTGTCTCAGCAAGAACCGCCCAATTTTTTTCCAAGTCTTCATAAAATCGTGATTCATTCACCTAATATGCAGGATATATTATGTTGGTAGCATAGAGCTTCTTTTCTTCGCAATTAAGAAATTTTGAAATAATATAATTAGGCAGATAATTATTGCTTTGGTGAATTTTTAATTTACCTGAAGCATCTTAATTCCATGGAGGGATTTTTTGTAAGCCACATGAGAATGCACAAGTCCCAACGATGTAAAGGGCAAAAGTATTTTTGTAACATCACTCTGCATTATGACCATTTTAGTTAAAAATTCTTCTTTTGGAGGTTAAATATATAACATTCTCACCAAGAAAAGGGGTTGCAAAAAGTTCTAAAGATGTGTGATTGGCACCTAGTCTTATCATGCTTGCAGTAATCACCAATGGATTAAAACCATGATTAAGCTATCAAACTGTTGACTAACTTGCCCTGGGAGCTCAATGCTTGGTAAAAAGTTCATACTAACATTTCGAAAGAACTTAATAAAGCACAATAATTTTATAGACTAGCTAGTGTAATGTAGAATCAAGTACAATCACAAGTACCTTATAAGTGGAAACATCCATGCTTGCAGCAGCTAAAGCTGTCTTTGCCATAAATAAATTACCACGACAATTTCCAAAATTGGTGGGGTCTACTTCGTGAGGCATTGTGGAGGACCCAACTTCTCCTCCCTTTGTCATCTGCACAGAATTCAAAACAGTTTGAAATTAGCGGAGCCAAAAACAAAAGATAAGTTCAGGGAAAGAGGTTACATGGAGCCAGGGTAAGGCACTCACCTTATCCAGATTAAAAAATAAAAAATCAAGTAAAATAGTAGCTACAAGCCTTTTCTTGTGCTAGTAAGATACAATATAAATTTTAAAACGACCTATATTTGCAAAATTATGTCCATTCTAATGGAATAAATCATATGTTTATTGTAGGTTAAATATAGAAGTATTATTAAATACCCACCCATTTTAGTTTTTTTGGCACTCTAATAAAAATATTTTCAATCTTTCAATAAACAGAAAGTATATATTTAAGGGTCGCATAAATTTTTTCCTTGGTCATGGGTATAGAATAACAACAAATTAACACTGCTGGAGATACCTGCTTGAAGTAACCAACGGAAATATAGCTCCATACATCTTTTGTGAAGTCATGTAGGACATTATTAAAATTTAACATGTTATCGAAAAGCTCCAACATGTAATGATGAGACCCAATCTACAGAATAAACACAAAATTCATGATTAAGAACTAAGTGGACATCTGCCAATGAGATAACCATCCAACAGTTTATAATAAAATGTGCCAAGAAGTTGAACAGCGCAAAAAAATAATAAGTTAACTAAAGAAGGTTGATTAATTGAAAAACATTTTTGTATCAATAAGTATTTTAAAACATTTTTATATAATAGCCTAATTTTCTCATATGCAACAATCTTATACTAGGAATAAGGATTTTATCAGAACAATAGGCTGAATCAGCAGTCAAGCATTTTCATCAAGCTACTTCACTAGTCCTATGAGGACCTTTGATATTTGATTGATGAAATCCTCAGTTCACTTCAACTACAACTTGTTGTACAACAACAAAGACATGATGCAAACATTATAAAATTGGGTAGCAAACGTACTAAATATCCATGTGAAATATGTGAAACTCTAAAATATTAAACAATAAGACAAAAAATAGTGACAGAAAATGTAGCGTCAAGAGATAGGATAAATTTATTAGCAACAATAAGAATGAGAAAAAGGAGAGTGAGCAAGTTTGCCTTAGTTGCATAGGGGTTAAATTGTAGACCCAAGGAAGTAACTAATTCTTCAGCAATTTGAGTCCAAACTATCTCAGGATAAACGATATTTTGATCATTACATTTTCCTATTACACCAGCAATATCTCCAAATATACTAACTTCAGTCATGAATTGAGCCCAGTTGTCCAGTCTAAATGCACAAATTGCTATCTTTTTTCCCAGTGTAGTAGGCGATGCCAGCTTTAGTAAAAGAAAAATAAAATAACACAAAATCAAGGTTTATTTTACAGTTCAGGAGATATATCGGAATTGACCTGAACTATAATCGAAATAATACAAACATTTCCCTTTTCAGTGTGTTTGAAGGGTGACAATTTCCTTTTTTCAGTTCTAGCTTTCAAACAAACCAAATAGGTGTTTAAGTAAAGCATTATTGAACGATTGGCAGGATAATTGAATGCAAATGGAGGCTTAAAGTAAAGCTTTAGAGAGGAAAATATAGGTCTTACTTAACAGTTACTCCAATGCTTCCAATTTAGGACACTATTACCAAGAAAGCTTTAATAGATGTGTCGTCGCAAAAGGAAAAATAGTACCTGGTGATGGATGTGGGGAGGCATAGGCATGTGTAAATTATCCTTTCCCATGACGTACAGGGCTTTGCACAGATCGGTCATGACTGGAAACATTACATGATTCATAGCATTTTTAATCAGCAAGCTATATGCTAAGTTGTGGATGTCTTCCGAAGTACACCCGAAATGGAAAAATTCAAGGGCCTATCAAAAAAGTTTAAGCAAATACATTAAATTTAGAAAATTCATTATCATCTCAAGTACGATGATTAAGTTATTGCCAAAAAAGAAGTTTACTGTAATCTAAAGGGTTGTAGTAACTTTGTAATTGAACTGAATTCGTGGATGGTATTAAAAGTGATTGTGTGAGCACCGATTTCTAACTAGAAATTGATCAATTGACAACTTAAGTTAAGAATTAACATCTAGAAGTTCGGAGAAGGTTGGTCTGGCACACCACAGTTCGAAGAACAGATTTTGATTCATGACTTCCACCAGAGTAGGCCCAGCGGCGATAGAGAAGATGAAATCAGAGATGAAGTCACAACTGACTCAGCTACAAACTGAGATTGAAAGTGTAACTAAGGAGACAACAGAAAGGAGTGTCAGGGAATGCCTTAGCTAGTATGAGAGTTCAGGTCAAAACAGTCAATAAAACAGTTGGTGAGAACTTGGAGCTTATGGAGACAATGTTTAAGGTACTGATGAGAAATAGAGAGAAGGATCACTGAAAGCCACCTCCTTTCACTAATAATGGTGGTCCTTGAGTACTGGAAGCGGCTCCAAGGGGAGGAGCTGCTGCTGAGAATATGTTCCATGTCGAAGGGAGTAGAAGAAATGTGGACTTGGGATCTCCAAGAGGGGGTCCATCAGTGTACCTACCAAAAATGGATTTTCCAGCTTTTGATGGTACAGATCCATCTGGTTGTATTATGAAAAAACACCCAACTACAAGACTAGATTAGCTGCCATCCATTTTTTTGGGGAGGCAAGTGTTTGGTATAGGAATTTCAGATTTGGATTAGAAAATCCTCCATGGAAATTATTAGTAGTAGTTCGGCTAGATTTACTAAAAATGTTGCACAGGAGTTTTGCAGAATTCAAGAGGTTGCATCAATGAGGTAAGGTCAGTGACAGTGAGTATGTTAAAAAATTTGATGGGTCGAAAACCCGAATGATGCATGAGAGATAAGAGTTATGTACGAGCTTTCATTGAAGGACTTAAAGAGGAGATAAGAGTTATGCAGCAATATGTTGGATTAGACTACAAGGTAAAGTATAAAAGAAGGAAGGCCAACAAGGTAGGTGATGCCTTCTCAAGGGTAGCAAGGTCAGAAGAAGTAGAATCAGAAAAAAATGAATACCCTCAGTGAACTTGTTCCTAAATGGGTGAGTGAATTGATTCAAAGTTATGAAGGAGATGATTGGGTAAACCACATAAAAAAGAAGATGGAAAGTGGACAGTAACAAGTATGCATGGCATCAAGGCATCCTCAGATAAAAAGATAGAATCTATGTAGGAACACATGACCAGTGGAGAGAGACTAATCAAAGAAGTGCATAATTCAAATTTAGAAGGGGCATTCTGGGTTGTTGGGAATCTATCAAAGAATGAAAAAAATGTTTTACTGGTCTGTTCTCAAGGAGTCACACATGATCCCACTTGCAATTACCTCTCACTCCTGCTATCAGAGAAAATATTTTATATTTTTATGTAGTGTTTGAGACGAAAGGCTTAGTTGTTGTTTGTTTGTTTCGTAGTGTTGAACTTGAAAGACAAAATTATGGGGATCGCTACTAAAATAGTTTTCGCATTGCACATTAATGTCTTTTTTGTTGAAATTAAGTATGTAATTAATTAACATTTGAAAACATATTTAAATAAGGATGTAATATCTAAGCTTTTAATTTGTTCAGTCCTTAATTATTAGTGTTTTAATTTTATGTTGTTTGGAATTTTTCTGATTTCTGACCAACGTTGCATGTTTAGTTACATTATTTTATTTCAGTATTTTAGTATGGTATAAATATTATGTTTTGCTCCAAATTTGATAAAATAATTCATGAAATTGCTGTTGAATTGCTAGTATTTTATTGTACTCTAAATCTGAAAATAGACAAGTGTATTTGTTGAAGAGAAAAAATGGAAGGCACATTAGATACACCACACTAACTTTCTTTATTATTCTCCACCCACCACCTGGCCTCTCTCCCTCGTTCCCACTTCTCTACAGAAAGGTTTCACCATCTCTCTCTTCTCAACCCTCCGCACTGCAAAGCTCACACAATAACCTTCCATAGAAAATATGTAAAATAGTTCTAAAATCCAAGAAAAATTAGTTTTGCAAAAGAGGGAGGAAAGAAGAGTACATGCAACTTGGTTATTTTCAGTCTAGAGCAATATTCGAGGAGTTTTTGGGTTTTTCTCAAAGTAGCTCGATTTTGAGCAATTTCTGGAAATGTGATTTAAAATCAAGTGTATAACTGAAAATTCTTGTTGATTTAAGTTAAAAATATACTATAGCAACTACATTTCGAATTTTCTTGGATTTGGTGAAGTTTTGAGCATTTGAGAAACAAAATTTCAGTTTTGGTTGAGCTTTTTGGTTGAATGCTTGGTAGATGTAATCTCGTTCTAACAGTTACTGAGAATTTCAAAGATATAAGTGTTGAAGTTAGGTGTTTGTTTCGTAAGTTTATGTCAAAATCAAATGGAGAACTTAAATAAATCAGTCATGTACTAAGGTCGCAGATTATTCCCGCAAAATTAGTCTAAAAACACCTTGTTTAGAGGTACGCGGAGCCTTACCTTGATCCATGGGAGTTTAGGGATGTGTTGGGAGGATTTTACCTGAATAATAATAAGTTCTTACTATTTCAAATAAGCATACGAAATATGTTTGTAACCGAAGAAACCATGATTTGGTCAAAAATCGTCTTCGCTCCTATAATAAGTCTTTTGACATTATTTTATTAGTTGTCTCATCTTTTAGAACAAGACAGCGAACAAGCTTGTTCAAGTGACAACTCAATACAAATCAGCAACTTTCTGCTTTTGTGGGTTCCAAGTTGTAGACCGAACGAGATCGAGTTGTAGAGTAAGCCAAACACATTTAGAGTAAGAGCATGAAGTGTGGGATTTTTAAATGTTCATTTTTTGCAGTTGTACTTTTGAAATTTTGTACCTAACTAATGTTGCAAGTACAAGTCTAGCTTAGTAGAAATATGTAGTATGCCATTATGTACTTGATTAATTTAAGCACTTATTTACATTTCGAATTGTGATGCTCCATGCAACTATATTGAATTGTTTGATAAGTGTAAGTCTTGCGGACATGTGAAGATAAGAAAAAGTTAACAACGGGCCATGACACTCCGTGGCTACGGTATTAGAATGTCACAAATAATAATAATAATTTATAGTAATAAATTTAATAATAAAATATACAAATTATGCAACATAATAGATTAATAGTAATAATTTATACATTAATAACGATTATAACCTATTAGTAGAATAAGAATAAAAATAATAATTTATATAATTTATACAAACTATAGAGTATAATATTACACAATATAATGATTAAGACTTTCTACATAGATTATTAACATAATATTAGAATAATAATAATAATTTATACAAGTTATATAATATTTATAATTTATACAAACTAAAAATTTATACATATTATACATTATAATAATATACAAATACATTATACTATTATAAAAAAATATAATGAGTAACAATTTATGCATATATAAAGAGATTATACATTAGAATGATAAAGAACGAGAATAAAAATGAGAATAATTTATACAGATTACGCAATATAATTTTATAAAATATAATTATAAATACTTCATACATATTATACATTATAATATTTAAGTAATAGCAAATATTTATACATTATACACTGCATCTAATAATGCATGAATTAATGAGTGATTATGATGATAAGTGTGATATTAAAACTTTCTTTTAATGAAAATAATTCAATAAATATTTGATTACTTATTTTACTTAATTTTAAGGATAGGTTGGCGTATCTTGAACGATTCAATATAATGCACGATACACAATATGATACTTAATACTACGATACACGATATACGATATGGTTGAGACAACCATCACACAAATTAGAGATTCATATCGACTTATATCCACAAGCCAATGAGTTGCATTATGGTATGCTGAAATCAGGTTACATTATCTTCAAGGCTAGATCAAGAAGTTCACTCTATTGAATAATAAGATTTTAGGTAGTTACGCAGGGTTATCATTGGGCTTCAGGATTAAAAAACATGAGTCCAATTGTGAATTTATTTACGACTGGTTTTTTGGTTTCATATCAGAATGAATCCAACTTTGAAAGTCAATTTCCAATGTTTGTCCGCAACTAACTTTATTTGGGGATCAACAAATGCATTTGGACTTAGATTGGAGTTGCTAGGTTGTCTTTAAGATTTCAAATAGAACTGAACTAACCTTTGAGACCTCGGGGTGGCTCTTGCATTTCAACTTGAGATAATGTACAACGGCCTTTACATCATGGTTTGTGACTTCCTTTATTTTCTTTATTTCGTAAGCTTCATTTACATTGAATTCATGAATTATGTTTTCGAGAAAGGTACGAGTTTCTTGACTAAAGGTTGGGACCTCCTTTATTTCTGGACTTTTTGACAACTGCAAAAACCATCTAACCTGCAATATATGATACCATATTGACATCTGCCTTTTTTAAACATAAATTCAAAAAAAAAAAAAAAACAGAGAGAACAAGATGCAATTTCTCTCAGTTGCTCAAATTTGATTTCCTTATTTTTCCATTACCTTTGGCTTATTTTGATGCAACAAATGTTATAACAGTCATGAAAATGGATCTGAGCATATCAAATATCAACCAGAACATATCCTAAACTAGTGTATGCCTACATAATGAAAACCACCAACAAAGCTCCAAACGCTACTGCCCTAAGGCTTGGAAACAACCCAACAGATACAGTCTTGTATAAACCACTATTCCAGTACGTACCAGTAGATTATCAGTATCAAAATCTAGTATGTACCTCAACAAGAACTTGATAGAACATAAAAGCATACTCGCTGCAGAAAGGTTCTAGTTCATTGACCATTTGCCCAGCCCTTATATCCAATAGTGAAAAGTGAACCGTGCACTGGAAAACATTAAAAGAAAAACATCCTTATTCAGAGTTTACTTAATTTATAGAGATCACACGTGCTCGTGAGAACTCAATTAAGCTATGGTGAGTAAATTGTCGTACAAAGAAATCTAGGGTCTGCATATTCAACTTGTTTATGGGATTATACTTGCAATAAAGACAAAATGAAGTAAACTACACATATATAGCGAGAGAATGGATTCAGTTAAACCGATTTGACCGGATTCCCGGTTATATCCCGTCAAATCTCAATCTTGAAAGTTCAAATATCCGATCCAAACCGTTCAATACGATCTTCCTATTACAATATCCTTGCCGACCAAATTTTACATTTTTAAAAAATTTTTTAACTATTGAAATTAAAAAAAAAAATTGTTAATCTAATTTGTTCTTTGTTTAGAACCCTTAAAAACATGAGTTTTTTAAAAATCCAAAAAAAAATAGTTAAAAATTTTGGAAAAAATATAACATTTGATCGGTAAGGAGATTACAATACAGAGATCATATTAGATGGTTTGGATCGATAATTTGACCTTTCAAAATCGGGATCCGACAAGATTTTACTAGTAATCCGGTTTAATTGTTTGATTGAATCCATTCTCTCTCTCTCTCTATCTAATATAGAGAGAGAACACAAGAAGTTAATTTTGAAGGTTGAATACACGTACAGATCTTAGGTGTGGTAAATTTTAAGAATCCACAAAAAAAAGTAAAACAGTCAACTCCCTAGCATGCCACCTGTTTTTGGAGATACTATCAGAAAGAGGAAAGAAGCACATGACAAGCATGAAAATTGGTAAAGAAAATTAGGTTACCGCATCATCATCAATTGATTCTATTTGAGACCAGGAATTGCAGCATGTAAACCCTCTTTTGTTTTTTTGATAACAGCATGTAAGCCCTACAGCGGGAACTGTGGAGGCCAGGGTCAGAGCTGTGTCACACTGGCGCCTCTGGAAGGAGTATCTTGTAATAGAATGGTCAAAACTTGAATAGCGGTGCACGTACGCGGCTCTTAGACGAACGAAACCGGCAGTCTCCATTACTGGATCAATAACAATTCTAGTTAGACAATTGTAATAAAAATAGAAATATGAAAGGCGCAAGTACCCGGAGATAAGAGGTTGGAAAGGAGGCGCAGAATTGTGGGAGGCTGGAGATGGTCCAGCTCCGAAGTAAAAATCCAAACCCTAGATATCGGCGGTGACAGAGAAACAAAATATTTTTTTTTTTTTTTGAAGTTTAAACATCCCGTAGGATTTCCATTAACTATAAATAGTTCATTACAGAGTAACATAGCAAAGTTAGATCAGTGCACCCCATCTAGAATAGACACCAGCATGAAGGAAAAGCCCATACATACCCAAAAATAATAGACATGAAGGTCAGAAATAAATAAACAGCCAAAAAATCTGACCCATCTGACGGTGGTAAAAAACTAAAATTATAAAGTAACTAAACTATTAAACAAAAGTTTTTAGTAATCAGACATCTATGCCAGGCTCCATATAAAACAAGCAGGAGCGCAATTTTGCTCTTGACCAATTCCATGAGAAGATAATTGATCTTTCCTGGCCTGATTTACTATGACATGTGCCGGCAGGACAGCATTCCTTCTCGCATGAGATATCTTCACTGCCAACATCTGTCTGACTAAATATATGCACTGATTCACAATATGATGAGCATGCCAAGGAAAGTCCTGCACATCAGAAGTATTAACAGAATTTACAAGTATCTGATTATCAGAAAAGATTTTTAACTTCGGGAAATAATCTAAAATTGAAGGGGCTAAATTTAAAGCCATCAGTAAAGCATACGCCTCAGCCATTGAGGCATCATGTGCATAACCCCTATTATACTTCATCATATAAAACTTCCCGTTCGGTTCATAAACAGTCAATCCAATCCCCATTCTATTTGAAGTGTCCCAAGACCCATCCACAATCATGAGAGCCTCATCTGGATTCAAAACATAAACCTCATCACCATTTAATCTTGTATGTATATCATGCAACTCATTTGTATCTAAATAGACAGTAGAAAGTGATCTTTTCAAAACTAGTCCAACATCAAATTTTTCCCCCTTGAAAAACAAATCACATCTTGCTTTCCATATCTGCCACATCACACTAGTAAAATATTTGCAATCTTGTTCAGGCATAACAGTAAACATATCTGTAACAACCTCAGCAACACTTATATGAAGGTTATTCACTCTCACAGTCAAATTTGATCCAAACCAAACCGCTCTAGAGGAAGGACATGAGAAAAGAAGGTGATACACATTCTCCTCCTCATTTGCACACCTCATACATAAAGGGGATATATTTGGGAACACTTTATTTAACCTAGCTGCCGTGGGCAATGCATTATGTAAAGCTCTCCACAAAAATGTAATTATCCTTGGAGGAATATTCCTCTTCTTCCATAACATTTCCCAGATTGGGGCTAAAGATGGGTCTTGAGTGTATCCTGCATCTATCCGTGCCATCATTTTAGTATATGCCTCCTTTGTAACATACTTCCCTGTTTTACTTGGGGTCCACACTAAAAGGTCAGGTACATGTGGAAAAATTTTAACATTTTGAATTATATGCATAGTTTGTTGAGTTCCAAAAATATCAATTAACTTATCTGTATTCGAAAGCAGCTGACCTTCTTGAAACAAATTTTTTACTTTCAATCCAGCCCCAAATCTTGCATCTCCATTAACACTGTCCCAGCCAGGAAACCAAGGAGAGTCTAAAACAGGAATATGTGAACCATCCCCTATTCTCCACATTACATCTGTTCTTAACTCCCCTCTAACCTTCAGAATATGTCTCCAGAAAAGACTGATTCCATGTTTATTTGAAGCTTTCCAAAAACCAACCCTTGAAAAATATTTTGCTTTTACAATTTGAACCCATAATTTGTCCTCATTTGCTGCTAATTCCCATGCCATTTTCATAAACAAAGCTTTATTAAAAACTTTGATATCCCTGAGACCAAGCCCTCCATTCTGTATAGGCTGACAAACCTTCTTCCATGATAACAGGGACAAATACCTATCTTTATCATGTTTCCCCCACAAAAACTTCCTCATAATTTTCTATACTTCCTCAATTGTTTTTGATTCCACCAAGCATGTCATCATATAAAAAATAGGAAGGGAATAAAAAACAGATTTTAGTAAAACTACCCTTCCTGCTAGAGACAATGTATTCAATTTCCATCCAGCCAGTCTGTTATGCATTTTATGAATAATATCTCTATGTACCAAATTTAGGAATGATCTTTGTGAAGATAGATGAACCCCTAAGTATCTTTCTTCTTCAGCAGCCCCATTTGCCCCTAAAATTTCTGACACAACAGTTCTAATTTGATTATCACAATTTTTACTAAACCAAATCTTCGATTTATCAGGGTTAATCCTTAAACCTGAAAGTTTTGAAAAAATATTTAGAATATCCCTGATCTTTGTTGCTTCTTGCAGGTCAGCATGGCCAAAAATAATTAGGTCATCAGCAAAAAGGACAGCTGATAAGACTGGGGCCGCAGTGGAAATTTTAACCCCTTTAATATCCCCATCGTGTATATTTTTATGAAAAAATGCTGTTAGAATTTCCATGCCTAGGATAAAAAGAAAGGGGGATAAAGGACAGCCTTGTCTCAATCCTCTCTGGGGTACTATGAAACCATCATTTTTTCCATTTATGTCCAAGGAAATTTTGCCACCTTTAATACAATGACTTATCAGTTTTATAACATTTTGTGGCACATTTACCAGTTTAAGGATTACCTCCAAAAAACTCCATCTAATTGTATCAAAAGCTTTGTTAATATCAGCTTTAAACATGAAACATTTTTGTTTAAAATGACCCTGATTAAAAGTATGCATAACTTCTCTAATCAACATAATATTATCCATCACACCCCTTCCTTGAACAAAAGCAGCCTGGTTATAATCAATAATCTGGGATATAAAAGGCTTAAGTCTCTGTGAAATGATTTTCATTAAAAGTCTATACAGAGTATTTCCTAGAGTTATTGGCCTGAAATCCCTGGGCGTTTGTGGGTCATCCACTTTAGGTATAAGTATTATTTTTGAACTTAACCAATCTTTTGGAATATATCCCTGGGTGAAAGCCTCCTGAATAATTTTGACCACATCATACTTTATGAGCTCCCAATTATACTGTAAAAATCTGACATTCACCCCATCAGGTCCTGGTGCTTTATCTGGCCCCATCATATGAAGCACTCTTTTAATTTCAACCATATTAGGTATACCCCCAATATCATGCTGAGCCTAGGGTGGTATTGTTCTCCTTGGTTGTATTGATAAATTATGCAACATGACTTCTATTTGATTAGGGGACAAATTTTCGTCATCTCTAAATAATTCTTTAAAATATTCAACAAAAACATTCCTTATACTCCTCTCATCTACCACCTTCTCCCCCTGTTTATTGTTAATTTGAAAAATATGATTTTTCCTCTTTCTATTGGTTGCGACCATTTGAAAGAACCTGGTATTCCTATCCCCATTCAACTGCCAATTTAATCTGGATCTCTGCAACCAATAATCTTCTAATTTATCCTTTATCTGTTTATATTGTTTATTTAAATTTATTTCCATCTGCGGGTCTTGTAAGCTGGGATGCAAATTTTGAAAAGCTTGTATTTCTGATTGAATTTTCTTTAATTGATTTTGTGGTGTATCCAATTTCTTCACCCAAACTAAAATGTTCTTCCTAAACCCCTTCCATTTCTCTTCCCAGTTTAAACCATAGACCCTGTTCTAGCTATCTCTGCAACAATCCCTAAAACCTTTTTCTGTCCACCACCAATTTTCAACTTTGAAATTTTTTTCAGAATGTTCATGCCTAATGGTATTCAACAAAATAGGGGCATGATCACTATGCACTCTAGGGAGGTGATTAACATAAGCTTGATAATGTTCTTGTATCCAATAAGGAGAAGCTAAAACTCTATCCAATCTCTCATGAATTGCTGTGGAAAAATGCTGCCTATTCGTCCAAGTGTATGCTGGCCCTTTAAAGCCCAAGTCAACAAGCCCAGTGCTTTGTACAAAGTATCTGAATTGTTTATTATTTGAATTAAAAAAGCTACTCCCTCCAAACTTCTCCTCTGGGTCTAATATAGCATTAAAATCCCCTAAAACACAAACCATCTGGGCTGACTTAATTAATTGAGCTATTTCATCCCAAATCCTGGGATTATTAGTATGATGAGGATCCCCATAAACCCCTATTAAGAGCCAGTCCCTTTTCCCTCTTTGTGAAACCCAGGCAGCAATAAAGTTTCTTGAGTAAGAAAAAACATTTACATTTATATAATCATTCCAAAGTAAACACAACCCCCCAGATCTCCCTCTTGCAGGTATATCAAAATAATTATTTAAAGGGAGATTTCTTACCAAATTTATCATCTTCCTTCTGGAGCACTTGGTTTCAGTCAAAAATGCCATTTCACACCTGGTTGCATTTAAAAGCCTGGCATAGAATTTCTTTTTCCGCGGCTTACCAATGCCGCGGCAATTCCAAGACAAGAGCCTCATGGCTCCTGTGGAGGCGAGTTTGGGATTGCCTCCCTGGTCCTTTTGCAGTTTAAAGACATGGCATGCCCTTCCTCCAGAGATTCATGATCTTTCAACATCATCTCTAAGCGCAAGTCCCCCGACGCACTTCTCTTGTTTGCTGTTGGCACAGTAAAGAACTGCACTATACCAGGAGATTCATCCCGTATAACTCCATTACCCTGGCCAGTCAGAATAAAATCACCTCCTTTATTTTCAAACACTGTGTTCTCATCAAACACTGGAACCTCTGAAATATCAGTCACCCACGGCTGAGTCTTATCCTTCAAATTCCAAAGCCCTTCCACATTCTTGAAATCAGGATTTGCTCTGAACCTCAACACCAACATTCTATCTTGACACTGTTCTTTTAGATGACCAATCAACCCACAAAAGAAACATATCTTCTTAACGTTTTCATAAACCAGAAAAACCTTCTTACTAATTTCCAATTGTACATTCTCCATTAAAAGTCTATCCTTAACTGTCTTATTAAGAGGAAGTAAAACTTTGACCTTGTACGCCTTCCTTCCATTATAAAAAAAGCTTCAAGCATCTGAGATTGGTACCCCTACCTTTGTAAGCATTGTTGGGACCCCTTCAGCTAGCATAGCACACGGAGGAATACCATGCACTTGCACCCAAGCTTCTAGTTCATCAAACTTGACAGCCGCCATCTGCTCCATGCTAAAAACTCTTTTCAAAACCATCACATCTCCATTAAAATCCCACGCTCCCCTTTCTAGAACCCTTAACATCTCTGCTTCAGACATGAACTCTAACAGAAAAACATTCTTCCCTTTTGCATATATTTTAGTTCCTGGTTGTAACCTCATATCTCTCTTCACCTTACTAGCAAACCTCATCTCATGAACGAGCTCCTCAGTCAGCACCTTAATCATCACACACCTATTCCAGTTTGTATTTGGAATAAAGTTTGAAGGAACTTGAAAAACTTTCTCTCTGTCATCTTCAATTTTCATCCTCTGCAATAAATCTTGAAGAATTTTATCATCCTCCATTTTGGTCTGAGAACTAGAACAACACGATAGTAGATTTCTCGTGAAGAAGCTTTTTGTAAGAACCTTTTCTTGTTTATAAACATTGCCTACACCAACAGTCACAGGAACTCTAAAGGCACATTTTTTACCACCAAGACTAGTTCTAGTAACCTCCATATTTATATTTTTAATAGGCTGATGGGATTCGATTAGACATGACTTGAGGGATGTTTCGTCATGACACTTTATTGCTCTGACCTTTGGGTTCCCCATACCATATTCTCTTTCTCCTTGTTCTTTAAGGCCCAACTATTCTAATATTGGGCTCCATCTCACTGCAGGCCCATTTTTTATTTTTTTAATATCCCAGCGATGCTTCTGGAGAGTATCAGAAGAAGCACGAATTTGTTGACTTCCCACCACATCCGTATTAGATGAACCCGGTTTATGTACACTAGACCTAGAAAACTTCATCATCTTCGGTCCACCAGCCAGTGTGAACCCATCCACCTCATTGTGCACCTTGCTAATGTCATCAGATGGTTCCGAAGAGCTATCAGCAGACGGGGATCTTTCTTGAAAATATCTATTCAATCGATCATGAGCTCCAATTAACCTTGTCCTAACGTGCCTATCACTCCTATCTTCATCATTTTCATCATCACTTGTCCAATCTCTAAGATCATCCCAATCTGGTCCATCCCTAACACTCATAGGAACTGATGTATTGTACCCCCAATCCAGAACTATCACTCTACAGATTCTCTTCTTCTTACCATACTTAACTGTAACCCTTTTTGGAATCTTCCTAGGGTTATCGGTATTCAACCATGCCAAAATCCACCTCCTATCTTTCCCATATAAATTATCATGATCAATCTCATAACAGGTACCAAAGGTTGAAATTACTTTTGCAATATGATGCTCACTCCAATATTCAAAAGGAAAATTCCTAATTTTAATATTTACTTTAAATTTTTCACAATGATCCATAGCTGCTTCATCAGGATTATAATGGAGGATCCACCAATTTTCCCTCAAAGCCCAGAGCGATAAATTATTTACTACCCTATTTGCATCAATAGTAAAAGGTAGCCGGATAACATAAGATCCCTCAGCTATCCTCCAATCCGGATAATCCGCCATTTTTTTCCCAAATCTTTTGACCAGTTCCCTTCTAACTTGATCTATGTTCCCCCTATTATCTGCTGTTTCATCAATTACCAAAACGGCATGATCAATTTCATCTCTCATATGCTCCACCTCTTCCGTTTCTTCCAGATGCATATATAAATCTTTAGCAAAAATTTTCTCTCTTCCTTCCATAGTATCTCCGAAGGAAGAAAGAAACAGAAGATAAAAAGGTAAGAAGGAGGTGAAAAGAAAGAGGCTTAGATGCGGGAGGAGAAGAAATCTTTCACACCAAATTCAAACAAGAGAAGAAGAGATTGGGAAAGGAGTTTTTAGAGAGAGAAAAAGTGGTTTTTAGAGAGAGAGTCTCAAACAGTATTTTCTACGGTCTCGTCGACAGAGAAACAAAAGAAACAACAATCCAAGGAGCAAACAGTCGGGCGGGTCCAAGTATAGGCAAGCCCAGGCATGCCTGGGCCTTGTTTCTGAAAAATAATATCCAATTAGTGAATTTAGAAATGGTGCCTGGGCTTCAATTTAATCGGTGCCTAGACTTGACCGAAAAAACTAAAAATAATATTAAAATAATTAAGAATTTCGAAAAAAATACCCAAAAAAATCTGAATTTTTTAACTGGTGTCGCGATATCTGTTTTTTAAAAACCGACATTAGTTAATGTCGGTTTTTAAAAAACCGATATTAGCCAAAAGTTAATTTGGAATTTAAATAATATTTTATTTGTATCAGATTAATTATTTTTAAATAAATATTAATATTAATATATTAGTTTAACATGTAAATCATACAAAAATTATGATGATAAATAAATAATCACTCGTCGCGTCGTGTCGTGCCGTGTCAAATATGCCGTGTTCGGATCACTCGTTATGCCGTGTCGTGTCGTATCTAAATATTTCACGTGTCGTGTCGTGTCTAAATATTTCACGTGTCGTGCCGTGTCATGTGTAAATTCTAAGAGATGTATACGACACGCCTAAGGACATAGCACGCCTTGTGTCATAGAGCCGTGTTTTCTTTAAATTTGTCGTGACATGTCGTGTTTTCTTTAAACGTGTCGTGCCGTGTCGTGTTTGAACGGGTTTGAATTTTATAAAATATAACTATATACTTATGTTTATGGATGAATTGGATATTCAAACTATGAAATTATCCTTAAAAATAGACAATTTGCGTGTCGTGTCGTGTTTATGTCATCAAAGTCAGACACGACACGCTTAAGTTCTCGTGTTGTGTCATGTCTGTGTTTTTAAGGACACGCAAATTGTCTATTTTTTAAGAATAATTTCATAGTTTAAATGTCTAATTCATCCATAAATATAAGTCTATAGCTATATTTTATGAAATTCAAACCCGTTCAAACAGGACACGACACGACACGACACGTTTAAAGAAAACACGACACGACACGACAAATTTAAAGAAAACACGGCACGAGGACACGAGGCGTGCCGTGTCCTTAGGCGTGTCGTGTACATCTCTTAGAATTTACACACGACACGGCACAACGAGTGATCCGGATACGACGTGTTTGACACAGCACGACACGACGCGACGAGTGATTATTTATTTATCATCATAATTTTTGTATGATTTATATGTTAAACTAATATATTAATATTAATATTTATTTAAAAATAATTAATCTAATATAAGTAAAATATTATTTAAATTCCAAATTAACTTTTGGCTAATATCGATTTTTAAAAAATCGATATTAGCTTATATCGGTTTATCAAAAATCGATATTATTATCAGTTTTTAAAAAAACGATATCGCGACACCAGTTAAAAAATTCAGATTTTTGTGGTATTTTTTTCAAAATTCTTAATTGTTTTAATATTATTTTTTATTTTTTCGGAGACTTGATTCATATGATAATTTTGTGTCTAGGTTCGGCCCATAAATCAATTCATTTTTTCTGTTTTTTCTGTTTTTTCTGTTTTTTCAACAATACTCATGCGCTGCACTTGCACGTTTTTGTCAGAAGAACGGGTCCGTTTTTTTTATTCAATCTGCATCCCATAGTGCATCATAGTGAGTAGTGACGTCTTCATCTTTCCACCGCTAATTGATTCTATATTTTTTACCCTCTCCCTTTCGTACACCCTTTTATCCTCCTCTTAAAATCTCCAGAGAAAAAATAATGAAATTTCTATATATATAGTGGCTATTCCTCCATTATTTTATTTGAAAAAAAATACAAACAACAGGATATTCTAATCCCATTTGCGAAACATTAATTTTACATCTAATTCGGGAGATGACTCTTTGAGCATTAATTTTACTTCAAAGGGATATAATTACAAAACATTCATTTTATTTCAAATTTGCTTCGAACTTGTTAGATTCACACCACATTTGGAAGAGCCAGAGATGGCTCTTGGAGAGATGATTTAATTCCCTATACTAAAGAGGATGAAATCAGAGAGATTTGTAATGAAATAATTATGTAACGTTTTCAAACTATAAAGCTGTGCAACGGACTGTTAATTGCATTAGAAATTTAGAATTACATTTCACTTTTTGATGACAAACAGAGAGGTACAAATAAAAACATATTAGATTTATGAAAAAAATTTTAATAGTACAATTATATATATTTAAAATATTTTTTTACAATAATAGTACAATTATAAATTTTAATATAATTATATTATATGTGTGCCCGAGCTTAAATTTTTTTCTATATCCACCACTGCAGCAAACAGATTTTCTATTGGTGTAATTTTTTTTTTTATGAAACTAATTTCAGTTTGCTTAGGGTCTGCTCCAGAAACTAAAAATCAAGGGAAAATTAGGTGTATACCCCTCTAATCTTTAAAATCAGATACATATACCCTTCTAATCATGTTAATTTAGTATATTTATCCTTATTGAATATTTTAATGATAATGTAAATGCAAGAAATAAAAATTTACAAAATTACCCTTCTTCTTCTGGCGACCCCTCTGGCCCTCTCTTTCTCGATACGACTTCTAACCTTTTATTCTCGAGCACTCTAGTGCCAATCTTGCTAGGCCCACTTAATCATTAGACGGCAATAAGTTATCCTTTCTTCAAGGCTACGTGAATCTTCTAGAGCACATAACTACTAGGAACTCAAATTCTTGTGCAATTTAAATTTTTATTACTAATTAATACTTAATTAAACATGCACAACAAAAAATCTAGGGAATAGACGATTAAGCACACATCAGAAAAGGGAGGAACAAGTTATACCTCTTCTAATCTCGTAATTAGAAGGCTTGACCACGGCATGGAAGTCGGTGGCGTGCCTCATATCTCCTCCACTTTGCCGGCCTCGAGTCTACCAAGAATATTAACCAAAACCTAGGAACAAGTGCTAGCAAGTTCAAATGTTAAAGCTAATCCCCTTATTTTTCTCTTCTAGCAATTAATCAATTTAATTTTGGAGAGAGGTACTCAACTCATGAGCTAAAGAAAGAAGGGAGAGAAAGAAATGGAAGAAGAGAGAAAATCTCTCTTCCACTTGTAGGTGGTGGCCAAAGAAGGGGCAAGAGAGAGAAGATTGATTAGGGTTTGGAGCCACCGTCTAATGGTCCTTATATAGAGCTCAAACCCTACCAACTCAATTGGCTTAATTACCAAATTGCCACCCCTAGAGGCCGGCCTCCATATGGGCCTTGATGGGCCACTTAAATTGCTCAATTATATCACTAATTCAATTAATTAATGATCACTTAGTTTGCTTTTTAGTTGGGCTTTCAATTTACAAATAAACAAAGGCTCATTTAATTAATATAATTCAACCAATTATATTAAAATGTGTTGAACAAAATTAATTATCAACGTATTGATAATTACTTTAGGATTAGCACATGCATTAATTTATTTCTATATGATCCCCTTGATTTAATTAATTATAACGGTTCGTAACAGTATATAATTAGTTAATCAACTTATCATATAATTGCATTCACTGCTACAAATAAATAAATAATGCACTGTATGGTTAAAGTCCTATTTGTGTGACCCTTTGAGGATTTATGCTATGTTGGCCATGAAAAATAAATCGCTATTTATTTTCAATAATCATAGGCGGTATCTAACAACACACTATGATTTTCAATTCACATAAATATTGTACTGCTACTGTATTTCAATCCTGCATAAGAAATAAAAGTATTTCCTTTTTTTTATTCTTATGCCACACGGTATCACTGTATAATCCAAGATAGGAACGTGTCATTCTTGCAGATTATATATTTCTTGATCTAGAGTTGATTGTACAAATTGCTAGCAAACAATCCAACTCCATCAAGGGGCCCAATAGATATCATTACTCACTAGGTCTACTAATGCGGGACATAAGGTTGTCTTGATGAACAATTTTTTCCCGCACAATTCAAGAAATTTCTCCGGCATTCTCTATCTTGCCTAACCAGGCCACATTTTCAGGCCCTTTTTTGTTAGGCCCAGTTAAGAACTTGAGATATGCAATCTGTTATGGAACTGAGCCATAGAATTGGGCCTTTTATTTATGAAAAATATTTGAACAAACCCCCAAAACAAAAGAAGAAATTGACAAATGCATTGGTCTTACGATTTTCTCATAAAAAGAGAAAAAGACAAATGCGTAAATCCAAATCCCACCTGTCAAATTTTGGGTTTAGCCATTGGCTTCTCTAAACTTCGCAAATTCAATGCATGGAGTCATGGACACGGACTGAAACAAATCTAGACGGTTCGTTCCAAATCGGATGAACCGAATCTCAAGTTTTTTACTTGTAAGAGAACTGTCATGTTTCTTCTCTTTTCGTTTTTTTAATGCATAAACTAGATTGGCAGGCTACGTTCGAAGGTACAATTGGGTACAGACATACAGTTCATAATATTAATCTTATAAATGTTTCATCACTGAATGAATTGAAGCATTTTCTTTTTGGAAGTAATGTTCTAAACTGAATTTTATGCAGATCACTTTTTATATTATTAAAACCTACTAATCTGGAGTTGAAGGTGACGCGAAGTCTACAGTGCCAAGTAATGATTACAATCTCAAATCCACACCAGCCGTTAGATTTGCAATCGGATGGCCAAAATTGGTTTTCAGGGCTGGATTGCTGACGCAATGTGCATCAAGAATCACTCCTATGAACAGTGCCATTTGTCAATTTCCGGCGCGAATTATCTGGTACGCTCGTCTCAGATCCAGCGATTGAAGTTCCGTTTGGGATGGGGCTGTGCTGCATGTGTTTAGGTGCTCCTGGTGCTTTGTAATTAGCGTGAACCGTTGCTTCTCTGAATCTCATTTGTGTGTGGTGCGTTCTTGGTGTGTCTCATTCAATGCAACTCCGAGTTTTAGATGGTCGTCCCCGTCAGCAGTCTTCCTTTCTTCTTTTCTTCCTCCTGCTCCGCCTCCTTTCCCTTCCATTGCGTGCTTATCCTTTATTCATACTTTATGGTGTTAGTGAGGGTTTGGGTTGGACTGGCCTTCTCTGCGATATGGTGTGCGCTGGTGGGTGGCTCCTCTTTTGGTAGGTTGCTCTCCCGTCCCTCATGCTGCGTCCTTTTTATTGTAGTTTCAATTTCTGTTTTTTGTCTGGCTTCGTATGAATTTTTGGCTAGCATATTTTCTTTAAGTCAATTGGGATGCAATGTAAGGGTTGAGTAGACAGGATGGTTGGTGCCGTATGTGTCCCTATTCCATAAGGTCTGTGGGTGAATTGCTGTCTGTTGATGTGTTAGGTGCTTTTGTTGTAAATGTTGCGTGGGGTTTAGTTGTTCTGCTTTGACTGATTGAACTTTCAGGTGTTGATTGGTTGTTGTGAGTTGCGGGATGCGTTTCTCTTCCTTTTCTATTGGGGTAATTGTCATGTAGTCACCAATTTGCTGCTCGTAATTGTGATGTGTGTGTGGGGATCAATTGAGTGGTTTGGATTACGGTGGACTTCCTTATGTGTCTCTCTTAATATGCAATTGTTTAGTCTTGATGTCAGTTCCCTCACTTTTATTACTGTGTATCTATTCAATTCTGATGTTATTTTGCTCATTTATGGGTTGGTTTGCTGAAATTTTATGCTGTTGATTGGTCCTTGCGTCCTTTGTTATGGAGGCTGCTGTAGTCTCATTATTTTTTGGTTCACCGTTTGTGTTGTGAGGTGGTTGGTGTTTTATATTTTGCTGTTCTTATGTGATGTATTTATTATGTTCATTTTTGGGCTCGGTTTGTGATTTTGGTGGTTGTTTGTGTTTACTGTTTTCAATTGCAATGTTTGTTGGGTCTGATACTCATCTTTGTCCTTTTTTTTTAATCTCATTTACAGCATTGGTGTACAGATGAGTAATCGAAGATCTGGTCTACTTTTGTGTTATAACCAGATGTACAGATCAACTGATTTGAGACTGGAAGGTACTTTTAATATTAAATTTCATTCTGTATTCTCTTTTGATTTGTTCTGTTGTTATATCATATCCCAACTTCCATCTGGATGAGTTTCATTTTTAGGGTTCGTTCTGTTCAGCATTTTCCACAGTCTATTTTTTTTCCCTTTGTTATTACATTATTACTTCTGCTGATTTCTCCTCTGAGTTGTGAAGGTTTTGGATATATGCTAGTTGTTTCTTTGGATCTTTCCTTCAAATAATGAGATGAACTAAATGCCTAAACAACTGAGTTCATTTACCAGCTGTATATCTTAATTTTGTGTAGAACTTTCGAACGCTTGTAAGTGACAAGTTTAGCGATTGGTTTCGTTCCTTATTGAGAATGTATTCGTGGAAGTGCGTGCGTTGCCTTTCTCAGCACTTGACTCATTGATTTCTGCTTCTCCTTTTTTTTTAATTTTTTCAACTTCTTTTCTGATTCCTAAGTCACAGCAGTTCTACAATAAGTGAGATCAATTCCAGTAAAGTCTTGAGATGAGTCTCATGTCAATTTTATCCTACGACAATTATTGATTGTTTTTTATTTCCTTCTACGGAGATGTTGGCTCTTTGAGCAGTTCTTAGCCTTGTACGCGTTGCCTTTCTTAGCACCTGACTCATCAATTTCTGCTTCTCCTTCATTTTAATTTCTTCAATTTCCTTTCCGATTTCTGAGTCGCATTAGTTCTACAATAAGTGAAATTAATTTCAGTAAAGTCTTGAGATGATTGTTAGGTCAATTCTATCCTATGACAACTATTGACCATTTTTTTATCCCCTCTTACATAGATGTTGGCTCTTTGGGCAATTCTTAGCCTTGTACATTTGGAATTAGTACACTCTTTTTTCTTTCTTTTGTATGATCAATTATGCTAGCAGGTTCAGTATAGGCATGTAAAAGAGCGAATTAGTAGTGGTTATACTACAAGTTATTGTGACATAATCTGTTGTCTTATGGGCTAAATGTAGTTGGTATTTTTTAAATATTTATAATTGTAACCTATTGTTGTTGTACAATATGCTTTGTTGAGGCGTGGAATCAGATAAATTATCAAAGGTTCCACTGTCAATTTTTCTGACATGTTATGTTGCCCTATTGAGCTTGTAGGTAGTAAATTAGGGACTCTAATTAATTTATAATTGCAATCTGTTGTTGTTTTCCTTAGAGGTACCATGTTGTAATAATTGGGAAGTGCATTAATATTAGGTCAGAATTGATTATTAAACATGTCATGCACTGGCTTTCTTCTTTGTTGGATTAGTTGTTATGTAGGTATCAATTTGTTGCTTGTAATCGTTATGGGTGTGTGAGCATTAGCAGGGTGCATTTGATTACGGTAAATTTATTATGTACCGTTCCTACTGCGTGGTTATCTGGTCTTGATGCTAGCTCTCTCACTTATGGACAGGTTTGCTGGAGTTGTGCAGGTCATTTGTTCTGTTGTGAGATCTGCCCGGTGTTGCTTGACGTGGAGGCTGTCATAGTCTCATTGTGGCTTGGTTTACCGTCAGCGCTCTAAGGTAATTGTTTTCTATGTTACTATTATTCTGTAGTTTGTTTCTTATATTTATTTTGGGTTCGTTCTGTACCCCAGGTGGTTGTTTGTGTCTACTGTGTTCAATTATAATGGTTATTGGGTGTGACATTGTCCATTGGGTGATCCAAGGCTAATGTTGGTACATTGCGGTCTGCTGATTGGTTTGAATTAGTATTTGGGTTCAATGCTTACTGTGTGTGTTGTTCATTCTTGGGTTGTTTGGTTTGGTTGGTGATATTTTGGCCGGCTGCTATTTTGTGGTCTGATGTTTTTGTGAGGTTGTGTTTTGATTTATTGCTTTTGCTCCGTATATTTATAGAAATGGATAGTGTTGAGGTTGCTGGTCATGGTAGTATTTTTGGGTGCCGTACTATTGCTGGTGCTGTTTATTTGTTGTTTAGTGTATGCTTGGTATTTTATGGTTGCTTTCGCTGTATGGGTTGTTGCTTGCGATTGTATGTTTTGTAGTGTGTTTTAGGTGTCTAGTTATGGTTGTGTGTGAGGTGGTTTGGTATCCATTTGTGTATGTGTTTAAGGTGGACTTATTCCGTGCGTGCATATTTTTTACTGGTATTTTTTTTTATGCACACTGTTTGTATCTGTGTTTTGTTGCGTTGTGGTGTGTGTATCTGTGCTTTCTTCTGTTGTGGCTGATGTTCATTGAGGATTTGTATGATGTTTAGGTGTCCTATGCTTTTCAGGTGTTCGTCATGCCTCTGCGGCGGATCTGTCGTCCTAAGACGCCGTCTTGGGCTGATTTTTCTGTTCCATCTTTGTCTGTTCCGTTTTCGTGCAGTCCGCCATTGTCTAACTCATTGAATGGTGGTTCTCAGTCTGTGCGATCCCTGCGTGGTTTATTGTCTTCTGGTGTGCCGACTATTGGTTCTAGATCGCAATTCGTTCGACGATCATTTGGCCCAAGCGGTTTCATGTCGTCTGTGAATTCTCATCCTGATGATTATCAATGTATGTATGCTTTTTCAGAATTTTCTCGCTTTGCAGGTTAGATTTGAATATGCATTTTTTCTCAATCTTCCAATCATCTTTTTCAGAATTTTCTCGCTTTACAGCTGTATTTAGGATCACCTACATCTTTTTATTTTTTTTGTTCAGCTTATAACTGAGTGATATGTGTTGTTACCTCTTCTTTTTTTTTAAATAAAAATGTATTTTTCTAAATCTTTCTATTTTTTTTATACATATAGTTTTTTCTTTTTATTCATTATTATTGTTTTTCTTTTTTAACTTTGCGACTCTCTTCTATTAGTTAATGCTTACTGGTGGTGCTGTAAATTCTTATTTGTGCATTTAGGTACCTGGCAGGATCCACGTATACTAGATGTAGGTGACAGATATAAGGTTTGAACTGCCTTCTCGTCTTGAGAGCTTAATTGGTGTGGGGATCCTGAATACAGCTGTGAGCACTGTGGCGCATTGTTCTGGTACAGAGAAAGGTCCATTCAAGGGTCAACAGCAAATAACCTAAGGTACAATCTATGTTGTAGGGGGGGTAAGGTGAGTCTCCCGTTTTTGAAACAACGACCTTTTGTGCTCGAGCAATTGCTTGATCCACATGGTTGTCAAGATTCACAGCATTTTCGTAAGCTCATACGTATGTATAATTCTATGTTTTCTTTTACTTCTTTTAGATGTAATGAGGATGAAACTATTAACAATGGGTCAGCTCCGTACGTGTTTAGAATTTCAGGGCAGGTATCTCACAGAATTGGTTCTCTTCTCCCAGTTCCTAGTGCAAGGCCTGGTTTTGCACAGTTATATATATATATGATACAGAGAACGAGGTGCAAGACAGATTAGATGCCTTTCCAAATGTCTCAGTTCACGAAAGGCCAAGGAGACATGTTGTTGAAACGTTGCGTGATATGTTTGATGAGCATAATACTCTTGGCAGGGAATATCGGACTATTAGGGAACGATTGGCCAATCTTGATATCCCTGATTTTCATATTCGTATACGATCTGATCCAAGTTCATCAAATCCCCAGTATAGTCTCCCAAGTGCACCTGAGATAGTTGGATTTATTGTTGGTGATGTATTAGGTGGTGAGGTTGGTAGAGATGTCATTGTAGAACGATGTACCAAAAAGTTGAAGCGTGTGTACAGTGACCATGAGTATTACATGGTTATGCAGTATCCAATTATTTTTTGTTTCGGTGAGGGTGGCTACCATTCTAGAATTCGTTATGCCCCAGACAAACCAGGTACCAGTAAAGTCACGAGGTCGTTTGTAACTATGGCTGAATATTATTCGTTTAGGTTACATGTAAGGTCCAGTGAATCTTCTGTACTTTTTAGATCAGGCAGATTGTTGCAACAGCTTATTGTAGACATGTTTGTTTGTATCGAACAGGACAGGCTGAACTTTGTAGAGCGTAATCAGGCATTGATACGTGCTGACAAACTATGTAACATCAAGCATGCAGTTACTGAAGGAGACATGTTTGGTCGGGATGTTGGGAAGCGAGTTGTCCTGCCTGCTTCGTACGTTGGTGGTCCTCGATATATGTTCCAGAATTATCATGATGCGATAGCACTGTGTCGCCGTTTTGGACCGCCTGATTTATTTATAACCTTTACAGCAAACCCACAGTGGAAGGAGGTTTTGTGGGCATTGCTTCCTGGCCAGCGGTCGGATGAGCGCCCTAACATTGTTTGTAGAGTTTTTAAGATGAAGTATGATCAGTTGTTCCGTGATATCAGACACAACAACTATTTTGGTCCGATAATAGCAAGTAATCCATTTTTAATCATTACTTTTGTATATTTTTTTCAGAAAAAAAGAAATAAAAATAAAAATAATGATTTTTGCTTTATTGTTATAGTTTATCCGTTAGTGTGTGCTTTTGTGTTGTAACTTGCTGTCATGTAATCGTCTTGTCATTGTTACACATCCAGTTTGAGTTTTTCCTTTGGTTGTTTTGTATTATGATCTATTTATTTAGGCTGATGGTTACTTCTCATACTAACTTGATTATTTTTTTCAGTTGTCTCCCAGATAGAATTTCAAAAGAGAGGACTTCCTCATGCTCATTTCATTGTCTGGCTAACTGAAGACCGCAAGTTGAATACTTCCGATGACGTGGGCCGTTTGATTATGGCGGAATTGCCTGAACCATCGGTTGATCTATGTGGATATGAAGCTGTTGGTAAGTATATGCTACATGGTCCGTGTGGTGTCATGAACGATCGAAGTCCGTGTATGAAAAATGGTTCGTGCTCAAAGAACTTTCCTACGGACTATGCTGCTAACACTACTGTGAGTGACGATGGAAGTGTTGTGTATCGTAGGCGCAATAATAATGTAAGTTATGAGAAAAATGGATTTCTTTTTACTAATGCTCATGTTGTATCTTACAATCTTGGATTATTGGTTAAGTATCAAGCGCACTTGAATGTTGAGAAATGTTACAGTCCTTTGCTTATAAATTATATGTTCAAGTATGTGTGTAAAGGGCCTGATAGACAACGTATATCTATTTGTAAAGAACCAGGTTTTCAAAATGATTGTTCTTTAAATGAACAACCAATAGTAAATGAGGTCAAAGATTATTTAGATTGCCGTTGTATTACACCTCCTGAGGCTATTTGGTGTTTGTATCAGTATGATATTCATGATAGATATCCTTCCGTAGAGCGATTGCCTGTGCATTTGCCGAATGAGAACACAATTACTTTTAATGACTTTGATAGACTTGATTATATTGCAAATGATCCACGTCTTGAACGACCTAAATTGACTGAGTGGTTTTTGCTAAATCAAAGAGATTCATGTGCACGTGGCTTGCGATATGGTCAGATACCTGAGAAGTATGTTTGGAACTCTAAGCATAAAATTTGGACTACCCGTTTACAGAAAAACGACTAGGACGCATATATTATGTTCATTCGAGTATGGGTGAGTTATATTATCTGCATTTTTTGCTTACCGAAATATGTGGGGCAACTTCTTTTGAGTCATTACGTACAATAAACGGTGTTGTTTACTCTACTTTTCGGGAGACCTGTATGGCTGCTTGTCTAATAGATGATGGGAATGAATGGGTGTATGCTATCAATGATGCGGCAACTTGGGCATCTCCTTATCAATTGCGGAAGTTGTTTGTTTATATTTTGGCATATAGCGAACCTGCCAATGGCTTGGATATTTGGAATAATAAGTGGCATTTGTATTGTGATGATATAGATCGCCAGTTCAATGGAAGGAATAGTATAATAAATAGTAATGTATCTGAGAGTGCGCGAAAAAATTATGTTTAGAGTGTTTGGAGAAAGATCTGCTGCAGATTGGAAAATCGCCCTCTCTTTACAATTTACCTCTTCCTTCGTTTAATATGACAGGTCTGTTATCAAATCGGTTGATAAGAGAGCAATTGTCATTCAATTCACCAGAATTATCGGTGCGTGCAGAATGTTTGAGGGCCTCCCTCAATCCAGATCAGGCACGGGTTCATGATGCAGTGCTTAGATCACTTGACATGGATGTTGGTGGATTTTTCTTTGTGCGAGGTTATGGAGGAACAGGGAAAACGTTCTTATGGCAGTCTATAATGGCATCTGTACGTTCCCAAGGGAAAATTGTTCTTGCAGTTGCATCATCGGGTCTGACAGCGTTGCTTTTAGAAGGAGGCTGCACTGCTCATTCGAGGTTTAAGATTCCAACTGATAGACCAGATATTCAGTCGTGTGATATAAAACATGGGACGAATCTAGCAGAGCTTATCCAACATACATCCCTCATTATTTGGGACGAAGCTCCGATGAATAATCGTCAGTGTTTTGAAGCGGTTGATACAACTCTTCGTGATATTATGGGGTTATTGGATGATGATCGTCGTCGTAAATTGTTTGGGGGCATTACTGTGGTACTTGATGGTGACTTTCGTCAGACTTTGCCTATTGTTCCTAGTGGAACACGTCACGATACAATCAGGTCATGTATTATAAATTCAAACCTCTGGCCCCATTGTCAGGTTTTCAATCTAGGCGTTAATATGAGATTATTGCATGGGGAAATGAGTTCGGTGGATCGGAGAGAGGCGGAGCAATTTGCACATTGGCTTCTCGGTGTTGGTAATGGTACGGTTGTTGGTAAAAAATTGTATGGTACTGATGATGATGATTGGATTGAATTACCGTCTTCTATGATCTTATCAGACAATGATGATCATTACACGTCTATTGCATCATCTACATATCCTGATTTGTTGTCCAATTATAAAAATATTGACTATTAATGTGACAGAGAAATCGTGACGCCAACCAATGCATCAGCTGACAATGTCAATGCTGTAATTGCTGACATGATCCCCGGTGAAGTGACTACTTATTTCAGCTGTGATACAATACAAGAGGGAGATAAAATATCGAAAAAGTTGCGTGATATGTATCCTCCTGAATATTTGAATCTATTGACTCCGAACGGTATTTCCAATCACAGGTTACCTCTCAAAATTGGTATTCTGGTCATGTTACTACGAAATATTGATCAGTCAGCTGGGTTATGTAATGGTACTCGATTAGTCATTGTTCGCCTAGGTACTCATTGTGTGGAAGCTGAAGTCATGACTGGCCATGCTAAAGGGAAAAAAACATTGATACCCCAAATAATGTTTATTAAGAAGGATGCTAAATGGCCATTCACTCTGCGTAGAAAACAGTTTCCTTTAAGGATTTGTTATGCTATGACCATAAACAAGAGCCAACGGCAGACTTTATCACGTATAGGTATCTATTTGCCCCATCCTATGTTCTCACATGGGCAACTTTATGTTGTTTTGTCCCGTGCTAAGAGCAAGAAGGGTGTGAAAGTTCTTATATCGAACCCTGACGGTCACAATAATTCATTCACTCGTAATATTGTTTACAAGGAGGTTCTTAGTAGACTGGGTACCTATCTATTTCCTACTTTCTTAATGTAGAGTTCATATTTGTTATTTTTTACTACGTTCACTGCGTGTTTTTTTTTCTAATATTATCTTTGGTATTGTTTAGGTGTTCATCTCTGAGAAAGTCTTTCATTGCGTGTGATACGGTAAGATGCTCATTAATTTTATACGGTTATTTTGTACGTGTTCATGTTCTTTGTCTTTCGAGTCAGTGTATGGCTTAGTTTTGGTTGGGCCACTTGAAAAAATACAGTGTTAGCGTGTGTATAATTATTAGGCTTTCGAATGTATTTGGTGTAAAGATTTTTCTAAAATCAAGGATTCTTATTGTCCTCTTCACTTTTTCTTTTATATTATATGTAATATTGCTTTTAATTGACATGCAGAGTGTGGTGGCATGGTGGCATTTCTAGAGACTTATAATAAGGTGTGTTTCTTTATTTGTTGTTCTTAACCTGTTGCTTTCGAATATTTTATTTAAGTTGGTTGATGTGCTGGAATCAGGAGAGTGCGATTTTATATTCTTTATTTTTTTCATCTTTTTATTTTTTTTATTTTGAAAGGATATCATTTCTTATCTTGTAGATGCTTCTGTTTGTAGTGTCTCCCTTTACCAGGTGTTCCTCTTCGTTGCTTTACAGTTGTGTTTGCCCTTTGTGATAATCATTGGAATTATTAACCTCACTTACATACGACAATTGATATGCTTTAGATGTTCTTACATTACAGCAGCACTGAATATGATTATTCTAATCTACACCTCCATAAAGAAATATAATTATTGATACGTGTCCTTATATATTGTTGTAATTATTTTTCAGCTGCCACGTTTCATAAGTTTTGTTTGTGTGCCTGCTTGAAGACTCTATTTTCATTATGAAGCGCTGAGTTCTCCCGTGAAGCGATTTGCTGTCATGTCGGAGATCCGTTACATCTGTCTTGGCCATAGAAGATCGAAGGGGCTACTCAGGTGATGGAGTTCAAACGAAGGAGACGGGTTCTCTTTTCTTAACGGACTCGTCTGACAGCGGGTTTGGATCCGCAAAGCCTTCCGGCCACCATAGCTGACAAGGAGGAGATCGCCGGAATCGTGGGATCGAGACGAAGACAATGGTAACCTCCATTTTCGTTTTAGTCCCTGAAATTTCTATTTTCAGGTTTCCGGCGATTGCCGCTACCGCAGTCGACGGGGTCAGTCTCGTTAGGATCGTGAGTCGTGACAGAGAGGAGAGTACGAAGGTGTAGTCAATTAAGGTTGCGTTAGCCCGATTTGATTGGGGGTACTAAACACTGGTACGGTAGCATTGACTTAACTGGCTCCGGTTGGTATCGAGAAGGGAATATTGAGGACGTACTTAACTTTATTGCTCTAATTGTGCTATGCCCGAGTGTTAATTACTATCAAGACTTATTAATTTGGCAATTAACTCATTAAACTTGTGATAACTTTCGGCATTGCTTTGTTACGTGAGTTGCATTTCTTGTGGCAGCATACAGTTTTCTGAATTTCATATTTGGTTGGGTTCAAGACATTTCACATAATGTATAATTCATCATCCATACCGGTACAGCAGTTTTCTGAATTTCATATTTGGTTGGGTTCAAGACATTTCACATAATGTATAATTCATCATCCATACCGGTACAGCAGATACTGAATTCGAGTCCTATTCATGGTACTACATTAACTGTTGGGTCGTATTCATATACCGAACTCAATTAAAATGGAAGCTTAACTACTTCCTATATACAAATAAATATCTTATAATTCTAAGAAACGGTTGAGAATCATTAGTAGATGAAGATAAAAAATCCGAATAAAACTCTTTGAGGTCTTATTACCCAGCCCTTTACCTTTCAATTTATTACTAAATATACAAAGTATGATGTCACTCCATTCATACATGTAATTTGATCAAATTTATTAAGGGTACAGCACTTGGTGATCTCTTGGCTTCCCACACAACAAAGCTATAACTAATTACAACTTTTAGAACAAAAATGCAGTGGCGTTTAGGTTCAAGAAGGCAATTCCATTCAAGTCCAGAAATTGCAACTAATTGCACTCTCACTACTTTTGTTACTTGATATCTAAATATACCACATTATTAGCCTTGGGCTTATGAGTCTTGCTCGATTACTATGTTTGTTCATTACAGTCCAGGAAATTTAATTATTTACACAGGTGCTGTTACTAATTAAACCACATTAAATTCATGAAAAGTCAGGTCTAATGACATCAATTGTCGACACTTAATCAGAAGTTCAATTGTGCTTGTCCAATGACAAATCCTTGTGTCACTGTCCTTGTGATCACAATTAAGCACTTTAACCCAAAATTATACACAATCCCCATTTAATGAAATTTAGGCAGCATTTTGTCTTATTTTGGTCGACACAGTTTCTCTCACCATGGCATGAAGCCACGAAGGAGAAAGCTACCCGGATCTGGAGAGACTCCAGTCGAGGTAAAGTGAAGCTAAGAGCTGGACAGACTCCAGTCGAAGCGTAGTGAAGCCAAGAATTGGAGAAACTCCAATCGAGGCGTGTAATTATGTATCAGAAAAGGGAAAAGTGGAAGAGATAGAGAGAAGGAGCAAGTACAACCCATTTCAGAAATCTTTAACCAATAATGCAATCATGATCCAGAAAAACGATTAATTACGATTCAATTTTAAACATAAACAGGAAAGAATTCAATCAAGCTTTTTCAAGAAAACCCGATCGAGACTATGCACCATTGCCTTGCTAATCAGATTTACAACTCAATTCATACCTTTCTCCTCAATTACAAGCTGCAATTAAGCTTCCAATTCGTCTAATCTTGCTATCCTACCCTTGCACCTCAACTATTCGTTGAAATGCCTCAACCAATCGTTCTCAATTTCTGAGATGTGGCTAGCCTATAGTGTGCGTGTGTGTGTACACAATGGGTGTTTCCTTTTCCTTTCTTCCAATCCTCCCCTCCCTCTTTTTCTGGTCCTGTATTCATAGGCGCCGATTGTAACCTGGAAGCCTCAATTGATGTAACTGTCTCTTCAATCTTGACCTTTCATTCTGAGTCACACGGATCGACCTCTGATCCGTCGGCCCTCAATATGTTACGCCTTTGAGTACTTCTAGGAGGTGCTTTTAATGAACCCGATTGAGAAACGGAATTGGTTAAGCCGTTAGACGGGTTGCCCCCCTTTTCCTCTTCGCTTCTCTTTCCTTTTCTTTTCTTTTCGTTGGGGGAGATGAACGTTTCGCTTTTGGGTCCCAGCGATCAGTGAGAGACAAATGGTGGGGGCCATCAGTCGGGTTTAATGAGACTCAGTCTCAGCGCCTTCTTTTGGCTCTTGTGTGCACTCGGTTTACTATGTACCACATTGCAATTTTATACATGAACAGCACGTGGTCTATGCACTTAGCCCATTCAGAATGGTTTCTGTACAGGAAGGAGTTTCAAATTCCATTCCGTTTATGTTTCTTGTCCAGTTCCATTTTCAATGGACAGCCCCTTTTAATATCAGATTTCAATCAGTTCTTCATATCTGCTTCATTTTTCATTCTCATTTCCGTTCATGCCACTTAATAAGACACTAATTCGCCATGAACCGCCATCTATTTTCCTTTTTTTTTTTTTTACAAGTCTTTTCTCTTCTTTTTTTTTTATTCATATTTTATTATCTTGTATTTTCACCATTTGCCCTGTGCATTTTTTTTATTCAAACAGAAGTATCTTAAAAGGAGAGTGTTCATTGATAGTAAAAAAAGCTTGGAAGAAGCTTACCAGAGAATCGATGAGCAGTATAATCGTGTTGTTATGGATTTGACAGCTTGTCATGCAAATGAACATGGTCTGATCACGAAAGCACTAGCTCTCGCTCAAGAAACAGAACATGTTAGTCGTTTAAATGCAGAAGTAAACTCTCAATTAGAAGGGGCTTACAGTCATAATCAGACACTAAACACCACAATAGTACACCTGCATGACAAAATCGGGCAGCTAGAAATGCTGCTTAGTAGTCTCCTGCCACCGCAGCCTACTGTAGTGCCTCAGCTTGAGACGCCTGTGATTCATTCTGAATCCTTCTCTGTTACGGATGTGCCGATGTGTTCGATTAACAACGAATATGGCCACTTGGTGTTTCAAGATAAGGTCACTGAAACAATGAATTAGCTGTTGCCTTTGTAATGAATTAGCTGACCAGCTACCTCTAATACTACTAATTTTGTATGAAAAGTTACATTTTGTGCTATGCCAATATTTTGAGCGTATAATGTTTATAGCATGTATGTATGCGTGCTTTTTTTTTGTGCACTATTATGTGCATGTACTGTTGCTATTTTGATCATATTAAGTTCAGTGCATTTCTACTATGTTCTGTAAATTTATATGCCAATACTGTTCTTCTGTATATACTCTGCCTTATTCGTTTCTTACTTTTGTCCATCTTATTTTTTTAGTCTACTATTGTCTGGTATTTTGAAGATTTACTACTTTATCTACCAATGCTGTTATGCAGCTTCCAGGCCCTTCTTTGGATATTGCAACTTGACAGTACTCTATATCCTGTTTTATTTTCAATACAAATTATCCTTACAAAATCATCAGAATCCATCTTTCACATACCTTTTACTTAGTGAACGTTTGGAAAAATATGAATTCCCTTAAGGTTCAAGTTTTTTCGCACGATTAATGTTCGGAAACGATTTCAATACTAAATGTTAATGTTTTCTTTTTCATTCCATGTACATAAATAATTGCAGCGATCAATCAAAATTGTTACTTAATTTAAATACTTTATAGACCAGTATTGTTTGTCAAGGGTTTGGTTCTTTATGGGGTTTCTTTGTAATTTTACATGTATTTAGTTACAGTAAACAGTCGGTCTCCTATTGTTTGTTTGAAGACCTTCCTCTTGCTATGTAGGAATTGAATTTGGAAAATAATCCAGTTTCTTTGTATGTGTCAAAGATGAGCAGATTGATTTAGCTAAGAACTAAATAGAAAGAAACTTAATCTGTGTGCAGGATACGAAGTTTGCATGGACAAATTTGGCCTTTTGTTAGTAATTAGGGCAAGTGCTTTCGAAGAAGATTAGTGATAAATAAACATAAAATAAATCCTAATATTTTTTCTTAATCTGACATATTTTACAATTTTATTGTTAGGTGTTATACCTTACCATTTAGTTACATTTTTTTTTCCTTGGTTTGCTCTGCTTTTTGGTGTCCTTCAGATCAATTTATGGCTAATTAACTTTGTATTAATGATATTTAATTAAAGTAAGATTGGGACTTTACCCCTCTTTTCCATAAGAGAAAAAAAAACAATGAGAAAAAAACAAATATTCGTCTATGTTTTATGTAGCAATATAATGTTCAAATTTGGAATGTATATCTGTTATGAATTAATTGTTTTTGGAACACATATTTTTATAGCCAGAATTTTCTTATGTTTATTGATCACACTTTTAACGCAACAAGTTACGAAAATGATAATAATAATATGCCAATACAATGAAACACGAAAAATTCACATATATTTCCCCAAACAAATAAATTTATTATATAGAAAACAAACATGTACCTTCTGAATAAATTAATTAATCCTATGAGAATACAATGAGCAGATGTCATTTGCAAGGTTCCATCATTGACTTGTATTTTGTTCATGTCAGCGTATTGTGTACGTGTATTTTTTTTTTTTTTAAACAAGTATCAATTAAGTAAAACATTGCATTGTTTTGGCATTATCAGTTAACTAATGAAATGCATGTATCTCTTCTTCTTAAAAAATATATTTATATCCTTAATAATAATAGTATCTTATCGTTGTCCATGTTTTTTTTGTTTTATATGTCTTACATATACAGAAAACTATGATACCGTACCCAGCTCATTAAATTAGACGAAAAAAGATGTTTTCTTACTCTCCTTTTTTTTTTTATACTGTTCCGCCACTTTTTTTCTAAATTTGAACTAACCGTGTGTGCTGTTTAACATTGGTGATTGTGTACTAAAAAAATATTTTGTCAATGCATTCGATGTTGTCTACTTTACCCTACCATTATAAGTGTCAACTGTAACATACACGTGTTAGTATATTGTAAGCTAAGTGACTGATGTCGATAAATAATAAACAAAAGATAATAATAAATAAATAAAATACTTATTAATTAACCTAATTTAGACCAATAATATTACGATGATATATCAATCTCGAGTGCTAATTTTTTTGCTAGACGCATTATTGCCAAATCGATGTAAAAGTGTTCATTTTTATCTCTTTGCTGTTCCATTTTTTTATTATAATTTTACTACTATCATTATGTTCTCCAACGTTGATAACCGAGCGTAAATTTATTTTGTCGATGCAGTCAATGTTCTTTAGTTTGGCCTAACGCCACACGTGTCAATCACAAAATACACGTGTCTGTATGTATAATCGCTATAAATAAAAATGAACTAAGATCGGTGCATAAACTCTCCCAAAAAGGAAAAAAAAAAAGACACAGATAAAATATATATTCGCTATTTCAATTGCCATTACTCCTGTAATTATTAACATCTACTTCTATTAAGATGAAAGAAAGCCAATAACAAAACTATGTCTTCTATTTTCTATGCTATTGTCGGTACCAGTTGAATTAAGGAGAGTCTCGTCTACAACTACTGTACTGGTATTTCGTTTTAGCAGGTATGATTTCTATACGTAATTTTCTCCTCCGGACACAGTGCATTGATTAGATAATGTGTTCTATTAGATACATCTTCTCTGAGCTATAGTTCTCTTCTTTTTTTCCTGTAGTAAAACAGGTAAAATCACTTACCCTTAAACTTGACGATTGATGTATGAAATTTCCTAAATTAATGTATATTATTTAATCCTGAATTAATTAATACTATGTTATTATTATCCAACACGCCCGGTGATGGTTGCACTGTACACAAGTATACTGATCGTACCTATCTCAACCATTACCGTTCATACAGCTTATCACCAATATTTACCACTGAATTTTGCTCAAGACGATTTGCTGTCAAAAATAAACTTGCACCTTCTTCTATTATTTTTTTTTCCCCCTTTTTTCTTACATGAAATGGTATAAGTGCTTCGTTGTCAATATGGTATATCACTTTATATATGGTACTTTATTTTATATCAATTTTATTTGTGTTTTTTCAATTTGTTGGTTTTGATCAATTTGTTCTCTTTGTTATATTTTATTGACTTTGGATCACTAATTACATTCCTTTCTTCAACATTCAACAGGCGCTGGTATGGCTGTGCCAGTCATGGAAGGGAAGCAATTGTTGGAGACCACGTTGAGAGAGAACGGGTACAAAAATCCAGTATTTCTGATCACAAAAGATCAATTTGATGTTGCTGTCTCAAAACTGTATGTGTTTCTTCCGGATTCGGAAGGCAGAGAGATGAAGCATGTTTTCAGCAGTCCTCCTACTTACGCTGCTGAAGTCAGTGAAGATACTGTTTCCAGGATGGCTCTCAATTATCTTTTCCTCTCCTATAATGTTAACCCAAACCTAAACAAATATCTCAAAAAAAAGGTCTTCATTGACACAAAAAATGGTTGGGAGGAAATCTATAAGAAAATTAGTAGACGGTATGAACAAGTTGTTATGGATAACACTGCTTATCGTGTCAAAGAGCATGATTTGGTCACGAAAGTGTTGTCTGCTATTGAGACAAATCATAATGTTCTCCAGCAATATGCAGAATCTAGCTATCAGTTGCAAGTGGTCTATGATGACAACCTGTCACTTAAGACCACCATATGACACCTACATGATAAAATTGAACAGCTTGAATCAGTGATACGTCTTCTTACCCCAGCACAACCTATGGTGATACCTGAATCTGAAGTGCCTATGATGTACGTGGCTGGAGCATCGGTAGCGAACGTATCAGTGGGTGGAATTACGCCGGACTTACCAGTAAATTCCGTCGATCACAGCTATTGCAAGTCAGTGTTTGGAGATGGTCTTGGGAAGGCACTAGAATGACGCTGACAGTACTCTCTGATAAGTTCAGAACATCATGTATTTTGGTGTGCCGGACAATTTGGCCTGTATGAGTATGTCTGGTATTGTCATGCTTACGTTTTTTTTACTTTTGTAAGAATGTAGTGTCTGCATAATATGTGTATGTGCATGTGTCTATGAACTGTTGTGATTATGTCTGATTAGTAATCTAATGTAAATGTAATAGATGTAGCATGTGTTTCCCACCATCAATGTATCCATGACGTCAGTTTAGTCCTTATTGGTATGTTTTATTCCATTCATTCCATTTGATTGTTCGTTTCTTATTATTATTATTATTTTGTCTGAAACCCTCGCTCGAGTCCCCCCCCCCCCCCCCCCCCCCAAACACAATGTCCGCTTTCTTTTCTCCAACGAATCACACGTTACTAAACTACAATCGTGTGAAAGCATGCACACAATCCATCTCTCTTGATTATATCAGGATCACTGATAGCTGCTAAAAACAAATGCACTTACCGTTGTCCTATACTCTGTTCCTATTTTTTTTATTAAAATATTATTAGTTGGTGTACGACGTGCGTACATAAATAAAAATAATATGATGATGATAGTATCATGTCAATGTTTTCCTTTCTCTCTCACACTATTTTTTTCCCCTTGGTAATTAATATATGAAAAAAACTATATATATATATATATATATATATATATACCAACACTACAACAATAACGGTTTTTTACCAAGACTCAATTCTCTTAGGGTGTGTTTGGATGAGGGGTTGAATAAGGAATTTCGGTATACGTGCTTGTCCAAATTCCTTATTCTTATACCATGATTTTGTTAGTATAGGAAAAAGAGCCCAAATTTCTTATTCTTGTGTTATTTGGGTTGCACAAGAATAAAGAATTTGGAACTTATTCTTATTCAAACCTTATTCTAAGGCATCCAAACACACCCTTGGAAAATGTCCAAGAAAGCCCAGCTATTTTTTTTAGCTAGACTGAACCAAGCCTTGCAATGTTCAATGTAGCAAGGTGCTACTCATAGACTTTTTCATGTGTTGGTACAACTAAAAAAAAATCTAGCAAGCTAAAAATCCTATTTGCAAGATTTCCTTGCTACGCCGTTTGATTCTAGCTAAATTTTGTATTTATTGTTATTTGTAAATAATTAAATGATAATATAAACACAATCAAATCACAAAATTAATTTTGTTATTAAAAATAAAAAATCTTACAATTGCAATTACAACAATACAAAATTAATTCAAACATCATTCACATCTTAAAAAAAAAATTCTTTGCTTCCATCACAACACAGCACCTTTCACCACCCTTTTAAGCCTCTTTAACTCATTTCCGCACACTACATCTTTTCTTCTAATGCCATCTATTGAGTAATTCCTCTTGAACTCCTTCTAGGTTAAGGTCCATCTGAAATATGTTAAAAAGTTGTTAAAAAAGTGTTATTTCAGCGACAGTAAAAAAATGCAAATCCCTTAATTATCAGAATAAAATAAACACCAAATAAGTACTGGACAGAGATAACGAGTAAGCTTTGTCAAATAACATCTTTCTTAGATAGAAAACTTCAATTATATTCACCAGGTACCATCAATCTTAAAAAAATGACAAATTGAGAAAAAAAATTTTACTAAAGTGCTCCACATATTGTTCACATATTGCAGTTGTGCATCTGGTCAATTTCAGCAAATTCTTACTTCATGGCTTAACTATCAATACTTTAATATCTAATACACGGTAGCATGAACATGTAGTACCTTACTAATAAAAGACTGATAGGGTCTTGATCTGGATCCTGAATTGAAATCACAAAAAGTTTTGTCACTATGTTGGCACTTATTGCAGCACTGAAGCATAGGCGATAACTAAAACAATTACCATTTTGCTTTTATTTTTTTTTTTGTTATTGACTTGACTCAATCAGTAAATTGCAAAACAGTGAAATTAAAAGAACCAAAATAAAACTTTTACTACTGGGACCAAACAATTGAGCACTCAAAATAGCCAAGCAATGCTTAATTGGAATTCACTATAAAAGTCTGTACCAGTCAGCATGTACAGGTTATATAAAGCATAAATACAATAAAATCCTATTCGCAAGTTCAATCATAGATTATCAAATATTTGAGAATCCTGTACCTAAAGTACAATTCATGTGAGCCAGTACCAATAACATTGTTCATAACAGAAGCATATCAGAAAATTTCTAAAAAAAATACTGAACAATGAAATTACCTTCCGCAACAAACTAACAGCACTATCCAAATGGCTGAACTAACCCAACTTGATTCCTTGCACGCAACCCAAACCTAAGATAAAAAAAAAAAAAAAAAAAGTCACGTACATATGTATCATATAAATAATATAATAATTTAATATTAAATATACCAAATCATTACAAAACATGGGATTCAAACTTACAAATAAAATATGCATAATTACCAGATCAAACGATGACAAGCATCATGGGATTCAAGCTTGTCCAGGTCGATGTGTGTCTTTTTCTTTCTTCATCAGTAACGAAACCTAACTTTGTTGTGATTGGCTCAATGGTCAAATCCAGTCGATTTAATGAAATAAAACCTAATCTGAATATAATAAAACAAGGAAATAGAAAAACAAACTAAATCGAAGGATCTGAACTAGCTGAGCGCTTGCTCCAGTGAAACCACCAAAATGACCTTCAAGCTCTAGCACCACTAGTCACAATATGGTCAAAATCTAAAAAAATAACAACAAATTATGAAAATTAAGAATGACATATTGTCTATTTTTTGAAAAAAAATTAGAAATGAAAAGAGTTACAAGGATCACTGAACAACCTCAATCGAAGGAGGGATAGTCACAAATCAGTGAACACTGACCACTAGATCGATTGCTTACGTGTCGTCACAGATCGAGAGAGAACGCATTGCATCACAATATAGCAATATGTTATCTCAAACATCACATCACAATATATCAACGTAGAGAGTAATATCACAATATAACAGCAGATATGCCATATACGTGGAGAAGCCTCAGAACCAATATAATTTGTATAGAAAACCCAGACAATAATTTTTTTTTGGTGAAAAAAATAGGAAAGTAGGAGATGAAAATAAGAAAAAAAAACTAACCAACTCCCTTCTCTTGAGCTCAGCTTCCCAGGATGGAAGTTCTTTAGCTTTATCTATAGAACCTGGCCTTAAGAAAATCAAAGTGTATACAAAAATTCAAGCTTCCCAAACCCTGCTGGCTCTGATGCCAAAATCCAGCTCCTCCTCCTCCAACTCCATTCTACAATCACACAATTCAAATATTAAGCACATATACATATGTAAATAAGATTTGGCAGGATCTTATTTAGATACTAGTATGAGAGCATATGTATAATAAACCGATAAGGAAATGCTACAAAATCAAATCCAGACCTAGCAGAGAAAGAAATCCAATTTCTCCACTAATAAAATTTGCCAGTTAAGCACTTGAATTCAAGCCTTGAGCATCGTCAGTTATGCAATTAAGCCTATTTTAGTTCCTATTAAGGTCTATACTTTTTTCTAAGTTTTTCTCCTCCTATGTTTGAATTGTGTGTTTCATAGATATAACCAATACTTAATATTGGTTAATCAAAACTGAACCAAATTTTCTCTTTAACTGAGGTAACTTGAATGGATTTGTGGCTTAATCACACAATCTAAATTTTTTGGCTGCTTGCCAATAAAGTTCCAAATTTCTCCACATCAAACCTTTGGAAGGAAAAATGGGGCTGGATTCCTAAACCATTTACAACAACACAAAATAATTGAACTAAATTCATCCTAAGAATAAATATCACAAATGTCATAACAAAAAATCGGATCCTCATAATATCTAATACAATCACAAGTAAGTCAACTCAATTAAATCAAGCAACCATCCATTAAGCAAGCCATACCAGTTCTGTGATCTTCTAGATAACCTCATCGGACATCGCTTCTCTCCCTTACTTCCCAGTCCCAGGCTGAGACGGAGTCGGATTGCGTTCAACGGGACCCGTTGCTACCTCATGCTACACAAATCCGCCATAATACTCAAACTGAGATGCGTTGTCGTGTAGTACGTCGTACCAGGCGAACTCGGGTGAAGAACATGAACCTCATGGGGATGGTGATGTAATGGAACCACGACTCGATCCGGCGCACGCGAGATGAATTCCGGAGCCTTGGCATTAAGGCGTTTGGAGGATCCAATGCGACTGAGGTAAGTTTCGGCGGAGGCCTCAAGGGATTCCGGCACCATGGCGTAAAGCTTTAGAAATTGTTAGGGTTTGAAGCTCGAGCGAGACGAAAAGGAGCTAAAATGGGTGGAGTGGAGTGGATTGCTTGGGGTTTCGCTAACGGATCAGTAAATGAGGAGAAATGAAGAACGAAGGAGACCCGATTAGGGAAATAAGGCGTTGCTCCAGAAAGGGGTAGAGGAGGGGAACGGGAGAGGGTAAACTGACCAAACTCTGTCCAATGAGGTTCACCTGCTCCCAATCACTAAATTTTCAGGAGTAATGAAGGTGAACTGGGGAGAATGGGGAGACACTCAATGTAAAAAGAATGAAAAAAGAAAAAACTTCGTTCACCCCCAAATTTGAGGTTTACTGACCTTTTCCTTCCTTACTCTTCCGTTCTTTTCCTTTCCTTCTTCCTCCTGGTTCTGGAGCAAAGCCTAAAGGGAAAGGGAGAGAAACTCAAAGAGGTGTGCTTGATCCAACGCTTCACAAAAAGTACAAAATTAATCTGTTGATCGGACGGTCTGTATTTAAGGTAACTGATCAGATAGCTTTTTGATCAATGCACAGCTATTCTAAAAGGAGTTTTGGGATTTTACTGAAAATATTTGAATGTAACAATAATTTAAAATTGTACTACTGTTTGTTGAAATTAGGATATTTAAAAAAAAAAATCTAACATCAAAGAAGAATGAAAAGTCTAGCAAAAACACTAGCCATAAACCTAATTACAGGACAATAAAAAAAAAAAAAAAAGTCTAGCAAGGTTGTCTATCAATAGATCTAATTGCTACATAGAGTAAAAAGTCTATCAAGCAAAATCTATCAATAGGCCTCTTTTCTTGTAGTGCAAATCATGGCCGGCTAATTAACTAAAGAATCTGTTATTTTATTGTGTGCGCTTACAAACTGTACAGCTATGCAATATTAGGCATCGTAATACTACGCCGACTGCTTGATTTAGAGAAAAACATACAAACACCTATTCGTTTTTTAATAATTAATTCAATTTAGATACTGAAATCAAATGTGAAATGGAGTTTTACAACTTATGATATTTTTTATTTTTTCTTTCATGTTACACGTGTTGGTGCTTACCATATCATTATTCGATGTCTACTCTTTTTTTTTTCTTCATCTTATTATAATTTTTTTTTTGTTCTGCATTGACAGCTATTATAATAATGGCACTAGTCACTGTTATGGAATATGATATATCAACACGCAAAAGCGTGACACGTACTAGACATATCCACATGTTATATGTACAATCACTCTTATCCTCACCGAGTATAGTGTCTGAGCAATTCTTCTGTGTTATAAGCACTAATGACTCAGAGAGGAAAAAAAAAAAAAGATGTTCCATTGCCTCGTAGAGTATATATTAATACATGCGTGTACCTGATAATTAGACACAAATCTTCTTAGGGGCTGCGCGTTAGACTACACTGCTGTATACCAAGAATAGTTATTTGTAAGCTTTTTTTGCCTGAAAATCTTATACTATTCATCTTTATCAATTAACATTTTCCAATTATACGTTAATGTCTCATGTAAAAATTGCGTATGTGTTCGAATTTTGCCTGTTTTGCCTTTTTAACGTTTTCGTTGATTTAACATTTAAAATAGTTTAATTTTGATCCATTATTATGTTCATACTTCAATATAGATAACGCGACCAATCTATATGATGAATGATAATCTAACATTGAATGAGGAAGAAGAGGTTACACGGGCTGCATCTATTTTGTTAGCGATACAGAGAGGAGAAATTGATCAAAATTTAATAGAAGTGAAGACTGCTGGTATCACTCACACAGAGAATGCTTTGGACTCGTATACATGCGGTGTGTGTGGACTATCATTTCCCTCTTATCAAGCTTGGGGAGGTCATCGATCATCGTACCTTTGTAACCCAAGACCCAAAAAAAAAGTAACAGGGAAATATAACTGTTTCATTTGCAATGGAGTTTTTTCTACAAAACAAGGTCTTGGAGGCCATATGGTAAACAGGATTATTCAATTCCTAAGGAAGTCTATGATGTTAATGCACAGCTTATTAGGCTGATTTCACGTGTAACTTAGAGATTAAAAATAATATGTATATTACCGATATGCCTTCTGTAGGTTTATTAATGTGCATATGTAACGGGGATATAAATGTTATAAAAACAGGAATTATAACCACCATCGGCAAATAAACCATCGCGAGCCATCGCTAAACACAAAGTGAACACATACAACAAACAAGATAAACATATAGGTTAATAAAGTGAACACTTACAAACAAATAAGTATTGTCATCTTTTGTTCAGATTTTTATATGTATATTGAACTTATTTTTATTAAACTTACTTGTTTGTATGTGCTCACTTTGATCACTATATATGTTCACCTTGTCTATTCTATGTGTTCACATTATATTTAGCGATGGCAGGGATGGTAAAACTGAAGATGGCAGTAATCAATTTTCTTATAAAAACGTTATTAATCAAAACAACTGTTGCTGTAAGCATTACAATGCTATTTAAGTTATCATGTTCTGATGTGTTCGACAACCCAATTATTCTAATACTAGGCCCAGAAAAGCCCTAACAAGTTAGATTACGACGTATTACTTTAAAAATGTTGGCCCACCATAAAAATGTACACATTTGTAAATGTTAGTTGACATGTGAGTTCGTATTTTGATTGATAAGTACAACCTGAACTGATTCTATCAACAAAAGCAGTACATATGAAATATGATCTGTTCATACTATTATTTAATAAATGTCACCAAAAAACGTAACAAAATAAGAATTTACTGGTCGCCTCCACGGTAATTTGTTGTCAATATCACCTTCTGAATAATAATATATGTCTTTTTTTTTCCCCCTTTTAACGTGGTCGATTGGTCGCTGGTATTCTTTATATATTACTGTTGATTTTCATTGTACTTTAGATTTGTTGCTTAGAGCAGATGCTGCCTCCGTTCCCTTTGTAGTAATTATGCCTTCCCGTTTCACCTACTCCGTAATTTTTTTTGTTTTTTTTTTTTACCAACTTATTGATGGTAATATTAATGACATGTAATATTTTTTATTTCCCCAACACAATTGAAATTTATCACGTTACGGTTATTTTTTTACCACTTCCGGTGGATTTTTCCTCGACCCAGCTAAATAACATTTTATATAATAATTCGTTACATTTAAAAAAAATAAATAAAAAATGAAAGTATAATATTTTTTTTTAGTTAGTCCATACCTAAGGTTATTTCTCTTTTCAGTAGAGAAACAACGAAAAAAAAAAAAAGAATAAATAAAGATGAACAGAACTTTTTACACAACACAGCACATAGTTCTTTGACCTTGAATGCATACCGGCCGCTAATGATAAATTATTGTTTCGTTGCAATATTAAATTTAATCATCGTTTTGACCTTCAAAAAAAAAAATTAGTCATCGTCCGAACGAAATAAAAAACAATATATTTATTTCGTATATGAGATTTTTTTTAAAAAAAAATTAAGGATACAGAAAATAAATAAACTATTTTTTTTCAACACACGACGTATTAATTTGCCTTGTATACATATCACTGTTGATAAAATATTACTCGATTGTAAAATTAGAAATAGTTATAGTTCAAATGAAGCTAAAATATATACTACTCGACAGGGGAAGTTGCCTTACACGTGTAACAAAAACATTACTCTTCAAATACAATTAAAATTAGAACTTATATTATATATGTCTTCAGAAGTTACTCTATAAATGTACAATAAAAGTATCATACAGATGTCGCGTAATGTGTTACAGCCTAGCCTCTTTTTTTTTTTTAATAACGGAAAATAATGCTAAAAAAATAATACAGTAACCTGCCATGCTCCGCATAAGGAATCAGACAACACGTGTAATGGAGACAACGTTCCTAAACATACGAACGTTTGGTACAATACACGTGTCCACATTATTTTCTGACTGCTGCTGTTTGGTATCTAAATAAATATATTAAATTACCTCTGAATTTCTAAACTCTTTTTTCTAATGATTATGTGTGTTGTTGCCATCGAAGAGGAGACTATTCAACTTCTTTAATTCACACTATATAAATGTTTCCCTCCACTCACCATCTCATTAATATGATAACACAAACTTTCTGTCCAGATTTTATAGTTATTCCTCAAAGCCCATTTTCCGTTACTAGATTATAAGATGATAAAATAGTAAACAAAGAAAAAAAACTGCTCAGAGGATGCCTCTTCCCGAAATTCCTCTCATCGAACCAACAGTCCAATTAGACAAGATCGTCTCTTACTTAGGGTTAAGAGCACCAACAATTACATCTGATTATACACCACACGGCATGAGGTGCAAGGTCGTGGTTTACCTCAAACCCTACCCAAATTAATGCTCACCTGTCAACCGAAACTGTGCAAGAATTTTATGGTCCTGTTGAACCCAACCATAACAAATCCAGAGGTGTCGCATGCCGCTCTGCAATGAGATACACAAGAGATTATTATGCTCATAATATTCCGTTCCAGCTATTTGTACTTAGTGAAATCTACTCCACGGATCCTTTTTTACGTGGAAGCTTTCGTAGCAAAAGCTATACTCGAACCTGCAACAGTTGAAGAAAAACTGGATCGTTTAAACGAGAACGCTTATCAATACACTTCAGTCAAATTATGCATGGCCAATGAAGAGAATAATCATCTACACCAGCTTGCACGTGTTGACCCAGACGAGATGTTTAGGAATTTAAGCAATGAGGTGCAAGAACTTCGTGCTCTAAACAACTATTTGAATGCATCAAACGACAGAAAGAGATTGGCCATAAATGATGCTATTGAGAGCCTGTCACGGTACAAGAACGATAAATGAAGAACACGTCTCCTCAACATAATGCTCCTATCAGCTCAATTATACTTTCGTTGTTAATGGTGTGCTCTTTGTGCGCTTTTTTTGCATATATAATTTATGCGGTACAATATATACCTATTCGGTGTATTAAACAGTAATGTGTAATAATAGCTATCTGTATCTTTTGTACTACACTAAATATATTGCGTTGTAATGTGTAATGATATTTAATTGTATCTTCTGCATCACAGTAATATATTAATGCATGTTTTGTTTGATATAAACTAGCTTCTGCATCGCGCTTCGCGCGATGAAAGTTTAATTTTAATTTGTACTTATAGGCATTTAGTTGGATAAAATTAGAACATAGAGTGGCTGATGTATTTAGTTTAATTTTAATTTGTAACATTTAGTACAAAAACTCTGCCATATTTTTTTTTTTTTCATTTTTCTAAAAGCAAACTGTTGATACACATCTAAGCCAATTGCTTTCAAAGAGATCATGTTGTACCACTAAGCTACTACAAGAGTGGCGGAGGTATTTATATAAATTTTCATTCTAAATCATATCCAATATTGCGAGTCGGATCTTTTATCACAAAGGGACTTATCTTTATTCAACAAAATTATCTATAACATTCACTATTTAGGATTGCCACTCCCCTTTGCTTTCTAATACCACAATGATGATCATTTACTGTTTGATTGTTGCTATAGTTTCCAAGTCAGAGGCTCTTATTTTTCTTAAAATATACACAGGGTGAGCAGCAACGAATGGTACCGATTAATACATGCAGTGTTTACTGCCTCATCTATGAACTCTGCACTAAATCTAAACTCCCTGCATCAGAGAAAGAAATAAAAACAAAGAATGATTGTTTCTAAAGCTCTAATCGTAAATTTATGCTTGGGGTAATCAACAGCCCTCTATCTTTGCTAATAAATAAAATTGACCTTCTACCTCTTAGCAAGCTCATTGGCCAACCGCTCAAAACTACTGCTGTCTTCATATCACTGTTTTCTCCAGTCCTTCAAATGCTGCCGTATCACTCTGTAATATGTATTAAAAAAATAACATAGTAGGAATCGTAATAAATAAATAAAACATACAACAAGACTTTTTGACCCTCTAGTGTAAAATGAGATAAAACTTAGCCCTGCGAAAGCTAATAAGATGTGTGATTCATAAAAATACGTGCGTAAATGCGATCTATAATGAAATGATGGATATCATAGGCTACCACTTGTGTAAATGGGTAACTTGATGGGGCAACCTAGTACTCCATGCTAAAATAATGGATAATTGAAACCATAGGTTAATAGTTCAATTTTTTGCCTCACTTTCAGAAGGGATGGTTTATATATAAATAGTCGGTATTAATTCACATATGTGAGGAGCAACTGTAAATTAATTTAAAAATTGCGAAATGGAGACTATTAGGTTAGGGAAGGGAAATATATACAGTGAGAGGACAAAGAAAAGATAAAGCAATTCACTTCACCTATGGATGCATTTGCTGGTACAATAGTTGAGATAAACCCTTAGTCATTTAATGTAATCTTGAGATAATTTAATGCCAGCTAATGCACAGAACATTAATACTGAACAATGACAATGTCTTCATTATTCTAAATGAAATGTTAAACTCAAAACCTAGTAAGGTAAACTTATAAATATTAAACCTAATAAATACACATGGTTTTGACATTACTTCAAAAGGTACCACCTATAATTTAGCTAACAGTATTTATTACCATCTGAAAATGCAGACACCACCTATAATTATTATTTCAAATAGCAACACCTATAGTTATTATTTGAGATCTCTCTAATAATTTTTAAAAAAATGTCTAGTATTAGAGGAACTAATCAGCCCATATAAGTCCAAATTTAGTGACATAACCTGTTTTATCGGTACGAACACATTGAGGACCTCGTTACAGACATTCCTTTCTATCACTATGCACTTGCTTTCACTAGCTTTCCAACCATACTAAAACTGGAAAGTAAATACAGATATTTGGTCAAATCAACTACGAAAAACTTAAAGCAGCCCAAATATTGTTCATTTTAAATCTAATTTATACTTCACTGCATTGAGATAAAATTGGGAAAAAAACATTGCAAAAGCCATACCAAAGGAAAATAAGTCTATAATCACTTAGTTTGCTATAACACATAATAACAAGACAAAATGAAAAGAAACAAAATGGAGTAACTAAACGTATTTTTCAGCCTAGAATTTCATTATTACAACATTCTTGATAGGTGCAATCTAACTAACAACTAATTTGGTACAATAAAAGGGACTAAGGATCTAGTAAGATAATGCGAGCATACATGCAACAATTATTACCACTATGATTCTAATCTCTAATATATCTCTAGATATAGAGTACTCTAGAAAGGTGGTAGTGACAACTCTATAAGAACCCGAGAGCTAAAGATGCAAAACAAAGAATTTATCTGCAACCATCCCTCCACAACCTATTCCATAAATCCAACAGAAAAGAAACAAAATGGAGTACAATGAGATAAAATAATGCAAAACACAATAGAACTTACAATGGATGTTGGGTCCCCATTGGCCAAAGCATCCGTCTTTCCTCATTGATCTTTGAATTCTCACTACTACCTGCCATTAAAAATTCCAAAACAACAAAATTATAGGAGCAGCTTATTCAAAGTATATAGATAAATATAAACCAAAGAATGATTTAAAACTGAAACATGAAAAAATAAAAAAGTTCTCTTGATTTGTATAGATAGATACCCAAGTTAAGTTTCTCAGCAGTTAAGTTCCTCGATAGATGAAGTGCAAAATAAAAAAATTACACAGATCAATCAAATCCGCCACTATCGTTTTAAAGCAACTATAGTAATCAAATAGGTTTTAGAGATCAAAACAAAAAAAAAAAAAATCAGTAGAGCGCAGCTTTTTCTCATAATACCATTTTACTATAGTAATCATTGAAGCCTTGGCAATCTACAAATACCTTTTTCTCATAATTAAGTAGAGTGCAACTTTTACTGAGAAATAAAACAAACCACAGAAGGTCTAGAGTAGACCAAAGCAGCATGCAAGATATATGTAAAATGTACCGGCGCACAGGCCTTGCCAGATATAATTTGCTTAATCTCTTTTACTTAACCGAAAAGATAAAATTCAAATCTAAATAAATAGTATAAAGATTACAACACAAAACGCAAGACATTTCAGGTTCGAAAACTACTGATATTGTGACTCATATTTGTAAAATAAATGAAATTGAAAAATGAATAGATCCTTTGCTACCTGGAAACCTCATCACAAAGATGCCACGTAGAGAATTTTCAAGAAAGGTTTAAATGTAAGGAAATTAATAGAAAAGCTAGTTGAGTTTGATAAATACCTGATTTCAATCCAACACTATTTATACAGATAGCAAGGCTGTAAGCTTCTGGTCCGCACAACTACAGAAAGTAAGTTAAATTAATCATTCTGATTGCTGAAATTAGAAAAATAATTGAGATATTACTTCATTTTAACATGTGAAACATAAATATTCTATCTACATTACATTTAAAGCTTATAAAGTTATAATACAATTGGACTTTGCATATGTGGCTAAAATCTTTGATTAAGATCATACATCCACCCAATCATTATTTTATAGTCCAATGTAGAATGTTGCAACAGAATTTTACCCCTCATTATATCTTTGAATTTCACTATCCCTAAGGATTTTATGCTCCAGTCACTTTATATATGAGAATTGAGTACCATGCTTCCTGGAAAGCTGACAGGACATTGGTTGTATAGGAAATTTGTATAGAAGACCCTACAACATATTGCTAGAACAGATATGAAGAATCAATACTAAGCAAAAAAGCATAGCATAATTTGTGCCAAATCTCTGACTACACATACCAGTCCATAACAAAAAACAGATCCAAACATTTCTACTAAATGAAAGATAATATCAGTGAGAAATAAACCTAGAGAGTTCACCACCACTCCCTACTAAAAGAGCAGCACAATTCTCTTAGCCTTTCTTCCCTGTGTTGCTCTTTTAAAATAATAAAAGAATAAAAGAAAATAACTCATTCTCAACTGCGAATATAAGAAGGGGAAAAAGGGAAGCAGAACTAACCTGAAAGCAAACGGCCAAACTGCGCAACCTGCAAAGAAGACAAAAGCAGAAGAAATCATGCCAAAATCAAGTGGAATCACAAAATAACACAACGAAATCATCAAAAAATTTTCGTATCAAGAGAGCACTATTTTTATTTCTTCTATCTAGCAGTAAAATTATGTACCTGAGAAAACATGACCTCCCTGCCCAGCCTTGCCATGACAGAATCAACAGATCATGTGTAATGTGAAAAGTGCCATACCTAATAGCTGACAAAATCTACAGAAAATAAGAAAAACTTGAACAAATTCGCTAAGGACTGAAAATCCTCAAATACAACACATAAAATAACTACCCAAAAGAAATAGAAATCAAAACAGAAAAAAGTGTTTGCAATAGCACAGACGTAAACACCAAAAATTTGCCTATTTCAGTGGGACGACTAATGAAGGCTTCCCTTGTAAACAGGATAATTTAGTTTGCATGATTTGACATGTGTTAGAGTAGAAAATAAAAAACCACATAATTTCATGAATGAATGACCTAAATTACAATAACAATGACTGCCACTTGTGAAAATTTTATCATTAAAGGTATGACAACTTTATTAATGCCAAACAATGTGCACCCCTAAAAATATGATATCATTAAAAGTTAGCTTTAGAGACTTAGGCTCTGATCAATTTTTTTTTTACATGGGATCTCATTTCATTTCATTTCAATCGAATTGGTTTTGCGGGATTTTGTTGGATTTAATTATCTGGAAATTCGGACTAAATGACAGAAAATCTGTTCATTTTGATAAAAAAATTTCTAATGAAATGAAATTCTATGTTAAAAAAGTAGGATTTTGATTAAGGCCTTAGATAATTAAAGAAGCACTTACCTTAAACACATGTTCAAATTCTCTAGGCCAAACTTGATCGAGAAGTAGCCAAAATCTCCATTATATTGCTAAGGCGTGGATTACCTATATACAATGAGAAAAAAGGTACATGTGAAAAAAGGTACATGCCATAGTTTCCAAACAAACCAACGTGAAGGACAATACAATTGCAGTTCACCTCACAATAGTTGTACGATGCTTGAACGTCTGTGACCTGCAACAAAAATCCAGCACGAAATAATAGGTGTCTATTTATACTATGTACAATCTTAAAACTGATAGTAGAAAAAGGCACAGATAGGGGAAAAAGCAAAGGGAGGAATTTATCATTACTCGTTGGTGATGACACTTGAGAACTCAGAAAATAGATGCCTACTTCCTTGCATGGCCGTCTAGCAAAAATAAAAATAGCGGCCTGAAAGAAAATTACGAAAAAATAGGGGAAAAAAATAGAACCTTGTATGTATTACCAGATAAAAAAAAACAGTATCATCGCTAAAAAATGAAAAACAGATTTAGAGGAGCTAAATCAAACCTACAGCATGCCATGAAATCGCTCTCTCGAGTTCATTTGCAATGAGCATCATATCACCCAATATTTTCTCCACACATGAGCCTCATACCACCCAATATTTCCCTCATTCACTGCTGATAGGAGGTCGCCAAGCACAGCTGTGAATTTACAATTTGTTTTTTAATCAACATAATTGTTATTAAATTTACAATCTATTGAGAAAATAACACCAAATGGCCTCATTTAATAATAGAAAAAGGATAGAATCAAGCAAACACACCTTCTTGATATTGTCATTCTTCCTACATGAATAAGAAAATGAATACAAACAATTAACCAAGAAAAAGATAGATTAAAATATAAGAAGAAACCTTTTTGCGGCCACTCAATGTGCTAGGCATGGCAATAAATTTAAAAGAGCAGTCATGCTTCTGAACCAAATATAATCCTCTTTTTCTAGAAATTAGGAAAGTAAAAATAGAAATATTAAGGTGTATTTAAGGTGTATGTTTCGACATTTAAATGTTAAGGTGTATGTTCTGAACAGAAAAGGTATTAGACCAAGAGAAATTGATGATACCTGAAATAGTAATAAATTTGGTTCTGCAGATTTCCCACAGTGACATGACAGTGAACACTAACTAAATATTTAGCCTCACGAAGGCAGCCATGCACATATGACCTGAAGCACATCACAGATTACAATAAGTAAATAAGAAAAGAGCTTTGATAAATAGAAAATGAAATGAAAATTACTAATACCAGCTTAAACACAATACCATTAATCTTCTATTCTTTAGAGATGAATAGAAAAGACAGTGATTTACATAAGGCAGTGAATAAGAAAAGAGCTTTGATAAATAGAAAAGGAAATGAAAATTAATGTAAACACAAAAAACAAACAGAGCAAATCCATAAGGCAGTGATTTACAATACCATTAATCACTCCGTTATCCAAAAACACTATGGAGAGCAGCAGCAGCAGTCCTGAAAAATCAAACAAAAAACAGAAAGAGAGACTACTGTCAGAAGGACAATCCAAGGCAATCCATCCCGCAGGCAATCCAATGAAGAACAAAGAAAAGAAAAAGAAGTAAAAGAGTAGAAAAACAAAATCCGAGCAAAGAACGTACCAAATGATGAAGGCAGATTAGCCCACACCATGGCTGCCAAGGTTGCAGACCGGCAAAACCCTAACCCTAGGTTGAAGACGGAGGCAAAAAACAGACCAAAGCCACTGCGATCACTGTCACAGGGATGGCTATGACCAGGATCGTTGCTGGTTTCTCCACCCCCACCTCCGTCCGGCCAAGAAGAGAGGGGAAGACGGCGGCGATCAGATCCAGAAGCAGAACGGTGGAAAAAAAGGGTTTGGTGCAGCGATGGAGCGAGAGGAAGGTCAATCGAGGCGATGTTCAGCGGAGAAAGGAGGAAGGCGAAACGGGAGAGCATCAAAGCTTCTACTGTGGCGATTGATGAGAAGAGGGAGGAAGAGAGAAGTTTCGCGAGAGACTCTGGAGATCGGGAATCGTATCCTCTACCCACCTTCAAAAGGTGGGTAGAGTGCCCACCTGCCGTATGGAGCGTAGGATTTAATCCAACGGCCCGCGAGAGAAGAACTGCAGGGTCGACCCTGCCCTCCTTTGCCCGAGCACCTTTTCGTGAATTAAAAAAAAAAAAACAAATAGCATCTCCAAAACCTCTCCGATTTTGTCTCTAATTCCCGCCAAAACCACTCAGTCTAGATAAAAAACCGTAGTCTCCAAACGGTGAGGTACCTGATCTGACACGGGATAAAAATCGCAGTCTCCACAAATCGCATGTCTCTCTCTCGCGTTCGATGCCATGGACAATTTTCAGGAAGCAATGGTGGATGTACCTGATGGCAGGTTTGAGGAGGATACTAACATTGAAGATATAGAACAATCAAAGGTCAGTTTGTGCAAAAAGTACACCAACATCCTGTGAGATTTTAACAGTATCTGAGGAAGTTGTATCAAAATCCTCACATACTGAGAAATCAGAAATTGAAAACGGTTATAACTGGAGAAATGCTATATTTAGGTCCATCTGTCATTTCTATATAAATTGAAAACAGTCCATCTGTCATGGAATTCAACCATAAAGTAATTTTGAGAAACGGTGGCATATGTCTCAGTCCATCTAGATATTTCTCACACAAATGTCTTTATGTTTAACTCATAATTTAATAAATTTTGTTGCTTGTCGGTTCAGGAGGATTTGGAATCCCCAACTGATACTAGTGAGCATGGCATGCAATTTGGTAAGTTTAAAAGTTATATCTGTAATTAGCTTTTAAGATCAATCAAATTGTGATCAATGTTTAAGTTCTGAAGTGTTATTGGTCTTTTAATGTAGGCCATAGTAGGAGAGATAAAGGAATGGCTTATTCTGTACCTAATGCAAGGACTAACCCAGAAGAGGTTCAAGCAACTTTCTTACCATATTTTTTCTTTATGTCACTAATTACAAAGATTATATATGGTTGCAAATTGAGTCACTGTCGAGATTGTTATTATGTACTTTCAGTAAGGACATAGTCAGAACATAATGGACATGAGAAATAGTTGAAATAGCTGAATTTGGCATGAGAAATAATATTTTTATCAAGCTTTTTATATGATAGTTGAAAATGCTGAATTTGGCTTTGATGTGGACGTGGTTAGTGAGAATTTTCCAGTACAGAAATGTCATTGGAATGCTTTCTTTTATCAGATTTTTTTAATATATAATTAATATTTCAGTGAGCTTATGCATGTTTGGTCAGCATTTAACAGTACATACTTTTGCATTTTTATCAAGTCATCATTCATCTTTATAACAAAATTGATTTTTCATTGAGTTCAATGCTATTATTTTTGTGCTAAAAAAATGTTGCATTTATGTAGGATATGGAGTCTGGTGGAGTTTGGTTGGCACTTTATTTGGGTATGGAATTTGCAACCCTAGATGAAGCATGGTCATATTGGAGAAATTATGGTGGAAGTGTCGGTTTTGGAGTTAGAAAAAGATCTGGAAGAAAGAGAAAAGATGAAGTATACACTTCTTACACATATTTGTGTCAACAAGAAGGCCTAAGGAAAAAGGATAAGTGAGATCATTTGACAAAGATCCCTCGGGCTGAGACCCGAACAGATTGCAAAGTTTTTTTGAGGGTTAAATTAGATAGAGATTGCCAAAAATACAAAGTTGTTAGTTATGAAGCCAAGCACAACCACCCTCTCCAAAAATCCGAAGCTTGTCATCTCCTACCTAGCCAACGTGAAGTCTCTGAAGTAGCTCGCATTGACATCCACCTAGCCGATAGTTCGGGCATCCGGCCAAGAGAAGCACATGAGTTACTAAGTAGACAAGCGGGTGGTGTTAGAAGCATTGGTTACACCATTGATGACCTTAATAATTGCTTAAGGGACAAGCGGAAGGAAGCAATGCAATATGGGGCAGCTGTTGCTATAACGAAGTATTTTGCAAAGCGGGTTTCGGAGAATCATTTTTTTCAACATTTTGAGGATATCACCGAAAATCAAGAGATTGCCAATATTCTTTGGATGGATGGTAAAATGATTGCGGCTTATGCTCGGTTTGGTGATGTAGTTATCTTTGACACTACTTTTGGAACCAATAAGGAAAAATGGGGCTTTGGTACCTTTGTTGGGTTTAATCACTTTAGAGAGATTGTGATTTTTTGTGCGGCTCTCATGTGTGATCAAAATACCGATTCTTTTGAATGGGTATTCACAAAATTTCTAGAAGCACATGGTGGCAAAAGACCCATAACCATGTTTACAGATCAAGAGAAAGCAATAGGGAATGCTTTAAAGCAAGTTATGCCAGATACAAAGCATGGGTTATGTATGTGGCATATATATCAAAATTGTCAGAAAAGATTTATGTCATTTAAAAAAAGGGGGATTGACATGAGCGGAGAGTTCTCTAAATGTATGTTCAACTACGAGAATGAAGATGATTTTGAGAGAGCCATTAAAGAACTTGCCACAAAATTAGAGGATGAGGATGACTTGAGATGGATTAAGTTCATATATGGTTGTAAAGAAAAGCGGGCATATTGTTTCATGAAGAATACCTACACTCTAGGAATCCGTAGCACACAAGCTAGTGAGAGCTTTAACTCAACTTTGAAGAGATACTTAAATTGTAAGTTGGATGTAAACCGGTTTGTAGAGCAATTTGAGAGAGTTGTTGATGGAAAAAGTAAAAAAGAGATCAAATCTGATTATGATATGACAAGAAAAATACCTAGAGTGGGGTTAAATGTTCCAATTCTTTGTGAAGCCGGAAGTTGTATACACCCAAAATATTTGAGTTATTTCAAAGAGAGTATGAGTTATCCGGTTCGGCCTACATAGAAGCCATCGATGGTAATACATTCTTGGTTGGTATGTGTAGCATTAGTAGTAAAGAATGTTCCGGTAAGAGTAGACAAGTTGTTTGGAATCGGGATGACCAAAGCATTGCATTTTCTTGTAAGAAGTTTGAAAGAGTGAGAATTTTGTGTTGTCATGCACTAAAAGTGTTGGATAAAGAAGACATTAAGATTATACCACCAAGATACATCCTTAAACGTTGGACACAAGATGCAAAAGATGAATCCGTTGTGGATAGAGAAGGAAGAGTGGTCATTGAGGATGCTATGTTGGATGCTAGAAATCGGCATGCACAAATGATGCGAGAGCTAGCACCAACATGCGATATGGTTTGTCATGATGAAGGTCAAAGCCAATTTGTGATCAATGCATTACGTGCCATTCGAGAGAAAGTGGAAGAGATATATGGACATCCCTCCTTAAGAACCAATGATGGCGGTGAAGACAAAGAGAATAGGCAACCCGAAAGTTCACTCCGCCTCAAGAAGAAAGATGGTGACAAGCGTTCAAAAGGTGGAAGAAATAGGTGGAACATTTTGTAAATGGAAGAAATAGGTTGAAGTTTAGTTGCAATGAAACTATTAGTTGTAAATGTACCGAAAATACCCCTTGAATTAGTCACTGGAATGGAGTTTATTAAGTCACTGGTACAAGAGCTGCTTTATTAGTCAATGGTACAACCTGAAACTATATGTTAACTAGCTTCATATCTTTTCTTGTGGAGCTTCTATGTTATCTTTGCTTTATTAGTCATTGGTGCCAGTTGCTGAAATAACTTGTACATCTCAAATTCAGAACGTTCTCCAAATGTGTTTATTAGAAAGTGTTTATTAAGTCACTGGTCACTGGAATTTCCTTTTTCACTTTATATTTTTCACTTTATATTTGGTCACTGGAATGTTCACTGGAACCAGTGAGTTTATTAAAGTCACTAGAATGCTCACTGGTACACACGTCACTGGAATGCTCCTGAAATGCATCAGTGGAGCCTTTTAAGTTTTAAGTAACATTGAAATTTTTAAGTAGCTCATGGAGTTTAATTGCTTTTACACATGTCATTGCAATTTTCACTTTATATGCGTCAGTTGAACCTTTTAAGTAACATTGAACTTTTAAGTACCTCATGGAGTTTAATTGTTTTTACACATGTCATTGCATTTTTCAATTAAAACAAACTAAACATTAATCCAAATATCAATATCCATTACAATTAACATCTCTAAAATTAGATAAAACTTCAATTACAAAATCACAACCATCATCATCCATAATTAATAACAACAATTTCTAACCATTGTAATTAATATGCATAACAAAATTACAATAACACATAAAGAGTATTGCAAAAATAGCGACTATAGCCTTCAAAATATAATTATCATCCCGGCTATTTCCCATATGTTTAGCTTCTTGACATCCCCCTCGATTGCTTTGGGATATAAAATTGTCGAGATTGAACTTCGTCACACCATGCACGAAAATAACTACCGTCATCGTAATAGCACGCATAATATTCTCGACCCGGATTCCTTACTGAGTTAGATACCTTCACATCACATGAAAATTTGCATTTTTTGCAAATATACAACACCTCCTTTGGTGAAGAACAACTTCCATCGTCTCTTCTTGTCATTTCTCAATCAATAAATAAACCTAAATGCAAAAATCACAAAATTGAGTAATGTGAACAAAATGTGTACTTAATTGCTGGTCTCAAGGCATGGCAATTCAATAAACATGTTATTATAAATATTCAGTTCTTAATTCCTGGTCTGAAGTCAAGAGGATCAGTACCCATGAAATAACCAATTATCAGCATAATAACACAATGTGATTATCCAAGCCTACTGTGCATAAATATTTGTAAATAAAGTAAATAGAACAAATATTACTTATCTGCTTCTTTCCTGTCACCTCAACACACAGCAAAGGAAATATTGTTCCTTATATCCAACAGAAAAGAACTACAAACTTATAATTACTACAAATAATTTAACTACAACTAAAATTACAAAATAATCCAACTTCTAAATACAGTTGCCTTCATACACAATACTATTGTTACGACCAATTTGCAAACATCGGCACAATCAACACAAATACTCAACCAAAACCGTAATTTCTAAATTCAAACACAAACTTACTTAATTAATCGAACTAGGGAGAGTATATGACTTACCACAATGCTCAGCCTCCTCCTTCTTCACTTTCTTTCTCTTGCTCTCTCTCCTTTTCTAGGGTTTAGTCTCTCTCGAATTTCAGTCGGAGCCGTCAGATTGTGACTGAATCAGGCGAAGCTGTCAGGTTTCCTCTCTCTCGACCAGGTGGCTAGGGTTTAATCCCTCTCGATTCCCGATTCCCAGTCGGAGCCGTTGGATTTACTCTCTTGCGTTCTTTCTCTTTCTCTCTCTCGCGTTGGCAATCGAAGCGGAGACAACGAAGTTTCGAGACAGTTTATAAAAAATTTTTAAAGAGAAAATAAGAACTCGGGCAGACGGGCAGGTGGATTTGAGCGATTTTATGAGAATGTGATTCCAATTTTTTGCGACCTGTTAGATCGTCATCCAACGCACCAGAGAAGAGGTGGGCACTCTACCCACCTTTTGAAGGTGGGTAGAGGATACGATTCCCTGGAGATCGGCAAAAGCAAGGAAACAGAAAAACCAAAGCAGAATGGTACGGAAGGCGTAGTGGAGACGAAGGGTCCAGATTAATTCCAGAACAATAATACAACCGTTGCGATTTGAGTTCTTTCTACAGTGATTTTAAGGTTTGAAAATGAAGTATTTATAATGACTAATTCTAATCTCACGCGTTGCGCGATTCATTCCTATACTAATATGTGATGAAACGATTTCCTAATGAGCGTGGATATGTTATGGAAATTTTTACAAACAAACATGTAATATTTAGGATCATTATTAGAATAAAATGGAATTGACAACCTTGTGTTTAACTAATTGCGAACAGACATGCAATGTTTAGGATCATTGTTAGAATAGTGCTAATATCGCGCGTTGCGTGATCACTTATTCACTTTTTTTTATTTATGTTGATCGTCAATGATTTAATATTTTTGCAAGCTAGTAACATGTAAACTGATAATTATATTTTCTTGCCCTTAACAATCAGTTACGACTCCTAAATTTTTTATCCAACTATGGTATAATGGCTTGGACTCAATAGCTGCAACTATGATGCTTCGGTAATTGATGCTGGATTTCTTAAAGTTTGGCCCCAGAAATTAGACAACATGACTAATTGTCTAAATTTTCTTTTTTTGCGATCCGATCCTTGACAAAAAGAAAATCCTGGTCCTTAAAACTAAAACTTGAGTCCTTGTAATTAGATATAAATTAAATTCTGAATAAACAACTCTAGTTGCATGAAAAAAAAATTCGCGATTAGTCCCAAGAATTAGATAACTCTACTTGTCAATTTATTCGAGTATAAACATTATTAATATATTGATAAAAGAGGGGGAAAAATAACCAAAAGTAGTACATGGGTTTTAAAATGTTCTGATGAAGAAATCAAACCTATGCAGCTCCACATATCCTAACAAAGAAAGAAACAAAATATAGTGGAAAGACTAATAAAGCAAAACTAACCTTTAAGAAAAAATGTAGGGTAAAGTAGACATCTGAAGACTGCTCAAAATCTATTGCAGCTCCATTCTATTCCTAAAAAAAGAAAGAAACAAAAATGTAGAAAAATAATAAAACATATAGACCACAACCTAGAAAAGAACATAAAAATCACTTTTAAAAATCTTTAATATTAATATCATGCAGTTATAGCTCAAGAAAAATGTATTCCTATACCATCTTTAATATTAAACGATAAGAGCAGAGCATTAACTTACATAAGCTATTTTCATGAAGTTCTTATTATTTAAGAACCCTGACTTAGAAGTTAAGAGATACTTAACCACCTATTATTTTTCCTGAAAAGGTTAACCTAGAAAATCTAACTAAACCAAGCAAATAAACCTGAAGTTGGAATTATATAGAAAAATGACATAATTATTTAACAAACTTGATCATAAGTGTAAGAAAATGTGAATGTACAATATATGAAAGCATTATATTCTATACATCAATAAAATATTCAATGAAAAATAGATAATTTGACTTTCATATTATTTTAAACATAATAGCATATTAGAAACTATCATTTATTCCTTTTTTTTCAAGTTGCCAATAATGACTCAAGAGGTGAAACCTCAATTTTTTTTTAAAAAAAAAAAGATAAATGAATGACAATGTGAGATCGACTCTCTATTCATCTTTTTCAGCACCATGGATTATACTGGAACATATATAATAGAAGTAAGTTCTGATCCCAATTAAGTCAATATGAACGCTGTCAAAAAATAGATGGATTAAAAAAACTGGATTTTAAATCATCAAATTAATTAGTACAATGCAAAAGGTGAAATAGAGTTTTGGACTACATAGAAAGAAAACTTCTGAAATTTGGATTCAAGAGGTTCCTTTTGAGACATCTCAAGACTAAAGTTGAAGAAGTGATGGAGACATTGAAATGGGAACAAAGGGGACTGAAATTCAGCAAAAGGGACTTCAAGCTTTGATCAAAAAATAATTGCATGAGAGAGTTTTTTGGGCAGTTTATAATCTGCATTATACTTTAACTTAAAAATCATTTTTTGCACCAATTTACACCCATTGCATTAACCATAATTGAAAATCTTTCTCATTAGAAACAAACTTGTCACTCAACTAAGGTCCAATAGTTCAGATTCAATCAGATTCAATCGATGATATGATAATTTTGCATATTTAAAAAATGAACATTGGAATTACACTGAAGCACCAAACTTGCGAATATATTTGAAAAATAAGAAAAAAAGTTAATTATAAAAAATGGCCTAACAAAATTAAGAGGAATCATATAGATAAATGCTTGTACCTTACCCTTGTGATGGAAATACATTGTCATGCCATTCTGGTCATATGGATTTTTAAGAAAAAATCTGCAAGCATGAAAAATTTAGTACCATGACATCCATGTAAGAATATTTAAAATTTTACCAGTTTAAAGCAAACATAAATATACAAAAAAAAAACCAATTAAAATGGAAGCAAATTTGTACTTTCATATTATTATCACTCTTTGATAAATAAACTTTCACTTCTTTCTAGCAGAATGACACAACTTTAGACATAATGAAAAAAAAAAAAGAAAACTATAAAGATGAAACTATGCAAGAAAATACCTTTTTTCTTTGAAATAATGAAGTTAATTTTGAAGGAGAGCACAAATACTCTTGCTATTTCGGCCCACTTCTTTTGTACTCTTTGCTAGTACTTTTGATTTTATTCAGAAACAGATCCTAAATAAAGTTTATGTAGGAAAGCAAAGCACATATAGCAAATGGATGAAAAAAAGAAATGAGAAAAAATATGAAAATAAAGAACAAAAAAGAAAGAGAAAATATGAAAATACACTTTAGTGGTTGTGTTCGAAGGCCTATCCCTATCCCATCAGTCCATCTGGCTATCTCCCTCTTTGCTCTGTTTTTCCTCTTTCTCTTCATTCACATATAATCCTGAAAGAAACGTCAACAATTGAAGAAAATCGACAGCATTCAGTGTTTTTCAAAACCCAAAATCTGAGCACAAAATAATAGAGAGAGCATGCGAGAAACGGTACTCAAGGGGGAAGAGGCGACAGACTCTTTCGCATCGGGAGATGTGAAAGGAAAGTGGAAGAGAGGAAAAATGATAAAGCGCCTGCAAGGAATAGGGAAAAGGATGAAAAGTGAGAGAGGGGAACCATGCTAGGAGCCGAAGTTCGTACACAACCCACGTCGAGGAAATGTGTAGAGGGAGGGCGAGAGGACTGGGGAGAGAGGAAAGAAATGGACGGCTGTGATTTCTCCATCCAAAATTAATGGACCGGATCAATTACTGTACTATCTACAGTAAGCACGTGCAGCTCACGCTGGGCAAAGTTTATATATTTCTAATTTCTAATTCTAATTCTAATGTAATGTACAATGCAATACTTTATGTATCGTGTTCGTGTGTATTGTATATTAAATTCAAGTGCTTTTTTCTGTATCTTCTAATTCAATAGTTACTTAATACCAGTATCACATATTCATTTAAAAAATTATATTCATCGTTTATATTGCAGTGCATTGTATGTGACAAAAAAAATACATAAATAAATAAAGTAAAATAAATTTGCTTTTTCCATTTAACGAAATAAATCTATAATATTTATGCTGCTAAACAAGTTTTATTAGTTCTTAAAAATAATAACCTATTCTCTTACATTCAAACAGACATATTGATACAAAAGACATAACACGGAACTGATACATGACATCTAATATAAACAATACTCATGTACGTAAGCAATGACAACCGTGATTTAAGCATGCATTTTATCAAAATAAAAACGTACATGTACCATACACATACTATATATATATATATATATATATATATATATATAACAAACATATATAGTTCTACCGCTAATAGTACATATTACATAACAAAAAACAAACTAATTGTTACAATTTTACTTTTTCTGCCACATAAGACGAGCACTCCTCCTTATTTTCCAACAAACAATGTTCCGCCTTGCTTCGCTATGGATGCCATAAATAAACGCATACTCCGTCTAACACGTCTCGACCGCCGTGCGTGCATTCTGGCCGATGATTCTTGAACAACCACGCACAGAATGTTACCGATTACAGCAGCTCCTGCTTGAGCAACCTCCACTATCCACGGCGATGGAGCTATGATTCGGTACTTATCACGACCTGCAGAATAAATCTGAAAATAACCAGGAGGAATTTGTTGAGAGAGATTTTCAACCAAATACTCTAAGACTGGTAACCATACTAGGTCTTACAAGAAAGAATTCAGTTCTGTTTATTTGAATAGGACGATCCATGATACACAACGACGTGGCTACCTACTTTAACATCATCAAGCAGTGTGCTTCTATGGAGAGCGGCTTCTGAATATGAATTGAGCTGCTATAAATAATGAAATTGTATCCTGTGTAGGCTGTCAATGGGTACGGTACGGTACGGTATAAGGTATTTTCATACCCGCACCCATTAAAAATTTCTTTATCCATACCCTACCCGTACCCGTTAAAAATGACTTTACCCGCACCCTACCCGTACCCGTTAAGAATTAACGGTAATGGTACAGCAACAGTACATAATGGATAATAATAATATTATTAATTTAATAAAAATTACATAATGTGCTAAATAAATAACATCAAATAAATATACAAATAAAGTACAATATTTAGATAATACTTTACATATAATAAAAATCATAAAATTTATTCTCATTAAAAAAAATCTATATAAATAATTATAAATTATAATATAATAGAGTGCAAATTAATTTTTTTATCAATATAAACAAATTTCGATGAAGATCAAAACCAACACCATATCTTATGAAATATGCTAATTACATGATTATATATTACATATATGTTTGTAAAATTTACCCGTTAGATAATGGGTACGAAATAGCCCTTACCCGTACCCGTACCCGTTAACTTAACGAAAATTTTTCTTTACCCATATCCATACCCGTTAGTCTAGCGAAAATAAAACTTTATCCATACCCGTCTTATTAAATACGGTACGGGTACGGTAAATGAATAAACGGGTTTCATTGACAGCCCTATGTGCTGCACAACTGCACTAGAACGAACTACAAAAAAAAAAAAAATTAAATGGATAGCGAAAGAACGATAACAAGCACACACGCGAACATAAAATAATAATGCCAGTGTTATAAGCTATGACCAATTCAATTATTGTTTAAATGTCAGCACCAAGAGACACATGTTACGAGAAAGTTTAATATGCACTATAGTGCATAGGGAGTTCTATGCACCGCGGACTTTTTCGGAGGTATTTTTGTAAATTGACAAATCTAATTTAACCAATCTAATCTACATATTGAAATCTCATAGCAAACCAAATTTTATAATTTTTGAGATTTTATTACTATTTTTTTCGATTTTTTTAAAACCTGTCATTTTTTTAATTTGTAAATAGTAGTTTGTTTCCAAAAATGGCAGGTTTTAAAAAATTCGAAAAAAATAGTAATAAAATCTCAAAAATTGTAAAATTTAATTTGCTATGAGATTTCAATATGTAGATTAGATTGGTTAAATTAGATTTGTCAATTTATAAAAATATCTCCGAAAAAATCCGCGGTGCATAAAACTCCCTATGCACTATGGTGCATATTAAACTTTCTCCACATGTTACCGTGTACTGATATAGCAATAATTTATCGCATGTCGTAACATTTCCACATAACACATTATATTATTATATACAACCACCAATTTCTATGATATATTATATTAAATGCACGTATTATTTAGGTGCCTTGGAAGCGAGTAAAAAAATATACGAACACCCAGGATGAAACAAAACTAAATATTGAGTTATACAAACACTCAAACATAGTTAAAAAGGAATAAACATTTCAGTGACCTATGTTCATATATATGTATCTGTGTTTGGTAATTGTATTTTTTTTAGTCAAAAAAATGTATACGACGAGTTCACTGAAAAATGTACTTATCGTTTTTATGTATTATATCTATCAGCTAATGTATTATCGACATAATTCAATTGTTACTTAAATATAATATTAAGACTATATAATTATATTTTTCTGTTATTCCTCACAATAATAATTTAAATTAAATAAGACAGCGTTTTTCTTTTTTTTATAAACACCGTCCAACAGTGACCGAAGCTGCAACTAACATTTATCTCATATGGTAGACAAATATCAATTTATTGTATTATTAAAAATAAAGAAATAAATAAAAAATACCCGTCAATTGTGAGTTGTCACCACATTTGTTCACTGATCTAGCTTAAACATATATTATAATATACAATTTATACATTGTCTTGATCGCCAATTTCTACTACAAGACTGTTAGCTATAGTAAAATAATGTCATCTTAAAAGTATAGACCGTAAAAGCCGGGACGAAGATACTTTGACTGCTGCTAAGTAATGATGATGTACTTGTAACTTTTTCCAATACAGAAAACAGCTGTCCACGCATCATAACTCATGACTCATGAATTGCCATATCATCTTCATATAATGAGATATACATTACATGGAGTTTAATTATAGAAATATAATGAAACATACAAGAGTGATTTTCATTGTGAATTACTAAGTATAGTTAGAATTCAACTGTAGTAAAATTAAATATTAACTGAACTAGAGGTTAGCAATTTTCAGTAAGGTCTTTGACTTCTTAGATATGAAAAAAAAAATGTTGGTGGAATAGCTTAATTTAATTGTCAAAATCCAGAATTAGGCCCAAGAATTAAGATCGCAAAAAAGAAAAAAAAACGGTTTTTGTGTACATTTAATTGTGGATTGAATAATTTTATGTAAAATTTCTTATATATATTAATTCTAGATGTAAAAAATATGATTTACGAGTCAGAGATCTAGAAAAGCCAAAATAGCTTAAACATATATTATAATATACAATTTATACATTGTCTTGATCACCAATTTCTACTACAAGACTCTTAGGGGCCGTTTGGATCGCTTAGGAATTTGAGGAATAGTCTATTCCTAGACGGAAAACATTAGAAAGTGTGTAACTTTGTGAGAGAGATTTAATGCTAGAAATAGCTAATTTCTAGGAAGATGCTATATTTAGTCCGTCCAAACGGCCCCTTAGCTATAGTAAAATAATGTCAATCTTAAAAAGTATATACCGTAAAAGCCGGGGACGAAGATATTTGACTGCTGCTAAGCTAAGCAATGATGATGTACTTGTAACTTTTTCCAATACAGAAAACAGCTGTCCACGCATCATGACTCATGAATTGTCATATCATCTGCATATAATGATAAAAATATTTCGCAATTTTTTTTTAAAGACACTTTTTAAAGCATTGGTGTGTCTGTTTCTTCATAAACTATTCAAAGCCAAGACCAGCCGCTTAGGGGCTTTTCTCAAAACAAGAGAGAGAGAGAGAAAAAAAAAAAGAGCAATCGCTCCTAGTCTATATAATTAAAAAAAAAATTGCGGTGTTTTTTTAACGATTATTATCAAAATATATTGCATACATGATGTTTCGTCTCGTCATGGGATTTTCTTTCTCCCTCTTGGGCTACAATCTTCTCTCTGGTCTGGCTGATTAATTCGGCTGGGTTAATCCTCTTAAGTGTCTAGAACTTGTTGACAAACCTGTTTTCATTTGTTGGGATATGTTATATATGTTTGGCTAAATTGAACAGTCTAGGTATTAATTGTGCGTTATGTTTAATTTGGAATTTAGAACTTGAAGGAGACTATCCATTAGTTCTATTTGCTTCCTTATGCATCCATTTTTTTGCTTTTTCGTTTTCTTTTCTTCATGCTGAGCTTTGTTTTCTTCAAGCACGACTGGGTTTTGCACGGTGATAGTTTTAATGTTAATAAAGGCCACGTGTCTTTTTTTTTTTTTTTTTTTTGTTCTGGTTTGCTCTAACTTAATATTAGTGTCTTTTATTAATAATGTGTTGGCATTAAACGGGATGAATATATAGTCACGCCTCGCAATAAGCTCGAATTAACAATTTGAGCTTGCATTCAGAGAGTCGCTTTTCTTAAAAAAAATAGCGACAACTAGAATTTTAGGGATTATAAACTTTCAGGTGGGATCTTTAGAAATTATAATTTATTACGATGTGTTTTTTTTTAGCTAGATTCTGCTATCTATTTTGCTTTGAGAAATGAGATACAGTCAATATACGTAAAGAAATTAAAAACATTAAGACTTGCAGCCACTATAGGTATTGCTGTATTGCATCTGTTTATTTGTTCGACATAACATTGTGATTTAATAATATAATTCCGTGTTATGTGCTTTATAAATTCGATCTTGTACTGATTTCAATATGAAGATCGCAAAAAAAAAAGTTTGAATAACTCGTCTCAAGTTCGAAAACCGTCCAACACATGAACTGTAGCCTTGTTCTTAAAACATACAACCAATGATTTCCAAAATCTGTTTATATATTGGTCGAAAAACAACAACAAACCATAAATATGTTGGCAGAACGGAACTTATATAACGTTGTAAATTAAAATTACCAAACGTGTTTTAGAAAAAGCAGGAAAATGCTTCATAAATGCTGATAAATTATTTATTTTTTCTTTTTGAAATAAAAGCCCGTAGGCCATAAATGCTGATAAGTTATAATTATTTTTTATTCTTGTAACTTTGTGCGCAGGATTTTGAGTAGATAGGGATATCCTTTGTAAAGATCTTCGGCTTTATAAAATGACAAGTTTGACACAAATAGCGTTATACATGAATTATGAAAATATATACCCATTGGGTCCATAAACTACCTTAATCGTAAATCATGCAATCAAAATTCCATGACTAATTAAATTGTAGCATAAACTCTACATAGCTTAATGGTTTTTGGAACTTAATACCTAAGTTTCAGCTGAAATATTGGCGTCGGAATTAAATGTATAATTGGTATATAGCGGTGTCCTTGCCCGTCTATATATTATAGTGTTGGTGCTATTATGTAAGGATAGGCTAGTTATGCCTACGGGTGTTTTTCAAAAAAAAAAAAAAAAAAAAAAAAAGGATAGGCTAGTTGGGATCTCAACCACAAAATATCTCACATAATTTAATAAACCACGAGCATGGGAGCTATATATATCAATTAATGCATGTATAGATATACAGTGTACGAAATTATGTATATCCGGAAAGAAAAAACCTAAGAAATCAAACTTCAAATTTTTTTTGGGTTCCAATTCTGCGAGAAACAAGTGATGTTATTAGGAATGTTGATTTTTCTCCAAGCAAGTGATATTATTAGGAATTTTGATATTATTAGAAATCAAACTTCAAGTGATATTATTGGTTTAAAAGGAAACTAGACTAGGCAAGATTTATGCATGATTGCATCTACTCTGACGTTAATCGATTTTTGAGTGGATGTTTGTTTTCCGGATCCACATCCTCAGCAGCCAAATTCTTGGCTGCTCCAAACAGCCATCCTCTTTTTTCTTTAATATTTCAACATTTTAAAATTCAAATGTTGAATCCAAACCGTTGATTTTGTTCAATTTTACGGACGATGCATTTTCATATAAGTTTTATAAAATTTGGAGTCGATTTGATACTTGATTAAGTGACCAAATTATGAACGTATTAGAATTAATCAGTGATAGTTAACCATATTCGTTCATTTGTTGACCACTTAATCTAGTATCAAATCAACTCCAAATTTCATAAAACTTATATGAAAATGCATCGCCCGTAAAATTAAACAAGATCAACGGTTTGGATTCAACATTTGAATTTTAAAATGTTGAAATATTAAAGAAAAAAGAGGATGGCTGTTTGGAGCAGCCAAGAATTTGGCTGCTGAGGATGTGGATCCTTTGTTTTCCCTTTTCTTCTTGCAGCAGTTTTTTGTTTAAAGTTGATCGATGAATGGGAAGGTTGGGTGCTGATTCGGACAACAAAATATTTGATCCGAGCAACACTTTTACAATCTTATGACCAGATTACCCCTAATTATATATTATATTGTGTTACCTAAAATCTTGTGCGAGATGCCGAATTGGATTGAGGTCCTTGTTTCTAGTTTTTTTTCTAAATCCACTTAAATTCTCATCGTCAGAGAGGGGTGATTAAATGAGTGGTGAATCCAAGTGCGATTGATGATTTCCTATTGTTGGTAGTGAAAAAGAAAGTGGTTTTTTCTTTTGTGAAACAAAAAAGAAACTGGTTGGCAGCCAAAATAGGAAGGATTGTTCGGAGAAAGGGGGAGAGTTGTTCGCATAAGAGAAGGGCAATATGGTCATTTACAAAAATTTTTGTTGCTCGGATCACATACTTTGTTGTCCGGATCAGCACCCGGGAAGGTTTGGGACTGCGAAAATATCTGTCGATTTTCTAAGATCTCAACCATTGGATCAGGTACACATATATTACTATATTTGGCTTTTGTGAACAATTTTTCCTCTATCGTGATTGAGTTTGTAGTGATATAATAATAAGAAAGAGTTCGTAAAAATATTGGAGGTAAGGAGCGGACACATGACGGAATAAGGGGCTTTCATGGACTTATACAATGAAGTCTTTATGTCTTGTACTCTTTATCTTACATGTTGACTGTCCTTATTATTTTTAGATTATTTTATATTCCAAATTAAAATACGACATTATAAATACAACAAATAATTGCTGATGTGAACAAAGATGAAAGTAGGGACGTGATGTCGCTACGGCACAATTTATAGTTGTTTTTCTTTTCACAGGGGTTTATCCATTACATACATATGTGTTTCACGAGGAAGGAAGCTTTTGCTTTGTGCTGAAACAAATGATACACGTGTGACCTGACTCGAACCAAATAACTTGGGTAGTTTTCTTTTCAGGAGCTGTTGTCTCTTTAATAATGATTATCATGTGCAATAAAATTCCGTAATATTCTTATGCATTTTCTATTTTTCTTGATCGTGTAAAAACTTCTACCTACTTTATATACAGTAATGATAACTGCCATCGGCATATTTACCATCGTGCGCCATCGCTGAATAGATGGCTCGCGTGCGTGAGTCTCGTGTGTCTAGAGTGTCTGTGTATGTTACAAATGTTCAGTTTAATAACTAAATGTGTTCACTTTAATAATCACAAGTGTTCAGTTAAATGCGTCAATTTATGGTTTAATATAAAATTACGCGTCAGTCTTAGAGAGAGGCGCGCCAGGGGCAAAGTCGGAAAAAATTAATTTGAACCGTATCGGTTTATGACCCATTCTAATTTTTTCATGTGTTTTGTGTCCGGTTCGTGACCCTTTCGCTTGATTTAATAATAACGTTTTTTCTTATAATATTTATATTTTTATTGCAACTAACTGAACATTTGGATAAAAATAAAAAAAAAACAAAATGAACATACTAAACATAGCGAACACTTATAAAACAATGAATAATTATAATAAAAAATGAACATTTATATCTAACAAAGTGAACACTTGTAATAACGAAATGAAAAAAAAATAATATGAGTGCTGGGTGAGTATAGGTGAGGGGATAGAGCGCTGCTCAGCGAGCGCTGACGCACGATGGCTGCGATGGCAATTGGAGAGATGGCAGTAATTAATTTTCTTTGTCATTAGACTAGATAACAGAACTATTCTTCTGTGCAGATTGGGCTGAATCTAAAGGCCCAATTATGTAACTATTCATTCAAAACAAACCGGCCCCAGTTGAAGTGTGATAATTGATAAATCAGCTGGTTAGTACTTGGTAGTTATGGACCATGGTTCTCTAATATTATTTATGTTGAAGCTTGTACCATGGATTTCTTTTTGATGACTGAAATCGACGGAAATGTTTATTTCCATACAGATGTGCATATCAAGTGTGATGTAAAGAGTACCCCCAGTAGTTCCAGCTCTTTTTTTTTTTTTTTTTTTGGTGGATTTGTGTAGTTCAGCTACGAGTCAAAAGAATAGAAGGAAAATTCACAGTTCAAATATTCTCAAAATGTTATTGTCAGTCGGGCCATAGAATTAGACCTAGTGGGGTTTGTTGTTCTTCAGATTTTCTTTCACTTGGGTTTAAAAAAGAAGAATTTACTCGTTGCTAATGATTATATTTTCTTTTTGTTTGATGAAATAAATCTATTTGGTGATCAAGTAGCCAGTCAAGTCATGCCATATTTCAAAAAAATCATCTTCATATGCAGTTTACCAGCAAGTTGAATGCTATACTAATAAATAAATGAAAAAGAAATACTCAGAGAATCAGAAGGGTGTTTCAGATTCTCACAGACTACACAAACCCAGATTAGTACCAACCAAAGGAATTTCCTAATATAGTGTAGAGAAAGATAGTAAATGAAGCATAAGATGTCCTTTAATACAAATCCAAAATATAAGTTTTTCAGACCATGAAATGTAGTTAAGATATTTCATACAAGATAGCATAACTAGAAAATAGATGAAGGCTGCTGAAGCAGATCACCAGATCCTGAACCCAATATTGTACCAACCGTACCAGTGCCGGCTGTTGCAACATTAGTACCAGCATTACTACTTGCAATATGGCACAATTGGCGAAGCTTGGTCGGGACATACCAAATCGAGAGCCGAGGGTGTGAATTGAAAACCACATCGATGTCCCAATTGTGTCGTGCAGAGATGTTAACTAGAGGCTCATAGCATGCTTGCCTCCATGCCCCGACATTCTGGCGCCTTTCCTTGAAGGCCTTTCGTAATGCATTCGATTGCTCTTCATCAAGACAGTGAAGTGCATAGCAATGCACGTAATGCCGCATCTTCGGCTTGTTAATGTGGCTCGCACCGGCTTTCTTTGCGTACCGGAAAACTTGATTGGTAACCTGAATATAAAATAAAGAAAAATTTGCTTACACTAATGCCCTTTGATCAGATAGATCCATAGTCTCAGTAATTGTTAGAAAGTCAATATCTGATATGACATAACTTTATGAGCTTCAGATGATCAATAAATTTTGCAGAGATGAGCATAATTTTTGTTTTATTTTTCTTCTGAAAAAATGAGCAAAACCTGGAGAAATTTGGCCCCACATGGTCAACATAGTTTTTACTGTGGGACTCACAAGCTAGCAGCTTTGCCAATCACATTTTCAACTTATAGAACTGTTGTACATGGACCATAAATTGTTTTTTTTGCTTTTCAGAGTTGTGCAAATCTCAAAAATTTAGGGGGAAAAAATTAATGTTTAGCTAGCAGCAACAGTTAATGACTTTTAATTGCATATTAATTCACCAGGTACATATATTTTTACATGTGTTCCATGCAAAAGAGTCTGAATGGATACATGAATCACATTGCATACATAAGCTAAAAGCTAAAAGCCTCTCTAAATAACATTTTTCATACAAATACTTGAACTATGCTTCTTTTGTGGATTTTTTTAAGAGAATGCAATTTGTGTGTTTGAATTCTTTTTGAAAAATTCTTATGCTTTTGATGTCCTTTAAAGAACAAATATATTTATATGCTCCACAAATTTCATAAATAGTATGCCTAGATAGCCTCCCCTGTATTTATAGTTACGACATTATTTAAACCTCTCTTTGTCGGCCCATTCACCATTTTTTGCACACTAGCATATAGCTGATAAGTCATTATGCAATATGTAGGATATTTTAAATAACTTATGTTTAATTGGTGATTCAGGCTTAAAATCAAGTTAAAATTAATATTCTCCAATAGTCCAATTTGATATTAAATTAGTAAGATCCCCAATTGATCTAAATTCTAAATAAAAGTTTCTGAATTTCTGGATTTTCTTTTTGTTCGTTTAAATCTCAAGTAAATTAACTCGAAGAAAATACGAAGCAAAATAATAGTTCATCCTAATCGGATCATGAGAGCACTTTAATAATTAAAATAAAAATTATCTATTTGTAGAAACTAGAAAGGTTTTAAAATGTGATTTGCGCGGTTTAAGGATTGATTAGTGATTTAGAGTTTATCAGTGATAAAACATCGATAAAACGGTTGTACGATAATAAAATGATTGTGCGGTATGAACGAAAATCTAGATAAAACAAATAAAACAGAGTATTTTAAAAGCTTGATTTATAAAAAAACTGCCACAGTAAAAATAATTTTTTACCTTGCTAGATATGAAGTATTGTTTTATTCATAAAATAATAAAATTATCTATTTATTCATAAGGTCTAGCAGTGGTGGAAATTTTAAGGGTTTACGTGAACCAGGTGCAGGAAAGGAAAGAACAAGAACTACTGTTCCCGGTGCGAATCTTTGACGCAACAGTGGCCGCTCTCGGAGAGCACTGTGCACTCATTTGATTTCCCCGATTACACATAACACTCAACCCACCAAACTAAATCTACGAGTTTGTACGAAACCCAAAATCCCTTCCCATCTGTATCTTCAAGCATTCACACGTCAAAAGAAAGTACCTAAGTGCGAAGTACAAAGTAGTAGATGCAAACATAACATCTTCCTTCCCAGAAAACGACAGCATTTTGAAGTGACACGTGGCCGGGTTCAAAGAGGGCCTGCTTATCCAAGCGGATTGGGTTGATGTCCGTAAATCGGCCCGACGAGACAAGTCATGTAACCCAGCTTTTAGTCCTATGAGCACCTGACACGTCGCCCCAACCCATAAAAAGTTCCGTACAACATTGCTTCCAACTATCACTACTGCTGCATTGCAAGGAACGGAAGCAAGCCGCTATAAGACATACATCATCCATTATCTTGGGTTTTGTATCTCACTCGTTATTTTTTTTTAGAAATTTCTAACTCACTCTAACTTGACTTCCTCTCAGATAGAAACTAGATTATGATTTTAAAAATAAACTTTCCTTTTTTGCACATCAGAGTTTAATTACCTCTACGAGTTTAATTAAGACCGTTGTCTAATTATCCGTAATGTGATTTTATGAAGTTTTGGAAATTTGCATTTAGCTTTCAATAAACTACATTGTAAACTCATAATTTCTTTTTTGAAAATTAAATTGGAAAAATAAACATATATTGGTAGAAAATTATTTGGTGCAACCTTTTATAACAAAAAAAAAAAGCAGCAATAACAATAGTAATTAAAGTCTTGTAAGCAAATTTTACTTGAAAATGTGCACTACCTTGATTCGATTTTTAAACATTCCTTTTTTACATAACAGAGCTAATTATCTCTATGATTCTACACTCTTAAATACATAAGACAGTTGTTTAACTGACCCTAATGTGCTTTTATGAAGTTTTGGAGATTTGAATTTAAACATTGTGCTTAATTTCATTCTTCATAGTAAAGTCATAACTTTTTTATATTAAATTGTAAAATTAAACATATATCTTGCTTGAAAATATTATATATTTGGTGTAACTCTTTCAAAAAGAAAGAGCACACGGTAAATTCTTGTAAGAAAAACATTTTGATAAATTGTAGTATGCAATACCTTGGTGGGGCACTTGTGGCCATGCTGCCGGGCAAGAGCCTGCACTTGAACAAGGAAGAGGCGGCATTGCTCGTATAAGTGGAACAAATAGTCGAGCCCGTTTTTCTTTGCACGCGCCACCTCACCCGGCTCAGTCACTATGAAGGGGTGCTCCCTCTGCCTCTCACTGCCTCCGTCTCTCTCTGTCTCTGACGAAGCCGACTCCCATCCCCTCCCTCTGTCATCCGCTTCTCCTTCATCTTGCTGATCGACTTCTTCGAGTCTTCCTTTGTGTTTCTTGTTTCGCGAATCAGTTCTCTTCTTGATGTTGCTTATTTTGGAGTTGGAACGGGGGCAAAGCCAACCGGTTCGGCTCCTGGTCTCACCGCCACTGCCAACTGCCTCTTGCACCGGCTCCTCTGATAGCACTAGTTACATACGGATTGACACATTATGTGATCAATAGTAATGTCTGTACCTTAACTAGTAGTGTTTATGAAATTATAATTAATTGATAGGATAATAAGCTAGCCTAACTGTCAAACAGCTCTTTCATACAGTTATTTACCGGTTTCCATGATTTAGCACCTTATTTGTACTTGCACTGAGAGACTAATTAACTAAAGTTGCTTATTAAACTTGATAGCTGTTCCTCAAAAAAAGGGAAAAAAATAATAATGAATGTAACAGTAACAAGCTTTCTTTGACCAAGAAAGAAACAACATTCCCTTTATAATGAATAATAAGGCCTTTGACCTTCGACCAGGTTCACAACAAAAATTTTTCACAGCAAAATAATCACATATATAAAACTTGAACAAAAAGTTGAATAACTCAATAACATGAAAGAGTATATAGTAGTGCACAAAATGACAAGTAGCCTAGTCGTAGCCTTTGGAGAGAGAAATACAGAATGAGTCACATGCTTTGTACAGTCCTAATTCTCAGCTTTCATCATCTCTTCAGGATAGAGTTTAGCTAGGTATCAGTCATGAAAGTTCTCCAAAATATTACGAACTAGTAACAAAGAGACTCTCTCTCTCTGTTTGGAGCCGGAAGGTAGCCCCCAAACCAAAAAAATTCATAACAAAGTCAAAATTGAAACAATTCATCAAGGAGCATATATAGGGGAAAAAAAAGCCAAAAATGAAAAAAAAAAGCATACCTTCTTGAGAGAGAGCATCAGCATTAACACTTCCATGGTGTTGCATGAAACCTAGTTGCAGCAACTGCTCAGCTCCGAGCAACTGATGGTACTGGTGGAGATGCATTATCCTTAGTCCCTCAAGACGGCCCCTCTCCGCTCGAATTGCCGCCTTCAACCCGTACCTTACAAAATAATTTGAACAATATATATAATTGGTTATTCAGCCAAAAATTTAGAACTCTGGCAAAGAAGTTTATAGAACATTTTCTAACATGGTAGCCACTACCAAGCCTTTATTAAAAAAAAAAAAAAAGTTTATAGAACAGGTCTGAGGTTCCCCCACCTCTCTCCCAGCATTAGATCCCATCTAAAGACATGAGCCAATGTTGCCATCATCTCATCCAACTCGCCATCCGTCATCCCTACATAATATATATATAACATCAGTAGTTCAGTAAAAAAACAAAAGGAAACATAAGATATATCAAGTTAGTTGGTTGAATTTTTGAAAATTTAGTAACTAAAAACTATAAATTGTCCAGAAGATATGACAACACTGTATGCACAGTGTCAACGCTGTCACTCTTACTATCTACTGTACATATCCAGCCAACTTTGACTTCCACTATATACCCTCAAGGCCTCAACCGATGTTTATAATTTTATATGACGTCCACATAGAACTTCTTTAATTATCTCTTTTCTGCCCCAAATACAACAAGATGACAAAAGTTATTAGTTGTCTATACACATTGGCGAGGGACAAGAAAGTATATATGGAAGTATGGAACTGCATAATTTGACTCCTTTACAAAAATTTCACTAGTGCGTACTGCTACAATTTTCTGATAGCATTTCATATTACGAAATACGAAACCTAAGAATCATTTTATTGCTTAGAAAAAAATATGATATCACATAATTATGGCGCCATACTTCAGAAAGGGATGGAAACAAATATGCAATTAGAAAACCGAAGTTGTTGGAAGTGAAATGTTATTTTTTCCACGTACTACTTCACTAAACAAAAAAACAATGGGGAAAGTAATGATGCGTCCAAAAGAAGAAAAAAGTACTTTCATTGCTTGCAATAAAAAAAGAAAAAGTGCAGAGCGCAAGCACCTGATCTGATATATTGGATATATATACATATATGAAACCTCAATTGTTGCAGAAGTACGTAATCAAAATTAAAGGAGATATCTTTTAGTGCAAAATTCTACCTATTAAAGTGCTAGAAGTGAAGCCGAGTTCACCGATACGGGCCATGGTGGCGTAGCGGACCCCGAAACCATCGACGAGCTCGTCGAGGTCACGAGGCCGGTCATACAGCATAAGAGGTGGTGGTGAAAGGGTAACAATAGGAGGTGGTGGTGCTGACGTGGCAGCGCCGGAAACGGAGGCACGTTGGTCCCACTTGAATGCATCACCGGCCGGGTCCATTGTTGATTAATTAAATTGATAAATTGTTTGGTTTTCTCACTCTAGAAACCTTTCTCTGCCACGCACACTCTCACTCTTTCCACTGAAGAGGTTGGAGTAGTACTTGGCTACTTGCCGTGTTTGTGGTTACTGTTCCTTTGGCTGTTGGAGGCTTTGGTACGTTTATTATAGGGAAAGCACCCGGCTGAAAGGACAACATTGCCCTTGTTTAGTTCTCAAGTAAAATTGGAGTACATGGTTAATTTGGTGGAGTTGGTAAATTTATGTATTTTGCGGGTAACTGAAAATTTACATAGATTTATAGTGTAATATTATTTTCTATGGATGTAAATTCCCAACCAGACTTTAATCGAAATTATTAATTTATAATAAATTATTTTTTTAAACTAAACGGCTGTGATCAAAGTACTGTTCAGAATTTATATCCATGACCGAATTTTCCTTATTTTTAATACTTTAATAATAAAATACTTGAGGGCTCGTTTGGATTATATGGGAATAAGGAAGGAATAAGAATTTTAGGAATAAAATATTGAAAAGTGTGTAACTTTGTGAAGAAAATGTTGTCTAGGAATAAGCTATTCCTAAGCAATCCAAACGCCCCCTGAGGTGGTGTAAAATTGGCGACACGAACTATTCAATTTTTATAATATATCTCTTACTGCTTAACCTGGTAATCATTTTTCTTTTCATTAATATTATTTTAGTTTTACTTCACTATAACAAATTAAATACAAATATATTAAATAATTTAGTATCATATATTCAGTATCGACTTTACTTGTCAAAACTCAAATCCTTCCCTCATTGAATTGTTATGTTTTATCTTGACAATGGGTAGTACTCTATCACAAAAGTTGAATAAGCTCTATTCGCAAATATATCTTGTTTTGTGCAAAACTCAATTTTCACTGCTTTTCATTTCTTTTTCCTCCGAAACAAGTGAGATTGGAAGCAATGCTCACTGTTTTCAATTTTTATTCTTAATTTTCTATTCTTTGGAAATTAACTCTTTCTTCATATGCATAAGAGAGGGAACTGAGGTTTTCCAATATCAACTAATGCATTCAAGGCGAATAAGTTCATAGAGTAGTGGAATTTTGTTTTTCAACTTTCTTTCATCAATAAGAAATTCATTTTAGACGACCAAAAAAAAAAAAAAAAAAAAAAAAAAAAAAAACTTGCCTTCGGAGTATGTTTTGATGTTGATATTAATATAGTCAACTCCACTTCTAACTGGATCATTCGTTCAAACCGCGATGAGATTTGGAGCAGAACCCCCCACGTGACCATGGAAGGGTTTAAGTAGAATATAGTTTTATTTATTTATTTTTTTTTTATCCAGGATCATTTTTTTTTTACTTTTGATCTGATAATTAATTGACATTGATATACACTAAATCAAAGTTTTATAATTCTTAATTTGTCCTTGGTATTTGCCTTCCATTGTCAAATTTCCAATGACATGTGCTTTGCAAAGCATCATACGGCTTTTTTTTTTATTTTGTAAATTGCAATGAACAAACTAAAGTTAGTAGGCAATATTCTTTTTAAAAAAAAGAAAAGAAAAGAAAAGATATGACAATATATCACTTTTATATAATTGCAAGACTAACTATTTATTCTGAATAAATAGAAAAAGATGCATTTTTTTTAATCTGCCTATATCGGAGATTGAAGTGAACTGTTAAGAGTATCAATCTTTGTACCAGATTTATTCCTTAACTACGAATATGAAAAAAAAAAGAATTATAGATTAGAAAAAAATGGCATATGGTGCCATAACAGTGACACACTGACACTGGTTCTGTCCTGATGAAAGATGAGGAAAAGGCTGTGAAGAGGCCAATAGATGTACCATGAAATGTACTGGCTCACATATCACAAGCCGAAAAGTTCAGCTTTTATGGTTTCATCTCCTGCTCGTTTCCCAACTCAAGCACTTGTCAAGAATCAAACCATTTTGACTAGCTCCATTTTGATCTTCCCATGCATGCATCTACCTTATTTTTGGTACTTAAGTTACAGATTTCAATTAGACGTTGTCAGTTATGATTTTTTTTTTTTTTTTTTCCTTCCATCAGTGTCACATTTACATAACTTCATCGCGCTTGTTTCCTAAAAATGATTCGGATGGTATATATAATACAGGCAAAGGGTACAAAATATTTTCACACGGGAGGATGAGCATTGTGCCATAAATAAATAAAAAAAACGTTAATTTACCCCGGTATTTGGCACAGATAGATTACTTGGGCATATTCGGCCGAACTTCTGGAATTTGGGGATAATTTAAAGGTTGTGGTAAAGCGCTAAGTTTAATATTTCAATTCGAATACTAAGAAATTAGATTTTAAAATATAGTAAAATGCTAACTTTAATGAAAATTAGTTACGGATTGATGTATCAAAAAAGTGTCAAAAGGTTTATTACGCTTTATTAGTTGTTAAAAAAAAGCTTAAAATTAAAAAAAAAACTTTTAAGCTAACTGATGCATTTGGCAATGATCCCAATATTGATATTTGTTGTTTGGATCGGGCGAGAGAGTTCCTATACCCGGGCCGACATGTAATTCTCGGCCGTTTGGGATATTAGGCCCATTTAATTCATAACTCCACGTCTCCATGCTTCTCTTTCTCGAACAGAAAGCACCCTCAAGCTCTCCAGCTCATCTCTGGTGTTAAGCTAAATCTGCACCGTTCACCGTTCAGCATGTGATGCAATGAAGATCTAGAATTTTCTTGTACCGATCATAAATTGGAGAGGATCCGAGGTACTCTTTTGCGCCTGTGCTGCTCCTACCATTCTCCACGAGGACCAGTCCCATGACTTACTGAAAAGCATTAAAAAACTAAAAGCAGAAAGAGAAAGCAATCTAACAACTCCAGAAACACTAACACGGACACGTTCTCCGCTGACGTGGTAGACCGAACCATTGACTTGCTCCCGGGTCCCGCACCGCCCATCACTTAATGCAACCCCACATGTCAGAACAACAGATCCACTTAAAAAGTAAGTCCCTGGCATTGGCACCATCTCTCCTTGTCGGTGAGCCGGTGAGAGATTGACCATCCAGCTACCTTCCAATTTCCTTCCTTCCTCTCATTTCTCGAACTAAAAGCTTACATTGCACTAATTAATTAAACCCCTTTTAAGGTGGAAGGCGCATAGACACAGAGACAGAGACACAGAGAGAGAGATGGGGAATGAGATCTGGATAGTGGCGCTTTTGTTGTCGCAAGCTCTCCTATTGCCAATTGCGCAAGCAGCTGAGCCCCATACTGAGAGAATTTCTGGTTAGTTCTTGCTCGATTTGGTTTACTTCTTCTCAGTTTAGTTAGTTGGGTTTGAGATTTGAAACAATTTTTGGTTCATTATGTATCCGTTGGATCTGATCGTCGTTAATTATTTGTTTTAATGCCACAGATGGAATGACTAGGTTATATAGCTTATTTGTCCATCTAGCTTTCTGCATCTATTTGTGAAATATTTATATAGTAGGTTACTGAGATAGTTTTGCAATTAGATCTATAATGGTATTGCTTTCCTTATTCCATTGTTTCTAAATTAGGTGATCCAACATTTAATACCTGAAATAGCAATTATAAAAACAAAAAGTTTATAAATATTAATTCTTTTGTCAGAAGCGAAAAGGCCTCCTACAGATGGATATTGGCCCCATGCTTTCTATCAAATATGAATTTGAATAATCTTTTTATACACAAAATTTCTCAGGGAGTGCGGGAGATGTACTTGAAGATGATCCAGTTGGCCGTCTCAAAGTATTTGTGTACAACCTACCACGCAAATACAACAAGAAGATGGTAGACAAAGACTCTAGGTGCTTGACACACATGTTCGCAACTGAGATATTCATGCACCGGTTTCTTCTCTCCAGTCCAGTCAGAACATTGGATCCAGAGGAGGCTGACTGGTTCTACACTCCAGTGTACACCACTTGTGACTTGACACCTGGGGGACACCCCCTTCCATTTAAATCACCACGTATCATGAGGAGTGCCATACAATATGTTGCTATGAACTGGCCCTATTGGAATAGGACTGATGGTGCAGATCACTTTTTCGTGACCCCTCATGATTTTGGTGCTTGTTTTCACTACCAGGTTGGTAACAAAGAAAACCATAGAATGAAATCAATCCTTTTGTTATAGGTAGGTAACAATGAGCAAAATATAAAATGAAACAAACTTGTATTTATATTAATACCATACTAGCTGGTTGTACATGTTTGGCATGACCTGATACTCATAATCTGTATTTGGTTTACAATTCCATGTCAAGCATCATATTCCTTGTAAGAGAGGGAAAGAAACCCATACCATTTGCCTTCCTTGAAAAATATAAAATATCCAGATGACCCTTAATTGGGTAAATTTTACTTTTCTGGGTTATGTATTAGAAGCTATGACTTTTACATGACAATGTGACATCTTCAGAGTTTATTTTCTATTTAAAACAGTCTTTTAGATATACTTATGTACCTAAGTTTTCAATAGGAGGAGACAGCTATTCAGAGAGGGATCCTTCATTTGCTAAAACGTGCTACATTGGTGCAAACATTCGGGCAGAGGAATCATGTGTGCTTGAAGGAGGGGTCCATAACAGTCCCCCCTTATGCGCCACCTCAGAAAATGCAGGCTCACCTTGTCTCGCCTAGCACTCCTCGCTCCATCTTTGTCTATTTCCGTGGTTTGTTTTATGATGTCAACAATGATCCTGAGGGAGGATACTACGCAAGGTACGTATTTAAGATAACCTTTTTTCTATGCTTAGAAGATGTGAGTAAACAATAATTGTACCTCATTGACATCTCGTCTTAGGAATGATATCTCATTCACTGTTTTGGATTTATGGTATTCGGCACCTGGTACACGATCATCTGTACTGTTAGGACTTTTTAATATATTACTAAATATTACGACCCCTCTACCTAGGTCCATGTTGAATCATTTGTTTTATAAATTATTTCTTGTAACAACATTCTGGTTTGCCAAATCATTGGCAGAACAGTGCTGAATTTTCTTATTCAACACCTTTTATACTAAATTTTCGTGAGCTCGATATAACAAAATTAAATTTTCTCCAGAGGAGCTCGTGCTTCGGTATGGGAAAATTTTAAAAGCAATCCTCTCTTTGACATCTCGACTGACCACCCCCCTACCTACTATGAGGACATGCAGCGCTCTGTCTTCTGTCTCTGCCCATTGGGGTGGGCCCCATGGAGCCCTCGCCTGGTTGAAGCTGTAGTGTTTGGCTGCATCCCAGTAATCATTGCTGATGACATTGTATTGCCTTTTGCTGATGCCATCCCTTGGGAGGAGATCGCTGTCTTTGTAGCTGAGAAAGATGTGCCAAGTTTGGATACAATTCTAACTTCAATCCCAGCTGAGGTCATCTTAAGGAAGCAGAGGTTATTAGCAAATCCTTCTATGAAACAAGCAATGCTGTTCCCCCAGCCTGCGCAAGCTGGTGATGCATTCCACCAGATATTGAATGGTTTGGCTAGGAAACTGCCACACGACAGGAGTGTTTATTTGAAGCCGGGGGAAAAGGTTTTGAACTGGACTGCGGGACCCATTGGCGATTTGAAACCTTGGTAAAAGTTTATAATATGGTATATACCTATAAGGTGGGTATATGTAGGTAGCAAATTTATGTAAATTTTTGGAAATTTCTTTTGTTTAAGTTGGTGTTGGTGTTGGTGTGATGTTGATTCTTTGTTGGAGGTAAGAGAGTTACAGTTGAATAGGATGTTTTAACATCATAAAGTGAATTTGTTGTTATCTCCCTCTCATGTGTCTGTTGGTTGTAACTTGTAGCTTAAAATATATAACGAATGGCTAAATTTAATTGTTTTTAGTGCTCTCTTTTCTGATCTTTTATGTCTTGGACCTATCTAAGTTATTGTGAAATTAGCACATTGTTAATCGTGTTTGAAACAAAACCAAACTATTACCTATCATGTTCCTTCCTTTATTATGAATAAACAGTTCAATTATCACTGGTACAAGGGAGTTATAAATTTTTCTGTCGTAATGTAAAGACACCAAAAAAAACAAGAATGAAATGAAGTATTTCGAGTTCATCTTCTTTTTCTTTGTATAAAGGAAATCCATTCATCTTCTTTTGATTCTCTCATTTGAACAATTTTCATTAGATTCATTACTTAATAAGTTAATATATATATATACAATTCTTCGTAGGATGATTCTATAAAAAACTATTCTAGAGCAGTGCTAAGAAGCCTGACAGTCCCCATCCACTAATTCTCGGCTCCATCTCCCTCTCTCCAGAAATTACTGGAACCAAACACTAGCTTCCCAACAAACTGACAAAAACGCCCTCACTCTTGACTCTTTATTTGTTCTCGTACCAGGAGCTCATCAGGGTTAAATTGGTCATTTAAAATTGTTCACCTTGGATTATCCTCTATTTCGCGCCTGAATACCGTCGTTTCTTTCCTCTTCGAGCAACGGCCATGGCGTCGTTCCCAGTTGTGAGGTTTCTGCCTACGGTCTCTACGCCTAAACCCTCTACTAAGGTTAGAGCCGCAATTATCAATAATTTATATGGCATTTGCCCCCCAAAAAAAAAATAATTTCTATGGCTTTTCTTGTAAAGGAGTACTGTAGATTGCAATTGGCAGTTTGCTTATATGATGTCTTTTATGAATTATCAGAAAATACCACCAGTAAGTTGTACTTCCCAGGAGATAGACGTTGTTAAATCAAAGGATTTAACAACATCAAGTGAGTTCTTTTTATTTTGAATTTCCTTTCTTAACTTGTGATCTTGTCTCTAGTTTGCTTAAATAATTAATGTTTGAAATATTCAGATAGTGTTTATATCTCTTAAACTTATATAAGAGAAGTAATTAGTTGGATGTAGGTGGTGTTACCAGACGGAGAAATATTATGTTTCTCCTTGGAGCTGCTTCTGGTACTGCATTCAAGCATTTCATAGATGCAGGTCATGTTTTGGCTGCTGAATTTGTTGATAGTAAGTCCTTCAGAGAGATCATTTTTCTTGTGTAATTCTGATAATCTATCAGGGATGATAAGACCAAAGACCAATAATGTTGATATGTGGGTTTACTAGTACCATTGCTGTACCAATATGTATTGAATTAAGCCACTTTTAAGCAATAGGGTTTTTGCAAGTAGAAAACTTTTGGACATTGTCCTGCACACAGGAATAAGCAGTACGTTTATATTAATGAAAAACCTCATTTGTTTTAACTTTGTTTCAATTTTTTGTTTGTTGAAATATCATAGTGCCAGCACTTCGTGGGAAGGATTATGGCAAACCAAAGATGAGATACCCAGATTACACTGAGACACAATCCGGTCTTCAATACAAGGTTACACTAGTTTCATTCTAGCATAAATCAAGATAGAAGTTCCTTATTTTCACTGATCATGAAACAAATTTGATCAAACTTAAACTATTCTCTTTGCTGCTTATTCTATCTTCAGGATTTGAGGATTGGAAGTGGTACTCCTCCAAAGATAGGGGAGACAGTTGTGGTAAGAACAAGCTTTTCATAATAATAGAAATGAGGCTCAACATTGTGCTTTGATGCCATAATACATTGCAAAATGTTATATTTAAAGCTTCCATATAAATTTTGATTAGGTTGATTGGGATGGGTATACAATTGGATACTATGGACGCATCTTTGAAGCCAGGAACAAGACAAAAGGCGGTTCCTTTGAGGTTCTCAAGCCTATCATATTCATTCTTATGAGTATTTTTTTTTAACAAGGTTGTTAATATACATTCATAGACTCGTGCTCATGTTAAATAGTTTAAAATTTTGAAATTCAGGGTGGCGAAAAAGACTTCTTCAAGTTCACATTGGGATCAGGACAGGTGATTGACTAGGTGATCCATTTCTTTTTGATATTTACTAACAAACATTTGGTTCAGTTTGTCTCTGATCAAATGCTTACTGCGTGTTGTTGGGATGAATTGAAATTCATTTGCTCTTTCTTTTGCTTGACAATTTAGCACTGCCTTGTAATTAAGATATGAATTTTGTCTTTTTTTCTTTTGTTTTGCCTAATATCCTCAATCATTACATAATAATTACAGGTGATACCAGCATTTGAGGAAGCTGTAGCTGGGATGACTCCAGGTGGTGTTAGGAGGTAAAGATCAATCACATGATATTTCATTAATACAATTTAAGAATATTGTATTTATTCATTTCTTCTATACATGATAGGATCATTGTATCACCTGAGCTGGGCTATCCTGATAATGACTTCAGAAAACTTGGGCCAAAACCCACCACATTCTCGGTACAAAATGCTTCAATTTGTACACCATTTTCAAAACTGTAACTCGAGCAGTCAGTGTGAATTTTTGTTTGATCTTTTTCCTTTTTATTTTTCAGGGTGAGAGAGCTCTATCATTTGTGTTAAACAATCAAGGGCTAATAGACAAAACACTATTGTTTGATATAGAGCTTCTCAAGGTCATCCCAGCTAATTGAAGTTGCAGGTAAATGCAACCATTTTTGATACAGAAAGTGCTTTTTTTCTTTATTGATTTTGAGGGATATAATGATAATTGCAGGATACCTTCTCACCGACATAAAATATACAAGCTGCTTAATGGAATACAAAGAGCGGATCTGCTGTTTACTTTTTAACTATTGGGTCAGTACAATTAATATCATGTAATGAATGTAAAAAAGTTTTCATCAGTAATATTAAATGCTCTCTGCTTGTTTGTTCTGAGATGCTAGATTAGTTTTGTTTTGTTATAGAAGTGCAATACAAAGCACAAAAACGTTCATGTTCAATCTCAGTAGAAGCACTGGCAACATGTAGTTTCTACTGTGCATCTACTTTCATCCTATCCTGTTGGAGAACTAAGAAATCAATAATCCACTGTTGTTCAACACGTGTTGCAACGTTCGACAATTTCCTTTTGGACAGCAACTAACAATACTTATTCATTGACTTCAATTACAGAAGACAGAAAAAAAACAAGAACCATGCTACAAAACTGGTGTGATGCCTATCATTTATCTCTCCCCCCCCTTCCAGCTCAGCTATCGCTCGAAGATTCCTTTGACATAAACCATTCCTTTTTCACTCAGCTGAAGCTCCTTTCTCATTTCTTCAACTTGTTCATCATCACCTCGGACAATTATTTCTGACAAAGTTCCATCATCAGCAACCATCATCTTCACCTTTATTTCTTCCTTTCTCGATGCTTTTGTCCAGTAATAAACTCCACTGTTTGCCCATTTATTTCAAGATTGCAACAAGTTAGTCACTAACACAAGCTGTTATTTACTCAACAATAAATTTAAATGAATTGAGGGATGGATGAGGCGACTACAGATTAGGTTGAAGCTTAGTAGAAGAATGAATTTCACAAACTGAGACTTGGCATAGCTTAATTAAAGGTTAGAAAAACTGGTACAATACCGTACTAATGAAGTCAGACATCAATATATATTGGCTGTGGATTCTGCATTTTTTAATTTGAATGATTCCGGTTGAATCACAGGAAATTAATCAAAAGAAATTAGTCCACTCTTGAAGAATCACTGCAATTTCCTTTGGATAGTGTGCCAATTAAAGAACTAGAAAAGGCAACATGTGTATAAAGACTTACGCTAAAGGGCTTAAAGACATTAGCCAGAACCAGTTGTTTCCTCCCTCAGGTAAGGCAATGGATAGCACCAGTGCAACACTTCCTAGACTTATGCATGTGCAGAAAGTTAGCAGAGCCGCTTGTGCACTACTTGGTACCATCACGCCTTCGAATCTTTTTGTTTTAAGAATAAAAATACAGAAATCAGCAGGGGTAACAGATTTAATAAGGGCTGGTACATACTGTTATCAATTTCATTGCTACTAATGGAGTGCGAGTCTACTTTCATTTTAATAGCTGGCTAAATCTAACACCAAACAGATTACCAGAATACCTGCCCAACCTAGAAGACGACTGAATCTAACTTGAACAAATATTTATTTTGTGAATAACATGTATGGATACTCTGTGAACTTGAATCGGTGCATTACCCGAGTAGTTGTAATCAGGAGGAAGGTCTGATTGGAACCTGATCTGACAAGAGCCAGCAACCAGAAACCCGATACATGGCCATAATCTGACCTAAAAAAATAATTATGAACCTAACCCAATATAAATTTCACCTCATCAAACTATTAAAAAGTCAACTCCAATTCTAAATAAGTTTTAACTGAGAAGTAACATGAAATGATCTGAGAACCTGAACCTGATAGACCAAAAACCTAGAAGCCGACCTGGCCTATGACAACATGACCAGGTGGACAGACTTACTGAACCTGACCAGCTCACTGTGTCAGAATGGCGTGCATGTGTGTGTGTGTACGTGCATACGTGTGTGAGTGCGTCTGTGTGTGTGAGGGAAGAGAGAAAGAGGATTACGTGATGGTCTCACCACGGTCAGAGACAGAGAAGTTCTTGCGAGTGAAGAACGAGAGAATTTCACCAGCCATCTGATTCGGCGCCGTTGTCTCCCCTTCTGTTCTGACAAAAGTCTTTTGCACAATCTAATGCACCAGAAATGAACCATCAGTTCAGTGATCTTAACACCTCCACATTTTTACTGGTAGAATATTTATCATAAAATCTTCGGAACAGATTAACACATTTCATAATCCTCATGTAAATTAAACAATGCTGTCAGATATATCATCTTATTAGGTCCAAAACTCTGGACATAGTTGACAATTTTAAAAGAAATTTATTTCCTTATCAACATTAAGCTTAAACAAACAGTTTAAATTTGCACTAAGATTGTACCTTTGATTTAACAGAGCGCTTGATTAGAGACCAGAGGCCAGGGACTGAAATTACAAAAAGACCCAACGAGGTGTAATAGCTTGCAGGAGAGTAACCCACGTCAGCATCTAGTAGGAACAAACGGTCCGGTCCGATGGAGAACCGAACGGGCGTTGCAACCCTGAGAGAACCGGGTCGGTTCGTTGGGGCTCCGACCCATAATTGTTTGGAACGGGTCGGTTTGAGCTGTTGGGAGAATGAAGTGAGATGTGGTAGTGGTCGGTGTAATGTTGAAGTTGCCATTGATGAGTTGAGAAGAGGAGATAAGAGCCCTCAGAGGAGGGAAATTGATTTTTCATGCAAGTTTTGTGAAAAGGCCCTCGGGGAACTTGTTGATTATGTTGTAGTCCTTGAGTTGTGGCGGATATGGGGACACGTGGAACAAGTCAAATGCACGAAGTTCTTAGAGTAAAAAACAACTAGAAATTATCAAATTAAAAGGAAAAAAAATTAACCTTTTTGACAAAATTTATTTGACATTGGTTCTGAGTTTATTTATTTAGAATTTATATAAGATACCTAGCAAGATATTGAGGTTTCAAATTTTGAGATTTGAAAAACTAATCAATTATCATATTTTAGATTTAAAGACGTTAATTTTCAAATTACTTATTGGACATCAACAACGGATTGTTATACATAAAGCTAGTTAAAAGGTGAACTTTAATAACATTAACACTATAAAATTTGTAGTATTAATTCATTTTTTAACAATTCGATTACCTTTGCCAGACATAAGACCAAATTTATCCTATAACTTAGAAATTGAGGGAAAATAATATAATTTTTCTTTTTATTTTTATTGAGGGCAGTATAGATGTAAAAATAATATTTAAAAATTAAGGGCCAATTCACAAAATTAAAAAAAGGACACAAAAGGCCCAACAAAGATAGCGAGTGGAAGGTCGCATTGTAGCCACGCTTCCACACACTACACTATCCTCCTCTCAGTCTCTCACCTCAGAGCTTCAGACAAACAAACCAGCACACAAACAAATTTAAAAGAAAAGGAAAGAACAAAACAAATTAAGAAGAAGAGAGAAGCTTAGAGGTGCATATCACAAATGGCGCTCCATGCACCACCCATTGGATTGAAAAGAAGCTTCCCATCTCTCCTCAAACACCAATCCAGCACAAGGAATACACCTGACCGCCATGCTCTCCAATCCAGTTTCCTCTCTCCATCTGTCCAGTTGCTAATGTCACCACCTCAGCAGTCTCAGGTGAAACCCGCGACTGAATTGAAGGTCGTTGCACGTGTCGCATCCAAGCAGGCATACATCTGCCGGGATTGCGGGTAAATGTGACATGAATTTATTTGAAATATTTCACTGATGTTGTTAAAGTCACTATTTTAGTGTTTTACTTGTGCGCATTTCATTTTGAAGTGGATTTAGATGACATAGTCAAATCCAAACCCGTACATATTAACACCAAAGTTATTAGTTACTGGCTTATAATTTGACTGATAATTTGTCAAGGGCTAGAATTTATCCAAATTAGAAACTTCAACTAATGACGAAGCAACGACCAATAATATTAATTGTGGACTTGACGCTAGCTGTAGATAATTTGAAAAGTTGATTATTTCATGAACTGTAACTAAAAATAAAACAAAAAATGTTGATTTGCTTAATCTATAAAACTTACGCATTTGTGGATATGTGCAGGTACATATACAATGATAGAACACCATTTGAGAAGCTCCCTGACAAGTACTTCTGCCCTGGTTGGTTTACTTTTGAATTTTTCTGCACTGTTTATTTATGAACTCTAAAAGTCTTTTTTATGCTAATAGAGAATGCTAAAAGCCAAATACAGTCTTAAATGAGGTCACCTTTTAACTTTTTGGTAACACACCAAGTGCTAATAAATTAACAAAGAACTTGAAAAATTTAATCTCAGTTTGATCATTGTATTAACCCAACAACTATAATTTAATCTTCTCAGTTTGTGGAGCTCCCAAAAGGAGATTCAGGCCCTACGAACCAAAGGTCACGAAGGATGCAAATGATACAGCTGTGCGCAAGGCCAGGAAGGATCAATTGAAGCAAGACGAAGCAATTGGGTAATATGCAATTCGTAATGTTTATTCTTTTCATCTGCAATAACAAAATTAACAATATGAATGTTAATTGAGAGTACGTGTACTTATCCAGTACCAGTACATGGATGGTGGATAGATGTTTTGGTTGGTTTGGTCATTTCTAATTTTAATTTATGTTCATTGTTTTCTGGATGTTTTTGTATTATTCAGGGTTCATTCTGTCTGTTCATATTGGGCAAGGGTTTTAGTACCATCAATTCTACAGGAGGCTTTATAGTATACTAACTTTAGTAAGGAGCTAGCAAGTTAAAAGGCATGATGTTAGACATAATCCTTTAACAAAACTCAATCACTTGTTAGACCTATAACAGGAAATTCAACAAGTGATTTCGATTTTGTTTACCTAGCTTATAGTAATTTGAGAAGGGTCTAGTATTTAGTCTCTTTCATAGTTCGGATTTCATTAGTCTAGTTGTAACCTCGATTATACTTATTTTTAATCTTTTCATGGTGTAGGCGGGCTTTACCAGTTGCTGTTGTGCTGGCAATAGCAGGCTTGGCTGGATTATATTTCTACCTCAACAATGCCTATTAGTTCAAGGAGAAGCCTTGACAATGCGGCTGTTTTCTAAATTCTGTTGGATTAGTTATTAGGACAGAATCCCAGAAATCTAAAGAGAGTTAAACTACATTGTTTGCACACTTTCTTATATGGAGTCGAAGTACACATCCCTATTTGTCCGTCGATGTTGAAGGTTGAAGATACAGGGTTAGATGTAAGAACAGAAAATTCTATGTAATCTTATTATATCTACCTTGTTTCAAATTGTTTATTCACTCCTTACTATGATTACATTAATGGTTTACTCTGATCAAGTCCAGTTATATATTGGAGGCGATAATTAAGTCTTAGAATCTTACAGAACGAACTGAGAATAAATCAATCTCCAGTCCCAAATAATTTTAAGCCAAAAACATGGAACTGGGTAGAATCCAACTTTTACCTAAACAAAGTAGCTTAATTTAAACAGGACTCTGTTGAGCAGTCTGCACAGGCTGCATATGCAGTGTATCTTTTGCTAAAATTAGACTGAGGTTATATTTTCAAATTGAAGTATTCATTTAAAAAACAGTTGTCAATCTTGTTTCAGCTTGGTCTCGGATATTACGTATCTCCTCCGGAAGATTTTATAGCTAAAATTGAATTGTCATCTAAGGATTGTATATGGCCGAGATTGAATTATGTTTCTTTATTTGTTGTTACATTATTTTCCATGTGTTCTACTTGAACACTTTTATTGGTGGTTAATTAAATTTGAAAATAGGCTGTGGCTTACTTTCTTCCAAGGAAAAGTTTCGAAGGAATTTGTGACCATCAAATTTTACTTGGGGAGTTTTCTCAAGATGCGTATTGCATAATTTGGAAAGCAATTTCTGATTTCAATTTTTCCCCCCTATAGCTATTAGGTAACAAATACACCTCCATTTTAAGAGGCTCTGGCTTGTGTAAGCAGGCTGTTCAATCAGCTAATAGTCTTACTGTACTTTATTTTCTCACATTCCTTCCTTTTTGAATCCCTTTGTACTGAACCATAATAGGTAAGTGCGACTCTAGGTCTAGGATTGAGCTGGTGGATAAATTCTCCTCAATTAATTGACATTTGACAATCAATCCTTAAATCCAGATGTTAATATGAGCATTGAGCATTCAATAGATTTAACTTCTGCTGTGTACTCACTGGTGTTGAGTGGGGACAAGACACATCATATCGATAGGTACTTGCCAACTATGCTAAAAGACAACATACACATAATCATAAGTTGGAGGTTTAATCCCATCTTATCTTCAAAAATAACATAAACATAATCCAATTAAAACTGAATTCTGTTTTATGTCATGTAAATTTATGAGAATGGAGGCAAAAGAATGCGGATTTGAGCAGGATCGTTTTCACGCAAGATTTTATTTGATTACAATTGATTTTTCATGATTTAATTATGTCTAAAAAATATGGAAATTCTGATCATGATTCATGAAAACAAATTCGTTTATTTTGATAAAAAATTAAAAATATTTCTAATGAAATTAAATCAAATAAAATGCAGTGTGAAAAAAAAAATGATTCTAACCAGGACCTACATGCCATTGGAGTCGTAGAATCACACAACGACAGTTCAATTTTACAATTCCAAAGTAGGTTGAAATAAAATTCTCTTTGATGTATTTCGTTCCCTGTATAAGTTTAAAGTTGTCAAGTAATATAGACTGTATATAAGATGGTATGTAATTAGATCAATTTTGATGGTAGAATGAAATTAAATGGTTATTACTAAACAAATGATCCTGCCTGGGGAAAAAAGGTAAGGAAATGGAGATCTAGATTTGGAGTAACTGGAGAGGAATAAACTACATCTGGCTGACGGCAGCCGTTTGTACTGGCTGGCTGTCGGCTTAATTACTAATGGACCCGCCTGAGGACTTTCACTCGTGAAGAAAGAAAAATAATGGACCTTACAAGGTATGCTAGACTCCCCTTACCATTTAATCAAGACGTACCCCATCTTAAAAAAAAGTACAAAAGTAATTTTCACATGTATAAAAAAAACATCGACATTTTGATGTATAGTTCTTGTCAGTTGTCAAACACAAATTTATGATTTAGAAGAATATTATAGTTCCTTTTTATTAGTCCAATGAAATATTAAGCAGAAGAGAGAATAAGGACTAAGAAAAAAAGAATATTATTTGTAATATTATTTTATATTTATCGTCACTACAATCAAAATAACATGCATGGTTACTATGTCACTTTTTATAGAGTGTGCGTGACAAGTGACAACATGCAACTTATTATTCTAATTGTGCGTTTGGATCTAAAGAATATGTGCTATTCTTGGGATCAACTATTTCCCAAAAATATCTTTTTAATCCTTGAATATATTTGATGTAAAAGGTTCGTCATTACTACAATAATAAAACATAAGAAACTCAATTTTCACATAATATTCTCTTTTTTGTTTAAAATTCTAACATATAAATATATATCTTATCATTCACTCTAAAGAATTTAAATGACCCACTAGATGTAGCAATACTCTATAAATTGTTGTACTTTACAAAATATTATATTATATTTTAGTCACATTTTTATTTGAAAAATCTAACTGAAATTTTACAAATTACTTTCAAAATGTACTGCGAATTTAGTAAGCCATATCAAATTATCAAATTTTTATTCAATTGCAATATATTACGCTGGACTCATAAATTAATCCCTAGTATAAATGATTCAAACACTAACTAATACACCAGGTCTAAACAAAAATTCATCAGAAACCCCCACTTCTCTTTGTTTAAGACTGATTAAACCTGGCGTAAGAGTGAAGGGCGAATGTTTCGCTAGAATGTAGCACAGAGCCTAATATAGTAAAGACCACTGGGGCCCATATTCAGTGTCACAAGTTCTCCCGCGCGAGTTATCAAAGAATCGCTTCGTCGGAGGTTTTCCCTTTCCCTTGCACCTTGGTTTTCTTCGTAATCCCTTTGGCCTTTTGTCGCATAAATAATTGTACATAGACTAGAGACTACTATTTCTCTCCAAAAAAAGGAAAAAAATAAAAGAAAAATTAAGGCTAGTTTCTCAGGTCCCGCGACCTCTATCGCTCTAGCAATGGCGGAGAAGAAGGAAGGTGCAAATGGAAAGGGGAAGGAAGTGATTCGACTGGAGATGGAATCGGTGATACCAATTCTCAAACCTAAAATCATCATGAAGCTTGCTTATCTCATCGGTACCTTTTAATTGCTGTTTTCTCCTTATCGATCTAGATATAAAGCCAATTTCGCCATTTCTTAGCTGTACGAACTGAGTAGAACATTTAGTACTGTACCTATGCAAAAGTTTGATAGGAAGAGCGTGTTTGGTTATTGGTTTGTCTCAAAATTTTTTAATTGCAGAACAAGATAGTGATAGAGGCGAGTTCCTTAAGTTATGCAAAAGGGTAGAGTACACTATTAGAGCTTGGTATCTTCTGCAGTTTGAAGATTTAATGGTAAGTTTTCTCTTTTGTATAAAATTCAGAGTTCCATGTCCATTTCGTAAACTTCAAATTCTGAAATTCGGTATATCTATTAATAACATCAGATTACCCAAGATAATCTTTGAAAAACTAATAATTCGGTTATATTGTGTGAACTCTTTTACAGGTATTCTGTCTTTTGAGCGACTCTTAGCCTCCTGTATAAAATATCAAATAAGATTTTTAAAACTGTTCCTGCATAAGCTTAAGTTTTCTTGTCTTTTAAAGCTTGATATACAATTTACTAGTATTCTTGTGTTCCTTAGCAACTGTACTCTCTTTTTGACCCGGTGCATGGCGATAAGAAACTGGAGCAACAAAATCTAACCCCAGACGAGACTGACACCCTTGAACTCAATTTCATGTCGTATCTTTTCCAGGTTCTCCTTGTTCAATTTCCATACCAGTACACTATTTCAAGTCTTTAATTTTACTTGCAAAGATAAATAAAGAAGAATGAAAACATGTTTTGATTCACCATGATTTTACTGCGCATTTTTCCCATGGAAATAGTGGTCAAATTTGTGAAAGAAAACCCAATTTTAGGAAAAATCTCTGGGGCTTGGTACTTTAATAATAATTTTTTTTTTCAGCACAATATGTCCAACTCTTTGAAATGAATTTTGGAATATTTTCAAAGGTGGATGAGCTTTTGCTATCAGCATTAAAAGGCTTGACAATGAATTATCGAATAGGCCCTTTAAGATGTCAATATCTTTACTTGTTAATAACTGCCTAAAGATGTATTTGCTTTTGAATGACCAAAACTGTGATGCACATGTCCTCTCAGATTAAATCTCTATTGTAACATTTTAATCAACTTACAGCCAGTTTGTCTACCTGTAGGAAAGTTGAAACTGAACCGACAGTTAGCGAACTAAAAATTTTAATTTATTTTGATTTGAAATGGAAGCAGATAATGGAAAAGAGTAATTTCAAGATACTATCAGATGAGGAGTATGAATTGGCACAATCTGGCCAGTATCTCCTCAACCTGCCGATCAAAGTTGATGAATCCAAGGTACAGGAAGTCCTTAATTATGAATGAACATTCAATCAAATTGAAATTTTTATCCAGTTAATGCTTATTATTGTGATTATCCGCTTGAATTATTCCTAGCTTGACAAGAGGCTTCTAACAAGGTTCTTTAAGGAACATCCCCGTGAAAACCTCCCTGAGTTTTCTGACAAGGTATGAGATCCAGATAAAATATATGAACTTACTAAGAATTGTAGTTGACATGGCGAAGCTCAATTTCTTTTATTGCTATGAAATTTCAGTATGTCATATTTCGGAGGGGAATTGGGATTGATCATACCACAGACTATTTCATAATGGAGAAACTTGACCTCATAGTATCACGCTTTTGGGGTTGGCTACTCAAAACAACTAGGTAGAGTTCACTTTCTTTTTGTTTTATGTTTTCCCTATTAAACATTTTTAGTGTAAATATTTGCCATCAAATATAACCATTGATTTTTGTAGTTATGGTACAACCTGGTACTGTAGTTATTATTCTTGATTCTGAGCACCTATACTATCAAACAATACATTAAAACCTTTCTGAGAATATTGCAATTATTTCTTCGTTATTGTGAAATCATATACAAGCATCTACTTATATTTCTGCTAACATGTGTTTTTAATTATCCTATCGTTAACCACATGGTCTAATTAAAAAAAAGAAAGGGTGTTGAGGCCAAACTTTGAGTTGGGGCTTTGATTTTGCAAATAAAATTGTATAGATTTCTGGTCTCTGCAAATTGTTGGCACCACTTTGTCTTATTGTCAGGTTGGAGAAGCTATTTTCTAGAAGAAAACATTTTCACAAGAAAGACCCAAAAAAGACAGATGAGTTAACTGCTGAGGATGAAGAGCCAGAAATGTTTGTTGAGCGAATTCGACTTGAAAAAATTGAACTCAGGTGATTGAATTGAAACCTGAAGTTGTTGCAATTACGAAATTTCATTTTATTGGTTTGTTTGTAAACTTGACATTTTAATTATTGTTATCAATGTTGTTGTCCTATGTGACAGCATGAAGAATTTAATGGGAAAGCTCAAGATACAAGAACCAACATTTGATCGCATAATTGTGGTGTATAGGTTGGTATTTATGTTTATTATTTGTTTATATTTTTAAGTTCCTGATTGATATCAATATGAGGCAGAGGTGGATCTAAGTGAAGTGAATGAGATGCCGTCCCCCCCCCCCCAAAAAAAAATTGTAATCATATGCAATAAATACATTTTTTTTGTATTATATTGGTATTTGTTTGAAGAAATGTTATATTTGAACCCCATAAAAAAAAGATGAGTTCTATTTTTGATCCTCTGAGTTACAACTTACTATTTTATAAATTTGATCATATGATTTAATGGCAATTTATATAGCACTTGAACCACATTAAAATTTTTTCTGGCTCCACTTATGATATTATGATATGTGTTTTGTCATTGTTGGCATGTTTTATGCAGGCAAGCTACCTCAGAGACTAAACCTGACAGAGGTATCTTTGTCAAGCATTTCAAGAACATACCAATGGCTGACATGGAGATTGTTTTGGTTTGTTTCCTTTTATCTTCTACCATATTTGTTGGCTTTGATTTTATTTTAATGTAAACATGAGTGTCATTTTATGCTACTAAGACAGTGCTGGTATTGCTATAAAAAAACACTGCTGCTTGTGCCCTTTACCTTTGTTTATCGTGAGGCAATAAGCTTCTTCTATAGCCTCAATAAAATGGAATGTACAGAATTCGAGCCTAAACAAACCATAAAGTATTCAGCACAAATGACAATTCAAAATCATCTTTTTTACTTTAACAGCCTGAGAAGAAGAATCCAAGTTTAACTCCGATGGATTGGGTCAAGTTTCTCATTTCTGTGGTGCTTGGTCTTGTAAGTTTTAATTTCATGAAAGATTTACCTTTTTCTATCCTGATAATTTAGCATGTCTGCTAATTTGCAAGTCTACTATATTAGGTAACTCTTGTTAGTTCTCTTGAGATGCCTAAGGCTGATTTTAAGGTTGTAACTGCTGTTCTCTCTGGTCTGATTGGTTATTGTGCGAAGATCTACTTCTCGTGAGTGCACCTTCATGCAACAAATTGCAATCAGTTTTGCCAGGTCATATAGTTTCTATTTTTATGTGTGGTTGATAATTATATTTGATGTAGGTTTCAGGCAAACCTGGTGGTTTATCAAAATCTGATAACAAAGTCAATGTATGACAAACAACTGGATAGTGGCAGAGGAACTCTTCTGCACTTGTGTGATGATGTTATCCAACAGGAAGTAAGTCGCTAAATTGACAATGGTAGAAAATTATTTTATTGTATTTTGGAATGGGTAATAATATTTTTAGTTTAGATCTTTTAAATAAGACCAGTTGAGTTTTAATTATTATCAAAAAACAATCTGAGACAAAGGATGGGTATTTGAAAGCCCAATCTTGAGTGTAGTGAATTGGTTTAAACTCAAGAGCTTAGATTTTCTCAATTAAGCTCAAACTTGCTACAAAACTGAGACTGTAATGTTCCCCTCTCCTCACTTTTGTAGGTCAGACTTTGTGTCCAGTTACATAGTTTTTTTTTTTTTTTTTAATATATGCTTATTGTACAAGAGTTTCTTTTTTACAATGTAAACTGGTAACCTATATTTTTTTTCCAAAAATAAATAAGACTATTTTCAAATGTTCATCCTAGGTGAAGGAAGTGATACTAGCTTATTACATTTTAATGGAGCAGGGAAAAGCAACTATTGAAGTAAGTTATTTCCTAACCTTGTTTTTTTCTTTATTATTTTTTTTAATTGTGCATGTATTTTTTGTTTTGAAAAATCCAAGGTCCAAAATCTTTTATTCACACCTTCAAGCATCATCCAGTTGAAGTTTTTCCTGTTTACTTATTGTAAGTTTATGTTTATGGCAAAAAATGTTGTTATTTGTAGGATCTAGACCTAAGGTGTGAAGATCTAATAAAGGAAGAATTTGGACAGCAGTGCAATTTTGATGTAGTAGATGCTGTCCAAAAGCTTGAGAGGCTCGGCATTGTTTCTAGGGTTAGTTTTATCTCTTAAAAACTTTTGACATATCACATATTATCTTTCTTCTTTATTTGTTATGCTTTATCTCTTAAAAACTTTCGACATACCATTGAGGGCTGAAGTAAACAAATAGATATATTGCAATCGTCTTTCAGTTATTGTCTTAAATAAAATTAAATGGCAGAGATGAATCAGGGTTGACTGGTCAAAAGGAAAAGAGAATTGTCGAGAATCATGCCATTGAGGTAATTCAATATTTTCCTTTCATGATATGACAGGATAGTATAGGAAGGATATCTTGTGTTTCGTTGAAGAGAGCAAACGAAATCATAGGCACCACAACAGAGGAAGTTGTGATGAGAGCCCAACGAGGACCTGCTGCCTAGTTTTAGAAAGGTGAAATTCTGTCTACAATTTTTCTCTTTTATTTCTTTCTGAGCAACAGCTAATGCTCGTTTTTCTTGCTTTATTTTCTTCAGTTTGATCTGGTGCTGCTGCCTCAGCTGCGTCAATTTATTTTTAGTTGTGCAGTCTGCTGATTCTTTCGTCATGTTTGAGTAATTATATTTTCATTATTTTTCTTCTCTTTTTAACATGTTATATCTAGCGTCAATAGTTGTACCAGTGAACCAGTATTTCCAATGGCATGTTATTCAAGCGTCGTGGGCTTTGCTATTGTTTGAGTTTGCTTGTATATTATCCTCAACTTATGTACTTTTATCTGTCCCTTGATTGCAGTAGTAAATATAAACTATTATGAACAATGAGCCTTTAATTTTGCATATTGGTTGGTTCTTGTAATGTGTTGTAATCACCAGGCACGCAGCGTGCATCGCATGCCCTAATAATTGTTTGAGAACCGTATCGTAATTTGCAAATAATAATATCGCACCTTCAATGAATAACAGAGAAATTATATTAAATATTAAAAATAAATTAAATAAGTAAAACAGCCTAAAAAAAACTATTCATGTTATATATCAAATATTTTGGTGCAAATTAAAAATGAATAGTAGAATTTGAGGCCCATTTCTTTTCATACTAAGCACATGATATTTAATTTTCTTTTGGCAAGGAATGGATAGCAGAAACGAAAGGATGTCTTCTACATACTTTCAGCACTAAATTTTAATAAAAAATCATATATAATTCAAGCCCCACTATCAGATATTTACAACTCACAAAGTAATGTTCATACAAAGAAGATTTGTCTGCAAACATGACCAATAACATGCTATATAAAACCGGTGCCAATTACATAAAAGCACAAGTGTATTTTATTCAGTGAAGCTCTCTACCTTAGAATAAACTGTAATAGAATATTTACTTAAGTCTAATAGAAGGATGAGGGCGACCAATTACATAAAAGCACAAGTGTATTTTATTCAGTGAAGCTCTCTACCATAGAATAAACTGTAATATAATATTTACTTGAGTCTAATAAAAGGATGAGGACAGCTCACTGGTTTCCGAATTTGGGACCATCAAGGCCTCTCTTATCATCCCATCCTCTCACCCATGGTTGACCAGGAGTTGATCTGGTTGCAGGGTCTGCATGCTTCAAGTTTTCGGTGACCTTCGACTTCACTGCATTAAATACCTACTTTCACCCAAAATAACAGAGGAAAATAAGACAAGCAGGAATACATCAGAGAAATTTTGGATTGATTTCATATTATCAAGGTTCTCTAGCAAATCACAACCACATTGTCAACATGTACGGTACAGTCCGGTGGAGATATTATTGTACCCAAATCCATTAACAATTAGCCAAATCCTTATGCCACCTTTACTTATTAAGGGTTAACCTTACTTACCTGTTTAAGATATTAAGTACCAAGCTGAGAACAGGTAACTACTGAAAAAAATGATAATTTATATGGCCTACCCAGATGAATATATAAACTTTAAACACAACTCGTACAAAATATCATAAAATACAACAAATATATATTCCTTGGTCTTATTGTTAGAGAAGTATATAAATTACCAATTAAGCAAAACTAAATGAAGTGTTGCATAAATCAAATCTCATTATTATAAAATAAAACTATGTGGAATAACTTTTCCCTATACCCTTACACAATAAGTCAATGAAAAACTTTTAACCATAAAAATAGCTGATAAGCTAATGAAATTTTTTTTTTCTCAACAGTACTCATATTATCTTATATGGAAGTGATCAGGTGATGGGTTTCACTGACAAACCCAGCTGACAAAACCCAACATTTACAATATGTACAACTTACACACCTAACACTTGTTAGAGACCAGAAAACAGTACCTCAGATTGAAGAATAAAATTGATAGAAAATAATTATTACATTGAAAAAAATGGCAAATTCCCCCTACTTGTATGGTTATTTATCTATAAAACAAATTAAGCTTAAAGTCATAATATAATAAGGGATCTACATGTAGGACTCAGAGCATTTCGACTACATACTTCTACGAAAGCAATTTGGTTGAATGAAAGCAACAGATTCAGTGAACTGAATAATTTTTATTTTAGAATACGCGGTAGATCATAACTTGACAACCATTGATAATAATCAGATATAATTTTATTTAACATGTAAAAGTGTAGATGCTATCTATATCAAACACGGATATGCACATATAATCAAATTCATTTTTTAAATATCTTTTCAAGTTGATTGTTAACATTATCAAAGTGATTACTACCTGTTGCCATCAGTAAGATTTGATTAAACAAACCACATAAATGAGGTGCTAATTGCAAATATGAGAAGGCAACTTTTTTAGCAAGTTAAAATATTGGTCTTAATTTGCCAAAAATGAAGCATATAATAAAAAAAACTACAAAGCTACTTGGCAGAGTTAGCATTACAGGATTATCTTTAACAACATCAGGTGGTTTCTCTTGTCCAGTGAGCCACTTCCAGAGATCTGGATTTTCCTGAAAATAGGACAAGAAAAAGAATTCAATATAACAATTTATATAGCATCTTTAAAAGATTACTCATTTAAGATAAACTCCAATGTATGAGCAATGTGAACTCCAGGACAACAGACCTGATGGCACCCTTTAAAGATATGCAAATATCACATATAATAAGTGACGTAGTGAGGAAAGAAGGATACTATTGATCTCCTACAGTAAAAAGTGAAGGAAGGTTATGCTTATGCAAGGCACATTTCATGTTTTGTGGGGGTCCATGCTCTTTGCTTGTCCTAGATAATATTTATAGCTTCTCAACAGGCCTGCAGAACTTTTGACATGGAGGGTGACCTGAAATTGTTTCTACTTTTCAATTGTGTTCAACTTTGGTAATGAATGAAGAATACAGTACCAGGTCAAGGACATCAATTAAGGCTTTAATGCGCAACTCGTCCATGGATCTGATATTTTCTTCGACCCAATTGCCCAGTACCAAATCCAGCTCAAGGAAGCCCCTTTGTTTGCTCCGATACACCAACCTACATTTTCAAATATATGAGTTAAAAGGTTGCAAAAACAATTCCATATACATCAAAAAGCTTACAATAATTGCAGAATAAAAGACTAAATTGAATGTATTTTGTGTCTAGAGATCTGAACATGTTATTGTGTTTTGTTTCATTTTGTGTGTATATGATGCCAGTATATACTTGGTATTTATGACTTAGGGTTATCAATTAGTTGAACATATCATGAAGAGATATTTGTTTTGCACGTATGATAGATGGCCAGTCTTTCTTTAGATATGGGATATCCAGGGGATTTAACACATAACTAATTTATTTTGGTGGCCGTACCCACACTGATGATTCCTAAAAAAATTAAAAACAGGAGAAGTCTAATGTAAAAAATGTACTTTGAGATAGGATAGAAGTGTATATAGTCACAAATTAAACATTTTACCTGTTAAATAGGCGGCGCTTGCTCTCATCATTAGAAAGGTCAACCTCATAGGGGCCAACATCAGTGGATAACCTTGAGAGCAATGCATATTGGGGCCTTCATTTTGACATAAATAAAAAATCCATATAAGTCTTTATAGAAAACTTACAGTTATTGTACATATTGCGAAAATCACTTTGATTCCAGGCCAGGATTGCTCTGGTAATTACAAGCTGGTATGTTAAAATAATGATGGAATCCAAAAATTGGCTCCAATCAAAGTGCATTAACTTTGTCCAATTTAGCTCTAAATCACGAAAACAAAGAACAATCAATAAATTTGTAGAGCGCGATAACTCACACCAATGTCAAACTTATGAGGTAATTGATAGGAAAAGAGAAGCTCTGAAGAAAGATAATCAATACCTGAGAGAAGAACGCACAGGACTGACAGCACCAGCTAGGGTTAGGTTTTGCTGGAATCGAACTAGTGCTCTTCTAATCATCGCCATTTTTCCTTCAAATCGGAAAGATTTCGAATCAGAAAAACTTTTTTTAAAAGTTTATTAGAGAGGCCGAAGAGAAAAGAAAAAAAAGGGGCTTGTGTTCCTTGCGGTGTTGGCGTGGCAAAATCTGGACCATTCGTCCATTCATCAACGTCAAAACACCGTAAAATTAACATAGACAGGATTATTTATTTACATTATAATGTGGGTACCACTTCCAGTGATTCTATTCAGGTATGCGCCAGGTGCACCATACCGGAACGGCAAGAACCTACCAAGAAAGGATGGGTTATCGCTGCTGTCGCTTAAAATGACAGCAGAGGGCTGTCGTCAAAGGCGATCCGTCAGATGTCGATTGAACGGTGCGAAGATATGATGGAAAACAAAATAAAAAAACCTGCCCGTTTCAGTTGCCCGCTCACTTCTCCCTCTCGTCTCTCCATCAGACCATCTCTCACCCCTTTCCTCTTATGACTTATCTCACTCCAGTAAAGAAAATAAAAAGAAAGAATCGACGAGAGAAAATGAAGCTCCGACGATTCCCGTCGAAAACCCTAGTCTATTCTTGCCTCACCCTGGCCAACCTCTTCGCGTAGCCAGTTAGTTGCGTGATTTTTTGGGTTTGGATTGCAAGTTTGCAACGAAGAACGAGCTAGCGAGAGAGAAAGCGCACGCAAGCATGGAGACGGCTTTTCAGGTTACCTTGTATTGTACCCGATTCCCCAATTGGGCAAGAATTGCACCACATCGAACAAATTCTCCTTCTTCTTCCTCTTAGTTTTCTCAGCATCGTCACTTGCTGCTGCCTGAGGAGGCGACGCGGCGGTGCTGAGGTTTCTCAGGAGACCAAGTGATTGACACAGAAAGAAAAAGCTTCTCTCCACCACCGCATTGTTCGCCGCGGCCGCCATCGCCAAGTCGCCATTATCGAGTATTTGGAGGTTTTGCAAGGTAGAAAATTTGTTCAGAAAGAGTTTGGGGTAAAATGGCAGCAGAGGGCCGTCGTGGCTTGCGATCTATCCGATTCTAATCCAATGGTGAGATGAAAAGAAAACATAAATTAACGCGATTCTAATTGGTACTGAGAGGGAATTCTGATGGGTCTTCTTGGGTTTAGGGAACGTGTATGATCTGTTTAGTACAACTTTGATGCTCATCTAAATATCACATTAAAATGGTAGCTAATTATCTTGAATTAGAAGTCAAACTATAAGGCCACTATCGTACATGTACCTGAAACATGGATACTGTCATACTGCAAATATCCTTTACAATAGTTAAAATCATATGTATTTTGTTGATTTCAGACGAGTGACATGATCAAGTTGATTTCAGGAACAAGTAGCTGTTAAGCGAGCTACTAGATGCAGTGCCTGATCGGGTATATTGGTACGAGGTGTGATAAAATTACTGGTGCTATGATCTAAGGTTGTAATTAAGTCCAACTTAGACTAAATAATGACTAATGTTGAAATGAGGGAAATCAGACACTCTCTTTGATACTAATAGCTGTATATATATATATATATATATATATATATATAGAGATTTGCTAAAGTGCCATCGATGGCACAGAGGGGTCTGTGCCATCGATTTTATGTCCGTTCGATTCTTTAACAATCGTGCACGAGATGTAGATTTGCGTTTCAGATGGAGTCGCTGAGGAGAGGATTTGTTTTAATTTTTTCCGTTAACTCAGTTTCGCTTCTCCGTTAACCCCTTTCAATTTACGTGTTTTCTCTCGCGTGAAAATCATTTTATCTTTCAATCTCCGTTAACTCAAGTACTCTATCAATACCATATATTATTTTTTTTTGTTGAGGCAACTAAAAATAAACAGTATAATGACTCAAGAATGGTAAGCATGGTACATATCAAATAATAAGCATCCAGTAATTAACAAGAAAATATCAATATCAAGTAAATATAAAGTATCCATTACAATAGCAAGCATCTATTACAATATCTTCAAAATTGCGATAACACACTATTAGCCTTTCCTCTCAGACAATCAGAAAACTAAAATTGATAATTAATATCGACAGTCCACAACACAATACTGTAGAGTTATCCCTTCCTTCCTTGGAGCTACTTCATATACACAATACTATAGAGTTATTCACCTCAATTTCCTTCACGAGGACATTTGCAGTGCTATAGCTGGGTTGCTGCACTCTATCTCACATTCTGAAGAGCTCATCCTGCATATAAAGGTATCATTTAGTAAATATATAACACACTATTGGTATTTCATGATGGTACATGAGGACAAAGCAAAGAATAGCATTATCCATTAGTCATATACCAGTTGGGTTCCATAACTTTAAATCAAAGATCTAAAAATTATAAAATAAATATATACCAGTACAAACATGATCCGTTGTACAACTTTAAATCTATTTCAAAAAATCTTCTACATATCCAGGTTACTGCAAATTTCTGAAACCTTTTTTCAGAACCATTTTTCTGATATTTCTGCAAACTCAAGTTTCTGAAACTGTAGTTAGTTTCAATCACACATACATTAAAGACACCACAATGAAATGTCGCCCGCTTGTCAGTGGGCTGATTCCCAACAACTTTTGAGTAACCATATTAGCATTCACAATCCTAATTATAAGAGAACTCCTACTATAGACCCCCTACTTAGTTCAAAAAAAAGAGTTGTCACTTCTTGGCAGCCATCCTAAAAAATTATCTTCATCTAATTACCTGAGGTAGTGATTGAGTACATGCAACTTATACCCGCTTATACTCGATTAATGAAAGAAAATAGAAAAAAATTACAATTAAAGTTACACATATTAGCAAACTCGCACTCGATCCTCTGTAGCGATAACTCAAGACCAATGAGCATCAAAATTTGTGTCACCTTAATTATCTTAGGATAAGACAACCAAATTATTTATTAGGATAGCAACCAATGAGCATTAAAAAAAAAACAAAATTACAAACAAATTTTGGCGCATGGCAAACTTAAAAAAAAAAAACAAATAGCAACATTAATCAATGGCGTTTTAGGGAACATATTAAACAGTAAAAATTAGGGAACATATTAACAAAAATAGCAAAATCAGGGAACCAAATTAAACAATGGCGAAGAAATTAACCGTAAATTAAACGAAACGAGCAAAATTATGCTACAATTACAGGAGAAAGGTATTGCTTACTTGGATCGAGCTTTTAGGGTTCATGAGCGGAGGAAGAGTCGTCGTGAGCAACCACTGAGGCTCAGAGGCATACGCAGAGCATGATTGAAGGAGAGAAGGAAGATAGACAGCAACAACTAGGGTGATTTGAAGAGAAGGGTTGGATCTGCGTTTTTCTTAGGATTTCGGAGGAGTCGATCGACAGAGAAGGCCGGGAGAGAGCAGGTTTTGAGGAGAAAATAGAGAGAGAGAGAGAGAGAGAGTGCTAAACTTGGCTGATTTGAGGAGAGTGGTTGATTTGGGTTTTCCTAGGGTTTCAAAGTAGATCGATCGAGAGAGAGCGCGAGCGAAGAGAAAAGTTGATCGATTTAGGTCTGTGCAGGATTGGGAGAGTGAGGAAGGCAATGATGGAACTAGAGGTTAACGGAGAAAAATTAAAAAACGTTCTCTCCCGGCGCTTTCAATCCTACCTCACATCTACATCTCGTGCACGATTATTAAAGAATCGAACGGACATAAAATCGATGGCACAGACCCCTCTGTGCCATCGATGGCACTTTAGCAAATCTCATATATATATATATATATATATATATATATATATATATATGTATATCTTCTATGTGCCAAAAAAATCTCCAATATCTTTTAAATTTTGATCCCTGTGTTGAATGTAAGGATATTAAGTATTTAATTGTTACTTTATTTTGTTGCTGTATGTTGAATGTACATTTTTGCTTTTATTAGTGTTTTAATCAACTCGAATGTATGCTTGAATCAATTATAAAATCTGGATCACTTGTTGTAAACTAGATGTAAGCTGGCTTGATGTAACTTTGTCATAATTTGTACATTATGCCACTATCATTTCTTTAAGGAATCATAAACATAGATGTTACTAAGAGATGAAGCACCAATACAAAATGTAATAAATCATAAATATCACAATGGTGATGCATTACGGTACAAACGTATTAGAAAGCAAAGCAGATTTTACATCTATAGCGAACTGGTAAAATGGAACATCATTAGGGTTTAGAGGCTTTTGCCGTTGGAGAGTCCGCAGATGTTACGAAATTGAAGGTGGCTAGGGTTAGTATTTAGTAAAACGCTTCTCCTTTCAAGGCCGAGTGGAACTAGCTGTATTGCCAGCAACTAATAATAAGAAAACACAGATTAGGTAGAAACTCTTTGACCCAAAAGGATTGCTATACATTTCTGTACCGGACTGATTGCTCACTGATCTGATTAATTCACTTGGATGCTCTAAATTGGAATCAATTGGTACTCAATATTGGAAGCAAACACCACACAAGCCAACAAAAAGGAAATAATTGAGAGCTCGACCGTTATTGAAAACTGTTTGGTATATAACTCAACATCTTAACCATCCCTTCTCTTGCAACTGGCGTGCCACAATGGCTGTAGAGCGAACAGCGCCGCTCGACAGACAGACAGACAGAGAGAGAGAGAGAGAGGATCTGACCTTAAATTAGAGGATCGGAGGCGAGATTGACGAACGGAGAGAGGTGGCGCCGATCTGCGAGTGGTCGTGCGAAACGAGAGATAAAGAGAGAGAGGAGACAGGGACGGAGGCTCGATCTCGGTTTTCCTCTCTCGACTTTTATTTTCTTTATTCGGGCAGCTGAGAAAAATTGTGGGCAGCTATTATTTTAATTCGTTTTTCCTTCGTACTCTACGGACCCTCCGATCGCGATCTCACGGATAGCGTTAGACGACAGCCCTCTGCCGTCGTTTTAGACAACAGCAGAGGATGCGGATCTGATGCGTTGGATTAATGGCATTAATGCTATATTTTTATAAATTCAATTGGGCTTTTAGAGTGAATAAATGGGCTTTCAATGGGCCTAGGGCTCTTAAAATGAACCAGTTATGAAGGCCTAATGTCCTCCTATTTTTGAAATTTTTTTTTTGTGTGATTCAATAGGAAGTTTAAACTATGCTCTAGGGATAATGGTATATTGAGAGGATATAATTTTGTTGTTTGGATCGTGTTTTAGATAGTTGGTGCGTTATTTTGTAGTCAACAATCATGTATATATGCTGTGAAAAATACTCTTGTTATGTATTTATTTTTATTTTTTTTGAAATAAACAAGGGGTCAAGCACCTATCTTTCATTAATTATGAAAAAATTACAGTTTAGCCAGAGGCTAACATCTTTTGTTATTTTTTTCCCAAAACAAATAAAACTGCCAATTTATTTTGGGTCAATTTTACAATAAGAGAACAATGTATATTGCCCAAAAGAACGTCTTCCTTTTGTTTTTCAAATTAAGGCGACACTGATAGATATCATCAATGGATTAACTTGGGGATGCCAATACAAGATTCTTCTTCTTTCTTTTCTTTAATTTTTTTAATATTTATTTATTTATTTATCTTTTACGGTGGAAGCTCGTAGGCCACAGGCGGCTTTATTTCATTCAAAGCAATATTATATCCAAAGCACACCGAAATAGCATCCGATAATAAACAAATTAAATACAGCCCCACACCCCCATTGTAGAAGGGGAAGAAAAAGGGCTCAAGATCGTTGAAACTAATGTTTGAAGAATCGGACCGGACCAGCCGGTTGAACCGATTAAACTGGGAGCTGGACCTGTCCATTCACTTGTTCAACTGCAGTTAAATGGCGAAACAGTGCACCTGGTAACCTCCCCGGTTCAGTGGCCGGTACAATTTTAAAAACATTGGTTGAAACATGATGCTCCAGTTAGAGCTAACATTGCTTCGGCACAATAATATGTGTGCCTAGCTAAGCAGAAGGATATGTATAGTAAATTGATCCACTACTAATTAATAACTTGTCTTCATAATGAGACATTCAAGTATTCAACGCCTTGTTAAATCTCCAGGTGATTTGCAAACTAGTGATTAACTGCAGAACCTCTTCATAGAGACAGTGTGAGAGTTTGATGCACCAATAGACGACAATAAAGAATGCAAAATAATATAAAATAATTAAGAGGTACTGTATTGGACTCTGTTTGCAATACCCTACCGGTTGAAACGACGGTATTGGTATTAAGAGAGTAAATACAGGAAAATTTTAGGGAAATACCGGATTTCTGCCCTGGCCTGTATGGGTGGCGGTAGGGTATTGAAAACTTTGGTATTGGATGTTTCATTATTATAAAATTGATAAGGCAAGGTCAAGCTGTATTTTCCATTGCAACAATGGTAGAGCAGCCACTCCCTACATGTTCATTTGTGATAATTGACTTATATATACTCTGTTTCTATATCATCTCATTCCATAGAGTATGGTGTGTCCCACCATTGGTTGAATACTTGAATATTCTCCAATATGTGTAACAGTACTATTTGTCCTTGTCATACAAATAACACACATAACACTACGTGTGTTGCCTCCTAATAAACCGAAATCTATATCCCCCCAAGTCAGCAAGCAAACAAAAAAAAAAAAAAAAAGGGACTTCGGATTAACATGATGCACAGTATGTCAGTTTGAAAATAACTCTTATTTTTTTTTTTCGTTGTCGTTATTTGTATAGTACTCTCGGAGCCCGAGGTCAAGAAGCTTCAATAGTTTTAATTGGTACTATCTTATGAGTCCAATTCAAGCCAGTATTGATTTGGCTTGAAGCTAATGGCTAGTACTGTCAGATCCTTCCTAGCAATAATTTCTGTAAGATATTATGTGCGCTTGCATAGAAAAAAAAAAAAAATCATGCATGGGATAAATTGTCTAACTATTTTAGAAATGTTAATTTTCAAATTTTATTCAGTGGACGTCAGTGAATTAACTAAGTTCAAAGTTGCCACTATTTGGAGTCTGTCGTATATATAACAACAAATTAAGTTATAAAGTACAAATTAAATATATAAACTGCAGCATGATAGAGATCACACATGACACCTTCTTCATCGATAACCTGTCAAACAGTTTATGTGAGTTGGTATATATCATCTCATGAATGATTGGAGTTGGTATTATCTCAGTGTTCTTGCGCATTATTTTCAAAGATTATTAAAAGAGATCTATATATATATCAACCATCAGGTATTATTGCCTGCCCCAAAGAATAATAATAAATAAAGCAGAGAAATTAGTTGGTTCCTAAAAGAGATTTGATACATATCAAGGTAATTACCTGCTCCAATAATAATGATAATAATATATAAATGAATAATAAACAAAAGAGAAGAAAAGAAAAATACTTAAAACCCCCCTTTTATTAGAGTTAATTTACTTTTAAGATGCATCTAACATTTAGTCTTCTCCGATTTCGCCGGAAAATTAAATGTCTAGGCCGACATCAAACTTGTACTCCAGACAAACAAAGAGGTCATAGGGACCTGATTTGTTTGGAGCATTTGGGGATGTCTCAACCTTCCACCTATCTTGCGTACCACAGCTATACAGCTGAGGATAACAGTATCTCCCCTAACCTAACATTTGCACTGAGATGAATAAATGTTTAATATTTTTAGTACCTAAAGATACGAGCATATATATTATGAATGCCTAGTATTTAGTTTGTTCACGTGGCCATGTCTCCTTGTCATCATCTTTTTCGTACCTTAATAGTTATAGTGCAACCTGCACGATTTTAATTAATTTTGTATAATGCTCTATAGTTTGACATTTGTGACAGCTTTCTTGGATCTGATGATGCAATAGTTTTTATAGTTTGTTCACGTGCACCACTTTTTGTTTTTTTAGGACGGTGAAAACTGAAAATTACTATTAACATATTGTATTTTCGGTTTAAATATCAAAGAATATGTATAGACAAGTTTTGTACAAGCAAGATTTAAAATGAGCCATTGTATAATATTTATATCAAAATTTTTCAGCCATAACGCACGATTAGTTCAAAACTTTTTTTTTTTTGGGTATTTATAAGGAAAAAAAAAGATTAGACGTTGCGAGCCCCCCTTAATTTAATGTCATTCATAAATATTATTTCTTTTTAAATGTCATTTATAAATGAATTTAATATTAGCCCTCAATAAACAGTACTTTATAGCAGAAGGATTGGATGGGAAAGAAGTTTAATCTTAACGGTATATTAACTGTTAAGGATTGGGCCAATTGTTCAACTAAGTTTTTTTTTTTTTCCTTTTGAAACAAGGCTGATTATTTACAGAGGCATAGTTCATCCTATGAAATAGAATTTATTCTTCTTCTACGTCCGATGAGATTTGAACCCATTAGCTCTAAAATAACAGTAGAGCCACTAATTAATCATCTGTGTCGGACTTCCACGTTCATCTAAGCTTTTAAATTGTATATATAACTGTTAGTATAGTTAATAAGAGTTATTTTATTGTGTTAATCGTTATTATATTATATCATGGCATGCAGTTTATCGATCCGCCCAAATGTAGTTAACAAAGAGTTATTTTATTATGTTAATCGTTATTATATTATGGCATATATGTAGTTTATTGACCCAGGGGCGGAGATACATGGTGCAGGATAGGGTTTTGCACCTCCTGTGATTTGGATTTAACCACAACTTTTATGTTAATTTTGTTATATTGTGTATAAAAATGCAATTTGCTCCCCTAAAAGAATTGCAAATTAGCCCACTAAATTTTTTTTGCCTGACTGCATGTCTGCATCGATCCCTATAAATATCGACTGTTTTAAAAACCGATAATTAAAAGGCTAAGTACTAAATCGTCCTCCAATGGCTAAACTGCGCAAACCTCATTTTAATACCTTGAGTACAAGTTATCACATTGAGGCAAGACATAGTCGAAAGTAAGATATATATTGTGCAAATTTTGCACTCATTTGATATTTTAATTGTTTCGGGAATATGAGAACTTCATAAATAAGCAAAATTCAAAGCTAATGTAATTTCATTTGGATCTGAATAACTCTATATAAATCTAGCACATGTAATCTCAGCAGTTAACACTTTGACTTGCCTGTAAGTCAACGAAGGCTTGAGAGTTTTAAATATAAACAAATAATTAAAGCCCACAACGTAATAACATAATAAAGAATGGAGCAAATTAACGAACAAATTAATCCATATGATAATATCCCATACTTTAGGTACTAACCTATACCTGAAACAGTTATAAATTTATAATCAATCAAATAAGACTCATGTTGGTGTAAAAGCCAATACCATGCATTAATAGATATTAGAAATAAACATTAGTTGGATTTTAATTTTGTTACGAAGAATGATTAATTAGTTTTTCCTTTAATGAATCACACAAGAGAAACTTATGTTATTGTCATTCAATTTTCTTGGAAGAATGTTCTATATTCTTTCTCTCCCAACTTTTAGCCCCTGGCTAAATCATGTAATTATTCTATTTAATAAAAGATGGGGACACGATCTCTATTTTTTTCTAAAAAAAAATTTCACTATAAAAAAGATGATCTTTACATAGATTTTTATAAATAGACTTTTTTTTTTATGTTGGACCTTATTCTATTACTATATTTACTTGATGCACTAAATCTAGTAATCTTTTTGCAAGACCTAATTTTAGTGCATCAAGTAAATCTAACAATAGAACAAGATCCAACATAAATAAAAAAGTCTATCCATAAAAATCTACGCAATTACCATCTTTCTTGTAATGTTTCGTGGAAGAACGTAGAGTTGTAGACGTGGTAATACTGTAATTTCTGTAAATATTGGCGCGAAAAGTTGTCTTAGAGCTGGCGCAGCAGCGAATCAGAATTCGACACGTAACAGAACTGTATGGGGGATTAATAATTGGGGAGCATCACCGTACATCGTGTCTAAGAAGAAATTGAAGGAACTCATCAGCATCATAAAGGGTGAACAGGAACACTGCCATTGCTATTCTGCTGGCTCTGGCTCATCAAGAGAAAATAATCGAATCAGGTGGTACGACCTAATGCTCATGGAATAATGGTATGTGGGACCACTTCTGTTCAGAAATTGGTTTTGCGGAAATTCGTAGGCCTCTTGGTTTTGATTTTTTTGCCCGTACGTAGATGAATAAAATTGTGTGGTTTATTTAAGTATTTTGTGTTCACAATAATACTTCGTGTATATATGATTTAGGATAAATTATTTGTATCTTCAATTTGTCTGAATGCTTCTTTATTATGGTTATATTATAAATCTGATCAACTGGTTCATGTGTATTTCTTGCTTCTTTCATCTCTCTCTATATATTTATTTCTTGTATATTATTGGGTGTTTTAAAATGTAAAATTAGAGATGTAGTGATCACGTCTAATTAAGGAATCTTCACGCGTCAGACTGAAATTTTCTAGTGAAATAAACAGTACTCATTTTATATGCATAATCAAGTCCCCAAAGGTGATTATATATAGTGAGCCTATAATTCTACATTTTGTTGTTAACTAATTGTTTTCTTAAAAAAATTCCTGCCTTGAAATATATTTCAAGTTCGTAACGAATATTCTCAATCATGTGATTGGACTATGAGAATAAGATGATAGTAAATAGCAGTATTTTTTAATAAAAAAATTATATAAAAAAGAATTTTAATAAAAACCAAGATTTTTTTAATAAGAACCAAGCAATTACCCTCTTCTAAACGAGTTAATTCCTCTCACCTATTAACGCGTTTATAAAACACGTTACGCGAAATAGCGCATTTTATAAACGGGTAATAAGACTATTATAATGCGTTTTATGAACGGGTAAGTAGGCTGAAGGACAGGCGTGTTCTGATAAAGTCTGAAAAAATATCACGTGAAATTTATTTTCCATTGACTAATTCACAGTATGAAGTTGTATATAAAACTACTATTCATGAACCAGAATAAGCAACACCCACTCAATCCTTCTTCATAAGAAATTCACTATCATGGAAAAAGAAAATAGCTCTAACTCCAATAATGATGTGCCAAACTATCCAAGAGCTACTCAGAGTGAGTATTGGCGAAATTTTCACCATTTCACTCAAAATACCATAGAAAAAGAAAGAGGGAATTATAAAGCAATATGTATGAAATGTTATCACACTTTCTCATACAATATATATGAAGACCAGCACCGGGTCACCTTAAAACTACACTACGAGTGGCACATTAATGGCGGGAAGGAAAGATATTGGAGGTGTACGAGAAGCATAAAATGAAGGAACACCTTCGGATCCTGAACCGAAAAAGACGACATGATTGGTATGGAGAATTTTACAAACAACCTCAACTATCCGAACCAGAAATGAGAAAATCTCCACCCTCCAAAACTCCACCCTCTAATGCAACTAGAGAACAGGAGGAGAAGACAAATGAGGTGGTGCTGATGCAGCTTTCTGGGACAAATTTGCTTAATTGGCTGACATGGCTGGTGGAAGTCGTCAAAAGAAAAAAAAAAAAAAGATGAAGAGTCATGGTGGGATGAAATTCAACAATATGCAGACGACTAGATTTTTGTTGGTTTCATTACGATATGCTTTATATTATGTTCTTATTAAAAATTTTTAATATGTAATTCTTAATATTACAAATTTTGGTGTAATATATTTTTGGTTGTGCAATCTTTTTTGTATTTATGAAATAAATTGAAATGTAATTCTAACACTATAAAAAATATTACAACAATTCAAAAATTAAATACATAAAAAATCAAAACTACATGAACAACATTTAAAATTTCAATTATTATTGATCAAATATTACACATTACAATTGAAAAAATTTACAAAATTTACATTCATTCATCATAATAATTATAATTACATCTTTCAACTTAGGAAAAACATACAACATTTACATTCCTTCATTACTACATTTTAAATTGCAATATTATAATTAGAAAAAACATTGATTCCATTCGCCTATTCCTCTTAGAGGATCTATTGCTAAGGGTTGACCCGAGAGCAAAGGTGACTAGGTGCTACGATTACAGAGGATTACCTTTTCATATGCAAGCCTTTATTGGCTGAGACTTGGGCATATATGCTTGCCTTCCAGACAAATTCTCATCGAATGAGGTTGGCTGCCGAATTATGGTTTCAGCCTATTTTATTTGACTGGTAGGTGAACCATCAGCTCCGTCCTCTACACATAATAATAGATTCCACAACGAAATTATTGATTTATAGTTGATGGAATATTAATAGCCATAAGTATTGTGTGATCGCTAAAAAGTTGCGCACACAATCCTTATAGCTATTAATTTCACACTAATTAACATTTTTAGTGGATTTTACCAAACTTGTTTTATTTCTCTTCTTCTCTCTTCTTCTCTTTTTTGCGCTATGGAGAAGAAAGACACACTACACGGGCATATAAAAGGCATTATTAGCCTAATAACACATTTTATCTGAACATTGCGGCCTAATAGTGCATTTATAAAAGGCGTATTAGCCTAATAACACATTTTATAAACGCGCTATTTGGCCTGAAAAGTTCGACGCGCAGACTGAAAATTCACTCTACTTACCCGTTCATAAAACACGCTATTCCGCGTAATGTGTTTTATGAACACGTTAATAGGTGAGAGGAATTAACGCTTTTTTGAAGAGGGTAATTGCTTGGTTCTTATTAAAAAAATTCTTGATTTTTATTAAATTCTTTAATATATAATTTTTTATTAAAAATTACTGAGTAAATAGAGATTATTATCTATTTACATTATGTTTTCAAATAGAGCCATACATATGTATATTTTTCTACTCTTAACTAGAAACGCACACACCTAATATTTGAAAATATTTCTATTTAAAATAAAAATATTCTTATACATCAACTAAGATAAAATAAATATAAGAACATGAAAAACTAATAATTATATTAAAAAAATTTCTGATTTGAAAAAATTATCTAAGGATTATTAAATGAATGAGTTCGAGCAAAATCTATTATCATCTTTCACATTTATTTTTCATGAATGTAGTTGCATTTATTTTTCATGAATGTAGTTGCTCTTACAACGGTCGATTTGGAACCCGTATGGAAAGGATTAAACATAGTATATACACTAGCAGCTTCTAACAATATATACTCTTCAAGTTGTAAAACTTTCTCTTAATTTATTATGGTTGACTAAAAAAGAAGTGTTTTTATTGAAAAACAATTATATTTAACATATATACATTTATGAGATGCATTCATTTTACTCCCTTATTAAATTAATACTTTCACAAATAATAGGAATAAATATCTCTATCTCTACTCCTTATAAATGCATAGATTCAAGAGGAATTAAACACTAGATCTAGTGTGTAAACAACTGTTTGTGCCGTCAATCGATCTGTGGTTGGATATCAATCGCTAGATAAAATAACAATATTTTTTGGTTTTTCATCTAATAAGAAAACAAATTGAGCAATATATCTACATATATGTATCGCTGGTAGATTGGATAATATATGTTTATTGTCTAATATCATTTTGTTTCTTTACTTGCCTAGATATGAGGGCATTTTTTTGCAAGTCTACAAATAACATTTTCTACTCATATGAGTAAATTATATTTTCACCAAACAAAATTTCTATTAAAATCTTTATTCTAAATCATCCAAACACAAAATGTCTCTCACCAAACCCATGAGCATTTAATGTGAATTATTCGGTTTCAACTTTCATGTTGTTCTTTTGGAACGTACCCATTTAATTCTACTTTTGGAATGGAGCCCTTTATAATAAGCTTTCTTTTTTTCTTTTCTTTTTTTTGTTAACACGGTTATTTAACATATAAATAAGAAATCTGATATTACCGGATAATAATAACCGCGAAATGACCCAAGCATTCCTTACCTATCTCTTCTCCTAATTAAACACAAGGATCCAAAAGTGTATTACGTCTAGACCTAGTGTGCTTTCATTTTTATATTGTTTGATCGATTTGTTTTGTGACTAAATGTTAGTCGGTACTCGGTAGATGAAATATATTATATATTATTTGGTATATATCTAAAATAAAAGGAACATTGATTAGAATAATAATATTTTTTTTAGAAAGGAAGCACATATAAAAAACTTTTCTATCGCCTGTAATTTTTCAATTATTTTTATTACAAAAATGTATATTATATTAAAGTATATTTTCCACATCTATATGTTGATTTTAATTTTTCTTTTATCTGTAAATATTTTTTAAAATTCTTATTTATTCACACATTGAGTGGGTATGTTTTTAGTACTTATAAAAGCACAGATTCAAAGGTTTTATCCGATCTAGAGAACATATGCCTATCTAATTTTTAGTCTAAAGAGTAAAGATGTATCCAATTCTTAGTTGCAAACGATATGGTTCATTGATTATTATAATCTAATTTGATCAATGGGGTAGATCTAATGTCAGAATGAAAATATTAATGAAGCCTTTCGGTTAGAATATAAAGAGCGCTGAATGTTAGAATGGAAAAAATATCAATGCTATTTTTTTGTTCATCCTATCAATAGAATTCTTTTTTAGTCAATCTGGATTAATATGAAGAAGATAAAATTCGAAAATGTAAAAAAAAAAAAATGAGACAATCTGCTTTACAAAATAAATGCTTCGAAAAATCTTTTGCAAAATTATTGTCATAAATTGTATTCTGATGATTCCTTAATTTGTTAAAATTTTACCAGTGTATGGGTGCATTTCCTAGTAACTAATAAATTGCGAAAAAAATTATACCTTTCTGACTCTAGTTCTTTCTACATAACTCACAAAATTTTCTTTTATCCGTTTGTTGACTTTTTAAATAAAAAATAATAATGTTTTCATATTGAGAATTACATATCTATTTTTACAGTTTAGTATTCTATAATTTTGTGTAGCGTCTTTAGTTTTTGTAACAATTTATGGCTATGTTTTAAACTGGAAAAATTGGGTGTATATCCTTCTAATTTTTTTTAATGGGAAATATACTCCTCTGATCTTTAAAATTGGATATTTACCCTTCAAATCATACTAATAATTAATGGATATTTACTCTTATTAATATTTTACAAATTTTAAAATCATTAAAATCAATTTTACAATTTTTGGACAAATATACCCTCATCTCCTATCTCTCTTTTTTTTTTTTTTTTTTTTGGAAAATTAAGTCTCGTTCCGATTCTCCTTGATGTGTCGAGTTTCCTCGATCCTCATCTCAAGAAGCTTAAATCAGGATCTGAATGCCAAATTTGAAGTATTGAGAAGTGTAGTCATGTGATACATTTGTCACCTTTCTTCTTTATTTTCCTCTCCAGTGCAGCATCATTTTCTCACCTTACTAAACCTGTTGTATATTTATTTCATGATAAGTTATGATCGAGAACTTGTATGCTACCTATTTATATTTATCATGTTTAAGGATACTTGTAATTTTGAATGGTCTGTGGTAAATCGTACTTAGATACATTTATCGATGGGAGACGAGGGTTTTTGTTAGACCTTGCACGGACAGGTCACGGAACGTGAAATTAAATGGTATTTTCCGCTTCCATCTAACGGTCCGTTAACCTACGTTTCAATAAATGAAACAAACAGAGTCAATTTCAAATTTCAATAACTGATTATTTAACGACGTGCTTCTCTATAATTAATTATATAGCGAAATTAAATAATATTGAATTAATCCACATAACAAATAATATATTTTACGGAGATAAACGGGTCTAGATTTTCTAGAATACAAATACAATCAGTCTAAACAATCCCTCGATCTCAAGAGGATCAGGACTGACCCTTCCCCAAAATTAGAAGGATCAGGACTCAAAATAAAATACTTAGTCATAATTTCAGTAAATAGATTCAATCAAAACCAAACGATAATCAAATCAATCAATACGAAATTAAAAATACAGAAGTCCGATTACACGTGTAGGAAGTAAGATTATAGCAATTGAGCAATTCAAAATATTTTCAAACGCATCACAAATCGCAATAATCAAGGATATAGTAGAAATGAGCTATTTCATGTAATATACATTTAGAGATGGAATGAGAGTCAATACCTCTTCTTGTATAGTAACATGAAGGCTCGATTCCATAGCAATGGAGGTGCGCCTTCTTCTCGTTCCTTCTTGCAACACCAAGAGTCCACAAAAATTAACCAACGTCTCGAAAAGTTATGCTAGTAACTTATTCAAGAGAAAGTATAATCCTAACTTCTCCTTTCTTCAATCAATTCTAGTAATTAATTGAAAGTAGCTATGCTCAATGATAATTTTGATTATTCTCAAGATCAAAATATTCAAATAACAAAAGATACCATCAAGAATACACAAAAGGATCTAGAAAATCTCATGCTACTTTATTCTTATCCCTACAAGCGAGAAGATGGTTATACCTCTTTCACTATCGTAATTGAAAGGCTCTACTCCTTGGAACGATGGTTGTGGCGTGTTACTTCCTTACTCTCCTTTCTTTCCTCCTAATAACAAAGTAGATTAACCAAATATTGAGAAATATGTTAGTATCTCAATCAATACAAGTCTAATCCAAGTTTCTGTTACACCCCGCACCGATAGGTTATAAGACGCCAGGAGAAAACAATATCTTTTGCATCCATCTGACGGTCCGTCAATTTACGTTGCAGTTGATTGGATAGTCGTTTTGATTTGCTCGTGATTTCTGAACCTCTCAATCAGGTAATCGAATTTCTCCATATTTAATTTCGTATTGATTGATTTTATTATCGTTTGGTTTTGATTGAAACTGTTTAATGGAATTGTTATTGGTATATTTTACGAGATATCGAGTTTGAAAATTAGATTTGAATCTAAATCTGAATTAGGAACCCTGATCCTCCTGAGTTCGAGGAGGGGCAGGTCCTGATCCTCCTGAGTTTAGGGAGGGACCACTTTGACTGACGGACTGTCTGGATTCGCTTATCTCCGTAAAATATATTATTTGTTCTATGGAATAATCCGATCTGATTGAAATTTGTTGTATAATAATTAATTATAAAGAAGCTGCGTCGTTAAATAATTGGTTACTAAGGTTTATACTTGACTCTATTCGTTTTTCTACTGCGACGTAGGTTAATGGACCGTTGGATAGATGCAGAAGATATTATTTCTTTCTCGTGTCCTGCGACCCGTCGGTGCGGGATATGACAATTGCTACCCTTCCAAATAAATGGTAGAATCTATACTCAACACATGAGCCCTAATGGATGTGTGTGAGAGAAGGCTCATTTGTGAGAGCCAAACCTCAAGGAGAAGAGGAATTTTCGTCCAAGAGAAGAAAAGTGGAAGAAAGAAGGTGGAGGCTATGGTTTCCTTGTTTATTCTCCTTGAGGTATTTTCGTCCAAAGAAAAAAGATGGAAGAAACGAGGTGGAGCCAAACATCACTGCATGTATGACACATAGATCAAATGTTGCAAATTATTGATTGTATTTAGGTGTTGTGAAGGTTTCAATAACAATATCTAAACTCACAAATTCTCAACTTTCAACTTTTGGACAAGTTATTTAGTTAAGTACTACTCTAATGTCTCTGGAGTTACCTAACTTCAACTCTCATTTGCAGGTTAATAACTCAAGTCTACAAGTTGGTACTCTAGAGATATCTAATCAATTTTTGTTGACTTAGAAACTTTCATCTTTTGATTACTAGTTGTTTATTTTTCAATCTCTAACCTATCACATGAAGTTCTAATTAATTAATTTATTAATCCAAGTTATTATGGGTCCTAATTAGACGTGACCATTCATCCAACAGGGTGTAATGATTAACAAGTCAAATCAACAAGCAAGTAATAATTCAATAAGTAAATCACAAGTAAGAAGTACATATCAAATTATTAAAATAACCCAAACATAAGATTACTCCTACATCCTTAAAACATAAAAGATCTAGCCTAATATGTTCTCAAGACAAACAATGACAATAATGATACAAGATGCAAACTTCATGACAAGAATAAATAACAAAAAAGAAAGATGTGTTAATATCTGGTCAAAACTCCTATAACCGAGTCTGAAGTAGTGCTTAGATTGGTTATGCCATCATTCACGTTTAGAATCACTCCAAAATCCCTATAAAGGTCAAGTGCTTCTGAAAAAGGTGGAATACCACGCTTTTCGACTCGAGAATGGAGATGGAAAGATACCAAAATGTGATAGTGGTGGAGGAATAATGGATCCCCTTCTTATAAGGCAAGGAAGGCCTATATAGTAGCTAGAAGTGTGCTAAGGCACAAAGAAATCCTTCCATAGTCGGAAAATTGTCAAATTTGAGGTTATACCATTCATGAAAACTTGTCAAATATGAGCCTTGTGGCCTACCCTGCGATCAAGTCATATGACATATTGCAAGGTCTATTTTTAAGTTGGTTTGAAGTTGGATTGGGCCAGGAATATGTGGAAAATTTTTTTGAGTCAAAATCTTTTAAAATTGATGGTTTTCATAAATGAAAATCTATTATGGATCATGCGACCTACAATGTTGTAAAGTAATTGGAGCACGGTGTTGGTATCTTGACAATAATTTCTTCATCTGGACTCCGATTGAGATGATTCAAAATCCATTGGAAAGTTAAGCATGAGCTCTATAGTGTTATAAATTTCTTTGAGTAATTCTTTTTTTTTTTTTTAAAAAGGTGGGAACACCACCTAAATTCATTTTGATGAGAAATGAAACAAGTACAAAAACCAAACAAATCTTAATCTAAAGAAAAAATTAACGCCCAGACTACCCTTTTTATTGTGTCTCCTAGCACATATCCCCACTATTCTAAATTATTAAAAGACTATCAATTATTACACACCAAGCACACACATCACTAAATTTAGAAAATTTAGACACACATAAGTCATGTTCATCTAGACATAAGCAAATTTAAAACAAAACAAAATATTTCTCTTCTAGCCATCCTCAGCGCCTTCCATTTTTCTATCTTGATCATGTGGCCCCAGTATACTGCCACCACCCATTGTTGATCATGTGCTCTCTCTTGCATATTAGGAGTCAGTTGTATCGGTCCAAAGTTCTCCTACAACGATATCAGATCCTAGTTGGCATGCATCCATCTCTTCAAAAGTCTTTTATCATCTACAACCATGGATCCCGTCCAATATTCAAGTAAAGAGTATATCTGAATTAGCATATTTCTAGTTGTCATGGGGTTCTTACTGTGAAAAATCACCTTATTTCTAGAAAGCCACACAGATCAACAAACTGCACTCACCATAGTCAAAAAAAAAATTTTATCCTTATTATTCATTATATCAGCAAAATCAATAATATCCTGAAACTTAACCCAGGTATTAAAAATTTCTACACAATTCCCCATCCAACACCAAAATTTTTCTGACCCATTTGCAGGTTATGAACAAATGATCATTACACTCATCCAAATCACAAAAATAAAAATTACAATTGCCCTCCTATCCTCTTAGCAATAAGACATCTCTAGTCAAAACTTTATTGAGAGAGAATAACCACATAAAAATTATATTTTATAGAAATTCTTCAAATGCCGTCATAAGAAGGGAGTCAATAGATATACCTCTAGAATTCAAGAAATTGTACATGTTATGAGAGGTGAAAGACCCATTGTTATTCCATCTTAAGTTCATGATATCAATTTTATCAGTATAATAGGAAGGGATAAAGAGTTGTTTGATCTCCAGCTAATCCTGAAGGAGTATACCTATCAAGGTTCTACCAAATATAATGTTGTATCCTTTATGCAAAATCACCTCTTAAAGGTTTACCTTGGGTGTAGTAAACAAAGAGAAGAGATGAGAGAACCTAAGTGGCTAAACTACATTTCCCTTTCCGTATGTCAGTCTAGAAAGCTATAAACTCACCAGAACCAGGACTAAATTTTCTAAAAATAGTTCCTAAATGATATAGTTTCATTATAGCTGACAAGAAAGGTGAAAAATCAGCACTATAGAGGCACTTTTTGTGAATTAAGGTTTTTCAAATCCCTTAGAAATTAGGGTCAAAGTACTTCTACCACCATTTCATTAAAAGTGCTATATTCATGTTATCCAAATCTACGACACCTAAACCACCAAAATCCTTCTTGAGATAATTTTTTTGCCAATTAACTAAAGAATATTTCTTCCTAGGTCCACTGTTACCTTGCCATAAGAATTTATTTCTACTCCTATCCATTGTTTTCCTAACTAAATCTGAAATTCTATACACAGATAGAGCATAAAGGGGGATAGCGCTTAAGACAACATTAATCATGGTCACTCTTCCCCTAATAGACAGCATGGCCCCCTTCCATAATTGATTCCTCTTCTCTATATTTTGAATTATAAATTTTCAATCTATAACATGCAATTTTTTATAATAAATGAGAATTCCTAAGTAAAACAAATGGAATTTACCTTGTTTGCATGCAAAACTAGCAGCTAAAGCTTTACCCCTCTCAACAGAGATGTTAATAGATAGCATTTTAGTCTTGTTGAGATTCATTTTTATCTTTGAAATAGCTGTTGGAGTTATATCCTAGAAGTCAATATTTAATGACTTAGTTTTAGTTTATGTTATTGATGATATTTGATCATTTGTTCCTAGAGTTTATTATTGACAGATCATTCAGGTTGAGGATCTGAATTATAAATCTCTGTGAATCGTTCATTAGAATGACAATAATAAATCTAAATTGTCTATAATCTTGATAATTAATAAGGAACATTAATTATCATATAAGATTAGTATGCAAGTTAAGTGGTGATTAAGTTCTATAAATCATAGGTAAGGAGTTGCCAATTTAATTGCATATGTGTATGTTATTGGAACATAGCACAGGACATGACCCAATGAAATAAATATATAGATTGTGTTATGTGTCATTATTTATTTCATATGAGTTTGATTCTAAGTTTAAGATGTTCAGTTTTTTCACATGAGGATAGGTTCTATAAATATCGTCTAACGTTGATTTCTGATAAATGCTGCTATACGGACTTTATTTATGTTTTCTTGAATTGTGCAGGAAAAAATTATTCATCAAGAAAACCGTATGTCCCTTTTTAGTATACCTAGTGAGTGATGATATCTTTTGGGCGCCCCTTGATAGAGTTGGATCGTATGCATACAAACTAGACGATCATCACTAAGATCAAGAAATGTATGATCTGCAAGAATGACACATTTATATCTTAGATTATACAATGATATCATGTGACATAAGAATTAAAATAAAGAAATACTTTATTTCTTATGCAAGATTGAAATACTGTAGCAGTATAATATTTATGTGAATTGGAAATCATAGTGTGTTGCTAGATACCGCATATGATTATTGGAAATAAATAACGATTTATTTTCCATGGCCAACATAGCATAAATCCTCAAAGGGTCACACAAATAGGACTTTAACCATACAGTGCATTATTTATTTATTTGCAGCAGTGAATGGAATTATATGATAAGTTGATTAATTAATTATATACCGTTGCGAACCGTTATAATTAATTAAATCGAAGGGATCATATAGAAATAAAATAATACATATGCTAATCCTAAAATAATTATCAATAAGTTGATAATTAATTTTGTTCAACACATTTTAATATAATTGGTTGAATTATATTAATTAAATGGGCCTTTATTTAATTGTTAAATGAAAGTCCAATTGGAGAGCAATTAATAAGTCTATTAAATATATGATTTAGTGGATTAACTTGAGAGAGCACATGGCCCATATGAGCCCATATGTAGGCCGGCCCTAGCAAGGGCATTTTAGTCCACCTAAGTTTGGATTAGAGTGGTCTATATAAGGAGGTCCCTTGGAGAGAAAATTGCCCTAGCCACCTTTCATTCTCTCTTCTCCTTCTAGGCCGCCACCTTCATCCAAGGAAGAGATTTTCTCATCTCTTCCATTGGAGCTCTCTCTTGTCTGTCTAGCTTAGCTCATGTGTTGAGCAACTTCTTCCTTCCATTAAATACTAGATTAAATAAAAGAAAGAAGAAGATGATTAGCTTCTCCCTCATCCTTGCTAGCACAAGTGAAGAGGTGTTGGTTAATTTTCTTGGTAGACTCGAGGCCATGGTGAAGGAGGTGATTGGAGGCAGTCACCGACTCCTATGCCGATGGTCGAGCCTTCTATTTACGAAAATAGAAGAGGTATAATCCTCCTACCATTCTCATGTGCTTATTGTCTTAATTATTAGATTCTTGTGTTTGTGTGCATGTTAATTGCTATTAATTTGTAATAAAAATTAAAATTGCACATGTAAAACACTTTCTAACAATAGCCTCCCCACAAATTCCACCATTGATGACGTCACCAAGCTATTAGAGTGGGCCACCTCCATTGATGGCCCACTCTGAGCGAGAGAAACACGATTTGAGAGAGTACACCAGGTTTATTTCAAGATTTTTTGTATATTTTTGTAGTTTTTTTTGTGATTTTTGGAGGGAAATTGGATCAAAATTACAAAAGTAGATTATTATCGCCTCACAATCGCCCCAAGACATCTAGACTTTTTATTTTATACAATTATAGTGTCCAATTCGTTAAGTTCCAACAAAACAAGTCAAATACTATGACAGAACTCAATCTTGACAAATATAACACAAATACACAGTGAATTCAAGGATTTGAGCTACGATTTGCATGTAAATTCCAGTCAATATATAGATGCAAATGTGAGATATCAAATATAGTATTATTGTATTATGAAGGCATCAAGCAAGGTTAGCACATTTTTGCTCGCTTTGCATATCTCAAAAAGAAAAATAAAACAAAACAATAAAAAAAGGAATGGCATATATATCTATATTACTATCGCTAATTAATCTTTTTTAATTATTGTTAATAAAATTCACGGTGAAAAGGTCAAGAACATATATGTACGTTTTGTGTATTAATTGCTCTTATTAAGGTTCAGACGTACAGAAACAAATATAAATATTTGTTTTTTTTTCATATTGCTTTAATTAGTTAATCAAACAAATTATAAAAAATTTTAATGTCTTTATATATCTAAATGAAATGACTGAAAATATCACTTTTATATTTTTTTTATGAAAACTGAAAAAATGATTACTCTGATCAGAACAATTCTGACATTAACCTGGTTGCTCCTAAGTAAGGGCACTGAAGGGGCACAAACTAGTAAGATCTGCAGATACATTATATTGACTCGTACTCTGGTTTCTTTGACTGTGTATATCTGAAGGACACCGACAGAGGGAGGATCCCACACATATTTGGCATATATATGCGATATTCACCGAAGAAGAATCCCAAAATTAAGTTTCTGAATGTTTGTGCTGATGTTCAGGCCGGTTCATTCTCAACTTATAAAGTAGAACCTCTCTCTCGTCCCCTTATCACTCCTAAACTATGGAAACCTCTTCTTCACTTGATAAAATATTCAACAGCTCATCCATGGTACCAAACTGTGACCCGCATGACCAGCTAGCAGGCATGCAACTTCTCGAAGAACTAACAAAAAATGCAGGCGCAATCCAAGAGATGGTTTTGAATGAGATATTAAATAGAAATTCAAAAACTGAATATTTGCATGGCTTTCTGAAAGGAGAGAGAGATAAAGGTTTGTTCAGGAAGCAGGTGCCAGTAGTAGACTATGACAAGGTGAAGCCTTACATAGAGAGAATTGCAAATGGAGTTAATTCTAATATTATCTCCAGAAATCCGATTGTAGAGCTTCTTACAAGGTAGTGCACACAAAATGATAGAGCCGATTTTTCAGACTCTATTCAAATATCATATTGTTTAGACTATATTGTTCTTTTTCTTTACATTATTCCTCTTTCTTTTTTCAACTTCATTATCGTCTAGTTTCTTTATCGGTAGAACGTCAATTCTTCGATATGAATAAGTGTGTGCACACTTAATGTTTCTCTTTTGTGTTTCTTAAAAAATTATATCACCCTTGTTGTTACCATATTCTATTATTAATTTGTTTCTTTTTGTAGCTCTGGTACATCTGGAGGGCAGCCAAGATTGATGCCATCAACTGAAGAAGAGTTGGATAGAAAAACATTTATGTACAATATTTTAATTCCTGTGATCAACAAGTGAGTTCTATATGTGTAGAAGTTTTTCATACATGTGTGTATGCATGTTTTTCCTAATATTTTTTCTTCTTGAGCTTTAACAATTTGAATTGAAGTAATTGATGGAAGTAGTAGGAAGAACTAAAACTCCTACTTGCTTCCAAAAAAAAAAAAAAATGAAGCACTTATTTTGTTTCACTATATGTAGTAAGTAAATAAAAATTATGCTAGCTGAAATTTATCATCAAGGTTTTTTTTGCAATTTACTAATTAAGAAAGCAGTTATGAACTTCCAACTTCTATCTTAAATAAGACGTATGTTATATAGTAAGCAACTCATGTGTATACTGTATTGATCCAGATATGTGAAAGGATTAGACGAAGGAAAAGGCATGTACCTTCTCTTCATCAAGCCAGAAATCACCACTCCATCTGGTCTAACTGGTAGGCCTGTCCTCACTAGCTATTATAAAAGTCGGCACTTCCGCCAGCGCCCCTTTAACCGTTACAACCTATATACAAGCCCTGATGCAGCCATCCTTTGCCCTGACAATGGTCAAAGCATGTACACTCAGCTTCTCTGTGGTCTGATTCAACGGGATGAAGTCCTTCGTGTAGGTGCCATCTTTGCATCCGCTTTCCTTCGTGCCATAAAATTCTTAGAAGTTCACTGGCAAGAGCTGTGTAATGATATTAGAACCGGTGATGTCAGTGGCTGGATAACTGACAAAAATTGTAGAGAAGCGGTAATTTGACTGTTTTAGCAGCCTTTTTAATTTGATGAAGACCTAATTATATAATTAATTTAGTCATCTGCTAGCCCAAGCAATGTACAAGTAATTACATTTGCTCTTGAATATTTTTCAGGTATTAGAAAAAATATTGACGGGACCAAACAAACAGATGGCGGAGGCGATAGAGCGCGAGTGCAAGAAACATCCATGGGAAGGAATCGTCAAGAGGCTATGGCCGAATACTAAGTTCATAGAAGTGGTTGTGACTGGATCAATGATGCAATACGTGCCCCTACTAGAGTTCTACGGCGGTGGCTTACCACTTGTTTCACCCATGTATGCATCATCAGAGTGTTATTTCGGGATCAATTTGAGGCCGCTGGATAAGCCGTGTGATGTGGCATACACGCTGTTGCCTAACATGTGCTACTATGAGTTTATAAAGGTAAAAGATGAAGACAATGGAGCAAGTGGTAGTAGTATTGAAGGTGCTCCGGCCGAAGAAGTGGTCCCATTGGTGGATGTGGAGTTAGGGGGTTTCTACGAGCTAGTAGTGACTACTTTCACAGGTCAGTTGAATTTCAGTTTATGGTCGCCATCCTCTCCTTGTTTCCCTCCCAAGTTTGACTCAATTTCTCTCTTTCTTCCCCCTCGAGTGAAGGGCTATAAATACCCCCCCCCCCCCACACACACACACACCACACACACACATATATATAATGCTCATGAAGCTGACTTTTGAACATTTACAAGAGAGACAATAAAACATGTTATAAAAAGATATGGTTTTTAAAGTTGAATATTCATTGTTTTCTTAAAAAGGCAAGAAACTATCACCCAGCAAATATTATTAGAAAAGGAATATTTATTACTTTAAAAAGAGTAAGTATAAAGAAAGAAACAAAAAAAAGTACACTTGTTTAAAACTTTAAATTTCCAAAAAAAAAAAGTACACTTTTTGTACATTTTCTCGATTGCACTGCCCTAAGTCTAGCAGTAGAAAGTACATCGTCTGCGATGCCAATCAGAAAGTGATATATATAGATAGAAAAGAAAATAATAAGTTTGTCTTTATATTGCATGGATAAGGATACATAGGCAGAGACGGAGAAAGGCAAACCAGACTTGGAGTAGATTTAGAAATGCTTGACAACCGTCTGGATTATTTTTATGGCCGTGAATAATATATTTATATACTACATATGAAGTCAAAAACAAATTATTTATGCGTATGGGGATGAGTTATATTCACGAAGTAACTAGACATATTGAAACCATATTTCAACATCGATCCGAGTTATAAATGATTAGTTTGAACCATTTAATTTGTTTTCATATTATAATATTGTTAAAAATCAAATTATATATATTTTTCAACTGTTCTGATTTGTTTAAAAATATTATTTTTGAAGGGTCAGTAATTTTAGAAAATCAATAAGTTTCTGAAAGTCATTTATAAAAGATTTATTAACTGCTAACTCTTTACCGTCCGGTTAATGACATTGATTCCATATCCGATATATATGAGACAGATACGAATTTAATAATTTATAAAAAAATATGATATATACAATATGACATTCATTTGGTTATTTTTTATAGATATGTTTAATATATCTATCTCGGAGAAACCTAACATTTTTTCTCTATTTAACATTTATAAAACATATGTACGTTAAAAAAGTATATGCATACATACACTAGCTAGTACAGAATGTCAGGCATTTAATCACTCCATGGAAAACAAAGAAGGCGAAATATGGCACAAATAATCAAGAATATCAGTGTCGGATTAAAAATAGACACATATGATATACATCGGTATTGGTTTATCAGAAAAAAAACTGACAATGAAGGATCATTATTTGTATCGGCTTTTCCTTTTAAATATCGGAGTCGCCGAGTCAGTTTTTTCTAGGACAAAAATTGATGTCAATAGATAAACAATTCAAAATTTTTTATTAAAATTCATTAACATTGTCAGCGACTAACTTGTCCAAACAAACCGACATGTTTGAAGTCATTGCAAGCGTCGGTTCTTTAGCTGTCAACGTAAACAATGCTAAATGTGCCGGAGCATAACTTGACCAAATTAAATACTAACCGGTTATTATCAGTGGAGAAATTGTACTTAAAAATCCAATGCAAGTTTTTTGAATATCCAGTGTTGGTTGTTTACCTGTTAATTAAAATTAACACTGATAGATTGTTACGAATATCTAAATATTACTAATATTTCGATATGAAGCGTATGTAGTGTTATTACTGACCCATAGTGCTTGTCCATCTGGGTCCATACAGATTTCATCAGACATGAATATGTCAACAATGTTACAATAATTAATATAGTAGTACTGATGTCTATATTTGATGTTGTAAAAACATACCATATATAGTTCCAGTTAGTTAATAAAAGTTTTAAGGGATTGCATACGATATACGTAGAAATATGTTTATCATTGAGTGTAAAAATAATTGGATACGTCTCTAATATATATGAATGTATATACGGGCATTGATTTATTGAATATGGATCCGATACAAGTACCATCGCCTCTATAAAGAAGCAGGATAACATAAGTTTTCTCCCTTTCTTTGTAATTAACTTATTTATGTCGATACGAGTTACTTAATTATGATTTTAGTGCAATTGATTTTTAATGCTCTTTGAAACGAGAAACAAATTTTAATGAAATACTAACGAAATCGTGGAAGAAAACATTATATATTAATTGTTATCTTAGAAGTGATCTACTCTTGACAATTAATTACTTCATGGTTTAATGACAAAAAATAACTTATATGTTTTTGTGAATATTTAATTTTAATATAAATTGAAGACTTTGGTTTTTTTTATGAAAAATATAATACAAAAGATCCAATGCAATTTTTTTTAAAAAAAAAAAATTTGATCGACCCTTACTTTCAAGTTTCAAATTAACTGCCATCAAGTTGCAATGATATATAGGGTCAAACAGCCAATTTAATAGTAACTTTAAGGCATTGGAAGAATGGAAGTTTGATTCTCCTTGTTTACGGCATTTTTTTGGGGATGTCATCATGCATGTCTCCTTGCCCATCTTACAGCAGACAGCATTAATTAAGCTAGCGAGGCGAGATTCACCCTCATTAGGCCGATATTTTAGGTTTTCCTATGCATGCATTCACAAGTAAATAACATATATATGTCATCATGTTTGCACCGTATGATGAGTACTTCACCTGTTTCACGTACTACCTTAATTCATCTAACCATTTTGCAATTATGGCTACAAAGTTTGCATAGGAAAACAGTGTTTAGTAATATTCTTTGCAATGTACAGTAGGGGTTTGAACAAATAGAATACACAAATGCATCATGAATTTCGTGTAAGGAATATATATATCAGTAATACAACTATACAAAACATAGTAGCCACATTCTTTCTTGTTATTATTTTCTTAAGTCATATGTATTGCAGAAAGTGAGGTCAATTGGACTTAATAATAACTTAGTTAATTAACAACACAATAAATAATGATCTAATTAATGTATCATACGATGACAAGTGCAACCAACATTCAATTAAACAAAATGTATATTATACATACATATATTAATGCATGTATGATTCAGTTGGTAACAATTATAAAACAAGTACTTCATTTTTCATCTTTGACTATATGTCTTTATTCTTAAAACTTTAATATATATTTCAAAACTGAACACTAACTATCACAATTAAACAATTATATACGTCGACATAGTATATATAGATAAATAAAAAGTTATGATTTTCCGAACTTCTACATTAAAAGCTTATATATATCTACCGATATGGATACATTCAAAACATTGATTCTTCAAGTTTTATTTTGTATCAAAATAAATTCAAAATTCAATGAATTTTTTTGCGAGTTTAGAGGGAGGTAATATAGATATGTAGTAGCTAGTTTTACTTAAACTCTTACAGTTTTTGTCCTTTTGTTATTAATTAAGGTTACAAAATAATAGAGGTATATATACGTACTGAAGGCATTGGAACCCTCTATATTGTATTTGTTAATAAAAATTATCAGTTAATAATTGTCAGCTGATTGTTGAAAATATGCAGTATAACAGCTCCTCCATAATCCTGCTTTGCTGAGATGTCAACTGAACGTTTCCATATGCTTATATTATATGTGAACTTGCGGGGATAATTTTTATAAGAAATCCTATTTGGCAGCCACTGCTGAGCTTTCCTAAAAAAAAAAAAAAAAGAGGAAATTTTGTAAGAAATCCTATTATAACCGTGCTTGGCCATGTTGTGATTTGGTCCGTACGTCCTGAATATGACTGTAGTTTTGCCGCTGCACTACAGCCTATAGCTAGGTTACTTATTAGACCCATACCCTATGCATATATATGGCTCATCAGATCACGACAGGTCACCTTATGAATACACAGTCAAATTATGATTTTTGTTTGGACGAGGGGTTGAATAAGAAATAAGAATTAGAATCTTGAAATACGTGTTTGTCCAAATTCTTTATTCTAACGTCATGATTTTGTTAGAATATGAATAAGGACCAAATTTATTATTCTTGTGATGTTTGGATTTCACAAAAATAAAAAATTTGATGCTTATTTTTATCATAATCCTTATTCTTGCGCGTCCAAACACACCCAAAATTAATTATATAAAGTCCAGTCAAAGCTACCGTTATCTGGATAGATATGAAAATTAGTTTTAATTTGATTGAATAATTAAGGACCAGAATTTATCATGAGTGGATGATACGGATTTAAAATCGAATTGGAATGTTTTTTGAAGATATGTTAATGTAAGATGGTTAATTTTATTTTAATAAAAAAAGTCATTAGGTCGAATATAATTCTTTTATATATAACTCCTAAAACCTAGGTCATTAAATACATTTTACATTATAATAGATCAAAATTTCTATCTCTCTTTTAAAAGTAAGTTTCAGCCTTTTCAAGTCAATTCTCACCACCGTACATTTATTTTATTTATTTATTGCTTCTTTACTCTTCTTCATTTCCATTTGGGATAACTCATCGCAAGTAAAGGGAAGGTAAATAGACAATATATTATTGTGTATATGTTATCCCTAAGTGCAACTTTTTCCCATTTAAGTTACATATATATACAGGAAATGTCAGGATTGAGATACCAACCTATATACGTTATGTACATTTTAGAATAAATTTAGTGATTGTTGAAAAAAGAAAAACGGTAAGTACTTAATATATAGGCAATTCTGCACTTTAGTAACAAAATCAAGTAGGGCTGTCAATGAAACTCGTTTACTCTATCCGTACAGCATTCGATAAGGCTAGTATGGGCAAGATTTTATTTTCGTTAGACTAATGGGTAAAGAAAAATTTTTGTTAACTTATCGGGTACGGGTACGGGTACAAGTAAGAACTATTTCATCAGAATAGCTAACGTGCCATCGAGTCATTTTTCAAGATCCAAAATTCAAATGGTCAATCCAAAATGTTCAAGTTGTTCTCCATATTGAAATATCCTTAGAGATCAAATTTTATATTTTTTCGAATTTTTTTGCTATTTATTATGATATTTTAAAAAACATTATGATTAGACTATTTCAGGCCCTCCAATTTGAAAATATCATAATAAATAGCAAAAAAATTCAAAAAAATTTTAAATTTTGGTCTCCAAGGCATTTCAATATTGTGATCAACTTGAACGGTTTGGATCGACTGTTTGAATTTTGGATCTCGAAAAACGAGTCGATAGAAAATTGATGGTACGTGCCATCGATGGCGCGTTAGCCATTCTCCTATTCCATACTCATTATCTAATGGGCAAAATTTTACAAACATATATGTATATATAATCATGTTATTAGAATATTTCGTAAGATATGGTATTAGTTTCAATTTTCATCTAAATTTATTTATGTTGATGAAAACCTTAAATTGCACTCTATTATATTATAATTTATAATTAGTTATATAGATTTTTTGAACACTATTATATTATAATTTATAATTAGTTATATAGATTTTTTTAATGTCAATTGACATGAGAATAAATTTCTTGATTTTTGTTATACCTGAAGTATTATCTAAATGTTGTACTTAATCCATATATTTATTTGATATTATTTATTTAACACATTATATTTTTTTTATTAAATTAATAATATTATTATTACCTATTATGTACCCTTACCCTATCCTTAGCATTAATTCTTAACAGGTACAGGTAGGGTACGGATAAAGTCATTTTTTAACGAGTACAGATAGAATATGAATAAAGAAGATTTTGACGTATATGAGTATGAAAATAAATACTTTATGCCGTATCTTACCGTAATATTTACATCCCTAAAATCAAATAAAACCCACATCAAGTTGTTTATTGGCATAGCATTAATATATTAGTCCGCTACACTGAATTCTAGGTTGTACGTAGCTAGATCCAAGCTTAAATTTGTAAGTCTTTGGCATCATATAAAAAAATCATAGCAGATGAGTAATTGACTATTGGTTGATCGAATAACGTAAGGTCATAAGTGCTCAAAATGCTGTATGTGTGATTTAGTCAAGGTAGTTATGCTATTATTATTTTTTTAATTAGCTGATCATGCATGTCCCCTATTTGGTAGGACATGCTTTTAACGGTGGTCTTCCTCGCTACATGAAGCTCCTCAATCATATCCTTCAGTCAAACTCTGTTTAAATAGACACCTATGAGCATAAAAAAAAAAATGTAAGCCGATATCTAGATGCAGAAGAATTTGCCTCCAGAAAAAGAAGAAAAATTTATCATCTAAATTTATTAGGAAGAACATGAAAGGACATTGGTTAGCAGTGGATTTATTAGGAAGAACATGAAAGGGCATTGGTTACCAGTGGATTTAGTACGTAGTGGGGTCTATTCCCCTGGATTTAGGTTGATTATGTAGCAGAGAACCAGAGATATCAGTCGAAGTGCTTAACACTTCAATTGGTCTTAGTTCTTTCCTGTAGGCTGTAAGTACTGTGGCTTTTAATATAGTCTGGCATCTCTGCATGAGATGCTTTTGTTTTTTTTTTTTTTTTTACAAAAAAAGAAAAAAAAACCTGAAACGGCATTCCAAGCTTATTGTTCTCCCGGAGTATGGAGTATGCATGGTCTTATAAACCACCTGATCTTTAAGGGTTGATTCCTTAATTTTGATTGAAATGCTAGATATACATATGACAAGAATTATGTTTTAATGAGCAAAAATCCAGTACTAAAAAACTTTAAGGAGATTAATTAACTTATTTCCTTTTCCAAAAAATCAGATATATTTTTTTGTTTCTGTGATTAATTAACGAGTGACCAACATCTAATAACAAAGGTCATACTTTTGGCCATTCAGGCCTGTACAGGTACAGAGTTGGTGACATCCTAAAGGTGACAGGCTTCTACAATGCAGCACCACAATTCAAATTCATCCGACGTCGCAATGTTGTGCTGAGTATTGACACGGACAAGACCACTGAAGAGGACCTTCTCCATGCCGTCTCTGCGACGAAACCTCTCCTCTCATCACTTTCTCTTCTTCTATCAGACTTCACTTCCTTTCCTGACACTTCCTCTGTCCCCGGCCACTATGTCCTCTTTTGGGAACTGATTCCTGCCACTAGCACTGGTACCTGCAAAGATCTCGATGTACTTCTTGATCAGGCAGTGCTGGAGGAATGTTGTGCTGTAGTTGAGAGTTGCTTAGACTCGATATATCGGCGTTGCAGGAGTCGTGACAAGTCAATTGGGCCACTGGAAGTAAGGGTTGTTGGTAATGGGGCATTTGATGCTTTGATGGATTTTTGTGTGTCGAGAGGATCATCTGTTAACCAGTACAAAACCCCGCGTTGCATCAACTCAGGTGATGCTGTTGCTGTTTTGGAGGATAGAGTAGTCGGGAGGTTTTACAGTCAGAAAACGCCGCATTGGGAGCCATTCAAAGTTGAGGAGAAGGTTGTAAAAAGAAGCTAAAGCTGATGGTTTCTCCAAAATTGCATCTTGATTCAGAAACAACATGCTTGCTAATTAAAGTGAATTTGTCCAAGATCGACGGAAATGTAACAAGTGTCGTTAATAATTCAGGTTTCCATCGACCATGTTTGATCCATATATATTGATCATGTACTGAAATGGATTTGATTGATATAAGTAAATTGATAATCTACATTTTTATGTACTTAAATGTAACAGGAATTTTGAATTTACCCAAGCTCGATGGAAATCTAAATAGCGTTATATATTGATGTACGTATATTAATTTGGATTCGATATATGAATTAATGATCTATATTTGTATGTACATAACTAATTAATATTGTAACATGAATTTCATATTTTTATATTTGAATTTAGGCGATGTAAAATTTGATGCATGAGGGCAGCCACCCTCCAAAATTCGTTTTAGAATAGTTAATTTGCTTATTCACATAGCCAAGGTTCGTTTGCAAGTGAAACTGTGGAAATGATTTTATTTGGATTTGTTGCCTTGCTTCATCTACGAGGCTTTGACTAGAAGTAATCTGAAACTAATTAAGATAAGTTGCTCTCTCATGCAATACAAATGTTTAATGAACTCAACAAAATAAGGAAAAAAAGAACCACAAATGTTGTATGCTATCTCGAGTCCAAATTGTAATCCCGATGTGCAATATGTAAAATTACAATTGGATTAAAATCCACCAACCCAGAGTACTATAATTCATCACCGAACTTTCTGGTAAATATGACATAAAATTTTAAACCTTCAATTTAATTTGAAATTTATTGGATTTTTTGTTTGAACATCTTTAGTCAACTTTTAGCATTGTGGGGTTATTTAAGTAAAAATCCTGCACTGTTTGGAAAGTGAGTAATGGGCTACGTTAGAATCCAAAAGTTGGAAAAACTGAAATAAAATTGTATAATACTGCTGCGTTAGAAATGATATATATACTTTTTCATATTTCCCAAAATAAAAACAAAAAAAATGAAATTATATTCTTTCAGTCCTCCTCCTCCAACTTGTATAAAAGTAACATGCATTAATGAATAATGACTCTGCATTGCAAAATGGGTGTTCAAGTTCAACTGTTCATTGACTGATCATTACTCGGAAAGACAAAAGAAATGAACTCAATGAAATGATCTCCAGATAACTTTTCCAGTGATTGGGTTTCATTGGGCCTTCAGCCTCCGACGATAATAGATCAACGGGCCGGCCAATTATGCTCCAGGCGTTACGGACTTGTGACCAGATTCAGATCAGAGGCGGGATGAAAACGGAGCAGATTTTATCCGTTTTGATCCGTATTCGAATCCGACAAATACTCTAAATATCCGAACCATATTCGTACCGAGCATCTCTGTATTCATATTCGTATCCGTATCTGACAAAAAAATATAGATGCGTATATGATTTTGACCAACATCCGATTTGTATTCTTATTCGACAAAAAAAATATGAATATTATCCGTATCCAATAGATATTCAATCTATTTATCTGTATATTCAGTGGCACAAGATTGTTAATACACTTACTCTTCTAATATTTTGATTAGATAATATTTAGTTTTTTTATTAGATAGATTCACTTACGGTAATATTTTTTGGACTAGTAAAATAAAATTTATTTTATCTTCTATTAAGATAACTACGTATGATGACAATATTAAAATTAATATTTTTTTATTGTGTTGGCTACATATCGTTACTATAATATTTTGATGTATAATGACATTTGATATCAATATTATTATTTTATTTTATTTTTTTAATTAGTTCATTAATTTATAAATATCTGTTTTAATTTATGAAATGAAATAAATCTGTATTCGTATTCGTATCTGAAAATATCTAATTCATAGACGTATCTGTTTATAATATCTAAGTATTCGAACATATTCATATTCCTATCTATATCCCATATCATGGATATGGGATACGGATATAGTTTGACCACAATCCGAGGCGTATCCGATCCGTTGATTCAGAGCATCTGATCTGATCGCTTACCCGTTATAGAAGTATAGTTTTCTCATCCGTTTTACGAACCAAAAAGAGGAAATCCAGCGACGGGTTCGTTTCGCAGCGGAGCTTGTCTCGTCTCGCTCCACCAGACCAGAACGAACTAGATCTCTCCACCTCTCTCTCTCTCTCTCCTTCTTCTCCGATCAAATCAACTCCTCCAACTCCAAACCCTAACCCTAGAAACCAAATCTCAAACAATGATGCCAGACGACCCGTTCGCGCGCCAGCGTCAGCGCGCCTTCATCACTTCATCAGCAAGCGCGCCGATCTTCCCCACCTCGCCTTCCCCTTCCCCCTCCTTCTCCGGCGATCGCCGCACTTCAACCGCCTCTCCTAGCCCTGTCTCGATCCCTCTCCGCCACTCCCGCTCGCCTTCTCCGTCTGGCTCCGCCGCCTCTCGCCACTCCCTCACTCCCTCCACCTTCATTCACAACTCCAGGCTCGCCTTCGCTCTCGTACCAGCTGCACTCTTCCTTCTTGACCTAGGTGGTACTCCTGTTTTCACAATTCTCACTCTAGGTCTTGCGGCGGCCTATTTTTTCGATTCGGCTAAGTTCTCAGTGCCATCCTTTCTTTCCATTTGGGTGTCTCTTGTTCTCTCTCAAGTGGCTTTCTTCTTCTCCTCGTCACCCTCTCTCTACCACACTTCGCTCCCTCTGACAGCTCTGTCCTTGTTTCTCTGTGCCGAGACCACATTTCTGATTGGGGTTTGGGCTTCAGTCAATTTTCGGTGGATCCAAATCGAGCACCCAGCTATTGTTATTTCTCTAGAGAGACTCCTCTTTGCTTGTGTACCAGTTACTGTACCGTCTCTCTTCACCTGGGCTGTAATCTCAGCTGTTGGTATGCCAAATTCCTCATACTATTTCATGATATTCTCTTGTGTTTTCTACTGGGTCTTTTCAATCCCTAGAACTTCTTCATTTAAAAAGGGAAATGCTGACCCATCAATTCTCGGTCAACTTGAATGCTGCTTTCATTCTCTATACATACTATTTGTTCCGTTACTTTTCCATATTGGATCTCACCATTCTACCATTTTCTCTTCTTGGTCCTCGGTCTGTGAACTCCTGTTACTCTTCTTCATCCCCTTTCTGTTTCAACTTTATGCATCTACACGTGGCGCCCTGTGGTGGGTCACAACCAATTCTCATCAGATTCACCGCATAAGAGTTGTAAATGGTGCGGTTGCAGTTATTGTGGTGGTTTTGTGTTTGGAGGTTAGAGTTATATTTCATTCTTTTGGTAAGTACTTGCATGCGGCACCGCCCTTAAATTATATACTTGTGACTGTGGTGATGCTTGGTGGTTCTGTCGGGCTGGGGGCCCACATGGTAGGCATGGTGAATGATGCTGTTAGTTCTCTGGCATTTACTGCATTGACTGTACTCATTAGTGCTGCTGGAGCTATAGTCGTTGGTTTTCCTATGCCGGTATGTTCTATTCAGCTTTACTTATGGTCTTTGAACTATTCAACAAAGAACTTTGTGTTATATGAAAATCCCATCCAAATTTTCTTGTTCATATGTAATACTCAAGTACAATTTGAGTTAACATAAATAAGCAGAAATTAAATCAGCAAGGCCAACAAATGGGAATTTTCATCAAGTACGATTTTATTGATTAGGCAATCCCTACCGATGAAAATTTTATCAAGTACCACTACTGGTGCAAGTCATATGCTGATCCTAAATTGCCTTGTGATGCAGTTCATTCTACTTCCCATGATAGCTGGTTTCTGCTTGGCGCAATTCTTCACAAGAAAAAGCCTTTCGTCATACTTCACATTTGTGGCACTCGCAACCTTAATGGTTCTATGGTTTGTAGTGCACAATTATTGGGACCTCAACATATGGCTTGCTGCAATGCCTTTGAAAACCTTGACTAAGTACCTAGTATTAGGTATAATGCTAGCCATGACTGTGCCGGGTCTAACTCTCCTCCCAGTCAAATTTCGGTTTTTAATCGAATTAGGCCTTATTGGGCATGCCCTATTGTTATGTTACGTAGAGGATAAGCTGTTTAACCATGCAGCCATGTATTATTATGGATATGATGAGGAGGTAGTATACCCAAGTTATGCAGTTCTGGTCACGACATTTTTGGGCATGGCAATTGTCAGAAGGATGTCTGCGGATATGCGGGTTGGGTCGAAAGCTGGTTGGATCTTGACCTGCTTGTATTGCTCCAAGATCTCCATGTTGTTTATTGCTTCAAAATCTGTTGTTTGGGTCTCAGCTGTTTTGCTGCTGGCTGTAACTCCTCCTTTGCTTCTTTACAAGTACGTCTGTGCACTTTATCTTTCCTTTGAAACTGTATTAAAAGTGGGAGTATGTTAACAATTTGCATAAAGCCCTTTTTCTTGTTTCCGATTGTGTTTCATTTGTGATTTGGATTAAGGATGCAATGATGGGCTTAACATAATTCTGTATTTGGTGTAATGAAAAAGGAACCTTTCTTTCTGAAGTCTATCAAAGTTGTTTTTCCCTGATATGGGTTTTATCCTTGAAGTCTTAATTTTCGATTTGAATCCAGTTTTATTATCAAATTTCTTCTTACAAGGGTGCAAACAAGGAACCAAGCAAACATAAACAGCAGACAACAAAATTATGTAAAGAGAAAATGAGATGTTTGTGTTCTCTGTTGTTAGGGATAGAACAAAAGGGCTTTCCAAAATGAAGGTGTGGCAAGGGTATGCACATGCTGGTGTTGTGGCCATCTCTGCTTGGTTCTGCCTTGACACTATTTTTGAAGCCATACAATGGCTTCAGGGAAGACCACCATCTGATAGCCTCCTTTTAGGCTCTTACATTCTTCTCACTGGGATAGCTTGCATACCTATTGTTGCTCTCCATTTCTCTCACTCTCAGGTACACCTTCTGTTTTTTTCCCTTGTATGATGGACCAAACTATGTTGCAATTTCATGTATTCTTTTGAGAAACCTGCAAAATAAAATATACCCTTACTGTATGAGAAATCTAAATCATTAAGGAAGAAGTATGATTTTCCTATAAGATTCTGAAATACAAGTAATTTCACTTAGACGGTCTTTTATTTAATTCATTAGGTGTCCAAACTAATTCCATTATTCACTGTTCTTTCTATATAAAAGGGGTAGTTTGATGGGTCTTAAATAAGTTAGGAAGTGTTCACAGATGATATTTCTACATATGAAGGGCCTATGTCTGAAGGGCCTCATCTGTGTAGACACGTTGTTTAATGTGATTTTATCAGGAACAAAATCCAGCAGTCCTGCCACTTCATTTCCTTGTTCTTTCTTTTTTTCAACTTGAATCTTTGTTTTTGTTTGGACACTGGTACAGCTGGCGAAGAGATTCCTTCTGCTGGTCATTGCAACAGGTCTTCTGTTAGTAACAATGCAGCCCCCCCTCTCACTCTCTTGGGTCTTCAGGTCTAAACTGATCCTAATGGCCCACCAATCAAATGACGACGTCTCTATATATGGCTACACCTTGGGAGGCCCCACCTGGCCATCTTGGCTCCTCATCTCAACTGTCATTCTTACCCTGGCTTCCATCACATCTATCATCCCAATCAAGTACATTGCTGAGTTGCGTGCCTTATACTCAATAACAGTTGGGGTAACTCTAGGCATTTACATTTCAGTGCAATACTTTTTTGGTGCTCTCATGTTGTATCCACTTCTGATAATTACAGTCACATGTGCCGCAGTGTTTGTAGTATTCACACATATTCCCTCGGCAAGTAGCACTAGGATTTTGCCGTGGGTTTTTGCCATGTTGGTTGCTCTCTTCCCAGTCACATACTTGTTAGAAGGGCAGGTACGTGCAAAAGGTTTTGCTGCAAGTGCTGAGGAGGAACAAGAGGCTGACCGGTTTAGTACCATGCTGGCCATTCAAGGTGCAAGGTTGTCATTATTGGGACTATATGCAGCCATATTCATGCTTATTGCCTTGGTGATCAAGTTTGATTTGGCTGCATTGTTGCATGAAAAGGCAAGTTCGAGCACTCAAAAGAGTCGGGTACAACCGCACTCTCTGCCCAAAACCCGGTTGTTCCAGCAGAGAAGGCAATCAGCCACTCCTTCTCTAACAATCAAGAGACTCTCAGCCGAGGCCGCATGGATGCCTTTAATTGGGAACATTTCTACTATTTTATGCTTCCTCATATGTCTAATTCTGAATATAACTCTAACGGGCAGTTCAAACCGAGCAATATTCTTTCTTGCCCCTATTTTGTTACTGCTAAACCAAGATTCGGATATTATTTCTGGTTTTGGGGATCGGCAACGTTACTTCCCTGTGACTATTGTGGTGTCGGGCTATTTAGTGCTGGTGGCTTTATATCGAATCTGGGAAGAGGTATTCTGGACTGGCGACAATGAGTCGTGGGGTGGGTTGAACATTGGTGGCCCTGGTTGGCTTTTTATAGTTAAGAATTTGGCTCTGCTGATCCTGACCTTGCCAAATCATATATTGTTCAACCGGTTTATGTGGGACTATGTGAAACAGACTGATGCCATGCTGCTGCTAACGATGCCTCTTAATCTGCCATCTATAGTGATAACTGATGTATTAACAATTAGAGTTTTGGGGCTGTTAGGGATCATCTATTCATTGGCTCAATACCTTATCTCAAGAAGGATTCGGATTGCAGGAATGCGATATATATGAAACTAGGTATGTCTTTTTGTAAGCTTCCTTGGGTCGTTATTTAAACATTTCTTCGGCCTTTGTTTCTCTTTTTGTTATTATATTGAAACAAACAAAAATTTTGGGTACTTAAGCTTGTGCATTATTGAATCAATATGATAGTGGATGTAGACCTCAAATCAACAATTGTTTAGCCTTTGTCAATTTCATTGTGATGGTATTCGCTATTGTTTTTACTTTTTTTATTGTTTTGCTTTCCTTTTGTAGGTGTAGTCAGTCAAGACTTGAGAACAAAACTCAGATGTTTTTTCGTCAATGCCAATAAGGTTTAAAATTTTTATATGAGACTTATAGCTGTAGCTGGAACTGTAGTGAATTTTGCAAGAGGGTGTTAGGATAATTTGTGATGTAAACTTGTACACTTGTAGTTCATACAACATTAGCAAAGATCTGGACCCCTCCTCTCCTCTTCTCTCTCTCTCTCTCTCTCTCTCAAGCTCTACCTTCTTTGGGCTATCTTGTGTAGGCTTGGGCTGTCTGCAGCCTTTGTTTCATTTTTTTTTTTATTTGTTTTGATAATTTAACTTTTGTAGAACAGGCTTCTGTTTGAGATTATAAGAATGTTACAGAAAAGTGCCCATTTGGAGATGAAGGTTGGGGATATAAACAAAATACAGCTGCTTCAATCGTTTTAGGATTTTGAACAGAAAGGAATGTGGTTTTCTTTTCATATTCTTTTGTACACGTGATTTCAATTATAACAATTTAAAAAGAATCCAATTTGCGTTTGAAATTAAATGGGTTATGAATGTGCATTGAACAATAGTCACGTGTCATGACAGCAAGCCGGAATGTATTTAAATAACAAACACTAATTTAGAGTAGGTCCCCGCCCTTCATGGTGATTGTGGGTATGTTTTCTTTACATTTACAATGTATAATTTGTCAAAAAAATTGTAAAAAAAGGTCTTTTCCGTTGAAACATGGCTGTCTAGATCGGACGAGAAGCTAAAATAAGATGTATCATTAAAAGAACCTAGTGAGGAGTTCATCTCCTCTCCTCTCCTCTCATCTCATCCCATCCCTTCTCTCATCTCATCTCATCATCTCTACTTTTCAATTAGTCTTTTTCTTTTTCTCTCTTTTATCTCTTTGTATACTAGTTTCTCTTTCTCTCTCCTTTACTATGTTGAATTTTTTAAAATTTTTAACCCTGTAGATCTCTTCGCTAGCTTTCTGGATTTGGGTCAATCGCCACAAATGAATGTTCCTATCAAAAGTTACGCCTGTTTGAAATTCTAACGTTTAAAAATATGTTTTGTGTGATTTTTCTGTCATTTTTTATGATTTTTTATTTTCTGTGATATATATGTGATATGTGATATATATGCTACATTTATTTCAAAAATAAATATATTTTTTATTTTTCAAAAATAAATACATTAAAAAATTAAAAACCATGCCGAATTGGAGAAAATATAAAATGACTATATTATTTTAAACAATTATTTATATTAATAAATATCTAATTTTAAATGAAATAATTAAACTATATATAAGAAATACAAATAAAATGCATTAAAAACAAATATATATTACCTTTTTCATTAATAAAATGCATTAAAATTTATTTAAAAACAATCAGTAAAATAATTGAAAAGGCTTAATATACTGAGGTTTTTCAAAACACGATATTATAAATCTATTGTTAAAATTCTGAGTAAATTAGTAATAAAATCAAAATTTAATAATATTTTAATATTATTTTTTATTTTTTTCGGGGACTATTGTACCGTTCACACCAAACTACCAAAGCATCCAATGCAAAACAGTCGAATAATTCTCGACTTCTAAATTGAAAATTTTATATTAAGATTCCTGCAGGTTGTCCAAGTTCATTAAAGTATATACCAATAGTAATTGATAAAATCTTACCGACCATAATTAGTGCTAAACAAGTTTTTCAAATTGAAATGTATATGTGTTCTGCGGTTTTTACTCGGTTCAGTGCTATAATTCATTTAATGATATTGGTATGGATTCACTGATTATACAGTTATTCAGGCAATATTATTTCCAGTCATAACAGAAATAATTGGGGAAGTAATTGCTGAAATTCATGCATTAACTGGTTGTCAGATTGTCATCTTGTATACAGCTTTAAGTGCAAATAGTAGTACTTTGCAGAAAATATATGTACATCAATCCTGTCAGTTTGGAGCACTTTTCTGAAAGTTTGTATTACTTTCTTCTACAAATGATAGAGGATCTTAATATCTTATAAACTCTAAGTGCACCTAGCCAAACAGTTAATTTAAGTACCCCACTAGTTATCTATCTTTTTGGAATGATGCAGTTGCCGCGTTTCCTGATTTGTATATAATAGAGGCCTGTATGGGACATGAGATGCTGTGACCCATAGTCCATAGATTTACATAATCTTCAATGGGTGAATTCATTTTTTGTTATTTTGTAAAGAATGCACTTATGTATTAACAATATAAACATTAGGTCCATCATAGGCGCTGAATTAAAAAAATGCACACTGAAAAGTGAAAACTATGCACTAAATAAGAAATCAATACTGATTGCACACAAATTTAAATTTGCATGATTAGATAAAGGTGCGCCAAAGAAATAACACATTTGTTTTTTCCGAAGCCTTTTAGATGTCAGGACGATTAAAAAAAAACGATGCATTGTTGATGAAATATCACTAACAATCATGTGATGACAGAATGGTCCAAAATTTACAAGTGAGTCGCACATGTATTCTGCAAACTTTATTATAATCTACTTCAGTGATGGTAGATCACTAATTGGTGCAAAAGTCGTGTAACACATTTTCAGTTTATTTTTTAATCTTTTGTTTGGAGGAAAGACTCATGAAACACTTTTGTATATTATCAGATCACAGATATTTCTGAGCTGATTTAATTATTGTATTAAGTGTACTTGGTTGTTTCTGTTCTGTTTTATTTTTGTTGGAAAAACCGTCACAACTCACAACAGATCCAGAATTTAAGGCAGACGAAAACTCGGTGTAAAAGAAAAGATCAGACGTGAAAATCATGAAATCTTTTCAAACAGGCAGAGCTCTTATTACCAATAAAGCAGAATCTATCACAACAACAACCACGACTTCGGATTCTATTTAACAAATCCCCCACCAAAACACGATTAATTATAACTAATCCATTCCAATATCTGATACTACTAAGTACTAACTTAGAACAAGCCAACTCGTGGAAATAAGGGCCATCTAGCTGGCCTATCTTCCTTACGGGGCCACGATGGGAACACTATGCAGCACTACAGTCTCAACTGTGAGACCGGGCCCGAACCCAAAAAGGACGCCCCAGTCGAGCCCCTCTCCGGTAGTTGCCCTGCCTTCCTCAGCTGACCGTCGTCTCATCTCGTCCAAGATGAACAGCACACAGGCACTAGACATGTTGCCAAACTCACTCAACACATGCCTTGTGGCTCGCATTTTCGACTTGTCTAGTTGAAGCTTAGACTCCACTTGATCAAGGATAGCTGGGCCTCCTGGGTGCGCGATCCAAAAGATCGAATTCCAGTCATTGATACCTTCAAATCAATAAACATGTTAATTTCAGAAATTAAGTTTATGAAAGACAGTCCATATGGTAATTTTGTTAACAGACATATATGTTACACATACCAAGTGGAGTGAAAGCCTCGACAAGACTCTTTTCGATGTTCTTGGAGATGAGCCCGGGGACATCCTTGAGAAGGTGGAAAGTAAGGCCGACCTCGCGGAGGTGACCGTCAATGGCTCCCTCGGAATCGGGCAGGATAGTCTGGGATGCATAGACCATTTGGAACAGGGGCTTTTCAGTTGCAGGGTCTGGGTCGGCACCAACAATGATGGCAGCAGCACCATCTCCAAAAAGTGCCTGACCAACCATGGAATCGAGGTGGGACTCTGATGGACCGCGGAAGGTAACTGCAGTGATCTCAGAGCAAATCACCAAAACTCGGGCCCCACGGTTGTTCTCAGCAAGGTCCTTAGCCATTCGAAGCACTGTACCTCCAGCAAAGCATCCCTGTTGGTACATCATAAAGCGGTTGACAGAGGGACGGAGGCCAAGGAGCTTGGTGACTTGGTAGTCGGCACCGGGCATGTCTACACCACTGGTAGTGCAGAAGATCAAATGGGTAATTTTCGACTTTGGCTGGCCCCACTCCCTGATGGCCTTGACTGCTGCCTCCTTACCAAGCCTGGGCACCTCCACTACGACGATGTCCTGACGGGCATCTAGTGACGGTGCCATGTAGGCGCAAATGTTTTTGTTCTCGGTGAGGATCTCCTCAGTCAAGTGCATGTACCTCTTCTTGATCATGGACTTGTCGCCTGTCACAGAATTAAGGAGAAATATTAAATTATGATAGAGTAGAGAAATGGTGTTTGAATGTTTTTGTATTTCATTTCATATCTGAACATGTACAGCGAGAGGGTCTTTATAATTATACCCAGATACAATAGGTACATATACTTCTACAGTCCCTGGAAACTTCTCCAGTTCTACCCAATACTGGACCAGTATTATCTAATATCCCCCCCTCAAGTGGATGGTCCAGAGGTGACCATCAACTTGTCTCTAATAGCTAGACTCAAATCTGGTAGTGGTCATTCCTTTAGTAAGTCCATCGGCAATCTGATCCTTGGAACAAATAAACTTGACTACGAGTTGCTTGGCAACAACTCTCTCTCGAATGAAATGAAAATAGATTTCCACATGCTTTATTCGTGCATGGAACATAGGATTAGAAGCGAGAAACGTGGCGCCGATATTATCACACCATAAAACCAGCGTCTGAGCCAAGTTTTGACGAAGCTCTTTAAGTATGTACTGTATCCAAATAATCTCGGCTGCAGCAAGAGCAAGGCTCCTATATTCCGTTTCGGTGCTGGATTTAGAAACCGTAGGCTGTTTTTTTGAGCTCCATGAAACCAGATTCGAGCCAAGGTAGATACAACAAGCTGAAGTAGACCGTCGATCGTCTGGGCAGCCAGTCCAATCTGAATCTGAATAAGCATGTAGATGCCTGGAGAAGTTAATGAGGGTATTTATTTGGCAGCAAACCATGTCGATCCCAGGCATCGACGCCTCTGACACGAATAGGCCAGTACTAAAAACTTTGTCCCTGGATTCTACTCATTTTTCCCACATCATTTTGACTACATTTCACTATTTCAGCGACCACAATGTGTCGACAAAGGCACGCCGCACGCGCTTAACTACCCTCGTCAGTAAAATTGTACCCAAGAAATTTAATCTAACACATTGTTCGTCTGTAGGTGTGGGTCAAACAACTTTACCTACCTACCTGCCTGCCTGCCGTACGTATTTGCAGTAAACCTTTACACTATTAAGATTTAAGAATGAATATGTGCCAAAATTGCTCCAACCAAACAATTTTAAAAATATATGGTTATCAATAAAATTATTTTGTAAAAGTCTATGATATGCTTGGAATTTTTTTTCCTACTACTATTAATTGTTGAACTTCAAGATCAAACTTTCCATGATTTGTCTTTTTTTGTCCTTCACACACCCCAAACAAGAATTGTATTTATAATCTTTGCCTTGCATAAATTGGGTTGCTGTGTCATTTTCTTTTAATAGAATGCCGCAAACGTAGACTCAAACCACGGAAGCATCCTTACAGAAAAGGAGCATGGTTCTTTAATTAATGTATATCTACCCTAAACAAACCTATTATAGGGCAAAAAATTAGATCACGTGAAATATCTAACATGAATTTTAGGGAAATCATAAAGAGACCGATCTCAAATTTGGACAGACTTGTTCCATGGCACAAATGGCTCACATTTCTTGGATGGATTCTTAATAAATCTAACCATGGAAGCCGAATACCTGTTTTTTATTATTTTTTTTTCTGAAGGTTAATTATCTGTTTTTTAATTACACAACTGACACTACGTACACAATTAGAAAATCTCCGCGTTTTTTTTTAATATAAAGGATACAGAAACAATCTATATACATCAGCCAGGTAATACCGCACCTACCAAACCAGTGAATACACATACAAAATCAACGAAATAAGTAGCACATATACTAGTAATATATAAAATGTTGGGTTTAATAAAATGTTTCATTTGAAAAAAAATAGATATATAGCCATTTTTTTTCTAAAGTGAAAATTGCGCCAACCAAATTAGCGCTCAACTTGGCTAACACATGAGACCGTTATTCTTGTTTCTTTTCTTTTTTTTTTAAATCAAAATCTAATATGTGTTTTTGTCACTTAACTGATAAACTAACCCGCGCATAGAAAGTTGCACAGCATGAAGTGTGTGTGTGTGTATTAATATCACTCTTTTAAAAAATAGTTTTAAAGCAATCTAAAAATTATATATATCTAACATGACGTGTTGACGTACTTATATTATCAGCACTAAGATTAATTGTTTCTGTTTTTTATGTTTCATATATTTTTTTTTTTTTTTGCTTTTTTTTAATTTGAAGAAAACACTACTAAAGATAATCTAGAAACCGTAGCATATAACAGTTACAAGATGATGATTCGTAAGGAATTAAAGAGACTACTTACACATGCGCTTGAACTTTTCCTTGAGATCTGTCATGTGCTCACTGTCCGTAATGCGAAAGTAGTAGTCAGGATAGTCGGCCTGGTGCACGCAGTTTTTCGGAGTAGCTGTACCAATTGCGAGGATGGTTGCCGGACCCTGCGCACGTTGTGCTTGTCTGATCTCCTCCAGTACTCTTGCCATGGCTGATATCTCTTCTTCAACAAAGAGAGAAAAAGATTGTTGTTTGTTAATTAATTATCTTTGGTTTGGAACCAACTAATGGCAAAGAGTAGTGGTGCAAGGAAAGGGTGGAGAGAGCTGACACGAGAAGGCAAATTTATAACCCAGTGAAAGAAACTAAGAAAGTGGTAGGTCGAGTGGACGGGTGGATGGGGATCCACGTGGTTTTGGACTCTGGTTTGGCATGAAAGAAGGTAGATATGCACCAAGTGTCGAGAGGATTAAGGAAATAAAACTTGAAGGAAGGGTTAGTTGGGGGCGTGTTGAGGTACCTTACCCTTTTTTCTCACCCCCTCCAGTGAGAAAAAACAGGAGATTTTTGTGCTTAGTTGGGGAGGATTTATTAATTGCGGACAATGATTATATGTGTAGCGTAATTAATTGCTAGGCATATACTGTTTCACGGGAAGAATCTGACCGGATGGGTTAACATCAAACGGTCCATTATACTTTAGGAGGATTTGAATTAAATGGGAAAATTTCTTGGGTCTATGAGTTAACATCCGGACAAATTTTTTTATCTGAATATTTTAATAATTTTAGTTAGTTTTTTTTTTAATAAGGATGAGAATTAAGTTTCTCAATTGTAATTATATAAACTGAATTTTTCATTTAAATGATTAAATCTCGAATTTACGTACTTCATTCAATGAACTTTATCTTTAGTCAACAAATTAAAAACTCGTTTTCAGAATTAAAATTACTTGATAATAAAATATTTTAATCACAATATTAAAGTGCACTTAATAAAAAATAACTATATCAGGATATTAACATTTTATGTTTTGACAATAATGAAGCAAAGTTAAAGTTCGTAAGAAAAAATAAAATGGAACTTAAACTAATCCACACTAGCTAGTAGCTAATTTAATGACTTCGCTAATATGAGATAAATTAAATACCGAGGGAAAAGTATATTAGTTTCAAGCATGAAAAGCTTACATTACCGGAGGGAGAACAACCAAACTAGTTTACACAATATTTGGTCAACATTTTAAACATAGGAGTATATATATGAATATATCTATCCAAATTTGAGTCGCTACAAAGTGGGCCCGCCATTACTATTCTGTTATATTGCGCAGAAGTGAACGTGACGACTGCAACAAGAGAACATGACACCGGATTCGCTTTGAAATCCATTACTAAGATTTGACCCAACAAAAGAAAACCAACACTAACAAACATAACTGCGCAAAAAAATCAGGTAATTAACCACTGTCTTTGATGTATGCACCTCACTCACTCCTCAGCACTGGACCCATGCAGTTACTTATAAAGAACCCTCTCTCAGGTTAAAATGGACAATAATTATCCAAAATAGTAATTCCAGCATTTCGTGTAGAATTGAGCCTAAATTGGTTCAATTTATTACTCCTTTTTATCACAAGTGACCACAGGCGTTACGGCTTATTCCTTTTTATCACAAGTGACCACAGGCGTTACGGCAAAACAATTTGGGCCTAAATTGAATAGGAGGCTGATATCATTGACAAAAAAAATAGGAGGCTGATAAGTGACAACTTACTAATTCGTTTTACGATTTTTTTCAATATTCATGTTTAGTAATAAAATAAAATGGACCGATGAAAACAAAAAATTAACATCATATTTTCGTAAACTAATATTTATATATCTTTAAAATGAAAATATCATTTATTCGTAAAATAGGACATGCCAATCAACATTGATAAGAAATGCTAAATAGTAAATACATATTGTGATTGTTGGCTAGCACAAAAGGGATCCGCATCCTCGACAGCCAACTAAAATGGTTGTTCCGTGCTTTCCGCTAATATTGTCCATACGATCTGGATCCAAGGGCGAAAGCAACAAAGCAGCGATTTCCAGCCTACCCAACCTACCCGCTTCGAAATAAAATGCAACAAACACAAAAATTAAAAAATCATTTCCTTCATCTTCGTCTCTTTCGTTACCTCCGCCTGACAACAAGCTTGAAAACCCTAGATCAATCGAGCGAGGGATCACAACAAAATCGTTGAAGCAAGTCAGTAGATCGAGCGATAGACAGACTAGTATCACTTAGCACTCCAATCTGCACCTCTCCAAGTACCTCTGCCTCCTCTCGAAACCCTAGACAGGTTCAGTGAAATTACGCACTCCAATCCGCTTGCTTTCTGTTGAATTGTTGTAGCAACTGTTGAATGTTGAAATTAGTTTTTAACTGTTGAAATTTAGCTTTTATTTAGCTTATAATTGTCGTTTAGCTTTTAACTGTTGAATTGTTGTTTAGCAACTGTTTAATTTAGTTTTTACTGATGAAATTTAGCTTCAATTAGTCTGTTGAAATGATGCTTAGGTGGGGTTCAAATTTAACTTTTATTGTTGTTTCACTACATCTCATATTAAAATTTAGTTTTTATTGTGGGGTTCAAATTTGATGCTTTGGGTTTCACTGCATCTCATAGGTGGCTTTAATTTAGCTTGAATTAGTCTGTTCAAATTTAGCTTTTATTGTTGTTTTACTGCATCTCATATTATGATGCTTAGGTGGGATTCAAATGATGCTTATGTGGGGATCAGATATGGTTATGGGTTCAAATATGGTTATGGGATCAGATATGGTTGCCAACAAAAGAGAACGCAATTAAGTTAGTCTAATCTTGACAAATTTCCAAATTGCTACAAAAAAAAAGAAAAAATTAGTTAGTCAAATTAATTAATTAAACTATACTGTATATTTCCAAATTATTTTGAAATATTTTAATTAATTAAACTATAATGTATATCTTCTAGGTCACCATAGCACCCAAAATGCTCCTCCGTTATAACTTGTGACAAATTATTACTCAGCCTGTAATTAAGAAAAAAAATTGGATACAACATAAATAAATTGCATAAAATTAGTCATCCATATTGGTTTTTCTCTATGGAGAGCTAAACAAATACTATACATGGTCTCACATATTGGTTTTTCTCTCTGGAGCACAACCCATGCCTATTAGTCATCTTTTTTCAACATTTTTTGAAGTAATTATTATAACTAAAATTTACCTTATCAAAGGTTGACTATTTGATATATTTTGACCATTGCCCTTCTTTCTTCTAGACAAGTTCTCATTTCATGCCTTCCTTCGTTTTGAATGGTTGTCACTGTCTTTCTTTTTTAGGCGGAGTGAATTTTCGGGTTGGCTATTTGAGTTGTCTTCATCATGATTTCCATCTCTCTCTTCTACTTGCAAATGAAGAGAACACAATCCATTGAGCATAAATTGGAATAGACCTTCATCATGGGCCACCATATCGCATGTTGATGCTAGCTCACGCATCAATTATGCTTTTCGATTTCTAACTTCCAACATAGCATCCTCAATAACAACTCTTCCTTCTCTATTTGCAACGGTATCATCATTCACATCTTGTGTCCAAAGTTTAAGAATATATCTCCATGGTATATATATTCTTAATATCTTCTCTATCCAACACCTTTATTGTATGACAACACAAAATTTCCACTCTCTCAAACTTCTTACAAGAACACACAATGCTTTGGTCATCCTGATTCCAAACAACTTGTTTACTCTTGCGGGAGCATTCTTCATCATTAATGTTACACATACCAACCGTGTATGTGTTACCATCTATGGATTCTATGTACGCCGAACCGGATAACTCACACTCCTTTTGAAATAACTCAAAGATGTTGGGCGTATATTATTTTTCGGTTTCACAAAGAATTGAAATATTGTACCTAACTCTAGGTATTTTTCTTCTCATCTCATACTCGAATTTGACCTCTTTCTCCCACTTTGCATCAACAACCCTATCAAAGTGCTCTATAAACCGATTCACATCCAACTTACAACTTAAATAGTTCTTCAAATCCGAGTTAATACTCTCATTAGCTTGTGTGCTACAGATCCCTAGAGTGTAAGCATCCTTTATAAAACAATATGCCCACTTTTCTTTACAATCAAAGATGAAATCTACCCGTCTCTTGTCTTTCTCGTCCACCTTTCCCGTTAGTTCTTCAAAGGTTTTTTCAAACTCTTCTTCCCCTTTGTACTTGAACATACATTTACAAAACTCTCCCAATAAATCAGTATCATTCTTATCTTTCTTCTTGTTGGGTTTAGACAACTTTTTTTGAGCATTTTTCATTATATGCCAGACACATAACTCATGCTTTATATCCGACAATACTTGCCCTAAAGTCTTTTCTATTGCGGGATCTTGATCCGTAAACATGGTTATGGGTCTTTTGCCACCATTCGCCTCTACAAACTTTGTGAATACCCATGCAAAAGACTCCGTAGATTGGTCACACATGAGAACTGCACCAAAAATCACAATCTCTCTAAAATTATTAAAGCCAACAAAAGTTCCAAGGGTCCATTTTTCCTTATTGGTTCCAAAGGTTGTATCAAAGATAACTATCTCTCCAAATCGTACATAAGCTGCAATCATTTTACCATCCATCCAAAGAATATTAGCAATCTCTTCATTTTCAGTGATATTCTCAAAGTGTTGAAAAAAAAGAATTCTCCGTTGCCCGCTTTTCAAAATACTTCATGATAGCAACTGCTGCCCCATATTCCATTGATTTCTTTCGCATATCCCTTAAGCAATTATTAAGGTCATTTTTGGTGTAACCAATGCTTCTAACTCCACTGGCTTGTCTACTTAGTAACTCATGTGATTATTTTGGTCGGATCCCTGAACTATCGGTTAGGTTGATGTTAATACGGGCTATTTCAGGAACTTCACGTTGGGTAGGTATTAGATAACAAGCTTCGGGTTTTTTGAGAGTGTGATTGTGATTAGGATGATATCTTGCAACTTTGTATTTTTGGCAATATTTATCAAATTTAATATTGTATCACTTGAGAATAGAGTACTGCTACATACTGTATCAATTGAGAATAGAGTACTACTACATATTGTATCAATTGAAAATATCAGATTTGGTACTTGCATCTATTGTACTAACTACTTACCGCATGGAAATAGGTACCAATTTTAACGTTGTTACATACTCAAGTATCAGCTCAAGGATCATATTGCAAGGTATACTATTACATACTCAGTACTAATTCAAGACTCAAGAGGGTCATATGACCTGATAACCTATATAAGTTGTTCAACCTTGCTAATATATTTATTTTTTTTCCTTTTTTAATATATATAATTAATGTACCTACATTTTGGGGGGGGGGGGGGGTTGGTTGGGGGATGGGGGTCTTATTTAGAGGTCATTTAGTGGAAACAATGATTAGAACCAGGAATCGAACTATGACTTTGGCAGAGAGCTCTCTGACAAAGGTGGAGCCTGACATCCCAATTCCAGGTTCTCATATGGATCAATCTCACTCATTTGATGTAGATGACGAATTATTCGAAGAATCATTAAGCCCCAACTGAATTTCCTTCACTAGATTGGCGAAGCCCTAACTTAAATGGAAATAAATTGATTAAGCCCCAATTGAATTTTACCAGTTTAGAGGCAACTCAGAGTGAGAGGCGACAGGATTTACCTTGAAAGGTGGAGAACCTTAGTCGTCTCTCGGACTGCACCGACGATTGAGAGGCGACAGGATTTACCTTCTGTTCAAGAGAGAAGAAGATTGAGAGGGATGAGAGGCAGACTTGATCAGACAAGCGAAATCGTTGTTTTTGGCGGGAAGTCGACGGACAGGAGAAATCACTGTATTTTCAACATAACTCGAGACGGGCAAGTCAGGTATTGGAGAGAGAGGTGAAATCGCTGTTTTTTTCTTATGCGCCCTTGGATCCAGATTCGATGGACAATATTACTAGACAGCACGGAACAACCATTTTAGTTGGCTGTCGAGGATGCGGATCCAGCACAAAAGTGTGTTGTGTGCACATGCATGGTCCCTGGCTCCTTGCGACCATGTCCCATGGGCCATGGTCGTAGAGTCTATTAGGAAAAGAGCGTCTGTTGTCCCAAAAAAAAAATGATCGCTCAAACTTTAAAGCCCCTTTTCGCGGGGAGAGGATCCTCTAAGGTTGGCAGAGCGCCAACTTTTGATCTGAACTGTTCGATCTAATTTCGACGGTTAAAATTTTTCGGACCTATCAATCTGGTATTATGCACAGGACACCCTTAACCGTTGAGATTAGATCTAATGATTCAGATCAAATGTGGGCACTGGCAGAGAATGTGATTACTTTTCGCGAGGGATAGTAAGCACTCGGTGCATTTCCTGAAGAATATGACGAATTTGAAGGTACTGGGCGACATTCTGAATTCTAATTTCTTTGTATATTTCTCTTTTTTTTTCGAGAGCTTGACAGCTCTTTTCTGAGAGGAATTACCAAACTTCGCTTAGATCAGGCGAGATAACAATATCTCAAATTGTCTTTGTTTTTTTTTTTTTCTTTAGTAAAAAAAATGGTCATCTAAATGCATCCCTAGTCCGTGCCAACAATTAATGGATTATATATAAAATAGGAATGTGTCAAAAAAATTTTATAAACAAGTACCCATGCATACACCTATATGACATTAATATCCACAGCATTAATTTTAGGTATTTATGCCTAAATTTTAGGTATTTATCTGCTATTTACGCAAAAACTTAGTTGTGAAATATCTAAATATTTCTTTTTTGGAGAAAAACAATCAAAAGTTTGATTGCCTAGTTTCATTAAAACCAAGTTAATTTAATTAAAGTGCAACAAAACAAAATAGTAGGTATCCAGAAAGAAAAAGCAACAAAAAAATAAGATAAATGTGTAGCACAAGCTTCTATCCTACTTATCCCAAAACCCCTTCCAAAGCTTCTATCCTAATTAGTCTAGGAGGTCTGTGTCTGAATCATCATCTTCAGAGTGAAAATCTAAATATTAACTCATGCATAGTCAAATTAATGTTTATGTTTATACTTAAAGTCGTAATATTCCCTCGTGTTCATATGACATTGGCGTAGTTTAGCATTACAGTGATATAGAGTTCAAATTACAATAACTCCAAATTCGAGTTCCCTTGGCTCAAAATTCAAATAACATCAACAACAAGTAACATTACCTTAATTAAGTACAGATTAAATTGATTTGGGGCTCAATTGCATTAATATACTAGATATAATGCCTTATGCAGGTACGAGTTACGTTGACTCAAACCTTTAACCGTTGGTAATTCATCGAAATTCCACCAAAAGTTCGCTGCAATACTGAGAAAGTTTTGACGAAGTTTGCAAGGGATTGCGAAGAATAAGGTTTTGATCAAAATAATTTTTAGGCAGGATTTTATTTCATTTTATTGAAATTCATTTTTCAAAATTTCGTTGGGTCTAATAACATGGAACTTCCAACCAAATGACATCAAATTAATCCATCCATTTCGATATAAATTTTCTAATGAAATAAAATGAAATCATGAAATCTCATGTTAAAAAAAAACCATATTAATCCGGGCCTAAGAGAAGTTTTTAACAAATTAAAATATTGACTGCTCAAAGTATTTAATAGTAATAATTGAGTGACTATGATATTTTCTCAAAAAAAAAGTGGCTATACTAATATATCAGTTTTAAAAAGGAAGAGTAGGTGATTTAGGGACTTTGGTACCGGTACGAGTGAGGGTACCAATTCAGTTCTGCTCTTGTTTCATTCTCCTATACACGTTCTTTTTTTAAAGATAAATCTATGTACTGTTCTTTCTCTTTCTGAATGAAACTAAATGGTGGGGCAGAAATTTCGTATTTACTTCCAAATGAAAATAATGTTATATATATCAGTTGGAAAAATAGACATGATTCAATATTTAAAGGGGAAAAAAAAAAGAAGGACATGACCGAAGAGGCAAATGGTTAAGTAGGAGAACCAAATGATGCTATATTTTATTCTTTCTTCTTTCGTTTTCTCTCGTTTTCTTCTCTTTCTTAACATATGCATCTTCTTGACTTGTAATAAATAAAGCAACCAACATCCAATGATTTTGCATTAACCACAATTATGATCATAATTATAGTTTTAAGTGGTTGGTACGGAATGCTGACCTGTGCTGCGCTATGACACCTCTTAATTTTCTGAAAAGGATTTTGAGACTAGTTGCAATATAGCCGAGGTTAAAGGGAGGAAGTAGGTACGATAAAGGTCGGGTCCACATCTTTTTTTTTTCTTTTTGTAGGATCCGGATCCAAACACAATCCGTCATTTTATCAGATAAACCTGACTATTGGGTTCCCTGCTGAATCTGGCCATCTGGGTTGTTGGAAAAAAAAAAGGTTAAAATAAGCAAGTTACAGGCGTATGATTGAGCAGCTCGTTTTACAGTGCCAAGAATATTAATCAATCTTTGGTACAGGCGTATGATTGAGCAGCTCATATTACGGTGCCAAGAATATTAATCAATTTGTGTCAGCAAGCGGGTAGCTAGAAATTCATATAAGTGTCTATAAAAATGTTTGTTCATCAATATATGTACGACATAATGTCTAATATAGACATAGTATAACAATAATTTTCAAATAATTCTAAAACAATGTAACAGAAAAAAAATTATGAGAAATCAAATATATCTATTATAACAACACAATATCCAAAACAATAATTAAAGGCAAAAAAAATTTTAAAATACAATAATTTCCGACGAGTTTTTATTTTTATGATGATTATGCATAATAGATTCATTAGAAATCTCTTTGAACATCTCTCTCTTTATATATAGAGTTTGGCTATGATGATATGCACCACAAAACGTCCTCCGTGAGTCGCGATCAAAACTCTTGTATCTCGCGCAAGATGACCAATCCAAACCTTCCAATATGATCTTCCTATTGAAATCTCCTTGCGGACCAAATTTTACATTTTTTTCGAAAGCATCTGCGAGAGAGGAGGAGAGAGCGAGAAGTATCCAGAACAAAATCAATCGAACGATCAAGATCAAAGGAAAAAAAAATAGATTGCCAGCACCAACAGTGCTATGAATACAGAATTACTAAGTGTCATCCTACGTCCTCCTATCTCTTATTGCGCACATAACCCAGGCCCAGTCCAATATTCCAGTGATCCTTCCCTCCCGCCTTCCTACTTCCTCATGGTTCAGCGCTCTCCTCCCCTTTCCTTTCTCACTATTCAGCACTCCCTCTCTCACCCCTCCCTCCCTCTACTTCTCTCCTTGTTCTATCTCTTCACTCTTCCTCTGTTAGTTCTGTTCCCTTCTCTATCTCCCTTCACACTCTCTGCTCCTCTCTCCCTCCCTCGTTATATCCCTTCAATTTCTCATTTCTTAATCTCTCTTATCTCTTCAGTTTAAGGTGCCGTAAATACAAAAAGAGTATTTAATAAATGTAAGAAAGTATTTAATACATTCAAATACACCATTTACCGCAAGGAATAAGTAATAAAAATAAGGGAGTATATATTATGCACTAAGGAGTATATAATATTCATTAAGGGAGTGTCAAATATATTTTCGTTTATCTTTTATTATGAAAGTATGTAATTTGTGAAAAGAGAGTATTTAAATATTATTAAAGGAGTATATATGATTCATTAAGAAAATGTCAAATATGTTTTCATTTATCTTTTAGTATGGAAATACCTAATTTATGATAAGAGAGTAACTAATTATTTATAAGAGAGTATGTAAGATTCATTAAGAAAGTGAAATATGTTTTCATTTATCTTTATTATAGAATTACATAATTTGTGTTAAGGGAGTATGTAAGATTCATTAAGAGAGTGTTGAAGATATTTTCATTTATCTTTTATTATGGAAGTACATAATTTATATTAAGGGAGTAACTAATTTTTTTTAAGGAAGTATATAAGATTCATTAAGGAAATGTCAAATATATTTTCAATTATCAATTTACTTTAAAGAAGTATTTAACTTGTCACACGAGAGTAATTATATTTATGTAAGGGAGTATCTTATTATATTATAACATAAAAGACTATATTTTTTTACTAAAGGGAGTATTTATTATAAATCAAAGGATATATTAAATTACTCTGTTTGATTGTATAGAAAAAAATGAGGAGAAAAAGAAGGGAAGAGGGAGAGTGACATGGACAGCACATATCAGAAGAGAGGGAGAGAGATCGCAAGGGAGGAAGAGGTTAGCAGAAGGAAAGGGAAGAGTGGGAGTTGAGCGTGCAGGCCCAAAATCAAGTTCAGTGCGCAAAATCTGAGAGGATGGCTGGAATGGCAAAAATCGAGGATGCCCGTATCAGCTCTGCTATGAATAGCCCCTCAGTTGAACGCCAATTTACATTTGTTCCGAAATGCAGATTTTAAATCGATATATGCAAGTTGGTTGATAATAAAAAATAAATAAACTCGTCCAACTTGGCAAATATGTCCAACGGAAATAGTATTTATCATGTTCCAAATGTTGGATTTGATGTTTGACTAATCTTTTATGTTTTATCTGGATCGAGTTGCAGTCTTTTAAAAAAAATTCAATTTTAATCTATCAATTGTATTAGAGCGCCATAACAAAAAAAAAATCATTAATATATGTTAACACAAACTTCAAAGTTCTTTTAAAAAATCAAATCAGATTCCTCATCCATTGTAGGATGAAGCCCATAATCCAGGTCTGGTGTTTTGGTTTTGGGGCAGTCTTCATTTCTTGTCCCAAAATAAACGGACATCACATCATAGAGTTTATTCGGTTTTGGGGCAGTGTTTCACTTCACATTAGTTTTATCATGTTTTAAACGTTGGATCAGATTTGGATTTGATGTTCAACTAATCTGTTTATCTGGATTGAATTGTAGGGTTTTTTTTTAAAAAAAAAAAGCATCTTTAATCTATCAATTTGTATTATAGCATAGATTTATTAATATTTGTTAGCACAAACTTCCAAGTTCTTTTGAAAAAACAACTTAGATTCGCAACTATCGTAGTATGAAAGCCCATCATAATGCAGGTTGGTGTTTTCGTTTTGGAGCGGTCTTCTTTTCTTACCCCCAAAATAAATTAATGGACATCATAATGTTATTTCCAGATTCCATTATATATTTTACGTCACATATTTTCATCTACATTAATATTATAAAATATGATTTTTTTTTTTTTTCCGAAGGCTGATCGGTAAGTTGCCAACAGCGATTATATTAAAAATAGAGATAGGCTAAAATCAGCCACGACTGACGGATGGACCCGTCAGCTGCGATTATATCTCAACTTTTGCGGTTCTAATGGCTAATCTGAACCGTTCAATGTGTTCTCCATATTGAAATCTCATTAGAGACCAAATTTTACATTTTTCTGATTTTATTTACTATTTTTTTGAGAATTTTAAAAATCATAGTTATTGAAGGGTCCAGAATTGTTTAGATTAAGAATTTTGTAAAATACCAAATAAATACTAAAAAATTTCAGAAAAATATAAAATTTTGTCTCCAATGAGATTTCAATATGGAGAACACATTGAACAGTTCGGATCGACTGTTAGAATCTCAAAAATTGAAATTTGATCGTAGCTGACGGTTTCATCTGTCAGTCGCGACTGATTTTAGCCTATCTCTTAAATATATATATTTACGAGGTCTTGTCTTAAGAGAATGACCTTAAAAATCAGCTGATCCAAGATGCTGAATTTCCTAATAACGGCCGGTTGGGGGCCAGTAATCAATCCAACTTGTCAAGTAGTCCAACCAAATTAGTTTTTGTCATGTTATAATTTATAAATGTTGATTGAATTGATTTGATCTTTGGCTAATCTGTTTATTTGGATGAGTTGTAAAGTCTTTTAAAAATTTTACCTTTAAATTTAATACACCGATTATATTCAATATTATAGCATATTATTTTTCAATATCTGTTAGCACATGTGTAAGTTCTTTCCAAAAAAAAAAAAAAAAAAAAAAAAAAAAAAAAAAAAAAAAGGAATTCAACTCAGATCCGCATCCGTCGTTGTACAAAGCCCCGTAGTCCAGAGACTCCAGGTTACGGCAGAATCTAAATTTCTTAGCCCAAAAACAACATCGTTAAGTTATTCTAAGCCCAAATATATCTCTTATGTAGCAAATAGTAATCTGTTTAGGTTTCGCACACTTCTAGAGGGCCCAATGTGCTTAATTAGTAATACTGATGTATCAAGTTGTTCTCATAGCATTCCTGTTATTATTACAAAGACTTGGAACAATTGAGAATTCATGAACAGAGCATATTCAAAACCACATGCACAGGTAGAATGAATCAAAATCCTGGGAAATTTCTCTGTTCACACCAATTTCATACATATATCCTATAAATCATTACACAAGTTGTAGTTGGTAAATATTCACATCGGCATACTTCCTCTATCTCTGAAAATTACATACATGTGTATGTGTACATATATATCTTACAAACTAAGAGAAAAAAAACCAAAAGGTCTGTACATATTATTATCTTTATGAAAAAGACTTCGATTCACAAATCACAGATAATACACCCCTCAGGCTTAGGCAGCAGAGGGAGCACGGATGCAGCGCACCATACGTTTCTCTGGAATCCTGCTGAGGGTACCCCTAGTCTGACTGGTGGGTCCCACCAGAGCTGGTCCCTTGTAGTCCAGGGACCTATCGTTGTACACATCCCACCATTTCTCAACTAGCATCTTCACATCTCTTCTATCCATGTGCTCTTCCTTGCCTGTGTACCTCCACGGTTTTGATCCCTGCACGCATCCATATATAGATATATAGATATGTCATAAATATATGTCCGAAACAAAATAGAGCAATACAGATAGATTATCAAGGATCAATATCAGCATATCATTTAATTAAACAATTGAGGAGAAGAAAATACAAATAGCTAGCATAGGAGGTGTAACATACCGCAGCACAGTAGTGCACCACCTTGACTTTGGAGAGCTCAACCTTGTCAGGATGACTCCACAGCATCGCCATCACAAGGTTGTATAATAGCGGGATCGGCTTGTATATGTCCTTGAAGTACATGTTCAGAAAATCCTGCAAAACATACAGTACACCCCATACTCAATTAATACATCTAATAGTTTGAAGACTTATAGCATAACAGAAGCATAAGAGGTCACAGTTTTCTATTTTTTTTCTGCTTTAAAATAATTTGTAAACTTTTGGATTTGTTTCTATAATGAAACAGGTGGATACCTGTATTTCAAAAAAAAAATTAAAAATTAATACATCTAATCTAATTACAAAAAAAATAAAGAAAAATATATATTCACTGGTACACATATATACCTGCTCGGCAAATGGTGTTGGTTGAGTGACCTTGAGGACGGCGAGCAGGGCCTTGGCGGTGGCAGCGCTTGGCTGGGACACAAACATCCCCGCATTGAAGTACGGGGGCGGGGGTGGGCCCAGTTCATCACGGGGCCAGGGGACTCGGTCAGGGCTCTGCTGGCAGTAACCGATGCGGTACTGGGGTGTGTGGGACCAGGTCTTCTCACAGAAGCAGTCCATGATGGCATAGAAACCACCGTCAGGCAGCTCAAACAGGTGATCGATGTTCTCGTACACCTGGATGTCTGAGTCTAGGTATATCATTTTCTCGTACTCTGTGAACTGCAAACATATAACATATTTTAGAGAAGTATGCAAATTAATGCATAAAACCAAAAATTATACTGAGACGAAATAACCTGATATCATTGAGTGTTTGTTGTACAGAAGATATTTGTTGGAACCAGCTCAATTAAGTAAAGAACATGCATGAAATGAAATGAATGATTTATGTATACATGGTTGTATGAATTTCACAAAGTAAAGGGGTAGTATAAGTTAACACTTAAGACCAATAATTGAATCCAATACACCATAGTATGAACCGTTGTGCTTTCATGTTAGAACCAGAAACAGTTCTGTTCTGTACCTCCCAAATACGGAGCTTGGAGTAGTTGATGACATAGTAGGCCATGGCGAACTGCGTGCTACTGTCGGGAGGATGCACCGGCTCAATCTCTCTCACGATGCATCCCTGCGCCAGGAGCAGTCTCCTGTGGCTCTCAGGCACGTCAGGCAGCACAGCCACGACGAGCGGGTAGGCGGTCCCTACCTTGCGCAGTCCCTTGACCAGGCCAACCACTCCTTTCACGTAGTCTCCGTCTCCGGCCAGAAATGTCACGTAGGCTGCCTTCCTCTTCGCGGCCTCCATTCTGGTACTAAGAGTCGAGTCGTACTGTAGTTGTAGAGTTAAATTGAACTTAACACAGAGAGTACTGTAATGCACTGAAAGTGTTCGACGAAATACGATCGGATTTGGTTGAAGATGCGGAGAGAAGAGAGTGGGAGCGAGCACTTAAATAAAGGCGGGAGCGAGTCGGTTGGAGCTCTGTAACAAAAATTACGGAAAGGGGCAGGTGAATGATCGACGGTGGTGGTGGGGTGTTGGGGACACGTGTAGCGCAGACGATGAAGGGGCGGCAGCACAAGGGTCGAGTGTCATTTGTAGAACGAAGTCGGCCTAGAAGGGATGAGATGGGTAATAAATAAACAATATAAAGCTGCTCGCTGACTGGTGGGACCCGTACTAGATTATGGTCGGTCGGTCAAATTGAGAGAGAGAGTTTGACTGATTGTTGAGTTCAAATTGGAAGTTGTTCGGTTCGGTCAAGTGCTGCTACTTAGGCGGTGTTCCTTGTCTCGTCTCGTGGCTCTCATGGAAATCTCCAGGTCTACTGACTTTCACTTTATCTAGTCGCCTGCCTCTGTACTGGTAGTCGTGGCTCAGTGGCTGACTGCCGACTTATTTTAGTAATAATATTACCTCCTGCTGAAGGTAGTGAGTAATACCAAATACTGAAGTACGTCATGCACAAAGGCCACCTAAGCTCCTAACTAACGGCCATTTGGCGCCTGATTTTATAGCTCTACTACCGTCGGTTATGTTTCATTTTCTTTAATATAACGGCCTACATTTGGATCTAAAATTTTGGGGAAAAAAACATTTTATTAAAAAGCTTATTAACTTTTATGTCAAAACATGTATAAAGAATCTACCATAACGGTTAAAATGAGAAGCTCATACACTGCTAAGCTGATTCATCTATTAATTTTAGTCTTTTTTTTTGTTGTTGTTGTTGTTGTAAACATTTAAAATTATAAGTATTTACAAATTTCAACATTCTGATTAAAACTGTTTATGGATTTGTTTATGTTTATAGCTAATATACAAACGTCGCTAACATTGGATTTGAGTTTTCTTCCTCCTCTTACTTCATTCCATTAATTTTTAATTTCCTGAGAAGGATTTGAATCCCGAGGTTGCAACAACAACACTTTCCAAGTCTTAATCAACAGATTAAGCATAACAGGTCACCGTATTTAAGAGATTTATTTTAATTTAATAATATCTTTCGTACTCCCACAAGCATTTTACGCAACAACAAGAATGAAAATGATACTAAGCATTAGGCCCGTCAAACGTGCAAAACGACCACGTTAAAGGTCTCTTACATTTAACGTTTCGTTTAGGGAACAAAAATATTTTTTCTGACGTTTAACGTTTCGTTTAGTAAACGTAAGATTTTTCTTATTAGCACACGTTAAATATTTAATGTTTAGTTAATATTTAACGTTACGGTTTTAGCAAACGTTCTGGGCTCCGTTTAACTTTCCTTTCAGTTTATACAGGACATTTAAACATTTATATGGCTCAAAACTGACAGGCCTACTAATCATTAACAAATCTCTTTTAGTTAGTATATGGGTTGATATCAGATCCTACTTAATCAAACCACACTAAATTGTCCCAAACAATGGGCCGACAGTCCAATAAGTGACCCAAATGGCCTAGCGAAACCCAAGCAGCCAGGAGACGCGCTCACCAGCTAGCGTTGTGTTGCGTTGTGAATTGTGATTGCCACTTGCCAGTTGCTAAAGAACAGCAGCAGCCAAGTAAGATGCAGTTATTAGCTTGTCCTCATAGCCAAATCCAAACTCTTGGTGAAAGACATTCAACGGTCAAATTGATGGTGCACACGGAACACTATGCCGAAGACACCTCAACCTCAAAATTGATGATGCAAGCACTCTCCTGCATACTCCAACACACTCACAAGCCTATCAATATGCTCTGTGGACCATTAGGAGGCTGCATCAACCTACTCACCGTCATGAGAGATTTTGATCGAGGCTAAACCATATGCCGCCGGCTTCCACTGACCAAATTGAGGAGATACCGTGTCTTGTCAACCCATCACGATGCTTTTCGGCGCCTCAGTTCGCTACTTTCACAATCAGAAGGCCATATCCCTATTGGAAGCCTCTAGAACCCTAGGCTGAAGGGGAAAAAAGCAATTACAATGAAAGCAAGGTCTCCACGGCAGACAAGTGGGTCCCATCACATGAAGAAAGCATCACGACGCTCGATAACCATTTTCTGGCGCTCCCAAGGTCGCCAGATTGTTACAATTAACCAGCCATGGCAGTATGTCTCTCGTCAGATCGAAGGAGAAAGAGAAGAGAGAAGGAAGAGAGGAGCTATTTATGTCCGGAATGTACATGGACCAGGCGCATGAGGGAACAATAACTGATGGAGGGTCCCACAAGTAAAATAATGCATTGGTGTATAGAATACCTGATCCACGGAGCTGTCTGGCCATTTTAAACAAAGCCGCCCCATTTTTGGCGATCTTCTGCGACACTTCCATGTGGCCGGTGGCTAACAGACAATAAGTTCCAACTGAATGGCGACACCTGTCCGCTCTGTTGAATGAAACCAAAGCAGCACCAATTCTTTCACTCTGCTTATTTGGACAAATCCCAGGATGCCACGTGTCCCTGCCCAATGACCTGGACCAATCAAATTGCTAGAAAACTTTAAAAATCCATAGAAAATAAATCAAAACTCAGAAAAATACAAATCCAATTTCTGTGAAATCAAAAAATTATGAGAAATTTATTCATACCAAAATCATGCCAAAACCAACCCAGAACATTTAAAAACTCAAAAATCCAAAATCTGGCCAATCATACTGTGCCACATCAGCAGAAACCTTTGAAAAATCATTAAAAATCACAGAAAACCCAGAAAAATGTAAGAAAAATTCTTGTGAACTCAGAAAAATATGAAGAAATCCAAACCCATTGAACACTATTGCCAAAACCCAACAGAAAACACATTGTCCACCATGACCATACTGAGACCGTTGCCAAAAATAAAGATATCTCTTCTCTGGGACCCAAACAAAACAAAACCAAATGAGAAATGAAAAAACCCCCAAGAATGGATAATCCAAAACTCACTCAAAGCTATAAACAAGACCCAAAATGTACAGTAAAATGAGAATCCGGAGCTGTCTGACTAGGACCAAACCGAGTGAGTTCTGAAACCCTCGTAACAAATCCTGATGACTTCAAGAACCCGAAACAAATTAAGTTCAATATTGAGAACCTGGTTAGGAACCCACAACCCACCCCAAGAAAACCAAAATGATTCAGTTCCACCCAAGACAACCCTGTACCACGGAAAATCCAAATCCTGACAAGACTGGAATTTACCAACCAAGGAACATACCAACCCAACAAGGCTCACTAAAAACAAAAGGATATCGACCCAACAAAACCCACACAAGGATGTCATGGTCAAACAAGCCCAGGGGGATGGTGATGACACTTCGAATGAATGATATTACTATCGCCGACCGGTATTAAGCCATTCACCCATTCTCTGCAAAGCCACAAGAATTCCCAAAACCGAGCCTTAAAAATCCAACCCCAAAAGAAACCACAAAAAACTTCAATTCCCAAAATCCAAACCCAAGCAGGATCTCTATCAAACCCTTCAAGTCATCAGAATCCAAACAAGAACTCAGAACTTAGATTCCTCATATCACCAAAATTCTGGATTCACCACAAATTCCTCATATTATCAAAACTCAAAAGGCAAGAAACCAAATTCCTCATACTAAAACCAGAAAGATGGGACAATTTCCAGCAATCAGAAACCTCAAACCATACAGGAGACACCAAGCCAGCACAGACCTAAGGCCGTCAATCAGAAACCTCAACATCAAGGATACGACAAACAGACATCCACCAAGGCAACCCAAATCCAAGAGCACGAGACCAGTTGTCCTGCACTAAGTCCATTCATATGACAAATATTGTCCCTAAATTAGGCGGCTTAAACAAGGTTTAGCGGAAGCAATTAAGGTTTTAGACCGGTTTGGTATGAATTACCCTAACACAATTCAATTGGTACCAACAATTTACAAGCACACACAATTAATTTAAATAGCAAGAAAATAAAGAAGAAAGAGAGAGAGAAATTGAACACTCGATGTGATTACGGAGTTCCGACCCGCTAGGAAAGACTAGCCTTAGTCGTACGTCTCCGGGAGTTCCGCTACCACGAAAGGGCGCGCTCCGTTCAATTCCAATAAGAACGGGACTACAACTTCGAACCGAATCGCCTCGTCACAAAGACACTCGAGGCGGATCGGCCTAACTCGAAAATCAAATGGCACCAAGACCTCCAATGGAGATGAGCTCTCAACCTATTCCAACCTACACCTAGCGACAATGTCGGGACGGTGGTGTTTGAGGCTACTTTATCTCTCAAAATGATCTAGCTATGAAAAGCTCAAGTGGGAGAATATCCCTGTGCTCAAAAGGCTCAATTCTGGTTAAATTTTGCAAAGCAAAGCTCTCTGCAGAGAGAGAACAAAGGGTGGATATATATAGAGCTCGTCAAGAGCTGCAAACCAGTCAAATTCTGAACATAACGTTATATAACGCTCCGAAACGTTACACAACGTTTCAATATAGCCGTTATAAAAAGACAAAATCAAACTAGCCGTTGAAATTTGTCTGAAGCGTTACACAACGTTATCAAGCGTTACACAACGCTTTAGCAAGAAAGTCAAACAGACACTGAAAAAAAGTCAAAGCGTTACACAACGTTATCAAGCGTTATACAACGCTTGAGCCAGAAGGTCAAACGGTCAAGACAAAAGTCAAAGCGTTATACAACACTATCAAGCGTTATGTAACTCTACAGAAAATAAGCGTTGTATGATGCTAGAGTAACGTTACACAACATACGCCAGAACGACCTTAAAAAGGTCAAAACTCAAGCGTTAAAAAAATCTGAAGAGGCGTTGTGTAACGTTTGACTGGTTCAAGCGTTATACAACGCTATGAAGCGTTACACGACGTTTTAGCAAGAAAAGTCAAACGGTCATCAACAAGAGTCAAAACGTTACACAACATTATCAAGCGTTATGTAACGCTTGAACACAGAAAACTGATTTTTGCTAGTTTTTGAGCTTTTCTTCTATCTAGATCATTTCGAGGATAAGTAAAGACTAAATTAAACCTTCTATCCTAGTCTAAGCTAGCCTACAACCTCTCTAAAGACTTGATCTTGATCTTGCCCATAGCTCTTATCTAAGTTTTCATAATTTGTAATTTCTTCCTATAAAACTCAAAGAAGATTGTTAAATGCCAAATGATATTGTTTTGTAATCGACAAACCTAGAGACGTTTAGTACAACAATCTCCCCCTTTTGACGATTTGCAAAACAATATCATTTGTAAAGCGATTAAATTTTGGCATTTCACAAGCTTTACTACAATTCTTCCCCTTTTTGTAAAACGACAAAAGGTGAAACAATTGTAACAAGCTCCCCCTAAATTCATGGCTCCCCCTTAAATTTAGATAAAAGGAATTGGAGAACCAATTTAGGGCACTACATAAAGTAGTGTGACCAATTTTTTTTAACCTCTTAAAGAAATAAGCAATAGATAAAAGAGGCTCCCCCTAAAAGTTTGGCTTATAAGACCGGGGGTAAACTTGGTATTTAGGCCACATTGGTTACCATACAATTAGTTGTACCACTAGAGGTACAAACTTTTGGAACCCATTTACTTTTGGACACACCATTTGATTTCCTAAGTTTGCATTCCAAAGAGATATGTCCATTTTGACAACAATAGTTGCAAAATGCATTGGTTGGCTTAGGTATGGTAGAACCCTTGACAAAATGAGAAAAGTAATGGGCTCTAAGGTATTCGGCCTTCTTCTTAGGATCGGTGGATGAGGCTTTGAAATTTTTGTTGCGATCCTTTTGAAAATGTTGGGAAACATTCTTTTGATGCTCATTGGATTGAGCCTTGTGGTTTTGAGAATAGTGTTGCTCTTTAAATTCATAAAACCATCCATCGGGTCCTCTAAAATAAATTTTATCGGACGCCTTTGGAGCAAAAATCTCCTTGTTTTGATTTTGCAAATTCATTTTCTTTTGCACTCTAGTGTTTTTAGGTTTCCGTTGGTACATATGTGCATGACCACGAGAATTCCTAGTTTTTTGAAAATGTGTGTTTTGTGCATTTTGTTTCCCATCATTGTGTGACAAGTTCTTTTTCTTGATTTGATATGGCTTTTGGTAACCAAGACCGGACTTGTCATGAGGCTTTTGGCCCTTGAGAAGGTTTTTCAAATCCATTTTGGGGGCTTGAGCTAAAACCGATTTTTCAAGCTCCTTTATTTTAGCCTCATACTCACCCATCTTAGAAGTAAGCTCATCTATTGGTTTTTAGGGTCTCAACCATATCGGCTTTCCTAACCAAAGCATCATGGATGGCATCTAGAATGGAGTTCATCCTATCACAATCAACACATTTGGTTGAACTAGTTGGTTCATCAACACTCTCATTATCACTATCGCTAAGAGGTTTATTGAGAGGAAGATATACCTTAGGAGAGCTTGACTTTGGTGAAGTCGGTGGAGATGGAGGTGGTTGTGCTCTACGCGCTTGGATTAGCGGATGAACAAATCTTGTCCCTTGATTGAACTCATTGAGGATGTCCTTCACGAAGTCATCCTCAACATCATCCGTTGAGAATACCACATCTTCCACATTTGCCACCATGGCATGCACCTCATGAGAATCCGAGTCGGATAAGCTTGTATTGGATTCAACATCCCACAAGGCATGCATGGCTTGAGCCTTCTTCTTTTCCTTCTTGTGCTTTGGTTTTGGCTTGTTGGTTTGCACTTGAGGGAAAAGCTTGTGACATTTGTGCATTGAATGTCCCTCTTTATTGCACACAAAGCACAACTCCCGTTCATCATTGGCTACCCTCTCCTTGTTGAACTTTTCTTCATGCTTTAGCAACCCACGAAACATCTTTGCAATCATGGCCTCTTGCTTGGTCTCATCAAACTCGTAGAGGTTCATGGGTGTTTGATGTGGGTATCGGCAATGAGAGGGTTGAGAGTAGGATGTGGATGCGGGATTGCTTGTAGAGGTCATGGCTAGGGTTCTTGGAGTATACCCTAATTGGTCAAGTTGCTTGAGCTTCTCCTCCAAGCATCGGAGCTCGGTGTACATTTGATCCGGGGTGTACTCATGATCCATCCGGATAATGGTCTCGAGCGATGTGATATGAGCATCCCATTCGCGCCTTGCACTCATAGCCCGCATCATCTTCCCTACAATCTTGCCATTTGTTAGGGACTCTCCTCCTTCAGTGAATTCATTTTGGAGTTGTACAAGACGAGTATACATCTCCTCAATGGATTCATCATCCCTTATGCGGAAATTCTCAAATTGAGAATACAACTCATACAATTTAGAGTGTCTAATTTGAGAATTTCCCTCATAACGGGTGAGGAGAGCCAACCACATATCGTGTGCTAAATCATAACGACTAAGGGTTACACCAATTGATTCATGGACAGAGGCTAATATGGCATTAACCGCACAATCATTATCCTTTCGGTCATCAATGGACTTCTTAGTCAAATCGGTAGAATTTAGCCTAAATTGGGGAGTATACCGATTTTCTACCATGTGCCAATATCCTAAGATATTGAGGTAGTTCACCATGCATCTCTTCCAAAAAGAGAAATTTCTACAATTTTGGCCTAATTTATCCGGTCTCTCTACAAATCGAGCCGCCATGACCGAAAACCGAGATTAAGACTAACTTAATCGAGGTTTCCGCTCTGATACCACTTTATTGTCCCTAAATTAGGCGGCTTAAACAAGGTTTAGCGGAAGCAATTAAGGTTTTAGACCGGTTTGGTATGAATTACCCTAACACAATTCAATTGGTACCAACAATTTACAAGCACACACAATTAATTTAAATAGCAAGAAAATAAAGAAGAAAGAGAGAGAGAAATTGAACACTCGATGTGATTACGGAGTTCCGACCCGCTAGGAAAGACTAGCCTTAGTCGTACGTCTCCGGGAGTTCCGCTACCACGAAAGGGCGCGCTCCGTTCAATTCCAATAAGAACGGGACTACAACTTCGAACCGAATCGCCTCGTCACAAAGACACTCGAGGCGGATCGGCCTAACTCGAAAATCAAATGGCACCAAGACCTCCAATGGAGATGAGCTCTCAACCTATTCCAACCTACACCTAGCGATAATGTCGGGACGGTGGTGTTTGAGGCTACTTTATCTCTCAAAATGATCTAGCTATGAAAAGCTCAAGTGGGAGAATATCCCTGTGCTCAAAAGGCTCAATTCTGGTTAAATTTTGCAAAGCAAAGCTCTCTGCAGAGAGAGAACAAAGGGTGGATATATATAGAGCTCGTCAAGAGCTGCAAACCAGTCAAATTCTGAACATAACGTTATATAACGCTCCGAAACGTTACACAACGTTTCAATATAGCCGTTATAAAAAGACAAAATCAAACTAGCCGTTGAAATTTGTCTGAAGCGTTACACAACGTTATCAAGCGTTACACAACGCTTTAGCAAGAAAGTCAAACAGACACTGAAAAAAAGTCAAAGCGTTACACAACGTTATCAAGCGTTATACAACGCTTGAGCCAGAAGGTCAAACGGTCAAGACAAAAGTCAAAGCGTTATACAACACTATCAAGCGTTATGTAACTCTACAGAAAATAAGCGTTGTATGATGCTAGAGTAACGTTACACAACATACGCCAGAACGACCTTAAAAAGGTCAAAACTCAAGCGTTAAAAAAATCTGAAGAGGCGTTGTGTAACGTTTGACTGGTTCAAGCGTTATACAACGCTATGAAGCGTTACACGACGTTTTAGCAAGAAAAGTCTGTTAGAAACTCAAGTCCACGTGCAATTTTAATTTTTTATTAACATTTAACAAGCAATTAACAAGCACGAATAAACGGATCTAGTTATTCAAGAGATTAACACGTAAAGGGAGAAACGTAGGAGGTTACCTCTTCCGAAATCGTATCTGGAAGGCTCGAATCCAATCTCTTGGAGTCGGTGGCGTGCTCGTCACCCTCGCGACTGCCTCCGGTTGCCTCGAGTCCACCTAGAAGATTAACCAAAGTCTCAAGACAAGTGCTAGCTTGTCCGAGACGATAGCTAATTCCATGTTTTTCCTTCGCGTGCGATTAACTATTAATTTGAGGAAGGAAACGCTCAACGCATGAGAAATCAATTTTTCTCCACTGTGAACAGTACGCGTGAATAGTACTGCGTGAACAGTAATTCGGCCAAGGAGAGAGGGAAGAGAGAATTAGGGTTTTTCTTCGACTTGTTCCCAAAGAAACGACGGTATATATAACATGGAACCTTTCCATATTAAATTCTCTCTTCCTAATATCTTCATATGGACGAAAATGCCCCTCCAAAACTGAAATTTTCAGGTGGGATTATGGGCTATACAACATATTATATTGGCCCATTAATCCATACCATCAATTGACCTCAAATCGGGCTTTCAGATAACTGATTAAATAAAAGTCCGATTAGCTCTGTATATTAAATATGCGTTGAACGAATTTAATTATTAGCACATTAATAATTAAATTTGGAATTAGCATATGCATTATATTGTTTCTATATGATCCTCTTGAGTTAATTAATTATAACGGTTCGCAACGGTATATAATTAATTAATCAACTTATCATATATTCGCAGTACTCGCTACTGCAAACAAACAAATAATACACGTTTGGTTAAGGTCCTATTTGTGTGACCCTTTGAGGATTTATGCTACGTTGGACATGGAAAATAAATCACCATTTATTTCCAATAATCATAAGCGGTATCTAGCAACACGTTATGATTCCCAATTCGCATAAATAAATACTGTACCAATACAGTACTTCAATCCTGCATAAGTAATTGTATCTTATTGTTTTGATTCCTATGTCACATGATATCCTTGTATAATTCAAGATAGGAGTGTGTCATTCTTGCAGATTATACGTTTCTTGATCTAGAGTTAATCGCTTAGTTGCGCGCATACGATCTAACTCCATCAAGGGGCCCAGTAGATATCATCACTCACTAGGTGAACTAATGAGGGACATACAGTTGTCTTGATGAACAGTTTCTCCCCGCACAATTCAAGAGAACATAAATAAAGTCCGTATAGCAGCCCTTATCAGGAATCAGCGTTAGACGATATTTATAGAACCTATCCTCATGTGGAGAAACTGAACATCTCAAACTCGAAATCAAACACGTATGAAATAAATAATGACACATAACACAATCCATATATTTATTTCATTGGGTCATGTCCTGTGTTATGTTCCAGTAACATACACATATGCAATTAAGTCGGTAACTCCTTACCTATGATTTGCAGAACTTAATCATCACTTAACTTGCATACTAATCTTATATGATAATTAATGTTCCTTGTTAATTATCAAGATTATGGACTCTTTAGAGATATTATTGTCATTCTAACGAATGATCCACAGAGATCTACAATTCAGATCCTCAACCTGAATGATCTGTCAATAATAAACTCTAGGAACAAATGATCAAGCATCATCAATAACATAAACTAATATAATAGCCAACAACTGATTGGCTTATAGGACATATCTTTAACAATCTCCCACTTGGCCTAAAGTCAATCAGTAGTGACTTCTAGCCAGTAAAGACCTGAGAACGATGTCATATATCTATATATATACATGTCTCGAACCTCAAAAGAAAATAATACGCTTAAAGCCAATTACTCATACGTCCATTACGCATGGATGCTCGATAGCATCTCGTATACCGCTTAAGGTAGAGGTTATGTCAGAGTCTTCGCTGTGTTCGCGAAACTATCCACTTTTGGTTGAACCTACACATATATATACTCATATATATATAGTCTTGATCATCATCATATGAGATCAAGTGATACTGTCATAGATCATAGTTGGATCACCAATTGGATATTGGGTTCTTCAAGACTAAGCTATGGTTCGAGATGCATAGAACCATATTAGCTTGACTGAGAACTTCTTGATCCAAACTATCCCCTTTCGTTGCTTCACAAATTGCTATATATTTTGCTTTGGTGACGGAAACGGTTATAATATCCCATTTAGAACACCTTCTAAACTTACAACACCACCTTTAAGCAAAATATGTAACTTGATTGTGATTACATCAATCTTTCGAAAATTTAGCATCAGTGTAACAACTTACACGAGCTCCTTTTCATCATAAATGAAAAAATATCTCTCTTTCTCATAAAGTACTCGAGAATATCCTTTGATTATTGTCCAAACGTATTTTTCTTGTATCCACTTGACAACTACTTGTCACATTCCAAGGATACAACACATTTGGGCATGTGCATAAATGGCATACATAATGAAACTCGTAACGAAAGAATGCTTGAACTGTTTCATGCACTTCTTCTCGAATTGAGTTGAAATAAACCGAGTCAAACCCAAGTTATATGCCATATGACGCGGTTCGACATAAAGTCCAGCTTTCATGTTTCTAGAACACTCCGTCATTATATGCACATTTGCTAACATCCATCATAATCTATCTCCATAGATTTTGTTTTCTAGGATTTAGGTGATCTTGCCCAAGAAATCATTCTTCAATGAGATCTTGACAATATTCATTTAATCAATGTTATTTCCCAATTAATATCTAGTTATTTTGTAAAATACAAATAACACAATTATGCTCCCACTGAATATCTTGTCTATACAAGATACTTTTGACGAAGATCAACTCCTTGACTTCCTTGTCAAAATATTTATTCCACAGTGCTCGCTTCGATCCATTAATGGATCCTTGAAGCACGCATATGTTTCTAGCAATACATCAATCAAGACCTCGATTTGTGTCATATACACAACATCTTTCTTCATTCAATCAATGAAAGCGGTTTTGATGTACCTTTCCATATATCGATATATATGAAATGCAACTACTGCTAGAATGATCTTTATTGACTGACTTACACATAGCTACAAGCGAGAAGCCGTGCTTTGTACATAGTCAACTCGCCATTGACTTAGACATAGCTACAAGCGTGAAGCTGTGCTTCGTGCATAGTCGACTTGTCATCCATGCAATCTTTCCTTTAAAGATCTGAACGTTCTTGACGGATTGCTCCTTCATGAACATCAACAAAGGTCTATACCTTATTGTTATACATGGATTGCACTTAAAGATCACATGGGTTCAAACCATATTTGTGGAATCGGGTTCTTCCATCGGTTCTTTAATTATCAACGGATCCTCATGTGCCAGGTACGAGGATGTCGTGATGTCTATGCACCTTTCGGTTAGACAATCACTTTCGTTGACCTTTTGTAGGATTAGTGCTCGAGATTCATGAACTTCTTCCACAATGATTTGTAGAATAAGTTCTCGATCCTCGTATGTACTGAATTTCTCAAACATCATCAGCTCGTGAGATGTTTAAGTTATCATTAGAAGCGAGCGTGCTAAAGAACTTCTTCCTTTCACAACGGCTTGTGAGTGAAGTTCCGCTCAACTCCCACTAAGCACCATGTTTGGAGTAACAAGTTTTCCATAAAGGATACTTCTTGTAGTGACGCATAAACTCCTTTAATGCTCACTTTACTCCCACTACTTTTTCTTGAGAACGTTATTCTCTAAGACTATGTCATGATGAGCAACAACTAGATTGTTCTTACCATGTTCGTAGAAGTAGTACCTTTCGGTTAGTTTAGGCATCCTACAAAATATTAAGCGTCCTATTTGGGTCAAAGCTTATTAATCAACAAACCTTGAAATAAGCTTCTTAACACCAAATCTTGAGAAATAATGTACTTAGAGATCAAATCTCGTAAGATATCTTTCTCAATAGACTTCGATGGAACATTATTCAGTGTAAACAATATTGTCTTCAAACATAAGTCTCTAATATGAGTCAAATAAGTCAATTTGATTTATTATCGATCGAACGATATCAAATAGTGTTCGATACCTTTATTCTTGGACACACTATTTTCACAATGTTCCTCATAGAGTGAGTTATGAAACGACTTTCACACTCTTTAGATAATATCTCAAATCATATGACTTAACTATTCACCATGATCAATTGTAAAACTTTTCTTTTCTTGAACGGTCTCTTAACTTCACACTTGAACTCCTTTGAACTAGTCAAAAAGTTCACACTCATACCTTATCAAATAGATACGTTAATATCTACTTTGATCGTTGGCTAAGTGGTAAAGTCTCAATAACCTTTCAGTACACAAGTACTTATAGGTCTACATACATCGACATGTATAAGTCATAATCAAGTTATTTGTCCTTGAACCTTTATAGGTCAAAGGCGCTTTTGTCATCTAACAAACATGATTCGCATATCTCTATTGATTCGAAATCGAATTGAGCCACGAGTTCCACGCTATGTAAACTCTTATAATGCGATTCTCGTTTATGTATGACTAAGCGGTCATTTCACATGAAAGTCGAACACTTTATGTGAAGTCTTACGCATCCTATTTGTCATTCAAACCTCATTTATCTATTTCAAGCATATTCAAGCAATATGCATGAAATCATATAAACAAATCCATAATAAAAGAACATCGCTTGTCTTTTACAAAACGTAATCATCAATCATTTATATGAAATGGAGATAAAGTTTTAGGATGTAAGGAACGAGGTACTCGACCTACAGTTCCTATTAGTAAAGACAACTCTACGTATCCAATAGTAGTGGCTTAAACGAATAAGCCTTATCCTTATACGGAGTTTACTTTACTAATCTCGAGCTTTCTCTCACTCTTCATTGCCTACACATTTCATTAAATGCGAGCATATGAACTAGTACTAAGTTACTGGTATGAATTTAGAGATAGCGAGATAATTTGAACGACAAATACTTTCGAAAGTTTAGAACATTTCGAACACAATAATCATGGTACTTCGGACAACCTTTCAAATGCCTCCATAAATGGCAAATGAAACATCTCATGTGACACATGGTCACAATTGAGGGTCTCGAAGTCTCAACTCAAACTTAAGCGAAGTATTTCTTAAATACTTAGCTAATTACCATTTGCACAAACAAGTTTGCGAAATGTAACATCATTTCCTTCATTTAATTAGGAAGAGATAGCATGACAATATCAACAGTCCTTGATATCGGAGATCTAATATCTCTAGTTGCCAAATAGCTACTCAAACCTTTCGGTTCGTAAGCCATTAGAACCTTCATGTACCTTCTCAAAAGAAGTCTCTCTTACTTAATTCATGCTCCGTTACTCGATCATAAATGATTGACTCAACATCTACTTTCTCTAAGAACTCCTTCTTGAGTAAGTGAATGCGAGCGTAGGAGTCATATCTAGTCCGTATGAATTCTATAATTCAAAGGTCTAGAGATCCTAAAATGAGAATATCGGCATCCGCTTTATTGAATAACTTTTCGTAAAACTTAATCAATCATCGCGATGCTACGTTTGGAAAGTTGAGGAATATTTTTGGGAATAAACATGCTCAAGTTTCTTTTCGCCAAGAACATGTCTTAGGAATCGATATTACTTCTCCAAGTAAATACCTTTAGAAACGAGATAGTTCAAATTCAAAGATTGATCGCAACGAAATTAATACTTTTAGTATCTATAACAATTTCAATTTAAGGTCATTTAGTTTATGCAATGTTTTATTTATAACAATAAACAAAACTCCCACTACATTTATTTAATGTCCCAAATGTAGTTGGTTTTCCAAGATCCTCGTTTTCATCAAGTAAAGCCTGCTATGGCACGTCACCCTACTTAACTAGACAAGGTAGGTTCTCCAACCAATCATATCAACCATATGACTCTTGGTTTGTGAATATCTATATATTTACAAACTTCGCCCCGATGTCCAAACTCTAGTTGGGTCCATCGATAAGCAATATCTCTCTATTTGCTCCTAACAAATCTTATTTGTACCCCTACTTCCGAGTGACAACCATGACGTCCGCTTGGGCGGACCGCGCCATGAGAGGGCAAACGACGTGAAGGGGATAGAGAGAAGGAGGGCAGTCGGCTTAATCAAATTAATGGGACATTTATTATGCGACTTTGTTTGGTGGTCGTGTCAATATACACCCATACCTATCCTATGACATTTCATAGCATGCAAGCAATCACATAATAATAAGCATCTCAAACACAAGCATTGTTGTGGGTTTGTATGGCTCCAGCTTGCATACTAGTCTTCGCCGCATCTCCATGTAGCAAGACTAATGTAATTCAAGCCCTCCCACTAATTATATTGATCATATCCTATAATTAATGGAAATAAACACATGTGAAAAAATTCTAATTCCCTCCTAGGCCTTAGGGGCATGCAAGCCTCACAAGTTACATTAAAATTAATCAAAATTAATTAATGGCACAAAAGGCCGCATTACACACATTCACACATGCATTCATTTACAAACCACAAGGCATTGAAATCTTGAGCCATACGAAACCCACGATCCTCCTACAAAACAGAGTTAGCACATATATAATATATATGTTCACTTGTTCTTAATTAACTTCATTAATTAAAATCTTTGTGTATGCTCGTTGCTCGCTTTCAAATGTAAAGAAGGTTCAATATCAACAACCACTTTGTTTAAACCTTTTGAAATTTAATTCAACAATCTAAAACAGAAACCGAGGTTATTTAAGGAGTGCTCTAATTAACATTTCAACCAATTGATTAATTAGAAATAATATTTTAACTAATTAAAATATTAAATGGGACCCGATAAAATCCAATATTTTTCGGTCTCCAAAAAATATGAAATAAATCATACAAACTCCTAATCATGAGTCTAACTACCAGTAAAAATTTCAGAAAGAGATCACTTACCATCAGGGAGAATCAAAAAAGACAAATCCAGATTTCGTGCGCGAAGCACCGTTATCAGATTTTCTGTTTTTCACCTCAACCTTTTGGTCTGTAGGATCATCTTCCATGCAAATTTCATGCAAACAATTTACACAGAAAAGCTAGTATATGCAATTGTCTACCTTTCCATGAGAAGAAAAATAACCAGGTCTATTCAAAATCATCAAGTTAAAAGCCATATAAGAGACTTGTCCTGTTCTGAAACAGACTGACGACTGAAAAGTTTTGACCCAGTTGGAGTACCAAACCTTAATGAAAAATTACGAAACAAATTTTCACAGAATCCTAATTCGAAATAGAACAACTCTATTCAAATACTTTTCTGTAAAAGTCCTTCAATAATTTTAATTTGTCAAAACAACCAGCTTGTTTAGAAAGATAGATCTGACGACTCCGATTCTTTCTATACTTGAATATTCAAATAAAATTCGAAACAGGTAACAAAATACACATATCCAGAAAGATTATCAAGTCTAGATTAACCCTAGCTAAAGATTACAGGCAGTTATATTCCAAAATAAATCGTTCAAGCCACAACAACAGAACTGTGCAGCAGAATTCCAGATCTGCGCACCGTTACCGTTTAAATCACTAAAAATTTATAACAATTTATAAAATCGTGAAACCAGTGGCAAAAGAACCATGACTCAAAGATCTACAACCTCCAGTAAAAGAAAAAAAATTCCAGAAAGAATTACATCATGAAAAACAAGCAACAAGGCAGAAAAACAGATTTTTTCCAGACAGCAAGCACACACATCACTAATTAACTTTGTTAATTATTAATTTCTCGATTTAAATGTTAAAAACTTGAATAACGACCAGCGCTCTGATACCACTGTTAGAAACTCAAGTCCACGTGCAATTTTAATTTTTTATTAACATTTAACAAGCAATTAACAAGCACGAATAAACGGATCTAGTTATTCAAGAGATTAACACGTAAAGGGAGAAACGTAGGAGGTTACCTCTTCCGAAATCGTATCTGGAAGGCTCGAATCCAATCTCTTGGAGTCGGTGGCGTGCTCGTCACCCTCGCGACTGCCTCCGGTTGCCTCGAGTCCACCTAGAAGATTAACCAAAGTCTCAAGACAAGTGCTAGCTTGTCCGAGACGATAGCTAATTCCATGTTTTTCCTTCGCGTGCGATTAACTATTAATTTGAGGAAGGAAACGCTCAACGCATGAGAAACCAATTTTTCTCCACTGTGAACAGTACGCGTGAATAGTACTGCGTGAACAGTAATTCGGCCAAGGAGAGAGGGAAGAGAGAATTAGGGTTTTTCTTCGACTTGTTCCCAAAGAAACGACGGTATATATAACATGGAACCTTTCCATATTAAATTCTCTCTTCCTAATATCTTCATATGGACGAAAATGCCCCTCCAAAACTGAAATTTTCAGGTGGGATTATGGGCTATACAACATATTATATTGGCCCATTAATCCATACCATCAATTGACCTCAAATCGGGCTTTCAGATAACTGATTAAATAAAAGTCCGATTAGCTCTGTATATTAAATATGCGTTGAACGAATTTAATTATTAGCACATTAATAATTAAATTTGGAATTAGCATATGCATTATATTGTTTCTATATGATCCTCTTGAGTTAATTAATTATAACGGTTCGCAACGGTATATAATTAATTAATCAACTTATCATATATTCGCAGTACTCGCTACTGCAAACAAACAAATAATACACGTTTGGTTAAGGTCCTATTTGTGTGACCCTTTGAGGATTTATGCTACGTTGGACATGGAAAATAAATCACCATTTATTTCCAATAATCATAAGCGGTATCTAGCAACACGTTATGATTCCCAATTCGCATAAATAAATACTGTACCAATACAGTACTTCAATCCTGCATAAGTAATTGTATCTTATTGTTTTGATTCCTATGTCACATGATATCCTTGTATAATTCAAGATAGGAGTGTGTCATTCTTGCAGATTATACGTTTCTTGATCTAGAGTTAATCGCTTAGTTGCGCGCATACGATCTAACTCCATCAAGGGGCCCAGTAGATATCATCACTCACTAGGTGAACTAATGAGGGACATACAGTTGTCTTGATGAACAGTTTCTCCCCGCACAATTCAAGAGAACATAAATAAAGTCCGTATAGCAGCCCTTATCAGGAATCAGCGTTAGACGATATTTATAGAACCTATCCTCATGTGGAGAAACTGAACATCTCAAACTCGAAATCAAACACGTATGAAATAAATAATGACACATAACACAATCCATATATTTATTTCATTGGGTCATGTCCTGTGTTATGTTCCAGTAACATACACATATGCAATTAAGTCGGTAACTCCTTACCTATGATTTGCAGAACTTAATCATCACTTAACTTGCATACTAATCTTATATGATAATTAATGTTCCTTGTTAATTATCAAGATTATGGACTCTTTAGAGATATTATTGTCATTCTAACGAATGATCCACAGAGATCTACAATTCAGATCCTCAACCTGAATGATCTGTCAATAATAAACTCTAGGAACAAATGATCAAGCATCATCAATAACATAAACTAATATAATAGCCAACAACTGATTGGCTTATAGGACATATCTTTAACAAAGTCAAACGGTCATCAACAAGAGTCAAAACGTTACACAACATTATCAAGCGTTATGTAACGCTTGAACACAGAAAACTGATTTTTGCTAGTTTTTGAGCTTTTCTTCTATCTAGATCATTTCGAGGATAAGTAAAGACTAAATTAAACCTTCTATCCTAGTCTAAGCTAGCCTACAACCTCTCTAAAGACTTGATCTTGATCTTGCCCATAGCTCTTATCTAAGTTTTCATAATTTGTAATTTCTTCCTATAAAACTCAAAGAAGATTGTTAAATGCCAAATGATATTGTTTTGTAATCGACAAACCTAGAGACGTTTAGTACAACAACAAAAACAACAAAAAAAATGAAAAACAACAAAAAATATAAAAACAATAAAATAACTAAAAAGAAGAACTCTTAGCACCCCAAAAACACTAATTGTGATTACAATCCCCTAGTTGCCTAAGACATAAAATCCATCAATTTTCGAGTTTTTTGATCTAGAGGTCCTCTTGATCCAGTTAGAGGTAATTAACAGTAGTGGCTTGCGCCTATTGGAATAGAAGAAGAACCCTTTCTCCCAAATAATAAACATTCGTCAGAGGTTAAGACCGTGCAGTTATCTCGCTCATGGGGAGATAGTCGTATCGTAGTCTTAAGGCTCGTGAAAGGTATCTGATCCACATACTTTTCCCCCTCAATCTGTCGCAAATAGATACCCCATTGTTTTCCACAAAAGGGAGGGCCAAGAAAAGGTGCGAGACAACATGGTAATTACGCATATAAAGTGCAAATAATACAATTCTGAGTATCATTTGAGTATTTCAATCGTTTCTGGATTAATTCTAAGTCATTCCATCACAATAATCTACATTTAAATACTTAAAACTTTCTAGAATACGATTCATGTGTCATTTATTCAAAAAGATTGGATTATACAAGTTAATTACGTATATAAAGTGCAAATAATTCAATTCTGAGTATCAATTGAGCATTTCAATCGTTTCTGGGTTCATTCTATGTCATTTCATCTCAATAATCTACATTTCAACACTAAAAACTGTCTAGAATATGATTTATGTGTCATTTTATTCAAAAATATTGGATTATACAAGGTAATTACGCATATAAAGTGTAAATAATGCAATTCTGAGTATCATTTGAGCATTTCAATCGTTTCTAGATTCATCTAAGTCATTTCATCACAATAATCTACAGTTAAACACATAAAACTGTCTAGAATATCATTCACGTGTCATTCATTCCAAAAGATTAGATTATACAAAGTAATAAGGCATATAAAGGCTAAATAATGCAATTCCGAGCATCATTTGAGCATTTTAATCATTTTTTGATTCATTCTATGTCATTTCATCACAATAATCTATATTTAAACAGCTAAAACTGTCTAGAATATGATTCATGTGTCATTTATTAAAAAAGATTGGATTTTACAAGGTAATTACGCATATAAATTGCATATAATGCAATTCTGAGTATCAATTGAGCATTTCAATCATTTTTTGATTCATTATAAGTCATTTCATCACAATAATCTACATTTAAACACTTAAAACTGTCTAGAATATTATTCATTCGTCATTCATTCAAAAAGATTGAATTATACAAGGTAATTACCTATATAAAGTTCAAATAATGCAATTTTGAGTATCATTTGAGCATTTCAATCGTTTCTGGATTAGTTCTAAATCATTTCATCACAGTAATCTACAAATAAATACTTAAAACTGTCGATAATATGTGTCATTTATTCAAAATATTGGATTATACAAGGTAATTACGTGTATAAAGTGCAAATAATGCAATTCTGAGTATCATTTGAGCATTTCAATTGTTTCTGGATTCATTCTAAAATATTTCATCACAATAATCTACATTTAAACATTTAATAATGTCTAGAATATCATTCATCTTTTATTTATTCAAAAAGATTCGATTATATAAGGTAATTACGCATATAAAGTGCACACAATACAATTCTGAGTATCATTTGTGCATTTCAATCATTTTTGGATTCAGTCTAAGTTACTTCATCACAATAATCTACATTTAAACACTTAAAACTGTCTAGAATATGATTTATGTGTCATTTATTTAAAAAGATTGGATTATACAAGATAATTACGCATATAAAGTGCAAATAATGCAATTCTGAGTATCAATTGAGCATTTCAATCATTTCTGGATTCATTATAAATCATTTCATCACAATAATCAACATTTAAACACTTAAAACTGTCTAGAAAATAATTCATGTGTCATTTTTTCAAAAAGATTGGATTATACAAGATAATTACGCGTCTATAGTGCAAATAATGCAATTTTGAGTATCATTTGACCATTTCAATTGCTTCTGGATTCATTCTAAAATATTTCATCACAATAATCTACATTTAAACATTTAATACTGTCCAGAATATCATTTATCTTTTCTTTATTCAAAAAGATTGGATTATATAAGGTAATTACACATATAAAGTGCACACAATACAATTCTGAGTATCATTTGTGAATTTCAATCATTTCTGGATTCAGTCTAAGTTATTTCATCACAATAACCTATATTTAAACACTTAAAACTGTCTAGAATATGATTTATGTGTCATTTATTCAAAAAGATTGGATTATACAAGGTAATTATGCATATAAAGTGCAAATAATGCAATTCTGAGCATCATTTGAGCATTTCAATTGTTTCTGAATTCATTATAAGTCATTTCATCATAATAATCTCTATTTAAACAATAAAAATTGTCTAGAATATGATTCATGTGTCATTTTTTCAAAAAGATTGGATCATACAAGGTAATTACGCATATAAATTGCAAATAATGCAATTTTGAGTATCAATTGAGCATTTCAATCGTTTCTGAATTCATTCTAAGTCATTTCATTAAAGTAATCTACATATAAATACATTAAACTGTCCATAATATGATTCATGTGTCATTTATTCAAAAATATTGGATTATACAACGTAATTACGCATATCAAGTTCAAATTATACAATTCTAAGCATCATTTAAGCATTTCAATCATTTCTGGATTCATTCTAAGTCATTTCATCTCAATAATCTACTTTTAAACACAACTGTCTAGAATATGATTTATGTATCATTTATTTAAAAAGATTGGATTATACAAGGTAATAACTCATATAAAGGCTAAATATTGCTATTCTGGATATCATTTGTGCATTTCAATCATTTCTGGATTCATTCTATGTCGGTTCATCACAATAATCTACATTAAAATACTTAAAACTGTCTAGAATATAATTCACATGTCATTTATTCAAAAATATTAGAATATACAAGGTAATTACGCATATATAGTGCAAATAATGCAATTCTGAATATCATTTGAGCATTTCAATCGTTTCTGGATTCATTCTAAGTTATTTCATCCCAATAATCTACATATAAACACTTAAAACTGTGTAGAATATGATTCATATTTTATTTATTCAAAAAGATTGGATTATACAAGGTAATTACGCATATAAAGTGCAAATAATGCAATGCTGAGTATCATTTGAGTATTTAAATCGTTTCTGAATTCATTCTAAGTCATTTCATCACAATAATCTACATTTAAACACTTCAAACATTCTAGAGTATGATTTATGTGTCATTTATTCAAAAATATTGGATTATACAAGGTAATTACGCATATAAAGGCTAAATATTGCTATTATCGGTATCATTTATGCATTTCATTCGTTTCTTGATTTATTCTAAGTCATTTCATCACAATAATCTATATTTAAATGCTAAAAACTGTCTAGAATATAATTCACGTGTCATTTATTCAAAAATTATAGATTATACAAGGTAATTACGCAAATAAAGTGCAAATAATGCAATTCTGAGTATCATTTGAGCATTTGAATCGTTTCTGGATTAATTCTAAGTCATTTCATCGTAATAATCTATATCTAAACACTTAAAACTGTCTAGAATATTATTCATTGGTCATTTATTCTAAAAGACGGGATTAGACAAGGTAATTAGGCATATAAAGTGCAAATAATGCAATTTTGAGTTTCATTTGAGCAATTCAATCGTTTCTAGATTCATTCTAAAACATTTCATCACAATAATCTATATTTAAACACTTAAAACTGTCTAGAATATGATTCTTGTTTTATTTATTCAAAAAGATTGGATTATACGAGGTAATTACGCATATAAATGCAAACAATGCAATTCTGAGTATCATTTGCGCATTTCAATCTTTTCTGGATTTATTTTCAAGTCATTTCATCACAATAGTCTAAATTAAAACACTTAAAACTCTCTAGAATATTATTCATCGGTCATTTATTCAAAAATATTGGAATATACAAGGTAATTACGCATATAAAGTGCAAATAATTCAATTCTGACTATCATTTGAGCATTTCAATCGTTTATGGAATCATTATAAGTAATTTCTCCACAATAATCTAGATTTAAACACTTAAAATGGTCTTGAATTTGAGTCATGTATTATTTATTCAAAAATATTGGATTACACAAAGTAATTATCCATATAAAGTGCGAACAATGTAATTATGAGTATCATTTCAGCATTTCAATCATTTCTGAATTTATTTTTATGTCATTTCATCACAATAATCTACATTTAAACACATAAAACTATCTAGAATACTATTCATCGGTCATTTATTCAAAAAGATTGGATTCTACATGGTAATTACGCATAAAAAATACAAATAATGCATTTCTGAGTATCATTTGAGCATTTCAATCGTTTCTGGATTCATTCTAAAACATTTCAACACAATAATCAACATTTAAACACATAAAATTGTCAAGAATATGATTCATATTTTCTTTATTCAAAAAGATTGGATTACACGAGGTAATTACGCTTATAAATGCAAACAATGCAATTCTGAGTATCATTTGTGCATTCCAATCTTTTCTGGATTCATTCTAAGTCATTTCTTCACAATAATCTACATTTAAACACTTAAAACTGTCCATAATATGATTCATGTGTTATTTATTCAAAAAGATTGGACTATACAAGGTAATTACGCATATAAGTTGCAAATAATACAATTCTGAGTATTAATTGAGCATTTAAATTGTTTCTGGATTCATTCTAAGTCATTTTATCACAATAATCTACATTTAAACACTTAAAATTGTCTATAATATGGTTCACCTTTTATTTACTCAAAAAGTTTGGATTATACAAGATAATTAGGAATATAAATTGCAAATGATGCAATTCTGAGTATCATTTCTGCATTTTTATCGTTTCTGGATTCATTCTAAAACATTTCATCACAATAATCTACAGTTAAACACTTAAAACTGTCCATAATATTATTCATGTGTCATTTATTCAAAAAGATTGGATTATACAAGGTAATTACGCATATAAAGGCTAAATAATGCAATTCTCAGTATCATTTGAGCATTTCAATCGTTGCTGGATTCATTCTAAGTCTTTTCATCACAATAATCTAAATTTATACACTTCAAACATTCAAGAGTACTATTTATGTGTCATTTATTCAAAAAGATTGGATTATACATGGTAATTACGCATATAAAAGCTAAATATTGCTATTCTGGGTTTCATTTGTGCATTTCAATCGTTTCTTGATTCATTCTAAGTCATTTCATTACAATAATCTACTTTTAAACGATTAAAACTGTATGGAATATAATTCATGTGTCATTTATTCAAAAATATTATATTATACAAGGTAATTACGCATATAAAGTGCAAATAGTGCAATTCTGAGGATCATTTGAGCATTTCAATCGTTTCTTGATTCATTCTACTCGACTTCATCACAATAATCTACATTTAAACACTTAAAACAGTCCATAATATGATTCATGTGTCATTTATTCAATAAGATTGGGTTATACAAGGTAATTACGCGTATAAATTGCAAATAATGCAATTCTGACTATCAATGGAGCATTTCAATTGTTTCTGTATTCATTCTAAGTCATTTCATCACAATAATCTACATTTAAACAACTAAAACTGTCTAGAATATATGTTTTATTTATTCAAAAAGATTGGATTATACGCGGTAATTACGCATAAAAATGCGAACAATGCAATTTTGAGTATTATTTGTGCATTTCAATCTTTTCTGGAGTTATGCTAAGTCATTTCACTACATTAAACTACATTTAAACACTTAAAAACTTTCTAGAATATTATTCATTCGTCATTTATTCAAAAAGATTGGATTATACAAGGTAATTATGCATATAAATTGCAAATAGTGCTATTCTGAGTATCATTTGAGCATTTGAATCGTTTCTGGATTCATTCTACACCACATCATCACAATAATCTACATTTAAACACTTAAAACTGTCCATAATATGATTCATGTGTCATTTATTCAATAACATTGGGTTATACAAGGTAATTACGCATATAAATTGCAAATAATGCAATTCTGAGTATCATTTGAGCATTTCAATCGTTTCTGGATTCATTCTAAAACATTTCATCACAATAATCTACATTTAAACACTTAAAACTATCAAGAATATGATTCATGTTTTTTTTTATTCCAAAATATTGGATTATACGAGGTAATTACGCATATAAAGTGCAAATGATGCAATTCTGAGTATCATTTCTGCATTTCTATCGTTTCTGGATTTATTCAAAGTCATTTCATTGCAGTAATCTACATTTAAACACATAAAACTATCTAGAATATGATACATATTTTATTTATTGAAAAAGAATAGATTATACAAGGTAATTACGCATATAAAGTGGTTCATAATGCAATTATGAGTATCATTTGAGCATTTCATCCATTTTCGAATTGATTCTAAGTCATTTCAACACAATAATCTACATATAAATAGTTAACACTATCTAGAATATGATTCATGATTTATTTATTCAAAAATATTGGATTATACATGGAAATTACGCATATAAAGGCTAAATAATGCAATTCTGAGTATCATTTGAGCATTTCAATCGTTTCTGGATTCATTCTAAGTCATTTCTTCAGAATTATCTACATTTAAATACTGAAAATTGTCTAGAACACGATTGATATGCCATTTATTCAAAAAGATTGGATTATACAAGGTAATTACGCATATAAATTGCAAATAATGTAATTCTCATAATCAATTGAGAATTTGAATTGTTTCTTGATTCATTCTAAGTTATTTCATCACAATAATCTATATTTAAACACTTAAAACTATCTAGAATATGATTCATGTGTCATTTATTCAAAAAGATTACATTATACAAGGTAATTACGCATATAAAGGCTAAATAATGCAATTATGAGAATCATTTGAGCATTTCAATAATTTCTGGTTTCATTCTAAGTCATTTCATAATAATAATCTACATTTAAACACTTAAAGCAGTCTAGAATATGATTCATTTTTTATTTATTCAAAAAGATTGGGTTATACAAGGTAATTAGGCATATAAAATGCTAATAATGCAATTCTGAATATCATTCGAGAATTTCAATAATTTCTGCAATCATTCTAAGTCCTTTTACCACAATCGTCCATATTCAAACAACTCAAACTTTCTAGAATATGATTCATGTTTTATTTATTCAAACAAATTGGATTAAACAAGGTAATTTCCCATATAAAGTGCAAATAATGTAATTCTGAGTACTATTTGTGCATTTCAATCATTTCTGGATTTATTCTAAGTCATTTCATCACAATAATCTAGATTTAAACACTTAAAACTGTCTAGAATATGATTCATGTTTTATTTATTCAAAAAGATTGGATTATACAAGGTAATTACCATATAAATTGCAAACAATGCAATTCTGAGTATCATTTGTGCATTTCTATCGTTTCTGGATTCATTCTAAGTCATTTCATCACAATAATCTACAATTAAGCACTTAAAATTGTCTAGAATTTGATTCATCTTTTATTTATTCAAAAATTTTGGATTATACGAGGTAATTACGCTTATAGATGCAAACAATGCAATTCTGAGTATCATTTGTGCATTTCAATCTTTTCTGAATTCATTCTAAGTCATTTCATAACAGTAATCTACATTTAAACACTCAAAACTGTCCATAATATGAATCATGTGTCATTTATTCATAAAGATTGGATTATACAAGGTAATTACGCATATAAATTGCAAATAATGCAATTCTGAGTATCAATTGAGCATCTCAATCGTTTCTGGATTCATTCTATGGAATTATCACAATAATCTACATTTAAACACTTACAACTGCCTAGAATATAATTCATGTGTCATTTATTCAAAAATATTGGATTATACAAGGTAATTACGCATATAAATTGCAAATAATGCAATTCTGTGTATCATTTGATCATTTAAATTACTTCTGGATTCATTTTAAGTCATTTCATCACAATAATCTACATTTAAACACTTAAAACCGTCTAGAATATTATTTATGTGTTATTTATTCAAAAATATTTTTTCATACAAGGTAATTACGTATATCAAGTCTAAATAATGCAATTCTGAATCTCATTTGAGCATTTCAATCGTTTTTGGATTCATTTTAAGTCATTTCATCACAATAATCTACATTTAAACACTTAAAACTGTCTAAAATATGATTCATGTGTCATTTAATAAAAAAGATTGGATTATCCAAGGTAATTACGCATATAAATGTCAAATAATGCAATTCTGAGCATCATTTGAGCATTTAAATTGTTTTTAGATTCATTCTAAGTCATTTCATCACAATAATCTACATTTATACAATTAAAACTTTCTAGAATATGATTCATCTGTCATTTATTCAAAAAGATTGGATTATACAAGGTAATTACACATATAAAGTGCAAATAATGCAATTATGAGTATCATTTGAGCATTTCAATCGTTTCAGGATTCATTCTAAGTCAATTCATCACAATAATCTACATTTAAACACATAGAACTGTCTAGAATATAATTCATGTGTCATTTGTTCAAAAAGATTGGATTATACAAGGTAATTAGGCATATAAAGGCTAAATAATGCAATTCTGAATTTCATTTGAGCATTTCAATTGTTTTTGGATTCATTCTAAGTCATTTAATCAAAACAATCTACATTTAAACACTTAAAGCTGTCTACAATATGATTCATGTTATATTTATTCAAAAATATTGGATTATACAAGGTAATTACACATATAAAGTGTTGAATAATGCAATTCTGAGTATAATTTGAGCATTTTAACCCTTTCAGGATTCATTCTAAGTCATTTCATCACAATAATCCACAGTTAAACACTCAAAACTGTCTAGAATATGATTCATATTTTATTTATTGAAAAATATTGTTTTTTACAAGGAAATAACGCATATAAAGTGGAAATAATGCAATTCTGACCATCATTTGAGCATTTCAATCGTGTCTGGATTTATTCTCGGTTATTTTATCACAATAATCTACATTTAAACACTTAAAAGGGTCTAGAATATGTTTCATTTTTTATTTATTAAAAAGGATTAGATTATAAATGGTAATTACGCATATAAAGTGCTGAATAATGTAATTCTGAATATCATTTGAGCATTTCAACCATTTCTGAATTCATTCTAAATCATTTCTTCACAATAATCTACATTTAAACACTAAAAACTGTCTAGATTATTATTCATGTTTTATTTATTCAAAAAGATTGGATTATACAAGGTACTTACACATAAAGTGCTCAATAATGAAATTCTGAGTATCATTTGAGCATTTTAACCTTTTCTGGATTCATTCTAAGACATTTCATCACAATAATCTACATTTAAACACTAAAAACTGTCTAGATTATTATTCATGTTTTATTTATTCAAAAAGATTGTTTTGTACAAGGTAATTACGCATATAAAGTGCAAATAATGCAATTTTGAGCATCATTTGAGCATTTCAATCGTGTCTGGATTTATTCTAAGTCATTTCATCACAATAATCTACATTTAACCACTTAAACTATCTAGAATATGATTTATTTTTTATTTATTCAAAAAGATTAGATTATACAAGGTAATTACACATATAAAGTTCTGAATAATGTAATTCTGAGTATCATTTGAGCATTTCAACCATTTCTGAATTCATTCTAAGTCATTTCATCACAATAATCTACATTTAAACACTTAAAACTGTCTAGAATATGATTCATGTTTTATTTATTTAATAACATTGGATTATACAAGGTAATTACGCATATAAAGGCTAAATAATGCAATTCTGAGTATCATTTGAGCATTTCAATCGTTTCTGGATTCATTCTAAGTATTTTCATCACAATAATCTACATTTAAACATTTGAAACGGTCTAGTATATGATTCATGTTTTAGTTATTTAAAAAGATTGAATTATATAAGGTAATTACCCATATAAAGTGCAAACAATGCAATTTTGAGTATCATTTGAACATTTCAATCGATTCTGGATTCATTCTGAGTCATTTCATCACAATAATCTACATTTAAACACTTAAGACTGTCTAGAATATGATTCATGTGGCATTTTTTTCAAAAAGATGGATTATAAAAGGTAATTACGCATATGAAGGCTAAATAACGCAATTCTGAATTTCATTTGAGCATTTCAATCGTTTTTTATTCATTCTAAGTCATTTAATCAAAATAATCTATATTTAAACACTTAAAACTGTCTATAATATGATTCAAGTTATATTTATTCATAAATATTAGATTATAAAAGGTAATTACCCATATAAAGTGCAAACAATGCAATTCTGAGTATCATTTGTGCATTTCAATCGTTTCTGGATTCATTCTAAGTCATTTCATCACAATAATCTACAATAAAACACTTAAAACTGTCTAGAATATTATTCATCGGTCATATAATCAGAAAGATTGGATTATACAAGGTAATTACACATAGATATTGCAAATAATGCAATTCTGAGTATCATTTGAGCATTTTAACGGTTTCTGGATTCATTCTAAACCATTTCATCACAATAATCTACAATTAAATCCTTAAAACTGTCTAGAATATGATTAATGTTTTATTTATTCCAAAAGATTGGATTATACGAGGTAATTACGCATATAAATGCAAACAATGCAATTCTGAGTATCATTTGTGCATTTCAATCTTTTCTGGATTCATTCTAAGTTATTTCACCACAATAATCTACATTTAAACACTTAAAATTGTCAGTAATACGATTCATGGGTCATTTATTGAAAAAGATTGGATTATACAAGGTAGTTACGCATATAAAGTGCAAATATTGCAATTTTGATTATCATTTGAGCATTTCAATAGTTTCTGGATTCGTTTTAAGTCATTTTATCACAATAATCAACATTTAAACGCTTAAAACTATCTAGAATATTGTTCATCGGTCATTTAATAAAAAAGATTGGATTATACAAGGTAATTACGCATATAAAGTGCAAATGATGTAATTCTGAGTATCATTTGAGCATTTCAATCGTTTTCTGCATTAATTCTAAAACATTTCATCACAATATCTAAATTTAAACACTTAAAACTATCTAGAATATGATTCATCTTTATTTATTCAAAAATATTGGATTATATGAGGTAATTACGCATATAATTGCAAACAATACAATTCTGAGTATCATTTGTGCATTTCAATCTTTTCTAGATGCATTCTAAGTCATTTCATCACAATAATCTTCATTTAAACACTTAAAACTGTCCATAATATGACTCATGTGTTATTTATTAAAAAAAGTTGGATTATACATGGTAATATGAATTGCAAATAATGCAATTCTGAGTATCAATTGAGCCTTTCAATCGTTTCTAGATTCATTTTAAGTCATGTCATCACAATAATCTACATTTAAACACTTACAACTGCCTAGAATATAATTCACATGTCTTTTATTCAAAAAGATTGGATTATAAAAGGTAATTACGCATATAAAGTCTAAATATTGCAATTCTGGGTAACATTTGTGCATTTCAATCGTTTCTGGATTCATTATAAATCATTTCATCACAATAAACTATATTTAAATACTTAAAACTGTCTTGAATATAATTTACGTGTCATTTATTAAAAAATATTAGATTATACAAGGTAATTACGCATATAAAGTGCAAATAATGCAATTCTGAGTATCATTTGAGCATTTCAATCGTTTCTGGATTCATTCTGAGTAATTTCATCACAATAATCTACATTTAAACACTTAAAACTGTCTAGAACATGATTCATATTTTTTTTATTCAAAAAGATTGGATTATACAAGGTAATTACGCATATAAAGTGTAAATAATGCAATTCTCAGTATCATTTGAGCATTTGAACCATTTCTGGATTCATTCTAAGTTATTTCATCACAATAATATATATTTAAACACTTTAAACTGTCTAAAATATGATTCATATTTTATTTATTCAAAAAGATTGGATTATACAAGGTAATTACGCAAATGAAGTGCAAATAATGCAATTCTGAGAATCATTTGAGCATTTCAATCGTTTCTGGATTTATTCTAAGTCATTTCATCACAATAAACTACATTTAAACACTTAAAACTGTCTAGAATATTATGCATATTTTATTTATTAAAAATATTAGTTTATACAAGGTAATTATGCATATAAAGTGCTTCATAATGCAATTCTGAGTATCATTGTATCATTTCAACCAATTCTGAATTCATTGTAAGTCATTTCATCACAATAATCTACATCTAACCACTTAAAACTGTATAGAATATGATTCATGTTTTATTTATTCAAAAACATTAGATTATACATGGTAATTACGCATATAGAGGCTAAATAAGCAATTCTGAGTATCATTTGAGCACTTCAATCATTTCTGGATTCATTCTAAATCATTTCAACACAATAATCTACATTTAAATACTTAAAATTGTCATGAACATGATTCATGTGTCATTTTTTCAAAAAGATTGGATTATACAAGGTAATAACGCATATAAATTGCAAATAAAGCAATTCTCATAATCAATTGAGCATTTGAATCGTTTCTGGATTCATTCTAAGTCTTTTTTATCATAATAATCTATATTTAACCACTTATACAAGAAAATTACGCATATAAAGGCTAAATAATGCAATTATGTGTATCATTTGAGCATCTCAATAGTTTCTGGATTCATTCTATGTCATTTTATCATAATAATCTACATTTAAACTCTTAAAGCAGTCTAGAATATGATTCATGTTTTATTTATTCAAAAAGATTGGATTATACAAGGTAATTAGGCATATAAAGTGCAAACAATGCAATTCTGAGTATCATTTGTGAATTTCAATCGTTTCTGGATTAATTCTAAGTTCTTTCATCACAATAATCAACATTTCAACACTTACAACTGTCTAGAATATAATTCACGTGTCTATTATTTAAAAAGAATGGATTATACAAGGTAATTATGCATGTAAATTGCAAATAATGCAATTCTGAGTATCATTTGAGCATTTAAATAGATTCTGGATTCGTTTTAAGTCATTTTATCACAATAATCAACATTTAAACGCTTAAAACTATCTGGAATATTGTTCATCGGTCATTTAATAAAAAAGATTGGATTATACAAGGTAATTACGCATATAAAGTGCAAATGATGTAATTCTGAGTATCATTTGAGCATTTCAACCATTTCTGGATTCATTTTAAGTCATTTCGTCACAATAATCTACATTTAAACACTTAAAACTGTTGAGAATATGATTCATGTTTCATTTATTCAAAAAGATTGGATTATACAAGGTAATTACGCATATAAAGGATAAATAAAGCAATTCTCGAGTATCATTTGTCAATTTCAACCATTTCTGGATTCGTTTTAAGTCATTTCATCACAATAATCTACATTTAAACACTTAAAACTGTCGAAAATATGATTCATGTTTCATTTATTCAAAAATATTGGATTATACAAGGTAATTACGCAGATAAATTGCAAATAATGCAATTTTGAGAATCATTTGAGAATTTCTATCGTTTTTGGATTCATTCTAAATCATTTCATCACAATAATCTACATAAAAATACTTAAAACTTTCTAGAATACGATTTATGAGTCATTTATTCAAAGAGATTAGCTTATACATGGTAATTACGCATATAAAGTGCAAATAATGCAATTCTGAGTATCATTTAAGGATTTCAATCGTTGTTGGATTCATTTTTAGTCATTTCATCACAATAATCTACATCTCAACACTTGAAACTATCTAGAATATGATTCATGTGTCATTTATTAAAAAAGATTGGATTATACTTGGTAATTATGCATATAAAATGCAAATAAAGCAATTCTGATTATCATTTGAGCATTTCAATAGTTTCTGCATTCATTCTAAGTAATTTCATCACAATAATCAACATTTAAATACCTAGAACTGTCCGTAATAAGATTCATGTGCCATTTATTCAAAAAGATTAGATTATACACGGTAATTACGCATATAAAATGCAAATATTGCAATTCTGAGTATTATTTGAGCATTTAAATTGTTTCTGGATTCATTCTAAGTCATTTGATCACAATAATCTACATTTAATCACTTAAAACTGTCTAGAATATGATTCATCTGTCAATTATTCAAAAAGATTGGATTACACAAGGTAATTACGCATATAACGTGCAAATAATGCAATTCTGAGCATCATTTGAGCATTTCAATCGTTTATAGATTCATTCTAAGTCATTTCATCACAATAAAATACAGTTAAACACTTAAAACTGTCTATAATAAGATTCATATTTTATTTATTCAAAAAGATTTGATTATACAAGTTAATTACGCATATAAAGGATAAATAATGCAATTCTGAGTATCATTTGACCATTTCAACCATTTCTGGATTCATTTTAAGTCATTTCATCACCATAACCTGCATTTAAACACTTAAAATTGTCTAGAATATGATTCATGATTTATTTATTCAAAAAGATTGGATTATACAAGGTAATTACGCATATAAAATCTAAATAATGCAATTCTGTGTATCATGTGAGCATTTCAATCATTTCTCAATTCATTCTAAGTAATTTTATCACAATAATCTAAATTTAAACACTTAGAACTGTCTACTATATGATTCATGTTTTATTTATTCAAAAAGATTGGATTATACATGGTAATTACCTATATAAAGTGTAAACATTGTAATTCTGAGTATCGTTTGAGCATTTCAATCGTTTCTGGATTCATTCTATGTCATTTAATAAGAATAATCAACATTTAAACACTTAAAACTATCTAGAATATTATTCATGTTTCATTTATTAAAAAAGATTGGTTTATACAAGGTAATTACACATAAAAATGCTAAATATTGCCATTCTGGGTATCATTTGTGCATTTCAATCGTTTCTGGATTTATTCTAAGTCGTTCATCACAATAATCTACATTTAAACACTTACAACTGTCTAGAATATAATTCACATGTCATCTATTCAAAAATATTAGATTATACAAGGTAATTACGCATATAAACTGCAAATAATGCAATTCGGAGTATCATTTGAGCATTTCAATCATTTCTGGATTCATTCTAAGTCATTTCATCACAATAATCTACATCTAAGCACTTAAAACTGTCTAGAATATGATTCATGTTTTATTTATTCAAAAAGATTGTATTCTACAAGGTAATTACGCATATAAAGTGCAAATAATGCAATTCTGAGCATCATTTGAGCATTTCAATCGTGACTGGATTTATTCTAAATCATTTCATCACAATAATCTACATTTAAACAATTTAAACTGTCTAGTATATGATTCATTTTTTATTTATTCAAAAAGATTAGATTATACATGGTAATTACGCATATAAAGTGCTGAATTCATTCTAAGTCATTTCATCTCAACCATAAAGTGCTGAATAATGTAATTCTGAGTATCATTTGAGCATCTCAACCATTTCTGAATTCATTCTAAGTCATTTCATCAAAATAATCTACATTTAAACACTTAAAACTGTCTACAAATTTATTCATGTTTTATTTATTCAATAAGATTGGATTATACAAGGTAATGACGCATATAAAAGCTAAATAATGCAATTCTGAGTATCATTTGAGTATTTCAATCGTTTCTGGATTCATTCTATGTATTTTCATCACAATAATATAATTTAAACATTCAAAATTGTCTAGAATATGATTCAAATTTTATTTATTCAAAAAGATTGCATTAAACAAGGTAATTACGCATATAAATTGCAAATAATTCAATTCTGAGTATCATTTGACCATTTCAATCGTTTCTGAATTCATTCTAAGTCATTTCATCACAATAATCTAAATTTAAACACTTACAACCTCCTAGAATATAATTCACGTGTCACTTTTTCAAAAAGATTGGATTATACAATGTAATTATGCATATAAAGTGCAAATAATGCAATTCTGAGTATCATTTCATCATTTAAATTGCTTTTGTATTCATTCTAAGTCATTTCATCACGATAATCTACATTTAAACACTTAAAACTGTCTAGAATATTATTTATGTGTTATTTATTCAATAAGATTGTTTTATACAAGGTAATTACGCATATAAAGTGCAAATATTGCAATTCTGAGCATCATTTCAGCATTCCAATCGTGTCTGGATTTATTCTCAGTCATTTCAATCACAATAATTTACATTTAAACACTTAAAACTGTCTAGAATATGATTCGTTTTTTATTTATTCAAAAAGATTGATTATACATGGCAATTACGCATATAAAATGCTGAATAGTGTAATTTTGAGTATCATTTGAGCATTTCAACCATTTCAGAATTTACTCTAAGTCATTTCATCACAATAATCTAGATTTAAACACTTAAAACTGTCTAGAATATGATTCATGTATTATTTATTCAATAAGATTGGATTATACAAGGTAATTACTTATATAAAGGCTAAATAATGCAATTCTGAGTATCATTTGAGCATTTCAATCGTTTCTGGATTCATTCCAAGTATTTTCATCACAATAATCTACATTTAAACATTTAAAATGATCTAGTATATGATACATGTTTTATTTATTAAAAAAGATGGGATTATATAAGGTAATTACCCATATAAATTGCAAACAATGCAATTCAGAGTATCATTTGAGCATTTCAATCGTCTCTGTACTCATTCTAAGTCATTTCATCGCAATAATCTATATTTAAACACTTAAAATGGTCTCGAATATGATTCATGTGTCATTTATTCAAAAAGATTGGATTATACAAGGTAATTACGCATATAAAGGCAAAATAATGCAATTCTGAATTTCATTTGAGCATTTCAATCGTTTTTTCGATTCATTCTAAGTCATTTAATCAAAATAGTCTACATTTAAACACTTAAAACTGTCTAGAATATCATTCATGTTATATTTATTCAAGAAGATTGGATTATACATGGTAATTACCCATATAAAGTGCAAACAATGCAATTCTGAGTATCATTTGTGCATTTCAATCGTTTCTGGATTCATTCTAAGTCATTTCATCACAATAATCTACATTAAAACAGTTAAAACTGTCTAGAATATTATTCATCGGTCATATATTCAAAAAGATTAGATTATACATGGTAATTACGCATATAAATTGCAAATAATGCAATTTTGAGTATCATTTGAGCATTTCAATAGTTTTTGGATTCATTCTAAACCATTTCATCACATTAATCTATATTTAAACACTTAAAACTGTCTAGAATATGATTAATGTTTTATTTATTCCAAAAGATTGCATTAAACGAGGTAATTACGCATATAAATTCAAACAATGCTATTCTGAGTATCATTTGTGCATTTCAATCTTTTCTGGATTCATTCTAAATCATTTCACCGCAATAATCTACATTTAAACACTTGAAATTGTCTACAGTATGATTCATGTGTTATTTATTCTAAAAGATTGGATTATACAAGGTGGTCACACATATAAAGTGCAAATAATGCAATTTTGATTATCATTTGAGCATTTCAATCGTTTCTGGATTCATTTTAAGTCATTTTATCACAATAATCAACATTTAAACACTTAAGCCTATCTAGAATATTGTTCATCGGTCATTTATTCAAAAAAATTGGATTATACAAGGTAATTACGCATATAAAGAGCAAATGATGCAATTCTGAGTATCATTTGAGCATTTCAATCGTTTCTGGATTAATTCTAAAACATTTCATCACAATAATCTATATTTAAAAACTTAAAACAGTCTAGAATATGATTCATGTTTATTTACTCAAAAAGATTGGATTATACAAGGTAATTACGCATACAAATGCAAACAATGCAATTCTGAGTATCATTTGTGCATTTCATTTTTTTCTGGATTCATTCTAAGTCATTTCATCACAATTATCTTCATTCAAACACTGAAAACTGTCCATAATATGACTCATGTGTCATTTATTCAAAAAGATTGGATTATACATGGTAATTATGCATATAAATTTCAAATAATGAAATTCTCAATATCAATTGAGCCTTTCAATCGTTTCGGGATTCATTTTAAGTCATTTCATCACAATAATTTAAATTTAAACATTTACAACTGCCTAGAATATAATTCACGTGTCATTTATTCAAAAATATTGGATTATACAAGGTAATTACGCATATAAACTGCAAATAATGCAATCCTTAGTACCATTTGTGCATTTAAATTGTTTTCTGGATTCATTCTAAGTCATTTCATCACAATAATCTACATCTAAACACTTAAAACTGTCTAGAATATTATTTATGTGTTATTTATTCAAAAAGATTTTATAATACAAGGTAATTACGAATATAAAGTCTAAATAATGCAATTCTGAGTATCATTTGAGCATTTCAATCGTTTCTGGATTCATTCTAAGTAATTTCATCACAATAATCTACATTTGAACACTTAAAACTGTCTAGAACATGATTCATATTTTATTTATTCAAAAAAATTAGATTATACAAGGTAATTACGCTTATAAAGTGCTGAATAATGCAATTCTGAGTATTATTTGAGCATTTTAATATTTTCTGGATTCATTCTAAGTTATTTCATCACAATAATCTACATTTTAACACTTTAAACTGTCTAGAATATGATTAATATTTTATTTATTTAAAAAGATTGGATTATACAAGGTAATTACATATATAAACTGCAAATAATGCAATCCTTAGTATCATTTGAGTATTTAAATTGTTTTCTGGATTCATTCTTAGTCATTTCATCACAATAATCTACATTTAAAAACTTAAAACTGTCTAGAATATTATTTATATGTTATTTATTCATAAATATTTTATAATACAAGGTAATTACGAATATAAAGTCTAAATAATGCAATTCTGAGTATCATTTGAGCATTTCAACCATTTCTGAATTCATTCTATGTCATTTCATCACAATAATCTACATCTAAACACTTCAAACTGTCTAGAATATGATTCATGTTTTATTTATTAAAAAACATTGGATTCTACATGGTAATTACGCATATAAAAGCTAAATAATACAATTCTGAGTATCATTTGAGCATTTCAATCATTTCTGGATTCATTCTAAGTCCTTTCATCACAATAATCTACATTTAAATACTTAAAATTGTCTAGAACATGATTCATGTGTCATTTATTGAAAAAGATTGAATTATACAATGTAAATACGCATATGAATTGCAAATAATGCAATTCTCAGAATCAATTGAGCATTTGAATCGTTTCTGGATTCATTTTATGTCATTTCATCACAGTAATCTATATTTAAACACTTAAAACTGCTAAAATATGACTAATGTATCATTTATTAAAAAAGATTGTATTATACAAGGTAATTACATATATAAAGGCTAAATAATGTAATTCTGAGAATAATTTGAGCATTTCAATCGTTGTTGGATCCATTCTAAGTCATTTCATCACAATAATCTACATCAGAACACTTGAAATTGTCTAGAATATGCTTCATGTATCATTTATTCAAAATGATTGGATTATACTTGGTAATGATGCATATAAAATGCCAATAATGCAATTCTGATTATCATTTGAGCATTTCAATCATTTCTGGATTCATTCTAAGTCATTTCATCACAATAATCTACATTTAAACACTTAAAACAGTCCATATTAAGATTCATGTGTCATTTATTGAAACATATTAGATTATATAAGGTAATTACGCATATAAAGTGCAAATATTGCAATTCTGAGTATCATTTGAGCATTTACATTGTTTCTGGATTCATTCTAGGTGTGTTTGGTTGCCTTCACGAACAAGCTGTTCGCGAACAGCCGCAGTTCGCGCGAACCAAACATGTCATGAACAGGGCTGTTCGCGAACATCTTCCCTTGTTCCTAATCCCCCGATTTTCACGAACTGGTTTTATTTGTGGGCCTGTTCGTGGGCCTTTGTTCGCCCCTTGTTCACGGATGAACCAAACACACCCTCTAAGTCATTTCATCACAATAATCTACACTTATTCACTTGAAACTGTCAAGAATTTGAGTGATCTGTCATTTATTCAAAAAGATTTGATTAAACAAGGTAATTACGCATATAAATTACAAATAATGCAATTCGGAGCATCATTTGAGCATTTCAATAGTTTCAGGATTTATTCTAAGTCATTTCATCACATTAATTAACATTTAAATACTTAAAACTGTCTAGAATATCATTCATGTTTTATTTATTAAAAAAGATAGGATTATATAAGGTAATTACGCATATAAAGGCTAAATAATGCAATTCTAAGTATCATTTGACCATTTCAACCATTTCTGAATTCATTTTAAGTCATTTTATCACCATAATCTACATTTAAACACTTAAAACTGTCTAGAATATGGTTCATATTTTATTTATTCAAAAAGATTGGATTATACAAGGTAATTACGCATATAAAGGCTAAATAATGCAATTCTGACTATCATGTGAGCATTTCAATCATTTTTTAATTCATTCTAAGTAATTTCATCACTATAATCTACATTTAAACACTTAAAACTGTCTACAATATGATTCATGTTTTATTTATTCAAAACCATTGGATTATACAAGGCAAATACCTATATCAAGAGCAAACAATGTAATTCTGAGTATCGTTTGAACATTTCAATCGTTTGTGGATTCATTCTAAGTCATTTAATCACAATAATCAATATTTAAACACTTAAAACTCTCTAGAATATGATTCATGTGTCATTTATTCAAAAAGATTGAATTATACAAGATAATTACGCATATAAAGGCTAAATATTGCTATTCTGGGTATCATTTGTGTATTTCAATCATTTCTGGATTCATTCTAAGTCAGTTCATCACAATAATCTATATTTAGACACTTAAAAACTGTCTAGAATATAATTCACGTGTCATTTATTCAAAAATATTTGATTATACAAGGTAATTACTTATATAAAGTGCAAATAATGCAATTCTGAGTATCATTTAAGGATTTCAATCATTGTTGGATTAATTCTAAGTCATTTTATCACAATAATCTACATCTGAACACTTGAAACTGTCTAGAATATGATTAACGTGTCAATTATTCAAAAAAGATTGGATTATACTTGGTAATTATGCAAATAAAATGCAAATAATGCAATTCTGATTATCATTTGAGCAATTCAATCGTTTCTAGCTTCATTCTAAGTCATTTCATCACAATAATCTACATTTAAACACTTAAATCTGTCCATAATAAGATTCATGTGTCATTCATTCAAAAAGATTGCATTATACAAGGTAATTACGCAAATAAAGTCTAAATAATGCAATTCTGAGAATCATTTGAGCATTTCAATAATTTCTGGTTTCATTCTAAGTCATTTCATATTAAATCTACATCTTAACACTTAAAGCAGTCTAGAATATGATTTATGTTTTATTTATTCAAAATGATTGGATTATATAAGGTAATTACCCATATAAATTGCAAATAATGCGATTCTGAGTATAATTTCAGAATTTCAATCGTTTCTGGATTCATTCTAAGTCATTTCAACAAAATAATCTACATTTAAACACTTAAAACTGTCTAGAATATGAGTCATGTTTTATTTATTTACAAATATTAGATTATACAAGGTAATTACCCATATAAAGTGCAAACAATGCAATTCTGAGTATCATTTATGCATTTAAATCATTTTCTGGATTCATTCTAAGTAATTTCATCACAATAATCTACATTTAAACACTTAAAACTGTATAGAATATTATTTATATATTATTTATTCAAAAAGATTGGATTATACAAGGTAATTGTGCATATAAATTGCAAATAATGAATTTCTGAGCATCATTTGAGCATTTCAGTCGTTTCTGGATTCATTCTAAGTCATTTCATCACAATAATCTACATTTAAACACTTACAACGGTCTAGAATATAATTCACGTGTCATTTATTCAAAAATTTGTATTATACAAGGTAATTACGCATATAAAGGTGAAATAATGCAATTTCGAGTTTCATTTGAGCATTTCAATCGTTCTGGATTCATTCTAAGTCATTTCATCACAATAATCTATATTTAAACAATTGAAACTGTCTATAATATGATTTATGTGTCATTTATTCAAAAAGATTGGATTATACAAGGTAATTACGCATAGAAATTGCAAATAATGCAATTCTGAGTATCATTTGAGCATTTCAATCGTTTCTGGATTCATTCTAAAACATTTCATCACAAGAATCTAAATTCAAATACTTGAAACTTTTTAGAATATGATTCGTATTTTATTTATTCAAAAAGATTGGATTATACGAGGTAATTACGCATATAAATGCAAACAATTCAATTCTGAGCGTCATTTGTGCATTTCAATCTTTTCTGGATTCATTCTAAGTCATTTCATCACAATAACCTACATTTAAACACTTAAAACTGTCCATAATTTGATTCATCTGTCATTTATTCGAAAAGATTGGATAACACAAGGAAATTTAGCATATAGAGTGCAAATAATGAAATTCTGAGTATCATTTGAGGATTTAATCGTTTATAGATTCATTCTAAATCATTTCATCACAATAATCTACATTTAATCTCTTAAAACTGTAGAGAATATGATTCATGTGTTATTTATTCAAAAAGATTGGATTATAGAAGGTAATTACGCATATAAAGTGCAAATAATGCAATTGTGAGTATCATTTGAGCATTTCAATCGTTTCTGGTTTCATTCTAAGTCATTTCATCACAATAATCTACATTTAAACACTTAAAACTATCCAGAATATGATTCATATTTTATTAATTCAATAAGATTGGATTATACAAGGTAATTACGCATATAAAGTGCAAATAATGCAATTCTGAATATAATTTGAGCATTTCAATCATTTCTGGATTCATTCTATGTCATTTTATCACAATAATCTATATTTAAACATTTAATCATGTGTCATTTATTCAAAAATATTGTATTATTCAAGGTCATGACGCATATAAAATGCTAATAATGCAATTCTGAGTATCATTTGAGAATTTCAACCGTTTCTGGATTCATTTTAAGTAATTTTGTCACAATAATCTATATTTAAATACTTAAAACTGTCTAGAATTTGATTTATGTGTCATTTATTAAAAAAGACTGGATTATACATGGTAATTACGCATATAAAGTGCAAATAATGCAATTCTGAGTATTATTTGAGCATTTCAATCGTTTCTGGATTCATTCTAAGTCATTTCAACACAATAATCTACATTTAAACAAATAAAACTGTCCATAATATGATTAATGTGTTATTTATTCAAAAGATTGGATTACACAATGTAATTACGTATATAAATTGCAAATAATGCAATTCTGAATATCATTTGAGCATTTCAATTGTTTCTGGATTCATTCTAAGTCATTTCATCACAATAATATATATTTAAACTCTTTATATTGTGCAGACTAAGATTATATCTTGTTTTTTCAAAAGATTGGATTATACATGATAATTTAATCAAATAAAGTGCAAATAATGCAATTATGAGTATTATTTGAGCATTTCCATCATTTCTGGATTCAATCTTAGTCATTTCATTACAATACCAGCGCCAAGCGTACCTCTCCTCAAGGGAATTGCTTCGTATAATCTCCGATTTTTTAGATCACTCTATTTTAGACGAAAATACCCTTTTAATTCATTCAATTTAAGCCTCTCAATTCACATCCATTTACAAATGTGAGGGGTATTTTCGTCTAAAGGGAGTGGATCTCAAAAACGAAGACTATTGGAAGCAATTCCCCTCTCCTCAATGGTAACTGAAGCGCCTTGCTTCTTTTCTTTCGCATCCCTCCTCACTTGTTGCTTATCCGATCTTTTACCCTTCTGGGTTCGCTCTAGAAAACCATGCTTCCTACCAGCGAAGATGGAGAAAGCGAGAAGTCTTGGAGAAATCAGGCAGGCGTGGTTGTTCGGGTCGTCTTTCTATTTTGCGCTGGTGTGAGAAAGGAAAGAAATTCTGCGTGATTAGGCACGATTGTGCAACTTTGTGTTTCTAATTTGTGGGGGAAATAATCTTGAAAGAGGTATAGTTTTGATATTTTATTTTGGTTCTTATTTCTGCCTGTAATTTGACAAGAAAGATGTTGTCTATTTGAATTTTGTTATTCTCAGAAGTCTGAAGACTTTGAATGGTGATTTATTGTAGAATTAGAACTTAAGAAGGCTTTCAGTTTCTTTTGTCAATTGAGAAAACAATTAGTCTTACACTAATTGTTGTTGTTATTCCTTAAGGATACTCTGACGAGAGGGAGAACCACGGCTGCTAAATTCCTCAGAATAATAGAGAGAGGGGGTGGAAGGAGGTATAGCCGTCTAGGAGGCTTGATCCGATTCGCTCTAAGGTAATCTAACAGAGGAGGATTTTTCGTATCAATTGCGAATAATCTGTTTGCGATGTAAAGTTCTTCTCAAGTGCAGTTGAAATGATCATTTGCAGTTATTAGACACTGCAAATGTTTTCTACGAGAATTATTGTATCGTACTTTGATGTGTGTTATATTTGTTTTTTTGAGGGTCAATGCCTGCTATATTTGTTAGATACTACAAATGTTTGCGGGAGTGGCTAGTGTCCAACGTGTTGGACACAAGCACTCGTCCAACATGATAAAATTTCAACTTTTGAGATTAAAATGGCCGATCCGAACCGCTCAACTTGTTCTCCATAACAAAATCTCTGTTGAGACTAAATTTTAAATTTTTTTACTATTTTATTGAAATTTTTGAAAATACTCAATCTAAAAAGTTATAAATCCTCCAATTTAAAAAATTCGAAAAAAATAGATAAAAAGTTTGAAAAAAAAATATAAAATTTGATTGTTAATGATATTTTAATATAGAGATCATATTTAGCGGTTCGGATCGACCGTTTGAAATTTTGATAGTCGACTTTTCGAATCGTGTTATATGTCCTATATGTTTGATTTTAGTATTACTCAATATTTGCTACATATTTTTGGTTTGCCAGATCAACTTCATGTAAAAGAAACTGAACTTTTGATTATTCTAGTACGCCAAATGAATTCAGTAATAACTAGTTGGTTTGTATTTTTATTTTAAGGCCCTCAAAGGTGTGTTATTTGCTATCTTGTAACTTATTTTTCACTTTTGTAAGTTGTAACATAAATTTTCTTAAGCTGCATCTTTTATCATGAAGAATGCAAGTTATTTCGAATTTGGCATGAGTGGTCTATAAAAGGATGGAAACAACTGGAGTCACTGACAGGTATGTCTTTAATTCAATTGATGGTTGAAAGCATTTATTACGCTTCCTTTTTGTTATTTTAAGGAAAGGTTATAGCTTATAACTATTATGTCGTATTTTTATTTCATTTTTTTCCATTGTTTAAGTATTCATGAGAGGGTTATTTGCATTTTACCTCCCGCAAATATTTCTTGCGAGAACTAAAACTAGCTATCGGGTTCATTTCTGTAATATTTCGTTAAGAGTAAATTTTTTCGGAGGTCACTGAACTTTATCTATAATTCAGTTTTGGTCAGCGAACTTTAATTTGTCCCTCCATAACCATTAAACTTTGATTTTGTCCAAATTTAGTCACTCCATCATAGTTTCCGTTATTATTTCGTTTGAATACTAATGTTGGGTGAAAATGGAGCCCCGAATCATTTTTTTTTCCTATCTTTCTCCTCCCAGAAGGCCAGAACCCAACGCTCTTGACCTCTCACTTCATCTTCTCCAGAATATTGCTTTTTCGTTGCTTTCTAAACTTTGGATTTAAAATGGCCTGGTCCACGTAAAAGAAACGATGGCTGAATTAATGTAATCAATTTGAAGCAATAACGTGAAGAAGGCAAGCAAACAAAAGGCAAGAGTTGATTTTGAAGTACAACTTATTAGAAGATCAAAGGGTCGCTTATCTTGAGCCTCAATTTTCTGTTTACGGGCATAGCTAATGTATTCTTTTGTGTCTTCAAGAATAATGATCTGCTAGATCTAAAATGAAAGGTGTTAGCAAGTTTTTCTTTATTTTAATTGGGATTAGGAATTGAGTTATGTAAAACGAAGCCATCAATAGGCTATGAAAATGAAATATAAATGCCAAAATTATATTCACAAGGACACTAATTTGAGGAGCAGCGAAGCCAACACCAAGAGTTTTCCTCATAATATTAATCATATCTTCAATAACCTTCTCCCCCTTCGAAATTAGTATAGATTGCAGTACTATTGCTTTGAAATAGTCTCTCCAAATCATGGCATAAGCTGTCGAAAGAGGCATTCCCTAAAAGGTGATATTGTTTTCGGAACATTAACAAAGAAGAGAGGCGCTGGAGTAGTTAAAGAGGCGCTTGATTTTGAACTTTCCATGTGAGGCTTTGGAGTAGTTGGAAAAGAAAAGGAGTCGCTGGAGAAGATGAAGTGATAAGAGGCCAAGAGCGTTGGGTTCTGGGATAAAAGAAAGGGAACAAAATTGATACGAGACTCCATTTTCACCCCAACGTTAGCATTCAAACAAAACAATAACGAAACTATGATGGAGTGACTAACTTTGGACAAAATCAAAGTTTAATGGTTATGAAAGGACAAATTAAAGTTCGGTGACCAAAACTGAATTATATACAAAGTTCAGTGACCTCCGAAAAAATTTACTCTTTTGTTAAATATTTGATTAGTTTTTGCTTTTTACAAAGATAATCAATTCTTTTTCCCTTTTTTGTACTTAGTTTTGAAGATTCATTCACATCAGTGATTTTTCTTAAATCGTATACATATAACAATTTACCATAGATATTTTATTGTCATATTGTTCCTTATGAGACGGGTACCCATAGGCAGGGCGTACCAGTTGACTGAGGTGCCGATTACAAACTGCATAAATTTTAGCAGTATTAATAAAATATATGTCCTTACCCAGTTCAACTCGGCCTCTATAAACCAATGCATTTTCAATAAAAATGCTAAGTTGCTAACATTGACGCTTTATTAGAAATGAATGTTACTAGTGGTCTTTTCGCGCGTTGCGCGAACTATTTGTTAAAATTGTATATCAATTGTTGAATTTTTGTAATTATTAGCATCTCTAATCTAAAAGTATTAAAATACGTGATATTTTTAACACCAAACAAAAAAGACTATCTAAAGTATCTATTTTGCTTCCATCTTGCCATCATGATTTTCGAAACGTATAATTTAACATTCATTTAATATTTTAGAAAATATATTTTTGTCGTTTTTCCATAAGTATTAACCATAAATTTGAACATTTAATATCATACAATATATTTTTTTCTAAACATGATTCATAAGTAGTCTACTGAGTGCTCTGGACTCGTGATTCAGTGTCCGGAGCACTGTTGTGCGATTTATCTTTATCCTTAAAGTTTATGTTATATATTTTTAAATATTTTTTTTGAGACACAGTCAGTAGTTCTCTGTATATTTATACGTCCATAATTACAAATTTTGACATGAAAAAATTCTCCATATATTTATAAATAAGTACATAAATTTAAATAGAGAAACAAATTTTTAAAAGCCTCCAAACAATCTCTGAACGAAACTATAATAAAGATTTGATTTTATGGGTTTAGAAAATAATTAAAAAAAATTTATAGCTCTATAATTATATCATATGACAGGATTTATCATATATCTATGAGCATTTATATAAATTTTCATAGGCAAATGATTTTTTTAAGCCCTCCAAACAATTAAAAAACAAAATCATATTTTTTCTCAAATCAGAAAATGGATCCATCTATTATTGAATGGAATGGAGGGAGAGAGAGACGCATGCCAAGGCCCATGCACATGGGCGGCAGGGGGGAGAGAGAGAGAGGCGGACGGATTTTTTGTGACGATCCATCTTTAAAATGTGTTTGATTGTTGGTTGAAGCACCATAGAAAATCCTGAAATTTTTATACATACTCACATGGGCAAATTTAGGTGTGGGATTTTCTGCGATCATCATCCTCTGTCTGTACTTGACTACATGATCACACCCTTAGCCACTGAAATAAAGGATCCGGTCCAAATCACTGTCCGGAGCACTGTTGGCCAACAATGTCGGATCCGGATATTGGACCCGGATCCTCACTCGGTTTTAATATATGTTTTGATTTGATTTGATTGATTTTGCTTGATATTTTAACGCAAGTTATAACCATGTAAATTTTTCAATGCAGAGTCACCGACAAAGTGAGGCGGCAATCTTATTCATGATAGTCGTGCTTCTGATTTCAGCCTGGTGACTATAGACAAGTAGACAACACAAGAAGAGTGTAGCGTGATAGCGTCCTTCCATGAGAAGCCCAAGGGAGACAATTTAATAGAATATGTTCAATGTTTAATCCAAGTTAGGTAATAATACCATTTTGTTTCTCTAACTTTTTTCGTTGCAAGAAGTGCATCATCCACAAAAAATGCAAGGATAGGAAAAAAATGCAACAATTGCCGGTTCATAAGTATGTACCATTTCTTTCATCTTAATTCTTGCAGTACTTCCAATTAATGCATATGGCATGTGCATGAAAACCTATGCAGCATTTCTTATATCATATTTTCTTATACAAATTAGAATTGCTTTTCTTGACAATGAATAAAATATAAATTCCTTTTAACTATGAAACTCAAAAGACTCAACTAAGACCGGCTTAGAAACAAAATAAAATGCATATTAGAATTTAGAAGGAAAAAGAATGCCCTTGAAGTCCAACTGTTATCAGCTTTGTAACTCTTTATTGTGTCACTTTTTTTTCAAAAGGATTCAAGTGTCCCCATTTTTAAATTTTCCATCATACCCTTTTTCTTAAATCCTCTAATGAAATTTTTTTATGGATTATTATTTGATTTATTTATTTATTTTGTTGGGCCGGTGAAGTGAGCGTAATGGGATTGAATAGAGAAAAACTAGTACTTGAAAAAGTTTATATAAGCTTTTTAAAATTCATTTTTAAATATATTTGAAATAGTTGGTCCTGACTGCTTGACGAACCGTTCTTACTTTTTAAAATTTTTCATTTTTACATTTTCATTTCATTTTTGTACCATTAACCCATGCAATGATGTTTAACGGATCTGTAAAATGTAATACATTGATAATATGGATTTGTGAACAAAATGTTGAGATGGCCGAGTTGGTCTAAGGCGCCAGATTAAGGTTCTGGTCCGAAAGGGCGTGGGTTCAACTCTCAACACCTGATATTTGTGATTTCATTTTTTTTTTTCAATTTCCTGCTTTGCAAATTGCAATGAATCCCTTCAACAGTATCCAACTCTCCATGCATCCTTTTCCAATGCAAGCATCCATGAATTGTGATTGGCCTTCTGTGAAATATTTGGAGCAAATTACGATTGCTATTATTATGAAAAAGAATTTTATCTCAGTATTTTAATATAATATACTCACTTTTAGTCTCTCCGCCGACCTTCTTGTCTTTCTCCAATTTGGCATCTTAATAGATTCTTGCTCGGCTTTTTATTTTATTTTTTATAAGCGTAATGACATTGTATATGATTGTATTTTATTTTTCAAGCTTCTAATTCGAAGTTTATTGTATACTGTGGTAGTGTACGCGCGCATTCAGATCTTTGATCTGGCTTTGGGTGTATCTGAACTTTGTTTTTCTAATGAACGACTATTTATTTAAAAAAAAGTTACTAATTTATTATAGAAGAATGAGACTGAAAAACTATTAAAATGTTCTATTTATTTTTTGGGTAAATTTTTACGGAGGTCACTGAAGTTTATCCAGTGTACATATTTAGTCACTAGACTTTAATTTGTCCTCCCGGAACCATTAAACTTCGATTTTGTCCGAATTTAGTCATTCCGTGGGAATTCCAATTATTCCCGTCAAATACATCACGGTAGGTGCAAATATTTGGAATACAAATCAAAATATACAATGTCAGACTCATCTCTCCCACTCTCTTAATATTTCCGATCTCTCTCTCACTCTTTTCTCAAACTTCATCTCTCATTCTCTCACCCGATAATTCTCTACTTTGTCAGACTCTTCTCTCTCAGTCTCTCTCGATAAATCCCTGAGTCACTCTCTCTCGATATATCCCCTCTCGTCAAAACCTTCTCCATCGAGCAATGAACTCGGTCGGTCTCTCCACCTCCTCCGACGAACTTCAGAAACCTTAGTCGGTCTCTCCACCTCCTCCGACGAACTTGAAATCCTAATCGGAAACCCTAGTCGGAACTCTGTTGGTTCCCCTTCTCAATTGGTGAGTGTTGAAGCTAGTGTTGATGCCAAAATGAGACATCGATTGCAACCCAATGAAGAGCCAAAATATGGTAAGTTTCAATTTGTATGATTTTATCTAATGTCAATTGCTGTCAATTACACTCATCGCAACGGCATCGTGGAAAAGACTTCAAATTTGAGGCTTCCATGGCAGCAATAGAGATAGGGTTCGATAGAGGGAACAGTTAGACGATAGAGGGAACAGTTAGGGTTCGAATAGAGGGAACAGTTAGGGTTCGGAGAAGTCGGAGATTAGAGAGATCGACTGGATTCGGAGGATGGAGCGTGTTCTTAATGTAGAGGATTAAGGAAGGAGAAGTAATCAGAGATTACTAGTAGAGAGATCGACTAGATGGAGGAGCTTATTCATGAATTTTGTCAATTGTTGGAGTGCGGCTATGGAGAGACACGAAGAGAGAGTTTGAGACAGAAATAGGTTTAAGGAGAGATGATTTGATTCAAATTTCCAAATATTTGTACCTAACGTGAAGTATTTGACGGAAAATATTGGGATCCGACGGAATGACTAAATTCGGACAAAATCGAAGTTAAATGGTTCCGAGAAGACAAATTAAAGTTCAGTAACTAAATATAGACAACGGATAAACTTTAGTGACCTCCGAAAAAATTTACCCTTATTTTTTTTGTAGACTGAAATCCTCAGGTGCAATTTATTTTTTGAGGTTGAAAGGCCGTTAACTTAATTAAGATATCCAAATTGGAATTTTGTTTTATTCACTTGCTTCAATTTCCAACCATTCCCTTTCTCACCAAGGAACAACGATGCCGCCGCTGAGTCGCTGACTATCGGAGTATCCGTAATGAATAGTATACCTTGAATGCCACATTACCCAAAATAATATGCGTGACGGTACTAAAAAAAAAAATTCGTAACAGACGATAGGATGTTTTTTTTTTTTATGTGATAAAGATGAGTTGTCTCATCAAAAAGGGAACAAAGCTGCCTATTTGGACTTAGACGTACGAATTTAATGTGATAGCCTTCGGGGGTGGATATTTGTAAACTTGTCGGATCGTGTTACACGTACGTATTAGAACTCGTATCGTATTGTGGTGACAGGAGTTAATATTTTTAACCTATCATTTCGCATGGAAAAATTTTATATACAGAACAAAACGAAAAAACAATTTTAAAATTAACAGAAGGGGATAATTTTTTTTAATTGTAGCACAGTTCGAGCAGCAATTCTATTGCCGCTAGAGCTCAACCACCGAGCGGCAATAGCATTGCCGCTAGGAGGGCTCTAGCGGCAATAGGATTGCCGCTCGGACCTTTTTTTTTTTTCTTTTTGCGCCGAAAATCGAAAAAGAAATATCTGCCGACAAATAAAAAAAATAAAAAAATTCTAACGGCATTAGTATTGCCGCTCAAGCTCTATTAAGGGCAATATTATTGCCGCTAGAAGCAAATTTTGATTTGTTTTTTTAACTTTAGTCATTTCAATGGAATTTTCGGTGAGATTTTCGACAAACTTTTGTCACTTCTGTCGTTTCGATCATTTCAAATTATGAAAGTTCTGCCAATAATTATAAAAGTTCTTCTTATATAAGAACATAGAGGAACTCTCTCGGAAACGAACTGAATCTCATCTCTCATCTCCCTTCTTACAAACAAAAAAATGTGTTCGATCAACTTATATGTCAACCAATATCCAACTACCGGACCTTGTTTTTTCAGTTTTGGTTGCACTCCGCAAACAACCTATTCAGATATTAGAAACAAACTATATTATCGACTCCAAATTTTTGAAACCCAATACAATATAGATATCCGAGGCCGTTATAATGGTATAGTACAGGGGAGATATGAATCTTTATTTTTCCCTGTCAATTCTGAAGATGAATGACGTTTATTTTACCACCAAACATTCGAGACGAGGGGTTTGCCAATAATTGAGTTGTACGTCGATTTCATTCCAGTTTACGGCACAGGCCCAGACCTGAATGTACCATATCAGAGTCATACCGGTGGCGGTAGTAGTGGCGGTGATGGATCTGGCCAACCCGGTAGCAGTGGCGGTGATGTTCCATATGAGAATAATGACGATTCAAACGAAAATATTGATGTTCAGGATGAAGGCGACGAAGAAGGCCCGTTGAGTCACTCTGACCTTTCCACTGGAGAAGAGTTTACTGATGACGAGGACCAAACCACAACTGAAGTGCCATTTTATGCCTATTGTGACCAGACATATGTCTCGGGAAGAACATCTATGCAACATCCTGTAAGTGAATTATGTGATATTTCGGATTTTGAGAAAGTTGGTATGTCGCAACCAAATTTAACTAATAAAGAGCAACTCGCTCCGGGTAGAATTTTTCGGTCTAAGAAACATTTAACTTTAGCAGTTGGTGATTATTGTTGCAAAAATAATGTTGAAGTTAGAACCCAAGCCAGCAACAAATCAGGAATTATAATGATTTGTTTACAGAGACCAATATGTAATTGGCGATTGGATGCCATACCAGAAGGTTTTAACTCTAATTGGAAGATTTATACCAATCCAACCAACCATACTTGTAGTAGACCGCCTGGCGAGACATTGCACGATAACCTTACCGCCGACCTTATTGCTGAACATGTGCGAAATGAATTAAGAAAAAATCTTGCCCTCACGGTTCAAATGGTAGGAGGGCTCATAAGGGCAAAATATCCGCTTATTCAACCAACTTACAATAAAATGTGGCGCGGGAGAGAGCGAGCATTAGAGCAATTATTCGGGTCTTGGGAAGAAGCGTACAATAAGCTTCCACGACTACTGGAGGCAATTAAGAAGACGACTCCCGGGACGAAGTATACTATCATCTCCTGGGAGACGAACGATCCGAATGTTAGAGTTTTCAAAATGGCGGCTTGGGCTTTCGGGCCGTGCATAGAAGCACTGAAATACGCACGGCCTGTGATATCGATTGATGCTAGTTTCCTATCAGGCCGATATGAGGGAAAGTTGTTTACGGTATGCGGTTATGATCCAGAAAATCGTTTAATCCCGGTTGCATTCGGATTGGCAGAGAAAGAGGAAAATATTTCTTGGGGTTGGTTCATGTCTTGGGTTAGATTTGAGGTTATAGGTGACATGACCACAAAATATTGTGTCATATCTGACCGTCATAAGTCGATTAAACATGTATTTGCTTCAACAGAATATGGTTGGAAGGCACAAGGTCCATATAAGGTTGCAATTCATTGATATTGCATGCAACACGTTGCTGAAAACTTATGGAAAGAGGCAGGCGGGCCAAAACATAAGGAATTGAAAGATATTTTTAAGTGTAGACTTGCGAATAAAAAAAATCCGGATCGTTTCAGAGAGAAATGGTTGGAATTGAAGGAATCAAATCGCAAGGCTTATGAATATCTGAAAAATTGTGGAAAACATAATGAAAGAGATCCGAAAGAGAGACCCAAACCATTTATGTGGGCTCAATCCGAAGACAAAGGGCATCGATGAGGAATAATGACAAGTAATGGATCTGAGAGTCTTAATAGTATTTTCAGGGTGGAAAGAAGATTGCCGGGGACACCAATAGTGGAAGGCACATTTTATAAATGTGCCAACTAGAAGAACGTCAGAACACAAGAAGCATTACAGAGGCTAAATTTAGGTGAAAGATGACAAAAAATAATCCATGAAAAATTACAGAAGCACGGTACCAAATCAGGTAAATACTTCAAATATATTTATTTCATGTGTTTATTTCTTTCGAATATATTTCTCATATTAATTATATTAAAAATTACAGTTTCGATGAACACAACCGTGTTGAGACTTGACCTTGGAACATTTAGTGTTAAAGTCCCAGGCGAATACAGGGAGGGTCACGACTATCAATATCCAAAGTTTCAAGTCGAGATCACACGAGGGATGCAACAAACCGAGCCTCAACTACCTTTTACAGGTACAACATGTAGTTGCCAGAAGCCTCAACTAACTGGTATACCTTGTGCACATGTTATTGCGGTTTGCAGGAAGTGTAATTACGATGTTAATCAATTCGTGGACACTCGCTACAGCCTGTGGAATCAACATATGATTTGGTTTGCGGGTCAATTCCATTGTTATAGGGATGAGGACCAATAGCCAGTTTATAATGGGCCAACAGTTATACCTGACAAGAGTTTGATCAATCGTGGTAGGCAAAAGATTGTTCGTAAGGAGATGTGGATGGACAAAATGGAACGGAAAAAGAATAAGGATCCTAAAACGGGAAAGCCAACAAAGAAGAAAGGTCAGTTTTCAACCAATGAAGCTTCGACCAGCCAAGAACGCCAACCACAACCACCATATCCAATGGAGACATTGCAATTTAGTCGCTACGATAGCAGACCACCAAGTCCAACGAGGGAACCCCAACCAAACATTCAATCAACGTTTCAACCTGCACGAAGGTCACTTCATGTTGATCCACGAAACATGAACAGACATGACGACATTGGGTTAGTCCAACCACGTCGAAATTCAATCAGTACCGATCCGCGGAGCATGACTGTCCCATCCGGAAGTATGCGATCCGAGTCTGCTCGGTTTCCGACTGGACAAACAAGCACGGCTAGTATTTCCGGGCAACACAAAGGAAAAGGAAAATGATTTGCATCAACAATCCGTAACTTTTTATCAAGAAAGTAAAGAAAATTTCGTATGTATTAATATTTTTTTTGTATGGATTGAGTTTTTTTTTTCCATTTCGTGTGTTAAATTATATTGTGGTTTATTAAGTTATTTTTCTTGTAATGTCATGTGGTTTTTTATTATGAATTATTGTGCCTATTAATTTCGCTCATAAGTGCAGAAAATTTATAACTTATTAATTTAAAACAATTAAAAAAATATATAAGTTTCAATTACCAACATTTAATATTTAAAAAATTTATAATTTTTACTTTGCGATTTATTAACTTTTATATGTTCGAAGTCATTCATAATGATAAATTACATAAATAAAATAAATAAAATTAAATTTAAATAACCGCACAATAAAAAATGATAAATTTAAAACTATAATGAGTTGCAACAAATTTAAACATGCATTAAATTAGATTTTTATATTTTGTATTCTATTTTCTATTATAGTTTTTATATTTTATATTATATAACCACAATATGTGTGACGCAATGTGTTAAACGTATCAAGTCATATTATAATTTATATTAATTTTTTTTACTAAAAATTTATTAAAAAGTATTTAAATAATTTTTAAAATAAAAAAATCATAATATTCAGTATAATTTCATGTTAAAATAAAATTAATGATAGAATAAAAAAAATTATGAATCGAAGTTTTCAAAATTATAATATTAAGTATAATTTAATAAATTATAAATGATATATAAAAAATAAATAATATTAATTTTTGTCGTGTTGCGTCACTCGTCTCATGTCGAGTTCAAACGTGTCAATATCTGAAAGTCTACAATACAATACGATTTTGACATGATACATTCATATGCATATTAATTTCATAAACATGTCATGTAATCAGTATCAGTATTATAAATAAAGATGCATGGGTATCGAGATGGTTTTGTTAAAATCTAGCCGACACGTCTCGCGTTTTCCCTTGTGCGTTTAATATTTTTTCTGTTTCTGCACCATGACACTACAGCTGTTCATGAGGCGAGTATCATTGCTCACAAAACAACCCGATTCGTCAGTCTAAGTTTATTTGGCAGTGCAAACTTTTTTTATTGTTGCGTCCCCTTCTAATTTCACGTACCATCAATGGCTTCTGACCTTCTCTTCTTCCCCCCTCCAAACCCCTAATTCCTCCCTTTCCTTCCGTTCACTTCACACCATCTCATTCCCATGGACAGCAACCAGATCTCCGGCGAAATCGTGTCGTTCCATCATTGAGCAACTCAGACAGCGATGGGATCATCTGGATCGTGCAAGAGATTCGCTACTCCGACATCGAGCTGCCTCGGACGTACCAGTCACAGCTGTCTGAGCTCGCGAACATACTCAATTTGGCGCTAGACCTCGCGCGCCAGGCCTCCACCTCGCCTCTCTGGAATGTGTATCGCTCCGTACAAGTTTGGTCATATCTCGATTGCTGGAACTTCTCTAAACGTGCCGGATTCACTAAAATGGATATGTATACATGTTTAAAACACGTAAGATAAAATTAAGATATTAAAATATAACTATTTTTAGCGTCACAAGAATTGGTTTCTTCTCCATCAAGTGCTTATTGCTCTTTGAAGAAACTATGCCGTAAGTTCTTCAACTCCTTATTAGTGAGGAAAATTTGGTCATTATATTAAAATAATGCTGAATTTATGAAATTTTTATTTTTGATTAGACTCTCTACCTTTTGTCAGGAAGTAAACAACAATTAGTTCGAAAATATTTTTTACTAATTGAACATGAACATGAACATATGTTAAAAAGGTATGATTGAAAAAAGGTACAGAACCAATTTGTTAAAAAGGTACCATATTTTAAATTTTTTTGCCCATGTAAACAGACTTAAATCTAGTCTGTTTATTAAGCATTTTAAGGGCCTGTAATTTTCGAAACTTATCTTGGACAATTGATGCTTTTTTGTTGGTACTTGAATACTTAGTAGAAGAATGTCAGTTTTTCCAGTTTTTATCTTTAAAAAAAGTAAAATTAAGAACATAAACTTTATATTTTGATCATGAATAAGTGTTCTTCTTATTAAGGGTTACAACCTTTTGATGAATGATAGACTATATTAGTATAAACAAACATGAGTTTAATCTTTCATGTATAGAAATCAGGTTTTTACCTAAATAACGCTACTGGTACGCAACCTACACTTACTAGGTTTAAATATTTTTTTTACATTTATACATTTCAAACAGTTGTGTGCTCTATTTGTTTTGTTTCACGTTTTACTATCCATTTCTTAGTAACCAATATGTCAGATTAAATGGTTGTCACTGACAGAGGAAGGGAAGTGGAGTAGATAACACCAGAACCTGCATAGCTATAGAGATATAGAGATCATTTATATGTTGTTCCGTTGTATTATCACTCATCTAATAAAGTTGTTAATTAATTCTTTACCGTTTATGCTTTGGCCTACCAATGCACTAAATACCCATTATTTTTTTTTTTGCTAATATCGTGCTGTTATTATTAAGCAAATTAAATCATGAAATTATTAGGCCAATTAAATCATGAAGTTATTGGGGCACTATTAGCCGTTTGTGAATTGGCTATATATATACACAATTTCATTCGACAAAATAGAATCATTCAGAAAAGAGATTTAAGCTATAAGCAATTTCCATTAAAAAAAAATCATATTCCAATATTTTCTTATAATTCTATTCCAAAATCTATTGTCAATGTTCGAATTATTTCTGCTGGATATTTTTGGAAGCTTTCATCTGTTGCTTTTATAGTCATGCCCTAAAGCAACATCCTCGAATTATCTTGATTGCGGTTCCTGAGACGGAATACGCTTAAGGACAGCGCCTAGCACAATTCGGGTAACTCTATTCCTTTATTCCTTTTATTTGTTTTCCTATTATCCGATTTATTAAATTCAATTTGCACCAACAATTTTAAGCATATTCTTATTCGGATAATAATAAGTATAAAAATTTATTTTGCATCAGGCAAATTTTGAACTGAAATTAATCGTTGTTTGTCTGAATTAAAATTGCAAGTGAAATGGAAATATTGTTTGAATTGTGACTACTGTTATGAAAATATACCAAATTTCAGTTTTACGGTTATCATAAAATATTAATGTTAGGTTTGTGAATATACTGCTTAGTTTAATTGTATTATTTAATTATGTTATGATATAATTGAGCAAAATAAAATTTGGTCGCAGGAATTACTTTAATTATATTAATCTCATATGTGAACATATAAGGAGATTTAACTATTGATAAAAAAATTTAATTAATTACAATGTTGATAAGATTAGGTGGAATGTATATATTTATTAATATAACCACTAAAGTAATTGTAGAATTATTTTTCTAGAAAAAGAAGATAATAAATAAATTTATAATAAAATTGTTAAGATTCAAAATATGTTTCAAGTAACCGAAAGAAAGAGAAACTTATATCCGGCATAAATCAAGAATCAAATCAAAATAAATTTCAAGTGAATATGATGTAAACAAATTATTTAGACTATTTAAGGTAGTTTTAACGAATCCTGTAATAAATATTAATATTGATTAAAAAACCTATCTAAATCATTATTAAATAAAATTCTATAATCAATAAATCATTTGTTTCTTCTTACCACGTTATAAGTGGAGGAAGTGGTAAAAATGAAATATCTATTAGTGATTTAATGTGTACAATATTGGAGATGTCAATTTAAAATTAACACCTTGAAAATAAAATTATTAAGTTAACGAATCTTATTTATTATGATGTACAAAATATTTATAATTTAAGAATGAATTTAATTAACGAATCATTATTAGTCCAACAAATCTGTTAGGATATATATCAGTTCTTCAATCAAAGAAAGTTCTCATATCTATATGTAAAATAATTATTACAATTTTGATTTAATTGTTGCAACGGTATTGTCGTCCATAACTCTGAAACGGGCCAGTTGATCTACCTTTGTACCTCTTTTCTCCTTCTATATAAGCATATATATATTTTTTTATTATGTTTAACTATTAATGATGATATTAACGCTTGGTTGCCAGTTGGTATATATTAAATGATTTGGTTTTAATAAATTGGTGTGGTTATTATGTAGGTCATTCAACTACGAGATGATCAGCGTAAAACTGTATAGAAAATATTTAATGGAGAAAAAGATCATAACTGTCATAGCATTTATTTATTTTTATTTTATTTAAGGATTAAATGTATTTAGAAACCTTAGATGCGTGACAAATCATGCTTAATTATTTTTGGCCCTCTTCATTTGTTGCTTTAAATCCTCTCTATGTGACTATAATAACCCCAATATTTTTTTATGCGAACGATCAGTTATGAATTTCAAGGAAATTCTTATAGAGTGAAACTTGATTCGTTGCAAGCAATTAATAATAAAAAGTTAGTAAAATTTTATGTAAAATTTTTCAATTTCTAATTTTTTTTATTGCAATACTCTCTTATTGTCAAATAACTTCACAAAAAATTGGTCATCAATAGAAAACATTTTATTACTGTGTCAAATATCGAGCGAAGGTCGATTGGCCCCCTAGTATCTATAGAGCTGTCAACGTTACAAAAAAACACGTGATTCCGTTTCGATTAAGCGAAACGGAACGAATAACAATATCAATTCTTATTTCGTTTTAATAACGAAACGGAAAACGAAATACCAGATTGTATCTTTTCGACCGTTTCAGTCTCATTTCAAACCGTTTTATGTGTATTTTCTAAAGTGGAATGAATGACGAGACAGAATTTTGTACCGTTTCAAAAACGAAACGGTTAACGAAATAATATCTTGTACCGTGTTCTTTAATGGAACGACAAACGAAACGGCCTGTTCCGTACATTTCGGCCACGTTTGACAGCCCTAAATATCTATGCGTGTTAACTGTGTCTTATCATTTTGAAAAACACTATTCGAACGCTACTATTAAATAAATGAATAAATGAAATGTATCGATTTTCTCACTCACTGTGACACTGTTGGAGAAATAATTGTGTCGTCCCTCTGTGACTCTATCAGATGGAGTTTGAAGTTTCAAAGGAGTGACGAAATATGAGAGTTTGAAAGAGATTCTTTTGTAACACTCTGTGTAATCTCTATCTCTATGAATCGCTATCCGGTGCCGCGCGGTACCGTGCCGTGCACCAATCCGAACCGTCCGGTCTGATCTCGACGGTTAGATTTTTTTGGGCCTTACAATCTGGTTACATGCACGGGGCACCCATCATCATTGGATTTAATATGGACGGTTCGGATTGTGCCGCGCAGCACTAGATTTGGTTTCCTATCTCTATTATTATAAAAAAGCTCGGATGGAGGAGATATTACACGCTAGATCTAACATGTAAACAGATGTTTCTGCCGTTCGATCGATTTGATCTATAGTCGGATCGCCATACGAATTAATAATATATTTTGATTTTCCGTCTAATAAAGAAACAAATTAAATAACATATCTATTTGTATAAATGCTAGATTAAGCAATATATTTTTATTATATAATATTATTTTATTTCTTTATTTGCCCACATATGAGGACGTCTTAAGCTAGTTATTATAAAAGCACAGATGGAGGAGGTGTTACACGCTAGATCTAGTATGTAAATAGGTGCTTATGTCGTTTGATCGATTTGATATGTGATTCAATATCAATCGCTAGATGAACCAACAATATATTTTGACTTTTCTTCTAATAAAGAAACAAATTTAATGACATATCTATTGTATCGTTGGTATATTGAGCAAAATATTTTTATTACCAATATTATTTTGTTTCTTTATTTGTCTATGAGGCATCTTATGCTAGTTGAATATACATATACATTGTAGCTAACTTTGAATGTTGGCTCAGAAGTATGTTTTTGGCGAAAGTTGGATTTCAATATTAGTGAAAAATAAGGAAACAAAATGTAATGGCTAATGAATTGTCTAAAAAATAAATTTAGTTTAAAAAGAAAGGAAAACCTTTTTAAGAAAGCAATAAAAAAATGAGCAAGTTCAGCATTATGAGAGTGAAAATCTATCATATTGTTACCGATCTTAAAAAAGGGTAATCAAATTTTCATCCCTCTTTAATTTTGTAATGGGTAATTGGCAAATTGGAAAGTTCGCTAGTATTGTTTTTAAATATATATACTTTGCAAATCATAGCTACGCAAGTAATTTTAATATGCTTCTGCCTCCTTTCAAATATATATAGAGAGAGAGAGAGGGGATGGCTAATGTGCCATCGATGGCACGTAGGGTTCTGTGCCATCAAGTCATTTTTCGAGATTCAAAATTTAAATGGTCAATCCAAACCGTTCAAGTTGTTCTCCATATTGAAATATACAAAATTTTATATTTTTTCGAATTTTTTTACTATTTATTATGATACTTTTAAAAATATTATGATTAGAGTATTTCAGACCCTTCAATTTGAAAATATCATAATAAATAGCAAAAAAAATTGAAAAAATATAAAATTTGGTCTCTAAAGATATTTCATTATTTTGATCAACTTGAATGGTTTGGATCGACCATTTGAATTTTAAATCTCGAAAAACGAGTCAATAGAAAATTGATGGCACGTGCCATCGATGGGGCATTAGCCATTCTCAGTACCTATATCTAGTGTTCTAAAAAAAACACGGCGTGTCCGAACACGCCACGACACGGCACGGCACGGAGGTGGTACGACACGGCAAGACACGGACACGGACACGGACACGACACGAGAACTTCGCGTGTCGTGTCCTAAAGCGTGTCGTGTCCAACTTTGATAAAATAGACACGACACGACACGACACGTGAATTTTCCGGACACGACACAACACGACACGAGACACGGCACGGCACGTATTACAGACATGCCAAACACGAAAAGGAGACGCACATTAAGCGTCATAGAAATATAATGGATTTCTCAATTATGTACATACTATTAAAATCAATGATTATTAATAGACTTATTTCCAAAGAAAACACATGTAAATAGTTTAAATTGAAAATAAAAATATTACAATACAATTAGGTTGATTCAATAAATAAATCACAAACAAAAGTAGAAGGGTCTAGAGCCATTCGCAAATTAAAGATACAAATTTATCTGTGATTTGTCTTAAAAAGAATGAAATAATTTTTGTCATATCTTGTACTGTTTTAATAAGGATAGTATAAATTATTCATTGTCTTAAAAAATTGAAATAATTTTTTACGGCTCTTGTACTCTCAAATTTCCAATATTCGATGACCAAAAGTATAATTAATTTTAGTTCAATTTAATTTATTTTCATATTTTAATTTTATTAGTTTGAAAAATATACTAATATAATTTTAAGGTAGTAACTCCGTCTATGTTTTCTCAAATATAGCTGGTCCCAAGATCGAAAAAAGAGGAGGGTTACTATAAAATTAAAAATATTTTTTCAAATCAAAATAAAAAAATAATCTATATTTTAATTCAATGGTAAAGTAGGTTTACTTTCTTAATTTTTGACATATTGTAGTAAACATAATTTTAAATTTAATAAATAAATTATATTTATGTCAAAAAGTTAAACGTGTCTGAACACGTCACGGCACGACACGTCTAAAGAAGACACGGTACGACACGGCACGAGGACACGAGGCGTGGCGTGTCCTTAGGAGTGTCGTGTCCATCTCTTAGGATTTAGACACGGCACGGCACGGCACGTGAAATATTGAGACACGACACGACACGGCACGAGAGATGATCCGGACACGGCGTGTTTGACACGACACGACACGGCACGGCACGTATTTAGAACACTACCTATATCTATACTACTTATAAAAGCACCCAAAACAAAGTCATAATAATTTTACAAAAGGAGGTTCAAACATTTGTTAACATCATTATAAACCGTTGATCTGTATGACTTGATCTCATGTACGGTTTAGATATATATTTTAAACAAAGAGTCGGACCCCTTTACATAAAGGAGTCAAAGCGCTGGATGACTATTTTCTTTTTTATCCTTTCTTAATTTGTGCGCACAGTAAATGAAAGAGAAAAACAAATCAACCATCTTCCACCATATCAAAATCGCCTCAAATTTTTTTTATTATTCCCACACACAGTCGGATGGGTTCATTTGCTAGTATAATATATAATATGCTTCTGTCTTGTCGATCGAATCGAAGCAATATTCTTTTTAGCTGAAACGGAGCTAGATTTTGTGGATCCAAATCCTGTGCCGCGCGGGCCCGCGGCACAGGATGTAGCGGACAAAAAGACAAAAATGATAGCCCTTTCTTGGAGAATGCTTTGGGCACGCCTACATTCGCTGGGACATTTTCTTAATTTGTTTTTGACATACATACTATTTGGAAACCGCCAGATACACGCACCGCCAACTGTAATGATCAAATTAATAATATTATCTAAATGCATTGCCAAATATGCTAGGTTCTTCATGAATCCTATTCGTACTTTAGATATTTTATAAATGTATTTGTTGTAAGAAAAAAGATTAACAAATCTATTGATTTTAGAAAGGCACGTGATGTATTTTTATTGTTGACTTTTATTTTCAATGGTGAATGATTATGTATGTACAAATGCTGAAAATATTATGTGATGTACAAGTTATATATTTTTAAAACGATGTATGTTGTATTTTCATTATTGACTTTTATATATTCAATGGTGAATTTACTATGATGTGTACAAATTCTGAAAAATATCATGCGATTTGCAAGTATTTAGTGCACTCAAAATATTTTTGTGATTTGAAAAAAGAAATTGGACATCATCAGACCTTGAGGTTTTCTAATATTATAAATAATTAAATAAATGATATAACAAGCATGGCAATATTATTCATTTTATACACCGGCAAAAGTATAGTAATATTTGTACATGAAAGAAAAATACAATAATGATAGAGAGTGCTAATTAGTGTTCTCTAAAATAACATGACACGATCGTGCTGGCACGACACGCATGCGCATTAGCACGACACGATACGACACGAATACGGAATTGGCATGACATGATCGTGTTATCGTGTCGTGTTGGAAGTTTTGAAAAATTAGTACGGTTTGACACGACGCGATTAGACACGCAACACGACACGAACACGAACTGACAGGATACATCAACACAAATTTAATTATTGATGTTGATTATTTAAACAAAATTAATAATTTAAATTCAATTTATAATACTACATATTATTTACCATCCTTTGACTTATATTGTTCTTATCTAATTATTATTTTTTATGAAAAATATTAATATAAAGTTTAAACTTAATCAAATAATAAATTATTACGTTTAGTAAATTTTTTTCCTTTACTTTTATTTTTTAATATTTTTGTTTTAAAAATAATAAAATAATCCCACACTACTAACACGACGTGTTAGTCGTGTCGTTCCAAAATGCGTATCGTATTAGCTCCTTTCACCATTTAACACGACATGACACAACACGATTAAAAAAGTAATTCGTGTCAACACGACACGACACGACACACACGATCGGAGAACCCTAGTGCCAATTTATACCGTTGACAAATGTTGTCCTTTTCTTTTTCATAGTACATTAGAGAGAACGCCTCATAAGTCGATAAGAAAACACAATAATAGGCTTGTCCAAAGCATTATTGAGAGAGAGCAATTATTTTTGTCTTTTTGTGGGCTACATCCTGTGCTGCGCGGCACAGAATTTGGATCCAGATTTTGGCTTAGTAAAGAATTCTCTTCTTCCTTTTGCGCTAAGTTTTCTCCTCTTTTTGTTTGTTCGCAGTTTTCTCATATCTTAGTAAAGAACTCGCCATTTCAACGATGAATTAAAAATAATAATAAAACAAGTTATCTATTTTGCTCCAAAAAAAAATAATGTTACACAATACTGTTCTTCATTTATCCATGATGATTTATTTATGGAAATATTAATCACAGCATGTATTGACTTAACAAAGGACACGTAGATTCTGAAATTAGATCTGAGAAGGTTTTTTTGAACCTAGACATTAAAAATAATTGAGTGACCAAATTACAAGAAAAATTACAAAAATCTGTAAGCAATACAAGAAAAAATTATACAGAAGAAGTAAATAATGAAAAATAAAAGTTAATTTAAAAAAATCAGACAAGAAATTAATGATGAGTGTATGCAGACAAGAATTATATCCTCTGCATATACCTTTGAGGTATGTAGAGGGCAGATTTTTTATCCAAACCGTTCGATCAATGATGAGTGTTCCGTGATTAATATTAAGTTCGTCGAAATTTGTGCAGTCCGTAAAAATTTATCCGTTGAAATTAGATCAGATGGTTCAGATAAAAAATTTTCCTCTGCAAAGGATCTGACTGAAATCCTCTACTGACAGTAGAACTCTACAATCTCACAAATTCTATTAAAATTTAAAATTTCAAAAATTTAAATGCTAAATCCGAACCGTTGATATTGTTCAATTTTACGGACGATGTGTTTTCATATAAGTTTTATAAAATTTGAAGTCGATTTGATACTCGATTAAGTGATCAAATTACGAACATATTAGAATTAATCAATGATAGTTAATCAAATTCGTTCATCTGTTAATCATTCGATCTAGTATCAAATCAACTCCAAAATTTATAAAACTTATATGAAACCACATCCCTCTTGAAATGGGAAAAAAAAAACAAGTGTTTAAATTCAGCATTTATATTTTCAAATTTTTAAATATTAATAAAATTTGTGAGAGTGTAGAGCTATAATGTTTATTAAAGGAAGTAGAGGATTTCAGTTCTCTATTTATGTCCTGGCTTGGTTTGGACTTTAGATTTTGTTTATTATTATTTATTTGTTCAAAATCCTACTCTCTCCCTTACAAAACGCCGTTTGCGTTAGCCGTGAGCGTGACAAATTTTCTTGTCCTGGCACGGAGGCACCTAGCCTAGCGAGTAGAGTAGCGCGCCTAGCAATGCACACTGTCACTGTAGTTTGTACACTAGCACTAAGAAACACTGTTACAAAGTTCTCACTCACGGACCCTACTCGCCTCCTTTCTCTTTTCCTCTGTTTCTCCTTTCCCTTCACGCTTTTAAAAAGGTCGTTACTTTCCAAAATTGAAGACATGAGCACTGAGAGCGTGGGATCCTGCTCGTGCGCTTCCTCCTCATCCTTCCTCCAGCCGAGAAGGTTGTTCCAAGACGAACCCGATCACAATCCCCAAACTACCCCTCTCGAAATGAACCCACCCTTCTCCTCACCGCCTCACCAGGAGGGTCATTTTCGTAATACCGTCAGCGATTGTCTTACTCCTCCCTCTGCTGCTGCTGCTGTATCTATTCCGTCCGATCGTACAGTGTTTCCGATGTCCATTCCCCAAAATGCCCCTGGAGTGGTGAACTATCCTCATTTGTCTCCCCAGGGGCAGTATGGGAATTTTACTATGAACAGCCAAATGTATCAACCGACTCCGGTGCGAAATCCCCAAATTACCCCTGAGGCGGCGAATGGTCCGTACACTCCAGAGGGGTATAATGGGAACAAATTCTTGGCGTCTGGTGCGGGTGGCTCTGGACCGCCGGATCGTCAGGCGATAATGATGACGAACGGCGAGGATTTGCCGAAGATTCAGTGCCCCTGTGGGAGCGGCACATGCATTGTGTTAACCGCGCACACGGTGAAGAACCCAAATCGCCGTTTTTACAAATGCGAAGTAGTTTTACATTTCACTTCCTATATTTGTTTTTTCGATTGGTTTTTGTTTTTGTTTTAAATATCAATCTTGCTATTTTACTATTTTCTTCAATAAGCCATGTTGCTTTTCCTCTTAATTGAGACCCAAAAGTTGTGAGAAAACCTTTGAATGTATTACAAAAGGAGTATACCAGAATGCATTGTACCAGAATGGGCATGGATAAAATTTGGGTAGGGATGCATTGTACCGGAATGGGCTGTAACTTCGGGTGAAAATTGTTTATTATAGAGTTCGGTGATCATTTAACTGTTTTTCCTTCATCATTTTTATTTCTGAAAAAAAAAAATTGGTGCATCTATTGTGTATTCTAAAAAAAAAAAAGAGTAAAAGGAAACTTGCTGCTTTTCATGATCACTTTTTAACCTCATCATTTTGAACTATAAACTATTTAAAGTCGTCAAAATTCGTTATAAGGTGTATACTTAACTGTATAATTTGAGACTTCAATTTTGCACTTTGGTAGAGCTGGCATTCAGTGTGGACCTGTAAAATCTCTCTCATTCCACCAGAATTAGAAACCCAAGACCTTAAAGTCGTGAAAAGTAAATGCCTGGTTGAAACCCAAGTTAACCAGAATTTTAACCCAGCTCAAGTGAGAAGCTGTAAAATCTTTGCAATGAATTAAATTGGCACGGCCTGAAAGCGAACTGGTCTGAAAGTTTACCAGAACCCAACTGTAGTTGCAGATGGTACTAAGCAACCTGAGAATGTTCTTATTCTAAGTCCAAAACTGCCTGATCATAGACAATGCTACCCTTACAGCTGAAACCATGGAAATGTTATCCATACAAAACACCTAATTGTATATCCTTCTCAGTAATACATCCTCTTTTGTATTCACTTTTATGTCCCCCCCCCCCCCCCCCCCCCTTTGTTGTCTTGCAAATTGCAATACTTGATTTTGTGTTCTTGCATGTACTTCCTTCAGAAGTGCAACTTCTTTAAATGGTGCGACGAGTTGAACCAGAGTAGTCGAAGCCCTTTGAAGCCAAGTCAGGTTAGGAGCCCATACAAGATAAGCCCCAAAAATTCCCCTTCAAAACCTGAACGGCCAATATGCTCTTGCAAGGCTGGAGAATGCATTATTCGAACAATGCACCAAGGAGAAAACAAGGGCCATATGTATTATGCTTGTGCTATAAAGCAGGTATTAAATTCCTTCGATAATTATCAGTTTGGTAAATATTCATTGTATATTTATGCGTATTTATATTCATGCATGTGAATTTACAAATTGGAAGCTCGTGATGACCATATAAAAAATAATTGCATATCCTAAGCAAAGATATGTCCTGGTGGACCAGGTTAAACAAAAAGATATACTTGTTGAGACAAACATGTGTTAATTCAGAGGTAAATTATACCAAGAATAAAAATTATGTTTCATTGAAATGATATTATATCAAATTTTATCAGCTACATACATCAACTGCTCATGCATTCATGTTGCATCATTTCTTTATTTTGTTTTTCTAGGGTCAAGGAGCTTGCAAGCACTTTGAATGGGTTGATAGCCCGGTTAAACCACCTGAAGCAGAGAATGACTCAAATGAAAACCAGAATAATCCATACATTGTTAATGCAAACCAGAATAATCCATGCATTGTTACTGTAACTACCCCAGAACTGAAGGAAACACGCCCTCCATATGAATCTGTAAAGGATCTGTTTAGTGAGAATGACATGAGAAACATTGATTTTTGGTCTCAAGGTCAAAATGCCCCTAATTGTGTAGGCGAAACAATTGTAAATGTAGCCAGAAGAGAGTTATCTCCTGGTAAACGACCACCTCAGCCTAATACTGTGGGTGAAATCTCACCAATGAAAAGGCTGAATTTAAGCGACGCAAGTCTAGTTGTGGGAAACTGCCCAACTTGTGGCGGAATTGGTCAATGTGTTGAGTGTCCCGTTTTGACATGTTTCAAAGATGATGATTTTGCAGAAGAGAAGCATGGGAATGCACTGGATGGATATACTATTGCAAATATGGCCAACGTTCCTCCGGTTGGAGGGAATACAGTGGACAATACGAATACCGGCTGTTTAAGAAGGGTAGGCAAGTGTTTTAATTGTGGCGAAGAAGGGCATTGGAGTTCTGAGTGTACCTCTTCCCGGGGTACCAATTCTGCATGTTCTAAGTGCGGTAAGCTTGGCCATTGGATGAATAATTGCAACATGTAGCTGCACTTGCATATAACTTTATTTTGAGTTGCAACTTTTGGTACCTGCTGTACTCCTAAGTAGAAGCTGTCCATAAGACATAATAATTACCATAAGACATAATAATTGTAAATTTGCTGTGATGTTCCCTTTAGATGTATGTAATTATTAATTAAGAACTGTGGCATTTAAAATTTGACCTCCCCTCCCCTCCTTTTCCCTTATATCTCACTTTATAATGTTCCTGTTTTATTTTTTCAATATTTGTTATAAAACTTACCATTTCCATTATTTCATGATATATAAAAAAAATTTAACGATCATATTTTTTTCAATATTACACAAATTTGTGGATACTATCATAAGATATAGAGCAAACTTTTTAGACCATGGAATGATAAAAACTAGCAAGTTTATTATAAATTTTATAAATTAAGCTATGAAGTATATAACATATATAGAAGGAAAAGATAAAAGGAAGGGAAGATTAGCGATACTTTGAATAGTGATATCCATGGAATGAACAATGACATTCTGTTTAAAAATTTTAGAGGAAAAGGCATTTATATTTCAAATTTATACAAAGGGACCTGTCGTTACATTATCCTTTTTAGTTATAACTAGCTAAAATGTCTTCATACGTGGGCAAAGAAAACAATAAAAATAATGTTAAGCAATAAAAATATGTTGCTCAATTTGCTTTCTTATTAGACGAAAAACTAAAATATTGTTGTTTCATCTAGCGATTCATATCCAACCACAAATTAAATCAATCGAACAGTACAAACATGTATTTACAGACTAGATCTAGTGTGTAACCCTCTTGGATCTGTGCTTTTATAAGGAGTATAGATATGTTAACTACGTTTTATCTGCTGTTATTTTATTATAGCTTAAACGCGGTTACCCTTTCTGTCCTGTGTTTCATTTTTCTTTTTTTTCCTTTAATTTTTTGTTGAAATATGATGCCGCAGAAGATCGTACTCGCGATTAGATGCACAGCATGGATAGACACATATTGTGCTGCATAAGATCGTGTCCTGGATCAAATGTATGGCACCGACAGAAAATGACAGTTTTGACCTTATTTGGAAGCATCTCAAAGAAGAGGAAATAATCCTTGGAAATATTTCAAAAAAGAAAAGAATATACACAAGGAAGATGATGACTGATTGTTGAGAATATGATTAGATTATCTGAAGATGTGATCAGATATTCTTCTATTTCTTACCTGATTGTGTCTTGGAGAAGAAGTTATTGTTTTTCTATTTATTCATCTTCTCTCATTGTGTTGTATTGACTCAGATTATTCAGAAATAATAAAAAATAGTGTGCGTATGTATGGAGGACGTAGGCACCGAGTTGGTGTTGAACCTCGTTAAATTTTGTGTGCTTGATTGATTTTTGAGTTCACTGCATCGAGACTCTTAGGGGCACGATCCTGTACAAATATACTTGAATCGTGCCTCCCCATATCTGACTTGAAAAAGAAAAAATTATTCCGCTGCAACGACTGACGGATTCTTAACAATTTTAGTTAGAATGTCATGATTAATTTGAAAGCTGTCTTTTAGTGTTCTTTTATGGTGTTTCACATAGCTTGTCGACAATTATGAGAACGAAATGGAAATGGACAAAATACAACGAGACAATAGGTAAATTGGTTCAATAACGGTCAATCAATGAATTATGTTATGAAGTTCGTAAACTGGGAGCTAGGTTGTTCGCATATGGTTCGAAATCGTGGCCGTTGGATTTAAAGTTTAAAACTCTGCATGAAGATTTGGATTTTGGTCTTCTGTAACTAAAGAAGAATGCTGATGTCTTATACCTTATATGAGAACCATAACAGAAAGATATAATACATTTACAACGACTTTAATAAAAATCGTAATTTAAAAAGGCTATTAAGCTCCGATTGTCCCACTGCTCCGGATTTTTTTTATTAAAGAGATTTGCATGTGTGTATACTCTTGGATAAAGCATGTCTAGTTTTTTACTTCTTTACTTTCTTTTTTTTTTTTAGTTTTGTATAGACTGTATTTATTTTTTTCATCCTTCTTTTTGTTTCTTCTCTTCTTTTGCAATTATTTTTATTTATTCAATAAAATTTGTCGGTGTGGTACTTTGTCACTGTCTCACTGACCCTCAAAAAAAAGAAAAAGAAAAAAAAAGAAAGGCAATTAAGCTTTCGAAAATAGTTAGCTCAATTGACTATATATACATATGCGTTAATTAATTTTGTCTTCCAACACTTGTATGAGCACCAGATTAGAAAAATTTAATAGAAGGGTCAAATTAAAAACTAAAAAGTTCCGGCGAAAATATATATTCAACCAATTCTGACTAATGACATGCCTATACATGTTTTTTTTCCGGGTGTGATCATGAGGATTAAGGAACACAAGAATGGATCCCGGAATATCAAAAGGAATACGAAAAGCAAATTAAGGAAGACCAAAAGGATCAAGGAACAGAAAAATGGAGTCTGGAAGACCAAATGCTAATGGAGGAATACGAAAAGCGAATTGAGGAAGAAGAGGAATACTTTGAGGAATATGAAAAGCGAATTGAGGAAGAAGAGGAAATACACCATCCAACCAAAAAACTTCCAAGCATCCACCCCTCACCAGCGACTTCCTAACGGGCTTCTGGGCACCCAGGCTCAATTTTTTCGCGCGCTGACGTCATCGAAATTTTTCCGAAAAAAAAAATTTTCAAATTTTTTTTTGTGCGCTCACGTCATCAAATGGACGGATTTTTGTATTCAGTTAGATGCGTCAAGGGATGAGTTAAACTAATTAAGTGTTCAATTAGATGCAGTAATAATATGAAGTTTTAGGTTTTTGTGTTCAGTTAAACACGTTAAGGGATGAACTTAAAGTGTTTATGTATTCAGTTAGTTGCAGTAGAAAATTGATTTCGTAGTTTTTTGTGTTCCCTTAAACTGGTTAAGGGATAATTTAAAATTTGTTTATGTGTTCAGTTAGATGCATCCGTAATTTGAACACTGATCATTTATTAATAATAATATCTATTATTTCAACAAACTGAACAATTCTATTAATAATAACATCCATTAATAATAACACAAATCCGACACAGTTTTAACCACTACAAGCTAACACAATTCATCAACTCCTCCTTCGATTTCTTCCGCACACCTCTTCTCATCCTGTCCTTAATTCCTATACAAACAAAACAAAAAAAAATTAAGACCAATTACTAATTAAGTGCTCTAATAATGTTTAATCCTTTCAGGTAATATGAAGTTTTAAAAAAATACATAATGAAACAAGATGATCCCTTAGAGATACTAACTTAACACATATGATGACTAACTAATCCATTAAGGAAACTAAACAATTAATTAGTATATCTGAACACTTAATGATAATTAACTTAATCCATAATTACAATTAACTGAACACTAAAGACAACAAAGTAATAAATACCATGCAGATTGTTGTAATTGATGTAATTGATCCCTAGATACAATAAGAAAAACATATATGAACATTAACTGAACACTTGTACAACATGGTTATTCTGCTACTCAACCATATTGTAAACACTGTGTAACAGTCCAATATGTCACAACGTATCGGTATGTCACAGAGGACCTGGCTCAGAGCCTGTACCAGCTTTGTATCGATCTGAGAGAAATAAAAAGCAAAGATTTAGGCCTAACGACATTCTCTTAATTCCCTACCCACTGATTTTAACCTATCTAAAGATTTATAAAGGCAACGACATAAACAACACAGTTTTGATCAAAGTTACAGCTAAAAATCGAAGGAGTTACTAAACAGAGAATCACAAAGCCACACGAACCAGTCAAGACAAGAAATCCCAGAAATCAGTGCCTCAATCAATAATTCACAATTTTAGGGGACAAGTCAAAATGAGCCAACAACTAATAGCATTCGATTGAATAATGCATACCTCCTCGTAAGATCGATCGATCTAGGTGGTGAGAGAGAACGAAGCTTGTGTTAGGGTTCAACGACAGCATGAACACGATAGATCGCATGGAGATGGAATCACGACGGATCTCGACTGCGCCGCCTTCGACCTCCTCGACCTCCCAGGAGACAACCCCTCCTCACCTATTCCTTTAGCGCAGCAAACCCTAGATCAAATAGCGAGAGGCGAGGGGGTGTCGGGATCAGAAAAGCGATCTGGAGAAGCGATGGATGAAGAGGAGAAGCCATGGCGATCTAGTCAGAGCCTCGGAGGCGATCTGTAGCGACACGAGAGGAGAGAGAACAGAGATGAGGAAAGAGATCGGAATCCAGATCTAGATTTTCGAATGGGAAATGAAATAGAAGAGAGAAAAATCACGTGGATATCATGTGTGCACGCGGCTGGATGCTTGGATGCTATATTATTGGATGATATATACCGATTATCTTTTTTTCTATTTTTTTTTCTAACTTGATTTAAGGAAGTATTGATAAAGTTGTTAGAATAAGACATGAAAATTGATCCTTAACGCTGAAGTAAGTCGGCCCATCAATAAAGCGTGATATGAAGTTAGCCCACCCCAACTTTAGGACAAAAGGCTACAAGTTGGACAAAAAGCTTAGTTTGTTGTTGTTATATTGTCTTTAATCAGGAATTATAACCACCATCGGCAAATAAACTATCGCGAGCTATCGCTAAACACAAAGTGAACACATACAACAAACAAGATAAACATATAGGCACAAAGTGAACACTTACAAACAAATAAGTATTATCATCTTTTGTTCAGATTTTTATATGTATATTGAACTTATTTTTATTAAACTTACTTGTTTGTATGTGCTCACTTTGATCACTATATATGTTCACTTTGTCTATTCTATGTGTTCACTTTATATTTAGCGATGACAGGGATGGTAAAACTGAAAATGGCAGTAATCAATTTTCGTCTTTAATAGGGCTGAAAACGAAATCCGTTTCAACCGTCAAACCGTTTCGTTTCGTTCGAAACAGAACGATAACGGTAAGGGATTTTGGTTTCATTTCAGGGACGAAACAGTTAACGCAAATATGATATAGTTTCGTCGTACCAACGAAACGATTAACGAAACAGACCTGTTTCGTCATCGTTGTTTCGTTCTACTTAGCAGAGGAATAAGATTAATTGGGATTGCAGAGATAAAAAGCGGAGAGATGACGGAAAACCTAATCCGCCGCTTTCTTCCTCTCTCTCCTCCATACCTCTCTTCCCTCTCTCTCTCTCTCGCAAAACCACACGGAGACCTCTCCTACGGTCGGACCACATCACCTCTCTCACCTCTTTTGTCCGATCTGACCACAGCATCAGTCTCCGACCACCCACCTCACAAAACCCCCATCTCCCTCTCCGCTACCTCCTCTCAGACCCAAGCTCACCACCTCTCGCTCTCCTTCATCTCACAGCCTCTCTCTCCCCCTCTCATCCTCCGCCTTCCCTCTGAGCCGAAACCCCTGTCACCTCCAATGCCCCTGTCACCTCCCTCACCAAGAATCCGAGGCGACTTTCATGGCGACAGACGGAGAATGGAAACTGGTGCAAGTGAACCTTCTCAAGCTGGGTTGTGCATCCTCGCAGGCGCAGCTACATCACCGTCGCTTCACAACTTCTCAAGCTGCTCAACCTCCTCTAAGTCAAAACCGCCAACACTGGCTTCCCAATTTTTGTTGCAGTGAACCTAAATTCAGAGGTAATTGTCCCAATTTCTGTTCTGCTAATGAAGTGAACCTTCAATTTTTGTGATTTTTGGGGACAATTTCTCTGTCTTTGAGCAGCTCTTAAAAAGCTTCAACTTTTTCTGGATTGCCTTACTGTATATAAATTGAAGTTTAGAAAACAGATACTGGTAAAATTTTTGAGTTTTATTTTTGATTGGTTTCAGCGATACTTTGTTGTAATACATCTTTTTTTTTTCTTTTTTTATATTTGTTAGTGTAGATACATGAAATTAACTGGAGACATGAAATTCTGTTAATTTTGGTAGTTTTTGGCAAAATATCAAATTGTTATCCTGTTTATTTGGATGATGTAATTGTTATTATATGAAATTCTGAATTTTTTTTGTTAATTTTTTATGAGAAGCATGGCGGTGAGAAATTTAAACGGTACCGTTGTAATCGTGTAATTGTAACGAAACGAGCAACGCCACAAATTTTGGTTGCGTTCAACGGACGAAACGAAAAACGCAAAAAAGAAAATTTGCGTATAATCAACAAAACGATCAACGAAAGAAGTCATTTTCGTCATCGTTTTCACCGTTTTACAGCCCTAGTCTTTAATATTCCGATTATATAACTTCTTAAGTTCATTATTTAGGTCTTGTGTTACTTGAATAATTTTTCGGTTCTGAAACGTTCAACCAAATGAAAATTAAATAGAAGAGGCGAAAAAATAATTATGACAAAAAGCTTGAACTATCTTTAATTGATAGGACTAAATGTTAATCAATTCTTTAGCATTCAGATTATTAGTAGACGGATTTCGTGAATTATGATTCAAATTAGTTGACTAATATAAAGGGGAAAAGGTGGTAATTAATTTAACTCCAATAACTTGTAGACTTCCTAAAATAGTTAACTCAAATTGACTATGTATATAAAAATTAAATATATTCTTCCAAAATTTGTATGGCCAGTTTTAAAAAAAATAAAAAATTGTATGGCTACTGGACCCCCAAAAAAAAAAAAAAAAAGGATTAATAGAACGATAAAAGACTAAAAAGTTTCCAGCGAATGAATGTATTGAACCAATTCTGACATGACAAGTTAATTAATAATCGATTAATTGATGTCCAAATAACATGTGGTATATAGCTCAGGTAACAGAAATTGGTGTTTTAAATTAGTTATCAAAGGATGAACACATACATGTAGGCCGGGGCAGTATGACCAGATGGTGGGTTTTTTAATTTACTCCCCTTTGGTCAAAATATATTTCTAAACAATATAACTTATGCTGACGTGATATTATATTTACCTTGGAATATTTTTGCACCTGATATAATTTCAACTCCATCCCCATATGCCATATCTATACAAGACATAATATCTATTAATTATCTCATTTTAAACCAGGTAACTCATGAATCTAAGATTAAGTAGTGATTAACAAAAGAAAACGATCGACATGAAAAGTATCAGACAATGTACGTAATATTGCTTTTTTATGAACGTCCTAGGAAACTTCCCATGTTAACTTTGCATATGAATAATTAATGTAGGTGAGGATAACTGAGGAAAACGACATGAAAGCTCGGACAATATTGTCAATGTTGCTCGGTTATGAATGTACTAGGAAACTTCGTTTGGGAAAATGGGGAAGTAGTATAGGTTTGCAATATGCATGAGGAAAAAAATAATAATAAATGAAGCAGCTTATCTTTAGAGTTTAATTCAAGGGATCCAGTCATATAACTCATATTACCAGTAGCGCATATATTCCTTTTTTTTCCACAATTGGAATGGTTAAATGCTTTCTTCGTTTGAGACTTTGAGTTCAATATTACTAAGAACCAGCACTTAGTCTAGTGGCGAAAAGCAATGCACATTGAGTGAAAGATTGCAGATTCGAAATCCGACTGGGGAGATCTTTTATAGACATTTAATTTAAAAATAAATTGAATGGCTTAAACCCCCAATTTATCTTTAAAAAAAAAAGGTTATATACTGAAATGATATAAAATTTACATGACTCAAAAGTTCCGGTGCTTCGGATAAATTAACGGTACTTGTTGTAAATGTCATGGAATAGGTTCACAATTCGCTAATGTGGTTACGTTAACATAACATGTCCTATTAAACATATTCAATTGATAATGATGTTCAGGAAAATGAACCCGCGACCAAGGATAGAGTTAAGTAGAATAAAATATAATTAAGCATATTACAATATCACATAATTCTTCGGTAACATGCATTATTTTAAGTAAAATTAAATATTATACTTCGTCTATTATATACTTGCCTTTATTGAATCAAATATATGTAAGAGTTAAGTAGAATATAAATTTATACACCAGACCAAGAATAGACTGATTAAAAAACATAATTCTATAAAAAATGCTTTTGTTTAAGAATAACGAATCAATGCACTTCAAAAAAAAATAATGCTTCTTCTTTAACATTAACATTTTAGAATATTTTACTGAGAAAAAGAAAGTAAAACTTCTAGATAAGCACGAGCATAAGGAAAGCACTGGACCAGAATATACTAGAGGTTTATCTTGATTTTATTGTCTCCCAGGAAGAGAAGAGGCCATATAAATACTGGCATGGGCGCTAGCTAGCTATTTTCCATTGCCAAAAACAGATAGGAATTAAATTGAGGTCCTTGTATAATCCCCTCATCTGATTTTTTACCTGCTTGACGAAAGCCTTGTAATTTAGAACCCTAGAACACAATTGAGATCTATCAGAAAATTTTGAGTTCATTAGAGGCTTCCCTCCTTTGATATTATTTACATACAGACTTGTCCTTGCATTTTCTTTGTATTGCTAAGGTTGGTTTAATCGGAATTTTGTTCTCCTAATTAGTGCATATATTTTCACTGATAAGGCTACATTTTCTGAATGATCGATTAGGATGTCTTCAGTTCTTCAAACACGTACAGGTCGCCAGAAACAGCGATATGAAAATCAATTTCGACTTGTGGCAGGGTAATTTTAATTTACTGCCTATAAAATTTTCGCCCTTCTCTGCTTTTACTTGTTCTTATATTATTACTTTGTAGTTTGCTCCAATATATAGATTACCTACATCATTTGTTGTTTTTGAAGCGCATGTAGTACTATCAACTTCCATTTTATTTTTTTAATCTTCATTAATAGGTGTGTTCCCTATAGAGTTAAGCACGGGGAAGAAAGTTCATGTGATTTAGGTCAAAGGCTAGAGTTACTGATGGTCTCTACCCCAAAAGGAGAAGATCTCATCTTTCCAAAGGTATGAACGTGACAACTAAAATAAATATTGCAAAGAAATTCCATCCATATGTATTCAATGAAAGCTGATAGTCAAATTTTAAATTTTTTTTGTAGGGCGGATGGGAGGATGATGAGACAGTGCTCGAAGCAGCATGTCGTGAGGCCTTTGAGGAAGCAGGAGTTAAAAGGAAATTTAGATGTACAAATTATTTTTGCTTATCTATATGTTTGTTGTACATATGTATGAGGCCACCAAATATAGACCTTTTTCATGTCTGTTGCAGAGAACATGCTAAATTCTTCTTTCAATCTATTTTGGTCAGCTTCAGCCTTCAAGAACACCTAAACGTTGAGTATTAGTTGCAGAGAGAAGTTTCTCCTAATATAAACTTAAATTGCTAGTGCTAAACACTGGAATCCATATTAGCAACTGCTTTTATCTCTGACAACAATCAATTTAGCTTTTTGAAGGATAATAATTAATTTAATTAATGTGATTGATTCTAAAGAATTAACAATCATTGTTAAGCTTTGAATTTTTACAGGAGAATCCATTGGGTTGTTGGACATTCAGAAGTAAGAGTAGCACTGAAAAAATTTCTAGCACTTCAATTGAAGAATGTGCTATCGGTGGTTGCAAAGGCCAAATGTTTGCCTTGGAAGTTCAAGAGGAGCATTATTCATGGCCCCAGAAAGCTACACATGGCAGGGTTTGGGTCTGTATCTCTCTCTATATCTCAGTTGCATCTACAATATTAATGGATATCTATGACTGCACTTGCCCTTATACCAATAGATACGCCAACTATGTAGATAGATAAGCATGCTAGATAATGCTTGTCCATGCAATCATGCTGTTGATTCCCATGGCTTTACTGGCTAAGGCACGCCCACAAAAAGGCTAAATACTTATTCATGCATTAGCTTGTGTCAAGGGTAGCTAGAGTTATTTGCAAAATAAATTGTGTTAGTAGTTCATGGAAAATGGTGTACAATCAGTTTAAGATCACTCGTAAAAATAAACAAGTTCTACTAATTAATGTCGTAAAAGTTCTGATGATGCAATTTCTTGAACACGAACTGGTATTAGGACCTTGCATAAAATAGAAATATGTAGGATACGTGATGGAGTGCTATGCAAATTAAACTAAAAAATTTTCAATTACTTCAATCAGCGTTATTGAAACTACATGATATCTGTTGTGGAACTTTGGTCTCAAATGACGAAGACCAATAATATGACAGAGATGATAATGCAAATTGGAAAAACTTCTCAAATCAGAAGTTATATTCAAGAATCGCTACTTTTACCCAAAAATATTAACAATTTGCAGGCTACAAGTAATACACAGATGATTTTTTGGAAACTAATGAGGGCACACCTAGCTAGTAACACAGATTTAAGTTTCAGTAACACACCTATATAATATGACAGTCAAATTCTAATATATTTAAGTTTGATACTGAAGAAAAATTGTGTACATATATACAGCATACGCATCTACTTAAGTCTGATCCTGGTTTCATTATTCAAGAACCAATTGATAGTTCTGATAATTTCCTAATTATTGAATGTATTTTCATCTCAGTTAATTAGAAACTGAAATTGTATTGGCAATACTCTTAAGACCAATCTAATATTTACCAAAATATATAGGTAAGTGCAATGGATGCAAGCCATTTTTGTCGATATGATTGGATGTGCGAAGCAATAGATGCACTGATAAGCCGACTCTCAGGAAATGGCCCCAAAGCTGGTCCCAAAATGCATGATGTGATTTCATCCAAGACCAATCAACCACATTGCATCTCAAGTTCTAAAGATCAACTTATTTGACAAACCTTTTTGAAAGCATGAGATGACAATCAAAGGTTCCGATCAACTCATTTAGCAACCTGTTTGCCACATTCATCCTCTTTAATTTTATTTTATTATTATTATTATTGTTTAAGTTTGGAGGCGATCCTTTTCCAGTACTTCCTGAAATGCAAGAGTTTTGTACATATAATAATTGGTCCGCAAATAATATATGTACGTCCTGCATAATATATTTTTGTAGCAGATTAATTATCTCTCTTTTAAAAAAAAAAAACGTCTGTAAACTATTGAATGCTTCTAATTGGGGTAGAAGAGGGCTTGGAAACAAAAGATAGAGCAGATCTTATGGTACACTTCAACAGAAAGAGGTCGGGTATGTACTTAAATGAAGCATCAGATTAGTTATGAAGAGTACTTGATGTTTAAAATAGGTACCAAATGAACTTTATCTCAGTAATTCGGAAATTTTTGTGGGGCGTTTTGAACAAACAAAGGCAAATTTTCTTTGTGGGTTAGTTGAAATTTGAAAATTAGAGGGCAGACTGTACTAATTTCCTCGTTATAAAGTATAATGATGTGGTTTAGCTCCATATAAACAACGTTGTCAAACGAAGAAAAAAAAACTTATGAAAACATCTTTCGGCCCAATAATTGGGAATCACATCCTCTTCCAACCTAAAGGGTTGGCAAGGTGCCAATCTTTGATCTGAACCGTTAGATCTAATCTCAACGGTTAATGGAAGTTCCATGCATAATATCAGATTGATAGGTCTGAAAAATTTTAACTGTCTAAATTAGATCGAACAGCTCGAAATAAAAGTTGGCACCCCTCCAACCTTAAAAATTGGCAAAGGTGGCAGAGGATACTCTCCCCGATAATTGTATCTTGGTCGTAAAAACATCCAACTGGACCTTTGAGACCAGAAATTATGGTCAAAGACTCATGGTAGCGGATTCAGCGATCCAGATTTGGGTATAAAGTTCAAATAAATTTACGGCCTGTTTGAGGATGGGCTTCTTTGCCTTCCTTCGCCAATTAACAGCCTGCTATCGAACCTCAAGAAATCATATAAAGCAAGAAACATTTATGTTATTTTAAAAGATATATAAAAAATCATAGATGCATCAATTACAATTTAAAAAAAAAAATGGACGGAGAGGAATTCATCCGATCAAGATAAAATAATGCGAAAGAATATAATCGGACAGAATATATATAGATGAAATGGGGCCATTAAAAATTAAATAAAAAACATATAATTGAAGTGATACGATTTTTTTTGGGAATTATCAAGATTAATTTTTTATGGAGTTTTGGTTGCAAGTAACCTTGTGAAATAAAATTTACATTTCTAAGTAGCTAACCAGCAGTGAAAAGAAAAAGTTACATCCGTAACTGTGTAAAGTTATCTTTTTGACATGTTATCCAAATGGAGAACAGCTGGAGGAACGCATAGAACAATTCTGACAAATTCTGGTCCTTTCTACGAAGCAAATTAAGAGAGATACCCATAGTACCGTTTCTGAGGCATCTATCCTCCTCAAGCAATGTCCCAAAAAAGTAAAGACGGTACTATCTCTGAATTTTTGTTAATTAATTAATCAAAACTTTAAGAAGAAGTAATGAGGTGACAATTAAAAATGGCCGTTGGAAAAGATGCACACAAAAAGCCAGCCACACTGGCAAAACTATTGTTAGTGCATGATGTTGTTATTATCATGTATTTTTTTTTTTTTGTCTTTTTAAGCATAGAACTGTTGAGACCATTTACTGTAGACTTACTTTCCAATTGCCAACTCAATCTAGCAAATTGTATTCGTCGCCGCAACAAATATATTCTCATTTCTCAAAAAGAAAACGAAAGGAAGTGATTAGCAACCGTATAGTCATTTATCAAGATTAATTATAACCAAACTCCATGTAAAAAGATTAAAATGAAAGGTAATTAACCTTGTAGATTTGATGCCAATCTTGGATGAATGCACGACCGTGAAAATCACTTTCCCTCCATCAATTCATTTTAGGTATCTGATCCCTTGCTTTGAGCTTTTTTTGCCATGTCTTGCTCGTTCATCTATGCTCAATCATCAGTTTCACTACAAATACCAACCTACACCAACTCCTACCACACCAAAATTGTTTCAAATAATACAAGAAAAAAGAACTAAATATCAATGGAAAACCAGCCAACTAGGCTCCCATGGTTGAGTCGGTTGGCTACATTAGCTCGGCCAGCCGAAATTGATAACCAGACTCAGGCCGAGCCTGCCCAACCTGCCCCGCCGGCAAGTATCGGCAGACAACCCACTTTGCCTGTCATTCGGGTGCCTACAGTCCCACCACCTGGCCAACAGCCACGTGCCCCTGCACCACCTCCACCCCAACCAGCATCTCAACCTACAATACGAATACGACCATCGCCGCCTCCTCTGCCTACAGTGCAACCAGTCCAACCTAATCCTAGGCCAGTAACTCCTCCACAACCTAACCCCAGGCCGGTAACACCTCCACTGCCTACCCCTAGGCCGGTAACTCCACCACAGCAGGATATACCAAAACCAGTTGTGCCAGCAAGTAACGGTGCCTCACCATCACCTCGAACTGCACCATCACCGCCGCCTTCTCCAAAGGTCATTAAGACATCAAATCCAACCCCACCTCCATCTCCTCGGGTCACAATGGTACCACAAGCACCTCTGATCTCTGTCTCAAATGACAAGGCAGCTAATCCTGAGGCCGAAATCGAGCCCAGAGCTGAGCTATCCCGACTCAAGACAATAGCCATGCAAGAGGACAGAGACAACAAAACAAATGGTAATGGAGGTAGTTACAATAACATCAATACCACCAACAGCACATATGGTAGTGCTGATACCGGCAGTAAAATGAACGATACTACTCACAAAAACGGTAATAAAATCAACAATGGGACCAATGGTAAAGTCACCTTTAGTGATTTTAACCATAACAACACTAATCTCGCCACACAGCCTGAAAGAAATGGAACCGAAAATGGACATGGGATGTTTGAAGCAAGGGCAAAACACCAACACCAACACCAACATCATCACTTAAACTCAAACACCGCAATGCCGAATCCACATCACAAAAAGAGTGAGAAAGATATGAAGGTGATTACCATAGCCGGAGAGAATATAGGTGCTTTTATAGAACTTGGTCATAATGTTCATGGCTTCAGTAGGAAAATGCATCATGGAGGTCACAGCCAGACAACCGGAGCTGGAACGCAGGACGGGAAGGTGACTGAGAGCAAGGACAATAAAGGTGTGGTGCGTGCAAAGCCTGTGACTTCTTTGGTTAATAGTAATGTGCAGAGTATCAATAATTCATTGCTGTTCAATAGTTCATGCACACAAAAAAGCCCTGGAGTGTATCTCACTTTCAAAAGTAAAAGCAAGGGGAAAGCACACAAGCCTAGTCTAGATTCACCTTCGTCTTGAGGGCAAAGCAAGAGAAGTGAATATAAACTTTATAATTATAATAATGCATTGATGCTTAAATCAGAAGCCATCGGGAGTCCCAAACTATATTGTTAAATTTGTATTTTCAACTTTGGATTGAACCGTTTGACATTATTGGTGTCGTCGACTTACTTCTAAGATATGTAATAATAGTTTGTGCCTTGTTTGAATGAATAAATAAATGAGAATGAAATTCTTTGACTTTTCATTGCCTTCTCTTTTTAATTTTTATGTTTTGCCAGTGAAGCCCTTAGGCATCAATTGCCCGTTTCAGTGTTTTTGCTTTCTTCACTCGGAGTCCGGAAAGATTCGGATACAGACGGATAACGGGATAAGTATCCGTTTATAATTTTGAGATTGGTTAGATCACGGACCAGATATCAAAATAATCCATATACGAATCGAATATTAAATGTATACAAATACAAGTGTACTCAGATATTAAATAAAACTATCACATGTTTCACAAAATACCAGCAAAATCCCTCAAGTTACGAGTAGATGGGGAGCAAAATATAAATACAGAACTAAGTAATTGTTCAACGCACATTTATTCTCTGCCACAACCTAACTTTATATACAAAAAATGAAACGAGAAATCTATTCTACTCTATAAAATAACCGGGAAAGAAAAAAAAAAAAAAGATGTGTAAAAGTACATAGTACATACAAGGATGTCATCAGAGCTCCTTCACAGGTCTAATCAGTTTCAGCCGGCTCACGCTTGACAGGTAACCCAAAAGCAGCAACACCGTCAGAAGAGGCAGAGCTTCCATTTTGATATCCCAGACTACCCGCCACGACCGAGTCACTAACCATGTCAAAGTTTATTCTGCCTGTTGGTAGTCTCCTTCCCGTACTGAAATTTCATGAAGAACAAACAAAAAAAAGCAACACAGATGTGAATATTAAGTTAGTATTACTTCATGCAGAATGTTGTTTTTGGCAAATATTTGTTTGTTGGACGATAAAAAAAAGACCTATTGAGGCGAGAGTTGATGGCATCTAAATCCTTGGAAGGGCTTTGAAAAGCGTGTGTGCTTTCTCCAATGCATGCATAATAACTCCTTGAGCTTGGTGAGAGCAGTGCATCCATCTGTCCCAAGTAAAATTACTTAAGATGATTTTTGTTAAGGATCTCAATTTTATATGCAAATTACTCACAATATTTTAGATAATTGCAGGTAACACCAAAAGATGATGACAATAAGCAAACAAAAGTCAGCTTGTAAGATAATGCAGTGGAAATAAGTGTATTGAGTTAAAAATTGATAAATTCTGTTCTAAATACTTTTTTAATTAAAGCTTGTATTAAAATTAAAATAGACTTGGTCAAGTGTACTTGTATGCCTAGTTCAATTAAGAAAATATCTAAGAACAGTTCTGGTCTCCAATTAGTCCTTTCATACTTTGCATAACTTTTTGCAACACTAGACTGCAGATTGATCTTTGTTTGACAAAATATTTTTAGAAGTTTTGCAGGCTAATTGTTATAATTTCCATAGTTTGACCAGCATGCACCAATACTGCTTATAGTGCAGCAATTCTGTACACTTTATACAACTCAAAAGAAAATATAATTTAATCAAATAATGAAATGACCTTGGATTGGCGGAGTGGAGACACATAGACATTATGTGAGGCAGAGACTTTCTTAGGGGACATATCCGGTAAATTTGAAAATGGTGATACCTTTGGTGAACCTGGTACTGTACCTCCTGCATAAATTGGAAATAAAAATATTTTGCAACTTCTTTACAAATTTCTAATGGAAAAAATCATTTACTGGTATACACACCTTCAGCAGCAGTCTTCTCTTCTGAGCGAGAGGAAGAGGGAACCATGCCAACCAGTAGGGGTTTTACAGCAGGCACAAACACTTCATTGTAAAATGTGATGATATCCACATGGCATATTCCAATTCTCTGTTACAACAAACCACACATGATATATTAATATCTGACTTTCATAACATAGTATGTCTCTGTCTCTACCAGATAATTAGAATAATACCATATTTGAAGAGCCCACAAAAACATTGCGAAACACCTCAGGTTTGCATTGGGGTTCTTTTTTGTAGCTGCTTACTATTTCCTTGAAAGTTAGATTTAACCTTGATACCTATTGCAAATAAACATTTAGAACATGATTGATGAAGCAAGATAAATGATACTAATAACTAAATCAGCCTTTAGGAATTACAAATTACATTACACCCAACCATACATAATTGGTCATAACAAAAAATTGATTAGATCTTATTTCTTAATAAAAGATAAAGATTGAAGAATTGATACATTCATACAGACTTGGACAGGTCTATGCACTCTATAACGAACCTGCATCTAACATTACACATTCAGATTACCTTAGCAACACCATAGAAGCAACACAGAATGATTTGGTCGACATGGCGATTGAAGAATAAATGGGTTTGCTTATCAATAATCTGCTGGAATAAACCATAGACCCGATCAAGGATTTGCTGTGGCTGCCTCAACCTTTCACATAAGCTTCTTATTCTGATAGCACCCAATTTTAAAATCTGAAATAAATGTGATTTTAGTTAAAAAATAAAAAAAAAACTCTAGCAGGGTATAAAGAAAAAATAAGATTGAGGGCTTCCTATATAAAATATCATATTATTGTGAGATGTATAGTATAGGGATAATCTGAAAAAAGCCTTCTCTCCTAAATGAAAATAAGGGACATTTTGCAACATTTCACTGATATGAATGCAAAAGGTATCAACTAGGAGAAGTCCAAGAACAATAAAAATACACTCTGGATTGGCACTTCTGCACTTTTCTGGTATGAACATTTTGTAATGCATGTAGGTATGCTAGATATTCATGGTTCTTGGAGGAGTGTGACAGCAAAAAAAACAATTGGGTTCAAATACACTACCTTGCTAAAGAAAACCTTGCATCCTATCTCAGCACAGGTTTCATTCCCTCCAACAGGATTAGGCTGTGCTGGGCTGTGATAAAAAAAGAATACAAAATTGATAAACAGGAAAGAAAGACACTACATGAAAAGTAAGTATAGAGATTGAAAGTGCAACATAATTCAGTACAGCTATAGCTTGTGAACAAACAGTAGAAAGGACAGATCAAACCTAGCAAAACTTGACTGCAGTGGGTGAAACTTTGACTTCAGGCTGTACAACCTTTCCTTTGCTGGAGGTGTGAAGCAATTCCTTTCTAAAAGTACACTTCCAGATTCAATACATGCTCGTTTCGGCGATGGTGCCTCAGTTTCCTCTTGATCTAAAACAGTGTTTGTGAAGCCACCATAGTTTAGTAGCAGTATTTACATTTGTACCACATAGGAACAAACATCCCATATCATTTTTTGGGGGCACGGCAGGGGCAGGGTGAGTACTTATATACTGTCTTGTGCATAAAACCAAGAAAATGGCACTCTATATTTGGCAAAAGCTCATAACTAACAACAACAATAATAATCAAGGCCAAGCCTTATGTCCCTAACAAGTTAGGGGTATGCTAGAAATGAAACCCGAGGAAACTGAGAATTACAGCTTAGCTTGACAAACAGTAATCTTTATTCAAAAGGTTAAGAACATTAAAGAGCATGATTACAGTTAATCCATGTCTAGTGTTATTGTAAGAAAATTTGAGTTACATAATCATTGATTAGCATGTTGTTTTATTGAGTATTTAGATGAGGCCTCAGTACAATTAGAAGAATTGGTTCTCCAATATTTTGTAAACAAACAAATTGACACAATCTTACACACAGACATGAAAGACTAAGTATTAGCAGCCACCTTTTCAATATTTTCAACATTCTAGCAGCTCGTTGGCAGATACTGGCGAGCAGCTATTTTAAATCAATGGATTATATTTGCAAGTTTCTCTAACTTTCATGATACCTATTTCTACAATACACTAGCTTATATATCCTGGCATAGAGTGCAAAACATGTTCAGGATGGTATTTAAGAACCCCAAAGAGACCAAGAAAAAGAGAACGATGATGAAGCGATACCTGGAGAGATGTCTCGCTTTCTATTAGAAACAGGTAAATCCCCAGAAACTGGTATGTTATGCCGTGCTGCAATTTCGTCGAGTGACAGCATCGGTTCAGCTAAGAGGCTCAAGCGACTAATCTCAGGCCCCAAATCAGGCTGAGCCACAAGCAAAGAATTATACAAAGAAGACCCTTTGGCCCAAACCATGCTTTCCAGTAGTTGCTCCTCCAGTGAGTTTAAGTGCCTCTTTAACTCCCTCGGCAGTGTCTCCTCATGCCTTACAAAACTCTCAATTACCTTGCTTAAATCAAATGGAGTCAAGCCAGTTGACTCCAAAACAGCAGGAAACATCATCAGTACAGTCTTGTGTGTGGCTAGTACCAGCTCAGCAGAACATGCCAACATGCACCGGTGAAATCTCTCATTTGACAATAATTGTGCCAAGTTATTGCCACTGCCATTGTTGTTCTTCTCGTTTCTTGAGCTCAGCAAATTGGATTCAGATTTGCAAATAGACTCCAGCACCCGGTAGTACAGTTTAGAGGCCTCAAATTTCCTCTCTTTGGCCCACGAGATGTCAAAGGAGTTACCATTATGAAATATGGCTTCAAGGACAATGTGGGCACGGCGCATCAGGTCATTTGTGAGAATTTTATTGTCTGGTAGAGAGAGAAACTGCTCAAGGTGAGGAGATGGTCTGTCAGGCAGGGGGGAAATGACCTCGCGTAGCCACTTGGCAGTAGTCATCGCTGTGGTTACTGGTGTCATTTGGAGAATCTTAGGGTTACTAATAATAAAATTAGGTCTTGCAGGGGACATGGGAGAGAGCGGTAGAGTTAGCATATTTGTTATTGTTTTTTTTGGTGAGGCAAGTGTTTCATATTTGCTCTGCATGAGAGTGAAAACAAGATAAGAAAAGAATAAAACAAAGAAAACTTTTTAGGAACTCAAAATACATTTTCTTTAGTTTTAAGATCCCAAAATTTCAGCAGCATTCAATGAAAAAAGAATATTATTTGACATGATTCAGGATTACTGTCCTATTTTTTATTCTTCTCTTGTTGCTCACTAAATCTGGCACATTTTCAAGGGGATAAATTAAAAAGACATGCTTGTATCCAAAGAAAAGTGAGACAGAAAATTATCTTCATCATACCTTGTTGTCACATAAATTAGAAGCACCGACAGATGATTTATCTTCAGGTTGCATAAATAGCATTTCATCAATCTCTCCTTTACTGCCAACCACATCCATGTAGTGTTTTTCAAGAGCCTGTATGCCAGGCCCCACCAACCCCTCTTCAAGCATGTTATTGAAGTACATCAACCCCTCTGTTACAAATATATGCAGGCCACTAAAATATTAATTTCAGTGAAGTCAAAATAACTTTATATTGTCACAGAACTACATGCTATCATACCTGTATTAATGTAATTCATAAGATCAGTCTTGCAATCAGATGCCGGAATTGGTTTTCGATTTAGGGTTTCTGATATTATTTTGTATGCCTTTTCCATCATACCCCTTAAACAATCCTCGAATGTGTGGTAGGTGTTGCACAGTGATGCCAGAAGGTCAACTCCTTTTTCTGATCTTTTCACTGTAAAGGAAACCAAATAAAAATTCAATTTTAGTGATTCAACCTCAAAACAAAAATAGAATAAAAAAACAAGTGTTTTTTACCTAAGCGTGAAGTATCTTGAGGTGAAAAGTTTCTGAATTTTACCGGCACATGAAGAATAAGTATAGCCTAAAAGGATTAATAAATATATAAGGTCAGTACATAAAATGCCTTTTTTAAGAAAAAGCTTAAGAAATTAGATAAAAAAAGAGAATGAACTAACCAATACAGCTACTAGGCCATGTACGCAGGACACTAGGTCTTTAAAAAGGTCAGGAGTGTCAATGCGAAGAGTTAAGAAAAGAAGCCAGCCAAATCGGTGTATTTCTTTAGAAATTTCAGATGTATTTGATCCTTGACTAATCAAGCCAAATGAAAAGAAGTCCCCAAAAGTTTTGTCAAAAAACCTATAATAAAATAATTTAGCAATTTGATAACACAAATTCAAAGTAATTCAACTAATATGATGCATCAAAACTTCAAAAGTATCATAAGATAATATCTATTTTCATCGAGTATTGAGGTTTTAGGGTTTAGGGTTTATGATGAATGAAAAGAACCAAAAACAGAAGAAGACGCACTTTCTTGCATCATTCAGCATCCTTACAATCTTCTCTAGCTGCTTCAGCTGAAATACATAATAGAAGAGAGAGATTAGAAGATTTGGTGGCTTATTAAAAGTATATCAGACCACTTCACATTATGATGGAAAGTACCTCAAGCCTATCCTCCCAATCAAACCCATATCTATCTCCCATTATTTGCTTGGCCTTGATAGTAAATTGCTGTGCCTCTTTGAAAAAATCATCAAGCCTATTCAACAAATTATGAGAAGAAGTTAATACAGTTTATACGAAACCCAAGTTCTTTTTTCTATGTAAATATTCTGGTTTTAACTCTTTAATGTGTTTACTTCAGATAGTGTTTTACCAGTAAGTAATCAGTAGAATATTACCAATACACACACAACACACCCACTGATCTAGTGACTTTTCTAGACTATTATTTTATTATAATTCAGAAACAACCATAATGTGCTAAGAGCCTGAACTAGGATAAATTGCTTTCAATCAAAATTACTATGCTGCATGACTGCATCAAACAAAAAGTAGAAGGAGAAGAGTGCACTTACTTAAGACTTGTAGCCCTTAATATATCAGAAAGTCTTATTCTACCCTGTTTATCCTCCTCCTTCAATAGATCATCTTTGAGTTTTATTGCGCAGTACAGAACAAATGCATGACAGTATATTTCCATCTCTTCCGGCTGAATGATGCAAACTTTAGACATAATAACAAACAAAAAATTTAGAGATGAAGCTGTATAAGAAAAAAAGAAATACCCCTTTTCCTCCAAATGATGAACTCAACAGAATGCTCTTAATTTCGTTCAAAAGAGATGTCGCCTCGCTGATTACTTCTTCAGAAACCTTCAACGCCTAAATCAAACCAAAAATAAGGCAAAAGGCAGAGATGAGAAAGGAAAGATGTAAGAAAAACTGAAACTGTACTACCAGAAAAAAGAAAGAAAAACTGAGAGAAAGTAAAACCTTGCATAGATCGGTGAATCGACTCTCAGAGGCAGTTTCACCTTCTGAATTCATGGATCCAACAATTTCTTCCTTCGGAGAACTCATTTAGCCTCAAATTTTCACAGATCCACCGTGAAAACTCCAGATCAAGCGAAAACCCCACTCAATTGAACTTCCCTACGAGAAATTACAGAGCGTGAATTCGCGAAAACAAGATCGAGAGAAAGAGAGGAGAAATCAAAGGGTTCTTCGTTACCTCAGCTGCCGGAGAACAAATTAGGGTTTTTGAAGGACCAAACCGAAAAAACCAAAATTGCTAAATAAAAGTTAGAAAACCCTAATGTGGCTCCTCTTTTTTCCCTCCCTTTTTTTTTTCTGCCCCTTTTATTTCCCTCCTTTTTTTTTATCTCAGGCGAAGGAGAATTTCTCTCCCGCCGAGCGAGCGCGGGAAAGGGAAAACAGGTGGGGTCCAGTTGAATATCTTCTCTGATCCTGACACGTGCTGCATGTTTTTACTGTTTACCGCCGATTTATGATGCAATAATTGAGGAGTCGATTTATTGTGGTGTGACAAATGTGATAAGATCAATTTTAGACTTGTCCGGTTACGGCTTTTCCGGACGAAATTAGACATTGCGGGAAGATTCCATGTGAAGTGGTCTATACAATTATATATTAATTTTGGAACATCAAGTGGTCGTGCCGGAGTGGTTATCGGGCATGACTAGAAATCATGTGGGCTCTGCCCGCGCAGGTTCGAATCCTGCCGACCACGCTTTTTTGTTCCTATTAGTTTTTTCCTACAGATTACATATTTTACATCATAATCGTTTGCAGACAATCATTTCCCTTCTTCCATTTCATTTTTGAAGAAAGCTTATCTCTACTACTTATAAACGCATACAAAACATGGTCAGAATATTTTCACAAAAGGGGGTTCAAACAATTGTTAATATTATTATAGACCATTAATTTATATGATGTACGGTTTGGATTGCTATTTCAACTAAGCAGTCGACCCTTTTTACAAAAGCAAGTCATGGCGCTGATGGTAGCTAACTATTTTGCGTAGCCATACATACTGAGTTCGAGTCTCGACATCTCTATTTTTTTTAGACATTTACCTAGCCACTTTACTTTTTTTTCCGCTGCTCCCATAAGGCCATAAGCCCATAAACCACTTTATTTTATTTCCGCTGGTCGGCTCCCTAAAGAAAATAGGCCTAGAAAATATCACATTTCTTCCCGATCCCCTTCCCCCTCCTCTATTCCGATCCCAAAATCCATGCAAAACCTCAGAATCGGAAAGAAATATTTGTGCGATGTGCTCCCCCCTTCACCTTACCCTGGTTTCCCCTCCTTCGTGTGTGCCCTAATAAGCCGAGTATGGAAGGTCGCCGCCTCTTCCTATTGGAATCGGATCTAGGTCAGAAACTAGCTCTAAATTTCAGTTCAAATTTTCATTTGGCGCTCTCTGCCACGCTCAAAATGGCTGATTTGGTAGTGCAAAATGGAAAGAGTATTCAATTTTTTTCGAATTTTCATTTGGCGCTCTCAACCACCCTAATTTTCAATTTGCCGCTCTGTATTCTGAACCTTCAGAGACTCTATTTAAACAACCGATTGCTGTGGGCAACAAAGCACTTCTCTCTGATTTCAGGTGAGCCACTGTTTACACAATTCAATTTCTTTCTTTATCTCTTTTCCATTTATCTCTATGGTTTTGATGTTCTGAATACTTTTCCATTTTTATTTTTTTACAAATTTTTCAGTTTCTCATCAATTACTCTGCGTTTGAAGAAAGCTAATGCCTTAATCCTATTAACTAATAACTAAATCCGATAGTTGGTCTGCGTTTGAAGGACAAAATCACTTAACCTTATTATCCTAATAACTGAATCAAATACTGGTATAGCTAGGCATGGTGAATAGCTTAATCTTTATTTACTTTTGATGTAATAAAATTAAATGTTTTCGGCTGATATTCTGATATTTGTGCGAGATGCTGTTTGTTTTGATGTTTTTGTTACGTTTTTGTTATTAGAAGGAAATCCTTGGAATAGAGATCGCAAGTAAGAAAGGGGCTGCTGAATGATAATGCAATTGTTTGTTTTGGCTGGGTTTTTTTTCCTATGTTGTTTAGGAGTGGGAGAAATTTCACAGATTTTCAAATATAATTCACAGATTCTACAAATAATCTTGTTTTGTCTGGAAGGCCAAAAGGCCAGCAGAGTTTATTTCATGGAAAGGAACCAACTGTTTACAGCTCCATCTAGGGTAGCTATTCTGGTATATTGCCATCACTGATTATGTCTCCTTAACCTGATACTATCATTCTTTTGAAATAGTATTCCATATAAATGCAGCTATACACATTAATTTTCACTGGCCATATCAAAATCAATGAGAGAGCAGATTTGAGTCACTATTCTTTTAATGGTTTTAGGGTTTTTTATCTTATTCCTCATATGTCACAGTATTCAAGTTTTCCTTTTAAGCCACTTACACAATTATATATCAATGTTTTTCTTGAATTTAGGTGTTGGGGCTAATATACTATATGGCGTCATCCAACCAAATTCGTCGCATAAATGCTATAAAGGATATAAAGGATGTGTATCTCATTACTGACATAAATGATGGTGTTGATCCAATACATGGACAAGTAGGATCTCAAACTCCTCCTTCCAATAGGATCAGGTATTTCTGGCTGCCTTTATGCACTGTATTAACACATAAGCATGTATGTTAATTCAACTATTTCAACAATCAACTTTAAAGTTACTGTACTTAGTTTAAAATAGTTTATGATATCTAAATTCCATTAAATGATTTCTTATATGTCAGGTCGAAGAGAGCTGCATTGACATACAATCGCGTGGCAGAAAAGTTCATCATGCCAATATCGGCTGCTGCAAAGGAGCTGGATGTATCTATGACTACATTTAAGTTCTGATGCCGTGAACTCGGCATTCCTGATTAGCCATATCTGAAGATGAAATGCTTGGCAACCCTGGAAGCATCTGTGTCAGGTTTTGCACGCCCAGGGTCACAACACATTATTCGCCACATCAGAGATGAAATAGAGACAATTAAGCAAGATCCGACCTTAAAAATCAGTGATGAAACCAACTTTCTTAGGCACCAAATGTATGAATTGAAAAAAAAGAGGAAGAGGAATGCCACAGGGGCTGTTTAGTGAAATTGGGTATGGGTATTGGTTAAGGAATAATATCTAATAATTAGGGTAAATCATTGTTAGTGTTTTACCAGCATTTCTGCTTAATTTAGTCTTGTTTGTTTGTTTTTGTTTCTAGAAATGATCAATAAAATTTACTATTGGCTATGTGTTTGTTTTATTTTATTGGCTATCGTACTTTTCAGCAGTAATGATTTTACTTTATTTTATTTTTCCTGAAAGAACATAGGATTGGTTGAACCAAATGAATCATTGAGCAGCCTGATCAGGCTTTCCTTGTTATGTTTAGCATAAAGTGTTGTGGCTGTTAGTATGCTCATTCTAATAAGGATTTCAGTGTTGTATGTTACGGAGCGATCGAAGCTGGGAAAGAGAACACAGATTGGAGAAGACTTGTCAGTGAGGTCCAGCAACGGCCATCTTCCTCATAGCTGCCTCCCCTGTTGCTTCTCCTTTGGTACTTTATCCTTTCTTATTTTGTAAACAAATTGCAAAGTATCTTGCATATATATGTACAAAATGAATGCACGGTTTTGACATGAAATTTTATTCAAGGGTTTTCGATTGGGAAATAGACAAGATATGCTTAAAGATGTTCATTAGGTATTTTGGTAAGATATTAGTGTTGTTTTTATTTTTTTTTAGTTACATATGTTATTCTAATTCCTTTTTGTTCTAATTTTACTAACTCTAGGGACTATTTTTCATACGTCAGTAGTTAGGCTACATTGATCAATCAAGTTTTATGCATTGAATAGATTGTAGTTTTTATATTGTTTCTTCTGGACTACAATATGAAATAATATTTTCTTCTTTTCTAGTATATATTTTCCTTCAAACTTGTTATAAAGTATACTGATGGAATCTTGATATGTGTCCTCTTGTGCAAAAACAGTTTTATCATAGTTGTTACATCAAAATACAACATACTGACAACACCTTTTAGCTGATAAGCTCGCTTGATTGATCTTCTCTTTTATATCATGATTTTACATGTCTTTTTCAATAAAAATCAAATTTGAAAAACTGTTGGTCCTTTTATAAAAACTTGACAGTGTTTCCTCTATATTTTAATGGTACTTGGTAATTAAGTAGACGCACAGGGACTGGTGGTAAGGGTATTCCTGGCATAGTGACTGAAAAATGTTTACTACTTAGGCCTCGGATGAATATAAAGTGCTAAGACACTTTTGTTACTAAGCAGATGAAGACATCATTCATATTTAACTTTGTTGTCTTTCTTAATTAACTTTTGCTATAATAGTAGTAATCAACTTAAATGGTTTCTTTATTGTCTTCCAACTCCCAAGTAATAGTTTGCAATAAGATGAAAAGTGAAGCTCCTTTTGGCAAAAGTTTGAAAACCCCTGGTCAGAATTCAGGATTGTACTAAAATTAACCTCTTCTTTTGATATCTTTGTTAATCTGTGATGATATCTGTGTTAATTTCAAATCTGACACTTTGGTTAAGTAATTATAGTCCTTTCCAGTTTAGCTCAGTTTCTTGATAAAAAGGAACTTTTATTTGTAAAGAGTAATTAGGTCTTTAAAAATGCATTGAAAAATTTAGGTCTTTAAAAACTTCTGAAGGTTTCTGTTACATTGGAGATATCAGAATCAATAAGCAACAGCACATACATACAAGAACCTAGTACACTAAACGTAATTACAAAATAGTTGTTCCTATCTTTGTCGACAGTACCAGCCTTGACTGTCTTGGTTTCAAGAGCAATATATTACAAACTATAAGAGCTATATGTGTACCAAATCGAAATTAATATGTACTGGCTTGGAACTGCTGCAGTTACCAGCTTCTGTAATTAGGCCTGTTAGTGGACGGATTCCAATTGAAGTCTAAGTCCGTCCAATTATTAAGATTTGAATTCCATGTCCAATCCATGTCCACAATATTTAATTATTTTCCGTCCACGTCCAGTTCAACTATTTGTCCACTATTTGTCCATTATTGTCCACAAGTTAACCATATGGATCAACTTTCAAACAAACTTACCTATAAAAAGAAAGAAGTGGATAAAAATGCTATGATAGTGAAAAGATTTTAAAATAGAAATGAAATTTAGAAAATTTAAAATAAGAAAATATTTTTTAAAATTTCATATTATGAAAATTTGAATTTTGAAATTCGAAATTTTGAAATTTCAAATTTGAAATTCGAAAATTTGAAATTTCAAAATTTGAAAATTTGAAATTTGAAATTTGAAAATTAAAAAATTTGAAATTTTTAAAATTTTTTAATTTCGTATTTTGAAATTAAAAAATTTAAATTTTAAAAGCCATTAATTTTGAAATTTCAACATTTGAAAATTTTAACAAAATCAACAAGAGTTAAGAAATCTATAAGTTTCACATCCAAACTCTATTCATATACATGCATCAAACAATCATATCCATCTAAATTGAATCTATTTGTACTTAAAGTCTACAATTCGTCCATAATTGTCCATAATTCGTTCATATAAGACTTAATAATTGGACTTGGACTGGACGTCAATCCAGACCAAAAGTAGTCCAATCTATAGATGTCCAACATTGTCCAGTCCACATTGTCCATGGACCGTCCCGTCCATTAGCAGCCTTATCTGTAATCATCTTTCTCTCTCATTTATTATAGTATAGGATTTAGGTACATAGTGAACATCATGAGATGGTGTCTGATATTCATCAGACATTTTTTCCCTTTCTTTTTTTTTCCATAATGGGCGCATTGCCTTCCTATCCGTAAAGTCTCTGTACAATGGCATCTTAGATTTGAATTTTTGTACCACTTCTGTTGTTTTGGATATCTCTAGGTAACAACTATTTTATTCTTCTTTCAATTATCTTATATGAATTTTATTTGTTCTATGCCAGGCAACATATGAATCTAAAAAAAGAAAATGGAAGCTGCTGGGTACATGGAGAAGGCACCACCAAGTGTGCAGGAAGAAGATACGAAGCAATTGACTGCTCTTATGCCGCCAAATTCTCTTCCAAGATTGTTCTTTTACGGATGATGCATTCTATTGTTGATTTGAAAGGATTTGTCACTGGGTTAGGCTTCTTCCATAGATCAGTTTGGCTAGAAGACTTTGGTTAGATGACGAAATACTTCAATTATCAAGTTGGTACAGTATTACTGATATTCTGGCTTATGCCATCCAGATGTATATATATGTGATAGAGCTGCTCTTTTGTTGGTCTTTTGTGCCTTTATTTTGTCAATTTGGAATTTTAGAAATGATACGGTCTCTAACCCAAAAACTATGAGAGAAATGCTTCTGTAAAATTCTAGCTTAGTTGATTATTGGGTAGGAAGTTAAACATAAACATGAAAAGGGTTGTCTGAAGCACTGGCAGCCCCAGAATTGGGATATTATGCCTCTGCAACTGATCTGCAAATGATGGGAAAATAAGCTGGGATGTTCTGGCTGCTGGTACTTTACAAATGAATCAGAGCAATGACATAATTCTGGTGAGAACAAGTTCAGTGATTGGATGACATAATTCTAGGTTTACCAAACATGACAGTTCACATGCCTAATTTTAACGATTTTATTTGTTTCAATCGGTGAATACTACTGCTACCTCTTAAATATTAAAAATGGACATCATATCTTTGTCAAATAAGATTTTCCTTTTCACATATCACATATTCACTTCCGCCCACACATTGGATGTGCACTGCTGCTAGTTTCGTAATAAGAATAGTCAATGTGTCAAAGAATACCAATAAAAATATGATTTGTGAAATAACAAAGATGAACTTTTTCAAAATGTATTTATGAGATATATTCCGAGCCCATTCGTAATCAACGATAAAAAAAAAAGGAAAAAAATCGTAGGTAAAATATAGAAAATGAAATCAACATGGACAAAAGAAACAAAATGGAGTATGAAACCATAAATAAAGGAAAAAAAAAAACTAATTTTCCTTATTCCTTCGCGCCTCGCTAAAAATAATTATATATATGAATGAAATGTGTTGGATAATTATTATACGACGCTGTCGGAGATACAAATAAAAATTCGAACGTGTCAGACACAGATGAAAATCACCTCAAGAGAAAAAGTGAAAATCAAATACAAAGACACGGTCCACTCATTAACGATTGGTGTCCATGAAAAATTGAAAATGAATTGGATATGGATTATACAGAAGTCAAACTAAAAATGTACGAATATGCACGTGGATATATTCGGATACGAATACAATTTAGATGTTAGATATATACAGATATAAATATGCATGTGGATATGTTTGGATACAGAGTAACAAATATGATTTAGATGTTAGATATATACAGATACGATTCGGATGTTAAGTTGATACATATACAATTTGAATATTTCTTTGCCAGATATGAATATGCACGTGGATATGTTCGAATATGGATACGATTTAGATGTTTTTTTTTTTTTTTATCTCAGTCCGTAGGCACTCAACACCCCGCGCACCCACACATAATCATCTCGCCCCAGCGAGATTCGAACCCTGGTCTTCCCATAGGAAGGCTCACGCCTCTACCAACTGAGCTAGCCCAGCGGAGGCCGGTTTGGATGTTAAGTCAATGCATATACAATTTGAATATTGTCAAATACGTAAAATATATATATCAGATAGGATTAATTAGATTTATGTCATTCTAAAAAATAGTTAATTTGAAATATTCCATTGTTAGATTGCTTATTATATTTATGTCCTTATCAAATTGTTTAAATTAGATATATGTCATTATCTCATTCCAAAAAAAAATTCAATTCTCAAAATACCATCATGAAATCTCTTAACATTTCTAAAAATCTCCAAACTGCCTTCGTTAATAAACCCTCAATATTTCCATGCTTTACCATGACAATCTTACAAATCATTTATCCCATTCGTTGTTTGTCCGAAACCAAATGTTTGTCTGAAACTTAGAGAATATATTATATATCTTTTTACACGTAGCCTAGTCCCATTTATTGTTTTTTTTCTTAAATATATAAAAAAAAAATCTACACACGTGCTCTTAACCATACAAATCGTTCTATAACAAATTTGTTCTAGTGGCATAGAGCTTTTTTTTTTTTTTTTTTACATTTTTGCATTGGCTCGAAAGTCAAAAGTCATTTAATTAATTTCTAGTTGCATAAAACTAATGTGTCATTTAATGCTGGCATTTTTTTAAATTTCAAATTTTTGTAGCGCCATAAAACTATTTACTCATTTAGTAAAGGTATTTTTCAAATTTTAAATTTTTGCAGTGGCATATTTAAAAGGGTACAATAGGCAAATCAATTTCTCGATGGTATAAAACTAATTTTTACTATTTATAATGGCATAAAACTATTTTATTATTTATTGATGGTATTTTGCTAATTTCAATTTTTCATAGATAAATCTAATTAGTGGGTCTTATTTTGCTAGATTCTTGCTTTTATTCATAAATGAAATAAATAAAAATAAAGAAACAAAGTAAGAAAAACAATGACATAAGCTTTTAATTGATACTAGCAAACGTACCCACCGAACACATGGTAAATTACGCATGAAATTTTTTTACAAATGTGTTTTATTTCTAAAATAAAAATAATTTTTATTTTAATGAGATTCTTCATATTTATTGTGCTTTCTCAGTGCACAATCAATTCAACAATAAATTTCTTTCTATCTTTATCTTTACTACGTATAAAAGCACCTAGAGAAATGGTTTAAACATTTCAAATGAAAAGAATACACATGTTATATAAAAGGGTTTAAACAATTCTTATATCAAATTATGGACCATTGATTTGTGTAATTTGATGTGATCAAAGTTAGATTTTTTTTATTAGTAAAGATTAAATTACTACCAAATTAGCTATTTATTTAAAATGAAAGACTAAATTATTGTTTTTAACATATTTTTACTGCCTAACATGTAAAGTTCTATATAAAATAAAAATAATATCAATATTTTATTTTCTTATTTGCCCACGTATTGAGGGCATCTTTTGCTATTTTCGATAAATGCACAACCAATCTAGTGAAAATTTTATTTCTATTAAAAGTGAAGAGTTTGTAAACTTATATTCATCGCTAACATTCAGCCATTGGTTTAAACGATCAATGGCTAAGATTGCATAGAGCAAACAATTATTTGCACCCTTCACCTAATTATTTTAGCCCTTGAATAAGTGTTTTTATGAGTAGCATGGATAGGGATAAGTGTCCGATCAAATCTGACATTTTTCTTTCTTCTGTAGTTTGTAGCAGCCACCTAATTAAGACAGTGAATATATAGTAAAATACAACCCAATTTCATATATTTGATTGGTTAAAAAAATATATAAAAGACTCGATATAATGTTATCCACGTATACCCTAACAAAAAGTGAGCCGTTAAGAATTCATATTCAACCCAAATATAAAAGTTAGCAAATGTTTCTTTTATAAAAAGATTTGCAGACAGATATTTGTTCATATTCGCATCCGTATTTGTATCGATATATATTAATATATCCATATTCTTATTATATTTAAGAAATATGTATTCAAATCCGTTCGGAACATCCAAATTCGTTATTTTTCGGATTCGAATACGAATCAGAGCGAAGTTTATCCGCTCTATTTTCATCCCTAATAATTATTGCATATACATTTATATATCTCAAATATGTTTAAACGAGAACATTTAACCCGAAAAACCTTTTCAATTGATCGGTTTCACAAAATTATCACACCAACTACTACTAATAGCAAAATATGCCCCCAATTAGTGGGCAAGTAATAAAATAAAGTAATTAATATTATTTTTATTTTATAAGGAACTGTACATATTAGGCAATAAAAAATATTCTAAAATCAATGATTTAATATTTTTATTTTAAATGAAGAGTCAATTTTTTCACCATCTACACCATCAATTGAATCATATTTTAAGAATCAACGGTCTATACTTATCTCCATCAGAAATTGTTTACACTCCTCGTCTAATTGTTTACACTCTTGAATTGGTCTTTTTTTTATAAATAGTAGGGAAAATTGGTGCTTTTATAAATATAGAGAGAATTTGTGCAGGAATAGGGATGATATTATTGCATTAACTTATTTTCACACAATCTAGATAGGATTCCGTACAAAGAAGTTAGGACTGACCTAGAAAAAAAAATTGCCCTATGAAAAAAATATTCTAATCGTTCTGGCTTGTTTGGATGGCAAGTGAATAAGGATAAGAAATTTAGACTTATTCATATTTCATATTTATATTTTAGGTTTTTGTTAGAATATAAATAAGCATCCGAATAGATTCAAATTCGTTATTCACGTGTTGTTTGGTTTCATGAGAATAGAGTTTTTTCGTGAATAGACTTATTCAAATGCAAACCAAACAGAGGGCTCAAACCATTCAATGATTGCGTATTTGGATCTCAAAAGAACGATTCAGATTGCAATAACGATTCAATGATTTTTCATACCGAGATACCCGGACGGCTCCAGTTACCCCTTACCGGAGAGGACCAAACGGACAAATGAAGTTCGGAAATGCAAAAGTGATGAGGGGGTGCGAAGCGCGTGACCAAACGTCTCTTCCTTAAAACAAGCATCTTTCCTTAACAAAGATATAAGATACAATTAAATAAATAAAGCTTATTTACCCGTGACCCTAGACTTAATACGTCATTAACACTCATACTCCAAGTCTAACTAATCTGATCGGATCACAACTTACACGATTCATATCTCTATCTTCAGCTCAGCTTTAAATGTCCGCAAAGCCCTTACCTTTTCGGAAACTTTTCCACCTACACCCGTTCTACGTCATACACCGTTCCTCGCACATTGATTGCTCCGGTCCCCATTTAGATTTTTTTTTCCTCCTAAATCCTCTCTACGTGTAGCAAGTCAAAATTACACGCCTATACTATTTATAAAATCGTCACACGTAAGAAATAGAAATACGGCACAGAATATTAATCTAGCTTGGGATCGCGATCAAAACCAGGATTGGTGTTGGTGGGACCCACAATTAGTTGTAAGATGACGGTCTTCCACGTAGGATTATGCCCGGTCCACAAATATTCTATCCTTTTGGGAAGAACGAAGAGAGAGAGAGAGATAATAAAGAGAAGCGAAAGCAGTCCCGTTTCCTTCCTCTCTTGGCATGAGTTCATGCCTTCGGGTTTGAATTCGTTTAGATCTGTACATAAATAGAGATACATTTCCCAAATTTTCCCTTATTTTTGTTGCGTTTTCGGATTGGAATCCCAGATCTGGCGGAATCGACGATATCTTGCTCCAATCTACAGTCGCAACCTCGCGATTTTGTGGTAATGATATCTTTTTATTTATCCTTTTAAATCGATATTTTGTTTTTTAGGGAGAAGAGAGAAGGCGGTGTGGCAATATATCTATACGACTTTTAGATGTTGTGGTGGTATGAAATTTACTGAACTCAGAATTAAGTTGATTTCGGAGTTCGTTCAGTTAAGTTAGAATCGCATTCGTCAGGTAAATTGAGTTGTAGTCAAGTTGATTTGGTCAATTAGAAGAAATTTTGAGTTAGTTCACAAAAAAAGGGTTTTGGTTTCAATTTGGGCTGCATTTTCGTCCCCCTATGTGTTCTTTACCCATGAAATTAGGTACAATCTTAAAAGCAGTTATAATGTAGGTATGGAGGCTTAGAGCTTGAGAAATTGGTCTATAAATATTTTTTTCTCACTTTTATTGAAGAAGGAAAGATTAAATTTTCATAAATCTAGAGTAAAAATAGTCCTTCTCAGCATTAATTTAGTAAACTAAGTAAGGTAAGGATTGAATCCTTTTCTTTTCTGCAATGTAATATTACAAAATTAAAAAGGAAACTAAGAAATTTCCTTGTTATGCCACGTGTTGGACCCATTGCTCTGATCTGAGATCTAGGGTTTTGTGCAGCCGCATCTCATTAATCGATACCAGATTAGAGAGAGAGATTGGTAGAGAATTAGTTTTGGTTCAGTTTCCAATTTTGATTAAAGGATTAAATTGTGCTGTGTTGTTTTACCTAGGGTTTCTCACAGTTTTAGGTGCTTCTTTTCCTGGTAATTAATTTCTGAATTCATCACTACTAGTATTGCCTTCTTTGGATCGTGGGGTATATTTTTTGTGCTGCTTTCTTTGGTTAACAGGGTATATAGGAATACCTGATAGATTGTGGGTTTTTTTTTTTTTTCTTTTTTGTAGTACTACAATAAGCAACCAAACAGTTCATACATTATTTTTTCCTTTATTATTGTAGCAATTTTATCTTAATATTTGCATGCTCTAGGTTATTCAAGACCTGAGACTATTTCTAATTCATAATGGAGAACCCTATTGCTAACAGAAAGGTGATGGACCCAATGCTTGTACCAGAGAGAGAAGCAAGGTCTTGGGGAAATGAAAACCAACCTGTAGTCTACTGCCCCAAACCTAGGCATGCTAATCAACACCTTCTCTTGTTTGAGACTCTCAACAAAAGTGGTGCCTATCTTAATAGGTTAGTAATTCTACCTGATCTTACCAGGTTCAGATCTCACTACCATACCAGTTGCTCTTGTGATATCCTTTTGTTTCAGTTGTGCTATTTACAATTTTATTATAGTTGAAACCTCGAGACAAGAATTATGAGGTAAGGTTTTAACCTTTTAGTTTTAGGGAATGTTCAATGTTGATCACTTATTGGTTTTAATTGTTTTCCATCCAGGGATTGCAACCAATCAGAGATAGAATTCATTCTTCGCCAGGTAACCTTTCTTAGGCACTTCTAAAATTTTTTTTCATCCAGTGCTATTTACAAATTGTCTAAAATGGCTATAAGGAGAAGATCAAACTTATCTTTATTTTTTATTTTCCAGGATGAAGCTGAATCAGATTCAGGTTTCTTTTGTGGATCACCGCCCATAAGGACTAACAACCCCCTAATCCATGACTCAATTTTTCTTGAAAAACTAAATTCTCATTTTGCCGCTTCGCTTACATCATCTTCATCCAATTCTTCTCCTTCTGTAAATTCAGAGTCTTTCACTAAAAAACCGAGACTTGAAGCAGGGTCCCCTAGTTCTTCGTGTGGGGTTACCTCTTCCTATAAAAGCAGCCCGAAATTAAGGGTTGAAGGTTTTGCAGTAATTGTGAGTACAATTTGAATCACCCAATTTGCATATCATAGACCATCCCTTGTGTATAGTTTGTATATACCCTTTTTTGTGTTAGTACTGGCCTATGTTAGCAGTGGAGGTTCAGGGTTGTGCAAGAGTAATCCATGTGTAAATATTAGCTGGCCCTATGTATTGTGTTTTCTAATATGCTTCTGTACTAGAGAGTGCTTTAGTTGCAGTTTTGTAAATATAATATTTTCTATTTTAGATCCGTATATGCGATTATGATATTAATATATATTTAACAAGGAAAAATTAAGTGGCTTGCCGGGAAGATTTACTCCTCCTTGCCATCCCATAGCGTTGTGCCACGGTAGTGTGCAGCTGACCTCAAAAGTTTGGATCCTGTGTAAATTTAAAATTTTGTATAAATTCTACACGTCAGGAAAATTTGCACAGGATCACTTATTTTGTGCAGGGTACACATGTTGGTGAGCTGGGGACAGTTAGCAAGCTAGCAGGCTTTTTAATACTTAATTGACAGTACTAACAAAATTGTACTTAAAAAGAAGGAAAAAGAAAAAAAAAACAATATTTATTATAATAAGTTTTCAACCTTTTGAATTCTGTTGACCAAGTCTTCCATTTGTACTCCATTTGGTCATTCTACTGGCGCATCTTCAATTGTAATTATTGTGGTGCCTTACAGTCTGTTTGGTTCGGAGGGACAAGGAGGAAAGGGAAGCGAATAGAAGGGAAATTCTTAAATTTTCGTTGTTTGGATGGAAGGTAATCCGGAAGGGAGAAAATTAGCAGGGGGACCGAATTTCCTTTCTGATTTTCCCTCACACACAAAACCGTTCTCCTCCAAATCGAAGGAGAATGAAGGGAAAGACAATCGCTGAGATTTGATTGACAGCGATGCCCTCTCTCCTTGGCGAGCTATCTTTCTTTTTTTACCGTGAGATCTGCATTCCCTTTTACCGTTGATGCTTGCTATGTATCTCGTCTCTCGCTACTCAATCCCACCGTTCTCCACTTCTCATGCACGATTCCTTCTGATATCATATTGAGCAGAGGTCTCCGTTTTGAGATCAAACAAAAACTGTGCCTACCAGGCTACCAGAAACATTTTATAAACTCCACCGCCAATAACATTTTTTTTTGACAAAAGCCGTCAAAAGGTAGTCTGACGACTACCAGATTTCATTTGAAATCAAGCAAAACAAAATTGTTTTACAGCACATATTAGAAAGTTTAAAGGCTGTGCCTTTTGTGATGTTGCCCGACTTCAAAAAATAAATATGAAATTTGTGATTTTTGTGATGTGTCATAGCCAAAAAAATCTGTCTTTACCAGTAAGAAAAGTGCATGAATTAGAGTAAATCATATCAAAGACTAATTTTTTTTCTCTCCCAAATGTTGTTTTCCGAATGTTGATTATATTTTGATCACTTCCTTGTTCTTTCTCATTTGTTGTATTAACTCGTATTACTGAATCCTTTCTCTGTCAGATTATATCAGATTATTTTTTATTGGGTTGTTAGACGTGTGTATCTCTTTGATCTGTTTCTTCTCTTTGCTCGTATGTGTATATTTTTACCTCTCAATTATAAGCCTGATTACTTGATGGGATAATTTATTTACTCGAGGGAGAATTTATAATTTAAATTTATTTGTAACAATTGAATTTCCTGTACCAAATTGAGGGATTGGTCTGTATGAAACAATGTTGAACTGAAGAAAAGAGTTCGAACTGTGTTAAGGATAAAGTAGTCAATCATATTATTTCACCTTTGTTAGATTAGCCGAACCAAACAGGACAAAAAAAAAAGATAGGAAATCATATTCTCTTTTCCCTTCAATATTTATCCAAACAGAAAAAGTAGTATTATTTTTCTTTCCTTCCCTTCCCATCCCTTCCCTCTTTATATTTACCTTTCCTTTCCACTCTCTCCATCCGAACCAAACATAGTGTTAATGATCAGGATTCAGCGTCCTCTCTTTCACTGTTGCAAAATGACTCAATCAAATGGATACATAAGGCTCTGATCGGAACGGTGGTGTGGTGAGAAATGATTTCAATTCAATGGAAAAGAGTTAATTAGAAATGATTTCAATTGAATATCTGTGATCGGAATCAGCATACAGAGAATTGACGAGAATTGAACTCTCATGATCGGAAACTATAAAAAAATAAAAAGGAAATAATTTCACATTTTGAAATTGACTATTATACCCTCATATCTCTCTTTAGAACTTGCAATCCTTCCCAGAACAAGTGAGCTCCAATATTTGAATGGATGCACTAGCTGGTACAGTTTGCTAGGGATGGTATCGATAAGTCTAGAGGGCACATGTTGTACCAGAAAGGAGTCGTTTAGTATCTCAAATGAATGGGAAGGGGGCTCCGGGTTTGTGCTGTTAATTGGTTACAGAAAGGCTTCATTATTTGGTGGGAAAGCTAACGATTGGGTATGGTGATGTAAAAATTGGAGCCAAGAGATGATACCTGTGAGTTAGGTTGCATACCTTTATACAAATATGTAAGAAAGTACTTTCGTACCTCTCTTCCAGTGGAGAATGAGAAAATGAAAAGAGAAGCGATCTATGTAAGAGGAGATTGAAAATAGAGGAGATCGGAAGGACAATTTGGACCCTGTGTGAATAGTCTCTTTCTTCCCAAACGAAATCGTCCCAAATTTCTACCTTTTACGAGAGAATTGTCGAGAGGAAAATTTTCTCGCCGAATCCCGTGAAAAGAAATCATTTCTCGCCTTCATTTTGTTTCCGATCAGTGGATTTGTCAAAAGTCGAATTCCATTTTCGATTCTCGCTCTATTTTATGGCTTCCGATCAGGGCCTAAATGATAACTGTCATCGTCTTCTGCTCAACAAAATCTCTGACACCGGGACACTACCAGTACTGATTGCCCAGCAATCAGCATATAATGCATTTCTTTTAAAAGAATTCCTGTATGCAATGTGCAGTATTTTGAGACACTATAAAGATCGGCAATGTGGCAATGTCCTTGTGTTCATTGTTATCTAAAATGTTGCTGACATGCTATTGGCGTGAACGGCATCAGGAATATATTAAGTAAATATCATCCAGGAGGATACTACAAATTGCAAAGATTCGTTTTTCTCCATGTTGTGGTAATTTGTTTCATGATGTTGTCGTTTTCTTCAAAATGCTCTCTTCTCTGATATACTCTTTTTGTCCTAAATGAATACCTGGCCAATTGAGAAATTTGAATATCACCTCTCTTCTTGTCATACTTGGAGACTTGGTGTATTTTACTTTAAATAAAAAATATTGTCACACTTGGGAGTTGGGAGTTGGATCGTTGAATATCCAATCGGACACACTTTTATTTTTTTATTTCGTCTTTTGTAGTTGCAGGCCCAATTGATCCACACTAAAATTTTAAAGATCCACCACAAAAACCCAAAGAAACAATAAATGACTTTAGACGGGCTCACAGCACAGAGACGGGCCACAAGCCCACAACATCATCCATTTTCCAGTAGGTTCTGGTCATAACACGTGTCACTTCATTCATGTCCCCACGCGTCCATGTCAATCCAGCACCATCCGCCACCTCGCTCCTACTGCTGCTATAAAGCACAACAATTTTTTCCTTAATGGGACGCAAATAATTAAAGCGAAAGAAGTTCTTTCTACAACCTTCTCCTTGCTCTGAATAGTTATCACAGTGCGGTCTTTGTGCTCTCGAATTAACAATGTCAATTTTATCCAAGGCGCTGGTAAGTACATTTCAAATAAAATTTCAAGCGGTGTCAACAGTTCGTGTGATTAGTGAATATTGTCATTTCACTTAACACTTGTGCTCATCGCAATTTGAACTGAATTAAAAGCTTCTTTGGTAATGTTTTGTTTCAGAAATTTTCGAGATCTTTTAGTAACATGTACGGAACTCGGCGACTTGCGACAACTGTCCGTCTAGACGAATTGCAACCTCCTTCCCGCAAATTCAATTTCAGGTTGCACAAAATTAAAATTTCTCAATTCTCCTCTTCAAAATTGTGCATCAACTTTTTTGCTTAAACTAACTAAGAATGTTTCAATAAAGGGGTGATTACGTGCCGATCTATGTTTCACTGGGATTGATACTCTTTGGGACGACACTCGGTCTAAACACTGCCAGACTACAACTGGCATACTCCCCTAATGTGTTTGTCGACAAGAAGAAACGGGAGACGGTGCCCGAGTTGGTAATTCCTGATTGGTCATTGCAAGAGGCTGAGCGATTAATAGAAAAGTCGATGTTTCGCAAGGTGGCTCACCTCCAGGACTTTGACGCAATGCGTGCCGGCATCCATGATCCAACACTTGATCCCTCTAAGGCTCCGTATGTACTTTTTTCGGTTGCAGTACTTCTACAATTGGATAATCTGTATTCTACCTTTAACATTCTCATTTTCTTTAATTAATTGACAATTGCTGTAGGTCGAAGAAAATTGTGACATTAAAGGATGTAGGTGTGGAGCCTCCGGGACTTGAGACGAGAGGTAACCGGTTGCGCGAACTGCTAGGAAATCTAATCAATAAGAAACAGCAGCAAGGCTGAAATGGCGGTACTTAACTGACGTGCCTTTTCTTTTTAGGGGTCTTTATGGGTTTTGAAGAAAATGTATCCCTGTTTTGTAGAGATAAATTGTACTTTGCAAGTGTGACGCGTCTTTGTTTGTGTTGTACATTATTTAGGTTTATTAATAATAACTAGTCTGGACTGCTGGAGAAAAAGTATATGTTGGGTAATGAAGGACAACAATCTTCTTTGTATGTTTTAGTTTCTTAATAATATATACTGGTGGGTTGTTTATGGAAATCGTATGGATTGTAAATATACGATGATTTAATGCTTTCAGTAATCACTAATGTTAGTATGTAGTAAAAGCACGTTTCTCAAGGTTCTATGGGGTCAATATACAAGTGGTCCTAATAAACAATTTACTTGGGTGAAAATGAAAATAGAATAAATAATCCGGAAAGTTATGTATTAAATAGAAAACACAAGGACTACATTGCTTAATGGTATTCCTTTTCATTTTGTTTATACAAATTATTTTTAAAAGAAATAAGAAAAGAAACTCATAAATTGGTTTAGATTTTTACAGCAGAAGGCTCCAGAGAATGGAATTTTTTTGGTAATAACCACCAGTACGTCTGGAGTGAAAATTTCTTTTATAACTACAAAACGCCATTTTAAAAAAGTTCAAACAAGTGATTAGGCGTTTTTGGAAACAAATCTTACAAAGGACACTGTTTAGACGGTGTATACCAAATCTCAAAACTGGCTGGTACAGATGTTCGTTTTTCTCAACTAAAGTTGGTCTAATCAATAAATCAAGCCGGACGCTACAGAATTTAACTTAAAAAGTTAAAAATTATACCACATAAATTGAACTTATTTATTGTCAATCTTGTTGAACTCAAACAGTATGAACTTCATAATAAATCATAACTAATAATTTGAATATTAAATCACCGGTATATTAATTTAGGGGCTGTTTGTTTCAACATAATATTAAATCACCAGTATATTAGCTATGAAATGGTGCCCTACTGCCCATGCTGGCATGCTCCAATGATGAAAAATTAAGTCCATAATATTGCTTTATATGATCTTTCGAAAAGCCTACAAATTGAATCCACTAATATATTTTTTCATTCTCTAAAAAAAAAAAAAACGTACAAAAACTCATCAATTATTCATTTACGCAAAACACAAATGATATAATTGGCAATAAGTTATGCCACCTACTATCTGAATACACAACTGATATCTTGAGCAGTTGAGCATCAACATAGTTTTAATGACATGGAAAATAACAATTACAAAGAAACAAGGTGGTCCTAGAATCCGTGAATCACAATAACAACAAAATATTAATAATTATTTTTAGATGTTCTAGCCTATTTAATTCTCAATTATCAAAATTAAACATTAAAAATACTCAAGCTTTCATAAAGGTTGATTGAGTGAAATTAAGTAAATAAAATAATTGTTTTTTTTTAAATTAAGATAACCTAAATTAATACGATTGAGTCAAATAAACCAGATTCGAGCACTCCAACACTAAACCTTAGTTTAGTTCACTTACCGCGACAGCGAAGCAGCATTTTTCTTATATCATATCATATTTTCTCTCCATACTCCAGTTTCATCCTGAAACCGAATCGCCGAGGCCGACCATGAAAATCCCAAATCCTCAAAACCTCCTATCACACTTCCCTCTTTATTGAATCCTTCTCGGCTTTGCTTCTCTTCTCTCCATGAGCATTTTGCCCCTTCTCCATGTCTCACCGCCAGAAGTATTATGATCGCTCTCTCTCTCTCTCTCTCTGCTTGGTGGTCTCCCTGCTCCTCCTTGCTCCTTGCAATCTTATCATACTCCACCGACGCAAGTTGTACCTGGTCTATCTTTTCCTTCTTTAAAGAGGCAATTTTATATATACTACTATAAAATGCTAAATGTCACACATTTTGTGCTTCCCTTCAACAATTAGGTGGTAACAGCAAATCAGCCCAAAAATGTTCACTTAAATTCGTAAAATGAAATGTCTTGAGAATAGTTGGTAAGCAGCTGTAAACAAAAGTATAAAAAGGAAATATAGGAAGAGCAAAAAAAAAAGAAAAAAAGTATATGCTCATTGTTAGTTATTACTACTCTGACTACTATTTGCTCATTTTTTTTTACTTTTTTTTTATGTTCTTAGGCACTTTTTGATGTTTGCATGGATCTAACATAGAGGTATTGAACTGGCTAATCTCTGGTGATGTTGGCTTTAAGAAACCTGAGATTGCTCCCCATGCGATATTTTGTTTGGTGCCTGCCAGCAAACCTGCCACGTCTCTAGCACCACCCAGAACAGTGTGCTGCAGACCACAATTTGAAGTCACCTTAGGCTTAAATCTGATGCTGAAGTTGGCTTGTCATCTGATTTCAGGTAATTTTTGCATTTTGGTCTTTCATGGGGTTTTGGGTTTTAGAGAGACACCTGAGAGGGAAAATAGGAAAAAGAAGGATGGGGAGAAATCAAGCTTGATGGTTTGGTATTGGATTCCCCATTGTCCCTAGAAGCCATTTTATAAAGATTCTTTTTAGCAGAAGCAATAGTAAATAACACAAATAACACAAATGCTTCTTAAAGTATCATCCAGTTACAGTCTTGGTCCAAAGTCTTAAAATTATCATCTGGTCCTTTAATTTTATTCACGCTGGTCTTACACTTTAGTAACATCCTGTGCCAGAATTATATTTTTATCTATTCTGACATTAATTTAGCATTGCAAGTATCATGGATGTAGTGGCACGCAATACATACTATGGATATCTAAATATAATATTGATGGCGTCCTATATTAAATAAATTCATACCAGCATTGATGTTTTTATTAACATAGTTAATCAAAACTAATATTTACATACATTTCAGTATAAAATGTCTCTACGAATGGATGCTAAATATGGATAGCTAGCTTTTGGACGGTGATAAAGGTTCAGACCAATTTGATATAAACTGAAAATTTCAAACCAGATTGAAAAAGGAAGAACATTATATAAAATTATTGGATCATTGAGACAGGATAATTCAAATTATATGAAAATTAATTAATAACTTTAGCTTGACTCTTGCATCAGTAGTGTTAATTAACAATGAATTTGTCTCCCACCATTATATAATTGTGAGCCCATTACAAGCTTTGCTGGGTTGAATGGGGGTTGCTAAGTGCCAACTCCAGTGAAAGTTCGCATATAGAGAGCTGTCTAACTCAAAAAAAATTTTAAATTAAAGTTTTATGATATGCTCCTTCACATATCTGATACTTTCTATGTGCATGTGTGTGTCCATATCGGATACGTATCAGATACAGGTGCGGTGATATTTTAGGCATATCTGAGAAATGTAGTTCCCCAAATACAGCTTCCCACCTGTATTGTGACACGTATCTGATACAGATACACATCCCATGTAGGACGTATCAGACATGCCAGTGGGCATATCAAAGTTGTAAAATTTTAATTTTAAACGGACATGTCCAAAGATGCCCATTTTTGTGCATAAACCACACAGGTGGATCTCACATGGACTGTAACTGTTGGGAGTGTCCCAGTGGGTAGCGCACCCTTCTTTATATAGAGATTGGCTGGGTCTATAGAAGTAAACTGTTCATTGTGGGACTAATGAGGTGCAAGTCCGGAGCCGAAAAAATAATAAACTTGCTCTTTAGCCCAAATCTTTCTATATATGTGATTAGGGTTTGAAATTTTTTAGCTCCTTTATAACTAGTATAGATTTGTTTTATTATTTTCTTTTCCTTTCAATTATTACTTAATACCCACACACACAATTTTTATACCGTTAGAAAAGAAAATTGTTATTTAGGTGCTTTCTTAACTTCTTTATGCTGATATTTCAAAATGACAGACTTTCTATATATACTTTTTTAAAATAACTAAGAATTTTGTTCTTATGCATATAAGTATATAACAGATAGCTGAAACATAATGCAAATAGAATCGAAAGTGGTCATCATTTCTAACAGTGTGAGTTAATGTAACCTTTTCTTTTGATTATAGAAAATCTTATGACTGGCAATTCGCCAACCGGTCTTCAAAAAAAAAAAAAAAAAAAGAAGCATAATGCATATAGAAACATCATATCAATATGAATCTGTAGTCATATCCATGCAACATAGTTAATAAGCATGTAGTACCTGTTATTGAACATATTCCACCACTACGTGTTATTGTTGTCGCTATTTTTTTGTAATTGTAAATATATGTTTCTATATTTAGCATGAAGTTGTGATCCAATTGATTGGATCCTTAATTCTGGCTATACAATTTCATGGGTTTGCCAAGAGACCCAATTGATTGAATATTTCCCAATTATCATAAAAAAAAAATCCAGACTGCCTCACCACTGTGACCTCTGTAAAACCACAGCATTATCTGTTTCCTAGAACAAAAGCAAATATCTCCCATCACATTCTTCTTCTGCTCCTCCGACATGTGGCTTGCATCCAAAGGTGCTGGTAAAGTTTTCTTTATTTTTTTAGAATTTGTCAGTATTTTCTGATTAATGACTGTTGTTGTCTCATGAAACTGTCTTAGCAATTTTCCAATTTCTTATACTGAAAGAAAGTTAATGTTCTTTAAAATTGTTTTTTTTTTTGCTTAAGATAAAAATGGAAGTCAAACCTCCCAACATAAAATTTATACAAGGAAAATCTTCTTTAAAATTATTTCATTTTAAGAAATGTTGGAAATCTATTGCTAGTGTGCATGTTGCAGACTTGCTACAATACTGTTGCGGACCAATTACATCGCCCTTTTACAAAATTCAATTTCAGATCACACAAACTTAAAAATTCTCCTATTCTTCTTTTGTTCCAAAATGTACTCTAGTACTTCTATGTGACTCTCTCATCTGTTCTCTTGTCCCATAATTGTACTCTTAAATACTTTTAACTTGTGTTCTTTTAACTTGGGTTGGTACTTCTTGCAGCCTCGCTCTTGTACATACAACCAAACTTTAACTTGCCTAATCTCTATTGTGCTTGTCAACAAGGAGGGATTGCACCTGAGGTGGAAGATCCTAATTGGTTGGTACAAGCATCTGTGAGATCTGTAAAAGAAGCCAGAGTTTTGCAAGGTAGCAGATTTCCTAGAATCTGACCAGCTGAAGTTTCTGATCTAACTTGTGTTCCTTCCAATAAGGCCTTGTATCTGCATTTTTCATTTATGCATGTCTTATTATTAGTACTACAACATGCAAAGGCTGAGGATTGTGTCAATAAACATCATGCAATTTTAGACTTTTTTTTTAAAAAATGTGAATCTGGTATAATTTTGAATTTATTTACAAATAATATTTATTGTAACAATTTAAAAATGACTGATTTTTGTTGAGTGTGAAATATATGCAATTTCTTTATTAAGTACAATTCTATGCAAATATAAATTTTTATATTTTTTGTCATTACATATATTAAAATATGTACTGGTACATCAAAACTTAAAATCCATATTAGGAATGGGCAATGCAAACTCTCCTCGCCTCTAATGAAAGGTGAACAAATAGTACGTCGTGAAATTGAAATCCTCTAGAGTGCTGTCCATTTATATTTTTATCAATATTTAAAAATTAAAAAATTCAAACGCTCAATCTAAACCGTTGATCTTGTTTAATTTAACGGCCAATGTATTTTCATATAAGTTTTATAAATTTTGGAGTTGATTTGATACTAGATCAAGTGGCCAACTAATGAGCGAATCTAGTTAACTATCTTTGATTAATTCTAATACGTACATAGTTTGGTCACTTATTTGAGTATCAAATTGACTCCAAATTTTATAAAACTTATATAAAAATGCATCGCCCGTAAAATTGAACAAGATCAACGGTTTGGATTAAGCATTCTAATTTAAAAAATTTTAAATACTAATTAAACTTCTAATGGACAGCTCTCTACTATCGTTAGGGCTGGCAACGAGTGGGGCTCGAGCGAGCTAACCTTAGCTCAAGCTTGATTTGAAATTAATTCGAGTTTTGTCGAATCGAATCAAGTTTGTATCGAGTTTCTTAACGAGCTCGTCGAGCTAAATTATAGTACTTTTTATATATATTTTCAAGCAAGTAATATGCAAATTAATTAATATTTATCAATTTTAATATTATTTTTATTTATGAACTAATATTTTATTCATTTTGTAATAATATTTTAAATAAAAATAGCATTTATATGTAATAAATAAATAAATATAATATATATGATATATCAAATTATGTACTAATATATATAAATTAGTTAACAAAATTATATTTCGAACCAATTTCGAGTTAATTTCGAGCGAGTCGAATTTGCTTCAAGCCCAAATAATTCGAGCCAATGTCGAATTGACTCGAAGTTTTCTCGAGCGAGCCACGAGCCACGAGCTTTTTTTTTTGCCACCCCTAACTGTTGTTAGGATTTCAATCCGTACGTCTTGGAATATTAGGAATGTTGACTCGTCTGGGGCCCTTCGGCCTAAAGAATGAAGGCTAAAACTTCAATGTTTGGGTTTCTACATATAACATGTAAGCGCCATCATTGTATATCGGTATATGTTTCCCATTTCTTATTTTATTTTGAGAATCTATAAGTAAGAATCTCATAAATTATTTGATTACTGCTATAATTTTTAGATAACTATCAAAATAAAAATCAATTATTTTTTTATAGTCGGATAGATTGTCTATCAAGTTTAACGTTAATCTAAAATCGATTAATCATCCATGAATCACTTGATAGATAATATGATAATTTTTAAATTACATTATATTTTATATATAACTTATTTTTAATCATACCTTCTTTAATTTTAAATTTTACTATTTTATTAATTATCACAGTTGTTAAATATAAATAAAAATAATCTCCGGTATATTCCCAGTACCTACCAAACATGACAAAAAGATCTTCAATTCCCTTCGCGGCTTCGCCTCAGGCCACAGAAAATCACCTCGTTTTTCATATCCAAAAACCCCACAAAACCTCTCATACTCTCTCCTCTCCACTAATGGTGATTTTCCATTCTCCATAGCTCCTCAAATTTCCCACTCACGAATGGCAATTTCGAGACATTCTCCAATCGCACTTCCTCTCTCTCTCCAATTCCCCTCTCACAAGACCCGTTTCGTCTTTCTCCCTCTTCGTACACCTCCGCGTTGGTTCTTCCGTACACTAAAAGCCGGGTCTACCAGCACTATTACCCCATCTCGCACCGTTTCAAGCCCAGCGGGTGGAAAAGACGATATCGAGCTGTTAAACGAGCGGATAAGGAAGGAGCATAGGAAGCGAGGCGATGGCAACACCGGGTCTACCATGGACCGGGATGAGGCTGAAAGGTACATGGGGATGGTGAGGGAGCAGCAACAGAGAGGTTTACAGAAGTTGAGAGGTGAGGAACAGAAGCAGCTCGGTGGATTCGGGTACCGAGTCGACCCGTGTCAGCTCCAACCTGGTGATTATGTTGTTCATAGAAAGGTATTAGTTGCTTCCCATTTTTATACTTTTTATTTATAGATGAAGTTTTTGTCAGGGATATTTTAAATTGTGTTACTTTGTAAGCACATCAGATTATAACATTAATGCAATTCAATAATATTCTTATACCTGTGAGCCTAATTATCTAACATAATTCTGTCACAAATGAAAGTGAAAGGGAAAGAAAATGCTCTTTTGAAATACTAGTTCTGGATCCTGTAGAAGATTCAGTAAAGAAATAGGTGTAATTATGAAAATCATTGTGTTTGGTTGGCTAAAGAAGAGGGAAGAGAGGAGAGGGAAGAGGGGATAAGCCTTCTTCCCATTTTATTCCTTTTTTGGTCGGTGCTCTTCCCTATTCTCTCTTCCTTGGACAACCAAACACACCGTGCAAACAAGGCCTCAAAGCATCTCTGAGAAATATAAATTGTCAGGGTAAGCTCGGCATAATTTTTTAGAAACTGATTCATTTTTTAAAATTCGAGCTCTATTAACTATTAATAAAATGCTCTAAGACTGGTGTAAATTGTTCTGTGAACTGAAGATTTGGTATTATTTATATTAAATTTATCATGATGCTTTGCATAGGTGGGGATTGGGAAATTTGTGAAAATACAACATGTGGTAACAGGGGAAGGACCGTCCGGCGGGCAAGAGTACATGTTTATAGAATATGCAGATGGTATGGCCAAGTTACCTGTTAAACAAGCTGGTCGCTTACTCTACCGATACAATTTGTATGCATTTTTCTTTCTCCATTTTACAGAGGCAATTCACATGTACCTCCAAAACATAGGCAAATACCACATATAAAACTGTAAAATCACAAACGCCATGCAAAACACATATTCACTTATTGCAAAAAGATGCCCGCACTGACCTTCCTTTCTCACTTTCTTTTCCCCTGAAAAAAGCAAGTATAACAGATGGGGTAATTTTTGTTTTTCTTAATAAAACTAGGAGAAAAATGAAAGGACATGCCTTTTGAAAATCAATGCGAAATTTTAATTGTATTTTGCAAATGTCAACTAACATTTCTTGAGCTATTTGCAAGTGACATCCAATACTAAGTTGTTGTGGCATAAACATTATATCCCATGGCTCTGGTTGTTATGGCTTTTTGAGATATATGCATAACACCCAAGATTTCAGTGTTGTGTATTTGCAAACAAAATTTCAAACGTGTCAGGAGAAATGCTACTTGTATAACTTAATTACTCTCTGATTTTTGATAGATCTAATGAGACAAAAAAGCCAAAGACATTGAGCAAGCTGAGTGACCCCGTGTCATGGGAGAAGAGACGAACGAAAGGGAAACTTGCGGTTCAAAAGATGGTGGTTGATTTAATGGAATTGTATTTACACAGACTCAAGCTTAAAAGGCCTCCTTATCCTAAACCTCTCGGAATGGAAGAATTTTGTGCTCACTTCCCTTATGAACCCACTCCTGACCAAAAGCAGGTTAGTATTATACATTTCGTGCCAGTTGAAAATCATTTCATGTTGATTGAAGGCCAGAAAAGAAATAAGGCACATTAGCACTGATGTAATGAACAGTGAGAACATATGGTGGCGATTGGAGGTTTCCTCTCTGCATGCCAAGATACAAAGACCACTTTTTAGTTCATCTGGTGGAGTTGTATACACTAAAATTCAGGGGCAATGTAAATATCTTTTGCTCCTTTTAACCTTGAACAAGTTCCTATTGATTCCAACTTAGCCAGAATTTTTTTTTTCTAAATTTTGTACAAAGAAAAATATTGTGAGCAGTTTGCAAGGAGCTGTGGACAAAAGTGTATATAGGAGGAAAAGGAAAAGGAAAAGAAATAATTCTTCTCCGTTATCTGTTACTTTGTTATTTCCACTGTTAAGTACTTCAAGTAAATTGTGGTATATGTTTGTAGGCATTTATAGATGTGGGGAGGGATCTAACAGAGAGAGAGACACCGATGGACCGGCTGATCTGTGGTGATGTTGGCTTTGGTAAAACCGAGGTCGCTCTCCGTGCGATCTTTTGTGTTGTATCTGCTGGCAAACAAGCCATGCTTCTTGCTCCCACCATTGTACTTGTCAGACAGCATTTTGAAGTCATCAGAGAGAGATTCTCTAATTACCCTCATATAAGAATTGGCCTTCTTAGTAGATTTCAGGTAAAATGCATTTTCTAGCTTTGCTGGGGTTTAGTTCTTTAGAGGAAAGTAGGAGTAGAGAGAAGAAGGATGACATATCAAACATCTGCTGGGTATTGTATTTTGCCGTGATCCCTACATGTTTTCCTCATAATGTTCCTGAGAAATGTAGTGTTATAAAATTGAGGTCTTCATTGAATGCTAATTATCAGAAGAAACCTCAAAAGAGTAAATCTTACCAACAGTGTCCCAGTATTACCCCTATCCCCCTTAAAAAGATCATTAATTTATGCAGACAAAGGGAGAGATACAAGAGTACATCAGCATGATCAAGAAGGGCGAATTAGACATTATAATTGGGACTCACACTCTTCTTGGAAATCGCATTCCGTATAACAACCTTGGCCTTCTTGTGGTTGATGAAGAACAGGTCATTTTACAGATATCTTCTTACTTTGTACCTATCACACATTGTATTCATCCCTGAAGACATCACATCATCATCAGCAGCATTATTATTTATTTATTTTTTGTTTATATTGCATGTTTTTTGTAGAATAATAATAACAAAAAGATTATAATATTATTAGTAGTTGTTATGGTGTTTAAGTGCTGTTCATTTTCGGAATTCATAGGGCTGATCTGAGCTGGATATGTGATCTACGTATTGGAATTTTGTGGGAAACCAATTTTTATATATTTTTATCTTTCTGCTGTTCTTGAGGGAGAAAATCATTGCTGTTGGATCGTCTACAATCTTTTAGTCAGTAGATTTTTGTAAAGATCCAAAAAAAAAAAAAATGAAAAATTGATTTCCAGCACTCAGTTCAATGTGTAGATCACATTAAATGGTTTAAATCGGCCGTTTTAATTTCAAATACACTGAGGTTTATAGTCAAAACGGCACATTCTGACTTCGTGAACCACCGTAGCAACTCTGTCATCCTCATAATGTGTATTTCCGCCACCCCCATCATCATTGTTATTACTATTTATTTGTTTTTATTATTATTACTTTTAGTGTTGATGTAACTGTTATTATTCTATATAATTAATTTAATTTTTGAGTTGGACAGAGGTTTGGTGTAAAACAAAAGGAGAAAATAGCTTCATTAAAGACATCGGTAGATGTTCTGACATTGTCAGCCACACCTATACCTCGCACTCTTTATCTTGCATTAACTGGGTTTCGTGATGCTAGGTAACAAGCAAAAATGAACAAAAACATTCCATTTTCTCTGTATATGTTTATTTACTGACTAACTTCTATACTACAGCTTGATATCAACACCACCACCAGAGCGAGTACCAGTAAAAACAGAGGTATTAGCTTATAGTAAAGATAAAGTCATGGCTGCTATTAGATACGAGTTGAATCGTGGTGGTCAAGTTTACTATGTGTTACCACGCATCACAGGTAGGCATACTAAACCATACTTGAGAGTTCCATGTTTGTTGAAATAATCAATTCTCTTGAAAAAACTAAGTCAATCATATTAAGCAGGGTTGGAAGAAGTAAAAGCATCTATCGAAAGTTGTTACCCAGATGTATCAATTGCCATTGCACATGGACGGGTTCGTAATTGCATACTGTGTGCAATTCTGTCGATGATTTTTAATTTTGCCACTTAATGTGAATGATGTTAATGAATGTTTCTTCTGTTGTACAAATAGCAAAAGCCAAAGGAGATAGAGGAGACAATGAGCAGTTTTGCACGAGGAGAAATCAAAATATTAGTTTGCACTAACATTGTGGAGAGTGGGTTGGACATAAAAAATGCAAACACCATTATTATCCAAGATATACAGTATTTTGGCATGGCTCAATTGTATCAGGTACTTAATGAAATTCACTATTAAACAACACCCAGACTATTACTTCCATATGGTTCCTCTTGACATAAGTTTAGGGAAATAGGAGAGCTTTGGTAGTTCTACAGTCAAGATAAGATTACAAGCAATTCTTTCATTTTTTGTATATAAATTTTCTCATTATTTCTCTCCTTCATATATTTTGCTTTGTTGCTGATATTTTCTGTATTGATTCTTTGCTACTTTCAAGCTAAGGGGTAGAGTTGGGAGATCAGACAAAGAAGCTTTTGCCTACCTGTTCTACCATGACATCACGCTTATGAAAGACCAGACATATGTGAGTATAAATGAAGTTCTCCTATTCTTTTTCGTTTTAATTCTTTTCACTATTTTTAATATCTTTCTTTTATATTTCTACGATTTAATGTTATTTCTTTTAAACAGGATAAATTAGCTGCAATAGAACAATATGGGGAACTAGGTCAAGGATTCCATTTAGCTGAGAGAGATATGGGGATTCGTGGTTTTGGTAATATTTTTGGTGAGCAACAAACTGGAGATGTTGGAAATGTTGGTACTGATCTTTTCTTTGAAATGCTCTTTGAATCCTTATCCAAGGTAAAGAAGTAAATCTATAACCCCCCCCCCCCCCCCCAACCCAACAGTGTGGACACTCCCACACAGTTACACACACACAGAGATATCTTTCTTTTGTTCCAAAGATAAGTAATAATTATTTAACCATTTTTTAGGTGGAAGAAAACAGGATTGTTTCAGTCCCCTACCAAAATGTCCAGGTACAGTATCAGCACTTCTTTTTTTTTTTTTTTTATCTTTGTATGAGTAAAAGCATCCTTCCTTTTTCTTTGCTCCCGGCTCCCAAAGTTGCAAATAGTAGCACAAATCACAATCGTTGGAAAGGTGTAATCTCTTATAGTGCTGACAAATTTGCTCTTATTGTTGACGAGCTCATTATTTGTAAGTTGATGCAACTGTTTGTTCCTGATGGACATGACTGAGATTTAGGAGTCTGATAGTTGTAATTCTTCAGAAAGGTTGCTCTCGAATTTTGTTATTGGTTAAATTTTCACGCGGAATTTCCAATAAGATGCTTAATGGTAGCAGGGATTGCTAACCTTTGTGTGTGTTCATGTAAATATGACAGCTTGATATAGATGTTGCACCACATCTCCCTTCAGATTACATAAATGTCCTAGAGAACCCTGTTGAATTGATGAATGACGCAGAGAAGGCTTCCGAGAAGAATATTTGGAGTTTAATTGAATTCACTGAAAATTTGAGACGCCAGTATGGGAAGGAACCCTATTCCATGGAGGTATTTTTCTTTTATTTAGAAACCCAAATTGTCATTTTATATCGTCATGCTGGTTTGGTGAAATTGATTCTATTTGTTTGACAATGGTGTCATTATTTAAGTCATCACCCACATCATCAATAAAACGACCTGGATATTAATGTTTATCTACTATCGGTTATATGAAATTATGAACATTAAGATCAACATACATGTCTTGTTAGAGCAACATATTCATTCAATTTTTCAAACATATCCGAGGGTTCATAATTATTTAGATTAAGAATTTTGTAAAATGACAAAAAAAAAAAATTCAAAGTAATGTTAAATTTGTTCACCAACGAGATTTCAATATGGAGAATACATTGGACAGCTTGGACAGGCTGTTGGAACCTCAAAAATTGAGATATAACTGCGATTGATGGGCCCATCCATCAGTCATGACTGATTTTTAGTCTTACCTCTATTTTAATTACATGTTCAATTTAGTATAAGTTGGTAACTTTGGGGTCGGTAATGATAACTTTAAAACAGTCAAGGACAGACGTGATCAAATACTGATACCTTGAGGACAATTCCTTGTAAGTTACTCGTTTTTATCTTTTTAGAAGTTATATTACTTTATTGAAGTTTTCTTTTCCAAAATGTTGTCATGATGTGCAGTTGATACTGAAAAAACTGTATGTTAGAAGAATGGCGGCTGATTTGGGAATAACAAAAATATCTAAAATGAACAACACAGTTTATATGGCGACTAGTATGACTAAGAAAACATTCAAGCTAATGAGGGATTCAGTGGCCTCTGATGTGCGACGAAGCTGCCTCTCCTTTGATGGATCACATATAAAGGTATATTTGCGAGTATAAAATACAACAGAAAAATATAATTTTTGCATCTGTGAATCTAATTTTGTTTTGTTGAATTATAGGGGCAAATCTCATTGGATTTGCCAAATGAACAGGTGTTGAGCTGGATATTCCAGTGCCTTTCCGAGCTCTATGCTGCTTTACCTGCGTTTGTCAAGTATTAAGAACAATTTCTGTTTCAACATAACAAAAAGGTTGAAATGATATTTCACCCTTCCCTTTTTGCTCCTCTTGTTTCTCCTGCCGTGGCAGCTTGAGAAATGTTGTTAATGAGAAGTGCTCGGTGGAATAAAGAAAATCCTTCTGCTGACTATATATACATGTAAGTGCCTTTGAATAAGTCATAAAAAAAAAAAAGTGCCTTTGAATATTACTCCCGAAACAAGTGGTGTTTTTTATTTTTTTCATTTATCATATGATTTGTGATATATTGACAGTGGGTGAGCTTATGTATCTGGAAAATATGTCTATTTATATCATGTTTTTTATTTTGTATTTTGTCAGTAATTTCTAGCCCGGGAAGTTCACACCTCAACCACCTACGGAGTCAGCTAACAGGACACCACTATTAGTTAATACAGGCTTAGTATATAATTCAATTTTGATAGGAATTATTTTTTTATAAGATAGGAGAGAACCGTTGGTAGATGAATATTGCATATATATCATGTAATTTCATCTATGCTAATTCTGCATATATGTATTATGTTTCTCTCTGTTTGTTTTCGATATATGCCTGTATATAACGAGGATCCTTTCCTTTATTTTCAACACAATTCTTAAATATGCTTGTATCAGAGAATTTGGTGGGCTAACTACATCAGCTAGCATGAGTAATGAAATTTCAGGAGATGTTAGGTGGTGTGAGATTTTCCGCTCTTAAATTTATACTCTAATCTACCTAAATTAAGTCGAAAGTGCACGACAATCGTCTAAGTATTTCGGGGTCGAACCACAAGGACGGTTTGGATTATTCGATTTTCAATTCAATTCAATTTGTTAAATAAAACGAACAGTAAGAAAAGTTGATTGTTCATAATAACAGATGAATAAAACTTATAGTAAAATAAATCCTAAATTAACATATCACTAGGGCTGTATACGAGCTGAGTTTGAGCGAGTTGATAACAACTCAAACTCAGCTCGGCTATAACTCGAGTTGAGTTGAGCCGAGTTAGAAATACTTTCGAGTTTTTTAAACTGGCTCAAACTCAACTCGAGCTAGCTCGTGGGCTCATGAGCTAGCTTGAAATAAACTTATATCCTTCAAATTTTTATTTATTTACTTCATATGTTATTTTAGTATTAAAATTTATTGACATATACAATATTGTAACCAATAAAATTATGTCTTTTTATATTATTTCTATTGATTTGAAACAAAATATGTCTTGAAACTCAATCTATCATATGTAATATTATTTAAAATAAAAATATATAAGTAAAAAATTATTATAATTAATTTATAAATTTTTAATGCTCATAAATTATGTTGATAATACATATCTAAAATATAAATTTATTATCTCACGAGTCGGCTCACGAGCTGCGAGCTGAGTTGACCTCAACTCAAACTCGACTCGTCAGCTAATCGAGTTAGTTTAGCTCGAGTTATGTCAATTCGAGTTCTGTTGGCCCGAGTTACAACTGAGCTTTTCTGAGTCGAGTTCGAGTTAGCTCACGAGTTGCGAGTTTTTTGCTCACTCCTACATATCACAATTAAAGAGGTTTAAAATGTAATTAATTAAAACTAGGGGCTTAAGGTAAGTTAATTCTTCAATTTACTATAGTTCTAGCTGTTGGAGATATGTCCTAGAAGTCAATGCTTTAATGACTTAAATATTAGTTTATGTTATGGATGATATTTTATCATATGTTCCTAGGTTTATTATTGACAGATCATTCAGGTTGAGGATCTGAATTGTGGATCTCTGTGGATCATTCTTTAGAATGACAATAATAAATCTAAATGGTCCATAATCTTGATAATTAACAAGGAACATTAATTATCTTATAAGATTAGTATGCAAGTTAAGTGATGATTAAGTTCTACAAATCATAGGTAAAGAGTTGCCAACTTAATTGCATATGTGTATGTTATGGAACATAGCACAGGACTTGACCCAACGAAATAAATGTATGGATTGTGTTATGTGTCATTATTTATTTCGTTATGATTTTGGTTCTAAGTTTGAGATGTTTATCTTTTCCACATGAGGATAGGTTCAATAAATATCGTCTACCGTTGATTCCTGATAAGGGCTGCTATACGGACTTTATTTATGTTCTCTTGAATTGTGCGGGGAAAAGCTAATCATCAAGAAAACCGTATGTCCCTCATTAATTCGCTTAGTGAGTGACGATATCTGTTTGGGCCCCTTGATGGAGATAGATTGTTTGCATGCAACTTTATACAATTATCTCTAGATCAAGAAACGTATAATCTGCAAGAATGACACGTTCCAATCTTGGATTATACGATGATATCGTGAGACATAAGAATCAAAATAGGGAAATACTTTTATTCTCTTATGCAGGATTTAAATACTGTAGCAGTACACTATTTATGCGAATTGGGAATCATAACGTGTTGCTAGATACCGCTTATGATTATTGGAATTAAATAACGATTTAATCCCATGTCCAACTTAGCATAAATCCTCAAAGGGTCACACAAAATAGAGTTTTGACCAAGACAGTGCATTATTTATTTATTTATTCGCAACAGTGCGTATTGCGGAAATATGATAAGTTGGTTGATTAATTATATACCGTTATAATTAATTAAGTCAAATGGATCATATGGAAATAAATTAATGCATTAGCTAATCCTAGAATAATTATTAATTAGTTAATAATTAGTTTAGCTCAACACAATTTAATATAAATAGTTATATTAATTTATTGGGCCAATATGTATGTATTAAATATATAGCCCAATTGAAGAGCATTTGGAGTAGCATCTAATTATGTGAATTAGAGGCTTAATTAATAGAGTTGAGAGGCCCATTTGAGCCCATTAATGGCCAGCCACAAGAGGTAGGTGGGATGGCATTCTTGTAAATAGATGGTTGGTGGTAGGTAGGGATTGTGCACTATATATAGAGATGTATAGATACAAAATTGAGGCTTCTCTCTTCCCTAACCCTAGCCGCCACCCTTCCCCTCCCTCTTTGGCCGCCGGCCTCACCTCTCTCTCTCTCTCCATTTGCTCATGGGTTGAGCATATTCTCTCCACCTATTAAATAGTTAATTAAGGAAGAAGAGAGAATACCTTAGGATTAGCTTCGTTCTAATCGAATCGCTAGCACGAATCGATTTAGATATTGGTTAATCTCTAGGTGGACTCGAGGCGGCCGTCAACCATGGTGGAGGCGCAAGGAGAGCACTCCACCGACTCCTACGCCATTGGATCGAGCCCCGCGGATGCGATTTCGCGGGAGGTACAAATCCAAACCCTTTCTCTTGTGTTGATTGACTTTTGCACTAGATCCTCGCACTTGTTTGTGGTTAATTAAGTGTAATTAGCTTCAAAATTAAAATTTGTGCACTTTCTAACAGTGGTATCAGAGACAGGTTGTGCTTAAGTTATTTTGACACTTAATTAAGAGAAATTGGTTAATTAATGGATTAGTAGAGTTGATGCTATTGCTTGCTGTCTGGAAACAGCAATTTCTGTGTTGTTTTGCGTTTTTCGCTATGAAATGTTCTCTGAAAATTTTTTCTGTCAACTAGAAAGTTGTAGATCTGTGGATTGTGATTCTTTTGGCGTTGGATTCACATTTTTCTGAAATTGTATGAATTTACTGTGAATAAAATGGCAACGGTGCGCAGAACCAGTTTCTGCTTGCACTGTTCTGTTTGAATGGCTTAAAAGATTTATATTTTGAATATAAGTACCAGTGTTCTTTGGCTAGATTTAAAGAGGACTTGAAACTCTTTCTGGACATGTATAGAATGTTGTATGGTTCAGATTAATTCGTGGGTTTTCAAGTATGAAAAGAAAGATCTCGTCAGATCTAGTTTATTGAACAAACTGATTGTTCTAATAAACTGTACCAACTGAGAACTCTTTCTGGAAAATTGTTTAAATAGAGTTGTTTACTTTTAAGTTAGGATTCCAGGAAAATTAATTTCATAATTTTTCATGGAAGTTTGGTACCTCAACCAGGTCAAACCTTTTCGGTCGACAGTCTGTTCCAGTACAGGTCTAGTCGATTGTTAAGCTTGTAACTTGAATTTCTTAAACTGAACTTAGTGGTTTTCTTTTCATGAATAGTTAGCCAATAGATTAAACAAGTTTTTCTATGTATATTGTATATATAAAAACTGGATGGAAGGTGATCTTTCAGACCGGATGGTTGAGAAGAAAAACAGAATATCTCAAAACGGTGTTTTCGCGCACTTGTTTCAGATTTGTCTTTTTTGATTCTCTCAGATGGTTTATGATCTCTTCCTGAATTTTTGACTGGTAATTACAATCTAGACAAGGAGCTTATATAAATTATTTCATTTTTTTTGGAGACCGAAAACTGTGGATTTTGTCGTGTCCCATTAGATACTTTTTTTATCAAAGTATTATTTACTAATTATTCAAACTAGTTGAAAAAGTAATTAGGATACTCCTTGTGTGATCTCCTTTCAGTTTTTTGATGATTGAAAAGTTTTCAAAAGAAATTTAAACAAGTTTGGTTGTTTGAAATTTGAGCATTTACACACGGAAATTGCGAATGGCAAATAATACGCAAAGACACTTGAAAGTCATTAATTATAAACAAATTACACTAGTGGATAGACTTGTGCTAACTTTGTTTTGTAGGAGGATGTGGGTTTAGTATGGCTCATGATTCAATGCCTTGTGGTTTGTAAATTGAATGCATGTGTGATTGCGTGTAATAAGGCCTTTGGTGCCATTAATTAATTTTGATTAATTTTTGTGTAACTTGTGTGGCTTGCATGCCCCTAAGGTTAGGATGGGAATAGAAATTTACACATGTAATTTTGTTCCTTTATTTTATATAGGATTTAGATCCATATATAATTTAGTGGGAGGGACAAAGATTAGATTAGTTTTGCTACATGGAGATGCGGCGAAAACTAATGCAAGCGGGAGCCATACAAACCCACAACAATGCTTGAGATGCTTTATTATGTGAAAGTTTGTGGATGCTATGAATGTCATAGGATAGGTATGGGTGTATGTTTACACGACCACCAAACAAGAGTCACATAATTGTTTGTCCCATTAATTTGATTAAGTCAACCGCCCTCCTTCTCTCTATCCCCTTCACGTCGTTCGGTGCCAAATGACGTTTTCTCGCCGACGCGGGACGTTTTTTGGTTAACCCTCGAAGTCGGGGTGTAAATCGGATTTACTAGGAGCAAATAGAGAGAGGTTACTTATCGATGGACCCTAATCGGATTGGACATCGGGGCGAAGTTTGTGGATGTACATGAGACATTTCACAAACCAAGAGTCATATGGTTAATATGATTGGTTGGAGAACCTACCTTATCTAGTTGTTTTGGTGTTATGCCGACGCTGGCCCCATCTCAACGAAAATAGAGATCTTGGATAACCAACTACAATAATAAATCAAAACTGTCCATAGTCTTGATAATTAACAAGGAACATTAATTATCAGATAAGACTAGTATACAAGTTAAGTGATGATTAAGTTCTACAAATCATAAGTAAGGAGTTACTAACTTAATTGTATATGTATATGTTACTGGAACATAGTACATGATATGATCCAATGAAATAAATACATAGATTGTGTTATGTGTCATTATTTATTTCATACGTATTTGATTCTAAATTTGAGATGGTTTAGTTTCTCCACATGAGGATAGGTTCTATAAATATCGTCTAACGCTGATTCCTGATAAGGGCTGCTATACGGACTTTATTTATGTTCATTTGAATTGTGCGGGGAGAAATTGGTCATCAAGACAACCGTATGTCTCTCATTAGTTCACCTAATGAGTGATGATATCCACTGAGCCCCTTGATGGAGATTGATTGCTTACTAGCAACTTATGTAATCATCTCTAGATCAAGAAACGTATAATCTGCAAGAATGACACATTCCTATCTTAGATTATACAAGGATATCATGTGACATAAGAATCAAAACAATAATATACTTTTTCTTATGCAGGATTGAAGTACTGTATTGGTACAATATTTATTTATGCGAATTGGAAATCATAACGTGTTGCTAGATACCGCTTATGATTAATGGAAATAAATGGTGATTTATTTTCCATGGCCAACATAGCATAAATCCTCAAAGGGTCACATAAATAGGACTTTAACCATACGTGCGTTATTTATTTATTCGCAGCAGCGAGTACTGCGAAAATATGGTAAGTTGATTAATTAATTATATACCGTTGCGAGCCGTTATAATTAATTAACTCAAGAGGATCATATAGAAATAATATAATGCATATGCTAATTTATAATTAATTATTAATATGTTAATAATTAAATTCGTTCAACGCAATTTTATTATACTGAGCTAATCGGTCTTTTGTTTAATCAGTTAATTAAAAGCCCGATTTGAGATGAATTAATAGAACGAATTAATGAGCCATTATATCATGTGGACTTGCCCACATGGGCCCTGAAAATTTCGGCTATGGAAGGGCATAATTGTCCAAGAGAAAAATAGAAAGAGAAAATGGTAATTATGGAAATGTTTCATTTATATAATGGTGTTGTTTATGGAAACAACACAAGGCTTGACCTAATTTCCTCTCTCCCTCTCTGGCCGACGGCACAAGGAGGAAGAAAAGTTTTTCTTCTCTCTTGCGTGTGTAGGCGCCTCTCTCCCTCTCTACTGCTCATGTGTTGAGTGCTTCTTCCAATTAAATCAGTTAATCGTGCGAAGAAGAAAAGTAGTGAATTAGCTATCGTCTCGGACAAGCTAGCACTTGTCTTGAGACCTTGATTAATTTTCTAGGTGAACTCGAGACAACCGGAGGCAGTCGCGGAAAAAAGAAGGTGACGAGCACGTCATCGACTCCTAAAGATTGGTTCGAGCCTTCCGAATACGATTTCGGAAGAGGTAACCTTCTACCGTTCTCATTAAGTGTCAAACATGCATAAATAACTAGATCCGTTTATTCACAATTGTTAATTGTTTGTTAATGAGTAATAAAAATTTAAATTGCACATGGAATGAGTTCCTAACACATAGCCCCTAAATCAGTATCTACTCACTAGAATTCATCAAATAGGACAAACATGTATCAAAGATAAACAAAAATATAAGAAAGAATCAAAGATTACAGTAGATTGTAACTTGGACTCAATCTTTCTGCTCTTAGTTACTCTCTCGTCGGTCCGCTGATGGTATCGACGACCCGCTGACGATCTTGTTGGCTGTCTCAATTAGCTACGAATTAACCTCTGAATTGTGTCCCTTTTGGCTTCAAAGTTTCTGGTTTAAATAAGAGGCAGTGTCGGTTCTCTAAATGTGGATGACGTGCAATTGGAGGCTCCAAAATTAGCTCAGAACGCGGTTTGGAAGTTGGCAAAACTGGCTGTGCTATTTTTTGGCAGTCGGTTTCCTTCTTTTCAGCGGCCCGTTGTCGAACCTAGCGGCCCGCTAGAATCTTCAGCATCGCCAGTCTTCACTTCTACCCGCTGGTGCTCTCGGTGGGTCGCCAATCAAGCTGGTGGGTCGCCGTTTGATACACATTTTACCGTTTCGAGTAGTTTATCTTCAATCCTGTACAAAAACAGAGCAAACTATGGCAGTACCTAGATTCTAATCTAAATTATCAATTAAACACTAGAAATTACAATAAAATGCATGAAATTAAGTCCTATAAATGACTGAAATACTATGTATGAAAACCATTTATCATTAGGAATTAGTCACTATAATTTTTTTGAGAATGGTAATTAGTCACTATAATTGACACGGTAAACGTGGTTGGTTTAATTTACAAGTCTCGCGTATAATATGTTCTGTATGTACTGATTTGAGTTTTGAGTTTATACGTTATTACAGGACATATAAGCCCTTTACTGATATTAATTATAAATATTTAATAACGAAACTATAATTTTAAAGTTATTATAAGAGTCTTACTAATGTATTAATTGAATTGTTAATAGTTAAGTTTAATTTTCAAGTCCCAATAGTCGGTTCAAAATGTCCGTTCACTTAAATCTTGTTGAAAATTAAATTATATTATTTTGGATTTTAAAAATGATTTCTAACTTTTAACTATTTTTTAGGGTTATTTATCAAAAACTGAAAAAATTAATAAAGAAAATATATAAAACATATTTTTTCCTTTTTTGCAAGATTTTTGTCTGAGAAACAAATTAGACACCTTGAATTCGCTGTTAGAATGCGAAATGCTGAGATTAATACATCATCTCACATCCTGATACAAAAACTATAATAATTTTTAGAACATTTTAGAGTCATAATTGTTTTGTCAGTCATTTCTGTTAATCACATGAACCAGTCCTCACAATAGTTTTTCGCATTCACCTGACATTAAAATCTTGACCTTTGCTGCATTTATTTTTTAAGTTTGGTTTAGTTGTTCTTTTTTTTATTTATTTATTTTTTTGGTTGAAGAGACCTTGGTTGTTACTTGGTCCAACATTATTTCTAAGTGGGAAGGTTGAGGTGGGCTTTGACTCTTCTCTTTCTCTAAAGTCACAAATTTCGACCTAGTCAATAAACCTCAATGGTTGATGTAAAAAAATACTGGAGCTCTCCGTTCCCTTATTTAATAAAATTTTTGTCTCATTGACATCTGGACCCATCTGTCAGCGGAGCGAATTACGAATTTACGATCTCCGATTCTAGGCGTATTATACATTCTGTACCTTTTCAGCTTGTCGCAATTGTCGCTCCTCTTCCTCTCTTTACAAAGGAGAATCAGAAAACCCCTGAACTTAACAAAAATGGCGCTTCTTCTATTGTACCACCTCCTCTCTTTTCTCTACCTCTTCCCATACGGCCTCTACCACCTCATCTCCTCCATTCGCTCCTACCTCATTCCTTCCCCTTCCCCTTACAAAGCTCTCCCTTTCCACCCCCTCCCGTTCCCCTCCAGTCCCTTCCGCTCACTTCCTCTCCATTTCTCCCTCGTCTGCCTCCTCCTCTCTTGCCTCCTCAGCCCCTTTCTCTTCCCTTCCTTCCTTCTCTCTCTCCAGTTCACCTTTCCTTTACTCCTCTTCACTCTCCTCTCCATTTTCCTCCTCTTTTCTCCACCTCCCTCCGATCTCGTCTTTCTCCTCGCTTCTCTCTCTTTCTACCTCCTCTCTCTCGCCTCCAGTAACTCCTCTTCCTCCTTCCCTACCACAGATCTCCAGTCCAAATCCCTCTCGCTTTCTTCACTCATCTCCCTCGTCTCCGCTCTCTCTTCTCTAACCCTAGCCATCTCGCCTCGCCTCTTTCTCGCTGAATTAACCCTAGCGAGCTCGATCTCTCTCCATGGACTCTGGTCTCTCCAATCGGGGCTCTCTCTTTATTCTGATGCGTTCATCCCCAATGGATGCCATACATTGCTCGAGAAATCGGGGGTTACAAGGTGTGATCTCGATGAATCACGCGCGAGAGCAGTTGAGATTTTCGATCTTGCGTTTGTATTTCATGCAACTGTAGTTGCTGTAATTGCAGTTGCAGCTTATGGGGTTGTTGCTAGGGTTCAAGGGGTTAGTGGTGGAAATGGGAATGCAAGGAGGCACAACAGTGGGGCCTATGAGGTTTTGCCCACGTCATCTGTTGCCGTGGATGATTTGGAGCACCATGTACCAATGAAGGCCATGCCGAAGACAACAGCGCAAGAGTAGAGGTTTGACTTGAGCTGGCTTCTCTCTTTTCTTGGTCTTATTTTGTTCTTTTTTTTTTTTCCATTTATGTTTGATCTCTCTTTAGAGATATGATGTTTCAGCTTATTAGAGGTAATGGCATCAAGTTTTGTAAAAAGTAGTTGATCTTTTATTTAAATTGGAGAGAGATTGGGACCATTGTAGATGATATGCTGATTATGTCATTTTCATGGGAAAAAAATGTTATATCTGGAAATTGGAAATTAGTTCCTTTTTATTTCTGATAATTTCCAACATGAATCTTTGGATGGTTCATTACATACATTTGTGAGAAAAATGGGCTGATCAATGAAGAAACACTTTTTTTGTTGTACTGGAAATAAGAACCATTAGTTTTTAGGTGGTCGAACCAATCCAATTGCTGAAACTCATGGCTGTGTGTTGTGAAAAGTTTGTAGAACATGTTCAAAGTAATTTAATTAAATGAGTTTAGATATTTAGAAGTTGGTGTTATTGACGTGCAATTTTCATTAAACATTCACATTGTCCAAACATTCTATCTATGAATCTGAATATGATTAGATTTCAATCTGAAATTCACTTAAAAAATAATGAATATGACATTGTTCTGCATGTGAAATCTGTAATTCTATAATGAATAATCATCTTGCTAGGATCTCATCTGAATCTGAATCTGATCCTTGCATGATACCTGTGATATTTTGCCTGTAAGAGGAGAGATTTGTGACGTTTGGCCATGTGACATACTATTTATTGAGCACATTCAGGTTTAATCTTTGAAAAGATAGTTTGTGGTTTATTTGTCTGTCATCCAATGTTATCATGTTCTGCAAGTTTTCTGTTTGGGGGATATTTTTTTTCAATTAAGGTCATACGTCAAAAGATAGCTTATTTGTGTAATATGATTATTGTTTTCTTTACTGAAAATAAGAATTGAGGTAGTTTGCATTTTGAGAAAAAAATAAAAAATTGAAAATTTTCACCATTGGAAAAGCTTGGCTAAGCTTGCAATGTTCTGGACCTTCTGGTAGAACATTTCTAACTGAAAGTGTGATTTATCAAGTGCTAATTAATCTCCAGAGCAAATACTTAGCTCGTTACTTGTTAGAATAAAACAATGCAACTGTTGTGGCCCACAGCTGCTGTCAAGTTTTCGGGGAAAAAAAAAACAATGCAACTGTTGTGATCAGGTCTGTACTGGTATTTGCTAGTGACTATAAACGGACGGCATACTTTTTTGCTTGAGAATTTAACACCATTCTGCTCAGAACGCAAGCAGTATCTATAGAAAGAAGGTAATCTGTTGATATACTCCAGTATATATAGGTTGATAGGAACAGAATTCCTTCATTCCAGCTTGGACCCACCTTTAGTCTAAACCTTTGACCCATAAAGGTAAACGGCACCAAGCTTGCAACCGTTGATAATGGTAAATAACCAGCCAGATTCAAACTGGTACTGTGGTACATAACATCATTGCGTAGGTAATTTTGTTGACTTGAGCTTTATAAAACATAAATCCAGTGTTGCTGCCATGGCCCATGGGATTGTTAGAAATCCAGTATTGATAATCCAGTGTTGTTTTGACTTGACTGTATATGTTAATTGTTAGACGGACTCATGCACCCGGGTGACATTACCTAACTGTATTCTTATTGGAACGGATGGCCGAAAAATAATTTAGTCTAAAAAATAAGAAAGCCTTATTTGATTTGGCTTACTGTGACTACATAATTATAATATTAATTTTGGTTCTACATGTTTATCTATTTTATGATTATTATTATTCTGATTTACTTTTTTTTTTTTTTCAGAAAGAATAATATAGAATACACACTAATCCGTTATAAATTCCGTGCACAGTGTTTCATTAAATCTATACAATTTCGGCCTAACAAGATCATTTGTACTCGGTAAAAAAAGAAAAAGGAATTTACATCACTAAAGGTGAAACAAGACAATCAAACTTCTCCCAAATTAAATGTTAGTACAAACAGCACCAATAATCCATTTTACTCACCCCACCGCCATTCCTTCCATCTAAAAATTTAATTAACCCTTTGTTTTCTCTAAAGAAATTCTCGTGAAGTCCTTCCTCTATCGGAATAACCATATTCCATTCCAAACTCAAGTGCAAGTGCCTCTATGTCATCTTTCATTTCCCATCCGTTTTTCGCACGAACCTCCCAGCTTGTATCTAAATGTCTCGGCTGGGTACCACATCTCTCCAGTTTTCCCAAATTTTCTATTTGTGCATGGATATCATCAAATTCTTCTGACATTACCCCTGTTCTCTTATCTGCTGGTCCTGCTATCTCTAAATCAAAACTCGTTTTTGCAACTTCAGCGGAGTCCACTGTGGATGTGTCAAGGGACAGAGATGAAGCAAAGATGACTGATTCGTCCTGGATTTTGCCTCGAAGATTGAGTTTGGATTTGGGAGTCCTAGAAAACAATACCTCTATAAGGTTCCTCATGCACCCCTTGTTGTATGGGTTTGACTTGCCATCATACCGATATCGAAAATTCTCATAGGTTGTCTGCATAAGAGAAACAAATCTTTTTGAGAGCTTTGTAAATAGTATGTATGGAGTTCTTAGTTTCTAACTTTATTGCCATCTCAATCGACCACCATCATATCTATTCAAATCCGCCAATGGGTCAAATCATATGCTACAGTCAGTCTATACAGTGATATCATAATCTATGTAACTCGTCTTGGTTATAACCGGTAATTGTTGAGGCACCAGGTTGTGAAAGCATTGCCTGTTTATAACTGGCTGCAAAATAAAATGCTAGAGTTCTGCCTAGTTCAGTAATATTCACAAAAACATGCTTAGGCTTTTGATTACATGCAACCACATCCCTGAGTTTCACCTTGTGCAGAAGACCTGCCCAATCTCAATGCCAATGGTTGTGACCTCATTTAGCAAGGGACCATTCTAGACAGCATGTGAACAGAGGCTCATTTAGTTTTTCAAGTTTCTTGAGTTACGCATACTTTTGCAATTTCTTTTGACACCAGGGACCAGATCAGAGGCTGCGGCATAGGGGGAGGCACTTGCCAACCCCTGGCCCAATAATGCTTACCTTTACTATGCTTTTTGAAAAAAATTGCAAAACTATGTTTTCTTTACTATTCTTTTGTGAAAAAAAATGTTGCAAAAATATGCTTACTGCGCTCTTTTGAAAAACTTTAAATGCATAAGATGATGCTCTGCCCTATAATATTGCTACCTTGGCCAGATGTGAACATTAAGAAACTCTTTGAGCTCGCTCAGCAGTCTAGTTGGGGATTAATTTAATCAGTAGTAAGGAGCTTTTGTTAATGGTATGAATTAAGATAGCAAAAATGACTAGGGAGGCTTAACCCATTGAAATTGGTGCTCTTAGAAATATATCCATGCTAAGGGAGGCTAAAGGAGCACAAATCCATGCAAAGGAGCTGGTTATCTGAAGCTTTATTTGGGATCATAATTGAGAAGCCCGAGGTCAATACGTCTCATTTGCAAAATGATGTTTGTGGACTTGGGTGCTCTCTTTCAGGGAAAAAAAAAAGAAGGAAACAATCCTTTTCTTTTATCGTTGCTAGTAGAGAGAATGAGAGTATTTTACTTTAAAAAAATAAAAGAAAAGAAGAGGAACCTGATTGGTGCAGACAAGGTAAAGGTGGAACGTGGTGAGGCCACCAACAAACCAGGCACCAATGAAGGTGTAGACTATAAGCAAAGCTGAGATTGGGGAATGGAGGAAGGCCCGCCATATAGTGCAATTACGGGCCCCCGTTAACTTGACTAAGTTGACCCAGCAAAATGTAAACACATACAGGCATAGTAGTGTAGTTGATGACACAAACATGAAGAAGAACCTGTAGTTCCTCTGCATCAATGAATTTATGTTGCTTTAGTATTTTTAACAGCGAACGGTTGTTACTCTACTGTATATTGTTTTTGGAAATGAGATCAAAGAACAAGAAGAGATTCAAGTACCTTCCCAATACACTGCCCGACCCATGGACAGTGGTGATCAAACCGCTCAACACAATTATTGCAGATAGAGCAGTGAGAGCACCTAGGAGGCCGGTATAACATGCACGTGTTGCAATACTTAACCTTGACAATGATACCATTAATCATAATGTCCTTGGTCGGTGGAGGTGCTGGTATGACCGCCGCAATGCCCGGCTGGCTGCCTGTGGTCCATGGAGACAAAACCCCTCCATCATCCTCCGGCTCTGGTGGGTGTTGGTTACGAGGCACGATGCCTGGGTCCCTCGATGATGTCAGAATGAGTAGTGTTATTACCTATTGAAAATTGTGTTAACTTACAGTATTTAGCAAGAGAAAAGAGAAAATTGAACCAACTTATTACTTCAAAGAAGAGAAAAAAAGAGGGATGAAACTAACATAGATACAGAGGATGACAGCAATGGAGAGTATGAGGTGTCCAAGATAAAGGTCGACCTCAGCAGAAAGCCTTTTACATATGAAAACCGCAAATAGGATAACGGGTACAGTGATTAGGGAAATTGTTAGTAGGATTGATCTATAATCTGGCCCAAATATCAACCTTCCCCCTAGCCAGAATACCTGAAAAATCCCCAAATATTAAATGATTAAAAATCAAAATATGCAGTACCCATGTACACTACTAAAGCTCATTACAAGATGTTTATCACTGTTTAATACCTTACAAAAATTTATGGTCAGTTCTAGTGTTTTATCTTGTTTAGAAATTTGGTTAATGAATGCTTTTGTGAGTTTTGAAGTGTTGGTCAGTTTGCATTTTTAATTAAGCTCTGAAATTAATTGCAATTTGAGCTACAAACAGATGTGCAGAGTAAAATGTTTTGGAAATATAAAATAAACCCGGTGCTTAATAAAATTCTAACAGACTAGAAGAAGGTACATTGCAAGTTTTGACACTTTTTTTTTTTCTCTTGATTCAATTACCCCTAATTTTCACACTACAAATTGGTACAATGCACATCCCACGAAAGAAATTAAAATTAAGATGGGGACAATAATTGAAAACAAAGAAAGAACAACATAATACGTACATTGTTGCCTCTCCATAATTGGTAGTTCCTTATCAACGAGTTGCCATGCTCCATCATCACCATTCGTCGGTTCGATTCGGAGACATGGTTTCGGAACCGCGTCGAAGTGGAATACAATTTCCCTTGCATCCCACTCCCCTTTCCTTTATTTCGTATTGCAAAGTTGTCCCTTTCGTACCACCTCAAATTTATGCTCCCTCCTAATAAATCCAAACCAAATCAATCATTAGAAAAAGAAAAAGGCATCCCTAATCAAACCTACAGCAAGCTAATAATTTTCAGGTGAAAACGGACAATGTGGGTAGGTACCTAGAGAGGGAAGCAACCTGAGAGGAGGAAGCGCCGCCACTGGTCCACGTAGACCGGGCCCAGGAGATGGCCTGAGATGCGCGGACGCTCGTCGGAGCGGCGGAGCTTTTGTGGGAATGCCCCAAAAAAATGTCTAAATTCGCGGTCTTTTACGAGAGAGCATATCCGAAGTCTAAAAATAGGATACGAGATAAAGGAAAAGGTGAAAGGAAAGGGGAAAAAAAAAAGGAGAGAGACATCAATCAGACATGAGCTCAGACGGTTAGGTTTTGCATCTCGGTGCGATCGTGACGTGGCATTCTCGATCGCTTAACGGTTGATGAATCAGGAGCGTTAGATGGTGGATGGAGGGTTGAGATTTGAGGAGATGCTCGTTTCGGTGAGCTCAACGGATTTCCCAAAAGAGCGCGAATCGCGCCAAAAGACAAAGGAAGGAAATAATGGAAGGTACCGTCAGATATCAAAATTAAAGGGTGTTTAGGGAAATGACGATACTGCCCTGGTAAAACGGTTGAGGCGCGTCGCATCCGTTGAATCGGACTTGGTATTTGTTTCAAATGTGGAGGGTATTTTGGGGAGGTTAGAATTAGGAGCAGAATTTTGAACTAACGAGGTGGGGGAGATCCGAGGAAGAGAAGAGGTGGTGGGGCCAAGGAAAGAAACAGGAGACTGATCATGCGAAGAGACCAGAATAAGACTAGACGAGTTCAGTCCATTCCAGCTGTTTATTTGACTGGAGTTGTCCATTGATTTTTTTTTTTTTTTTTTTTTTTTTAAAACAAAATGAAGTCATCCATTGTTGCTAGTTATAATATTGTGACAATTAATAGAAGTAAATAATAGTTATCAGAAATAAAGAAGACATGTGGCAAATTACTTTTTTTATGATTGAAACGGATCGTATTCAAATTTAACGAAATGAAATTCAAAATCTCTTGATTTATTTGTAAAAGTTCATTTGGAATCTTAGGCGCATAAGTCCACGTTTTTTTAGAATAGAGGAAAAAATAATATAATTTGCAAGCTTGTTCCTAACCGGAAGAAAGACAAATTAATATCGATGCATATTTATCTTTACACACCATTTGAGATGTAACACACCCTCTAATTTAATTTGCTTTTCTTTTCTTTTTTGTTTATTTATCAATTTTATTAGACGCGATTTGTTTTCCAAAATAATTTGTGATTTGTAAATTTTTTATCATATAATATATAGATACTAAATCTAAATCATATGTCTCTTATTACTTTGGCACATGTTTTTTTCTTAACGTTCAACCATAGTGAAAGACAAAAGGGCCAGACTCAACGGGTTTGGTGACCGGGTTGAAAATAAGGGTTAAGATGAGCCGGATTAGACAGATTTATTTTTTGAAAAAGGAGATCGACCTTCTAGCTAGGTCCTTGGTCCTTCTAGCTCTTCTAAAGTAATACACCATTTAATTTTTTAATCTCTATTATGTCATTATGATGAAATTGTCACTATGATTGAAGGGATAGGTCGGACCCGGTCTTTCTAGGTCTTTGTCTGTTGTAAGTCCTTCAAAGAGCTGGTCCGATCCAGATTATAAGACAGTCTTTCAAAAAATAGGCTAAGGACCAAGAATTTTTGGACTCATAATTCAACCATCAGATAAATTTAGGCTTTGATAAAATGATTTATACATGAAGATTTTGTTTGATTCGAATTAATTTCTCAAGATTTCATAGGCTAATAATATAGAAATTCCGATCAAATGAAATCAAATTTATTTATTTTGATCAAAGAATTTCTATAACATAAGAATTCCATGGAATTCCAACGGAAATAAAAAACTCATTTTAATCAGGACCTCAGTATTGTTTTTTTACTCCTGACCAAATTTTATCTAAATTAATAGTTAACTTATTTTAATATTAACAAGTTATAAATTTGCATGTGATGTTTCTTGAAACAATTCGATTGTTATATAACTCTTTTTAAGAAATTATATGAAGACATGATACAAAGCTGTATTAGTAAAACTAAGTTAGAAAATACAATATTGTACGAGTTTAGTACGATGGAGTGTATATGAGGAATTGAGGATTACACAAGGTTTTAAAATGCGATTTTTCGGTATAACGGTAAAGAATTGATTTAGCGATTTGGTGTTATATCGGTAATATAACGGAAAAAAAACGTTGTGTAGGTCACCTTAATTTGCCACTTCACACTTGCACTACTGTGAAAACATGGGACACAACTTCGGGTGCTATAAATTAAAATTACAAACGTTTTCTTGTTTTTTTCCCTATTGTAGACTTTAAAAAACATGTGTGAAATTTAGTGGTAGGAGTGTTTGCTACTGAATGCATAAGCTTGTTGTTTGGGACACAAATACAAATTTGGGTGTTAGAAATGACAGACGTTTTCTTATCCCCACCCAGGTTGTAGACTTGTAGCCTACAAGAAACTTTTTCCCTATTGTAGTCTATAAACAGTTGTAGTCTATAAAAAAAAAAATGTGAGGAATTTAGTGGTAGGAAAAGTTTACAACTTAATGCATCATATATCTTATCGTTTTGGAAAAATTTTGGGTGTGTTAAATATTAAATTACAAACTACAAATGTTTTATTATATTTTTCCCCCTCTTATAGTGTATATAGAAAAAAAGAAGAAAAAAATGTGAGAAATTTAGTGGTAGACAATGTTTGCTACTCATTGCATATATAAACTTATTGTTTGAGACACAACTTTTTTTAAAGTTGTATTCAGCCATCTAGTTTGACCCTTCGGTACGATCATTTTCTTCCTGCAAAAAGAAAAATAAATAGCGTTTAAATGCAATAACGTCTATCTCAATAGTAATTACTAATCAAGGTAAGAGGTTGCAAAAATCTACATAAAATGAAAATATAATTCAGAAAAATGGATGCTGGTGAGATGTTAAACATCATTGTCCTTTAGAAGACAGTGAGACAATATGTGAATATGTGATCACTGATCAGAGAGTTTCTGGGAGTACCTAGTGACAGTGGTGAGTCCGGACTTTTTTTAAGCCTGGGCACATAAGAAAATTAGTTTGGTTTCGGTGTAAGTGATTTGACATATCGCTCCGTCAAATCTGATTAGATCCAAACTTAAAAGTTCAAATAACTGATTAAAACTGCTGATAATGTTCTTTATATTGAAGTCTCCTTGCCGATCAAATTTTACATTCTTTCAAATTTTTTAAGTACTTTTTTTGAATTTTAAAAATATTTTCATTGGAGGATTCATAACTAATTAAATTGAAATTTTAAAAAATTGTAAAGAAAAAGTAAAAATTTTAAAAGCAATTGAAAATTTTGGTTGGAAAGGAGATTTTTATATGAAGATCATATTAAACTATTCGGATTAGTCATTTCAACTTCCGAATTTGAGATAATGTCAGATTTGATTGAACCCTCTTCCCATATCGCTTTTATTTTTGCATTTCTCTAATAAAATATTAAATTCAGCATTAAAATAAAATTTATAGAAAAGTGTAATTTTAATTAAAATTTTTTAAAACCTATTTAAAATGAGTACTTTTATAAAATGCAATTTTTTCATATGATCAACAAAATATAATAATTATAATTTTCACCAAGCATTAGATAAAATTAAAAAGAAAATCATTATAATCCTAAGTGCAAGCAAAACTATTGGCAAAAATGCATAGTTTAAACGTTATATAATTTTCTCATCATATAGCTCTGAAAACAATGCTTAATATGATGGTCGTTGTAGATTAATTTGTTGATTAATAATGGCGGTACAAGCTGACCACAGAATTAATTCAATACTTTAGTTGTTGGGCAAAATAAGAAATGCACGTTAACTGCCAAAAAAAAAAAAAAAATGCACGAAGGCCCCACCATGTGATTGCTATACCTTTTGTACATTGAAATGGTTTCGTACTACAGACTAATAAATTGAATCGGCGAATAACTATGATTTGAATCACTACAAAAACTAAACTAAGCGTAGGCACCACAATATATCAAGCCTAGACACTTTCCTTCGTCCATATCAGCCGATCTTTAATTTGTGAAAATCAAGCTGGGCAAGTGCCCAAGCTCGCCTCAACATAGCGTCGCCCCTGCCTAGTGAATATATGATCACTGATCAGACGTGGCTCCGACATTATTGCTTAATAAAACTTTTTGTTTAAAAATTTATATGAACAATTGGTTTTCAATATGTGTAGCAAACTATGTACGTGACTTTGTCTATAGTTAGATTATTTCTGACATATAGATAGGCCGACCGGCCTATATCTAGCGGACCGCTTCAGGACTGAGTGGACCACTTAAAAAATCATGTCTAGCGGACCGTTAGAGGACTCAGCGGATCGCTTAGACTAGCACCATAATAAAAAATAATTTGATTTGTGAGCTGATTCTACTTGGTGGTCAAGACATTGTGTAGATGGTAATAAGCTAAATGTGACTGTAAAGGAATGATAGATTTCGTATAGTAAATGCATTGTTTTTATAGGTGGTTATATTTAGTAGAAAACATATTTATTATTCTATTAAAAAAACGTATTTATTATTATTTTTCCTTCCAAAAAAAAATCTGTTGTGTTTCTTAGGTGCTATGCCTGTGCGCAATTTGAAAAGAAAAAAGTTCGCTTTAGAAAGATGCAAGTGTTAAAAGCTGGAGAATTTCATGCAAAAAAAAGGTGGAGAGAGAATGTATTGGGTAGCGCGTCTCACCGAAACAATGCGGCTATGCTTATGCGCAATTTGAAAAGAAAAAAGTTCTCTTCGGAAAGATGTAAGTGTTAAAAGCTGGAGAGTTTCATGAAAAAAAAAAGTTGGAGAGAGAATGTATTGGGTAGTGTGTCTCATCGAAACAATGCGGTTATGTCTGTGTGCAATTTGAAAAGAAAAAAGTTCGCTTTGGAAAGATGTAAGTGTTAAAAGCTGGAGAGTTTCATGTACAAAAAAAAAAAAAAACTGGAGAGAGAATGTATTGGGTAGCATGTCTCACCGAAACATTGCGGCTATGCCTGTACGCAATTTGAAAAGAAAAAGGTTCGCTTCAGAAAGATGTAAGAGTTAAAAGCTGAGAGTTTCATGCAAAAAAAAAAAAAAAGCTGGAGAGAGAATGTATTGGATAGCGCGTCTCACCAAAACAATGGGGTAAGAAAAACCGGCACTGTTATTTTCCAATTTTTCCGATATTAAGTGATATTTTCCGATATATATAAAGAGTGGTATTATAGTTTTCGTGCCGGACCAGAGTCCGATATATCGTGTTTTTCGATATTTCCGGCGGCCGGTCCGATATTGAAAATGTTGTGCACTTTGTGTTGCGTGCTGACGAGTGACGTTTCCCCATGCGAAAGGAAATTTCCGAACATGTAAACAAAGGTATTTTTTGTTATAAATGGATACAAATTATTTATAGATTGTTTATCTTTATTATTCTCATTTATTACATTAGATACATATCGAAGATACATATCTTTGTCATTTATTAAAAGATCTTTTTTCTTGCTTATAAATAGAGACTTATAAATTGTATGTTGAATAGAATGAATTGAAAATCAGTAATACTGTTGTCTATCTTTTGCTCTTTCTTTCTTCCTCCACTTTAATTTTACAACATTTTTTTTTTATGAAAATGTAAACAAAGGTATTTAATTGGAATCTATTTTTTCTCCGATCATCATCCCATCAGGAGACAGGAACCTTCTCACTCTCGCTTGATTTCTCTCCCGTAAATACCCTTGCATACAATATTATTTCACTACCAAATTCAACAAAATTACAACCAGATACAAGCAGTCAGATTCTCAACCTAAGCCAATTAAGCAAGTTAAAAAATCAACTATCTAATTAGTTAAATTTTGCAAAATTAGAGAAATGTGATAAAAATTCGCAAATTAGTTTTAAAAACGTAACTTTTACAATTTATATATCTTAATATATATCAGAATGACAACTGTAACTAATGATTTAAACAATAAAAAAAATTAACTAATACGATGGAAAAACGATAATGTTATGTTTAGAAATGAAATGGTGGTTTTTTTTTTTGTCACTATGCACAAATTAATGCAGCAATTTGAATGCTATAATTATTAATCGTGCCGATTTTCATGTGTAGGCAACTTTTACATAGCATCCTGATTAAATTTGAGTGTCATCAGTTCCAACATTAAAAAAAATATTAATTAGATTAGTGGATGAAAAAAAAAATAAACAAGAGAGATATATAATTCAATTACCACAACTTTGAAATTCCATTTTGACAATATCTTTTTTTTTCATTAATAGTTCAAAATCCAAGTCCAAACATAAAATGCGAACCATTGATATTTATTTATTTATAAAGTTATGCATTCACGTAACACGGCTGAAGTAAAAAAAAATGAAGTTTGTTCAATACAAAATCAAGAAGCTAAAAATTCAACAGTATTTTATTAATATTGATTTTTCGACCTTTTGATTATCAATTAATTTTGTAAGAAATCTTGATCAACTCTTTTTTTTTTTCTCTCCTTGATACAAAATTAGAATTTTGTGAAATCTATATCTATAGTAATTTATATATAAAATTCCATGACCGCTTTTCGTTTTTTATAGTTAAAAATATTTTTTTTTCATTTTCTATAATAAAAAAATAGTTTTCTTTATGTTAAATATATTAAAAATAGTCGCGTGTACGTGTCGTACCAATCATCATTTAATTTAAAATGTAAATATATTTAGAAATCTAAGGTAGTTTATGCCTAATCGTACTATTAATTAAAATCCATGACTGCTTTTTTATAATTAAAAATATATTTTTTTCTTTTTTTGGTTAAATATATTAAAAATAGTCGTACTAATCACTATTTAATTTAAGAATTAAATATATTTAGAAATCTAAGCTAGTTCATGCCTAATTTATAGTATTAATTAAAAATTGTGGTCCACATTATCCCGTCCTACGACATGCGATCTAAGCGCTATAATTTTTGCTGGTTGATTGATCTAAATTTATGTCATAAGTTTACCCTTCTTAATTTTCTTCTTATAATTAGAGTTCATGTTGCAAGTTTTTCTTAGGCAGAAAATTGATACCAAATTTATATGGCGACTTTTTATGACGGAAATTACTAATTTTTAACTTAAAAAAATTTTATCTAGAAATTAATAACCGTTCTGCATTGAGTTTTAGTAATGTAATACAATGCATCACGCTTCGTGCGCTAGCAGGACCGATATACAAAACAATACAACCATTATCCCTTATCCCCCCCCCCCCCCCAAAAAAAAAGATACATGGCAAACAATGTTTTTTAAATAACAAACAAAAAAATCCACTAGATTTTTCATATGTTTTTATTGGAAAAAAAAATACGACAGAAAATAGGCAAGAAAAACTTTGTAATTTCTAAAACCCAAAAGTTGTGTTCCATGTGCTTTGACCTTGGACGTTAAAATGAAAAGCCGGACCCACTTGGATACGCTCTAGTCTCTAGAGGCCAGAGATTTTACGGGTGATTTACTGATTTAAGTAAAACTAATCCAATCCAAATTAATAACGGCATGTTCCTTCTAGATGGAATCCGATGGCCGGTGGCCGGTGGGTAAAAATTGAACATGAATCTTTAATCAATTCTAGATTAACTAATGCCCGCTGACGTCTTAGTCTCTCCCTGCTAGGGTGCCGACGGAGCATTCGTCCACGTGTTTCCGTGTCCGTTCCGTCCAAACGGAATGGATAACGGAACAAATTTCAGCATACGTTTCAGAAACGAAACGGTAAACGAAACGGATTTTGGCATACGTTTGTGTGAAATACAGTATAAATTGAGTCGTTCTGCCACGTTCCGTCCATTCCGTTGTAAACGGAACGGATAACGAATTGTTTCGGTACATACCGTTACTAGAACGGAACGAAAAACGAAAAGCTCCATTCGGTTGCCGTTGTGAACGTTAAACACCCCTACTCCCTGCGTGAGAAATCAAAAGGTACCTTTGACTCTCTCTCTAAGCAACACAATTTAAAAAAAAAAAAAAAAACCACCCCATCGGGGAATTCAGGATAGTTGGAGAAATTAAAGCAGAAAGGAACATTCTCACTCTCACTTGATTGTTTCTCCTATAAATACCTTTGCATGCAGTCTTGCTTCACCACCAAATTAAAGCTCTCAAGTCACTACTGAACAAACAGTCAACCTAAGTCTAGCTAGTTCATCTACATTTCCAAATTGGCAAATTCCAATAAAAGAAAAGGAAGCCGATCAATACCGTGCCCCTTCTCCATGACCATATTATCTTATCAAACAGTTCTCCTATCCATTGCCATCCTTGTCTTAACCAAAATAATCCTTACTTATGCCAACAAAAACAAAAGCAAAAACCTCCCACCAAGCCCACCGGCACTGCCCTTTGTGGGCCACCTACATCTCTTGAAGAAACCACTCCACCAAGCCCTCGCTCGGATATCCAACCAATATGGCCCTATAACTTATCTCAGGTTTGGCACCCGTCCTGTCCTTGTTGTCTCCTCTCGCTCCTTGGCCGAGCAGTGTTTTACCACCCACGACATGGCTTTTGCCGACCGTGTTCGTTTACCATCCATTAAGCATGTCACCTTTGACTACCACCACATTGGTGCAGCAAACTATGGGCCACATTGGCGAAACGTTCGACAGATTGCTGCCGTTGAGGTTCTTTCTGCTCAACGTCTGCACGCCTTCTCAGATGTTCGAGTTGGAGAGGTCCGTGACATGGCCCGCCGTCTCTTCCAATCTTGGAAGAACGCTTCCATACGATCAAAGGGATCAGATTATTTTGAGAAGGTCGACTTGAAGACAAAACTGTTTGAGCTGTCACTGAATGTGATGATGACAATGATTGCCGGCAAGAGGTTCTATGGAGAAAACATTGAGGACTTGGACCAAACAAAGCAGTTTAGAGAGGCAGTGGAGGAGTTCTTCTCCTTGAGCGGGCCGGCTTCAAATGCAGAAGACTTCCTTCCAATTTTAAGAATTCTTGGAGTGGGAGGTGCATCAAAGAAGCTGGATCATTTGGGTGAGATAAACAAAGAGATGACTCAGAAACTCATCGATGAGCATCGGAAAGCAGGAGGCGAGAAGAAAAAGACCATGATAGCAAATTTACTAGAGTTGCAGAAGGAGAACCCTGAAAAATGCAATGACAAAACTATCCAAGTCATCGCAGTGGTATGTAAAATACATTGTCTTTGTATATACCTATATATATAATGAATAATGTAGTTTGCATGTATTAAGTATAATTAGTTTACTTGTTCTTTATATATTTGTAAATACCCTTATCATGTTCAATGTTTGCTAAATAGTTTTATCACGAACTATGCAGAGCTTGCTGCAAGCAGGAACGGATACTTCATCGAACTCGGTAGAATGGGCAATGACTCTCCTGTTGAATAATCCTCAAGTACTCAAAAAAGCAGCTGCTGAAATCGATGCACACGTGGGAAGTGAGCGGCTCATACAAGAATCCGACATGTCCAACCTTCCATACCTTCATTGCATCCTCAATGAGGTGCTTCGCCTCTATCCTGGTGGACCACTTCTTGTCCCCCACCAGTCACGCGAAGAGGTTTCCCTTGGAGGTTACGAAATTCCACAAGGTACAATGCTTTTGGTCAATGCTTATCATATCCACAGGGACCCAAGCCTGTGGGACGAACCAACCAAGTTCAAGCCAGAGAGATTTGAAGGGAAGGCAGAGTTGGCGAAGCGGATGATACCATTCGGGATGGGGAGGAGAAGGTGCCCCGGCGAAGGTCTGGCTATACGTGAAGTCGGGCTCATACTGGGGACGTTCGTCCAATGCTTTGATTGGGAAAGAATTGGGGAGGAATTTATAGACTTAACCGAAGGTTCAGGTTTAAGCCTTCCTAAAGCTGTACCATTGGAAGCCATGTATCGCCCACGACATGCCATGATGAAGGTCCTCTCCAGTTTATCAACTTAAATTGTCCTCTTGGTTGACAAAAATTATCCATTAGCTATTTATCATGTTTGTTGCTTGAGTTTTTGTTGTCTATTAGTGTGTGATGTTATGAAGTCGCTGAGTACTTCGATTTATTATCTTGAATTTATGATGAATAATTCTACCAGGTTTTGTCCCTGTATTATTAGATTATGTTTTTCAATAAATTTGGCAATATATGGTTGTTGTTTCGAGTTGATTTTTTTTATGGACGTTTGGATTGTACTGCATCCTTCGTAATCACGTAATCGCCTTCTGTGGTTTAGAGCGACTTAAGCTGGAAGTTATTATCCCTTTTTTTTTTTGGAAGGTAAAGAGAAGTTATTATCCCTTTTATTTCTAATACTATATAATGCTATATAATGCAGAGATTACCAGAATACTTGTTTTAAAATTAACTTTTTGTTCTTTAGTCTATGAATCCAAAAGAAAAGAAATTTGTGATTCGTGATTTGTTCGAATTTGATTCATGCATTAGCACGTTCGAATAAAATTTTGAATGTAACAACCTAAGCTATAAAATGACTATTAAAAATTGGTTTCCTAACTCAACCAACTCGTTACAAATACTAACACTAGATTAATTTTTTAGGGCTAATATGAAATTGGTCCAATAGGTGTATGCATTTCTGTCCTCCAACGAGATCTCTCTGTTCTCCTCAATATTACAAAGTTTAACATAAAAATTTATGATATAACCCTTATAACAAATTTACAAAGACTAGATACGTTTTACAAAATCTCGCCAGTAAATTTTTTCATATACAAGACTAGACAAAAAGGAAAATTGGGACGAGAAGGTGAGAATGGGTCTTCTACTCATTGTAATAATATATCATGAATTCATGACTAAGAGGGTCGACGCAGATCAACTAATTCAAATCTCAAATTAGGATTGAAGTACACACTAGAGCAGCTCTCGTAAATTGTACTACCATCGAGAGTTTCTGGGTGTTGGTGAAATCTACTCTCTTTGCACTCTCTTAGAACAGCCATGCCTTGAGGATCAGTTAATCGGAATATTTCATAATTCCTAGAAGAGAGGAAATATTTCATGATTCCGTTTTGCGAATTAGGGAATTGCTCTGGGCATTCCCTTCTTTGCAAAACACTCCCATTTTCAATATGAAAAGATCAAAATACCCTTTATTTTAGGATTCTGATGTATATAGGATCGAGGGTAATTTGGCCATTTCACAATAAAAATGGTAGTGGATTGCAAATGAAGGAGTGTCATGAGCAATTCCCTGCAAATTACACCCCATTATTTGTTGTGCATTGTGTTATAAGAAATTCTAAGAATTCCGAGAAATTTGATGTTTGTTGAGAGTATGAGAAGTGTGTACAGTTCTCTTTCAAATTAGTTCTGTAGAGTGAATATGAAAACAAAAATAAACAAACCATAAATGTTTGTCTGAGATATTGACTTAGGCTGGACATTGCAAGTTTCTTTAAGGTAAGAATTTATGAACTACAAGCACGGAATAGCATAAACCCGTTCTACTTGGTACCAGGACAACCAGACTAAAAACCTTAAGCTTACTAAGACTAAAAGTGCTCAATTTGAAGCAGCACTTAAATCCTTGGTATGCAATTTTGTATGATGAAATAAAATAAACAGAATTTTTCTGTGACTTGCCTTGTTTGATCAGTTGGAGCAATTACCATTGCCACTGCTTCTGCAAGCATGACCTGAGAAGACGATTAGAAAACAGAAACAGCAATGTTACCACAGCAGTAACAGCACAACGTGAGGCCTTTGTAAATGACCATTCAACGACATGGAACCGTAGTACAAAATTAATTGTTTTAATTTCTGACTAATATGTACAGATTTTATTTTAACTTAGACATACCTCATAAGAGTATTCCTAAACGACCCATTTGGATCCTCAGAGTGTGCAAATACCTGATAAGATTTTATTTCTGAAAACTGTTCCCTTAAGTGGGTCGTTTAGGAATAAATTTTTTTACTCCGAATTATTAATCCTTATTTTATTCTTAGACGATCCGAATGTCCCAAATGATTTTTACTAGACATAACAGTCGTAATTTCGCTGTGCTATGTTTAGTTTAACAAACAAAACAAAAAATTGTTTCGTTAACCGTTTCGAAGGGGACAAGACTAAACTATCAACGGTTAAACGGAGTTGCATTTGCAGTCCTAATCACAGGTTTTAATTAATACTATAGATACCACTTATCCAATCAGGAGCACAAAATAGGAATTAAGGATAAAATTTTCGGTTTCTATGGCTTCGGCTTGTTTAAATAGAAGAGACTGAGCGCTGAGTAGAGAGTGACTTAACATAGTTAACTCCCGAAAAAATTAAATTAAAATAATCTCGAATTCTGAAAAAATAAAATTAAAAAAATTTGAAATTTTTAAATAGTATCGCGATATCGGTTTCGGTATTTTAGAAGCCGATTCTATCGGTTTTGATATTCAAAAACCGATACTATACGTTTTGCTTGAACACGAGAAAAATAATCGAAATCTTATCACCAAAACATGCTTTAATGGGTCTGTCACTCTGTCTATAGTTTTTCTCTTTTTTCTGCGATGAATGCGTGTGTTCCAGTGTGTAACAAGTTCAATGTGCATAAAATATGTGCTGATGTATTGACCCACAACATGTATCAGTTATATATATTACTACATACCTTCACAGTGGTCAGATTTTTTCTGCCATAAACCGATTGTTCAATGTGTAACGAGCCAAGAGAATGTTTGATACTACTCGCATGATTAATGTACAGAAGAAAAGCATGGGATTAATCCAGGGATGCCTTCTAGGGTGGGTCCCACATACGCTGCCCATAGGCATAACACCACCTTTTTTTCTTTTAGCTTTGGTATATTTTTATTGGGGTCCCTCATATCCTTAAAATAATAATTCCGTTAAATATTGTTTAGATAAATATTATGCAATTATTTATGAATAACTTGTATATTTCTTTTGCATTGTGCAGCAGCATCTTGGGAGTGGTTATCAAATATTTATTAACTCGCGGTCACAATTTCTTTGAAGAAGTTAAGAAATAATTTAATTTTTAATCTTAATCTTGTCATAAAAATTGCCTCAACATTACATTTTTTAGCTAATAAAGAAGCAACGATTTTGTTTGAGATTAATCAATGAATTATATATATATATAGTTTTGCTATGGTGAGTTGCAACTCACCAAAGGGTCGGTGAGTTGCGATCAAAACTCCTAAATTTAGTTCAAAATGATCGATCCAAACCATCCAATATGATCTCCCTATTGAAATCTCCATGCATATCAAATTTTACAATTTTTTGAAATTTTTAAGTATTTTTTTTGAAATTTTAAAAAATCGTTAATCTAATTAGTTCTGAACCGTTCAAAAACAACAGTTTTTAAAAATCCGAAAGAAATACTTACAAATCTCAGAAAAATATAAAATTTGGTCTGCATGGAGATTTCAATAGAGAGATCATATTGGACGGTTTGGATCGGTCATTTTAAACTAAATCTAGGAGTTTTGATCGCAACTCACCGACCCTTTGGTGAGTTGCAACTCACCATAGCAAAACTCTCTCTCTTTATATATATATATATATAGAGTTTTGCTATGGTGAGTTGCAACTCACCAAAGAGTCGGTGAGTTGCGATCAAAACTCTTAGATTTAGTTTAAAATGACCGATCCAAACCATCCAATATGATCTCTCTATTGAAATCTCCATGCAGACCAAATTTTATATTTTTTTGAAATTTTTAAGTATTTTTTTCGGATTTTTAAAAACTACTGTTTTTGAACGGTTTAGAACTAATTAGATTAACGATTTTCTAAAATTTCAAAAAAATACTTAAAAATTTCGAAAAAATATAAAATTTTGTCTGCATGGAGATTTCATAAGGGAGATTATATTGGACAGTTTGGATCGGTCATTTTGAGCTAGATGTAGGAGTTTTGATCGCAACTCACCAACCCTTTGGTGAGTTGCAACTCACCATAGCAAAACTCTATATATATATATAGAGAACGGATATAGTACACTGATGTGTACGGATCGGATCGTCTCCGTACACATGAGTCGTTTTTCAAGGTCCAAAATTTAAACGGTAAATCCAAACCGTATAAGTTGTTCTCCATATTGAAAAACCTAGATAGACCAAATTTTACATCTTTTCTATTTTTTTTGCTATTTATTATGATATTTTCAAATTGGAGGGCCTGAAATGCTCCAATTATAGCGTTTTTTTAAAAATATCATAATAAATAGCAAAAAAAATCGAAAAATATAAAATTTGGTCTATCTAGGTTTTTCAATATGGAGAACAACTTGAACGGTTCGGATTTACCGTTTGAATTTTAGATCTTGAAAAACGACTCATGTGTACGGAGACAATCCGTACACATCAGTGTACTATATCCGTTCTCTCTCTCTTTCTCTCTCTATATATATTGGTAATGGTGAGTAATATATGAAGGTTCTTTTGGACCACATTGGCTTTGGCGGGTTCTTTATTTTTCATTTTTGTTTTACAATTCAGAATGAAAATAGGTCAAACTATTTATCATGTTCTTCTACTCAAATAATGCAAATTACAAAAGTAATGAATTTATTCGATATCGTATAAATAATAAGAAAAATAAAAAGGTTTAGTTCATTGCAGTATATTAATTAGTTGTGTAATTTTTCTTCTCTACATCAGTGTTAAATAAATTAAATAGATCAAAGGACACAAAGTATATTTACGCGCTAGACACTTCAGCCACTGGTCCTGTGCAACACTAAACACTTCAGCCAACTGGCAGTAATTTTTTTTTTTTTTTTGAAGTAAAAATGGGGGGCTAAGCCTCCATCTTTGTATTAATTAAATGAGCTTACAGCTTTTAGCCAGGGGCTAAAGTTCAGAAGAAAAAAGAAAAGAGGATAAAAAAAAAACGACCAAGTCACTGACCATACACCCACTTTCATTTTGTTTTAGTATTTAGTATGCCTACTATGCTATTCAAGCACCGCCAATGAGGAATTCCAATATGATGTATGAATCTGCCGTACCGCGTGTCGATTGCATAGGAAAAATTACTGTCACTCCCGAAAAATGTTTAATTGGAGTACCTTCTCCGTCACTCATAGTCATCAATATTGAAACGTTTAAACGTTTTAACGTTTCACCTAGTCCAGTGAAACGTTAAACGGAACCCAAAATTTTTACGTTTGGACCAGTGAAACGTAAGTGAAAATGGGCATAAATTTCTGTTTAAACGTTTTAATGTTTTCATAATGAATTTTGTGTTGTTTAAACAGGTGAAACGTTAAACTGAAGCAAAAAATACTTACGTTTACCAAACGGGTCGGGACGGGACGGGACGGGTCGGTCCAATCCGTGGCGGTCCACGGGTTATGACGGGGCGGGTTAGGACGGTCCACGGGTTAAGACGGGGTGGGTTAGGACGGTCCATCCTAGAAATCTTGGTCCTAACCCTTCCTAAACTCGCCCCGTGCAACCCGCACGGGTTATGATGGTTCGGTCCGATCTGGTCCGGGCGGTTCTTTATTTATTTTTTTGCTGTTTTTTTTTCATTAATTATTTTTCTTTATGATATATAAATATATATATATATATATATATATATATAACTATAGTAAACGACATATATACTCATATAGTATCACTATTACGGGTTTTTTTTGCTGTTTTTTTTTGCGTTTTTTTTTCGATACCTTTTTTCCGTTTTTATTTTTTGTTAATTATTTTTAGTTTTTCTTTACTTTTCATTACTTATCTTTTCTGTTTTTTTTTTCTTTTTTCTTTTCTTAAATTTGATTTGTAATTTTTTTAATAAATGAACAAATTCAAATATAATTTTATAAACTTACCCTTTTTTTTTCCGAGCTTGGCACGAGTTTAAGATGGGTTCACGGGGCAAGGAGGTCCCGTCCATAGGTTAAGACTGGACGGGTTAACGTGAATTTTTTCAGAAAGGGCGGTCCAAACCAGCCGTAGACCCACCCCGGTCTAACCCTTTAGTCCATCACGGTCCGAGACAGTCCGGTCCATGGGACGGGTTTGGGGCGGGTCGGGTCTGACCCAACGGATTTTTGGTAAACACTATACAAGAATACAAGATATTACCAAGTACTATTTGACACTCAAGGAGAGGCCTGTCAATGGCACATGGGAACACGTTATTCCATTCCATATAACAGAAACAGAACGAATAACGACATCAATCTTCATTTTGATTTAATAAACGAAAAGGCAAACGAAACAAGGAATAGTGCCGTTTTGAACCGTTTCGCCTCTTTTCAAACCGTTTTATGTGTAATTTCTTAAGTGACACGGTTAACGGAACAGAATGCTGTGCCGTTTTCAAAATGAAATGGTTTACGAAATGAAATATGATACGGTTTAACAGCAAACGGAACAGCTAGTTCCGTTGCTTTTGTCCGCGTTTGACAGGCCTACTCAAGGAGGAAAACGCACAAATTAAATTGCAAGAATATTGTAATAAAGTGGCCGCTTTTGTTCCAGGGTTAAAGGGGATAATATAATGGCAGAATAAGTTCTGTTTGATAGTGCTGTACCTTTTGTCACTTATCCAATTTGATTCTGTCCTCTCAACCTTAAATAATTGAGCCTAGAACCGAGGAGAATGAACCAGTTAAAGGAGATGCACACTATCATTCAAAATAAACCTCAAACAAGAGTAATAATGGGTTTTGTGGATCTTACTGTACAAGTCATCAATATATCACCAAAGGCAACTAAAGAAGATTTACGCACCTTGTTTTCCTACTGCGGTACAGCCCATGAAATCAAGCTTGAGTGGTAATTCATGTGTATTATGTAACTTTTTGTTTCCAATATTATCATTGTTAATTCCAAGAATAACTTCATGATATTGCTTGTGACTAACTTAATATATATGACATGAATGACAGGGATTCAGACGAAACACAGATGGCTTGGGTTACGTTTCAGCAACCATTTGCATTTCAAATGGCACTTCTCTTGAATGTACCTTGAGAATCTATTTAATTATTCATCCATTTTTTTTTCCCTCAAAACAATAAAGAAAACGAAGCTTATTTAGTTATAAATGTACACTGCAGAATGCAATCCTGATAGATCGAAGAGTTCGCGTATTGCCACTAGAGATGAGGGAAATACCTATTAGCTCATCTCAGCCACAGGATCCACGTAACCAGGCATATTTTCTCTTCCTTAAAAACTTGATCATTTATCAACTCGTACTAATTAAGCATAAGATTTCAGATTGTGAATTAAATCATTTAATTTATGCAGCGAACAAGCAGGGAAAGCTACCCCTCACCATCAGCCTCTCCATTCAGTAGATTGTTACAAACAGAAGTAGAGACCATTGCAAAAGCAAAGGATTTGATGCTTGACACAGGAAGGATATTAAGTCTACAAACAGGTTCGGCGATTGCAAGAGCTGAGAAAATGGCCGGTGAAATGGGGTCGAATATTGTCAACAGCGAGGGTTTCTCAAAAGGTGCAGTGTGGCTATCAGGTGTTCTCGACAAGGCCTCCAAGAGTCTTGCTGAGTTTGGTAATAACACAAAAAGGCCATGATAATGTATCATGATACTCATCATGTAAATTAACATATTGGAACAATCTGCTTAGTACAGTTAAGCAGTCAAACATTAGTTGAGATCGTTGATAATAACACAAAAAGGCAATTGAATTAATCATTATGAACTCACATCCTCTGTCGACCTTCAAAGGTTGGCAAAGTGCCAATCTTTGATCTGAACCGTTAGATCTAATTTCAACCGTCGAGATTAGATCGAACGGCGTGGATCAAAAGTTGGCACTCTGCTAACTTTTTAGGAGCAGAGAATACGGTCCCGATCATAATAGGTCGTTGGTTGAGACCAATTCATGAAGGACATCTTATGAGGCCGGCTAAGAAATTAAAATAAAGGAATATGATAAATTGATAATGGTTTTTGGGTTTTGGGCCAAACTCCAAACCAGCAAGCAGCAAGTCAGCAACAGCGTTAGGAGCAGAAGTCTGGTGCAGCCTTGCAGGATATCAGGGTCTGAGTGCAAGACCTCAGCAAATTCGGTAACCTTTCGTCCCTACTCCCTAGTCGGAGACTTTCCCAGATACTTCTGGTCTGGATGGAACAAAACAATGTACCACACGTCTTGAATTTTTCTTCCTTTATTTCTCCCAACTAAAACAAAAGCAATTCAATCCTTCTGCTCTATAAATTTCGCCTTAAATATTCTCCTCTTTCCTTTTCTTCCCGATTCATCACTAAAACCCTATTTAAGCAAATCATGAACAAACAATCGATTTTCCTGAAATCGATCTCGTGCAAGGGAATCAAATCCTCTAACCTCTTCCAATCTCCCTCTCTCTACGTCGCCGTCTCTCTTTCCACAACCTCTCAGCGCCACAAGACTCCAGTCGACACCGCCAATGGAGAGAACCCCGAGTGGGACTGTCGCATGCGCTTCCATCTCCCCGCGTCTCCTCCATCCGACGGTCGGGACCTGTTCCTCGAGTTCGATCTGACGGCTAAGGGGTTTCTCGGCGATCGGATCGTTGGAACCGCTCGTGTCCCCGTCTCCGATTTGATCAACGGTGGATCTAGAGGCCACGTCAGTTACCAGGTGCGATGGCCAGATGGGAAATCTAACGGAACCATCCAGTTGTGGTACGAACTGGAGGGATCGAAGTTTCCTAGAGAGATGCCTTTTAATTTCTCGGCTGAACCCTCTGCGCCACCAGCAGCAGATTTCTCCTCTAGCTATAAGCCGCCCATCGAACTGGGTTCGGTTTATCCTCCAACCTTACCGGGTACAGCATCTGTTAATTCTCAACCCGTAAACCCGGTTCCGGTTTGTTATCCGCCAATGCCCGGTTTGGCTACCTACAATTCAGGTGAACCGGATCGGATTAACTGGACACCGGCTGGAACAGAGTTCATGCCTTATCCACCGCCTCCTAGCAGTGGATTGTATCCACCGGTTGATTCGTGTTTTGGATCAATGGCACCTTGTTACCCACCACCTGAAATCCATAATCCTCCTATGGATCTGGCAGTAAGCGGGTCAGTGTATTATCCACCACCAGGGGCTCCTTATCCACCAGTGCATCATGTCGAAGGCAGGTCGTACCCGCCACCTGGAACTCAATATCCACCTGCTTTCAGAAGTGATTGTTGTGATAACAGGTGCAGAAAACTGGAGGAGCCGGTGGTGGCTTATCCAGCGGGTAACGGGTATTATCCACCTCCACCAAGATATCCATATTCGTAATTCACACTTTCTTATTGGATAATATAAGAACAAGGAAAGAAGAATATAAATTGAAATCAAACCGTTGAAAACTATCTCTAAATTTTTCGCTTGTAAAAAAAAATAATTTTGGATTGCCTTTCTGGAATTATGTTTGTTTGACATTATCAACCAAAACAGAAAGGACTGATTCATGGTTGGATATCTAGGTTTTTTATGGTTTGGATAGCTTAGTGTATACAATGGTTCAGATCTTGAAATGCTCAAGGGAAGGTTAAGCTTCGTTCTATGTTCCCTTCTTTCTTTTATTCATTAGATTTAGGTAATTAAACTACTTGATTTTTCTAATAATATTTGCGACTCGTTTCATCTGCTTTTTAATTGACATCTAAACTCTTGTTGGTATTGCAAACATGAACTAATTTTAGAGGAACAATGGCATGATCTTAATCGCTAGTTTTGCTTCAGACCAATCTTACTTATCCAAACAATATTATGACTTCTCAAGCACAAAATATAAACCTTATCTTTACAGCTATTAAAATTTTCTTTGACAGATCTTAATACCTTTTTTTTTTTTTTTGAGAAGTAGCAAGACTTGTTTTCTATATATATAACTCTTAAGGTGAATGCTGGATACATACGGAATTTGGTAAAATTTATGTATTTCTGAAGACTTTACTGGAAGGTATAAAAATTTGTTTTATTACGTGTTAAGACTTTTTGTTAGATATTAAGGATTGGGTTTTGTCGTTTTGAATGTGGACTTAGATACTTTGTTGCTCTTGCTCCCTTTCATTTGAAAAAAGAACATATTAATCAAGTACTAGAAAACGTCGTTAGTCATCAATTAATTCTGCTGATCTGTCTTTATCTGAAATTGTCTTTGACTACGCTCTCGTCCTCCTGACGTTTTAAGTCCATTGTATTCTTATTTAATTAATAATTTAAAAGATATATAATCTGCAATCACCAAAGCTGCCATTTACACGCAAACTCAAATTTACCACGAGATAAAATATTCATTTGTGCAAATATGCATCCATTTTGGTGCATAAAAATCTGCAGAAATGTAGTTACAACACGTTGCAATCATATAGTAATAAAATCTAGCAGTTAAGTACTACATAGATTCCATTACGAGATAAAAATTATTTTCACGCTGGATTTATATTTCATTTCGTTTCATTGGAATTGATTTCTTGAGATTTTGTTGGATCTAGTAAAAGAGAAATTCCGACCAAATGACGTCAAATCCATCCATTTTGATATAATTTTTTCTAACAAAATAAAATGAAATGAAATCCTATGTTAAAAAAAATGTCATTTTGATGAGTGCCTTCTGCGGAATGCTTACTGCAGAAAATTTACACATACGCTAGGCCTCTAATTCATGCCAAATGTAGAGAGTTTAAAAGTTTTCTTTTGGAACTGACTCGCCAAAATAGTTTGACGAGTTATCCAGACAAAAATTTTGATAGAACCTTACTCAAAAATAATATTGGAAGACTTAAGAGCACAAATATGCGTTCAGGAATAAATTTCCAAACCATTTTCTCATACGAATATGTTGTCTCTTCGTTTTTATTCAAGACCAATTTGAGTCTTAATTTATCGAAACCTGTTCAATGAATGATCAAGAAACATGATAGAATTTCTCCATACAAATATTTTATTACTTTATCCGAGATTCCGAGTTGTTGTAAAAGTTAAATCAATTGCGGAGCACTGTCAGAACAACAGCCCAAACGAAGCCCAGAAGCCTTTTTTTCCAATGTCCTCTTGGGTTACTGCCAAGCCCAATCTTGGTCCGATAAAATTTTATCAAGAAAGAGTGATAAAATGTTCTTCAAAAAAAAAAAAACAGAGAGAGAATCAATAAAGAATGATCCGCATGTGCGAAGTGTGACGGCTAAGACTGCGTGAAATTCATTACTCGTGGTTCAAAATGTAATTCAAAATTATCTTGATAAGTATAATACTAGACATGGCGGTCGCAGTTCTGCTGCGCTATATTTTTTAGATTATAATAATTCAGCATGAACTATCTTAAAATATTGATCGACACAACTATTTTTAATATTTAATAAAAAAAATAAAACTATTTTTAATTATAGAAAATATAAAAATAGAAAACTATATTTAAGTACATGCAAAAACGGTCAAAAATAAAGAAAAAAATCACGGACCTTAATTAATTAAATAAATTAAATCAATATTATAGATTATAGATATAACGTCAAATTTCTCTAATAAGTACGAAAATCTAATCCTAAAAATATTAGCATTAACTATTTATACTTTAATTATCTAAATTTGTTTGAATGATGATTGAGATCGTGTAGAGCTTGAAGTCAATTAGGAATCGAATGTCTGAGTTTCATTAGTTTGACTGATTTTCTTTTTTGTTTTTTTTTTTTTGAGCAGGACTTAATTCAACTTATAATCAATTAAGCTATAGTTGATCAAAGCGCTAGAAGTCAATTCATTAGATACTTTAACAGTAAAGAAAAGATTTTTCGTCATCCGAGACAATTTCGTTGCGAATTGTCCACCAAAAAAATATTTTATTAATATTATAATTTTCTCAAGTGCGGATTCTACTATATATTTTATATTTATTTCTATCAAATAAATTTATGTATAAAATGTAAATTTTTTACAATTAGATTCAAAATTAAATTATAAAATGTCGTGGCGCATTCTAATTTTCGGACTAATTGAAGCTACTATTAGCACCATTGAAAGTACGACATGCATTTAAATAGTCTCCAGATTCAATCTAAATCCATTGCAAAAGCTTAAATTAAAAAAGAAATTTATAATGGAATCAATTGGTTGAAGTACAAGCTGTCTCAAGACTGTTCGAAAATCAAAGCGGCCTTTCATGAGGCGTGCCAATATAAAATTCTACCTAGACAAGAGCTCCTTTGACCACTATTTTGTCTGTCCAAGTTTCCTTTTCAATATATCGGATCTCCTGTGGCAGGAAGTATAGATATTTCTGTGCAAGAAACATTCAGGTATGGTGAATTGACTCGCTACGCAATTTACTACAGAGTTTTAATATGGTAATATTCTGATTGCATTAACCAAAATCTTACCTAGATGGATAAAATCTACATGCATGGTTGTTAAATTGATTGGTTTCTTTTGGCACTGAACTGATTCCTTTTCTTTGTTTTGTTCTCCAAATTGAATAGGCAATAATTTGCCATGCATGTCACCTACTGTTGCAGGTACAGAATTTTATCTTCAAATTAGATAATAAACAAAAAAATAATAATTGGAAATAGTATAACTAACATTATTTATCTTACAAGTTGGTGAGAGAAATAGCAAATTGCATAATAAATAAGGAAATATTTTGAAGACAGCATAATTTATATGTTGATTTATTTGGTTAGCTGAGAGGCAATAAATGTTTGATAAAATTGGGAGAAAAGAGGAGAGACAAGAACACGTGGTGGCAATTAGAGAATAAACATGACCTTGTGAGAAATTATGCTAATTCTGAGCTGGATCTCTTGTGCAACTATCTTTTTTATATTTTTGACTAGTAAAGCTTCAAATTTTTTGACTGGCTTGGATACTCTTTGCATGCAATGATATAACTATAGATTTGCCAAGTAGATATGCATCTCTTCCTCTACGAAAAAAAAAAAGGGATATGCGTCTATGTTTATCCAATCATATTAAATTGCATTACAATGTCAATATGTACAATCTGAGCAAATTACAAATCAATTGCCTTCTATAATTTGTCTCAGCGAAATTAATTTTTTTGCGATATCATAAAACTTAAAACTTAAAAGAAGTTAATCGTACTTAAATCCTGATATTATGCGAAATTAAAGCGAGGCTAGTGGGTTATGACTAATTAAGCTCATTTCTAAAATAAGGTTTTCACTACTATAATCCAGACAGAATAAAGAAAGAGAATGCTTCAAAAATTGTGTTTATAAAAATAAGATAACATACTTGGGAAGCTTCAATCTCTTTAGCAAGTTTCCAATGTTTGTAATGCGCTATTATCCTATATCATCGTTTGATTTCTTAATGAGTTAATTCGGAATAATTCTTTTTTAAATTAGATAAATTCTTCCTATAGAAATGAACAGATGATATGAACTCAAACATTTTCAAGCTATGTAAGTGGAACTAAGAACTAAGAACTGAATTTACAAAAAAGAAATAAAAAGGGAAGGATGGAGGAAACACAAAAAGAGGCTTTAATTTGCATAACCATAATCAATTTAACCCCCCTCTCAATAATTACAATTTTAAGTTTACAAAATCCCATTAATCCATCTAAATTCACTATCTAATCCTTCCTACGCCGTCTCCTAACAAATCCACTAAAAACTAAAAACCCCTTACCTCTTCCCTTTCTTCTCTCCACCCCCTCCTTGACTACATCTAATCTTGGTCTCCATTTATTAACCTTACAACACAATTCCTTGTACTCTTTCTCCAACTCAGCAGTGCTACAAACCCTACCTCGTATCTCCACTTCCTCTTCCTTTACCTTATCAATCAAGAATTCATCGCAAACCCGTATTTGCAATGCACCAGCCGCAGTTTTTTGTATGTCGAACGGTCTTAGAGCTGCCATTTTTTTGCCATTGTTCGAAGCATTTGATAGCAAGAGAGACGAAGCGAGCGTTACAAAAGACAGGACTGAGTGAAAGAATTGTGATGGAAGAATGAAGTACGATTGCCCCGGTTGCAATCTCTCACCAGCTGATAATGCCGGTACCTTTTGACCTATAAAAAAAGAGTCGGACCGACAAATGAGGTGGGACGGGTGTTCTTTCATCAATTCAGCAGCCGATACGGGTCGATGGTAGACCTTGACTCGACCATCGGAGCCTACTAGTCGAATCGGTGCTGTTCGGGTCATGTTTGCATCAGAGTCTGATCCATTTACCATGTGGAAGCACCAAGGAACCATTTGGAGACTAAGAGACTTCAACCCCATTAGCAATAGGTGGTGTATGTCATCTGATGTGAATGAATTGGTTGTGTGTTTTCCTTTCTTTTTTGGTGTGGAGAGATAAGACTAAGAGAGCGTGGAAATAGAGATGAATTAAAAGTAGGAGCATGTGGGGGTGAGATTTATATTACGATAGGAGATTGAGGGGTGGTGTGTCCTTATTGTGGCCGACGACAGAGTTTGAATGGTTTCTTTTAAATTAATGATTTGGGTTTGGTAAGGGTTTCAATTTTGCTACATTGACATAACAGGGTACCTATAAGCAACATATTCCTGTTGTTTTTTTAGATATACTAACTAGATAGAGACTATCTAGTTGTACAAACAAACAAAAGAAAAAAATAAAAAGCAGGTGAAAACTTAAAAAAAAAAGATAATTATAGCAGTAACTCACTGATTGACTGTTGTGAAACACAATTTAATGTTGAATGTGCGCATAGTTGTTCGAAACGGTCACAAGTGCATTGTTTTGTTATTTGAGCCACAAATTTGGTGATAATAAGCATTTAATGTTTATACATTTGAGTATATTTTCTTACTAGATAAATTCATGTGAAATCAGAATATTCAGAATATTCATGTGAATTCAAGAGACTGAAATTATTGGATTGGCTTTTTAGTGATGAGCACCAACTATTTCTATTTAGTAATATGATTATTTGTTTAAGTCATTATTAAAAATGTAACTTGTCTTCTCAATCTTAATAAAAATAAATATAAAACTTTTACTAAATAACTTTTTATTCTAACAATGTAATAACATTATGTGAATCAATTGAAAACAACAAAAAAAAAGATGACTTCTTAATTAAGTTTACTTTAATTAGCATAAATAAATATTGTATGAGACTGTCTTGCATATATATTCGTATTGCACACGACATATTTGAGTTATTTTTTTTACTTTTGTCACTATATATATATATATATATATTCATATTGCACGTGACATATTTGAGTTTTTTTTTTTTACTTTTGTCACTACTTATTTGCATCTTAATAGCTAGCAGAGACTAAATCAATAGTAATTTTTTTTATATATAATAGTATGTTAATGGGACACTGCAAGACTAAGAGAGGGAATTCTTCATGGGCATTCCTGGGTACCTCACAGCTTGCACGAGACAAGTGTGATTTTTTTAGTTTTATTAACGGCGACCGTTTGTTTGTTTATTAGTTTCACAGCTTTTTAATTTTAATAATAAAATTGGTTATCTCACCTCTGGTTCTGGAGGGATAGCAGGTTTGACACTTTGACTGAAGCTTTTTCAGTGCTTCAATGCGCTCTCTCTCTCTCTTATGGTGACGTCTCCATTGTGTATTCTCTTTCTCGTAAATAATTTTAAACGCGCGCTTGTTCAAAGATCCGAATCTCTAGAAATAATACAACTTTCATTACATTAGAATACAACTTACTGTTCGTTCCACTATGACCACTCATTTGCATCCACGTGTTGCTTGGAGAAGCATCTGGTCTAACGGAGTCAAACCCTAAAAGCATAATTTCGGTTAGATGTACTAATTGAAGATTGAAATCCTCCTTCCTCGGTCAATAAATCACGCAGGAAAATATTGAATTATGACTACATTAATTGCACTTACAAAAAGTGAGTAAAACAAAAATGAAGCAATTCCAAACTTGAAGTAGCTTGGTCTTAGACCGAGAGGGAAATAAAACATTCATTACTTAATTAAACTGAAATCTATTGTTCATCTCTCAAGCCTTTTTCATTTTCCCATGAAAATCACTACTGAACCTTTGCATAATTGATATTTAAATTATGCACAGAGAAATGGAATTTTAAACTAAGAAAACAAAAAATATTTCAACATAATATATTTTTCTTTGTAATTTTTATCTTTAGAAATTGGCAGAAAAATTTTGATATATGTTACCTGCACATTAATTTCTTGTTCTTATCTACATAAATGGAGAACAAGACTCACATAATCAAACTTAATTGATTGGTCTTGAATCACTAATTCAATTTATGCAAATACAAAATATAAATTAAAAAAACTGTAATAATATTCACTTTTAATACATTTTTGAGGTCAAGGTTAGTCCAAGCTGTGTCGTCACTATGGTTTGGTTGGTCTAATTCTAACAGTAGACCGGCCGTAAGTTCAAACCATAAGAGCCATGAATGCTCTCCATTCAATTACTGGAGATAAGTCCATTTTTCCTTTGGCAGAGATGTACAGTGTATGAAACTGGAGGGTTATGGTAAACCCAAAATGGTAGTAGTTGGCTTGTTGGTTTTGACTGGTTAGAGAGAGTGACAGATAGAGAGAGACATTTTCAAAAAAAAAAAAAAAAAAAACAGATAGAGAGAGAGAGAGAGACAGTAACACTAGACAGCTCTAAAAACTAAAAAGAGAGTAATACCCAGATGAGAAGCCTCGTCTGACATGAGCACCCTCTCTCTTTTGCTTTGCACGAGGGGTTTGCCTACGAGGCTCTGACCCACCATATTTTTTATCTGACAAACAAGAGGTTTTCCTCTCTAGTCTTTTAAACTGGAGGTGTCCTTGAGTGTAATTTTCGCATTGGTTGGATACTTTCCAATGTGGCGCAAGTTGTGATTTGCTTGAACTTTGAATTAAGAAGTCAATACAGTTGGTAATTATGTTAGGTCATAAATTTGAACCATTTTGACTTGAGTTTCCGTTACTATGTGATCTTGAGACATTTAAAGATATAGGAAATTTTAAACTAATCAGTTTTTTAGTAAATTTGTTTAATTTGATGATGTATAATAATGAAATAGTTTTTCTCTACCATTTTCATTGTTATGACCTTTTCTAATTTTTATATTATTTAGGGTATTGTAAATTATCTTATTCTTTGTTATATTATAGCTAGTTCATTTTTTTTTCATCTATCTTTTGCTATATTCCTATTTTGCGTTGTTAAAAAGGAATTCTAGAAGTCTTGCTATAAAATTGGTTATTTTCTATTCAACAATTTTTTTGTCAAAGTTTTTATTTTCTACATGCAAATGATGCTTAAACAAGCCAAATGTTGCCATTGAGATAAGATGTCACCATTTATCACTACATTATGTTTATTGATAAATCAGATAATTTAATAAATTTACCAAATAATAGCAATGCTGACATGAGATTTCTAAATTATCAATACTGGAAATGGAGAGAATTTATAAGGACATGCAGTAGCCAGTAGGTTTTCAAAATCACTGAGTGCGTTTATCTATCTACTAAAAAAAAAAATAAAACACAAAAAGCACAGATAGAGAGAGAAGTCATATAGTCTTCTCCAAACCCCAAAAAACCCTGTCCAATTAAAGCTATTCAAAAGCGTAGTTCTAAATTTTTCAACCCCAAAGCCCAAGGGGGCATCTTTTGAAAACCCTTTTTTACGCCCTGTTGCTCTTATGTCATAACCTTTGGTGTTGCCACAAGCCTAAAACATTCCAATAGTAGAAATTCAAGGATAAAACGTGCTAGCTAATTAATTATATAAATATAACAAACTAAAACTGTAAAATGCAACTTCAAAGAATTAACTTTCTGTGAAAGGCCTGGTAATGACATATATATTGAAAGGAAGTTTTTACCTCAACTATCTCTGAGTTGGTAAAACATTACATCAGTTCATATATTATATATTAATTATACATTAAAAATAATAAAATATACAAAAAAATTTGAACCAAAAAACATAGAAAGCCCATGCAAATGTACAAATTTTCAGTCCCTATGATATTTTCTTGTGGTGTAAAGAGAAAAATAAAATAAAATAAACAACCATAGACAATCTCGGTCATGAGCTCAAGCTTTTTTTTTGAACTTTAAAGGCCCGTAGGCAAATGAGCTCAAGCTTGCATGGGAAGGGAAGGCAGTCCCAAACCCTAGGCATGCCCAAAAGGAATCTATCCCTTTTCCTTCACTCTTTTTTGCTTTAATTTCTTTTGATTGATTATTCTTTCCAATCTAATCCCAATTCCAATTCACAATTGCCCCTTTATTTAATTACTGTTTGGTCCCTTAACAAAGCGGCAACCATGGCAAGTCTCAAGGAAACCCTCCCCAAAACCAAGGCCTCTTGAATTGTTCCCTTTCTCTATAGCATTTATCAATTGGCAAACCTTGTAGCGGGTCATTAAGCTTGTAAAGTTGTGACTGTTAATTCAGCTACAGGGATATACACTGGACTAGCGTCACCTGAAGATCCTGTTCAATGGCTAGTAATACCAAATTGATAAGCACAAAAATTAGGTTAGATTCTTAAGTACAAAATTACATTCCGAAGAGGATCATATACGTACAAAGAGGGTGTGTGCACGGGTGTCTGTCTCCTGTACCATACAACAATAACATCAAAATTAATATTTGCTGGCTCTGTAAGAATCTTTCAGAGCAGCTCCATGTGCTTGATTCAGATCAAGAGTCTTAATTTGAATTGTTGATACATTAATTATTACTGTCATTAATGTCTTTTTTAATGGTAACCATTAATTTAAAGTTTGCACGAATACAATGGAATCATATGTTAACAGCATCTCTAGTTATATGATCAATGGAGAAGAATTGGGTTTGATTCAGAATGCAACGTGTCGTTTTGGGAAGTGATTTACGTAATTCATGAAAAATTGGAGTAATATGCTTAGTTAAAGAGTGGTTAGAGTTGGTCAGTAGTCAATGGGTTAGCCCAACTGTCTTTAACCTAATCTAATTTGTTCTAGAATCAGTTGTTGTGCACGCTCTCCTTATTTCCTTCGTCAAAAGCATGTGCTTTGACTTTTTTTCTTTCATTTTTTCTTTTTCTTTTGCTTTTCTTTTTCTTGCTATCTTGTTTTTGTCGATTTACTTTGCTTGCAAATAGTTAAAAGTGTCATCCCATAGTTATTTAAAGGCGACGGCACACATGCCCTCAACTTTGTTTTCATATATGCCTTTTTTTTTCACATTATCATCATTTTTTGGCTTTTCAAATTTTTCATCACATAACATTAGAAATCCAATAATATAAATAATTCATATAATTTAAAAACTGTGTTATGTCCTCAACATGTACACAGCAGTAATAATACTCAAAGACTTCGATTTGTTGAGAGTCAATGTTAAAAGATTAATATTCTGAAATCAACCACATTAATGTCCTTTAGTTTTCAAATTTATGTCATAATTGTTAAATTATTTCCATATAGGTTGACGAGTCTATATGGAAACAATCTAAATTAAGTATGGGCTGATTATTGTTTGGTATCCAAGTTTCTATTGATTATGGTAATTAATAAGCTAAACATGGCTGTAAAGGAATAGCAGATTTTGTGCAATAGATTTGTTGCCTTTTATAGGTGGTTATATTTAGAAATATTACCTAAGTATGGGCTAATTATTGTTTGGTATCTAAGTTTCTATTGATTATGGTAATAAGCTAAACATGGCTGTAAAAGAATAGCAGATTTTGTGCAATAGATGTGTTGCCTTTTATAGGTGGTTATATTTAGAAATATTACATATTTTAATGATGGGCAAAATATGGTATTGTGTGGTGGCCAAGAAGCCCTTGGCACTATATATATGGGGTTGGTCCCCAAGGGACAAGATACACACGAGTATTGCTGCATACATGCGTTGATAGCAGCATCTCTGCCCCTCTCTCTAATTATTCCATCGATTAGAGAGAGATAGTGCTTTTGTTTAGACTAAAGGCATCAAAGGGCGCGTCTTGTTCTCTCGGAAGATCTTTCTCCCTACTTAGGTGCGTGGAACAGCATTGGTGAAGGTGCATACACGTCAGGACACATCAAGAAGTGCTCAACATCAAGATTCAGACCATAGCAATGGAATTAGATAAGCTTCCGCTCTTGATTTAAGTTTTTGGTGTTTTGGAACGTCCCGTTCCACTGCTGGTTCTGCGAGTTTATGTTTTTAGGATTTTGCTATTTGATCTGCTAGAATTGTTATTCCTTTGACTTTAAAGCAAACCTAACAATAACATCTTCTGTATAATTAAGAAAAGTAATAAAACTCGCCTATAGTTATAATTGTTTTAATTTTGCAAAAGGAATTCGAATTTTGAGTTGTCACTTCTATGACTGTCTGAGTCGGAATTTCGAGTTGCTATAGTATTTAATGTAACCGTAGTAGAAGTGCAAATAGGTAAATAAACATCTTTGACCATCAGTTAAAAGCTCAATCCATAAAGTTATGTAACTAGAAGGGTTATACATCTCTTCAGAGGTAGGCATAGAAGAGTTGAACGCTGAATTGTACACAAACATGTAACCACTACCAAAAGAATCTAGATATCAGGTCATCACTAAATACTGGAACTGGTCACTGTACAATGTTTCAGGCGTGTCATTGACTTTAGAAAGTGTTCGGCACTCCTCTAGGCGCCTACATGCAAACACCAGTTACGTCTTAATTTAGTGGCTGCACTGTTCTAAAGTAGCACGTCTCCTCATCTTTTGCTGTGGCCGGTGGAAATCTATTTACAATCTAGAATCTTCCAAGTATTCAAGATTGAATTCACATGCCATACCATTAGAATCATCCAAAGTGATTCAAGCCATCCGATTCAGCCCATGCAGAAATTTCAACAGCACTATTGGCATGCAACCGATGCACTTAAACTACTTGAATGGTTTTGCTTTTGAAACTTGAACAGAGTAACAGTTGGTTCGAGTAAAGCATACAGCAATACCTACAAGTTGTATTCAAAGACTCAATTCTTCATGCTAAATTATTATTTATTAATTTTGTTGGAAATATCTTCATTGCTAATTCTGTAGAGTCTGTCCAGTGTAAGGCTTGTTTAGAGCAACGAAAAAAGTAGAATTAAAATAATAACCCATAAACCGCACCTACAAGTTGTATTAAAATACTCAATTCTTCATGCTAAATTATTATTTATTAATTTTGTTGGAAATATCTTCGTTGCTAATTGTGTAGAGTCTGTCCAGTAAGGCTTGTTTAGAGCAACGAAAAAAAGTAGAATTAAAATAATAACCCAAAAACCTCATCGACACAAAAATGCTCGGTACTTCTCCGTCCGTATCACACAATTTGTTTTGGCAATCAGCAATAATTGACGTCCTCTTGGAAAAAGAATAATATTTTTCCTACAAATAATTCCTGGACTTAGTCCCTTGGTCATTATCGCAATTTTGGTAGAGATTTAGTCAAGTACTCCCTAATGTTGTTTTCTATACTCTGGAAACTTCAGTAAACAGCTGCCAATTTGTTCAACTGCTTGACTGACAGCAACAGTAGTTCGGAATAGATGGAAGAATGGACCACTAAGAGTTTTGACAGAAGTGGTACAAATCATTTTCTTTGAAAAAACGACCCACTAGATGATCGAAACCTTCTAACTTATGGAGTTATGGTGGAAAAAAGTATGCACAAAGAACAGGAACAAAGCTTTCAAAGTTGCATGCATCTTCATAATTGACAGAATACATTATCAAAATTTATATATATTCTCAATTCAAAATTAGCATTGCAATTGGAACTAGTCAGATGGGAAAGGGACCTCGTCACCAGGACCCACATTATCAATTGGCGGCCTTTGCTTGTGGTGGTCAGTGACAGACTGGTATGCCATTGCAAGAGCTAATGCCTGACAAATAAAAGAGAAGCACAATAAACAACCAGAATCACAAAACACACACTTATATTGCTCATACAAAGATAGATTAGGGAACCGATGAACTGAAAACAAGCTACTTTTTTAGCGATAATGTGAATTGCATCGCGAATAATTGCAATGCGAAACAAATACTAAGTACAGTTTCATTAGCTCTGCTTGCATTGTGTCTAATCACAAACAAAACTATTTTCTGCAGTACACATTCTATTGCAATGTCTGTACTGATAGTATTAATTATGATTTGGGGAGGAGGGAGTTACAAATGTGGCAATGTCCAATTAATAAAAAAAAGGACAGGCATTTTACATCTAGACACATGGATCACAATGCAAAATCGGAAAATAAGAACTTACAATGTGATCCTGATCAGGAGGCGCATATATCCCAGTAGTTTCCGTTGTTCTCCGATTGGTGCCACCTTTAGGCGCATCTTCGACAGGTTTGAATCCAGTGGGGACCACCAAAACTGGTATACCAACTAAATTGCCAAGACATACCAGCTCCCAATCTGTTGCATTCCCAATAAATGCATCAACCTCTTTGAAGTTATCCCTGACTTCCCTTATCAACTTCCCTCTGGCTCTTTGTGCCTATAGCAAAGTCCACAAACTTTCTCGACTTAACCCCAATTCTCATTAAATAGATTCAGTACTCGAGTAACATACCATTGATCAGGGGACTTTTGGTCAATTTATTATAATTTATTCTCAAATTAAAACTCCTCTAAGTAATAACGATAGTGAAGAAGCCCGATGCAGGAAAGTTGAATTTTTCTTTTTTTAAATAGCAACATCTTTTGCATATGCTGACATTTTTTTTTTTAAGATAGAGAGTGCGACCTGTATGTAATCTACAGCTGGTACAAGACGAGCCCGGCGAAGCTCAACAGGCCACTGGTCTTGGGCCTCGTACTGGTCGTCCTGACCCTCACGCTGCCACCTGTCAAAGTGGGCCAACATGTCCACATCCATTGTTATATTCAAAATTGACTGCACTGACCCGACTGTGTAGTTCAGGTTGAATGGCACCATCTTCACCCCCTTCCTCGACAAAACATTGACAACCTACGACCACAAACTTTATGAGTGTGTGGCTCACTTCCAGGATAGGTGATTGGTGGGTACCTGATTTCATTCATACCTCCATCTCAGCACTTTCGAGATAACCAACAGTGAGTTTTGAGATGTCGACCTGAAATGGGTCCTGTAAGCGTACATCACGAGAAGAGAGATCGTTTTCGTCCTTTCCACGAACTGTATCAATTATAATTGCACAGTCACTGGTACTTCTGCAGATGGGCCCTAGCTTATCCTATCATTAGTTCAAAATAAGGATATTGTATCATAAAGTTCAACTTCAATTTAGTAAAACAAAAGCATTTTACAAAGAGTAGACATACCAAGCTTTCAGAGATGCTCATAACACCTGTTCGGCCAATGGTACCAAAAGTTGGCCGCAAGCAAGTTATTCCGCACCGAGCAGCTGGATATGTCAGTGATCCTGCTGTTTCTGATCCAATTGCAAATGGTACCAATCCTAGCATACATCAAAATTCAGATACTTAAGTAGCACACACTTTATCTACAGAAGAAAGAAAAATAATAACCTGCAGACGTGGAAGCAGCAGGACCAGCTGAAGAGCCAGTCGAAAACTCTAAAACATTCCAAGGATTGCGTGTTCTCCCTCCAAACCAAATATCATCATATGCAAGTGATCCTGATACAAGCTTAGCTACGAGTACTGCACCTGCTGCCTTCAGTCTGGTATCATACCCATTATTAAGAATAAAATACATAAATTAAACTAAATCAGTATATTATAGAGGAACATTACTTTTTATAAACCCAAGCTTCAGCGTCCAGAACTTGATCTTTGAAAGTAGTCGAACCCCAGGTGGTGCGATAGTGTGGTACTGCTATTATATCCTTTAAACCATACGGTATTCCATGCAGAGGCCCTGCTTTTTTATATCAAAAAACATTTACATGCAATGCAAAAAGTTCTTTCATTATACCAAAGGAGAAAAATGGTCAAGTACCAAGGTAATGTCCTTCGGCAAGTAAGTCATCTGCTTTTTTGGCTTGTTGATATGCAAGCTCTTCAGTTAATGTCACAACAGCTTTGAGCACAGGATTATACCTGTATTAAACTATTAATCATAAGATGACTTGGTTCAGTTTATTTGACTACTTATTCAAGTCAGGCTCCAGTGCTAATCATGCTTAGCATCGATTAACTACTACTATGGCCCTGAATCCTGATTATGGAGTTCCAATCAACTGAGCTGAACCGCTCAATGCAATATACATGTTGAGATCTTGTCGGAAACTAATTCTTTTTTTTTTTTTTTTTGAGATCTTTCTGGAAATATTTTCTTCAATTGTGGAAAGTGGTGCTATTGGATGGTCCATAATTTTGGAAATTAAGAGAACTGGCCTGACTTCTAAGAGGTCCAGTGTTCAAGCCCGCATGCTAGCGATAGGCTTAGCAAGACAGCGTAAAAACTTAGCCATATATACAAGAAATGACCAGGGTCAGGGTGTCATTTCTGGCCTACCCCAACTTATTTGGGATAAAAAGGCCCTGACCTGAACTGAGTAGGGTATTGATGCCATCGAGCAATTAGGATTGCCTGATCAGGACTTCAATTTCGAGATTTGGATCTATAGCGCTCGTCTCATGCCTCACTCAAATTTATACAAAATGGGATAAGAAAAGCTAACACCTACCTTTTTAGTCTCTTCAGGATGATGTCAGTGAGTTCACGTGATGTGATTTGCTTTGTCTTAATTAATTCTCCTAGTTCAGTAATCTGGTCAAGTTCTCCATTTAGAAAAACCATAAGTAAAAACGATGAAAGGAAAAAATTTTAGAAATCAACAATAGCATAAATGCACCCTGCTGCAAGTTCCTGCAAGCTTGAAATACTTCACTTATAGCTTTTATGTTCTTATCTTTTACAAAGAAACTCAGATACCCCTCTTTCTTTCCCAATTAGTGGAGACAAACCATGACAAACTGGTATTCATTCAAGCATTACTGCTGGAAAATTTTTGAGATGTTCTGCCTGTTTGCTAACATATTGTGAGGCATTACCAACTTTCTTTTTTTTTTAAAAAAAAGGATGAAAAAGAACTTACAGTCATAAAAGCAATATCTTCTTCGTTGCTTGGCCTCTGTACTTTTTCATAAGAGGGATAATTAAAATTATCGTTTGCATCCACTGCTCTATTTATATTCTCACCCCATGAAGAATTGAAAACTAAAACAGATGGATTGTGCAAGCCTCCATCTTCTGAAGCAACCAGTTTTCTGTTCTCTCTAAATGCTGGTACATTAAACTCCTCTGCGCCTTTTGCCATTTCCTTTACCTTGACAAAAGCAAGAAAAAAAGAAATATATGGAATTATCCATCATGGATACTTTTAGTCTTGACTTTCGATGCATCGCATTTCCTAACACAAAATTTTACTTGCATGATGAATTTCAAGTTATTTTCACATACTTCTCAGAGTAGGACCTTCAGAAAGTAGTACAGTATATTTGTCATCGTGTTTGCAGCCAAATATAACCAGAATTTCATTTGGTTGGTCCATTCTTTCTAGTTTAGTTTAGAGTTATTAGATATTTTACTTAATTCCCTCACATCTGATTTGTCTAGCTAATTAAATTAGTAAGAATCACTGCTTGCCTTGTTCTATTTCAAACCTTTCAGGTTTTGAGAAGCTAGCCAATCTCAACAATAGTATACTATACCAAATAAATAGATAATCAGATATGAATATATATGACTGATGCTGCAAAATTACTTTTGACTCATTAAAAAAATCGGCATCAAAGAACTTCAATGCTTTCTTCAATGCAGTAGCATCACTTATCATCTCTTCAGTTTCTACTTCTTGCGGTACAGGAATCACCATTTTCTTTTCCTACGATAATATTTAAAAGGTACATAAGAACAATCACATGGCCTCAAATTATTGGATAAGAAACATATCAATTGAACTACCTTCCAAATCTTATGGTATCGACAATTTAGGGTATAGGAGTAACTCTGAGCTCTGTTTGATAAGAGACTCCATAAACTTTTAGAAGAACAAGCCTGTTTTAACATATCTAAGAGTAATTAACAAAAAAAAATGACAGTTTTTTTTTTCTGACGATAAAAAAATAAATGCAGTAGACTGCTGGTTTCTACATAATAGAAACATTTTTTTCTAAATGCACCTACTAGCGTAAAACTGTATTACTTACTTCCTTAGACTAATCAACAATATCTAAACTAAGCCCAGAATTGAACCTAACAAAAGAGGTTATCTGTGAATAGATCCTACACTCACTGAAAACCAAATTTCCAACCTTCAATAGTAATCTTACAATTGATCTAATAAACAAAACATCAGAATAATAAGCAACAAAAAATTGAGACATAAAGGACATTGAAAAAAAAATAAATAAATAAACTATGATCTCAAAAAATTGTGCATTTTCAAAATCCAAATGGACAACTGTCACTGAGGTACATAATATATTACACAGTAATCCTCTACAAAAAAAAAAAAAGAAAAAAAAAAAGAACTCGGTAATGAGAGCAGTCACAAATATTTCCCACTAATATCATAGTTCAATATTCAATAAGGAAACTTCCCTACAGATTACAAAACAATGATAGTATTGTAAATTGATTCGATTTAAAATTACCATGCTGCACGGGGATGCCTGTGAGTGAGCTTCGAGTAGGGAAAGGAGGAGGAGTAAGAGGAGAGTAGCAAAGAGACTGCCACGTGGCATCCTGGCCTGATACGTGGCGGTCAACGAGAGTGTCGTCGTGTGCTTCGCTTTGCATTCAGAGTAATGAAGCGGCAGTGAGCTGCGAATTGGGACCATCACCTGATACTCTTTTTAGACAGAAGAGGAACAATGTAACACTCTTTTTGGGCCTAATTTAGTACCTATATTTGGGCCAGAAGTACAAATCTGTTAAAGTCCAATTTGAGAAATAAACATCGAAAAAATTAAATACAGTTTTACTGTTTGCTCGAATTTCAAAAATAATGAAAAAAATTCAAATTTTCAAAAAATCGACTGAATCCGATCCAACATCTTTCCGTTCCCAACAGCACAAAGCCAAAGGATATGGCATTTGTCACAATTTTAAATTTACAATTTTACTTTTTAGCCCTCAAATTTTTTGTTATTATAATATATATAATTAGTGATTAGTAATTAAACATAATTTAAACTTCTATTATGAAATATAAGTATATAATTAAATTATTTATGTCAAATATATAAAATTGTACATGTGTATAATACTTATTTATACATATATATTATACATATATATTATGTATCATATATTTTATATATTAAATACATATTATTATATATAATTAAATTATGCATGTTGAATAGTTATACATATATAATTGAGAGATGAGAGATAGGATGAGTAACGCTGAGTAGGCGATGGATGGAATGACCGGAATGGCCCTGAGAGAGGAGGATCGTAGGGGTCGTTTGGATGTGTCCGGAATTTGGGGATTTTCCAATTCCGGGCATAAATTTTAATATAAACAATTCATCTCTCTCACAAAGTTACACACTTCCCAACGAAAATCCTTATTCCTTCCTAGGAATTGGCTATTCCTAACCCATCCAAACGACCCCGTAAGTAATAAAGGTCGGTCAGAAAAGGAATCGTATCCTCTACCAACCTTTAAAAGGTTGGTAGAGTGCCCACCTCCTCTGTGGAGCGTTGGATTTAATCCAGCGGCGTGCGTAGAGACGATAAAGTTTGCATCTGCCCGACTGACTACCCGAGATCTCTCTCCGATTTCTCTTAAAAAAAACTATTTTTTTTAAACAAAACCTAGATCGATCCAGAGAGAAATCGGAGAAAAACCTAGAATCAAGTTCTCCGCTCTTCTCCGACTACCATCTCATCTCCTCCGACTGCTCGTCTCTGACTGCCAGCTCATCTTCTCCGCTCGTCTCCGACTGGTCGCTCGTCTCCTCCGCTCGTCTCCGACGGCTTCCCTCAGGTACTTAGTGCGCTAGTTAGGAAGCCAACTTGAGAAGGAATCACCCGACGTTCCAGATAGGAGTACTTTCGCTAGCTAATTCCACGCTATTCGGAAGTAAATCCACTGAGTAAGTCACTCACTCTTAAAGAAAGTTATGTTTGTTGATCTTGATGGTTTCGGAGTGTTAATAGAAATTGCTTCTATTATTTTCTTGAATTTTGAAATTGAATAAGCATTTCAGAATGTCAGTAGGAGGATCCATGATACTTCCATTTGTCTTTTGCAACGGTTGAATGATTTTTGAGGTTTTGTTGGAGTATGAATGAATCCCAAAATTATTGTAGTAATTGCTCAAATATGCACTATATATTGCTCAACGCAATGATCGGCTAATATCAAATGGTCATTTGTTTTTTCACCTTTCTTATATGGTTCCAGCATGTATACTGGTACAGATGTTAAGCATGAAAATGGCTTATCTATGAATATTTCTGATGTCAAGGACCAACTTGTAAAAGTAATAATCATAACTGTTACACTAAATTTTTCTTGTAATTAGACTTTATGCATCTCTTGTAAATGTTTCATGTTATTTTTTTAGATAGCAATGAGCTCTCAAAGCAACAATCTATGGCTATCAAATGGAGCATTTCCTTACTGTAATAAATGCAACGACAATCAACGAGTAGTTGTCCTGGTTGCAGACACACAAAGAAATAAGGATCGAGCTTTCTACTCGTGTCGACGATGCGGTGATTTTATTGCATGGTGAGATGAGGTGGGCTTTAGTCCTATAGACCTTAAAATTAAAGTCGATTCATTGAAGAAACAATTAGAAAGGCAAGCGGATGATTTGAATAAACAATTGGATGAGAAGTTTAAGGAAATTGAAGATAGGTTCAAGAAGCATTTCTATAAATTGTATTATTTTTTTTCTTTTTCTTTTGATTATTGTAATTTGTAAGGTGTAATGTATGAATTTAGATATGTGCTTTGCATTTGCTATGGCTGCATAGATTAGTTGTTATCTTATACCTATCTTGCTTAATTAGCTTATATTATAATCTATGCTTTTAATATATTTTTTTTTTTGAAGTTGTATGATTATCAATATTGAATATTCAAGAGTAAGATTAACCATTTTTGATATGCTTTATAAACGCCCACTGAATTTACAAAACGTAAAAAATAAAAAAGAACATCAATATTAGAGCAAACATGAGGCTACATGATGGAACAGTTGCAACAAGCACCATGCTGAAGGAAACTTGTTAGTGAATTTGAGCAAACTTGTTATTTAAAATTAGCAATTGTTAGCGAATTGCCAGAAGGAAACTAATAGCGAATTGTTAGCAACCACAATGCTTTTCTAAACAAATTCTCAGCTGATATGCTTTATCAAGGATGCTCATTCAAATAATAGCTCCAAGAAAATGCAAATATATGTCAAAAAAAGATACAAAAGAAGAAGTACATCTGCATGGTGCTCCAACAATTTCCAATCTGCATGGTGACCATTTGAGCTGTACCAATGAGCATTCCAGTGACGTGTAAAAGCTACTCAAAAGTTATTACCTACCAGTGAGCATTCTACTCAATTTGCACCTATTCCAGTGACATAATAAATTTCAGTGGTACCAAATTCTTTTTCTAACTCCAAAACCGACACTTCCACCATAATTTCTCCAATACAACCATGCTTCATCTAGGGTTGCAAATTCCGTACCCAAATAAGGTGCCAACCAAACTCCACTAGACTCCATATCCTACATAAATGCAATATCATTTAGTATACTTTGTAATATCTATTTCGTTTTATTCTTTTGCTAATTCATTAATATGATACTATGCAGGTAGCAGGCCAAATGGTCCTATCCAGAATAATAAGCTTTGTACAACAGTAGAAACCGTATAACATCAGACCATAAATTGTGTTATAATGTTATAAACCAAATTATGTTTTAGTAAAAAAGAAGGACATAGGCATGCATAAATTAACTTCTATATCAAATTATCAAGAAAAATCGTCCAAATACTGATTCAGGAAATAGATTTAATTTTTTTTTTCTTTTTGAAAAGAAATGACAGATGAAACTTAAACCCAACATAATGGTAGAGTCTAGACTCATTTTATATGACAGTTGGTAAAAAATGTTACATCCACATTGATTTATCTTATCTTTTTCACCTACACATGGGCCAATGAAGATATCATTTTTTGCTCCCTCTCCAGGACCTAAACCTGGAGGTGGTATTATTACGACCAAATTATACACATCAATTAACAATTTCACAGTGTTACCTTGGTCTAAGCCTGAAACTGGGGAAATTAGTTCCAGAGGTGCAAAGAGGGGGTGCAAACTAAGTGAATTGCCAGGAGGCTATTTGGGGAAATTACTAGTGTATAAAAGTGGCAAAGTTAAGATTAAGATTGGAGAGAATTTCTTTCATGTGAGTGCTAATTGCCGTGCAAAACCAAGAGGCATTGAGCTTCGTACTTCCAATTGGGATTTTCTTGTTCAATGCAACTACTCAGTTTATCCACTAATTAAAAAATAAAACTACTAGACTATGTGCTCCAAGTTTGATGCTACTGTTATTGTTATAACACCCTTCTCAATTTCAATTCTGTACTGAGCAAAATTGTCTAACAAAATTATTGTCTCTACTTCAGACTGTGATCATAAATGTATAAAAACAGACCTGACGGAGAGGAGAATGTGAATGGGTGAGAGACGAAGAGGTTTTGGCGGAAGTTGTCTCTACTACGAATGGGTGAGAGACGGAGAGATTTTGACAGAGTTCGATTGAGACGGAGGGGTTTTGGCGGAGATGAAGTGGATTTGGCGTGAATCAGAGAGAAAATCGGAGACGCTCATGGTATTTGGTTTTTTTTTTTTTTTAGTACACAGGAAGGAGGAATGAGATCCTCTGGATTTCTTTGGACTTCCTTGCATCTGAACCGTCCGATTTAATCTCAACGATTATGGATGCCCCGTGAATAGTACCAGATTGATAGGCCCGAAAAAATTTTAGCCGTTGAGATTAAATCGGACGGATCAGATGAGAGGAAGTCCATTGGATTTCTCTAAAAGAAATCCAGAGGATACGGTTCCCACAGGAAGGAAGGGGACTCGGGCAAGGGGGGAAAGGTCGAGAGAGAGTTTTATCACTGCACGTTGTTGGATTAAATCCAACGTTTTAGACATGAGGTGGGCACTCTACCAACTTTTTAAAGGTGGGCAGAGAATACGATTCCGTCAGAAAAAGCCCAAAAATAAAATACTAGAATACAAAACATCTCCAACGTCGCAACGGGATCCTCAGCAGTAAAAAAAAACTGTTCCAAGCAGTCCTTTTCATTTTTTTAATATTTAAAAATTTTAAAATTTAAATGGAGAATCCAAACCGTTGATCTTGTTAAATTTTACCGGCGATACGTTTTCATATAAGTTTTATAAAATTTGAAGTCGATTTGATACTTGATTAAGTGACCAAATTATGAACGTATTAGAATTAATCTAACCAGATTCGTTCATTTGTTGACCACTTAATCTAGTATCAAATCAACTTTAAATTTTATAAAACTTATATGAAAACACATCGCCGGTAAAATTTAACAAGATCAACGGTTTGAATTCTCCATTTGAATTTTAAAATTTTTAAATATTAAAAAAAATGAAAAGGACTGCTTGGAGCAGTCGGACTGCTGAGGATCCGGACGCCTCCAACGTCACCGTTCCAATCAGAACTAATTCTCGTTCTCTTCGTGCCATATAAGTTAAAAAATACCAATCCCGAAACGCCTCTTCTCAGATAAAATCATAAAATTCCTTGACCAACTTCTCGATTCCACTATCGAATTCGCGAGAGAGAGAACGGAGAAGAAGAGGGAAACGAAAATGGCGACGAAGAAAGGTTTCACGCGCTTAGCGCTTCTCATCGCGTCGATCTCTCTTCTCGTCGGATTGGGGAACAAGTACGGATACCTCGACAAGGAAGGATTGATGGCCGGATTCAAAGAATTGAAGGAGAAACTCGGTGTGTGGGCCATACCAGCTTACGTCGGGGCCCACACTCTGACACTCGCGCTGTGCCTTCCGTACGCCGTCTTCTTCGAAGCTGGTGCGTCGCTTCTCTTCGGATTCGTGCCTGGTGTGCTGTGTGTGTTTGCTGCCAAGGTGCTTGGTGCTTCTCTCTCCTTCTGGATCGGAAGGTTAGTGTTTCTTCGGCTCTGTTTACTGATTGATTTGTCAAGATCAAGGTGTGATTGAATATAATTTCTGTTGATCTAATTTGTTTGGTTTTTTTTTTTTTAAAAAAATGGCATAGTATTTTTTTTTTTCTTAGAATCATTGTAGATGGTTTGAATTTTCTTCTGGTAATATTGGCCATGTGCTAGTAATACAATTCTACAATTGCCTAATCGAGTAGAATATGAACTGACTACATACCCACCTTGCAATTAAATAATAGATTGTGGAACTTTAATAAATAATAGGTCAACAACTGTATACAATTAAGAAATCTAATGTGGAATTTTCTGAAGAGAACGAAAAAGAATAGGACAAAATCCCAGGTAATTTTATCTAAAACAGGAAAGTTGTAGTTATCTCTTCTTCTTCAAAATAAAAAAAAGAAAGAAAGAGTTACTGCATCCCATAGATCGAGATACACGATGGAACTTATCAAAAAATAAAGGTTCATGATGAACTTTAATGATCACTGCACTTCAACTTTAATTCTTTGTGATGTGGGATAAAATGACAACAGCTATATAATCGCTCTAATGACATAATCGCCCGTTGATTGCATCCTCAGGTTGGTTTTTAGGAGCTCCAAGTCAGCAATGGAGTGGGCCCAGAGCAACAAGTACTTCAGCCTGCTTGTCAGAGGTGTTGAAAAGGATGGCTGGCGATTCGTTTTACTTGCACGTTTTTCACCTCTGCCGTCTTATGTAATAAATTATGCATTGGCTGCAACACAAGTTAGCTTCTTTGTTGATTTTCTTCTTCCAACAGTTATTGGATGCCTCCCTATGATTTTGCAAAACACTTCCATCGGTACCCTTGCTGGTGCAGCCATGGGCCCTTCTACAAATTCTGGCAAGTCAAGGGTATTTTCATATTTGTTCCCTATGCTTGGCATTGGGTCGAGTATTCTTATTTCATTTAGGATTAAAAAGTACTCTTCAGGTTTTGTAATGGCTGAAGAGAAAATAAAGAAGGAAGACTGATGATATTTTATTTAGTTTTTTTAAAGCTTTCGTAATTTATCAGTTGAGTTAGGACCAGCTATAGGTTCAGATTAGCTCAAGTCATAATAGATTGGACGGGCGCAGAGATGGAGGATGATTCTTTCTTTCTGCATTTGCTGCTTATGAGTTATTTTAGCAACTTCCTCAATGTGAATGAAATTAAATAATTTGGGTTGATTGGGTTTGGGTTTTAGCCTTTTAGTTTGATACTGGTCCAGAGTTCTGGTACAGAAGTTTAGGTTTGTGTAGTTTATGTTTTAGGAATGAAATAAGTGGGTGGTTTTGTTGTATTCAGCTTTAAAAAAAGTGATGAAAGCTACCTAGAGTCACTCATCTGAAAAAGGAAAGGTAAAATTAGGGTTGTTTCCAGGAGCATGTTTTCATTATCCTCCCCTGCAAAATTCTAAAACTGGTTATCCTGAGTAGTTAAAATGATAGTTAGACATGGTTTCTGGTACTGTTATGTTTTTTTGATGATTTGAGTCATAAAGAACAACAATTTGAAACTAGAGTTTGACGTATTCCTGTTTCATTCTGGTTCGGAATGTCTGTAGCGGGAATTTGGAGTGCTCCTAGTTTGATTATAGTAGACAAGATACTAATCTGAGCTAAGTACAACGTCCTAATCTGAACTGGGAAGAACTTATTCATGAAATCCACAAGACTAACATGCAAAAAGGATATTTTGATTCAAGTTACAATTTCTTTTTGAAAAAGAATCATCCCATAGAGTCGAGACAAATTTGAGAGATTCTCGAACTGAAGATAATTCTACTTGAACCTTTCAACTCATAACACATTTCATTCTATTGTGGTTTGTGCCGAAAGAGTTTCTCTCTTTTGCTCTTGCTCTCTCTCTCTATCAAGAACTGTGGCCGTCTCTTGCATTGGATGCAGACCCATAATAAGAAGAATCGTAGTTCCCGGACAATTACAAATATTAAAATAAAAATTGGGAACTGATACACTAAATACCACATTGAAGCAACAGAAGGTAAGGTGATAGTGAAAGAACCAAAAGGGAAAAAAAAAATCAAACAACAAAAGCAAGAAAAGCAAACAGGGAAGGGAGTCATGTGTTTCATCCAATGCAATTGTACCAGTGTTATCATCCACTGTGTACCAGTGTACCAGTAACTAAAGATCACTCTCTCAAAAAATAAAATAAAATAAAATAAAAATTCTCGATCACCAAATGTAATATAGACCAATAAGTACACGAAGTATGCCAGATCCTTGAAAATGAAAGCATTAAGCTTTAGCTTTGTACTACCCTGTTACTTGTCCTGTATTTAAGTGTTGAGCTAGCACAAATGCACTGTTCAACCAATAACCCTTTAAACCAGTACTGTGTCTCTGGCTTGGTCACTATTGCTTGGTACCAGCAGTTGCATGGAGCAAGTGTCATCAAGGATGCACTCGCTAAAACTGCACCAGAAGAACTTCGAATCAAAGGCCCCCAGGTGTTATTTTTATATTGTGCAAGTAATTCTGGAATAGAATTCGGATCAGATGTGCCAAGAGAGCTCCTTACAGGTCCAGATTTGCTGGCAAATGGGGCACAGGCGCATAAGAGAATGCTGTTGCCACAAGAAGCACTGTGCTTTGGAAATCAGTGGCATCTGGCATATTTACTTTTTTGTTTAGTCCCACAATACTCATGTCATTTTAATTGGAGCTAATGACCGTTTCAGATATGTTTGGCTTCATTATGTATCACTAGTTAGGATTTGTATAATAGGGGACTAGTGATTACTATCTCTTTTGCAAGCCTAGAGACATTTACTCTCAAAAATTAATGTCAGGGTCTAGTTGAGGGCGTGTTAGGTCCTAGTTTTGGTACATGATCACAGACTCAGGACCAAGCAGGCGATGGGTATTTCATTATCTTTCTAGATTTCTCTCTTAGTAAATGGTTCGTTTAGGAATTGGAATAAAAATTCAGATCGAACTTACTGTACCAGCTCTGGAAATTTTGTTTTTCATAAGTAACTGTCAATAATTATAGTAATTTTGTTTTTCATATTCTTTTGAGAAAAGAGAGTAAAGAGCAAATCGGTAAATTGTTAAGATAAATCTAATGGACCTATCACCTATGATAGCTAGCAGGCCTTTTGAAGGCCTCAAAGATTAATATCATCTCGGTAGTGCTTAAGGCCCAGTACTTGCAGAAGACATCTAGAAATGAAAAGAAACGAAAAAGAGTAACAGAGATTTTAATATTAATATAACTATTTTATAACAACTTTTATTTTTATGGTAAGGCTCTGAAATGTGTTGCAATCATTTTGATGGTAAACTTTCAATCAAGTACCCACGTATATTTTCAATGGCTCTTAAATAAAAGCATCACTTTGTTTCAGGATATAATATCCACATAAAACTTCAGAAGTCGTATACGGATGGACAAACTCAACGTATTTACAAGTATTTTCAAAAGTATGTATTTTTTGGTGAAAAGTATTCATTATGAACGCGCTTCCCTATTTTATAAGCAACATATATCTTCATCATAGAGTAGGTAATGTAGGAATGATTCATATGAAATACTTGTCGTGGTTAGTGGCATAGTGTAGGTATAGTGTAGGAATGATTCATATTAAATATGTCTAATATTCGCATCACATGGTCCCAACTCCATACGCAACGCAACCGGTTGGACCTTGGGAGTGGGGACACCACTATACACCAATTACAATTGTCCAAGAGAACAACAATTGAATTCATTGATGGTGTCGCTTGATTATAGTGGAAAAAAATGGGTCTATCTGCGAACTTGTATTGGCGTGGTCTCATAATTTGTTGTTGGTCCCTCTTATTTCGCCTTTGCTTTTGCTTCCATTTATTCAAAAAGGAAACAGAGTTGTTTGTTGTAATTGATAGCAACCAGAAGTCGTGTTCGATTTGTTCATTGTTAGCATGTTTCAAATTAGATTTTTTTTTTTTTTTAATTTAGTAGCTTCAGAAAGTGCCGTACTCATAAGTGGCTCTTTATTTTAATTTAATATTAATACCGGAAGTTTACTTCCCCCAGTGTTTTTGAACCCTACCAGCATCCTTACTGGCTAGTGCAAGAAATCTGATATTTTCCGAATTTCCCGACATTTTCTCTCTTTTTACCGAGTACCGCCATTCCAGCTTTTGTTCTGGTTTCAGATATTATTGGAAATTTCCAGTATCCGGTAGAATATTAACTGAGGTTATGAGAAATTGAATAGTCATAGTAAATATTTTAGAGAAGTATTACAATTTTTTTTATTTAAACAACTTTTTAGTTGTTTTTTTTTTTCATTTGAACAACTTTTTAATTGCTATAAGTAGAGCCTTGAACCTAAATTACAGACTAGCTAAATTTTTCTTTATTTATTTTACATCAATAATCAATTTAAGCTTCTAAATTCCATCTACATATTAAAATCTTATAGAAAATCAAATTGTACATTTTTATTAATGTTTTTTTTACTTAAGAAGAGTTAATATTAAAATTCTAGAATGTTTAATGAAATTTATTCTCTTTAATTTTAAAAAAAAATCATTCTCTTTAACTAGAAAAATAGCCAAAAAATTTTGAAAAGGTAGAATTTGTTGTATAAAAGTGCAAAAATAATCTCTTATTATATTTCGACATGCAGATCAAATCAAACGTTTTGGACCGACAATTAAATTTATAATCAAATTTTGGAATCATAGCACCTGCCAATAATTGTATGATGCATTACACCATAACCTCACTCAACAAACAATATTACGAAATAAAACCATTCTATGCAATAATGTACCAAGAATATTGTTGACTGACAAAAAAATGTAACAGAAGAAAGAATTGTAACTAAAGGAACGAATAACCCATGATTAAAGTTTATTCCTCTTCTCCAAACCTAAGGGGCCAGCGGTCTAGCCTTTACATTTATTAAGAACAATAATACAAATTTACATTATCTATCTCTCTTTAAACTCTATTAACTACAGTTACTTTATAGGGACAAAAAAGAAAGAAAAGAATAAAGAGAAAAATAAAACAAAGACATAGCACAACCCTTCGGGCCTATAAAATACCAATCCTAGGTTAGTATATCACACTCGTGGTCTCGTGGATATTATTTGTAGCACTCAGAGGAGGAAATTTTATTGTTACAGATGGATGTCATGTCCTCATCGAGCACCGAATTTGACACGTTACTTCACAATTAGGTGATCCGCACAATAAATAGTTCCGTCTGACAAATGGAACTTGCTTAACCTAGCAAAACCATCTATATCTATATCTATATCTGTACATGTACTACGCATGAAAAAAAATACAACTGGTGGTTGGGGTAACTAATAAATAAATTTGGATGGCTTGGTTTCAAGATGCATATCAAAAGTTCTCTTTGTGGAATTCAAATTTCGTACTGGTCTTCCTTGAAAAATCCTGCGCTAGCTGACGTAGATCTTTGGTCAGCACTGGGGCCCCACAATAGAATACTCCTGAAATGTCACAAAAATAATGCATTATTAGTACAGGGATCTTATATATTTTATGTAAATTTCATTCATGCTATATAAAATAATGGTAGCATGAGCAAAACTAAATAAAGAGATGCATTCTAAAAAATCAAGCATAACATGGTGGGGTTGTCAGATGAGAATGAGCTTAAATTGGACAAAGTCAACTTCATAGAAAGGTAACCTGAATGGCCCAGATTTTGTGGTGGATACAATAATTTGTCATACTTTGGCATATCAAAAATATACTCTTGCCTCTTGAATAGTTTTCACTTATCTAATCCACAAAGAGCCACTGACCACATACTTATTTTTCTATCCCATCCTGGTACTACTATTTAATGTTTGAAATACAATCGCTTTTAAACATTCAAATCTCGTTGTGTGTAGCTTTCAACCATGTCACTGCCTCATGGATCTTTTTACTAACAAATCCATTGTGTTGCTTCTTTTTTATAGTCATAGTGAAGATATTAGATATCATAACTATTACTTAAATATTAAGTCACGAACAACAATCTAGATGGACCAAAACAAAAAGCATAAATCAAACATACAGTGCCATCTGCAAATTACGGAAGTATTTTTGGTGAAATCCCACAAATGTTCCTTTCATTAAACAGTTTGGTGCCAAACATGTAAGCATTTAGTTATAGTCCCATAAAAATGTTCCTTTCATGGATATGCCTGATCCAGTATTGCGTGGAAATTAATATCAGTCACTAATTTGATATAGGATCAGGACCAATCAGATGGACCCTCAGAAAAACACATCGTATAAATTAAATAGTGCTTGGTAAGTGACATACAAGAAGCAAGCGTTTCATATTTAATTTCAGTCAAAGATGAATTATCATTTTGTGGAATATCTCTAGAAGAAGAAATATTTATTTGATTATTTCTCAACTAGCTCATCGCAAGTTGGTATTTGGTAAAAGAACAAACAAATTCAACATTGAAAAATATAAGGTGGTTGGAACTCAAGACAAACACCACTCTGTTTTCCACTTTTGACAAGGGACTAGTATGCAACCAAAAAGTAAATGGAAGCAATTAAAAAAGAGAATAGAACTCACCAACACGCTTTTCTCGGTGGTTGAGTGCAATTCGTTTGTATACACTTCTCCAGTTGGGTCTCGCAAAGTGTGTCTTGACTCTGGTACCTGCGACCACATCAACCCCATTCTTGGCATAATTCAATTGTTGCAACATGGCAATCAGAGCAGAACGTGCATCTCCCTCCTCATACACACTTGTACAATAATTATGCAATTCTATAACTCCATTTTTATCTGCCTCTGCCACGTCATTCATCACACCTCTGAACCACTCAAATGACCCCTGCTCTCTCGTCACCCAGTAAAAATATGCACGCCTTGTGTTGAAGGTGGAACTGGATCTATTTGGGTAACTCATGTTATGTTGGGCCGACTCAAGGTCATCAGGTGAGAGAGAGTCGAGCTGCCCAATGTTATTGATTATGTCCTTTATGATGGAGATGAAAGGTGTAGCACCAATGCCTAAGCCTACTAGAAGCACTACTTCATATTGCTTATAGTCCTGTGCTGGTGCACCGTAGGGTCCATCTATCAATACACGTGGAAAACTGCACGTACAAAGGTTCAAATGTTGTTCAGAGGGTATAAATGTAATAGATGTGTTAAAAAAATAGATAATAATTGCGAATTTAGAAGAACAGCTAATTGTAGAAGGCTGGCAAGAGATACAGCACCACCACAATTTAAAAAGATCAACAAATTTCACTCCATTGAAACCAAGATATTAACATAAGTTCAGAAAAGGCTCATCAAACAAAATAAACACACATCAGTTTAATTTTCCAATCAACAAACAAAATCATTTTCCACAAGAAGATTATGCAAACCTTCACACATTTACTTCTTTGAAAAGATAAGGTTACCTGACATTAAAAAATAAAAAAATAGACTCTAAAGAGAGGAGTTCAAATAAAGTAATTGCCAAGGGAACAACTCTAACAATATGAAAGAGACAAAGGGGGTAGGAATCAAAATTCAAAAGAACAAATTGTGAAAGAAACTCTTTTGTCATGTGGTGTTGATTTTCAGAAACGGTTGGCTATCTATCAATCAGATGACATGTGGTCTTATCCAGCTAAGCAACTAACAGGCCCCACAAGCAGTCTCAAGTCCCAATCTATCCCTATCTATTTTTTTTTTTCTTAACAGTTGAAAATTGGCCTTTAATAAGTCTTTTCTCCCTGTGGAGTACTTTTGGAAAAAATTTCTTGCTGTTGTTTTTAGAACGGACAAAAGGAGTAAATTTTGTGAAAACTTATAAATGGGATGAAACATAATTTTCTACTGCTATTTTAAATAAGTACATAGCATTATACTGTATACTGGTACATATTGACCACAGGAGTTTAATATAGTCAAATACATTAATTTGACTGATTTTGGACTGACAGGTGTTTGAAATTTGTTTTAAATGCAAGTTAGATAAAAAGAGATCCTAAATCTAGACCAGAAGAGCATTAAGTAAAAGATGAAATATAGAAAAAGAAGAACAGACTGGACTTGCTGACTTGTTGTAAATCAACTCACTTGGGAATGGAGTTGTTGCTGTCTCTATCATAATCAGCTCGCAAAAGACCACTCTTTCCATCTGATGGTGGCTGGCACACCTGATAACAACCAAACCATTCAACATTATATCTCTAATTCTTCTTTTCGTCAAATCTGGGATTAAAGTGGAAGCAATCCCAGGTCAGTAGGATGTTAAAATTTACAAATGTTACCTTGGAGAAGACATTTTTAAGCTCCCTTGTCCAGTCTCCCAATGTTCTTATATGAACACTGACGTAATCATCCTGTGGCGCAGAGGTGATAGAGAAAGGATGCCTGTTTTACATTAGTTTAACAATGTGGACAAATCAACACCAGATTGATAAACAATACATTAACACGGTGAACACATACCTTTCTTGAATAAAAATATTGAGGTGTATCAAATAATTGCAACTTTTAACATGTGCACGGAACATACAGTTCTACTTAAAACAAATATGAGCAGCAATTACAATATTCAATTTCCAATTCTGCAGTTATAGAAGATACTGCGACTAATATCGATAGGAACTGAATTTCACGTTGGCATACTAACGATTCGAAAGGCAATATAAACAAAACACTTTACACAGTGGAGAAAGAAATGTACCATTGGAAAGGAGAGACGGCAGCACAGTTAACAAAAATATACTGGCCGCTACGGTATCTGAATCCTTGTGGCTTCGACATGTGCAATGCCAACACATTACCAGGATAGACAGCTACTTTCAATATCTTGACTGGCCTTACACTCGATCTTAGTGCCCTCATTAACCTCTCGCCAGCATATAGGGTCATTGGTATTGCTAGATACATCCAAGTCTGTTATCAAAAAGAGGAAATATGGTTATTAAGCTTGATAAATCAATTAAAATGCTATCATTTTCAAAGAAATGGTTTGTGTAATTACCGTCTTCTTGTACCACTTGTGGGAAAGATAGAGAAAGATCCCATGGATAATGAGCAAAGCATAGACAATCACAAAGAGGTGATGCGAGTACCAAAATGCATTAAAACCAGTGAGCCGGTTTAGTGGACCTGGAAGCCTGATTCGGCCACGCCTGAACCAAGGAGTGGCAAGCGTAAATGCAATGGCCATTAGAACTACCATCACCACACCTGTCCATCCTTCTGTGCCTTTAACAAACCACCAATAGTTATCAGGCCTCTTGTCACCAAAAAATTGTTTCATTGGCTCATATTGTGGATTTGTTGCATGTAATAGACGCGGGAAATCACATGTCAAATGTGAAATTGCATGTAATCCAACACCAATTGTTATTCCCACTGCAATCACCTGCATAAAATAGTCGAATTTGTCAAAATGAGTAAAAGTTCGTAGGTTCTTTTATCTTCTTAATTAGTCAATAATTATTATAAATTAATAATATCAATGAGAACCTTATGAAAATTGAGATTATCATCAAATGGTAGGACATCGCCTAGCCTAGTCTTATTGCGTATCCATGTGATCGTGTTACGACAAACTGGCAGTAAAATGAGTGCCATGTTGAACTTTAGTGTTTCTGCTCCACCCTTGGCAACACATACACAGTAACCCATTACGTGGAAGACTGCACGGTGCCTATACTGAATGAATTTCCATGCGAAAAGAGAGATGCAGATGCTGAGCCAGGCTGCCATCACCCAAACTCTCTTCCAGTTGTCTTCCATGAAATATTTGGTTGTTTGGTACCACCGCTTCAGCGGGTTTGGTTCCTTTGTCGGTCTCAGGTTCTGGCTCAGCATCTGGCTTAAGTTTTTGCTGTTGGTTGTTGTGCTGAGTTGCACTGACCGGCTAGGACCTTCTAGCAATAGCATTTCTAAATTGTATATCTGTTCAATTTAATGAAAGCTCAAATATTAGTCCCTTAAATAAAAAATAAACGAAGCAATATGTTTTAAATGTGGTTGAATTAATAAAGTTGACCTCGATGTAGCCTACGCCATTGGGATCTAGTTCTTCCATAATTAACCTAGCATACTCCTCAGCCTGTTCTTGGATCTTGGACAACTTATTTGCTGAAGCACTTAGAATAATGATCTGTTTAATAACCAATAAAATATAATTACCAAGTACCCAAAATTCAAAATGAAAATGATTAATGCTATGCAAAACAGAGAGAGTATACATGTCAGTATTAATTATTATCTCCATATTTGTTGGAATATTTAAAAAAATCAGCTAAGATATTTTATTTTAACCAAATATTTTTTGTTAGAATTGTGGACAGCAAAGGATCCAAAAATGAGCCAAACATGTCCGACTATCAAAAGGAACCAAAAAAAGTACAAAACGTCACAGCTGACGTATCAAGTTCTTATTGACCGTACTATTGGGATTACGAGTCGGATGGGATCCCATCCAATCAAATTAGGCCACACTACTCATAGTAAAAGAACGTAAATAATTCATGGTGCACATGAAGTAAGAGCATTACCTGCTTGACCTCCTCTTCAGTAATTCTTCCATCGGCGTTCTTGTCTAACCTGTTTAATATCAACAGCACATTTTTTTTCAAAAATAATTGACCAAAAATAAATGCAACGAAGAAAACGCAAATTAAAAATTTCTAAAATAAGCTCACTTCACTCACATGTCAAAGAAAGTTTGAAGCCTAGAATCAAAACTCTGATCCGAAATTTGATCCCAGAACTCTCTCAACTCAGCTTTACTAATAGTATCTCCGGTTATATTTCTTCTCCTTGCCAAAGCATCAAAAAGTTCATTAGCAAACTCTGCTTCCTTTATCCCTACAAAAAATACAATTACCAAATTTCACTCTATATATCAGCTCCCTCTAATTATCAAAAACAATTATAACAGGAAGCGAACAAGAATTTCTCAATTATAACTAAGTACCTATGCACTGGCCAAATTTTGATTTGTGAAGCAATCCGGCGGCAGAGGCAAGTTCATCGAACCGCTTTTCGACAGCTGGCCACCCGGCCCCACCGTCAGTCTTACTGATAAACTTGAGCCCCTTGAGCGCATGTGCAGCTGCCGATTTAGACCTGTCAATGCGCGCTCCAGTTCGCCGGGAAATGGAGGCCAGTCGTCTCAGCTCCTGAGACACCTGTCTAAATTTAGACGAAGCAGATCGCATCAGGTTCGAGCCGAACGGACCCGGTCGCTTCTCCAGTGTCTTCGCCAGAAGCATGACATCAGGATCATCCTCTCCAGTGCCACCACCTCCATTGCTTCCAGCCGGCTTGACACTGTGCACCGCAACAGAATCATCCCTCACGTCTAGAGTAATCTCCACATACGCCGAGTCGTCGTCTCCATTGGAGGATCGACTACCTGGAGAGGTGAGAGCGGAGTCGTTGAAACGCGCGCTCTTGCGAACCCCACGCTTGTTGAGAGGACCACTGAGGGGCCCACTGTACGGGATTCGGTCGGTGGAGGCGGGGGCGGAGGAGGAGGTGGCGGGGATCGTCAGCTCCGCCTCCACTATGTCGTCTGTTCCCATTTCTCAGATCGGATCAGAATTCAAATCAGAAGAGAGCGTTTTTGAGAGGCGATAAAAGAGAGTGTAATGGAAGGGGAGTTTCGGGATTGGAGGCTTGGAGCGTTAGAGATAATTTGTGTGGGAAAGAAGGTGGGACGATTTATATATAAACTATTTGGCGGTTCTGGGTTCTGGGTTCTACAGTTCTCCACTTCTTCTTTTGTGCGGAGTAAACGAAAGTAAAAAATTACTATGGTAGATAATTGATCGCTGTCTCTCGGAATTGATCGCTGTCTCGCGGTTCTGGGTTCTACAGTTCTCCACTTATTACTGTCTCTCGGAATTGATCGCTGACTATGGTAGATAATTGAGATTAGGTCGGAATATTTATAGGTCTGATGCGTGTACTTCTCTGACTGACTGTTGATTTGATTGGGGAAGACCGGTAGAGTGTCGGTCCCAGACTTTATTGCAATTTTTTTATATTTATTATTAATAAAGTGAAGATAAGTTTTTCTGGCTTTTATTGTATTTGTTGACGATTGAGGAATTGAACCGGAAATTGCTTATATTCATATATATAACTTATATTTTACTTTTCTGTTTTTTTTATAACTACTTTTATTATTTAAGAAGTTTTGACAATGCATATGGTAGCAGAAAGATTGAAAGAGAGGATAGACAAGTCACAGTTAGGGAAAAGATTTTCACAATAATAGTTATGTATCGAAAAATAAAATAGCAGTGCAAGCATATATTTCTCAGTCAACTTTTTATGTATTCTCTATGAGTCAATGTATGTCATTTTATTAAAGCTTTTCTCATAAGTAAACTAATTTTCGTTTGCCATAAGTTTTAGTTTGAAATAGTATTGATAACTTAAATAATGTTAGAATAGATCAAATAGCTTATTGTGTACTTGTCTTGTCATTCCTTTTTTTACTTATTCTCTGATTTATTCTTGTAAACTTTTACAAAATTATTTAACATTAATTATTATCATACAAAATTTCGAATATAAAACTTTTCATCTTTAAAGCAAAGATATGCCGAATTTGAAAATTTGTCAAAATGGTAAGATAAAAAAAAAAAGTTAGGGAAAATTTCCTCCGTGTCATAAAAAAACTGAGAAAATTGTGGATTTGTCACCCAAAACTAACTTTTTTTTTTTTGCCAACCTATATGAATATCACCAATTCCTTCCTTATTTGCCACTTTCTTTTTTTTATAATATGTTTAATAGTGAAATAATAAAAAAAATATAAATTTCTCACCATTATACAAACACAAATTGCCTTAAAAGAGAAATCTAGATTTTTTTTCATTTGCTTTTATCTTTCCTGCATGCTCCAGAAACAGCCCGCATCGAATCGCGCTAGCTGGTTTCCGGCATTGCCGTACGGAGAATCAAGATCGGGACCTAGCACTAGAATTGTCTGTGCCAATTTTTTATTTTTCTGTTTATTTTTAGGAATTTTGTTGGTATAATGGTCAAACATTATGTTTGTATTATTTTACTGTTAAATATTTTATATATATAAAAGTGGCAATTAAGGAAGAAATTAGCGATGTAGGGCGCACTACCACAAAAAACGGACATCACTAACGCCCCATTTATAACGGTTTTCGAAAAAAACGTCACAGAAGCCTCAGTGGCAGCGGTGTAAATATTATCAAATTCTATTACTAACGGTTTTTATAAACAAACCGTTACAGTGGTTCCGTCCGAAAAAAAATTTCTGTCAACTCGTCTGTAACGGTTATTATCTAATAACCGTTACAAAAGGACCACAATTCTGTAACGGTTATTAGATAATAACCGTTACAGAACCTAAAGTTTTATTTTGTAACGGTTTTTAAATAAAAACCGTTACGAAACTGCCCTAAATTTCTGGGCATAACTAGGGTTTCTCTCCTCCTTTGTCCTCCTTCGATCACACAGCCGCACTAGTTCCATTATAGCCAAAAATTTTTCTCTCTTTTCTTCATATTTATTTTCACTCCAAAAAAATAGCCAACAATTTCCAAAAATTCTAAAAAATAAGAATTAGAAAGAGAAGGAGAATAAGAGCAGATTCAAGGTAAAAAAAACCAAATTTTATCAATTTTTCTTATTTTTCTATTTTTCCTTATTTATTTCGGTTTTATTTTAATTGATGGTAAAATTAATAATTTATTGTTGGCTCTTTTTTGACATTTTCAGATCTCATTCAAAGGAGAAGTTTGGACAATTTGAGATTAGCTCATTCAAGATCGGAGAAGAATAAATCGGATTAAAGGTATATTATCGTAAACTTTTCAATTTTATTCATTTATGTCAAATTATGCATGCATTAATAATTTGCATATGCATTTAGATTAATATCGTATTGTCATATAAGCCCAAAATTTCAGAACAAAACCAAATTTAGGTCGTTGCCCGTCCGAGATTAATCCATTAGGGATTCATCTCGAATAGTACTCCCGGTCGGGAGTACTGCTCTTTGGATACGATCTGTCTCATTTAGGACAGCGAGTTGTACGTTAGATGCAATGTGTTGTTTGAGAAAAATTCGACGGTATTTCTCCTTATGTTCCCACGGATACGTACGCACGAGCAATCGTGTGTTGGCGTATTCAGGGAACATAAGGGGAAATGCTACCGAATTTTTCTCAGACAACACATTGCATCTAACGTACGCTCGCTAATGAGACAGAGTATCCAAAGAGTGGGCTAGGATGGTGACCAGCCCGAAAACCTATTGTGACAAATTGACCCATATCCCAAACCCTAACATTTTGCATACATTTTATTTGTTCAGATGGATCGGACGTGGATGTACTCAAGCAATCGATATTCGGCTACATTTTCAAAGGGACTTGAAGAATTTATGGTTTGTGCTATAGAGAATATGAAAAGGACGGATGATAATAAAATTTATTGTCCTTGTTGTGTTTGTCAGAATATGTTGAAATGGTCTAATTTAGAAGAAGTAAGAGTTCATTTGATTAGATCTGGATTTCAACCAGATTATACACGGTGGACACTTCATGGAGAGACTGGGGGGGGGGGGATATTTAATTGATGGGCTTAGCAAAAATGTATTGGATTCAAAATATGAGGAACAAAATGTATTATTGGATGATGAAAATATATTTGAAGATGAAAATGGATTTGATGATGTAAATGTATGTGATGATGATGATAATGATGATAATGTAGATGATACACAACTTAATGATGATGATTTGGATGAAATTGTGAACAATGCAGATGAGAATTTTGTTGATAATGTTGAAATTTTTGGGATGTTACGTGAAGCAGTTAAGATTAAGTTATATCCTGGTTGTAAAATGTCAAAACTTAATGCGATTTTTAAACTATTTAACCTAAAAGCCAAAAATAGATGGAGCGATGCTAGTTTCACAGCTTTGCTCAACCTTTTGCGTAAAGATTTTCTTCCAAAAGATAATCAGTTGCCGGATTTAATTTATAAGACTAAGATGATGTTGTGTCCTTTGAAAATAGGAGTTGAGAGAATTTATACATGTCCAAATGACTGCATATTATTCCAGAAACAGTATAAAGATCTGGATAAATGTCCACAGTGTAATGCATCACGGTATAGACCGAGAGACGATCAGATTGAGGAAGGTAGTAAAGGACCAGCTGCGAAGGTGATGTTTTATCTCCCAATAATACCAAGATTCCAGTGGCTCTTTTCTAATGCGAGAGATGCCAAACTTTTAAGATGGCATGACGACTGCAGGAAAAAAAATGATGTTATACTCCGACACCCCACTGATTCTCCGGATTGGAGAAATATAGACAGAAAATTTGAAGAATTCGATAGTGAACCCAGAAATCTGAGATTGGGATTATGCACGGACGGAATGAATCCTTACGGCAACATGAGTAGCCGTCAGACTACGTGGCTTCTGTAACGGTTATTAGATAATAACCGTTACAAACCAAACAAAATAAAAAAATTAAAAAAGAAAATAGTTTTGTAACGGTTATTAGATAATAACCATTACAGATACGAGGCTTCTGTAACGGTTATTTGATAATAACCGTTACAATCCACAAACAAAATCAGAAAATTAAATAATTTATTATATTTCGTAACGGTTGTTTTATAATAACTGTTATTAAACTATGGCAATCTGTAACGGTTATTTTATAATAACCGTTACGAAACTCTCGTCCGTTGACGACAAAATTGTGACGGTTAATATAAAGATTTGTAACGGGGGCTACTGTGACGGTTGCATACCCGTTATTATTCATTTTTATTAACCGTTACAGGTTGGAATATTTCGCGTAGTGGCGGTGAAAAGAGAAAAAATTAATTTTGGATGACAAATCTATAGTTTCCTCACTTTTAGGTAGCACCGAGAAAATTTTCCCAAAAAAGTTATGCGCTTGAGGACCGAAGGGACACCCTTGATTTATTAAACCCATCGTATTGATTTTTCCCTAATTTAATTTTTATTTGGTAATAAGAAAATTAAATAAAATGATTGGCTGACAAGACGGTTGAAGACCCAGCTCTTAATTATCAAACGTCAAAAATGATAAATTACAAAAGTACTAATTATCTGATTTAAAAATGGTTAGATGGACTGTTTGCAAACCTGATGTGATCAACCAACTTCGTAGCAGTCAAGAGTAGGTGGACGCAACTATTGTCAACCATAGATTCGCGTCAAATCGCGTGGTTTTATTGACGTCGTTCCCTAGTTCTTTAACATTACAAATTTGCAAGTTCAAAAACCGGCGGAGTCATGTATGCTTGCATGCAGAATCCATGCTTCTGTATATTGACCGGTCTCATGCCCCAAAAAGGAAAAAAAATATATATCCAATGAAGGTGGGTAGACTAGTGTTGGTCTCCTTTCTAGTAGTCCGCCGAATTTTGCTTATTTTCTTAACCAATAGTTGAACCATATATGACCAATAGTTTTTGTAATTTTTTATTTGAGCAGATCCGTAGAAAAAAAAAACGGTACTTCGGTTACGACTTACGAAGATGAAATTTTATTTTATTTTTTCTTTCTTCCAAAAACTATTTATGGGTCTTTTTGGAAAACATTAAACTATGATAATCAAACAAGTATAATGAAGATGAAATTTTATTTTATTTTTTCTTTCTTCCAAAAACTATTTATGGGCCTTTTTGGAAAACATTAAACTATGATAATCAAACAAGCATAATGTTACATCATTTTTATCTTAAACATAATACAAAATTATTGATGATTCACTACTTCATTTTTATCTATAGATTTTAATCCAACGGCTTTAATTGTATTTTCTAAATTGATTCAATTTCAAATGATATTGATGGTGTACAAAAATTCCAAAGAATTATCGATTCATCACTTTAAAATTAGAGGATTTGAGAAGTGCAAAAAAGGTTTTTATCTAATATTTTTAGTATATCTAATTAAAATAACAAATTTTAACAAGAATTGTAATAAGTTTATAAGACAATTAGTCAATCTACCTAACCCCCTTTGCTTAGTATTGTGTAACACAAGACTCGATTGCCCTCTGTATAATTAACAACCATATTGGGTGAGATGCTTCATATATTACATATGTATTAATTTGACAATTTTAGCAATCGTTAAAAATGATATATCGGTTAAAATCTGATACTTGAATTACGATCGATCAAGTAATGGTATATACACATCATATCCACAAAGAATTAAACAAGATGTAAGTTTTACCTTCATCATATTCATAAGACTAAACATTACATTGATCTATATTTTATCCTCGTACATATATAACATGACAACCGACTGGTCATAGATAGCTTACGGGTGCAAAGAAGAGTTGAGATACTAAAACGTTCGATTCCCTTTTATTCTAGAACCTCAATGACCTTATTCTTTGTCATATTCAATTAACTAAATTATCAATGACAACTTAACTAGTAGTACACAGCTGTCGTTGAAAATTAATGCACGTTACCAAAGAAAGTAAAAGAACATGCATGGAATCATCAGTATATAGGTGCCAAAAATCTTGAGCGCCATGTCTACGGACTTCCTAGTAGTATCAAGATGCTAATTCTTTTTATTCTAATTGAAAATGTTCGAAATATCATGTCTCGTGCTAAAAATGTTGGGATAAGGCTAAATTCGTATGGACATGTTCATAAATTTAAGTTTATAAATCAAGTTTATAAATTTAATTTCATAAATTATCAAATTTACTCCAAACATGAAATTCGGACCTTTGCTTAAATTAGCATCAGTTGAGCATTTAAAATTTTGAAGTTTTATTTTTCAAGTTTCTTTTCTATAAGATTAAGATGTTGAAATTATTGAAAAATGGGGAGAAAAAAAAGGAAAGAGTTATGCAGTCATGCCTCAAAAGCTAATATATAATTGTTAATAAAAAAGCATAAAAAAAAAAATCTCCGCCTGAATTAACCAAACTGAAGAAACTTTACTTATTAAAATAACTAGGATCAATCAAATTAAGTTCAAACAACACCTTATGTAGACAGTGTTCGACCTGGATTGAAACATATCTAGCAATCTAGCTAGGCATCCAATTCTTTGCTACTATAGCAAGGGGCGGAGGCAGTGCATGGGGGGCATTAGAGTGCTGAGCTCTCTCAAATTGTAATTTTATTAATTAGTATTGGTATATAGGAATAATTAGATTTATGCCACTATATATATATAAATTGACAAATTTGAGAAATGTTATTCTTAAATAGCTAATTAGAAATATATCACTGTAATATATTTAAAATTAGATTTATGCCATTAATTTCTACCAAACATAAATAATTAGAGCCACTCTAAATTTTTTAAAAATTCCTAAATTACTCTTATCATATTAAACATTAATAAAAGAAAAAAAAATAAGATCTGTATTAATTTATTTTATAGATGCATAAAACTAATAAATATAAATTTTGTAGTGGTATAAAGATAATTATTCTTCTAGCGATGACATTTTTAGAATTTTAATGTTTCACAATGGCATATTTAAAAGGTCAGAATGATCATATCCATCGGTCAATGACATCAAACTAATTTTTATTATTTTGTAGTGGCATACTAAGGTATATTACTAATTTTAAATATTTGCAGTGGCATAAATCTAAATCACTCTAGTATATATGGTTAATTCAATATACTAGCGAAAGATTCCCTCATATTTGGATAAATAAAAAGACAAAAAATTATTAGACAATAAAGTTATGTTGCACAATCTATCAGCGATACAGGCAGCTATATTGTTCACTTTGTTAGATGGAAAACGAAAACATATTATTGCTTCGTCTAGCGATTGATATTCAACCACATATCAAATTGATCGAACATCACAAAAAAATGGATACATGCTAGATCTAGTGTGTAATCCTTTTTGGATCCGTGAGTTTAGAAGGAGTATAGATTTACTTAGAAAATTGACAATATGTATTTCTTAAATTTCAAATCATTTTGGCCTAAAATTTTAATTGTTCCCTCCAAGAAAAAACTTTTCTACCTCGCCCCAGAATTTTCCAGTTAAACTGGAAGTCATTTTTATCAATATGTATTAGTCGATTAAGATAACACTATTCATAAAAATGATACGAGGATTCAAATTTAATAAAAGAATATAGCGGGTTATTACTTGAGATCTTGAACTCTTTTTATTAACTAAAAAAAGAGTAATACTTCTCAAAATGGAGTAATTTACTTCATTTTCGGAGTACAAATTAATGTAAACAATTGCTCTCTATATGGAGTGGTTATGCACACGCCACGATTCCATTAAAACGTTTTGAAGGTTTGACTAGTAAATCTATATGCATATCTAACATATTAGAATAATATAGAATATTAAATATACCGTAGCGGAAGTTGATCGAACACCTAATGTTATAATTAATATTATAATTAAGGTGACCTATATTATTTAAATATGAACCAAGTTCATGTAGTATATCTATCTAAAGGGTGCATCAGATTTTGATGGAAAATCTGATGGACCATATTCATTTAATCAAGATCCCCTTAATTGCCTTAGTTATATAATACTCATTTCTGTGATTAAGTGGCACCCCCTCATTTTTCCGCCTAATAAATAAGAAAACAGAAAGAGTGAAACACCAATTTTCGTGCCATCACTTTGGACTAAGGAAAATTAAGGAAGATTTGATTTCCTCCTAACACCATGTCTTCCCTTCAGAATTGTAAGTTCTAATTACGATTGATTAATTTTATATGAAATTACATGATCTTGGAATATTGATTAAATATTATTTCGGATTAATATTTTTAAACTCTAACACCTAAATCCTTCTCATAGTTCGGTTCTGCAGTGCCTTATCTTCCTCCGTACGCATGGGCGAAGCCATGTAGAAGTTGGTGGGTCCATGGACCCACCTCAAAAAAAAAAATTTAATTCATATGTTTTCAGTAAAAAAAATTTACGGACCTTGCTGACACGAAATTCTAGCTTCGCAACTGTCCATACGCAACCGGTACACCACAACCTCAGGTTAGAATTTAGCGTCAGCTTTCATGATTCCAAGTGCCGACTACTCATGCGTGTGTATGTCAATTGCTCCAAACCTAACCCTAGTCACTCTTCTTTAGTGGAACAAACAAAATTGCAGATCCAGAAGAGACAAGGACAGTAATGGCAAGGGGTATGTATATGGGGGTGTTCTGAACAGACAAAGTCGGTTCATATTCCGATCCCAGCGGTCCGGTTGGCCTAGCCAGTGACCCGCTAGGTTGTTTAGTGGCAGTGGCTTGTTTGTCCAACAAACGGTCTATTTAGAATGATTCCACACACTTTTACTAACATCCCTCTCTTGAAGACGTTATGCTAGACACTGAGCTATACCTTTACATGGCAAATAAAACGTGCAACCAGTGCATGAACTTTAGAAATTTAGTTTAGTGAGGTTGAGTAATTCAAATCAAAATTTTCATGCATCCAAACCGCAATAAACAAGGAACTAGTAGTAATAAGCAATTTATCTTGCAATTTCTCGAGAGACGGAATAGAAACTATAACGAGAAGGCTCGTTCTTAGGCAATAGAGGATGTGTAGAACTCTTCTTTTTCTCCTTCTTGCAAGCACCTAAGGTACACAAAGATTAACCAACCTCTTCTCAATTTATGCTAGTAAATCAAGAAGAGAGAGCCTAATCCTTAGTTTTCATTTTTCAAATAATTCACAGATTAATTGAATTGAACTAATCTCAACACATGAGATCTAACCAAATGCAAGAGAGGAGGCCAAAATTTCAGATCTGAAATTTCCACTCAAATCCTAAAATTTTGGCCTTGGAGAGGAAGAAGTGGCTAGAAAAAGTGATGTCCTAATTCACCAATTAGAGGGGGTATATATAGATAAGAGGAGGGTTCCAATGCCAACATTTTGGTTGCCCCCAAATGCCAACATTCCATTAATTAGTTTTTTTTTAAATTTATAATTACAACGTCAAATTCAAACAGTTCATATTATTTAATTTAACGACCGATACATTTTCATATAAGTTTTATAAATTTTAGAGTTCATTTGATACTCTATCAAGAGGTAGAAAAATAAACAAACCTTATTAATTATGATTGATTCATTCTAATATGTTAATGTTTTAGCTTTTGATGAAGTATCAAATAAACTCTAAAATTTACAAAACTTATATGAAAATACATCGGTCATTAAATTAAATAAGATGAGTGATTTGGATTTGACGTTGCTATTTTAAATTTTGAAAAAGTAGCTAAATAGTGGAATGTTGACATTTGGAGGCAACCAAAATGTTAGCATTGGAACCCTCCTCGATAGATAAATGCTACGAATTCTTTCCACCAACCCTAAGGCTTGTGGTTCCTTTTTCTTCGCGACCTCTTCGTGGGCTTCAAAGCCTATTAAATGTCATGCCATTTAGTCTTCCTAATCCCCTTCTTAATGCATTAATTTAAGGTCCATTTAATATACAATAAGATAACATATTAAATTAATACAATTTTCACAATTATATTAATTATGTTCAGACAAAAATCAATATCAATCACTTGATAATTATCAATATATTAGACATAGAACATTAATTTAGTTTCATATGATCCCTTGAAATAATTAATCATGATGATGTTTATAATTAATTATTCAACATATCATAGATGTATTCTCCAATATAATAAACTAAACTTAATGTGGTGTTAATTAAGAGCTTCGTACTATATGACTCTAGGAGGATTTACGTCATGTTGGTCATGAAAATAAATGACCATTTATTTTTAATAATCACAAGCAATATCTAGCAACACATTGTGATTTCCAATTAACACAAATAAATACTATACTATTATGGCATTTTAATTCTGCATAAGAAATATATAATTTTCCTTCGTCTGATTCTTAATTATATCACATAAATCACTATATAATCTAAGATAAAAATGTGTTATTCTTGTAGATTATATATTTTTTTATCTAGAGTTGATTGTCAAGTTTGCTTGCAAATCATCCAACTCTATCAAGAGCCCAACAGATATCATCACTTATGAAGTATAGTGATGAAGGACATATGATTTTCTTGATGAACTTAAATAGAGTTCATATTGCAGTCCTGATCAGGATTCAGCGTTAGACAATATTTAAATAACTAATGTTCATGTGGGAAGTTGAACCATCTCAAACTTAGAATCAAACTCAAATGAAATAAATAATGACACATAACACAATCCATATATTCATTTCATTAGGTCAAGTCTTGTGCTATGTTCAAATAACATACATATATGTAATTAAGTTACTAACTCCTTACCTATGATTTGTGAAATTTAATTATCACTTAACTTGCATACTAATTTTATGTGAATAATTAATGTTCCTTGTTAATTATCAAAATTAAGCACACTTTAGATTTATTATTGTCATTCTAATAAATAAAACACAAAGATCCACGATTCTGATTCTCAACCTCAATGATTTGTCAATAATAAACTCAAGAAATAAATGATCAAATATCATCAACAACATAAACTAAAATAGTTATCAAAATGATTAACTCCTAGGGTATAACTCCAACAATCTCCCATTTGACCTAGAGTCAATCAGCAACGACTTCTAACCAGTAAAAAGTACTAAATGTAACATCAGATATGTAAATGTCTCATACTAAAATCTCAAAAGAAAAATACACTCAAAGCCACTAAAACATGTGTCTAATCCCTATAGATTCAACATCCAACTCATGTACAGCTCGAGGTGGAGGTTTTGTTAGAGGGCCCGCTCTGTTCGTGGCACCGTCCACCTTTTGGATCTTTATCCATCCATTATTCACAAATTAACTCACGGATGAGATGAAAATATCGTTGGATGTGCTTCGTTTTCTGATACGATCTTGTTTTTTTGAACTGAGTTATATTTAGCTCCCTTATTATCGCATTAGAGATCCACTAACAAGTTTATTATATAAAATTTTACGTGAAAGGAACTAATTAAATGACTAATTGGTAAGTACTACATTATGTATATTATAATAAATTGTTACCCCATCGCATTGAATAATATTCAATCCTCTCGTAAGTCCATGTAACACGAGAAGAAACTAATTAAGAAGCATTCAAACTCATTTAAAATTTGACGAGGCATTGAAAGCGTCATGATTCCAGCGTGATTTTTTTTTTTTTGATAAATGCCAGTAGGCTAAATTCTCATTAATAAAGGCAGCGTTAAAAACTGCAAATTACAACATCAAAAAAGAATAAAAACTCTTCCCTGGTGCAACAGCTACTAATAAAACTAGAAAATTCATAACTAAAAAGAACCAACTACTAAACGAAAAAACAGAACTAACATAAGAAACAATTGTTTCAGAAAATAAAGATACTACCCCTAAAACTTTTAAAGAAATGCACCAGGTACTCAATTCTGACAAGCAACTTCAGGGAGGATCATCCTGCACCCTCTGAAAGTACTTTCCATCTATCACCCTCTCAATTCTCTTTTGTTGTTGCAACGCCATATGTGGAAGCCCCTTGTACTGTATTTGATTTGTCCTCGCCAGGTTTGCCAAATTATGAGCTTGTAAAACTGCTGCCCTTCTGACATGTATGATCTCCATATTTCTATGCTGGACCTGCGTCTCTTGAATCACATAGGCAACTTCATGCTGAGCCCTCCAAGATGGTAAGTCTGTTGTATCCGCCTGGTTAATTGCCAATACCAGGTTTAAACAATCAGAGAAAAATTGTATTTTTGCCTGTGCCAGTACAATTTGTTGCTCCTGTACACTGATTTGCTCATACACATAGGAGACAGCATCTTCTAACGCTTTTGCTTCAGCGTGAAAAGGATCTTCTACTATGAAAAAATTCAGTCCCACTGAATGTATCTCTCCATTTTTGTAAACCACAAAAGCTCCCCCCGCTCTCCCTCCTACCTGCCATGATGCATCCACTAAAACCTGCCATCCATGCGCCCAATACTCATACTTTTCATTACTGTCCTCTTGTATTTCTGCTAAATTTGCTTGGATGCTTCTTTCTTCAAATCTTAGACTTGCATTTACTCTCTGTATTACCCTCCCTGGGTGAAAAGTATCATGCTCGATAACAGCTTTGTTGCGTTCTTTCCAGATTTCCCACATTGTGTTAGCAACCATCCTGATTTCTTGTTCAGCCAAAGCATTGAACAATCTTGCTAGTGTTTCTGAAATTTCCAGAGGGAGTTCATGCACCCTTATTCCCATCTGCCCTGCAAACCACACTTGTCTAGAAGTGTTAAAGCGTGATTGAATTGTGGGAATATATAATCATATATAATGTTGATGGGAGATTGAAGATACTTGGAAAAATTTTAGTCAAGCACTCAATTTCGCATAACGAAAAGGACTATTCTAACCAAGGAGTAAGTTGCGTAATACATTTTATACAGAAGTTCTGTCATGACCCCAATTCTTATCCTATGATTGAGACCCAAAAATTTTACTATTTAATTCAGGCATCCCAAACAAGTATGGCTCTATCTTCGTGCATATGTGACAAAATTGAGGGATGAGTCATCAGGTATTTATTTTACACGTGCATTCTCCATTAGCTCTTATGTTGCGGAGGGAGGAATTTTATCTGATGATATTAAATTATTAATTAAGCAAGGATATGATCATGATCTTTGAATCATTTGGGTATGCACAATTAGTAGTACATTTTATGTCCACCATATATGGTCCTGTGTAACTCCACGCCTGTTGCTATATAAATAATAATGATGGATTTGACATTATGTATGTACATGTGAATTATTATGATGAAAATCGAGTAATGCAAGTTTTTTAGACAACGATGGCGTTGAAATTTTCAACTTTTATTATTACAGAAAATATTTATAATCGAATTTGAGTTTCCATCCTTTATTTTCAAGATATGTAATATTTAATTTATACGTACGCATATATATATGTAGATGAAGTTACAAACACCCTGTGTTGCCTACGGGCTTTAATGTTCAAAAAAAAAAAAAAAAACAAACACCCTGTGTCATGCATGTAGTCCGATCCTAATTATTTAATATGCAGTACTTAGATTTATTTTAGTCCTACATATCCCACAAGTCTCCTTTTTAGTTTCTCCAAACCTCCTCTAGCTTCCTTATTTGGTTAAGAGTCAAAATACATTTTGATGATTAACTTGAATTTTCAAATTTCTCATCTAAATTCATGAAAATGAACACGGCCTACCTATGCTAAAATCACGCTTACAAATTTGGACCTACCACTTATTGTTTGTATCATCCTTAAAATATAATTTTTTTAAAAGTTATGCACTTAATTAGTTATTTTAAAATACACAGTTAGCCTTTTTTGTAAAGTTGGTCAAGAACAATGGGAGATCATGAGTGGAAGTTAATTTGATATTCTAGACAAAGTTAATATTTTTAATTTATCATTTAGTATTTAGATTTATTTATTGTTAGTTTATCGGAATGATGGTATATTTACTTATTATTATGCTCCGTTTGCTTGCTTTTTTTCACCAGAAAAAGAAAATGGCATTTTGTTATTGTCGATCAAACTTTGAATTTCCATTTTCTACTTTTGTGCCCTGGCGTAAAAAAATCATTTTTTTTTGGGGGGGGGGGGGGGGGTTGGTTAATGTTCTTCACTATTGTTTTGCAGTCCCGCTTAGCTTTCTGATATAATTCAATATTCACCATCAGGTTGGCTCCACGCTAACTTAACAATATATGTAATCTGTGACCCATCTATAAGAGAAGTTTAGGGAAATGACTTTTTTTTTTTTTTTTTCTTTTTGATCGGAGAATATTTTGTTCGACTTTTAATCAATAAAATTCTGTCATGTGTCTGAATCCTATATTGAATTTTTTTAAATAATTTAGATGAGCATAACATAAGCTCCACTAGCGAATCAACTCATGACCAAATTAATCGTCCTGAATACCTTTTTTTTTTTTTTTGGGTTGTTGTTTTTGAAACGATAAAATTTTAAAAAGAAGGTTGGTAAAGAACCACCCATATGGCCATATGTTGTTTTGAGGATAATGGCGCAAAAAAGTGAGTCTTTTTAACTGAAAGCACCATCCATTAACTAAATTGAACTTGATTGGCATAAGCCTTCCGTAATGATAAAACACCTCTCCAGTTCTATCTCTAATGGATGCCTACAGTTCTATCTTGTCACAAAATTTTCAATAGTATATATATTTTTCACCACGTAATATAATACATTCTCCGATTTATATAAAAATAAAATTTGATTATCTTATTTGGTAGTGAGATAGCTCAATAGAACGTTACAAAAATGTCAAATGGAGGGGCCAAATTTGTTATTGCTTAGGTGTAGACTAAGAGTTGGTGAGAGATGAAAAGTTGAGTGAATCATGGAATAAGCTGAAAAAAGTGAAGCATTGATTGAAGAAATTGGGGTGAAGCGAAATGGAATCCAAATTTGAGTCAGGCCGACTGGGCGAGCGAGATGCGCGCAGAATTGAGCCACTTTCCAAACGGTCAAGGTCAACTTGGTACATCTATGAACCATAGTTTTCTTTCTAGGTTGTTAGTTTTCATGCAACTAATACCAGCCTACAACTTGGATTGTGCCTATGCTTGGATTTAGGCCTTAGCTAGCTAGTTCCACCCGTAAGCACTATCTTGGGAGGGAAAAGAAAAAATAGCCACATTATCTTTTCCTCCTTTTTTTTTTTTTTGCAAAAAATCTTTTATTTTTAGGCATTGCTCCAGAAGAGATGAATGGGAGCGAAGGAAAGTGTGTTACCCTGCTCCAATTGACGTTATAGGGTGACACAAAGGAAATAGAAGGAAACCAAACGTCTCCAGGAGCTTGTTTAGAGAGACAACGAGCTACCCCCGATTCTGGAGTGTACTCGAATAAAACCAGGAATCTACACCTTTATGACGATAATATCCTTATACTCTTTCTCATTGATATTGGGCCCACTAAATTGTTTGTTTCCTTCTAAAGCTCCTATAAAACCATTCCTATTTATTAAGAACTTGAAAACAACTTACTTTTTCTGCCCTGTGACATGATAGGAAGTTTGAGAACGTATGTTAGAAAAAAAAAGGCTAAGAACAGATCAAATCAAATCGTTCTTTGAGGAAGATTTTAGAAAGGGTAATATAGTCTTTTTACTTGTTACAAATAAGGTTACAAATGTTTACTTCTATGGATGCTATTCTTTGTCTAGAGCAAGTAATCTTCAATGTCATATCTTTCCTTCATCTTCTTTCTCCTTCTATTCCTTTCTTTCCCCCATTTTTTCTAATTCTGGAGCAAAGCCTTAAATTTGTTTTATGTTAAAACGCAACGGAATCACTTACCATTTATATTCAATATATTAGAAATAAATACATCATTCCATAATTATGAAAAAAAGAGAACTAATTAATGCTCTTAGATTTTCTAAATGTAAATTAATATTTTAAAAGAGTAAAAACATTGGATGATATAAGAATCATATGATTGGTAGCGGTAATAATTTTTGCTGGCTCATCGAAAATTTCCTTTTCTTTTTTTTCCTCTGCTTTTTATCACTTTGACGGCGCGAGATATATCAAAAGAAGATAAACAATGAACGAGAGCCATATTCACATCTAAACACTATGAGTATGAGATGAACTTTTACCTAAACCAAATTAATGAGACATGTAAACAGAGTAACGTCTTACAGCTGACATCGATGATTATGTAGTCAATGATGTAAGCACTAAATATATATTTTTTTTTGTTTTACTGAGATATTTACATAAAAATTTTAGCTATAACTCGTACAAATTTGTGATGCGCGTCTATAAATTTCCGATGTATGTCCTATCGCACAGAATTCTGATAGTCGCGCTGGCTGAACTCAATACCACTACTTCTGAAGGGGTGAAAAGTGAACTTATTTTTGACTGAAGAAAAATTGTATCTGTCAAATGTTTGTGATTCTTAAAGTGGCAGATAGATATTGCTTTTGTCCATTAAAGTGTCAATTAGGGTTGTGTACTAGTTGTTGGGTTGCTTAGGTTTTGCATGTCGTCAATCCAACTCAAATTAGTCATATTAAAATATTTTCAATCAGTAACTAATCAATCACAAGTTGAATCATATCCAATTTGTGCTTCATTTTAAGTGGTGAATTTATAAGAAAAACAAATTATAAGAAGGGAAGGATGGCTTGACAATAGTGACGATATTTTCTCCAATCAATCCTTAAGATAAAAATAATTATAGACATGTTATTAAATATATAGATAGCATATCGATAAATTTTTTTTACGTATCATTTAGTTAAATATGCATTATGAATAAGTAATTTTATAATATAGAAAAAAAATACCACTTAAAATGCATGGTGGCATATGCACAAAATGTCACCATACTTCATACTTTATAGACATAATATACTCAACAAATTAGATTCATATAATTAAATTATTAAAACCTCGCACTTGAGGACTGCCAAGCTAAATAGATATCAAAAATCGCTCTCATATAAGACGTAGCACTCTTAACCGAGGTAGTTCTAATTAAGAAAATTAAAAGGTACATTATTTCTGCAATAATAATATTATAATAAAGCTATAAGCAAATTTTCGTAATGAAAAACTAATTAATATTTAACCAATCAGAAATTTTAATTGAATTGAATGGGATGGAGTTGCGCTTATATATAGTTTCAACTGTTTTAATCCGTTGACGCCAAACAATAATTTCGATCCTTGGGCCGTCGTTCGCCAAATGAGTAATAGCATTCTTAATCGATCTATGCAGGTGAATGAGTAATTATTAATTTCCATACAGTGGAAAATTATTATTCCAACTTTTCTAAACGATATAACCAAATTAACGTGTGTTGAATGCACAAATTAATATATTTTGGTTTTTCGAGTCTAATTCTCCGTACGTGCTGCGCTTTGTATAAAAAATAATAAAAAAAAATGATTACGTTTAGAATTGGTATCAATGTATCATTTCAAAAGAAGTCTCTTATCTATTTTAGGATTGCTATTATTTGTCTTTTAGTTATTAGATGTTTTGTCATATTCATCTATAAGACATATATATCCATCATTTACTCAATTGTGGGGACGAGATGGGGTTTACATCTCGTACTAATTGAGAGGAGGAATGATTACGTCTCATTTCTTTTTAATCTGTTTTACCTTTTATAATTTACATTGTCAACATAAAACGAATGACAAAACGATTATTACATATAAACGATGTTTACGTCTCTCCTAATTTCCAAACTAGGTTGTTTTTACTATTTTAGGCGTTCCGCACTTTTTTTTGGGAAATGTTTATGTAGGATCAAATGAAATTTTATATTAGCAGGAGTTTTGCTAAAAGTCGAAAACAAAAGGAAGGCAGATCATTTCAGTTTTACTTTTCCAATCCATCATCAGCTCGTATATATGTGCAATGATCACCACACCTTCGCCATTGGCCATACGCCGCAGTAAATCCGACAAAGATACTAGTGCAGTAGTACTGTTGATCCACATTCCGCTTTAATATATGTAGATAGATTATGGTCTTTTATTTTCTAAAAAAAATAATTTGGTAGATTGTTATCATGGAATATAAGGATAAAAATAAGAGATAGGCTAAAATCAGCCACGACTGACGGATGGACCCGTCAGCTGCGATTATATCTCAACTTGTGCGGTTCTAATGGCTACTCTGAAACGTTCAATGTGTTCTCCATATTGAAATCTCATTGGAGACCAAAATTTACATTTTTCTGATTTTATTTACTATTTTTTTGAGATTTTTAAAAATCATAGTTATTGAAAGGTCCAGAATTGTTTAGATTAAGAATTTTGTAAAATACCAAACAAATACTAAAAAATTTCAGAAAAATATAAAATTTTGTCTCCAACGAGATTTCAATATGGAGAACACATTGAACGGTTCGGATCGACTGTTAGAATCTCGAAAATTGAGATTTCATCGTAGTTGACAGTCTCATCCGTCAGTCACGACTGATTTTAGTCTACCTGTAAAAATAAATATTTTTCTATTTGAACAAAATTTCTGAATGCAAAACATAATTTTATGACGCTTTCGGAGATGCGCCTAGTATAGGGAGAAAAAACTAAAAATAATGAGGGTAATTATTGAATGATTCGATCCGGCTTTAATTTTGAAGAATGATCCAGTTATTATTATTATTATTATTTTTTATTTTTTTATTTTTTTTTATAATTGTCCGTAGGCCCACTCACACACACTTTCAAACAGCAAATTTCTAGTCTTCATGGAGCCAGGCAAATGTCTTAGCTAGCTGCTCAGCGCTAGGCGATCCAGTTACCTAACAAGTTAAGTTTAGATCATGTATTTGATATATCTTGACTCTTGCAGAATTCATGTTATAAATTACATGATGATAGTTCAAATGCGTTCATATTTTTATATTTCTATCATGTTTTTAATTTTTTATGCTTGATAACATATTATAAACACGAGGAGGATTTTACTTTAGGATATTTGAAATTTTCACTTTTTAACTTATTGGAGTTCTGGAAATAGAAAGTATACTAGAGGCAAAAGAAAAATAAACATTTGACTCAACACGTGAAAAATAAATAGTCTAAACATGTTTCAATTATGTTATCACATGACCATCCCGACAAGTTGATCCCATCTAATAGCAAATATATCTTGATCCCCCAACGTATGCGGACCTGATCAGATCTTCAATGAATCTACAAATTAATTAATAATATGATCTCAAATTATATATACCCAATATTACTCTGTGCTATATTATTGTCTCAGACAGAGACACAAACCAATACAACTTGACCAAGGAAAAACAGTGCCGATCATCGACTTGGTTCTTCCGACATAAAATCAAAGAAGTTGAAAAATATTGCAAGGTATACTAATCTTTGGATTATAATTTGACTAGATAATAAAGTACATAAATGAGAGACAAAATTAGAAGTCTAATTGTACTATTCTGTCTGCATCAATATCTCCTACTCCAGATGAAATATCAGACCGTTGCCTCGCTTTGCCATATTCTTGGACCAGCATGAGTGCGTCTGTGCGTGACAAATATTCAAAATTTTGAACGTGGTTTTTTTTCTTGACATCTTAAATTCAAAGCAGGATATTGGCTTTGGTAGAATCTCGTTTACCAGAAAACTCCAAATAGTACATCCTTTTTCGCATGTTAAATCATCTTTTCTAACAGAGAGTAATTGCGTGAATCATTAATTCTATGTTCATGCCAATTTTAATGACAGCTTAAATCAAGGCAGGATTTGACTTTGCTAGAATCTCGTTTAGCAATAAACTCCAAACACTAGTGCATCATTTTTCTCTTGTAAAATCAAATTTTTTTTTAACAGCTACTAACTGTATGAATCTTTATCTATTCATGGAAACATTAGTACAATTTGGACGCACATCACTTCATTCAAATGTCCATTGCATAGACTTTCGAAATGGTTTTAACACCTAAGCCTAAATTTATTTGTAGGCAGCCCAAAAAGAAATAAAAGACTTGTGAGCTATATAAATGCCTAATCTTAATCTGTGTAAGGAAATTTATAGGCAATATACAAAAATTCAGAGAAGCAGCTGTCTTTACTTTTCCTTAAGAAACAACCAAGCCTCATAAGGCCCAACTAAAAACATGTAATTACGATTTTACGGAACCCATTTATGAAATTTCTCTAATTTCTTTTGCCAAGCAGATTGGGCATGCTGCTGCTATTCTGACATATTTCGGCTGCTCTGTCGGTGCAGCTAGGGCTGAAAACAGAAGCTATTTCAATCGTTATTTCATTTCGTTTCATCCAAAACGAAACGAAACGACTAAGGAATATGGTTGCGTTTCAAAAACGAAATGGTTAACGAAACAATAAAACGGTTTCGTCCATGTGCAAATCACGAAAATTTCGTCGATTTCGATCATTTTGTCAACGAAACGAAATAGTTAATGAAACATCCTAGTTTCGTTACCGTTTCGATCGTTTTCCAGCCCTATCGGTGCTTCTCTCAGCGCAAGTGCATTTTACATTTGTCATTCTAAATTAGATAGATTTGGTATGATCTAAAATCAATTTTGAATAATAAATTTTTAGTTAGTCTCAACCAAATGGTATCGAGTTGGCATTGAGTGAGAATAATTATAGCATGCCGTCACAATAATTGACTAATGATATATGATCATATAGTGGTATAATAACAGATTTTTGCTTCAAAGCTAAAGTTGAATTTTGAAATTTATAACTGTTTCATGTTTATTGTTCTGTCCTTCTCAGACAAGTACATGCTTCGCAGGAAGAATTGAAAGATGGCCATTGAGTGGCCATGGCTACGTATGGAGCTTTTCAGGGTCACATCGGACCCAGTTGCCATGGCACTGAGCATTTTAGCTGCCAAAATTTTGTTGGCGGTCATGCCTTGTGCACTTGCTAGGATTGTATAACATTTTAATACTTAATTAGTGTTTGGATTTGCTAGGACTAATTTATTTTGAGTTTTTTAAATACAGGATATATGGCTATACCTTTTGTTGTTTTCTATGCTCTGAATGGAATTACTCTGTTTAGAAGATTTTTCTCAAATAAATAAATAAATAAAAGAAAATTGAGAAGTAGTTAGCACTTAGCACCCATGCAACTCAATTATCACATCATCCACATCACCATTCCTACATGCCTCTGTCTCTATTTTTAATGATCGACAGGCAAACAGTAATCCCATGCCAACACCATTTCGTGGGTCTACTTAATAAATCATAGACGAAGCTCATATCTCAGTTGTTTGGTTGGCATATCTAAGCTCGATCTTTATAGAGCCTACCTTTGTAATGATAGGGAGACATTGAATTGTGTTGTGTTGCTGAGTTGTCATTCCCTTCACTTGTACATATATTGGCACTAATCGTCACTTGGTTCGTACAATTTAAGAGCCGGTAGTTGGTCTCACAAAGGGTTGTTTGGCACAATATTGCCTTATGTTTCCACTACAGCAAGACTTGATTATGTACAGAAAATTTGGAGTGAACGTTACAGAAATGCTGTACAGAATAAATGGAATTATGTTTATTATTGAATTAGATCGATGTACCTTTTTTTTTTGGAAAGAAGAAGATTTTCTTGTTTTTCCAGAAAGACTTGACAACAGCCATCAAATGAAAGTAGATTTACTTGGTTTTTATTTTTTTTTCTACTGAGGTAGCTCATCCTTTTCCATACATAACAGGAAAAAAAATTCCTTTCAATTGAGGGCCTTGAGAATGTTACTTGTTCCCATGTTAATTAACACGAGAAAGATTCACTCCACGGTTAATCACATGACTTAGAGGAAAAGGGGAATACAAAGGCAGGAGTGTATCGACGATGTGTTGATTTGATAATTATGGCAATCATATAAAATAATTGCCAAATTTAAAAACCAGACATTCAATGTGAATTATACTGTTCTAATTTTTTACTTAATAATGGTAAAATTTGAAGCATGTTTTACCTTTATTTATTATCTGGAGAAAAGCATTATTTCCATTGCTCAAACAATCACTCTTGGAGCAATCAGTGTCCTGCCAAGGCTCTATAGTTTGCGGATAATACCATAATCCTTACGAAGGCGGACCCACACATTCTGTATTATTGCACTTTCCTACACTATAACTGGATTGGGTATAAATGATTTTTTATGCCTATTGAGATCCTGTACAACGCCATATCTCAATTCAGACAATTCTCCCTCTTTCCACAATGAGACCCAGATATATTTTCTTCCTGTGCTCGAGACAATCTGCTTGAAATTCCAGAGATGGATAAAGTTCAATTTCTTTATAGTTATAATCTAAGGACACCTATAAGTATTAACAGATTATAGTTATAATCTCTTAATTTAAAAAGATAAGGCTGGCATCGAGTGGAATCATATTGATAGTAAGATTGTAATAGAGTTATAGAACATCTTGTAAGCTCTTTAAGAATTAAATTTCATAGAAATCGGAGTTAAAATGGAAAAGATTTAGCTGTCCAAAATGAATAGAAGAATCAAAGGAAATACCAGCTTTATGCAAAAATGATAGCCAACAGCTGGCGTTGGACTTGGACCCTGGTTCTTTGGACAAGGGGCTTAATCGCGCAGCAGACACGCAACTTGACCAACCGTGATTTTAGTAAAATTTTGACGGTACTAAACTAATAATTGATCCAAGTCTCTCCACCTCCAACTACATCTTTTCATAATCTTCACTAACTTGAAGGAAAAAGAAAAACTAGACACATCCCACCATCCAGAGTGATGGGACGGTCCTGCTATCCACAGACGTGGGATGTCTAGAGTTTTTCTCAAGTTCAAGTTGCTGTCGATTTCTCGCAAAACAGAATTCCCCATGTCAACGAAAAACAACACGGAAGAGACGGGTTGAAAAGATGAACATCCGGGGGGAAAAAAGAACACAGAAGAAAGATAAGATGTGATGACAGAGGTCAAGAAAGTGGGTCAACTAACAGGGTACTTAGAACAGGAGATTCAGAGAAATGCATATATGCTAGGTTTCCATGCATGTACGTATCATGCTCGTTAATGATCGCCGTGGATGATTATATTGGCTTCTTAACTTTTAAAAGCTGAGAAGGAAATGAAAGATTTTGTTATATGAGCCCTATATTTGGGGCAGAGTCATGTGGCCTCATTGACTGCAACCAGCTAAGTAGCTAACACATATACCCCTCGATGTGACTTCACATTATAACTTAAACAAGTGATTTCTAATTTTCAAAATTAATTTTATCAATCCCCAATCACATAACTCTCCAGCTGTACTTGTTTATTTCAATTTCATAATATAAACATTAATTTCATATCACACTCGGCTTTATATATATTCTGCCTAACACAGAAGTGTCAGCTCATTGAACAAATTATTCTCCTTCCTCTCTTTCTAAACTTTCTATACGTTTTATTTTGACAAATGGGTGTTCATTGTACTAGAATGCTCTACATATGTTTGTTTGGTTTATTCTTTAAAACCATCATTGGTGGTGCACTGAGAAAGCCAATCGACGTACCATTTCATAGAAATTATGTACCTACATGGGCTGCAGAGCACATCAAGTACTTAAACAGTGGAAATGAAGTTCAACTTTACCTTGACAAATATTCTGGTAAAGCATACATTTATTTTATTTTTGCCGTGCACGTATAGTACATGTCTCGTTAATGTATGACAGTATACAGTAATGTTTAATTTTGACACATAGGTACTGGGTTTCAATCAAAAGGAACGTACCTTTTCGGGCACTTCAGCATGCAAATGAAGTTGGTACCGGGCGACTCCGCTGGCACTGTCACCGCATTCTATGTAGATACATTTTCGATTCAACGTGATCATATCAAATACAAGAACTTAAAACAAATTCAATCATCAATGCCATTTTCTTTTCTTTTGGTGTCTTCAGTTGTCATCGACAAATTCAGAGCACGACGAGATAGATTTCGAGTTTTTAGGCAACAGAACAGGGCAGCCGTACATACTACAAACAAATGTTTTCACAGGAGGGAAAGGAGACAGAGAACAAAGGATATATCTTTGGTTTGACCCGACCAGGGACTACCACTCTTATTCGGTTTTGTGGAACATGTACCTAATTGCGTATGTTGCTTAATTTGTTCAATAATCATTTTTAGTTTACTCTTTTTCTTTTCTTTTCTGAATATAGAGTTTATATGATAAAAAGAAATCGACAGGTTTTTTGTGGATGACGTACCGATAAGAGTTTTTAAGAACAGCAAAGATTTGGGGGTGCGGTATCCCTTCAACCAACCAATGAAAATTTACAACAGCCTATGGAATGCTGATGACTGGGCTACACGTGGTGGCTTGGAAAAGACAGACTGGAGCAAGGCACCTTTTGTCGCCTCGTACCGAAGCTTCCACATAGATGGCTGTGAAGCCTCGGTCGAGGCAAAGTATTGTGCCACACAAGGCATGAGATGGTGGGATCAGAAAGAGTTCCAGGATTTGGATGGGCCCCAGTACCGGAGTCTTAGCTGGGTTCGTCAGAAGTACACTATATATAACTACTGTACTGACCGGTCTCGGTATTCTGTCGTGCCTCCTGAGTGTCATAGGGACCACGATGTGTGAGGTAAAATTGCACAGGGGAAGTGAAATAAATATACGAAATTTAATGTACCTATGATTTTTGGGAGCCATTTTATGAAGATTATGGTTTGCTCTATGATCTAAACTGTAATGCACCTGTAATTTGCTGCGAGTGAGAATTTGTAACCTATGTATAGTTGTATTAAGGATGTTTAATTACTGAAAAGATTTGTTGCAAACTCTACTTTCCATAGATTATATTTTCAGTTTTCCTGTTTACTGAACACTCTACACCAAAGATCAAAGTGATATTTAAAAAAAACATTTCTAACCCAAACAATATTCGACCCAAACAAACCCAAATTGGATTATGACCCAAAAAAAACCCCAATTCTCGAAGGAAAAAAATTATACGCCTTGGGCTTAGGGCTGAAAACGGTAACTGTCCAAACCGTCCGATCATTTCGTTTCGTCCGAAACGAAACGATAACGGTAAAGGATTATGGTTTCGTTTCAGTGGCGAAACGGATGATGAAACACTAAAACAGTTTCGTTCATGTGTAAATCACGAAAATTTCGTCGATTTCGATCATTTCGTCCAAAACGAAACGGTTAACGAAACACCCTAGTTTCGTTACCGTTTCGACCGTTTTGCAGCCCTACTTGGGCTACAAAATGTTTGGTCCATAGTTATTTATATATTCTTATAAGAAATGAGCATTACGAATGATATTGGTTTTCGCAAAAAAAAATTCTGGGGGCTTAGCAGGAGGCCCAATCCATTTGAAGGTGCAGTAAATATAAATGCACTAAAACCAGAATATGGTTCTGCTTCTGCATACATAAAGCTTGTTTTTTTTAGGACACTCTTGGCAGTGGCTGCAAGTAAATGCATACATGCTATGCCATTGTCTTGGAAGTTTAGGTTTCCTTTCACGTTTCACCCTTTTGGTTCTCTCCCCAAACAAAAACTGTCTAACATTTTGGCCTGTCAGACAGACAATTAAGGCCTATCTGTGGCCCAAAATTCTAAATCATATTCTGATTTTGTTAGCCCGTAAGAAGGGTACCCCGCAACCCAACACCCTAAAATATATGATGGAATAAGAAAATAAAAAATATATATAATAATGTAAGAAGTAGAAGGAGAAATGGCAATCGTTTTGGTTTATTTGTCATCTCAATGGTTTTCCTTTTCTCAAGAACCTTCTGCTTAACTCATGAAACCTTTCTTAAAAGTGACATCTTTTTGGTGTGCGTATATCCTTTTTCCGTCTTTTTTAAATTCGCAACAATGCTGTACAAATGCAAAAGCTTAATTCGTTGTTAGTCAAATTAATGCTCCAACCAGAAAACAATAATATTGGTTCTGATAAAAAATTATTTCTAGTGAGATATATTCATTTAAACTTTGATCAGCATATCTGTTTGGTCGGCCAATGTTTAGTTAGAGCATGACATTTTCAAAAGCCTAAGTTTTAAAGTTTTCTATTGAAAGCAATAGTTAGGAACAGACATGAACCTAGCGATCTAAAACAGTGACAATCAACAACTAAATCAGGGGGTTTCATCACAATAATTACTCTGCATGACCTAATGACCAAACCTAAAGTTGTCACAATATCAATCTTCTCGGATCTAAACAAATGTAGATTAAGGTGAAACACCTTTTTTTACGCATTTTCTTTTCTGAAATTTTTATTTACCCCTCACAATTTTCTATACCCAACCGCCCAACTACCCGTATATCCTATTTTTCAGTAGCCACAATTTCTAGAATTAGAAGTTCTATTTGAAATCACAATAATGTTGATTTTTCAAAGCTGGAACAATCATTTCAAATTAAATGATGTATACCAATTTTAACATTGTGCTATTATAAATGAGAAGAACGCATAGGTAGGGAAACATTTTAATCACGAAATCCAGACTATCTTATTTTTATATTTTTTTTAAGAAATTAATTTCCAAATCAGAAGGGACCAGGTAATGAAGTTTGTATAATTGAAGAGAATTTCATTCTATACATCTTTGCCAGTTTAATCAATTGTGTCAAATTGGAGTTGATTAAATTTAATATAGCATTGTTTCGGCTATATTTAAAGCAAGCCATAAGGCCATATACCAGTTGCATAAAATTTTAGTTGGATATGCCAATTGCAAGTTCATCCGAAGCAATACGATTTTGCAAGTAAAAACAAGACTAAGCAATTGAAATTTAACGTCAATACCTGACAAGATTAGACATATGCTGCCAGTATTGACAAATCCATAACTTGTGAACTTTGATTACAGAATTGTAAATTTGACAGAAGGATAAGTTTTATAATAGGGACCACCAAACATCATCATATGTATATCGGTTGTTATAAGTCTATCTCATGCATCTCTCAAGACAAGTATGAGAAAGTTCTATTTTATCTAGTACGCTAGCTCTACTCCAAAAATTGTAAGTGCACTTAGACAAGGACATCCGTAATTTGTAATAGTTCTTTATTGTTGATGTCATGAGCAATTTGCGAGATAACTACAGGTTTTTTCCAAAGAGGATGATGTTTACATTATGTGGATTCTACTACAAAACTACAAACGATCAAATTTAAAGCTTGGAAACAACCCCCACTTTGACTAGTGCGTATTAAAAATACAATCTATTTGTTTGTCAAATTGCTATAAAATTACTGTATCCAGACAAAAATTTCGACATAGGTTGGAAATTCTCAACAGTCACATTTTGGAGGTTATGACTTTTTGAAGAAAAATACAAGCAAATGGGGAATGTTTGTGCGACTGTGACATCTCGTCACAAATAATTTCTAACTTTTTCTTATTGATCTAGTGGAAATGTGAACATCTAACTTGATACCAAAGTCGCTGAAAGGCAATGCTTTTTTGAAGATGAGATGGGAGTCTAAGCTCTCCAACTTATTTCGAAAATAAATATCACAAATGATCTCAGTCGAGTTTTGAACCCGCGACTTTTAAGTGAAAGTACATTGCTCTTTGCCATTAGATCAAGAGCTAGTTCTCCTGAAAGACAATGCTTATCACATAAACTACCCAAATTATTATTTGTTTTCTACTTATTAAGTATTAACAAAAGAAAACATGCTAAAAGTCTTAATGTAGTTTTTTTGATACTGAGATTTGTACTATACTGTGTTTTATTAGGCTTTCTCAAATTGATCGATTGACCTCTTGTGGAAATTTGGTTGCCACATTTATTTTATGCCACTTCGTCTTCATTTTTAATTATAGCAGCCGTTCATTATCAGAAAGAGATTTGTGAAAGCACTACTTTTGTCATTTCTTCAGAGTGAAATATTTCTAGCTTGCAAAGACAAATTTTCTCACAAACTGACAACGGGAACAAAAAACTATTATTTATTTATTTTTCTTAAAGAAGATTAAGGGTAATCCCAACCTAATTATACATATTTTTTATTAACGTCAACTGTTCAAAAAAGTCGTCTCAAATTCAAATAGTGTATAATTTATTTATGAAGAGGATTATCTTCTGTATTTGTTTTTTAATAGTGGCACACATAATCCATGTTTTATTTAAGGAATCACACCAAATTTTGCATAAAAATTGACAACGAAATTAACCTTTATAATTTATAAAATAAAATGAAAATTTCCATTGCATAGAGTATTAAATTCTGAAATTCTGGTAATTATGGTAAACCATGCTCAAAATCGCAAAACATAAATTTCATTGGAACTACTTCCAGAATAAACTCTACCAGTTGCTAAATTTTTGCCTAGCAAGTTGAACTGCTGCAAGTTGAATCTACATAACTGTACATTACGTACATGTATCACACTCCTTAAGACCTTAACAAAATACAGAAATATGAATTTAGTGATGGTTTAATCTAGTTGTCCAAGAATAGGTTCAGTTTTTTAGTGCGCCATGTAATTTTAGGTGGTTAGGATTTAGTTTTTTAATAAACTGGGTAGTCTAAGGTTAGGAAAAATATAATTATGTATGTTCTATATTTGTCTTGTATTGTTTTCTATATAATAAAGGGATCAGAAAAGGATGCACGGCAGTAGCATCACAAAATTAAGTTGTTATTCTCTATTTTCCTAAAATTCTGTGCGTTCTGGTATTTTGTTGGTAAAGCCAACATTTAGCTCTTAAAAGTGGACTTCCAGTGTGCCGCACCTCAGATTATTCTGCATTCGCCTAGTCTCGCTTTAATTCCTTCATTGTCATATAATTGAGTAAAGGGACAAGCAAATGCGCTTATTGAATACCTTTGTGAATTACAAAGCCACTATTTCAGTTCAAAGAAAAACGAGGAAAAAAAATCAAGTGGGTATTCTTTGTATAAATATATACACGATATAGTTTCGTTATTTTTTTTAGTTTATGCGGTGGTTCAATATTTTATTTGTTGCTTCACTAGACTTTGCAGTGATGGTCATATCATGCCACAAAATAAGAGGCCGCATCCACCAGCCCATTTTGTCTCTCATGAGTTGTGGTGGGCTCATTTAAAGATTGAAAAAGATCATTTGTTTCGGATTCCTATTAAAATTATTTTAAACATACTCCGATCTTAAAAAGAGAATATAAAAAATTAGAAAAAAAGGGTAGTCGTCCATTACTTATTTTTAACAACTTAGAAATTAATATAGACAAACTCAAACATTATTATAGTTCAAGGTTTTAAAATGCGATTTGGAAGATATAAGTGATAAAAAGGTTTTGCGGCGATAAAATGACGATAAAACGGTTATGCGGCATGAACAAAAATTTAGATAAAACGAATGAATTAGAGTTTTTTAAAAGCTTGTTATAGTCCTATACAAATATATAAGGACTCATATTAAGAGACGCTGCCTTAAGCTGCCATTTGACATTTGAGCGTGTGAATTTGTACAGGAGATGCAACAGGTGCCGCATTCTTCTTTTTTCCGACAACCACTATTTGTTATTGTAAAAATAAAGAGCAGCCAAGGGAGAGAGATTTAATAGATAAAATTTAGGAACAATTAGCGACTCTATGCAATGTTAATGTTAAGATTAAGATATTGAGGCTTGCCAGTATTTATTCTACCAATTAATTTTTACTTTTAAGGCTCTGTTTGGATCATATGAGATTAAGGATATGATTAGTTATTCGGGATTAAAATTTTTAATCCTAAACGATCAAGAGTGAGCTTTTTTTTTATATATAGTGTTATTTTTAAGTGGTCCAACATCTGGATTAAATTTTTATTCCTAGGGTGTTTGGATCATATTTTTAATCCGGATTAAAAAGTGGTCCCAACTACTTCTTAATCCATTTAAAAAGATGATCCAAACACTGTCACACCCCCGCACCCTAAGGCCGTTTAGGACTGCTGGAGTGCGACTTATACTAACTAACTAAACCATTATTTTTTTTTTAAATGGTCACAACAGAACTCCACAGATCTCAAAAATCAATTGTGCACAAGATTAAAATCCAAAACATATTTCACATTATTTATTTTACAACTACTGAAGTTGCTAACTCATTTAGCAACTCGTTTCATCATAGTTATTATAATATTTTACATATTATACAAATGTATATTATTTGTTTTCAAGCCAAGCCAAAACACCAACACAAAATATTATACAAACAACACCCTAGTAGGAGTCTTCTCGCTTACGCTTGCGAGGAAGGTTCATGTTCCGGCACCATGCCGTCACTAGGGCTTGACGGGCCAGGAGTTTCAAAATACAAATATACATAAACTTCAGGCAGGGCTTCAAGACTAACGAGGAGCGTGGCATCAGCATCTACACTAGGGATCCTAACTTTAAACTTTAGAAGCGAGCACTCAAACGTAACAATCGCGGGCCTGGTTAGGCTGCGCGTTTCCTGGAACCCCCAATTTAATGAGGCCAAACAACAAAACAAACAAATGAGAAATAATTCTCAATGTGGGTTTTAGTTCCAGTTACACGGTTCTTTATATGGATCCGAGAACAGGAATTAATTCCCCAAATAATAATGCAAAATCAAATAGGTTTAAACAAATCAATTTCATACCGAAGGCACCAGACGAATTGGGCCTATCACTGGCATGCTACAATACGCAATATGCAACAGAACAGAATCAAGCATAACCAAGCATATTATTTAACTTAATAACATACACTCCAGTTCTCAAGGCCTACAGAATCAAGGAGAACCGTTCCCAAACCATTGGTTCCAAACCATATGGTACAAAACAAGCAGAGGGAATATCCAGTAGCAATAGCGCTAGTACTCTGGCCGGGTCGGTGGCCAAGCCGAAATAACACCGGTTGAGTGAGTTATACATATAAAGTGTTATGCTAACTGAATTTCATATGGTTTCATTTTCAAGTCAAGTCCGTCTATCATTAGATAGAATAATATATCCAATTTCTTGAAACCATTCCAGTCCTTTCTAAGTCTAAATTATTTCAAATTATCATTCAAACGAATTATTCAAAATTAGACTTATTTAATCTCAACAAAACAAATGATATATAATATCAACATGCAGTTTATTCTTTTTGGGGTTCTATTTGCTAAATGCGCAATCAAATGCATTTCAAATGGATTCTCAACATGCTATGCATATAATTTAAAGTTACCGACTATCTAGATTCTAATAAAGAGTCCGTGTAAATCCACACCTTCAAAGTCAAGTTGGGATGAAGCTCCACTAGCGGGTCATGTTCATAATTATAGATCAAGATCCGTTAATATCTGTTTAACGGTGTTCTATAATCCATTGAGGGGACAAACGCTAAAAAGGTGCTGGTTCCAGATTAAATAACCGTTTAGTTGATTTCAAGTCCATTACAAAATTATTTTAGTTACTTGCCCGATCGTTCTAAATTATCATTAATTACTGCAATTAATTGCTTGTCCAGACGAACAGAATCATAATTATTATTCAATAATAATTATATCGAAATTAGAATCAGTCTCATAATAGAATTACATATCTTCAAGCAATAATTAACAGTAAATCAGAAATCAAGAACTAAACTCAAAAATACAAATTAAGTATAATTTGCGGGATCAGAATAGTCTTTATTATTTTATTTGCCACAGTATCTGTTCAATTAGCAGACTTAATCTCATCATATCCCTAAAATCCGACTATCGAAAATTAGACTATTTTTAATGGGTCCAAGTCTTTTAGTCTAATGTTAATCAAGCTCAACAGATTCGCAGTTATTTAGACTTTCATTAAATCCGAAAGTCTAATTCTCAAAAGCTTAAACAAAATCCGAAATTCATTTAATTTCAGCCCACAAAGTTTTCCGTTAATCTCGGCCTGCACAGAAAAGCCCAACAGAAATAATAAAGAGAGCTTAAAGGATAAAATCCGGCCTAACTTAATTATCTTATTTATTCAGCCCAAAATTTTTCTCGGCCCAATATCTTAGCCTAACAAAAATCCAACACACGACTCGGCTGAACCCAGTCAGCCTGACCCAGCTGACTGAGCCAGCCCGTGACGGGTCCGACATCAGATAATCGGATTCAAATCCGATCCGACAACATTTAAAATCAATCCAATCCAATCCGACAGCCTCCATATTTACAAATAAACCCATAACTTTTTCTGAGCCCTTAAATTTCGCATACTAGCCCACAATTCTACATATATCCTTTATATGTCACATATAAGCCCTCAGAAATTTGCATTTTAACCCTCATAAATTATTTTTATTCACAATTTCATCCCTGAGCTCGCGACAGAGTCATACCAAACATACCAGAGTCCTCAAAACAGTACCAGTAACTGGTACCAACACAAATTCAACTCGAAACCCTCCTTAAAAACATGCTCATGCATGACATGCACCAATTTAATGCATATAAGCCCACAATTTTTACACAATTTGTACTGAAATGCATATATGTGCTACTGGAACATCTCAAAATGCACAACCACTTATCTTTTCATAAATTCATGCTCCCAAAACATCTAATTAATGCCAACAGAATTCTAATGTGCAGCAAAACACTCACAAATCAATTAATATCTCTTACAAATGCAACTATAATCTTAAATCACATTAAAATGTCATTTTTCTTATAACAGTCAACAAATATATGCATGAATGCATAAATTAGAGTCTAATTTTCTAATCAGTTCATGTCACATGCCATGCAATTAACCACCAAACATCAACCATGCAAAATATAATTCTAGCATGTACTATTTATAAGCAAAAATGCCTAACTCAATTTCTCCAGTCTCAGCCTCAACACAAGCATCACAGACCATCCATTTTATCTCAACAAGAAAGCACTCACATCCCTAAACAACACAGTGAGCAATAGATCGAATTCAAGCATACTAAAGACTATCAGTTCCTCATACCAACAAGTGTCCACATCATCAAGCAAAACAGTGAGCAACAGATCAAATTCAAGCATCATAACAGACTACAATTAACTTAATTAATACTTAAAACCAACAATCTAAAGTGAACCTGGCTCTAACAACCATTAACATAATTTCAATTCATGAAATTAAATCCAACAGAGGGAGTATACCTTGCTCGTGAGCCGTTACAAACCTTCTCAAGCACTCAAGGACAATCAAGGCTAAGATCAATGCCAAACTGATCAAGAAAAGGGACAATTCCATACACTGCCTCCTCACAAATAAAATTCTAGGAATTAGTTTTAACTGTCGAAATTAAGCTAAATTAACTCAAAGAATTGACAGAGGCGTAAAAAGATTACCTTTCCTAGCTCTCAGTTCCTCCTCTCTTCCTCCATAGAAACCCCAAATCAAAACCCTATTCTCGATCCCAATTTAAACACTTACCTCAGATAAAAAAAAGGAGAAGGGAGAAACGAAGCTAAGAAGGTAAAAACGCCACGTCGATCAAACATTCAAGGCTTAACAGCCGTCATTGGACACAGAGAAGAGGAGAAGGTCTCCTCGTGCCAGATCACACGACAGACAGGAGGTACCAAGCCTCCATTGGGCAACTCAGAGGCCACCTCACACTCATCGAATCGCATCGCAACACAAGAGACAGTACCACGCTATGGTAGGGCTCAGTCGGAGTAAAGAAATGGAGAGGCGAAGAAATCGCCAAGTCAGAGAAGGGAGACGAGGCAGAAGGAAGAGACGACTCGTCTCTCTCTCTCTCTCTCTCTGTTTTTTTTATTAAATTAACCCTAGATCCTTTGTGGCTGATCCAATATGGCTAACTATATAAAAATTTTCTGACAAGCTAATTTGTAAATTAGCTATTTCACTAATTTAATTCAAATTCATCCAAACAGAAGTTAGATCTTTGTGGCAATTATACAGAAAATATTCTAAATTTTTATAGAATATTTCCATGCTTTTCAGATTACTGATCCCTGCAAATTTTACTGTTACTAAATTAATTTATTTAATTTCTTGATCATATAATTCATGATTAATAATAATCATTATTATTCAGACAGAATTAGGACTTGATTATCAACTAACGATTACTTATCTTATAAACACCCTAGGAATAAAAATTTAATCTAGATGTTGGACCACTTAAAAATAACACTCTAGATCACAAAAAGCTTATTCTTGATCGTTTAGGAATAATATTTTTTACTCCGAATAACTAATCCTAATTTTATTCTTAGATGATCCAAACAGAGCCTTAGTTTCTAGAAATGAGGGCTGAAACATAAACTAGAGACTAGATTAAACCAGTTTAGTTTGACCCGTCATTTAGTTTCTTTTTTATAGTTACTGTACATGATTACGAAATAACGACGTGAATATAGTATCCTTCAAACAAAAAAATTTTAAATCGCCGACCTGATCGAACTGTACAATACATTGTATCTCGCATATATATAATATAATTTGGATCGATCTAATTACATAACTATGTATTAATTCTCAGGATATAGATGTACAGGTAACAAGTTGTCAAAATCCAATCTGCTTTGGTCAAATCTGTTTCTCAAACAAAAAAAGAAAAGATATTCCTGTCACATCCCGCAGCTGGGTATGACGACTCTCGCCGTGAAAATACATGAGAATGTACAGTCACAAGGCTTAATTTGATTATCTATTATACGTATTTACAATTATACACACACTTTTTTTTTCTTTTTCACTTATCACTTTTGTAATCAGATAATATAGGAAATATCATCAACTAAAGTAGGCTAAAAGATAAAAAAAATATATACAAGCTGCAACACAAGTCCAAGTGCATAACTCATAGAACATAACAGTATCCATACAAACACCTCTCAAAATGTGACGACTGTCTCATGAAACTAGGATCTATAAACATAGACTCAGTCTAGTCCACTCATATATACATCAGGAACCAGTACTGGCCAACCAAAAAGTGATCCTGATTTCAACAACTACACTACATCATATAACAACAAACTAGTACTCATCGGGCTCCTCCTCTACATCACTATCAAGATCTATGATGGGACTAGCGGCCTCTGAGGTAGGTGGAGGTGCTGGAGGGGTCATAGGTGGAACTGGAGGGGCTGGAGGATCGGGGTACTCTAAGTAAAAGTAAATACCAGTAGGGGCTAGGGACACATGATACACTACAGCAAAATATAGGTAGGGCATATAGATCTGCATATGAACATGGGTACCGTCAAAAACTGCCAGTGGCGGTCCTCTCACCGGGTGGTGGATCGCCTGGAACCCCCAACCATCGAGGAACATGCAAAACAAATGCGAGTGAGAATATAATTCTCAGTGCGGGTTTTAGTTCCAGACGTGGATTTCTAGTTGAAATCGTGATCTAGAATTAATACCCGACTATACAGTATAATTGATTTTAAGGTAATAATTGACAATTTAAAGTAATAAACATGAATTAAAGATATTAATATGATGCAAGTATCTATCTGGCTGCATACCGAGCACCGAAGAAAAAACGGTCCAATCAAAACCATACTGCAAAATAATTTGCAATGTAACAAACAGTAAGTCAAAGATAGAACATAATCTAATCATATCAAAATTATATCAACAAGTCAAGATCAGGATTGCACTCAGGTTCCTAACCCAACCGGTTGGGCAAGCAAAAGGAGACCTTTTCCTAACCCACGGGCAGGCGAAAGAGATTTTTCTCTAATCCTGGGCAAGCAAAAGGGAATTTCACATCCGCATAGCGCTACCGAACTGGTCGAAGCCGGGGGCCGACCGACTCCGAAGAGTGACCTTTATCTCTATTCTTATTCAAATTTTCTAAAATTCCTTCATATATTCAATCTCAAACTCCACATTTCCAGGTAAGAATCATAGCATAAATCGAGATTTATATTCAAACGGATATTCCAAACTTACCTGGTAATCCTTCATGATTTAGTGAAGTTCATTCAACATGAACTTGAGTTGTAATATTTGTTCATTAAATAAATAATAAATCAAACTCATGCAATCAATTCGGATCATCAACATGCCATGCAACATTTTAATTTACTAAGTTAAGATTTCTATAAAAGTCCACGTGTCCGCACCTGTTGCTGGGTCAAAACTCTCTTCCGTCGGGTCTCCTGAAAAATTGATTAAAATCGTTAAGATCTAACTAACGGTTTCCTTTGTGAATGGCTTTGGCTTAATTTACTAGACTGACCTCTATTTATTTATTTAGTAATTGCTTGTGTTTTTAGTAACTTAAATTTGAGTTATTATAATATTTCTTTTATTCTTTTCTTATTTCTTATCATTTTATATATTTTAGTTAATGTTTCTTACTTTAATTAAATGTGTAATTATTTTTAACTTATCCTAATGCTTTTAATTAATGCTAAGTAATTACGAATTATTAAGTTCCTTATTAATCCTATTAACTAAATTTTTCTTTTAATTAATTGTTTAAATATTAAATATCGAGAATTAAATAATAAAACTTAAATCATAAACTAATAAATCTGAAATATGAAATAAAAATATGAAAATATGAAATCAAAGATTAAAATTTGTTTGTTTGTTTGTTTGGGATCAGATAGTCTGTACTTGTGCGTTCATAGCATCTGTTCTTGATTTACCTAGACTATACTCATCATCTCCCGAAATCGAATCCGACTAATTAAAGGAATACCCAATTATTTCTAATGGCTTTTCCTCTAATTAATTATGTATTTATTAAGCCCACAATCTTAATCAAAGATTAAGTTTTTATCAAAATATCTCAACTAAATGTCGGCCTCACAAAGAAAAATCCGAAATGGGCTCAAGTCTATTTTCCTTTCCTTTTCTTTCGGTCCAGAAATTCCAGGCCCAACACAGCCAGCCCAAACATCACAAGTGGTCGAGCCAGGTCAACCTGACCCAGTTGACCCGAGCTAGACGTAACGGGTCCGCATGGATCCGATAAAGAGGGGTCAGATCCAACCCGCAGTCTAACTATCTTCCCAGGGGCCCTAGAATCATTTTATTTTACAGATAGGTCCTTTATTTTACAAACAGGCCCCTAAAAAAATTCAAACAAGTCCTTTTTTCCTCACAATTTAGTCTCTGTCTCACGCCACAGCGTACCAGTATGGTACCAGTGGTACATCAATTGTACCAGGGGTTAGTACCAAGCTTTAAACCCCATCGTAAGCTTCATAACAATCACCAATATGCCCAACCAGGAGGTTAAACCCCCAAATTACAGAATTTTGGCTTAACAGCAAACTAAATCCCTTAGCAGAACTCATATCGTAAAAATTTAAAGTTCTTAATTACAAAACAATCAAGTATAAGCTCTAAGCTTACCAATTGATCCATCCAATACCTGTCACAACCACATATAACACAACAGAAGTCAAATTCCCAGTTCGAGTCTCAAACCCTAATTACAACAGTCAAACTTCTAAGCATTCAACACTTAAAATTCTCAGGTTTAAGCCACAGTTTAACTTACTTAAGGCCTAACACAACATCACAGAGGTCAAATTTCAGATTCAAGCACAAACCCTAACTAAGAGCAATTAGCAGTTTCAGAAAAATCGAATCAACAAACAGATTACAAGAGGGCCAAGTTATACCTTGGATCTTCAGCAGTTGCTCCCTCTCTCTCTTTCTCTATTCCTCTCTTTCTTTCTTTTTCTTCTTTTTTTTTCCAGTGGAAACCCTAATCGCCAGCCAACCGACCAAATCAGAAGAAGGGGGTATTTATAGGTGGTGCTGAGAGGCGAAGAGAGAGAGAAACCAACGGCGAAGATGGTGTTTGAGCTCGAATCTTACAGCCGGTCAACAGTTCAACGCCTTATCCGCTCCCCAATGGATAAGAACGAGGAGGATCAACCAATCGGAGCCAAGTACTGTGTGTTACGGCGGGATTGGTTGGTCACAATCCATCCCGCCATTAAAAACTCGAAGAAACTCCGTCGGAGAGGCGGAGTAAAGAAGAGAAAAATCAGACGGAGCGGAAAAAGAAAGGAAAAAGGAGAGAAAAAGGAGATGCTGCCAACAGTAATTCGGTGAAAAATCCGATTTTTATCAAAAATTGATCTCTTCGATCTTCTGTGGCTAAACCATGTGGCATATAATGCCTGGACTCGTTTGAATCAATTTAATTAGCTATTTTCATCCTTATTTAATATTTCTAATGTTAAATTCAATTTAAATTGAGGTTAAATTCCACTAGAAAAACTTAGATAAATTTTAGAGATTATGTAAATTGGAAGATTTAAATTTGAAGTAATTTTTACTGTTGCTATTTAATTAATTGATTAGGGATTAATAGTTTTAAAATTTCATTTGTCCTAGTATTATTTTTAAAATTAACCTAGTTACACAGTTAAACTGGGTCTGGTATTTACACTATATTACAATTCCACTTTAAATCCAATCAAGTTTAACTGCATAAAAAGAAATGATCAAAATATTATGTCTGTCAACACCATCCGGAATCTGCTGTGGGGAAGCATAATGGAAATTATTAGAATTTGTAAGTAGTGAAAAAAAATTCTTAATCATGAGTATATTTTAACATCAAACTACTTTGAAGGATATATATGCGTGTAGAATCTGAATAATAGTGATGCTGAAAATAGAGTTGTTCACGAATAAGTGCCCATTCTCCATTTTAGAATACAACCAAATGATACAAGAATTGACAGGAACATAAAAATAAAAATTTCCAATAAATTGGGCAATTGTCGAATTAACAACTTTTTTTTTATCTTCATGCTCGACAAATCATCCAAACAACATTATTTCATATTTTCCAAATAGCCCTATTCTTCAAAATTTTCAATCTTCACTGTTCAATCATTATTGTTTTCAAAATACTTTTTTTGGTATGTTCTCATTCTATTCTCATGCATCCGAGCGCACCAAAATTTTGTATTTAAGAAATGATGTTACGATGAATGGAAGGCTAAATATATATGCACTTAGCATATTAATTTCTGAAAGATAATGCTTATACAAACGTAGATACACGTAATAAATATAAATTATTTTTATGCAACTTAAATGATCAATGGTTCAACTAACAACTAACAATAAAAGAATTACAAAAATCAGTAGAACTTAATTATGGTAAGTGAATTTATATTCATTTTCTGTACACGACAGTAGTTAATCCATTTTGCCAATTATTGTGATGGAACCATTGCAATTTGGTTTTAGTATATGTGTGGTTGAAAATGATGTATGCTTAAATCCTACTACCCAACTAACTTATGATGCAGTGATTTAAATCTTGACAATATAAAGTCATCAGCACTAATCATGCTTGCTAGCAATATTAATTTAGCACCAGTCAGGCGGCTTAACTTTGAAATCAAGCAAATTATCTGACAGCTTGAATAAGAAAAGTGAAATAATAAGAGAGTTTATTCATTGATGATCATCCCTTGAATAATTAAAGAGTGCATCATTACTTGTGACCCACTATATATAACCATTTTATAAATAAAAGTCAATTAAATGAATAATTTAAATAGAGCGGTTAAGTGTTGTCATTCCAATGTACCTGGGGGAGACAAATATGGAATCAGACTTTGTTGCTTTCTATTAGGTCGAATAGGAGATTTATATTATTCTTCAGCTAACCTCCAATAAAACAAATTCGTACAGTAACACTAAATTATAAGGTTCCGCAGCTGACCATGTCAGACGAAACTTAAAAAGATATGGCCAGATCCAGAGTGCTGAAATACATATATGCATGCGAATCTTTAAGTTCGACATTTTATACTAAAAAAAAAAAAAACAAGGAAAAGAAATGTGGAATTGTAAGATTCAAATAATAATAATAATAATCTAATCTCTCTTTATTTTAGCATTTCTTTCTTATGAATGGAGATCGAGGCTGACAAATTGTTTAACAATTAACATCGATAAAATCGATTTTCTTTAGACTTTTCCAGGCGTTAAAATTCAAGTTAAAAAAAAATATTCAAAAGAAAACAAAAGAAAATGATTTTCTTAGATTAAAAAGATTTACGGCTTAACAATTAGACTATTGTAATCGTAAAGAAGATCAATCCACAAAGAATAAACATAATTTTACATAGTTTAGTACAATATGTACCTACATTCACAACTCACATACACATCACTTTTTTTTTTTCAATAATTTCAGTACATATAATTAAAAAGATTAAAGAGAAAAGGAAGGGAGTGTCTTTATAGAAATACAGACGTTCCTATTTTATTTTTTTCCATAATAACTCTAAATAAACAAAAGAAAACAAAATAACTTCCATATTTAGAAATTTCAAATCCAATTTCGGATCGAAATTCTGGCTCTCTAAATTTGGAACCTTTGTGCCTCGTGTCCACAGTTATTAGCAACTTCGTGATTTCTCTATTAATGTATTTTGTCCTTTTTGCTCAGATATTAATACGTAAAACTAAACATCTTTCATATAAAGCATCTAAGACTGAAATTTTTTTCACATATCTTACGGATTACACGATTGGAGGACAGTTCCATTTGAAGGAACGCGTAATTTACCCAATCAAGAAAGAGAACTGAGAAATTGCCATCAAAGAGTACACTTTACCAGAACCACACCTTGAAGATAACTTAATAAAAATGTGATTATTCTCCTTTAACTCGTCAAAAGCAAACCAGAAAAAGGAACAAACTAGAAATCATCAAGTTGGGTTTGAAAGCGAAATGAAACTTATCACCTAAATACTCGATGGGAAGTACTGCTCAGAATTGAAATTAAGATACATTATAAGGTGGAAGATTGTCAGATAATGACAAGAGAAAGAACAAATCACACTCAAAATTTTGTAAATTCAAATGTTGTCGCTAGTTAAAGAGGCTCCATCATGTCAGTGGATCGTTACTATATACACAACAAACAAGTCTACTAACACGAAATGTTGTAAGATGTGGACCTAACAATTAACATTGTCGCTCTTCTCTCTAGCTATGATCATATATGAATGACCTTTATCTAATTTGAGGAGTACTGATATCACATCAAAATAAAAAAGTACGATTCTCTCCTTACATTTTCTGTTCGTGTGTGAACATAGGTAGATCTCCGTCAAGTAATAAGTGACGGTGCATGCATGTCTTCATTTTTTTTTTTAAATCAAACGCTTTTATATAACATAATTAATATTTACAAGTATTTTTTTAAAAAAATGCATATACAAGCCTTCATAGAAATATAAGTATTAATTATTCTACTGTGACTCTCATTACCTCATTTTTTAATTTAATTCTTTTAATATATTTCAAAGACCCGGTTAAAATTATGCTGACTCTGCCCAGGCGCTCTAGTAGAGTAATTAATGAAATTTTCAAAGGCAGTGTTCATGATGATTTACTTCTGAATACTGGCACTGCAAAGTTGGAATGTGATGTTGGTGTCGGTGAATATATATAATATCATAGAGTCTGAATACAGCATAGGATTCGAAAAAGGACCAAACAAAAATCGAACAAATTCTGCTATATATATTTATTACTAGTGGATTGTAATAATAATCACAATAAATGGACATTTTAACTACAAGATTTCCTGACTCCCTTTTGAAAAATGTCCACCTCGAAGAACAGAATAAATTGATTATTTAAACGAATCAAACTCTATATCACAAATAAGTACAAAATTTTCCCTGTACGTAAGATGTGCCAGATGAAAAAAGGAACATTTGTATCAATTTTTCTTCCTCATTATTGAGCTGAATGATGTTGATTTCACTAAAAAGATGATATAAGGCAATCTAACCGATTGAAATAACATATAGACACACACACGTTCTAAATCTAAAATATGCAGTTGCCGACACATATTTGATACGACCTACAAGGACTACCAATCATCGTGTGCCAAAAATTTAGGCTAACAATTAGGCCTAGGCTAATTGTAGGTACATGAAGCTAACATCAGCTAGTATATTAGAAGCGGAATGCGAACCACGATCGTTTAAGCTATAATGTTTCATTTTTCGGGTTAAGGTTTTGCACTTATTTTATTTATATCAACAGCATTAGAAGCATATATATGATTTTTGCTCCAAATATGACGACTATATATAATTATAGTATATATGTAAAACAATGTTAATTAGAGGATGGTAAAATATTCTATGCTTCTCAATTAATAAAATTCGTCGGTGTGGTACTTGCCCCTGCCCTCAAAAAAAAATTCGGGAGAAGCCTGAAATTAGTTCGAACAGAATAAAGTCAAAGCTGCCAACAAATCAAGTTCAAACTTAATCAAAACTCAAACGGAGACCATGGTGTAGATCGTTTTTTTTTTATTTAAAGGATCTCGGTGATCTGTTCCTCTTGAAGTTTTATTAACTGGGGGGGGGGGGGGCAAAGAATTCAATAAATTTTTTTCTTTAACGAATACGACATAGTGAAGTATGGTGAGAAATAAGTTTTGCAGTTATAGATGATCATCATTTCGTCGAGTCGCGATACTAGTCATAGATAATTAATAGATATATGTTAGTTTGAAAAAGCGATAGTAGATACAAATACAAAGACAATAACTAAATTTTAGTTTAATGGCAAAGAGTAATGTATTTTAGTGAAGGTAGAAGATTTGAAACTTAGTTGGAGAGTTCTTTATTGACATTTAATTTTTATCCATTGAAAATCTTGATCCTAATTTATCTTTAAATAATTACAAAGACAAGAGAGTATTAATTGTTTGGGTGCTCATATAATTAAAAAATAAGTTTAGGACATTTTGAAGCACTCAAAATATGAGTACATGAACACTCCTCAAAATAAGACTCATAAGGGTCTCTTCTAGCTAGCTACTGCCCAATCGTGTTAAGCAATTTGACATTTGAGAATTTTTTCAGAGAAAAACACTAAGAATTGGGAGATAAAATTTCAAAAACAAAGTTTCATATAACTTCCCAGTAAAAATTGTGCCTATTCGGTGAAGGTCTACGTTAATCATGAAGGAAATCGAAAGCTTCTTAGCAATAAAATAAACAAAAATCGCTGGACAAGGATAAACGATTTCAGTGTTACAATTTACAAATAACAATTTAATACAAACACCCTTATAAAATAAATTATTTCGGACAGAATATTTGGACTCCTTTCTTTGGTAGGAATAAAAATACATCGGGTGGCCCTCACAAGTAATTTATTTTATAAAAAAAAAAACTTTGGTATAAATTTCCTGAGGATATATGCTTCTCCGAGGTCTCTATTTCGATGCCTCCGCTGCTTAGTTGAGCTCGATAGGCACAGAGTCTTCTACGGGAGTGGCTCAAGTTCGAATTCTATTTTTGGTGGTGATGATGTGTGTGTGAGTGTGACCCTACGGGGATGAATCAAAAAAAAAAAAAGGTCTATATTTTGATCGGAATTCGACGTCACACATCTCGCTATTTCTCTATTTATTTTTCACAAAATGTCTTTTATGTTCTTTTCACACTTTCAAACTAGAATTGTTCACCCTTTTATGCTTAGCAATTGCCAATTGGCAAAGAACAGACGTGGGAGAGCGGAAGAAGAGAAAACGAAAGAAAACAGATAAGATCAGAATTTCAAACCAAATTACGCGGCCCATGTTAGTGGCGGAATTTCCCTTCAATCAAATATCAACCTTTTGAAAACTTCTTGCCAATAATAAATGGAAAAGGGAACTTTCACAAAAAAAAATTATTTTTCTAATAATATTAGACTTGAACTATATTTATACGTGTTTTTTTATAGATCCATACTGCACACGGAAAACCATAGTCCGGTACGGAACAAACATCATGACAGAGATGTGTATAAGTTGACAGATTACTGTATGACATGGATTTGATTGATAAATTTTACCATTGGTCACAATTTAGGTAAAGGATCTCTCTCGAGATTTTACCTCAATCAGTGAAACAGATCTTGCACCGTTTCGTACGTACCCAAAACCAAAAAAAAAAAAAAAAAGATGTGTAAAAGTGTTATTAACAGAGGCAGAGAAAACATAACACAAAAGCAGGGACACGTAAACTCTGGATTTTACATTGCACAAGCCTAAATGCAACCTACTCTCCTAGTAGACAAGAACTTTTGACACTTGACCAGTGAACAAGCATGACATGTGAAAAGTGAAAACGCGGTTCAAGCAGATCATCAAAAGAAAGCAAACATTTTCTTTGTTAACTTGTACCATTTTTTCCTTTTTTCAACCCTATTAGTGCTTTCCAATTTGGCGGAACTGAGAACAAAGAAAAAAAAAAACAGAGCTTTTCTTTTTATCTGCAGACTACAAATAGAGCTGTCTTTTTTTTTTTTTTTGAAGGAACAGCCACTTGGGCACAAATAGAGCTGACAACTACAAAAAAAAGCACGTGATGCCGTTTCGGTTAAGCAACCGAAACGGAAAGAATAACAGAACCCATTTTGGTTTCGTTCCAATAACGAAATGGTAAACGAAACGTGGAATCATACCGTTTCGAACTGTATCGCTTCTTTTCAAACCGTTTCATATGTAAATTCTGAAGTGGAACGAATAACGAAATGATATTCAATACCGTTTCAAAAACGGAACAATTAAAGAAATGAAATCTTATACCGTGTTTCTTAACGGAACGGCAAACGAAACAACCTGTTCCGTGTGTTTCATCCACGTTTGACAGCCCTAACTACAAACACGGATCTTAGCCGCATTTTATTCTAAATCTTTTGTTAATATTATCTGTCCATTAACTTCATATAAAACCCAAAACCATGTTAAACAAAGAGGAAATGACAAAACTATGCATTATTATATATTTACATATGACCCTACGCGCTTGACATCATTACTTTCAAATGTTCCTCTGAAGTATCCGACCGTTGAAAAATGTGAAGTAAGGGATTCCTCTCGGTTTGGTGCCAGTGTTAACTCGACATGCATAAATCATGACAACCAAGACAATTTTCAATAAATAAAAAAAAAACCAAGACAACAGGCAGTTGAATCTGGCAATATAAGAGAATACGATATTAATCCTTCATAGTTGGCCTCCTCATCTCCTGTTATACCCTTGTAAAATGTTAATTTCTAGTTTTCTACCCATAAATATATATTCCGGAGATTTCGTTCTAGAGAAGAAAAGATACAACAAGCAACAAAAGTCCATTCATGAATTGGAGAGTTTGATTGGCATGGTTAATTAAGTATTGGTGTGTTAGCTAGGTTAGGTTTACATCCCAAGGTTTAATATAACTTTTTCTCGGATATTAATTATGTCATACTTCTATCTAGAAATTAGAAACGCGCGCAGACTGGATGCATTGGTTGCGGTGATGTGGAGAGAAGAAGTTATGACTTTCTCTCTGGAGAAGAAACAGAAAAAAGTAAAGAAAAAACCTATTAAAGGATAAAAGAAAAGGAAGAAAAGTGGAAAAGATTGAAAAGTGAGTTGAACCCTAGGCACACAACAACCGAGAGTAAAACATAGAGTACCATTATTTAATAAACTGAGAGGCTACAGAGTTGCTTCATAAAGTGGCAGTGTGAGGTACAGTACCTATCTTTTCTAAACGAAAGCCATGCCTTAGTGATGAGTGTTGCTTTGTATTGCATTATCGTTTTCTTTATGCAAAAGCCAAAGTGATGTTAATTGATCTTGCGTGGAAGCACTTGCATGGAAACATGCAAAAGTAGGTTTTAGTTTTGTCACAGAAACCGGCCAGTAGTCAGTGGCATTGATAATTGTTAAAAAATTAATAATAACAAAAGATAGGGATTAGATAGGAAGCGAAATATACAGGGAAGTTGATGGATTTAAAATTGTTGTTGATACATTAATGAGAAAGCTCCTTACATGTTAGTTTTTTAAAAGCTACACGCTAGAAATTTAATCACAACAGATTCAACTCATGATATATTTATTTAATGATCACCATAATTAGATTTACCTCATGGGTTTATCAAATTTATCTTTAAGGTAGACGTCCTTATACATGCAAGTATGCAACTAATTAAATAACGTCTCAATTGATATGTCTACAACATAAATTTAAAAAGGTTACACGTACA